>JASJET010000068.1:21270000-26070000 GCA_034092305.1 Diaprepes abbreviatus
CTTTTTTTGAGAATTATTGGAAAAAGGTATATGCCGTTTTAAAGACAAAAGTATACCTAATAAAAAAAAGTAATCCATATTCGAATGAATAAACTACACCGTTTAGTTTTTATTACTAGTAAAATCAGTTTCTATGTTTCAAACTACCTTTATTTCACCATGGAAAATCACCTCTCCAAATATCCGGATGCATTATCCGAACAGTCTCTATAAGTATACAATTTAAAATTCTTTCTAGCAATAATGACCATAAAAATTAATTATTACTTATCCTAAACTTGTAGTTGCATTCCTAAAATCCCATAAAAGTAAAGATTACTCACCTATATATGTTAATTAACTGAATACCTGTTTTTCACAAAAATTAATAGGAAACGGAAGTCTCTATTGGCGATTGATAAATTATCATCTATAACTTCCTATAGAAAAAAAATCTGTTCAGTGACATACACCTCAAATTGAGTCCTTTATTTTTCTGGACCTTGATAAATGCAAGAAAATCTTTCAGGTTAAATTTTTTGGTCACGGAAAACCTTTAATAAAGAACTGTGCCGCCAGACAAGGCATCTAAAAAAAAATTTGTCGCCCGATATAGGGTCAGGACCCTTAGGTAATTTGGGTCCTTCAGAACGGGCGAAATTTTAGGTATACATTTTTTATTTAAAAAGATTATTTGGGAATGTCCTGAATAGCCCAAAGGGAGGTGCGAACACAACTTTTTTGGGTCTGCACAATAAAAACAGACTGTGCGAATTTATTTACTAGGAATGTGAGAAGAGAATATTTTGATAAAACATATTTTTCCAGGTATCATAAAATTTTAAATAATTTGATTTCCTGTGATATTTTATGAAATAATTCTGTTAGTAACTTTTATTAATGGTAGGTCATATGCATTCATATTATGTTTTCAATATTTTCAAATTATGGAAATCCATTAAATTTGCTGATGTTGTTAATTAATTCTTAGTATTATTTTTGGAATTTTACTGTCTATATATATATATATATATATATATATATATATATATATATATATATATATATATATATATGTTTATGCGGCTTTCACGGATTCCTCGGTGTGAGATGCAATAGCAGTGAATATATCCACCTTATGCCGTTGTAGTGCTGAAATCACATTCAGCAAACGTACAACTATATGCAGCTTCATGTATGAATGAAGTAAATGCGAACAGCATAGAGCTCGCATTATTCGGTACTAGGCAACCAGGCTCGCTAATTTTGACAACGAAAGCCACGTGTCGCATTAAACGATCCCGCTATGAGAACATCGTTTAGTGTGTTTCGACCCCTTTGCTTTGGGCAGCGCGTTTCGTGTATTCGATTGTATAGATTTCTGTTTTTATTCACCGTCGCGCCACCACATGGTGGTTTTTACAAATTTTGTTAATTTGTGTTGTTCTTGTGTTATCAAGTGAACTATCGAGATGTCGCCTTTGTCGTCCTGTTTGCTGTTTTTAATTTTAAATTCAGCTTTATAGGATGCAAAGGCGAGATGATGGTTTGTACCGAATACGGTGACCTGACGAGTCCCATATTAGGACGAAACAGCACTGTCGCCATCTGTCGGACACAAACAGAAGGCGAAAAGAAAAAGAAATGGAACATACCGAGCTGGTGTGGAACATTTCAAGTTACTGAAAACTTTTCCTGTTACATTTCGGCATAACGGGTGGTGGGCGGGTAATTTCTAAGGGTTGAAACATTGTAATAAATCATATGTTATATTGTAAACCATGAAAATATTTTATTTTATAATAAATAAATCATTAAAACATTTCAAGTATTTTCTTTCCATTTCGATATAATGGGTGGTTTTTAAGAGTTGAAACTTTGAAATAAATTATAAATTGTATTAAAAAATATGAAAAGATTTTAATTCATCATAAATGTATCATTAAAACATTTAAAGATTTTGAAAACTATTTTTTTTTAATTTCGTCTTAAAGGGTGCTTATGAGGGTTGTAACCAGTAGCGTAAAAAACAACCTCGCAGACCCCGTAGTACGGGGGGCGCAACCAATTCGGGGGCGCCTTCAAGTCCCTTGATGAAAATGAATAAATGCGAAGGATCAAGACGGGTGCAAAATAGTGGGGCCCATTTAAAAATCTGCGGGGGGGGGGAGGGGGGCGTACACACTCTTAATTACGCCACTGGTTGTAACATATAAATTACATTCCAGAATATAAAACAATGTTTTCTTTACATATTTAAATATAATCTATGAAACACAAATCTAGAGTTTTAAATTTTTGTCGCAAGGAGTTTTTTCATCCCTAAAAACAAAAAACGGGTATCACGAACCTATAAATTTTGTTCTAGAAGATAAGAAAAGCTTAGTTACAAATTTTTATTAAGATCCGTCTTTTACGTAAGCAATCTGAGGTAATATCCTATTTTTAACTTTAATAACTGGACTATACTACTCATCGTGGAGGGGCGCGTCCAGCCTCTCTCTTTGGGGGGGGGGGGGCGGTGATATCACAAAAGTACAGTATGGCAAGCGAAAGCAAGTTGTCGACGGGGGGGAGACACCGGAAACATTCTCATTTCTAGTGTAAAAGGCAGGGTCGGGTCTATTTTTATGAACTCGAAACTTTTTTTTTTTTTTGGGGGGGGGGAGGGAGGGCGGCTATCGCAAGAAAAAATCTAATTATATTTAAATATTATAGGCTTTTATAAATTTACTGCAACAATAAAATTTCTGATAGTTCAATTTAATTTCTGTCAGTGAGCAAAGTACACCTTACAGTGTATCCTTAGTGATTTATCTTGTTTGCGCTTGTTTTTATATATTATATACCCAAAAATTTATCCTTCCACCTCTATATTTATTCTAAAATCGTTAAACCAAAGCATTTTTTCCTCAAGGAAAAACTTATAACGATGAATGTCTATGATGCCTTAAGATATCAATATCTAGATAATAATGTTAAAAGCTCTGTTGAGACGTATTCTAACATGACAGGAGTTGGAAAATCTACTATGAACTGAATACTGAAGGAGAAAAACGCCTGGAATTGTTAGTACTGCCACGCCACATTCGATCACAGGCAGACGAAAAACCTTGCTGGAAGAAGAGATGAAAACTGCAATAAAAGGAGTCGTACATACATTTTATTATGAGAAGCAGGTCCCAACCGTCGACAAAATTCTAACTAAAATCAATGAAGATCGGTATTTACCTGAAATTAAAAGAACTGAGCTCTGGAAATTTCTCAGGGAACTTAATTTTTGCTGGGAAAAATCAGATAGGAAATCTGCTCTTATAATAGTCTGGAAACTGTCCGTTGGAGAAGAAAATATCTTCCTCAAGTAAAAAGTAGAGTTGCTAAAAATAACACAACTTACAAAATTAGTAATTTACCTGAATTTTTGAAAGATTTTTTTGAATAAAGTTACTGCGGAAAATTGGGAAAAATCCATATAATAAAAGAATAAAGCAAAATGTGGAAACTCAATCTCATGATAGGTGAGATAGAGGAACCAATTATAATTAATTTGAACGAAGATAGCTTCACTGACTTTGATTACGAATTAGATACATAATGTTTACCAGTGTAAATACAATTTATTATTTAAATATTTGTTTTCGTTTTATTTTATTGTTTAATGTGATTTATATATTTTTTTATTTTTTTATATATTTTTATTTTAGTCTGTCCCACTCTATTGCTATCCAACCCAAATATTCCATTATTTTAGACCGGTATTTTTGATTATAAAATTTCTAACCCACCCCTATGAAACAGATTTTGCCAAAGACACCAGACTAAAGAACACAAGTAATTTGCGAAGAAAAAAAAGGATAAAAAATAATTTATTACTCTCTCTAGTTCTTGAATAAACTATAGTATAAGAGGCAAAATCGGGTCTATTTTCCTAAACTCAAAGCTCTTGCGCGGGGGGGGGGGCATCGCCCCCCCATGGCCCCCCTTGGATCCGCGCCTATTGTGGAGACTATTTTGAGAAACAATGAAGCTATTTTCAATGATAAATATTCGTTTTTTATTCCTCAAATATAAACAGCTACTCTTGTATTACCTTCTGTCTTATCTCACTCGCATTGGGAATAAACTGACTTCGATAACTGAAATCTGTAAGAGACCATAATTTTTATTTTTTACACAATCGCCTATTAATAAAAGCCTTGTTATTTTGAAACTTTTTAACAAATCAAGTTAAACAGCTTACAGTTTAAATGCTTCGTTCACATCCCACCGATATTTTTTGAAACGAGAAAACTAAGCAATAAGTTAGAGAAAAATCGGATTTACAACTGACAACTTAAACTGAGATGAAGATGCCAGTAAGCTTTGATCTAAATCTATACTGCAGAATCTGGCAATTCGCTATGGTCAGAGCATTAGAGCGAATGATTCCTTTTGTAAATCCCGTCTTTTACTAGAAAGAGCTATAGTCTATTGAGTGTTGCTCTATTTTTAAAAATCTGCACTGAACACTTAACAAAATAGAAAATCCGTTCACCTGATATCGTTACACTCTTATGCGTTTTTAAAAGAGAGTGATGGAGCGTATTGATACGGTTTTCCCATGTTATTTAAAAGTTTAAAAGACCTTAAGATTTATCGAATATACTGGAAAAACATTTTTACTCAAACGATTTTACCTTATTTTTACTAGGGCTTTCATATTATAATCTAAGAGTATGTCTTTGAACAAGATAAATCTTGGATGCAAATCGAGTAAAAGTCTTTTTGAAGAACGTTCTCCACACGAATATTTTATAGAGTGATATTTATTTTACTTTTTTGTTTCTAGATAAAACAGTTTTAGGTTATTTGGCACAAATAGTTGAAATCCAGAAGTTTATTTCTTTTTAATCGACTTCTAACAGAGGGTCTACATTCAATTTCTATGAATGTTTTTTTATGTACGTACGTCGGTTACTCCGGAACGGCAGCACCGTGTCTCATATTATTTTGGCCGAAATTGGTTCAGAAAAATCAAGATTAATTTTGGCATGGGGGAGTTTTCTGAACCGTACAGGGTTTTTTATAATCAGCACCATACCTAGATGCCTTGTTATAAGAGGTTGAAAAAAACTTTAAATACAAAAGTTTTTGGTATCACTCCAGTTGTTGATAAAATTATGGAAATCGTTTGGACGCTGTTCATTGCCCGTTGTCTTCAGATTTGCACCTCCAGATCTCTGTATTTGACGATCTTCTAGTTGTATTTTGGCCTTAGATTGTTGTTGTTAGGTACATCAATGTTGATTAGTGTAGTTCTCCTAGAAATTTTATCCGTTAGTATAATATCAGTTTATTATAAGCAACTGTCTGATCAGTCAAAACCGATCGGTCCCAAAACAACTTGAACTGGTTGTTCTCGAGAATAAGCTCTGGATTGTATGTGTAATAAGGCACTCTCCCTACTTGCAATAAGTTTAACTTATCTGCTAACTCTTGGTGGATTATCTTAGCGGCTGAGTCGTGTCTTTTCTTATACTCGGTTGCGGCAAACGCTTGGCATCCTCCAGTTATGTGCTGGATTGTCTCTACTTTTCTTGGCAGGTTTTAGATGTCCATCCTGCTTCATTTTACCATTCCAAAACAGTAGCTAAGTTCAGAGCAATCATACGTATTGGGCCCCTTAAACTCATTTCTACTATTTAGACTAGTTCGTAACACCCCTCTTACCCTCCTGACAAATTCGGTTGTTAATTTGGCCTTCATAATGCGATGGTCAATTCGTTTATCCTGTTTAATACCTAGGTATTTATATGTTTGTTCTGCTTCCATTGCAGCTAAGGTTACACCATTCTGCATCTCAAATGCTCCCGGTAATATCTTTTTTTTAACGATGTTCAAAATACGGCACTTGTCAACTTGTCAACTCCTCCACAGTTCTGAGCATTTACTCCTGCTGGTTTTTGGTAGCATTGGTTAAGGCAATAGTATTATTATTATCCATAGATCTAGCCAAATGGCTTTTGCAATCTCTTCATGGAATATTTACTACTCCCAGATATACTCATATATCACAAGGATGAAGCTCTATGAGACCTTTTCTATGTTGTCGGGCCCTAGATGCTGTTATAGTTCTCTGCAACGTTTAAAAAAAATTTGCACCTCACTTTTTTGGGACACTCTGTATGAGCTAAACTATTTTTAAAATATACTGCCATTAGCCCATTTAAATTTCGTGTTTTAAATTTTTTATCGATTTAAATATATAGCCGTAATCGAATAACGAAGGACCAAATGGACACCCTATATAATTAATTTGAAAATATTTATAAACTAGTTTAATAAATTAACGTATATATCAACAGTGGGTTGCCCATTTTAACACTATACATTTGCGGTTCAGTTAACAAAGTGATTATTTTCAAATTTTACTAATAGTTATATGTATGGAAAGTGACGAGAGCAACCTACACAAATCTAATTTATGTTTTAGGGTGCGGGATAAATTGGGTCAATTTCTTGAGCACATACGCTGGGAATTTTTTTTAATGGAAATTTGCTGCTAACATAATATAATCAAAGTAATTCTTATGTTATAAATCCTACATATCACCTTTTAATTCCAGTTAGAGGCAACCAAAGTTATTTTAATTTTTTTGCTATGTAATGTAAATTATATTATATTTTAATTAAAATCTCACATTTAATAATAATTTAGTTGAATGCCTATGCCAATTTTATAAAATTTATTAAAAACAAATCGCTTAATACATTTTATTAAAATTTGTTACAAGAGATTTTTAAAGGGTACCCAGTTTGATATTAAATTTTTTATTAAAAAAATCCCTTACAGGATTTTCTATAAAAATTAATCCTCTCCTTAATCAATAATTTTGCTTTTCTGTAAAATAAATTAAAAACCTGCACATCTTTCGAGTTATAAAAATTTTAATGAGAGTATTACGCGAAATCTAATGTAGTTTTCCTTTTTAAAAATATTTCTCTTGTTACCTTTCTAAAACTAGCTAAATCAAAAAGTAAATATTTTTTACTTAATAATTGAACCTACCAAAAAAAAATAATTAAAATGCTCCCTGGTCTAATATTTGAAGAACGGTTCTTTTTTAGAAGGGATCAAAAAGGATTTAATTAGGAAGCCTTAAAAAAAGGTGATGTTGGTTAAACACAAAGAAAGTTTAACAACCCACGTCAAATTTTACATAATATTTCAATTATTGTGAGTACGTATTTCAAATAACTTATTTCATTTAGATTTTGCTACCAATACAAATTTAAAATAATTATGGTAATGCTATAAATTTAAATTTCAAGTTTACGTCACAAATAATTTAAAAAAAAATTGTCAACTCACCATATAGGATCCACCATATTAAATTTAAAAAATAATTGTAAACTATTAATCTAATCTTAATCTACACCCTCGAAAACACTCTTGTATCAATTTTGAACAAAGTCCGAAAATTTTTAGATTGCCATATTGCATCTGAAATATTGAATTTCTTTAAAACAATTTTAAATCCGTTATTTGCACTCTTAGAAATCCAGCAGCAACAAATTTTGAACACTATCGAGAGATATTAAATTTTCAGTTTGCCATATTGAATGTTTTAAAAATAATTTTACATCCGTAATATATACCCTCAAAAACTCCCGAGAGATGTTAAGTTTTTAGTCTGCCATATTGGATCCGCCATATTGAATTTTTTAAAGGCAATTTTAAGTTCGTAATTTATCCTTCAAAAATCCCGCTATTCCAGGTTTAGACAAAATCGAGAGATGTAAAATTTTTAATCCGCCATATTAATTTCCTTTTAAATAATTTTAGATTCGTTATTCGGATATGAATTAATGCTAGAGTAAAACAACACAATTGTTTACATCTACAGATGTCAGTATGTGTTCATGGTGATTGCGTAAGAATATGTACTGAATGTATGAGGCCCCGATGTATTTGACCACTGGCACTAAGTCACCTGGATCTGAGTTTTTCGGGTGATAATATTGTAACCTCAAAATATCTTTGTTCTAGTCTGTTGAGTAGTGGACACTCTTTTGGAACTTGATCAACAATTTCATCCTTCTCTCGTAAGAAGATCATGGTCCAAGGTTTAAAATGTTTTAAAGTCTGTAATAGCGTTTTTTATGAATTTTTTTGAATTTGAAACACTCACGATTGAAGTAAAATTTTTATTTTAATGCAATTTATAGTTAACAAATTTCATTTGTTTCACAAAGTTATTTTAGAATTGATCCAAACCTAATTTATAATATGTATGTTACTGTTCCCTTTTCAGCTGCCTGCAAAGCGCCAAAAAGCCTCACAGGATAATTATTATTGTCACATTGAAACAGGTAGTTAATCCATGGAAATAAAATTTGAAGAATCAGCTAAAATGTGTGTAAGAAAAATTAAAAGTAACTCTACAAACAATTTTGTAAAAAAAACTGCTAGTCCAGTCTACTTGGGCCTAAAAATATCCTCGATATGGTGTAACTGGACCAGTTTTACTTTCTGGATAAATAACAGCAAAATGATGATAGGAATGAAACTTGTACCAGTCAGAAAAGGTGAATTTGACACATGAAAAATTAAAATGTGCGTCAAAACTGAAATCGAATGTTTAAAATCGTACCGCTTTACGAAATTATTATTAAACATTTATCGAAATTTTGTTGATTGCTGCAATGTTGACTCAGTTAACAAATTATTGTGCAAACACTATTTGATATAAGGACAATTCTTTGTGAAATTTCTTTCTTGAGATGGGAATTTCCATGTGCCCAAAGACCATGTCAAATTGGAATTATTATCCTACGTTTCGCCTGCGATTGCTCGAGACATCTTCAGGAATTTTTGCTCCACGAGATTAGAACTCTGAATGAATATCGAGGAGGAACAGCTCGGTATTTATAACCGACTAATGCTCAGCGAACCGTAATCCAGCATTACAATCAATTTCCACGTGTGATGTAGACTGTAGCCTGCATCTCCATTAATATTTTATATAATAACATGGATTTCACTCTACTAGAATTAATTAAAGCATGTCTGATGTCTACTTATTTTACTTTTCAAGGAACTTTCGACGAGCAGACTTCGGGAGCGGCCGTGGGATCTCTGCTATCACCTGTGGTAGCTAACATATTTATGGAAGCTTTCGAAGAAAACGCCTTGTCTTCTGTCCCTCTAAAACCTAAATTTTGGTGCAGATATGTAGATGACACCTTCGTAGTTTAGCCGCATGGCGCAGACAACCTCCATATTTGTCTGGATCATCTAAATCAACAACACCCTAGCATAAAATTCACTATGGAAACTTAATCCCATGGTGTGCTGCCCTTTCTTGATGTACTAATACAAAGGAAAGAGAATGGCAAATTGGGATACTCTGTGGACAGAAAACCAACACATATAAATCGATATCTCAATCACTGAAATCAGAAACAGAAAAACTGACTAATGCTCTGAGGGGCAACTGAAGATATAAGACGTTCTATTATTAAATATAAAAGCCCAACTCCTTAACAAAATGTTATAAATTTACCTCCTATGGACAGTGTTGTCTTACCTTACATACATGGAACCACAAACAAGATTGCCAGATTGTTCCGAAAATCAAGCATTCGGACAACTTTCAACACATGTAAGAAAGTTGGATAATGTTTGAAGTCTCCAAAGGACGTAATTCCATTTCAAACAGAAGGTGTTTACAAGATACCTTGCTCTTCTGGTAAAGTGTATGTAGGTAGAATAGGATGGTCTACATCTACTAGGCATTAAGGTATTGTTCAGGTCACACTTTTAATATAAAAGAAACTAAGGTGTTAGCATCAGTAACGTAAAATTAGAGAATCAATCGAAATTTGTAAATATCCAAATAATATTATTAGAGATGCGGATTACAGTCTACGTCAGAACCATGATTAATTGAATGAAACATTTTTCAGAGTAGCGCATTTATTCAGAAAATAAAACCAACCTTGATATCTAATTCGCCTGGAGCCGAATTTTTCATTCATAAATGTTATTTCTATTCTTAATTACCCAATTTGTGATAAGTTGTTTTAAATTTGAGGGAACCGAAATTACGTATTGTTATGGTTATGACTATGTTGATAAATTAAAAATTTGAGTAAATTTAGCGTGAATTAAAAATCTGAATTTATTATAGTCATTAATTTCCCTTAAATATATTAAATTGTGGCTTAAATTACTCTCTCGGCAAGTTTTTAAACAGATTGCTGAAAATTTTTGGATTTATCGGACGCCTTTTGATCATTTTGGTGTAAAACTAATGGTCAAAGTATTTAATCTGATTTAATACCTGACCTGTTAACAGTCAAGTTTGAAACGAAAAGCTTCCTCGTGAATTCGACCAATTAAAAATTCTTCTTGTAACTGATCGCAGGTAATTTTACATGATTTACTTTTTTTATATATTAAATCCACTTACGAGGTGTCTTCGAAAATTTTGGAAATTTTAAGCTCATTAAGTCTGTGTTTAAAATGCTGTAGATATTTACAAACAAATTTGTAGGTTACTTTTACAGATTCAAGTGTCTTGATGGATATTTGACTACTGAATCAGATGAAGATATTCCTATTATGCTACACCCGTTCTACGTTAAGCTCAGTCAACTAGTCGAACAAGTGGGATTTCGAAAACTCTTTAGCTTCCTTGACTGAAAATGTATAGAATATAACGTACCTCGTTGACATTCATGGATTACCAGAAAGTTGTGGCCAAATTGTGGGTAATTTTAAAAGCTATAGATAATGAAAGCACTGATTCCCATTATTCAGGACAAAAGAATGAAGACCGATAACATCTGCGTCCAGGGAAACACTTTCATAAACTATTGAGTTGGCCAGAAAGTTTTTTGGTTGTCATACAGGGTCCGGCAATGGAATGTGTCACATTTCAGTGCGCCACTGTATGACACAGATGTGGGTAGGGTAACTCTGCCTGCAAGTATCCTGTTTGTTATTCTATGCATTTAGTAGCCATGGAGAATTGGTTAGTGAATTAACGTATGTTCGCCGTGACGTCTTACATTAAAACAAAGTCTGTGATTACGGTTCAATGACGATTTTAGGCTCAGTTTAACATCCCAAGACGGGGTCGCATTCCATCGTGGAACATCATTTTGTGATGGTTTAATAATCGAAACAATCATAGAACTATTTGTGACCGTTTTGTTGATTCCTTACGTACGGTGCAGATACATGGAAATATCGAAAGGGTAACAGTCAGTCCAACGTTCAGCGAACAAAGATGCAGATGTTTTACACCTATCATATCATGATGATCTGATGTTTCAACCATATAAAATTCAGATAGTTCATCAACGTTTTCCACTAGATACACCTAATAGACTGACATTTTGTAGAGAATTTGTAAGATTATTGAACGAAAGAGCAGATGTAATCAATAATTTAATCATGTCGGACGAAACCCACGTCCAGTTATCAGGTTATGTTAATAAGCAGGACGTCAGATACTGGTGTACAGAACAACTTATGCATTTACATGCCGAAAAGGCTACTGTTTGGTGCGGTATGACATCCTTAAGAATTATTGGGCCATATTTCTTACAGGAGTCACCATTACTTCCGAGCGCTATTTGCGAATGGTAGAAATATTTCTTACTGCCGAATTACGACGTCTGGGTGTCAACAACAATGAAATATGGTTCCAACAGGATGAAGCAACGAGACATACCCCATAATTATGACATTTTGAAGGAATATGTCACCAGGATGATTAATATTCCGAAATGGAGAGGTCCACACTGTTTTTTATGGGGATACTTAAGGTTCAAAGTATATTTAAACAAGCCCCGTATCCTTGATGATCTAAGGAATAATATCACGCAAGAGGTAAGAGAAATTAATGGAACACTTCGACACGACGATCATGGTTCAAGCGTGATGAATCATCACAAACCACATCTAAAGCTGAATTGCATTCAAAAAAGGTTGCTGTCAATTTGGTGGTACTACAAAGATGTTATGTACTTTAAACTGCTTCCAGGGAGCCGGACGATAAATTTAAATGTTTGCTGTCAACAACTAATTAAATTGGATGAATTAATCAAAGAAAAACGACAAGAATTTGCAAATCGCAAATGAATTGTGTTCCATCGTGATAATGCAAAGCCTTACTTATTTTTTGTAACTCGTGAAAAATTATTGGAGCTTGGTTGGGAAGTGATGTCGCATCTTCCATACACCCCTGACCTGCCACCATTCGATTACCATTTATTTCGAAGTTAAATATTAAAATTGCACGCCTCAGTCACCTAAAATCCATTGATGGTATAAATGTTATTGAAAATTCTGCAGAAAAACCTAAAATCGTGCTTTCAGTCCTCCATCATGCTTCACTATAAATGGGATTTGAAATGAATATGACTAAAACTTAAGTGATGAGCCCTCAGATATCGAGGTGACAGTTGCAAACCAACTGTTAGAAGATGTATCTGTATATATATATTTAAGACAGAAAATTTAATTGGGCAAAAAAGAAAAGGATTTGGTTGAGCAGATTTCCGAGAATTGGAATTCATGCTAAATGCTCTGGATCTTTCCATAATATATTGCCTGTTTTCACCTATCATCTAGAAATAATAGACTTAACTCCAAATCGCACAGAGAAGAATTCATAACGAAGAAAGACTTATGAATCAGATGTACTGAAAAAAGTGGTAATGGAATGGCCAAATTGCAAAGCAAGATCCAAATCGGTTGACAAACAGAGTATGTGAGTGTGTGAAGTACTCCAGAGGCTATAAAGTAGAGAGAAACTGGACACAAACTGCTATGACAGACATGTAAAAATATGGAAGGGGACTATATCCAGGAGTGAATGAATACAAACTGAGAATTAGAGGGCATATACTTCTGTTTTAAAGACTATTGCTTACTTTCTGAGGAAAATGCTTACTCCAGAGTGTCGGATTCTCAGTAGGAAAAGATTTTTTGCCATTAAGTTCGCTATCCCTGTGAAAGGATTTTTCAATAAAAAATTTGATGACAAGAGGATCTCTAATTTGGAACAACAAATCAAATTGGTTATTTGCATTTGAACACAAATCAGTACACTTCAAAAAAAGGTAATGTTTGTTATACAGCAGCTGGTCTAGGATGAGAAATTAATCTTTCAATTAAAACTGAAAGGTTGTCGTTTATATTTTATAACAGAGGCATTTGGAAATAGCACTTTGTACCAATATTTTAAATATTTACTGAAACTATAATCGATTTTTATAAATTCAAGAAAATATTACAACATAAAAACTCTGAAATTTTCTGAGCGAACCTCATACTTCGTGCTAGACCTTAGATCTATTTTAGTTCGAATTCCACTATCTTTTAACTTTTGGGTGGTTTGGCTCGTGATCTTGGCCTTTTGGGTTTGGAGCAAATTCATGCCTTGTCAGTTTTGTAGCTTTGTTTTGTATACTTGATTTATTTGTTTGTGTAACTATAGTTTCAAAGCTCAAAAATTAATGAACGAAGTTAATTGGTTTTGCTTCAGCTGTAGTTTTTAGATGTTAAGTCAACAAATGCATTACAAGGTATTGGTATCATTTATATAACGATTTAGTCAATTTAATTAATTACTGATCATATTTTGTAATAGTAGTTCTTCATTGTTTTTTTTTTCAATTCAAATAAAGGAATCTACCTTGAGATGGAATTTAGGCCATTTTAACAAATAGTTCGAAACGACATTCCTACTATGCCTTTAAGAATAAAATTCTGGATAATTTACTAGTTCTTCTGTAATAAAAATCCTTAGGGTCGATGTATTATCTTTTTTTTTATCCTATCGTTATTAGGCCTAAAAGGAGAGAAAAATATATCGTATTTTACTAAAAGATGCACGTTAAAGTCTGATGCAAAACTCTTAAGTACCCTTTTTAATAAAATTACCTACCTACCATACAAGCTTTAACATTTTACATAAAATTTTAAACAGGCATGTAAATCTCTTGAAAAAGCTGGAACGAAAATAAGAAAAAAATAATCTTATTCCAATTTCTTTAATTTTTTAATCATCGATGGATTTTAATCGGGAATTCTTAAACAGATGGTAAACTGTAGACCTGTAAACATCGAATAATGATTGTGGGCATGAATACAAAATTCAATCGACCCGTTATGATTTGATACAGAGATGATAGAAATGGTGCAGTTGAACTTTCTCCATAGAATTAATCTTTATCTACATGAAATTGGAGATCATTTTGAACATTTACTTTGATTTAATTAAAACACTAAGTATACAGGGTGTACGGGAAAATGTGGGAAATCTTCCAGATACGTTCATATAACTTAAATAAAATTACATCTTTTCGAAAACGGTTAGGGTTAACGACAGGAATGAAGAGTACTTAATGTTTAGTCAGTAGTTAAAGGTGTATAAAAAATGTTGTCCAAAGTTCCTATAATACAGGGCGTAAAAAAATAGAGTCATTAGTGTCACAGCTAGTCCGTCCCTGCAGCTGTAAGTTATTCACAACACTTCCTCGGATAGTAGTTTGAAGGGTCTTATCTGGTATTAGCGACCCGCCCCGGCTTCGCACGGGTGCAATGCTGATACTAAATACACTACAGAAAAACTGTGACTATTTATTTTATTTTTACAACAATTATTACATTGGCCTCCGACGCGCTATTTATAGGCAAGCTGCCGCCGCCCCGGTCGGCCAGTACCGCCGCAAGCGCTACTTCCCGCAATTTTAAATCTGTAATATCTTCGAAAATATTCATTTAAATCTTGTGCTGTAAAGGACCATATAGATCTATATTAAATCAACAATGTATTTAAGCTATTTAATTGGATAAGGATTAATGCTGTATTGGTTAAAATCGCTTCAAAATTTGCCATTATTTGTCGTAAAAAGTAATGACAAAAAAATGTTATTGTGGGATATCCATGAGAGATAGACATATACCATCGCGGAGTTTTCTGTAGACCTTTTCAATGTGTACAAATAATTAGTACATTATTTTGATAAATCTCGTAGGGTTCAGCCTGCGTTTGCAATGTAAGCGGAAAAAAATATGATAATTAACGACATCACATTAGAAACCTCAAAAATAACAGTATTTCTCCACTATTTAATGGATGTTATTATACATATAAACCTTTCTCTTGAATCACTCTATCTATTGAAAAAAACCGCATCAAAATCCGGTGCGTAGTTTTAAAGATTTAAGCATACAAAGGGACATAGGGACAGAGAAAGCGACTTTGTTTTATACTATGTAGTGATAGTGATACATCATATTTAAAAAAATTGAAATATACCTGGTGGTTCAATAATTATGTGTAAGAAACTTGATTCCATTGCAGCCCTTTGGAAGCTCCATTACAGCCCCTTGGAAGCCACATTTTCATGGACACCTTGTATACAATGTTTCTATTTTGGTTTCTTATTGACTTTGTGTATTGTTTTTAAGCCTGAATAAAGTGTGAAAGGGGGTACGACGAGTTTAAGTACACAATAAAACATTTAAATTTGATTATTTCGGAAACGGCTGCTCGGATTGTCCTTCAAGAACATTTGAAGGTCAAGTTGATTTTTTTAAAACGGAAACCCCATTTTTTATTGAAAAAATATATAGCGGGCAAAATTTCTTATCCAACAGTATAAATAGCATAGGAAACACAAACCACATCCAGACTGCATTCGAAGGCAAGCCCGAGGTCAAATTTAAGGTCACCATTTGATTTCCTAAAACTTTTGTGCGCTTTCATTTCTGTAACAAAAAATGGAGAGGGAGTGATTCTTGTTTTTATACGTATGGTAGAAGAATGATAGGTATAAATCGAATTTGACGGACTCACAAGGCGGTTGGACTCTATGGAGCATATGATGTGTTTTAGAAAATTTTCCTCTTCTTAGTTCATTGAAACTACCGATAGTTTTTATAATTTTCAAAATTTAGTTACTTTCCTTCCTCCATATACTTTTCTCGCATTAATTAATAATTATGTATGCTTCATTTCAAATTATTAAATACCATTTCTATATTTACAATTTTCATTTGTTTTCTGTCGAGTTTGCTATTTGTGTTTGCCAAGTTGTAATAAAGAACAAACTTGGAAAATAAATAGTTTTGTTTGTAAGGTACAGGACTCCAATTACATGTACAAATAGCATTTACTTTCAAGAATTCTAGACCTTAAATTAACAAAAAATAAAAAGAACATCAAACGACGAAAAAGCAAAATATAATTAAACGCAATGCATTTGATATCTTTAGATTTTTGATTGTGCTCGAGATTTTCTCAGGCGTTTCAATTCCACGTATCCGTGACATTCTTGAAAAATATTATATTTTAAAAGAATATGCATTTGGTTAGTAAAGGATGTTTTTTTATAGAGGTATAGAACTTTAAGTTGGCAACACTTTTTTAACTGGCGGCCATTTTGTCAGCTCTCAAGTGATTTATGTTTAGTTGGGTTTGGCATTTCAACATGAATAGACTGACGCCTGAACAACGCTTCCAAATTGTGCAAATTTATTTTGAAAATCATGGTTCTGTTCGAAATACGTATCGCGCACTACGTCCATTTTACGGTCAACATAGTCGTCCATCAGAGCAATTAATTCGATTAACTATGAAACGTTTTCGCACCACGTTTACTCTAAATGATAATACGCATCCACAGAGACGTCGTACAGTGCGTACAGAAGAAGTCATTGCTGCTGTAGAGCGTAGCGTAGAGGAAGACCCGAATCAGTCTATCCGCCATCGTGCACAGGAATTGGATATGTGTCCATTCACTTTATGGAAGATTTTGCGGAAAGATCTTGGTTTGCGTGCTTACAAAATCCAACTCGTGCAAGAATTGAAGCCACACGATCATCTAGCAAGGCGTAGATTCGGTGAATGGGCCCAAAACAAAATTGTCGTTGATCCCGATTTTCATAAGCGAATTTTGTTTAGCGATGAAGCTTACTTTTGTTTGAATAGATACGTCAATAAACAAAACTGCCTTATTTGGAGTGATGATAATCATCAAGTGTATGTTGAGACACCGTTACATCCAGAAAAACTGACTGTTTGGTGTGTTTTACGGGCTGGTGGAATCATTGGTCCGTACTTCTTCAAAAACGATGCTGGTCAGAACGTTACAGTCAATGGTGACCGCTATAGAACCATGATTACTAACTTTTTCGTTCATCAATTGAACAACCATGATGTGCAGGAGCTGTGGTTTCAACAAGACGGCGCAACATGTCACACAGCTCGTGCCACAATTAATTTATTGAAGGAAACGTTTGGTAACTGCATAGTTTCACGTTTCGGACCCGTGAATTGGCCTCCAAGATCGTGCGACTTAACGCCGCTAGACTATTTTCTGTGGGGATATGTGAAGTCGCTAGTCTACGCCGATAAGCCCGAAACGATTGATCACTTGGAGGACAACATTCGCCGCGTTATTGCCGATATACGGCCACAAATGTTGGAAAAAGTCATCGAAAATTGGACCTCCAGATTAGACTACGTCCGAGCCAGCCGTGGCGGTCATATGCCAGAAGTCATATTTAAATTATAATGCCAGAAGGTTATCTTTCGAATAAAGTAAATTTCATGTCAATTTAAAAAATTCATCTTTGTTTTATTCCATTTAAAAGTTCTATACCTCTATAAAAAAAAACACCCTTTATGAGCAATTTTTCGTTACAGCAGAGAATCAAATTTTTTAGATGAATTAGCTGAAAGAATGCTTGAAACAATAAAAAAAAATGTATCTAGCTGTCAAACTGAGGACGTTTTGTTTCCATCATTATATAGTAGAGTTACTGAAAATTGGTGAGTAGTTAGAGGGTGCCTCAAGGTTTATCCTAGGGGAGATACCACCCCATCTTGGGGGTGGAAATTATTTTATCAAAAATAACGCCAGAAATCGATAAAAGGACAAATTCTAATCAAAATATGATTTATAAAGTTTTTTTGATAAGGCAATATTTTTTGAGTTATTAATGGTTAAAAATTTTTCATGAAAAAAATGCATGTTTTGAAACTCTTTTTATAAATAACTCCAAAACTATGCATTTTTCCAAAAATATGGTTCTTACTAAAATTGAAGTTAATATGAAAACAAAGAGAGTGGTCTTTTTATGAACATTGTAAGTTGAATCCAAAGCGACTTAAAGGTATTTAAATGGATAATTTTTTTTTGGTGAATACTCGAAGCCAAGGGTTTGAGGTTAAATAACGGGAAACCGATACATACATTTTTCGGAAAATAATTATAAAAAACTTTTCAAAGTACTTGGAAAGACCTTTTAAATAATGGAGTCTATTGCATTAGAACTAAGCGAGTTATGATGAAAATAAGACGGGACTCTCGAATTTTTAAAGAAAAGTGAAAAATAAAACCTACACAATTTCCACCAAAATTGAAATTTATAGTAATCCCTGTAGAATTTACTTTATTTTAGTATACCTAATGAGTTCAAAAACTATGACCGGTTTAGAATGCTTATTTTTGAAAAAAAAAGTACGATTAAAAAAAAAACAGAATTTTCCAAATTTCTCCAAAAATTTCTTTTTTTATAATAACTTTAAAACTACTAAATATACGTGAAAAATTGCAGATAACAAAAATTTTGTTTTTTCTTAAATTTCTATAGGATAAAAAACAACCGAGATATCAACGTCAGAAGTGTAAATTTTATTGCGAGGATCATGTGGCCTGAGCCCTTTAACCCTTTAACTTATAAAAATGATGAGTTTTAAAAAGTGTAGATGTGAATGATCTTATAGCCCTTGAAATTACTTTTAAAATGGTTTTTGGATGAACCTGATCGCACAAAAAGTAACGGAGTTATCGTAAAAAAAGCAATCGCATTTTTCCAGTGAAATCTTAGGGGCACATATTTTATATCTGTAACTAACATTCCCCGTCGCGGCTTCATATTACGTATATTATATATATATATATATATATATATATATATATATATATATATATATATATATATATATATATATATATATATATACAGGCGCGGATCCAGGGGGCGGCGATTCCCCCCCCCCCCCAAGAGCTTAGAGTTCAGGACAATACACCCGATTGTGCCTCTTACATTAGAAATGTGTATGTTGCTGGTTTTCACCCCCTTGTCGACAACTGGTTTTTTCTTGCGGTCGTCCCCCTCAAATTTACTAAAAATAATCATCATTACTTTTCAGATAGAACTAAATTGTTGCAGGGGTTATCTCAGGGCTTCATTTTGGGACCTATATTATTCTTAATATATGTAAACAATCTGAGAGATTGGATTGGCCGCGGATAGCGTTTGCCAGTTTGCTGATGACGCATCAGTAATTCTGGCGGGACTGTCTTAAAAGTGCTCAAACTCTGCATTAAAATTGCAGCAGTGGTGTTCTGACAACAGTCTTACTCTAAACGTAATAAGACCAGCCTCATTCTTTTTTCAAAGCATGCAACAAGGTCTGAGTCACTACTTGTGTGGCTTGGGGGTGGATCTATACCCACTTTGGAACACGTTAGGTTTTTGGGTGTTCATTTGGACCCCTCTTCAAACTGGGAGCATCATATCTCAGCTCTTGGGGCTAGGCTTAGCAGTTTGTGTGGTGTAGTCCGAAGGCTTCGTGACGTCATCACTGCAGAGACTGTTAGGCTTTTCTACCTTGGGCAAATACAATCTTTTGTCTCTTATGGTATTTTCTTTTGGGAATCATGAATAGTCTGTTAATATATTTAAAATTCAAAAACGCATAATAAAATGCATCTTCCACCTACATCTGAGAGCTTCATATCGATCATTTTTTACTCAGTTTAAGTTGCTTACTGTTCCCTCATTATACTTTGGATCTTTAGTCATTCTTGCCAGAAAGAATACGGAATTATTTTCGCTAAACAGACAGCTTTATGGGGGAAACATGATTATGACTACTAGAGGGGCGAATGACCTAAGGATACCTTTACATAACTTCACCTTCTATGAGAGAGGACCATACTATATGGCGATTAAAGCCGTAAGAATGTTACCAAAAGAAATCTGGCTTATCGAGTCGATTAAGTGCTTTAATAGACGCTTAAATGAATGGCTGTCTGATGGGTGCTTTTACTCTTTAAATTTTAATGAATAATTTTTATAATATCAATATTTTTAACTTAATATTTTTTGTTTAGTACGTTTTTCTCATGCTTTTGTATTTTGTGTAAAAATTTCATTCCTTTTTAAATTATAATATCTTATTTTACAAGCTGTAAAACTTTGTTCAGTTCAAACTGACTCCTTTATTACTATTTTTTTAAAATTATTTTGTATCTGTCTTTTTCTTCTTTTGTTTTCCTTTGTGGAAAGTGCCTATTGAAATGTCCATTAGTTTTTATCTTAATTGTAGTTAGATCAATATATTTACAATTCTTAACGTTAAACATTTCTTTCTCTGACGCTGCTTTGTTATGTGATCATAATTTTGTTGGCAAATAAAAGATATTATTATTAAAAGCTTTGAGTTCAGGAAAATAGACCCGATTCTGGCTCTTATACTAGGAATGTGTATGCAGCTGGCTTCCACCTCCCCATCGATAATTTGTTTTTTCCTACGATCGCCCCATCCACCCCAGGAGCATTGAGTTTAGGAAAATAGACCCAATTCTGGCTTTAAGACTAGGAATATGTATGCTGCTGGCTCCTTCCCCCCCCCCCCGTCCAAAACTTTTTTGCAATCGCCCCCCCCCCCCCCTCCGTCGACAACTTGTTTACACTAGAAATGGGAATTTTGCTGACGTCTCTTTCATCGCTTTCGTTTGCCATACTGTACTTTTGTGAGGCTGGACCGCCCCTGTATATATATATATATATATATATATATATATATATATAAATATGTAGATAACTTTTTGTCCGTGTAATTTAAAATAAAATAGAATAAAATATTGGCGAAGCGGACGTGAAAATTTGTCAATCTACATGATTCTCGTATTAAAAAGTGCGGAGCACTCCAAAGTATGGAATAACTCCGGGTCCGACAGATGGCGACAGCGCTGTTTCGTCCTAATATGGGACTCGTCAGGCCACCGCAGTCGGTACAAACCATCATCTCGCCTTTGCATCGTATAAGCCATACTTATAATCAAAATACGGCAAATAAGACGACAAAGGCGACATCTCGATGGTCCACTTGATAATACAAGAACCATACAGATTAACAAAGTTTGTAAGAGAACCGTCATATGGTGGCGCGACGGTGAATTAAAACAGAAATATGTAAAATCGAGTACACGAAACGCGCTGCCCAAAAAATCGTGTACTCGATTTTACATATTTCTGTTTTAATTCACCGTCGCGCCACCATATGACGGTTCTCTTACAAACTTTGTTAATCTGTATGGTTCTTGTATTATCAAGTGGACCATCGAGATGTCGCCTTTGTCGTCTTATTTGCCGTATTTTGATTATAAGTATGGCTTATACGATGCAAAGGCGAGATGATGGTTTGTACCGACTGCGGTGGCCTGACGAGTCCCATATTAGGACGAAACAGCGCTGTCGCCATCTGTCGGACCCGGAGTTATTCCATACTTTGGAGTGCTCCGCACTTTTTAATACGAGAATCATGTAGATTGACAAATTTTCACGTCCGCTTCGCCAATATTTTATTCTATTTTATTTTATATATATATATATATATATATATATATATATATATATATATATATATATATATATATATATTAAACATGTGTCTGTGTAATTGTATACACACATTCCTCTTCTATAATACATTGTAATATGCCAGCACTTCCGTTGAGGGGTTGAGAAGCTGAAATGAATAAATAAAATATTTCATAAGCAGTGAAATAGATTTTAATCAATTGAAACTGCCAAACCTGCTAAAAAATAATGATTTTTTAGTAATTACACGACAAGAGGTAGTTTCTAAGGGTTGAAATTTCACAATAAATAAATAATTTTTTTTATATTTAGTAAAAACGATTTTAATTTATAACTGCACAGTTAAGACGATTAAAGCTGCTAAAAAATAATTTTTTCTGTGCTTTCAAGATAAGGAGTGGTTTTTAAGGGTTAAAAATTCACAGTATATCAATAAAATATATCATAAGCAGTAAACAAATGTATTGTGCACTGTTAATGTGCAATTTTATTTAATATTTTAAAAACAATTTTTGCGTGATTTTCAACTTAAGGGATGATTTCTAAGGGTTGAAAAATTGATAAAAATCATAAATCATGCTCCAAAATATACTTAAGTAAATAAGATTTCCACCGATAGTATGCTTAAATTTGTATTTTTTTCAATTTCTTGCAGAAGGGGTGGATTTCACCCCTAAACTGCAAAAAAGCGCAAATCGAGCACATGTCACTTTTGAGGTTAAGGGTAAAATAAGCTTGATTCTATATTTTCATGAAAATCGATGGAATTCTAAGGTAATAGCCTATTTTTACTTTCAGTGACTGTACTAATAGCCCCTTCAAATTTAAGTTATTCGATTGGCGATATTTTTCAGTCTGACAATGAAAAGTCTACAGACAGCTGGTTCGATACAACTCCATTAGGTGGAGAAACGCGTATGGAGAGAGAACCAGAGTTGTATCTGCAAGATATATTCTTTTCTTTAACTGAAAGGAGAATACATATAGGCAACTCTTTAAACAGGGCCGTAAGAGATTTATTTATTTCTTACTGGCATTTTAATTTTTAATAATTTTGGTGTTCTAAAATTTGAAAGATGCTTGTGCAATATTGGATTCCACACAATAATAAATGTCGGCCGTTTCCTTAAGCCATTTAGAAATTTTGCAAAAAAACTCTTTTCATTTAGCACAATAACATGCAGATGTAAATATTTGGTTAGGTCATAAAATATTCAAAAGTGCTTAGTCACTTGTCGGAGATTGAAAAAAGTCTGCATCTGAATTTTTCACATACACTCAAAGAGGAAAGAATGTAGTGCGAATAAAAACCGACAACCCAGATTTCCGAGAGCGACACTAAGCGATTTTTACTGTCGTTTTCATTCCTGCGAAACCTTGCTGAATTTGGTCCCCTAATAACTGCCTTCATCATTTTTTACCGCAGAACTGACGTAAAAGACAGGTTGTCGTCGGTGAATTTAAGAGTCATCAAATGGAAAACCCTTAACGACTAATTCAAAATTTTGAATCCATCAGCATTTTACCCTTAAAATACTAAATGTAGGCCGTTTTCCTTTCCTTCTTTGCTTTTCCGTTCTGGGTTTAATCGTGCCAAATTGTTATAAGAACACTTATTATCCCCATTTTAGAACATTGCTTAAAACTATATTGACTTTCTGTGAAACCCGTAACAACCTTAAGGGTCTCAATATGCAAAAAGTAGATAAAAAAAAACTTTTAAAAAGATTACAATTGAGATACGTGCGTTATTGATGACACTTTTGGTTAAACCGGAATAGAAAACACTTTCTTTCGGTGCGATCCAGAAGTGATACTGTCAATATAATGGCTTTTTATGCCATTTGGACTATCACACTCTTTTACTCTCAATGGGAATTTTTAAGAACATTTATTTTTCTTCTTTAAATTTACTACCGAAGTTGAATTTTATCAAAATCCCATAAAAACTTATATCTCTTAAATAATTTAATGTGTCAAAGTATAGTAGGCAGCCAAGTTATCGTGGAATGTAATTTTTTTACATAATTCAACAAAAACCATCTTTATAGTCCCGTAACTTTATTTCCCATGAAAATAATGATATAAGACACACATAAAGTTTAACATAACCAAAGGTAAATGAAAAACCTAAACTAATCTAAATTCAAGAGGTTAAAACAGAGACAGGCACAGAAGAAAAACCCTGTCCAAAATTCACCAACCGTGTAAATATTTAGGGACTCACGAGTACCAATAATTTGCCTTAAGAGAGTCGGAAAATTGTCTTTTCGAACATTTTTTATACAATATTGCAACTTGTTTCAAAATTTGAAGTCATTTGGAGGAAAACTCTGCGAGTTATAGACGATTGAGTCTCAGAGCGCTTGGCCCCTGTTGACTCCCGCTACGCTCGGCTCTAGCAGCAATTCTTAGAAAGACCAAACTGCTTTAGTTTGACCTCAATCGCCTAGCTGTTCAATTGTACGTTGAACCTTGCGACTGTAGCAGGTGAGTTATTTTACGGAGCTGGGATCGACGATTCTATGTAAGATGACAACAATTTTTTTTCTCTATTTTATTCATGTTTGTAACTTTAAATGCTTTTTTATCCAAACTTAATTTGTTAAGTCGGTAGTTCAAATCTTTCAAAAACTATTCGACCGATCTCGCCCAAAGTGTGCACACTTCTTTTACATGCTAAATATTTGCTTTTCGACGAAGATTTATCTTTTTTCCATTACACCTCATTTTACAATTAAATAAGTAGAGAAATTTTAGGCAAAAACCGGAATTTTTTTATCGCACTTCTGCCAAAAATTCAAAAATTAATATTTTTTCAATTCCTTCATTCAAAGACAAGAAAGACTCAAGTACTAAATAAATCTTCTTGGTTTTTTAATTTTGGATGAATTGGTCGGCACAGAAACTTTTTCACGCTACCAATGACTTATTACTGTGTTACTAAATAATAAACAAAAGTTGTAACCACATTAATAAATCTGGTATTTAAAAAAAAAATTACAAAATCATGCTTTTTTTTGAGCATCTGATACCCATTTCCTCTTCCTCTAATGCTAAATCCATGCTATATTTGTAAGAAAATATAAAGTCCTTAGGATTCAAGGAAATTTTGCTTTTATTAACATTTTTTAATTATCTAGAAATCACAAGATATTGAATAAAGTAACTTCAGGAATTTAAAGAATTTTTCGTTCTAGAAATAATTGCTTTTACCTAAAAATCCTTGTCTTTTTTCTACTTATAATGTTTGTTCAAGAAATAGCTAGAATTCGTAACATTATAACTTCACCAGATTAACTGCATAACCCGGCAATATTGCTTATCATTAGTCATTGTGCTGTAGTTAATGCCTTCTTCTTTTTCATTGAAATTAATTCTTAGTGCTATTTAAAGATATTGGTTTGTCTTTAGGAAACAATGTGAATTAAATTGTTAACAATGGTAATTTCAGAAAATAAATAAATGTGTGGTATTAGAATTTGTCGAGGCACATATAGTTTTTTCTTTACGTATTCATAGTAATTAAGACGGTAAACAACAGCATGGCGGGAAATCTCTTTGTATGAATCTGAAAAAATCTGTATTAATCTAGTATTAATATATTTCATATAAGTCCAAGCCAAATTAAAAATATGCATTCCTATATTTCTTTCAACTGTTTGAAAATTCTTTTTCAAAAATTATTTCAAAACAACCTTTAAAAAAATGGGTCTGTTTTATTCAATATTAAAGGTAAATTTACTTCAATACAGTTAAAAACATTTTTAAAAATAATAGAAGAATTTTCTTTAGCTTTTGATTATGCTCTACTTCAGTCCAAATTACTCAAAATATATGTATGTAAGTACGCGGAAATGGGGATGAGAGAGTGTGACCTAAGAGATATATTGTGTTCTCCTTCTGCTACTAAGTCATTAGTGATACCTTGCTAACTAGAGCAGGTCCTCCAATCCTATTTCTTTTAGAAACTTTAGAATGTTGGAAGGCTTTAGAATGGGTAGATCCCTTTCTTTTATTTAGTATGTTCCCAGGTGTTACAAAGTGCTGCATTCTGAAAGGATGTGGAATGAGGTTTCATCCTCCTTTTTTTAAGGTGTTCCTTCAAGTGGCAATGCTCCATCAAGATTTCTGTCAGAAATTTAAGTTGTTTTTGTTTAGGTTGATGCATTTCTTGAATCCCTTCTAGCTGTAGTTTCTAAGAAGTATCTTCGCTAGTTTCATTCCTTGCAGGTCTATCCAGTAACTGGATCTTCTGCTCTCTGCTTTTCCTTTTAGTTATTCCAGCATCACCCTGCTTTTGATTCCACAAAAAGGTTCGAGACCCAGAAATGAGGTCTTATCACCTGGTGTCTGGTAGTGTGTCCATACACTCCTATTGAAGGTTCTTCTGGTATTTTGCATCCACCTGTATTCCCTTTAATGGAATGTCTGTTAAGTTTTTCAAAATTAAAATTAAATGAGAGAAAATCATAACAAAGTATTTTATGTTGTGTTTCAATTATATTTCTGTGCCATTCACTTTTGCAACTCAGCATTGTATTGAAGTTTTTCGCAAAATTGAAATTGTTTTCATTTCATCTTGGGGCATGTCCCAGATGTATTGATTTCTTCGTTTAGTGTCTAGAGATTTATAATTATATCCATGACTGCCATTAGATAGGTTTTCATTGCTTCAATTATACACATACATGCGTAGGCTAGTTTTTGAACTTTTAAGAGATTAGTTCTCATATTTTTTAGACTAGTTCTTTTACTCCAAATCACTTTCCCGTATGTGACTATTGGTACTATTATTGCAGTGTATATCCATTACAAGATTTTTGGGTTTGTGTGCTAACTTTTTCCCTCGAAGTTTCTACAGACCATCCAGGTTTTTGTAGCTTTGTAGATTACTTCTTTTCCATGTTTATCTCAGAGAAGTTAACTATCTAGGATCAGGTCAGGATATCTAACCTCTGTCTCAATAACTTTCCCATTCATTTTGGTTGAGTTGACCTTAGGTTCGTTCCAACCCGCGTCAGAAACAGTTTCTGACCGTCAGGATTCTGCACATTAACCTAAATATAATGTATATTAAGATAATGCGCAGAATCCTGATGATCGGAAAGTGTTTTTGACGCGGTTTGAAACGAACCTATTAAGCCTCATCATCTCACATCATTCTTTAGTGTGTGTTGTTCACGATAACACTAAAATATTTTATGAGATTTCAATGAATAGCGAAAAATGTATATTTTTCTAGTTTCGATTCTCTTTAAAAAAAAATCCAACTCTTACATTATATTTATTTCGTAAAAATTTTATTTTTACTTTTTTTTTGATACACTTAATTTTGCTAGTTTCGGCTTCTACCTGAAAGGAAATCATTAATTTGAGAAGGGTCTGACCAAAACCCTTGTAAAAGTGACCGGTCCTAAATTCTAATATTTTGTTAGGTTTGATGTAATCTTAAATTTTAATAAGCTTTCTTCCAGAACATAATATATCTTTAGCCGTTATGACGTGTAGACAAACAAATCAGATTTACATACATATTCAGTGCGACATAAAGTGTCTCTTCAACCAAGTTAATTTTTACACTAAATAAGATAACAATATGAGGTAAAATTTTGGTACGGTTCACGCAACTTTTTGATATTAAATTGAGGTATGACATATCATAGAAACCATAACTAAACGGGGGTCACGTCATACTTTACTTGACAGATATCTTAATTCTTTATTTAATATTGTTAACAAGGATTCAAAAAACAAAGCTACGCTAATGAATTTAACAAAAATAGTTCAGGAACAAATTAGATTTGCTCTGTATACGCAAAATTAAATGTCGTTGCAAATTTCGACAACCTAAAAATCATTAAACCGTCACCCTAATTTCCCCTGCTGGTGAAGGAAAAATTTTGGGAGTTTCTCGGCCACTTAAGGATGACGTAGAAACTGAAATTTGGCACAGCTGTAACTATCAGAGTATTAATAACGGGAAAAATAAACAAAGGGTAAAAGACACTTAAAATTTATTACGATAGGACCGTTTTTACAAATGGGTTTAATTATTAACCTTGGATTATTCCAAGATATATCCGTTTAATAACGAGCGATTGCCTTTAAATGAACTATTTTAAGATTAACCTCAAATTTTGAATAAAGTATTAGTTAAGTCATAATTTTCGATTAAAAATGGCATTGTTAAGATGATCATAACGTTCCTTACATAATTTCTCACATTTTAATTATTGTTTTAAAATAATTAGTGTTTTATTATTGGAAGAAAGCAAGAAAATCGTAGTTATATAAACTTTCAAAAATCTTATTACGTAAACAAAAAATTATTTCTTTTAATGAGTTGCAGTCAAATTTTTAGAGGAAATTAAGTGCAACTAAGCATTTTTGTCTTTTCACTAACGTTTCGATTTATTTTCATCAAACCATCTTCAGAGTAATCACTACATAGTATAAAACAAAGTCGCTTTCTCTGTCCCTATGTCCCTTTGTATGCTTAAATCTTTAAAACTACGCACCGGATTTTGATGCGGTTTTTTTCAATAGATAGAGTGATTCAAGAGGAAGGTTTATATGTATAATAACATCCATTAAATAGTGGAGAAATACTGTTATTTTTGAGGTTTCTAATGTGATGTCGTTAATTATCATATTTTTTCCGCTTACATTGCAAACGCAGGCTGAACCCTACGAGATTTATCAAAATAATGTACTAATTATTTGTACACATTGAAAAGGTCTACAGAAAACTCCGCGATGGTATATGTCTATCTCTCATGGATATCCCACAATAACATTTTTTTGTCATTTACTTTTTACGACAAATAATGGCAAATTTTGAAGCGATTTTAACCAATACAGCATTAATCCTTATCCAATTAAATAGCTTAAATACATTGTCGATTTAATATAGATCTATATGGTCCTTTACAGCACAAGATTTAAATGAATATTTTCGAAGATATTATAGATTTAAAATTGCGGGAAGTAGCGCTTGCGGCGGTACTGGCCGACCGGGGCGGCGGCAGCGTGCCTATAAATAGCGCGTCGGAGGCCGATGTAATAATTGTTGTAAAAATAAAATAAATAGTCACAGTTTTTCTGTAGTGTATTTAGTATCAGCATTGCACCCGTGCAAAGCCGGGGCGGGTCGCTAGTTTTTTGTAACTGAAAAAATGAAAACAATGATATTTTCGATGGAAAATGTATTAAAAGTTAAATATAATTTTTTTACCTTACGGAAAGTTATTTAACAAAAAAAAATTCTTTAAACTAATTATTGTTACATTTTTCTTAGATAAAGTATTTATATAAGATATTGCCTGCTGTGTTTTAGTATTAGTTGGTCTTGTTGAAGGGAGCAGAGAACTTCCAGACCTTCTACACAGCTTCATAACCGCCGAAAAAATGTGGTTAGGCGCGTGCGTCTACGGACATTCTACTGTAACACCCCTACTCTAGATCAAATTCCGGTTTAAATAATGTGAGGATTGTTGAGAGTGTGGACTCTCAGGTAAACTTCGGAACTATAGGGCCCCCAGTTTTACTTTGTTCGTTGGCTGTAATCGTGTATACACCATATACTTGAAGAAGGTTTCGATGGAACGAGATTGGCAATAAAGATCGCTGAGCTTCTTTATATAACTGAGTTTCCTACTCACCATACCCTATAAAGGCATTACAAAAATTTCACGTTATTAAATGATTGGATATTTAAAAATATCGTGAAGTAAAATATAATTTTATAAACGCTATTATTATCGAAAATTTTCGTTAGAGTTTTAGTATCATAAACCCGGACATTAACAGCGAATTATTTCGGGATTCAAAAGCGTTTTAAAGCTTGGATTTCGGAAATAAAAAAAATTCGATTACGACGGTTTATATAAATATAAATAACAACTTGATTTTTGCGAAAGTATCTAGATAATAGATTATAGCTAATATAGAGAGGAGTATTTTGCGCTCGGTTAATTAAAAAATTAAAAATATTCAGAGTGTTAGGTTGTATTGCGGCAAACATAAACAGACCTTTAAAAGAGTGTACTGAATATCTAACTATATTTTCACCATTATTGTTAGATATACTCCAAGCCCCATTATATTATACGTCTAAAGCATTCAGCTCACTTCCTAGACGCACCGTGAAAATTCCCTTTTGAAATTTTGACAAATAAATTTACTTTTTCTTTTTTATATTTAAGAGTTATTGCTTAACATCTCATAGACCAAGGTGAAGTGAGAATCAAGGTGAGGCTGGCAGAAGTTTCTTTCTGGTCGGGCAGTTTAGGTGGAACTTCACCGTCACATGATAATAAAATTCATAACCTTAAGTTTTTCTTTGCAGATTTCCTTACGACTTCAGAATGCGGTGAAAATAGCGTCCCATTACCACAGAATCTGATAGGCTTAGAACTAGAAGTCCTGGAAGTAGAAAAGGAAGCTTGGCACGACCTTATAGAGAGGGGCGGCCCTCTGAAAACCTACAGAAGACATGAAAATGAAGAAACATCGACCAATTTGCAACTAAATTATGTTTACGTTTGGTTACGACTAGATCTAAATCTTGTTTATAGGATCCCGATTATCCAGAACCAGAAAGAGAGGAAGAGGATCGAAAACACGACTATAGGCGATATGTAGCTTAGGAATTTGTGCAAATTGACTTGAAAACTGTTAGACGAAACGTCGTGATATTCAACAACAAAATTAAAACAACAGATAACTACTACTTTGCAAGAAATATCGTTATCTATGACTTTCAAACAAAGACTAGGTGTGTTGTTTTTACCGGAAAAAGAGACAAGTTAAAGAAAATCAATTCGCAAACTTACTAAAATAAAGCGTCAGATAATTTAAAAGCCTGTTTTTGATAACGCAAAAAAGTATAACGATGCAAACTTTCCAATCGATTCAGCTCCATTTTTATTTTGATAAAAGTGGCAGATAATTGAAAAATAACAATTCTTCGGGAATAAAAACAGGTGGTTGATTTTAAACTTCAATAAACATTTTTAAACTTCAAACTGGAAATGAGTAAAATGATAAAACTTTAAACTTATGTTCAATAAAGGGACTATATATTCATCATGACCCGCTTTATACTATATAAATATGTTTATTGCTTCTATATTGTGGTTACTAGGATTTTATCTTTAGGCAGGAAATTTAGTCATTGTTTTCGTGCCTTTTTTTCATGTACCAATAGGTTACGCATATAAAAAGGGATAAAATATTTTAGACTTTATTGATGTAAATATTCCATCGTTTTTGAAAAACCGCAAGGGAAAACTAAAAATATATTCAAAGAGAAGACAACCTTTAGGAATGTTGTTGAAATAGAAGCCAAAATGAATGTCTTGTTTTCTTTTATAAGAAAAAACCTTTTTATACGTATATGATGTTTTATATGTCTATATAAAATCAGGGTGTGATAGATTATGTTATATTTTTAGAACAGCTATTTTGGGCAAATTTGTGTACATACATATTTTTCAAAAAAAATTTAATTTCTTTTACATCTTTGTGGCGCAGTGGTAAGGATACTGTTTTCGAGTTCGAATCGGATTAAAGGCCGTTGGTTCGAGGCTGACCGCATGTGAAAATACTTTTCTTAAATATCTCGTCTACTGGTTGGCGCGGTGCCCGCTGAGGATGCCCTTAGTCACTGGTAAATGATAAGGGGTCGTCCATGAAAAGGTGCCGCCACCGCGCCGGTTAATGTCTGGGTTTCCCCGTTTGGAAATTGTAGTTTTAGCACTGTATGCTATATTATTTAGATTAGTTAATTTATTTAAAGAGTTTGAGGCAATATTAAACCTGAAATTTAATATTTTATCGTAAAATTAGCGTGTATTTACAAGAGTTCTTTCTTTAAAAGCATCCTATACCTATATATCCTATATGCCGTGTTCACGCAATAGTTCAAAGGATGTAAATCTGTTTCGTTAAGCGTTTGTAGAGGGCTCAAGAGAGTTTGGTGGACTAACTAAAAAAATAGAATTAGTCTTTTTCAAGAGAGAATATGCTATGAGATGTAGTAACATTTTGACCTCTTGTTCGAAGATTAAAAGTATTGAGACTTGATGAAACATACTGTTTTGTCCTAACAACACCTAATTTTAACTAAAAGAGGTATTTAAAAAAAATATGTATACTGGTTGCTGTATGTACGAACATTAAAGACAAATTTATTGTCGTAGTTGAGACGAAGGTTCGAGTTACCGACTTTAAAAAAGTCTGACGTGCTGAAATTTTTTTTATGCCTGAATATGCAAATAATGACCTAAATAGATTTAAAATACAATTAGTTTTTCAATATTGTCAGACCCGCGTTCTTCAGTGTTATATGAAATTTACAAGTGAAATTTATAAACCTTTTAAAACGAGCATTTAATTTTTAAAACTTTACTTTTAAAACACTTTTTGTTCAAACTTTTTTAAGGTATTTAAAATGTCTTATTCGTTTCCATAAAAATTAACTATTATAAAATAATTTTATTTTAAAATGTCTGATTACCATGATATAACGATGTAACTTTTCTACTTCCAACTGAAATGAGATTTAGTTAAGGAAGTTTTACTTTTCAAGTAATATTTTTAAAAAGATTTCTGTACGATTTGTAAATAAGACAAATCTTATGATATTTTTTTATCTGGCTTCTAAAACAAGAGGATTTTTTTAAATCGTCACCTATATTGGATGGCTCAGCAGCTTTGGAAAGCCATTTGGCCTTTACATAAAATCTCATATGGTTTCAGCGGTGGATTTAAGGGGGGGCGGTGAAGGCGCTCGCAATTCACACTCGCTTGTGATCGCCCCCCTCCCAAGAACATTTAACTCAGTAAAATATATCACACCCTGTCTCTTATCTAGGAATGTGAATGTTGTTGGCATTCCCCCCCCCCCCCCCAACGACAACTCGCTTGAGCTTGCGCTTGCGATCGCCCCACCAAAAGCTTCAAATTCAAAATTACTGGCGTCTAACCCCCCCCCCCCCCCCCCGTCGATAACTTACTTTCACTTGCCATACCGTATTTTTATGATATCACCGCCAACCAGCGTACCAAAAAAACCATCTAATGCAAATGTCTACGGAAATTGATTGAATTTTGGAGATTACCGCCATTTTGGATCCGTTGAAGCGACTGTTCTATTTTGAGTTGGCAGAATCTGCTACCAAATTTGTAATCAGTATTTAAAAATAACCTTGGATACAACATTTGTAAAAAATAATAATTCAGAAGTGTCCGCCATAGTGGATCCGTCATATTGAGCTTCAAGAATCGAGATATGGGTATTTATAGACGTCTAACACTTCCCATTCTTAATTTGTTTCTCCCTTGAGTGAAAGCGCTATATTAGCACCGTCATATTGTTGCTTTTTGATAAATTCATATGACTTGCAAAAAATACTGTTTTGAGCAATGGAACATTGAAATTTTTCGACTGATGAGTGGTCCCATGCAAATATTAAATATTTTACACTTGGTGTTATATACTTCATATTATTTCATCTGCGTAATATATTTTCCAATATTGATAACTCAATAAAAATCATCTTGATGATTGTACGAGTTTAATGAATTCAAATAAAATCTGGACAGTCCTGGGTGCTGTCTTTGGTTTAAAAGTGTTTCAGTTATATATATATATATATATATATATATATATATATATATATATATATATATATATATATATATATATATATAACCTATAAGAGCGTGGAACAATATCAAAAAAATATCATTACTGGAATAAACATCATAATAAAAATTATAGTTCATTCTCAGCTGTAGATAAAAAAAATGAGAAGGAAAAAACCTCAACAATAATTATTCAGTTTAAAATATCTTTCTTGAATAATTCTATCAAATTAATGTAGCAAAAAGAAAATAATTAAAACTTCAGATAAAGGGCAATATTATAAATAAAAAAATTTAAATAACAAGGAAATTTACACACATTTAAAATTTAATCATACAGCCAACAACAAAAATTCTGCTTCGAGACAATGCTAACTTTATCACACTTATGAAACTCTTCCCATGTGTAGAAGGCTTTTTTTAAACAAAAAGATTTTTAGGACACACTTTAATCTATTTCTCGGTGGTAAATGTACATTTTCACGTAAAGAATTAAAAAATTTATAGAAAACTCGACTTTTTTCTGCAAATAACTAAAGTTATATTTATCAGGAAGCAGATTTGTTTTATTTCTAGTAATGTAGTTATGTCTAATAGATGCACCTTTAAAAAGATCCCTGTTATCAACAATAAACATCACCGAATCCAAAATACAAAGGGTGTTTTTTATAGAGGTATAGAACTTTAAGTTGGCAACACTTTTTTAACTGGCGACCATTTTGTCAGCTGTCAAGTGATTTATGTTTAGTTTGGTTTGGCATTTCAACATGACTAGACTGACGCCTGAACAACGCTTCCAAATTGTGCAAATTTATTTTGAAAATCATGGTTCTGTTCGAAATACGTATCGCGCACTACGTCCATTTTACGGTCAACATAATCGTCCATCAGAGCAATTAATTCGATTAACTATGGAACATTTTCGCACCACGTTTACTCTAAATGATAATATGCATCCACAGAGACGTCGTACAGTGCGTACAGAAGAAGTCATTGCTGCTGTAGAGCGTAGCGTAGAGGAAGACCCGAATCAGTTTATCCGCCATCGTGCACAGGAATTGGATATGTGTCCATTCACTTTATGGAAGATTTTGCGGAAAGATCTTGGTTTGCGTGCTTACAAAATCCAACTCGTGCAAGAATTGAAGCCACACGATCACCTAGCAAGGCGTAGATTCGGTGAATGGGCCCAAAACAAGATTGCCGTTGATCCCGATTTTCATAAGCGAATTTTGTTTAGCGATGAAGCTCACTTTTGTTTGAATGGATACGTCAATAAACAAAACTGCCGTATTTGAAGTGATGATAATCCTCAAGTGTATGTTGAGACACCATTACATCCAGAAAAACTGACTGTTTGGTGTGCCTTATGGGCTGGTGGAATCATTGGTCCGTACTTCTTTAAAAACGATGCTGGTCAGAACATTACAGTCAATGGTGACCGCTATAGAACCATGATTACTGACTTTTTCGTTCATCAATTGAACAACCATGATGTGCAGGAGCTGTGGTTTCAACAAGACGGCGCAACATGTCACACAGCTCGTGCCACAATTGATTTATTGAAGGAAACGTTTGGTAACCGCATAGTTTCACGTTGCGGACCCGTGAATTGGCCTCCAAGATCGTGCGACTTAACACCGCTAGACGATTTTCTGTGGGGATATGTGAAGTCGCTAGTCTACGCCGATAAACCCGAAACGATTGACCACTTGGAGGACAACATTCGCCGCTTTATTGCCGATATACGGCCACAAATGTTGGAAAAAGTCATCGAAAATTGGACTTCCAGATTAGACTACGTCCGAGCCAGCCGTGGCGGTCATATGCCAGAAGTCATATTTAAATTATAATGCCACAAGGTTATCTTTCGAATAAAGTAAATTTCATGTCAATTTAAAAAAATCATCTTTGTTTTATTCCATTTAAAAGTTCTACACCTCTATAAAAATATATACCTATAACCGTCAAAATATTGTTACACCGTAAACATTTTTTTGCAGAATCATAATTCTATTAATATTACCCCAAAATATCAAACCATATCTGAGTCTAGACTGTACAAATGTATGGTAAGCTGACAGAGCTGCATCTATTCCAACTCTCTCCGAAATAATTCCTAATGTAAAACAATATTGAAATATTTTCGTGGCAACTCTCTCGACGTGCGCCCCCAATCCAACCTTCTATCGATGTTTAGTTCCAAACAACAGTATCCTCAAATGTTAATGTAAATTGATTATTTAACCTGTTGCCAAACATAATGTCTTGGAAAGATTTAGCGACAGCCTGTTGGACTGAAAGTACACATCGAGAATGTCCCTCACAGACTGAACCTTCATCGATAGCAACCTCACCGTGCTTTCACTGAATATAAGCGATGTATCATCAGCATATAGTATAGTCTGCTCTCCAGAGATTTGGGGTAAATCATTTGTATAGAGAATATACAAAAGAGGTCCACGTATTGAACTTTGAGGGACGCCCCTTTTCATTTTAACCCTCTGAGATATTATAGCCCTACCATGGAGATCAGACTCCACCACACACTGAGTCCTGTCCGTCAAATACGATCTTAATAATTCCAGAGCATTACCCATTATACCATACATTGCAAGTGTTAACAATATGTATTGTTATTTGTTAATATTTTTACTCCACAGTATCCCATTTAGAAATTCTATCTAGCCTGGATAATTCTTGCACATCGTCTGTTCCTATTCTGTCCTAAATATTTGAAATGCATAATTATTTGGTTTTCTGAATGTCTATTGACAGACCCCATTCTTCATACGTTTCTTGTAGTTTTTTACCATGTGTTCAAGAGATTATTTGTCGCCTGCTAGTACTACTTGATCGTCTCCGAATTTTTGTAACATTTTTTTTCAAAATCATTCTGTTCTGTGTTTTAAAAAATACATGTTTTTAGATTAACTTTGAACAAGGTGTTACCAGGGCATTTGAAATACACGATATCATTTTTTTTTTATGTTAAACATGCCAGAAATAAGTTTTCTTCATAAATTAAGCCTAATTTATGCAGAAAATATTCGAGTGGTATAATAATTTAAAAAAATAAGTCGACCATTTAACAGTCATCACGAACTTTCTTAAAGTTATTTAGAAAATAATTTATAAAACTTATTTAATCTTTTTCCACGATAAAAGTCGCATTAGAAAGTAAATAGACAGATTTATGTAACTTCATAAATTTAAAGTTTTGACTTTTATAGTTTACACCTTCAACTGAATACGAAGACATATAAAATTTTATTGCAAGATTTTGTAAACTATAGCAGAGATGTTTTCTGTTTGCAGAGCTTCCCAGAGAAACCTGGATTTTTATTTAATACTGTTACGTTTTAAAATTAAAATCTTATTCATTTTATTAAGCGACCTTTTGCCGTAAAACTTTACCATGAAATTTTATTAAATATTTTAAACAAAAAGAAAATCATTGCTATTTTAATAAAATAGAATTAAAAGTAGTGAAAGCCTTCAATGGTAATGAGAGCCAGTCGGTTCAAAATTTTCTGCCCCATTTAGTTAGATTAATACGGTTGTTTACCCACACTACAAATGAGTTTTTCACAACGTCTTTCTTTTAGTCGATCTCTAAATTGATATAATAATTTAGAATTAAAACTTAATTTAACCGTAATATTTTGCAGTAAAAATCAATATATATATATATATATATATATATATATATATATATATATATATATATATATATATATATATATATATACGACAAGAGGTCGGCGAAGCTGCGTTCAGTGTTGCATGCTTCCTTCCGATCTGTCCTTTGCACAACCAGGTGCATGTCGGTACCCTCATGAGTCTAGTGAGAGACGAAACATGTATCTCTGCTGTATCGCTATGGCGGGGAGGGTAAGCTTTGACTTTCTTCTCGGTATGGTGGTACAGGTAGGCCACCATACCGAGTATGGGTTGCATATAGTTGTAGGTTTGCTGAATGTGATTTCAGCACTACAACAGCATAATGTGGATACCACTGCTAATGCATCTCACACGGAGGAATCCGTGAAAGCCGTATAAACATTTCCTTGCTTCTCTGGGCCTGGGCCTCCTCTTGGCTCGCTGTCCTGTTTCTCTGATGTGTTGTTTTTGGTTGGGTTTTCGTTACAGTTTTCCATATATTTTAGATGTTTTTTGCATCATGTCTCTGGTTAGGGTTTTTAGTATTTTTTGTTGCGATAGCTTCTCTGATGATGCGCGTTATATAGTGCTTTATGGGTGTGACCTGTTTGGTTTCCTGGGAACTTATAGTTTGTCCAATCTCCTGATGATGTTGGGATAAAGATGGTTTGCTTATTCTTTCTGCTATTTTTATGTTCTTGGACTCTGGTAGAGATACTTCCGTTTGTTTGTCCGATGTATTCTTCTTTAAAGTTTCTACATGGGATGCTGTACACTCCCTGGTTTTCCAATGGTATTTAGTCTTTTGGATTGCCCAGCATTTTGTGTATTGTTTTTTGTGGTTTGTAAATTGTACAGATGTCATGTTTCCTCAGAATTCTTCTAATTACATCTGCTACACCTTTTATATATATATATATATATATATATATATATATATATATATATATATATATATATATATATATATATATATATATATATGTATAAACCCTCAAATATCTGGACGTGGTGGGCCTCGGTTTAAGATTCTATACTGCCCAACAACAATCATGACCCCATTTTTTGTACAACTGTGTTATCTATGACTTTGTGGAATCGCAACTGATTATTTCAAATTTGTCCGCAGTTTCACCGAAATTATCTTTTTACAAAAGTCATGGTCTTTTAAGTTCTGTTATTTTTTTTAAATAAACAAATATACTACTGGTTGAAAAAAATGTCATAAATAGCAAACAAATGTTAAATTATTATTTTTTATGGTAAAATACAGTTTTCCTAGTACCGAATCAAACTTCAACAAATTTTGACATTTTTTTTAATCCTGTAAGATAAGAGAAAAAGAAACTAAAATTTTCATACTATATAGGGTGTCCTATAAGTAACAGCAAAATAATAAATATAATCGAATTCCTGGCCTTAAAAAACCTCTCATCACCAAATTTTCTGCAAATATTTAACTTTTTTCTAAATTAATATTTTCACATTGATTTGTTGACTATTAACTTTTAGACTGTTTGCATAAATTTCAGTATTTTCATTATTTATGGAACACCATGTATATTCATACCCAACTAAAATTTTTCATATAACAAAATTGAGATTGGAAACTGTACCTTGTTGTAGCTGTGTCCTATTTCATGATTTAATACGTGTAGCTATTAAATTCCGTGGTTTTGCTGCACTTACAGTCAAAATAGAATTTTCAATCAAAAATCAAACTCCGCTTGTGCAGAATAACAATTCCATTGTGAATTTCGTTTTCAGCGTATACCCGGCTTTTACGAAAATTAAAAGGTTATTTTGTAACTCCAGAAGGTTTTCATTAAATGATAGCCCTAAGGAGAACAAGTTTTCTTGTTTGGATAGCATTAGCAGAAGCATTTCCTTTAGTAATGATGCACTGGCAAATTTCAAGTTCTGTATTAGCCCTTTTTGTCAGTTTTAATAAAGCATTTCTGGTAAAAAAAGGGTTTATTCGTTACAAATTCCATGATCTACTCATAAAGAGAAGATACAAATTTATATTTGAAATTTTCGTCACATCCTTTAGGCGTTTACTGTACCATGTATATTTAACAAATACAGGGTTTCTCTATACTGAACAGTGTCTATTATTAGTGGAAACATGAACAAGCTTTAAGGCTTTCATTTTATTCGATAACAATTAAAAAGTATATTTTTAGCAAAGTAGCCTCATAATACATCAACTTTGCAACCTGGATTTTCGGTTATTATATTTCTGTAATAAAAAATGAAAATTGTTATTGTAGCAATACAATTCGACTAAAATGTGGTCGGACTTGCATTGTCTTTATTTTTATTTATTTTTATTTTTACGACGTTTCGATTAGGCTGTATCTCTAATCGTTATCAAGTATAAACTGAATGTTTTGTTTTAAGACTACGAGCTTATATAGGGACTGTGTCCATTGAAGCACAACGTTTTGCTTCACTGTACACAGCTCAAAGATTTGATGTTACAAAGTAGTGGTTGCCAAAGATTAAGTATCTCAACGTTCGATTTCCTGAAGATTCCATTATTGTTTTTAATGTATGCTGCTTCTATAAATTTTCTTTTTTTCATATTGGGTTCCATATATATAGCCGCAGCCTCAAACCATTTTATATGGTGTTGTTTATCCCAGGAGTGTTCTGCAATACCTGATTTCGACGTTTCCCCTTTTTGTGTATGAGTTTTATGTTCCTTAATTCTAACTTCTAGTCGTCGTTTGGTTTCTCCAATATACATTTCACCACACTCACATGGAACTTTGTAAACACATTCTTTCTTATCGGTAGTTTTAGGTCTTGTTTTTGTTAAATGAGCTCTAAGTGTATTTCCTGATTTAGAGGCTGTTTTTATCTTATAATTGCTGGCAATTCGTCTTATTTTCTCCAACGTTCCCTTAATGTACGGAATTGTGAAGAAGGAATGTGTTTCTTGTTGTCCAGTGTTCGTTGTTCTAAAATATTTATAACATCGTCAATTAGTTTTAAAGGATAACCATTCTGTTGTAAATCGGATTTAATATTTGCTACCTCTTTTTCCAATGATTCGGCATTATTGCATATCGATATAGCGCGATTATAGAGGTTGCGTATAATTCCTCGTTTTGTTACAACAGAATGATTAGAACTATGATTAAGATATTGTCCAGTATGTGTTGGCTTTCTGGATACTCAAGTTTTAATAGTTTCGTTTGAACGGTTCACCATGACAACATTGTCTACTTTTAACGTCAATTTTAGGATCACATTCTATGTCATCAGGAGATGTCTTGGGAAAACCTTACAACTTTTCTATTTAACATTTTTTTCCACAACTTTTAGTTTTTGAGCAACATCTTTCAGCGCACCTTGAAATCCATTAAAAAACTATAACGAATAATTAAATTAATTACTGTTCTTATTAAATGCATATATTTTTTCTCCCATTTTGCGGATCTTGAGCAATATTAGTTGAGTAATTATTTTACAGGTATCTCTATATTTGCAGTCTCGCAGAATAAAAGCCAATGTTCGAGATGCGGTAGTCATCATCTGATCAATGTGGGGAATAAAAGAGAAACTCGCATCGAACACGATACCCAGGTCCGGCACAGTAAAACATCTATTAACGATAGAATTATTTATATGGTAAATAAACCGAACAGGATTTTTTGCCCGAGAGCAAGAAACAACATTACTTTTCGAGATGTTAAGATACCGCTTATTAGCTACACACCATTGACTGATCATATCAATACTGGCCTGAAGGGACAAACAGTCTGCAACAGAATCAATGCGTTGAAACATTTTTAAATTATCAGCATCAGATCGTTTATAGATATGTTAAAGAGAAGTGGACCCAAGTTCGAACCTTGGGGAACAAATGACGTTGGAGTAAACCTAGCAGATTTATATTCTTCTATTTGCACAAACTGACTACGATTAAATAAATAGGATTTCAAAAGGGAAAGAAGGTCGTAAGAGATGCCAAATAGGACAGAAGCTTTCTGTAAGAGTATGTGATGGTTGATTTGGTCAAAAGCTTTACTTAAATCAGTGTGAATAACATCGACTTGACTTCTGCTGTTCATCAAAATTTTTCCTTTTAAGCCCAATTTGAAATGGCATATCTCCAATTAAAGCATTTGCCGTTGAATCTTCTCTTCAAATTATAAAATCTGCTGTATTATCATGGTAGATGCCACTGCCGAAATCAACCCAACTTACTTGAATAAAATAGGGCTCATCACTAAGGCCATAATAGCGGCCAACAGCCCCCTTGGCTGTGTCTGCTTGCTTGTTTGGGCTAAAAAGGCGAGCGAGAAGAACTAGCATATAGTAAATATTCTTAGTGTTAAGTGCCGTTTGGATTGTATACTGCAAGATAGGTGCATATTTAGCTACTCAAAAAAGCATTCTTCAAAAGATTCATTTTAAAATATAATTGCAATAAAACATCGTATGAAGATTAGAATAAGTTATTACGTTTGTAAATTCGCCATTTTATAATTTTTTTTCAATGGTTAAAGAAAAAGTAAAGAAATCGAAATATTTCAGAAACTATTAGGAAAGTGTAAGATTTTTATTAGTTTATATAATAAAATAAAAAAAATACAGGGTGTGTTCCTTGAAAAAAATTGGTTTCTTTTAATTTAATTTTTTTCGAATTTTGACCAATGTGTGAAACATCCTGTAGCTTTTATTGCAAATGTTTTGTATAAATGGTCTTTACGTAATTTTTGTTCTTTCTTAATAATAAATCTAAACATATTTTTAGCAAAATTAAAAATGATATTTACTATTGAATGGATGTTTGAAAATGTGACTTTTTTTTCCTAAAACACCATTATCCCAAAAACTATAAAGTTAAGATATATGAAACCCTTAATAAAAAAAGTTTTAAAATTATCCGTTGTATCAAATAATGATTCGTATATAGAGTGTTCTATTTTAAAAAAAATGTAACTTTATGTTATTCTTGTTATTTGGCACACCCCGTAGAGTCCCAAATATTTTTAAAATCTACGTAGAAATTAACCATATAATGCAATAAAAAAACATCCAATCGTTAACTCACCCTGTAGATACAAAATTATTCACAACCAAATTGAGAAATCAGCTCTTAGGGATCGATTGGCAATGCGATTATCTACATTCGAAATTCTGGAATGCCCTACTGTGAGATGGGATCATTGTCAGTCTAGCGACTTTATGAAAGAATTCTTGTAGAGACAGATAACTCATTACTTTGGTTGCGCTCTAGTTTGACCATGTTAGATCGTGTAAATTTACAAAATTAATTGCTGTTTACAATTTCGTAATATGTTGTCTTAATTATTAATTATGTTTATACTCGATATCTAAGCCTTTTTTCTTAACAGGCCAATCGAATTAAATTTGGAAACAAATGTAGTGTTTCTGGATGTCAGCTGGCGGAAGGATCTTCAGAATGGTAGTGGTAATTCATAGTTACTTAGGCTTCAATTTTTTTTGGCAAAACAATAAAAAAAAGCTCTCAAAATCGGATTATCTGTTCATTAGTTATTGTAAAAAACATACTAAAATGGCTGTTTTTTCAATGTAAGTGTAATTTGAAGAGTTCTGAAAGAACGAAACACTGAAATACTGCCCTGGTATCATTGAAATGCTTCGGGTGTCAAAACACCTCATTCTCAGATACTACGCTTGCAGACGTGGTTGCTTCGCGCGCGGTCTTGGCTAGTTTCTGTTTCATTACGTACAGATTCAGCAGTGATATACCTAAAAGTATTTAGGATATTGGGTTTACTCCTGCGACGGCAAACCATGCATGGACTGCCTTATGAAACGACTTCTGTCGTGTGTCTGGCGTCTGTGGACACGTCTGTATTGAGCGGAGCTCACTCTTCGGGTTAGTTTCGTCCTACTTGGACTCATCAAATGTGGAAATTATCACATGACCAACAGTCATTTGAAAATCGAAAATGATTTTGAGTCTTGAGTCTAGCTGACGACTCGACTCTACGTGACATCTACTTTATGCAAAGTAAGTGTAATGAGCTTCTTAGCCTATCTGAAGAGTTCTGAAAGACTGAAACACTAAAATACTGCCCTTGTATCACTGAAACGCTTCGAGTGTCGGCCATAAGGTGTTTCGACAGCTATCACCATCAGGTGTTTTTCACAGTTTAATTGTTAAATACATATTTTGTCCCCCAAAAAAAATGAAGCCTAAGAAACCATGAATTACCACCATCAGTCTGAACATCCTCTCACCGATTCATATCTAGAAATACTAACCTTATTTGGAGGCTAATTCGACTGACCTATAAGTTTAAAAGTTAAAAATTGTTTAAGCTAAATTTGGTCAATATTTTGTAGTTTAAAATGAGCTTAAATGCTCCTATATTATAATGGTCGGTGTTTTTATTATGTGTATCTTGGGTATATTCAAAGTGTGAGAATTAGCTATAAAGAACGTTTTACAATGGATATTTAAGACAGTATTTTACGAAAATGGGTTATGGAATGTAACATTTTTGCTCTTTTATGATCGAATAAAAATTTTACAAAGCTGTAAATATTGTATAGTTAATAGTCAGTTTGACTTCAAAGTTACGGCAAAAATATAATGCCACAATAAAGAAAAGGTAACTAAGTATAAAATTTAAGTATACCCGATAAGAGCCATATTCGTAAGTTCAAATCGTTCGCTTGTTGTACTTAAACTTTGCTAAATGAGTATATATATATATATATATATATATATATATATATATATATATATATATATATATATATATATATATATATATATATATATTTAAGAAGTTTGTAATCTCAGTGATTCAGCCAAGTTTAGTTAACATTTTGATCATGAATCGGAGAAAAACAATTTTTCCTTTTCCTACGTTTCACTTTATTTTAAAGCATTTTCTATTAAAATTAAAATCAAATAAAAAAACATAGATATACTTCTTATTCACAATAACAATAAGCAGGCGATGGCATACACGAAAAATGTTTGCCACCATTGGCTTCATGTTTTCTTTTGTTTTTCACCAATCTTTGCTGAATAGAAGTATATTAAAAATATCACAAACCGTTAGATAATGGCATGAAATTGCTAATAACGTATAAACGTTATTGTACGAAAGTAGAACAACATGGTGTTATTTTCCCTTTGAAACAAAACAATATATAAGCATGTGATCCCTTAGTAATATCATCCTCTCAATCTTACTAATATTTCAAAACATATTTAATACAAATACAATCCGGAGTCTATTCTTGAAAACAACGAATTCAAGCTATATTGGGACCGAACGATTCTAACAGATCAGACAGTTGCTCATAATAGATCAGACAATATATTAACAGATAAAATCTCTAGGCGATTTACACTAATTAACATTGCTATACCTAACAACAACAACTTCAGGCCAAAATACAACGAGAAAATCACCAAATACAGAGATCTGGAGGTGCAAATCCGAAGAAAATGGAGAATTAACACCGTCCAAATGAGTCCCATAATTTTATTAGCAACTGGAGTGATACCAAAGAACCTCCTGCAGAACATCAAGGGACTGGGCCTTAGCAAGCATCTTTATAAAGCAGTTTTCCTTGCAAACGCGCAGACCGAACTTTGTGGGAACATGGAATGGGTTCTCACAGCGTTTCAAATTTTTGATATTTTTGTGTACCTAATATGAGTCAATATTCCCTGTGTTGGGCCAGTGCAGAAGAAGTTGTTTTTTGCTTGACAGCGTTTATACGTTCGTCTCTTCTGGTGCTTATTTTACGGTTGGTTTGAGGTACGTAAGATGAGCTGCATTCTCCGCATGGAACTTCGTACAATCTCTGGATTTCTAGAGGGATTCTTTCTTTAGGTGTTAGCTAGAGATCTTTTACTTTACGGTCTGTGACGGAAATGGGTTCAATGTTGTGTTTCTTGAGAATTTTTGCGATTTTGCCTGTGGTGCCTCAGACATAAGAAACAAAAACTTTGGAGCTTGGTTCTAACCTGATAGGCCAGAACCATCCGGCCAACGCACGCACCCCACGTACACACGGAACCGACAGCACCCGAGTCGCAGGCATACAGTGAGCTTTGAAAAAGGTGAATTCGATTTCACCGAAACGACAGCTGCCTTACAGTCCTGAGAGGGACTCAGCACATACACGGGATATCCGAAAACCTTCGATTACACATCACACCCGTGAGAATATCCGACATAACATATATATATATATATATATATATATATATATATATATATATATATATATAAAGATGAGTTATCATCCGAATAATTTTAAAATAAAATAGAAAATTATCGGCTGTACGAGCATAGATTGTCAATAAACATTACTATAGTATTCAAAGTGCGGAGAACTTAAGACAACGGAGAAGCTAAGGGTCTGGAAAATGAGGACAGCGCTGTTTTGTTCTCGTTACGACGTATCAGACTATTGCACACGGAACAATCCATCATTTCGCAGTTGCGACTCGAGCGCGGTCGGTTTCGCGTGTACGTGGGGCATGTTCGTTGGCTGAGTGGTTCTGGCCAATCAGGTTGCGAGTTTTGCTGCGTGTCATCGGCTCTATTGTCAGTTTTTAGGGTCGTGTTGCCGAGTTATGGTTCCTTTCTTTACTACCTACTACTGGTTGATGTTTTGTTAGCATGTTTTTCCAAGTATTAGGCAACCGCTGACTGTCATCTCCGCTATTTAAGTTGCTGAACTTCCTTGCAATTTCGATTGTCTCCTTGATAACTCTTGTGTACAAGTTTTCACATCTTGATAGCGTTTTCATTCCAGAGAAGATTTTATATCCTGTGTTGGGCTAGCAGAAGAAATTGTTTTTTGCTTGATAGTATTTATATGTTCATCTCTTCTGGCGCTTATTTTGCTGTATATATATATATATATATATATATATATATATATATATATATATATATATATATATATATATAGATAGTCGCAGATGGCAGCACACTCAGAATCTGGTTTATAGGTTCCGACGCAGAAAGGTTTAAATATGAGTATGCAGATGTAGAAAGTGTATCAAAGGTGTCTGGGGAAAGCTCCGACGGACCCACTGATGAGTACACCGTCGGTAGCTAGGACGAAACACCTCTTTTAGGGTCTAAAATTAGATTGTGACGAACCGATCGCTTCGACACGGGTGCGGTCTCGTTTACAACAATATATATATATATATATATATATATATATATATATATATATATATATATATATGTTTATACGGATTTCACGGATTCCTCCGTGTGAGATGCAATAGCAGTGGATATATCCACATTATGCCGTTGTAGTGCTGAAATCACATTCAGCAAGCGTACAACTATATGCAGCTCCGCGTATGAATGAAGTAAAATGCGAACAGTAAATGCAAACTTCTCTCCATCATATCCTTTCTGTGTTAGAGGTTGCGCAGTTAGAACAAATTGCTAAGGAACACAATTTATCCTATTCCACCACCATCGAGATGATGGCCTACCTGTACCACCATACCGAGAAGAAAGTCAAAACTTACCCTCCCCGCCACAGTGATACGGCAGAGGTACATGTTTCGTCTCTACTAGACTCATCAGGGTACCGACATGCACCTGGCTGTGCAAAGGACAGATCGGAAGGAAGCATGCAAATACTGGTACCCTGATGAGTCTAGTAGAGACGAAATATGTACCTCTGCCGTATCACTGTGGCGGGGAGGGTAAGTTTTGACTTTCTTCTCGGTATGGTGGTACAGGTAGGCCATCATCTCGATGGTGGTGGAATAGGATAAATTGTGTTCCTTAGCAATTTGTTCTAACTGCGCAACCTCTAACACAGAAAGGATATGATGGAGAGAAGTTTGCATTTACTGTTCGCATTTTATTTCATTCATACGCGGAGCTGCATATAGTTGTACGCTTGCTGAATGTGATTTCAGCACTACAACGGCATAATGTGGATATATCCACTGCTATTGCATCTCACACGGAGGAATCCGTGAAATCCGCATAAACATATATACGCCATCCGGCGGGAGGTCGGAGAAGCCGCGTTCAGTATTTGCATGCTTCCTTCCGATCTGTCCTTTGCACAGCCAGGTGCATGTCGGTACCCTGATGAGTCTAGTAGAGACGAAACATGTACCTCTGCCGTATCACTGTGGCGGGGAGGGTAAGTTTTGACTTTCTTCTCGGTATGGTGGTACAGGTAGGCCATCATCTCGATGGTGGTGGAATAGGATAAATTGTGTTCCTTAGCAATTTGTTCTAACTGCGCAACCTCTAACACAGAAAGGATATGATGGAGAGAAGTTTGCATTTACTGTTCGCATTTTACTTCATATATATATATATATATATATATATATATATATATATATATATATATATATATATATATATATATTATTTATTTAATTAAATATTCTTCTCTATTAACCGGTACCAGTACTAAAAATTTCTACTTCTATTCACCTGTTTTACACAAATTTATTTTTTTAGATAACCTTTCAGTTTATCTAAAGAACTACTCGAGATTTACAACTTTAACATGTATATAGAATGCAATTTTCCTCATAAATAAATAGTGCTCTTGTTATAACACGAAGCTTCGTGTAAAATCAATATAGAAGCTTAGATTTTTTGAACATAGTATGTATATCTTGTGAGAGACACGGTGAATAGATAACACCATGGCAATTTAAAAATACGTCCTCATAGATTCGTTCTCACTTTACGCTTGCAATTCGTTATCAGCGTTGTAAGGCTGTCCACATCTTTCTTTTTTAACATTCTGAAAATTTATTACAGCGCTTTTTAAAATTAAGTGTGTTGTTAGCTTATCCTTAGTTAAATTTGATTCATTTTTTAAATATTTATTTTTTATACTTTTAAATTGCCAAATAAACGGTATAATAGCTTCATTTATTTGTCGAGCTTCAAAATGTATGTATCGATAAATAAATCGTATTTTTAGATTTTACTATATTTTGACTGATTATTACCGTCTTTATTTCTTTTTAAAATAAAGATTTTGGCTTCGAGTTGAAGAGAGTATTGTAGTCCAACGAAAAGTCTCATTACTTTCAAGTACTCAAAATTTTAATTAGATAATTTTATTCACTCCCCTCTTTTGTAGAACTTTCCTGGCGTAGGGCTATATTTAAATAATTTGTCAAAGTAATCCGATTAAAACCGAATGTATTATTTTTGGTATTTTAAATGTGAAAGTGGATATATAAATAACCTAATTACGTTACCGTAGATGTTTTTCAAATCATTTATTTCTACTTTTAAAAAGCATTTACGTCTGACAGCCGAAGATAAATGACGTCAACCAATTTGTTGAGTGGTATTTTTCTGCGAGAAAAATTTAATTACTTTTCAAAAATATTTGAAAATGTTTGGTAAAATTAACCCCGAATATGTGTTCGATACCGTTTAAAGAACGTGGTAAGAATTCAGCTTTTGATGTTTATGTTTTACACAATGTAGGAGTTGTGTAGGAGGAGCCTTTGGAATTATATAAGTAACAAGTGTTAAGCTCCGAATTGATCGAGGCTTTCTTTTTAATTCACCGAAATTTCAGTTACCTTACACTTATCCAAACGGTGTAAATCAACTTATTTAAGTGATTAAACATGTAATAGAGTTACATCTATCCATTAATCTCTATTGACATCAAATTAATGTTTAATTAAAAATCTAATTTCATGAATTTCCGATTTTATTTTTTGAACTAAAATAATGAAGTGTTCAGAAATATTATCGTTAGTTAATGACAGCTGAAATAATATTGCTTTTTAACTAGATATAATTGCAAAATAGAATTTTAATAATGCTTAGAAAAAATAGTAAATTTTCAGCATCTCTGTTTCTAAAGGGTGTTTTTTATAGAGGTATAGAACTTTAAGTTGGCAACACTTTTTTAACTGGCAGCCATTTTGACAGCTGTCAAGTGATTTATGTTTAGTTTGGTTTGGCATTTCAACATGAATAGACTAACGCCTGAACAACGCTTCCAAATTGTGCAAATTTATTTTGAAAATCGTGGTTCTGTTCGAAATACGTATCGCGCACTATGTCCATTTTACGGTCAACATAATCGTCCATCAGAGCAATTAATTCGATTAACTATGGAACGTTTTCGCACCACGTTTACTCTAAAAGATAATACGCATTCACAGAGACGTTGTACAGTGCGTACAGAAGAAGTCATTGCTGCTGTAGAGCGTAGCGTAGAGGAAGACCCGAATCAGTCTATCCGCCATCGTGCACAGGAATTGGATATGTGTCCATTCACTTTATGGAAGATTTTGCGGAAAGATCTTGGTTCGCGTGCTTACAAAATCCAACTCGTGCAAGAATTGAAGACACACGATCACCTAGCAAGGCGTAGATTTGGTGAATGGGCCCAAAACAAGATTGCCGTTGATCCCGATTTTCATAAGCGAATTTTGTTTAGCGATGAAGCTCATTTTTGTTTGAATGGATACGTCAATAAACAAAACTGCCATATTTGGAGTGATGATAATCCTCAAGTGTATGTTGAGACACCGTTACATCCAGAAAAACTGACTGTTTGGTGTGCTTTATGGGCTGGTGGAATCATTGGTCCGTACTTCTTTAAAAACGATGCTGGTCAGAACGTTACAGTCAATGGTGACCGCTATAGAATCATGATTACTGACTTTTTCGTCCATCAATTGAACAACCATGATGTGCAAGAGCTGTGGTTTCAACAAGACGGCGCAACATGTCACACAGCTCGTGCCACAATTGATTTATTGAAGGAAACGTTTGGTAACCGCATAGTTTCACGTTTCGAACCCGTGAATTGGCCTCCAGCCGTGGCGGTCATATGCCAGAAGTCATATTTAAATTATAATGCCAGAAGGTTATCTTTCGAATAAAGTAAATTTCATGTCAATTTAAAAAAGTTCTATACCTCTATAAAAAAACACCCAGAAATTTGATTTTGGCAGGGATGCTTTTTGTCGAATTTGGTTAAGATAAAATAATGTCAAGTTGTATTCTGTCTTATTTAATACTTTCTTTCAGTGTAATAACGACTTGCGGAGCAAGCAAGATCAAGGGATTTGGACTTGTCCCATCTGCAAGGAGAAATATTCTATGGATATAATAAAACTAGTCCTATAGCGTATTTTTTCTATAACTCAGCTAATTAAATAAATGTGTCTCATCTCATCATATATTATGACAATTAAATTCTTTAGATTTACATCGTCACATAAGGAAAAATATAATATTTCATCAACTCGAGAACCCGGATAAAAAAAACCGTGTTATCTTTAATAATTTTATAACCTCCCAAATAAGAAATATTATGTTAAACTGGTCGTCAATCGTGCAAATTCATCAAGTCAGTAAGGTCTCTAATCGGGTAATGATGAACCAAGGTTTGTAAAGGATGCGATTTGTTGGCAGGAGAATGATAAAAATGATAGACACGCTTGGGATAAGGGTTAGTCAATTTGAAGTTGATCAGTCAAGCTAAAGTGAGTCAATCTAGTTGGTAAGCCCATCAGTGACCAATCCCAAAGCGAGTTTCCAGTCAAGAACAAGTCGACCATCATAGAACCTAGTGGCAACTATAATGTAAGTAAAAACTTTATATATATATATATATATATATATATATATATATATATATATAAGAAAGCAAATATTTCGAGCATATGGCAGAACTTTATTTGTTACCTTAATTTTACTATTCAGGTAAAGACATAGATATATTTCTTACAAATTTTGCATATTCTGCAGCAGATTGTACTGGAATAATTTGCCACCTGTTCTAATAAAAGTGAAAAATTTACTGTTTCCGCTTGGCAAATGGACCTAGTTAAATAAAATTTGAAAATTATTTCTTCAGTATGTTACTAAGTCAATGGTAGAAAGTAATATTGGATTTTTGCCGTGTTTATTTAAGCAATGAAAGTTCGGTATATTATATACGAAATCAGTCGCTTTAATTCTTATTTCCGCAGTAATTCATCAAGTAATTGTTGCTTAAATTTTAGCAATTCTTGAAAGGAATTGTCATAAGGAACACAGGTCTTTATTTCTCAATAAAAGCTGTATAATAGTGTAACAAATAGAGTACAAACCCCTTATCACGCGAGGTTTGTCTATTATCAACCTTTTTATTCCTAAAGATTTGAATTTTGATTATTATACCAGGTGTCTTCGCTTCCCTTAAAACCAATCTCTGGCAATTGCTCCTCGGGGATGAAAAATGATTATTACTCTAGTAAAACTGATATTTATATTCTGATTATAGCCTGGTGCAATTTGCATTATATTCGCTAAATTTGTTATAATTTTATTAATTAAATAGTAACTGGTTTAATTGAGGTTACAATTGTTACAATTACCGCTTAAAACCAAAATAACTACTATATTGAAAATATACTTGGACACTGTCATGTATTTAACGCAAAACATACATTTTAGTAATAAAATTTATTATAGATATAGGAAAAATGTAGTTGGACGGCAGAATAAGCAATTTTTTGGGTCTTTTCTGTGCTTATAGAGAAGCAGTCATCGACAAATTAAATCAATTACTGGAAAATTGTAATTTATTAATTAATGAAGTAATTCATAATTTTATTTTTGAAATTATGAAATCAATATTTTTTCGTCCATTTTGAATCCTACTGACGAGATTAAAGCATATCATCATATACAGACGCAGTGTCATTTTATTTTTAATTAGGTAATATTTGTTTTAGCCTGAACAGAAAAATGTTTCAGAGAAGTAAAATAGGTTTGCGTTAAAATTTTTCGCATAGAATTTAACGATGCATTTGCCCAATTTTTCCTACTTTTAGTCTTCCTTTACTTTATCTAAAGACATGGAGTGTTTCAATAAAAAATGATTTTTTAATTTAATTCTGGTAAATTACCAATTAATAATACAATTATTTGGAAAAATAAGTTATTAATTACTTTTGTAATGGATAAATTGAAAAGTAAAACTTTCAGTTACTCTTGTAAAGGATAATTTTATTTCTAAAATTATCAATTACTTCGTCAAATAATAATTTCAAAAATGATATTATCAATTATTTCGTTAATTGATAATTGTAGGAATAAAATAACCAATCACTTTATTAAATGATAATATTATTTTCAAAATTATCAAATACAAAATTATCCATTACAAAATTCATTGATCATATTACTCGATAATATTTCGCACTCATTTTCAATATCAAGCAACTGATTATCAATGCACAGCGCGGACTAATTTGGAACCACGAGTGTTGGACGTACCAAGTAAACTGGCTTTAAATAGTATGAAACTATTTGTTCATAACAACCAACATATACATTGTAGATTAATGATAATTTTGTCCCTTATTGATGAAAAAACGCGATAATTAAAATACGTACTATATTGGCCATTATTCCCCTAAATATATGCGATGTTTTACAACTAATATAAGATTATATTATCGGTTGGGATAATAGTCAATAACCAAACTGTGAAAATTAATCTATCATTATGGGACAAGGGTAACTCAATAATGTTGCAGTAAAATGATTTTATAGATGCGGTATTTACTCTGGCGGGAAATTCGCCACAAATGCCAAAGCGTAATTTATGTCAAGACGTAGTCCCTAATGTTGTATAAATGTATACAAAGTTTCAGTTGTATTCACACACCATAAAACACATGGATAGTTGGATTTATATGAAAGGAGATTTGTAATCGACATTATTTAGATTATTCGTTTGAATATGTACCAAAGATCATTATAGATATTGAAAGATATATTCTGTTCAATGCCTTAAAAACACTTTAGATTTTACTATAAAATTCTGCTTAAATTTCATATTGCTTGCTTGGTAATATAATTATCTCTTCAGATTGAAATTTTCTCTATTGAATTTTGTGGGAACCCAACAGTGGCGTAGCTACCGGGGTTGCAGGAGTGGCAGGACCACTCGGCACCTATCACATTAGGCGCTGCAGGCGCCACCCCAATCGTATTATTTTATTACTGCAAATCAATTTTGTAAGCTAGAATAAAGAAAAATTGTTTTAAAATGATCAAAAATCATCATTTTATGCATGTGGTTGTGGTAGCATTATTTTTTTAAATTTGTGTTTTTTTTAACGGCCAAAATTCTCCATATTTTAAGTGCGGCGCCAGTAGCGACACTGTAGCGAGCGCCTATTTTCTTTGAGAAGTGCTAATGAAGGCGAGACGTGAAAAGTGGGCAATGAATAATTATTGTTATTTTATTTTTTATCTGCATTTTTAGAAAGATGTGTTAAAAAGTTGGAAGAGATACATATTGGGTAGGTATGCAATAATTTAATTATTTACTCATATTTAGTTTTGTCTTGTGTAATGTGAAGTTAAAGTAAAGGGTTGTGAAAATATTTGATTATATATTTTTGACGAAAAATAATAATTATGTGTGGTCTTATTTTGCAGGTTTAGATAAAGTAAATATATATATTTTTTTATTAATAGGGAGAGTAGTTGAAAGTTTTCGAATATACCTATTAGTAATATGAAATGTATTAGGTTTGTTGGAAAATTTGTTCGTTATTTCTGTAAAATGAAAACAATTAAGGAAACAAATCGAGGGGTTGGAAAAACTTAAAAAGAAAGAAAGAGCAAGAAATAAAAAAAGCAAATTTGCCGAAAATTACTGCTTATTTTTCAACCTCCTCAGCGTCATATTCGGAAATTTTGACGCCAATAGAAAATGTTTCAGTTCCAGATTAAACTTAGACGAACTTGTGGTAAACGATAAAGTAAATTTAAATGCTTTTGAAGTGTCTTCACAACTGGCAAGAAACGAAAATAGTTTTGGTTATATCCTACAGACAGCGGGTATTATGAAAACATTATTAAAAGAGACGCAATTAAAAAATTTATTTTAAGTTATGGGCCTTGCAGAGCAAAAGACGTTGATTTTCCAAAAACTAATGGTACGTCATTTCTTGCTGCTTATTACACTTCAAAATTCAAATGCGGTTTAACTGTTGACTGTAAGTTGTTGTGTTGCTCTATATAACTAGACTGTTTTACTCCGAACCTTGTTGGCTCTTTGCTGATAGAAGCAGTCAATATTTTAAATTTAGTTAAGTCAGTGGAATCTCTAAATGAAGCCAAAAAATTGTAAAACATGAAAGTTGCAGTACACACATTGCCGCTTGTGTAACTCACAACGCTTAGAAAATTAATAAAAATATTCTTGATCAAAATTTAAAAAAAAAAAAAAAATAAAGAAGGTCATGATTTTTGGCAGCAAGTTTTACACAGAGTTTTAGATGTTACTTTGACACTGTTTATATGTAATCTACCATTTAGCGACCATTTCGAACATGATAATAATGACTGTAAACAGATCAATTGTCTAACAATAATACACCTGTTATTGCATTATGATAACATTTTACAAACGTTACTGGAACTTCCAAAAGGTTCAACAAAATACTTAAAAGCCCAACCATAAAAAATGAGTTTATTCATATATTAGGAACATCTCTATTAAAAAATGTAGAGGACAAGGCTATGCCTGTGTGTTATGAGCGGTGCTTGGACCACTAATAAAAATTATAAAAAACTGAAGGCATTTATTTCGGTTTTAAGAGTAGTGAATGTCATCGCAGAACAGGAAGTGGCTCTATTCCTGAAATATAAACTGTTACCCTCGTAGATCAATAAAAGGTAGAGGATCATATTTTACTTGCACAAAATTGCGGCACTATGAAATTTGATTTTCATTACTTAATATTTTGGAAGAAGGTGAATACAAGAACACCATTTTAAATAGAACCTTGCTGAAAAGTATTAAATTACAATTTATTTTTAATTAAAAACTCTTTTTCTTGTTAAAATGAGCATTTCATAGACATTTTTTAACCGACACTTTTACCCTTTTAGAGATTGAAGCCCGAAAGGGATTTGCAGTCTCTTAAAATTAATTTAATGATGGAAAATTTTATATGATCTTTTTTTAATGAAAAAATTATAAACTGAAATAAGCGTGCAATTTTTACTTCGGAATATTGTGACAAAAAATTTTAGAACTTTTATTAACGAAATATGCAAAATGATGATGTCACTTTGACATATTTTTTCATGTCGATTATAGGTATTTTTTTTTTAATTTTTAACTTTTCAAAGTATAGAATATATTTGTACTTATAGCTAAATTCCGCAATTTCTATTAGTGACTCATTTAATATCCGTTACCAAAGCGACGAAAAGGTTGAATAAACAACTGATGCAACTAAAAATGATTTAAAAATTTGTCACTCTATTAACAGGGCAGACACTAAAAGCTTAAAACGCATTGTTGTCATGATCGCATTTAAAATAGTACAGTGACAAAAATGTATTTGGTTTCTTATCGGACGATAATGGATGTGGCAACACACATAGAGGGAACGTCATCTTGAAGGGACTACCATGAAGACATGAACGCCGATGTTTTTGAGCGCTAGTTTTCTTCGATTTTAAACCTTGCGAAACTCGATTTGATAATTGTAGTGGACAATGCCCCATATCTTAGATGACGTCAAGAAAAAATTCCGATTTCTGCGTCTAAAAAGGCGGAGATATGCCAATGGCTCCTCGCAAAAACCACTGATTTTGACGAAGCAATGCTTAAAGTGTAGATGCTGGTTTTCGTGAGGGTGATAAGATGGCTCGGGAAAAAAATACGTGTTGGGACTAACGCCGTACCTTGTGAACTTAACCCAATCGTGTTAGTATTGGAGCAAATAAAGAGTGAAATGGCATTATTGGAGATTATTGGACACGGCCATTCTAACGTGATAGCCAGTAATTGTAAAAATTATGTCTATCATGATAAAAAGGAATAACAAAAAATGTGGGACTTGGACATTCACGTTGAGGAAGCGATTGGAAGATTAATGATCACCCCTGACACCGATAGTTCAGATTAGTTCAGGTTAGTTGCCGATGAACCAGTATGAATTAAGTGACATACATTAGATATGTCACACTCCTGAGGATGATACTAGACGTACCCTGGTTGAGGGAAAATGCATTGGACACCACTCAGAGGAGCAAGTAAGCTACAAACGATCGATTAATATGCATAAAATACCTTAAAGTCACCTAAAGTGCATAAAAAATATACTAAAATGACAATCCTACATTGTAAGCAAAATCTAGGAAGAGTGCGAGGCAATGGATGCAGCCAGGACCTGGAGCAGCTACACTGAGTGAAAATCAAAGGTTTGTTAAGGCTTAATTATTTGGAAATCGGAAGCCTTCATACCTTATAAAGGTGCCTATGCAAGGGTTCGCCTCTAGGAAAAAAATTGCAAGGATTGATAAAAATGTGAGGAAATACATTTAACTTTAAAAAAATATTTTGATGTTCCCATGAAATTTCATCTTTTGTTATTTCCTGAAATACACATACCACCTAAATTGATTTCCCTGATGGCACACAACCCAGAATACTCTAGATGCGATCGTTGAGTCGCTAACAGAAATTATGGACTTTAGGTATAGCCTAGAAATGGACAAGGAATATTGAAATTAAGTTATCTTTTTGTAGCAGGCATGATTCAAGTTTCAGCAAAGAATTATAGTTAAGTATTGTTGTCTATATTTCTTTAAAGTTTTACCAAGCAATTATCTTTTTGTATCGCGGACATAGGCAAAAATAAATGTCCCAATATATTACAAACATCCTAGACCCAGTAGAATATTTCCTGCGTTATTCCAACAATTAGAAAATACTTTAGAATATTAACGTGAGAGATGTAGTCTAAATAGCAATATTCTCTTAAGAATATAGTCTGGGCTTACACCTGAATATAGTTGTCCCAATAGCTGTTCTTCGTACATGATACAATGACGGCAATGAATGAGGGCATACTTACAGTTTTAACTCTGTTAGATATCGTAAAGGCATTCGATAAAATTTAACATATTAATTAAGTTTTGAGTTTTAAGGAAAGGGGTATGGTTTAGTCCATAGTTTTCTAACTGATACAGTACAACGGGATAAGTTGGATAACGGTATTTAAAGAAGAAGTAACTGTAGGCGTAGCTCGGAGCTCATATCTGAGAATTTGTTTTGTAATGTTTTTACCAGAAGTTTCCTGTAACACATCAAAGATATGTATATCGATGACATACAAGTAGTTTTTGTTCGGAAGATTTAGAGGAAATCATTATTAAAACTAATAAAAAACTTACGAAAATTGCTTATATGTCTGGTAGACACAATCTTCATCTAAATGTAATGAAATGATCATTATAGTGGTAGGAATCAGTGTGATGAATTTATTCAAAATAAGCAGGTCAAGATTATTTGTCAGCAGTATCAAAATCTTGGATATTGAAATTGATAATACTTTTCGATACCGTTCTAATAAACTAAGCTTCTTAAAGAAAGCTTATCTCCGATTTTAACTTTTATACCTTCCTAAAACAGTTTTATCACGAGAAGTTAAAACTTTATTGGGCAATTTCCTCGTCTTGTCTTGTTTTAATTATTGTAAATATATTACAAAAAGAGAAACTTTTACAAATCACTATTTTGTCTAACTTTTAGATACAGATAAGTCTATTTTTCTGTTGACGAATAATAAACAGAAGTTGGTCACACTCGCGTTTTTTATCAAAATTTGAGTTAAACAAACAGACGGAATAATATTAAACAGGCGTATATCAATTATTTTTCCGGTTGAACGTTAAAAAAACATGGTGGCATGTGGGAACTCCAAAAGGCTATAAACGATAACTTGGTGAATAAGCAATGGGGTCGTATATAAAAAGGCTTTTAATTTAAAGCAGAAAAATATTAACGAATGGATAAGCTGAAGTAGACCGAGGATGGGTCAACGTTCTATCACAATTCATAATATATTCAAGAATTTTTCGACGCTGGCAAAGCGGTAGAGTTTAAAGGTCAGTTTTTAATTTAAGCATAAGAGCCTTTTGTTATACTTTTTTATTAGATAATCTAAATTTTGATTTGATATATGCATTGTTGCTTTCGTGTATGTATTTTAGGAGAATATATGCTATGTGATACTGAAAATCATTAAATTTATACAAAGTGTCTGGTATGGACCTCCGACTTTCTCGGGAGCATAGAGGGGAGGTCAAAATAACCCTATTTTTCATAGAAAAAAAATTTCTAAAGGGGTACCCAACGATTTACCTTATCGACCCTAAGTTTTGAACCGACTTGTATAATTTAATTATAATATTTTATAAAGGCCATAAAAACCCATTAAACCATACTACAGAAGATGTCTTAGATCATTAGAGAAGTCAGGAGCGGATTTGCACCTACACCCGTTGGGCCTAATTTTTGACAGGTGTCATTTTACAGAGCTGAAAATAGATTTTTTAAATACTTCTCTTCAAAAAAGTACTCTTAATTTATTTCGATAAAACTGGCGGTTTTTGGGGTAATTTACTAATGCTAAGTAAAAAAATCTGGTTCCAATGAATGACAGAAGATAAGTAAATATACTGGCTGGTAGAATTATTCAATAAATTCTAGTTACCACATTTACCATTATTTCCAAAATTAGCACGTTAAAAATATTTGTTAAAATAATCCATAAAAGAGTTTATAGAAAACTAGAATCAGAAATAGGAGAAACACAGTTCGGATTTCGCACAAAAAACGAAGTCCAAATCAAGACAGGTTTAAGACAGAGACGCGTGCTGTGACAGATGACAGTGTCCAAATAGCGGAATCTTTGGAAGACTTACACAGTATTTTAGACAGGGTAGTTCCTGCCAATGAAGAAAAAGGATTGACACTTAACATAAAGAAAATCAAATTTATGATAATATCAAAAAAACAAAGAATAAATGGATATATTCTCATTCATAATGATCTAGTTGAACAAGTACAATACAACAACTGTTGATAATAATAATGACATCGCAGATGAAACTCGAATAAGAATTAGAAAAGCATAGGCTACGTTTGTAAGGATGAAAACCTTCTTTTCCTGTCACGACATGAACTTCTATCTAAAAATGCTATTAGATGTTAAGCTTTCTATGTTCTGCTCTACGGGGTAGAGCCGTGGTTAGCGCCCACAAAAATTACATAAGAAAATTTGAGACATTTGAAATGTAGATATCAAGGAGGAGAATACCATGAGTAGATAAAGTAGGGAATTTTAAAATATTACAAAGGATGAATAAGGATCGAGAAATTTTAATTACTATCAAACGACGAAAAATAGTTTGGATGTACTTTACTCAGTTGTTTAGAACAGCAGCTTCAAAAATACGTGTAGCAATGATGATTGCCAAACTCCGTAGCGGAGATGGAACTGGGAGAAGTTCTGTGTATAATATTGTTATAATATGAACTATATATGTCAACAAAAAACTTTTGAATAAGAAAATTAAGGATAAAAACCTCGAGAGAAAGTTTAGATATGGTTTGGAGGTTAGTTTTCTCGAGAATATGGGGCAAATTTTCTCTTTTATCAGTTTGGAAATTAAAAAACAAAACTGGAATAGATTATTGCTGCATTTCTCAAAAACAAATAGTTCTGATGATATTTTCAGTTAAAAATTTCAGTAAAATTCTGGTTTATTATAGCGATAAAATATCAATTATTGCATATAATTATTTTTAACCTAAAAAGAAGCAACTCATTATTTTACTAATCATATCTAGAGTTTTTGAATTTAAAATTTAGGCCCTTCTTTAGAAAATTATTTAAAAGCGAGTTCTTCGGCAAAGGATTAACTTTTTAATAATATTTTCCAGTAATATCCAGATTTTTACTTAATAGTAATTTAACGAACATAAAAGATAATAAATTATGTGGATTTTTTTTTTGTTAATTCTTTAAACTTAAAAAAAGAAAATTAGACAACCCAGCTACCAGTAAATCAGATAACGATGTTCAGATCCTAAAATTGTCCATTAAAAATCCCTCGAATTGGTAGCAAAAACTCTCTAATATTACTACTGCTTCCTAACAAACAAAAAGAAACAAAGAGGAATTATTCAAAAAGATAAATTAAAAATTCTTTTGAATATTATTAAAAAAAAACTGAATGCTTTTAAAGAAATAATATTTGCGTTTAAACAAGGTATACAAAATTTAAATAACTCTATAGAGACTCTTATTTATTTTACTGAAATGTCAATTTGGCTCTTTTTTTTTATTGTTGGGTGTAATTAAGTTTAAAGATGCTTACTTAACTTTGTATTTTTTAGATGACAAATACAATCATTTTTAATAATAATAAATGATATTTTTTTACATTTTATCATTATTAGTCAGCAATTGCCAAAGCATTTTGCAGACAGTGTTCTATGAATGGATTTTACCAAAACTCGGCAGACGTTTCGCAGGAATTTCATTGGACAAAAGAAATTTTATTTTTAATAGGAAGCACTGAAAATGCCAAATGGGATCTTGGCGAAACATCACTTTCGACGAGAAAAAAAAAATGAATGAAAGTACTCCAGAACTGCTTTATTTGAATACCAGATAATATCAGATACCTCAAGAGAGAATTCGACATTTAAAGAATACTATATCACATCGACGCCAGGAGAAAACACGGACAGAAAAGAAACATATCTGTTATTGAAGAATGGTTCAGTGAGAACCCTCCAAATACCAGTTTTAAATATATTATATATATATATATATATATATATATATATATATATATATATATATATATATATATATATATATATATATATACATGAAGTAAATTGCGATCAGTAAATGCAAACTTCGTTCCAGTCATATCCTTTCCGTGTTAGAGGTTTCACAGTTTGAATAAATTGCGATAAAACACAATCCATCCCATTCCACCACCATCGAAATGATGACCCACCTGTACCACCATACCGAGAAGAAAGTCAAAACTTACCCTCCCCGCCACAGTGATAGGGCAGAAGTACATGTTTCGTCTCTACTAGACTCATGAAGGTACCGACATGCACCTGTCTGTGCAAAAGATCGGAAGGAAACATGCAACACTGAACATGGATTCCGATGGTGGTGGAATGGGATGGATTGTGTTTTATCGCAATTAATTCAAACTGTGCAATCTCTAACACGGAAAGGATATGATTGGAACGAAGTTTGCATTTACTGATCGCAATTTACTTCATTTATACGGAGTTGCATATAGTACGTTTGCTGAATGTGACTTCAGCACTACAACGGCATAATGTGTGAATGCCGCATGAACATATAAATAAATATATATATATATATATATATATATATATATATATATATATATATATATATATATATATATAATAAAGCAAATATTTAGCCGGCTGTAATGAACATATTTTAAATTTTAAGAAATTAATTTTAGATTTATAACTTATACCCCCAAAACTCCTCAGTACTGATATTGCAAGGCTGTAAATTTTTTAGTCTGACATATATTATCCTGCATATTGAGTTTGAAGAAACTAATTTAAAGTCCGTAACATACGCCCCAAGAACATCCCCTCCCCCTCAATATCAATTCCTTCAAAATTGGAAAAAAAAGTAAAATTTATAGTCTCCCTGCCATTCCAAAAACCACTAATTTTTAAAAAATGTTAATAACTTAAATTTTCAACCCACCATATTGAAATAAAAAAAAATAATAATTTTAAACTCTTAATCTAATCTTAATTTACACCCTCAAAACCCCCCATAACAAATTTGGACAAAATCGAGAGATGTAAAATTATTTATTCTCCATATCGAATATTTTAAAAATAATTTTAAATTCGTTGCGTTACGATCCCGAAAACTCCGTCATAATAATTATGGAGAAAAATCGGACAAAATTAATTTTCTTTGTTCGCCATATTTTCAGTGCCGCGGATTTTAATGAAATAATTTCGGATAAGATCAAATGGGACCACCGTCGGAACCTCTTGAACATAATGCCTAATACTTCATTCAAATCGACGCCGCTGTTCCGAAGTAATCGTAAAAAATACATAGTAATAGTCATAGCAGCAAATAAAATGACTTTTAGTAAAAAAACAAAAACCCACTTCAACGTAGAAAAATAAATATCATTTAAATGTGGCGTATCAATAAATGGCACTATCCTATGTTGCCGATTATAGAAAATTCGTTACGCTGTTGCTCTATTGCCAGACGTTCAGGGAATTTTTATACAACAGAAAAAAGGATTAGGAAAAATAAGAAATAAAAACTTGTGGTACTACGGCACTATTTTACGAGCCGCCACTGTTATAGCGCAACTTTGTCGTATTAATATTTTGTAACAGATTACACAAAAATATTTTTTACTCTGAAATCTCTTTGATAACTTTAATAAAAATATTTTTAGGGAAGATATATGGAAACAAATGTCCTTTTATTATGAAAATTTTACTATATTTCGCTATCATCTAAAAATATTGCTCTGTTTAGTTTTAAAATGGGGTAATATTGCATGGTTTTACATATATCTTGTATATCTCTAACACTGTAAATTCTATCATTCTTTCTCAGTACATGTCGCACCAATATTGTGCTTTGACATGATAAAGCTTTTTCAGAAATAAAAGCTTCTTCATACCAAAATGGAAGACATTGTAACGTAAAGATTCTCCGCAAACTTAAAGACATTTTCTTGCCGTAGAATATATTCTTACACTAACACTCGAAAAGTAAGATAGCAAAGTTATTATATGGAGAAAATCGAGTTTAACTTAATCGAATACTTGAGGTAAGGTCCTACGTTAGGTGGATGGTTCATTAACTTGGAAATAAAGGAGTCAGAAATCTTTGCACACGCAAACAAAATAACCAATTCTGTCACACTTCAAATGAATGAAAAGGTGAAAGAAAAAATAATTGCGAAAGGGCAGCGTTAGTAATAGATGTGATCGACAAATCTCATTTCAGTTCCTGTAGTTAGTTAAAATATCATCGTTCGTAAACTAACTTTCCATCCCGTTAAATAAAAATTTAACCAGTTCCAATTAATTTACATAAACATTCATACAATGACATTAAAGGCATTTCGATTTCTCCATTGTGTTCACTCAATCCACCGGATCCTCAATAAAAGATCTAGAATTTTGTTCATCGATGCATTAATGATTGGCTGAAGTTAATCCATCCTTAAGGCTTGTTTATTACTGAACAGAAACGATTAGGGGAGTGCTGGATATTGGAGAATTTTTTGATAGGATATTTTAAATTGGCGTGTACGATGTATCCCGAAAACTATATATATATATATATATATATATATATATATATATATATATATATATATATATAGAATAAGAATATAGAGTAACAAATAGACACAAGAAACAACAATGAATGATGGAAGAAATACTACACCTTATGGAAGAAAGAAGACAATGCAAGGACAAAGCAGAAGAATACAGAAAAAAAAACAAAGAAAAATAAAACAAAAAATACGAGTGGCTAAAGAGAAGTGGATGGCGGATAGATATTCAGAAATGGAAGAATTCGAAAGAAATCATGACATGTTCAACACGTACAAGAAAGTTAGGGAGGTTGCTGGCTTGTATAATAAAAAAACCACTAATGTTCTGGTGGATAGTGCGTGAAAAACTATTACTGATGAATGAGAAATTCTTGAAATACGGAATAAATATGTAACCGAATTGTTTGAAGATGACAGTCCAAAGATACAAGGTCATATACATCAAAACGATGTCCAAGAAATTTTAAAATCTGAAGTTCTTCATGCCATAAAATCAGCCAAAACAAGAAAGCAACTGGACCAGACAACATCCCATCAGAACTCCAACACATGATCCACAAAGACCACATCGGTGCTTTAATTAATTTTTTTAACCATGTTTATACCCGCGGAATGGATGAAGTCTGTTTTTATAGCACTTCCGAAGAAACAGCGGGCAAAAAGGTGCAACGAATACAGTATACATAGTACATGGAAGAAAAAGAAGTCGATGACAAAGCGACTTAGATGAAACCCAGTTTGACTTTAGGAATGCGCTGGGCACCCGTAAGGTACTCTTTGCCTTAAATATACTTCTCCAGAACAACGTGAAGATAATTATGTAGCTTTTGTCGATTACGAAAAAGCTTTTGATAGGGTCCAGCATGGAAAGCTTTTGAACATATTAAGAACCTCGGGAACTGATGGTAGAGATCTACGTATCCTAGAGAACTAGTATTGGAAATAGAAAGCAATCATTCAAATCAGTGGAACACTAACTAACGAATGTTACTTTGAATGAGGCTTCAGACAGGGATGCATTCTGTCCCCTCTATTATTTAACATCTTCTCGGACATAATTTTCAGACAGGCTATGTAAGATAAAGACCTTGGAGTGAAGATCAATTAATCCATTCAAAATACCAACGACACGGTCATCTTTTGCAATAGTATCCAGGGCCTTCAAGAGTTGTTGAATTGTGTAAACACGACAGGACGGGAATGGGTCTAAAAATGAATGTTCGAGATGTGGTTGCATAGAAGAATGCTAATTAATTGATGAAATAATTCTGTTTTGCAAATTAATGAATATTCATTAAATGATCTTCTGATTTTTTCAATTATTCATTGCAAAATTAACTAATAATATTACCCGATAATATTACTAAAAAAAATGCTATTGCATGATATACACACATCGACATTCCAGCTCCATGAAAATTTGTTATGGCGCCTCCAAAAAATTTTCTGGATCCGCAAACATTTCACCAAAATCCCATTTCGCATTTTTTGTGTTTACTAAACTGTTTTCTGTAATACATTGCTTTGTTTCTCAAATGTTGGAAAAAGGCTAGGAACGGTCTAATTAAAAGGTAACAATATATTCTGTTTTTCTTGCCGTTGGTTGCAACAAAGAACTGAAATATCCAATAACAGTCCAAGAAATAAAACATACGTATGCTTTATTTCCTAAACGTCTATATATATATATATATATATATATATATATATATATATATATATATATATATATATATACATATATATATATATATATATATATATATATATATATATATATATATTAAAAATAAATAATTTCACGGTCTATGTATTTGGAAAAGGTATTTTATTCTTCTTACGACCGTTAAGAAAAGCGACAGATGGTTTACTCTCTGCAAATTTCACTCTGGTTCTCTCTCCATACTAATTTCGACCACCTAATGGTCTCATCAGTGGAGCTGTAACTAACCGAGAGCGAAATGCCCAGAAAACAATTGTCTTCTTAAAATCTCCATATCGTAAAATATCGGCAGGATATTACCCGCAGAACTTGATGCCAGATTGTTATCTTAAACAGTACAAACGAACATCTGAACATACACCGGAGCGGTACGAAATTATAATTATTAATTATTTAAATATTAAGAAAAGGTTTAAGATACAAAAATAAATTTTAGTTCAAAAATTTAATTAAGATCGAACACTTCGTTTAACGAAAAATTCATCCCGATCCGATAAAAACAAGATATAAAACCTTGAAATCAAGTTATGTTTGTTGCAAAAGTATCTTCATACAATACGTATTTCAGGGCGGAAATAAGCTGCAGGTTTAAAGATAAACAGTAGTATAATTTGATTAACTATCTATGGGTTAAAAAATCAACTAAATCAGCTGAATTGAAGCTATGATAATGAACTTTTTACAGCGCAGTGCAATTTTGAGTTTCAATTTTAAGTTTGACGTGACCGCTGCCAACTCTTGAGGCTTATATTTTGTTTAATCATCACAAAATTATCTTGATTGTAAAGTATTATATCTTGTAAACTATTAAAAGGGATTCGGTATTTTGAAAAATAAATTTTAAGACTTGTTATTTTGTCTTTCTTAATAAAATCTTAATATAAGTAAATCGATTTCTATGTGTACAAAAAGCTTCCGATTTTTTTTTAAATTGGAGGACCTGAAAACAGCTTTTTTTAGTCAAGCTGGAAAAATTACAACAACTTGATTGGTAAAATCTAATAAAGCAAGTACAATTATGCAATTTGTAATATTTGAAAAAAAAATAGGGACAACCGGCACCGATTAAATAAATTTATTAAGAAAAATTTGTATGGTAACACAATATTAGAAAAACAGACATAGTCATCCCATCAAATTGACATTGATATCAAATTGTTAATTAAGAAAGGTTGATATTTGAACCCTAAATTTATTAATCAATTCCTGCAAAATTTCACAAGGTGACCAAAAGACCCTTCCTTCACCTTTTTAATTTAAGTGATGGCTTGTATTATATTCTCTAATTTGCTGTATAATTTGAAATGTTAATATTCAATGATTTTATTTCCTTTTAAAGTATTACAAATTTACTACCGATTCTTACAAGGCGCCAACGTTTAATAGAATACGATTGTGCGTATTTTTATTTGATATTCGTCTAAAAATGCACGTACTGCAGCAAATAAATTTCCAGAAAGGAAATAATTTATTAAACGTTTTCCTTTTTCGAACATTAAAGTAGAGATTTGCAGTGTGCGAAACAAATTCTATTCGCATTAATATGACCTAGATATTTTTATTTTTCTTTCGATTTTAGTTCCAGTCGTAAATCTCAGCCGCCTGATTATCCTTTAAACTCAAAAAGGATGGAAAAAGGCAATGGAAAAATATTGGCAAAAGAACGGTTTTACTATCGAAATGTGCTAATTTAATGTCCATGTTTTATTGGCACCCGATTAATTTACTCCTAGGATTATTTTGTTGACATTTTCTATAAAGGACGTGATCAAATTTAATAAAAGGTTAATCTAGAGATTACTGCGGTAAGGTTACTAATATTAGCTATCCTTAAGAAAAATATTAATATTTGTTGGGGTCGTAATAACAACGACAGTATCTGGGACTATGATCCCATGGCAAGGCATCGATAGTGCGAATTTGAATCTTATACAAGTCGTCCTTATTGAAAAAAAAACAAATAGAATGATTCTATCTTCAGAGTGAATGATCAGTATTCTGCTATAAATTATAGACAGTACCACCTTCTCCCTTGATGTTTAGATGAAGCTCAGGTTTGTTGATGTGATATAAAATTGACATATTTGTTTTACTGTGAATTAAAATAAAATTTTTTCGTTGTTTTTACTATAAGTAAACAGTACCATTTTTTATTTAGTTTTAAAGCTGGATTGGTACAGTTAGCTTTTTGAAAACCTGTTGTTACTTAATTAAATGTCACACTTGTTTGGGCCTGTTTACTTGGTATTTTTAACACTCGAGGCTCTTGTACAGTTTGAATAAATTGCGATAAAACACAGTTTATCCCATTCCACTACCATCGAGATGATGGCTTACCTGTACCACCATACCAAGAAGAAAGTCAAAACTTACCCTTCTCGTACAGTGATCGGCAGAGGTACATGTTTCGTCTCTTACTAGACTCATCAAGGTACCGACGAGCACCTGTTTGTGCACAGGATAGATCGGAAGGAAGTATGCAACACTGAACGCGGCTTCGCCGACCTCCCGTCGGATGGCGTATATATGTTTGTGCGGTTATCACGGATTCCTCCGTGTGAGATGCAATAGCAGTGGATATATCCACATTATGCTGTTATAGTGCTGAAATCACATTCATTTACAACGTACAACTATATGCAACTCGGTGTGTAAATGAAGTAAAATGCGAACAGTAAATGTAAACTTCGCTCCACCATGTCTTACTTCACTTACACACCGAGTTGCATATACTTGTAAGTTGGCTGAATGTGATTTCAGCACTACAAGAGCATAATGTGGATATATCTTCTGCTATTCATCTCACACGGAGGGATCCGTGGTAGCCGCATAAACATATATATATATATATATATATATATATATATATATATATATATATATATATATATATATATATATATAAATTCGAAGCATTTTTTCTTTATAGACACGAAAAAGGCTCAAATATAGCTTATGCTGAAGCTGTAAAATAAATAAAAAAATGTCGATGGTCTTCTAGATTGTGGTTTATGAGCCAGCGCCGGGCGCGATTAGCACTTGGTTGGGCGACCGCTTGGGAAGACCGCGTCACCGTGGTTCGGAACTGTAGGCCTAATCGCCGAATGATCTCCTTTATCGATGCGATTTTAATTCAAAACAAACAAACAAATAAGATGGTTGTTTAACATTTGTTGCCACAATTAATGAAAATAAGGTAATTATTCCAATGTTCCAAAGAAGTCCACACCTTAAGGACAAGGTATCTTAGATCGAAAGGGACTATGTGTTGGCTTAAATATTATTCAAGGGCGACTTCAAAAACGTTTAGCCTGAGCACAAGAGAACATCAATAGAGATTAGTCAAACTGTATTTTTAGTGACGAATCTTCATTTTGTGCCTGGAATTGTGTTAAGAAGACTTGACCTACGGCGCGCAGCACAGAATTAAACAACCGTTAAAGTGGAAATACTCTATGGATTTGGGTCACTATGTCTTTTTGCTAAAAACCTGAAGGCAGCGAGAATAAAAGGAATAATTGTATAATTAAGGTTTCGAAATTAATTTTCATTTAACTTTCTAATTAATTTATCAACCGCAATCTTTAACTCATGCGCAATTTCACTTTAAGACAATTGAAACTAATCTCGTAATAAACATTTTTATTAGTTGTAAATTCTTAAATAAATGACCCTATTAGGATATTACTGACAATAACAGAGCTAATAAAACTTTTATGCGGAAAATTCTTTTCTCCAAACTATCATGGGATAATGTTCTTGAACACTATAACTAGCTAAAACGTTAGTATTGTACAAAATGAATTATTTAGGTTTTTTTTCGAAGTTAAAACTTTTGAGACATATATTTTAATTAAATATATTTTGAAAAACAGTCTGAAGACGAAGTATCTGAAAAATTAATAAATGTTTAACTAATGCTCCAGAATTAATTTTTATTTAACTTTATACTTAATTTATCAAATGCAATCTTTAACTCATTCTCAATTTCACTTTAGAACAATTGAAACTAATCTCGTAATAAACATTTTTTTTGTTGTAAATTCTTAAATAAATGACCCCCTTAGGATATTACTGACAATAACAGAGCTAATAAAACTTTTATGCGGAAAGTTCTTTTCTCCAAACTATCATGGGATAATGTTCTTGAACACTATAACTAGCTAAAACGTTAGTATTGTACAAAATGAATTATTTAGGTTTTTTTTCGAAGTTAAAACTTTTGAGACATATATTTTAATTAAATATATTTTGAAAAACAGTCTGAAGACGAAGTATCTGAAAAATTAATAAATGTTTAACTAATGCTCCAGAATTAATTTTTATTTAACTTTATACTTAATTTATCAAATGCAATCTTTAACTCATTCTCAATTTCACTTTAGAACAATTGAAACTAATCCCGTAATAAACATTTTTATTTGCTGTAAATTCCTAAATACATGATCCTTTTAGGATTATGTTACTAAAGCTAACATAGGTAATAAAACTTTTATGCGGAAAGTTCTTTTATCCAAACTATCATGTGATAATGCTCGACCCAACTAGTTAAAACGGTAATATTATACAAACGAATTGTTTTAGTTTCGAAGATAAAAATTCAGAGATGTGTATTTTAATTAAATATATCGTAAAAAAACAGTCTGAAGACGAAGTATCTGGAGAATCAACCATTTCGCATAATTTATGTTATTTAATTTGCATAAAATATAAGCGTTTTAATAAATAGTCTTATATTTCTTTTGATCATCACTAAATTCGTTATTTTTCAGGTTTTCTTAAAAGGTACATAAATTTGTAAAAGTCTGCAGCCTAAAGCCAAATTGTCTTTCTCGATTGTAAAAAAATATAATTTTTACAAAATAAAAAGTAAATATGAGTATATTATTAAGGTTGAATATCGTAACATTTATGAGAGGTGCTGCTGCTTGAAAATATTAGAAAAAATAAATAAATTGGTAACACACTGCGATTGATTCCTAATTTAAAAAAATATAAAAAATGACCATGGCATGTAAATAATTTAATAATATATACTGTATTTTTCAATTGACTAAAATGTGGTTGTCGGACTTACATTGTCTTTATTTTTATTTATTTTTACGACGTTTCGATTAGGTTGTATCTCTAATCGTTATCAAGTATAAACTGAATGTTTTGTCTTAAGACTACGAGCTTATATAGGGACTATGTCCACTGAAGCGCAAAGTTTCGCTTCACGGTACACACCTCAATGATTTGATGTTACAAAGTAGTGGTTGCCAAAGATTAAGTATCTCAACACTCGGTTTACTGAAGATTTCATTATTGTTTTTAATGTAAGCTGCTTCTATAAATTTTCTTTTTTTCATATTGGGTTCCATATATATTGCAGCAGCCTCACACCATTTTATATGGTGTTGTTTAACCCAGGAGTGTTCAATCTTCAACATTGTCTACAAGCTTCAAACAAACATATTTTTTAATTCCGTCTTATGGTGATTATAGACAAAATTTAATTTTGCACTTAAAAACCATTTATATATTTGAGTTACAAAAATACTAATCTTTGAACCGGATTATATCAGTTACATCATATTAGAAACACAATCGATCTGATTGGCAACTATTTTTCAATAAAGTTTTGCTGATTCTTTGTATCACATTCTTAAAAATGCGTGACAAAACTCCATAATTTCCTAATATAATTTTTATTACTAATATACTTTTATACATACTGCCTTCTTCTAAACAACTACTTTTTTTCTAATTATACGATATTAAAAGGTCTAATCTAACCTGTTTTAAACTCGTATTGTATGATTTGTTTGTAAGCCCTCTTTCATTAAACTTCTTTAATAAGGGTAATGGATTAAGGATGACAAAAGTTTTAAAAAGATTAAGAGACAGCTTCATAGGAGTTTTATTTTAAACTTTACCAACCTAGTGAAAAGTTTTTACGATCTTTTAAAGCAATTTTGTAAAATATGGTTAAATATAAAACTTATTTAAAACAAGTGATTATTATTTATGAATTTAGTCTTATCACCTACACAACAGGATAAATATTGTGTCGTACTATTAGAGTGCTAGAATATGAAACGGAACTCTGTTATTAAGCCGAGTTCCGTTCTATGTCTTATTGTTTCAACGTCATATAAACATTGCTGAGTTTCTATGTAATGATATCATTATTGTAGAAAGTATTAAAATAAAATTGTAAATTTTTGTAATAAAAACATAGCTTTATTGATTTTAACAAAGGTGATAGATGAACTGCAAAAATTTAAATTATTTTGAGTTTAACTTGCTTTTAAGCATACAAAGACTTTAAGGTGTAAATTTGCATGCGTTTGAATCCTAAATACGCCAGACTATATATTAAATTACGTCATTGTCTTTCAAAGGTAGAACACAATACCTGGTAATGTTTATACCGGAACAATAATTCTATTACTTTAGAATTCCCGATACATCTGTCTCATCCACTATACAAAATCAATTTCTCTCGGATGCATAAAAGGCAGATAAAAATTTGAAAATAAGTCAGGTTTCTTTATATTTCATTGTTATATTTGATCTTTATTCCATTCAATATATATTCGATTTTGTTGAATTAAAATAATTATAATTTTAAGGTTGGTTAGGAAAATCAAGACTTTAATTGAGCGAGTGGAACAAGTGATGCGAAAAATCTGCATTATGCACATCAATAGAAGCTTGTGCATAGAACTGCAAAGCTACCTAGCCACCAATATACTCTGGACAGGTAGTCAATGGCGTAGCGAAGGCTCCGCAGGGCCTGCGGTGCGGGGGGACCCCGCCCACGTAAGAAAATCTTTAAAATTCAATTTAATTAATCTTCAATAAACTTGCTACATTACAATCCATTTAACGCAAGGTGTCAGTATTTATTTATTGCAAATGGACACGTATGCAACGCAAGGCATGTAAATTTAAATGTTTGTCAAATCTCGAGGTTTAGAGCCTTTTAGACGTTCAAAAAAAGAAATTCTGCGTATTTTTTAAACGCGTAATTCCATTTTTTAAACGTCTAAAAGTCTCGAGATTTTACAATCATTAAAAGTTAAAATTACCATTTAGATTTTTTATACTTTATTTGTTTATAGGATCGCGTGTACTAGAGATTTTCGGACGTTTAAAAAATAGATTGAAGCATTGTCAAGGGACGGCAATTTTTTTGAACCTCTAAAAGGCTCTAAAACTCGCGATTCTAAAGGCGATTGAAGTTTGAGTATTTGCTCGCCCTTGCATTACAATGCTTTTTAATCGGAGAAAGCAGCACAATGACGCAAGCAAGAATTAGCAGCTTTACCTACATTATCTATAGAATGCGAAGGAACTAACAAACTTGATTATAAGTCTATTCATAGAAAAGTTTACACATAAAAAGGCTAAACGTTTGGAACGATTTCGTAATAAGACATAAAACTGAATATTTGATGCTTGTTTTGATGTGTATGAATAAAATTACTTTCATTCAAATCAATGTAGAACTCTTTTTTTTATCTAATAGCATTATTCTTTATGTGCCCTTGGAAAGTTGACGTATTACCTTTATTAAAACATAAGTTGTCAAGAACACACCCCAGGCACAACGCGTGGGATATGTGGGTTTGGGAGCTTGGGTTTAGGATTAAAATCTTGCTTCGCTCGCCTGTCTGCTAGGTAACCATTACACTAGTTTACAGTACATCTGTGGCCGAAGAAATTTTAGCTGTTGTTGACTACATATGATATGCTAATTTCAAATATATGAGTAGAATTTTTTTATCAGCTCTAGTTCCTGAGTTTCAGCTATGTAGGTATAAAACAGAAAAAAACATGTACATTTACTAAGAAAAAATTTATTAAAAATCAAGGTAATCATTGAGTTCTAAAAAACTTCGTTTTAAAGCTCTTCTCTCATGTGTAGACTTAGGAAAATGACATGTCAGAGAGCAACAATAGTCAGACATCATATTCATATCCCAGAAATCCTGATGACGCGTAAATCCTGACGCATACGCTCTCCCTGCTCTTCGCTCATATCTCCTAAATTTTCCGGAAACCTGTCTAGGCGACTATGGAGGAAGTGGAGTTTTATGCTCATATTGCACCCCAAATTTTTTAATTGTAACAGAAGGTCTTGTATAAATTCAATATAATTTTCTGATTTTTGTATTTCCGAGAAAATTCTGCATAACAGAGACGAAAGCTGTCCAAGCCCTTAGTTCTAACTCAGTCATAGAATTTCTAAATTGAGTATCTTTCGTAAGTTGTCTAATTTGGGGGCCATCAAAAATACCGGCTTTAATCTTTTCCATAGTGAGCTGAGGAAATTTTTGGCAAATGTAAGAACAGCAGTCCCCATCTTTATTTAATGATTTAACAAACTGTTTCATGATGCTCAGTTTTATATGTAATGGTGGAAGGATAATTTTGTCACGAGCTACTAGTGAATTCTGCACCATATTTTGCTTCCCAGGCTTCATATTTTTTCTCAATGGCCAGTTTTTTCTTACCAAATGCTCTTGTTTAGCTCTACTGTCCCAAAGACATATAAAACAGGGAAACTTAGTGTAACCACTTTGTTGACCGAGAAGAATGTTCACCATTTTTAAATTCACACAACTATGCCACATATGGTCATTGTACTGTATTTTATTTAAGATTAGCGAGATGTTACAATATTCTTCCTTTAACTTTATACTGTGGGCAATAGGTACCCCAGCGTATTTATTTCCAATATGTAATAGAATACATTTTAGGCTACGTTTTGAGCTATCAATGAATAAACGCCAGTCATTTGGTTCATATTGTTTCAAGCCAATTTTTATCAAGAAATTTTTAATGTCTGAACAAAAGGTAATACCGTTTTCTTCGCCATAATTCTTTATCTCTTTCACGATAAAAAGTTATTTTAGTATTTGAGGAAATTAAATTTTTTTCTTTCAGTCTTGATGCCAACAATTCTGAAGCTTGTTTAAAAAGATTTAAATCTCTTACAAGATCATCTAACTCATTTTGGGAAAAGCATTTTAGCTAATTTGATATACCTTCAAAATCAGCATCATTTTGTGATGAGTTTGGTCTTTCCTAGTCTTGTTCTAAGAGTTCAGATATATTTTTAGGCACTGAAAAGCCAGGTAAATAGTGCACTGGACGCTGAACACAACTAGTACTTGGGTACTGCCATTTACCTCGATTTTTGGTATTTAGACGCCACTGTCAAAATTTGTGAAGTAATTTAACGAAAATTACGACATAAACTTTTACTTACTTACTTATTGTGGTACGTCTATTTGAGCTCACCACTTCTGGATTGTCTCAGATTCAATAGATTGTTGGGATAATTCACATGGTCAGAATTCATAAATCCGGATTATTTGTTGAATTCACCTATTTTTATTTTAATGCAGAAACAAATATAATTAATCATGGATATTTTTTTGTTAAAGTTGGGTATTATACTGATACAAAACGAATATGCTTTATATTGTTTTATATAATAACAATACACCAGCTGAAAATATTTGAGGTTGCTTTTATTTACTTGATTTTCTTCCCATAACCATCATCTAAATCCCGCCTTGACCTAAAGGAAAAATGAAATTGCCCCTATATGTTTGCCTTTCTAATAAAAGTCACTCCTTTATTGGGAGTTAAGAAACTATAAAACATATTTATTTTCCTTTATTTATTTTTTGTATAAAGTGTTTAAATGGGATAGGAAAGTAAGTACGTTTATAAACACAAAAAGGATTTATGAAAGAAAAACAAAAAAATCTTTAAAATATTTAGATGTACACTCCACCCTTAATATCAGTTTTATATGGTCGCAGAATGTTTTAAAATTAAAAGCAAAAGAAAGAAGAATAATAAGAAGTAAAAAAAAAATTAAAATAATATTATTTAATATGAACGCCTTAATGGCGTTTTTTTTGTTTCATTTCTTAATAAATTTAAGGAAAATTACTTAATGGGACAAAAGTAAAAGAAATTCTATTAATAAGTCATTCCTTGAATGAAGACTTTTTATATTCTGTGATTTTACCTTTTGCTACTATATTTTAAGCAAGTTACACTTCGTGGTTGAAGAACAGGAACTGTAAGAAATTTGTAACTGTTTTCTAAGAGCAGTACTTGAATTAAAGGGGCAATTTACGTTTATCTGATGTCTTAAGAAAATGTTTTACTGGTACCAAGGTTTTTTTGAATACTTTCACTAACAAAGCAAGAAATTATATACGTAGTTTTTTGACCAAGTTACTATTATATAGACAGGGTGTTCGGATAATGCATTAGGAAAATTGTAGAGGTGATTCTACATAATAAAATGAAGTCACATAACGAAATGCCGAAAACGTAACACTTCTCTTGTCGTATCAAGTTGATATTTAGCACATAGATTACGCTATCATTCTATTATAGAAATGTTTCTCTACTCTGCCACCAGACGTTACTCTTCCTGAAATTCAAATTGCATTTTTCACATATCTTATTTGTTTGGATAGTTGAAAAAAAAAGACAAAAGAACACTTAATAAGTAGGGTACTTTTTATTCGAGTCGATAAACTACACAAATTTTTATTACCGGTAAAATAGACAAGGATAATAAATAATATGAATTATTTGGAGTCCAGATTATTACACTCAGTAGAGGCGACAAAAAGAAATCCATTTTCTCCACTTGCAAGAAACAAACCTTAATATTTTTGTGACAAATAACTTTAATACAAGACACAACACAGATTTTTCTGTAGTTTGTGTTAAAAATAAGATAAAATGGTTGACTTCTTTGCTAAAACTTATTTTTGTTGAACGAGTTTTTGGAATAAACTCAATCAAATATAAAAATTATCTCTTTTTATAGATTGTGGCAACAAAAATTCCACGAACTTTGATATATAGTAATTAGCCACTTTCTAACGAAATCAGCAACGACCTCATTTTAGGTTGAATTTTTTGTAAGAAGATTAAAAGTTGTTTATCAAAAATTACTTAGCGAAATCATTTTGGGGTGGTTCTGATTCCAAAAAAACTTTTAATTAAAGTTTTTTTGATATTGAAGGACACACTTGAAATATAAATTATTCTTTTTGATGAACTTGGAAATATTAGATGTCATATAAGTTCTCGCAAGTAATAATTTGAATATCGTCTTACTAATTGCTAATTTGTCTAATAACAATTATGTTATGATCTTAACTTGCAAAACTTTATAATATATAAGTAACAATATTCAAACATAATTATTATACTCCTTTTAACACTTTCAAACTTCCAGAATATGAGATAATAACCTAAAGACTTCAAATAACTTAAGTTGTTCTTATATTTATCCGACTATCTGGCTATAACCATTACGAAAATCCCATGGTGACCTAAAGGCACAAGAAAACTGCTCTATATGTTTGCGTTTATAATAAAAGCCATCCGTTTATTGGAAGTCGAAAAACTATAAAAATATTTATATGTTATATATAAAATATTTAATAGGATTTACAAATTTGTTTCTAAATCTTTTAATTAATCTTATTAATGGAAACTCAATTATTTAGTAATGGATATAGAAATTTTTATTTCTAGTAAAGCAACTAAAAAATTTACTAGAAGTAAGGAACACTGATCCTGATAAAATAATAAAGATAAATTTAATTGAGAATCTGATTATTAATTAAAAAACATGTATTTAGTTATTTTAATTCTCTTTAATATACAGTTTAATTGTAAATATAATTTTGCATGTTTCTTTTTACGTATATTTAGGCTTGATTATTAATATAGTGGTTGTTTTCAAAACTTATCCAAAAATTGTAGGTATGAAGTGACGAAAATCACATGCATTAATCTATTTATTTTATGAAATCATTGGTTTAGGAAGAAAACTAAGGTAAAATTTTCAGAAAAATATTATATGGAATTTTAATTTGATTTGTCACCCCATCTTCACGCATTTCTTCAAACCAAGTAACAATGAAATATTCAATGGGGTTATTAGCACCTAGACTGGTGTTGATAAAATGACAGCTTCTGTATGGTTATTAGGGGACATATATAATTTGGTCAAAGTATGAGAGATATACAATACTACAGATTATTTTCTTACAGATGCGAACTTTGGTGGTGCCTTCGAAGTTGGAGGTTTTAATTCTCGTTACGGTGCTTGCCTTGAGAAGATGGAGCTACAAATAAATGAAAACAAAACTAAATATATGTAGACGAGCCGCAATATTCGAAACAGAGACAGAATTGGACAGAACATCACCATCGACGACTACAACTTTGAGCGCGTCAGAGAATTTAAGTATCTTGGAACAACAATAACTGAAGATAATAACGGATCACAAGAAATAAACAATAGGATCCAAGCTGGGAACAGATGTAGCTACGCCCTTCGAGACCTGATAAAATCGAAACAACTAACAAGACGAACAAAGATAAATCTATATAAAACAGTTCTAAGACCAGTAGTGATGTACGGCAGCGAAACTTGGACAATAACAAAGGCAAACGAAGAGCGACTGCGAGTTTGGGAGAGAAAAATCCTAAGGAAAATCTTTGGCCCGTTACTGGATGGGGCAACGGGACAATATAGAATAAGAACAAACAAAGAGTTAAAAGAGTTATACGCAGACGCCAACATAGTAAAAGAAATAAAGTCTAGAAGACTCCAATGGACAGGCCACCTCATAAGACACTCTAACGAAAGAATAGTGAGACTGGTGTGGGAAGAAACCCCAACTGGAAAAAGACCACTTGGACGACCCCGGCTCCGGTGGCGGGATAATATAGCAGGAGACCTTAAAGCTATGGATGTAGAGAACTGGATGGAGCTAGCAAAGGACAGAAACGAATGGAGGCATATTATCAAGTCGGCTAAAACCCACACGGGGGTGTAACGCCACGGAGTAAGAAAGTAAGTAAGTAATACAGTGATTGCACTCAGATTAATAATTAAAATTAGAATGCTACCATATGTAGTTCTTCATTGTCAGAAAATAAAAATAAAAACCTTAATAGGTGTTTATTGTCTATTTTTAACTTCGACAGCTGGGACCTTAGCCACGGAAATTTACTATATTTTTATACAAGGAACATTTTTGGCATACACAATTTTTTAAAATTTAAAATGCACGACGTAGAACATTCTCATTCACACACTACACTTTTTTTTTATTCCGACACACTCCGACAGCTAAGACTTAACTGGGATCCATCCGACATAAATAGATGTTAATACTTTTTTTTTTGTAAAAAGTGCCGTAGTTCTTTAAATTAAGAACCATATGTAGTTCTTCATTGTCAGAAAATAAAAATAAAAACCTTAATAGGTGTTTATTGTCTATTTTTAACTTCGACAGCTGGGACCTTAGCCACGGAAATTTACTATATTTTTATACAAGGAACATTTTTGGCATACACAATTTTTTAAAATTTAAAATGCACGACGTAGAACATTCTCATTCACACACTACACTTTTTTTTTATTCCGACACACTCCGACAGCTAAGACTTAACGGGGATCCATCCGACATAAATAGATGTTAATACTTTTTTTTTTTGTAAAAAGTGCCTTAGTTCTTTAAATTAAGAGAGAAAAAATTGATTCCATTTTAGTATAATAAATTATTTATTGTTTTTCTCTTATTATGTATGGGTTCCGAATGACTTGAGGAAACTGTATATTGAATATATTTTTAGAATAAGTTAGTAAATACATCAATCATTCTTTACAAATCTTTTTTGTCGGTCATCTAGACAAATATTTTTACACTACGAGGGTAACGTTCCCAGGGGTTTGTCTGTGATTTCTGATTTTGTGGAGCATCCAAAAAAGCATTCAACACGTATTATTTTTACGTCCTGAATTGCATTTTTAGAGAGTGAAAATTATCCCCAAAGTTCACCTCTCAGAACAGTTCTCTGATAAAATAGCATGTATAAAACTATTTCCGTCAACTTAATATTATGCAAGTAATTTTACATAAAAAAATTAGCCTTTTACATTATAATTAAAAAAAAAGTTTGTAGGAATGAACTTGAAGGTAGTTTTCTCCCCTTAGAAATGCAATCGAGGATGTAAAAAAATACCTGTTGAATAATACCGCAACATATTACAGAATGGAAAAAATCGGTGACGAACACCTGAAAACGTGCCCTTGTAAGTTACAATTAAATATAAGTTAAACATTTGTAAAATTTTGTTAATTTGTGTAAAATTCTTATCATTTCTGATAGTATTCTAATGCTTACCTAAAGTGATTTTTAGAGAGTTTAAAAAGAGCTATATATTCTTCAATTTTCGACAGTTACGACAAGCACATAAAGTTCCTCGTGCCAATTTTAAGCAAAAATATTTTATAAATGATAATTACACAGAACATAAAGCACAAATTGAAAATTACACAACGAAACGAAGACAATAAAGTTAGGTTTAACCACGAACTTGACATATAAAACTGTACTGCTCATGTATAATATCTCCCTTATACCAAAAATGTCACAACCGTGCTCTGCGTCATTAGATGCAATTATTCGTTTGAAAAAATTAATTTTTATTAAGTTGGTAAAAGTGTATTCACTTCATTGCTTGTGATTGATTTATGCATTCTATTAAACGTTTTATTAGGAATTTTAAGCACGACCGTGAATTTTAAAGTTTTTTTTGGTATTTCGAAAAAATACGGTTCTTCATCGTAAATTTTAATTTATTTCATTATCATTAGTTAATTTTAAAGCATTTAATGATATTTATTTAAAATTTTATCCTATAATTAAATTGTGAATCTAATTTTAATTTGATGAATATGATTATATGATTATTTTTTTGTTAATGTTACCAATTTCCAAAAGACAAGAAACTTCAAATTCAACGGCTGAAGAAAACTGGTCATGATCATAACTATTTCAGTCTGTTCAAAGCATTTTTCTAGAAAGAGTTTTATACAAGAAGAAGATGAGTAAAAAGTTGTTTATGGTATGCTTCCTACAAATGAACTGTCTATGAAATGCTGTTTGATGTAAACATCTTGAAGCAAATAAACTTGGACTTAATAACATACATTGGCTCTACAGAATACTCCCGACTTAAATGTGCATTAACCAACATAAATAATATTGTTTTACCATCGAGCTGATGCTTTATCGATATTTAAAGCTAAGCATTGAAGCAGGTATGCTGTTGTAATTTAAAATGATTATACATTTAAAAACCATCATGCCATAATAAAATAGAAATTACACATATTTATTGTTATGTATTTGCTTTGGCTAAAATAAAGCAATAACCCTTAGTTTGAATATGTTATTAATTGAAAATAAATTTATATATAATTAATTACTTATTATTTTAAGAAAATTAAACAAAAATTTTTGATTTTAGCTCAAGTAGTAAGAAAATTTGTGTCGTGAAATTCTACTGTCAAAGTGGTGAGAAGCTATGATTGTTTGATTGCCATTTTAAAAATTGAACTCTAGAAAAGTTGTATTCCAGATCCCCAAACAGTAACGTAAATGAAAACATTGAGCTAGTGTAAAAATTAAAAATTGCTAGTAAGTCTTTATGCATATATTTAGATTAAAAATGATTATATTAATGTAAGAGTCCCTTATTATATTTACAATCTTTTTTTTGACAGGAACAACATTTGTCTCATCTGTAAGATGGACTAATCTGTGCCGACAGTATGACAGAATGAAATTTTTTATAACAATTTTTGTCAAAGGAACACAAATCTGTAAAAAATCGAATTTTAAATAATTGAGATATAAATATTGAGCGACAAAATATGGTAAAGCTATTTGGTACATTTTTAAATCTACGTAATACGGTTTGTTCCAACAAGCAACCGTAGAAAATTTCTGATCATAGAGGAAATATCTTTCGGACAATTAATCAGTACCAGTTTTAAACTGCTCATTGGAACATAACCGTCGTACCAAGTAAGGCATCTGTGTGTCCCGAGTAATCGAGAACCACTGGATTTTGATGCTAATTTTCCCAAATATTTTTCAATGCTGATCTAGGTGAATAAAAATTAATCTTTGATAAGCTGAAGCTGAGCAGTGACGATTTTACCAAAGCAGTTTATGCGAAGCCGATATCTAGTCAAATATAAAATGTAATTTATTTTTCGCTCCATTTCCATTTCAGGTTGTAAGGAAAGTTAAAATGAAACTCAAATAAAAAATTAATAGAACTAAACCGAAAAAAAGTAGAAAAATAATAAAAATATTGCTGTACTTCGCTTGTTTCTTGAGACCGACAAGGTACCTGTTCTATCAACGAAACATCAATAAAAATAAATTTTACTGTAAATATTTAATTTGAAATTAATAAGGCAAAAATTTTTGAAAATTTAGAAACAACCTTGAGAATTTTGAAGATTTTAGCAACAAAAAATATTATAAAATAAAAGAAATAATTTAAGATATTATATAGATAATATGCTTAGGCACATGAAACAGCAAGAGAATATTTAGCAATAAGTTAAATTGACACAAAGATAGAGTAGCACTTCCAAAAGATATAAAAATTCCGATTTTGAATGAATAAATGAATGCACAAGAGTGGTGATACTTGATCTTCAATACTTAGGCCCATAACATCCCACCATGACCGCAAGTCATTCAAATTAACTAAATACCTAATACATGGCATTTTAACATATCAAAATAGGCTAAAATTGTTGAGTTTATTTTATGTCTATAATTGGATGATTTTAAAAAAAATTTCTTGGAAATTTATATACGATGAATTGAAATCTTTAAAAGCATCAGGAAAAAAAAAAAATCTCAAAATTTCGAAAAATCGATGATATTTTTTAAAGGGTGCTCAAAGCGAATGATTATTATCGCTAAATCGCGAACCTGAAATATATGTGCTTAAACAAAAACGTACATTTTCCACAAATATTGAGTTAAACGTGTGAAATTTCAAATGTAGTATCGTTGAACACTACAAAGTCAAATAGCATTAGGTTAAAAACAATAAGTTTTTTACATTAATAAATAACAACTTATTAATTAAAAAATATGTCTTAATTAATAAATAATATTTGCCATAATTTTTTAAATCTAAAATTGAGTAAAGTCCTAGAAACAATAATACTATAACAAAAACATCCCCAGTTTTAAACGATTGCTGAAAAAAAATTTTCCAATAAGAAAATTTAATATTTTCTGTCTTCTTTGAAGTAATTGCAATTGAGTTATTATTTCAATAATTAGTTAGAGCTATAGTGACCTTTATGCATGATTTTTCTTTATTCTTAAACAAATAATTGAGTTTCGTGGTTTGGCTTAAAAGTATAATAAAACCTAAAATGATGATGAAAACGTACATTTTTTTAATGGCTGATAACGATCCTCGTATCTCATTATTATGCTCATTAACTGTCAAAACAATGCTTCTTGTTCTGTCGGAATTTTTTTTTCAACAATCTGTTGAAGTGAGGATGTTTTAGATATAGTATTATTGTTTCTGGACCTATGCTGAATTGCAAATTAAAAAAAAATTATGGCAATTATTATTTAAGCAATATTTGCTAATTTATAATTTGTTATTTATTAACGTAAAATATTTATTAACTTGATATTTGTTTTATTTTTTACGCACGATTTAGCGATAATAATTTTTTCTCATATTTTGTGGAAATTCTTTTCTCAATGCTTTAAAAGATTTCAGTGCATCACATTTTTTGTTTTTTTTATTCATCCCAGTTTATAACTTCGCATGCAACTTTTAATAGCAGTGATATTATTTTCTGAGGGTTCTTCAGAGTGGTATTATAAAAATATTACCCAGATGGGCTTATTACCAGTGGGTCGCCAAAATGAAAAAATGTGTTGGTATGTTAACGTCGTAATTGACGTAACTTTCTCATTACTTTTGATTTAATAGAAGTGAGTTATTTTGCTTTGACTTTCAGAATATTGTAGAGAGTACTATAAAGAAGGGGCCCATAAAAATATTTCCAGGGTAGGTTTATTGCAAGAGGATAAAAAACTGAGAAGATTCGTTGGTTAGTGAACATTTTAATTGCATATAATTTTTAATGAAAGTGAGTTATTTTGATGTGGCTTTTAATATATTCTGGAAAATACTACCTATGGGATTCCGTATAAGATTTTTTAGTGGGTTAATGCGAGGAAGCTAAATTGTTGATGAGTTAAATTTTAGCGCATTATTTTTAATTGGAGTGAGATGTTTCGATTTGGTTGCCAGAACGTTATAAGGAATGCCTACAAGAAAGTTCCGATAAAATATTCCCACGGTAAATTTGGAAACTGAAAAAGCTAAAATAAAATTGTTGGTTAGCCAAATTTTTGTGGTTTTTTAGCTCTCACCCTCATTACTTTAAACGTCTTTAGGATAACCATTTTGAAGACCAATTAACAAGGTTAAAAAATTTATTTTCACAATAAACTAGAACAAATTGCTCTTGCTCTAAAAAGCAAAGATAAATTATAAAGTGTTTTAAATTGCAATTAATTTAAAAATTGTGGGTTTCCTTGTTTACTTTTTTGAAGGAGGCCCTTAATTTAATTATTGTAGAAAATATTTCCAAACCCCACAAAGACATGCTTAACTTACATAAAAAAAATTTAACACCGATCAAAAACTATAAAATAACAATGAAGTCGGTTAATAACATCAATTCGCACAATAATTTTTAAGAAATCACCCCTCAACTACTACTTTGTCGACTTCAAAAAAGTAGTACGTAAGTTTAAATTATTATAATTGCAATTTAAAACAGTTAATAATTTATTTTTTACTTTTTAGTGCAGTTTTTTGATACCTGTTTAGTTTTTTTTGTAAAAATAAATTATTATAAATTTTATTTGAAATTTGCAAGAAGAACATTCTTAAATATTGTGTCACGATTGTTATTTTGTTTAATTCAAACAAACAAACGCATTTTGCTGCTATACTTCTGTCTAATAGTGTATTTTATATTTCATATCCCCATTGTTTCATAATCTTCATTTACATAACACCCAATATTTAAAAGTAAATTTATATAATTTTCATTAAATTAAAAAAAAAACACAGATATATACTACCTGAAATTAAAAAAATAAATAAATAATTAAAGCACAAAATCCATTTTTTTTTTAAATTGAGGATACATAATAAAAAAAAGTTGAAATGCGTCAGGAGCGAAAATACGTGACTAGAGGCCATTATAGCGATATTAAACTATATAAAAGTAATTGTATATATTAATTACGAGTTAGAATATTATGACTATATCTTAGGTTTTTCTAACAAGTCATACCCTTATATGAAATCTGTAAGAAAAAGTATATATTTTTTTTAATTTTAAAAAATGTTACATGTCTTGGTTTAATAAAAAAAAACTTTTTATAGCGACCAAATTATGAAAGAAAATATTTTGTTTTCTAGAAGACTATTTCCTTCTTTAGAAGATAATACACATGCATATCTTTTTTCAAGTAATTTAGATTTTTCTTTCAAAGAAGTATTATTAAACATTTTTTGAAATAAATATCCATCGCTTTCTATTCTGGTTAACCTATTTGATAGGCGGCAAAAGTTATGAATGTACAAATCATGAGTATGAAATTTTAAAATTTACCATCCTCAATCCTTAATGATAATCATTTATCAAACGAGTTAATCAGAAATTACAAACCTGTCGTTTTATTTACAATTAAAAGTAAAAAAATTGTACCCATAATTTAACTTTTATTCCAAAACCTTTTAATGATGAAAATTTTGCCGGTATAAAGTTTAATTTATAAAACTTTAAAACTTTTTATTAAGCCGTCATTAAAACTAATTGAATTCATAAAAATGTGGTTCGTCGACATCGGTACACAGCAATAAAATTATACAGATGCCCAAGTCATTAATTTCAAGAACGTGGCATAAAGTTTTGACGCGACTACCGCTAATTATCAAGAAACATTTAATGCTTACCCTCGAGTCGATGGCGGCATACATTTGTGACAAGTAATTAAAACAAGAAAAGTTTTTAAAGTCACAAACTCCACTTAAATCACTTTCTAAGTATTCTAGCTATATCTAATATGAGTTTACAATAGTTTAATAAGGGCCGCAAATTTTGAATTATAGTCAGCCGACGGTCGGCGCGCACGCACAATGTTCAGAATTCAGAAAGATCGCGTTTAAACCGAGATCGCTTCTGGATTGTGGAGCGATGCTGTGTTAGCTGTGCCACTGGCGTTCGATGGATGTTTGGAGAAGTGGAATTAGAATTTTTTGGAAAGGCTGGACAGATATGGTTGGCGCACGCGCTTTGTCAAAGACCTACGCCTAACGCGCTCCAGGAAACGCTAAGCAGCCGTTTCGGACTCCGAATTGTTGTGGTGGACCAGGACAGCGGATACGGATCCGCGACCCAGCCGGCTTTCAGATAAATTCCACGATTAGTTGTAAATCCTAACTCATTATTCAGTTTTCCTTAAAAGCATTCATCTACTTCCAAGAATACATATTTAAGATGTATTTGTTGCCGTTATTTTACTTCTGGAAAGAAAAGTTCTTCATATTTTTTATATTATTTGATACAGAAATTTATTGAAAAAATTACTTTCAGAAAAAATTTAACAAAAAATAAAATTATAATTTGATTTTATTAATATTGTTTTAAAATCTGATTTTTACATAATACTCCATGGAAATTAGATCAAAAAAAAAGCTGTTTGGTTAACAAAAATGTAACTTTGGTTTTTTTGCTGGAATGTGTTCATTTGGGCATCCTATAAAACATATCTCGATGGTAACTCTGAAAGACCTGAGGTTTTTTGAGTTTATCGCGAAAAGTAAAAATTGTATCGAAAAATATTTCAAACAAAAGTTGTAGAGAATTAAAAAACCTATCGATTCATCACTACATAGTATAAAACAAAGTCGCTTTCTCTGTCCCTATGTCCCTTTGTATGCTTAAATCTTTAAAACTACGCACCGGATTTTGATGCGGTTTTTTTCAATAGATAGAGTGATTCAAGAGGAAGGTTTATATGTATAATAACATCCATTAAATAGTGGAGAAATACTGTTATTTTTGAGGTTTCTAATGTGATGTCGTTAATTATCATATTTTTTTCCGCTTACATTGCAAACGCAGGCTGAACCCTACGAGATTTATCAAAATAATGTACTAATTATTTGTACACATTGAAAAGGTCTACAGAAAACTCCGCGATGGTATATGTCTATCTCTCATGGATATCCCACAATAACATTTTTTTGTCATTTACTTTTTACGACAAATAATGGCAAATTTTGAAGCGATTTTAACCAATACAGCATTAATCCTTATCCAATTAAATAGCTTAAATACATTGTTGATTTAATATAGATCTATATGGTCCTTTACAGCATAAGATTTAAATGAATATTTTCGAAGATATTACAGATTTAAAATTGCGGGAAGTAGCGCTTGCGGCGGTACTGGCCGACCGGGGCGGCGGCAGCGTGCCTATAAATAGCGCGTCGGAGGCCGATGTAATAATTGTTGTAAAAATAAAATAAATAGTCACAGTTTTTCTGTAGTGTATTTAGTATCAGCATTGCACCCGTGCGAAGCCGGGGCGGGTCGCTAGTATATTATATAATCGTTTGCATTGTTTTATGTTTTGAAAATCTATTAAAAAAAAAAATTTCAATCGTGGGCTGAGAAATTTTGCAAAAACCAATTTTTGTACCAAAAATGTTGCGATTACTTTTCACCGGATGGAGATAAAATTTTTTTAATGCGTGCATTGGTTTTAGATGTATCATTTCCGATCTTAAAAAAAAATAATTTTGGATGAAAAAAACATTTTTTTTTCAAAAATTCATAATGGAGTGGCAAATGAATATTAAGGGCTCAAATTTGCAGAAGATGCTTTTTAGTACTTGTACTTTACCTGTGAATTTTTTGGATTCAAGAGATACATTTCCATACGATCTGTAAACCTTCGAAAATTGGGCCGAATCTAATCAAAAATAGCTGCTGCAAGCCGCTGTCGGCGGGTGCCATAGTTTGAGCCCTTAATATTCATTTGCTACGCCATTATGAATTTTTGAAAAAAAAAATTAATTTTTTTTTGAGATCGGAAATGATACATCTAAATCCAATGCATGCATTAAAAAATTTTTATCTCCAAAAATTCGTTTTTGCAAAATTTCTCGGCCCACGATTGAAAAAAAATTTTTTTAATACATCTTCAAAATATAAAACAATACAAACAATTGTCATTAAAATTGAGCATAGTATCTTAATTAGGAAAGCCGAAAATTAAGGTTAAATTTTTAACTTTGACATCGAATTCCTCGGAAAATAAAAAACTCACAGATTCCGGGTTTGACATATTTTTTTAAAATGATAATATCTATATTTATGTTAAATTTTAAATCGGTAGTTTGTTAATAAATGCCTTTTTAAAAAAAAAAACTAAAATCGTTAATTTTGTCTAAAAAAAAATATATCTCTATATCTCGATAACTAGCGGCGCCACCTATAACTTATGTATTATATGAATCGATAGGTTTTTTAATTCTCTACAACTTTTGTTTGAAATATTTTTCGATACAAATTTTACTTTTCGAGATAAACTGAGAAAACTAAAAAGCGTGATTATTTTTGGTCCGCCATTTTTTTTGCTCAGTCACCATCGAGATATGTTTTATAGGATGCCGAAATCAACAAATTCCAGCAAAAAAAAAAACAATGTTACATTTTTGTTACAGACGAAAGTCTATTTTCCATGGAGTATAAAATATACAACTTAAAATAAAATATTCTTTAAAAAAAAATGGAATTAAGAATTAGGAAAAGCTGTTATAATCTTTATTTCTTTTACTTGTAGAAGTGACACTTTTCTAATGTCACATACACAATAAAAATACTTCACTATAACCTTTTATGTGTTTTCTTACAAAAAGAAAGAAAATATTTTATTTGAAAGTCGTGTTTTTCGTAGCTTTTCTCTTGTTATCGCTAATCTGTACTTATACTTGGTGGTATAAATGAATTTCAAGACTTTATAACAAATAATTGCATAAACAAAGTACAACTGTGAAAAATTTTTATATTTTTTATAAAACTCTTAACGAGCAAGTTAAGGTCCTTACCGCTCCGAGGAGTCATGTAGCGTTTTTTTCTAGTACAAAGTATTTCCAGGATATTCCAGGTTTTATTCTTTATACAAAACTTGTTTACCACAATGCTATGAAAGTACTATGTGCTTAAGTTACTTACTGAATTTTTTTCTCTTATTAAATTGCACATATCAGCAGTGGAAATATCAAAGAAAAAACCGGCAACGGATTAACAAAGCAATCGCCAAGTACATCTAAAATAAGCAATTTGGAAAAATATGTGACTAGAGAATGCAAATAAAGAATGTACAAATGAAATGTTAGATTTACAAATCTAAGATAAAAGCGAACAATGTCGTGATTCAAAGAGAATGGCAGAGGTAAACATCCTTATAACCATAACGCTGTAGATATTATGTGACAGACAACCCTATAACCATATAAGAGAGAAATATAAAAGGAAATAATGGGAATTGAATATACATGTAAAATGAGTAGCATCCAACCATCAGTTAGCAATGTATATTGCAGTAATAACAATGACAAATAAATACAGATATAACAGGCGATTCGTCTTACTGAAAAGGAAAAATAAGAAATTGTAGGTAAATATAATACAATAAGGTTATAAAATAGAATTTAGCCTTTCAGTAAATTAATTTAAGTGCAATAAATTATTCAATATATTGAAAAAACTAATTAAAATTTAAAAAAAAAACATTACGGTCGTGGAATAAGTTTAACGCATTTTAATAAGTAGAGCTGTAACTGGTCAAGAGCTAAATTCACAGAAAGCAAATGTCTATATTAAATGTTCATTCCGTGACGTATCTGCAGGATCTTACAGCCGTAGACATTTTCAATGCCATCAACATTTAAATGATATCTATACATACACTCGTAGAAGATAAACTGTCATGACCTAAGAAAGAAAACTTATTAAACCTATATACATGTAATATATGGCTGTGTAAATCATTTCTATATACACTTTGCTCTTAAGCAGCAAAACGTTTATTTACGGAATCAGTCAAATATTTAACTGAAGAAAAGGTTACTAATTTTTGATTTTCTTAAGACCAGTCAACTATAAATGTTTAAAACGGTAATGTTTGTGAGTACTTGCTATCGGGCTGCAGTCATTAAAAAATGGTCTCGACTACTGGCATAGGTGGAAACAGGACAGTTCTCGGATGTTTTACTATCCTCTTGTGAGTAGTTTGGTATATGAGATCAAAAAGAAAAAGAAAATTTGACTGGCCTGAATAAAATATCCACCATATTGTCTTGGAGCCTCAGTTTTCATCAAATTTTTAAGTATATACCATTTAATTAATAAGTGAAATCAATGTCTTATCAGGACATGGCTTCTCAAACTACAAAGAAACCCTTAGCAGATTTAATAGTTTATAATGAATCAAAATCTGAGTCCTAAAAAGTCTTACGTTACACTCACCATCATTTGTAAACAAATTTACCTTGAGCAAAGTTTAGACTTTTTTGACATAAGTGTACCCTGTCGTTTTCCAATATATAAGTTATTGTTAATTGTACTGTATTCTATTGTGAATAAACAAAATAAAATGTGAGTCATATATAGATGAATTATGAAATATATATTTCTTGATTAATTAAAAAACTGGAAAATTAATTTAATGGTTTACTTTTAGAAATTTACTAACATTTGATAAAGAAAACACTTTTTCACATTGTATTTTTACTTAACCGACATGATAGGATTTAAGATGAATTATGAAATATGTATTTCTTGAATAAATAAAAAAACTAGAAAATTAATTTAATGGTTTACTTTTAGCAATTTACTAACATTTGATAAAGAAAACACTTTTTCACATTGTATTTTTACTTAACCGACATGATACGATTTAATTTAATGTTATTTCGCTTAATTTTCTTTTCATCGTCAAAGCCATAATTATTATGTTAAAGAAAGCCGCTTTATAAATATATACTTATTCTTAAATATTTAAAACAATTTATTTTCAGAGAAAAGCTGACGTCGATATTTTTTATACACCGTCAGGCATGTCTTCAGGTATTAAACAAACTTTCAATAACGTATAAATCATATATTAAACTGTTATAAAAACTTTGACAGAAAAAATCCCTTAAAGCATATTTATCATCCAGAAAGCGCGAAAATTTTAGTAGCCCATAAAATCTGTTAAAAAATGTTTAGATAATGGCCTATTTATAATCATTCTTTGTTATTTTTAAGGCTGTGTACAATCTTTATGAATAATTGATATTTATATACACTTTCCTAAAGATTTACACTTAAGATTTATGAAAGAAAAAGCAGTAACAGAAAATTACGGCAGTATTGGGTGTGGTAGAAAGAACACAAACCCAGAAATTTAGCAGTCCAAAGAGTTTTTGTGGCTGATTAAGATGTTTGAACGACACAATAAGCTTTTTTAAGGTATTTTGACCCACTAATTGCGGATTGTGATTCAGACAAAATTTTGTACATCAACAGGTATTATTCTCAAATTCAAACCGCTCTATTGTCGTAAGTAAAATATGTTTTTCCAGACTGAATATTCATCCTGTTTATTGGCAAATTATTAAATATTCTTCTGCTCGCGTTTATAATAGAAAGAAATACATATTTTATTATTAAAATTGCAAAAAGCTGTTGTAAAATTAGTGAAAAAATTACAGCTTCCACTCGAGGTGTGCTAAAGTAAGGTATCTCTCATATCTCATCAACTAAATCCAATTTTGTTTTAACCATGTACTCATTTAGAAAATTTTTTGGCGATCATTTGGTATTGGTCAGTGTTATATTGAACACCATAGTAACGTACTAAAATGGAAAAAAACAACAATATTTTTTCAAAAAACTTAAACTCTATTTATTTTCAAGCCTTCAAGTAGATTTCAAGTCGTCTAATCTACTTTACATCTACACAAATCGATGTGTATTTTCATACGAAAGATGCAACTTATTTAAAAATTTAAAAAACTTAATAAAAGTCTAGTTAATGCAAAATTAGTACGCTCTAGTGAGTAGAAATTGGCTCAGAGACAATTTTTTTGATACAAAATACAATGCTCAATGGAGCGGCCTGCGCAGATATTGTAGTTTTGCATTAATTTGGCAATATCTCTGCTTATAATTAACCCTTCAGAAATTTTTAAAAAATGACATGTTTTTCATCAAATTTAAAGGAAAATAAGAGGGTGATAGTATAATTATTAAGAATTATATGGCGTTAAAATTATTTAAATTATTTATAACAAATTTACGTACAATTTCTTGGGAATACACCCTCCATATTCATTATCGTCGTGTTAAAATATATAAGAAAAATTTTAGTGTGTTCGAGGAACTTGATCGGCTACGAAAACCTCCTGAGCTCCTGGAGTATATGCATATTTAGGTGTGTAATCGCGTCAGGATTTTGAGACTTATAACAGTGACAAAATAATCATTTTTGGATACATTTGTACTTGAATATCTCACAAACTAGAGGTAAAAGGGCATGTTGGTGAGCAGATTTGAATTCTGCTCGAAAAGATTTGTGGAAATCAGTTATAAAACCTGGACATATAACCTGAATATATAGTCACAAAATATGTGCATTCAAACCCTGTATGCATTGCAGAAATAGTTAAAAATAATTTTTTTCTTATAAAATTCTAATTTATTTATCACTTCTAGTTTTTAAGATTTTTATGTCCAAAAATATCCAATTTTTGACTTTTAGGTTATAGTCTTAAAAAGATTTGGATTTATTGCACCAAAGTAAGTAGCGAATGTTGCTTGTCATAAAGAAAAGATACCCTTGTAGATCTATGTAATTGGTGTTATTCTCTATATCTGGTTTATTTAATATAAATAATAACATTAAAGCGAAGGTTTTGAAATACATACTTTGATTAGTTAAGCAATAAAATTTCCGCGTTCGTCGTCATTTGGCTTAGCGTGATATTTTTATGAGGAAAATTAATGTTTTACAATATTTTATTTTGATGTCAAAAAACATGAACCCTAAAATTTTATGATGAAATATTTTTTTATATTCGTAGTTTGATGTGTTTTGTAATTAATAAATAATTCGTAAAATATTCGCTATTTTTTTTTATAGACTTGTCGGAAAACAATATGCAATCATTATGTATTCAAATGAGCAGTGCTGTAAAATAAAACAACCATAATTTGTTCAAATCTAATAACAATAACAAAAAATAAATTTTAAATTCTAATGTATATCGAAAAATGTAATGCATTTTTCCACAAGTAAGAAAAAAGATTTGAAGGCAACAATATAACGTTGTTTAATGTTACTTTAAAAGAAGATATATGGGTGTTGTTCAAAAAAAGAAGAGGAAACGTCATCGCATTTTTTTGTGCATTTCGTTGCAGCAATCTACAAGAGCCTTTTTTGAGTACCTGTTAAATTATGTGGGATACAACGTGAATATAGCTTTTTCATGATCGAATGTTTATACAATGTATTATATAAGCTGGTATTACTAATGCTCAGGGATGTCCTGCATCACAACCGATTCTGGATGACTTTCAGCCACTCGTCCGAGAGCGAACTACGGCGACGAATGAATGACATCACTAAACCAACCAGTTTCCGAAGAATTGAACGGTCACTCTCATAAATGAAATTAACATGCATTGGGATTAATCTATGTAAATAAATTAATTAGATCACTCGAATTAGTGATAGTTTTAAGTTTGTTAAAGAGAACTAAGTTTTGAAAATTTCTCCGAATCTAAAAGTAACACAACTAAAAAAGGATTATTTAGTTAGTACGAATCATTTACTGATAATTTCCTTAAAGGAAATAGACTTAACTGAAAAGAAAGTTCAGGCTATCTAAAAGCAGGATACGAACAAATTTCAGTAAAATAAGGAATTTATCTAAAAGTTTGAACTTTGGAACAGGGACACTATCAGCTGTCCTGGACCACTACAACTTTCCGGGGTATAAAATGGGACTATAAAAGCAAGGAATTTAATTGCATTTCTAAATTTTAAATGTAGATTCACTCCTTCTTTATTAAAGAGAAAAATAAATATTTTTCTCAGAAAATGGCTCTTTGAAAATTATAAGATGCTTTTATAAGATTACTTCTTGCATATTTTATAGAGAAACAAGTTCGTTTTGGTATAGTTATAAAATGAAATAAAATGTTATTCCAAGACTCTCTTTTAAAACATAATTTATAGAAATTCTTTTGGCTTGCATATGTTATCATAAATATAATAATCTATATAAGAAAGGAAGTGATTTGTAATGAAGAAATAAATCAATTATATTTAATATTGGAAAACGAGAAATAAAAATGTATTTACTCCACGAAATTGAAGTATCGACTTACCAACTCATATTTCATGTATTGAGTAGCTACTTATTTGCCGACTGCAATTTTTTAGTTTTAGCTCTAAATTACCATTTTGGATAGATCGTACTTCAAGTTGGCAATAAAGATGTGTTTATTGGGAATGCAGATGTTATATTTTCCTCAGAAACACTGCATAGATAATACCATGAGCAAATGACACAAGAAAATATTTAAAAATCAATTAAAGAGGATCAAAGTAATATTTGCAGGAAATAAACAGTTATTTCCTTTTCTTTGCCTGAAAGGATAATATACATAAACAACCAAAATATTAATCTTGTCACACGTAAAACCTTTTCTTCTCTATTATTCAAATCATATATATTTTTCTATGGAATGAACATAGATCCATGTAAAAGTGTTGAGTGTTTATGTTTTTGAAGTTGAAGATTCAAGTGCTACAGAATTTATTAAGTCAAAACATAATCAACAAGTGTTTATATAATTCCTGTAATTTCGGTAGATTTATCTACAATCTGTGAAATCTCCAAACTATACAAATATCTACACAACAATCCTGCCTCAGTATTATGGAGTTTAAGAAGATTTATATTAAAATCACCTATAAAAAATATATGTTCAACACTGTGCAGTAGGGAGGATATAGCGATATTGAGAGTCGAACCAAGAAGTCCATATGTGTTTTTTGAGCTTGTAACGAGCCTTTGGGTACAGATTGGAGCTGACACCAAGAGTGCTATTTTGGATATGCACTATGGTAATCCGCCCTATGATAACTTACGCCGCCTAGTACAGCAAAACACATACACCGTCTTCAACTTGACAAAGTTCAAAGGATATCTTGTGTCAGAATTTTGAGTGCGATGAGGACTGCCACCACCAGGGCGCTAGAATTTCTGGTGTACCTGTTTCCTCTTCACCTACACATAAAGAACGAGGCTTTGAAAACTGTTTATCGTCTCAGTTGCCTTGGGCATCTCGGAATTGGAACGGGCAGCTATTCAGGTATCTAGGAGAGCATGGTGGAGAGGTGTCAATCACTCCCCATGTAGACAGATTACATGGAACCAAGCCACTCTTTGGAGATATTTCTGCCAAGTATAGAGGATTAGGAAGGAGAGCAAAATCTTCTGAGAAATGAATCCTGGTGGTATATAGATAGATCTCGATAAGATGAAAGAATGTGCGGCAGGAACATGGGAGTCAGACAATATGTGACGAACTTTACAGCTGAAATTTATGCTATTCTGCAGTGTACCCATCTCTGTGAGAGGTACATAAGGAGGAATAGGATAATAAACAAATATTCCGAAAATAAAGCTGCGATAATGGCACTGAAGTCCAGTGTCGTAGCTTCGTGACTGGGGTCTGAGTGAAAGGATGTACTGAACAGTCTGACAAGGCACGGCTGCACAATCATACTCGTGTGAGTCTCGGACCACTCAGGTATACGCGAAAATAAGAAAGCCGACCGTCTGGCAAAGTTAGATTCCGTAACTGAATCATATGAACCCCAACCAATTCTACCAGTCCCAATTGCCGTTGGTAAAACGGTATTAAAATTGTTGCTCGGAAGCAAATTTATTGAATCGTGAAGAAGAGCTCCTGGAATGAGTTGTGCCAAGGAACATATAACTGGACCTAGCGCACGGCTTCCTAGGAAACTGCGAATTGTCGTTAGATTATTGAAAGGACATTGTCACCTGGGGAGGGTAGAGGGGAGAGGGGGGCTATCTTCATAAGATCGGTGTCGTAGAAGACCCGACGTGCAAATGGTGTCTGGAGAAGGATGAAACTATTGATCGTGTCCTCAGAGAGTGCCTAGTATTCAACGGACTGAGACTGAAATATTTCGGAGATTCAAATTTGTTACTGGAAGCAGTTAGACAAGTTCAATTAGCAAGACTGCTTGAATTAGCAAAAGCAATCGGCTTCGAATGATCTGTAGCTATGGTGGAATGTAAAGGGCCCAATAACGTCTGGGCATTGATGATCAAATATCATCACCTTTGTTCATACATTCATTCATTCATTGCAATTTTGAAAAGAGCTACAAAATCTACAATTTATTCGGTACTCTATAGATCACATCCAATTCCACAACAAATTTTTGATATTTAATTTTAATTCATAAATGCTCTATTTGAGTACAAGATTGTATAATAGAGTATGAAATATAGTTTGCCTTATATAGACCTACACCTTCACCTCACTCCTGTATATCCCTTCTAATAAACCTGTAACCCTTAATATCGATTGATCCAGTCAATACACTATTGTTTAACCAGATTTCCCTTACACCGAATAGATCGATAGAATTATCTCTTTAATATCATTACAGTCAGGATCGGATCTAATGGAGGGGGGGGGCGCGATTGCTCCTCTCCCAAGAGCCTTGAGTTCAATAAAATAGACCTGAATCTGCCTCTCATACTAGGAATGTATATGCTGTTGGCATCTCCCTCCCGTCGACAGCTTGTTTCTTCTTGCGATCGCCCCCCCCCCTCCTTCAAAAGCTTCGAATTCAGAAAAATAGACCCGACCCTGCTGTTTACACTACAAATGGGAATATTTCTGGCGTCTCCCTCCCTGTCGACAACTTGCTTTCGCTTGCCATACTGTACTTTTATGATATCACCCTCCCCCCAAAGAAATAATCGAGATCCGTCCCTGAATACAGTGAGCTCACAAACTCCTAACATTTAAATATGCTAAATTAAATATGTCGTCCATAAATAATGCTTGGCAGAAATCTAAATAAGACTATAACATTATATGCAGGAATTACAAAGTACAGTGTGCAAAATTCCGCATCTTGACTCCTATTAAAAATATTATTCCATGGTACTCACTATTACTTTAAATCAATTTCTACTAAGACTTTGCTTTTAACACCTCTTACAACAATTTTAATATTAAACCGAATTTAATGCTTCCTAAATCATTTAACAATAAGTAAGTCAGTAAATTACTTAAATTGATCAATAAATATATATTTTTTATGTTCGATAATTTTATGAGAATCTGGCAACAGTGTCCTCAAAAATTTAATCACGTGTTTGATGACGTGCATCGGATTTTATTTCATATTAACTGTTTGTACAATGTGTAAAATAGAAATACAATAATTTAACGAGATATTACCGAGAAAAATGAACGTACGGCATACTCGACTCGTTTGTAAATTACGTAAATTGATCAATACATATATATTTTTTATGTTCGATAATTTTATGAGAATCTGGCAACAGTGTCCTCAAAAATTTAATCACGTGCTTGATGACGTGCATCGGATTTTATTTCATATGAACTGTTTGTACAATGTGTAAAACAGAAATACAATAATTTAACGAGATATTACCGAGAAAAATGAACGTACGGTATACTCGACTCGTTTGTAAAATGAGTGATATGATTACATTTACTAAAAAGAATTTTTTAACCCTACGTCGATGCCCATCATAAATCAAAGCATCATAATACTTGTTTGGCAAAGGTTATAAAAGCTTTTATGTCTAAATTTTTGTTAATAACATCTTATTCTCTAACCTTACTTACAATGAATCCCTTGTTAGCAGTGTAAAGTATTTCTGAAAGCAATAAGGTTTACTGGGCATTAGCAAAGCCAGTATCCATATGGATTATGTTAGTTATAGGATTATTTAGAGTCGGCCCGTTTGTTTATCATAAAGCTTACCATATTTGTAGGTAAATTTCAAAGTTTGCTAAATTTGTTTTAGGTCTCAGATAAGGACAGAAATACGCAAGAAACTTTTAGCCGGCTCTTATTTCAGGGTTGTCCATTGGCCTAGACGATTTGGCCATTAATTGATTTCCCTTAGAGTTAATTAAAGGTCCTCTAATTTTCCAAACAACCAACCAAAATTACCCTAAATATTAGCAAAGTGAACAACAAAGGTTAAGGTTAATTACGAAACTTAAATGGTTGGGTTTTTAAGTTTACGATATTAATCTTCAGTTTCGGGTTTTACGATGACATTTTCAAATTGCTTCAAGTTAATATTTCTAGGGATTTAATTCCCTGAAAGTTTAGACCAGCGATATTTGTAATTTATAAGAAACTTCTTGCCGCGCTTTTGTTGTAATTAATATTAACAAAGAAAGAAAAATAAAAAATATTTTTTGAATTATTATTTCATTAAAGCCGAAACGTCGAAAACTACACAAGCAAAATATTTAATTTATTCAGAATATAACTGATATAATTATATGAATTTTTTTTAGTTGAGAAATTGTTTTTAGACAAATATCTTTACAAAAGAAAAACAGAGCTATATTTAGAAGTGCTTAGTAATCTAAAGGTGAAAACAAACATCTGTCTGAAAGGGATAAAAAAATCCGAAAGTTACATCAAACACTACTACGACACATCCCATGACGTGACCAGACTTAAAATTCTACCCGAACTAAATAGGTAATTCCGGAAATTCCATTAATATACTAACTAACTTGAACTGGACAATTTTAAAAACTCTAAAGTCCGTAAATTTAAGATACGACAAAATAGAACTTTATACTAAAAATTCTAGTTCATCTTCCGGTGACCTTCTTGACACTTGGTGTACAGATAGATATAGAAAAAGCGAGTAAAAAGTATATCTAAAAAAAACTGAATGTCATTTTCAAAATGGTGTTGGAAACCTCACAACAAACTCAATAATTTTATTGAAATACCGTGTACAATATTGACATTATCTCACATTTTAACTATTTTAATACCGTAGCGAGAATGGACCCAGTCCCCAAAACCATAAATGGAAATAATTAATATTCAGCTTACAAACTCCATAAACTTCAAAAACTTGTCAAGCTAAAGCCTATAGAGGTGATTCTGTATTAACTTAATTTCAGAATTTGTCTTCCAAATATAACTTTTCCCATTTAATATTGGAACTAAACAATCTGTTCAAAATATATAAGTTTTAATTTTCTAAAAGTTGAAATGAGAGATTTGTTGGTACAAAGTTGTGCTTTATCATAGGGAAATTAAGTTCACGCTAGCATCTTACCGCTAAGCTTCGATAGAGAACTTGTAATATAACGAGTCAATGGATTGTTAGGTGAAATTACATGAATTATAATTATCATGTAATACTTATAATCATTAATAGAGTTTGGTTTTAATTAATTTTCTCTTTATAAATTATTGCTTTTACTGCGAAGACGCAAGAATGAATTTTTAAGATGAGAACTGCTATTAACTATATCAACGTTCATCTTCAAAGAGAACTAGAATATAATTTTAAGAAAATATTCTTTAACCGGTCATCCGGTTTAAAGATTCACAATTTATTTGAAATAAAAATACTTAAGTAGTAATTTTTTTATATATTTTAAGCGGCTAAAAACGATTTTTTAGGGTGGAAGTTCCCCCGAGTGCAAATAAGATTGTAATAAAACAATAATTGTTAGAAGCTTTGCAAATTCAATTTTTACAAAAAAAAATTGTTTGGGCGATTATAAGCAAAAAAGTTTATTGCAAGTTTATCGTGCGACGCTTAGTTTCTGATGTAAACAATGTTTAACATTTAAAAAATTTGATTTTACAAGATTTCGATGTTAATAACTTTGAATTGAGTAAATATTTTGGTCAGCGTGATTTAAAGTTTGCATCAAGATCTACTAATCTACAATAAAATGCTACACGAAAAGTTATGTTGTAAATTCTTTTTTCGGTTATAAACAAAAAGCATCTGACCGCTTGAGCAAACACACTGCTTGCACAGTGCGAAAAACGGAGCCTACTTGCGGCCGTACTATGCGTCTTTATCTCGACTGTAAATAGGTTTAGGTACGGATCAAAGTGGAGGGGGTCAGTGGGGGGCGATCGCCCCCTCCAAGAAACTTGGAATTTAAAAAAATTGACTCACCAGTGCTTGTTGCATTAAGAAAGTTAATGTTGCTAGCACCTCCCCCCCCCATCAATAATTCCCATTCGTTTGCCGTATTGTGCAATCGCCCCCCCCCCCCAAGAGCTGGAACGTCAATGTTACTGGCATTCCTCCCCTCCCCGTCGACAATTCGCTCTTTTTGAAGACATCGTAGTCTGCAGAGAATGTCCAGTCTTCGACATTTTAAACTTAAAACTCAATTATTCGGAATCTTTGGGGGTTTAGTAGCTATCACTTGCACCCTGATAGTAAAAAACCAAAAATTTAAGAAGCTCTAAAGCGAAATGCACAAAATCCGAATTAAATACGGTGTCTGAGGATTTCCCTTGTATAAAACATAGTGTTGGACTTTTCAGGTAGTATCTGCTTACGAACGCCTGAGATAAGTTTTCGCAACTACAGGGCTCTCAGACACTACAGTTCGAAAGTCGGGTGTTATTCGGGACTGCATACGCGAACTGGCGTTGCAGTAACGGATCACCGAAATAAAGATCGCGATTTTATTCAAATTAACAATGAGTTTCCAAACACTCAAAACAAATATAACCTCAATTCACCAGAATATGATATAAATTCCTATATCATATTTCTTTCCAGGAAATTTCATTCACTTAGAAAAAATTTCATTTCAAGTCCACAGTCACTAGTACTGTTTTTAGCAACATTGGTTAACCATACTTTTTTCACACCGTTTACTTACCCATACATGTTAGACCCAAAACAGGTACCCATACTTGTTTTACGACCTTTAACACAAAACTTCTTTTAATCTGTTCCCTGTTACCTATACATGTTTTAGTTACTTGCCTGCAAAAACATCCCTTATTTGTCCAATATATTTCGGAACATGAAAACGCCTTGTTTTCGGGATTCTTGTTGTGGGGAATACCCGGGAAAAGAGGTTGGTTTTGAAATATTATCTCGGACAATTTTCACATCCTCAGCGAATTTAAGTGCGGGAATTGAAAACAACTTATGACATGGTTTTCCGTGATAAGATGTATCCCTTGCGTGAGTTAAATGGACTGTTTTTACGACGTTACGGAATAGATTAAAAGGAAAGTATGTACAGATAGTTATAATGACACACATTACACGCTAACTTACAAATGGGTAAAAATAACGCTAAAAAATTTCATTGCGTAACAAGTTTTATTACTGTTTCTCATTCTCCGCATTTCGTTACATTTCAGTAGCGGATTTTATATTCAAATTTGCAAATGATGTTCATGCGACAAGTTGTACAACAATTTCTTTTGCGGAAATTCTTTATCATAAAGTTTTAAATCATTTTCTCTGCGGAAAAATAACAAAAACAAAAAGACCTACAAACTCAAATACTTGCAAGTTCCCCTTTGGCTAAGTGTTATTCACCGTAATGCTTAACTTCAAAGAATCCATTCCACTTTTGCAGATATCTGTAGAATCATCCTCTGGGCAAGTACAAGTGTATGAACATTCAGTGTCTGGGATAAACAATTAAGATTATTCATAAACTACCAAACCGATTTGCCTAGCTTTCGCACACTTATGAAGGCATATAATGACCCTATCATCATGGGGTTATACATCACTTTCGGCCTTTCTTGCAAAAGTTATTAACATTTATATAATAGTGCAAAAAACATGGTTGTTCGCCATTATCTCGATAAATTATTTATCGATTTTGACGTATAAAAAATTAAATTAAAGGTCTTTTCAATAGCCATAACTTTCATTTGGACAAGTTTTCACTAAAATGTAACCGGAAAATTTTACGGACAGAAAATTGAATTTTCCGACTTTGGATGTTGTTTATAAAAATACAGGGCTGATCTAGCTATACTTTTTTACGTATTTATCATCTACTGGGTGGGTTCCCCCTACAACTTGAAACTTTCAGATATCTGCAATAAATTTTTTCACCTTCTTTCATAGGAAGACTAGACTATAATTAATTTTGAATTAGTCCAGACGATTATTGATGATACATGGGTATTCTCTCGCTGAACCAACTGTATATATATATATATATATATATATATATATATATATATATATATATATATATATATATATATATATATATATATATATATATACCCTCAAAAGTAGTACTCTATGGTTGAAAATACATAAAAGAAACCTGGGTGGGGCCATCTAAATTAACCATGTCTTACACTACCAATTTTAATTTATAAATTTAAATTTTTAAAAATCTTTCACACGCAAATTAAAGTGTGAAGAATTAAACTAGGTTAATAGGCTTTTAAGGATATTTTACCACTAATCCCAACTAATATTGTGAGTGTATCGATTTGGCATTAAAAAACTTTCCTTGGCGGTTGCGGTAATTAATTTACATGTTGATTTTAGCAAAACAACCGGAAGGGTCAAATCGGTAGTCCAGAAGATTAGGCTTTATATTTTGGTCATGTTTCGGTTACTAGGGTCAAACTATTCGATCTCCGACTATGTGGACGTAGGAAAACCTTCAGACAAGACTATCAAAGCTAAGTCAGGTTAGTGAAGGCCCTTTACTGCGGTGTTTCACCAATTAACATATTTTACACATCGGTACACTTCATAATTTGCAAGTCAAAACTGGATGATTTATGTCAATAATATACAGTGTGTGGTTTACATAAAAATTATATGTGATCTTTTCTTAATTACAATATGTTTATAGTGAATTTATTACGCTTTATAAGAGTAAAATTAATAGTTACCTTATCTAATTTAACAACTATTTATTGATAATGTTATAAACAAAACATCTTCTATTTAATATCAAAATTTAAAAATTAGGGGAGTATAGGGGAACTAAAGCCACGATATAATAAGAATCACTACATTTTAGATGTAATTGAATAGGCTAGATCGTGTTTTGTTCTGGCATAATGCAGAGGAACGCGGGAGGGGTACATGAGTCCCGTCGCATTGCGTCTTAGTTGACTTTACGCACACAAATAAACCTCACGTCGGTTTTTCGAGTTACTTTTCTAAATTTTTAATATGTTTAAGGGCACAATGTTATTTACATTTAATGCATTATATTAAAAGTTTTGTCATTAGAATATCAGATAAAGACCTTAATTTATATACACAATCAACCAGGGGCGGATCCAGCCTCCCTCTTTGGGGGGGGGGGGGGGGGAGATGATATCACAAAAGTACAGGAAACGTTCCCATTTCTACTGTTAAAGGCAGGGTCGGGTCCATTTTTCTGAATTTGAAGCTCTTGAAGAGGGGGGGGGGTGCCAGCAACATACACATTCCTAGTATAAGAGGCAGATTCGGGTCTATTTACCTGAACTCAAAGCTCTTGGGGGGGCGGCTATCGCAAAAAAAACAAATTGTCAACGGTGGGGGGGGGGGAAGTGCCAGCAGCATACACATTCCTAATATAGAAGGCAGAATCGGCTCTATTTTCCTTACCTCTGAGCTCTTGGGAGGGGGGGGGGTGATCACAAGCATACACATTCAAGAAGTAAAAAGAGTAATAAAACTGTTACCGAAACCTCCAACGTACCTGATCCAGTGCCGCAGGTAAATGAGGACTGCAGTAAATCTAATTATATTTAAATATTATAACTTTCATAAATTTACTGCAACAATAAAATTACTGATAGTTCAATTTAATTTCTGTCAGTGAGCAAGATACACCTTACTGTGTGTCTTTAGTGATTTATCTTGTTTGCGCTTGTTTTTATATATTATTTGAGATTAGTAAGATACCCAAAAGCTATCGTTTCCACCTCTATATTTACTCAAAAATTGTTAAAATAAGGCATTTTTTCCTCAACGAAAAACTTATTACGATGAATGTTTATGATGCCTTAAGATATCAATATCTAGATAATAATGTTGAGATGTGTTCCAACATGACAGGAGTTGGAAAATCTACTATATATAGAATACTGAAGGAGAAAAAAATTACTGGACTTGTTAGTACTCCCAAGCCACACTCGATCACAGACAAACGAAAAACCTCGTTGGAAGAAGAGATGAAAACTGCAATAAAAGGAATTGTACATACATTTTATTATGAGAAGCAGATCCCAACCGTCGACAAAATTCTAACTAAAATCAATAAAGATAGGAATTTACCTGAAATTAAAAGAAGTGAGCTTTAAAAATTGCTCAGAGAACTTAATTTTTGCTGGGAAAAATCAGATAGGAAATCTGGAAACTGTCCGTTGGAGAAGAAAATATCTCTCTCAAGTAAAAGGTGGAGTTGCTAGAAATAACGCAACTTTAGTAAAAAAATAGTAATTAGTAATTTAACTGAACTTTTGAAAGATTTTTTTGATTAAAATTACTGCGGAAAATTGGGACAAATCCATATAATAAAAGAATAAAACAAAATGTGGAAACTCGAACTCACGATCAGTGAGATAGAGGAACCAATTTCAATTAATTTGAGTGAAGATAGCTTCACGGACTGTGATTACGAATTAGATACGTAATGTTTACCAGTGTAAACACAATTTATTATTAAAATTTTTGTTTTTGTTGTATTTTATTATTTAATATTGTTTATATATTTTTTATGTTTTTATATATTTTTATTTTAGTGTGTCCCACTCTTTAATTTTATATATATTTAATTCCAATTAACTGTAATTATTTTATTATTGTATTTGTGTCTTTTTCTTAAGCGTGTAGAATTAACACGTTTATTTGGGGGGGGGGGCTATCGGATTTCCATATAATAAAGTAAATTAAATTAAGATGTCAGTGCAACAGGAATAAAAATAAGTAGGTCTAATTTTAACTGTAGCATATAAAAATTAACTACATGTGAATCCCTTTTTCGTGTTTAATCGTAATTCTGCAGATGGTTTAAGAAATAAACAACCTGAAACGTCAAATGTCCTAAAATGTTTTTAATTAATAATAAAATGACCAATAGCCCACAAAAAATTTTAATATTATATGGACGAATTTATTTTTTTATATATATTTAATTTTTTGTATTCTTGACAATGGGTATTTTGTAAGTATTTAAATTATAACTTAGAATAAATATTTAATGATAAAATAAACCTCCATCCGACGCCTATGACAAGGATTAAAATCCGTTTTAACACTTCACACATCCAAATATCTATTGTTATCCAACCCAAATAGTCCATTATTATAAACCGGTATTTTTGATTATAAAATTTCTAACCCATTCCTATGAAAAATATATGTGTCTAACAGATTTTGCCAAAGACACCGAACTAAAGAACACAGGTAGTTTGCGAAGAAAAAAAAGGGTAAAAAATGATTTATTACTCTCTCTAGTTCTTGAATAAAGTATAGTATAAGAGGCAAAGGGGCGATTGCTATATATATATATATATATATATATATATATATATATATATATATATATATATATATATATATATAGTTATAGAAGCGCGAATCATTAGATTTAATTATCTCGAGAATTACTAAAGCTATTTTAGTAATTTCTTTTTTTTTTGTCTTTTTCTATGTAAATTTCCGTGTAATCAAAATGCAAAATGCAATTGTGCGAAAACCAATTATCCAGTACAGTACCCAACTTTTGCACACGGAATTTAGATGTTATCAAACATAGTTTCACAAAGGGCTTATGCTACAACTTGAAATTTGGCGGAGTTATGTATTTTTGAATAAAAAACACTTTTTTTGGGGGTACTTATTGTTTTCCTCTGTTAAAAATTGGCCGATTACTTATTGTTTTATTGATTTTAATTATGATTTTGTCCACTTTTAAATAATTTTAAGAAATATCAAAAGAAAATGGATAGTGGGAAATAGGTTCATTTTGATGTTGAAACCTTCTTATAAGGCATTATCGGTTTGAAGACGGCAATAAGAGTAAAATATATAATAATAATACAAATACTGAAAAGTATCTAGTATTAAAAAAATCCAGAAATTACCCTTTTTTACTTACAGTTAGACTGCGGTTGCTTTACGATGTATTTATAACGACCAACCCTGTATCCAAGTATTTATTTGTTTTTGTAGTTTTGTACACCGTAAAAAGGAAATTCTTATTTGGATTAAGCTATAAAAAAAGGGTTACGTGAGAGTGAGTGTTTTATAGACTCGGTAATCTTATCCGCTCCATAAAATGGCCAAAGAAAAAATATAATCATTTCAGAAACAGGACCTTCGTTAAAACCTTAAGTAACATAAAAAATCTCGTAACAATTTAATCGCTTCCTGAAGAAATTTAATTATCTGATATTTTAATGGTGCATCCACACATTCAAATCATGGCAAATAAAAATATTTATATCTAAACTAATTTACATAACTTTTTGCTTGGCATAATAACATAAAAATCTCGTAACAATTTAATTCGCTTAATGCAGCATTTTAATTTTCTGATATTTTAATGGTGCATCCACGCATTCAAATCATGGCAAATAAAAATATTTATATCTAAACTAACCTATATAACTTTTTTCATGTTAATGAAATTAGTAGAGTGTAATATCACTAAGCGAAAACAAATTTATGAGTAGCTAGTAAGGGTCGATTTTATGTTTTTGAGGGGGCCGAAATTAAAAAATCTCTTCTGGTCGTAATTTCCAAGAAGTATCTGCACTTGTCTCATTCCTTGCAGATCCATAAAGTAATTGTATCTTCCGTTTTCTGCTACTGATTCCACAAAAAGGCTCGGGACCTGGAAATGGTATCTCAGCCTCTCTTCTCGCGAGCTTGACTATTATATCATTCTCCTCTATCCCAGCATGTCCCGGTACCCACAGGAGAGTGACCTAATTGTTTTTACCTAGCTCATTTGGTTCCTCTAGGCATTCCCAGACCATCTTGGAGCTGATTACTTGAGAACTCAGCATACTGATGTCTATTTGACTATCCGACATGCTAATAATCATGTCAGCGACAGTTTTTTTCTTTACTGATTTGAATACATTTCCTGATAGCATGTATTTCCACCGAGAGGAAGCCTGGTGACTAACCAAAGGTTTCATAGTGTCTGGTTCTGGGTCCATACACCCCTATTCCAGTTACCAGTTTTGGAGCCATCTTTATGCCATTTAGAGGAACTCTTATTAGGCTTTTTAAAGGTGTTTCTTCCCCATTCACTTTTGCGGATCAACATTGTGTTAAAGTTTTTCACAAAGTTTAAACTTCTTTTTCAGTTCATCTTGGAATATGTCCCACATTTGTTGATTTGTGGATAGGAGATTGGGTCTTCGTTTTATGACTTTATCTCTTATCATTCTATATATTGTCGTCTTCGTCATACTCTCCACAAGTATATGTAGAGGTGTAAGGTTTAGAATTACTTCGATGGTGGCCGTTGGGCAGCTTTTCACTGCTCCAGTTATACATGCATAGGCCAGGTTTGTTTTCGGCAGGCACCTCCCCTCTGCTGAGTGCGATATATTTGGTTCTTGTATGCTGTTCTCTCGTGTATTACATATATATATATATATATATATATATATATATATATATATATATATATATATATATATAACAGGTTTGGTATGAAATTTGCTAGGGGGTATTCTTTACTTTTTATCTGTTTCTTTCTGAATTAATGCAGCTACCTTTTATACGAGTATCGCGGCGTTTTCATCGTTCTTTTCATGAGTACTTTCGCGAAAGAAGTCCATGATTTTTTTATACTATTTAGTAACTTACCCACACGGCATGAAAGCTTCCACACGTCGCATGAAAATTTTCCGATACAAGTTTGATGTAAGTTTCCTAAGTAACTTTCCAAGAACTTTTCAGGAAACTTATAAATTTTGTAAAGAATCCCATGTAATTTTTCATGAAAGGTTCCGAGAAATATAACAAATGTTACATGAAAGATTAACGTGAAAGTAACTGTGAAACCTTCCTGCAGATTTCTGGAAAATAACGTGCAATCTTCCAAGAAAAGATATTGTAATTTACCAAGTAAGCAAAGTGGGTATTTTAGCGTTACCTTTACGTAAGACTTCAAGAATAGAGTTGTTATTGCATATTGATATTTTCAACGAAATTTTCTGTAATTATCCAACAATCTTCTAGAACCTTTACTGGTAATTTGCTGCAAGCATGAATGAAGGATTCCTTTAAGAATTTATGAAATCATCATGTAAGCTTCTTATATAATTTCCTTGAAAGCCTAAATCAAACTTTATGAAAGCTAAGATATATTTTCATATTTTCGGAAAGTTTCGTGAAACCTTCTTACAATTTTCTGGAAGATAACATGCAATCTTCTTAGAAATATGTATTCTAACAAGTAAACAAACTGAGAAGCTTAGTGTAACTCTCCAGCAAGATTTCAAAAAAGTTTCTGGTATTCTAAACTGATACTTCCAAGAAAACTTTCTGTAATCGTGCAGTAATCTTCTTAGAATCTTGATGTGTAAATTGCTACAAACTCCAATGGAAGCTTCTATTAGGAATTCATGAAAGCAACGTGTAAGGTTAAGATATATTTTTATATTTTCAGAAAGTTTTGTGAAAGCTTTTTGCAAGTGTCTGGAAGATAAGATACAATCGTTAAAGAAAAGAGTAGCAATCTATCAAATAAGTAAACTTTGAAGTTTAGTCTACCTTTGCAGTAAGGTTTCAAGGAAAGTTTCCGTCATTCCCAAGCGATTCTTTCAAGAATGCTTTCTGCAATCATTCTATAACCTTCGTTACGCTTTCTTGAAGGGTTATCGGAAGTTTAGACGTAATGTTTCCAATAGTATTTGTCACGGACATTAGGTAATTACTAGAAAGTTCCACGAAATTTTTCAGAAATTTTTGGTTGAAACATTATAGGAAGCTTTAGTGTTAGGTTATATATACAAAGTAGAAACTGACATGGATCTTGAAGTAAGCTTACGTTATGCTTTCTTGAAAAGTTGTAATAAGTTTTGATGTAATCTTTACGTTAGTATTTGTTGCGGACATTTGGTAATTACCGCAGGATTCCACGAAAGTTTTTGTAAGGTTTCAAAACTTGCTGAAAGCCTGCTGCAATGTGGGTTATGAATTAAAAATACAAAAATTATTTCATGAGATTCGAATTTTTCTTGGTAATATTTTTAGTAATTTTGTTATCAATTTCTGTCGTAGTTGGCGCCATGTTTGAAATGTTTTTGAACGCATTTTTACTCACATAATATTTATACTTTTTTTTTGTAATATGAGCGATAACTTCATACTTTTCTTCGGATTGTATATTTTACGGCATAAAAAAATACAGGAATGATCATCATCGAATGAAGGCATTTGCAAAATATATTCTTTTTTACTAACTAGCTGAATCACTTGCAACACTATTATGCAAAACATTAACACACATTAATTCAGTTTTCATTCTGAATGCATTTATGGGCCACAGTAAAAAAATTTCGTAACTGAACTTTTGCAAAATTTTCCGAAATTTGCTACTGAGCCGCAAAAAATTATAAAATAATTTTAGAAAAAAATTAACTTACCAAACTCGAAAACATAAAGATCAACAAATAATAGCTACTCGAATGAATATGTTCAAAACCAGGCCATTTTAGGAATCGATGCCCCTCACCTAATAAGAGAACAAATTCTAAAGTCACGAAAACTTTTCATTTTCGGAAAAAAAACATCTAAGATTTAAAGTTAATGTTGGCTTATTGTGCATCCTAAGACATAAATAAAAGGGTCCGCATAAACCTTGAGAAAATGAAGTTAAACTCGAAGTTTGAAGTTAATTAGTACATTTTAGCACTGACAGTTGTAGAATAAATATTTGTCTTCGTTATCCTCGAAAAATAACTTTTAAATTTACTTAACAATTTTATTATTATCTAAATATCAGCATTAAAGAGGAAAAATTAAAAAATATTGAAAGCTGTCGATAAGTTGTTTTAATTAATTACTCAGTTAACTAATTAACCATTTGTTTAGGTTTTGACAACATAGAAAGGTTCTATCGAGAGATTATGCACAAGTTTTCGCTTTCAGGAACGATAATTTGAACTTGCATTTTAAAACATATATTAATTTTGAAATATGATTTGATCTTTCTCATATATTTTGTACTAAGTAACGTTTTTACTAAAAAGTTTTCATCTAATAAAACGAACATCATACAATCCTTAATTATGAGGAAACTAGAAACGAGAACAGTATGAAATATATTATTGCATGCTTTGTTTTACGTCTTTTTTTATTGTTCAACACCGTATTTTAAAATTTAATGGCCTATTATTTTAATATAAAACTTAAAAAATTTAATTTTATGTATACGAATTATATATATATATATATATATATATATATATATATATATATATATATATATATATATATATATACATATGAAGCAAAATGCGAACAGTAAATGTAAACTTCTCTCCATCATATCTTTTCTGTGTTAGAGGTTGCACAGTTAGAATAAATTGTTATCGAACGCAATTTATCCTATTCCACCACCATCGAGATAATGGCCTACCTGTATCACCATACCGAGAAGAAAGTCAAAACTTACCCTCCCCGCCACAGTGATAAGGCAGAGGTACATGTTTCGTCTCTACTAGACTCATCAGGGTACCGACATACACCTGGTTGTGCAAAGGACAGATCGGAAGGAAGCATGCAAATACTGAACGCGGCTTCGCCGACCTCTCGCCGGATGGCGTATATATGTTTATGCGGCTTTCACGGATTCCTCCGTGTAAAATGCAATAGCAGTGGATATATCCACATTTACTTCATTCATATACGGAGCTGCATATAGTTGTACGTTTGCTGAATGTGATTTCAGCACTACAACGCCATAATGTGGATATATCCACTGCTATTGCACAGGGGTTTTATTCTGGTTCTATTGGAAAACATAAAATGGTTCAAAAAATGGTAAAGAATTATTTACTTCTGGAGATGTTTTGGACAAAAACTATTTAGAACTAATATCTTTGGATATAACTGATTTTTGTTGTTGGATAACATCTCCTACTAGTGCTTCTTCTTGTTTTTCTAATTCTTCATTTTCGCTATTACTGTAATTTTCTGCAAGAATGCTACCTTCCAGGTTAACTGCTTTTTTGTCTAATGCTTTTCCTTTAAATTCACCAGCTGATACACGTCATCTGGTAGACGATAATTCTGCTTATGTACGTTACTTGTATAACCCATAAAAGTTGCCTATTGTTTTATGTCATTCGGTGACATATTGAAAATTTGTGTTAATGCGGCCAAATTTTTTCTTAGCCGTCTTGAAGTTATCGCACCAGGATTTTTTAACTCGCTTAATTTTGTATGCTTCTTCATAATTTGTTAACCTGTAAGGGAACTGGTTGTATTTAGTTTTGGAAATAAGTAAATGTTCGAATTTTTGACAAAGGTGGGTCTTAAATCTATTAAAACCTTAATGTGCTGTTGTAAATTTGTACTGAATATTTCAGGCACACCACGTCCCCGTTTGCCGCGTATCACTACACGTTTAAATTTTGTTAGTAAATTTTTTTCTGTTGGTGTCATTGCATCATTAAATTCTTCATAACTCGGATGAACAGCAGTATTCTCGTAAGCATGGAGAAGCATTCGTTGCATTTCTCTCACTCTTTTTCGATTTAGTAATAGAACTTGGCAAACTATTGTCTCCATAAGTAACTTGTATGCATTTATATTTTTTTCATTTTATTTAAGTAGTTTGAAAGTTTCATCGGCTTTTTGTAAAACATATTCTCTAAAACATTTATGATCTGTTGCAACAAATAATTTAATTTCGCACTTTTCGAGAGCAAACATGTATCAAGTGCACCAATTTACAAATATATTTTGTCTGCCATCATCCTCGGAAAAACTGCTTTTCTCAGTTGAAAGTCAACAGGAAAGTTCTTTGTTAAAACATCAGGACAAGTCTTTACATATCTTCAAAGCTACCTTTGCCTATAATAACACATTCGGAATTTTCCCTCCCTGAGCTTGAAAATAATTTGTTTAGAAATTAATGAATTCCATATAAAACAAAATTCAATTTATTCTAACAGAATTAGAGCAAAAATCTAATACTTAAAAGACCTTGCCTAAATTTCAAATTATAGAAGAATTACGGAGCAGAGACAAACTGAAATACCGAAAAAGCAAATAAAATACGTTTATTCTTCTTTAGCACAGTACCAAACTAAATACTAACATAGTTGCCGGATTGAACAGACGCAGAAAAATCGCTATGGTTAAAATAATATACAGGAGAAAGAATATACATACGCTACTTAAACGCCACCATGCACCGTTTCCTTAAAGTAGTATATACCTAAATTTCTCACAATAGCATAATTTAGGCGTCCAATCAAAAATTTGATATAAGGTTAATGAAGTATCCTAGAAGCGTTTGGTAGATATTTCAACAGGTTGTAATTCTGTGTCCGTACACGGTTGCAGAATTAGACTGGACGCAGAATTACATACAATATATATATATATATATATATATATATATATATATATATATATATATATATATATATATATAATCTTAAATGTGTTGAAAAGTAACACCATACTGATTTATTTTATTACGTTACAAGTGGTTATGTTATTCTACCATCAAACCGCTTACGATTTTAAACACGCAAGCCAACTAAAACAAATGTCTAATCGTTAATACAAACATAAACTGTTGGTTTTATTTACGAGAAACAATTTGTTAATGAAGGAAGCGAATTTATTAAGCTTACACGCGACAATTGAATTTAAGCTAAAATAGCCGCATAAGGAGCCGAACACTGGAAGGCAGACAAATTTATATTAATCTAGAAATTCGTCGGAAAGCTCCGTTATACGATACAGTGTTATTGCGAGAAACAGGGATTTAACATTATCTCACTTTAACTTGTTACAATTGTTACAAGTTTATCAGAGCGCAGTTGTTGTTAAGTTGCAAAAGCATTGTGCCTTGTCTTTTATTCAAATTTTAAAAATAATTTATTCTAACTATATGATATGAATTATTTAATTAGGTTAAAGTTTCCGTGGGTGATTAATTGTTGTTGTTGGTAAAGTTTCATTCATAAATAGTTAGATTTGCAAGTGCAGCACACTTTTTTTGTAAACTTATTAACAACTTCAATAATAGAAATTTCTGAAATATGTTTTATTCCCGTTTTATAATTTCTTCATTTTTTTTTCAATTTTCCTAGCAGTATGTTATTCTTTCTTTTCTATTTACTATTGAGCCAATTGTAATATGTCAATGGATCATCAGATATAATTTAATAAAAACATACCCATAACCATGGATAGGAAATTTTCGAAACCAAAAGTCGACTAGAAGTTAGAATTAGGAAGATAGAATTTACGTACACGTATACGAAAGGAAAACATTAAATGACCTTGACCTATTCGCGTATGCGCAGCTTCTAAAACACTACTAAAATTTTCCTGTAATACCTTAAAATACACTGTAATTCCTGGTCATATAGTACAATGTATTATAGTATCTCTCAATACACCGTAATATCTAATAATATCTCCGTAATATAAATGCTGAAATTACCTCACGTATTAAATCAGGGGTAATATTAAACTTGGTCAGTGCTTAAAGGTGATAAGTAGATTCACGTTAGCACCACCTATCGTTAATTCTGTCCACAAAATAATTAAGATTAGAAAATTGAGGGAATTATTTTCACAAATTATTTTCTAATCTCAGTGATGCTAGAAATAGTTATTTACCCCGAAATAATTTATTATATTTATATATATATATATATATATATATATATATATATATATATATATATATATAGAGAGAGAGAGAGAGAGAGAGAGAGAGAGGGTAGTCCCTGCTGACTAGTTAATATCGGGGTGTACAGCCAGTGAAAGAGCATTCTTTAAAGTTAATTCAAGCTTTCGAAAATCTTTATTATCATTTTCATCTTCAGGGAGAATCTTTGTCTGAAGTTGTTCACTATGATGTTAAATGGTTGCATGACAATGTACATTTGCAAAAGAGATTAAAAACCAGGGTCAAAAACACTTAAAATTGACTTTAAAATTTGAAATGAAATTTAAAACAGGAGGAACCATTTTGTTAGTTCTTTCTCGAGTCACATGTAATTGTTACACAAAAGTGACACCATTGCAAGCTTTGACTTAAAATATCCGTATCAGAACATACAGATGGATGAAATACTGGACCAGATCGCCCAAAGAAAGGATTTTACAACTCATGCTATGAATCTCACGAGACGCATATTTCTTGTTTGAAGGACAGATATACAGACCGATAGGTAGCATTGTCATGGGTTCATCATTATCTTCAGCTGTGGCAAATCTATTTATGACCCATTTCGAAACCAAAAGTCTTCCACGAGTTTCCTAATTTTATCCACCCGAAGATATAGTTCACTCTGGAACTTGTGGAAACAATCAGCTTCCATTTCTAGACATCCTTTTGACCAAGACAATGAATGGACACCTGCAACAAAGAGTATATCGAAAACCACCCCACACGGACAAATACCTCAATGCTGATTTTCACCACCACACCTTACAAATACAGGACGTAGCCAATACCCTTATATCAAGATATCTTCGTTTCACCGATAACCAAGGAAAAAAAATGAACTACCTAGAAAAGGGCTTTTAAACAAAATAGCTACAAACCACTAACCATAAATAAAGCAAAAAAATTGCGACAAAAACCAACGCATGGAAGAAAATAACCTGCAGAAAATAAACAAACCACCATACTTCCTTACATAAAAGGCACCACAGATAGAATCAGCAGATTGCTCAGAAAACAAAACATATGTACAGCCTACAAACCGCACAAAACAATATGCTCATCTATAAGATATCAAAGGACAAAATCTATCTAGATTATCAGGCTGTATATAAGATCGCATACGGCACCTGCAGTAAAAAATAAACTCAGCATTAGAAAGGAACAGACATCATCTGCCCTTTTTCAACATCAGCTCGAGACAGGATACAAAACTGATTTTGACAACTGCCAAAAAATCGCCATCATAGAAAGAAATTGGAAATAACAGCACTTTGAATAAGAGAGACGATGCACTTAGTCTTCCTTTCAATTGAAAATCTCTTCTCAAGCGAAACCATGGTACTGGCATGGCACCTAAGCCCAAACTAACACCATCAACGGCGTTAGAAAAGGGAGCAGAGCCAACGCCAAGCGACCGGTAGGACCTACAACCCCAAATAAAGCAGACTGCACTTGAATTTCTTTAGTTAATTTACAACAAGCAAGCACAGAAGATGCCAAATAAAATTTTAGCACGTCTGTAAAGTTCTACAAGAAACCAAACGAACGAATGGATGTATTTTCGAATTAATACTGAATTATACATTCACATCTTAATTTTTTTGAATGAAAGTTCCTGATTCGTTTGGAAAGCAATAGCGCACATGAGACGATTTGGAACTGTTTTAAATGTACAGTCGTCTAGCTACAGCTTTATCTTTAAAAAAAAAACGACTTCTAATGGAATATAAGAAAAGATAATAAGCATTCATTTCAAAACACAATTTAATAGATCAGAAAATAGGAAATATATGAAAGCCTGAACTAATGTAAAAGAAAAACTATTACAGTAAAATTTTTAGTTTAAACATTTTTATTTTTACGGTACCTAACTCCGTTCATCGAGGTTAGTTTGTGTTAGAGCTCCACAGGACTCTTTGCACATCGACGCCTATAGATTCGAGAGACCGCTGATTTTACCAAATTACAATATACAATTCAATGCGGAAAATAATACCATGATGTCACAATAATAATCCAAAAACCTTAATTCAACGTGAATAGATATACAATAATATGAAAATCCCTCGTATATAAATAGTAAAGCTCCCCAAAATACTTTTTAAAGAAGACACACAAAACGTTTTATAGGAGTACTTAGGGAGAAAAAAAAATAAAAATTTGACTACCCGTCTTTTATAGGAACGTAAAAAGTAGGTAGACGAAGGGATGACATATGTTAAAGTAATAAGTCTGTGTTTATTGTTCGTGTCGTGTAAAGATAATTTTAAAGAAAAAAGTCCGTAAACCAACAAATCTGCATAAATCAAGTTGCCTAAACACAAGCCGAGATTTGACGAATCTTGTGCTAGGAATTCTCGGATACATCAGCTCTAAAACTCAAACGGTCCTCTCAGGACGAATAAAAGTTTTATGGGAAACTTCATAGAAAGACTGCATTATATGTCTTCCCTTTGGAGAGATTTTGTTGTATTCCTTCTATTTACAATAACTACAAATGTCTTTGTAGAAATTACGTACACAAAGAAAGTTAATTCAGTAATAATAAGTTTACTCGATCATCATTATTCTATAAGTTGTATTAGTTTATTTTCCCATTTATTTAAGAATCTCATAGGAATTTTATACACGAGTGAATATATAAATTTGAAATACGTTTCATTAAAGTATGTTCTTTAAAAAATACAGTACGTTTGAAACATTCTAAGAGGCTCTAGAATGTGAAAATAAATTTCTGGACAAAAAATAACTATAAATAAAATTTTGTTCTAATTCAATCTATATATATATATATATATATATATATATATATATATATATACATATATATATTGGCATCTTCTGTGCTTGGTGGTTGTAGATCAACTGGATCAGTCACTTTACACTTTTTTAATACGATGTCAGAAGGATTTTTACTGGCTGTTGCACTGAAGAGCCAGAAACACTATTCAAGAGCTAAAAAAAGCATTCCGCAGGAAAGTATCATATTCACCCTCTTATTTTCTATATATGTCTAACTTTATCAATTTTCTAAAAAATTGTTGTTCCCACCAGCATGCAGACGATATATTGATATACCATTCCTCTTTTTGGAAAATATTAGGGATGCTATTAATGAATGAACGAAAACATGTCTGAAGAATTTTTCTGAATGTTGCATATCTCCAAGAATACGTTTTGGAGGCAATAATATCATGTTGTAGGCTGAAATATTAATATATACCCCTACACATCTCGTTTTAAACTGAAATGGTTTTGTAATTGCTAACCATTATAGCCAAAATATTTTTTTCATATTATATCATTCCTTCCGTCCCATTTGTCACGCTTTTTTTTGAATTTACGATTATGTTAGCCTCTATATTACAAGAGCTGTCAAAGATTCCATGGATGAAATGGAGATTCAACGAGTAACCTCCACGTAGCCCTGTTTTAAACCCGACCGAGCATGTGAGAGGCTTATTCACAGCCGACAACGGAAATGATTCCAGTACTTCGAATGGGTCTTCATAGTGTGGGAGAAAACATCCAAAGAAGGACAACTGATATTTTTGATCAAAGCTTACCACGTCGCATGGCAGGAGTTATTAGAGCAGTACTTGTATGTTTTTCTTTGGAATAGAAATATTGATATAGATCAAAAAATGAAATGTTAAGAATTGAATAAATTAATACAACATTGTGTCGTTTAATGGTTCCACAGGGTGTTCAGAAGTTTAAAGCAAAATGCATCTTTTAGTTTTACTCCGTACAACTCCAAATCCAATAGAACTTTTTGTAGACTTAATATAAGACAATGATCAATTTTATTGTTTATAACAAATTAAGGGATCATAACAGAGAGTGAAAAACAGCGAAATATCACTAAGGATGGTTTTTAGTGTGAAGGTACAGTCACGGGCGGATCCACCCTCTCTTTGGAGAGAGGGGAGGGCGGTGATATCACAAAAGTGCAGTGTGACAAGAGAAAGCAAGTTGTTACCGGGGGGGGGGGGGGTATCAGCAACATTCCCATTTCTAGTGTACTTCTCTGAATTTAAAGCTCTTGGAGAGGGGGGGGGGGCGATCACAAGAAAAAACAAGTTGTCAGGGGGGCGATCGCAAGCATACACATTCCTATACTCTATTCAAGAACTAGAGAGAGTAATAACACTATTACCGAAACTTCCAACGTACCTTCTCCAGTGCCGCAGGTAATTGAGGACTGCCGTAAATCTAATTATAATTTAATTATATTTAAATATTATACGCTTTTATAAATTTCCTGCAACAATAAAATTTCTGATAGTTCAATTTAATTTCTGTCAATGAGCAAAGTACACCTTACAGTGATCCTTAGTGATTTATCTTGCTTGCGCTTGTTTTTATATATTATTTGAGATTAGTGAGATACCCTAAAGATGTGGCTTCCACCTCTATATTTATTCCAAAATCGTTAAACATGGGCATTTTTTCCTCAACGAAAAACTTATTACGATGAATGTTTATGATGACTTAAGATATCAATATTTAGACAATAATGTTAAAAGCTCTATTGAAATGTGTTTCAACATGATAGGAGTTAGAAAATCTACTACGTACACAAATACAATACTGAAGGAGAAAAAACGACTGGAATTGTTAGTACTCCCAAGCCACATTCGATCACAGACAGATGAAAAACCTCGTTGGAAGAAGAGATGAAAACTGCAATAAAAATAGTTGTACATACATTTTATTATGAGAAGCAAATCCCAACCGTCGACAAAATTCTAACTAAAATCTATAAAGATCGTGATTTAGCTGAAATTAAAAGAACTGAACTCAGAGAACTTAATTTTTGCTGGGAAAAACCAGATAGAAAATCTGTTCTTATAGATCGTCCGGAAACTGTCCGTTGGAGAAGGAAATATCTCTCTCAAGTAAAAGGTTGAGTTGAACTTACAAAATTAGTAATTTAACTAAAGTTTTGAAAGATTTTTTTGAATAAAGTTATTGTGGAAAATTCGGAAAAATCGATATAATAAAAGAATAAAACAAAATGTGAAAACTCGATCTCATGATCGGTGAGATAGAGGAATCAATTATAATTAATTTGAGCGAAGTTAGCTTCACTGACTTTGATTAGGAATTAGATAAGTAATGTTTACCAGCGTAAACACAATTTATTATTTAAATTTTTGTTTTTGTTGTGTTTTATTGTTTAATGTTATTTATATATTTTTTTATTTTTTATAAATTTTCATTTTAGTGTGTCCCACTCTTTAATTTTATATATATTTAATTCCAGTTAGCCGTAAGTTTTTTATTGTATTTGTGTCTTTTTCTTAACCGTGTAGAATTAACATGTTTATTTTATTTTTTGGGGGTTATCGGATTTCCATATAATAAAGTAAATTAAATTAAAATATCAGTACACTAGAAATAAAAATAAGTAGGTCTAATTTTAACGGTAACATAAGACTAATAACATTTGAATCCCTTTTTAGTATTTAATTGTAATTGTGTAGATGGTTTAAGAAACAAATAAAATGAAACATCAAATGTCCTAAAAATGTTTTTAATTAATAATAAAATGACCGATAGCCCCAAAAATATTTTAATATTATATGGGCGATCGCCCCCACCGCCCCCCCCCTTGGATCCGCGCCTGGGTACAGTCGGCATCCTGATTTTTGTCACAAAAATATATTTTTGATAAGCCTATTGTTTGTCCCTTTTATTTTTTTTTTGCCGAGGATTATTTTGTTTTAATTATTTTAATCTCTTCCATTTAAGACATTAAAGTAGCGCCTTAATCTAATAATAATGTACGCTACTGAATAAGTATTTTTATAGATAGTATGTTCTTATTTTTAAATTACATGACCATTAGAAAGACTATATCAAGATATTTATATCAATGTATTTTATTTCGCATTAAATCTACAACATAAACAAGGGTGGCTGTGTTTCTGGCTGCACTCCATAAAAATTAAAAATGCGACGTAGTTAATTAAAAATTCCAACAAAATGAGCAAAATTATCCACATGAAAAGACTAATAAAACGCGTACGCCTACGTCTCGAGAATATAAATGTTCTGACATATGCAACAAATGTACTGTATTTTTGAAAGTAAAATTGATATTCATGAAGTCCTACCGGCTCGGTTGAAAAACAGCTAACAATTATATTGTAGTTTAGTCACATATACCTTAAGGGACACAATGTGTCCTAGGAGACGACCCGGAAAAAAATAAACCCTAAATGGATGCCCTAAAAATGTTAAATACTTTAACCTAAAATACTCAATTTGGGGTTTTAATGGTGTATTCCCCAGCGTTGTGATTTATCTTTTTATTACCCTGCTTTGCATGACACTTTGGGATTTTTTAGCTTAACATTATTTACCCGCTTTTTCATAAACAACATTATTTGATACTCAACACATAAACACAAAGCTACTTGTAATCTATATCTCGGTATATCTTAAGTGAGTTTTGTTGCTTTTTCCCCTTCGAAAAGTTGGTTCATTAATTTATTTTTCTTAATATCCCTAAGGAATGGAATATAAATCCTTCTTTAAATACACTGCTTTTTTATTGAAACCTATAATAATGAAATTTAAAAAGTATCTTATGCTAAATCAACTTCATCTTATTCAAAATAAATATCAGTTCAATTATTTTTTAAGTGTTACACAAGTCGAAGCCATAACCAAAACGTAGGGGACCTGGGGGAATCGGAGCCAGCGGGTAATGAGAGCGGTGTCTATGTAGACTTATCCGATGATCGTATTCGTGCAAATGGCACTCGCGTGTGCTCGGCAATGTTCGGAAACCTATGCCTTCCGCGGGTTGCCCCACAGTGTCCCGCGATCAGTCGCACGAGACGAAAGTGTGTTTTTGGCTCCGTGGTTATAAAAAATTATAAATTTCATCTTTCAAAATCTCAATTTCGTAAAATATGTTACGACTTGGCTGTGGAGTTTGGTGTGTCAAATCGATTTAATAAAGTCAACAAACTTGCTGGTAAAGATTTCTTATGCGGATTTTTGCAGCGCATCCCGATCTCAGTATCAGAAAGCCCGAAGCCATAGGTATTAACAGAATACTTGGATTCAACAGAGTGGAAATAAACAGTTTTTTTTTGAAAATTTAGAGACAGTTATGGTTAAATACAAATTTGAAGCAACTAACATTTACAATGCGGATGAGTCTGGTGTCACCACAGTACAAGAAAATGAAAAAATTATTGCGCCTAAAGGACAAAAACGAGATGGATCAGTAACATCTTGGGAGAGGGGAAAAAATGTCACAATAATATGTGCTATAAGCGCTTCAGGATTGTTCATACCACCACTTTTTATATTTCCACGCCAACGCCACTCGTCCCTACTGGAAAAAGATGGACCACCAGGAGCTATTTACGCCTGCACACATAATGGTTGGACAAACGAAAACATATTCATTCTGTGGTTAAAACATTTTATACAACACTCAAAGCCTACAGTCGCAAAACCCGTTCTGCTTGTAATGGATAATCACAATAGTCATGCCACTTTAGAAGCTTGAGAATTAGCTAACACTAATCACGTAATAATGTTGACTATCCCCCCACATTCATCCCACCGTTTATAACCGTTGAATGTAACTTTTTTCGGGCCCTTAAAAAAAGCATATAACAAAGAGTGTGATATGTACAATGATGAAATCAAAAAATATGATAAAAATAACACCATATGAAATCGCGGGATTGTTTAATAAAGCTTACAGTAGGGTTGCAAGTTTAGAAAAAGGGATTTCGGGTTTTAAGGCGACGGGAATATTTCCCATAAACCCTGTAGTTTTTGATGATGAAGATTTCATTGAAAATATTGTAACCGAACAGCCAGATTCTGTTAACCGTAATATTATCCAATCTACAGCAAATGAAACACCACTGCAAACTCTAGTTGATTCTTTTCCGGTTCAGACTGCATCGAATAATTTACAAAAGCAGCAACGAACTGATTTACCAAATACGATTGATGACTCCGAAAACTTTCAATCACAGCCGAGCACATCTTCTGATTTTGTTTCTACTCTCCCTGTTTTAAGCCCGAAACCTATCCTCCAGATTTCTTTGACGATGCCTACCAGGCAGAAAAAACATTCTGAAATTTTGACGAGTACACCAATGAGAGTGTTGTTTGAAGACAAGAAGAAGAAACGTATGGAAAAGGATGCCAAAATCCTAAACCAATCGGAAAAGGTGCAAAAGGTAAAGGTACCAAAGAAAAAAGTGATAAAATTGCCAAAGGTAAAAGTACTAAAGAAAAAGGGGACAAAAAATCAAGTGCTAAAGCCAAAGGTTCTAAACGCAAGAAGAATACAGTTGAAAAGGAAAACAAGGAAAGAGTAAAGAAAAATTTATTCAATAGTGATGAAGATGGGTTATCAAATGAAGAAGTTGATGAAAACAAAATTTGCGATGATGAATCTGAATACTCAGATGAAGAAAATCTGTTTAACGTTTGCCTCGACACAGGCAAAGGAAAAGAACTTTGGTATCGCTGCAGAAGCTGTGGAAAATGGTCACATGCAGAATGTTCTGGCAGTAAAAGTCCAAATGATTATATATGTTTATTGTATTTGGATCCTTAAGTATCTATTTTGACCAGTGTTACTAATGATTGTTGTTGATTTTATTGCCAAATATTTACGTTGATTAATAGTTATTTAACCCATTAAGGTAAAATCTTATTGAGACTGATTATAAGCAAAGAAAAGACTTTATAAATATTTTATAAAAATACTATGGCTCCCATTTGACATATTCATGGCTCTAATTACCCTAAGAGGAGGGTAATGGGAGCGAATGACATTTTTTTTTGTTTTTTGTTTCTCATTATTGGTGATGATTTTGTGTTCATGTTTTTTCTATAATTATAAGTAGCCAGATAGGCAATGCTCCCGTCCATAATAAAAACATTTTTTGATTACGTAAATTATGAGTTTTATTACAAAATATTCTTAGTAGGCTCCAGTTCCCCCACGCTCCCCTACACTACACTTTTCTGATTTAATCTCCTTTAAGAAAGTGTTCATGTTCGTTTTTAGATAGAGGATGAATATACATATATTAGCAATAATACCCCGTCGATGTGATTGTGCCTTGAATTCGAAAATGTAATTCCTTCACACCATTGATATTAACCATATTTTCTTAAGTATTATCTGAGGACATAATATAAGGACTTTACTAAAAACTTAATTTCAAAATTCGAACCGAATCTTCTCTTTCGAAATATCCTCACCAATATGTAAACTGGTTAAAACGAACTTACAATTGGATAATTTCCATTAAACAATTATAGTTAAATTCGGTGGGGTTGAATCCCAAAACTTTAGCTTAGATTGTATCTACTATTGGAACTCATTTTAATTTTCCTATTTCGTACAACTATTGAGGGTAAATTTGAATAGAAACTATTCTCTGTTTTTCGTTTAGGTTCGTTTAGATTTGAATGTTAAAAGGGTACAATATCTACAAATAATTTGACGTCATGAGATTAAAAAGGGATTTTGAAAAACTTTAATCGATAACAGGGAAAATAGTAAACAACACGTAATTTTTTTAAATATTTTTTTTTTGGGTATTCGATGCTCTGTTTACTCATCGACTTTAGAGAATAAGTAAGTTTATGACATAAAATAAAAATAAATATTGTGATAATCGGATTAATGGTTAGGCCTTTTTAAATATTGCTTTAAAAAAGCTTATCTTCTTCCACATTTACCTTTTTGTTTTTATTTATACGAGCAATATCGCCATATAGTCTTATATAAACCCAAAAAAAGTACTGTGATTTTAATTATTAAAATAACAGCTATCTTAATTTTTCCAAATTTTATTCCAGAATAAATAACAAATAATTTATAATTTTAAAAACTACCTTTTAAAAAATATATGAAGGATTGGATGACGTAAGCTTAAACCTTTTAAGTGAAAGTTACCAGGAAACTAAATCTAGTGTATTATATAGTAAACTTATAAGTACATTTAAAAAATATTTGGGATTCAACCAGGGGCGGATCCAGCCTCTCTCTTTGGGGGGGCGGTGATATCACAAAAGTACAGTATGGCAAGCGAAAGCGGGGAAAGACATGTCAGCAACATTCCCATTTCTAGTGTAAAACAAGTTGTCGACGGGGGGGGGGGGACGATCGCAAAAAAAGTTTTCGAAGGGGGGGGAGCCAGCAGCATACATATTTCTAATCTAAAAGTCAGAATCGGGTCTATTGTCCTAAACTCAAAGCTCTTGGGGGGAATGGGGCGATCGCAAGAAAAAACAAGTTGTCGACGGGCAGGTGGAAGCCAGCTGCATACACATTCCTAGTATAAGAGCCAGAATCGGGTCTATTTTCCTGAATTCAGAGCTCTTAATAATAATATCCTTTATTTGCCTACAAAATTCTGATCACATAACAAAGCAACGTCAGAGAAAGAAATGTTTAACGTTAAGAATTATAAATATATTGATCTAACTACAATTAAGATAAAAACTAATCGACGTTTCTATAGGAAATTTACACAAAGGAAAACAAAAGGAGAAAAAGACAGATACAAAATAATTTAAAAAAAATAGTAATAAAAGAGTCAGTTTGAACTGAACAAAGTTTTACAGCTTGTAAAATAAGATATTACAATTTAAAAACGAATTAAATTTTTACACAAAATACAAAAGCATGAGAAAAACTCACTAAACAAAAAATGTCAAGTTAAAAATATTGATATTATAAAAATTATTCATTAAAATTGAAAGAGAAAAGCACCCATCAGACAGTCATTCATTTAAGCGTCTCTTAAAGCAGTTAATCGACTCGATAAGCCAGATTTCTCTTTGTAACATTCTTACGCCATATAGTAAAGTCCTCTCTCATAGAAGGTGGAGTTATGTAAAGGTATCCTTAGGTCATTCGCCCCTCTGGTAGTCATAACCATGTTTCCCCCATAAAGCTGTCTGTTTAGCAGAAATAATTCCGTATTCCTTCTGGCAAGCATGATTAAAGATCTAAAGTATAATGAGGGAACAGTAAGCAACTTAAACTGAGTAAAAAATGGTCGATATGAAGCTCTTGGATGTAGGTGGAAGATACGTCTTATTATGCGTTTTTGAATTTTAAATATATTAATAGCCTTTCTTGATGATTCCCAAAAGGAAATACCATAAAAGACAAGAGATTGTATTTGCCCAAGGTAGAAAAGCCTAACAGTCTCTGCAGTGATGACATCACGAAGCCTTCGAACTGCAACACACAAACTGCTAAGCCTAACCCCAAGAGCTGAGATATGATGTTCCCAGTTTAAAGAGAGGTCCAAATGAACATCCAAGAACCTAAGGTGTTCCAAAGTGGGTATAGATCCACCTCCAAGCCACACAAGCAGTGATTCAGACCTTGTTGCATGCTTTGAACAAAGAATGAGGCCGGTCTTATTACGTTTAAAGTGAGGCTGTTATCAGAACACCACTGCTACATTTTTAATGCAGAGTTTGAGCACTTTTCAGATAGTCCCTCCATAGAAGTGTCCGCCAGAATCACTGATGTGTCATCAGCAAACTGGCAAACGCTATCCGCGGCCAATCCATCTCCCAGATTTACATATATTAAGAATATATATAATAAGAATAATATAGGTTCCAAAGTAAGCCCTGAGGTACCCCCTACAACAATTTAGTTCTATCTGAAAAGTAATGATGATTATTTTTAGTAAATTTAAGGGGTGGGTGACCGCAAGAAAAAACCAGTTGTCGACGAGGGGGTGGAAGCCAGCAACATACACATTCCTAGTGTAAGAGGCACAATCGGGTGTATTGTCCCCACTACCCCCCCCCCCTAGATCTACGCCTGGATCTAACAGGATGTGCTAAAAAACAAGACGAAGAGTATTTTTTTGAAATGCTGCACAAAATCATTTTTTGGAATTAGCATGTAATTTCGAAAATTTTTTAGGTGCTTGATATACTCCAATTACCCTATATAGTGTAGCTTAGTTTTATTGCATTTACATTACATTTTAAAATGAATTTTCCGACGAATACGTTAATAGATATGATCATTTATGTATTAGAAGAGACCGAAGAAAAAATGCTGTATGGCTGAAAAAATTTATAAAATTAAATTTCCCGATGGACGGTCTTACTTTTCAGAATTTTATGGAATAATTCGATTCTTCTGGAAATGTTGATTGTTTAAACCATAAAGTAGTCAACAGAAAAACTACACATGAAGAAAAACTACCCTTGAAGAAAAGTAACTAGAAATTTTGCTATTTATTCAAGAAAATCCTCATATTAATAGTTGTTATTTACCTGCATTGTGCAAGACATCACAATCCACTGTCAAACATACCACTAAAAAATATAAAATCACCCACATCACATAGAATTACACCAAAAATTGCAGGATCGATATTTTGAAAGGCGGGTAAACTTTTGTCTTACGATCAATACGCAGATTCAATTAAATCCAAATTTCTTATGCAGTACCATGTTTAGCTATAAGGCCCCTTTTAAAAACACTGAATATTTCCGAAAATAATAGGCTATATTGAATAAAAATTGTAGGGTTTTATTAGTCTATAAAATAAAATAAAATAATATATTTTAATTTAGGTAAAAATTTTCAAATTTGGACCAAATTTTGAATATCCTGTAGCTTGCAAACTTTTAGTAGAAATTGTATTTACTTCACCCTGCCTTTCTTAGTAATAAATTTGAAAATATCTCTCATAAAATTATAAACGGTATTTACGATTTAAATCGATACTTGAAAATGTAACTTTTTTTTCCTAAAATACAATTATCTCAAAAACTATATAGCCAGATTCACTAAGAAGTTTTAAGACTTAAACCCGATCTAGTTGCCTTGGAAATTAGATTTTCTAGATGACCAGTTTTGTTTTTCGTATGATATTGTTTTAATTGTATTTTAAAGGTTCAAAACTTGCTTGACTTATTGTTACCCTTGTCAATTTAAAGTTTCTACTGTCAATCTAGACCAGTTTTAAAGTTAAACCATGTCAGTGAATTAGGAGGGTAAAGTCTTAACTTTAATTTTTTTTGTACTGAATCCTTTTGTAAAAAAAGTTTTAAGTGTATGTGTTAAATCGAAAAAATGATTGGTATACAGAGAGTTCTATTTAAAAAATATAAAACTGTATGCTGTCATCGTTTTTTGGCCCACCCTGTAGAATTAGAATTATTTTTAAAATGTACGTTTAGGTATACTGCGGTATAAATACTTTTTTGGTAAATTTTACCTAAAAGGAATAAACTTCAATTAATTAAAATTAAAAAATTATTAAATTAAAGTTAATATTAACTTTATATAGACTATGATCGTCAAAAAAGAAATCAAGTTAACCGTTCTTCGTAACTCACCTATTTATTGGCCTATAAAAAAAAATATATCTTGGTTTGGCAATTTGAAGTAAGCCTACTCAAGCCTATTTAACGCTTTATGGGTTTGGATGAAGCTTACTTCGATTGGCAAAAAATCCTCAATTGCCACTTCAAGCTCCTAGGCCCGGTTTTTTCTCAGTTTTAAGTTTTATGAGATTTTTGTGCTTTATATATAAGAAAATAATTTAAAGGGCTATACATTAAATATAATATCTTAAAATAAATAATAAATAGATTTTAAATGATTTTAGAGTATTATTTTATATAATATAATACTAACTTTCTTAAAGAATGATTTTATACAATTGTTAATGAGTTCCATCCTGGTTTGTCTGAAAAACGATTTTTTCTGAAAAAAATTCTACACCTACCCTTTATTTTGAGGTCGTGAAGCACGATTCTGGCCTTGGTTTTCCACTATTTTTTATCATTTCTTCGGAAAACCTTAAAAGCTCTTTGATTTCTGAAGAAATATATTTCGACTATTTTTCCAAAAATGTTATCAGACAAACTTAGTAAGACTTAGAACCTGAGCTATTTCAAAAATACTGTTAAGGGCAGGGGCGGATCCAGCCTCTCTCTTTGGGGGGCAGTGATACCACAAAAGTACAGTATGGCAAGCGAAAACAAATTGTCGATGGGGTGGGGGGGGAGAGACATCAGCAACATTCCCATTTTTAGTGTAAAGGGCAGTGTCGGGTCTATTTTTCTGAATTTGAAGCTCTTGGAGAGGGGGGGGGGGGGCGATCACAAGAAAAAACAAATTTTCAGGAGCATACACATTCCTAGTATAAGAGGCGGAATTGGGTCTATTTTCTTGAACTCAAACCTCTTGGGGGGGGGGGGGCTATCGCGAGAAAAACACATTGTCAACGGGGGGGAAGTGCCAGCAGCATACACATTCCTAATATAAAAGGCAGAATCGGTTCTATTTTCCTGAACTCAAAGTTCTTAGGAGGGGGGGGGGCGATCGCAAGCATACACATTGCTATACTCTATTCAAGAACTAAAGAGAGTAATAAAACTCTTACCGAAACGTCCAATGTACCTGGTCCAGTGCCGCAGGTAATTGAGGACTGCCATAAATCTAATCATATTTAGTTATATTTAAATATTATAAGCTTTTATAAATTTACTGCAACAATAAAATTTCTGATAGTTCAATTTAATTTTTGTCAGTGAGCAAAATACACCTTACAGTCCTTAGTGATTTATCTTGTTTGAGCTTGTTTTTATATATTATTTGAGTTTAGTGAGATTCCCTAAAGATATGGCTTCCACCTATATATTTATTCCAAAATTATTAAACCAGGGCTTTTTTCTCAACGAAAAACGTATTACGATGAATGTTTATGATGCTTTAAGATATCAATATCTAGATAATAATGTTAAAAGCTCTGTTGAGATGTGTTCCAATATGACAGGTGTTGAAAAATGTACTATGTACCAAATACTGAAGGAGAAGAAAAGGACTGAAATTGTTAGTACTCCCAAGCCACATTCGATCACAGGCAGACGAAAAACCTCTTTGGAAGAAGTGATGAATACTGCAATAAAAGAAGTTGTACATACATTTTATTATGAGAAGCAGATCCCAACCGTCGACAAAATTCTAACTAAAATCAATGAAGATCGGGATTTACCTGAAATTAAAAGAACTGAACACTGGAAATTACTCAGAGAACTTAATTTTTGCTGGGAAAAACCAGATAGAAAATCTGTTCTTATAGTTCGTCCGGAAACTGTCCTTTGGAGAAGTTTCTATCTCCCTCAAGTATAAGGTAGAGTTGCTAGAAATAACACAACTTACAAAATTAGTAATTTAACTAAATTCTTGAAAGATTTTTTGAATAAAGTTACTGCGGAAAATTGGGAAAAATCCATATAATAAAAGAATAAGACAAAATGTGGAAACTCGATCTCATGATCGGTGAGATAGAGGAAGCAATTATAATTAATTTGAGCGAAGATAGCGTCACTGACTTTGATTAAGAATTAGATACGTAATGTTTACCAGTGTAAACACAATTTATTATTTAACTTTTGTTTTTGTTGTATTTTATTGTTTAATGTTGTTTATATATATTTTTATTTTTTTTATATATTTTCATTTTAATGTGTTCCACTCTTTAATTTTATATATATATATATATATATATATATATATATATATATATTTAATACCAATTGGCCGTAAGTTTTTTATTATTTTATTATTGTATATGTGTCTTTTTCTTAAGCGTGTTAACATGTTAATTTTGTTTTCTTTGAAACTGAAACGTCAAACGTCCTAAAAATGTTTTTAATTAATAACAAAATGACCGATAGCCCCAAAAATATTTTAATATTATATGGACGAATTTATTTTTTTATATATGTTTAACTTTTTGTTTTTTTGACAATGGGTATTTTGTAAGTATTTAAATTATAACTTAGAATTTTTTGAGAGAATAAGGCTACGTTTTGGTCTCACTTGAATTGCCTAAAACGGTTTCTATGACAAAATTAAAAATAATGAAAATACAGTTGTGATTTGTATTAAATATTATCTACATTTTTTAGTGTATGTGAATTATTAAGAAATCATAAGAAATAAAATAATATTATAAAAACTTTTTATTTTAAGTTTATTACCTTAATAATATTCTAAGCCATAAATACTTAGTGATAAAATAAACCTCCTTCCGACGCCTATAACAAGGATTAAAATCCTTTTTAACACTTCACACTTCCAAAGATCTATTGTTATCCAACCCAAATAGTCCATTATTATAGACCGGTATTTTTGATTATAAAATTTCTAACCCATTCCTGTGAAAAATATATTTGTATATCAGATTTTGTCAAAGACACCGGACTAAAGAATACAAGTAGTTTGCGAAGAAAAAAAGGGATTTATTACTCTCTCTAGTTCTTGAATAAACTATAGTATAAGAGGCAAAATCGGGTCTATTTTCCTAAACTCAAAGCTCTTGGGGGGGGGGGAATCGCCCCCCCCTCGGATCCGCGCCTGGTTAGGGGTAAACTTAAGGGGAGATTACCATTATAATGAATCTCAGCATATAAAAAAACAATTATTATTGTACCCTCCCTCTACAACATGTTGAAATTTTATTAAAATCGAAATTGGACACATTAGGTAACCTTCCTTGTTAGTAACACAAAAACTAGAAGGTTTGACTTCAAGGCATCCTTAACATCATTTATAAAATGACTTAAAAAATGGATGCACAGTGTGACCCTTGCTGTAATCAATTATAGAAGCTGTAAGAGACAAAGCTGTGGCTAGCTTAAAATGATCTATTTAAAAATAATGTCTGTTAATCAAAGAAAAAATTTTAAAACCCATCTTTTATGGAACACAAAAACAATATTTACAAAATATTCTTTAGTAAAATAATATATATATATATATATATATATATATATATATATATATATATATATATATATATATATATATATATATAAATTTTTCCTTCCGACCATTTTTTAAACTTAAAAAATGCGTTTTGTCACTCAAATTTACAAAATTTTAAAATTAAAATAAAATTCTAAGCATAATTCATCTTTTATGGAACACAAAAAACAATCTTTATAAAATATTCTTTGGTAAAAATTATCTCAGTCCTTCCGAATATTTTTTCAACTTCAAAGATGTGTTCTGTTACTCAAATTTACAAAATTTTAAAATTAAAATAAAATTCTAAGCATGACGTCCAATAACCCGGACGATCCCTTAAAGCACAATTTATTTTTATGTGTCTGGCACTTTACTTTGGGTAGTTTTTCTTAATTTCCGTTACTTGATCATAAACATCAGAATCAGGCTGAGATGGAGTCGGTGATACTATAGAGGGAGGAAGTCCTCCCGCATCACCCGGTTTTACGAAAGCCACTCCGTCATTTCCCATTCGCATACAATCAAAATGCAGGACGAGAATCGTAGCCCTCTCGATCCTAGTTTCGAAATCGAAACACATATGCAAGTTTTGTCCTGGAGTATATATATCATATAATTTCGCACAGGTCTCTACTTGGATTGGAATATAAGGTATGGGCACTGGAATGCAAAGTGGCGGTGGATTTTTTGCTGAAACAAATTATACTTTATTAGTTGTAGTCGGTAAAAAAAAAACAGTGGCGTAACTAACACACTTTTTCACTTAATTTTTAAAAAGATCTAATCATTTTGAATCAATAAGGTATGCTACATCAGAAAAATAACTATGCAGGGTCGTATTTACGCCGAGTTTACATATGACTCCTCTCGGCAGAAGCGCTGCCCTCACTACTTTTCTATTTTCACCCGCTCGGTAGTTTTCGGTCATGTCTGCTAGTAATTCACAGATTCAAAATGAAAATATAGGCTTGTAGAATGATACTTCTACTTTCAAACTCTTTTTAATTAAAATCAGACCATCTATGCGGTATCTAAGCGCTCTGAAAGAGTGCAGTCAAAATTTCAAACAGTAATTGTTGAAAAACTAATGAACCAACATCGCCTGGTTTTGGCATGCATAAAGTACATATAAATTACTATTATTTCGTAAAACGTCAACGCTACAACTTGAAAAATGATGAAGATATGAGTTTAAAAAAACAAAATGCTAAATTTTCTCATTTTTTGTGTATTTTCCGTTACTAATGATCCAATTGAGTCGATACAGGGTTCATTTTATTGGAATTTTTATTCTCTACAATTTATCTGATTGCACCATCAAGATCGCTTCATTAGCTTTGATTTTATGAGCAAAAAACGGAATTTTGTGGTTTAACTGTTTAAAACAAATTAATGGATCATAGTAGACAGTGGAAAACATAACTAAATATCACTACGGATTGTTTTTAGTATGATGACACAGTTTGTATCATGATAATATTTTTGTCACGAAAAAAGTCTGTTTTGCTGGGCCTATAAATAGAAATAATTATAAAGTTCTTTTTGTCCATATTTAATTAAATTTCTGCACATTTCACTTCAGTTGCCCTTGTATAACAGCTTAAATTCTACACAAAATCCCACTATGCATTTCAAAAATAAGTTACTAAATGTGAAATAAATTAAGGTTAGTTTGAAAATGTTCAGTCGAGGATTAAAAAAAAGCAGGCCCACACATAGTTCCACGAATTTTCCAAAATCACAATACTCAGCAGTATAAATCTTCAGTAGAGTATCGAGAATTGAAAAAAATTTATATAAAATAAAAAATTCAAAAAGAAGCTAACGCTAAAAATCTTACTTAAGAAACTTTTATTTAAAAAAGTAGCAAAGAAGAAAAGAAATAAATGCTGTTCGGGAGCATAAAATAAAAGAAAAGTAAGCTAAAACAATTTTTTTGCATCTAAAAATGTAAGTTAATGTTATTTTGTGCTTACTAAAGCTTTTGTTTTTGTAATACAAAACAAAAGAACTTTCATTAGCGTAATAATAGAGTAAAAGCCATTTTATATTCCATCTATAAGCTGTTGATTTATTCATCTGAACGGGATTTTAAGATTACTTAGAAAAGTTATATTATTATTTCTTTCACCTAAAAATTGTAAATAATTTATTGCTTTTATTCCTAGCAAAGCAAAGCGGATCATATGCATTAAGGATTTAAGATTGTTTATCTTTTTATATCCTCGTAAACTGAAAAATAAAAAGCTCTTTTGGCCTAAAACTATGAAACCTTGTCATAACTGCACATGAAATTCATTCAAGTGTGGAACATTTCTATGAACTTCTTAAGATTTAGGCCAAAGGCTTCTTTTTCACTCAACTATGAAACTAAAGGAGGGTAAGGTATTTAATGATAAAAAGAAAACAAAAAGTTGAGAGGGAGGTAAAATATAAAAAAAAAGAAACATAAAGGTAAAGAAAATAAATCAAAAATAACAAAGGAAAATGACTACGAGTCCAGCGATGGGGTGTTCTCTACAGCGAAGATTCGAGAGGAAATGACTGAGTTCAGTGTCTTGTATGAAATAATTGTGCATAAGATGGTAAACCTACATCATTTATATGCCCTGACTGCTCAGCTGATTGTGATTATAAAAAGTAAGACAACGATACTGCCAAAAGTTAGTATTTTCTGTTACACTAAATTTAAGTGTCGCTTAAACTCAGATTTCGTACATTTGTTTTGTCAACTTATCATTAAGAGAGATGTTACACAATGAGCCTTAGAATAGTAATAATAATTAATGCTCAAGGTCACACTCTCGGATTCCTGCAGCTTGATTTCCTTTAAACGGCCATAAATCTAAAACTTTAAAATATTTTGACTGTTCCACTTAACATAGGCTAAAAGACGTTGTATCCTTGATAATAAACTGAATTTTGCAACTAGAATGTACAAAAAATGTCGGGCCGAAATCAGACTCAGTTTCGTCCTTAGTTTGTAGAACAACCCATATACAAAAAATTACTTGCAAATTAAAAAATAATAAAACAATATGATATCCAAATAGCTCAACACGATATAATTATTTTAAAAGCAGTTAGACAAAATTAAAACCCAATGTCCCTAAAGACGAACAAACAAAATTGTTTAAATTGTCAACAAACAGATGTTGGTCAAACAAAACAGTATTAAGAAAACCGAATATAAAACCACAAATACAATATAAGACAATAACGATAACAAAACTTCCTTAGCCAAACATGCAATAAGTAATATACATAGTATCGACTTTAATTACGTTGACATTTCAAAGGCGAAAAATAATTACAAAAAAGGATAATTGAAGAAATGGTTCATTTAAAAAAAACAGCTTATACCATGAATTTTAGGATAGATACACATATTACAATAAATTTGTAAATGTTCCTGAAACTTAATGTCTCTTTGCCGGTATACTGTCAATCACCCGATAAAATAGACCTAAAAATGTAAAAATAATATACCACTGTGTTCTATAATATAAAAAAGTTAAATGAATTTTAGTTAAAAGTTAACATTAGGAAAAAAAATCAATTTATATATTAACAAAATACAAATTCCTGTTCCTATTTACAAATTTAATTATCTGAAGATAGTTTACACAATTAAAATAAACCGAAAAGTAAGAACAGAAACATAAATTGTTTCCATAGAAGTGAGATTGTGACCGAAATCCAAAAAAGAAATATCTAATTTGTTAAGTTTGAAACTAACAACTTTAATAAGAAATAATTTATTAAAGCTTAATATTTTTAGTACCAGATATAAATGAAAACTTTTAACAAGTATTCTTTTTCAAGTAGTTTTATCTTACTAAAGAAGCAAAAGAAAATTTTAACAAGTTTCTTGTTGTTATCAGCATTTTTGGTAGTTTTACAATAAAATTTATATTAATACTGGAATATCTTTAGAATTATAGGGATAGTTATTTGCTAGCTCCACCCTAATTTATTTAAGGTTGTTCAGAGGTGTCATAGAAGGGAATGCGGGGATAGGGGAGACATGGGATGAAAACATAGGAAGATCACAATGCTGCAAATATGTCGTTTTCAAGGTCTCCCAAATAACTAAAAAAACGTTTCTAGAAATAATATATTGCGATTATCAATAATATTTAAAACATAAATATTTAATAAGATCTGGCAACAGGGCATACATTTTGTTTTACCAATTTTTTGTTTTCGAACTTCTGTCAAAGTTTTAATCGTTGTACGTGCCGTCAATCAACTCGTTGTTTATCCAAGGGCAGATACAGAAAGGAGCCATTGGGGCAATGCCTTTCCTCCCCCAAAATATGTACAGAGTGTCCAATCTTCGACCCTGTTGCATCGTTTGTTTAACAAAAAATGGCACACGTTCTTGTAAATCACAGTCTTAATTAATAATAAAGATACCCCGCAAAAGTGTCAAAAATTCATTCATGCCATTGTAGCAGGGTCTAAGTATAGTAACAAAATTAAAAGTTTAAGTAAATGTTTTTTCCCAGAATATGCTACAAGATAAAAAAAGCAATACGCTAAATCAATCTTGTAGACCTATTCTATCATACCATTACTTTTCTTCTATTTCTAAAGATGGGGTATGTTAACAAAATTAGGTTTTAAGCGATTTCCGTAAAGTATTTAGACCTATTTTTCAGTTTTTTTTTAAATAAAAACACATACTAAATAATAATATTTTGAAGTTTCTTAGATTTGCAGATAAAAATACATTACCATTGAACATCTTTACAGTTATCATACTATCTAGTTTATGTTCATTATATGAAAAATATTTTATTACAAAGTCGTATGAGACAAAGAGAAAAGATTTACGAAGAGGTTTTTTAAATTAAAACTCGACATAAAGGAAAGCCTCATGAAAGCTTATTGTATATATAATAATAAAATATTTTACAGTGTTCGAGTCCGGTAAGTAAAAAATTTGTTATTGTGCCACTAACTTTAATTATGTCTTAAATAAACTTTATTGTAGCAATTAAAAACACGATCTGTGTGCTCAATAAAGGTAATAAAACTTACCGAAATGACTCGACTAAAATAATTAGAAAGTATTTTTAAGTATTGTAAGAAAAAGAATAAAATTTTTGTTCAAATAATTTAGCTACAATCGAGTTCCATTAAAAATATGCCTATGGGGTATATGGGAATTAAATTCTATAAGTCGTCGTCCTCGCACTCTAATGCAGCAATTTGTGTGCATATTTCCTTTACTATTTACATTTGTATTATTGCGTTATAAGTGAGCTCCTTATACCAGTGCAAGATCGAGTTATGTCACGATATTCTAACTTGGAACCTTGGATCAACTCGATCGGATTATTAGTAACGTAAAAAAGCAGGTAAAACAGGAAAATTCGGCGTTTTTCTTTAAAACTTCGTATATCCGTCATTTTTCAAATTATAGCGCTGACCTGTCGCGAAATAATAGTAATTTATATGTGCTTTATGCGTGCGAAAACCAGATGCTGTCTGTTCAATATTTTTTACACAATTACCATTTAAAATTTTCTACATTTTGCATCAAAACGTCTGTGAAATACGTGAAAAATGCTAGCAAACATGACCGAAAACCGCCAAGGGCGTGAAAGTCGTGTTTATATAGTACATACACTTTCAATTTTTATAACAAATTAATGGATCATAGTAGAGAGTGGACAATATAACAAAATATCACTACGGATTGTTTTTAGTGTGATGGTATAGTCGGTACCCGATGTACTTTTCTTAGAGAATCACTTATTTTTTTCTTTATTGATCGGCCTCCTTGGATACGTTCCTATTCATGACTCTTGACATTAATTTAGTAGTTCTTTTTCGAGATGAGTGAATATTATTATTAAATTAATTAAAAATGGCCATCAATAGTTGTACACTTCACCAGGTCTTTGTATGAAACTTTTAATCCTTTGATAACTTTTTAAAATATTCAGTACTGTATACCTCTTTGTTTTACAGTCTTCGCTAGATAGAGCTACAATTTGTGCTGGTATATCTTTATTACAATAAAGGAAAAAACAAACAACAATCACTATCGCTAACGTATTTCCACACAAATAACTCAATTAACCTTATTTTTAAATTACGTAAGAAATTCTTTATGATAAAGTCCGCGAGGACATTAAAAACCATTAATATAAATTAAACAACATCTTTAAAACAAGTAAATATATCCGGATACTAACAAGGAAACCTACCCAACTCACCGAAGTGAATAAAGCGAACATTGAAAAATATTAGACACGTATTTTTTTGTTTTGGCCATAATTCACTTTTAAGGGTAAAAACTACCCCTTGATGGTATAATAAAGGGTGGTAAGCAAGTAACGGAACAGCTAAAAAATTCCCCATGGATGATTTGTTTGGTAAAGGGTAAGGTCACACCAGAAATAATTTTTAACGAGTAATCAAATAGTGATCTTGAATTTGACCTTGAATTTGACCTTGACAATGACCTTGAATTTGACCTGACAATGACAAATTTTACGTCCAAATATGTTAAAAACCGTGACCTTCACAATGATTGTTTCAAGGTTAATATTCAGGGCCATTAAAACTTAATGACAGTAGGTTTAAAATATTTCTTGGCTTTATAGTCAGTTTCTGAAAAAAATATATAGATGAGTTCCATGAAGAAATGATCAACGAAAGTTATATATATATATATATATATATATATATATATATATATATATATATATATATATATGTTTATGCGGCTTTAACGGATTCCTCCGTGTGAGATGCAATAGCAGTGGATATATCCACATTATGCCGTTGTAGTGCTGAAATCACATTCAGCAAACGTACAACTACATGCAGCTCCGTATATGAATGAAGTAAAATGCAAACAGTAAATGCAAACTTCTCTCCATCATATTCTGTCTGTGTTAGAGGTGGCACAGTGAGAATAAATTGTTATGGAACGCAATTTATCCTATTCCACCACCATGGAGATGATGGCCTACCTGTACCACCATACCGAGAAGAAAGTCAAAATTTACCCTCCCCGCCACAGTGATACGGCAGAAGTACATGTTTCGTCTCTACTAGACTCACCAGGGTACCGACATGCACCTCGCTGTGCAAAGGACAGATCGGAAGGAAGCATGCAAATACCGAACGCGGCTTCGCCGACCTCCCGCCCGATGGCGTATATATGTTTATGCGACTCTCACGGATTCCTCCGTGTGAAATGCAAGAGCAGTGGATATATCCACATTATGGCGTTGTAGTGCTGAAATCACATTCACTGTGGCGCGCAGCGTACAGTCCCGACGTAGCTCCGCGATTTTTGACTCTTTCCCAGATTAAAAATGCCGCTTAAAGGACACCGGTTCGATGACAAAGAGACGGTTGGCAATTCCGAAAACTGACTTCCAGGACTGCTTCAGGAAGTGGAAATACAGCTGGGAACGTGTTATTCAATAAAATGGGGACCAATTTGAAGGATGTCACTCACAGCATGATAAAGAATAACATCAATGCGGAAATATGAAGGTAGGCTCGATACATTTAGGATAAACCTTGTATATAAGTCTTTCCTAGTAGGATACAAACATTTCAAGCTTAATATATATTGTTACAATGACTTTTAAAAGTTGTGTAAAAAAGGGAGCACGCTAAATTACAGGGTAAAAAGTGAACTGTATCCTGTTAGAATCCCCCCCCCCCCGCAACGCCACTTCTGCAAGATTCTTTTTGTCCAAGCTATCCTTTAATTTATTTAAAATTACCATACTGTCTAGTTTTTGTTCATTTCCTGAAAAATATTTTATTACAAAGTCTCATGGAACAAAGAGAAAAGATTTATGAAGAAGTTTTTTAAATTAAAGCTGGTTATAAAAGAGAAGTCTCATAAAAGCTTATTGTATCTATAATAATAAAATATTTTACAGTGTACGAATACTGTAAGCAAAAATTTGTTATTGTGCCACTCACTTCACCTAGTATGTCTTAAATAAAGTTTATTGGAGCAATTAAAGGAGACGATCCGAGGGTTTAATAAAGATAAAGGAACTTACCCAAATGGCAGAAATAAAGTCATTTAAACTCACGGTTAAATATTATATGAAAAAATAAAAATTTAGATTAAAATAATCATGTTGTAAGCTTAATAGGAAGTTTCGCGTCTAAACGGTAATAAAAGTTAACTTTTAATGCCTGAACGACGGCTGTTTGCGGGATTATTAGTTTTTAGTTATGTAGCAATGAACAACCTAACAATATTATGAAATTAGGCTTTAGCACTGATAAAATTTGAATTTTTTTTTGCTGATTAATCCAGAAATTTTTAACCAGTTGAGGTAACCTGTGATCACTAAGAAGAAAACTATTAAATCCAGAATGCATTTCTTAACTAAAATGTGGTTTTAGGACTTCAATTGTTTTTATTTTGGTTTGTTTATACCACGTTTCTGTTAAGTTGCATCTCTGATCGTTATCTAACCTGAACTAACCTGAACTGTGTCAATTGAAGCGTGAAGTTTCTCTTCACTGTACGCAACTTAATGACTTAATGTTACGAAGGAATGATTGCCAAATCTTAGGTATCTCAACACTGGGTTTACCGAAGAGATTCCATTATTATTTTTAATGTAAGTTGCTTCTATAAACTTTCTCTTTTTCATGTTCGGTTCCATATATATTGCTGCAGCTTCAGACCATTTCATATCGTGTTCTGCATTACGAAATTTTGACGTTTCCCCTTTTTAGCCGATTTTTAAAAGAAGGAGATTCCAAATTCGACTGTTTATTTTATGTATGTACGGCAACGTACGGCAGCACTGATTCTAATGAAATTTTTTTGCGTTATGTTCAAGAAGTTGCTGCGGTGATTCCATGTGATTTTGACTCAAATTGGTTCAGTCAAATCCAAAACGGTGCTGACAATATGGCGGACAAAAAAATAAATTTTGTCCAATTTTCTTCAAAATGGGTATAGGGGAGTTTTCGGAGTCCTTACTAACAAATCTAAAATTATTTTTAAAAATTTCACTGTAGCATATCCAAAATGGCAGATTTAAAATTTTACATCTCTCTATTTTGTCCAAAATCGGTTTCGGGAGTCTTTGAGGGTATGGAATACAAATTTAAAAATGTTTTTAAAACATTCGATATGACGTATTCAAAATTAATCTCTCCATTTTGTTCAAAATTGGTACTAGTAGTGTTTTTGAGAGTGTAAATAACAAATATAAAATTGTTTTAAAAAATTGAATATGGCAGATGTAATATGGCGGTATAAAATATTCACATTTTTTTCAAAATTGGTATTAGGTGGTTTTCGGAATCGTAGTTTAGGAGTTTGAAATTAATTTGTTACAATTCAGTATATCAGATATAATATGGGGCAGTACAAATGTTTCCGATTTTGTCGAGAATGATATTGGGGAATTTTGGGGGTATATTAATTAGCATCTCTGAATATGCACTAAATAAGAGCGGAGATAGTATACAGCCTTGGCGTACTCCTCATTTTACCAAGAATTTTTGAGAGGTTCCGTTCTTCATTGGAACGGTCGCTGTTTGATATATATATATATATATATATATATATATATATATATATGTTTGATATATATATATATATATATATATATATATATATATATATATACAAATTCGTAATTATGTGCAAGTCTATGTCGTAAATTCCAGATTTCTGGAGGATCTGTATGAGTTTTTGGTGTGGTTCTATGTCAAAAGCTCGTCGTCGATAAAGCAAGCACATACGTTACAGTTTACAGATCTTGCTCTTTGTATAAGTACTTGTAGGCTAAACAAGACTTCACGTGTACCAAGTCCATTTCTGATGCCAAATTGAACGTCGTTAATATTTTGTTCCAGGATTCTGTATATTCCGTTTAAGAAGTATTTTTAAAGAAGACAGTGACAAATATGCTTTAATGGGCTCTAAATTACCCGAATTGACGTAGGAAATGTTGTAACATTCACTCTATTCACCAGATCTGGCTTCTCGGCATTCATACCTGAAGAGATTTCTGGTAGGAAAGCGTTTCAATCGAATGAAGAAGTAAATGCAACCATTGAGAAATATTTTGAAGGCCTTCCGGAAAACCACTTGAGTGCATTGAACTTGCAACAATATTTTAAAGAATAAACCTTAGTAACGTTTTACACAACGGGTAGAATCACGACTTTTAAATAACCTTTATTAATTTTTTTTTATTCGATTCCCACCTACAATACCTTATTCTCGCAACAAAGACAGTTTTTTCCCAACAAACTTCTGACAAATGGCACCAATAAACCTCTATTTCAAATGTTAAACGAGCAATTGAAAATAGAATTAATTAGGCAAACCGGGTTTGTAATAAAACAGAACAACTGGGATGTTGACGACAAACAAAACATCGGAAGGGAACCTCCCCTGAAGTCAACTCCAACAATAAATAATTAAATACTTCGAGTTCTGCAGCAAAAAATATTTTAGTCCCCTTGAACGTTTTGAATGATTTTTCTCTGGACAATGATATTTTGAGTAATTGTCTGGAATTTAATTTTGCTCTGTTGTAAAGAGTTAATTATATCGAGTCAAGTAACTAGGTCAATCTATGGGATTTACGGGAACATTATTAGTTTTTAGAATTTAGGAAGCAGCAGTTTAAGTGCTTAAATTATTAAATAGAAGGAGCTTGTGTCTATTTAGAAAAGTTGTTTCATGTAATTACATTATAGGGTATATGTAATAGATGTTTCGGTTAATAATGTCAATTTTACTAAGAGGTGGCGTCACTAATACATTTGATACTAATATACTAATGATATCTAGGCTGCACTATGGGCCAATCGTTACTTCTTCGTTTCAAAATCGTAAATCTTCGAAAGAAGTAAAGATATCGAGACAAATTTTTTAGGTTGGAGCTTGATTAACATAGATTACAGGAAAAATAAGGCGCAAGCTAGCCTTCTTCATAGAATAACTGTGAAGCCCCCAAAAACGATTTTTTTTTTGAAAAAATGTCTTTTTCATGTAATATCGCTACACAGACGTTTGCACTTACCTCCTATCACAATGTTTTCAAAATGTACATATAAAAATCTTTAATTGTGTCCAAAGAAAACCATGTATTTAGATTCAAGAAGTAAAAATTTGGCCTCAAAAAACTGACAGTTTCTTTGATAGAAAGTTGGAAAAAAGTAATAGCTAACCATGGATCGATGATGAATCGACATTACTAACCAAAACAGCTATTATTTCTACATTTTATTATTAACGAATTTTAATTGTAATTAGAACAAAACTTTTGTAGTCTCGATATATAGGATTATGGAATGACGGAAGTGGAATACAAAAGGTGAAATTAAAATAAAATCTTCAACAGGGAGACTGGAAAGACAGGAAAGGATGGAAGTTGGGGACCGGAAGGCACATGACGATATAACATAGAAAACAGTTGATAAAAACATTTCTGGTCATTCTATATTTTCAAGCGGCATTTTAAAGGAATAGCACATACAATTTAGAAAATCATTTTAACCATTTCTTAGTTATTCAAAAACTGATGCTGGAAACTGCTTTTCAAAAAAAAGGAAAGTGTCTTCTATGATGCACACTTTTTTGAGCCATATATATATATATATATATATATATATATATATATATATATATATATATATATATGAAGTAAAATACGAACAGTAAATGCAAACTTCTCTCCATCTTATCCTTTCTGTGTTAGAGGTAATGTGGATATATCCACTGCTATTGCATCTCACACGGAGGAATCCGTGAAAGCCGCATAAATATATATATATATATATATATATATATATATATATATATATATATATATATATATATATAAACACAATATTAATACTTGCTAAGTTGCCAAAAATATTCAAAACTAGAATCCCTCGTCTCGATTTCACCCGAGCGAATAATGTAGCTAACTCAAGTATTAAATTGAAAGAATTTCGGGGTTTACGATATTTTTTATGACGTTTCGATATATATATATATATATATATATATATATATATATATATATATATATATATATATATGTGGTTAATCGACAAAATCAAATTTCGAACATTTTTACCTCCATCTTGGAAACAATATTTTAAATTTTCAAATTTAACTAGAGTCCTGATCAGCGACCTCAAAAACATTATATATATATATATATATATATATATATATATATATATATATATATATATATATATATATATAACAAATTATATTTTAATTCTTTGATATTTAATAATTCGAAAATAATGCGGTGGGATTAATAATCTCTCTTTATTAAAAGTAGACAAAACTGTGAGAAAGTTGTTGCGTGAAGCGCACCATAATGTCACTGCCGCCTAGCTGACAGTCGGTATACTACATATGCACGACAGTGTATTCTACGCATTGAAGTATTATCTTTTTAACGTTGTATTTTTTTACTGTCATCAAAGTTTTTTAGAGATATATTATATGTATAAATCTTCTCATTTATGCCAAGAAACATGAGTAAAAATTTGGTTGCGTTTAATAGAGTCGTTTATTTGTTTATCCCGAACAAACATAAACCCTCTTCCTCTTGATATAATAGTATACATTTGAACAAGAAAACTTCTTTTATCCAATCCTTGAGTTACCTTGTACACAGACATCATTAAATACTAAAATATCGAATATAAAAAGAGCTAAGAAACTTACTTTTAAGTCTGCTAATTAACTACATTTAACAAAGTCATTGATTTTTTTGATGTGTTAATTAACTTGATTTCAGGAGATATCGTTATTTGTTTTAATTTCTCTTAAGACTTGCTGTTAGATAGATATTAAATGATAATTACCTGAAAATGTGTTGGAAAATATTGTATTCCCATCCATTATCATGTTCATGTTAACAGAAAATTCTAGAGGGTCATAGGTAAAATTCATGCAACCTAAAAATAAAATATTTTTATCAATATTTAAAACTACACACAATCAAATAAAAATTTTCAATTAATAATAAAACTAAATATTGGATGTAATACTGTATAAGCCCTTTCCGACAAGCAATAAAAAAAATATAACAATCTTGTTAAAGATCTAGGTTATTTTAGGCGCTACAAATTGGAGATCTCTAAATAAAATAGTGACTTTATTTATTTTGGTTATATATATATATATATATATATATATATATATATATATATATATATATATATATATATGATTTGCGCCGACTATGAAGAAATGTTATTTCTGACATTACTGATGATTCAAAACATCGTCACCTTATGCCACTGAAACAAGCTTTTTCTTTCGTAAAATACAGAGCTTGTGCGGAATTCCAAGACGAAATTCTAGAACAATAGAGAATGGACTATTGACCCCCAAACTAACCATTGTTTGGGACACAAACGGCTGCGGAAACGGGCTATATGGTTATGACGTCATTAACTATATGCTGTGTCCTTCCTAGAAGGCATGCGGGCAGACGATTTAATGTCATTCAATAATTATATAAAAATGTATATGCTTCAAAAAGGAGAATAGCTTATAAAATGAACTGTTTTTCGATATAAACAGTATTGTCTTAAAAAGTTGTTAAGTTGATAGGATTCATTAAGCGAAACGCCACATATATAAGAGATACTAAAGCCATCACAACATTGTTCTGCATTTTGGTCTACAGTGTGCTCGAGTATTGCTCTGTAATATGAAGTCCATTTTATCAATACTATATAGACCGTCTGAAAAATGTTCAGGCTAGATTTTTAAAATATCTACTTTTTAAGCACCATTTGCCTAGCAGAAACATCAATTATAACACTAGTTTGTTATTATGCGGTCTAAAATCTCTTAAAACTAGAGAGAGAAAGTCGAGAAAACGCTATTCTTATATTTTTATACAGTCATTAATGGTATTATAGATTTCCAGGATATTGTTGGCTTGGTATCAATCCTGATACCACAGAAAAATACGAGAAACATACAACTCTTCTCTATAAGAACCCACCGAACTAATTTTGGCAATATTGTGGAGAATCTTTCAATAAACTAAATTGAAATTTTCAGCATATTGATATTTTTTTGAATAAATCTATCTAAATTAAAACAAGAGCTTGATTTTGGATAAATATGTAATGATTTTGTGCCTGTTAAGTGATAGGTGTCAATAACTGTTTTGTTTTGCAATAACTATGTTTATACGTATTGGTTTGATTTTATTTTTAAGCTGTGTGGCATTTGCAATGTCATTTTTCTTTCTCTTTTATACCATTTGGAATAAATTACGCTGCAGTGTACAGTTTGAATAAACAAATTTCGTTGCACCTATCGACACGAGCCTTTTTTGAGCGATTGTCAAAATGTGCGGACTCTAACTTGAACATAGAGTTTTTATGGTCAAATTTTAATGCAAATTATATATGCTGTCATTACTAATGCTTAGAGATGCCTCAATCTCACGGAATGCCACATGACGAGCTTGCATTATCAGTTAACGCACAACATCGATATATTCTTGCACTACAACGAGCTTCACGCGCCTCGTCTGTGAGCGAATGACGGTCCTGATTGAATTCATTAAACTAGCAATACAAAGCACTTAAAATACCAGTGTTGCCAGTTTCCAAAACATAAAATGTAACTCTCGTATGTGTAAAGTGCATATATTTTGTTCCTTAAACCATATTTAGATTAAAAATTTATGGAGTATACCTTGTATTTCATACTAAATCGCTACCCAAATCAGTGGTCACCTTTTGATATATGATTTACACTTTATACATGTCTAAATTTTCTTGTTCCAATCCCCGAACAATTAAAAACACAAATTAAACACACTTTTGATGAAGATCGTTCGAGAAAACTTAAATCCGATCCAGACCAAGGCAAACGAAAATACCGTGGCCAAGTGAAAACTCATTAATTTTATTTTAAGAGAGGGTTGAACTTGATTAATTCATTCACTTTAAAAGATTTTCGGTTATGTATTAAACAGCAACATTTTGTACCAACTCGGATGGGCTTTATTAAGAAATCTGGAGGAATTTATGTAATTTAGTCACGCACTTTTTTAGGTACTTTATTTTTTTTTCATAATTAATCAACCCTTTTTTAACAGTAGACCATGCTTTTCTTTGTAACGAAGGTTTGTTTAATCTTGGGGGGAACTTTTTTTTTTATTAAGTGTGTTAAAACTTATGGTGCTTGGGTTTAAATTTATATGTGTTGAATTAATTATTATTTTTAATGGTATACTTGAGGTAGAAAAGTCTTTAAAACTCAATTAAAATTTTGTAAAGCTTTTGCCATAAAGCATTCCGAATAATTCAAATACCCAAGTTAACGTCCGACACAAATGAAATAGATTTCATCAATTATTTGCCTATATGTATTCCTCTTTCAAGCAGAAAAAAGTAAAAATATAGATACAAGCAGTTTATTTCCTGCAAATACCACTCTGACTCTCCCTCCATACGCGTTTCGACCACCGTATGGTCTCGTCAGTGGAGCTGTATCGAACCGAGAACAACATTCGCAGCAAACAACTATCTATATAATATATAAATTCCGAGACATGCCGGTAGGAAATTAAATCTACCGACTTTTTGATGTCAGACTGAAAATTATCGCCAGTCGAACGTCATCTATACATACACTGGAGTAGTGCAAAATTTAAAAATTAGGATTTTTAGTATTAAATAAATAAATCTGTTTTTTTGCCGTGCTTAACTAGTTGTCTATATGTATTCTCCTTTCCAAACATACATATAGGCAAAATAGATTTATTTATTTCTTATTGAAATCTAAATTTTTAAATTTGGAAACAGTTTTTACCAGGAATATATTTTTTAAATATTTAAAAAAATAATAAAGATTTAATTATAATTAAGTTATAAACTGTTTTAATAAAAGTATCCAAATTTTCGATTAAAAATCTTAACTCATCTGTAGTTCCTCACATTATTTTAACTTGGGAAAATGTATGTAAATTGTGTAGTCAGGTCTAACAAGTTCAAGGTACAAGGAAAGGTAATAGAAGGACGAAAGTGTGTGTCGGCACTGGTTCACCGACAGTGTTACTACAGACCTATGTTTTTTCGAGCGAGCAGTCTTGTTAAAAACGGGTAAAATTTTATTAAAGGGCGAGATTTCTTTTCACTGAAACTTCGAGCATGTACTACTGGAGACTGCATTTAGAACCCTGCGTAAGTTAGACGGTAGAAAAAAAAACCGAATAACAGTGTATGCTATCTCTCTCGCTTCGAACATTTAGTAATAAGGAGGAGAAAAGAGTGAGAAAGATAACAAGTACTGATATTCGCTTTTTTTTTTCTCTTTTTGCTATGCAACGTGCGCTCAGCACTTAAATTTGCCTCGAGAAGCTCCTAGCCTCCTTTCCTTTTATTCCTTCTCTAGCTTTTTCTGGCCCTCTCCTGACACTCCTCTGGCCCTCTTCTGGTTCTCCTTCCTTCTGACTGACTTCTTCTCTTCTCTTCTCTTCTTGCCCTCTTCTAACTCTCTTCCTTTGTAACACTTTAATGGCCTTCATCGCTTCTGATACATTTCTGACCTCTTATCGTCCTCTTTTCTTCTAGATAGCATCAGCACTAGTACTAGCAGCAGCACCAGCACCAGCACCAGCACCAGCACCAGCAGCAGCACCAGCACCAGCACCAGCAGCAGCAGCAGCACCAGCACCAGTACCAGCACAAGCACAACCATCAGAACAAGCATCAGCATCGCCAACAGCTAGTGCCGATGCTTGTGCTGATGCCGATGCTCATACCGATGCTTGTGCTGATACCAAAATGAATAAACTTTAAATATATCGAAAATTCATCATGCCAACTGAGTAATTATCTGTGTGCCCATGTCAAAAGGAATAAAACGAGCGAGATTTCACAAAGAGAAGCGAGAGAGTCAAACAATAAGAAAAAGAGCGAGATTTCACTCAATCGGGCGAGGTGTGGCAACGAGGTTGACCGAAGGTAACATTAGAAGTAAGGTTAGGGGTAGAAACAGCAAAGGTTTATATGAAAGGATCCGATAATTTTTATAATCCTCTTCGTGTTTCGAAGTAACATGAACTATAGTTACTAAAGTTTACTTTTATTATCCTCTAAACTAGTCCGGGAGCTCTAAAAGTAGCTTTAACTTCCAACTATTGAATTATTTTATAGTCCAGTTGCTGTGTTATTTAAAAATCAACTCTATTCACAGAATATATAAAATCATTAGAATTCGAATAGAGAGAATTTTAATACAATTCAAAATCAAAATGACTTATGTATATCAAGTTTCTTCACTGATTCCCAAAAGATTGTAGTCTAACTCGGAGTTCGCATTGCGGGGTTTCTAAACGATTTAGTCGATGTTTTTGCGGGAACAGTGGTTAAGAGATCCCCCTAACGAAAATGTGGTATAAAAGCACGTACAACTACCCTTTTAAGTTTGTAACTGGTAACAGTTAACTAATTGAAAAGTATATGTATTTTCATTAGAATAAAGAAAAACTGGAGAAGTTATAGGAATGTATTTCTGTGTTCGGTGGAAACTTTTAAAAGTATTCATAAAACTCTGTGACAGAGCAACGTATATTTTTTATATTAGGTGTTCAATATAAAAATCTTGTTGCTTTCGGATTTTACATAAGGCGAAATGGAGTTTTACAGTAATTTTCTACTTGAGAAAACTCTAATGATTAAAATTAACTTTGAGAACGATCTGATTACAACATTTTAATTAATTTTGATACTAGTCGTTACCACACGCGATTAAACAACGTAGTATTTTACTAAATAAATTTATTTTTTTTATAGAATTGAAAAGAATTCATATAATTATATATTTATAATTTTTGGTAAAAGCGTTCCAAAAAAATGTACGTACTTGTTCATTTCATTATATTTTGTACTTTGTGGCGAGCTTTTTTTTGCGTTTGTACCAAAATTTCTGTTTTAAACACGAACTTGACATATAAGAATGTTCTGTTGTATAATATCTCTATTATACCAAAAATGTCCCCACCGTGATTGGCGCCATTATGTGACCATATTTGTTTGGCAACAATGAGTTCCCTAAAATTTTATTGTATTGGCGAAAGCGTATTCTTGACATTGACTGAATATTTTTCATCTTAACAGGAATTTCTTTTAGCTTTCGCTTATGATTTTGGTGTAATATTTTACTAGGAATTTTAAACAGGAACGTGAACTTTAAAGGTTTATTTTGCTATTTTAGGTCAATCAATAGAGATTTTTGGTGGCAAAAACACTATCAGAATACTGACTGTTCCATCACACTAAAACAGTCCATAGCGACATGTTATGACGTTTTCCATTCCTTTTTATTATCCATTAAGTTTTTATAAACAATAAAAACCAAAAAATTGTTTTTTATTTTCGTTTTTTGCTTATAAAATCAAAGCTAATGAAGCAATCTCAATAGTGTAAAAAAGTGAATTGTATAGAATAAAAATTGCAATAAAATGAACCTTGAATCGACTCAATCGGATTATTAGTAACGGAGAAAAATAAGAAAACCCGGATAATTTAGCGTTTCTTCAAAAATTTATATCTCCATCATTTTTCAAGTTGTAGCACTGGCTCTTCGCGAAATAATAAAATTTTTTTGTACTTAATGTATGCCAAAACTGCCGTGGGTTTATTAGTTTTTGCACAATTGCAAATTGAATTTTTTGGTGCAATATCTTTCAACGCGCCTCGATGCGTCCTGGAAAGTCAAATTTTAATTTTGTAATAAGATTTTGAAAGTAGAAATATCATTCTACAAGCCTATATATTCATTTGACATCAGAAAGTTTGAGAAATACGTGAAAAATGCTAGCAAACATCACTGAAAACAGCGGAGCGTGTGAAAGTACAAGAATAGTGCGAGCAACGCAGTTACGGGGGGGGGGGGGATAGCATGCATTGCCCCCATTTCTCTTTTCAAGCGCTCGGTCGTTTTGGTTATATTTGCTACTATTTTTCACGTGTTTTACAGACTTTTTGATGCAAAATGAAAATATAGGCTTGTAAATTTTTTTCTGGGGTTTCCTGTTTTTCTTCATAACTATTGATTTAGTTGAGGCGATTCAGGGCCCATTTTGTTGGTATCTTTATTCTTTATAATTCATCTCTTTGCACTATCAAGATTGCTTTATTGGCTTTGATTTTATAAGCAAAAAACGAAAATAAAAAGCAATTTTTTGGCCTTAATTGTTTAAAACAAATTATTGGATCATAGTAGCGAGTAGAAAACATAACAAAATATCAATCACTTATTTTTTTCTCTATTGATAGCATTATTTCAAAAAAATGCAGTGCTTCAGTGGCGTAGGGTAGGTTCCTGCCGCTCGGGACAGACGCAAAATTTATCGCCCGGGACAGATGGAAAAAAATGCTACCCCCTTCCTTTTACAATAAAAGATAATATGATTAGTAAAAGATAAAATTTTCTTTTGTTTAAAATTCTTAAAAACAAAATATGTAAAAACATGGTTTGAATTTTTTTATTAATCAAGAATTAAAAGCAACATTATTACTTTTTAAAATTATTATTAACTGAAAATTATAAAAAATATTATTCAAATTATAATAAATATTTTTTGATTGAGAACATTCTTACCTTTACCTTGAAAAATTATCAATTCTCTATAAAAATAAAACAAAGGGGCGTTATTTATTTAAAAACATTCTCGATAACCTCTCGATTATATTTACAAACTAGCGACCCGCCCCGGTTTCGCACGGGTGCAAGCGCTACTTCCCGCAATTTTAAATCTGTAATATCTTCGAAAATATTCATTTAAATCTTGTGCTGTAAAGGACCATATAGATCTATATTAAATCAACAATGTATTTAAGCTATTTAATTGGATTTAATGCTGTATTGGTTAAAATCGCTTCAAAATTTGCCATTATTTGTCGTAAAAAGTAAATGACAAAAAAATGTTATTGTGGGATATCCATGAGAGATAGACATATACCATCGCGGAGTTTTCTGTAGACCTTTTCAATGTGTACAAATAATTAGTACATTATTTTGATAAATCTCGTAGGGTTCAGCCTGCGTTTGCAATGTAAGCGGAAAAAAATATGATAATTAACGACATCACATTAGAAACCTCAAAAATAACAGTATTTCTCCACTATTTAATGGATGTTATTATACATATAAACCTTCCTCTTGAATCACTCTATCTATTGAAAAAAAACCGCATCAAAATCCGGTGCGTAGTTTTAAAGATTTAAGCATACAAAGGGACATAGGGACAGAGAAAGCGACTTTGTTTTATACTATGTAGTGATAAGAGATAACGAAGTCTTATTAAAAATTTACCACAGTTTTTAAAAATTGATAGTTGTATATCTGGCAGTAATTCAAATTTTATTTCATTCTTAAGATCGCTTATCAAAGATATCAAGAAAATAATATCGAGAAGGAGTCCTTTTTATATTAAATAAAACAAGTATTCATCCAATATTCCAAACTATTAATCCCAGCAAAGTGAAATAAATATCCGTTCTTCCATTTCTTTTCAAGTTTTTGATTGTTCTAATTTTCAGCACAAATTGAATTCGATAGGGCTGTTACTTATTCAAATTACACCGTTTGAAAGAATATCAAGTCTTTTAACAAGAGATCTGTTCTTTGTTGACATAAGCTCTAAATGTAGTGCATCGAGTTACTTGCAAGCCGTTTGCATTGCAAAGACCCTTTTGTAAATAATTTATCTTTGTATCCCCAATGCATTATTTACCAAAGTTGGGACTTTGACAATATACTTATCCTATTGAAACTGGTTTTGTATTTATGGTGTATTCTATGTTATTTATTGGTCTGGTGTTATCAGTTATATTTATTATTGTTTTTCGTGGAACATTAGGATTTAGTTATAAATTACTACTCCGTCATTAAACTTTCTAATTTATCCACCTATATATGGTACTCTCTTTGGTCAAACTAAATTAACATGGACTTTATTATATTTTGGGAATATTTATACTATCACTATTGCTTAAAAATAATTTAAGTATTAATTATCAATGATTTTTGACTGAGTTTTTGTCAGGATCAATCTAATTTAATCTTTAACATCCACATTCAGCATATTTCGAACTTTTTTTCTACAGCGTACCCTTCCCAAGAAATCTGAACTTAATGCTACTAAAATCAAAACTCTAATGTACCTGGATTATATAAAAGCAATGTTTTAAAGAAAATAAATCATTATCTCATTTAGTGTTTCCACCAGGCGCGGATCCAAGGAAGGGGCACGGTGGGGGCGATCGCCCCCCCCCCCCCCCCAAGAGCTTTGAGTTTAGGAAAATAGACCCGATTTTGCCAATTGTACTATAGTTTATTTAAGAACTAGAGAGAATAATAAATCAATTTTTACCCTTTTTCTCTTCGCAAATTACCTGTGTTCTTTAGTCCGGTGTCTTTAGCAAAATCATATATTTTTCATAGGAATGGGTTAGAAATATTATAATCAAAAATAGGTGGATTAGGATATCTCACTAATCTCAAATCACTACATAGTATAAAACAAAGTCGCTTTCTCTGTCCCTATGTCCCTTTGTATGCTTAAATCTTTAAAACTACGCACCGGATTTTGATGCGGTTTTTTTCAATAGATAGAGTGATTCAAGAGGAAGGTTTATATGTATAATAACATCCATTAAATAGTGGAGAAATACTGTTATTTTTGAGGTTTCTAATGTGATGTCGTTAATTATCATATTTTTTTCCGCTTACATTGCAAACGCAGGCTGAACCCTACGAGATTTATCAAAATAATGTACTAATTATTTGTACACATTGAAAAGGTCTACAGAAAACTCCGCGATGGTATATGTCTATCTCTCATGGATATCCCACAATAACATTTTTTTGTCATTTACTTTTTACGACAAATAATGGCAAATTTTGAAGCGATTTTAACCAATACAGCATTAAATCCAATTAAATAGCTTAAATACATTGTTGATTTAATATAGATCTATATGGTCCTTTACAGCACAAGATTTAAATGAATATTTTCGAAGATATTACAGATTTAAAATTGCGGGAAGTAGCGCTTGCGGCGGTACTGGCCGACCGGGGCGGCGGCAGCGTGCCTATAAATAGCGCGTCGGAGGCCGATGTAATAATTGTTGTAAAAATAAAATAAATAGTCACAGTTTTTCTGTAGTGTATTTAGTATCAGCATTGCACCCGTGCGAAGCCGGGGCGGGTCGCTAGTAATATATAAAAACAAGCGCAAACAAGATAAATCACTAAGAACAAACTGTAAGGTGAACTTTGCTCACTAACAGAAATTAAATTGATCAGAAATTTTATTGTTGCAGTAAATTTATAAAAGCTTATAATATTTAAAAACAATGAAATATAATTAGATTTACGGCAGTCCTCAGTTACCTGCGGCACTGGAGCAGGTACGTTGGAGGTTTCGGTAACAGTTTTATTATTCTCTCTAATTCTTGAATAGAGTATAGGAATGGGTATGCTTGCGATCGCCCCCCCCCTCCCAAGAGCTTTGAGTTCAGGAAAATAGAACCGATTCTGCCTCTTATATTAGGAATATGTATGCTACTGGCACTCCCCCTCCCCCCATTTAAAACGTTTTTTCTTGCCATTCTGTACTTTTGTGATATCACCGCCCCCCGCCTCCCAAAGAGAAAGGCTGTATCCGCCCCTGGTTTCCACAGTAACATGTTCCTATCACGTTTAGTAGCATTTTGCAGGACCTGCAAAACCTATCTTATGACACCCTAATCCTATCACGTTTAGTACCAATTTTTTTCCTGATTTGCCATCGGGTCTGTTTTTGGGGGGCATGCGCCTGCAACTATCATTTCACAAGGTAAAAATTAACGAAGGTATAAGATTGTGATTTTCAGGCGGACGGACAGATATGACGAAACTGAAAGGGTTCCTAGCTGGTTATAAAACTCTAAAAAGGTAGGCAATATCAAAAACAACTTTATATATGAAAAACTGAGAAATAATCAAAATCATCGAAAAAAAAAAATACGGTAAGGGAAACATGACAGTTAAATAATAATCAGCTGATATCTGGTAATTTGTAAATGTGAAAAGTTGGTGTCAATGCAAAAGTGTTATAACGGAATTAAAATTCCCTAAAATTAGAATGTTTATTGCAGCAGTGTATCGATACCAAGGCAAGAAGGTAATTCGCCCCTTTACAAACTTAACGACGGTGTAATTCGATCTTAACTGAAAATTGCATTAGGTTAATATAGGCAGTTTCTCCTTTAACCCCAAAATTAGATATGTTACACCTGAACGGGGATACATAACCAAATTTTCGTCGATTATTACATTAAACGCACACCGCACGGAAGCTCCATTAAGTCTTACTATCTAATATATATAGTATATATCAGTTTTCATTGAGATATATGAAGTTTTACTACTCTGTCATCAAAATTGCTGTTAATAAGATCAGTAATTGAGTAAGTTATTTGCGTAATTGTTTGCCATTACAATATTTTACAAATCGCTTAAACATTAAAACAATAACAACTCTTGTTGTCGATCTTAAATAATAAATGAATTAGTAAAGTCAGGAAACATGAAAGCTTAAATAATGTGGCATTTACTTTGTTTGAACTACTGTTGTTGGCCCCACGTTTCTGTTTGGTGTTACTGCACAAAATTACCAACCATAAACCTGCTTTGAGAATATAAATGTGAGAGAAAACAGCAAAAAACTAGTATATGCATTTAAAGACAACAAAAAAACATCGTATAGTGTGATATTAGAGGTAATGGGTCGTATAGTGAATAGAATAAATATAAGTGAGGTCGAACATTCTGTAAAACTGGCTTTCCTGAAAATTTTTGTAGTTCTGAAGCAATGAAATGACTATTGGTACTCATGCAACTTAATTTATTGCTATTGGATCGTTTAGCTTAACATAGTCACAGATTATTTCATCTTACAGATGCGACAAAAGACGTTCCGCTAAAACCAAATTTCGAGGCCTTACTTGCCTCGACACCTGCTATTACACTGGAAGAAATTGTAAAATTAGAAAGAATACTTCAACAAATTGTTCAATGATTACTTTAAGGAAATTTAAGAGCCATATTTTCGATGTGTACTCACAGCCAGCACTGGAAGTTCCTAATGCCAATTTTATGCAAAAATATTTTAAATATTATAATAGGGATATTGATTTATCCAAATAAAAATATTGTTCCGAACGGCCGGGCTTTAAACACACTGTAATATTTAACTTTTATTGTCACAATTCTGATAACTTGTCAAACAATTCAAGTTACTTCAATGAGTTCTCAAAATGAACTGTCCACGAAAACCGATTTGGACCCTTTATATACCGTTTTTCCGGATTCCAGAAGATTCCGCATCTTTCTAGAAGGATTTGCATACTACATTGTGCGACAAAAATATAAAAAAGGACAAATCTCGTGATTTTTAGACTTTCTGCCATAGGCGTTCCGTGACGAAAATAAGGAAATATAATTTTCTAAAAAGTTCCAGACTTTCTTTCATCGACGCCTAATAAGGAAATTAACAAAAGGTAAAATTAATTAAATAAATTATGAACTCGTAGAAAATAAACTTAAAACCCTACAAACTAGAAACGCAAACTAATACTATAAAATGTATACTGCTAAAGTAGTTTCCACAGCAGAAATCCTAAAAAACAAAATATTTTTCTTTATTTTTAAGGAATTAAATTTAATTAATTTAATAATCAAAATTAAATCACTCCCAAGTCACACACCAACGAACACAAATGAAAGTGCATGATGTCACTTGCTGGCAAACATCATCGTTATTCAAGGTTTCGTTGTTAGGTTAACATTATTTTAGAGTGAATTCCATACACTTTCTTCGCAATTTGCTTACCACTCCCTTTGAAAACGATAATGGAAAGTGGATTTATTAGGGCAAATAGTTCAAATTTGAGAATTGATTGTTTCATGGTGGTCAATTTCTTCGCAACACACAGTAACTTCTGAATTGTTATTTCCACAACCGATAATGAATACATAATAATAATAATAATAATTGCTCTGCGCTGAGCTACTCTTTTGGAATTGTAAAGTGGAGCAGGATGGACATCCAAAACCTGCAAAGAAAAATAAGGACACTCCTAACAAAAGCACAAAAACATCACCCTCGGAGTGCTATTGAACGTACAATGCTTCCAAGACACCAAGGAGGAAGAGGATTGGTGGATATTGGTAAGCAGCTCGACCAACAAATAATAAACTTACGTTCATATTTCCACAGGTTGGCGGACTCTTCCACACTACATCGAGCAATATGCGAGGCAGACGATTCAACACCTCTACAGTTGAGGGAACAAGATATTACTTCTCACCACCAAACAGACCAAGAGAAGTTACAAACCTGGCTACGGAAGCTACTTCATGGACGGCATCCAAATGAGGTCAATCAGGACAATGTCGACAACTCAGCGTCGAACTACTGGTTGATTTCAGGACAGATGTTTCCGGAAACGGAGGGCTTCTTGTTAGCTATCCAAGACCAGGTTATTCCGACGAAGAACTATCGGAAGTCCATCATTAGAGACCCCTCAATAGAAAATGACCAATGCAGATATGGCTGTCGAACATCGGAGACAATTCAGCACGTAACTGGAGGATGCCAAGCGTTTGCCGCAACCGAGTATAAGGAAAGACACGACTCAGCCGCTAAGATACTCCACCAAGAGTTAGCAGAAAAGTTAAACCTATTACAGGTAGGAAAAGTGCCTTATTACAAGTACAATCCGGAGCCTATTCTTGAAAACAACCAGTTCAAATTATATTGGGACCGAACGGTTCTGACGGATCAAACAGTAGCTCATAATAGAACAGACATTATACTAATAGATAAAATTTCTAGGTGAACTTTACTAATCGACATTGCGGTGCCTAACAACAACAACCTAAGGCCAAAATACAACGAGAAGATCGCCAAATACAGAGATCTGGAGGTCCAAATCCGAAGACAATGGGCAATGAACAGCTTCCAAACGATTCCCATAATACTGTCAACAACTGGAGTGATACCGAAGAACCTCCTGCAGAACATCAAGGGACTGGGCCTTAGTGAGCATCTTTATAAGCTGATGCAGAAAGCAAATCTCCTAGCAACCGCGCGAACTGTCCGAAAATTCATGGGAAATGCAGCAGACAACGTCACCTAGGACCCGATAACATGGAAAGGGTTCCCACAGAGCTTCATACTTTTGGCATCTTTGTACGCCTGGTATGAGTGAATAATCCCTGGAGGGAGTGCGAAGCCGTTTGGCTTGTAAATCCTGTATAATAATCATAGGTATTAATAAGCTCAAAACTAAAATAAAACGAGTACAAAACATTGTTACCCATCTTTGATTACTTTATTTCTAACCTCAAAGTTCCAATTTCCATGTTTGAAAACTTGAAAAATAGTAACTTTTAATATAAGAAAAATTAACAAATATTAGCAAAACTTACATCAAAATGATATTCACAAAAATAAATTTTATATTATGAAGACACAAGTGACGTGGAATGTGAATAAATACCTTTTCAGGTGTTTTAACTATAGAGCTTGTACACTGAAGCACCCTACAATACTGATAAAATTTAGAACTAATCATATACTAAAAAAATTACGAAAAAACTTTATATCTCCGTGTCAGTTTTGGCTTTTTGGAGCCGGTATTTAAAATATACAATTTTTAAAGTATAAGTTGTATTAAAAAATAATATTAAATATTTTGGACTACATCCATGGTTTTAAACAGTTTCCAAAAATAGTCAACATGCCTATTACATATAAAAATATTGAAGACAATTAGAAAACACTACGACAAAACGTACACAGCAAGGTTAGGTTCAATCTAATAGAAAATCGTATATACAACGGGTCGCGGGGTAAGTAAAATTAAGAAATTTGGATTTGGCGAGAACTGCTTTTGTAGCTTCTGTAAGATGCAAAAAATCTGTGACAATAATTTAACATACGTCACTTCAACCGAACACTACAAAATATATTTTCACTATAAAAAATATCCAGAGGTACCGAATTTAATCAAAAATTATATAAAAATCGTCTCATAACAACGTAAAACAATCAGTAAAAATAAAGTATGTGTATTTATTGTTTTAGGATTTTATAGGGTGCACCTACCATCCCAATACCCATAAACGCGGGTGAATTTTAAGTCATCAAAAAGTAAAATGGGCCATCAACTGTTCCGTTAGGTGTAAACAGACTTTTTAGGTCTAAATAACTGAATAAACATAAACTTTTATGTCTCATCCTTAACGTTGACCCTAAAGGCACTAATAATTTATCTTTTTTGTGGAAAGACCCAGTTTAACAGCATAAACTTAAGGTATTATAAGCCCCTTTAAGTTTGTCTAAGGTTCCGTATAATTAGACAGAAACCGTATAAAAAAGGGTTTATAAGATACTTATAAAGCGCAAAACGTTGTGTTCGTATAACTTAATTATTTCAGTTAGTATAAAGGTTACAAAAAACTTTATTTAAATTTAGGATTTGCTAGATTTAATAAGTAAATGTGAATTAATCTTTTATGTCCTAAACTCAAGCCACATGTACACATATATGTATAAAAAATATGACACTTTTGTTTTCCTTTATATGATACCGTTAAAAACAATAGTATGGCTGCTTTAATTAAACTTTATCTATTTATTTATGGATAATTAATAAACGCATTATAAAACAAGCAACCTGAAACCCTACACAATTTTGTTTCTTTACGAGACGTAACCTCTTATTTCCCTCTTAAATTTTCAAGAACTTACTGAACATACGCACGGTCCCATGAGATGCTCAAGAGTAGTTTTATTTGAATGTATACGAGATGAAGCACACATTGTTGTTACAATATAACAGGAATATTTTCGATCTACAAGAGAAAATAGGAACTAAAGTTCTGATTGTTTAATATTATTTAATGTAAATGTTGCAGAGTTTCATCCCTTGAGCTTTATTAGGTAGTCGCTTGCATTCTGACTATTAAACCTTATAGAATTAACATATTGCAGTAAAATACTTAAGCAATATTCACTTGAAGTCAGTAGATATGAAGTGCTGTAACAAAGTTTTCTCCTTAACAATGATAAAAATACATACATATATATATATATATATATATATATATATATATATATATATATATATATATATATATATATATTGGACTCTTCGCTTCTTATTTAAAAAATTACCCCGATAAACTAATTAATACTATTAAAAAAAAAAGAACACATCTCTTCTTATAATAAAAATCAAATACGAACAAAATCAAAAAAAAAACTTGATAGACTATTACAATGCCATATATATTCCTAAATTGTCAGAACAGTTACAAAATATTTTCAAAAATCACAATATGACCCTTAGACATAAAAGACATAACCTTGTGAAAGACAACTACAATCAAAAAAATTAAAACTATATTAAGATAAGAAAATCCATATTATTTCCATGTGAGCGGTAAAATGGGGTATATATACGGCAAACCAGCCATTAACTCAAAAAAAAAATTAAATGGCTACAATTACAATCAAAAAAAACCGAACCACTTTAACGAAAAACAATATGAAACACAACTTATTTTCGATTATAACAACACGAAAATTTTGAAATTTGAAAGATACAGAAAAAACGAGAATTTCTAGAAATTCAGCGAGATGGCATCCTCAAATAATATTATGATTTTAACTAAACGATATAAATTTATCATAAATAAAAATTATATATAAAAAATCATAAAATAAAACTAAGATATATAATCATATATTCCTCCACAACCATATTTAAAATCTTTTCTATTCTCGTTATGCTCCTAAATCCGCCCCTGAGTAAGGAAAAATCAAAATAATGTAGTCATACAGGCCCTCAAAAATACCAACAGGAAGGGAAGAAAAATAGGGGAAGATCGGAAAATAATTGGAAGAGAACTATAACAAGAGAGCATGAAAAGATCGGACTAAAATGAGGAGAAGTCAGAAAGAGAGCTTGAAAAAAATAAAGAAGCGCCCCATACAACGGCAATAGTAGTAGTATAATATATATATATATATATATATATATATATATATATATATATATATATATATATATAGATATTTTGTTTAAAATCTACCAAGGTTAAAATTTTCGTCACCCTATTTCATCCCCATAATCGATTTCCCGACTGCAACTACTGCCTTTGTCACCCGGATCTAGTCCGACTCTGATTATTCCTCTGGCAGGCAAGTCTTTAAGATCTCCATAAAGTCAGTGCAAGCAAAAAGGTTCAAAACCCGGATTAAGTAGATTAATCTGAGATTATCACTGGTTATTGAGTGCGCTTCCGCGTTCGAAATGTCAAGATTTATGTTTATCTAATGGTGAGTTGCAAGAAAAATTGTCTGAATAATTAACCCATAATTGCCGATTGCGTAGATATTACCTTATAAATAAACTGTCACAAATTGTTCTTAGGATGGTTAATACTAGTCTTTTGATTTAAATTAAAAAGAGCGTAGTAACTAATGTAGTGTTCAGGTGTAGTTACTGAGTATATCCTCCTCTGTCTGTTAATAAGTATAAGAGTTTTAATACACTCTCACGGTGGCCAATTTAATTTTTGTGGTGCTTCTTCAAATTATTTGACTATCTCAAAGAAGTACGAAAACAACCCCGTTAAAATTCCACGCTTCTATATCCAAGAAACCAAGTGATTTGCACCTCTAACACCAGGATCAAAATTTATATCTAAATTACGCACTGTATTACCAAATGTCACGCCTAAAAAATTTTTATAAAAAAATTGAACCGACTTCTAAAAAAGCACTAAATGGTAAAAAATAATAATGTAAATTTTTATGTGAAATTGTCGGCGCCAAACTAATAACACACAAAATGTGATTCACCAAAAAAATTGAGAAATACTTTTGAAAAAATTAATTTAATATCCGTAATATACGCCCTCAGAATTCTCAATATCAATCAGGACAAATTCGAAAAAATCTTAAATTTTTAGTCCCTCATATTGCATAGGCCATATTAAATTGTAAAAAATTAACTACCGAAAACCACCTAATAACCATTTAAAAAAAAATGCGAATATCATAAAATTTTCAACCGACTATATTGAATACGCCATATTGAATTTCAAATAAATAATTTTGAACTCTTAATCTAATCTTAGTCTATAGCCTCAAAAATCTCCAAGTACGAATTTTGTAAATAACCCGAAATATAAAATTTTTAGGCCGCCATATTCCATCTGCCATATTGATTTTTCTAAAACAATTATGATTTCGTTATTTACATTCTCGGAACCCCCCCCCCCCATTACAAATTTTGAATAAAATCGATATCCGTTAAATTTTTAGTCGGCCATATAGAATTTTTTAAAGATAATTTTAAATTCGTAATCTACATCTTCAAAAACCCTTCTATACCAGTTTTGGACAAATTGGAGACATATAAAAATTTTAGTCCACCATATTGGATCCGCCATATTAAATTTTTTAAAAATAATTTTAGATTCGTTATGTACGATCCCAAAAACTTCCCTATATTAATTTTGGAGAAAATCGTAAAAAAAAATAATTTTTTTGTCCGCCATATTATCAGCGCCATCTCTGATTTTACCCAACCAATTTCAGTCAAAATGATACGAGATCACCGCAGCAACTTCCTAAACATAACGCAAAAAAATGATTCAAATCGGTGTCGCCGTTCCGGAGTGATCGACGTACAGGGTGAGTCAACGATTGGATGAAGTAGGTTTGTGCCTTTTCGGTGAAATTAACAAAGAAACTATATTTATTGTTTGATACAGTTTATTTTTACGCAGATTTTAAAAATATTTAGGACTCTACAGGGTGAACCAAAAAACTAGGACAGCATAAAGTTGTATTTTTTTAAATAGAACCCCTATATACGAATCGTATTTTCGATTTAGCTTATAATTTTAAATCTTTTTTATTAAGGGTTTACTATAACAAAACTTTATAGTTTCTGAGATAATTAAGTTAAAGAAAAAAAGTCACATTTTCAAGCATCAATTCAATCCTAAATAACGTTTTCAATTTTGTGACAAATATATTCAAATTTGGAATTTAGCAAGGCCAAGGACAAGTTAACATAATTTTTACCTAATATTTGCAATAAAAGCTACAGGGTGTTGAACACATGGGCTCAAATTTGAACAAGTTAAAATGAATAAATATCTTTTTTTTTAAATGGTACACCCTGTATATTTTCATGTTATTGAATAGAGTAATAAAAACCCTAAAAGATTTGTTCAATATATCCTATACCTATTTATAATAGTTTTTGAGATATTTCAGTTTTTCTTATTTTCCATACTTTTTTACAGAAATAGTCTTCATTATCATAGTAGCCATGGCAAAAACAATGTAAAAGAACATTTTTCTGTGTGTCAAATTTATAACCGCAATCGCTTCTTTTGGTTTTTATGTAGTGTAGTTTGGTTTTTTTTGCATTCATCTTATATTGTAAAATGAATTTTCCAAAGAACGAGTTAATAGATATGATTTATACAATAGGAGAGGCTCAAAAAAATTGCCTTCTTGCTCAAAAAATTTACAAAATGAAGTATCCTGATCGACGCCAGCCTAATACCCATACTTTTCAAAACTTAATGCAAAGATTTGATTCTTCTGGTACTGTTGATTATCCAAAACGTAAAGTGGTCAACAAACCAGTAACTAATGAAGAAAAAGAACTACAAGTATTGTTAAATGTTCAGGAAAATCCTTATATTGGTAGCCGTCAGTTAGCAGCATTATGTGAAACATCACAATCCACCGCTAATCGTACTACCAAGAAATATAGGTATCATCCATATCACATGGAATTACACCAAGAATTACATGGACAGGATTTTGAAAGTCGTGTAAACTTTTCTCGTACAATAAATGCGGAGATTCAATTAAATCCAAATTTATTATGCAAGGTAATGTTTAGTGATGAAGCTACTTTTAGAAGTAACGGTGCCGTAAATAGACGCAACATGCATTATTATGCCACAGAAAACCCATTTTGGATTAGAGAGGTGCAACATCAAAACCACTGGCCATTAAATGTTTGGTGTGATATTCATCATAATCGAATTATTGGACCCCACTTTTTTAATGAACCACTAAATGGCCATAGTTACCTGAACTTTCTACAAGAAGAACTACCCCAACTGCTTCAAGGTCTCGATAGGGATGAGCTCGACAGTATGTGGTTCCAGCACGATGGTACGCCTCCGCATTACCATCATGAAGTTTGTGCGTTTTTGGACCAACGATATTCGCAAAAATTGATTGGACGTGGGGGTTTCATTAAGTGGCCACCAAGGTCTTGCGACATCACCCCATTAGATTTCTTCCTATGGGGTTATATTAAAAATAAGGTGTATGTTAATCCACCAACAACAGTGGAAGATATGCGAAACAGGATTAGGGATATCTGTAGAACAATAACGCCACTAATTTTGTCCAGGGTCCGAGAAAATCTGCAAAAAAGACGAAATTTGTGCATTGCACAAGAGGGTCGTTTATTCGAACACTTATTAAAAAGAAATAATTAATCTCAGTATTTAATAGGTATTTTTTTTGTTTCAATTTAGTATAAAAGTAAATATGTATTTGCCTTGTCGTTATTGTTGTGTTAATTTTTTCACATTATGTTTAATTAAACTATTGCCATTGTAATTTAACGAATAATGTATTTCATCATATTTAACCACATTCTGTTTGTTTCTGTAGTTTCTTTTTATTATTTTACATGGCTACTATGATAATGAAGACTACTTCTGTAAAAAAGTATGGAAAATAAGAGAAACTGAAATATCTCAAAAACTATTATAAATAGGTATAGGATATATTGAACAAAACTTTTAGGGTTTTTATTACTCTATTAAATAACATGAAAATATACAGGGTGTACTATTTAAAAAAAAGATATTTATTCATTTTAACTTGTTCAAATTTGAGCCGATGTGTTCAACACCCTGTAGCTTTTATTGCAAATATTAGGTAAAAATTATGTTAACTTATCCTTGGCCTTGCTAAATTCCAAATTTAAATATATTTGTCACAAAATTGAAAACGTTATTTAGGATTGAATTGATACTTGAAAATGTGACTTTTTTTCTTTAAACTTAATTATCTCAGAAACTATAAAGTTTTGTTATAGTAAACCCTTAATAAAAAAGATTTAAAATTATAAGCTAAATCGAAAATACGATTCGTATATAGGGTGTTCTATTTAAAAAAATACAACTTTATGCTGTCCTAGTTTTTTGGCTCACCCTGTAGAGTCCTAAATATTTTTAAAATCTGCGTAAAAATAAACTGTATCAAACAATAAATATAGTTTCTTTGTAAATTTCACCGAAAAGGCACAAACCTACTTCATCCAATCGTTGACTCACCCTGTACATATATTTAAAACAGCGATCCTACATCTTTTAGAAGTCGGTTAAAAATATAACGTTTCGCAGTCTTTAGTCCCCGAGGTTTCCCAATTTCGCCGTCTATGTCTCTACGAGCTAATTCATTTTTAATTAAGGAATGAAAAGTTACAGCAAGAGACATGTACATATGCATGAATGTTAAATTATACGTAAGATATTCTCAAAGTTAGTTTCCGTTTCGAAGGATTGATTAGTGGTAACCGTAAGTTAAGTTTTCATATACTTTAGGGCGCACGCTGAAACTAACTTTGGGACTGTATGAATTCCTGTTTAGGTGGAAGTTCAATAACTAGTTAATTAGTATACATACTTTGAATACTGATATATCTCCTGAAACCACTATATTTGCAAATTCTACCTTTATGCAGCGTCTAAGGAAAATAACGTCATGTTTTCATCACTATTAAATCGAAATAAAGAAAATGAAGAAAAAAAAACTCATTTAAATTGTATATTTTAGTTTTATTAATAACACTAGTTTACAGTACATCTGTTGCCGAAGAAATTTTAGCTGTTGTTGACTACATATGATATGCTAATTTCAAATATATGAGTAGAATTTTTTTATCAGCTCTAGTTCTGGAGTTTCAGTTATGTAGGTATAAAACAGAAAAAAAAATGTATATTTACTAAGAAAAAATTTATTAAAAATCAAGTTAATCATTGAGTTCTAAAAAACTTCGTTTTGAAGCTCTTCTCTGATGTGTAGACTTAGGAAAATGACGTGTCAGAGACCAACAATAGTCAGACATCATATTCGTATCCCAGAAACCTTAATAGCGCTCTTCCATGACGCGTAAGTCCTGATGCATACGCTCTCCCTGCTCTTCGCTCATATCTCCTAAATTTTCCGGAAACCTGTCTAGGTGACTATGGAGGAAGTGGAGTTTTATGCTCATATTGCACCCCAAATTTTTTAATTGTAACAGAAGGTCTTCTACAAGTTCAATATAATTTTCTAATTTTTAGTTTCCGAGAAAATTCTGCATCACAGAGACGAAAGCTGTCCAAGCCCTTAGCTCTAACTCAGTCACAGAATTTCTAAATTGAGTATCTTTCGTAAGTTGTCTAATTTGGGGGCCATCAAAAATACCGGCTTTAATCCTTTCCATAGTGAGTTGAGGAAATTTTTGGTAAATATAAGAAAAGCAGTCCCCGTCTTTAGCTAATGATTTAACAAACTGTTTCATGATGCCCAGTTTTATATGTAATGGTGGAAGGATAATTTTGTCACGAGCTACTAGTGAATTCTGGACTATATTTTGCTTTCCAGGCTTCATATTTTTTCTCAAGGGCCAGTTTCTTCTTATCCAATGCTCTTGTTTAGCTGTACTGTCCCAAAAACATATAAAACAAGGAAACTTGGTGTAACCACTTTGTTGACCGAGAACATTCTCACCATTTTTAAATCAACACAAATTTGCCACATATGGTCATTGTACTGTATTTTATTTAAGACTAGCGAGATGTTGCAATATTCTTCCTTTAACTTTATACTGTGGGCAATAGGTACCCCAGCGTATTTATTTCCATTATGTAATAGAATACATTTTAGGCCACGTTTTGAGCTGTCAATGAATAAACGCCAGTCGTTTGGTTCGTATTGTTTCAAGCCCATTTTTATCAATAAGTTTTTAATGTCTGAACAAAAGGTAATACCGTTTTCTTCGGAAAAATAACGCCGTAATTCTTTATCTCTTTCACGATAAAAAGTTATTTTAGTATTTGAGGAAATTAAATTATTTTCTTTCAGTCTTGATGCCAACAATTCTGAGGCTTGTTTAGAAAGATATAAATCTCTTACAAGATAATCTAACTCATTTTGGGAAAAGCATTTTGGCTCATTTGATATACCTTCAAAATCAGCATCATTTTGTGATGAGCTTGGTCCTTTCTTCTCTTGTTCTAAGGGTTTAGATATATTTTTAGACACTGAAAAGTCAGGTGAATGGTGCACTGGACGCTGAACACAACTAGTACTTGGGTACTGCTATTTAGTTAGATTTTTAGTGTTTAGACAGTTTAAGTTCACGCTACAAAAGTAACAGTCTTCGAGATGATTTTGTGGTTCTCGCCAAATATTCGGTGTTCCAAATTTAAAGGCATTTCTTTTACCACTTTTCCATGATTTTAAATATTGTACACACGATTTACAACACATATTCTCCGCATATATAGCAAAAATGATTTGGATTGTTTAAACAACGTCTCTTTGAACTACTCATGACGCAAAAACTTCAGATACTAACCTTAACACACTAAAATACGCAAATTATCGATAAATAAATACGCATAAATGATAAAGATCAAAAAAAAGTAACTCGAGCTGGACAAAAATTTTTGAGGTTAGATTTGAGTAAAACAGGTCATAAGTGAATATTATTAACCATAAAATTCACGGCGATAGACAAAAAGTTAAATTTTGTAAACTAGTATAATTGGTGGTAGAATTCTTTAATGTTGGAAATCAAAATTTCAGTAAGAAAGAAAGAAATCTCTCTGCCGTATTTAAATAGTTGTTTGTATATATTATCCTTTCAAGCAGAGAAAAGGAATATATATATATATATATATATATATATATATATATATATATATATATATATATATATATATATATATATATATACAAACAGTTTATTTCCTGCAAAAACAACTCTGGTTCTCTCTCCATACGCGTTTCGACCACCACCACGACCACGCCTCGTCAGTGGAGCTGTATCGAACCGAGAGCAACAGGAAAGAACTGCTATATAAAATATAAATTTTCGGGAATTTGATTTTTCTTTCTGAATAACGGATGTCTTTGTAATATTGTAACATAGCAGTTCATTGACTTCTTTATATTTTCATAACAAAACAGCAGCACGTTTGTAACATCAAAAGTTTTTAGTGCCTTTATGTTCTTTTATAAATCAATACATAAAATATATATTCATATCAGTTATAATAATGACAATACAGCTTAAATAAGCATAATAATATAAATAACGTAGATTAGTTAGTTAAATCGTTTATACCGAAACTGATGTAAGAAAGCTTTGTGGGTGCGAAAACACATTAAGATGAGATAAAGGTAAAATGAGGTAGATGGGGTTGTTATATCATATAAATGATTAAGCAATTAATATTAAAATAAGGTATTTGTGTTGGTATTTACCTATATTTTAAGGAATATAGACCAAATTGGCATACACTGATAAAAAGAAGACTATTTAAATAAATTGGTAGAGTTGAATTATAATATTGATGCCAAGGATTTTTATTATTGTATTTTGTAAACATATGTATAAACAAGGGATAAGTTTTCGTCCGTATAATTTTAAATAAAATAGATTTATATCTATTTTTACTTTACCGTCGCGCCATCACATGGCGGTTTTATACAACATTGTTGGTGGATGGTGCTTTTGTGTTATTGAATGATCCGTCGAGATGTCGCTATTTGGACCTGTCTGCTATTTTTTAATTTTAAAAAGCAGTAGATAAGGCACCGTTTTTGTGTTCACACACATCCTGCCGCCGAATTTCGACGCAAAATCACTTCAAATAGAAGTTCCGAACTACGGTAAGTACGACGACGGGTATCTGGAGAAAGTACCAATGAACCCCACTGATGAGTCCAAGTTGGTATCGGGACGAAACAACCAGATAATTAGAGGAACACATCGGGTTTAATGGTACGACAGACGCTGATAAAAATCTTGTTATACGTTGAGTGTGTAAGCAGCGTATTTCCACGATAAAAAAATTTAACCTGATGATGACAATTCCACTGAAGATGACCTAAAAAGTAGCCAAAAATGCAAGAAGTCCAAAATAGATTACATGTATCCCAATTTAGAGTTTATAGCACTTTAGAAAGCAAAACAAAGTTTATATTCGGGCATATTCAGGGGCAAATCGAAAAATTCATATTACGCCCGGATACAACACGTTGCGGTATGATAGAATGTACCGGATGCAATAACATGACGAATCCCAGATAAGGGCCTGGAACTTTTTCCATTGTTTTGGAGTTTTCCGCACTATTTAATACGAGAATAATAATATTTACTAATAATCGTAGGTCCGCTCAGCCGAGAATTCCATTTTATTTATACCGGGGTAAAAAAAATGGTTGTTCATATTAAAATGAGAATATTGGAATAAATATTACTTAACTGACTTGTGTCATATTTATAATTCATTGCATTTTGAATTTTTATTTTTATTAATATGAAACATCTCGAGGAATAACCCTACTTTTATAGTTAGTGTCTTGACTTCAAATTTTAACGTTGTTGTAACCAAAATTATGGCCAGTTTTTGGGGGATGCTTGACCACAGTACATCTATTTTTACCTAACTGGCAGTGACTTTTGTGTTGTGTCACTCTTTGTTTGAACTATTTGTGTTGTTTGCCTTATGTAGCACACTTGATAATTTAAGCAAGGACAAAATCCAACACATTACAACAATTTCATTTAAGAACTCTCTTACTTACTGTCATGGATGCTACATAGAGCAGACAACACAATGGGCCAAACAAAAAGTTACTGCCGATTAAGTAAAAGTAGATGTGCTGTGGTCGAACATCACCAAAAAACTGATCATAATTTTGATCGAGTTAAGAAATAGTTATTGTAATATGCTCAATTTAATATAAACATCTAATAAAACTTTTTTCAACCCGGTGGTATTAGTTATCTATTAAATTTAATACCATGCTTAATTTGAAATTATGTTTGGTTAGAAGGGACTTACACTACCTCTGTAGGTAATTTAGTATTTAAGGTAAAGTTTTAATTACTATTTTATCACATACATAAGTTTTGGAGTTGGGAAATTTAATAAACATTGACGAAATATTGAGTAAAAAAACAGTTTTTTCACTTGTCCACAGACCGCATATATATATATATATATATATATATATATATATATATATATATATATATATATGTTTATGCGGCTTTCACGGACTCCTCCCGTGTGAGATGCAATAGCAGTGGATATATCCACATTATGTCGTTGTAGTGCTGAAATCACATTCAGCAAACGTACAAATATATGCAGCTCCGTATATGAATGAAGCAAAATGCGAACAGTAAATGCAAACTTCGTTCCAACCATATCCTTTCGGGGTTGGAGGTTGTACAGTTGGGACAAATTGCTAAGGAACACAATTTATTCTATTCCACCACCATAGAGATGATGGCCTACCTGTACCATCATACCGAGAAGGAGGTCAAAACTTCCTCTCCCCGCCACAGTAATACGGCAGAGGTACATATTTCGTCTCTACTAGACTCATCAGGGTGCCGTATCACTGTGGCGGGCAGGGTAAGTTTTGAGTTTCTTCCCGGTATGGTGGTACAGGTAGGCTATCACCTCGATGGTGGTGGAATAGGATAAATTGTGTTCCTTAGCAATTTGCCCCAACTGTGCAACCTCCAACACGGAAAGGATATGGTTGGAACTGTTCGCATTTTGCTTCATTCATATACGGAGCTGCATATAGTTGTACGTTTACTGAATGTGATTTCAGCACTACAACGGCATAATGTGGATATATCCATTGCTATTGCATCTCACACGGGAGGAATCCGTGAAAGCTGCATAAACATGTATACGCCATCCGGCAGGAGGTCGGCGAGGCCGCGTTCAGTATTTGCATGCTTCCTTCCGATGTGTCCTTTGCACAGCCAGGTGCATGTCGGTACCTTGATGAGTCTAATAGAGACGAGTAGTACGAGAAGGGTAAATTTTGACTTTCTTCTTGGTATGGTGGTACAGGTAGGTCATCATCTCGATGGTGATGGAATAGGATAAATTGTGTTCCTTAGCAATTTGTCCCAACTGTGCAACCTCCAACACGGAAACGATATGGTTGGAATGAAGTTTACATTTACTGTTCGCATTTTGCGCGCATTATTTTCGATAGAATATTATCCAAGGGTAAGATTTCACCTTTAAAATGAGTCATAATGAAAAATTTTAATTTTTATCCAGATTATACTCGATTTTTTGTACTAAAATTGCAATATCTCGGCTTGAAATCAATTTTTTTCCGGAATCGATACCTTATTAATCAATCGTTTTGCGGTGTTAAATAATAATAAAATATCTTAAATTGTTAAGAAAAATTAACACGTTCACTCTTAAATAGCTCAAGTCTTTTACACAATTCTTATTTTTCAAATAATTCCCTGTGTAGGTTCATTTGAAATATTTAAAATTCAAGGTTTCAACTTAGTTAAACTCGAAGGTTTCAAGCACGGTCTATTAAGGAAGTATTTCCGTAATTACCTATCGAGTATCTACCTACCTTCCCTGTTAAACTGAAACTGATTCAAGTTGATTCCCAGGCAACAGCCACAAGTAAGCTGTTGGCACGTACATCCATTACTTCTGAATCCAACACGTCGCAAAATGGGGGCCTTCGCGTTCGATATGTATCCACCAAACTTCAGTCCGTCGCTTTTTAGGTTGCTAGACGACTCGCTTTCGCCTTCATTCGTCTTCTTATTTATCAGCATGTTCTCAATAGATGACAATCGAAAAGGTATTTGAGATTTTGGGTCATAATATATATTTGGCATTCGTAACGTATCGGCATCTGCAACTCAAAATGATTCAGCATTAAATTTCCCCTAAATCGAATTATATAGCGTCTTTCACAAAATAGTAGCTGCGGTTTGATATTAATATTCCATTACGTTTTATCATAGGATATTATGTGGACTAATATCTGAGAAAAGTTTTGTAACGCGGAGAAGAAATATTCTCAAATCTCGAAATCATTAAGTCTTAAAATTTGATATTGATTTTGAAAATGTAATATTCTGCTTAAAGTAAAATAATTTAACAAGAAATTTCATTACACTCTAAATAGGCTTACTGCATAAAATAATTATTTCTAGTAAAAACTATATAATAACATTCAGTGGCGGCTCGTCACTGTTTAACACAGGTACTACCAATATGTGGGATAAAATATAAGATCATTATAAAATAAGTAAAACAATAAGTTCCCTCTTCCTCCCTCATGGTGGGCGTTCACTTTCTATAGAGATGGGGCTTATTTTTCGTAGAAACTTTTTTTTTTTTGATTTGTGGTAACTTGATGAACCATGAGCAATAGGATATATATATATATATATATATATATATATATATATATATATATATATATATATATATATATATATATATATATATATATACGGAGGCCCCAGCCTTGTCACAGAGCTCACTGTTCTATTTCAAAAAATACTCCGCACAACGTCAGTACCCAACGAATGGCGGAAAAGCATTACAATTCCGATCCACAAAAGAGGATCAAAGAAACAACCCGAAAAATACAGGGGAATCAGCCTACTGAATAGTTCAGCCAAATTGTTAACCAAAATACTGTCACAACGGATCGTAGAAAAGTTAGGGGCGTGCGAGGAACAGCAGGGCTTCCGGAATACCCGCTCTACTATCGACGGTATATTTGTTATCAGACAGCTGGTTGAAAAATCTATCGAATACGATAAACCGCTGTTTATTTGTTTTGTGGACTTTACACAAGCGTTCGACCGAGTCAAACTGGAACACATAACAGAATTACTGCGAAGAAAACAAGTAGACGAAGCAATCATACGCACAATATACGAACTGAATTCCAAAAACACTATGGTAATTAAAACAAATAACACTCTAACAAAGGAAATCCCTCTATCCATAGGAATAAGACAGGGTGATAGCCTAAGTCCAACACTTTTCAATGTAATCATGGACGAAATCATTGATGAGGTAAAAAGCACAAATATTGGGTACCCAATAGGACACAACACCGTTCAAATTATATGCTTTGCAGACGATGTGGCCTTGACAGCAGATAGCGAGGACAACTTACAAAGAATGCTTTTCCATCTCAATCGAACAGCCAAAAAGTATAATATGAAGATATCTGTGGAGAAAACCAAAGCAATGGTAATAGCAAAAGAACCGGTAAGATGCAAACTAATGGTTGATGACAAACATATCGAACAGGTTGGGAAGTTTAAATACCTAGGAGCACATATAACAAGTAACAGGGCAGTAACTGAAGAAGTACGCACACAGGCCAACAAAGCGGCCATGATATCCGGCCAACTAAGAGACATAATCTGGAACAATAAACATTTGACGGTTGAAAGCAAAGAAAGAATTTACAAGGTCTGTGTAAGACCGATACTGACCTACGGCGCAGAAACAAAAAATGAAATCACAAAGACAAAATAAATTATGAGAACCACAGAAATGAAAACGCTGAGAATGATCACGGGAACAAGTTTAAGAGATAGAATAAGAAACGCAAAAATACGCGAGGACAGCGGAGTGGGGGATGTTGTGAAGTGGGTTCGAAACCATCGTAGGCAGTGGAGAGATCACGTGGAACGAATGGACGATGACAGACTAGCAAAAACCGTGATGAGAGAGAAACCAAACACCAAACGGCCGCCTGGACGGCCCCCCAAAAGATGGAGAGACAGCTGAATTTCGACCTCAAGCGAGGATCGATGAGGCATTGTATAGATAACAGAACTTGGTTCTACCTAGAAGAAAAAGCAGAAGAAGGACTGCTTCAGGAAGTGGAAACACCGCTGGGAACATGTTATTCAATTAAGTGGGGACTACTTTGAAGGATCTCACTCACCGGATGAGAAAGAATAACACCAGTGCGGAGATATGAAGGTAAGCGCGATACTTTTGGGACAAACCTCGTATACTACTGATTAAAAAGATTGACAACCAGATTAATTTTTAATCTATCCTTAATACTTATCGAGATACAACATTAAACAAATTGCGATAGTCATTTTCCGCCAAATAATGGATTTTACAAGAAAAACACAAATATTTTTGTATATATTTTATTGAGATGAAGATTTTTATATGCAACATTTTTTGTAGCATGAATATTTTTCGAGTAATTCTATACACAACATTTATTTGATTCTCCCTTTCTTGGAGACCAAGATAATTTCATCTTCGAAATACTCATCGTTTTCACTATCATTATCATCATCATCATTATCATTCACACTTTTTGTTTCGAACTTTTTTTTTAAAATGCAATAACCTTTTCTGTGTGTGAAAACTGTTTTTTCACACCTTAATTGTTTAATAAATATTTTCGCCTAAAAAAAATTGAAGTCTAAGAAACCATGAATTACCACCCTCATTCTGAACATCCTCCCGCCGGCTAATATCTAGAAAAACTAAATCTCAAAATCGCCTCATTTCGAAGGTAATTAGGCTGAACATTATTTAACAGCGTCATGTAACTCCTGCCACAAATTTCGCCTAATATTCATGCGAACAATATTATTCCATAGTTTCATCTATCTCGCTCACATATATGCCCCGATAGATCGTCGTCTTTCCATTGTGTCATATCAACAAATTGCACGATGCTATATTGTCGATTACAGAAAATCCGCACAAAGCTGTTGCTTTGGGGCCAGGTATTCAAATTATTAATGTAAAGAGGGAAAAAGTAGTCGGAAAGGTTTAGAGTGAAAATAACTGAAAAAAAAACTTTTTTAAAAAGTTGAGTAGTGCCATGGCACTCTGGTACCCCCAAAGACCCACCACTGATCCCATTTAATGTTAATTTTAAAAGAATACGATTTCTTACTCGGAATTAAGAAAGACAATGTTTGAAATAAATTAATACCATATTGGTACAACGTACAGCGATTTCTTAATTAAAGAGAAAATGTTTTTGGGTAAATACAAATCAAATATTTACTTCATTTACACATTTTGCTTTTCCGTGGCGTTGAAATTCCAAGGTAAATTTAAATTTGCGGAACATTTGACTGATATTTCGACGTTTTACTTTTTATCGGCGTTTACTTATTATATTTTTTATATTTTAGTCAATATCTTATGTTGCCATTTTTCTCAAACGAACCTTAAGGCTTTAGCAAATAATTTCGTTTTACATTTCCAGAATAAGTTTACAAAATGAATAAGAACACGCCTAACATTTATTTGGGGATCCTAATAATTTTCAGTTTTTATTTCCGGGTAAATATTCATGTCAAATCACTTTTAGGGCACTAGTAAAATACTTCATTCTTTAGGCAAGGTATTCATTCTTCTAGTAATTTTTCGAAATGGCTGTTCTTAAACACTGATAGCTGACTAAAATCATTAATGAATGTAAAATAAACTAAAGTTATATGCTTTTAAATAATAAGTAAACTTGTACGAAATAAAGCCATGTACTCCAGTGTTCCAATCGAATTTGTAGCGATTTCATGTCAAAATTTATTGGAGATATCTGAAAGTTTCAAGTCGTAGGGGGGCATCCCGTAGATGATAAATACGTAAAAAAGTACATCTAGATCAACCCTGTTGTTTTATAAACAACATCTAAAGTCGGAAAATTCGATTTTTTGTCCGTAGAATTTTTCGGTTAAATTTTAGAGAAAACTTGTCCAAATGAAAGTTGTGAGTATTGAAAAGACCTTTAATTCCATTTTTTATATGTCAAAATCGATAAATAATTAATCGAGATAATGACGGAAAACCACCTTTTTTGCACTATTTTAAAAATGTTAATAACTTTTGCAAGAAAGGCCCAAAGTGACGTATAACTCTTTGATGATAAGGCCATTATGTGCCTTTATAACTGTGCGAAAGCTGGACCAAATCGGTTTGGTAGTTTATGAATAATCTTAATTGTTTATCCCAGACACTGAATGTTCGAACAATTGTCCTTGCCCAGACGATCATTGTACAGATATTTGCAATAGCGGAATGGATTCTTTGAAGTTGAAACTATAATCACAAATGAAAAAACGATGGATTTTACAAAAAATTGTTGTTAAAAAAGCTGTTTAAAGAAGGGGTGCCTTTCTTACGTATAAACAATTGGAATAACTTTGTTAATTTTGATGATACAAGTTTGTGAATAAGTGGATCTGAAAGCTGGTGAAAAAACACGAATATAAAAAAAAAAGTTTCCTACGACCAATAGGAGCTAAGATACCATTTTTTAAACTCAGATCTCTTTTGTTTGTAAACATTAGGGCTATTCTTTTGAATCATTTACACTTTCAGTTTTATCACTTGAAGTAATCATGATCGCTTCGACCCAATGACAAGTAAATGCATATTCAAAAGAACATGAAGTTATCAGTTACACTTTTTTCACTTTGATCAATTGATAATTACTCTAAAGAATACAGCCATTAAGAGTTCAAATTTTCACAGATTTTAAACTAAGACCTATATTTTATGGTGCAATTGATAAGTATGAAATTCATACATCGTTAGTAAAGTTATAGCCCTTTGAAATGAAGGTATTTTTGCAAGTGTGTTGTAGCGAGTGTTGGGGGAAGCTCGCCTTTCTCATGATGTATATATATATATATATATATATATATATATATATATATATATATATATATATATATATATATATATATATTGTCGTATTATCCAACATCTTACCGCTATCCTCCGGCCAGATTTAACTTCAAATATAACTTCCAAATATTAATAAGTACGACGACGGGTGTCTGGGAAGGTACCAACTAGAATCCCACTGACGAGTCCTATAGTTGGTACCAGGCGCGGATCCAAGGGGGGGGCGGTGGGGGCGATCGCCCCCCCCCCAAGAGCTTGAAGTTCAGGAAAATAGACCCGATTTTGCCTCTTATACTATAGTTTATTCAAGAACTAGGGAGAGTTTTTCATTTTTTACCTTTTTTTCTTCGCAAACTACCTGTGTTCTTTAGTCCGGTGTCTTTGGCAAAATCTGTTAGACACATATATTTTTCTTAGGAATGGGTTAGAAGTTTTATAATCAAAAGTGGACTATTTGGGTTGGATAGTAATAGATATTTGGATGTGTGAAGTGTTAAAAAGGATTTTAATCCTTATCATAGGCATCGGAAAGCGTCAAAAGGATGTCTATTTTATCACTAAATATTTCTGGCATAGAGTATTATTTCAGTAATAAACTTAAAATAAAAAGTTTTTATAATATTATTTTATTTCTTATGATTTTTTAATAATTCACATATATTAGAAAATATAAATAATTTTGACATATTTAACACAAATCACAACTGTAGTTTTATTATTTTTAATTTTGACATAGAAACCGTTTTAGGCACATTCAGACTAAAACGTAGCCTTGTTCTCTCAAAAAATTCTAAGTTATAATTTAAATACTTACAAAATACCCATTATCAAAAATACAAGAAGTTAAACATATATAAAAAAAATAAATTCGTCAATACAATATTAAAAATTTTTTGGGGCTATCGGTCATTTTATTATTAATTAAAAACATTTTTGGAATATTTGACGTTCCAGTTTATTTATTTCTTAAACCATCTGCAGAATTACAATTAAACACTAAAATGGGATTCAAATGTCATTAATTTTTATATGTTATAGAAAATTTAAATAATAAATTGTGTTAACGCTGGTAAACATTACATACCTTATTCGTCATCAAAGTCAGTGAAGCTATCTTCGCTCAAATTAATTATAATTGATTCCTCTCTCACCGATCATGAGATCGAGTTTCCACATCTTCTTTTATTCTTTTATTATATGGATTTTTCGCAATTATCTGCAGTAACTTTATTCAAAAAAATCTTTCAAAAATCCAGTTCAATTATTAATTTTGTAAGTTGTGTTATTTCCAGCAACTCTACCTTTTATTTGAGAGAGATATTCCCTTTACCAACGGACATTTTCCGGACGATCTATAAGAACAGATTTCCTATCTGGTTTCTCCCAACAAAAATTAAGTTCTCCGAGCAATTTCCAGAGCTCAGTTCTTTTAATTTTAGGCAAATCTTGATCTTCATTGATTTTAGTTACAATTTTGTCGACGGTTGAGATCTGCTTCTCATAATAAAATGTATGTACAACTCTTTTTATTACAGTTTACATCTCTTCTTCCAACGAGGTTTTTCGTCTGCCTGTGATCGAATATAGCTTAGAATAACTAACAATTCCAGTCTTTTTTTTCTCCGTCAGTGTTCGGTACATTATAGATTTTCGAACTCCTGTTATATTGGAACACATCTCAACAGAGCTTTCAACATTATTATCTAGATATTAATATCTTAAGGCATCATAAACATTCATCGTAATAAGTTTCTCGTTGAGGAAAAAATGCCCTCCATCTTTTGGGTATCTCACTAATCTCAAATAATATATAAAAACAAGCACAAACAAAATAAATCACTAAGGATACACTGTAAGGTGTACTTTGCTCACTGACAGAAATTAAATTGAATTATTAGAAATTTTATTGTTGCAGTAAATTTATGAAAGCTTATAATATTTAAATATAATTAGATTTACGGCAGTTCTGTTACCGGGGGCACTGAAGCAGGTACGTTGGAGTTTCGGTAACAGTTTTATTACTCTCTCTAGTTCTTGAATAGAGTATAGGAATGCGTATGCTTGCGATCGCCCCTCCCATTCCCAAGGGCTTTGAGTTCAGGAACATAGAACCGATTCTGCCTTTTATATTAGGAATGTGTATGCTGCTGGCAACCCCCTCCCCCCTTGACAACTTGTTTTTTTGCGATAACACCCCCCCCCCCCCAGGAGCTTTGAACTCAGGAAAATAGACCCGATTCTGCTACTTATACGAGGAATGTGTATGTTGATCGCATCTTCCCATCCCCTGTCGGAAACTTGTTTTTTCTTGTGATAGCCCCCCCCCTCTCCAAGAGCTTCAAGTTCAAAAAAATAGCCCCGTCCCTGCCTTTTACACTAGAAATGGGAATGTTGCTGGTGTCCCCCCCCCCCCGGGGACAACTTGCTTTCGCTTGCCATACTGTACTTTCGTGATATCACCGCCCCCCCCCCCCCAAGGAGAGAGGCTGGATCCGCCCCTGGTTGGTACCGGGACGAAACACCCACATTTTTAGAAGAGAAATTCGCAGATACATTAACCCGATTGTGACACGGCAGGTCTTTTCTAGGTTTTCCCTGCCAAAAAGCCCGATGACGACAAGTAACCCGATAAGTGAGACAGATTTAGACTACCCTTATGAGAGACAAGAAAAGAAAACCGAACTTGATTGTAATGTAGGAGTTTACAGGGACGAGTCTATAACTAGTGGTCTCCGATAGACCCCCTCCTATATTACAACAATATATATATATATATATATATATATATATATATATATATATATATATATATATATATATATATATATATACAGGGTGATTCAAAAATCGATCACGAAACTTAAGGGGGTGATTCTACTTGACAAAATAAGGGTAGAGCTTCATATAATTTTTTTTCAAAATGTCCTTCGTTTTCGAGTTACAAGCCGTCCAAGTTCAAGTTTTTATTTTTTGTTTTTTGAATTACTCGCTTACAGGAAAACCGAATATTTGAAAGATAGGCTAAGTCTTCTGCGCTTCATCATTTTAGTAACAATTCACATTGATTGTTTGCCGCTAGAGGGCACTTTACCTACATTGAAAATTGTTTTTTTGTCATAATTTTTTAGTGTTGACAGCTACAGTAGTTTTTGGCATAATTTCTGAAAGACTGATGCCAGGCCTTTAAAAAAGGTGCTCTTTATTTACATCGCTAAACCCAACGGTTTAGACGTAAATCACCCTTAAAAATTAAGTGGTAAATTTACTTTTCTCATTTCATTACCACCAGCTACCAGGTAAATAGCTATCAAAGTATACTAGAGCTGTCAGTTTAACATCAAATAAATTCGCTTTTTAAACTATTTAATTTATAATCTTAAAATAACTAATAATGGCTAATCACCAATATTCAAATATCGAATATTGTGATATCCATTTTTGTTATGGAAAAGCAAATGGTAATGCAGAGTTGGCAAGAAGATATTATATGGAGAGTTATCCGGAAAGAAATATCCCTCATGCTCAAACATTTTCCAGTGTGCACAGGGGGCTTGCGGAATGTGGTTCCTTTAAAAGTTATAATGGAAATAGGGGAAGACCTAGAACTGCTAGAAACGTGCAACAAGAAGAAAGAGTGCTTGAAATTATTGAAGATAATCCAGGTATTAGTACTAGAAAAATTGGGAATGAAGTGCGGCTCTGTCAGGCTAGTTCATGGAGGATACTAAGAGAAGAACAACTCTACCCGTTTCATTCAAAAAAGGTGCAGGCTCTTTATGACGATGATCGGCCGAGACGGTTGGAAATGTGCAATCAGATCCTAGCTAAGTATGAACACGATAATCGATTAATTGGCGTCATATTATTCACTGACGAAGCTGGTTTCACTCGTGATGGCATAACAAATCTACACAACATCCACACATATGCTTACGAGAACCCAAACAATGTGGTAGAAACGAAACATCAGCGTAGATTTTCACTAAATGTGTGGGCAGGGATAATAGGAGATTACCTTATTGGTCCTCATTTCTTTGATGGCCCATTAACTGGTGACGTATACTTAGATTTTATCCAAAATCGTCTCCCATTGTATCTGGAAGATGTGCCATTGGAAGTAAGGGCCAACATGTGGATCCTCCAAGACGGAGCTCCGCCCCACTTTAGTATACGTGTCCGACAGTATTTGAATGCAACGTATCCTGAGCGATGGATAGGACGAAGTGGACCATTGGCATGGGCAGCGAGGTCACCAGACCTTAATCCTATGGATTTTTTCTTTTGGGGTCATTTGAAACAATTGGTGTACGATATTCCAGTAATCAACGTCGAGGATCTTCGCTTCAGGATAATCGAAAAGTGCCAAATTATTAAAGAAACACCAGGAATTTTTCATCGAGTTAGGCGACATTTTTTGAAGAGTGTTAGGAAATGTATGGAAGAAAATGGGGGACATTTTGAGAATCTTTTTTAGTTCGTTTAGTACTGTTTCAATAATTTTTATCAATTAAATGTATATCGCAATAATCCATAATATGAATATTTACTGATTAGCCATTATTAGTTATTTTAAGATTATAAATTAAATAGTTTAAAAAGCGAATTTATTTGATGTTAAACTGACAGCTCTAGTATACTTTGATAGCTATTTACCTGGTAGCTGGTGGTAATGAAATGAGAAAAGTAAATTTACCACTTAATTTTTAAGGGTGATTTACGTCTAAACCGTTGGGTATAGCGATGTAAATAAAGAGCACCTTTTTTAAAGGCCTGGCATCAGTCTTTCAGAAATTATGCCAAAAACTACTGTAGCTGTCAACACTAAAAAATTATGACAAAAAAACAATTTTCAATGTAGGTAAAGTGCCCTCTAGCGGCAAACAATCAATGTGAATTGTTACTAAAATGATGAAGCGCAGAAGATTTAGCCTATCTTTCAAATATTAGTCAAATCGGTTTTCCTGTGGTAAGCGAGTAATTCAAAAAACAAAAAATAAAAACTTGAACTTGGACGGCTTGTAACTCGAAAACGAATGACATTTTGAAAAAAAATTATATGAAGCTCTACCCTTATTTTGTCAAGTAGAATCACCCCCTTAAGTTTCGTGATCGATTTTTGAATCACCCTGTATAAAAGGAAGAATCGGTTTTATTTTCCTGTACTCAAAGCTCTTGGGAAGGAGAGGGGCGATCGCAAGAAAAACAAGTTGTCAACGGAAGGGAGTACCAACAGCATACACATTTCTAATATAAAAGGCAGAATCGGTTTTATTTTCCTATACTCAAAGCTCTTGGGAAGGAGAGGGGCGATCGCAAGAAAAACAAGTTGTCAACGGAAGGGAGTACCAACAGCATACACATTTCTAATATAAAAGGAAGAATCGGTTTTATTTTCCTGTACTCAAAGCTCTTGGGAAGGAGAGGGGCGATCGCAAGAAAAACAAGTTGTCAACGGAAGGGAGTGCCAACAGCATACACATTTCTAATATAAAAGGCAGAATCGGTTTTATTTTCCTATACTCAAAGCTCTTGGGAAGGAGAGGGGCGATCGCAAGAAAAACAAGTTGTCAACGGAAGGAAGTGCCAACAGCATACACATTTCTAATATAAAAGGCAGAATCGGTTCTATTTTCCTGTACTCAAAGCTCTTGGGAAGGAGAGGGGCGATCGCAAGAAAAACAAGTTGTCAACGGAAGGGAGTGCCAACAGCATACACATTTCTAATATAAAAGGCAGAATTGGTTTTATTTTCCTATACTCAAAGCTCTTGGGAAGGAGAGGGGCGATCGCAAGAAAAACAAGTTGTCAACGGAAGGGAGTGCCAACAGCATACACATTTGTAATATAAAAGGCAGAATCGGTTTTATTTTCCTGTACTCAAAGCTCTTGGGAAGGAGAGGGGCGATCGCAAGAAAAACAAGTTGTCAACGGAAGGGAGTGCCAACAGCATACACATTGGTAATATAAAAGGCAGAATCGGTTTTATTTTCCTGTACTCAAAGCTCTTGGGAAGGAGAGGGGCGATCGCAAGAAAAACAAGTTGTCAACGGAAGGGAGTGCCAACAGCATACACATTTCTAATATAAAAGGCAGAATTGGTTTTATTTTCCTGTACTCAAAGCTCTTGGGAAGGAGAGGGGCGATCGCAAGAAAAACAAGTTGTCAACGGAAGGGAGTGCCAACAGCATACACATTTGTAATATAAAAGGCAGAATCGGTTTTATTTTCCTGTACTCAAAGCTCTTGGGAAGGAGAGGGGCGATCGCAAGAAAAACAAGTTGTCAACGGAAGGGAGTACCAACAGCATACACATTTCTAATATAAAAGGCAGAATCGGTTTTATTTTCCTATACTCAAAGCTCTTGGGAAGGAGAGGGGCGATCGCAAGAAAAACAAGTTGTCAACGGAAGAGAGTGCCAACAGCATACACATTTGTAATATAAAAGGCAGAATCGGTTTTATTTTCCTGTACTCAAAGCTCTTGGGAAGGAGAGGGGCGATCGCAAGAAAAACAAGTTGTCAACGGAAGGGAGTGCCAACAGCATACACATTTCTAATATAAAAGGCAGAATTGGTTTTATTTTCCTGTACTCAAAGCTCTTGGGAAGGAGAGGGGCGATCGCAAGAAAAACAAGTTGTCAACGGAAGGGAGTGCCAACAGCATACACATTTCTAATATAAAAGGCAGAATCGGTTTTATTTTCCTGTACTCAAAGCTCTTGGGAAGGAGAGGGGCGATCGCAAGAAAAACAAGTTGTCAACGGAAGGGAGTGCCAACAGCATACACATTTCTAATATAAAAGGCAGAATCGGTTTTATTTTCCTATACTCAAAGCTCTTGGGAAGGAGAGGGGCGATCGCAAGAAAAACAAGTTGTCAACGGAAGGAAGTGACAACAGCATACACATTTCTAATATAAAAGGCAGAATCGGTTCTACTTTCCTGAACTCAAAGCTCTTGGGAAGGAGAGGGGCGATCGCAAGAAAAACAAGTTGTCAACGGAAAGGAGTGCCAACAGCATACACATTTCTAATATAAAAGGCAGAATCGGTTTTATTTTCCTGTACTCAAAGCTCTTGGGAAAGAGAAGGGCGATCGCAAGAAAAACAAGTTGTCAACGGAAGGGAGTGCCAACAGCATACACATTTCTAATATAAAAGGCAAAATCGGTTTTATTTTCTTGTATTCAAAGCTCTTGGGAAAAAGAGGGGCGATCGCAAGAAAAACAAGTTGTCAACGGAAGGGAGTGCCAACAGCATACACATTTCTAATATAAAAGGCAGAATCGGTTTTATTTTCCTATACTCAAAGCTCTTGGGAAGGAGAGGGGCGATCGCAAGAAAAACAAGTTGTCAACGGAAGGAAGTGCCAACAGCATACACATTTCTAATATAAAAGGCAGAATCGGTTCTATTTTCCTGAACTCAAAGTTCTTGGGAAGGAGAGGGGCGATCGCAAGAAAAACAAGTTGTCAACGGAAAGGAGTGCCAACAGCATACACATTTCTATTATAAAAGGCAGAATCGGTTTTATTTTCCTGTACTCAAAACTCTTGGGAAAGAGAGGGGCGATCGCAAGAAAAACAAGTTGTCAACGGAAGGGAGTGCCAACAGCATACACATTGGTAATATAAAAGGCAGAATCGGTTTTATTTTCCTGTACTCAAAGCTCTTGGGAAGGAGAGGGGCGATCGCAAGAAAAACAAGTTGTCAACGGAAGGGAGTGCCAACAGCATACACATTTCTAATATAAAAGGCAGAATTGGTTTTATTTTCCTGTACTCAAAGCTCTTGGGAAGGAGAGGGGCGATCGCAAGAAAAACAAGTTGTCAACGGAAGGGAGTGCCAACAGCATACACATTTCTAATATAAAAGGCAGAATTGGTTTTATTTTCCTATACTCAAAGCTCTTGGGAAGGAGAGGGCGATCGCAAGAAAAACAAGTTGTCAACGGAAGGGAGTGCCAACAGCATACACATTTGTAATATAAAAGGCAGAATCGGTTTTATTTTCCTGTACTCAAAGCTCTTGGGAAGGAGAGGGGCGATCGCAAGAAAAACAAGTTGTCAACGGAAGGGAGTGCCAACAGCATACACATTGGTAATATAAAAGGCAGAATCGGTTTTATTTTCCTGTACTCAAAGCTCTTGGGAAGGAGAGGGCGATCGCAAGAAAAACAAGTTGTCAACGGAAGGGAGTGCCAACAGCATACACATTTCTAATATAAAAGGCAGAATTGGTTTTATTTTCCTGTACTCAAAGCTCTTGGGAAGGAGAGGGGCGATCGCAAGAAAAACAAGTTGTCAACGGAAGGGAGTGCCAACAGCATACACATTTGTAATATAAAAGGCAGAATCGGTTTTATTTTCCTGTACTCAAAGCTCTTGGGAAGGAGAGGGGCGATCGCAAGAAAAACAAGTTGTCAACGGAAGGGAGTACCAACAGCATACACATTTCTAATATAAAAGGCAGAATCGGTTTTATTTTCCTATACTCAAAGCTCTTGGGAAGGAGAGGGGCGATCGCAAGAAAAACAAGTTGTCAACGGAAGAGAGTGCCAACAGCATACACATTTGTAATATAAAAGGCAGAATCGGTTTTATTTTCCTGTACTCAAAGCTCTTGGGAAGGAGAGGGGCGATCGCAAGAAAAACAAGTTGTCAACGGAAGGGAGTGCCAACAGCATACACATTTCTAATATAAAAGGCAGAATTGGTTTTATTTTCCTGTACTCAAAGCTCTTGGGAAGGAGAGGGGCGATCGCAAGAAAAACAAGTTGTCAACGGAAGGGAGTGCCAACAGCATACACATTTCTAATATAAAAGGCAGAATCGGTTTTATTTTCCTGTACTCAAAGCTCTTGGGAAGGAGAGGGGCGATCGCAAGAAAAACAAGTTGTCAACGGAAGGGAGTGCCAACAGCATACACATTTCTAATATAAAAGGCAGAATCGGTTTTATTTTCCTATACTCAAAGCTCTTGGGAAGGAGAGGGGCGATCGCAAGAAAAACAAGTTGTCAACGGAAGGAAGTGACAACAGCATACACATTTCTAATATAAAAGGCAGAATCGGTTCTACTTTCCTGAACTCAAAGCTCTTGGGAAGGAGAGGGGCGATCGCAAGAAAAACAAGTTGTCAACGGAAAGGAGTGCCAACAGCATACACATTTTCTAATATAAAAGGCAGAATCGGTTTTATTTTCCTGTACTCAAAGCTCTTGGGAAAGAGAAGGGCGATCGCAAGAAAAACAAGTTGTCAACGGAAGGGAGTGCCAACAGCATACACATTTCTAATATAAAAGGCAAAATCGGTTTTATTTTCTTGTATTCAAAGCTCTTGGAAAAGAGGGGCGATCGCAAGAAAAACAAGTTGTCAACGGAAGGGAGTGCCAACAGCATACACACTTCTAATATAAAAGGCAGAATCGGTTTTATTTTCCTGTATTCAAAGCTCTTGGGAAAGAGAGGGGCGATCGCAAGAAAAACAAGTTGTCAACGGAAGGGAGTGCCAACAGCATACACATTTCTAATATAAAAGGCAAAATCGGTTTTATTTTCCTGTATTCAAAGCTCTTGGAAAGGAGAGGGGCGATCACAAGAAAAACAAGTTGTCAACGGGAGGGAGTGCCAAAAGCATACACATTTCTAATATAAAAGGCAGAATCGGTTTTATTTTCCTGTATTCAAAGCTTTTGGGAAGGAGAGGGGCGATCGCGAGAAAAACTAGTTGTCAACGGGAGGGTGTGCCAACAGCATTCACATTTTTAATATAAAAGGCAGAATCGGTTTTATTTTCCTGTACTAAAAGCTCTTGGGAAGGAGAGGGGCTATCGCAAGAAAAAGAAGTTGTCAACGGAAGGGAGTGCCAACAGCAAACACATTTCTAATAGAAAAGGCAGAATCGGTTTTATTTTCCTGTACTCAAAGCTCCTGGGAAGGAGAGGGGCGATCGCAATAAAAACAAGTTGTCAACGGGAGGGAGTGCCAACAGCATACACATTTCTAATATAAAAGGCAGAATCGGTTTTATTTTCCTGTACTCAAAGCTCTTGGGAAGGAGAGTGGCGATCGCAAGAAAAACAAGTTGTCAACGGAAGGAAGTGCCAACAGCATACACATTTCTAAAATAAAAAGCAGAATCGGTTTTATTTTCCTGTACTCAAAGCTCTTGGGAAGGAGAGGGGCGATTGCAAGAAAAACATGTTGTCAACGGAAGGGAGTGCCAACAGCATACACATTTCTAATATAAAAGACAGAATCGGTTTTATTTTCCTGTACTCAAAGCTCTTGGGAAGGAGAGGGGCGATCGCAAGAAAAACATGTTGTCAACGGAAGGGAGTGCCAACAGCATACACATTTCTAATATAAAAGGCAGAATCGGTTTATTTTCCTGTATTCAAAGCTCTTGGGAAAGAGAGGGGTGATCGCAAGAAAAACAAGTTGTCAACGGGAGGGAGTGCCAACAGCATACACATTTCTAATATAAAAGGCAGAATCGGTTTTATTTTCCTGTAATCAAAGCTCTTGGGAAGGAGAGGGGCGATCGCAAGAAAAACAAGTTGTCAACGGAAGGGAGTGCCAACAGCCTACACATTTCTAATATAAAAGGCAGAATCGGTTTTGTTTTCCTGTACTCAAAGCTCTTGGGAAGGAGAGGGGCTATCGCAAGAAAAACAAGTTGTCAACGGAAGGGAGTGTCAACAGCATACACATTTCTAATATAAAAGGCAGAATCGGTTTTATTTTCCTGTACTCAAAGCTCTTGGGAAAGAGAGGGGCGATCACAAGAAAAACAAGTTGTCAACGGGAGGGAGTGTCAACAGCATACCCATTTCTAACATAAAAGGCAGAATCGGTTTTATTTTCCTGAAATTAAAACTCTTGGAAAGAGAGGGGCGATCACAAGAAAAACAAGTTGTCTACGGGAGGGAGTGCCAACTGCATACACATTTCTAATATAAAAGGCAGAGTCGGTTTTATTTTCCTGTACTCAAAGCTCTTGGGAAGGAGAGGTGCGATCGCAAGAAAAACAAGTTGTCAATGGGAGGGAGTGTCAACAGCATACCCATTTCTAACATAAAAGGCAGAATCGGTTTTATTTTCCTGAAATTAAAACTCTTGGAAAGAGAGGGGCGATCACAAGAAAAACAAGTTGTCTACGGGAGGGAGGGCCAACTGCATACACATTTCTAATATAAAACGCAGAACCGGTTTTATTTTCCTGTATTCAAAGCTTTTGGGAAGGAGAGGGGCGATCGCGAGAAAAACTAGTTGTCAACGGGAGGGTGTGCCAACAGCATTCACATTTTTAATATAAAAGGCAGAATCGGTTTTATTTTCCTGTACTAAAAGCTCTTGGGAAGGAGAGGGGCGATCGCAAGAAGAATAAGTTGTCAACGGAAGGGAGTGCCAACAGCATACACATTGGTAATATAAAAGGCAGAATCGGTTTTATTTTCCTGTACTCAAAGCTCTTGGGAAGGAGAGGGGCGATCGCAAGAAAAACAAGTTGTCAACGGAAGGGAGTGCCAACAGCATACACATTTCTAATATAAAAGGCAGAATTGGTTTTATTTTCCTGTACTCAAAGCTCTTGGGAAGGAGAGGGGCGATCGCAAGAAAAACAAGTTGTCAACGGAAGGGAGTGCCAACAGCATACACATTTCTAATATAAAAGGCAGAATTGGTTTTATTTTCCTATACTCAAAGCTCTTGGGAAGGAGAGGGGCGATCGCAAGAAAAACAAGTTGTCAACGGAAGGGAGTGCCAACAGCATACACATTTCTAATATAAAAGGCAGAATCGGTTTTATTTTCCTGTACTCAAAGCTCTTGGGAAGGAGAGGGGCGATCGCAAGAAAAACAAGTTGTCAACGGAAGGGAGTGCCAACAGCATACACATTTCTAATATGAAAGGCAGAATCGGTTTTATTTTCCTATACTCAAAGCTCTTGGGAAGGAGAGGGGCGATCGCAAGAAAAACAAGTTGTCAACGGAAGGGAGTGCCAACAGCATACACATTTGTAATATAAAAGGCAGAATCGGTTTTATTTTCCTGTACTCAAAACTCTTGGGAAGGAGAGGGGCGATCGCAAGAAAAACAAGTTGTCAACGGAAGGGAGTGCCAACAGCATACACATTTCTAATATAAAAGGCAGAATTGGTTTTATTTTCCTGTACTCAAAGCTCTTGGGAAGGAGAGGGGCGATCGCAAGAAAAACAAGTTGTCAACGGAAGGGAGTGCCAACAGCATACACATTTCTAATATAAAAGGCAGAATCGGTTTTATTTTCCTGTACTCAAAGCTCTTGGGAAGGAGAGGGGCGATCGCAAGAAAAACAAGTTGTCAACGGAAGGGAGTGCCAACAGCATACACATTTCTAATATAAAAGGCAGAATCGGTTTTATTTTCCTATACTCAAAGCTCTTGGGAAGAGAGGGGCGATCGCAAGAAAGACAAGTCGTCAACGGAAGGAAGTGCCAACAGCATACACATTTCTAATATAAAAGGCAGAATCGGTTCTATTTTCCTGAACTCAAAGCTCTTGGGAAGGAGAGGGGTGATCGCAAGAAAAACAAGTTGTCAACGGAAAGGAGTGCCAACAGCATACACATTTCTAATATAAAAGGCAGAATCGGTTTTATTTTCCTGTACTCAAAGCTCTTGGGAAAGAGAGGGGCGATCGCAAGAAAAACAAGTTGTCAACGGAAGGGAGTGCCAACAGCATACACATTTCTAATATAAAAGGCAAAATCGGTTTTATTTTCTTGTATTCAAAGCTCTTGGGAAAAAGAGGGGCGATCGCAAGAAAAACAAGTTGTCAACGGAAGGGAGTGCCAACAGCATACACATTTCTAATATAAAAGGCAGAATCGGTTTTATTTTCCTGTATTCAAAGCTTTTGGGAAGGAGAGGGGCGATCGCGAGAAAAACTAGTTGTCAACGGGAGAGAGTGCCAAAAGCATACACATTTCTAATATAAAAGGCAGAATCGGTTTTATTTTCCTGTATTCAAAGCTTTTGGGAAGGAGAGGGGCGATCGCGAGAAAAACTAGTTGTCAACGGGAGGGTGTGCCAACAGCATTCACATTTTTAATATAAAAGGCAGAATCGGTTTTATTTTCCTGTACTAAAAGCTCTTGGGAAGGAGAGGGGCTATCGCAAGAAAAAGAAGTTGTCAACGGAAGGGAGTGCCAACAGCAAACACATTTCTAATAGAAAAGGCAGAATCGGTTTTATTTTCCTGTACTCAAAGCTCCTGGGAAGGAGAGGGGCGATCGCAATAAAAACAAGTTGTCAACGGGAGGGAGTGCCAACAGCATACACATTTCTAATATAAAAGGCAGAATCGGTTTTATTTTCCTGTACTCAAAGCTCTTGGGAAGGAGAGGGGCGATCGCAAGAAAAACAAGTTGTCAACGGAAGGGAGTGCCAACAGCATACACATTTCTAAAATAAAAAGCAGAATCGGTTTTATTTTCCTGTACTCAAAGCTCTTGGGAAGGAGAGAAGCGATCGCAAGAAAAACATGTTGTCAACGGAAGGGAGTGCCAACAGCATACACATTTCTAATATAAAAGACAGAATCGGTTTTATTTTCCTGTACTCAAAGCTCTTGGGAAGGAGAGGGGCGATCGCAAGAAAAACAAGTTGTCAACGGAAGGGAGTGCCAACAGCATACACATTTCTAATATAAAAGGCAGAATCGGTTTATTTTCCTGTACTCAAAGCTCTTGGGAAAGAGAGGGGCGATCGCAAGAAAAACAAGTTGTCAACGGGAGGGAGTGCCAACAGCATACACATTTCTAATATAAAAGGCAGAATCGGTTTTATTTTCCTGTAATCAAAGCTCTTGGGAAGGAGAGGGGCGATCGCAAGAAAAACAAGTTGTCAACGGAAAGGAGTGCCAACAGCCTACACATTTCTAATATAAAAGGCAGAATCGGTTTTATTTTCCTGTACTCAAAGCTCTTGGGAAGGAGAGGGGCTATCGCAAGAAAAACAAGTTGTCAACGGAAGGGAGTGTCAACAGCATACACATTTCTAATATAAAAGGCAGAATCGGTTTTATTTTCCTGTACTCAAAGCTCTTGGGAAAGAGAGGGGCGATCACAAGAAAAACAAGTTGTCAACGGGAGGGAGTGCCAACAGCATACCCATTTCTAACATAAAAGGCAGAATCGGTTTTATTTTCCTGTACTCAAAGCTCTTGGGAAGGAGAGGGGCGATCGCAAGAAAAACAAGTTGTCAACGGAAGGAAGTGACAACAGCATACACATTTCTAATATAAAAGGCAGAATCGGTTTTATTTTCCTATACTCAAAGCTCTTGGGAAGGAGAGGGGCGATCGCAAGAAAAACAAGTTGTCAACGGAAGGAAGTGACAACAGCATACACATTTCTAATATAAAAGGCAGAATCGGTTCTATTTTCCTGAACTCAAAGCTCTTGGGAAGGAGAGGGGCGATCGCAAGAAAAACAAGTTGTCAACGGAAAGGAGTGCCAACAGCATACACATTTCTAATATAAAAGGCAGAATCGGTTTTATTTTCCTGTACTCAAAGCTCTTGGGAAAGAGAAGGGCGATCGCAAGAAAAACAAGTTGTCAACGGAAGGGAGTGCCAACAGCATACACATTTCTAATATAAAAGGCAAAATCGGTTTTATTTTCTTGTATTCAAAGCTCTTGGGAAAAAGAGGGGCGATCGCAAGAAAAACAAGTTGTCAACGGAAGGGAGTGCCAACAGCATACACACTTCTAATATAAAAGGCAGAATCGGTTTTATTTTCCTGTATTGAAAGCTCTTGGGAAAGAGAGGGGCGATCGCAAGAAAAACAAGTTGTCAACGGAAGGGAGTGCCAACAGCATACACATTTCTAATATAAAAGGCAAAATCGGTTTTATTTTCCTGTATTCAAAGCTCTTGGAAAGGAGAGGGGCGATCACAAGAAAAACAAGTTGTCAACGGGAGGGAGTGCCAAAAGCATACACATTTCTAATATAAAAGGCAGAATCGGTTTTATTTTCCTGTATTCAAAGCTTTTGGGAAGGAGAGGGGCGATCGCGAGAAAAACTAGTTGTCAACGGGAGGGTGTGCCAACAGCATTCACATTTTTAATATAAAAGGCAGAATCGGTTTTATTTTCCTGTACTAAAAGCTCTTGGGAAGGAGAGGGGCTATCGCAAGAAAAAGAAGTTGTCAACGGAAGGGAGTGCCAACAGCAAACACATTTCTAATAGAAAAGGCAGAATCGGTTTTATTTTCCTGTACTCAAAGCTCCTGGGAAGGAGAGGGGCGATCGCAATAAAAACAAGTTGTCAACGGGAGGGAGTGCCAACAGCATACACATTTCTAATATAAAAGGCAGAATAGGTTTTATTTTCCTGTACTCAAAGCTCTTGGGAAGGAGAGTGGCGATCGCAAGAAAAACAAGTTGTCAACGGAAGGGAGTGCCAACAGCATACACATTTCTAAAATAAAAAGCAGAATCGGTTTTATTTTCCTGTACTCAAAGCTCTTGGGAAGGAGAGGGGCGATCGCAAGAAAAACATGTTGTCAACGGAAGGGAGTGCCAACAGCATACACATTTCTAATATAAAAGACAGAATCGGTTTTATTTTCCTGTACTCAAAGCTCTTGGGAAGGAGAGGGGCGATCGCAAGAAAAACATGTTGTCAACGGAAGGGAGTGCCAACAGCATACACATTTCTAATATAAAAGGCAGAATCGGTTTATTTTCCTGTATTCAAAGCTCTTGGGAAAGAGAGGGGTGATCGCAAGAAAAACAAGTTGTCAACGGAAGGGAGTGCCAACAGCATACACATTTCTAATATAAAAGGCAGAATTGGTTTTATTTTCCTATACTCAAAGCTCTTGGGAAGGAGAGGGGCGATCGCAAGAAAAACAAGTTGTCAACGGAAGGGAGTGCCAACAGCATACACATTTCTAATATAAAAGGCAGAATCGGTTTTATTTTCCTGTACTCAAAGCTCTTGGGAAGGAGAGGGGCGATCGCAAGAAAAACAAGTTGTCAACGGAAGGGAGTGCCAACAGCATACACATTTCTAATATGAAAGGCAGAATCGGTTTTATTTTCCTATACTCAAAGCTCTTGGGAAGGAGAGGGGCGATCGCAAGAAAAACAAGTTGTCAACGGAAGGGAGTGCCAACAGCATACACATTTGTAATATAAAAGGCAGAATCGGTTTTATTTTCCTGTACTCAAAACTCTTGGGAAGGAGAGGGGCGATCGCAAGAAAAACAAGTTGTCAACGGAAGGGAGTGCCAACAGCATACACATTTCTAATATAAAAGGCAGAATTGGTTTTATTTTCCTGTACTCAAAGCTCTTGGGAAGGAGAGGGGCGATCGCAAGAAAAACAAGTTGTCAACGGAAGGGAGTGCCAACAGCATACACATTTCTAATATAAAAGGCAGAATCGGTTTTATTTTCCTGTACTCAAAGCTCTTGGGAAGGAGAGGGGCGATCGCAAGAAAAACAAGTTGTCAACGGAAGGGAGTGCCAACAGCATACACATTTCTAATATAAAAGGCAGAATCGGTTTTATTTTCCTATACTCAAAGCTCTTGGGAAGAGAGGGGCGATCGCAAGAAAGACAAGTCGTCAACGGAAGGAAGTGCCAACAGCATACACATTTCTAATATAAAAGGCAGAATCGGTTCTATTTTCCTGAACTCAAAGCTCTTGGGAAGGAGAGGGGTGATCGCAAGAAAAACAAGTTGTCAACGGAAAGGAGTGCCAACAGCATACACATTTCTAATATAAAAGGCAGAATCGGTTTTATTTTCCTGTACTCAAAGCTCTTGGGAAAGAGAGGGGCGATCGCAAGAAAAACAAGTTGTCAACGGAAGGGAGTGCCAACAGCATACACATTTCTAATATAAAAGGCAAAATCGGTTTTATTTTCTTGTATTCAAAGCTCTTGGGAAAAAGAGGGGCGATCGCAAGAAAAACAAGTTGTCAACGGAAGGGAGTGCCAACAGCATACACATTTCTAATATAAAAGGCAGAATCGGTTTTATTTTCCTGTATTCAAAGCTTTTGGGAAGGAGAGGGGCGATCGCGAGAAAAACTAGTTGTCAACGGGAGAGAGTGCCAAAAGCATACACATTTCTAATATAAAAGGCAGAATCGGTTTTATTTTCCTGTATTCAAAGCTTTTGGGAAGGAGAGGGGCGATCGCGAGAAAAACTAGTTGTCAACGGGAGGGTGTGCCAACAGCATTCACATTTTTAATATAAAAGGCAGAATCGGTTTTATTTTCCTGTACTAAAAGCTCTTGGGAAGGAGAGGGGCTATCGCAAGAAAAAGAAGTTGTCAACGGAAGGGAGTGCCAACAGCAAACACATTTCTAATAGAAAAGGCAGAATCGGTTTTATTTTCCTGTACTCAAAGCTCCTGGGAAGGAGAGGGGCGATCGCAATAAAAACAAGTTGTCAACGGGAGGGAGTGCCAACAGCATACACATTTCTAATATAAAAGGCAGAATCGGTTTTATTTTCCTGTACTCAAAGCTCTTGGGAAGGAGAGGGGCGATCGCAAGAAAAACAAGTTGTCAACGGAAGGGAGTGCCAACAGCATACACATTTCTAAAATAAAAAGCAGAATCGGTTTTATTTTCCTGTACTCAAAGCTCTTGGGAAGGAGAGAAGCGATCGCAAGAAAAACATGTTGTCAACGGAAGGGAGTGCCAACAGCATACACATTTCTAATATAAAAGACAGAATCGGTTTTATTTTCCTGTACTCAAAGCTCTTGGGAAGGAGAGGGGCGATCGCAAGAAAAACAAGTTGTCAACGGAAGGGAGTGCCAACAGCATACACATTTCTAATATAAAAGGCAGAATCGGTTTATTTTCCTGTACTCAAAGCTCTTGGGAAAGAGAGGGGCGATCGCAAGAAAAACAAGTTGTCAACGGGAGGGAGTGCCAACAGCATACACATTTCTAATATAAAAGGCAGAATCGGTTTTATTTTCCTGTAATCAAAGCTCTTGGGAAGGAGAGGGGCGATCGCAAGAAAAACAAGTTGTCAACGGAAAGGAGTGCCAACAGCCTACACATTTCTAATATAAAAGGCAGAATCGGTTTTATTTTCCTGTACTCAAAGCTCTTGGGAAGGAGAGGGGCTATCGCAAGAAAAACAAGTTGTCAACGGAAGGGAGTGTCAACAGCATACACATTTCTAATATAAAAGGCAGAATCGGTTTTATTTTCCTGTACTCAAAGCTCTTGGGAAAGAGAGGGGCGATCACAAGAAAAACAAGTTGTCAACGGGAGGGAGTGCCAACAGCATACCCATTTCTAACATAAAAGGCAGAATCGGTTTTATTTTCCTGTACTCAAAGCTCTTGGGAAGGAGAGGGGCGATCGCAAGAAAAACAAGTTGTCAACGGAAGGAAGTGACAACAGCATACACATTTCTAATATAAAAGGCAGAATCGGTTTTATTTTCCTATACTCAAAGCTCTTGGGAAGGAGAGGGGCGATCGCAAGAAAAACAAGTTGTCAACGGAAGGAAGTGACAACAGCATACACATTTCTAATATAAAAGGCAGAATCGGTTCTATTTTCCTGAACTCAAAGCTCTTGGGAAGGAGAGGGGCGATCGCAAGAAAAACAAGTTGTCAACGGAAAGGAGTGCCAACAGCATACACATTTCTAATATAAAAGGCAGAATCGGTTTTATTTTCCTGTACTCAAAGCTCTTGGGAAAGAGAAGGGCGATCGCAAGAAAAACAAGTTGTCAACGGAAGGGAGTGCCAACAGCATACACATTTCTAATATAAAAGGCAAAATCGGTTTTATTTTCTTGTATTCAAAGCTCTTGGGAAAAAGAGGGGCGATCGCAAGAAAAACAAGTTGTCAACGGAAGGGAGTGCCAACAGCATACACACTTCTAATATAAAAGGCAGAATCGGTTTTATTTTCCTGTATTGAAAGCTCTTGGGAAAGAGAGGGGCGATCGCAAGAAAAACAAGTTGTCAACGGAAGGGAGTGCCAACAGCATACACATTTCTAATATAAAAGGCAAAATCGGTTTTATTTTCCTGTATTCAAAGCTCTTGGAAAGGAGAGGGGCGATCACAAGAAAAACAAGTTGTCAACGGGAGGGAGTGCCAAAAGCATACACATTTCTAATATAAAAGGCAGAATCGGTTTTATTTTCCTGTATTCAAAGCTTTTGGGAAGGAGAGGGGCGATCGCGAGAAAAACTAGTTGTCAACGGGAGGGTGTGCCAACAGCATTCACATTTTTAATATAAAAGGCAGAATCGGTTTTATTTTCCTGTACTAAAAGCTCTTGGGAAGGAGAGGGGCTATCGCAAGAAAAAGAAGTTGTCAACGGAAGGGAGTGCCAACAGCAAACACATTTCTAATAGAAAAGGCAGAATCGGTTTTATTTTCCTGTACTCAAAGCTCCTGGGAAGGAGAGGGGCGATCGCAATAAAAACAAGTTGTCAACGGGAGGGAGTGCCAACAGCATACACATTTCTAATATAAAAGGCAGAATAGGTTTTATTTTCCTGTACTCAAAGCTCTTGGGAAGGAGAGTGGCGATCGCAAGAAAAACAAGTTGTCAACGGAAGGGAGTGCCAACAGCATACACATTTCTAAAATAAAAAGCAGAATCGGTTTTATTTTCCTGTACTCAAAGCTCTTGGGAAGGAGAGGGGCGATCGCAAGAAAAACATGTTGTCAACGGAAGGGAGTGCCAACAGCATACACATTTCTAATATAAAAGACAGAATCGGTTTTATTTTCCTGTACTCAAAGCTCTTGGGAAGGAGAGGGGCGATCGCAAGAAAAACATGTTGTCAACGGAAGGGAGTGCCAACAGCATACACATTTCTAATATAAAAGGCAGAATCGGTTTATTTTCCTGTATTCAAAGCTCTTGGGAAAGAGAGGGGTGATCGCAAGAAAAACAAGTTGTCAACGGGAGGGAGTGCCAACAGCATACACATTTCTAATATAAAAGGCAGAATCGGTTTTATTTTCCTGTAATCAAAGCTCTTGGGAAGGAGAGGGGCGATCGCAAGAAAAACAAGTTGTCAACGGAAGGGAGTGCCAACAGCCTACACATTTCTAATATAAAAGGCAGAATCGGTTTTGTTTTCCTGTACTCAAAGCTCTTGGGAAGGAGAGGGGCTATCGCAAGAAAAACAAGTTGTCAACGGAAGGGAGTGTCAACAGCATACACATTTCTAATATAAAAGGCAGAATCGGTTTTATTTTCCTGTACTCAAAGCTCTTGGGAAAGAGAGGGGCGATCACAAGAAAAACAAGTTGTCAACGGGAGGGAGTGTCAACAGCATACCCATTTCTAACATAAAAGGCAGAATCGGTTTTATTTTCCTGAAATTAAAACTCTTGGAAAGAGAGGGGCGATCACAAGAAAAACAAGTTGTCTACGGGAGGGAGTGCCAACTGCATACACATTTCTAATATAAAAGGCAGAGTCGGTTTTATTTTTCTGTACTCAAAGCTCTTGGGAAGGAGAGGTGCGATCGCAAGAAAAACAAGTTGTCAATGGGAGGGAGTGTCAACAGCATACCCATTTCTAACATAAAAGGCAGAATCGGTTTTATTTTCCTGAAATTAAAACTCTTGGAAAGAGAGGGGCGATCACAAGAAAAACAAGTTGTCTACGGGAGGGAGTGCCAACTGCATACACATTTCTAATATAAAACGCAGAACCGGTTTTATTTTCCTGTATTCAAAGCTTTTGGGAAGGAGAGGGGCGATCGCGAGAAAAACTAGTTGTCAACGGGAGGGTGTGCCAACAGCATTCACATTTTTAATATAAAAGGCAGAATCGGTTTTATTTTCCTGTACTAAAAGCTCTTGGGAAGGAGAGGGGCGATCGCAAGAAGAATAAGTTGTCAACGGAAGGGAGTGCCAACAGCATACACATTGGTAATATAAAAGGCAGAATCGGTTTTATTTTCCTGTACTCAAAGCTCTTGGGAAGGAGAGGGGCGATCGCAAGAAAAACAAGTTGTCAACGGAAGGGAGTGCCAACAGCATACACATTTCTAATATAAAAGGCTGAATTGGTTTTATTTTCCTGTACTCAAAGCTCTTGGGAAGGAGAGGGGCGATCGCAAGAAAAACAAGTTGTCAACGGAAGGGAGTGCCAACAGCATACACATTTCTAATATAAAAGGCAGAATTGGTTTTATTTTCCTATACTCAAAGCTCTTGGGAAGGAGAGGGGCGATCGCAAGAAAAACAAGTTGTCAACGGAAGGGAGTGCCAACAGCATACACATTTCTAATATAAAAGGCAGAATCGGTTTTATTTTCCTGTACTCAAAGCTCTTGGGAAGGAGAGGGGCGATCGCAAGAAAAACAAGTTGTCAACGGAAGGGAGTGCCAACAGCATACACATTTCTAATATAAAAGGCAGAATCGGTTTTATTTTCCTATACTTAAAGCTCTTGGGAAGGAGAGGGGCGATCGCAAGAAAAACAAGTTGTCAACGGAAGGGAGTGCCAACAGCATACACATTTGTAATATAAAAGGCAGAATCGGTTTTATTTTCCTGTACTCAAAACTCTTGGGAAGGAGAGGGGCGATCGCAAGAAAAACAAGTTGTCAACGGAAGGGAGTGCCAACAGCATACACATTTCTAATATAAAAAGCAGAATTGGTTTTATTTTCCTGTACTCAAAGCTCTTGGGAAGGAGAGGGGCGATCGCAAGAAAAACAAGTTGTCAACGGAAGGGAGTGCCAACAGCATACACATTTCTAATATAAAAGGCAGAATCGGTTTTATTTTCCTGTACTCAAAGCTCTTGGGAAGGAGAGGGGCGATCGCAAGAAAAACAAGTTGTCAACGGAAGGGAGTGCCAACAGCATACACATTTCTAATATAAAAGGCAGAATCGGTTTTATTTTCCTATACTCAAAGCTCTTGGGAAGGAGAGGGGCGATCGCAAGAAAGACAAGTCGTCAACGGAAGGAAGTGCCAACAGCATACACATTTCTAATATAAAAGGCAGAATCGGTTCTATTTTCCTGAACTCAAAGCTCTTGGGAAGGAGAGGGGCGATCGCAAGAAAAACAAGTTGTCAACGGAAAGGAGTGCCAACAGCATACACATTTCTAATATAAAAGGCAGAATCGGTTTTATTTCCCTGTACTCAAAGCTCTTGGGAAAGAGAGGGGCGATCGCAAGAAAAACAAGTTGTCAACGGAAGGGAGTGCCAACAGCATACACATTTCTAATATAAAAGGCAAAATCGGTTTTATTTTCTTGTATTCAAAGCTCTTGGGAAAAAGAGGGGCGATCGCAAGAAAAACAAGTTGTCAACGGAAGGGAGTGCCAACAGCATACACACTTCTAATATAAAAGGCAGAATCGGTTTTATTTTCCTGTATTCAAAGCTTTTGGGAAGGAGAGGGGCGATCGCGAGAAAAACTAGTTGTCAACGGGAGGGTGTGCCAACAGCATTCACATTTTTAATATAAAAGGCAGAATCGGTTTTATTTTCCTGTACTAAAAGCTCTTGGGAAGGAGAGGGGCTATCGCAAGAAAAAGAAGTTGTCAACGGAAGGGAGTGCCAACAGCAAACACATTTCTAATAGAAAAGGCAGAATCGGTTTTATTTTCCTGTACTCAAAGCTCCTGGGAAGGAGAGGGGCGATCGCAATAAAAACAAGTTGTCAACGGGAGGGAGTGCCAACAGCATACACATTTCTAATATAAAAGGCAGAATCGGTTTTATTTTCCTGTACTCAAAGCTCTTGGGAAGGAGAGGGGCGATCGCAAGAAAAACAAGTTGTCAACGGAAGGGAGTGCCAACAGCATACACATTTCTAAAATAAAAAGCAGAATCGGTTTTATTTTCCTGTACTCAAAGCTCTTGGGAAGGAGAGGGGCGATCGCAAGAAAAACATGTTGTCAACGGAAGGGAGTGCCAACAGCATAAACATTTCTAATATAAAAGACAGAATCGGTTTTATTTTCCTGTACTCAAAGCTCTTGGGAAGGAGAGGGGCGATCGCAAGAAAAACAAGTTGTCAACGGAAGGGAGTGCCAACAGCATACACATTTCTAATATAAAAGGCAGAATCGGTTTATTTTCCTGTACTCAAAGCTCTTGGGAAAGAGAGGGGCGATCGCAAGAAAAACAAGTTGTCAACGGGAGGGAGTGCCAACAGCATACACATTTCTAATATAAAAGGCAGAATCGGTTTTATTTTCCTGTAATCAAAGCTCTTGGGAAGGAGAGGGGCGATCGCAAGAAAAACAAGTTGTCAACGGAAAGGAGTGCCAACAGCCTACACATTTCTAATATAAAAGGCAGAATCGGTTTTATTTTCCTGTACTCAAAGCTCTTGGGAAGGAGAGGGGCTATCGCAAGAAAAACAAGTTGTCAACGGAAGGGAGTGTCAACAGCATACACATTTCTAATATAAAAGGCAGAATCGGTTTTATTTTCCTGTACTCAAAGCTCTTGGGAAAGAGAGGGGCGATCACAAGAAAAACAAGTTGTCAACGGGAGGGAGTGCCAACAGCATACCCATTTCTAACATAAAAGGCAGAATCGGTTTTATTTTCCTGAAATTAAAACTCTTGGAAAGAGAGGGGCGATCACAAGAAAAACAAGTTGTCTACGGGAGGGAGTGCCAACTGCATACACATTTCTAATATAAAAGGCAGAGTCGGTTTTATTTTCCTGTACTCAAAGCTCTTGGGAAGGAGAGGTGCGATCGCAAGAAAAACAAGTTGTCAACGCAAGGGAGTGCCAACAGCATACACATTTCTAATATAAAACGCAGAACCGGTTTTATTTTCCTGTATTCAAAGCTTTTGGGAAGGAGAGGGGCGATCGCGAGAAAAACTAGTTGTCAACGGGAGGGTGTGCCAACAGCATCCACATTTTTAATATAAAAGGCAGAATCGGTTTTATTTTCCTGTATTAAAAGCTCTTAGGAAGGAGAGGGGCGATCGCAAGAAGAATAAGTTGTCAACGGAAGGGAGTGCCAACAGCAAACACATTTCTAGTAGAAAAGGCAGAATCGGTTTTATTTTCCTGTACTCAAAGCTCCTGGGAAGGCCAGGGGCGATCGCAAGAAAAACAAGTTGTCAACGGGAGGGAGTGCCAACAGCATACACATTTCTAATATAAAAGACAGAATCGGTTTTATTTTCCTGTACTCGAAGCTCTTGGGAAGGAGAGGGGCGATCGCAAGAAAAACAAGTTGTCAACGGAAGGGAGTGCCAACAGCCTACACATTTCTATTATAAAAGGCAGAATCGGTTTTATTTTCCTGTACTCAAAGCTCTTGGGAAGGAGAGGGGCTATCGCAAGAAAAACAAGTTGTCAACGGAAGGGAGTGCCAACAGCATACACATTTCTAATATAAAAAGCAGAATCGGTTTTATTTTTCTGTACTCAAGACTCTTGGGAAGGAGAGGGGCGATCGCAAGAAAAACAAGTTGCCAATGGGCGGGAGTGCCAACAGCATACACATTTCTAATATAAAAGGCAGAATCGGTTTTATTTTCCTGTACTCAAAGCTCTTGGGAAGGAGATGGGCGATCGCAAGAAAAACAAGTTGTCAACGGAAGGGAGTGCCAACAGCATACACATTTCTAATATAAAAGGCAGAATCGGTTTTATTTTCCTGTATTCAAAGCTCTTGGGAAAGAGAAGGGCGATCGCAAGAAAAACAAGTTGTCAACGGAAGGGAGTGCCAACAGCATACACATTTTTAATATAAAAGGCAGAATCGGTTTTATTTTCCTGTATTCAAAGCTCTTGGGAAGGAGAGGGGCGATCGCAAGAAAAACAAGTTGTCTACGGGAGGAAGTGCCAACTGCATACACATTTCTAATATAAAAGGCAGAGTCGGTTTTATTTTCCTGTACTCAAAGCTCTTGGGAAGGAGAGGTGCGATCGCAAGAAAAACAAGTTTTCAACGGGAGGGAGTGCCAACAGCATACCCATTTCTAACATAAAAGGCAGAATCGGTTTTATTTTCTTGTACTCAAAGATCTTGGAAATTAGAGGGGCGATCACAGGAAAAACAAGTTGTCAACGGGAGGGAGTGCCAAAAGCATACACATTTCTAATATAAAAGGCAGAATCGGTTTTATTTTCCTGTATTCAAAGCTTTTGGGAAGGAGAGGGGCGATCGCGAGAAAAACTAGTTGTCAACGGGAGGGTGTGCCAACAGCATTCACATTTTTAATATAAAAGGCAGAATCGGTTTTATTTTCCTGTACTAAAAGCTCTTGGGAAGGAGAGGGGCGATCGCAAGAAAAAGAAGTTGTCAACGGAAGGGAGTGCCAACAGCAAACACATTTCTAATAGAAAAGGCAGAATCGGTTTTATTTTCCTGTACTCAAAGCTCTTGGGAAGGAGAGGGGCGATCGCAAGAAAAACATGTTGTCAGCGGAAGGGAGTGCCAACAGCATACACATTTCTAATATAAAAGGCAGAATCGGTTTATTTTCGTTTACTCAAAGCTCTTGGGAAAGAGAAAGGCGATCGCAAGAAAAACAAGTTGTCAACGGAAGGGAGTGCCAACAGCATACACATTTCTAATATAAAAGGCAGAATCAGTTTTATTTTCCTGTACTCAAATCTCTTGGGAAAGAGAGGGGCGATCGCAAGAAAAACAAGTTGTCAACGGAAAGGAGTGCCAACAGCATACACATTTCTAATAGAAAAAGCAGAATCGGTTTTATTTTCCTGTACTCAAAGCTCCTGGGAAGGATAGGGGCGATCGCAAGAAAAACAAATTGTCAACGGGAGGGAGTGCCAACAGCATACACATTTCTAATATAAAAGGCAGAATAGGTTTTATTTTCCTGTACTCAAAGCTCTTGGTAAGAAGAGGGGCGATCGCAAGAAAAACAAGTTGTCAACGGGAGGGAGTGCCAACAGCATACACATTTCTAATATAAAAGGCAGAATCGGTTTTATTTTCCTGTACTCAAAGCTCTTGGGAAGGAGAGGGGCGATCGCAAGAAAAACAAGTTGTCAACGGAAGGGAGTGCCAACAGCATACACATTTCTAATAGAAAAGGCAGAATCGGTTTTATTTTCCTCTACTCAAAGCTCCTGGGAAGGAGAGGGGCGATCGCAAGAAAAACAAGTTGTCAACGGGAGGGAGTGCCAACAGCATACACATTTCTAATATAAAAGGCAGAATCGGTTTTATTTTCCTGTACTCAAAGCTCTTGGGAAGGAGAGGGGCGATCGCAAGAAAAACAAGTTTTCAACGGAAGGGAGTGCCAACAGCATACACATTTCTAATATAAAAGGCAGAATCGGTTTCATTTTCCTGAACTTAAAGCTCTTGGAAAGAGAGGGGCGATCACAAGAAAAACAAGTTGTCAACGCAAGGGAGTGCCAACAGCATACACATTTCTAATATAAAAGGCAGAATCGGTTTTATTTTCCTGTACTCAAAGCTCTTGGGAAAGAGAGGGGCGATCACAAGAAAAACAAGTTGTCAACGGGAGGGAGTGCCAACAGCATACCCATTTCTAACATAAAAGGCAGAATCGGTCTTATTTTCCTGAAATTAAAACTCTTGGAAAGAGAGGGGCGATCACAAGAAAAACAAGTTGTCTACGGGAGGGAGTGCCAACAGCATACACATTTCTAATATAAAAGGCAGAGTCGGTTTTATTTTCCTGTACTCAAAGCTCTTGGGAAGGAGAGGGGCGATCGCAAGAAAAAGAAGTTGTCAACGGAAGGGAGTGCCAACAGCAAACACATTTCTAATAGAAAAGGCAGAATCGGTTTTATTTTCCTGTACTCAAAGCTCCTGGGAAGGAGAGGGGCGATCGCAAGAAAAACAAGTTGTCAACGGGAGGGAGTGCCAACAGCATACACATTTCTAATATAAAAGACAGAATCGGTTTTATTTTCCTGTACTCAAAGCTCTTGGGAAGGAGAGGGGCGATCGCAAGAAAAACAAGTTGTCAACGGAAGGGAGTGCCAACAGCCTACACATTTCTAATATAAAAGGCAGAATCGGTTTTATTTTCCTGTACTCAAAGCTCTTGGGAAGGAGAGGGGCTATCGCAAGAAAAACAAGTTGTCAACGGAAGGGAGTGCCAAAAGCATACACATTTCTAATATAAAAAGCAGAATCGGTTTTATTTTCCTGTACTCAAAGCTCTTGGGAAGGAGAGGGGCGATCGCAAGAAAAACAAGTTGTCAACGGGCGGGAGTGCCAACAGCATACACATTTCTAATATAAAAGGCAGAATCGGTTCTATTTTCCTGAACTCAAAGCTCTTGGGAAGGAGAGGGGCGATCGCAAGAAAAACAAGTTGTCAACGGAAAGGAGTGCCAACAGCATACACATTTCTAATATAAAAGGCAGAATCGGTTTTATTTTCCTGTACTCAAAGCTCTTGGGAAAGAGAGGGGCGATCGCAAGAAAAACAAGTTGTCAACGGAAGGGAGTGCCAACAGCATACACATTTCTAATATAAAAGGCAAAATCGGTTTTATTTTCTTGTATTCAAAGCTCTTGGGAAAAAGAGGGGCGATCGCAAGAAAAACAAGTTGTCAACGGAAGGGAGTGCCAACAGCATACACATTTCTAATATAAAAGGCAAAATCGGTTTTATTTTCCTGTATTCAAAGCTCTTGGAAGGGAGAGGGGCGATCACAAGAAAAACAAGTTGTCAACGGGAGAGAGTGCCAAAAGCATACACATTTCTAATATAAAAGGCAGAATCGGTTTTATTTTCCTGTATTCAAAGCTTTTGGGAAGGAGAGGGGCGATCGCGAGAAAAACTAGTTGTCAACGGGAGGGTGTGCCAACAGCATTCACATTTTTAATATAAAAGGCAGAATCGGTTTTATTTTCCTGTACTAAAAGCTCTTGGGAAGGAGAGGGGCTATCGCAAGAAAAAGAAGTTGTCAACGTAAGGGAGTGCCAACAGCAAACACATTTCTAATAGAAAAGGCAGAATCGGTTTTATTTTCCTGTACTCAAAGCTCCTGGGAAGGAGAGGGGCGATCGCAATAAAAACAAGTTGTCAACGGGAGGGAGTGCCAACAGCATACACATTTCTAATATAAAAGGCAGAATCGGTTTTATTTTCCTGTACTCAAAGCTCTTGGGAAGGAGAGGGGCGATCGCAAGAAAAACAAGTTGTCAACGGAAGGGAGTGCCAACAGCATACACATTTCTAAAATAAAAAGCAAAATCGGTTTTATTTTCCTGAACTCAAAGCTCTTGGGAAGGAGAGGGGCGATCGCAAGAAAAACATGTTATCAACGGAAGGGAGTGCCAACAGCATACACATTTCTAATATAAAAGACAGAATCGGTTTTATTTTCCTGTACTCAAAGCTCTTGGGAAGGAGAGGGGCGATCGCAAGAAAAACAAGTTGTCAACGGAAGGGAGTGCCAACAGCACACACATTTCTAATATAAAAGGCAGAATCGGTTTATTTTCCTGTACTCAAAGCTCTTGGGAAAGAGAGGGGCGATCGCAAGAAAAACAAGTTGTCAACGGGAGGGAGTGCCAACAGCATACACATTTCTAATATAAAAGGCAGAATCGGTTTTATTTTCCTGTAATCAAAGCTCTTGCGAAGGAGAGGGGCGATCGCAAGAAAAACAAGTTGTCAACGGAAAGGGGTGCCAACAGCCTACACATTTCTAATATAAAAGGCAGAATCGGTTTTATTTTCCTGTACTCAAAGCTCTTGGGAAGGAGAGGGGCTATCGCAAGAAAAACAAGTTGTCAACGGAAGGGAGTGTCAACAGCATACACATTTCTAATATAAAAGGCAGAATCGGTTTTATTTTCCTGTACTCAAAGCTCTTGGGAAAGAGAGGGGCGATCACAAGAAAAACAAGTTGTCAACGGGAGGGAGTGCCAACAGCATACCCATTTCTAACATAAAAGGCAGAATCGGTTTTATTTTCCTGAAATTAAAACTCTTGGAAAGAGAGGGGCGATCACAAGAAAAACAAGTTGTCTACGGGAGGGAGTGCCAACTGCATACACATTTCTAACATAAAAGGCAGAATCGGTTTTATTTTCCTGTACTCAAAGATCTTGGAAATTAGAGGGGCGATCACAAGAAAAACAAGTTTTCAACGGGAGGGAGTGCCAAAAGCATACACATTTCTAATATAAAAGGCAGAATCGGTTTTATTTTCCTGTATTCAAAGCTTTTGGGAAGGAGAGGGGCGATCGCGAGAAAAACTAGTTGTCAACGGGAGGGTGTGCCAACAGCATTCACATTTTTAATATAAAAGGCAGAATCGGTTTTATTTTCCTGTACTCAAAGCTCTTGGGAAGGAGAGGTGCGATCGCAAGAAAAACAAGTTGTCAACGCAAGGGAGTGCCAACAGCATACACATTTCTAACATAAAAGGCAGAATCGGTTTTATTTTCCTGTACTCAAAGATCTTGGAAATTAGAGGGGCGATCACAAGAAAAACAAGTTTTCAACGGGAGGGAGTGCCAAAAGCATACACATTTCTAATATAAAAGGCAGAATCGGTTTTATTTTCCTGTATTCAAAGCTTTTGGGAAGGAGAGGGGCGATCGCGAGAAAAACTAGTTGTCAACGGGAGGGTGTGCCAACAGCATTCACATTTTTAATATAAAAGGCAGAATCGGTTTTATTTTCCTGTACTAAAAGCTCTTGGGAAGGAGAGGGGCGATCGCAAGAAAAAGAAGTTGTCAACGGAAGGGAGTGCCAACAGCAAACACATTTCTAATAGAAAAGGCAGAATCGGTTTTATTTTCCTGTACTCGAAGCTCTTGGGAAGGAGAGGGGCGATCGCAAGAAAAACATGTTGTCAGCGGAAGGGAGTGCCAACAGCATACACATTTCTAATATAAAAGGCAGAATCGGTTTATTTTCGTTTACTCAAAGCTCTTGGGAAAGAGAAAGGCAATCGCAAGAAAAACAAGTTGTCAACGGAAGGGAGTGCCAACAGCATACACATTTCTAATATAAAAGGCAGAATCGGTTTTATTTTCCTGTACTCAAATCTCTTGGGAAAGAGAGGGGCGATCGCAAGAAAAACAAGTTGTCAACGGAAAGGAGTGCCAACAGCATACACATTTCTAATAGAAAAAGCAGAATCGGTTTTATTTTCCTGTACTCAAAGCTCCTGGGAAGGATAGGGGCGATCGCAAGAAAAACAAATTGTCAACGGGAGGGAGTGCCAACAGCATACACATTTCTAATATAAAAGGCAGAATAGGTTTTATTTTCCTGTACTCAAAGCTCTTGGTAAGAAGAGGGGCGATCGCAAGAAAAACAAGTTGTCAACGGGAGGGAGTGCCAACAGCATACACATTTCTAATATAAAAGGCAGAATCGGTTTTATTTTCCTGTACTCAAAGCTCTTGGGAAGGAGAGGGGCGATCGCAAGAAAAACAAGTTGTCAACGGAAGGGAGTGCCAACAGCATACACATTTCTAATAGAAAAGGCAGAATCGGTTTTATTTTCCTCTACTCAAAGCTCCTGGGAAGGAGAGGGGCGATCGCAAGAAAAACAAGTTGTCAACGGGAGGGAGTGCCAACAGCATACACATTTCTAATATAAAAGGCAGAATCGGTTTTATTTTCCTGTACTCAAAGCTCTTGGGAAGGAGAGGGGCGATCGCAAGAAAAACAAGTTTTCAACGGAAGGGAGTGCCAACAGCATACACATTTCTAATATAAAAGGCAGAATCGGTTTCATTTTCCTGAACTTAAAGCTCTTGGAAAGAGAGGGGCGATCACAAGAAAAACAAGTTGTCAACGCAAGGGAGTGCCAACAGCATACACATTTCTAATATAAAAGGCAGAATCGGTTTTATTTTCCTGTACTCAAAGCTCTTGGGAAAGAGAGGGGCGATCACAAGAAAAACAAGTTGTCAACGGGAGGGAGTGCCAACAGCATACCCATTTCTAACATAAAAGGCAGAATCGGTTTTATTTTCCTGAAATTAAAACTCTTGGAAAGAGAGGGGCGATCACAAGAAAAACAAGTTGTCTACGGGAGGGAGTGCCATCAGCATACACATTTCTAATATAAAAGGCAGAGTCGGTTTTATTTTCCTGTACTCAAAGCTCTTGGGAAGGAGAGGGGCGATCGCAAGAAAAAGAAGTTGTCAACGGAAGGGAGTGCCAACAGCAAACACATTTCTAATAGAAAAGGCAGAATCGGTTTTATTTTCCTGTACTCAAAGCTCCTGGGAAGGAGAGGGGCGATCGCAAGAAAAACAAGTTGTCAACGGGAGGGAGTGCCAATAGCATACACATTTCTAATATAAAAGACAGAATCGGTTTTATTTTCCTGTACTCAAAGCTCTTGGGAAGGAGAGGGGCGATCGCAAGAAAAACAAGTTGTCAACGGAAGGGAGTGCCAACAGCCTACACATTTCTAATATAAAAGGCAGAATCGGTTTTATTTTCCTGTACTCAAAGCTCTTGGGAAGGAGAGGGGCTATCGCAAGAAAAACAAGTTGTCAACGGAAGGGAGTGCCAACAGCATACACATTTCTAATATAAAAAGCAGAATCGGTTTTATTTTTCTGTGCTCAAAACTCTTGGGAAGGAGAGGGGCGATCGCAAGAAAAACAAGTTGTCAACGGGCGGGAGTGCCAACAGCATACACATTTCTAATATAAAAGGCAGAATCGGTTTTATTTTCCTGTACTCAAAGCTCTTGGGAAGGAGAGGGGCGATCGCAAGAAAAACAAGTTGTCAACGGGAGGGAGTGCCAACAGCATACACATTTCTAATATAAAAGGCAGAATCGGTTTCATTTTCCTGTACTCAAAGCTCTTGGGAAGGAGAGGGGCGATCGCAAGAAAAACAAGTTGTCAACGGAAGGGAGTGCCAACAGCATACATATTTCTAATATAAAAGGCAGAATCGGTTTTATTTTCCTGTACTCAAAGCTCTTGGGAAGGAGATGGGCGATCGCAAGAAAAACAAGTTGTCAACGAGAGGGAGTGCCAACAGCATACACATTTTTTATACAGGGTGATTCAAAAATCGATCACGAAACTTAAGGGGGTGATTCTACTTGACAAAATAAGGTTAGAGCTTCATATAATTTTTTTTCAAAATGTCATTCGTTTTCGAGTTACAAGCCGTCCAAGTTCAAGTTTTTATTTTTTGTTTTTTGAATTACTCGCTTACAGGAAAACCGATTTGACTAATATTTGAAAGATAGGCTAAGTCTTCTGCGCTTCATCATTTTAGTAACAATTCACATTGATTGTTTGCCGCTAAAGGGCACTTTACCTACATTGAAAATTGTTTTTTTGTCATAATTTTTTAGTGTTGACAGCTACAGTAGTTTTTGGCATAATTTCTGAAAGACTGATGCCAGGTCTTTAAAAAAGGTGCTCTTTATTTACATCGCTAAACCCAACGGTTTAGACGTAAATCACCCTTAAAAATTAAGTGGTAAATTTACTTTTCTCATTTCATTACCACCAGCTACCAGGTAAATAGCTATCAAAGTATACTAGAGCTGTCAGTTTAACATCAAATAAATTCGCTTTTTAAACTATTTAATTTATAATCTTAAAATAACTAATAATGGCTAATCACCAATATTCAAATATCGAATATTGTGATATCCATTTTTGTTATGGAAAAGCAAATGGTAATGCAGAGTTGGCAAGAAGATATTATATGGAGACTTATCCGGAAAGAAATATCCCTCATGCTCAAACATTTTCCAGTGTGCACAGGAGGCTTGCGGAATGTGGTTCCTTTAAAAGTTATAATGGAAATAGGGGAAGACCTAGAACTGCTAGAAACGTGCAACAAGAAGAAAGAGTGCTTGAAATTATTGAAGATAATCCAGGTATTAGTACTAGAAAAATTGGGAATGAAGTGCGGCTCTGTCAGGCTAGTTCATGGAGGATACTAAGAGAAGAACAACTCTACCCGTTTCATTCAAAAAAGGTGCAGGCTCTTTATGACGATGATCGGCCGAGACGGTTGGAAATGTGCAATCAGATCCTAGCTAAGTATGAACACGATAATCGATTAATTGGCGTCATATTATTCACTGACGAAGCTGGTTTCACTCGTGATGGCATAACAAATCTACACAACATCCACACATATGCTTACGAGAACCCAAACAATGTGGTAGAAACGAAACATCAGCGTAGATTTTCACTAAATGTGTGGGCAGGGATAATAGGAGATTACCTTATTGGTCCTCATTTCTTTGATGGCCCATTAACTGGTGACGTATACTTAGATTTTATCCAAAATCGTCTCCCATTGTATCTGGAAGATGTGCCATTGGAAGTAAGGGCCAACATGTGGATCCTCCAAGACGGAGCTCCGCCCCACTTTAGTATACGTGTCCGACAGTATTTGAATGCAACGTATCCTGAGCGATGGATAGGACGAAGTGGACCATTGCCATGGGCAGCGAGGTCACCAGACCTTAATCCTATGGATTTTTTCTTTTGGGGTCATTTGAAACAATTGGTGTACGATATTCCAGTAATCAACGTCGAGGATCTTCGCTTCAGGATAAACGAAAAGTGCCAAATTATTAAAGAAACACCAGGAATTTTTCATCGAGTTAGGCGACATTTTTTGAAGAGTGTTAGGAAATGTATGGAAGAAAATGGGGGACATTTTGAGAATCTTTTTTAGTTTGTTTAGTACTGTTTCATTAATTTTTATCAATTAAATGTATATCGCAATAATCCATAATATGAATATTTACTGATTAGCCATTATTAGTTATTTTAAGATTATAAATTAAATAGTTTAAAAAGCGAATTTATTTGATGTTAAACTGACAGCTCTAGTATACTTTGATAGCTATTTACCTGGTAGCTGGTGGTAATGAAATGAGAAAAGTAAATTTACCACTTAATTTTTTAGGGTGATTTACGTCTAAACCGTTGGGTTTAGCGATGTAAATATAGAGCACCTTTTTTAAAGGCCTGGCATCAGTCTTTCAGAAATTATGCCAAAAACTACAGTAGCTGTCAACACTAAAAAATTATGACAAAAAAACAATTTTCAATGTAGGTAAAGTGCCCTCTAGCGGCAAACAATCAATGTGAATTGTTACTAAAATGATGAAGCGCAGAAGACTTAGCCTATCTTTCAAATATTAGTCAAATCGGTTTTCCTGTAAGCGAGTAATTCAAAAAACAAAAAATAAAAACTTGAACTTGGACGGCTTGTAACTCGAAAACGAATGACATTTTGAAAAAAAATTATATGAAGCTCTACCCTTATTTTGTCAAGTAGAATCACCCCCTTAAGTTTCGTGATCGATTTTTGAATCACCCTGTATATTGTTGTGTGTTTTCAGATAAAATGTCAATTTTCCGGTATTTCCCAATTTCCTATGATAATGAAAATAAGTCAGTTCGTAATATTTCGTCAAGTTACCCCAGTTTAAAAAAAAATGAAGGCTCTACCTTATCTGGAACCCGAGATATCGTACAATTTTGTGACGCGCTCCAATTTGAAGTTTGAATTTCAGAAGCACATCATGAGAAAGCCGAGCTTCCCCCACCACTCGCTACAAGGCACTTGCAAAAGTACCTTAACTTCAAAGGGCTATAAGTTCACTAACGATGCATGAATTTCATACTTATCAATTGCATCATGAAATCTAGATCTTCGTTTAAAATTTGTAAAAATTTCGACTCTTAATGCTTATAAACAAAAGAGATACGATTTTTTAAAAAATGCTATCCTAGCTCCTATTGGTCGTAGGAGACTTTTTTTTTAATTCGTGTTTTTTTTACCAGCTTTCAGGTCCACTTATTCACAAACTTGTATCATTAAAATTAACAAAGTTATTCCAATTGTTTATACGTAAAAAAGATACCCCTTCTTTAAACGGTTTTTTTAACAACAATTTTTTAAAAAATTCATCGTTTTTGCATCTTTGTTTGTAGTTTCAACTTGAAAGAATCCATTCCGCTTTTGCGAATATCTGTAGAATCATCTTCTGGGCAAGGACAATTGTTTGAATATTCAGTGTCTGGCATAAACAATTAAGATTATTCATAAACTACCAAACAGATTCGGTCCAGCTTTCGTAAAGTTATAAAGACACATAATGGCCTTATCATCAAGGGGTTATAAATCACTTTCGGCCTTTCTTGCAAAAGTTATTACCATTTATAAAATAGTGCAAAAAAGGTGGTTTTTAGCCATTATCTTGATAAATTATTTATCGATTTTGATGTATAAAAAATGAGATTAAAGATCTTTTCAATATCCACAACTTTTATTTGGACAAGTTTTCTCTAAAATGTAAACGGAAAATTCTGCAGAAAGTCAAATTTTCCGACTTTGCACGTTGTTTATAAAAAAAAACAGGGCCGATCTAGCTGTACTTTTTTACATATTTATCATCTGGGTGCCCCTTACGAGTTGAAACTTTCAGATATCCGCAATAAATTTTTTCACCTTCTTTCATGGGAGAACTGGATTATTGGTTCTAAGTTTGGAACTTTAATTATTTAGATCTTATATCTTGAGGTTTTATTAATTAATATGATCCATTTTATAAGTATTGTTTCTGTTTCTTATTAATACCAAAACACAATAGGTTAAACTAAGCAGGAACTTAATTGGAAAATTCGTACCCACTTGGACACTTTCTGACCATTCTCTAGAGCTTTAAAATTGATATAGGTTAGCTAGGTCGGTCCTTTTTCAGCAAAGTGGCAATTAAATTAGTTGAGGAATCTGGCAATAAAGATAATTTAGTAAGTTAGAAGTTAGGCATAATGAATAAATGAATGTAAATATGCCAGATCCAGCTTAGAGAGTATACCGTATAATTTTGTAAAAGAAAGGGTAATATAGGTTAACTGGTGGTAGGTCAAAGTAATTTATTTAATTTGCTTAATAGTTCTAGTACCCTTGCTCTTCTGAATATGCAGTTTCCAGTGAATAACAGTGGAATTGTTGTCAGTTATATTTCTTGATTAAGTGGATGATTTAGGAGACAAATTATTAAATGAATTAATATCGCGTACGTTGACGTGAGATAGAAAAACACAGGAGTTTTGCCGGGTGCTACAACAGTAAGTCTTAATGCATTTCCTGGAAATATCTCTATCTAGCAAGAATGCTATAGGAATTGGTAAAATACCTAAATTTTGCTTTTTAAATGAAACACTCTCTTTTTGAATATTACACAGAATTTTTGATAAATTTTATATGAAGGATTGTATAGTTATATTGAATTGATTCAACTTCTTTCTGTTCTGGAAAATGTAATTTTTCACAAGTTATCAAACTGTATAACTTTCAAATAATGTCTTTTAGCGTCGTTAGTCCGAGAACCCAGTGAATTTTCGTAGCCGAAGAAGAATGGCATTTCATCAAGTGTAACGTACGTGCCGCCGTGTTTAAAAGGAAGTGGAGGTCTACTTACAGGCGCTCATCTTGTACACATGATTCATTACGTACAGCTTCGTTGATCGTTGCATTAATACTTTAAGGACATGTGTGTGTGTATGTGTGTGTGTGTGTGTGTGTGTGTGTAATCGAAGGTTTTCAGGCATCCCGTGTATGTGCTGAGTCTCTCTCAGGACTGTAAGGCAGCTGACGTTTCGGTGAAATCAATTTCAAAGCTCACTATATGGCGTCTACGAGCGAACTGATTCCTGCGACTCGGGTGCTGTCGGTCCCGTGTGCGCGTCAGACGCGTTCGTTTTCCGAATGGTTCCGGCCAATCAGGTTGCGAGACCTGCTGCGCGTCATCGACCCTGTTGCCAGTGTTTGGGGTTGCGTTGCCGAGTTGTAATCTGTTTCGTTACTAAGTGGTACTGGTTGATGTTTTGTAAGCAGATTTTTCGAGGTATTAGGCACTCGCTGGCTATCATCTTTGCTATTTAAGTTGTTGGGCCTCTTTGCAATTTCAATGGCTTCCCTTAAAACTCTTGTGGATAGATTTTTACATCTCGATAGCATTTTTGTTCCTGAGAAATTTATCTTATGTCCTGTATTGAACCAGTGTTGGGCCAGAGCAGAAGAAGTTGTCGTTTGCTTGACAACGTTCATATGTTCGTCCCTTCTGGCGCTTATTTTACGGTTGGTTTGGCCTACGTAAGATGAGCTGCATTCTCCACATGGAATTTCGTAGATTCCCTGGTTTTCTAGAGGGATTTTTTCTTTAGGTGTAAGCGTAACTTCCGTTAATATAACTATGATTGACAGCGAGCAGATTGATGTTGTTCTGCGTAATAATTTCAATCTTTGTTTAAAGGTGCGTATAAATATAGTGAGCCGTATACGTGACGAGCCTACAGTGAACTTACAACGAGACTCCTTTGAATTTTTCCGATTTCTATTGATGTCGAGGACCTTCGATGGCCGGTCTTAAAGGGGGTAATAAATGCATTTGGGTTACAAGAAGTCAATTTTTTCATAGTTCTATTGTTTGCGAGTAGTTCAACGGAGACTCGCAGCGATCCATTTTCTGTCGGTTTTTTGGTGTGAACTGAAAAGATTTTTCTTATCTAGTGGGATGGGTTTATGACACGCTCTTTCGAAAAATTTACTTTGCAGCGAGACTGACGACACAATTTTTTATTTTTTGTTAATGAAATGTAATTTGTTGAGCACTTGGCATTGATTAAAAGTTGTTGATAAATGAATATGGAGAGGTTCGAAGAAAATATGTTGAATTTAGTTTTGGAGAATTTTAGAAAAGAAAAGGAGTGGATATGTGGAATGAAATTGATTGAATTGGAGTTAGAGAGAGTGCAAAAACGCTTTTTAGGTTTATATATTCCTAAAGAAAATATCAATTACCCTTATTTACTACTCCAATTAAATTTGAAGCCTCTTGAACTTCACAATGAATACATTGACCTACTTTATCTATTTAAAATCGTTAATAGTATAATTGATTCTCCACAATTACTGAAGCATATTGACTTCAATGTACCTCAGAGGAATAGTCGATGGGTTGAAATGTTCTCTGTTGATATTCATAGAACCAAGTACTCCACTTATGTACCACTAAATAGAATGTGCATTTTGCCTAACAAGTTTTCCCGTGATCATGTTGATCTAGATATCTTTAGCATGTCCTGAAATGGTTTTAAAAATTCTTTTAAAGTGATATTTATAGTGTAAATTTTAACTTCTCACTGTTCTTCGTGTGGTCTTAAATTGTTAGCGTACTGTAGTTAAATGAATACTTTGGATTTGTTTAGAGACTTGTCTGTAGGTTAATTTTTAAAATTATTCCAAGAAAAAAAATAAATTCCTAGTATTCTTTTTTCACAGGAGACATAATGAAAAATAACTTTATTAAATTTAGGAGTGCTACCGATTTTGTTCTAAAAACAGCCATGTTTCTTCCCTGTGGGGGCGAACTCGCACCCAAATCTCCATATAAAATTATCATAATCCAGCATATTTGTGTTTCTTTTCATAACATGAAACACCTCGTCATGGTATCCCGAGCTCAAATATTTAAATTTATTTAAAACAAAGCATCATTTTGACAGGGAATTGAACATATTTAGTACTGAATATAAGCCCCAATCTATCCCTTATACAGTATGTATTTGTTCTGACAGTGATACATTAGAGAATTTGATGAGCTTATTCTCGGCTTGTTTTATTTTTTCTGTGCCTGGAATTTTTATTATTATCTTGTTTTCTTGAGCGTAAAAAGTTGATTTATGGATTCAGGTACACTGCGGCCAAACATTTCGTATTTTTAAGATTTGAGATATATATATTTATAGCTTAAAATCTATTACTAATTTGTATAATTATGTGTATTTAGCGAAATATTATTATATAATATTATTAGTTGCCTATAGATTTTTCATTTTAAGCTTTGTCTTCTACCCGTGTTTGATAAAAAAAAATATGATAATTAATGACCTAAAATTATCTGATAAAGCAAATTTTCAACTTCAAGAACCTTATATTATATTTATGTATGCTATACGGGTCTTAAGCTAACCCAAACTAAATCCGAATAAGACGTCCAATGGTGGAATTTAATTATTTATCTAATGTAATCACCCAGAAGTTTGTATTTATAACACAATTGTTGGACAATTAGGCAGAGATGCCAGGCAATTTTTGGCTTCAAATTAGAGGGCTTTATTAGTATTAAAATGCCCCAAGAATGTGTTTAATTAAGACCTCAGAAGTTAAATTAGGCCACTTAGAATCACGGAAGCAACCCGACGGCATGAAGGGTAGACATCTTGGAATGCAATTTATAGTCGACTCAATTTGAGATACCTCCGTTTATAGCGCATTTTTAAATTATATATGCATAACCTCTGGTAAACCTTTGATGTTATATATATATATATATATATATATATATATATATATATATATATATATATATATATATATATATATATATATATATATATATATATATATATATACATCCAATTGTGTATAAAAAAAAGCATAAAAATGGATATTTTAAAAATCTTCCCTGCGCTCTTAGAGACCTAAAAATATATGGTTGAATAAGAATTTTTTCGCACTTTCTATTTGTGTAATAAAAAATGGGATTTCCATTTGAAAGAAGCACCTTCGCCTTGAAATTACCTTGAAGGTAAGATCCAAGGAAGAAATCAAATTCATTGTGTAAGTTTTGAATAATTTTCCCGGTCTCATGAACTTTAGGTAGACTTTTTAAAATAGGACAGATTGTAAAACACAATTTAAAAAATTTGAGTTCGAAAATTAGCTAAAATAACCCTATTTTACTCCGTACTATAGAAAAGAAGTTGTTTGCTCCTTATTGGCTTATATCCAAAGAAAATAAAAAATATTCCTTCTCTTCATTAGTGATTGTGACATATAAAAATCGTAGCTTTCGATTGCAAATGACCAACTTTAGGAAAAATGCATAATACATTTTCTTCTTCAATTTTCACCGTGAAAATGAGAAAATTTCGGAAAATGCATAACAACATGGGAAAGCTGAGGTCGAAATCTATAAAAATCATGTATGTCAAAATTATTTTTTGACTTTTTCGTTGACATGAAAAGTGGGTCATTTTGCGCCTAAGCGCGAGTCCAAGAAGTAGGGGAAGAAGACGTTCCAGATGTTCTCATGCATGAAGTAGAAAAAACTCTTAAGAGCATGAGGAATTACAACGCAGCTGGAAATAATGGTGTTACAGCCGAACTTGTAAAGTATGCTGGGAAAACGACTTGGAAAATCTCAGCAAAAATATATATCGACTGTCTAAAACCAAAACATATTCCAAAAAATGGAGTAGTGCCCATATAAGCCTCATTCACAAGAAATTTAGCAGGGAAGATATCAGAAATTTTAAACCAATTAACTTGCTACCAATTATATAAAAAAATATTTACGAAAATAGCAACAAAATACTGAGCACACTCGAATATGCATAACCTCGAGAGTAATCAGACTTTAGAAGTGGTTTCAGTACAATTGGATCATATTCAAACACTAAGAGAAATAATGAGTCGCCCGAAAGGGTATGGTCTATCACTAGCGCTAGTATTCATAGATTTTGAGAAAGCTTTCGATTCAGTATATCCTAGAGCAGTGATAGAAGCTCTAGTCGATCAAGGAGTGGGAAAACCATATGTAAAAATGTTAGCTAACATATATAGGGAAGCTACAGTTATAGTAAACATATATAAAACACTCTAGTGTTTCTTACCCAAAAAGAAGTCTGAAAAGCAGACACAATATCCCCGAAGCTCTTCGCAACAACCCTAGAGAATATCTTCTGGAAATCACACTGGAATAACCAAGGTCTATATATAGATGGAGAACTCATAAACCATAAGGATAAATGAAACCATGCTGGAAATCGTAGATGAATATATATATATATATATATATATATATATATATATATATATATATATATATATATATATATATATATATATATACCTGGGCCAACTTATACAAAAATCGGGTTCAGCACTTCAGGAAATCAACAGAAAAATTAAACTAGTGTGGTTAGCATGTGAACCAAACTCTATAATCTTCAAGTCTAGAATGCCACTATGCCTTAAGAATAAAGTTCTTAAAATGGTAATGGATAGCAAGCAGAACGGACGAGAGATGGACCACTCAGACAACTCTGTGGTATCCCAGAAACGCCAAGAAAGCAAGGAGACACCTGAATCTCAGATGGGCATTAGAAAACTGGCAAGAACAACTTGGTCCTGGACAGCTGAAGACAGAGAAACTTGGGCATAGATGAGCTTAAATTATAAGAACGTCCAATAAATTACTTCACCAAATAGAAGAATAAACTATAAGAACATTGAATTGGGGAGGATGTATCGTAATTGAAAACGGTTGATGAAGCTGAAAATGATGATAATAATGATCATCAGACATCATCCTGCTCGCCCTCAAACATAATTATAATTATATATATAAATATATATATATATATATATATATATATATATATATATATATATATATATATATATATGTAATCGAAGGTTTTCGGGCATCCCGTGTATGTGCTGAGTCCCTCTCAGGACTGTAAGGCAGCTGACGTTTCGGTGAAATCTCATTCACCATTTTCAAAGCTCACTCTATGGCGTCTACGAGCGAACGACGCCATACAGTGAGCTTTGAAAATGGTGAATGAGATTTCACCGAAACGTCAGCTGCCTTACAGTCCTGAGAGGGACTCAGCACATACACGGGATGCCCGAAAACCTTCGATTACACATCACACCCGTGAGAATATCCGACATAACATATATATATATATATATATATATATATATATATATATATATATATATATATATATATATATATATATATATATATATATATATATATTCTCCAAATTGGTACTACTTCTTTCTCTACACCCACTAAATAGACAGAAAGATTCATTTACAAATTAAGTAATAATGGGTTGCTTGAAAAAAATAAATTTTTTGGGTAAATTCTCCATCTTTTAATCCTTTTCATTTAAAAACCTACTATTTTTTTAAAGAAAAATATAATATGCCGGCGATTTGCTTAATCTTTGTAGTCGAAAGCGTCGCTTTTCATATAAAAATTAACCAAAAAAAGTGTATAATCTTTTTTTAATTCTCTTGTGCTGATAAATTTTTTATCATCAAAAACATTTTTAAGCTTATAAAACAAAAATTAAAAGATAAATTCATATTTCTAAAATATCCTAAATTAATTAAAATTAAGTTTAAAACATTTATAAAAAATTTGTAACTGATGCAAATCTTAGTCTAAATGGATTTCTACTTCCCATATATCGAGCAACTAGAATTGCAAACTAACGAAGATAAAGTCCCTTGCCTTGACATGTTATAGACTCTTGAGAAAAATCCTTAACATTGCCAACACAACACCAACAGAATAATAATGTGTTCAAGCCCTCGATACAACAAAACAATTTTTATTTCTTATGAAGCCGATCATCACCGGAAATATACACATATCAGTACGTACGAATTGTTGGAGAGACAGGCATTTTAATATTTTCATGTTTTTTATGTACTACGTGTAAATGACAAATCGATTTTTACGACTTGCTCAAACAGATCTAAGTTAAAACAGCAAAAAACATTGTTTTTTTTTATATTATCCGTATATAAAGCAGATCGAATCAAATTATTACATTTAGTTCTATAACACCGCGTTTCTGCGAATTTGAATGCCATACTTATCTGGATTTATTTACCTAGTACGTCCAATGCTCGAGGATCTAAATAATTTCGCGCCTGGTATTTTGTAAAGCCACTCAGAAGTATTCATAAAAAGTGCAAAATATCATAAAATATTCGAAGCAGTTTTTGTGTATAGACATGAAAACGGTAAAAAGAACTTATACAGCCCTTAAAAAACATATAAAAAGTCTGTATCTGTCGTACAGAAGTGGCTAAAAGCGTATGATCCAGAAAAAGTCTTGAAGATCTTCCAGAACGTGATTTAACATATGTGAATACAAAAACCAAGACAAGTTGTTCTAAGAAATACCACATCTTAATCTGCAATAAACACAAAAGATACAATTCGACGGCGACTTGATGAAAATGGCACTAAGTATAGAATAAAGAAGCAAAATTCTTGTTTGAAAAGCACACATATAATGAGAAGTTTTTGTTCGTGTAATTTTAAAATAAAATAGGAAATTCTAGACTGTGCGGACATAATGTTGATGATCATTTCTCACGTGTTAAAAAGTACGGAGAAGTTCAAGACAATGGAGAAACTCCAGGTCTGAAAAATGACCGTTTCGTCTTGGTATCAGACTTACCAGGCCATTGCGTTCGATACAATATATATATATATATATATATATATATATATATATATATATATATATATATATACATATATATATATATATATATATATATATATATATATATATATATATATATATTATTCCCGGTATGTTATTTAGAAGATCTACACATTTTGGGGGGGGGGGGGAGACCGTTGCCCTAACTGCCCCTTCCTCGATCGGCCCTTGAAATGACAGTCAACTTTTTAGGCAGTTATATTTTGTCAAGAAATTTTTGTAGAACTAATTGTATATATAAGAAAAAAAAGTTCATTTAAGACAAATAACATTAATTTAGGTATAAAAATTATTATATATTTTATTAAATGTAATATTTTCAATTCGTTTGTGGCGTATAACTGATTCAATAGAGAAATACGGGCTTAAACCGAACACATACAAAGATGCAATCATAAAATCTCTTCTTCCTATGTACGAAGTTGTAAGCAAGGTCATTTAAAAATGCTAAAAGTTACATAAAGCTGAAAAAGTCATATTCTTTCTGCTGTAAAATAATGAAATTCAACTTTTTACAAAACCTTATGGCGGATTTCAGGTGTATATAAATTACAATGTAGTTCTTTTCCTCTAAATTTCTTTTTATCTCCTCAACCCGAAAATAAAAAACCGAAAATTATTACAGAAATCGACAGGATGTCACTAAAAAGGTGTTTCAAATTTTGCTTCTTAACTGGAACACAACAAAATAGAAATCTAGTACTAGTTTTTGTACATATTTGAATATCTATCTGAAGCTTTAAAACAAGAAGTCATAGTTTAATTTAATTTCATTTTAGAAAATCGATACAAAAATTTGAAATTTCAAGCCTGTTAGCATAATTTTTCTCTTCTAGCTAGTCCACATAGTTTTACTGATAGATTTGTTAATTTTAGGGATTAATAGAGTTCTACAAAAAAGTGAGAAATATCGTTATAGCAGAATTTTAATTCAAAAACTAATATGCATAACAAATTTTAAAATAAAATTTACATATCTTACCTGAATTTGTATAAGTTTGAACACACTGTAGTATAAAAAAAAGACACCAAAAAATTTCTTCTTTCATATTGTTTAACGAAAATAAATTTGACCACTGTTTACAAAAATATCACCTTTATGTTTATAAAATCGAAAATGATCCAAATTAAAGAACCGGTATTTAGGGTAACGAAGACATTATCGAACTTGGCAGGTTATCAACACGACATGGTCGATATCGTTTCACATTCATGTATACTTTGGGAAGTCATTACGTGTTCATCATATTTAAGTATGCTTTAAATAGCGTTAAATACATCATTTATGCTAATATTATTAGAGATATTTATGACTGACTGACTGACTTACAACGATTATTTTCTCTTTTAACCGTAGCTATTGTTTATGGTTAATCTACTTCGCACTGCACCAACGAACGTTACTTTTATTTCATTGCCATTCCACACACTTGAGCATCGATAGGTTAAAAAGAAAGTTATATTAAATCTATTATTTTTTTTTATAATTTAACATATAAATTTAAACTTAATTTAAATAAAATATGCATTTATTTTAGATAGTTTTATGTAGCTTCAGGGCACACCACGGGTCATGATTACAAAGTTCGCCTAAGTACCACTCGAACTGCGATATTTCTATAGGAATTTTTTTTATGTGGAAAAGCATTAGGGCAATGAAATAATCCTTTAGAAATGCTACTATCAAAACAAGTACACACACATATAATTTTCAATAAATAGAATAGAATAAAATTTATTTCATCCAGAAACAATATTCTTCACTTGATTTATTCAGTAGCATTCCAGACATTTAGCGCCTGGCACAAATTCTATTATAACTATACACTGAAAATATTAATACGTAGTTCCATCTTTCTTGCTCACGTACAATCGCCGTTAGATTTTCGTTTTTCCATTATGCCGTATCACGAAATGGACTCTTATGTTGCCGATTATTGAAAATTCGCACGTTCAAGCTGCTATTTTGTTGCTATTTTTTCAAACTAGTAATATGGAGAAAGAAAAATAATTTAAAACAATGTTTTTTGGAAAAATTAAGTAGTGTCATGATACTGTGGTACTACTTTATGAACCGCCACTGGTATTTTGATTTCTGAATTGTATTTGGTACCCTCAAAAACTTCTAGTTAAATGTTCTCGAGGCTGGTCCAATATTTAAAATTTTACTAGCGACCCGCCCCGGCTTCGCACGGGTGCAATGCTGATACTAAATACACTACAGAAAAACTGTGACCAGTGCTGTCAAATGTTACACAGAAAAATACTTGCAAGTTTTATATTTATTCCTGGCAATTCTTGGCAAAATGCGTGTGATAAAAAAGAGCTGATATAGCTCAATTAAACTGAATATTAGAAAAAACAGATGATAACAAGATAAATTTTAAACTGCAAAACCATAAAATAAAGAAAGAAATAACTACATGTGAGAAGCAAAACGAGATAGAGAGATTTAATTTTAGAGATGGGACATCTTATCGATTTTCATACACTGTATATACATTTCGCCTTAATATTTTATCAATTTCTGAGTACAAGATATCTATTCCTGGCAAATCCCTGACACGTTAGTATTCCTGGCAAAATTACTGGCATAGCTAATTATTCCTGGCAAATGCGAGGAATTACTGGCAAATTGACAGCCCTGACTGTGACTATTTATTTTATTTTTACAACAATTATTACATCGGCCTCCGACGCGCTATTTATAGGCACGCTGCCGCCGCCCCGGTCGGCCAGTACCGCCGCAAGCGCTACTTCCCGCAATTTTAAATCTGTAATATCTTCGAAAATATTCATTTAAATCTTGTGCTGTAAAGGACCATATAGATCTATATTAAATCAACAATGTATTTAAGCTATTTAATTGGATAAGGATTAATGCTGTATTGGTTAAAATCGCTTCAAAATTTGCCATTATTTGTCGTAAAAAGTAAATGACAAAAAAATGTTATTGTGGGATATCCATGAGAGATAGACATATACCATCGCGGAGTTTTCTGTAGACCTTTTCAATGTGTACAAATAATTAGTACATTATTTTGATAAATCTCGTAGGGTTCAGCCTGCGTTTGCAATGTAAGCGGAAAAAAATATGATAATTAACGACATCACATTAGAAACCTCAAAAATAACAGTATTTCTCCACTATTTAATGGATGTTATTATACATATAAACCTTCCTCTTGAATCACTCTATCTATTGAAAAAAACCGCATCAAAATCCGGTGCGTAGTTTTAAAGATTTAAGCATACAAAGGGACATAGGGACAGAGAAAGCGACTTTGTTTTATACTATGTAGTGAAGCTGTTGCGGGTACTATACGAGTATTTTATACATAATCTGAAATTTCGTGAATTTGGCTCCAAATTAGTAATCAGCAATTCCAAAAACTTCTAGACAACTCATTTTTCCTATTCGGTTATGACATTTATGGGATGCAATTTATATTACTTCGAGATGCTATATTAAAGCCGTCATCTTGAATTTAGAAATATATATATATATATATATATATATATATATATATATATATATATAATCGAAGGTTTTCGGGCATCCCGTGTGTGTGCTGAATCCCTCTCAGGACTGTAAGGCAGCTGACGTTTCGGTGAAATCTCATTCACCATTTTCAAAGCTCATTGTATGACGTCTACGAGCGAATGAGATTTCACCAAAACGTCAGCTGCCTTACAGTCCTGAGAGGGCCTCAGCACACACACGGGATGCCCGAAAACCTTCGATTACATATCACACACACACACACACACACACACACACACACACACATATATATATATATATATATATATATATATATATATATATATATATATATATAGTTTGTTCCATTTTAAAAAACGCACCCAATCATATGTTTTGTAAGAAAGTTTTACGGTTTGAAGTTTGAAGACACTCAACAGTGACCTGGAATTTGACCTAGAACTTGTTGTTCAAGGACATTTGAAGGGCAAGTTGATTTTTTTAAAACAGAACCACATCCAGAGGACATTTGAAGGTCAAATGTCCTTAAAGGACAAGCCGGAAGTGAAATTTAAGTCATCATTGTTTCGCTGTTCGATTTCCTAAAACTTTTGTGGAAAAAGTTTTTCTTCGTCACCCTTGTTTGCCGAGTTATTGGGTAATTTGTACCAATCAAGGTTAAATGTCTTTAAACCATAGATTGGTGTAAGTTTTCTAATAACTCGGCAAATAAGAGTGCCGAATTTTTTTTTTCTCGAAAAAATTTTAAAAAATCAAACGTCGCATTCAATGATGACGTTAAATTTAACATTGGGCTTGCCCTTTAAGGATATTTGACCTTGGAATGATCTCTGAATGGAGTTGGTACCACCTATGTTACCAAGATCGTTAGATAGAAAATTTTCCCCGCTGTCCATTTTTTCAATAAAAATGCGGTTTACTGTTAAAAAAATCAACTTGACTTTCAAAGGATCTTAAAAGATAAGTTCAATGATAAATTCAATGTAATCTTCTTTTAATTTTCTAGCTAAATTTCTCAAATTTTTCGACCCCACGGTTTATTCAAAATATCGGTCGATTTAGTTAGAATTTCCAATTATTTGTGACAAAAAAAAACAATCTATCTTGAGCCTCGACTTTACGTTACAATAAACTGAAGTTACTTTGTGAATTTATTTTTAAATTGAGTATTCCAAAAAAAAAACGAGGTAAACACCTATAAATTTGATATTGTCTGTACGATCTACAATATTAATTCAAAGCATGTTTAATTTCTTTTTACAAGATTAAACCTTAAGTTTTTAGTTTTTGATCGTTCGATATAGTGAGTTTTCACGTAAAGCAGTAATTCATCTTCTTCAAAAATTTTTCCCACCTGGCGCATCATAAAACAGAAAATTTGTCAAGTAAAAGTGTAGATCATTTTTACTGAATTAAATCTATTTTGGAACTTCTGTTCTAAACATTAATTTTTACATTTAGTGTTTACTGAGATTAAATAAACTGTAAAATATTTACAAAAATACAAAAAATTAAAATAAAAGAAAACCTATAAAAAAATTTAAAGTTCAATTAGGTGTTAAATTAAAAAGATAACAACTACAAAGCATATATTGTTACCAGTAAAATTATATTAATGAAATTTTTGATTAAAAATTCCATGTTTAAAATTAAATATTTTGTGATGATAATTGAATACTCTTTAAATAAATAAATCTCTCTGGATGTTATGTTTGTTCGAAGTAACGTGTATATATTCCCGAAATTATATTAATATTTTCAATTTATTTTCCAGGTTTATTAAATGGTGATATTAATTTATAAGTCACTTCAATATGGTATCAAAAAAATTAATAATATTAGTTAAATAACGTTTTATATAATTATTTATAAATATATATATATATATATATATATATATATATATATATATATATATATATATATATATATATATATATATATATATATAGTCCTTTTCAGGAATGTAAGACAGCTGACGTTTCGGTGAAATCTCATTCACCATTTTCAAAGCTCACTGTACGGCATAATGCAATGATTAACGAAGGCTATAGTGGATTATGTGCACTAGGTGAGCGCCTGTAAGTGGGCTTCCACTTTCCGTCATTCAAGGTGGTGTATCTCTCATAATTGATGCAAAGTTGTTTGTTTATAGCGTAAAAAAGCCACGAAAACATCGAATTTGACATTGCGATTAAACCCAGCTTGTACTTCTTGACTTCAACTATATGAAAATTTTTAATTTTTCAAAAAAACAAATTATAACAAATTACATGGAATCGAAATTTGTAATCAGGGAGTTAAGAAAATACATTAAAAAATTTTAGTGAAGCCATGTTTCTTTATCGGCTACGAAAACCCATTGGGCTCCCGTACAACAGATCCCTGCCTTGTAATATCCTTACGTAAATTATGCTTGTTAACATCTTAAGGTTAATTATATACACAATCAAATGTATGTGAAACTAGTGTAAAAGTTTGTACACAAAACGTTCATTCCGTGCCGTTTCCAAAGAAAAAATTCAATTTTACATTATATAAAAACTTTTATGTAATGTAGATATTACAATAAATTCAGGAATTTCTGCTAAAACTTTGTTTGAATTTTTACCTGAAAATATAGCTATAATCTTAGTTAAGTTGGTAGAAAAAGGGAAATTTTAATACACTAAAAAACACCTTAGGCAATATTAGATCGGAAATGGGATCTCAGGGACACGACAGGAATAATTTAGACCGTTTAGGGCTCTAGGGCCGAATTTTAGGGTATAATGTGGAAATACCAAGACTTTTTTAGCAAAATTATTTGGCTGCGTTATTGTGTAGACATAAAACACGAATAAAAACTTTCTGATTTGGAATTTAGTTTTTAAAATACAAATACAAGGACTATAAAATGATTTGTATTTAAAATTATATATTGTTTTTCCATTATAATTAGATCGATCATTCCAAGGAGAGCGTAAGACTGAAATCGAATTTAAATTTTTCCATCAGATGATATTTTGTTTTACATTCGACATTAATAATTACTTTTACCTTTGCTGCATTACCACAGAATAATTAAAATAGCATACATTAATAGTTCGAAGCTGATGGAATTAGCTTTTTTGGGTAGACGTCCGACGTGCTCCCCTCTTCTTAAGCCTGGGGCAAGCTAGCTGGGAGTTCGCAGCTACCGCAACATTCCGTTGCCTCTCAAAAAAACATTTAAGAAAAGGAAGTTTCGAAGCGGACATCCTGGCATTTCCCTGAGCTGATAATATTCGGGAAAGTACTCCCAGCACATATATAAGTAATGAACAAAGCTTGAGGGATATTTAGCCGAGTTTAAACTTTCGAATATAAATATAAATGTACAGATACATTGTTACCTAGTGCTAAGTCGTTACAGCGTTCTGTTTATCGTTTGTAAATGAATGGTTTTTTGTTAGTCCTGTTTGATCCGAAAAACGTTTCTTTGAAAATAAGGACTTACAATGAAAAAACTTCTATGGAATGTGTATCTATGGAGCATTAGCCATGCTTGTATCGAGGTCGGGCTTTCAGTAAAAAATTATACAGCTTGCATCCCCAGCAATGGAATTACACTGCATGATTCACTCATTTATCCTTGCTATCAAGACTATTCCAAAACTTTTGCAAGAAATACTCAATTCTTTTGTGACACTTCTCAGTTATATAAAATCTAGTGCTGTCACTACTCGTCTGTTCAAGGAAGTATGTAAAAACCTTAACTTTGAGCACGAATTTCTTCTTATCGACACTGCTGCTCGCTGGTTATTAAAATAATATATTGTTTTCAACTGAAAAATAAAATAAATCGTGAGTTTATCACACACGTTAATGATGAAACCTGAATTCAAAGAGATATTTATCTGGTATCTTCGATGCCTAAACCTCGTTGGGTCGTTTACATCACCCCATGACTGCGAGTTACTCGATGTCGATGGCCTTTGTAAATTCAAGTAGCCTCGGTGATTGAACTTGCGTAACGACTTCAGATGATAACATTGTATCTCCGAAATGTCTCTACCTCAGGCTGTTTGAGTGCTTTGAGGATATGGTCAACAGTTTCATCCTTCTCTAGACACCATCTGTACATCGGGTCATCAATAACGCCAATCTTATGAAGATGGGCTCGCAGGTGGCAATGTCCTCTCCGTAGTTTTACCACGATTCGCAGTTCTTTTCTTTCGAAGGAGAGAAACTTCCTAGTAAGTTGTGTATTAGGTCCAGGTATATGTTTCTTGGCCTGCCTCATTCTAGGAGCTCTCTCCACGATTCAATAAATTTACTGAAACAGGTAGAATTGGTTGGAGCCCGTATGGTTCAATCGCGGACTCGATCTTTACCAGACGATATGCTTATTCATTCCCATTCCCAGTGACCTGGGACTCACATGAGCCTGATTATACAGTCGTTCCTTGTCAGACTATTCAGTACATCATTGCACTCAGAGAGTAGTCGCGAAGTTACCACACTTGACTTCAGTATCATTATTGCAGCGCAACTGTCTGAACATATATTTATTGTCTTATTTCTGTTTATGTTTCTCTCACACAGATGACTACACTGCAGAATATTTATAAATTTCCGCTTAAAAGAGCATCGCTCTCTCCCTTGCCTCTATCGAATACTCCAGCTCCATCCTCAATATTTTCGGGTTCTATCTATAAATCACCAGGATCGATTTCACGGAAGATCTTTCTCCTCCTCCCAATTCTTTCTCTTGGGCAAAAGTATCTTAAAAGAGTAGTTGGGTGTCAAAGCCAGCGCCATGTTATCTGTTTGCATGGGGAGTGATAGACATCTCTTCATCACGCTTCCTCAGCCAAATGAATGGCCTGTAGTTCCAGTTCCGAAATGTCCCAGACAATTGAAACGATAACAAGACTTAAATTCCTAGTTCTCTGTGTATAAATGAAGTAGGTACATAAGGACCTCCAAAATTCTAGTGGGGGCAGTTCTCATCGCACTCACATTCCCACGTAAGCCATTTTTAAAACTTTGTCAAGGGTGGATCACCATCCAATATAGCACTTTCGGTGTTAGCTCCCATATGCAGTCAAAGTTACATTTGTTTGTTTACAAGCCCGGAAAGTACATATGGCCTTCTTGGTACCAACCTCGATATGATCATTCCAGCTCAGTCTCGAGTCCAGAATTACTCCCAGATATTTAGCTCTTCCCTTATATTGAAGGGTCCTTACCGTCAATGTAATTGTGGATAGTCTCGCCGTTTTCCTTTTTTTGTAAAAAGTACTATTTTGGCCTTGTTCGGGTTCCGCATCATTGGCCCTCCAGGTCGTGGATACCGCTACCAGGGCACAGAATGATCAGGTCATCGAGGTAGGACTGTGTATATAAACTAGCCTCGTTTAGTTTACTCAACAGGTAGTCCACTACAAGACTCTACAACAAGGGTAATAGAACTCCTCCCTGTTGACAGCCCCTACTTGATAGTGTCTTAACAGTTATATTGTTAAGCTCTGCATATATTAGTCTTTGAGTTAAAATTTCTCTGATCAGTGCGACTACTGTCGGTTCAGAGCCTCATCGTTGAACAGCATGTGTTGTCAAACGCCCCCTCTATATCGATGAAGGTATCTTAGGTGGATCTACCATTCGACAACGTGTTTTCGACTTTTATAACGAATCGATGTTACCCCGTATTGGTGAATTTTTCTGCCTGATAGACAAATTGTAAAGGATGTAAGGGACACTGCACAATTACCCCTCCCTGATGTGTCGGTCCACCAAACTTTCCAGTATCTCTAAATCTTTAAAAAGAAACTAGCCAGGCTGATAGGACGGAAAACTTAGTGTTTGTGTTGCCTGTTTTTACTACTTTTGTCTCACTCCGCGCCATCGATCTATACAAGCTCGGACACGTAATAATTTAACCAGATGGTTTGTTCTTCAGAAATAATATTTAGGGGCTCTTGGAGACTTTCCCATATTTGAACACCTTCGCACAAAAGCTAAAGAATGGGTAGTGAGGAATGTAAATAATCTAAGAGAACCAGAGGAAATTAATAACAACTTTTAAGCCCTTAAATTTGACATTCAACGTTATTTTTTCGGAGCTCTCTGAACAAGAACCTGCATTAATACGAAACCCGTTTTGATGTAGCTGATGTTGTCGACGTTTTCGATCAAGTGCAGCAGGAAGTTTTGGATAGACGAAAGGATTCCTCAATTTTTGGTGTGCTATGCGTCATTTGTATCCTAAAATCGCCATGCTTTCTTTTTGTATATTAGTGCCATCCGCATTTACTTATGTCTGCAAAAGTACATTTTCCACTCTTTTACAGATCAGACCAAAAGCTAGGATTAAGTTGTATGTTCAAGACACGAGATTAGCTTTGACAAAAATTCAATCAAGATCTTATAATACAATGTTTTGAAAAAGTTTAAAATTTTAGAATCAATTTTTTGAACTTTCATATTTAGAAATATAGGAATTCTAATAAAAATAATCAAATATTTTCTATATAACTGGATAATTTCTGTTCATAAATATCTATTAATCAATTTGGAAAATTTAATTTAAAAGCAAAATAATTCATTATTTTAAGTAGGCCGATTGCAATTGAATTATTAAAATGTTTTGGTTCAAATTTGCAGCGAATTGCATAAAAAGTTTCACGGTACTAGAAATAATTAAATACTTTATAATAAAATTAATAACTTTTACTGATTAATAAATTTCACATATAAAATTTGTTTTTTCGATAAATTAGATCAATATTTTAAATTTATTATTTGGTTTTTATTAAGTGTGAAGGTGTGATTTAAATTTTCACTTAATTAAATAATTCATTATTAAAATAGTTAAGGCATTTGCTAATGTGGTTTAAAATAATTTAGCTTGAAGACTTATAGTTAAATATGGGGTTTGAAACCTAGAATGTTCTTAACCTGATCTCAGTCGATTACTTTGCGTAATCAATAAGCAGTGGTCGAAGGGTTCAGAATTAAGTGAATTCCAGGAATTGATAAGTACGTAGTGATATTAAAAAACACTTGGTGGAATTATCCCTTAAATTTAGAAACCTGCTGGCAAACTTTTACATTTTTACATATATATTTATATTTGTTATTATCGAATTGATTCAACTGGAAAACAATGTTGGTCACAAATAATGAAAAACACTGAAATTGAAATGCAACTCAAAACAGATGAGATCTTGTTATAATAAATAAAATATCTAAACAAGTTCCTAACAATGGTAGACAATAGGGAGTCAATATCATAAAGACGATTGGCAAAATTCTAATTAACAACTGCCTTAATACCAATAGGCCAATCAACAGAGTGTTTTGCTTATAAAATCAAAATTAATGAAGCAATCTTGATGGTTTAAGCAGGTTAATTGTAGAGAATAAAAATACCAACAAAATGAACCTTAGCATCTAACAAAAATATCATAGGTAAGCAGCAACTGAAGCAATTTTATTTACTGTGATACATACATTTTTTTTTCAGTTATCATATTGATTTAAATATTTATTCTTTATAAGATAATATCACCTTCTGCGTTGTGGTTTTTAAACTGCAATTTTTTCTGTAAATTGTTTTTCAATAAAATTGCTGAAAAAATATAGCCGCTCTATTAAAATATATTCAACAAACAATGTAGTATATCTAAGGTAGCGTAAAATCTCTATATCTATCCCTGATACTGCAGGTTAAAGGTATAAACGTTTTTTCGAGGCGTATTATAAAAATACACGAATTTTCTTGTCTTTTCCGGAACAAAAATGCTCAGCTTCAACATTGTTTATCCAACAGTGTTTATAAAAGAAAAAATACGCGAGAAAAAGGACCTCGAATAATAAAATATTTTTTATGTTCGGATTTTTCAACAAGATTTACCCCTTTTAAAATAACTTAACATAAGAAAATGTTTAAAAAGGGATTTATTTTTATTTTCTCGACAAGAAAAGAACACATCTTATGCAGAGCTTTTCTATAACTCAATTTTCATAAAAAAATAATATACGGTATGTCCACGATGTTGTACCGCACTCTAGTAAACTTTGCACACAAAGCTACATTTAAGATGAAAGATAAATATACCATACCAACTTTGAAGAAGCTCACTATGTAGAGCGAAACGTCAGAAAAATTGTCGTCAAATGGAAAAACCTATACCCAAGAAAATATTACAGAAATATATATATATATATATATATATATATATATATATATATATATATATATATATATATATATATATATGTTATATAGTAGATTTTCACGGATGGTAGAATGAATAGTTTGGTTATTCCGGGTTTCAATCCGTTCGTTCAAAAAATCGTTTTCACGACGTTTCGCCAAAATCTCATTTGGCCTTTTCAAGTGCGGTTCGTCTCGTTACTCGCTGAGAACTGTTCTCAGCGAGTAACGAGACGAACCGCACTTGAAAATGCCAAATGAGATTTTGGCGAAACGTCGTGAAAACGATTTTTTGAACGAACGGATTGAAACCCGGAATAACCAAACTATTCATATATATATATATATATATATATATATATATATATATATATATATATATATATACGAATGGGATGTAAGGAGGCAGATAAGAGAACTGATGAAAGCTGGAGTCGATATGTAGAAAGAAAATAGCTAGTAGTATGATAAAAGAATGCTAAAATATATGTCATTAAATATAGTATTAGAGGAAAAAAGACCAGAAAGAGAAAAATAACATGGTACGAAGATCTTAGAGCAGCTATGAACGAAATTTAGCAGGATAGGAAAATTATCCATTTTGAACTCGAGTAAGTTATAATGACTAATCTATTAGCTCCTTGTGAATGTTTTCGTTAAAACCGTCTAGCCCATAACCTTGTTTGGGTGAAACTAATTTAGATGCTATAAAAAAGCAATTAGTATTACCAAGATTACCTAATCAAAAAGTGACAGAATCTTTAAAACAATGTAAATAAATCGTTCTTACCTTGAAGTATTTTAATTTAAAAATAGTTTTCCAGAAATTTGTCGGCAGGAAAATGTTGATAATGATTTTTGGTTTCGGAAACAATCCCCTTTACTTAAATTTAAATTAAATTTTCAATAGAAATACTCAGTTAACATGCGTCAGTTCCCCTTTAATTTCCATTTAACAGTTAACTCACGTGAAAATTGTTTTTTTTTTGTTTCCAGTCAATTTATATTTAATAATATAATGTACCTATGTTGTTTTAGCATTTGAAAGGGATAATAAAAGAAACAAAAATGCAATGCATTTTCGATAACAAACAGATTTATCTAGAGTTGTGCATTATTCAAAAATAATTCTATACAAATTATTTAACAGAGAAAACTAAACCGATTTAAAAAAAAAATGTTTTCTATTAACAATTATTATATACAGGATGCACCATGTTAAAAAAAAATCCACCCAAATATTTTTCAGGGTTCATAAAATAGAGATAAATGTTCTATACCAAAGTTGAAGGATTCGGAGGGCGACATCCAACAGTGACTTTGATTTTATGATTTTCAGAGGGGAGAAACCTACGAACCCAATCGACCAATCAGCAGGCGAGCAAATTAGACAAAAAAAAACAGGAGAAAACTGAGATCACCATCAGTTTTAAGTGAGTAACAAGACGAGGTGCACTTGAAAATGCTTGATAAGATGAATTCTGCAAAATGTCGTGGAAACGATTTTTTAAACGAATGGATTGAAACCTGGAATAACCAAATCACGTCCATTCCCCGTCTGTGAAAACTTACAACATAATATATATATATATATATATATATATATATATATATATATATATATATATATATATATATATATATATATATATTCAGAGGGGAGAAACCTACGAACCCAATCGACCAATCAGCAGGCGAGCAAATTGGACAAAAAAAAACTTAGGAGAAAACTGAGATCACCATCAGTTTTAAGTGAGTAACAAGTCGAGGTACACTTGAAAATGCTAGATAAGATGAATTTTGCAAAATGTCGTGGAAACGATTTTTTAAACGAATGGATTGAAACCTGGAATAACCAAACCACGTCCATTCCCCGTCTGTGAAAACTTACAACATAACATATATATATATATATATATATATATATATATATATATATATATATATATATATATGTATGTATATCTCAAAATATGGTTGCATGAGGCTGGAAAGGTACTTTTAGTTTCGAGTTTTTTACTAGTTCGATCAGCTGAATTTCAACCAATATTTCTTGGCATAAATGAGACGTTTTTTGGATATATTTCGTCACAAAAACTATTACCTATATTAAAAAAAAAACATGACATTAAAAAGATAATACTTAAATGCGTAGTATACACGTCGTGCACACGTAGTATACTGGCTCGTTGCTAGGTGATGGATACGTTGTAATGCGCTTCACGCAACAACTTTCTCACAGTTCTATCTACCTATAATGACGAGAGCATTCGTTTCCGTTACCTGACTAACTATTAATTTGATGATATTATTATCGAATTATTAAACATCAAACAATTAAACTTAGTTTCTTAGTTAAATATATGGTCTTTTGAAGTTGAGGAAAAATAAATAGGAAGAGTATTACAAAAATATATGTTTACAACATAAAAATAGTTTTCAATTCTTGTCGTATTTTTTAGATTCTAGTGTTTGTTTGAAGGTCATAGACAATGATGTTTCTTGCGAAGTAGTAGATATCTGTTGGACTTCCATTGTCTTTATTTTTTTTGAATATCACGACGTTTTGGCTAGTAGTTATCTCTAGCCGTTTTTCCCGCCTTTCACTTGAAAACGGCTAGTGATAACTACTAGCCGAAACGTCGTGATATTCAACAAAAATAAAGACAATGGAAGTCTAACAGATATCTACTACTTTGTTAGATTCTGTTATAAAAATCATGCTGATACAGGCAAGATGTAATATATAGAAATGATAATTTGAATAGTAAATACATTCTGCTACCAAAAATTTAAAACGTCACAAAAAATAACATATACCCGGAAGTTCTATTAATTCAATACCGTTCGAAAATATCTTGGCTACATTATTATCTCGGGTATATCCGAAACGAACGATTCTAGTACATCTATAAAATAATTTATAATGAAAATAATTTCGTCAAAACTGTAAACTAGTGTGGATGTTCATTAATTTAACTATATTTGTAAACTTTACTAATGAGGTTGTTTATAACTACAACAAAAAATGGTAAAACCAACGCTCGTATTTTTGTATAATACCTCTTAAACAACCCACGTGTGTACGTTTTGATGTATGGAGCTACACTATGGCTCTGACATTGTTAGTAATGTGAACGTTATTTAATTAGAACAAAAAAAGATCATAAAATATTTGTACATGCTGAAATAGGAGACAAATGAAAGTATATACTGGAATGTTTCCACTTTATTAAATTAATGTTATTTTTTGTAAAAAGTATTGTTACAGTTACAATATATAGGAGGGACTCAACACCTATGCTAATCTGGTTATAATCTTCCCCCTTCCTATAAGAGTTTATTTTTCACTTTTCAAAAAGGGTTCCATTCATTTTTTGTTTATTAATAAACTTTTACATCTAATGAAATAGATCTAGTACAAACAAAAAAACTAATAAGGGATTTATGTTATATACGGGTTGTCTCATAAGTTTCAGGAAATAAGGCTAATGGAGTGATACAGGAAATAGAGATCCTGGGGTAATACTACAGACCACACCCTTGGGGGTGCTAACCTTAGTTCCAGGAAATAAGGGCACTGACACAGACATAGCACAAAGTTTTTGGAAATGAGGATACTGATTGATAATACAGACACACCCTTAGTTGCACGAAATAGGGGTGCTAGAGTTGATAGCCCGTGATTCTAGGAGGAGAAGATGACATACTGTGATCTTAGTCTGAGGACCTATACTGGAGAACAACGAGGTCAAGTTGTAGTGGGATCAAACTGTGCATATGGGTTATACAGTTGCACAGACCAGACCTCATTTTAGGAGATAAAACATCCAAGCACGCAAGACTAATAGTATTCAACAAACCAATTGTTACATAAAAAAATAAATGACAGGAAATCCATAAGAGAAATTGCTGTCTCCCGAAAGTAATCAAAAATAGCCGATTTGATAGATAGATAGGTAGACAGATATTTTATTTGTGTCACAATTATTACAATTTTACACACGTCAAAATAAACATATAAAAATAAAAATTCTAACAAGATACAATAACAATCACACTGACAAACTTATGAGTTAAAAGATGCATCAAACCGGTGATTTTCAATAAACAACAAAATATTAATTCCCTATCACATTAACATATTTCAACAAAACACTAAGTCTGCATTAATAAAATCGTCAAGTGAATAAAAGCTATTTTGCATCAATATATTTTTAACTTTGCTTTTAAACAGATCAAATGATAGGCTCTTTAGATGCAAAGGAAGCTTGTTGTAAAATCGAGGAGCATAATAATTGACAGAATATCGACTCTTAGTTAGACGTACAAAGTCAGGTGCCATGAGTGAAGCATGCCTTGTATTGTAATGGTGAATGTCATTATGCAGTGCAAATTGTTCCCGTCTTTCATGGATCCATAATAAACATTTAAATATATATACTGATGGCAATGTCAAAATGTTTAGATTCTTGAAGTGGTTTTTGACGTATGCGCGAAAGCGCAGCCCCATAAAAATTCTAATGGCCTTCCGTTGCAGACTGAAGAGTTTGCCAGAATGCGGTGATGTCCCCAGATAAGAATTCCATATGATAGATAGGTGTGGATGAGGCTGAAGTAAGCGCTCATACATATTTCATGATTTGCAACTAGCACCAGATTTCTCAAAACAAACAAATTCTTTGAAACTTTATTTGACACAATCTGAACGTGTTCATTCCATAACAACTTTTGGTCCATATGTAATCCAAAGAATTTAACAGTCTGCCGATCACCAATCAGCTGTTTTTGAGTAAATATGACATTTTTAGTTTCATTAGCATTGAGATATAACTGATTGACATCAAACCACTGCGAGGCCCCCGACCGCACCTAAAGCATCGCAAGCCTAAGGCTCGTTAAATCAGGGTTTCTATTAGCCAAAGTTGTGTCGTCGGCATACAACACAACCCCGGAAGAAGAAGGGACACTATTTGGTAGATCGTTTATATATATTACGAACAGGACAAGTCCCAATACCGAGCCCTGCGGCACCCCGACGCTCACTACACCAGTCTCTGAAAGATTATCATTATAATAAACACATTGAACTCTATTTTTTAAATAAGACATAATTAGAGAGAGACTTGAAGAACCAAAACCATAGTGTTTCAATTTTGTTAGAAGAATATCATGTGAGATGCAGATGGTAACAAAAGGAAATTAACCTCAATTTTGCAATGACAATATTTGTGCAATTTCATTCATCGCAATAATATATGTTTCTTCTAAAGAAACATAAAGCCCCTTTAAAAAAAATATTAAATTATATTTTGATAAACCACAAATTAATAAAACGCAAATGGCACAATCCTAATTCAGAAGTAAATTAGGGGAAGTTCCCATTAGTCAAGATGTTTGAAACATAAATTATCATTTTATGTTTGGGTCAACCATTATTAATTGAGTGAAATCTTAATCTAGTTAACATAATTCCTCGTGATTACCACCCTAAATCAAGTGGAAATTTCACAAAAATCAGTTTATCTAAAAAGTTGCCTTTTTCCTTAAGACCGTTATAAAAAAATTAAATAGTTTATTCATGAATTTGACTCCAGTTCACTTCTCGTATTTGTTCGTTTGTTCGATTGTTCGTTCGTTTGTTTATTTGTTTGCTAATTTTATAATTATTAACAATTTTTTTTGTTTATCACAAATTACCTGACCATGTCCAGGTTAGTTCAGGTTAATTCAGGTTAGTCCAAGAAATCAAAATGATCAAACAAAAAATTTTGGTGGAAAGATGTCCCTTTATCAGCTACGAAAAACCCACTGTGCTCCTGGACCACAGAAACTTCCAGTAAATCCGTGACAGTTTGGTGTATCATTTGAGCAATAGGAATCATCTGACCTGATTTTTTTGACAAGACTGAACGAAATGAACCAAATTGAGATGTAGTTTCAAGAGGATGGCACCACTTCTCACACCTCACCCAAAACAATGACAAAAAATTATTGTTACAAACATCGCTTCCAGGTTAAATAACTGATTCGTTTCTGAGACCAACACTGGCCACCAGGAATCCGCGATTTAACACCCTCAATGTGTTCCAAAAATACAAAAGCAATGCAAGAAAAATAATCGAAAATATTCTATTTAAAACTATACATATTTCATGAATAATAGTGTTTAAATAAGACTCTTATTTCAAAGCAAAATAATCCTTTGTTTTAACTGGAACAATTAATTTTAAATTATTAAAATATTTTCATAACAAATTTTACTCGATTATATCAAAACACGATATAGTAGATACTAATTGCAAGTAAATATTTTATTAATAAATACTACTTAATTAAGTAGAAACTTTTAGTCAAAAAAAGTTTGACATGTTAATCAATTAAATGGAAAACAGTAAGTATACAATATACAAAAAGAAACACCATATTGGTCCGTGTCTAAACATATTGGTTCCAATTATTATGCATGAATGTAAAATTATCGTTATGATTATCTACTTGAGAATTGATGATTATCCTCCTTTCTAATCACCCCGACAGTTGCGGAATTGATATTCAGATTTTGTTATTCTCCGAAGTATAAAATACAGGTTGTCCCACAATTGCTATTACAGAAATTTAAATTGAATGAAAAATTGTGAGTTTTGAGCTGAACATTGGTAATAAGCATTGGCTTAACACAGTATTATTTTCAAAAAGTTTATTTACTTGTTTGTTATAAAAAGTGGTAGCAAATATTAAATCCGATTTCCAACAGAACGGTTATCATTTAAAAGTAAATAACGATGTTATAAATAACTTTAGAACAACGAACACTGGACAGCAAGAAATGTATTCCTTTTTTACAATTCCGTACATTAAGGGAACTTCGGAAAAAATAAGACGAATTACCAGTAGTTATAATATAAAAACATCCTTTAAATCAGAAAATACACTTAGAGATCATTTAACAAAAACAAAACCAAAAACTACCGATAAGAAAGAATGTGTACACAATATTCACATGAAACTAACCTGAACTATGAATGACAAAAAGAAAATTTATAGAAGCAGCTTACATTAAAAACAATAATAATTCAGTAAACCGAGTATTGAGATACCTAATCTTTGACAACCACTACTTTGTAACATCAAATCACTAACGTGTGTACAGTGAAGCGAAACTTTGCATTTTAATGGACAAAGTCGCTATATAAGCTCGTAATCTTAAAACAAAACATTCAGTTTATACTTGTTAACGATTGGAGACACAACCTAATCGAAACGTCATAAAAATAAATGAAAACAAAGACAATGCAAGTCCGAAAACCACATTTTAGTCAAATGTATTTGTGTAAACGTACAACAAGATATATAATCACAAAAAGGAACTTAAATAAGGGAGTAAAAAACAAAGTTGTAAAAAAGCTTATATTCTCGTATAATCAAAATTTCATATGTATATGTACGTAAAAGACTGCCATAACTTATTTACTGAATAGGACGAAATTTCTGCAAAACTTAGAACTTTCATTATTTATATTCAAAGAACGAAGGAAACTTCCTTCCAAGGTCAAATAACGCCGAAGTCGAAAATCCTATAGACACACCTCCTTACATCCGACTGGAGGGTTACTCTTATTTACTACTACCCTATAAAATATTTTACCAGCGCTCAAAAGGACACAAAGTCAACATATGTTAACACAAATTTAGATATTGAAACTCAAAAGGCACGAAAATCAACTTTATAAATATGGGGGAAATATAACTGAAAATATTATGTAGAAAATGGTATTTCTACATGTGTAAAATTTACCGTATAAAAAGATTCGGATTTTTAACTCTAATACGTGGGAAATATTGGGTTCACAGTATAGGATATTTTTACTACTACAACCGAATAATTTCTAAATTGGAAATTTTACAAATAGTTTCAAAAAACCCATCAGGATGACGATTGGTGGAGAGAAGAAGGCATTTGTTGAAGATAAAATTCGAGGTAATTAAGATAAAAAAAAACTTTGAGTGTTGATATGTTAAAGTACTGCTGCTCCTAAATTATGCCATTGGTGACTCCTAGGGTAGTACCACAATGCCATGGAACTACTAAATTTTTTCTTTAACTTTAAACTATACTAGGATATCAAATTAAACAGCTGTGTTTAATACTGTCGATATTTTTCAGGTCACTGTACAGGGTGAGTCAACGATTGGATGAAGTAAGTTTGTGCCTTTTTGGTGAAATTTACAAAGAAACCATATTTATTGTTTGATACAGTTTATTTTTACGCAAATTTTAAAAATATTTAGGACTCTACAGGGTGACCCAAAAAACTAGGACAGCATAAAGTTGTATTTTTTTAAATAGAACACCCTATATACGAATCGTATTTTCGATTTAGCTTATAATTTTAAATCTTTTTCATTAAGGATTTACTATAACAAAAGTTTATAGTTTCTGAGATAATTAAGTTTAAAGAAAAAAAGTCACATTTTCAAGCATCAATTCAATCCTAAATAACGTTTTCAATTTTGTGAAAAATATATTCAAATTTGGAATTTAGCAAGGCCAAGGACAAGTTAACATAATTTTTACCTAATATTTGCAATAAAAGCTACAGGGTGTTGAACACATCGGCTCAAATTTGAACAAGTTTAAATGAATAAATATCTTTTTTTTAAATGGTACACCCTGTATATTTTTATGTTATTTAATAGAGTAATAAAAACCCTAAAAGTTTTGTTCAATATATCCTATACCTATTTATAATAGTTTTTGAGATATTTCAGTTTTTCTTATTTTCCATACTTTTTTACAGAAATAGTCTTCATTATCATAGTAGCCATGTAAAATAATAAAAAGAAACTACAGAAACAAACAGAATGTGGTTAAATATGATGAAATACATTATTCGTTATATTACAACGGCAATAGTTTAATTAAACATAATGTGAACAAATTAACACAACAATAACGACAAAGCAAATACATATTTCTTTTTATACTAAATTGAAACAAAAAAATTACCTATTAAATACTGAGATTAATTATTTTTTTTTAATAAGTGTTCGAATAAACGACCCTCTTGTGCAATGCACAAATTTAGTCTTTTTTGCAGATTTTCTCGGACCCTGGACAAAATTAGTGGCGTTATTGTTCTACAGGTATCCCTAATCCTGTTTCGCATATCTTCCACTGTTGTTGGTGGATTAACATACACCTTATTTTTAATATAACCCCATAGGAAGAAATCTAATGGGGTGATGTCGCAAGACCTTGGTGGCCACTCAATGAAACCCCCACGTCCAATCCATTTTTGCGGATATCGTTGGTCCAAAAACGCACGAACTTCACGATGGCAATGCGGAGGCGCACCATCGTGCTGGAACCACATACTGTCGAGCTCATCCCTATCGAGACCTTGAAGCAGTTGGGGTAGTTCTTCTTGTAGAAAGTTCAGGTAACTATGGCCATTTAGTGGTTCATTAAAAAGTGGGGTCCAATAATTCGATTATGATGAATACCACACGAAACATTTAATGACCAGTGGTTTTGATGTTGCACCTCTCTAATCCAAAATGGGTTTTCTGTGGCATAATAATGCATGTTGCGTCTATTTACGGTACCGTTACTTCTAAAAGTAGCTTCATCACTAAACATTACCTTGCGTAATAAATTTGGATTTAATTGAATCTCCGCATTTATTGTACGACAAAAATTTACACGACTTTCAAAATCCTGTCCATGCAATTCTTGGTGTAATTCCATGTGATATGGATGATACCTATATTTCTTGGTAGTACGATTAGCGGTGGATTGTGATGTTTCACATAATGCTGCTAACTGACGGCTACCAATATAAGGATTTTCCTGAACATTTAACAATACTTGTAGTTCTTTTTCTTCATTAGTTACTGGTTTGTTGACCACTTTACGTTTTGGATAATCAACAGTACCAGAAGAATCAAATCTTTGCATTAAGTTTTGAAAAGTATGGGTATTAGGCTGGCGTCGATCAGGATACTTCATTTTGTAAATTCTTTGAGCAAGAAGGCAATTTTTTTGAGCGTCTCCTATTGTATAAATCATATTTATTAACTCATTCTTTGGAAAATTCATTTTACAATATAAGATGAATACAAAAAAAAACCAAACTAAACTACATAAAAACCAAAAGAAGCGATTGCGGTTATAAATTTGACACACAGAAAAATGTTCTTTTACATTGTTTTTGCCATGGCTACTATGATAATGAAGACTATTTCTGAAAAGTATGGGTATTAGACTGGCGTCGATCAGAATACTTCATTTTGTAAATTCTTTGAGCAAGAAGGCAATTTTTTTGAGCGTCTCCTATTGTATAAATCATATCTGTTAACTCATTCTTTGGAAAATTCATTTTACAATATAAGATGAATACAAAAAAAAACCAAACTAAACTACATAAAAACCAAAAGAAGCGATTGCGGTTATAAATTTGAAACACAGAAAAATGTTTTTTTACATTGTTTTTGCCATGGCTACTATGATAATGAAGACTATTTCTGTAAAAAAATATGGAAAATAAGAAAAACTGAAATATCTCAAAAACTATTATAAATAGGTATAGGATATATTGAACAAAACTTTTAGGGTTTTTATTACTCTATTAAATAACATGAAACTATATGTACCATTTAAAAAAAAGATATTTATTCATTTAAACTTGTTCAAATTTGAGCCGATGTGTTCAACACCCTGTAGCTTTTATTGCAAATATTAGGTAAAAATTATGTTAACTTGTCCTTGGCCTTGCCAAATTCCAAATTTGAATATATTTGTCACAAAATTGAAAACGTTATTTAGGATTGAATTGATGCTTGAAAATGTGACTTTTTTTCTTTAAACTTAATTATCTCAGAAACTATAAAGTTTTGTTATAGTAAACCCTTAATAAAAAAAATTTTAAATTATAAGCTAAATCGAAAATACGATTCGTATATAGGGTGTTCTATTTAAAAAAATACAACTTTATGCTGTCCTAGTTTTTTGGCTCACCCTGTAGAGTCCTAAATATTTTTAAAATTTGCGTAAAAATAAACTGTATCAAACAATAAATATAGTTTCTTTGTTAATTTCACCGAAAAGGCACAAACCTACTTCATCCAATCGTTGACTCACCCTGTACGGGACGAACTTACAGTACTAGTTCCGTTAGGTTATTCAAAGGCTTTTGATGAAATAAATCACCAATATCTGATTGTTATTTTGAAGTATCTGGATTTTCAGATATAATTAAAGAATACTTAAAGGATAGAAATCAGAGGGTTTTCTTAATTGGAAAGTTATCAATTCTGGGGTCAGTATTCTCCTTCATGTCAGAGATCATAACTTACCTGAAAGTTTGTAAACCTCATATTTGTGCTGACGACACTTCAATTTACATATCTTTTGAATCCAATGTAATTATGGGTATTAGCAATGAGATAAATGATGACCTGAGTGCTGTCTTATTATAAATATCAACAAGACTCAAGGGCAATGTTCATTAAATTGAAATTAATAGTACTCTGAATAATAATCTAGGCTTGTGCGTCGACACTGATATAAGGTTTTCTGAGCACCTAAATATTTTTATTGTATAGAAATATTCTTCAGAACGTCGGTATTCCCTTGATGAGGGGGCACAAGAGGAAGAGAACAAGCGATTTCTGTTAAGCTAAGAAATATTGGATGGTTGCATTTTGATACTTTTTATAAAAATATAATCAAATACCGCTATTTACATAAAAAAAATTAATTTCGCAATGTGTATATACGTCACAAATTTAATTTTACTCCACTATAACACGTAACTACTAAGTTTTAATGTAGCAAAGTTGCTGTAAGTTTAAAGTTTTACTTCGTTATCAAATTTAAAAGAGTAGTAAGGAAAATTATAAATAATCTTATGCAATTTAAACTATTTAAACCTTGTAAAAATGTATGTTTATTATTATTATCAATGTTCTCCTTTGTATTTGTGGTATGATCTATTTCATATTTGTTATTTTTCAGGTTGAGTGAAGATGCCTGCTGCTTCAACTTTGGCACTTGTAATCAAGTTCCAAGAGCTACAGATTAAGAAAAAGAAAACCGATCCTGCCTCTTACACTAGGAATGTGAATACTGCTACCATTTCCCCCCCCCCCCCCCTCCCGCGTCAACGAATTGCTTTCGTTTGTGATCTCTTCCTCAAAAGCTTCGAATTCAGAAAAATATTATTTTGATTTTGAAGAGTTAACTTCCGATGAAAAGTTGTTTCTGATCTCTCAAAAAGGATATTGTCTCATTTTCAGTTGTTGTTGGCTTTATATCTCTTTAACCTTCTTGCAGTGTTTTAGTGTGTCGAGGTATTATTGTACAGAGCTATTTATTGGATCATGTTGTTAGTGGTATTGAACCAAATTCGTTATTGTACTCGACTTAGAAGTTTCTTGTTCTAACACTTCCAATATACTCCGTCAGCTACTCCGTGCCTTTCAGAAGATTTTCAATTTTTTTATTGAGCCTTTCCTCCCTTTGCAGGATCCTAGGTTGTAAGCTTAAGTAGTCTTTTCGCTGCCTCGTGGTGATCCTAACCTACATAGTTCTAGTGCTACAGTTGCGGCGCAGTAAATCAGCATATGTAGATGTTCTAACGTGTAAGCCTCTGAAGCATAAACATCCTAATTTACAAGCCAAACGGCTTCGCAATCTCTCCGGAGATAATTCACTTATACCAGGCATACAAAGACACCAAAAGTATGAAACTCTGTGGGAACCTTTTCCATGTTATCAAATCCTAGGTGACGTTGTCTGCTGTATTTCCTACGAACTTTCTAACGGTTCTCGCGGTTGCAAGGAGTACTGCTTTCTGCATAGGTTTATACAGATGCTCACTAAGGCCCAGTCCCTTGATGTTCTGCAGGAGGTTCTTTGGTATCACTCCAGTAGTTGACAGTATTATAGGAATCGTTTGGACGCTGTTCATTGCCCATTGTCTTCGGATTTGGACCTCCAGATCTCTGTATTTGGCGATCTTCTCGTTGTATTTTGGCCTTAGGTGGTTGTTGTTGTTAGGTACAGCAATGTCGATTAGTGTAGTTCGCCTAGAAATTTTATCTATTAGTATAATGTCTGGTCTATTATGAGCTACTGTCTGATCCGTCAGAATCGTTCGGTCCCAATATAACTTGAACTGGTTGTTCTCAAGAATAGGCTCCGGATTGTACTTGTAATAAGGCACTTTTCCTACTTGTAATAGGTTTAACTTTTCTGCTAACTCTTGGTAGAGTATCTTAGCGGCTGAGTCGTATCTTTCCTTATACTCGGTTGCGGCAAACGCTTGGCATCTTCCAGTTATGTATTGAATTGTCTCCGATGCTCGACAGCCATATCTGTATTGGTCATTATCTATTGAGGGATCTCTAATGATGAACTTCCGATAGTTCTTTGTCGGAATAACCTGGTATTGGATAGCTAACAAGAAGACCTCCGTTTCCGGAAACATCTGTCCTGAAAGCAACCAGTAGTTCGACGCTGAGTTGTCGACATTGTCCTGATTGACCTCATTTGGATGCCGTCCATGAAATGGCTTCTGTAGCCAGGTTTGTAACTTCTCTTGGTCTATTTGGTGGTGAGAAGTAATATCTTGTTCCCTCAACTGTAGCGGCGTTGAATCGTCTGCCTCGCATATTGCTCGATGTAGTGTGGAAGAGTCCGCTAACCTGTGGAATTATGAACGTAAGTTTATTATTTGTTGGTCAAGCTGCTTACCAGTATCCACCAATCCTCTTCCTTCTTGGTGTCTTGGAAGCATTGTACGTTCAATAGCACTCCGAGGGTGATGTTTTTGTGCTTTTGTTAGGAGTGTCCTTATTTTTCTTTGCAGGGTTTGGATGTCCGTCCTGCTTCATTTTACAATTACAAAAGAGTAGCTTAGCGCAGAGCAAGCATAGTGTTGAGAGCCTTAAACAAATGTCTACTGTTTAAGTTAGTTCGTAATACCCGCCTTACCCTCCTGACAAATTCGGTTGTCAATTCGACTTTCATAGTACCATGGTCAGTTCTTTTAGTCTGTTTTGCATTTCATTTGCCGGTTGTATCTTCCCTTTAACGACGTTCAAAATACGGCACTTGTCAAGTCCAAATTCCATTCCGATATCCTCGGAGAACTCCTCTATAATTTTAAGCATTTGTTCCAGCTGGTTTCTGGTAGCAGCCATCACTTTAATATCAAAACATAAACATTATTATTATTATGATTATTGTTAACAATGTAGCAGTTTCATTTTGTGTCTGGTAAAAGACTCAATTAAACTATCTCGCTTTAAATACTTAGAAAACGGTAAAATTGACAAACATTCGAATATACTGACATTTTATTATTACCCAACTGGTACGATATAGGATTTTGATGGATTCATAAACATTTACATTGTGACGTAACGACACTGTTTAGGTGAAACTTAAAACCCACTGTAAACTTTGAAAACATTAAAGGATGCCTGAAAGTAGGTATAATTCAAATGAACTTCTGTCAGTTTATATATCATACCGAAAGCTAAGAATTAAAACCGGGATTAAAAGGGTCAATTCGCCACTCACTTTAATACTATTAAGACACTTTTTTGCTATTATACCGCGTTCTTGGCGTAATTTTCGATTAAATAAGATTTAACAAAGCAGAGGCGTAGTTATTATTTTTTACTAAGGGGGTACGGTTTTCTCACAATAGTTTTCGTGCCACAACGGTTCTCGCTTTTTATATATCCTATTTGAAAAGTCGAACCTTTTTTACTAGAGAAGATAACTTTCTTTAACGTCTGAAGAAATTCAAAAATGTCTGTTTTTGCTAGAAAATTCGAAAACAAGGATACCTAAAATTAACGATTCCAGAAAATCACCACTAATAGGTCTGAACTAATATGCACTCTTCCTTTAGTAAGCAAACTTGTCATAATCAAAAATTAATTTTGTTATTTCTCACAAATATCAACTTTCAAATGTCATTTTATATGTTTGCGGTCATGACAAATTCGATGCAGATCCGCGTTTTCTAGAAACACCGACAATTTTCCTGCTGCAGTGGCTTTTGCTGAAAATTCACATTTTTCATATTTGACTGATCGTATGTCTTTTACTAGGTAAGATGACGATTTGAAATATCCAAGTTTTATAGGTTGAAACTTTCGTCCAAATTTGAAAAAGTAACTGCATATTTCATAAAAATCCTATTTAATAATTGAAGAGCAGACTTAAATAAGGGGTTAAGTGCCAAAAAGCAAAATTTTCAGGAGGAGTCAAAAAACCGATTCATGAATAAAAATTGGTATAATTTGACAAAACTGTTTATTTGCAAATTTAAAACATTTGCATAGTAAGAAAAGTACTCAAAAATCAAAAATGTTTTCCATACAAACCAATGAAAATGAAAAAATAGAAAGGGCTAAGCTGTAAGTTTTACTGTAAACTTTTCAATGATTTCCATGATTTCCGCATTTGTCTCTGTAAGTTATATCACCACTTTTCTTCCGTTAGGCAAAGTATAACATACAGAACACTGCCTTTGGCTCTCTCGTGGGTCAGTATATTGACCATTAGGTTTTCTTTTAACCTGTAAATGAATATGGGACATAGAAAATTATCCTTGTGTGTTGAGATCCAAAGAGTAGAAATAATTTTTGCAACCATCATTGTAACATCTGCAAACCCTGCAGTAACATGGTTTGGTTTTGGAATAACTGAGCCATATTTGTCGCAATAAATCCTAGTTAATTTTTTTTGCAATCCAAAATGTCCAAACTACTTACCATAATATCTATGCTATATATACAAATAACATATTATAAAAGTTTAAGATAGAATATAATAGTAGTTTTAAATAAATAACTAATTTTAAACGCGACCCTGTATAAAGTACTAAACAAAAATTGCCATCCCTTTTGTTTTCAGCGCAAAATCCCTTTGTTTTGAAATTGATATACCTACTACAAACTTTTAAGACATTAAAGGGGTGCCTAGTATGATTCAATGAACTGTTGTCGGTTTATATATCATACCTCAGGCTAAGAGCTAAGACTGGGGTTATAAGGGTCAACTCTACACCGTAATATGATTCCGTGGAGACCCACAGTTCTCGCCTTTAGTCAAAGTGGAGAAACCACTAGAAATTCGCTTGACATTTGATACTTGATGGAATTTTATCTTTTTGTTCTTTTACTCATAATAATATGAGAATTTAGAGACGGTATAATATTTTTCTTTAATTTAAGAATAATAATTATTTTACATTATAATACTTCACAATTTAAAAATTAGTTTTGGGGAACTTCAAAACATCAATAATTTGTACTGTGTTCGAAATATAAATGGATATATATATATATATATATATATATATATATATATATGTATATATATATATATATATATATATATATATATATATATATATATATATATATATATATATATATATATATATATATTGTCGTAGTACTACGGATAAAATTAAAAATCACGATGTCTGGTCGATAAAAAAAAATGCCACAAATAATCTACCGACACATTCCGCCCGAAAATAAGTACAAATATCAGTTCCAACTATATATAAGTACGTCAACGCAGGGTGTCTGGGAAAGATGCCAGCGGACCCACTGATGAATCCAACCGCTGGTATCGTGGACGAAATACCGCTGTAAAATTTTAGGTTACTTTCCCAGATTGTATACGTAGTTACGAATACAACATGGCATCCCTGGTGGGGACCTTTGCGGGGTTTTCAGGAAAAACAATAGCGCTTTGAATTCTTCAGGGGAGGGACCCAAAAAGGTTCAGGAGGCTAATCTTACAACATTCATAACAAATTAACAGTTTTCATACAGGAAAAATCTAACTTTGAATTCTTCAGGGGAGGGACCCAAAAAGATTCAAAGAGATAGATATTTCATACATTACACCATGACTCAGGATTCTCAGGGGAGGGACCCAACAGATTCCCGACATGGAATTTACCCCCGCATTGAGTCTGCATACTTAGCGACTGGATCCGCGTAATTAGGCCGAAATTTGCAGCGCGTCGTTGAGTTCTTGGGCACCCAGCGTTCCATCTTGATTCGTGATCAAGACACAGATCACGGAACAATATGGAGAGTGGTTGCTTAAAGAGGGGCGTGTCGTAGTACTACGGATAAAATTAAAAATCACGATGTCTGGTCGATAAAGAAAAATGCCACAAATAATCTACCGACACGTTCCGCCTGAAAATAAGTACAAATATCAGTTCCAACTATATATAAGTACATCAACGCAGGGTGTCTGGGAAAGATGTCAGCGGACCCACTGATGAGTCCAACCGCTGGTATCGTGGACGAAATACCACTGTAAAATTCTAGGTCACTTCTCAGATTGTATACGTGGTTACGAATACAACAATATATATATATATATATATATATATATATATATATATATATATATATATATATATATATATATATATAGTTTTCGTCCGTATAATTTTAAAATATAATAGAAAATTCTCAAGTCTCCTAATCTTCAATTTGCGATCGATCAACACCATGGATTTAATGACTATTTTCTCATTAGTCCCTTCAACCGGGCGTCCTGACTGCGGAGCATCACTCGTGCTGGTTCGACCATATTTGCATTCCGTAAAGCTAACAAAACAAAACTGACAGACAGGCATGAAATCAAACAAAGCATCACAAGAAAGGATGCTACTAGTCAGAAATATAATCATCTATCAGTAAAGTATTGCACTTGTCACTCTATCTTCGAATATATATATATATATATATATATATATATATATATATATATATATATATATATATATATATATACAGGGTGTTGAAAAAGTGTGGAACCTCTCCCCCCCTGCTAACTTTGTAAATACTATTTTCAGAAAGAAATGATTAAAATAAAAGTTGTAGGAAATCAAACAGAGATTCTAAAAATGATCTTTACCATAACTGTTTCAGAATTTCAAATAGAGACCACTACGTTTGATGTCGGAAGTGAAAAGAATAGAAACTTTTACAACAGGTTATGAACTTGGCCATGAAGCTAAGTCAAATTTTAAAGTCAGGACAAATTTAAATGGAAGTCCTCAACAATATTGTTAAATCTGAGATTTCAGAACTTGCTTTAACTAGCAAGATCTTCGTCTTGCCTTAAATGGCTGGATCCTGGTCTTAACTTAACTTGTAGGATCTCCGATCTTGCCTTGAGTGGCCGGACTTGATCATGCTTTAATTGTTTGAATCTTGGTCTTACCTTAACTGGTAGTAATTTTTGATCTTGTCCTGACTATATCCTTAAAGTTCAAGGTAATTTTTAGATACTTTACAATTTTTGTATCGGCCTTTTCTCTTAAAGTAATCATTTACGATATTGCTGGAACTAATCATTTACGATATTGTAGACCTTGTTCGGGCCGTAAAATTTACCCTTAACCTCATATCCAAGGTCATATCCGACAGCAAAATATTCTACTCTACATATCCGGGATCAAAATTAGGGGTCCCTATCTAAAATTCTAAAGATGGTTTTTGTTTAGGCCAATTTTTCTAAAATAAGTGTATATATATATATATATATATATATATATATATATATATATATATATATATATGTATATATATATATATATATATATATATATATATATATGTATATATATATATATATATATATATATATATATATATATATATATATATATATGTATATATATATATATATATATATATAATATATATATATATATATATATATACATAGTATTAATTTGAAATTTAAAATACTGTGTCATAGTAAACAAATAAACTCCACAAATAAATCCCACAGGTGTCAAGACTGACGTTTTACAATTAAACATTGTCGAATAACATATACCACGTGTTATTTGGGGTTGGCTTTGAAGCCATTCTCAATCATAACTTTACCACATCCCAATTTTGATCCTAAACAAATAAATTGAAGAATTCCCAAGGCTCAAGTTTGAATATATATGTTGAAAATAACCAGTCGAATAATATATTACATAAAATGTACGTAAAAAAATAACATTTCAACTTAAATAATTTTATTCGTAACATTGTTCAGACCTTGCAAAAATTTTTTGTTAGTAACAATGCACCCGTACTTTGTTTAAGACCAATCATTTACTTATATCACAGGATCACCAAAGAAGTAAGCGTCAAATTTATTCCATGTTAATAAGAATAATCCAGTCAAAATAAACATTTAACTTCGCAAAAATTCACATAAAGCTAAAAATGAGTATAGCTCATAAACACACTATTATAAATAAAAAATGAAAAGTACCCACTGATCCTACGTCTGCTAAAAATTGTTTTCAAGCTTAAAAAGCAAAAATGTCAGTTTTTCGCATTTTCGTCCTAAACGGCATTATCGTAAAAATAGATCTAAAAAAAAGTTGTAGACCATGCAATTCTCTACAAAAATTGTTCTTGCCTTTTTTCCCTACAGTTACCCTTGCTGAGATATCGCAATTTCAAACATCGAAAATACTAAAATGCACTTTTACGCCGCCTACATAAGTAATTGGTTTGTGTGGCTCACACTCAAAATACGTACAAATTATATAATTCTGAGTCACTCACTCCATAATTCCGTTCGCCCTTTTCACCTTGAGCATGTCTCACTTCATTTCAATGTTATGTGGAAAATTTACAGCTACGAATATTTTACTGAAACACATGATGCTGATGTCCTCAGCAATAGAAAAATTCAATAGAACAAATTCAACTATCGTTGTTGGTGAAGATGTGGATTAGTTAATACTACTGACTACACGAACTCCAATTGGTAAGATTATTTACTTTTTAAAACGACAGTAATTAATTTTTAGAAAAATCTAATTGATGGCGGAGAAGTATTTAAAAAGGTTGACTCTTCTCCACAAGTCATCATCACACATGGGTTTCGCTTTCTTCTTGCTATATATAGAACTCCAAAAAAATATATTTTATAGACAAGTACAGACAAGTAAAAAATACACTGAACAATAGGAGTATACAACTATCTTGTCTTCCTCCAACATCTGCTTTTGCTTTCAAGTGTTGCTAGGCAATCAGCTGGACAGAGAAGATTGGGATAGGAAATTAAAAGATAACACTTTGGAGCCAATTCAAACTTTATTCATACCTGTTTCACCTCTTACAACTTTTTTGTAATTGCAAGAAGTAAAAATTGTGGCTGTAAAAAAGTCGGACTATGTTGTTCACCAGTATGAACCAATTCTCAAACCCAACCTTGCTCCATTGAATGAACGGCAAAAAGAGGAAAAAGAAAGGGAAGATGGAGACATTACTGTCAAAGTAGCATTTGAAGATCATCAGTCAGCCTTAAATTTTCCCAAAATCAACAATAATCTGTTCCTCTTTAATCTTGATCAATAATACAGGGTGTCTCAAAAGAAAGTACATATTTGTTTTGCTTATTGCGTGAACGTAACTATTCCGAGCGGCGCGGGGGGTATGTCAATCGGTAGCCTGGCTCTTGGGAATTGAGTCGCTATGGAGCATTTCTCGGGAGCGGACCGTGCTTTGTGCGTACGTGAGTTTTACAAAAACGGTAATTCGGCGACTGTAGCGCGTAGAAAATTCTGCAATTTTCGACATATTCGTCACTTAAATGATACGCCAAGCGCTCGGCTTATTGGAAAATGGGTCCAGAAGTTTGAAGAGACCGGTTCAACACTAGATAAACCAAAATCTGCGCGTCCGAGGTCTTCGAGAACGGTCGAAAACGTAGAGAGTGTTACTCAGTCTGTTCGTGACGACCCAAACGTTTCGATTCGTAAGCGTGCTGTTGCTTTAAATGTGCATAGGTCATCATTATTCCGCATTTTACACAAAGATTTAAAGCTGAACCCCTATAAAATTCAGTTGGTGCAAGAATTGAGGCCTCAGGATGCTGGTCAGAGGCTTGACTTCGTAAACCAGATGACTGAACGCTTTTCAACGTTTACCAACATCTTCTTTTCGGATGAAGCCCATTTTCATCTCAATGATCATGTAAACAAGCAAAATTGCCGCTATTGGAGTGCAAACAATCCAAAACACAAACATCAGAAACCTCTACATTCGCCGAAAGTGACTGTATGGGCTGCGATGTCGGCTCGAGGAATTATCGGCAAGTACTTTTTTGAAGATGAAAGGGAACGCACAGTAACAGTGACTTCAGAGCGGTATGTGGAGATGTTAGACGACTTCTTCGTGCCTGAACTGCAAAACTTTCCTGGCTATAACTAAAGAACATGGTTCCAGCAAGACGGAGCAACTTCACACACGTCCAACATGTCTCTGCCACGAGTGCGTGAAATTTTTCCTGGCAAATTGATCTCAAAGAAAGGTGACATAAGTTGGCCTCCACGCAGTCCTGATTTATCACCTATGGACTTTTTCCTATGGGGTTATGTCAAATCAAAAGTTTACGCCAACAAACCGACTTCCCTGGCACAATTAAAAGAAAATATCCGCAACGAAATGGCAGACATCACGGAGAATACCTGCCGAGCCGTCATGGGCAATTTTAGTGCTCGATTAAATGAATGCCGTGAGCGCAATGGATTACAATTGGACGACATCATTTTTAAAAAATAAATTTCCAAACAATGTATTTTAATATGTAATAAACATTTTTTCAATAAAATCCTGACTTTTTTAAATCGATTTTTTAAATGTGAACTTTCTTTTGAGACACCCTGTACCATTTTTTCGATCAATAAAATACTATTTAATAAAACTTAATCACAATAGATCATAGAGAATCTCTACTGGGGACATCACATTAAAAAAAAAGCGCCAAGTACACATGTAGTAGAGGAACAATTTTAGTAGAAAATTGCATAGTCTATATCTAACTTTTATATGACCTATTTTTATGATAACATTTACTATTTACGAGGAAAATGCAAAAAAAAAACGATATTTTTGATCTAAAGTATAATTTTTAGCAGAGGTGGATCGGTTGGAAATTTTGATATGTTATTTATAATAGTGTATTTAGGATCTAGACTAATTTTTAGCTCTATGCCAATTTTTTCGAATTTACCACGTTTTTTTGTCTATTTTGACTGGGCTAAAAAGTGCTGGTAATAATACCAGTCACAGAAAAATTAGAATTTTTACTCCTTCGGCTTTCCTCTTATCTAAGTGGAAATTTATTAGCTTTAAATAACTTACCGTTGTATGAAAATCAAGTTTGTTAGTAACCCTCTGAAGATTTAGCAACGCGCATATTATGTATACGTTCACTAGATTTAATTTGGTTAATCTATATACCCATTACTCATAAGGTTTTACATAATATCCCTTCATCATAAAAATCATCTTTTACAACTTTTCGTTCTACAAACAAATAATTTGGAAGGTTTTTAAAAACATGTAAAAAACTTTTGCCGTTGACAAATGCCAAACACTTAATTTAAATAAACGGTAAAGTAAATTGAAGTGAGTCTTTTCGTTTAAGGCAGTTCTTTTATATATATAACACAGTTTATTACTGCTGATTTGTTGACCTAAAACAAATGCCGTAATAAAGTGTCGGCTACAACTTTGCCAAAAATAGGATTTCGGTAATATAAATAGAAATCGAGTGTTAACGAAAATTGGTTTTTGACATTTTGATGGTCTAGATATACACACTGATGCGTCCCCTATCCCTTTTTCGAATCATAGCACATTTTCCACCAAAAAAGTCGTCAGATAATCTCTGTGGAAAATTTTATTTATAGATTCGACAATATAGGTGTATATCAAGGGTGGAAAATAAAAACAGACTTGACTTTATAACCCCAGGGGCTGTTTTTCGATAACATATACTTGTTCCATGGGGTTATCCCCTGCCTACGCACTGTTTACACACCAACAGACTAAACGTTTTTATTTGAACATGTAATGGTCTGGAACATATTTGTGTGTGTTGAAAAATGGTGTTAAATCGTTAATTATACTGTTTTTTGAAAAGGTTATTGAAGAGCTATACCTTATAATTTATTTTTAAAACTAAGGAGTGTTATAGTTTATAGTGAAAAGGTTACTTTTTTACATTATTAAGCGTATCATGTGAAAAACTGAGATATGAAACCAATTTAAAAAGAAATTAATTAAACTTTTTGAATCGACAAGAAAGTATTTTAAAAAAAATCAAAATTTCAGTAAAAAATAAAGAAATTTGTATACTGTACAGGCAGAGAAAAGGAAAGAATATATACAAACAGTTTATTTCTTGCAAATACCACTCTGGTCCTTTCTTCATACACGTTTCGACCACCTTATGGTCTCGTCAGTGGAGCTGTATCGGACCGAGGACAACATTCGCAGGAAATAAATGATATATGAAATATAAATTCCAAGGTATGTCGGTAGGATCAAGCGCGGATCCAAGGGGAGCGGGGGGGGGGGGGTTCGTTGGAGGTTTCGGTAACAGTTTTATTACTCTCTATAGTTCTTGAATAGACTATAGGAATGTGTATGCTTGCGATCGCCCCTCCCCTTTCCAAGAGCTTGGAGTTTTGGAAAATAGAACTGATTTTGCCTTTTATATTAGGAATGTTTATGCTGCTGGCATTCCCCCCTCCCCCCGGTTGATAACTCGTTTTTCTTGCGATAGCCCCCCCAAAAGCTTTGACTTCAGGAAAACAGTCCCGATTCTGTCTCTTATTTTAGGAATGTGCATGCTACTCGCATCCTCTTCCCCTGTCGGCAACTTGTTTTTCCTTGTGGTCACCCCCCCCCCTCTCCAAGGGCTTCAAATTCAGAAAAATGGACCCGACCCTGAATTTTACACTAGAAATGGGAATATTGCTGGTGTCTCCACCCCCCTCCCCCGTCGACAACTTGCTTTCTCTTGTCATACTATACTCTTCTGATATCACCGCGCCCCCCTCCAAAGGGAGAGGTTGGATCCGCCCCTGGGTAGGATAATGCAAACCTGCCGCTTACCGACTTCAGTGTCTGACTGAAAAATATCCGACCTCGATGTCAGACTAAAAAATATCGCCAGTAAAAATATTTTTTGATGTCACACATAGAGAGCGTTGTAATTGTTTTGAAGAACTTCTGTTAGTGTTACAGTTTTTTTTCCTTTTGATATCATCCTTATTTAGATCTCTTCAAAAGCAATTTGGTCGTAATTTTGTTGGTAGCTGTTAGTTTAGGGGCAATTTTAACATGAAGTGCAGAAACGAATATTTTCGGCATATCTTACTTTTTGAGAAACGAAAACTGCTGAGGCTGATAAAGAGATATGTGAAGTTCATAGTGTTGATTACATAACAGAACCCAAGTGTCAGAATTAAGCAGCTTTTTGCTGACAAGTACCAAAATTTCCATGAGCGAGGAATTATTAAGCTGCAGGAAAGGCGGCAACATGTCATTGAACAAAATGAAAATTATTCTTTTTATTAAAAAATGAGTTTTATTTCACAATACAAAACCCAAAATCTTTCTTGCCAACCCGATAAAATAAAAAAGTTTTAAATATTTAAAAGGGAAATTTAAAAAAAATTTAATGTTTATAGAAACGCTACTTAAATTTGTAACAGTATTCAACATCTCGAACTCGGATGGGAGTTCACTTGTACTACCCTGTTTTATAGTTATTTTATCTCACGAAGGCCCTTGAGTTTTACTTGTCAAGAACATGGGAACACTTATAACAGTTCACGTATACACTGCATCAAACAAGCGCCTTCGTGACATAAAATAACTATTTTGCATGTCTGGGCTATTTTTGATTGTTTACCACGTCTCTCGAGGTTAATGATCATTATTAACATTTGTTATTAGCCCTGATATATAGTAAAAAGGGAGTTGTCCAGATAAAAACAAAAAACGAAGTGTAATTTCGGTTTTATTCTTTAGATAATTTAAGAGTTAAAGGTAAAAATCTAAGAAGAGGAAGTAATGATCTAAGCAAAGATAATATTAAGGAATGCAAAAAAGTTAAGCCAAGTCAAGGCTCAATATCAACGCAAATTATCATCGAGGCCCTATATAGTTATGTGATAGATACTAACAAATATATTACTATAGATAAAAAATGCGCATTACTGTTTCATTCATGGATGTTGTCCATTTCATGCGCTGTCTCGGAAGTCCCGCCTGAGTGAGCGCTGGCTGAGGTTCCTGCACAACACCTTCGGAGGGTGGAGCTCTCGTTGTTGTTTGGCTCTCATGTTGTTGTTGGGCTGTAGCTTCTTGTGCGACAGACGTTCGCCTCCTCAACACCCTGCCACTTGAAGTTTGCGATGTCGAAATATTGCTCCCCCAGAATCCGTGGAGCAGACCGCTTCTGCGGTGGGGTATTGTGGATCATGGGTCCTACCCACCTGGGGTACATTATGTTTTGCAGTCGACATTTCATTATTTAAAATTTAAAAGTTCTCCCCATTTAATCGCCTCCTACGATTGGTTGAGGGAAACCCTGGATCTATTCGTTGCCGGGTCCAGTCGGAAATCTGAAAGAAAGTGGCTCCTAAGGAATTATGTAGGAATTGAGTGTAAGTGGGTCAGGGCAGAGGGATGTTTAAAAGGTAAAGAAAGGATATGGTTAAAGGTCAGCGGATAGCTGGCGTTGCTGGCTGTACTGTCTACGCATTACAGTAGCGACAAGTATACTGCTGGCTGCAGCACACTGTCGGCCAGACAGGCCTAACAAATATATTATTTGCAAGAAAACATCGAACAAAAAAAATTCACAACTACACGAGATGGAATCATGGAGATGTGTTAAAAAATTATATACAGCTTCCCGATTATTTACAGATCACAATTACAACAAACTGTGTTACAACAATGTTGTATAATGTTTGGTTTGTGTTGCTCTTGTGTTATTCAGTGATCCATGGAGATGTCGCCACCGTAAACTTTGTTCCAACCATATTCTTTTCGTATTAGAGATTGCACAGTTCGAACAAATTGCTAAGGAACGCAATTTATCCTATTCCACCACCATCGAGATGATGGCCTACCTGTACCACCATACCCAGAAGAAAGTCAAAACTTACCCTCCTCGCCACAGTGATACGGCAGAGGTAAATGTTTCGTCTCTACTACTAGACTCATCAGGGTACCGACATGCACCTGGCCGTATCACTGTGGCGGGGAGGGTAAGTTTTGACTCTCTTCTCGGTATGGTAGTACAGGTCATCATCATCTCGATGGTGGTGGAATAGGATACATTGTGTTCCTTAGCAATTTGTTCCAAGTGTGCAACCTCTAACACGGAAAGGCTATGGTTGGAACGAAGTTTGCATTTACTGTTCGTATTTTACTTCATTCATATACGGAGCTGCATATAGTTGTACGTTTGATGAATGTGATTTCAGCACTACAACGGCATAATGTGGATACATCCACTGCTATTGGATCTCACACGGAGGAATCCGTGAAAGCCGCATAAACATGTATACGCCATCCGGCAGGAGGTCGGCGAAGCCGCGTTCAGTATTTGCATGCTTCCTTCCGATCTGTCCTTTGCACAGCCAGGTGCATGTCGGTACCCCGATGAGTCTAGTAGAGATGAAACGTGTACCTCTGCCGTATCACTATGGCGGGGAGGGTAAGTTTTGACTTTCTTCTCGGTATAGTGGTATAGGGAGGCCATCATCTCGATGGTGGTGGAATAAGATAACTGTGCAACCTCTAACACGGAAAGGATATGGTTGGAACGAAGTTTGCATTTACTGTTCGCATTTTACTTCATTCATATACGGAGCTGCATATAGTTGTACGTTTGTTGAATGTGATTTCAGCACTACAACGGCATAATGTGGATATATCCACTGCTATTGCCTCTCACACGGAGAAATATATATATATATATATATATATATATATATATATATATATATATATATATATATATATATATATATATATATATATATATATATATTTCGGTATAGATTACGGACTGTATTTGTAGGTTTGACACTTTCTCTGTCTCGCATTCTATAATTTTAGTATTGGAATTTTGCAATAAATCAAATGATTTATATTCGATATTTTGATTTTGTACACAGGATACAGTATTTCGAACCATATTTTGTAGTAAATCTTTAATTATCCTTCTAAGTTGACCTCTTACAGTTGGATTTAATATATTATATTTTAATGTTTAAAAGGGACCTAAAAGATATTTATTATTTACATATTAAATTACCAAATCTGACCTCTGTTCCAGAACAGCAAATATTTGATAAAAACTGATGCCCTTGCCAGTTCGTCAAAGTTTAAAGTGAACATTATAATCATTTCACAAAAAATATTATAAACTTAAAAAGCCACGGAGTAAAGAATATTGAGAAAGTTTAAGAAAGAGTGAGAGAGAAAATCAAAACGAAGTGTAATAAGATACGTCAGTAAAATTTCAAGCATATTTAAAACATGACTGAAACCGAAAAAAAGTTGAAGATATGCCTTATATTATTGAATTCAGCCAATCACAAAGCGTAAAATTTGACAGAAATTCTATTATGTTACACGTTGTTTTTTCCATCACCTTCCTTTAATTCATATTGCAAATACAGAAAACCATTTAAGCTATTTTTTCTTGTTTCCAAATTTTTGCAAACTGTTCTTAATGACGTCAATTAATAAAGCTTTTTAAAGTCTTTCAGTTAAATTTTAAATGTTTCTTAAATAAACGGGGCCGAATTTATATAAAAGTTCCCACATTTTGAGAGCCTCCACAAGTTTGTATTGAAAGTTAAGTTTATTTTTTATTTATTCGTGTTTTCTGAATAATCTCCTTAAGAGGACCTCTCACATAATTTGTACCCATTGCCCCTTTGACATACTAAAAACTTATTAAAAATAGAGAACACAACAGAAACGTGTGAAATGATAATAAAAGTGTACACACGCCTCCCTTTCATGCTGCGTTAAGCTGTATATTTGTAAACAAACATTAAATAACAGTTTTGTGAATGAAATCGTCTTGTTTTTCTTACTACAATCGTTCAACAAAAAAAAACTTTATTGAGTCACGGGAAAAGTTTTTCCAAATAAAACACTTATTTGCCCCCAAAAACGGATTTATCGGGTTTTGGAATTTTCGTTTGATTTGTTTCGGTTACGAAGATTTAAGCAATTAAAAAACTTCTTAAAGTTCCCCTTTATTTGCTTAACATCATAAAAGCTTAATCAAACAAAGGGAACGGTAAACGAATTACCGATATTAGTCCGAAACACTCGTACAACCGATTTTAAAAATTTTCCTCTGGGAATTGGGTTAGTGGTTACATTTACTTATAAAATCAATAAACTCGGGAAAAGTTACAAACTACAATAAACTAAAAAAAAAAGTTTAAAAAGAACGAATTTACTTTCAATATCCATTTCTACAATTCTTTGTATACACAATAAAGGAAATGTTCTTTTAGTTAAGAAGGATATATAGTAAAAGATTGGTGCAAAATTAATATCTATATATATATATATATATATATATATATATATATATATATATATATATATATATATATATATATATTGTTGATATTGGGGGTTCTTGGGGCGTACATTGCGGATATTAAATTCATTTATTCTAATTCAATTCAACATTATTCAAGATAAAATATGTCAATCTGAGGAATTTTCATGTTTCAAGTTCTTTAAATATCGATATTTCGAGCTTTTGAGGGCCTAGATTACGAACCTAAAATTAATTTCTTAAAATTCAAGATCGTGGATTTAGTATCGCAGTCTAAATATTTGTTTGGTACAAGTTCATTCAAAACTGGTATTTGGAGAATTTAGTGCGGTTGATAACTTAGGATAAGATAGGTACTTTTTTGCGACCTTGGAAACATTGCGAGGTACATTACAGATCTCGCTCAGTACTTAGTTCAGATAATTTATGCATATTATAACGAGTTGCTTTTATATTCAAAATTTACAGAAGGGATACAAGGTTGCATTACCATTATAAGTTTGACATGATAATTAAGGTATGTTAATTCGAAAAATATAATGAAATAACAAAAGAGGAAAAGGAGGAAGAGTATATAAGAGTATATAATCTTCCTTCTCCTCTTTTGTTCTCTCATATATTCACTACTTATAAATTATTACTAAACGAAACAAACAACTACTAATATGAGATACATACATCACATTTTGTCAGGTATTGATTCCGTGCTTGATTTAAAAATTTTAATTTCATTTAAATTTTTATATTGTTATTTTTCGTTTTTTGGTGCATTTTTAAAAGTGGGTTCAATTTTTTTATGAAAATTTTATAAAACTAAAATCATCGTTGTCACACGGTACTCCCAAGAACTGAAAATATTATATCTACCAAAAAAATCACCTGTCCTAAATTGGAGGTGTAAAAATATGTTTTATGGTAAGCTATTTTCCAAACAAAATGAAATATTAAAATGTAACGCAGCAGAAAATTACTTTACGCAAGTTAATATTCGTCGCGGAAATCTCTCGGGCAATTACCCTAGTTTTGTCCGTTTAAATCCATTCTTAACTCGTATCTCCGATTTAATTTGAAGATAGCTATTTCGTTTTAATTAATAATTGGGCTCTTAAGTCGTTAACTTCCACAAAAGCCTTTTTGGCTCTCGAGCACTCAACGACAAACAAAACAAAGCACTCGATATACGTGTTAGATGAATAGACTGAATGAAGCTTAACTTGACAATAGCTCAAATAAAATGAGGATTTTCCATGTGAGTTATAAAACATTTTCAAGAACACATTGTTGAGTCGGCATTTTTAACAATGTCTGCGGTCAGTTTTTAAATCGACCAAACGAATTAAAGTTAAATAAAAATGTTACGGACATTTAACTTTACAAGTTTTTATTTAGCAGAGGAAAAGGAGAATTAACAATATATGTTGATATATGGTTAATTTTACATATTAATTAAAGTGTTGTTTATATTTGCGAAATAAAAAACTAAACTATTAAACTAAAAGAATAAATGTAGGTATTATTTACGTAAAAATTATTTTCTATTATTTATATTTTATTTCGTTTATTGTGGGTAAAAGTTCAGTTATCTCTTGAACCTTTTGTTGGCTTTTCACCTGTGTCGCTCCACTCTTTTTTCGATTCGCGATCCTTTTCATCGGTGTCTTTTTTTCTGTCGAGAACAGTTCAACGCTCTTTTATATTTTATACAAAATAATGTCAAAGAAAAAGCTCATTTCAAAACCATAAGTTTTTTTCTTTCATATACGGAAACGATTGCATATACATATATATATATATATATATATATATATATATATATATATATATATATATATATTTAGTTGGTTATTTTCTTGGGAATATGGTTCATTTTTATATTGAAACTACATATATACAGTAGTCATACTTATTGTATATATATATTTTTATTTCTCAGGACGTTTCGATTCTTTCGAATCTTTTTCAACTGATGCGGATGCTACAAAAATGTACATTTTTAATATTATTATATATGGACAAAGAGGTTAAAAACTTACCAGAACAGAGATTTTTGTTTTAAACAATAGTTAATTACATCACAGAACCAATTGTAGTCACTCACTCTTTTGTATATTCACTTTTTAAAAGTATTTTTAAAAGGCCAGTTAGAAGAATGGGCACTACATTTTTAACCCTATAACTGTTTTGACTTGACTGAATGTGGGTTCCAGATGGTGTATGTTTTTTAGGCACTTTAAGTGTCGTAAAAAGTTTGGGTCTTTTAATGAACTGATATTTTTCTGAAAAATATCGTGATTTAATTTAGAAGAAATGGAAGCGGAGAATTATTCTTATTTATTGTTTTATTTATTTTAGAAATTCCCTTATATTGGTTTATTTTAATATGTTGAAATAAATTTGATTTAAATTATTGATGTCTGTTTTATCGTTTATGGCATTCGGATTTTTTTTTATTGCAATCATTTCGTAAAATTCTCGTTTTCCTTTGTTAGTTTCAGTTTTCAAGATTTTTGTATTTTCATAATCAAAGGTGTGCTTGTGTTTCATTTCATGTTTTTTTAGGGCTGTAATATTTTTTTTGTCATATTTATGTCCATTTAGACGATTTTGCAGATACTGACTAGTTTGGCCGATGTAATTCGATGGACAATCCTTGCAGGGTATTTGGTAGACAATATTTGATTTTCTGTTTTTTGGAATGTCACTTTTTAATTTGCTGAAATTGCTTTTAAGTAAATTATGGCCCTTATGACTAGTAGTTATATTATGTTTTTTAAAAAAAGTTTGAAAGTTTTCGGAAAGTTTTGGTATGTATGGCAAGGAAAGATATTGTTTTTTGGTTTTATTGTGTTCTAAATTTTCTGTTTTAGTGTTTCCATGTTTGTATTTTTCTAGCCTTTCTTTAAAAATTTTATTAATTAGTTTGTTTGGGTAAGAGTTTGTCATAAGGACCTCTTTGGCTTTTTTGATGCAGTTGTTTCTATAATCGGGACTAGTAAGGATGATGGCTCTATCGGCTATTCCAATTATTACTGATTTTTTTTGGGCCATGTGGTGTTGGGAATTGTAGTTGAGATAGCGACCAGACCATGTGGATTTTGTGCACCATTCAGTTAGTATTGTATTATTTTTATGATGTAGCGTCATATCTAGGAAATTTATGTGATTGTTATTTTCAAATTCTATGGTAAATTGCAATTTTTCATGGTAGCTATTAAATTTGTTTAAGATATATGAATTTTGATTTTTTGGTATAGCCGTTATGCAGTCATCTACATATCTGTAAAAGAATGGTAGTTTGAATTTTAGGCTGTTGATAACTTCAGTTTCTAGGTCTTCTAACACTAATTGAGCAATAACGCTTGATATGGATGCACCCATCGCGCAACCCTCAATTTGCTTAAAGAATAAATTTTTGTATTTGAAATATGTAGAAGTTAGGCAGATTTCTACAGCTTCAAGAAAATCATCTAATGGTATATCAGTGTATTTCTTTATTTCTGACCATTTTTTTCTGATTATGTTTAAGGACACATTTATAGGTATATTTGTGTAAAGAGATACAACGTCTAGTGAGATCAACACGTGGTTTTCTGGGATTTTAATGTTTTGTATTTTTTCCTTAAAGCTCCATGAGTCTTTAATGTAAAAATTATTTTGACCAGTGACATTTGCTAAGATATTTTTGAGATATTTTGAGAGTGCACTAAAGGGCGATTGTATACAAGATACAATTGGTCGAAGTGGAGTTCCGGGTTTATGTAATTTAGGTAGCCCATATATGCGTGGTGGTGAAGCGTTATTTGTAATTAAGTCTTTTGCTACAGTTGGTGAAATAAACTGTTTGTTTTCCCATTTTTTTATTAGGTCATTATTTTTTTTTTGGTATGAGTTGGTAGGATCAGCTTTAACTTCTTTGTATGTGTTGGTGTCATTGAGTAATTGCATGATTTTTGCATCGTAATCCGAATTTTTCATATATATATATATATATATATATATATATATATATATATATATTTCTGAAATTTCTTGTGTATGAGGTTTTTTGTTTTTAAAACAAACTAATTAAAATTTAACGTTTCGCCCATTCATTTGAGCTTTATCAAAAATATATTGTCAGTTTATGGATAAATTCTGCAAAATGTACATTTGACACTTTAAAATTTATAAACACAGGAAAAACATTCAAATGTTTGCATCTTAAAAAGAAGATTATTCTGTTCTTCTGCTTTGCTAGTTTACTGCAAGTTTTAGAGAATATTTTCATAGTTTCCACACATTGTAATCCATAGGTTTCTCTTATTGTTGCCAGGAACGTTCGGCTTAATGTTGTTTGTCTTTTTCACCCATGGAATTCTTTATAATAACTTTGTTTTCTTAAACCATCTATATTTATTTTTCTGAAATTTCTTGGGTATGAGGTTTTTTGTTTTTAAAACAATCTAATTAAAATTTAACGTTTCGCCAATTCATTTGGGCTTTATCAAAAATATATTGTCAGTTTATGGATAAATTCTGCAAAATGTACATTTGACACTTTAAAATTTAGAAACACAGGAAAAACATGCAAATGTTTGCATCTTAAAAGGAAGATTCTTCTGTTTTTCTGCTTTGCTAGTTAACTGCAAGTTTTAGAGAATGCTTTCATAGTTTCCGCACATTGTAATCCATAAGTTTCTCTTATTGTTGCCAGGCACGTTCGGCTTGATATTGTTTGCATTTTCACCCATGCAATTCTTTATAATAACTTTGTTTTCTTAAACCATCTATATTTATTTCTCTGAAATTTCTTGGGTATGAGGTTTTTTGTTTTTAAAACAATCTAATTAAAATTTATTTTTGATAAACCCCACAAGAATGGGCGAAACGTTAATATTCAAGAGAGTCGTTTTACTTCTTCTTCTTTCTCAGCCCATTGACGTCCACTCCTGGACATAAGCCTCTCCGATGGTACTCCACTGGGATCTGTCTCTCGCCTTCTGGAGCCAGTCTTTTCCAGCAAACTGTCTTATATCATTTACCCATCTGCGTTGTGGCCTGCCACGATTTCGGTTCGTTCTCGCGGTCGCCATGGCAGTAATTTATTCGTCCACCTATCGGGCTATTGTCACGCCCATTGCCACGAAAAATTACAATATACTTTTCAATATGAAACTGAAATTTTTGAAATCGGTGCGAAATTATTACTAAATAAAACAAAGAGGAGATCCGTACAAGTTACGGTAAGAAAACAATTACAAATAAATTATTTCGAAATCTTTTTATGTGAATCATATTTTATCAGGTATTTATTTAGCGTTAACCTCAAAAACTTCAATTTCATATAAAAATATAAATTGTTGCTTCGCGTTTTAGTGCAGAAGTTGGTTCAACTTTTAATAAAAATTTTATTTTTTTATTTATAAACAGTAACGAATTACGCAAATATATAATAAGCACTGATCGTCGTAACCTTTGGAGGAACCATTCCACTTTCATTTTGAATCAAAACTTATTATCATCATATAAAAAAATCTGTAATAAACGTGATAACGATATCCATAAATTGTTGTATTTAACCACCGATTAACAAAATATCCCAGAACAAAAAAAAACAAAATAGATTACACTAATATACTCTGTTTCAAAATAAATTAAGAGATATACATCTGTAATTCCAATTAACCCAAACAATTAAACAAGTTTACCTGGAGAGGTGAGGGAAACAGACACAATAAACTTCGTTGATTAGTCGTGTTAAAATCAAAAGGCCAACATGTAACTTATACTGGCTTTTACCATTTACTATTCGATTTAATTGAAATTCTAACCCTACTAGTTTATTGCCTTGGATAATGTAATATCTCAGTAGAGATTTTATCCGTGTATATATAGGTTTACTTTGTTTTAACACGTTTCGGGTGAGGTCCGATATCATAATACCTAATTATACCACATGAGGTAATGTCCCAAGATAATACCTGGCAGATACGTTGAAACTACGCCACGAGACGTACAACCAAGATATTCCAAGACAGCTTTACAGAATCAAAATATTTTGGGTATAGAATATATACAGGTTTATCGTCTTTTTTACAAAGGAAACTCGAATGTTTATACAGAAGTACAAAAAAATTATAATTAGAAAATTCACACTTTATTTTTAACATTTTGTTATATTAATACTGCACTGATGGATAATTGAACGGAACCACATACGCAAAATAACTTACCGAATAACCAAAGCCGCGTACACGTGTAAACAGACATTGTAACCGATTCTTGTAACCGAAGAATGTGCGATTCGAATCTCAAATTAAAAAGGAAACTGCCGGAGAAACAAAGTAGCGGACATTTTGGCAAGCCGACAAATTTATGGAATATTATTCCATCTAAATGCTGTAACATCAAAGCGTATCATTACTTCGTAACATTATTTGAAGGTTTCCTGGTGTACCGTCAATTGGTCGCGAGAAGTATGGTGCAACAAATTTGGTAGGGCATTTTGATACGCAATGTCGTCTACACAGAACGTAACATATTCCGTTACGAGGTACCGTTACAGTAACAACCCACTCCAGGCTCATAAAAGAATCCAAATGATCTGTTCTAACCTAAGAAACACTAACTTTGTTTCATATTGTAAACGACTAATAATACAGCATCAATTGCTCTCTTGCCACAAAACATTTTAGGTGAAAATAAAGAAAGACGGTAACACTACCCTGCAGGAATATAAGTAGGTATAGGTGCAGCAAAGTAATGTAAACATGAAATTCTTAACCTAACTTTTTTCTTTATTGTTCTGAAGGCAATATAATAAAATTTCCATTTTTAATCTTTTTGACAGAAACCACTTTTTTTTTAGAAGATGATATTCCTTGAATCTTATTTAAATTACGATGAAATACAATTTTCGGTTGCTTATTGTGTTCTGCAACATCAGGAAATGGATTATTACGAGCACTATCGTCATAATCTTCATCAGTCTGATCAACTGTGTCGATTGGTTTCTCAGGAAGACCTCCACCGTCTGCGGGGTTGATCACTGCAAAACCAGACATACCCATTCGAATACAATCGAACGACCATTCTAGAAGTGTAAAATCTTCCCAATTTGCTTCTGCGTCAACACATAGATGGACGTTTCGATTAGCAAAGTAGACGTTTGAAAATTCAACACAAAATTTTACGAAACGAAGACGTGGAAGACGAATGCAGATTGGTGGAGGATTTTTACCTGAAAATAAAAAATAAGACATTAATATATATTCACTAAATTATTGTTTACATCTTTTTTAAAATTAATCGATTTCAATTACATAATTTATTTTATAACAATTTTATTAAGTTCATCTTTCTTTTTATGAATAATTTTACTCTTCTGTTATTTTGCAAGACCTTTTGGGCCAGTTTTGTGTTGTATTTAGCTGATTTTATCACTTCGTTCTATACGTTTAGTTGTTTATATTTCATTGCCTGTTATCATTTATATCTTTTATTCTAATAAATTTTTTGTTTTCCGGGAAAATTTTTTAATTTTTCTTTTTTCAATGTGAATTTACGTTGATGGTCTCGTTATTTTTTTTTTGTTGGAGTTTAGGCCATTTTGGTTTGTTGTGTGTTCTTGTTCTTTTTTGAGTTAGCCTTCGAATTATTTTAGGATTAGAGCAAGTTCCTTACGAAATGTATATATATATATATATATATATATATATATATATATATATATATATATATTTGATAACTTTTAAATTCTGTTGTGTTTTTCTAGTTTTTGATTTATATTAATTTTGACTCATAAGTTTATGGTCGCAGTCTGTAATCAATTTATTGATTACATTCACGAATTCCCTCGTAGAATTAGCATATCGCTAAAACTAGGACCCGCTGAATAGCGTGAAAATATTTTTATTTATATTTGGAAAAATGTGAATTAGTAGTGCAAGTTTTTTTACTTCTTGGTAACCACACCAGCTTGATGTTATCCTTTTCTAATAGTATTATTTAAACTAGCATAACATGCTAATCAGTACGTCAACTGAAGAATAAAGTAACTGGGTAATAATGGAAAAAAAAATTCCTGCTACAGCACAACAGTATCCACTAGATTCTAATGTCTCAAAGTCCACATTTCTTACTCCTATAACCAAAAATGAACTTATCGAGTATATATCTTCTCCAAAAAATAATTGTTCACCTGGACATGACGGTATTTCTACAAGGATTATTAAACAAACATGCATTGAAATTCTTGATCCTCTTTTACATATAATTAACCTTAGTTTTGCGACGGGGAAAGGGCCTAGTAGCTTTAAGACATCCATTGTGACTGCAATATTAAAGTTTGGTGTCAAGAATTACAGGCCAATCAGCTTAATTGCAAATTTTTCTAAAATACTTGAAAAGTGCCTCAAAAACAGCTTCCCCATCGACCAAACAGATTTATTATTATTTCAGTCTACCTGTATGATTGAAGGAATAATAATACATTTTCTACAATGCTCATATTTTTAATAAGTATGTAATCTAATCTGTTTTTTAATTTTATCATCAAGGTTTAGTAAGATGTATTTCTTAATATATTTCTTCTTTAATAACACGACCCTCAGAACCAGAAACTAGAATACACTTTTAAAATATTAGCTATCCCACATCTATTTTTACTCACCAACTTATATTCTAGCTATTTATTTAAATGAAAAAACGTATCATAGAATATATTTAACATACTTCCCGTTCTAACTAACAAACTTACAACCAAATAAACTTTTACTACCATATGAATGCGTGTGAACGTGAGGAAGACGTCATTTAGTTGTTGCATTCTTGTGTTGCTTGAATCTTATTGCTCTATAAAGTTGGTTACATTATAGTAACATAAAAAAGAAATCTGGTATGATGCTGTTGCAAATATAGTAAAACATTTCAAGCTATTAAATTTGGTACGCTAGTTTAAAAAAAAAAAGAGATTTTTTTTTTAATTTTTATCACAGTGGAGAATCTAAAAGAGATATAAAATTTTTCTAAAAGCCATTAAAAACTTTCATGAGAGGTGACGGACTTGGTCTATAAAGTAAATTGTAAAAAAGTCTATTTTGCCTAAATAAGTTAGTTTCTATATTGGCACCAATTTTTGTATTTATAAAAAGACAGTTTCATCAGCAAACTACCCACTAAGATATTCGAGACTACATGCAATTTTTAACAACCAAAATTTCAGTGAGAAATAAAGAAATTCATATGCCGTATTTAGATAGTTGTTTATATTTATTATCCTTTCAAGCAGAGAAAAAGAAAGAATGTATACAAATAGTTTGTTTCCTGCAAATGTAACTCTGGTCTTCTCTCTATATGCGTTTCGACCACCTTAATCTCGTGAGCGATGCTGTATCGAACTGAGAGCAATATTCACAATAAACGACTGCTATATAAAATATAAATTTCAAAATATGTCGGCGTGAGAGCGTGGAAAACATAACAAAATATCACTACGGATTGTTTTTTGTATGATGGCAAAGCATTTTTTATCACAAAATCACTTGTTTTTTTCTCTGATGATTAGCCTATTAATATGCTTTTGAATTATTACACAGTTCCCAATTTCACTCTATAGTCACAATAAATGTAAACTGTCTCGATGCTCGTTTAAAATCAATTTACGAATGGAATGCCGCCTATGTATGTTCTTCCTCCTCTTTGAAATCGACAGGAATGCAATAAACAATAACAATTGTATGTTGTAACAACAATAAACAACCAACACTTCAGAACATACACATTTTAGTGTTTAATACTAGGTTTAAGCTGAATTTCAATAATATGCTGGATAAACTGTGGGTAGCTAAACTATTCAAATTAAACTTTGTTGATGTTATCGTAGGACTCCATTGAAAATGAGACCATTACAGATAGTATCAAATAATTACTTGGTCGTTTTCATTATAAACGCCCTGTATGCGTTTGCCTGTTGGGATATCTCTTCTATATGGTAATTTTATTAATGCTTTTGCTTTACATGCCTTTTTTTACCTGTAAATCCTATGCGATAAAACAACATTAAATAAATTGGTTTATATATATATATATATATATATATATATATATATATATATATATATATATATATATATATATATATGCATATGCTAATCTTATTAATGATGTTTTTCTTAAGCCAGCAAAAATGGCATTGTTTTTGACCGAAGGTATTACGTACCTTTTGCCAAAGAACCGACACCACACACATGACTCAGCTAAGTATAGGCCAATCACTTGCCTTCCCACTCTGTATGAGATGATCACCTCTCGCTTGACCCAATGGAATGCAAGGAACAATTGATTGTTGACTCTGTAATATGTAACAAAGCTTATACCAACCGAAGAAATCTCTTCGCTGCTTACGTGGATTATAAGAAGGCCTTCAACTCAGTGCCACATGAGTGTCTCACAACTATATTGAGAATAAATATTGTCGATAATCATTTTCTTTCCTTTTTAGAACGTATCATGTCTACCTGGAAAACTAGGATCCAATTGTAAATGCCATCCAGCGACACCATCGAAACTAACACAATTCCGATACGAAGGGGAATATTTCAGGGCGATTCGCTTAGCCCATTGTGGTTCTGCCTTGCAATAAAATCACTATCATAACGTTTGAACTCCACCAGATACCGCTTTAGTATTAGAAATAACAACGGAGATGGTAAGAATGAATCATCTTCTATACATGGATGACCTTATACTGATGGCTGCTACCAGAAACCAGCTGGAACAAATGCTTAAAATTGTTGAGAAGTTCTCCGGGGATATCGGAATGCAATGTGGACTTGATAAGTGCCGTATTTTGAACATCGTTAAAGGTAAGATCCAACCAGGAGCATTTGACATGCAGAACGGTGAAACTATAGCTGCAATGGAAGCTGAACAAACATATAAATATCTAGGTATGAAATGGGCTAAAAGAATTGATCATCGCATTATGACAGCCAAATTGACAACCGAATTTGTCAGGAGGGTAAGGTGGGTATTACGAACTAACCTAAATAGTAGAAATTTGTGTAAGGCGCTTAACACGTACGCTTGCTCTGCACTTAGCTACTCTTTTAGAATTGTAAAATTGGGCAGGACGGACATCCAAAACCTGCAAAGAAAAATAAGAACACCCCTAACAACAGCACAAACACATCACCCTCGGAGTATTAATGAACGTACAATGCTTTCAAGACATCAAGGAGGAAGAGAATTGGTGAATATTGGTAAGCAGCTCGACCAACAAATAATAAACTTAGATTCATATTTCCACAGGTTAGTGGACTCTTCCACACTACATCGAGCAATATGCGAGGCAGACGATTCAACGCCCCTACAGCTAAGGGAACAAGATATTGCTTCTCACCACCAAACAGACTAAAACAAGTTACAAACCTGGCTACAAAAACCACTTCATTGACGGCATCCAAATCAGGTCAATCAGGACAATGTCGACAACTCAGCTTCGAACTACTGGTTGATTGCAAGACAGATGTTTCCGGAAACAAAGGGCTTCTTGTTAGCTATTAAAGACGAGGTTATTCCAACTAAGAACTATTGGAAGTTCATCATCAGAGATTCCTCAATAGAAAATGACCAATGTAGATATGGATATTTTAAATTTAATCTAAACTGTATATACTACCTTAAAAGAAAAAATTTTTTGTTATCAGAAAGAACCCTTTTCGTCTCGTTAATAATAATGATGTATCACTGTATAAATATACAAACCTAAATGTTTATTGATGTTTTACACTTTGTACGATGTTGAGTGTGTTTAGGGTTGATTTCTTAGAAGGAAACTCTAATTTGTAAGTATTTTAATTACATATTAGTTGTGTTTAACTGTTTGTGAACTACCTGTTGTGTGTTTGATTTTTAGTTTTTACTCCTGAAGAAGGCATAAAATAAATGTCGAAATATTGAGTATTAAAAGAAAAATGAGTTAATTATTCTTATCCTACAGACCGCAACCCGATAAACTCCTTCCAAAATTATTAAGGTATGGTCGATAAAAAAGAAAAACTACTCTCAAGATTCAAAACAAATATACCAGATCTTTGAAGAAGCTCACTATGTAGAGCGAAACGTCAGAAAAATTGCTGTCCTTTGATTCTCTAATAGAAAAACCTATACCCAAGAAAATATATATATATGTATATATATATATATATATATATATATATATATATATATATATATTACCCTGTTTTATGATCTTCATAGTTATAACTCAGTGATTAAACTCTTGATAGAATACTAAGATCCACATTGTCAATAACCACTCTCTGAGACTGCGGTTGTCTCTACCGGATTCTCCTTATTATGAACATCAAATTAAAATATTACTGAAATTTGAAACAGAGGTGTTGTGGTTCATCTGAAAATTTTTATTTAATAATTCCAGTAAAACCAGAGAGGCTGTTTCAATTTGGTTAAACGCAAAAATCTAATTAGGCTTATTACACAACGAGCAAATTTAACAATTCACGGAACTAGGCAAACAGTGTTATGAGGTAAAATCGAAATTTAAATTTTAAAAGGATGCTCGGAATTCAATAAAGGTCTTCCATCAGTCGTGAAAAGCCAACGCCTGTATAAAAATATAGTCACGTACTGGCAAGGGCAATATAAGGACTTTCGACCCCCTAGTCTAAATATTTGAATTCTGATTAAACTGTTTAATACCGATGCTATCGGTTTCTGCTTATCGTAGTTCTCCTTTACGCTGATTTTGTATCAAAATATACAGTGAACGGCAGAAAGTCTGCATCATACTTTTAGACATAATAATTTATTTTATATTCATCAAACCTACAGAGAGTAAATTTGAACTTTCTCTAGAAGTAGTCTTTACACAATATAAGACAAATTAATGTCAAAAACATTCAAACAAAGACTGACAAAAGCAGATTTATATCCAAGACTGTTTGTCGAAGTGGCACATCTTTTCCAGAATCGCAAAACTAGTCGATTAGAGCTTGGCTTGAATGAGAAATAATGCCAAATACGGGTTTCTAAAATTCATTCCGCAAGGAAAAATGCAGAGTAAGAGAGGCGTAGAAAAAAACGGATATCCTGGCTAGAGAATTTGAGGATCTGGTTTGCAACATCCACCATAGGGGTTGTCAGTGCAGCTACAAATAAAATTACCATTGCTAGAATGATTGCCAACATTCGGTAACGGATAAGCACCAGAAGAAAAGAAACTAGCCATATACAGTAGCTTTTGTAGGTGCTTCATCTCCCTATAAAGAATTACGTCCATCTACACAGCGCCGTGGAGATAAAAATCGACGAGAGTTGTGAAAAGTAATCGCACGAAAATGATCAAGAGTTAATCTCCTCTTTGGGCCGAGATGAAATTTTGAAGTTACTGTCAATAATACAAATAGCGTCCGTATGTCAAAGCGCTCTATGAATACTGTCTAAAATGTCAAACTTTAAAATGGTTATATCAGATGGCACCTTGCAACGCCAATGTTGCCAGTTCTCGAAATATAAACGCAATAATTGTGTTCATGAGTGTATTTTTATCATTGTTGAACATGAAATATTATGAATTATGGGAGCTTATAATGTGACCCACCAACAATAAAAATAACTCATTATTTTATATTGCTAAAACCTAAATAATAGGATAATCCAGCTAAAAAGGGATAAGTTTAACTAAGAGATGTAAATATAACCCTTTCGCAAGAATTTTATTCATCACCTAAATTTTCATGTGTTAATCGGCGAGGTATAAATTGGCCTTAAAATGACGGGCCGTGAATCTATGTCAGGGATTCTTAACATATCAGAATGGACGTTGGTCTGATATAGTACGCAAGTTGGGGATTGTTGGGGTCAAAATAGCTTCTCTACTGCCCTATATCTTTATTTAATTAGCTTTTTGAATGTTGTGGTGTTGAAGAATTTTAGCACGGTTAAATTTAGGGGCATTGGTAACACAATTTGTTGGTAAGAATACTGGGAAAAGTGAGAAAATATTACATTAGTTTTTCGGACAATATTATATAAACCAAATATTTAACGGACCTTAAGAGGTTGTCAATTTAACACGTACAGGGTGTCAAAGTTACCTTCGTTATTAATAAAAAAAGAAGAATAAGGTTTTCTTGGCACTGTGAAACTAAAATAATTGTTCACAAATATAGTTCAAATTATTCTTCGTTATGCCTTAAACATGTTCCACACATAATTTTTATTTTCTTCAATGTATTTGAAATAATAAAAGGCATTCATAAATTGAAGTGAAAGGAATTCAAAAATTCTTAAACTTGTACCTCAGTAGATATAATTTTTAATTAAAATTAACTCAAAGAGACAATTTCACAACATGTGATTAAATCAGTTATGCTGGTAAATAATTATTGCATTTCATTTTGAGTTTTAACTGTCGATAAACCAAAAATAGTTACATTAATTAAAAGACACGTAATAAAAAAATATTTCGAGTCTAAAAAAGGGAGGAGGGGTCAGTATTTAACAAATTAATGTTGATTATAGTACAGCTTCTTTCGGATCACCTTGTAAAACTGAATATAATGAAAAATTCTTAGAAACAAACAAAGCGTTTTTTAAATAATGAACTTACACTAGAATTTAAGTCGTCATTATATATAGTTTCTCTGAAACTATTGAACCTATTTCCGTGAAACTTCTTGCATTTATCCTTATAAAATATTATCAAATTTTATTTTCAATAGTATTAATATTTTAGAGTTTTGCGAGTCACAGATGATGGTTTTAGAATTATCCTTCTATTGATAGGTCTTCGATTTATTACAAAATTTGTATCAATAGGTTTTTGACGCGCTGAAGACTATGTCAATTTCAATTTCATTGGAATTTGAATTTTTAGCCTTTTAACATGATAAAATATTCAAATTTACCATCAGATTGACAGTTAAAACACAGAAAAAACTGATTACAATATTTTTGTCGTTGACGTACTTTTCTGAAATGATAAAATTTGATTAGAAATTCGTCACTAAAAAAATCACTTTAAAATTTTATTTTATTATATAAAAGGAAACGAACAATACAAAGAGTAATATGGAATAAAATATTCTACAAAACGTTAATCTTGTGTTAGAATCAAAAGATTCCACATAATTCAATTTTTTTACACATGCCATCCAGCTTGAAAATCGTTACAAATTTAGATATAAACCTCAAAATGGAATCAAGTAAAGAAGAATGATGAGTTTTTAATATTTATAATAAATTTCTTAGATATTGGAATGAAAAATATTGTTTTAACTCAAGTCAATTTGTAAATATATATATATATATATATATATATATATATATATATATATATATATATATATATATATATATATATATGTCGTTATGTCAGATATTCTCACGGGTGTGATGTGTAATCGAAGGTTTTCGGGCATCCCGTGTATGTGCTGAGTCCCTCTCAGGACTATAAGGCAGTTGACGTTTCGGTGAAATCTCATTCACCATTTTCAAAGTTAACTGTATGGCGTCTATGAGCGAACAGTTCGCGTCAATTAAAAATCAAAAATTGAATATCCTCTTAAACATAAAAGTAAACGTATACCTTATTTTGTTTTTTTTGTGTATTGTAAAATATAAAAAAATATATAAAAAATAAAACACACTTGCATTCCATGTATTCTCAGTAGACGATGTAAAGATTGAATTTCATTAGTAATAGAGTAACAAAATGTCAAGGTGTGTACCGGTAAAATTAAATATTTTTTAAAAATTTAAATACTATTTTAAAATGTCTTTGTTTGTTTTTTAAAATTGTAGATATGTTTCTTATATGAATGTTTTTATTATATAAAAATATTTTTAGGAAGGAAAATAAAACAAAAAAAAATTTGAAAATGCCTTAAATAAAGGGCGAAACGTCAATTGTTTTGCATTTTTTGTTAAATAAAGAACCTAAACCCAAGAAAAGACAAAATAAAGAAAAAATTATTTAATCTATGGTTCAAGAATCAAGAAAATATAATATATATATATATATATATATATATATATATATATATATATATATATATATATATTTGGGCGCGAGGAGTGACATAAGTATCCTGAATTATTTGTTCTAGGCTAGGTGCACACAACGCCAGCTCGCATTGCGTTTCTTAAAAACTAATTATCTGCAGAATATACCCACTATTTTAAAAATAGACTTTCATCGAGCATGTTTCATCTCTAAATAACAACATAGTCTGGACTCCATTAATAAGTTTTTCTTTTTTCAAACGGTTATGCTGCCATATATCACATAGGTTAGGTTTCGACAATCATCTGAATCACGTCCTGCTCGTATCAAATGAGGCGCTTATAATTTCATCAGATCTGTCCGCTAGTCTGTCACAGCTATGTAACATTGTAATTGTTCTTTATCCACTAATTTATGAGATACATAAAAATGGTTTAAATTTAATCTCCGATGTTTTCAGCATGTGCTTTTAATTAAGCCAAAAACAGATGGGAAGCGAAATTGAAAAAAAAATTAGGATACCTCTCGTATGTGGAAAATAAGGATGTCTTTTTTAACCCCATCGAGTGGGACATCATCGAATGGCCGCTCAAAAATGCAATTAAAAATGGTATATTAATTTTTTTATTTAGGGGTCTCATTCGCAAAATACAAGCCTGTAAATTCTATTTTTAATTTTACAACAACAGATTAAAAAAAAATCTAAAAATATTCCACTAAAAAGCAGTTGATGTATATTTTATCAACAAAAATTGCTATGGGTAATTTTGGACAAACTAGCTGGGAATGCAGGCAAATCGAAAGATGGCTTGTGATATCGTATATATGTTAGATCAAAAATGTACCTTGTAATTAAAATTATTCCAAGTTCCATATCTGTAAAATAGTGAGCTTGCACAGGAGCAGATAATAATTTTTGGAACAATAATTTTTGTTTATCCCAACGGGCGCAGGTGTTTAGTAAAACCGCTCTTCTTAGTTAAATATCAATAACACTTTTCTCAAATATCGTAAATAATTCTGAATAACATCCTGTTACTCTTTACAGAAAACTGATACACCATGGCAACAAACAAATTACGTCCCAATAAAGATATAAATACTTGCATTCGATCTGCGCTCCTCAGTCGAGTGAGCAAAGCCATAACCTTAAGTAAGAGTTCAGAGAGCTATTACAATCAGTTACGTTCAAATCATAAAGTTAAAAAGGTAAGTTAATTACAGTAAATAAAGTTGTAAAGGAGTCCAAATAAAATAAATATTTTTACTCGTGCTAATGCAATAAAGGTATTTTTTTTAAGTTTTACTACATATATAAATTTTTAACTAAATTTCGCCAAAATCAACAAGCGTGCTAGTCCTCTGTCTGCCTTTTTATAGTTTGGAGTTTGTGCAGGTTATACCTTGGTGCTGCCTGGTAGGCTTCCTTGCTTCCTTGGGTCTGAGCTTTCTCTCGTCGCGCTGTCCAGTTTTTGTAATGTATGTAATGTAATGTAATTTTCGGTTTTGATTAGGGTTTTTTTTATATATTTGAGGTGTTTTGTACATTATCTCTCTTGTTAAAGTTTTAAGAGTTTTCTATTCAGAAAGCTTCTCTGATGAAGCGCGCTCTATATTGCTTTATGGTTGCGATCTGTTTGGTTTCATGGAAATTTATAGTGTGTTCTGTCTCCAGATAAAGTTGGAATAAAGCTGATGTGATTTGCTTATTCTTTATGCTATTTTTATGGTCTTGAACTCTGGTAGAGATTCTTCTCTTTGTTTGGCCGATGTAGTATTTTTCATAGTCTCTACATAGGATGCTATATACTCCCTGGTTTCCAATAGTATTTTGTCTTTGGGATTGGCAGTTAATTTGTGTATTGTTGTATGTGGCTTGTAGATTGTGCGTATTTCCTGCTTCCTTAGAAGTTTTCCAGTTACGTCTGTTACACCTTTTATGTAGGGCAGTGTGGTTTTTGGTTTGGATTTGTCATTTTCGTTTTTTTGCTCTTCTTTTTAATATGTGTTCTGTATGGCCTCTTTGATATTGTATTCATTGTAGCTTGTTTTGTTTTAGACCTGTTGTGATGGTGTTAAGTTCTTCTTGGCGCGATTCGTGGGTTTGGTTAGTCGCAAGAATCTGGAGATCAGTATGTTGGCGACTGATTGTAACTGTGTTTGTATGTGTGGGTTTTCTGTAGATCATATAGTCGATGCTTAGATCATCTTTTCTGTTGATTAGAAGCTGCTTGTTGACTTCAACATCCAATGCGGTTTATTTTTCTATGTCATTTGTCATTATTTTGCGAGGGCTGTCACCTGGCAAGCATTGTCGGCCGAATATCCGCATTTGTCTTCAAATGACCTCTAAATATAATCAAAATTTAAGTTCCTTTTATATGGTTAGATGCGCAATTTTTCCTATTTTTTATTTCTCCAATAAAAAATATGGGTTTCTATACTTAAAGAAAACTTGACCTCAAAACAACCTTTAACGCCAAGATCAAGGTCAAAGTTAAGATCACGTCCACGTACCAAAAATATTTTATGTATAATAACCACATATAGGACGTAAAATACTCATAAAAACGATAAAACGAAACGTAAATAATGGAGGCACGAAATTTGATATTTTATCGTATCTGTAAGATAAAAAAATCTGTAGTTATTATAGATTAGTCTTTAGCATCTACCAGATTTCGACGAGAACTTGTTTCGCACACCTAAGAATAATAACGATAATTTACCGTAATTCTGCTAAAAATCTCTAAATATATCACCAGACAGGAAATAAACGGTTTCTGTTTTTCGATACGTCCTAGGGAGAAACGCGTTATACATTCTCAGAGGAACAGCATAATCAAATTAAGTATGGATAGAAGGCTAGAGAATATACCCTTAAACTTAAAATGTATGTAAATTTGCTTTGAGGTGTCTTACGGGTTAAAACGGTGGTGACAAGCCGGATTTCGAGAAAGGGGTAATATTTAATTATTGTCCACAAAGCGAAGATACTAACTTATTCAGTTGAGGAAAATTTACACCTGTATTTCCTCATTTACTGTAATAGTTTAAACAAAAATTTAAATCTTATTTAACAAACTATATAAGATGGAAATTTTACCAAAGTTCAGGTTACCGGTACAGGGTATATATATATATATATATATATATATATATATATATATATATATATATGTTATGTCGGATATTCTTACGAGTGTGATGTGTAATCGAAGGTTCTGGTCTGTCTCCATGGTGTATTTGAATTTTGGATGTATACTGTTTATGTGATTTAGGAAACTTTGAGATTTTCTTCTCCATGTTGCCAGATAACGAATGTGTCATCTACGTAACGCAGCACCGGTCGTGGTTTGTGTGAAAAGGTCTCCAAAGCTTTTGATTCAAAGTCTTCCACAAATAGGTTAGCGAGTGCAGGAGATAGCGGTGATCCCATCGGGGCTCCCTCGACTTGTACATATCGTCCTAAAATAGGTGTTATCAAGACAGTGTGTAGCTAATTCGATGATATATTCTGGTAGATTGTATTTGTTTTCTATTACAGAAAGAGCTTCTTTGACTGGTATTTGCGTGAAAAGTGATGTTACGTCGAAACTAACTAGACATTCTTTTTCTTGTAAACGTATCTTTTTGATTATTTCGCAAAAATGTTGCGAATTTTTAACGTAGGAGGCCGTTTTTCGACGAAGTGTTGGAGAATGGTGGCTAGATGTTTTGCTAGGGCCTGAGTTGGAGAGCCAATAGAACTTACAATTAGTCTCAAGGGAGCTCTGGGCTTGTGTATTTTGGGTAAGCATAAAACAATCACTTGGCCCCAAAAATCGCGAAAACCAAGAGAATAGCTCCAAAGCTTTTGTTCCTTATGTAAGAGGCACCACAGATAAGATCGCAAAAATTCTTAGGAGACACAACATTGAAAGCATTTTCACCACAGACCGTAAAGTGAAAGATCTCTTGCCAACACCTAAAGAAAGAATCCCTCTAGAAAACCAGGGGTGTAAGAAATTCCATGCGGAGAATGCAGCTCATCTTACGTAGGCCAAACCAACCTTAAAATAAGCGCCAGAAGAGACGAACATATAAACGCTTTCAAGCAAAAAACAACTTCTTCTGCTCTGGCTCAACACTGGTTAAACACAGGACATAAGATAAATTTCTCAGGAACAAAAATGCTATCGAGATATGAAAACCTATCCACAAGAGTTATAAAGGAAGCCATTGAAACTGCAAAGAGGCCCAAGAACTTAAATAGTAGAGATGATAGCCAGCGAGTGCCTAATACTTGGAAAAATCTTCTTACAAAACATCAACCAGTACCACTTAGTAACAAAACAGATTACAACTCGGGAACGCAACCCCAAACACTGGCAACAGGGCCGATGACGCGCAACAGATCTCGCAACCTGATTGGCCAGAACAATTCGGAAAACGAATGCGTCCGACGATCACACGAGGCCGACAGCTCCAGAGTCGCACGCGTCAGTTCGCTCGTAGACGCCATACAGTGAGCTTGGAAAATGGTGAATGAGATTTCATCGAAACGTCAGCTGCCTTACAGTCCTGAGAGGGACTCAGCACATACACGGGATGCTCGAAAACTTTTGATATATATATATATATATATATATATATATATATATATATATATATATATATATATATACAGGGTGATTCAAAAATCGATCACGAAACTTAAGGGGGTGATTCTACTTGACAAAATAAGGGTAGAGCTTCATATAATTTTTTTTCAAAATGTCATTCGTTTTCGAGTTACAAGCCGTCCAAGTTCAAGTTTTTATTTTTTGTTTTTTGAATTACTCGCTTACAGGAAAACCGATTTGACTAATATTTGAAAGATATGCTAAGTCTTCTGCGCTTCATCATTTTAGTAACAATTCACATTGATTGTTTGCCGCTAGAGGACACTTTACCTACATTGAAAATTGTTTTTTTGTCATAATTTTTTAGTGTTGACAGCTACAGTAGTTTTTGGCATAATTTCTGAAAGACTGATGCCAGGCCTTTAAAAAAGGTGCTCTTTATTTACATCGCTAAACCCAACGGTTTAGACGTAAATCACCCTTAAAAATTAAGTGGTAAATTTACTTTTCTCATTTCATTACCACCAGCTTCCAGGTAAATAGCTATCAAAGTATACTAGAACTGTCAGTTTAACATCAAATAAATTCGCTTTTTAAACTATTTAATTTATAATCTTAAAATAACTAATAATGGCTAATCACCAATATTCAAATATCGAATATTGTGATATCCATTTTTGTTATGGAAAAGCAAATGGTAATGCAGAGTTGGCAAGAAGATATTATATGGAGAGTTATCCGGAAAGAAATATCCCTCATGCTCAAACATTTTCCAGTGTGCACAGGAGGCTTGCGGAATGTGGTTCCTTTAAAAGTTATAATGGAAATAGGGGAAGACCTAGAACTGCTAGAAACGTGCAACAAGAAGAAAGAGTGCTTGAAATTATTGAAGATAATCCAGGTATTAGTACTAGAAAAATTGGGAATAAAGTGCGGCTCTGTCAGGCTAGTTCATGGAGGATACTAAGAGAAGAACAACTCTACCCGTTTCATTCAAAAAAGGTGCAGGCTCTTTATGACGATGATCGGCCGAGACGGTTGGAAATGTGCAATCAGATCCTAGCTAAGTATGAACACGATAATCGATTAATTGGCGTCATATTATTCACTGACGAAGCTGGTTTCACTCGTGATGGCATAACAAATCTACACAACATCCACACATATGCTTACGAGAACCCAAACAATGTGGTAGAAACGAAACATCAGCGTAGATTTTCACTAAATGTGTGGGCAGGGATAATAGGAGATTACCTTATTGGTCCTCATTTCTTTGATGGCCCATTAACTGGTGACGTATACTTAGATTTTATCCAAAATCGTCTCCCATTGTATCTGGAAGATGTGCCATTGGAAGTAAGGGCCAACATGTGGATCCTCCAAGACGGAGCTCCGCCCCACTTTAGTATACGTGTCTGACAGTATTTGAATGCAACGTATCCTGAGCGATGAATAGGACGAAGTGGACCATTGGCATGGGCAGCGAGGTCACCAGACCTTAATCCTATGGATTTTTTCTTTTGGGGTCATTTGAAACAATTGGTGTACGATATTCCAGTAATCAACGTCGAGGATCTTCGCTTCAGGATAATCGAAAAGTGCCAAATTATTAAAGAAACACCAGAAATTTTTCATCGAGTTAGGCGACATTTTTTGAAGAGTGTTAGGAAATGTATTGAAGAAAATGGGGGACATTTTGAGAATCTTTTTTAGTTTGTTTAGTACTGTTTCATTAATTTTTATCAATTAAATGTATATCGCAATAATCCATAATATGAATATTTACTGATTAGCCATTATTAGTTATTTTAAGATTATAAATTAAATAGTTTAAAAAGCGAATTTATTTGATGTTAAACTGACAGCTCTAGTATACTTTGATAGCTATTTACCTGGTAGCTGGTGGTAATGAAATGAGAAAAGTAAATTTACCACTTAATTTTTAAGGGTGATTTACGTCTAAACCGTTGGGTTTAGCGATGTAAATAAAGAGCACCTTTTTTAAAGGCCTGGCATCAGTCTTTCAGAAATTATGCCAACAACTACTGTAGCTGTCAACACTAAAAAATTATGACAAAAAACAATTTTCAATGTAGGTAAAGTGCCCTCTAGCGGCAAACAATCAATGTGAATTGTTACTAAAATGATGAAGCGCAGAAGACTTAGCCTATCTTTCAAATATTAGTCAAATCGGTTTTCCTGTAAGCGAGTAATTCAAAAAACAAAAAATAAAAACTTGAACTTGAACGGCTTGTAACTCGAAAACGAATGACATTTTGAAAAAAAATTATATGAAGCTCTACCCTTATTTTGTCAAGTAGAATCACCCCCTTAAGTTTCGTGATCGATTTTTGAATCACCCTGTATATATATATATATATATATATATATATATATATATATATATATATATATATATATATATATATATATATATATATACATATATATATATATATATATATATATATATAAATTATAATAAAATAAACATAAGGAAGTTCAGTTATTATTGCTGATGTCTATTCATCACGTTTTTGAAGATTTTAAGTCATAAAATTAATCAAAAAATGACATTTACCCCTATAATAATAGGAGGATAAAAACCTCTATAGTTAAAAGCTATGCTACGTCATTTTAGACAAGTGATTTAGAGTTCGGTTCATTAAAAAAATTATTCGTTTTCAAGATATGAGAGAAAACGCATTTGAGTTTAAAGAAAATATTAATTTTCTTTATTTAATTTCATAAAAACTTAATATTTTTGACTTTAAATTGAGAAAAATCAGTTCATCAAAATTTACTTCAACAAAAGGAAATTATACAATTTATGAATATTCCATAATTTTTTAAGTGAGTATATTATTTATTTTCATTTTAAATAATTTTGGTAAAAAGGAATCAATCGTTCGGAACTTTAGTCATTTCCAGGTAAAAATTTATGGGTTTTCGGTTCCCTCAATTTTAAAGAGAATACAAGGGAGATTACTGCAGATAAAGGCTGTCAGTGACATTTGTATTTTGCTATTTCTCTTTTCAAATCGGATCGGCCGCTTTGGCAAAATAAAAAAGTCTCTTAGTAATAGATTTTTGTCGTATCTTGTTTAACATGAGATTTTTTCAAGTCGGAAATATATAGGTATTTTATTTGATATGTCTTTTGTTTTACTACCTTCGTTTTTTACCCCTTTAAAGTTTACGAATGATGATACTACGGATTTAACAATTGTTTTCTCTTTTGCTTATTTTCTTGGCTTTTGACATTAATACAAATAAGGTACATTTTGAAATAAAAATAAAAAATATATCAAATAGAATAAAAGCAAAGTTTACCAAAGCAAGTAAATAAAATGTATTTGCTGTAACATTCAGTTTAAATGAGGGGAACGCCGTGGGTGTCTTTTTTCAAACTTCAGTATATTTACGATAGCAAGAAAGTTACCAACGACGTAAGTTAAAAATAGAACTACAAATATTTAAAAATATATAAAGATGCGTATAAATATAGTGAGCCTCGTTCATGACAATAATGTCGTCATATTTCTATTGTTTATGAGCAGCGCGACTGAGGCTCGCAGTGGTGGGCGGCTTTATGGTACGCTCCTTCGAAAAAATTACTTTTCAGCGAGACCGAAGACACGATAAATAAAATGAAATTTGCTTGTTTTATGCTAGATGTTTTTATTATCTCCTTTGACGCTGGCCGCTGAAGACACAAAAGTTTCGTGAGAGATGAGCCTAGCGAGATTGATATCAATCGAAATCGGTAAAATTCAAAGAAGTCCCATTCCAAATTAACGCTGTATATGAGATTGTAACTGATGTAACCAACTCTTCGATGGTTCACGAACAATTTTATGTTCCATTTTAATACAATAAATTTTGTGATAAATATTTTTTCCATAAATGTGTCACCATTTTGTAACGTAGACACTCTGTAAAACACGAGAGGTTATCTACAAATTAATTTATCAAATTGACCGCTTCATGTCGCAATTTAAAAAAAAACGGCAAAAATTTAATTCCAGGAATGACCTCGCGCTTCTTACGGAATAGAAAAAGTTTTGAGTAAACAATCAGCCGTTCCCCGTGAATGGAAATCTGAATTGCATAGTAAGCATTAAACGACTTAACTTTGTTAGATACGGAACACTAAAAGAGTTTGCCCAAAAATTGAAGTCAAGATTTTTATTTGCGTTCAAATTAGAGCTAATTGACACACTTTTCTTCCACTTTTTTTTAACGACGAAGCCTTGCTTTTCGGATTTTTGTACAAACCGAAGTAAATATATATTTGAATACGCCTTATTATATGGTGAACAAAAAAAAATGTAAAATAGTACATAACAGAAAAAGGCCAATTAACGAATATATACTGACAAGAAGCAATAGAATTGAAGACCTTACCCGAAACAGAAACTGAGAATCACAGAAATGAGATTAGTATATATATATATATATATATATATATATATATATATATATATATATATATATATATATTCTGTATTAATCCGAGAATACATCCGTTCATTCGTTTGGCAGCTGTAGCAAATTTATTCATGACCTATTTAGAAATGAATGCTCTTGAAAAATTCCATCTTAACCCCAAACTCTGGTGTCGCTATGTTGATGATATATTTGTAATACGGCGCCATGGCCAACAACAGCTCAACTGCTTCCATGAGTTTTTTAATTCTATCCACATAAATATACAGTGTACTCTGGAACTTGAGGAAAATAATCAGCTTCCATTTCTAGACGTCCTCGTAATCAAAACAATGGATGGAGATCTGAGACACATAGTATATCGAAAACCAAACCACATGGACAGATACCTGAATGCTGATTCTCACCATCACCCCTCACAAGTACAGGGTGTAGCCAATACCCGAATCTCAAGATCCCTTTGCCTAACTGATGACCTGGGAAAAGAAAAAGAACTGTCAGCTATAGAAAGGGCCCTCAACAAACAGCTACAAAATACCAACCATAAATACGACAATAAAATTGTCTGTGTGCCGAGGATAGACAAATCACCATACTTCTTTACATAAAAGGCACAACAGATAGAATCGGCAGATGTAACAATAAGCTTTTCTTTAAGAAATCCAAAAGATAAAATTAATATAGAAACTTAAGGCGTATATAAAGTCGCATGTGGCACCTGCAATAAAACATACATAGACCAGACCAACAAAAGAATATCAGCGAGACTAGAACATAAACTTATTATAAGAAACAAACAGAAAACAATTTTTCAACACCAACACGACGCAGGACATAAAATTGATTTTGACACCTGCCAGCAAGTCGCTAATACAGAACACTACAAGGCAAGACTGATTTGTGAATCTATCGAAATTGAAATTGAAATGAATAAGAGAGACGATGCACTTAATTTTCCTTCTACTTGGAAAACTCTCTTTAAGCGGGACCATTGTACCGACACGCATGCCACGCTTAAACTGACACTAACGGCGGCGCTTGAGAGGGAGGCGGAACCAACGCCAACCAACCGTTACTATCTGCGACCGCGTATAAAGCACGCTGCATGTTGTGTAAACTACATCTCACCGATAATTCCCGCCACAGTTTAAGTTCAAATAGTAGAATCAAAAATTATATAGTACGACAACGGATGTGTGGGAAGGTGTCAGTCGAAACCCACTGAGGAGTCCTAAGGCTGGCACCAGGACGAAACACCCCAAATTTTTACTTTACAGTTTGTTCGTATTTCTCACTAGGTACAGGGACCTTAGCAGAATACGACATGCACCTTGAATTTCTTTCAGTTGATTTACAACGAGCAAACGCAGAAGATGGCATTTCGGGATAGCTGTTTATTTTTAAGGCTTGATAGCTTAATGTTGCGATCTGCGAGGCGATTTTTTTGTGAAAAAAGGTGTTGGGATTTAAAATGTAAATATCTGGAGGACCATGTTTTTTTGGTATATCATTCTGTTCTCACGGTATTGTTAACGTGGGATAAAATTAGGTGCAGGAAATTAATTTTGTTCTTCTCTTTCAATTGTGAACTATAGTTTAGGGTGGTAGAAGTTAATTTTTTTTAATACTGAGATACATAGATTTTAGGGCACTGCTGTGATACAGTTGTCAACTTATCTATAGAAGAAGATCAATTTAAACTCAAGAATTTTTATTATGGTTTTTTCACGATCCTCTAATACAAGTTGCACTATAACACTGGAAGTGGAAGCTCCCATTGTGCATCCATCTATTTGCTTATAAAATTTTTGGTTGTGTATAAAGTATGTGGAATTTAAGGTTAGTACAAATGCATCTAAGAATTCATTCATGGGTATGTCGGTAAATGATTTGATTTGGTTCGATTTTTTTTGCGTTAATTCCCTTTTTAACGGACCATAATCCCAAGAAAAACAAAACAATTAAATAATATTTTATTGAAGATCCAAGAAATAAATAATAAATCATTCATTTATATATATATATATATATATATATATATATATATATATATATATATATATATATATATATATATATATTTATAATGGATTAATCCGAATAATGCTAGGTTTGCATATTTGAAAATATTCACCCAAACTCCGACCTTTATACATTATTTAGTGGAGCCAACATTTAAAGGACACGAGAAATAATTAAGAAGGATCGTCCCTTATGCTTCCTGATGTGTTAATTATGTACTAAACACTCTCAGTTAATTCCAGTAAAACAACAGGCAAAAGGAACACGAACTTGGTTTTAAACTTTCTATTACAGGATTTCGTGATATGATTTTAAGAAAAAAAATTCCTAGAATTCTGTTTAAGCTTCCATTTATTAACTTTTGCTTATAACCCTCTAAACTGTTTTTTCTTGAAATGAATTGTGAAAAATAATTAGATAAACACAAACCTTTGTCTTAAAGCATTTAAAGATACACAAAAATACATGAAGAAAATCACGTAGCTCTAATAAGGATTTATTTATTTGGAATAGAGAGTTTACCTAATTAATTTTTCATATGTAAGCTTAGAGAGAGAGAGAGATAAAGAAAAGTATGCTTATCCTTCTGGAAAATAACTTTCTCCCTTCTTCATTGTGTGTGCTGAATTTCAAAATATTTCTTCTCATAGGGAACCTTCGGATACTACGTAGAGTTTATATTTATAAATTTAGCAGTTTAATTTAAGAGTTAATTAAAGAATTCGTCTCGACCCGACGTTACGATACAAGACGAGAATTTCTCGTCTCATTTCGCTCAGAACATCACTATTTATTTCATACAAGCTTTCAACATTTTATAATTTATTAGCGAAAACTTTCACTACAATTGCCGTAAAAAAATCCTTTTTTTAACGTCAAAATAACATAATGACCTAAATTACCCGCATTCAATTAAGTTACGGAAAAATTATGGACGAAAAGATGTCAATTACTTTTAGAAAATGAGTTTTTAATGAATTATTAAGCGGTGATTTAATTTAGGGAATAAAACTTGAAAAATGTAACACAAATTTAAAATAATGAAGAATGTCACTTCAAGAGACGAAGTGTCAATAATCTAAGGTTTTTAAGAAAACAATAAAAATTTTCCTTTTAATATTATATACCTCCTTGTCTCATAATTCATTCTAACAAATCCTAGAAAAAGCCGAAGAGAGGGGGGTGTGACGAGGTGATTACCCTCGGGACCGGACTTTTCTGAGAGCCCGGATTTTCTAAAGATTCATTGTAATCGTAATTTAGTTCCTTTTTTGTAAAACTTCATTTAAAAATAAATCACAAAGTGTTGGAAAATAGTTTTTACGTTATTGTGTTTTGATTTTATATGTTATTAAACTCTGTTAACTATTCAATAGATTTTTATATGAATATCAAATCCCCGAAAAGTGGAACAATGCGATTATAAAATTGATTCATAAAAAGGGAGATACAGAAAACCTTGAAAAATGTTGAACGATTAGTCCGCTTTCACAGGTCTATTAGTTATTCACAAGAATAAAAACAACGCGCTTAATCAACAAACTACAGCCTTATTAAACAGTGAAATGGACCGGATTCGGAAGGACTTACTTTACTAGTAAACACCTATTAATTATAATAGAAAAGCCTGTGGAATACCATCTAGATGTCTGCTCGGCCTTTGTCGATTTGCAGAAGGCCTTCAACTCTATTAAGCATTGATCTATATATATAACTCTCTAAAGATCACGAGAATTGACAGCAGATACATATAGATACTAGAATATATCTACAGCAATACCAAATCCTCCATAAAATTACATCACGTTAAGAATAAAAGAGGTACAGAGCGATACTCTAAGTTTAAAGCTTCTCAAACTTCTTCTGCAGAATGTTTTCAGGAAGTTGAAATGGAAAAGTTTGGGTATATTGATCAATGCAAGAAAATTATACTACTAGGAATTTGCAAAGATTACTTACTGAATTAAATAATCAGATTGCTGTATTGAAAATATATTTAAATGTTCAGAACTACACTTAGCTACATAATACCTTTAGGCAATTAATATCGGTTGATAGATATTAACAAAAGAAAACTGTTAGCATCTCTGTGATACCATAATATTGCCGTCATCGGGCTTAAATATGTGTATCAAATTTTCGATTCCAAGATTTGATTATTAGTCGACAGCTAAGTAAAATCGTTTCACAATAGAAGTTTTTATTCGAAAAAACAAAACTGATCTTGAAATGGCCTTGAAATATAAGTTCAAGATCAATTTAAAGGTCACAAACGTTAAGTACTTTCAACTTGAAGAAACTTATCTCTCTTGTCTTGCGATTGGTCTTTAAATGGTCTAAATGTAAAAAAAAAACCTATAATATAATGATAATATCGTTTGAATGGGAATTTTCCCTAATTTCATTTCTGTAATAAGAAATAGGGCTTCCTAACTAAAAAACAAAGCTGACCTTGAAATATTCGTTCGAGGTCAGTTTCAAGGTCATGCTTTTGCATATATGTGTACCATATGTCAGCTTGATGGGATAATCGGGAGTAAGTTAAAATGTAATCACAGGATTTAATTATCCATAAGCAGCAATGAAACTAAATGAATTCAATTAAAAATAAACCCTTATTCCTTAGGAAATGATTCCATGATCAATATGTTCTGTCCGTGGTGATGTATGGGGCTGAGACATAGACCATCACACGACAAATAATGAATAAAATACACTCAAGGAAATGTTCAACGTATCCCTGAAATATTGAAAGTATGATATCTGGATTGCTGTGATCGAGCAGATATTAATATACAAACAGTTTATTCTCTGCAAATACAACTCTGGTTTTTTCTCCATACGCTTTTCGACTTCCTACGGGTCTCATCAGTGCAGCTGTATCGAACCAAAAGCAACATTTACAGGAAACAAGTCTAATCAAATACAAGAGAACGAGATGAATTGAGATGCTATTCTTTGATACCGATACATGCTATAATGAAGGTTGGAAAACGGTATACCCCTTTTCCTTAAAAAAAAACTTTTCTATATGGTTTTTGTTCCTGTAACAATTAATTAAATTAATTTGATATTTTGTCTAAAAACAATTTATTAAACATAATTTGCAGCCAGAGCATCTGTATATAACCAATTTTACTTAATGGAGTTATAATAGTTTTGTAATAAACTTATGGAGGGTTGGAAATTAGATTTTCTGGAAAATTACTATAGTTTTGATTCCTGGAAGTTTTCGATAGATATTTCACCTAGCTTTTATAAACTGTTAATTTATAACGATTATTATAACTTTCGTTTCAGTAATGAAAGTAATTATTATTATTAAATTCCCTTGCAGTATGGAATATAGTTAGATCGATCAGTTAACTCGGAGGTGAATATGTAAGTTTCTGGGTTTAGTTTCGGTTCTCTCCAATCTATCATTACGTATACAGGTGGATAGTATTTATTACTGCACTTAGTGAATTAATAAATGAACCGATTGTTTCATTAGTTTAGATTTTATAAGCAAAAAACCAAAGAAAGCCATTTTTTGGTTTTAATTGTTTATGACAAATTAATTGACCATACTTGAGAGTCGAAAACATAACAAAATATCATTACGGACTGTTTTTAGTGTAGTGGCCAGACGCGGACCCAAGGGGGGGATCCCCCCCCCCAACAGCGCTTTGAGTTCAGGAAAATAGACTCGATTTTGCTTCTTCTGCGACACCGGAGCTGGTACGCTGGAGGTTTTGGTAACAGTTTTATTACTCTTTTTAGTTCTTGAATAGAGTATAGGAATGTGTATGCTTGCGATCGCCCCCCCCCTCCCAAGAGCTTTGAGTTCAGGAAAATAGAACCGATTCTGCTTCTTATACTAGGAATGTGTATGCTGCTGGCATTTCCGCCTTTGTCGGCAACTCGTTTTTTCTGGTGATCGCCCCCCCCCCTCTCTAAAAGCTTCAAATTCAGAAAAATAGACCCGACCCTGCCTTTTACACTAGAAATGGGAATGTTGCTGGTCTCTACCCCTTCCCCTCCCCGTCGACAACTTGCTCTCGCTTGCCATACTGTATTTTTGTGATATCACCGCCCCTCCCCCCAAAGAGAGAGGCTGGATCCGTCCCTGGTAGTAGCACAATCGGTATCCTGATTGTATGTTTTCACAAAATCATTTATATTTTTTTCTATTCATTTTTTGAAAAACAAATTTTAAATACTTATAAATTATTTTAACAGTATATGTTAAAGGTAAATTTATCTCTGAATGACAATAGTATCCTAGCAAACTAAATAATTGAACTAAAACTTCCAAAATTTTAAGATAAACAAGAACTTTACGAACTTTTTGATTAGGGTATGTTGTACTTTAATGGAAAACAAGGTCGTACGAATAAGTGATATTGTAATCCCGTAGGACCTTTCTAAGTAAAATTCCTTGCCAATTCGGAACAATCACCCAAGGAATTAACCAGCATAATAAATTGCCAGCACACCAGTGGAAAATAAAACCCGGTCAGATGAAAGTTAATTACAAATATTGAAATTGGTGAGAATCGAAATGAACGGTGTATTAATAGTAATGTTTTAAAAATTTTATGTGGTCTTGCCTTAAAATTGGTTCAACCAAACTTGTCCTAAATTTTGATTAATTTTTGGTGGCAATGCAGATGTGTCACACCGCATGGAGGCTATTGGGTTTTTCATGGATATGAGTTTGTTTCAATACAACAAAATTTCTATATATTAGGAAATCTCTTTAAAATCTTTCCCTAACATGATGTATATACGTCAAAATTAATGTTAAACACTAAAATTAATAAATAGAATATTCTTCTCCATTCGGCGTGAACCAAAGTAATGGTTCATCAAATAAAGGCTTCCCAATATACAACCGTACACCAATCATATGAATTTTTTCTTTAATTTCAATACCCTAATCTGGATAATCAAAAGCATGCCATATCACCCTCGGAGTGTTATTGAACGTACAATGCTTCGAAGACAGCAAGGAGGAAGAGAACTGGTCGATATTGGTAAGCAGCTCGATCAACAAATGACAAACTTACGTTCTCATTTTCACAGGTTAGCGGACTCTTCCACACTATATCGAGCAATATGTGAGGCAGACGATTTAACGCCGCTACAACTGAGGGAACGGGATATTGCTTCTTACCACTGAACAGACCAAGAGAAGTTACAAGTCTGGCTACAGAAACCACTTCATGGACGGCATCCAAATGAGGTCATTCAGGACAATGTCGACAACTCAGCGTCGAACTACTGGTTGATTTCAGGACAGATGTTTCCGAAAACAGAGGGCTACTTGGTAGCTATCCAAGACCAGGTTATTCCGACGAAGAACTATCGGTAGTTCATCATCAGAGATACTTCAATAGAAATAGACCAATGTAGATATGGCTGTCGAACATCAGAGACAATCCAGCACATAACTGGAGGATACCAAGCGTTTGCCTCAACCGAATATAAGGAAAGACACGATTCAGTCGCTAAGATACTCCACCAAGAGTTGGCAGATAAGTTGAACCTATCGCAGGTAGGAAAAATGCCTTTCTACAAATATAATCCTGAGCCAATTCTTGAAAACAACGAGTTCAAGTTATATTGGAACGGTCCTAACAGATCAATCAATAATAGGCCAGACATTATACTAACGGATAAAATTTCTAGGCGAACTACACTGATTGACATTACTGTACCTAATAACAACAACCTAAGACCAAAATACAACAAACACAGAGATCTGTAGGTGAAAATCCGCAGACAGTGGGTAATGAACAGCGTTCACACGATTCCCATAACCCTATCAACCATTGGAGTGATACCAAAGAACCTTCTGCAGAACATCTAAGGTCTGGGCCTTAGTGAGCATCTGTATAAACCGATTCAGAAAGCGGTTCTCCTTTCAACCGTGCGTATCGTCCGAAAATTCGGACAGGAAATACAGCAGACCACGTCACGTAGGACCCGATAATATGGAAAGGATTCCCACAGAACTTCATACTTTGGTATCTTTGTATACTTGGTATGAGGCAAAATTCCTTGGAGGGAATGCGCAGCAGTTTGGCTTGCAATCATAATGATGTTACTTTGAAATGTGATATTTTCTATTATGACTTTAAAGGTTGTGATAACTCAGTAATAAATGATTATCTCCATGGAATTGACTGAAACATTGTCCTCCACAGTGATGATGTCGATATTAGTATTCAAGTTCTTTATAATGTTTTGTGTGATGGTTTAGATAGATTTGTTTTCCCGTCTGGTTTTCAGACAAGCCTCTCAGCTTAAGTTTGAACAAAAAAAAATACACACCGCGGATACAAGGAAAATAATTCGAAGCGCGATTATAATGAATTTTTAGTACTGCGAGAAAGGTATCAGGCCCTTCATGTTAATTATTTAAATCGAATTGAAGAAGATATCAGCAAAAACCCAAACCTATTTTGAAAACATGTCAATTGTTCACGTAATTCCAGCACTTATACTGGGTCTGTGGAGGATAATCTTGAGCTTTCAACAAAATATCAGGCTGATCTTCTTTGGTTATTGAGCGTCGATCAGATTTCTTGATATCAACTCCCCCCCCCCCCCCGGTTACTCAGGTGACTGGGAAAGTGTGGTGGACAGATTACATGACGCCGGTTTTAAACCCAACCTCTCCCTGGAGATTTTTTTGCCAAGTAGAGAGGACTGGGGGGAGAGCAACCTCTTCCGAAAAATGGATCCTGGTAGTATACTAATGGGTCTCGACAAGATGAAACAGTTGGAGCCGGAGTATTCGGCAGAAGGACAGAAGTCAGAGAGTACTACCCTCTCGGACAACGTGCGACAATCTTCACAGCGGAAATTTATGCTATTCTGCAGTGAGCCCATCTCTGTGAGAGGGATATAGATAGGAATAGGGTAATAAATATGTGCTCAGACAGTAAGGCTGCGATATTAGCACTGAAGTCCAGTGTCGTAACTTCGCGATTGGTGTCTGAGTACAAGGACGTACTGAATGGTATGACAAGGAACGGCTCCACAGGCAGACTCGTATGGATCCCGGGTTACTCGGGCAAACGCGGAAATGAGGAAGTAGACCGTCTGGCAAAGTTGGGTTCGGCAACTGAACCGTATGGAACCCAACCAATACTACCTGTCCGAAATGCTACTGGAAAAAAGGAATTAAAATCATTGCTGGAAAGCAAATTTATTGAATCGTGGAAGGGAGCTCCTGGAATGAACTATGCTAAGGAACATATAACTGGACTTAGCGCAAGGCGTACTAAGGACTTTCTCTCCTTGGGAAGAAAAGAGCTGCGAATTGTGGTAGTATTGTTGACAGGACATTGTCACCTCAGGGGCCATCTTCATAGAATCGCTGTCGAAGACGACCCGACGTGCAGATGGTGTTTGGAAGAGGACGAAATTGTTGACCATGTCCTCAGAGAGTAACCAGCACTCAACGGACTGAGAGAGATATTTCGGAGATACAATTTTGTTACCGGAAGCAGTTAGGTAAGTTCAACTAACGAGGCTGCTTGGATTCGCAAAGGCGATCTGCCGCGAATGACCTACAGCTATGGTGGGATGTAAAGGGCCCAATAGAGATCTAGGCATCGATAATCTAGTATCACCCCCCTTTTTTCATTCATTCATTCCTTATGTAACCAGGAACGGTATTTACCTTGTCGTAAGTAAAAAATGTGCACTTTCTGATGCTGAAATAAAAAATGGGGTTTACAATTGAAAAAAATATCGATCACTTCTTAGCTTCTTCTTGAGTTATCCTGTATATTTCGTATCAAGCAAAAAAAACTCTAAACTAAAAATAAAATTCGGCTGATCCGAGCGTTTTTCCCAACAAGTACCCATTTGCATTTCCCATAGGAATAAATAAATAAATAAATTTCCAAAACATTAATAAATTTCGTTAAAAACTCATTACCAAATTTATAAAAAAGAATATCTTGTTTATAATAGAATTATCCGATCTTACCTGAAAAAGTATTTCTATAAAATGGAACTCCATTTAACGACATCACTGCATGAACCGCAAACTCTTCTGGTTCATAGGTCATATTCATACAAGCTTTCTGATTTAACCTATCCAAGATGTATCCAGTGCAGCAACCGCATTGTCCCTTGAAGCAAGAGCAAGGCAAACGAAATGATGGGAGAAATGGCCTTCGGGTTGTCGTAGATAAGGTGGGAATGGGACTTGACACTGCCGATATCGGGGACTCCGACACATTTTGTGCTGAAACTGGAATAATATTGGTTAAGTAGCGGGTGGTTCTTAAAAAAAAGGACAAAATAAATATATACAAATTTTACTAGTAAATGTAAGACTCGCAGTAGTAAGAGTCGATAAGTATGAACACTTATAATAGTAATTTATACACTCACAAGGAGTAATAAAGTGGCAACTTAATTTTTGAATTCTTTTAGGAACAAAAAGCACGATTTTCATTCAAATATCGAATATTTATATGAAGTAATATATCTTCTCCTCTAAGTATAAAATAATAAGTATTAAAACATATAGCTCAGCCGGACTAATTTTTTTAACACACAATTTTGATGTTCTCATTTTCAAATTAAATAAACGTGTTTTAGAGAATAGCCCATTTAAAGGATTTTAAGTTAAATTAGCATGGTTTTGGGTTTTATGTACACTTCAGAAGCTTTGGGAGCAATTTTTGATAATTATAATTTGATTGTTTTCCAGAGTGTAGGTGTATTGCTAATATCATTAAACCCAATATATTTAATGGCTATTTTCCTACTAAATTCTAAACAAATCTAAAGGGTTTTCTTTGTCATTCTCCATATTTTAAGTTAGTTAATATATTAATAAGCTAATAACTGTACAAAGAGTTTTGTTTTGTTAATTATCTTACTTTTGCTTTGTATTTAATTCGGTCTTTCTATTTTAAATAATGAATATGGCATAAACTTCAAAACAATTATTTTGTCTTTATTCAAAATACCTTTATTGATAGAAAATGAATTATTTAGATTCAATAGTATTGTGTTTGCTTAAAAAAAATTATTTAATAAAGGGTTTTCCAATAAGAGGTGTTATTTTGATATTCAAAGAAAAATGCCATTTTTTAAGATAAATGATCGGATATTTATTACATTATAAAGAGGAAGGTATGCCGTTAATGATGGAAAATAACATCAGCCAAATGACCACCACGACCATGCCTACAGGACCATATCCTTTTCATGAAATTTTCCATAACCAAATCGCAAAGTGGCTGCCCTATGTCCTCGATAGCCTCACGAATTCCATCTTTGAGGTCTTGAATCGACGCTGGGCTGTTGGCGTAGACCTTGTCTTTCACGTGGCCCCAAAGAAAGAAATCGCAAGGTGTCACATCACAAAATCTCGGTGGCCAATTGTGATCACCTCTTCGAGAGATAACACGGCCCGGAAACTTTTCCCGTAAAAGATCAATGGTTTCGTTGCTTGTGTGGCACGTAGCGCCGTCTTGTTGAAAGTAAACGTGGTCCAGATAAATACCATCCAATTCCGGCCATAAAAAATCATTAATCATCTCTCGATAGCGCAATCCATTCACCGTAACTGTTGCTCCAGCCTCATTTTCGAAAAAGTAAGGTCCAATGACCCCGCCGGATCATAAACCGCACCAAACAGTCACACGTTCAGGATAGAGAGGCTTTTCAACAATAACTCTTGGGTTTTCCGAGCCCCAGATGCGACAATTTTGTTTGTTGACGAAGCCACCGAGGTGGAAATGGGCCTCATCACTGAAGATGATTTTTCGATGGAATTCCGGATCATTTTCATGCATTTCAAGAACCCAATCAGCAAAGGCACGACGTTGTTGATGATCGGCCGGCTTGAGTTCTTGCGTTAACTGAACTTTATAAGCCTTAAGACCCAAATCTTTATGCAAAATACGGTGTAATGACGTTTGTGGAATCCCTAATTCCAAAGAACGACGAGGAATGGACAAACCTGGGTTTTCTTCAACACTTTCGGCTACAGCAGCAATATTCTCGGATGTTCTTGAGCGACGTGCACGGGTTTTCTTCTTCACATAACTAACTTGTCCCAACAGCTCGAATTTTTTCACCAATTTCTTTATTGCGCTCCGACAAGGTGCTTCATGACGACCCAAAAATGTTCGAGTTTTACGAACCGTCTCTGCCAAATTTTCACCATTTTTATAGTGAATTTTAATAATTTCAATGCGTTGTTGAAGCGTGTATCGTTCCATCTTTATTTATGGCGTAGTTTCTACTTGTCAAACGTCAAAAACTTACAGCTTCAAAAGTGACATCTACCGAAATAGCGGGCTTTTCAAAATGACACCTCTTATTGGAAAACCCTTTAGATATGAATGAACATGTGTTCGTATGTTACGTAAAAAAAACATATGTCTTTAAAGAGAATTAGTGTAGGGTATTTTAAACCCGTGAACTCGATTTTTTTTTAGGTGAAAAAAAGATTATTATAAAATGTCACGTGCGTTCTGCCATGCAATCAAAACCATAAACTTCACATGTCTCTTTGTGAAAAAGTCCATTTCTGCACTCCACACACGTTTTTCAGCTATAAACAACTAGGCTTTGATCGCGGATCTATCTGCATCGCCAGTATGGTGTGAAGAGGAAAGTCTACTTGCAGGCGTATTACGCGGTCCAATGCTCTTTGTGTATACACATATAGCCTTTTTTTTGCAAAAACTACTTTGCAAGTAATACCCTATAGAGTGATCACAGACAATATAACAAATTCCTATACCAGAAATGTAAATATATACAATGTTTTTACAGAGGGAGAAAAAAAACATAATATGTAATGCATATGTATTTGAATTTTTACAAAAAAACCTTATAAATTATGTATTTATTACTTTTACTTTACATTTTCAAATACACAAATAGTCTTACATCTAAAAGCTATGTTAATATTATCCACTTTGCATTAATTTTTTCTGGTTACAACTAAAAAAGTCCTAAATATTGCATTATTTATTCATATCTCCATATATTCTATTTTGTAGTATAACAAGTACAATGTTCTAGAACTGAAAATGTACAGAAGTGTTCGACTGCGTGTCTGAAGCGCGAAGATGAAAGTTACAAAAGTAAGACAATATAGACTTTTAATAAAATTGTTAATAATATTCAATGCGAAACGAATACTATAATGAACTCTTCCTCTAGAAGGCGATGTTAAAATTAAGTATGACATAGTCATTAATGCCGTCGAATTAAATTCTATTTTACAACACAATAAAACATAAAACGATTAATGTCTATTAATAGTTTTTCTGTTATGGTAGACATAATTGGAAAATTGACCCTATTACTCGGAGAAAGTAATTAAGTTTCTAATAGACCACCATATTACAAAAAAATATTGCATTTAAAAAACAAAAATTACTTATTAAATTGTCTGTACCGTTTTTGATTGTTATTAAATTTTTTTAGAACGTGATTTTTATAGAATTCATCGAACGGTTTTTAAAATTTTTAACATATTTTCCAAATTTATTATCTTTTCTTGAGGCAATTAAACTGTTTTGCTACACCAAAAGTGAGTACAACATTTAACGGTGAGTTGTACGATTGTTTTTGAGAATTAAGAACGTAAATTGCAAGACTACAGCTTAAAATCAACTTTTTATCGATTATGTTAATTAGATCATGGCTTAAATTTTTATAATGGCATTCGTGGTAAAGCATTAAATTTAAAACTTATTGCATGCTCCACTATGTAACTCAATTTTGATTTCTAACATAAATAAACTCTAAACTTAATTTTCGTATTCCTTGCTAGTAATATAATATAAAATTTTCAAGATTAAGACTCTAATAATTTTTTAACTAGATATCCAGAAACGTAGTTGAAAGCACATCTAGATAATTTTGTCTTTCTCCTTAAAAGATTTCAGGGATTGATGCTTTGACTGTGCGGTTGTCATTGTTTCAAAGGAGGTCATAGCTGATGTTATGAAGCTCGTTTCTGCAGTGTAGAAACTTTTGGAGACCAAGTAATTAGTTTTCGGTACATATGTTTGGCTTCTGATATAAGTTTGGCTTGCCTGGTGACACACATTTATGCCAAAACTAATTTGTAGGCACTTAAGCCTAAAAATAACAAATGAATAATATATTAAACGAATCTCATTGAATACAAAATTATACTTGTATTTTCTAGCAAGTAGAAATTAAGTATAAGTTTTTACTTATCAAAATATTTAATAATATGTTGTTAAACTGTTACAGTAACTACTAAATAATATATATATATATATATATATATATATATATATATATATATAATTAATTTTATTTATATAAATTTAGATAAAAAATTGTTTACCTATTAAACTTCTACCCAAAAAAATATTTTAATTCTTTCCATACCTGATGCTGAGATTTTTATTTCTCCAGTTTTTTTTCCAACGAAGCTCTCCCAAGTATGTTGACCAAGGTTAGTGTATGTGTTCTAATGCTTTTAAGATATTCAGTTTTCTCTGTAGCATCATTGAATGACGACTGCTGGGACAAGTCTTCATCTATAGTTTCTCCAGAATGAAATACTTCGTGAGATTTTAAAGATTCAGCATCTAAAACATTGTTTTATTTTAATACTTAGAAAAGCTGCAAAGGCACCTATTTAAATTTATTATGTATTAAATTATTTTAAGAAAACTTCCAAATTTTCATAAGCCATTAGTTTAGTTAGCTACAAGTAGTTTAAAAATTACAAGTTAGGTTACTTACCTGGCAAATATAGCAATTCGTTTTAAACCCCTTTTTGTTCCTTCCATTTACTCTTTAGCAATTATAAACTGTTGGAGAATCTAATGACACTAGTTCTCCTTTTTTTATATTATGTATGTACGGTTTAAATATTTTTGAGTCTGATTAGTGCATCCAGGCAAACACTTTTTTCTAGGCATAATTTGAATTAATATGACTAAGAGAAGCATAAAAACTTAATTTCGCGAATCCAAAATCACAACAATAATCAAATATGGCTACCGGAGTTATGCCGTGTGCTCTATGGAAAAGCATAGATCAGATTTTGTTCAGAAATATGGGTACGGTTGCTTCTCAAGTAACGTCAATGAGTCGATACCAGCGCATACGTGGATGGATTCGTCCCTAACGTATCAAGACACATGCACGTTTAGGAAATCGCTCTATAGGATATACTTTGTTATATTTTGAAATATTTAAACATTTATTTGTTTATAACAATCTAGCTCTCGCTTGGGCGAACATCCACCAAACTTTGGTAGGTGCATCTATATTAAAAAGGTAATTAGGATCCCTATGGCTCTTATACTTATTAGGAATATTTTGTTCCCCTGTAAAGACCTAGAGATGGCGCTCGAAGCGCCATTCTTAAATATATATTTCTTCAACATTACTTGAGTATTTGGGAAAGCTGGTGGTATTCTGTAATTTTATCAAATTTAGAGTTTCAAAATGTAATATTATAGGGTTTACGAGTTGAGGAACTTAGGCTTTAACGTTTTAAAGTTTAGTGTTTTATATACGTGTTTTACGGTATACAAGGTTCTGTTATTGAGCAGCTGGGGGTTACTTACGAAGTAATTTTCTTCGTAAAATCCGAATTCGAGGTCAGAATTGGCCTATTAAGCCAGAATTTTGAGATATTTGAGGTTATGTACTTGAAAAATGAGTTTTTTGGATATGTCAACAACATCATGGGCATTCACATTAACCCTTTGAGACATACATTTTTCTTGAGGGTTTTTGGGATCGCTGAGTATGAATATGAAATCAAAAAATTGAAATTTTCATTTCCAAAATGGTAGATTCAAAATAACGCATTATAATTTACAAAAAAATTATATTGGTATCAAAAAAAATTCAGTTGGGGGTTTTCGGAATCGGCGATTACGACTATTATGTTAGAAAATGGAAATTCTTATTTTCAAGATGGTAGATACAAAATGGCGTATCGAAATTTTCAAAAAAAAAATTGGTGTCTACAAACCAACTAACCTGTATTTAAAGTGGCCGTAACTTTGCCAGAAAAAATCGCTTAATAACATATTTTAAGGGTTGAGAGTAATATTAAATGATGCAAGGAGAAAAAGACCAAAAAAAAATTGTGCATCTTGCACATAACCTCAAAAGTAGCCAAAACTCAATTTTTCGAATACATTACTTCAAATATCTCAAAATCCTAACGTTATGGGTCAGTTCTGACCTCGAATTCAAATTCTACGTAGCAAATTACGTCAGAACAACAACCAAAACCCCATTTTTAGTAGACCTGGGTAATATGACTTTATATTTCGCAATGCATATTTAATTTAGATTTCCAAATAAATGTCATCATACTGACTTATTCTAAAACTAACTTACATTTTATTATTCTAAATTATTCATAGCCGACATTCTTAAATAAAGAAAATTTCGGGTTATCCATAATTCAAAAAACACATCTTAATAGTTTGTGTAGTAAATCAATAACCCACCTATCAAGTAAATAAGCCTGTATAATGGAAGTAATATTGCGACACTGAAGATAACGTTATAGATTCTTGTAAACTCCAAATATGCTCGAAGCATGATAGATAAATTCCATAGTATGACATCGACTACATGTTTGCTATAAATCCGTAAGCCTTGGCATATCGTATGTTACAAACTTTTAATAGCTACTGGTTCAATAGTTTACAGTCTTTGTTCTGGGGCCTATTTATCAACCTAACGGCAACTGGGATATCTATCTAACTTCTTAAACTCACCTCACCCACTTTCATTAATTTTATGTTGCGAATTACACTTTCAAATGCGGCCGCAACTTACAGATCTTTATATTTTATTTATAGAATCCACTTTCCGTCTAACCAAATTATATTTACAAAAGATACGACGTCAAATGTTCGTTACCTTTCGGAGATAATTCCTTTTGAATATTTTAATAAATAATATTGTTTAAGGGGATCTTTTGAGCTTAGTCAAATTTGTGGAAACTTCTTATTTTAATATAACCAGGAGAAAAGTTACTTCAGTTTACATACAGCTTTAATTTGAGTATACGCTTTTTTTTTGATTGCTACAAATACAGGAAATACTCTAAGGATTTTAAAAAATAAGATTTAAAGATGTTTCCGTGGAAACCTGTTAAGAAGTTATACTAATACTAGTATACACTCATGGGTGAATTAGTCAGTTTATTATACAAATTTTAGGTGGATTTAATCTTATTGGGATGGCAAATACTAGTTTTTTTGATTAAAATAAGAGCACAGTAACAAGTATTTCCTCCTCAGGGAGTGTCGTAACTTTGCGTCAGGTGTCTGTGTGCAAGGATGTACTAAATGGTATGACAAGGAACGGCTGCTCACTCAGACTCGTATGGGTCCCAGACAGGGGTAGATCCAGCCTCTCTCTTTGGGGAGGGGGGTGACATCACAAAATTACAGTATGGCAAGCGAAAGCAAGTTGTCGACGGGGGAAGGGGGGAGGGAGTGCCAGCAGTATACACATTCCTAATATAAAAGCCAGAATCGGTTTTATTTTCCTGAACTCAAAGCTCTTGGGAAGGGGAGGGGCGATCGCAAGCATACACATTCCAATACTGTATTCAAGAACTAGAGAGAGTAATAAAACTGTTACCGAAAACTCCAGCGTACCTGCTCTAGTGCCGCAGGTAACTGAGAACTGCCGTAAATCTAATTATATTTAAATATTATAACCTTTTATAAATTTACTGCAACAATAAAACTTCTGATAGTTCAATTTAATTTCTATCGGTGAGCAAAGTACACCTTACAGTGTGTCCTTAGTGATTTATCTTGTTTGTGCTTGTTTTCATTTATTTTTTGAGATTAGTGAGATACCCAAAAGATATGGCTTCCACCTCTATATTTATTCCAAAATCGTTAAACAAGGGCATTTTTCCTCAACGAAAAACTTTACGTTACGATGAATCTTTATGGTGCCTTAAGATATCAATATCTAGATAATAATGTTAAAAGCTCTGTTGAGATGTATTCCAACATGACAGGAGTTGGAAAATCCACTATCTACCGAATACTGAAGGAGAAAAAAGCGACTGGAATTGTTAGTATTCCCAAGCCACATTCGATCACAGACAGACGGAAAACCTCGTTGGAAGAAGAGATGGAAACTATTGATCATGTTCTCAGAGAGTACCCAGCACTCAACGGACTGAGACAAAGATATTTCGGAGATACAATTTTGTTACCGGAAGAAATTAGGCAAGTTCAACTAACGAGGCTGCTTGAATTCGCAACGGCGATCGGACTCGAATAACCTGCAATTATGGTGGGGGTAAAGGGCCCAATGGAGGCCTAGGCGGCGATGATCTAGTATCACCACCCTTTTTTATTCATTCATTCATTCATTAATTCCATCCTCAGGGATCCATTCATACTGTGCTGCAATCCTAATCTCTTCTATTGTACTTGATCTTATATGTAGGAGGTAACTTGTCACTATGCCAGCTTCATGTGATCGAACGTTACCGCAGATTAGTACCATCCTGTCCAATATTGCAGAATATGATCTTACAGGATGCTTTTACTATAAAAGTCACCAGTCCTTTGTTCAGTCACTTTGACGAGTTCGGTGCTTCCCTCTCAATAAATGGCTTTTCAAAACATGATGACCTTCCAAAACTAACGCTCTATATAAAATTGCAGTTGACATACTGCTCTTCAACCCTCGGATATACATGCTTTCATCCATCTGGTTTCTAACTCATCTAGTTCTAAATATTCCACTAATCAATTATTTCTACATTTAGTCACTCATTTTTGAGACGCGTGGAGGTGAACATAAGACTTTCTGTATTAATACTTCTCAAAAAATGTTTATCAATGGCTGTTGTACAGCTTTTATGACTGGATTTTCGTATGAAATTTCCTGTTTCTTGATACCTTCTTGAAGTCTGAAACGTCAGGCGATATCTTTTCCTTTATACCTTTCATTATATATTTCACTTCAAATAATTTAGTTCACTTGAATTTCTAAATTTTGTAAGATATTATTTATGATAAAATATGTGAGAGGGAACAAACGTCATTAATTTGAATTAAACGTCAAAATTTTGAAAACAAATATATATATATATATATATATATATATATATATATATATATATATATATATATATATATATATATATATATATATATATATCCGGCTACTAAATACCTACTTTTACTTTTTCGAGTCCAGATTTCTCTCTAATTTTAATTGAGGTTCTCGGCCCAGTAACGGACTACGTCCATTGCTGCATCGCTAACCAACCATAGATCGTCGAGGGTCCATATTGAGGAACACCTAGTGCATGACATATTTTGTGGTTCTCTACACTCGCATAGATCTTCATTTATCATATGTAGATTCTATTTCATTTTGTTCGTCTTCACTGGGGCTATGGCGGTTCTAATACGGTTTAAAGTCCTCCAGGTCTTCCATTCGAGATTATTACAAGAGGGTCTCTCTTCTGGGGGTGGTGGGTAATTTTCTGACGCGTCGACTGTCACATGTCGCATGAAGATTTGTCTGGATTTTAGCCTTGAGTGGTTGGGCTTCGTGTGGTACAATGGGTGACGTTCATCAAAGGTTTGTTTAAACTTTTCTATGTATTTAGCTGTTCTGCGTTCTTTGGGTAGTGAGGAATCTGGCGCTCCATACAGAAGGTTAAATGGGGTAGGTTTTATGCATCCGGTTATTATCCTGCATGTATCAGGGCTACATCAACTTGTTTTATGAGGGCTAACCGGTTCCAGACTGGGCAAGCACCTACTTCCAGTCAGTTTTCTTAGTAAGGTGTTCCTAGTAGTTACTTTTTGTACCCGATAGGGCAGTCTTGAGCTTTCCTTCGATATTGTGGAAGTCCCGTGATTGTACCGCAACAGTCAAGTCGTTGGCTTATTGAAAATGTTTTGTGTATAAATTGAAAAGGACCGGTGCAAATACGCTTCCTTCAGGAAGGCCGGTTTTTTGGTTTCTCCATCTACTTTTCTTCCGATTTAGCGTAACGTAGAATTTCCTGTTCTACAGCAAAGACTCTACGGCCGTCATTAGGTTAGGATTGGTCAGAGTGTCATATATTATAACGAAGCAGCTTTGTGTGATTCACGGTATCATAGACGGCTGTTAGATCAACCACTGCGACGCCTTTTATCTGTTTATCTTCGAAACCATCCTCTATAAACTATGTTACTCATATTTATCCGATGCAGGATTTTAAGGTTATTTTTAACAGTGTACGAAGAATGGGGAGAATGCATATTTCTACAAATAGGTCTATTATTTTTTATAACTTTAAAATGAATACTTATTCAGGTTCTCGAAAATATCTAGAAATATGTTTTGGAATTTTCAAAAGATGTCATTCTGTCCTTTAATTTTCTCCCAAAAAATCGGATGTAAATTCTTGGCATCTCAAGCATGTAAAAACTCTTAACGTAATATTTTATACGTCCCAACATTATATTTAACTTAAAAATATTTTATGAAGCTCCCTTCGGCTTATTTTGTTTTTTCACCTTCTCCGGGCTTGAAGATAAATTGCGACCCTTAACGCAAGAATAACAAAAAAAAAGACCATCACCTGAATTGAGTCAACAAATATATAGATAAATGTTACTGAAGTGATCAATCAAATGTGCGTTGAGCCTTAAAAGCGGTTTTAAGAAATAAATAATATAGGGGAGATGAGGATATAAGAGCCGGGGTATTTAAAAACGCATTTCCTTTCTTTAAAACTGTTAAAACAACAATATTTTATAAATATATTTTTCAGTTTCGATTCTTCCTGTAGATGATCTTCTAAGTTTGCCGTATTTTATGATTTGAGTTATTTCTAAATAATAGTTTCTATTTTTTTTTATTTTAAGTTCGATAAAAGTCATTTAGGCTTATTTTTCTGCTTTAAAAATGCTTTACATATAAAAAATAGAAATTAATTTTGTTTAGTTAATATTTGATTACCTAAAGAACAGTAATTTGTTGTATTTGAGGATTTCTTTTTCTTTTAATAGGCCCCTATTTACCCTAACTTCCCCAAAAAATTAGGTTTGTTTCAATTGATCAGGTTAAACCTGTATGCATTTGATCGATGAGGGTTTTTCTTAAGACCTAGAATGTCCTCGAAGAAATTGAAAAAAAAAATACAATTCGATTTGTTTTTATAAAAATATCCATCTTTATAAAAGTGATATATTGTGAAAAAATGTTATTTGTGGTATAATTTTATTATTTGTATATTGAGTTTCGAAATATATCGAGAAAACCCCGTTTAATATTATCAGGTTTAATACGATTTCCCGCATAATACGCCATTTTACGTTGGTCCTTGCAACTTGTCGCATGCTTTTATACATTGTGTCACGCTTAATATGACTTGCCTTTACGTTTAATACGCCATCTACCACCTGCTACACTGACTACCGCCGACGTGTTTTGTCACGCGGTAGCTGCCTTCGACTGGCTAAAAGCATTAGATGATCACTTTCAGATGAAATGTAGATGGATAATACTGTTCATTGATAACTGCCCTGTTCATCCCAAAAATATTCACTTAAAGGATATCAAGCTTGTTTTCTTGCCTCCAAATGTAACGAACAAGCTGCAACCAATGGATCAAGGCATTATAAAAGTCCTCAAAACGAATGAAATAATGAAGAAAATATCGGGTTGGAAAAAGCAGACGCAGCAATATTCTACTGAAAAGAAAAGAGGATGGCTTGCTTTCCACTCATACCAAGAGATACCTCAACGCCGATTCACTTCACCACCCCTCCCAATTATTTGCCGTAGTGAAATCACTTGTGTTTCGATCGCAGTTCCTTACAGATCAAAGAAATTTCTACAAAGAAATGAACATACTGACAAGGCTCTAAAAAGACAAACGTTTGACCCCGAAAAATCGCGAAAACCAAGAGAATAACTCTAAAATTATTATTCCTTATGTCAGAGACACAACAGACAGAGAACTGAGTTCTCAGCGAGTAACGAGACGAACCGCACTTGAAAATAACAAATGAGATTTTGGCGAAACGTCGTGAAAACGATTTTTTGAACGAACAGATTTAAACACGGAATAATTCCACCATCCGTGAAAACCTACGATATAACACACACACAAATATATATATATATATATATATATATATATATATATATATATATATATATATATATATATATATATATACATATACATATGTATAATCGAAAAATTTGGAAAAATATTAATATGCAACTTATTTTGAATTATGTCGACATTATTGCTGACTTATTAAAATATATTTTTTCTAGTATAAAAAGGTTTTTAAACAAATATCACCTTTTTTATTATATTACTAACATTGCACGCCTATGACGTCCAATACCAAATTTTATAAATGAAAACAGTTGCTTTATAGGGCACTAGTAGTCAGCCAAAATAATATTATTCTAATTTCAAATACCTGCTATGTGAATAAATGAATAAATCAATACATATTAGGACCATTATTATAACATAAAATTATTCCACCATCAAGTTAGCAAGTAAAGTTACAAAAATTTTTACATTCTCAAAATTTTTAAATAAAAAGGACGCATTTTCAGATATTTAAAACTTTTAGCTGGAAAATTATTCGGCTTACCGACTCACAGAACCTCCTATGTCAGAAATTTCCAAAAGAATATTCAAAAAAAAAATACAACGGTTTCATTAAAATTGAAAGAAAAATCGGCTCTGCAAATTAAAACTTATTGGAATTTTAGCCAATGAAAAACATTTCTCACAAAATTTTCTTGGACTCTATTACAAAGTGTACTAAGAAAATTAACAAAAATACCCGGGTTTAAATTCCTTTAAAACTTCCATTTTACCTAAATTATTATTTTAAAAAACAAATCCTTCAAAAACTTATATAATTTTACTTAATTCCAGCAAAAGAAAATATAAAATTCATTTTTAATAACTATACTTGTAAAAGCTGTTTTAATAATTATATAGTAAAAGGAAAACTAGATTCTCTAATTCCCGCAGTCAATCTTCTGTAATTATTTAGTTTATTATCAGAAGAGAAATTGCTATAATAACATCAAAAAATAAATATTAAACAGAAATCTTGTTTACCTGATTTAATTTCATTTAGAACGGTTACTCCAATTAGCACAAGTACACACCAGTGACCGGTCCCCATCTTATGATAATATATTATGAGCAAATTCGGTTGATAAACAACTAAAACGTCCACGAGAGAATAATGATCAGTACTTCTTCTGTGCCACTTTTACCGGTTTGTTTTTTTTTGTGCTTTCTCTTAATCATATGCGGCAAATATAACCAATCGATATTTTAATTTATTTACCTCTTTTTTCCTATGCTTTAAAGAACTAGAATCCAAAGATGACTAAGATAATATAATACCCGAATACTCACTTTGGAACCTCGATTAATGTTTCTCTAAAAATAGCCTTTTTTTCAAAAATTAGCGAGAAAATTTCTCAAATAAATAAATATATATATATATATATATATATATATATATATATATATATATATATATATTCATATATATATATATATATATATATATATATATATATATATATATATATATATATATATGTTATGTCGGGACAGGGGCGGATCCAGCCTCTCTCCTGGGGGGGGGGGGGCAAGCGACAGCAAGTTGTCGACGAGGGGGAAAGACACCAGTAACATTACCATTTCTAATGTAAAAGGCAGGGTCGGGTCTATTTTTCTGAATTTGATGCGTTTGAAGAGAGGGGGGGGGAGCAATCACCAGTAAAAACAAGTTACCAACAGGGGGGGGAGGATGCGAGCAGCATACACATTCCTAGTACAAGAGGCAGAACCGGGTCTATTTTCCTAACCTAAAAGTTCTTGGGGAGGGGGGCTCTCGCAAGAAAAACGAGTTGTCAACGGAGGGGGAGTGCCAGCAGCATACACATTCCTAATATAAAAGGCAAAATCGGTTCTATTTTCCTGAACTCAAAGCTCTTGGGAATGGGACGGGCGATCGCAAGCCTACAAATCCCTATACTCTATTCAAGAACTAGAGAGAGTAATAAAACCGTTACCAAAACCTCCAACGTACCTGTTCCAGTGCCGCAGGTAACTGAGGACTGCCATAAATCTAATTATATTTAGATATTATAAGCTTTTATAAGTTTATTGCAACAACGAAATTTCTGACAGTTCAATTTAATTTATCAGCGAGCAAAGTACACCTTACAGTGTGTCCTTAGTGATTTATCTTGTTTGTGCTTTTTTTTATATACAGGGTGGGCCTTAACTGTGTGAGTGGTTTCAATATCCAATAAAAAAAAAACTATAAATCTTATTATTTTTTTATTTATATATTTAAAAAGTACAAGAAATTGAAATTTAAGTAACATCTAATTTCTGAAAATAATGTTATTTAAGTGACCGCCTCCACCTTCTTGACATTCTTGAAGTCGCACTCGCAGGTTTTGAAAAACACGTTGACAAGTTGCTCGGGAAATAGTGTTCATTTCTCGCACAATGTTTTGCTTTAACTCTTCAACTGTTGTTGGATTATTTTCATACACTCTTGATTTTAGGTATCCCCACAAAAAATAATCATTCGGAGACAGATCTGGACTCCTTGGGGGCCACTCAATGTCACCTCTTCGTGAGATGAGTTTTCTAGGAAACATTTCTTTCAGTAGGTCTATGGAGACTGTAGTAATGTGGGAAGTGGCTCCATCCTGCTGAAACCAGGTCCTAGAATTGTAACCTTGAAATTCTCGAAGAGCTGGGAACAAGAATTCTTGCAAAATCTGACAATAATTCTCAGCTCTCACTGTCACAGCCACTCCTCGTTGATTTTCAAAAAAGTATGGCCCAATTATTCCACTGGCCGATATTGCAGTACACACAACGACCTTAGGGCTATGAAGAGGTCTTTGATGCATCTTGCGAGGATTAGTCTCAGACCAAAACCGGCAATTTTGCTTATTAACATGACCGTTGACATGAAAGTTAGCCTCATCACCGAAGATTATGTTAGAAAAATAGTTAAAGCGATTAAGCATAACATTAGCGAAATTAAGTCGACGATTAACATCATTAGGTTTCAACTCTTGTGTCACCTGAATTTTATAAGCTTTTAAATGTAAATCACGGTGCAAAATCCTGCGCAAAGTGGTCCTCTTGATGTTCAAGACTTGGCTTCTTTTACGAGTCGATTGCCGAGGATTTTCTCTGATTGATTCATGAACACGTTGAATAATCTCCGGCGTCGGTATTGACTTCATTATTAATTCTTATTGTACACCCGGTTTCTTCAAACATTTTAACCCATTTGCGAATAGAATTTGCGCATGGTGCTTCTCTGATGTCACGTAAACCGAAGTGAGCGCGGTACATTCGCCTAGCAACAGTCACAGAATTATTGTTGGCATAATATGCGCGAACACAAAACGCACGCTGTGCTCCCGAGAACGCGTCCATGGTGACTAAAAATTCCCCGAAATGGCGCGTCTAACGACACCCCCCGTGCCCCCGTACCCCTAACGGTTTTTGAATTATAGACAAAACAAAACGCTCATGCAGTTAAGGCCCACCCTGTATTATTATTAGACCGGTATTTTTGATTATAAAATTTCTAACGCATTCCTATGAAAAATATATGTGTCTAATAGATTTTGCTAAAGACACCGGACTAAAAAACACAGGTAGTTTGGAAAAAAAAAGGGTAAAAAATGAATTATTACTTTTTTTAGTTCTTGAATAAGCTATAGTATAAGAGGCAAAATCGGGTCTATTTTCCTGAACTCAAAGCTCTAGGGGCGGGATCGCCCCCCCCCCCTGGATCCGCGCCTGACGTCGGATATTCTCATGCGTGTGATGTGTAATCGAAGGTTTTCGGGCATCTCATGTATAAGCTGAGTCCCTCTCAGGACTATAAGGCAGCTGACGTTTCGGTGAAATCTCATTCACCATTTTCAAAGCTCACTGTATGGCGTCTACGAGTTCGCTGTGTATGTCCCGAGAGGGACTCAACACATACACGGGTTGCGCGAAAACCTTCGATTACATATACATATATATATATATATATATATATATATATATATATATATATACATATATATATATATATATATATATATATATATATATATATATATATATATATATATATATATACGCAACGTATCATACGTAGGACAAGACCTATGTTTTATTGGAATTAATGTTCCTGCACTATCCATCTCAAACACTTCACGCCGCTCACCTATAATACAGGGTTGCTGGGTTTTTGTTCTGGATGGAAGAACACCGTTAAACCGTTACTGTGAAAATTTTCTCGTTTTTACTCTGAATACATACGTGATAATTAAGAAAACTATATGACATACACCTTTCTCAAGAAATTTGATGTTACTCAGCATAAAAATATTTGGACTTCAAGATTTAAACATATAAATAAAAAATGGAACATTTATGGAAATAAGTCGATTTTTTACAACATTTATATTTTCTTAAAAATCGTTTGATACAGATTAAGGTTATTTAAAATTAAGGTGATATCAAAGTAATCATTTTTTTGGATATTTATTTTAACATATTTTTCTAATTTACGTTAGATCGTAAACTTCTATAACTCCTTTTATAAAATATTGATTGTTTAATCGCGAAACAATGTTTATTTTAGAAGGAAAAAAACAAAAAAACAAACATGTATTTAAAGTAATTTTATTTACATCAACAAGTGTGTTTTACAAAAATAAATAAATAAATAAATAAATAATAAATAAATAAATTAAAATCAACAAATAAGTTTAATATAAACAAAAATATTGCTATTACATGAAATTAAAATTTTTTAGAAAAAAAAAACTATTTTACTGATCGAGTATTTCTATTCAAAATACCGATGTAATACAATGATTCCCACAATATTTTTGTTTATATCTAAACCACCAAATATAACAGGTAAGGAAAAATACTTTATCAAAGGAAATATCTAAATGTTAGTGACACTCGGACGGACTAGAGATAAAAAATCACCAAATATTAATTTAATAATCCAATTGTCACCAAAACCATATCCACTTATAAATTCATGACGCGGCTTTGCCTCGATCTGCTTTTGGATTTTGATGACGATTTTAGACTTCTGAACAACTCATCGTCATCATCATCATCGTCGTCATCGTCGTCATCATCATTTTCATTGTCATCATCATCTTCGTCATCGTCTCCGTCATCAAGAGTCTCAGCTACACCATCAGCAATATCATCAAACACATCTTTACCTTTCTTTTTATCATTATCGTCCTTCAGTGTCGTTGTTTCACCTTTGGTTGCACCAGTTGTTGTGGGAGTGCTTTCTTCGCTGGACTCGTCACTGTCTTCATCACTATCTTCCTCACTCTCCTTGCTATTTTCTTCACTATCATCATCGTTAATTACGTCTTCAACAGCTTCCACTAGTGGATCTTCTTCCTCTTCACTTTTATCATCATTTTTGATGATAAGTGACTGAGTTGTCGTTTCTATCTGTTCAGTAGATAAAGTAGTAACAGTTGTAGTATCTAACGGCATTTCTGTCTGTAGAGTAGTTACAGGAGTTACAACGAAATCTTTTATCATCATATCTGATGACGTGTCATTTAAATCCGATTTAGTGGAGTTGTCATTATAGTCCATGGTCATTGTTACGGTCATATTTTCATTTTGAGGTAAAATAATATCATTAACGGATATGTAAGATATTATAGATGATGTGCTTGGTGATTCTGTTGAGGCTGTAGTGGATGGAGCTTTGGTGCTTGGAGCTTTTGTAACAGTTCTTACTGGTTTGGGTTTTTGAACAGCCACTTTTTTTCTTAAAGGCTTTGTAGCGACGGGTTTTCTTGTTATAATCCGTCTGAGAGGTGCTTTAGTAGTAGTGGTAGTTGTGGTTCTGCGTTTTTTACTTCCTGAAATTTAGAAAAGAAAATATAGTAGAACAATAATTGAATAATTTTATTTATGATAAGAGATTTTTTTGGCTGAAAATTAATTAATTCAAAATTCCGGTAAGACAGTGAGGTGAGATTTACAACACTATTTCATGACTTTTTATTTAAATTTTAAGATATGAGATAGATGTAAAGCCAATTTGAAGTGGTATATTTTAAATATAAATAACATGCTCCTATGTAATAAGTACTTAAATGCGTTCATAATATACACGATTTGTATCGTTATTAAAGTTTTAGATAATTCTTTGTATTCATTAAGCTATTAATTTTGCATTACAGTCATGAAAGTCACAAAAATTTTTGTTTAATACCTGAAGAAGATTCTTCTTCTCCTCCTCCAAAGTAGCCTCCAATAAAATCATCATCAAGCACACTAAATGTACCGTAATCCCCGGAATCAACATCATTTTCGCTTTCGTCTTCATCATCGTCATCATCGTCGTCGTCATCATCATCGTCATCAAAATCAAAGTCGTCATCGTCGTCGTCGTCGTCATCATCGTCGTCATCGTCATCATCATCATCATCTTCGTCTTCAACAACTGGCAAAGGTTGAGGAGGTTCCAGTTTTAATCCTTCAGGACCAAATCTAAAGCAAGAAACTCTCATAGCTGCTTCTATGTCATTAGCGGCTCGTAACTCTAGACCTAGGCAAGCGTTGAAGTTCTCTCCTTTGCGTCCAATGTTATAAACTCTTCCACAGAACTTAGATACTCCTCCTGGGAGGGGCATACAGATCGGTTCTGGTTTTCTACCTAAGAAAAGATCATGTACAGTAGATATATAATATTTTTAAGTATAATTAACTTATAAGAATTAATACAATCGAGTCACTTTATAAATTTGCGCTACTGTTTAGATTAATATCCTCCGTTATAAGGCAGCTTTTTATAAAAATTTACAAAAATGCAAGTATAATTCCGATGATTATTTATTACCTATAATATTTAATTGGTTAGTGTTTGTTTAATTATTCTTTTGATTTAATTAACGTCATGACCGAAATGAAGTAATTAACGCTTTATCGTTAAGAGGGCGTATTTGAATTATAAATGAAAATTTTTCGCACGCAACTGAAAGTGCTACCCCGAGTTATGTATTATAGAAAGAGAAATATATAGGAATAGAAGAAGCACCGTTGAATATTGGCTCGTTAAAACTGAACGATTAATTTATGACTATAAAAGAGCAGCCCTAATAGGTTGAATACACATTTAGAAGTTTAGGTTTTTTTTACTTTTATGATTGTAATAAAAGGTCGGGGATCACGAGAAACTAAAAAGATAAGAGTAATAAAAAAACAAAAGAGTGTACAGATCATTAAGTTCCAATGTGTTATAAAAGGAGCCTGATTGGCAATTGCCTTGGACATCAAGTTTATTCCTCTCGCTTTGAGTAATTTAACTGACACTTCGTTAATTACGTAATCTTGACTTGTCCCTAAGTAAACTGCTTCTAATTTTATGACTATTCATTAAAAACAAAACAAGGAAACACTATAATAAGTCTTATACCAGGTGTGTTAAAAGAATGTTAATTTAACTTATTTTTTATTTGAAAAGTTATTTTAAAAATTATTTTTGAAAACTTTAGAGATTCGTGGCAGAGTTCTACCCACTATAGACCAGGGGCGAATGCAGCCTTTCCCTTGGGGGGAGGACGATATCACAAGAGTAAAGAAAAAGTAAAAAGTACCCCCACTCCACTCGAATACGAGTATAATATGACTGAAAAAATCGAGTTGACAAAAATAATAATATGAGTCATAAGCCCCATTTTCTAAATTCGAATAAATTTGAAGGGAGGGGGGGCAATCGCTCCCCCTCTTGGACCCGTCCTTGCAAAAGTTTTTATAGCCACGCTAAATTAATATTTGTGTGTATAAAACGAAATGAAATCTCAAAAAAAATGACGCAGTTTTCTAATAATGTTTTGCTTAACCTTATTTATCACATTATTAGTGACACTGACAGTGATAAAAATTATCCGTATACAGGGAGAGAAAATTAAACAATAAATGTATTTTACAATTTTTACGTTATGTTTGTTTTAAGTTTCGACTTCAAAAAATGCATTATATACATAGGTCTGTTTCTTTTTAAAAATAAGATAAATAATGTGAAATACCTAAAATACTTACTTGATATAGTGGTATTCGTAAGAACTCGTTCTCCGAAGCTCATAGATATAGCAAGACGGTCGCCATTAAGATATTGCAAAGTGGCACAACCTGGCCCTCTTAAAGCCACTACTGGAAGGTTAAACTCTCTGCAGCAATTACAAAGCTTAGTGGAACAACTGCAAAATCTATTTGCTGGCGATTCTTGTCTTTTATGACCAACTTTACCATTTTTCTTTGCGATTGCACCTTTTCTAAAATTCCGCAGATGACTTTTATCTAAAACGAGAACAAAAGTGACACATCTATCAGATTAGGGGAAAAGTAAACATTCCAGTTAATTGGTCGTTCAGGCTCTGTTTTTATCTTTTAATTAAACCATAATGCTTCATTTGGAATAAACTGAAAATGAAATAGATTTCAGGGCACATTGCGAGAGATTAACCAAATAAATGAAAGGCTGTTTCATAAACGATTGAGCCATTTGAATAAAACGTTTTGCCATTTTGAATGGAATATTAAAAGTATAAGAAATTGTATGTAAGGAATATTACACAAACTCAAAATTTATAGGTACAATTCTTGTTTAAAAATAAAAAAGTCCGTGGCAATAAGAACTATAGTGAACACTTAAAGTCAAGTGGACTTCACTCAAATCAACTGACTTGATATAAACAAGCATATTCCGATTTTTAATAAAATCCTAATCTAATAATTAGGTCGAACTTGAAACTGATCAAAACTGATAACAAATGATTTAAATTGATTTGTGTAAAAATAAGGCAACCAAGTTTTTTTTGGCATACATAGGGCGTGCCCAAAAAATATACCGATATTGCTCTAACCAAAACGGAGATGCATTCGAATTTGATTAAATTTTTTTGGAGAACATAGAGATGCCATTTTTTTTTACTTTACAACTCTGGCCCTCTCTCCATACCCGTTTTGATTACCTAATGGTTTCATCAGTGGCGTTGTAACGTCAATATAACGACCGAGCAACATTTTATAAAGATGTACAGTTCCACGTGTGACAAGACCAGAGTTATATTTGCAGTTATATTTTTCTTTTAACTGCCCAAAGGAAAATATAGGTAACTTATTAAATTAACACCTACGTGTATGTATAGATGTCGTTTAACTGGCGATATTTTTTTGTTTAACAACGAAAGAGTCTGCATTTTTAATATGCTGCGGACATATCTTAAAATATATATTTTATATACATTTCCCATGAATGTTAATTTTGGTTCGTTACAGCTCCACTGATGAAACCATTAGATGATTGAAACGCGTATTAAGAGAGGACCAAGAGTTTTATTTGCAGGAAATAAACTCTCTCTAATATTTTTCCTTTCACTGCCCGAAGAAGAATAAAGGTAACTTGTTAAATTGAATTTGTGTATTTCTTTTTTCCTTATTAGTTTTTTTTTTTTGTAAAAACTTAACTTTTTTGTAAACAAGAACATATATTTGTCATCACTCCATGGCTTTTCTCGACGTAGAAGTTTTCTTGACTGTTCTTTATCAAGTTTAATTCCCTATTACGGCAGTGAATTCGCTTGTAAAATATGGATATTTAGATGATCCTCTTTGGTTTCAAGTACAACAAAATCCGAGCGAAATAAATAAATAATTTATTTGAAAAACAAAATGAAAATTTTTAATAGTTAGGGAGCTGGTGGCACTATCAACAAATGGTCTGAGAATTTTTCACAGCAGTAGGTATTATCATACCTATGAATGCATAATATAGAAGAGCTGTAGTTGTGAAAGTTGAAGAAAACCCGGATCTGCTGTCACTTTCCGGTCGTCTTTAACTAAGCCATTCAAGAATATTTGCTCAACCTAGTTTATGAAAAAATAAACACGATATTGATGGGGTCTTAGATTTTCATAGTAGTTATATTTGATAAGATCTTTCAGTACAAGAACTTAATTGGGTAATTATTTCGATTAGATAAAATCTAAGAAAAGGACGGTATTTTGAAAAAACTTCAACAATTGCCCCCTATTTTGAGATCGTACTGGACGATTCTGGTCTTTGTTTTCCCTAAATGTTTCCTCAATTTCGCGAAAAACAGGGAAATCACTTTTCACTTGAGGTTCAATTTTTTGTACTAAATCTTTAAAATTTTGTTACAACCACAAATTCCATACTAATAGAAGCTTCTGTGTTATATGAAATTTTAAAATGTGCACTTTTTAATGGTCAAATCAAGAAAAATGACCAAAAAATAAATCAAAACAAATCAGAACAAAATGGTCTGTCACATTTAATAGAGGCATGACTTGTTTCAAAAAGAAAATTAGGAATTTTGTGAAATTTACATATATTCTTTTCTTACTATTAGAGCTGTAAAGAAAAGGACCTGAAAAACATTTTTCCCTTCTTTGATTTTTATATTATGCAAAATTTTGCCTCCAAATATTGAAGGTTTTAATGATCATATTTGCTCTTGTCTGTTCCCTCCTAATATTACCGATTTTAATAGGATCATATATACAATAGAGGTAGAATTATTGATGAACAGTGGATTTTCGGAGAAAGAGAGCGGGAAACAAAAAGGCTCTTTCTCGTTCCCGTTGCGCAACAGTCGAAAGAGACTCTTTTAAAGATCATTCAAAATGGATACTGCTGAGAACTACGATTGTGTCGGATTGTTGGAAGGTCTACGACTGCTTAGCCGGCAGAGGCTTCCAATACCTGATCGTGAATCGTTCACAGAATTTCATAAATCCCTATAGTGGAGCCCACAGTGAAAACGCTGAAAGGACTTGGAGGAATTTACATGAAAGATTAATTTTACCCTTTTTTATACATTACAAAAATTAAACAATTATTGTTGACTGGGGTGGAGAAATTTTATAGTTTATGCCACGAAAGTATTTTACATCTGGCAACGTCATAACGAGTATTTGTCGTTTTCAGAAATACAATGATCGAGGACGTAACCTTATAAAATGAAACGTGGTGTCTTTGGGTTTTCCGGGAAAGTGAGAAAAAGTAGTGGAAAACCAAGGTCAGAATGGTGATCTACAACATTAAAATATGTGGTATGTATTGAAATTTTTTCAAAAAAATTTCACTTAATCGAAATAATTATCCTTAAATGAATAATAATGTACAATTATAATTGTTAACTAAAATTTTTAACATAATATTTAGTTACTTATATGTTGGTTTCGATCAATTGCTGACTTTTTAATACATATTACCTTTTTTTTTTCAATAATTCTAGGCTGCGATCGTGTCGAGGCTGAAATCTGCTGGTAATAAATATTTCTGTTGCCTGCCTGCTGTCTACTTTACCTCCTTTTTCGCAAAACTTTTTGCAGCTCTATTAACTTTAGAAAATTCCCTTTAAAGAATTTGCTGACGCAAAAGCCCAGAAAATTATATGGTTTTTACCGTAAAAAAGTGAAATACTATAAAAAACGATTTTTTGATGTGTTTTTTAGGAGTAAAAATACAATTATTTGGTTTTCGGATGGAAAATTTTTAATAAGTGCTTTTTGGTAACGCTGGCGACAAAAATTTTCGTAAAAAATAAAGCTAAATATATAAGCAACAACTGCATTTAATTAAAGTTTATAAGGATTAATTAAGAAGCTTTATATATCAATCATTTTAGCGATTTACTAGCAAATCTTTATATCCTTGTCCTGACTGAAAATAAATAATGATGATGAGTTTTTATAGTTAAGGTAAAAAATTCGGGGACACTTTTGAACCCATTGATCGTAAGGAATTTTTTTAGACATAGGCATACCAACGCTGTAATTTGAACATCTTCAAGCAAATTAGTGAAGTTTATTTACGGCGCTGAAGTGGATTGGTCCGGGAGCCCAAATTACCTGGTCATTTTTCGGAAATCCATCCCCAATATCCGTAATCAGGGGGACAAAATACATATAAAAAAGTTTGGTGGAGCCATGTGTAGGCTTCCCAACTAGACTGCATTACTTTATATTTTAAATTTTAGTTATAATCCTTATACCAGCAAAAATAAAAAGTTCTTGCTACTCTGCGCTTTACCAAATAGACCCCGATATCTCCGAGACCTATCTTTTATATCTGAATCAAAACCAGAATTACAATATTTTTATTCCGTACACAATATTAAAGCCCGACTATGATAAGTATTTTAATTTAATTCTGTCTATTTTAGTCGTTGCGGTTTGATAAAACTTTCAGACGGTACATTCATATGTAAATAGATTAAAAAAAGTTGTTGTTACTGTGCAGGTAAAGATCAAAAGGTGAGTGCACATTTAAAAGTTAAACCAAACTTTTATTAAACATAAGCTGATGTTTAAAACTAACTGTGCCTATATGTTCCGTTAGCCAGATTGCATACCACTGAGATAAAACCATAGATGGAGATTGCATTTCTACAGATATTTAAATATAAAAGAACCGTGACGATATTGTTGTCTTCATAGAGCTTTGTAACCCCAAGAATAAGAAAGAAAATAATTCTCTTAAATATAGGCTTAGCACGACAGGGAACAGGAGGACCCGGCTAACCCCTACAATCCTGCTAACCCCCACCAGAAATGAACTGAATTATTACAAACAATTAAATTAAAATATTTAAAGCAAATTAAGTGGGCGCCAACCAAATGGAGCTAGGTCATTAGCGCTGTTTCTTGTTCATTTAACATATATTTTTGTTTAGATTAGGGGATCAGAGGAGTTTCAATCACCTCTTTCATTTTGATAGGCTCACTCTAGTTTGTTTTATATATTTTAAGCCGATTTTTTAAGATTGAAGGTCACCAGAGTGGAAATAAGATTGTTATAAACAAATAACTGTCACTAGTACAACTCAGGATCTGCCAACTGTTACACTAATATTTTAACGGGTAACTGCCGAACTATGGTTTGCTTTACGCTGACGTTTCACTGAACTATCTCAAATAGTTTAATCCTTTTGAGTACTCTCATTATGTTCGTGTTGTCAAGGAGTCGAATCACCTCAACTTTCACATGATGCAAAAGTCGTTGTTCGTGATTTCTGGGGAATTTGAAGAAGTATCATCCAGTATGTCCATTCCAAAGTCTCGATGAAGGTGACTGTTGCGGCACCAAGGTACATCAACAATATATCTTCGCCCTTTGTTTTGAAACATTTGGATAATCTGTGTGTTGCTTTTATTGGTACAGCCTCAGGATCGGATGCCGTATGTCCAAATATGTTTCAGGATTTACTTTTGGAGAAGCAGTTTATTGTATGTAGATCACTTGGTCTTTCTCCCCAGCGACCAAAATATTTTATTATATTTTAAACCGATCTCTTTCCTTTTCTTTTTTACATGGACTTTTCAGCGAAGTCTTGCATCAAAGTTCATGCCCAGATATTTTGCTGTCAGCATGTGGGATCTGAGCATCATTTATTCTTATGAGTATGTATTGTTTTTTCTTGTTGGTGAAGTCTACATGTATAGATTTGTTCTCATTTGGTTTGATATGCCAATACTTTATCCATGTGTTAATTCTATCAATAGATGTTTGTAGTTTTCTAGCAGCTGCTTCATGATTTTTCCCATGGCAATAATTGCTGTAAGACTGGGTAGTGAGTGGTATTTTATTCTGAATTAGAGATGTCATTAGTATATACCAGGTAAAGTAATGGGCCAAGTACGCCACCTTGTGATACTCCTGCCTTAATTTCTTTTAAGCCAGCTCAATTTTGAAATATGTTTCTGATAAATAGGACTTCAGAAATTGAGAATGTTATCATGGAAGAAGCCAATTTTTAAAACAAGCTTTTATGCCAGATTTTGTCGGAAGCTTGTGCGACATCGAGGAAAATACTGTCTCTTATTCTGCCGATTTTTCAATGATATCAGTTCTTCTATATATTTCATCAATTGTAGATTGATTTTCTCTAAATCCGAATTGGTAATTACAAATCAGTTCTTTTTCTTCTCTTATTGGTTTCGTAAAGTTTCAAGATTACAGGTAGCAGTAAGATAGACCAGTAACCTAAGTTTTCATGAGGAGATTTTCCTGTTTTAGAGATTATTATGACGTTTGGCACTTTCCACACTTTAGGGATATACCTTAATCTAAATGAAGAGTTCATAAGATTGATCAGTTTTACTATCACTTTTTTTGACAGTTGCATCAAGACCTGACCTCTAAACAGATCAAATTTTTCGGTTTTATTTTGTTTTTAATTTCATCAAATACTTGTTTTGGAGTTGTAGGTTTATATTATAGTCGTTTTGTCTTGTTACAATGTCGTCCAGGAGTTCATCCCCTTAGTTTGGTTGAAGAGTTATTTCTAAATTTTATGCAAAGCTGTTTACTTTTTGCAAGTTGTTTGGTGCCCAACCGCCGTCTGCATTTTGTAAAATAGGTAGGCCTTTTTAGCCTCTTGGTGGCTTTCCATAAAGAATAGTCAGTATTACTGTCGCTTGTAAGTTCAGTAAATTAAAAAAAATTTTGACGCATTTTCAGACTGATCGTAATTAATTATTCAGTCCGTCGTCATAATAAAAGCACAGTTAACATGACACATCAACCCAAGTTTACAAATGAAATATGTACACTCTATCAATACTCGTCTCTCGTTGGTGGCATACAATTTAAATTGGAACGGAAAAGTAAAGCAGCACAACCACGAAATAGTATATTTCCTTTCCTGAGCTTATATTTTTAAAGCAACAAAATTTTCCAGTCTGTGAAGCAAATCTGGTGAACTAATATTTTGCAAATTAGGTGGAAAATGCTTTTTTGCATCTATTATTAACCCTGCTGCTTTTATTTTTTATCACAAAAATAGAAACAAAAAATAAATAGAGGTTTTATAATGAAAAGAATGTTTGGCGTTGGTTTTGAATAAATAAAAACTTAAGAATAAAAATAAATAAGTTGGAAAGACTTACTTTAGAAAATTTAAATTTCTACGCAAATTGCTCCTTATTGATGAGAAAAGAGGAATTTTTTAAATTTACCAAAATGAGTTAATTTTTACACTGAAGATGAGCCCCCTTCAACCCCTCTTATTTTGTTACGTCATCATATAAATTTATTGAAAACTTTCACATGCAAATTTATCTTTAAATTTTTTTAAATTAAAGAATTTAACTTTATTTTAGTCTAAAAAGTAAAATAAAACTTGGGCCCATCATTGCAATAAAAACAAGAACATTAGCCACTTGATTTCGGGCCGTCTTCGGCAATAATCGTTACAGGCAGAACTTTGGCATTTTGAGTTTCTGTACGCCTGTAATTCCGACTCCCCAACGCTGTAAAACCACTAAAAAGCTGCTTTTCTAACGATATCCACAAAATTTAAAACGCACCCGACTGTTTTGTAAAAACGAAATATGCCATTCATTAATTATTATGCATGAACTCTTATTATACAGGGTATTTTAAAAAATATGTGCCATCGTCGAAAAATAACACAGATACGCTCTTGTTTCGTTTCTAAGATATTAGGTGTGATAAGTTTATTATTTCTTCAATTTTTCAAATTATTGCCAGGACAACTTTAGCAATTTAAATGAAATTTTGATTGTGAAAAGTACCTAACATTGATGACTAGTGAATTAGAATTAAATCAGAAAGTGTAGTAAATAGATATTTTGACATGGAACGACGGGCGTTTTAAAACGATCCTTGGAAGTCCACACCCAGAATAACGCAACCAAAATAGCCTATATTGTGCTTCAGTTTTTGGTAAAAATATCTAGTTTTATTTGAAGTTGGGCCTTTTGAAAAAAACAAAATGGCGGGTCAAATATGGCGACGAATATCAACAAATCTTAGATATAATATTTAATTATTTGCTATAAAGATTAATCTACTCTGCTAATTTATTTCAAAACACCTAATGACCTAATTTTTTGTAGTTATCGTTATAGCGATAATATTTTACAATACGATTTTCAAAATGGAGGATCCAAGATGGCGGACTTAAAGATTACATTTCATTATTTTGACATGAAAATATATATTACGGGATTTAAAATTCACAAATATAAATTCTCATAAAGTTAATTTTTTTTTAATAATAAAAATGAAGTTTTCTTAATTTTAAAGTGGCAGCTTTAAGATGGCGGATTTATAATAGACTGTCAATCCAATCAGTTTAAAAAAGAAGTTCAAACCAAGGGGTTTTAGCAGTTGCTTAATAAGAATCTGAAATATTCGAGTCAATTTGCAATAACCACATTTTAGTCATTATATTTTCTAAATGGTAAATCCAAGATGGCGGCTATAGAAAATAAATTTCTTTATTTGGCCTAGAAAATATGTATTAAAAAATTTAACATCCACAGATAAAAATTTTCATGTTGTTAAATGATTTTTCATCATTGAAGTAAGGTTTCCTAGATTTTAAAATTGTGGATCCAAGATGGCGGATTGAGTCACTTCTAATTTAGTTACTTCAAAACAGAAATTTTAATAAAGAGATTTTAATAGTGCTTGAATAAATATACAATACTCAAATTGAAATTTTCGAAATTTGAAAAGGGCAGATCCAATATGGCTGATATATATATATATATATATATATATATATATATATATATATATATATATATATATATATATATATATATATATTACTAAAGGGTGTTTTTTATAGAGGTATAGACCTTTTAAATGGAATAAAACAAAGATGAATTTTTTAAATTGACATGAAATTTACTTTATTCGAAAGATAACCTTCTGGCATTATAATTTAAATATGATTTCTGGCTGGCTCGGACGTAGTCTAATCTGGAGGTCCAATTTTCGATGACTTTTTCCAACATTTGTGGCCGTATATCGACAATAACGCGGCGAATGTTGTCCTCCAAGTGATCAATCGTTTCGGGCTTATCGGCGTAGACTAGCGACTTCACATATCCCCACAGAAAATAGTCTAGCGGCGTTAAGTCGCACGATCTTGGAGGCCAATTCACGGGTCCGAAACGTGAAACTATGCGGTTACCAAACGTTTCCTTCAATAAATCAATTGTGGCACGAGCTGTGTGACATGTTGTGCCGTCTTGTTGAAACCACAGCTCCTGCACATCATAGTTGTTCAATTGATGAACGAAAAAGTCAGTAATCATGGCTCTATAGCGGTCACCATTGACTGTAACGTTCTGACCAGCATTGTTGCACGAGTTGGATTTTGTAAGCACGCAAACCAAGATCTTTCCGCAAAATCTTCCATAAAGTGAATGGACACATATCCCATTCCTGTGCACGATGGCGGATAGACTGATTCGGGTCTTCCTCTACGCTACGCTCTACAGCAGCAATGACTTCTTCTGTACGCACTGTACGACGTCTCTGTGGATGCGTATTATCATTTAGAGTAAACGTGGTGCGAAAACGTTCCGTAGTTAATCGAATTAATTGTTCTGATGGATGATTATGTTGACCATAAAATGGACGTAGTGCGCGATACGTATTTCGAACAGAACCATGATTTTCAAAATAAATTTGCACAATTTGGAAGCGTTGTTCAGGCGTCAGTATATTCATGTTGAAATGCCAAACCAAACTAAACATAAATCACTTGACAGCTGACAAAATGGCCGCCAGTTAAAAAAGTGTTGCCAACTTAAAGTTTTATACCTCTATAAAAAACACCCTTTAGTTCATTTGTATCAGAAATTGAAGTTAAGAATTTTTTAGAGTTGCCAATCAAAAATATGACGTACTTTAAGAAATGGATACCAAGAGTTCTGGTTTCAAAAATCAATACCAAGACTTGGCCCTGAATTGTCGGAAATATTTTAAAAAATTTTAATTGCATTTCCCTTTAAAATTAACTCGTCCTAAGAAATTTTTTATTACTGCTATTAACATTCATAATGTTGCGGAAAACCCAAAAGTATACAAGCCTTTTCTCCCCCCTGTCTAGTTTATTGAAGTTTGATTCCAGTTCGTAACCCAAATTACAAGTTTGAAATTTTACACCTCATTCTTACTGCTAAATAAATAATAAGACTTTCTTGTAGTAGTAAAACACATTATTTTACAAACTTTTGGTAAATTTAAAGCCCAAGTTTACGTTTTGTGTCTGTAAGGCATAAAGTTTAAAAGTAATTTTATTACGTTAATTTACGCTTGTACAAACGGTAAACGAACCAGGATTGGTCTTAACATTTTAAATAGATAAAACAGCAAAAATTAAAAAAAAAATTACCACTGCAATGTTTAATTTATCTTGAAATGGAAGAGCATTTTGGTAAGATTGATGTATTCCAGAATTACAGGAAAATTTTTCTCACTCTAGCAATTATTTCAATTTAAACTGAAACCACCCTAATTATTTTGTTACTATTTGTAATGAATGAAGGGAAACATAATAACTAGCAAGATTTTTTTTTACTAATTAATGCAAATCACAACTCATTTTATCTAACCCGTTATACTGCTAACAATGCAAGTGATATTAATTTACCTAAAGTCACAATTACATTTCAAAGCAGGTAACCAAATTAAGTCAGCTTCAATTAAACCAGCGTCAGTTTGAATTTCGAAGGCTTTTATTCTTTACAAACAAACAGCATTTTTAGGCGTACACGATTAGAATGCTTGCAGCTTGATTAAAGTTAGGTTACGTTACAACCGCTCTACAGGGTAGTTACAAATTTATTTTTTACGATAAAACGACTTAAGCGTAAAATTTTACTTACGATGAAAATAATAATAATTAACTTTACTTTACTCGGTAATCTACAAGCCATTTTTTACATGAAGATCAGTATTCGGGTTTATTTGGCCAACGCCTCATGGTCTCAAAATAATGCCAAAATGATAGCTTTTGATGATTGTGTGCATACATTATCTTTGTGAATAACCTCTCGTACTTTCCATATCTTCTTCTTCTTTAAGTGCCATGTCCGTATTCAGACGTTGGTGGTCATCATGTTTACAATTTCCTGAAATCTTTCTCTATAGGCTGCAGCGCGAAATAGTTCCTCCACCGTGCAATCACACCACTGCCTGATGTTACGTAGCCATGAAAGCTTCTTTCGGCCTATCCATCTTTTTCCTTCAACTTTTCCTTGTATTATAAGGCGAAGTAGATGGTATTTAGGTCCTCTATATGTGGCCGAAGTATTCTGTTTTCCGCCTCTTTATAATGTTCAAGAGCAGTCGATCTGTATCCATCATTCTGAGAACATCCTCATTGGAAGTGTGCGAAACCCATGATATCTTTAGGATTCGACGATAGCACCACAATTCGAAAGCTTGCAGTTTGTTTAGCGTTGTGGTTTTTAGTGTCCAGGTTTCGCAACCATATAACAGAATAGACCATACATAGCATCTCAGGATCCTTTTACGAATATGCATTGACAGGTTCCTGTTGCATAGAACTGGTTTCCATGTCATAAAGGCCTTACGCGATATTTCGATCCTAGCTATTATCTCTTCATCTGAGTCCCCATTCATATTCAACCAACTGCCAAGGTATCTGAAATGGTTTACACGCTCTATCCTCTCTTCATCGAGCCAAAGTTGACATTTATCTACATTAATCTTTCCAACAGGCATCCACTTTGTTTTTGAGATGTTGATTTTAAGGCCTCTTCGGCAGCTCGCCTCATTGACTAGATTTACTAATGTTTGGAGATCCTCGATGCTTTCTGCAAGAATGGCCGTATCATCAGCAAATCTAATATTGTTGATTACTTCTCCACCCAGTCTTACTCTCTTTTTTCTGTCATCAAAAGCCTCTCTAAAAATTTCTTCAGAGTATACATTAAAAAGATAGAGTGACAAAACGCAACCCTGTCTTACTCCACGTTTGATGGGTAGGCTTTGAGTACGACTGTTTTCAATTTGGATAGAGGCTACTTGATTGTATTACAGATGTTTTAGCAGTCTTATATCGTAGTGGTCTAGACCTGCTGCTAGTAGACATTCGAAAAGTGTATCGCGTTGTACTCGGTCGAATGCCTTTTCAAAGTCGATGAAACAGACGTAGATGTTCTTTCGGAATTCGCAACTTTTTTGTAGGAGAACGCACATACAAAAATTAAAACTGTATAATTTCGACTTAGATTTCTGGTTTGTTTCAGTTTTGGATCAAGGAATAAAAACTATGTTTATTTTAAAACTTAATTATTAGTGCATGTAAATGTTACTGCTCAGTCGAAAATCAGTACGATCATAAAAATCAGTCTCCCGGCTCTCTTTACGACCGATATTTCATGCTCTATCTAAAGATAGTAATCAATATTTTGTAGAACCAATTGTAGTAAAAACATCCTACCGGTTAATTCCGATGTAAAATGACTGCAAATAGAAGTTTTAAATTATATTAAGCACGACAAGGGTGTCTGGGATTGTCAATTACATGTCTTTAACATCAGGAGCATTATTACAACATGGCGCCTGAGCAGGGGCGACGCGATGGAAAGCCGTCAAGTCATGGCTTTAGTTTAAAGCCGTACCCGCTCTTGGAAAGACCGCCCAAGATGTCCGTTCTACAATATCTGGATCAGGCCCGTGCTTCTATAACTTGTGATTACTGCGAAGTCAAGTCACATGAGAAAGAGCCTTTGGGGGAGGGGGGGGGGGCATATTGTGGTAAGAACATCCACCGGTTAATTCCGATGCAAAATGACTACAAATAAAAGTTTCAAATTATAGTAAACACGACAAGGGTTCCTAACTTTAACAATTAGTTGCCAATTATATGTCCTGAACATCAGGGGCCTTATTAAAACAAACCAAAAGTTAGGCTTTTAAGACAGGGCTAAGGTAAAGTTTGGAATCCTTCTTTCCAAAAGTGAATGGCTTTTTCGGATTGATAGTATGGATTATCTGTAAGTTTTTTTTATGCTTAAGGGAGTCATATTGTATCGCCATTTTAATATTCGATAATTTGACTCTAGAATATTATTTAGCGACTTTGCAAATCTTATTAAGTGAAATTCAATTCTTGTGAAATCAATAATGCCGATTTCCTGTGAATTTTACCGATTTTTGTCCCTTATGAGCGCCATATTGCATCTACCATCTTGAATTCCGCCAACAATTTATCATTACTTAAATTGTACCTCAAATGGGAATATTTTTAGCACAGAATTGATAGAATCGACGTCAAAATTGTTTTTTAAAAACTATTTTCTTCCAATGTATGTTTTGGCTCCTTTTTAGCCACCATTTTGAATGTTCTGAAAGAGCCAGTCCCTTACGTGTGTTTATTTAATAAATGAATTATTTGTTATTATTTTTTAAAGTCGTGTACCAGTGAGAATAAGAACAAAAAAGACAACACAACCCTGCTAAACAGTAAACCTGTGAGCACAATAAGAAAATATTCTTTATAGCGTCCTTTGTTCTTCGGACTGCGTCTCTGCATGAATATTGGTATATTTACCAAAAAAATATGTGCGCAAAATTTTGATGTCAAAAATTCAATATTACTCTATACTAATCCAAAGATCATCCCGTATATGTTTGAGACCTTAGCTGTAGATACGCTTGTGTTTTAGCAATTCTTCCTGTTCTCTTTTCCTTGCAAATATCTCGATTTCGATTATAAGAAGAGGCACGTACATTATGTAGTAAATTTCTTTTAGTTTGTGAAACGTGTTTCTCGTTATACTCAGTACAACATCTGCAGGACAGTAAAACAAAAAATATTTTCATTATTTATCCTTTTTTGACAATATATTTTTGTTGATCTGACATAAAAGCTTTAAATGAATTATTAGTACCGTTGTTATTAATTTGTTGTATCGCAAAATTTTTAGAATTATCATTATTTAGAAAGAAATAATAATTTTGAAGGTTTAAAGATCTATTTTGTATCTTCAGTATCTCAATTACTCAAGAAGTAACTTATATCGCTGATTTTCCTCTACATTTGACCTCCCTTTATTTAAAAATTAACCTCCGATATTTTGAGAAATAAATCTTACACCTTCCTGAAAGAAATTTCCTTCGAAGAAGAAAACCTGATTCCGAATCTCATGTGATATATCTATACCCAGGCTTTATTGTCGATCTCTATTTAAAAAATGTATTAATATTTCCAAGTAGTACCGATTTCTACAGAGTTGTTTTTACGACCGAATAACCAGGCAATTTGAAATCTGTAAATGTAACCATATTACAAAGGATCGTAAACCTAAATTTCTATAACCGAACAGAATGGAAAACGTATTTCTGAAATCATAAATTTCATTAGGTTCATAATTTTAACGTCCGAAAAGTGACTTTTATTTCCTACTTATAAAGTGTGACTTGGTCGATTTTTAAGTTTGACTATAGTTGAGTTGTAATGTTTAAAGAAATTGTTTTTGGTGTAAACTTGCATTAAGTCGATTAAATAAAATATTAAAATATAGATAAAGTAAAGTTTTATCTTTTACAATTTTACTAAAACTTTAAAAATTTTAGACAAGCTGTACATTAAATTTGAACGGGAAAAATGTGGCCTCTGTTTACCGAGTAAAAAATATTCTGTTATTGTGAAAAATCGAAGTAATTTTACTATACATAACTGTAAATTTCTAGCAATGTAAGTTTCTTGTCATAGATGTTAAAATATACCAGAATAAATCACAATGCATAAGAAACAATAATAATTAAATAGCAGTAAAACTACTGTAAATTTATATAAAATAGATACAGCACAGTTTTTTACATTTTAAAAATGACAAAAAAGCATTTTTAACCCACTTCTTGAAGAATGAAGTTCAAAATTCCACCGCTAAATATGTTTTTTTATGTATACACGTCAGTTACTCCGGAACGGTGGCACCGGTACTTTTTTAACTTAATATGCAGGAAGTTGCTGCGGTGGTCTTATATCATTTTGGATAAAATTGGTTCAATAACATCAAAGATGATTCTATAATATGGCGGACAAAAAAATTCATTGTGTCAGATTTTCTATGAATCTGAAGTTATTTTTAAAAAATTCAATATGGCAGATCCAATATGGCGGACAAAAATAATAATTTTGTCAGGTGACGGACAAAAAATATTAATTGGGTCCGGTTTTCTCCAAAATTGGTATAGGGGTGTTTTCGGGCTTACACATAAATAATCTGAAATTATTTTTACAAAATTTGATATGGCAGATCCAATATGGCGGACAAAAATAATGATTTTGTCAGATTTTTTACAAAATTGATATAGGGGTCGCACATAACGAATATAAATTTATTTTAAAAATACTATATATGGCGGTTTAAACATTTTACATCTCTCGATTTTGGGGGATTTTTGAGAGTGCTTATTACGAATTTAAAATTATTTTTAAAAAATTCAATATGGTGAATCAAATAGGGCGTCCTGCAAATTCTACATCCCTCGATTTTCTCCAAAATTGGCTTAGGGGGGTTCTCGAGAGTGTAAATTGCGAATTTAAAATTATGTTTAAGAGATTCAAAATGATGGATCTAATATGGCGGCTCAAAAATTGGTACTAGGGGGCTCTCGAAGGTGAAGATTTAGGTTAGATTAAGAGGATAAAATTATTTTTTTGAAATTCCATATGGCGGATTCAATATGGTGGGTTGGAAATGTAACGTTTTTTCAAAATTGTTTTTAAGTGCTCTTCGGGGTCATAGGTTACGGATCTGAAGGTTATTTCTAACAACTTATTATGGCAGAGAGAATATGGAGGACTAAACATTTTACATTTTTCCAATTTTATACAAAATTGACATTGGGGGGTTCTTGGGGCATATACAAACTCAATATGTAGGATAAAATATGTCGAACAAGAAAATTTACGTCTTAAGTTCCTCCCAATATCAATATTGGGGGACCTAAATTACTAATCTAAAATTAATTTTAAATTCACGATAACGAATTTACTATGACATACTAAATATTTGTTTGGTACAAGTTCATGCAAAAGAGGTATTTGGAGAATTCTCAGTTTAGTGTGGTTTACAACTTTGGATAAAATGGGTACTTTTTTGCGACCTTGAAAACATCGCGAGATACATTTAGTACTTGTTCAAATAATTTATGGATATCATAACAAATTCAAAACCAAAAAAAGAAAAATAAAATTAAAAAAAAAGAAATTGTTCGACTTCTAAAAGCGGAAAAATAACAATATAAATTTTTCTATAAAATTAAAATTTTTGAAGTTAGAATAAATTGTTATAGAACGCAACTGTGGAACCTCTAACACAGAAATGATATGATGGAGAGAAGTTTGCATTTACTGTTCGCATTTTACTTCATTCATATACGGAGCTGCATGTAGTTGTACGTTTGCTGAATGTGATTTCAGCACTACAACGGCATAATGTGGATATATCCACTGCTATTGCATCTCACACGGAGGAATCCGTGAAAGCCGCATAAACATATATACGCCATCCGGCGGGAGGTCGGCGAAGCCGCGTTCAGTATTTGCATGCTTCCTTCGGATCTGTCCGTTGCACAGCCAGGTGCATGTCGGTACTCTGATGAGTGTAGCAGAGACGAAACATGTACCTCTGCCTTATCACTGTGGCGGGGAGAGTAAGTTTTGACTTTCCTCTCGGTATGGTGGTACAGGTAGGCCATCATCTCGATGGTGGTGGAATAGGATAAATTGCGTTCTATAACAATTTATTCTAACTGTGCAACCTCTAACACAGAAAGGATATGATGGAGAGAAGTTTGCATTTACTGTTCGCATTTTACTTCATATATATATATATATATATATATATATATATATATATATATATATATATATATATATATATATATATATATATAAACTGAGGTAAACAAACAAATTTCAATTTCATATAAAAATTTATATAGTTATTTTTAGCATTCAAGCGCATTTTTAGAAATCGGTTAAATTTTTTTTTATTTATACCTTATTAACACAAAGAAGTTGTTTCTCCTGTCGTATCGAAATTGTTTCATTTTAATTTTAAAAAATATTAAATATAACTAATATATACGTTCAAAACCAGCATATTTTCCTAAACAAAAACTAGTAGAACAGATGTTACTGACCAATTGGCTTCTTATATCTCTTTTCGATAGATAAATTGAAAATAAGTAAGGGATATATCGCCGATAATGATTGGCTAGAATGGGTGCTAAAATTTTATCTTGCCAATAACGCCGAATACTGCAAAATCTATTAAAATAGAACTAAAGAGATAAGGCTTTTATTGGGCGAAACCGGCCTAAAGGATATTTTCTATACTTTTACTTATTTTAAATGTATTATTTATTATTTTTTTAAAGCCGTGTATCAGAGTATATAAAAACAGAGATAAAACATTAGAGAAGGAAATTTCAGTTCAAAGGGGAGCATACCTTAGAAAAGAAAACACTTTTTAAAATTTTTCACAAGGTTTACTTCTCTTAGCAGTAAACCTAAGAGCACAATAAGAAAATAATCTTTCTGGCGTCCTTTGTTACTTGGACAGTCTGGATATAAACAAGATAAAAAGTGTTATAAAATACAACTAGTACTGGATCCATTCCAATTTGTTTTTGTACTAATATTTAGTGTAAATAATTTTTTTATTACTAGATACTTTTACCGTTCAATTACGACAAATTATTTTATGTTGCAAAAAATTCTTGTTATAGTCTAACTTTAGGCTCGTCGTTATTCCGGTTAAAATAACTTTAAAAATCCATCTTACCTATAACGGCAGAAGCGGCAAACGCTATTAAAACAAAAACCAAAAGTAGTTCAAAAATAAAAGACAGTTTCATGTTTGATAGCCCGGGCCTGAGGGCACTGCTGACGTCGACTTGAAGGTAATTTAAACTCCTCTATCCGATCCTGATTCTCCAACAGGCACCTGCAAATGAAAAAGACATGTTATTGCTATCGGCGTACGAAGTATGCGAGTATGCGGTTTAAGTATTAAATTGGCAAATGATAGGAAACAGAGCATCAACGCCAGGATATCTGAAACTTTACTTTACTTCTACAATATGTTTTCTTATTTCCGTATAAATTTTCCGCAGTGTTTTGGTTCTAGAGCAAAATAATTTTATTAAATATACAAAAGATTTCTTAATCTTCTTATTAGTAAATTAACATATTTTGAGTTTACCTTATTTTGTAGTTTTTGAATTAAAACATAGATATTTACGTTTTCCAGTCGAAATAGGTCTCAAAACTAGCCTTGATTTGGTCATAGGTTAAATAAGGGAAGAATAGATAAGCCACTCAATATTAATTTCTGTGACTGCGTTCTACGCCCTCTGTTGAGATGTTCGTACACTAGTAATTACGTAGGAAAAAATTAAATGATCCATATTTATGAAGTAAGCTTTTTAAAAATGTTATTAAATACACTCTTTATTTTGTGGCTGGAAATACAACTTTTTTAAATATTCTCAAGGAAATTGGAAGGGGATGGAAAACTAATGAAGAAAATAAATGTCATAAATTAACATCGACTGGCTATGTGGAGCAAGCGCAAAAAGAAATTTCGTAGTAAATTTGTTGCGAGAAGTTAGCAATGTGAGAACGGGAAACCAGAGCAGGGTTTGCGACACAATCGGCGTCACGCCGTATTCTTTATGTTTAATGCGGTTGTTTGCCATCGTCCTCAACGCTTATTTTCTTTGTTATGCGGTGCAGTATCATTAATTAAATTTCGGAATTTATATTTGTGTATGTTGTCAAGACATTTGTATAGACTTTAATTTATAACAATGTATCAGTGTATGGTATTGTTTTGTAAATCGTGTGGTTCGATCCCGGAAATTCATTACTTTCTGTAAGTAACTACGTTTTTTGTATTACATCAATATGTAAGATTATACTGAAGATCTTTTAATAGATCGACGATTTTAAAGTTTTGTTTGCGATAGTATGTAGTTTTTATCATTTTTTTCATTTAATTTTTTTTGATCAGAAATTAATTATTTTAAAGTTTAGAAGGTACATGGAAAACACTTTACTTAATAATAACGTAAAGGAAGAGTAACATATAGTTAATCCCTATGGCCAGATCCTATCTAACATTGTAGATAAGATAAAATTTTATTTCGAATTATGTTTAAATTTCTTTTAAGGCAGAGTTTATTTCATTAATCGTTTTATAACCTGAACTTTAAATTGTAATTTTTCAATATAACAACATAAATAAGAGGTTTCTCAAATCCAGTCCTGTCCCTTGACCTATTGCGCAAGTGCAGCATAGCCACATTGAGGGGAGTACAGAGTTACATGAGGAACCAAATTTAGTTTAGGGTATTCTCTTTCCTTTTATCCCTTCCAACTTCCTTGAATATTCTAGAACATTCACAGTTCTTGTAGTAACACATTAAACGCTTTTTTTTACTCGAAGTATGTTCCATTTACTATTTTTTATGTTTGCCTTTTTAAAAATCATATACACAACTTAACATGCTTATATAAAATACTTTCACACAATGCGAAAATTTGTTTAAAAAGAAAAAAAGAAATGCGCTCTACTTTGACTGGAAGGAACACTTGAAGGAGTGGTAAAAGAGCTGAAAGTTTTTGAAATAAATAAAACTGGTATTTCAAATCACAACATATAGAGGATGGCTTAATGGTATTAACGAGTTTCAAACGTCATTTTCAACTTTATTTTGTAGGGATATTTAGTTACATAAATAATATAGCCTATAATGGCTGTGTGTTTTTTTCGTCTTAAAGTAAACAATACATTAGGAATATTAGTTATTATAGCTATGCTTGAGAGCGGGCTAATAATTACAATCCCTGTTTAAAATGTGACATAATGAAAATTATTAATAACAATTTTTTTGCTTATAACAAATTAGCAGGCAATTTTTCGTGAATCTACCCTCGATATTCATAGTCAGGGGGGTCAAAATACATATAAAAAATTTTAGCGAAGCCATTTTTCTTTATGGACTACGAAAACACACCGGACACCCGGACTATATAATGTCTATTTCAAAAACTCATTTCTAACATTTCATTATTATTATATTTTTAAATCTGTTAAGAATAAAAATGGTAGCTCAATGATTTAAAATGACATCGGTTCTGTATTTTCAGTTTTTCTCTCTGCAAATAAAAAAGCAAGCATTTTTGGTGTCGTACAAAATAAGTGATTTGGGAACCAAATTGTCAAATGATAGGGAACAAAATATCATTGGAAGGTATTTACACCTTTATTTCGCTTCTTGTAAATGGTTTCTTTCTTTCGTATAAATTTTTTGTTCTCCGCTCAATATTTAGAACGTGTCGTATTCTGAAACGAAATAATCTTACAAAATTTACACAAAGCTTTCTTAAGCTAGTCCTCGAGGCATACAAATTCTAATATAACCAAGGTAAAGTCGAACTGATTTAATGTTATCAGCCAGACTGGAAAAAGAAGAAATGTTAATAAAATATATGTTGCTCCTTATTATTAATTTACATGAATCTTTTTACATTGAAAACATTTTTTTTATAAATGGTACTATTCATTTATAATTACAATAGGTGAGCGGGGCATCTCCAAAAATTCTATGAGAAATATAGGCCAATTAAACGGGATTTTTTTCGTGACAAAAACAATCGCGATGGTGTGACGAGAAGAATTGTAGAGAATTAAAATACTAACAAAATAACACTTGAATCGATTCAATCAGATCATTAATAACGGAGAAAAACAGGAAAAATCACAAAATTCAGCATTTTTTCATATTTCCGTAATTTTTCAAGTTGTAGGGCTAGCCCTTCGCGAAATAATAGTAATATATATGTACCTTATATCCTTAACAATTAAAGATATTTAAAGAAGTCACGACAAGCAAAAAAACTGAGAGCAAAATTAAATAAAAATATTTATGTCTGTCAAACATCAAAAAAACAGCTTTCCCACTGATCATAAACAACTTTAACAATCATCAGTTATTTCGTATGTAAGAACCTTTGTAATTATTCCATATTTATTCTGCTTTTAACTGCATTTAAATTCGCTTCTTTTTGTTGACCTTGCAGTTATTAATTAGATTTTTAGTTTTAGGGTTTCGGTCATAATAATACTTCATTAAAAATTAACACATATTTTTGTTCTTATGTTTCTATTTATTTTATTATTTAAACCATCTTCAGGGAATTAAACTGTAAATATGGAAAAGAATTCGTAATTTGTTATTATATAAATTGAAAAATTAATTTCTTACCGAATGTTAACTTGTGGTTTACTTAATTAAATTACATTTAACTTTTTTTATATACAGAACTAACTGATATTATTTTTACACTTTCGTACATCTGTTTTGTTAGGTGTTTGAAGAAACAAAACAGATGTACAAAAAACTGACAGTTCGACAGCGAAATGCTGCCTTACAGTCCTGAGAGGGACTCAGCACATACACGGGATACCCGAAAATCTTCGATTACACATCACACCTGTGAGAATATCCAACATAATATATATATATATATATATATATATATATATATATATATATATATATATATATATATATATATATACGGGGACGGATCCAGCTTTTCTCTTTGTGTGGGGGGGGGGGCGGTGATATTACAAAAGTACAGTATAGAAAGCGGAAAACGAAAATCGTTAAACCAAGGGATTTTTTCGTCAAAAAAAAACTTATTTCGATGAATGTTTATGAGGACTTAAGATATCAATATCTAGATAATAATGTTAAAAGCTTTGTTGAGATGTGTTCCAACATGACAGGAGTTAGAAAATCGACTATGTACCGAATACTGAAGGAGAAAAAAAACGACTGGAATTGTTAGTACTCCCAAGCCACATTCAATCACAAGCAGACGAAAAACCTCGTTGAAGGAAAAGATGAAAACTGCAATAAAAGGAGTCGTACATACATTTTATTATGAGAAGCAGATTCCAACCTCCTTCCGACGTCTATGATAAATTTTAAAATACTTTTTAACACTTCACACTTCCAAATATCTATTATTATCCAACCCAAATAGTCCATTATTATAGACCAGTATTTTTGATTATAAAATTTCTAACCTATTCCTATGAAAATAAATGTGTCTAACAGATTTTGCCGAAGACACCGGACTAAAAAACACAGGTAGTTTGCGAAGAAAAAAAGGGTCAAAAATGATTTATTACTCTCTCTAGTTCTTGAATAAACTATAGTATAAAAGGCAAAATCGGGTCTATTTTCCTAAACTCAAAGCTCTTGTGGGAAGGGGGATCGCCTCCCCCCTTGGATCCGCGCCTGTATATATATATATATATATATATATATATATATATATATATATATATATATATATATATATATATATATATGTTTGACTGAGATATAGTAGCTTGAATATAAAAAGGAATGAAATTTATTGTTTACAAATTTTTCACTAAACTTTATATTAGTGTTTAGCGACCTCAGAAGCATGAAAAAAAGTTGTTTTAAGAACTAAAACGCCTGAAAATATACTGCTTCGTGTCAGTGCCTGTGATCGTTTAAATGTGGTGCAAAATTGCAAATATTTAAAACACCTTTTATAATTTTATTACCAACTAACGAAATAATTCCATTTAATGATTTAGACAGATAGCAAATAACAATGTATGAATGTGCCCATTTGACATTTGTATACGTTTAGATTCCAGCATTATCTGTCAACATAAATTATAAGAAATCACGCAAACTTTGGTCGCGCAGCCACATTATGCAATCTGCAATGAAACGTATTTGTTTGAGGTATTTTTAAAATTACACCTCCTAAATCAAATGGAGGCAAAAGTTTTGCCGCGAATAGCATTATGACATGTTTTAACTACACATTTTCTAGGGAAAAAAGCAATATTAAATTTTCCACGGTGGATTTTTCTTTTGTGGAAAATGTATATTTCATTTTATATTTTAAAACGAGAGTAAATAAAAATTTTCTAAATATTTGTTGTATAAATATTTCTAATTTCAGTTCATATACTTATTGGCGTAATTTTTACTACATCATCTCCAATATCTATAGTTTAATATGAGCTCCTAATCACTGTGGTCGTCACTTGACGGGTGTTATCCCACTGAAACGATTAATCGCAGAAGAGGCAGCGATCAATCTGAATAAAGATAACAATTTGCCGATAAATAATAAAAATCATAATATAAAAAGTATACAAAGAAATTGTAATTAAGTTGTTATAACAAAGCTTAAAGATTGAAAAGAAGTCATATATTTTATGAGAATAATAATAAAATTAATATTAAATTTTCCACGTTAGTTTTTTCTTCTGTGAAAGGTGTTGGAGTCATTTAACTTCTAAATATTGCTTGCCTTATTTAATATTTAATAAAAAAAGTAAACGAGAAAATTTCATAAAAAACATTATATTGAACTATTCGTTCAAAAGGAAATTGAACCTTTTCTTGGGAAATAACTTTTAAGTATATCTGCAAATTTATGATAATAAATTCTATAAAAGAAGTCATTTCGCCCCAGATCAACATTTAAATGACACTTTCTTTCACAGACAACTTGTAAAATAAATTTTCTAATAGAAAATATTCCAATACATACAGCTGAAGGTCAAATCATGTCAAATTTTGTTTTTTTATCCAGATAAAGATACTAAGAAGGTTTCTAAGGGGTAGCGGGAGATTATCACTCTAGGTTACTAATTCAACACTAATTATTGAGACAGAAACACGAATAATATAATAAATGTCAGCATTTTTAAACCTATCTGCCAACTGGATGAATAACAATAACGGCAAAAACGAAATCTTGAAAATCAGGACTAATACAAGTGAAATAACATCGAGACACACAACAGAAAATTTTACGAAAACCAACAGACAACATCAAAGGATCCCAAATAAACAACCAGACACGTGAAGTTTTCCATCAAGGATCAGAACAAATACCAGAAATCACAAACGACGAAACGGAAAATTAATTAAAGAAGATAAAAGTTTTTTCAATCTATGTCTTTTTCACAACATAATTCAGGAAACCTGGAATAATGTACTAATTATACTCTATAAAAAAAGAAGATCCAGCGGACATTAAAAATTATAGACCTATAAGCCTGTTATTACATTTATATAAGTTATTTGTCAACAGACTCTAGAAAAACACTATAAATGTGTTGAGCAGCCCGGTTTTCCTTCTGGGTTCGGAACAAACAATCATCTCCTATCATTGCAAACATTGATTAAAAAAATTAAATATAATCGGTCATTATTGTCTGCAGCTACATGAAAAAACCCACAAATTTCCTTCAGAAAGAGATGTCCGACTTGGGGACACTATGTCTCCTAAACTCTTTAAAACTGTCTTGGAGTATACATTCAAACAATTAGACTGGGAACATGAAGGTATCAATATCGACGGCAGGAGGCTCAACAACCTTCGTTTTGCCGATGACGGTGTTCTCATCGCCAATAACATTCACTAAGTGGAGGCAATGTTGAAGGAATTCGAGCAGAAAGCCTAAACAGTTGGCTTAAAAATAAACAAACACAAAACGTAGATTATGACTAATCTGGTCCTTGGCGGCTTAGTACGATTAGGGGACGAAGACTTCAACAGGTTCAAGAATATCGATACTTGGGACATGATGTGAAAAGAGCAAGAGACAACGAAACACATGAAATACGATGAAGAATTGGCTTTGGTTGGGCTGTATATGGCAAACTAAGAGAAATGTTTAGCGGCGAAATTCCCATCAACCTTAAATCAAAAATATATAACCAATGCGTACTTTCTGTGATTTATGGGTCAAAAATTTTAACTCTCATGAAAACAAATGCAAAAGAATCTCTCAGACTTCCCGATCGTATAAGAAATTTGGAAATAAGTAGTAGTGATGACAGATGGACCAAAAGATTGCTAGAGTGGGGACCGCGTGAAGATAAGAATAGTAGGCTAAGATCACCGACCCGATGTATAAATGATACTAAGAGGATCGAAGGATGTTGAATGCGAACGGCGCAGGATCGAGTTTCCTGGCGACGTTTAGAGGAGTCTTACGTCTAGCAGTAGATAAGAGAAGAAGCGGTATTATGATGATCTAACTTTCTTGTTCTGGGATGATGAGGATGATGATGATGATGATGATGATGATGATGATAAAATGGATAACATCAGCACGTATATAAATTTACAACGCTAATTTTGTGCATTTGTGTATTTTTATAAGCCAGAAATTAAAATTAAGTTTCCTAAGTATAGGATATGCGACGATATTAACGTAAAACCGAATTTTTTGTTTTGTGCGTTGTTTTATTCATGAGAGGTTTGATTTTGATGACAACAAAATCGAAATCCTACCTTTCATACCAAAACTTCAAAAAAGCAATGTAACAGCATTAATTAAGGATTATGCAATCTAATATAAGATAAAGAATACACATAAAAAATTTTTAAAAAAGGAAAAAAAGAACCATGGACGCAAAAACACTGACTAAGATAATATTACTGAAACATTCATAATTATTTTTCATAGTGTAGATTTTAGACGACCTTAACTGAACTGTAAACTGAATTGGATCTTTAGGTTACTTAAGATTTTGACTTTCAGACACACGAACACAGTTGATAACGAGTTGACGTTAAAAGTAATTTTGGGAAGTTCTCTTGAGGAATTTGTCTCTTAAAACTTTCAAAGTTATTAGAACACGTTTCATTCTTGTCTCGTCTAAACAATTATTAGACTCCCTTTTTGCAACTCCGGAGAAAAAAAGAGCAAGTTCATGTTTCAGTGGAAATTAAACATTTATTACGAATTTCGTAAAAATAAGGTATAGCTGGGATAAGTACACTCCTAAAATAGATTAGTGATGATGTTTAAAAAAACGGCAACGTACGTGCCGGGCAAGCATTACGTTGGGGTTCCTTTCTAGCTGTTTTTTTTTTATTTTTCTCATTTTATCTAATTGTCTGATCCAAAACATTAAATTACTCATGCTTTGTCATTATCTGATAAACTACAATGGTCTGCACAAATAATTTTTTTTGCAGACTTCATTCCCGCTGATTGTTATGTTAAATAACCTCCTGAATCCAAATAAGACATCCGTTTTCCCCCATCGCTCACCATTTTCAACGGAGCTGTCGCTCCTATTTTTATTACTTTTCGATTATAATTTTATGGCCATGAATTTAATTTGGAAGAATGAAAAGGATTAGTTTGCCTGTTAATTTTAAAAATAAAAATAAGATAGGTACCTTCATTTGTTGCTTGTTTTCTTTTTGTACCCTAAAGTGGAAGTCTCTCTTACCAAACCCCAGCATATTCCACATTCCTAAAAATCTCCACTCAAATCTTTCTGACCGGGAGTAACATGAGTAACACTTTCTCGAAGAGGCCAATTCCGTACGATGTAATGTTTGTCTCAGGCTTGGCTGTCCCATTCACATAGAAAGTAGCAGTATATTGTGAAGCCTGACTGCAGACCCGTGAGGAGAGCAACAACATTTAAGTCAGAGTAAAGTTTCTAATCATAATAACGATAACTGATTTTATCAAGGATTCGATTCATGTTTCCGTACATCTGTTTCATATCCGGAGAGCATGCAATCGGGACTGATGGTAGCTGATCCTTTATGAGTATACAAATAGGCTACATTTGTCTGGGCCATGACATGACATGTTCAGTTCTATTATCAATGCATTTGAATTAGGGCAGAATACTAAGCGTTCACCTTCCGAGAAGAGAAGAGATTTGTATGCCCTTTTCTAAGAGATTCTAGTGCTGAATGGGAGATCCAAGAAGTTGAGATTTATCCTTACGTAACTGCCAATTCTGGATGAGATCGTTCAATTCCGTCTGGCGGTGGCGTCGATGAACTAAATTAGCTGAAAACTCCTTTTCATCCGTGGACGTATCATTTGATGGTCCAGGTTATAACTCAAAAATCTTCCAAATCTGTTTCTGTCTATCTGGTATTAGCAAAGATTCTTTATGAGGAACTGGTCTTAGAGCTGAAGGAATATTGGGATACTGAATTGTATGCTTGCTTTTGTTACAGAACCCGAAGGTAGAAGTAATACAAACGTCTCAATCGGTGAGATGCTAACGAGATTCACGCCAAACCATGGGCACAGCAAATGACATTGATTTAAGAATATCTTTAAGCTATTTGGTGAAGCTACATATAATCCAGCAAAGTTTCGGAGCTTAATCTTTATCCTGATCGCCAATGTGGCATTGAAAGTAAAATTTATAGGCACTTTTAGGAAGTCGAGAAAGGGGCTTCCATTGAGCTTTCAAAGTCAATCCTTCGAAATCACCAGAAACAAGTGGCATAATAATATTTCACAGTAAATCCATGCTCGATATTATTCACAACTTACATTCACGTATTGTATTTCGCTTAGAAAAGAGAATGCTTGCCTGGAATCGGTGCTGACTCGACGATCGCAAGATTTGTTCTAACGGAAAATAAGGGAACAGTACAGAACTAGAGTGACGAGAGCAATGCAAGCTTTAACTCATTAAACCAGGAGAATTTCTGTACAAACCTGTTGGAGCTAGGTATTGAGAACGCGACCAAATCAAATTCATGACTTTAAACTTATTATCGAAAAGTGATAAACGTACGGGCGAGGCTCCTCCGAAAACGATGCATGATGGGGAAAACGGGTGTCATATTCGGATCATTTTACATAAGAATCAGTAGGAATGGTGTCAGGGTCGATTTTCATGCAGACCAGTGTTATCTGTGATTCCCTCTTAAATGTGAAGGAAAGTAACTGTGAGAACTAGTTCGTAAATATGAGTAAGACATATTAGCTAAAATTTGGTTATGATAATAAGAAATTACAATTTTTTCTGATACCAAACATGTGTTTTTTAATTGTAGTTGTAAGTTTCGCTAGTAGACTTAGACACTATTACGCTGTAATGAAAATAGGTATAATGTATTGTCCAGCAGTAAGAATGTCAGATTAAGGCATATAAAGAGAACGAGGCAGAGAGAGAGAGAGAGAGAGTAAGAAAAACATTTTTACTTTTTAAATATTTCTTTTTATTTGTCTGTAAAGTTAGAGAATAAGAAAAATATTAATCCCCAACAAGCGGTAAACACGTATGAGTGAAAGTGGCTTTATTCTTCATGTACAATAAACCTGTACTTCCTAAGTAAACTTTAAAAACGACTGTCTCTTTCAAGTAATTTTAGCCATTACAAACTCATTAATTCGGTAGAAAATTGCTTTTTGCACGACATGTCGGCTTTATTTAGGAAAACGATGTTTTTTATACTTAAAAACCTTGTTTTAGGATAATAAGGATAACCTTTTTTAAGGAATTTTCCATTTGTTAACCATAATGCGCGAAAATGTTTGAAAAACGTAATAAAGATTTTGAGGTATAATGATTATAATTCCAAAAAGAATAAATATCCTTTTAAATAAAAAGAAATAAAACAGGCCAAGGGTCTGTAGCACACACATCATGCCATGTTAGAGTTTCACAGCTTGTATATATATATATATATATATATATATATATATATATATATATATATATATATATATATATATATATATACGAGGTTTTTCCCAAAAGTATCGAGCCTACCTTCATATTTCCGCATTGGTGTTATTCTTTATCATCCGGTGAGTGACATTCTTCAAAGTAGTCCCCATTTAATTGAATAACACGTTCCCAGCCGTGTTTCCACTTCCTGAAGCAGTCCTGGAAGTCAGTAATCGGTATTGCCTTCAGTGCATTCGTAACATTAGTTTCAACCGTCTCTTTGTCATCGAACCGGTGTACTTTGAGCGACATTTTTAATCTGGGAAAGAGCTAAAAGTAGCAGGGAGCTACGTCGGGACTGTAAGGAAGCTGGCGAAGTTGTACGACTTGGTGCTTTGTTAAATATTGCTGCACAAGGCTCGATAAATACGCTGACGCATTTGTGGTGCACAACACCTTCATAATCAAAGAAAACAGTCAACATTTTCTTCACTTTGCTCCGACTTTGACGTGCTTTTTTTGGTCTTGGCGATTCAGAATGCTTCCACTGTGAAGACTGTCGCTTTGTTTCTGGATCATAGCCGTAAACCCATGATTCATCACCAGTAATAATCTTCTAGACTACATTTTCATCATTAGAAACCATTTCCAAGTAGTCCTGAGCGATTTCAAAGCGAAAATTATTCTGCTCTGCCGTTAGCAATTTTGGGATATTCGCACACACGTGGGCCATTGCCAAATTCTCGGTAAAAAATTCTCCAAACAGTAATTTTTGGTATTCCAAGATCACTGTCTAGTTCGGGTACAGTCAACCGACGATCTCCTTCAATTGCAAGTCGCACACGCTCGACATTTACTGGTGTTATTGCGCTCGAAGGTCGGCCAGAGCGAAAATCACTGTCAACTGACGTGCGCCCATCTTTAAACCGCTTGTACCACTCTTTTATTCTTGCTTTACTCATACACTCCTCTCTAAATACCTTGTCCATCATATTAATTGTTTCCGAGCAAGTTTTTCCAAGATTAAAGCAAAACTTGATGCAAATTCGTTGATCTAATTTTTCCGTCATTTTTTACAATAACAAATTGCGACGAACGAAAATAAGACACTGTAAACAAACGCACACCGTTCACAAACTAATACGTCCAGTCGATAACTGTGCACACCAACGAGTTACTGGTGACGCCCATGCCCCACAGAGGTCGTTCGGAAGTTTTGACGCGAAGATATGAATGCAGGCTCGATACTTTTGGAATAAACCTCGTATATATTGTTGTGGAACCAACATCTTACCACCGCTTTCTGGCAAAACTGGACTTAAGTAGCGGTTCAAGTTTGCATAAATTACAAGGATGTCTGGGAAAGATACCAGTGGATCCCACTGATGAGTCCACCACCGGTATCGGAACGAAACTTCCGTACATTTTAGGTGGTCGCAAACAGTTCGTTAGTTATATGCCCTTAACTTCAGGGGCATTACTACGACAATATATATATATATATATATATATATATATATATATATATATATATATATATATATATATATATATATATATATATATATATATATATATATATATATATATATATATATATATATTTTGATAACAATAATAAGTTGTTTACAGCTAAAACATAAACTAATCTGGTAATTTGAATGCCGAGTCTTGGCTGCTACACGAGGCAATAAAGTATTAATTTGTTTTAGAACTTATCGGCGTTCGTCTTTTTAATCTGTTCGTCATCTTAAGCTGGTCTCCCCTACATTCCTAACTAAATTGATGGGATCAAGGTGAAGGTTAAACTGAACACTAAGCCTATAGAACCTTTTTTCAATCAAGTTTCTTAATTGGGGAGAACTTTCACTGGTCGCATATCTATGATCTAAAATTAATTATAACCTAAACTAAATTACTATCCAGAGCGATAGACCATGATAAAAAATATTTAAAGCTCTATCAGATAAAGGGTAATATTTTTGAAAAATGTACAAATCCCGATATTTTAATATAACATATGAATGATTTCGCATTTTAATAAAGTTTTAACTCCAAAAAAAATTATTATTTAATATTACTAATTATATTTGGAAATAATAAGGCTAGACAGAAAAATATTTTAAAATTTATGTGACAGTATTGCCAACCTTTGTCTTTTGAAGATGACGTGAATTTACCAACAAAGGTATTTATTTTCTATTTTGTGGGATATTTTAGTATATAGCATATGTTTATAGAAAGTGCTTATTTTTAGCGCCAAAGTTGAATTCAAAATCACGAAATTATTTTTTATTTTTTTAAATGATTTTATTCGTTCTAATTGTTATGAGGGAAAAAACCATTATTAGTTTTAAATAAAATTAATAATATTGAATAATAATGTTAAAAATAATAATAAATGTAAAGATGCAAGGGACAATTGATTGTTGACTCTATCATATGCAACCAAGCCTGTACCAACCAAAGAAGCCTCTTTGCTGTTTACGTGGATTATAAGAAGGCCTTCGACTCATTGCCATATGAGTGGCTCAAGACTATATTGAGAATGTGTAGGATCGACAATCATTTTGTTTCCTTTTTAGAATGCATCATGTCAACCTGGAGCACTAGGATCCAATCACAAGTGTCATCCAGTAATACATACCATCGAAACTAATACAATCCCAAGCCTATTGTGGTTCTGCCTTGCAATGAACCCACTGTCACGCCGTTTGAACTCCACCAGATATGGCTTTAGTATTAGAAATAACAACGAAGAAATAGTAAGATTGAATCATCTTTTATACATGGATGATCTTAAACTGATGGCTGCAACCAAAAACCAGCTAGAGCAAATGTTCAAAATTGTGGAGTTCTCCGGGATATTGGAATGCAATTGGGACTACATATTGAAATATAAATTATATAATAAACACTTTATAAAATATTCCATATTTATAGCCTTGAAAAAGGCAAAAATATACTTTCCAACAATTCGGCGTTTGTAAAAAAAGAATTCTGTTCAACTCTAGACTGCTGTCCCAAGAGATTAAGATTGTATATATATATATATATATATATATATATATATATATATATATATATATATATATATATATATATATGAAACTTCCAATAATTACTAATACATTGCTTAAATAACATGAAAGGATTATGCGAGTAGAAAATAATAAAGGAATAAGAAATAATCTTATTAAACAAATGGTAAAAGCAAATATAAATAATCTTAAAAAGAAACAAACCGATCCAGTAGTAGAAAAAAATAAAATCAGCTTGATGAAATGGAAACCTGAAGTGTTTGCTATTTTTGGTACGAAAATGGCCAAATCTGTTATTTTAGTAGAAATACTAGAAAATGTATTTATTACCGGTGGTGAAGTTGGAGTTAAAAATGTTTGTAAAAACCTAATGTTACAGGTAGGCTGAAAAATTTATATATTAACTTCAAAATGTTTGAAATGCCTTTTTCTTTTAATACTAGAAGAATAAAAATATTAATGTGTCAAAGTTTTCATATTGAACGTATTCAAAAATCTGAAGTGCGCTCTTATGCGATGTTGCCAAACATCTCTATTCCATATTAATGCAGGATGAACTCAAATTTTATGTAATTTTTTATTGATATCTTAGTAAACCCCAGGGCAAGCTAAATATTTTACTGCAAAAAAAAATCTGTGTTTCAGAATATTTCAAAATTATTGGTTTTATTTTGATAAAATATCATTACGTTTTTGAAATTTGAATAAACTTTATATTCTGTTTTGTAAAATTATTTTTTCTGTATTCCTTTCTTGTCATAGAGTAACCAAATTAAACACACATATCGTATTCAGCAGCCCTTCTTTAAGGACTAAATAATAATTTTTCACAGGGAAAAAATTTAATTGACTCAAATATATTAGTATTTTTTAAAATTTTCTAGGAAATTATAAACATTTATTTTAAATAAAATGTGGAATTTAAAAAAGGATATTTTTACTATCTGATTAACTGCATGTTTCCAATTAAATCAATTGATACAGTAATTAAATTTACGGTTTGTACAATTTACAACTAGAACAACCATTTTTTGGGGCTTATTTTAATTCACATTATCATAATTTGGCATTATATCATTTCATTTGCATAGTAATATTTACATACACTTTCATAGATTAATTCTACTGAGTTCACCTATAATATGTATTATTTCCGGTCCCACAGTGGAGTACAATATTATTGTTAAAGTTTCAATAATAATCAAATTTCTGTAAATTTTATATAATTTTTAAAAAAAATCTTCTTTCGACTACTAATTAAATAAAAAGAATTAATTATGAGTTAAATTCTGCTCTTACCTCAATAACTGTCCTCCTGTGAAGAATACCGCCAGCAACAAAGTCAGCTGAATAATGGTCTCACATTGTTAAGGAAAAAAACTCTCAAACGCTTACTGATTACAACAATACAACAACAAAATAGAAGAAGCAAAAAAAATCTCCTGGAGGAAGTTATGTCAAAAGATCGAAAACTCCTCCAAAGCATCATGTCTCCACAAGATTCTGGTTAAGAATCTTCTTGATCCTAAAGGTACACTGCGGAAATCGGATGAAACTTCTACAGAAACCGGCAGGGATGCCTTGGAGATACTCGGCCGGAAGCATTTGGTAAACTCTGATATTATTCCTGATGCTACAACAAATGTTAAAACCAGTTTCTCAACCCCGACTAGAAGAATATCAAAAAGATCAGCAAGTTGCAAACGAAGTGATAATCCACAACACGATACTATGAGCCATAGAGAAAGAAGGCACCGGAGCCCGATGTGGTCATCTAAATGCTTCTAAAGCAGGGTGAAGAACTCATCACTCTGGTGCTTTGCAGAACTCTAAGAGCAATCATAACTACAGGACACCTACCGTTAGCTTGAAAATGATCTAAAATAATCTTTATACCGAAGCTTGAGAGAATGTACTCTCAGGCGAAGTCCTTTGGACCAATTAACCTGTCATTTTTTTTTTTGCTGAAGCTAACAGAGAAAGTAATTGAAAGAAAATCTCTCTAAAAGAGAGAGTCTATCACGAATAAGAAGGAAATAGCACCAACAGCCATCTTTGATTATAAAGGAGCATTTAATCATATCTTCTTCATTTCCATAGTAACGTCATTCAGAAGACATGGTATTGAAAACACTTTATGCAGGTGGATACAAAACGTGTTTCAAGGCAGACGAGCAGAACCAAATCCATTGGAGGAAAATGTGGAGGTGTCGATAGCTAATGGGAGGTATTCTATCCACCCTCCTGCGAGATCTGACGATCAATGAACTTCTTGTAAACCTCAACGACCAAGGATATTATACCCATCGTGAGAAAGCCTGGCAAAACATTATCAGAACTCTGATTATAGTGGAGGAATGGTGCACTAAGGAGCACCTTAAGGTAAATCCTGAAAAAAACCACACCCATACCTTTCATTAAAAGAAAAAAACTTGGAGAATCAAACCTGCCACTTCGCTTTAATACACAACTACAAATAAGTCAGAATTTTAAGTATCTAGGTATAATCCTGGATGCAGAGTTCAATTGGAATTGATCCTTGCAAGAAGTTATTACCAAAGGTAAAATGGCCATCATCGTGGCAAAAAATGCGCTGGGGAAAACGTGGGAATTATAACTACATATTATACACTGCAGTGGTAAGACCCACGGTGGACAAAAATCACTCATAGGCAGACCACTCTGTGCTTACCATGACTGCATCTCAAAAACTGGAGAAAATATGACACTTTTTAAATTCTTTAAGCATTTGAATATTATTGGAAATAATAAGAACAAAAGAAGTGATTTGCTGGTCCAAAATTAACAAATGATTAACCTATATTTAACTGTAACTGTCAGATGACTGACAAAACATTTAATAAATGAAGATACATATTGTCACACACAATTATATTCTATATACAGTTCCTTCAAGTCCATTCAGGCAGATAAAGAAGATAATATATATAAACAGTTTATTTCCTGCAAATACAACTCTGGTTATCTCTCCATACGCATTTCGGCCATCTAAAGGTCTCATTAGTGGAGTTGTGTTGAACCAAGAGCAACATTAGCAGGAAACAACTGTTTATATAAAATATAAAATCCAAGACATATCGGCATTACTTGAAACCTCAGACTTTTCGATGTTAAGCTGAAAAATATAGCCAGTCAAATGACATCTATACAATCACCGGAGGAGTGCGGAACTTGAAAATTAAAATTTCAGTTAGAAATAAATATTTTAGTGCCGTGTTTAACTAGCTATTTATTCTCCTTTTGAATTTTTTGTTCCACCAAACAGAAAGAAACAACAAATTGGATAATTGTTGATGTACTGATTATTGAAATATATCAATGGGTGCGTTTTTATCACTTATCCATAAAATTTAAAATTCAACATTTCCACTCAAAGGACCTTATATCAGTGAAAATTCTAATTTTAACATTATCAACATATTAAGCTATAGTGTCCCTTTTATTTTATTCTTTTTTCCTTACTAAGCACGTAATTCATCCTAACCCAACAAAAAGGCAAAATAAATTCAATAAACTTCCTATTTTTAGCAGAGCATTGGCACCCACGCTACTGAGAAAAAGGTAACATTATCCCGTTCAGTAATTTAAATTAGGTGATTCTACAAATGTAATTCGTTTGTGATTCCATTAAATACCATAAATTTCGATAACTATTTCACATCAATATAAATTTCTCTATATTTATAATAAATAGCTATAATAAATAAATAAAGGAAATGGTACATCGTACATATATATCGTTAAAATGGATATACATCTTCTTTATTTAAATTCAATGATAAATTTTTCTATAAATTTATTTATAGACGTAACATTTTAAATTTATTTGTAAAATGCAAAATTAGATAGATCTTTTCTCACTGAATTTGATTATCCTTTATACTCTCCATTTAGCATTACTGTATCTCAGTTTATTACAAAGAATCACCCCGTATAATTAACATATGATCATAACTAAGCCCGTCGTGTGGTCGGCGAATCAAATGATTGTATTTATTTATATTTGATTTTTCACCCCTACGATTATATTCAATCCTTTTCTAACTATATAATTAAAAGAAGTATAAAATGCTAATCGGCATGTTCGCCGGGAAATTAAAAACTCAAAAGTTTTGAAGATTTATTCATTTCTGATTGCCTAACTTTATTTTTGATATGAGAATAATATCTAATAATATTTATCGAAAAAAGTATCGTTTGAAGGGTGGTATTAAATAAAAATCGTATGGATATAATATTAGATTCGCCATCAATATCTTGGGACTTTTCGAACCAACTGTTAATTATAAATTTTGTATTTGTAATACTTTTTAACATAAAAGCATAGGAGTAAAAGCAATCAAAGAAATTGGCGGCAACAATGAAATAAAAATATTTATGTCTGTCGAACATCAAAAAAACCGCTCCCTTATCGCTCATAAACAATGACCAAACAAACTGGTTACTATTAAAATCTATTGCTGTATAATCGAAGGTTTATTTACTGAAAACGATAAAATTTACAGCAGACATAAATTGGCAGTTCGAAGTATAAAGTGACAAACGCTGGGTGCAATAATTAGAGGTAGATTTAATAAATCTTGTTCTTCTTTATGGAAGTTAGACCTACCAGATTATGAATTTTCTTTTATTTATAATATTCTTAATTTGTATTACTCGTTTACGTTTCAGCACACAAACATTTAATAAGAAAATTATATATATATATATATATATATATATATATATATATATATATATATATATATATATATATATATATATATATATATATACAGTGTACGACAAAACAAATGCACAAACTTCTACTCGCTAATATAGGGCTAAATAACATAGTCAAATGCACTTAAATTTAAATTCTTTTTACTTATTTATGATCGCGATGGACTCTTCTGCTAAAAAAAAGACACAAACAAAACAATTTTTTTTTGTATCAGAAAAAAATTAGTTTTATTTACAACATCACTTTTTGTTTATGACAAAACATATGCACGAAATAACAGGAATTTACATTCTTTATTATTTATGAAAAATTATCAACAACAAGTACCGTGAAATAACTAATAACTCTCTTTTGAACATTGTAAGAATGTTTATAGAAAACTTCCACGTATTTATAGTCGTTCCTGGTCTTTCAAAGTCATCGGTTATATGATACAAGATTTTAATAAAAAAAAATGGCTAATAATAAGTACTCAGTGCAAGTAAAGGAAAAAATAATTAAATATTATAATAGTGGTGAATCAGTGACATCAATTGCAAAGAAATTTGGAATTCATCATAGCGTAATTTCGCGAATTATAAGCCGCTTTCGTTCTTCAGGCTCGTTGACCACTATCCACAAAGGAGGTCGTCCACGAAAAACCAGTAAACGGGACGACCAGACAATAATTAGATCATACCGAAATTGAAATCATGCCAAAGTGCCAAAAAACCATTTATTTCCGCCAAAAATAGACTAGCTAGAATTCAATTTGCAAAGGAACACATAATTGGAGTACAACCCAATGGAAGACCGTACTTTTTTCTGACGAGTCGAAGTTCAACTTGAAAAATTGGGATGGATTTCGGCTAGTACGCAGACCTAAAGGGCAACGTCTTAACCCTCGCTATACGCAAGGCACAGTTAAGCACGGAGGAGGAAATGTTTTGGTCTGGAGATGCTTTTCCGGAAATGGAACCGGACCAATTCACAAAATTAATGGTATAATGGATCGTTTCGTGTATAAGGATATCCTAAATAATGTTATATTGACAGACGCAGAGGAAGAAATGCCACTTAAGTGGAAGTATCAACATGATAACGACCCAAAACACACTGCTAAATATGTGAAAGAGTGGTTCGTAAACAACAAGATTGACGTTTTAAAATGGCCAGCGCAATCGCCTGATCTCAATCCCATAGAAAATCTATGGGATATTGTAGATCGCAAAATAAATTGCAATAATTGCAAAAATGCGGATGGCCTTTTCCGAAAAGCGAAAATTGCATGGAATGGAATTTCTGATGAAATTTTATTTAACCTTATAGAGTCCATGCCACACAGATGCGAAGAGGTTTTAAAAAATAAGGGCTACGCAACTAAATATTATAACCTAAAAATGTACTATTGTATATATATATATATATATATATATATATATATATATATATATATATATATATATATATATGCTGATGCCAATGGCGTAGCGTAGGTTTCTGCCCACCAGGACAAATGCAAAATTTGCCTCCCGGGGTAGATGCAACAATTATCACCCTCTCCCTCCTACAATAAGGAAAAAATGATCATTATAAAGAAGAAAATTTAAACTACGAAAAAAAATTCTCACAAATTTAAAATTCTTAAAATCTAGAAAACAATTACTTTAAAAAATTTATTGTTAATTGAAGATCATAAAAAATGGAATGAAATGTTGCTATATAATAAATATATTTTTCATTGAGAAAATCATTTTTTACATTAACTCTAAAAATGAAGTATAAAAATAAAACAATAAAACAAAACATCTCTAGCAACCCTTCGTTATGTACGACCCTGAAAATTCCTCCATACCAATTTTGAATAGAATCGGAAAAAATTAATTTATTTTCGTTCGCCGTATTGGATCCACCAAATTGAATTTTTAAAAAATAATTTCAGATTCGTTATGGGCAACCCCGAAAACTCCCCCACACCAATTTTGGAGAAAATCAGACAAAATTAAATTTTTTTTTTCGGCTATATTATCAGCGCCACCTTTTATTGCACCAGTTCGGTCCAAAATGACATAGGACCACCGCAGCAACTTCCTGAACATAACGTAAAAAATTTCAATCAAATCGGTGTCGCTGTTCCGAAGTAATCGATGTACATACATAAAAAATGCATAGCTGTCGAATTGAGAACTTCCTTCTTCCAGAAGTCAATAAATAAGGATATATTCGTATACTTATCATTTATAAACAGGCGTACCAAAGTGGTAAAAGAACAGGATGACAATACTCAACTACAATGAGAAACTTCCTCTATCAACAAAAAAATTAAAAAATATTCTAATCAAAATAAAACATTTTGGCCTAATTTGACACTCCCATCGAAAACATTCTGCAAGAGCATGTTATATAAAAATTCATAAATTCAGTTATTTTATCCATGAGAACACAAATTTTAATAAAACGGAAAGCAAGACAAAATTGGCCAACTAGAAGATCTAATTTCCATGGCAACAAGATCTTTTTTAAAGCCTAATACTTTTTAGTAGATTTGATCGGTAATAACATTTACAATTTCGAGTCCATTCTATATACATAAAACAAAAAAATTTTCAAAATTCCGAAACCAATGGCGAGATATATCCAAAATCGAGTACGCAATCTCTATTAAAAAAAATAGTGACAATTGAGACAAATGCGAAACGTATATTTTATAAATATAAAGCTTACTAAGCCCCATACAGATCCTAACCCTTTTTAACGACGGGTTAAACTTTTTTAAGGGCATGATAAAAAAACATATATTTCAATTATTTATTAAAAAAAAACACAGTGGCCATAAAAGGTCCCCAATAAAGCTATCCAATGTAAGCCACCGACCCTGACCTTTAACTAAAACTTAAAGTAGTTAGTTACCTTTGAAAAGTTAGAAATTAGAAGAACATACAAACTTGCTTAATTTTAAACCGAGTTTAGTATGTCTCGTGGCTGAACGGCAACCAAAATCAAGCCAACAAAATTACTGATGTATCCGGAAACACTTACCACCGATAAGTATAAGGTTAATCCAATAAAAAACAAATAAAACTATTAACAATGCGCACCTAAAGAAAAACTGAGGAAGTCTGATTGAAATAGTTCTTGATGAACAATTCTTCATCGGAACTACTTAGCGAAGAGAGTATAGAAGAAAGGAGGGGCCTCAAATGTCGGTCAACCGACTGTTTGGGTCATACTAAACTTATCTGGTACACGCTAATTTTACTGGGTGAACCAAAGAAATCAATATCAATTTTTATAGTTTATTCAAAGTATATTTTTTGCATATTTTATCACTGGTACGTATAGAAGAAAGAAAAATGTTCTAAAGCATGGATATTCATATTCATAAAAACCACAAAGAATACCTAAAAAAAAAAGAGGACTGAAAAGAGAAGAAAAAGCCGATCATAATGATATTGTTAAGGCTATAAGAAAACTTAAAAATGGGAATCATATGGACCTGAGGGCACCTATACAGAATGACTAAAAAGTCGAACACCAAAGCTTTTTAATACACACACATGGATATTTAATAAATGTCTTAATGGTCAAGAACCCGCATCACAATGGAAAGAAGGTCACATTATCTCAATCCTCAAAAAAGGAAGCAAGCAAAATTATTAGAATGACAGAGCGATAACGATAACAAGCTCAATGAGTCGAGTCTACGAAAAATACTCAGAGAACTTACTGAAAAAAATACAATGAGAAAGAAGAACAGAGCGGATTTCATAGTTGTAGGTCCTGCAATGATAACATTTTTGAAAGCTGTTTATGGTCGGTGGGGGGGGGGGGACACTTTTTTAATGTTTGACAGACATAAACATGTTTACTTATCCTTTCTTTCAGCTGAATTGCTTGTTGTGCCTTTTTTCGATGTTTTTAAGTGTTAGAAATTACTACAAATGCTAAGTTTACAATTAATATTAACAAAAAGGGGATTTAAAAACGTATTTTTATTGATAAATATTATTGACAATAACAATAATAATAATTTAGGCAATCACATATTCATACATTATGTATTCAGAATTGACGTACCGATTATCATATGATACTCGTTTAAATAAAGCAATTAGAAAAGGATAGCATAAAATCGGTATGTGTGAACCATGATTTAAATATATACTGTTTTTCAACACTTTTTCAAATATAAATAAAATATTATTACGTTATTCAGGGTTCAAACAACCATGCCCTAGTTCTGATGCTATGCTAAATCTATAGGGGTATGTTCGAAGGATTTAACTAAGCCCTACGATCACATCCCTATAATTAAACTGTGGGAAACGATAACGAACACAAATATAAACGATACACTTACTAGAGACGGAAAAAATCTGTATATAGATTCAATTTCCTAAATCAAAATGGAAAACAAGCTTCCGAAATTCCTTAAAATAACCAAACCCACATTATTCAAGATATATATGAAGCAAGCTTATGGGAATTACCAAAACAAGCCGATATTAATTCGTAATAGTGAATATTACTTTTTGTACCTTGTACATTCTATATTATTCCAAAATACAATTGACAAACCAACCGTATTTTCAAAAATGAATTCAATTACAATGGGCCATAGCAACAGCCTTAGGGTCTTTTCACCATATGTTCTTTCTTTAAAAATCAACAAACAATTTTTTCCTGAAATTAGTTTTATTTTTTTCCCACTCGATAAATTGTAATCATCTTTCTCTTTCATACGCTTTGCCTTTTCAATCTGGTTCATTTTCAAAGCCGTTAGTAAAAATCCAAATTGAATTTAGAAAAATCACGACCCCATGTCAGATACGTGTTACAAAAAATTGCCTGTGAGAATAATATTGAAAATGTCCACTTTATTAAAGGCATTTCCGTTCTGCTTTTCTGTTTGCGGACCAATAAAACCATATTGAAAATTAAGGAAATTTAATAAAGTAAATTTTCCTCAAGGACGTATCTTGAACCCTTTAAATTTACTACCTTTTTGATAGGATTTAAAATCCCTTTGACAAGGGTTGGGACAAAAATTAAATTATCTGATAATGCAATATAACGAAAACTTAAGAATACTGAAGGATAAGAAAAGTTTAGAACAAGTAAAGAACAGATCGGGTAAACAAATGTTTGTCATTAAACTGATTAACAAAATGGAGTTAAAGAAAAAGTAAATTATCCCCGACTTTCTTAGGTAGAATATTAAACAAAATGGAAATATTAATTGCATTTATTTTAAAGATATAAAAATTCATCTGTGCTATGAAAGTGAAGAAAATCGTTATACTTTTAAATTTTTTCCCGTCGATTAACAAAATAATCTGTCAGCTACACATTTTTGTCATTCCAGAACGTGCCGGTGAATATCGCGCGACATAAAACGCGTTAAATTAGTGTGAAAGGGGTCTTAGCCAAATTAGTATTTAATTTTAAAGATGACTTTGCAGATTTCTCTCCAAGTAACTTTTCCAGTAGTTTAGTTCTGTGTGAAATGATTAAGACAGGTGATAAAAACTGCATACTTCAGCAGAGTAATATATAGTTTTAGAGAAACATAAAGAGAAGGTAAAGCAATACTGACACTTAAGAAACGAGTGATTTATTACGGTCTGGGTACCGTATGCATTTCGGCGTTGCTTTTGTTTCCATTATTGCGGGAACTATATTTTACCTTTTTTAAAGCTGTTATGTTTAACGCTCCAGATCCTACAAATCTTAAGACAAATTATTATAAAGTTCTTCGCGTAGAGAAGCCCAGATTACTGCCTTACTTCTTATAAAAGTAAAAATAAAAATATTAATAAAATTAATATATTTTTATAGTTTTTATAGATTCGTCATCACTTATTTTTTTAACCGATTACAAAACAATTACATCGATTTGAACTTTTTGCTTTATATTGTTCTGGTCCATTATAATTTTGGCTGTAGCTTGGTCAGTAAAATCCAAGATGGCGCTTATAATATGAAATTAAAAAGTGAATATAGACCTATTTCCCCCAAAACTGGTACGGAGGAAGTTTCGGGACTACAAATTATGAATGTAATATTAATTTTTTTCAGTTAATATTAGAGGTATATTAGAAATACCTAGACTGTTTAAAAAATGTACGATGAAATGTTTTTCCTTTGATTTAAATAATTACTTTTTTACTGGCTTTTATAAAAAAAAATACAAATTAACGAAATCCTTTTACTGAAAGGAACCCCCTCAAAGCCACAAGTTTTTTCCTGGGTGTAAGTCGTTGTTTTATTTATTTTAGCAATGTGTATACTGAAAGCGATAATGTTCAAGCAAACAAAGTGCTAGGAGGAGTTTTTCTGAAAATGAAAGTAAGGTAAAGAAAACGAAATGTACATTGTTTTAAAAGAGATTTTCTCTTTAATTTATCAACATTAACTCATTTTTTGCGTGATGTTTGGATATAGCTTTGAATTTAAATACGGTAGTGATTTTCTTTAAATCGTTGTTGATTGTAAAAAGAAGCAAATATAGGTAATTCGGTAGCTCAGTGGATTTTCGTAGCTCATGCAGAGACACGGCTCAACTGTACCTTTTTATATGTATTTTGATCCCCTAATTAGGAATATCGAGGATGGATTCCCGAAAAATTCTTAAATAATTTGTTAAACGCAAAAAATTGTTAATATTTTAAAAAATGGGTTTATTGTGAAATAAAAAATATTTTCGTGGACTTCAGCCCATTCTAAGCAGAAAGTGTCTCTTGAAATTCATAGTTCAAGTCTAGAACTATAGGCTGGGATTAATCGCAATGCGAAAATATAAGGTTTTTATTGTTTTTAAGCGCTATAAACAAATAGCTTTTCACCAATTATATATATATATATATATATATATATATATATATATATATATATATATATATATATATATACTTCATTCCATCATATGCTTTCCGTGCTAGAGGTTGCACAGTTTGAATAAATTGCTATACAATACAGTTTATTCTATTCCACCACCATCGAGATGATGGCCTACCTGTACCACCAAGTCAAACTTACACTCCCCGCCACAGTGATATGGCAGAGGTACATGTTTCGTCTCTACTAGACACATCAGGGTACCGACACGCACCTGTCTGTGCAAAGGATCGGAAGGAAGTATGCAACACTGAACACGGCTTCACTGACCTCCCGCCGCATGTCGCGGCTTTCACGGATTCCTCCATCTGAGATGCAATACCCGTGGATACATCCACATTATGGATATGATGGAACGAAGTTTGCATTTACTGTTCGCATTTTATTTCATTTATTCATGGAGTTGCATATAGTTGTACGTTTGCTGAATGTGAGTTCAGCACTACAACGACACAATGTGGATGTATCCACGGCTATTGCATCTCAGACGGAGGAATCCGTGAAAGCCGCATAGACATATATCTATATAAACATAAAATAAATAATACATTAGCATAAGAAACTTCAGTTATTGTAAGTGAAATGACCAGAATTTTTTAGAAAGAATACGGGAAAAATGGACTGGGCAAGAAAATATTGCCAGGGGATTTGCTAGACACATTAAATGGAAATTAATAATTGGTTAGGGTTGTGTACTGTGTAAAAAATACACACATGTGAAAGGTACTTTAATAAAATACAAACTATGTCAGTATTGAGCAAATCAAAAATCGATAAGAAATGGTTATTTTTACTAACAAATATTAAACTAACCAGTAACTTCAGGTTTTTTTATTTTTCTGGACAACAAATTTGCTTTAATACCGATGGTCATGATTTTAAATAAGTTTAAAATTCGTAACAAGTTTCATTGACGTTTACTTTTAAAATTATAATAGCTTTTAGCACAGCTATCTGTAACTGCAGTCCACATTTAAACTAAAAACTCTTTCAATCGATGCATTCATTCCAGGTAGACACAAAGCATATTCAATAATTGTACAAAAATGCAAATGATTTAAATTATTATTTTTGAAATGATTAAATAGTTCCACTCAACGATTTCCTACAGCTACATTTAAGTTGTTCCATTCTGAAACCGTCTCTAATGTGACATAATTTATAATAAGTGAAAACTCATCAAATATTTCGGTATCCTTTTGGCGTTGAATAAAACCTTAACACTTTTTGGATTCCCTCCCAAGTTGGCACCATGGACAACTTGGCCCACTTCAAGTGATGAAAGCCTTCATAGTAAGATTTAAATATTCAGAGCAGATACATTTTTAAAACCTGTTCAACTGTAGGCATAAGTGCAAGCCATCTTGTTTTGCTGTATCCTAATAATTTCTGATATTTTATATCGGCATCTACACAAAAATCTTTTAACGTTTTTACTCTTACGGTATAAATGTAGAAAAATTAGTATATTTTTACAATGGCTGTATTCTTTTGAGTAAATGATCACTGATCAAAGTGAAAAATGTGGAACTGATAACTTCATGTTCTTTTGCATATCCATTTACTTTACATTAGGTCGAAGTGATCATGATTACTTCAAGTGATAGAACTGAAAGTAATAATGACTCAAAAGAATATCCCTAATTTTAATAATGACTTCAACATCAAATGATAAGCCTTCGATCATACCCTAGATTTAAACAATAATAGATTTGTTTGAAGGCTGTTTATGGTCGGTGGGGGAGACGCTTTTTTGATGTTTGACAGACATAAACATATTTACTTATCTTGTCTTTCAGTTTAATTGCTTGTCGTGACTTTTTCGGTGTTTTTAAGTGTTAGAAATTACTATAAATGCGAAGTTTACAATTAATATTAACAAAAAGAGGATTTAAAAAACTATTTTTATCGGTAAATATTGTTAGATATTGTTTACATATTGAAAATAACAATAATAAAAATTTTGGCAACCATATATTCATACTTTGTTTGACGTACCTAGGGGTATGTTCGAAGGACGTACCGATGATACTCGTTTAAATAATGCAATTAGAAAAGGATAGCATAAAATCGGTATGTCTGTACCAAGAAATTAAATATCTACTGTTTATCAACACTTTTTCAAATATAAATAAAAATATTATTACGTTATTCAGCGTTCAAACAACCGGGCCCTAGTTCTGACGTTATGCTACTTCTACAGGGGTATGTTCGAAGTGATAAGCAATCGGCGGCCGATTTAACTGCGTTGTACACTATATGTGCGCCGCAACCAATGACGATTAAACATCGATTCCAACTGGACTTCAATTTGCTAATAACGTTATTGGAACTTCGTCTGTGATAACCGCCAAAATTGCAGTTTGCATTGTTTCCACAAAAGGCTGCAATTTTTGTGTTTAAATTATATTCGTTTAAAACCTTGGTTAAGTACTTTACAATAATGTTGATTGCACAAAATCACGTGAAAGAGTAACAAAGCAGTCTCGAAAGGGATGTGGTAACAAAAATCTTGAACAATAACAATTCAAGAACCAACAGTTAGGATTACTGAAGTAATTTATTGGTCCAACACAAATATTCCTTGAAATAAAAAAATAATCGTCTGTCTTAAATTAAAAGAGAAAATATGTAAATAAAAAATAAAAAAACATCATAACGATTTTTAAACTAGTTTTCTGAAAACATAAATTTTTATTGTGACACTTTCCAAATAAGCTTAACTGTTCCATAAAAAGTAGAAATTTAATTACACTAAATATATCTCTTAATAACTGAAACCGTTATTTGAATTAATTTATTTAAATAAAACTAATGCATTTATAAAAACTGAAAGTGATAATAATTCAGAAGTCCGATTCATCGCGTGGTCGATTTGGTGAAAAGGAAATCTATACAAGAAAGCAAAAAAATTTAACGAATTCCTTTGAAGAGGAAGCGGGCGGTGTCTAGCAAGAAATACAAGGTAAAGGTATTAACATACTGCAGGAAGTAGTCCAGTGAAATCAGAATGAAACATAAATTAAATAAAAATATATTGTTCGACATTACGGACTGGTTACTAATAGCTTTCTCTAATTTAGTTGTGACCTTCTGAAGGTTCTTTGTTGTTCTATGTTGCACGGCGTTTAAAAAAGTACATTTAAAAAAAATAAAAGAAGGAGAAACTAATAGAATTAAGATCTTCCTTTCTCATTATTTAAAAAACACTGGGTTCTTTTGTAAAATCGTTTAGAGACGTTGACTTTGTTTTTTGGGTACGAATTTTTCCCAATATATTAAATTCTAAAGACTGTGCTAACTTTGAAGAAGATAGCTACAAACTTAGATATTGCGAAAACAACGGTGTTCAACATATTACATATTAATAAGTAACATCCTTTCAAAATGGCAATCGTTCAAGAACTTGATGAAGATCATTATGACAAGAATCTTCAATTTTGTAAACTGTTGCGAGAAATGTGTTTTTGGGATCCTATTTTTATTATAAATATTGTTTTTCCGACGAATACTACGGGTCCAAAGACTGTAAAGAAAAGATACAAGAAGATCAACAGTTGATCTACATCTACCAAGCACAGAAGATGCCAAATGAGATTTTGGCGAAACGCCTACAAACTTCCACAGGAAACCAAACGAACGAACGGATGAATTCCCGGATTAATACTGAATCATACATACGTATATATATATATATATATATATATATATATATATATATATATATATATATATATATATATATACAGGGTGATTCAAAAATCGATCACGAAACTTAAGGGGGTGATTCTACTTGACAAAATAAGGGTAGAGCTTCATATAATTTTTTTTCAAAATGTCATTCGTTTTTGAGTTACAAGCCGTCCAAGTTCAAGTTTTTATTTTTTGTTTTTTGAATTACTCGCTTACAGGAAAACCGATTTGACTAATATTTGAAAGATAGGCTAAATCTTCTGCGCTTCATCATGTTAGTAACAATTCACATTGATTGTTTGCCGCTAGAGGGCACTTTACCTACATTGAAAATTGTTTTTTTTTTCATAATTTTTTAATGTTGACAGCTACAGTAGTTTTTGGCATAATTTCTGAAAGACTGATGCCAGGCCTTTAAAAAAGGTGCTCTTTATTTACATCGCTAAACCCAACGGTTTAGACGTAAATCACCCTTAAAAATTAAGTGGTAAATTTACTTTTCTCATTTCATTACCACCAGCTACCAGGTAAATAGCTATCGAAGTATACTAGAGCTGTCAGTTTAACATCAAATAAATTCGCTTTTTAAACTATTTAATTTATAATCTTAAAATAACTAATAATGGCTAATCAGTAAATATTCATATTATGGATTATTGCGATATACATTTAATTGATAAAAATTAATGAAACAGTACTAAACGAACTAAAAAAGATTCTCAAAATGTCCCCCATTTTCTTCCATACATTTCCTAACACTCTTCAAAAAATGTCGCCTAACTCGATGAAAAATTCCTGGTGTTTCTTTAATAATTTGGCACTTTTCGATTATCCTGAAGCGAAGATCCTCGACGTTGATTACTGGAATATCGTACACCAATTGTTTCAAATGACCCCAAAAGAAAAAAATCCATAGGATTAAGGTCTGGTGACCTCGCTGCCCATGCCAATGGTCCACTTCGTCCTATCCATCGCTCAGGATACGTTGCATTCAAATACTGTCGGACACGTATACTAAAGTGGGGCGGAGCTCCGTCTTGGAGGATCCACATGTTGGCCCTTACTTCCAATGGCACATCTTCCAGATACAATGGGAGACGATTTTGGATAAAATCTAAGTATACGTCACCAGTTAATGGGCCATCAAAGAAATGAGGACCAATAAGGTAATCTCCTATTATCCCTGCCCACACATTTAGTGAAAATCTACGCTGATGTTTCGTTTCTACCACATTGTTTGGGTTCTCGTAAGCATATGTGTGGATGTTGTGTAGATTTGTTATGCCATCACGAGTGAAACCAGCTTCGTCAGTGAATAATATGACGCCAATTAATCGATTTTCGTGTTCATACTTAGCTAGGATCTGATTGCACATTTCCAACCGTCTCGGCCGATCATCGTCATAAAGAGCCTGCACCTTTTTTGAATGAAACGGGTAGAGTTGTTCTTCTCTTAGTATCCTCCATGAACTAGCCTGACAGAGCCGCACTTCATTCCCAATTTTTCTAGTACTAATACCTGGATTATCTTCAATAATTTCAAGCACTCTTTCTTCTTGTTGCACGTTTCTAGCAGTTCTAGGTCTTCCCCTATTTCCATTATAACTTTTAAAGGAACCACATTCCGCAAGCCTCCTGTGCACACTGGAAAATGTTTGAGCATGAGGGATATTTCTTTCCGGATAACTCTCCATATAATATCTTCTTGCCAACTCTGCATTACCATTTGCTTTTCCATAACAAAAATGGATATCACAATATTCGATATTTGAATATTGGTGATTAGCCATTATTAGTTATTTTAAGATTATAAATTAAATAGTTTAAAAAGCGAATTTATTTGATGTTAAACTGACAGCTCTAGTATACTTTGATAGCTATTTACCTGGTAGCTGGTGGTAATGAAATGAGAAAAGTAAATTTACCACTTAATTTTTAATGGTGATTTACGTCTAAACCGTTGGGTTTAGCGATGTAAATAAAGAGCACCTTTTTTAAAGGCCTGGCATCAGTCTTTCAGAAATTATGCCAAAAACTACTGTAGCTGTCAACACTAAAAAATTATGACAAAAAAACAATTTTCAATGAAGGTAAAGTGCCCTCTAGCGGCAAACAATCAATGTGAATTGTTACTAAAATGATGAAGCGCAGAAGACTTAGCCTATCTTTCAAATATTAGTCAAATCGGTTTTCCTGTAAGCGAGTAATTCAAAAAACAAAAAATAAAAACTTGAACTTGGACGGCTTGTAACTCGAAAACGAATGACATTTTGAAAAAAAATTATATGAAGCTCTACCCTTATTTTGTCAAGTATAATCACCCCCTTAAGTTTCGTGATCGATTTTTGAATCACCCTGTATATATATATATATATATATATATATATATATATATATATATATATATATATATATATATATATATATATATATATATAATATACGACATTTTAGAACTTTAAATTGACTCGTATTTTAAAGGGTGTTTTTTATAGAGGTATAGAAGTTTAAGTTGGCAACACTTTTTTAACTGGCGGCCATTTTGTCAGCTGTCAAGTGATTTATGTTTAGTTTGGTTTGGCATTTCAACATGAATAGACTGACGCCTGAACAACGCTTCCAAATTGTGCAAATTTATTTTGAAAATCATGGTTCTGTTCGAAATACGTATCGCACACTACGTCCATTTTACGGTCAATATAATCGTCCATCAGAGCAATTAATTCGATTAACTATGGAACGTTTTCGCACCACGTTTACTCTAAATGATAATACGCATCCACAGAGACGTCGTACAGTGCGTACAGAAGAAGTCATTGCTGCTGTAGAGCGTTGCGTAGAGGAAGACCCGAATCAGTCTATCCGCCATCGTGCACAGGAATTGGATATGTGCCCATTCACTTTATGGAAGATTTTGCGGAAAAATCTTGGTTTGCGTGCTTACAAAATCCAACTCGTGCAAGAATTGAAGCCACACGATCACCTAGCAAGGCGTAGATTCGGTGAGTGGGCCCAAAACAAGATTGCCGTTGATCCCGATTTTCATAAGCGAATTTTGTTTAGCGATGAAGCTCACTTTTGTTTGAATGGATACGTCAATAAACAAAACTGCCGTATTTGGAGTGATGATAATCCTCAAGTGTATGTTGAGACACCGTTACATCCAAAAAAACTGACTGTTTGGTGTGCTTTATGGGCTGGTGGAATCATTGGTCCGTACTTCTTTAAAAACGATGCTGGTCAGAACGTTACAGTCAATGGTGACCGCTATAGAGCCATGATTACTGACTTTTTCGTTCATTAATTCAACAACCATGATATGCAGGAGCTGTGGTTTCAACAAGACGGCGCAACATGTCACACAGCTCGTGCCACAATTGATTTATTGAAAGAAACGTTTGGTAACCGCATAGTTTCACGTTTCGGACCCATGAATTGGCCTCCAAGATCGTGCGACTTAACGCCGCTAGACTATTTTCTGTGGGGATATGTGAAGTCGCTAGTCTACGCCGATAAGCCCGAAATTTGGAGGACAACATTCGCCGCGTTATTGCCGATATATGGCCACAAATGTTGCAAAAGGTCATCGAAAATTGGACCTCCAGATTAGACTACGTCCGAGCCAGCCGTGGTGGTCATATGCCAGAAGTCATATTTAAATTATAATGCCAGAAGGTTATCTTTCGAATAAAGTAAATTTCATGTCAATTTAAAAAATTCACCTTTGTTTTATTCCATTTAAAAGTTCTATACCTCTATAAAAAACACCCTTTATATTGGATGCTGGAATACATATGCAAAAAATATACATTTTTATAGACAGCGCGAAGTTTTACATTTCAGTAATAACCTGTAAGAAATATTAGTTTACAGGGATAGTAACAAAATAGAACTTACCCTGTTTCCTTTACATGAAGTTAGCGTTAGAAAACCCGATATTACCATGAGGGAATTCGATTTCACAGGCTTCTTTAATCAATTTACTTAGACAAAATCAAGTTACTGTAAGGCAAAGGAAGCATCTTTAAAATAAACTGTATTTTCCGTTTTAAACCGAAACAGGTATACGGGGTTTGTCTGAAAAATTACAAAAGTTTAAAGTCATTGCTGTAAGCTCTTAAGTTTAAACTGTTGCTTTCTGTTTCGGTAAATTTGTCTGCCAAATTTATAAAATCATATTTTACCTGGAAACCCGAAATGTGCTAGGAATGAAGTTTTATGTCTACGAAAATGTGAAAGTAGTAAAAATATTTTAAAAATTATCTAATACTTGCACACTGGTTGTAGAACCAAAAAGGACCTAAATAATTGTGGTAAAATTTTGTATAGAAATATTTTGTTACTTACCCTACTAGATGGCACTGTTTGCTTTACTAGGAAATATCGACAAAAAATGATGTACACATTTATTCGCTGAGACTTTAAAAAAAAATCACTTTCAGACATATAAGTCGAATTTTTCGATCTCCACCATTATATTTTTTCACTTTCCATAAAATACACAAAGAATACACAATACATAATCATTGTTTGACAAGATTTACATAAGAAACTGGCGAAAAATGTGAAATCTAAATAAATACTAAGATTTGTCTTATTTTTATACTTATCTTCCTTATAAAAAGAAACAGGTAGATTTATTATCCAAACTGAATATTTTGTCCAATGCGATGTTGCCATGTTTTCAAAATATCATTTGTATAAATAATTTTGGAGTTAAATTATAATGGATTTTGTGCATGCCAATATTGTGGACTGAAATGCGAGAAATAAGGACATTATCAGAGAAGTACTGTAATTTTACTTTTAAATTATAGCAAATCACATTTTCTCCATCTGAATCAACAGTTTTCAATAAAGTAATAAAAATTGCCTTTCTTAAACCAAAATATATTTAGAGGATCACAGAAACTTTGAAACTATGGTTTTAAACGATTTTTAAGATGTTGTACTAAAAGTATTGTCACGCCCAATTTCGGGTGTGACTAGGGGCCTAAGAATCGAGCACTGTAGTCTTCAGAGATTAAATTCCAAATTACCTCTTAGGCTATAGTTTATTTTAAAAAATGGCTTATCAAAATTTACAATCATTCCAAATTTGTCCGGTTGTACAAAAAAAAAATTTCTACTTACTTTATCGTCACAGTCATTTTCAGCACTCTACGCAGGGTTGCCATTGGGTTCACTCATTTTTTTAACAACATTTACATAAATAACTGCCGAACAATACGAATTTTCCATAAAACGTAAGAAAATCGTTATCCTGTCGTTTTATACTGTTTCTAGGCATGCATAGTTGGTTGCATACGATTTAAATCCAAACACGTGATGCGATATTGCCACGTTGACGTGGATTTTAAATTCCATTAGGATGGAAAGCTTAATAGTTCAAATGCAATTAATTGTGGTCATTCCAGTATTGTTGCGTAAAGTGTGGGTCAAAGTGCAGAATCGGGATGCTAAACATAAACAGATCGTTCCACAAGCTAGTTTAATCTAAAAACGAAAATCATAACTTAACCATCCTGAACTAACGCTAAGAATTTTCCGAATTTTTCGATCATCAATCTAGATAAGTTTAGTTAAGGTTAGTTCAGGTCAGTTCAGGTTAGTTTAGTTATCATTTTCGTTTTTAGATCAACGTAGCTTGTCGAACGATCTGTTTATGTTTGGCATCCCGATTCTGCAAGTTTACTCAAATTTTACGCAACAATACTGGAATGACCACAATTAATTGCATATGAGCTATCAAGTTTTCTATCCTAATTGAATTTAAAATCCAAGCCAACGTGGCAACATCGCATCACCTGTTTGATTTAAGTCGTATGTAACCAACTATGCATGCCTAGAAACAGTATAAAACGACAAGAAAACGGTTTTCTGACGTTTCATGGAAAATTTTTATTTGTCCGTAGTTATTTATGTAAATTTTGTTAAAAAGATGATTAAATATTGTGTAAATTTAAAGGTAGTAATCACGAACATGACATGACTGGACTGCTCATGAAAATAATTTTTGACCCCCCCTTATTGGTCGCCATTAGATGCAATGATCTGTATGGCAACATTGAATTCCCTGCTAGTTTCTTACATTGGCGTGAATGTGTCGTGTATGAATGTCAATTCTATTATTCTAACTAACAGGTTTAGAAAATAACTATCTCTTTCTATACTATATCTAAAACAATAAATCGCTCTTCCTTGTTTTACTTGACAGGTTAATTGAGTATATTCAATAAGAAAGATCAGGATAATTGTTTCTGTAAAACAATATTTAACTTGAATTTCTATTTTTGTTTCCTCAAGATTATAATTTTTCTGTTTAAAGCAACTCCAATAAAGCAAATTTTTTTAACTTCTTTGGAATAGCGTAAATATGTAACAATTTTATTATTTTTAGATAACAAGCATGACATATCAGTTCTTATAAATAAATGAAAATCTTTTTCTATTTTATTTTTTACAATAAAACTGTTATTTAGCAAAATAGCTAAAATGTGAAATATGCGCCAAAAACAAATCGAGAATAATTTATTTTTTAAATATCTGTTTTAGAAACATTCTTATTCGGACGTAGAGTATAAGAAGTTAACGAAAAAAAGTATTAAGGCATTTATTTTTAAAAATTTTATATCATGAATTAACATAGTATATTGTTTAATGTAAGACATCGAAATGTCCACATAATCTATTGCAAAGTAAGAGATTTTCATCATTTAAAAATAGCTTCGATTAGGTCTTTGTTACAATTATTTTCTCCTCGATGCTTTTAGGGAACTGATATGTTAGGTATTTATATAGGGTTAACAACATTCATAATAATGTTGACATTTCCTTCATAATAACGGAGCTTTAATTTAAAGGAAGTAAAGTAACATTATATACTAAACCATTTTTTTATATAAACTCTAAAGGGGATAGTGTTAAAGCAATTTATATTTAATTGTAAACAAAACAATATTTATTAAGACACTTTAAATATAAAAAAGCTTGTAAATATAAGAGAATTCTTACCTGAATACAATCATTTTTAATCTAAATATATACATAAAAATTTACTAGCAACTTTAAATTTTTACACCAAGTCAAACTTTCCATTTACTTATTAACTATTTAAGGATCTGGAATTGACCTTTCCTAGAGTTGAATTTTTAAAATGGTAATCAATCGCAGCTTCTCACTACTTTGACAAAGGATTTTCATGACACAAATTTCCTATCTGAGCTAAAATCAAGAATTTTTGTTTTATTAATTAATAACATATTCAAACAAAAGGTTATTATTTTATTTTTAGACAAAACAAATACATAAAAGTAAAATTTATGTAATTTCCAAACATGCTTAATACTACTGAAAAATTTCATATTATATGCAATCATTTCTTTCTATTTTAATATGGCATATTGGTTTTTAAACGTATAACCATTTTAAATTTTAACACCATACCAGTTTCGATGTTCAGCTTTATATGTCAGTGGAACATTAACTTTATGGTAAAACGATATTGTTGATGGTTAATGCACACCTAATTCAGGACTTTTCTTTGTAGAGCCAGTGAATGTTATTAAGTCCAAGTTTAGTTGTTTCAAGATGTTTACATCAAACAGTGCTTCGTAGTTTTTTTCAGGCAGTTTATTTCTAAGAAGCACAGCACAAACTTTTTGCTCATCTTCTTGTATAAAACTATTTCCAGAAAAATACTCTGAACAGAGTTACTCTTCTGGTGTATAAAAGAAATATGATCATGACCAATTTGCTTCAGCCCTTGAATTTGAAGATTCTTTTCTCTTGGAAAACTAAAATATTGATAACATTTAAAAATTATCGTACATTATATCCATAAGATTAAACTTGTTACCCTTAGATTTACAACTTGATTCCAAGGTAAAATTTTATATAATTATTATTGAATGCTTTATAACTTACCAATTAAATAAATTCAAATTTGCACGTCTTACGATGAAGAATCACATTTTTTAAAATACCAAAAAAAACCTTAAAGTTCACGTTCCTTGTTGAAAATTTCAGTAAAACGTTACCTAAAATGTGATAAAATCCATAAAACAGCTAAATCAAAAATAAATTTTTGTCAAAATGATAAGTATTTAGTCAATATCAAAAATACACTTTCACCAATATCATGAAAACTTAAGGAATTCATTGTTGCCAAAGCAATTATTTGCACGTAATGGCACTATAATTGGTGAACTATGATTTTTTGCGGATATCTAAGATACTTCTAAATCTTCTCTTAATATCTCTGAGGGCTGAGTGGCCTTTAAAGTGCATAGTGATTTTTTAAATTAACAAGAAAATTCCTTTTTTTAACATCAGTGGATGTACACTATTAAAATAAATTGTTAGCGCTATAATTGTTGATCTGTGAATTTTTTACAGATACCTAAGACACTTTCAAAGCTTCTCTTAAAATCCCTGAGTGCTGGGTGGTCTTAAAAATACATAGTGAATTTTAAAATTACAAGAAAATTTCTTTTTCTAACGTCAGTGGATGTACACTCTTAAGATAAATTGTTAGCGATAAAATTGTTGATCTTTGAATTTTTCACAGACACCTCAGACGCTTTTAAAGCTTCTCTTAAAATCCCTGAGTGCTGAGTGACCCTAAAAGTGCATAGTGATTTTTTAAATTAACAAGAAAATTTCTTTTTTAACGTCAGTGGAAATATACCTAAAAAATAAAATGTTAGCGTTAAAATTGTCGAACTGTGAATTTTTTACAGATACCTAAGATTCTTTTAAAGCTTCACTTAAAATCCCTGGGTGCTGGGGGGTCTTAAAAATGCATAGTGAATTTTAAATTAACAAGAAAATTTCTTTTTTTAACATCAATGGATGTACACTCTTAAAATAAATTGTAAGCGCTATAATTGTTGATCTGTGAATTTTTTAAACATACCTAAGACACTTTTAAAGCTTCACTTAAAATCTCTGGGTGCTGGGTGGTCTCAAAAATGCATAGTGAATTTTAAATTAACAAGAAAATTTCTTTTTTTAACGTCAGTGGAAATACACCCCTAAAATAAATTGTTAGCTTTATAATTGTTGATCTGTGAATTTTTTACAGATACCTAAGACACTTTCAAAGCTTCTCTTAAAATTCCTGAGTGCATAGAGATTTTTTAAATTAACAAGAAAATTTCTTTTTTAACGTCAGTGGAAATATACCCATAAAATAAAATGTTAGCGTTATAATTGTTGAACTGTGAATTTTTTACAGAAACCTAAGATATTTTTAAAGCTTCACTTAAAATCTCTGGGTGCTGGGTGGTCTTAAAAATGCATAGTGAAATTTAAATTAACAAGAAAATTTCTTTTCTTAACATCAGTGGATGTACACTCTTAAAATAAATTGTTAGTGCTATAATTGTTGATCTGTGAATTTTTTACAGATACCTAAGACATTTTCCAAGCTTCTCTTAAAATCCCTGACTGCTGGGTAGTCTTAAAAATACATAGTGAATTTTAAAATTACAAGAAAATTTCTTTTTCTAACGTCAGTGGATGTACACTCTTAAGATAAATTGTTAGCAATATAATTGTTGATCTTTGAATTTTTTACAGACACCTCAGACGCCTTTAAAGCTTCTCTTAAAATCCCTGAGTAATGAGTAACACTAAAAGTGCATAGTGATTTTTTAAATTAACAAGAAAATTTCTTTTTTTAACTTCAGTGGTTGTACACCCTTAAAATAAATTGTTAGCGTTATAATTGTTGAACTATGAATTTTTCACAGATACCTAAAACACTTTTAAAGCTTTTCTTAAAATCCCTGAGTGCAGGCTGGCCTCAAAAATGCATAGTGAATTTTTGAATTACAAGAAAATTCTTTTTTTAACATAAGTGGAAGTACACCCTTAAGATAAATTGTTAGCGATATAATTCTTGATCTTTGAATTTCTTACAGACACCTCAGACGCTTTTAAAGCTTCTCTTAAAATCCCTGAGTGCTGAGTGACCCTAAAAGTGCATAGTGATTTTTTAAATTAACAAGAAAATTTCTTTTTTAACGTCAGTGGAAATATACCCATAAAATAAAATGTTAGCGTTATAATTGTCGAACTGTGAATTTTTTCCAGATACCTAAGATACTTTTAAAGCTTCACTTAAAGTCCTTGGGTGCTGGGTGGTCTTAAAAATGCATAGTGAATTTTAAATTAACAAGAAAATTTCTTTTTTTAACATCAGTGGATGTACACTCTTAACATAAATTGTTAGCGCTATAATTGTTGATCTGTGAATTTTTTACAGATACCTAAGACACTTTTAAAGATTCTCTTAAAATCCCTGAGTGCAAAGTGGCCTTAAAAATGCATAGTGAATTTTTGAATTACAAGAAAATTCCTTTTTTTAACATAAGTGGATGTACACCCTTAAGATAAATTGTTAGCGTTATAATTGTTGAACCATGAATTTCTTACAGATACCTAAAACACTTTCAAAGCTTCTCTTAAAATCTCTGAGTGCTGGGTGACCTTAAAAATGCATAATGAATTTTAAAATAATAAGAAAATTTCTTTTTTTAACATCAGTGGATGTACACCCTTAAGATAAATTGTTAGCGTTATAATTGTTGAACTATGAATTTTTTACAGATACCTAAAACACTTTTGAAGCTTCTCTTAAGATCCCTGAGTGCTGGGTGGCCTTAAAAATGCATAGTGAATTTTTGAATTACAAGAAAATTCCTTTTATTAACATAAGTGGATATGCACCCTTAAGATAAATTGTTAGCGATATAATTGTTGATCTTTGAATTTTTTACAGACACCTCAGACGCTTTTAAAGCTTCTCTTAAAATCCCTGAGTGCTGATTGACCCTAAAAGTGCATAGTGATTTTTTAAATTAACAAGAAAATTTCTTTTTTTAACTTCGGTGGATGTACACCTTTAAGATAAATTGTTAGCATTATAATTGTTGAACTATGAATTTTTTACAGATACCTAAAACACTTTTAAAGCTTCTCTTAAGGTCCGTGAGTGCTGGGTGGCCTAAAAAATGCATAGTGAATTTTTGAATTACAAGAAAATTCCTTTTTTTAACATAAGTGGATGTACACCCTTAAGATAAATTGTTAGCGATATAATTGTTGATCTTTGAATTTTTTAAAGACACCTCAGACGCTTTTAAAGCTTCTCTTAAAATCCCTGAGTGCTGAGTGACCCTAAAAGTGCATAGTGATTTTTTAAATTAAGAAGAAAATTTCTTTTTTAACGTCAGTGGAAATATACCCATAAAATAAAATGTTACCGTTATAATTGTTGAACTGTGAATTTTTTACAGAAACCTAAGAAACTTTTAAAGCTTCACTTAAAATCCCTGGGTGCTGGGTGGTCTTAAAAATGTATAGTGAATTATAAATTAACAAGAAAATTTCTTTTTTTAACATCAGTGGAAATACACCCATAAAATAAATTGTTAGCGTTATAATTGTTGAACTGTGAATTTTTTAGAGATACCTAAAACTCTTTTAAAGGTTTTCTTAAAATCCGTGAGTGCTGGGTGGCCTTAAAAATGCATAGTGAATTTTTAAATTAACAAGAAAATCTCTTTTCTTAACGTCAGTGGAAAAACACCCCTAAAATAAATTGTTAGCATTATAATTGTTGAACTGTGAATTTTTTACAGATACCTAAGACACTTCTAAAGCATTTCTTAAAATCCCTGGATGCTGGGTGGCCTTAAAAGTGCATATTGAATTTTAAAATAACAAGAAAAGTTCTTTTTTTAACTTCGGTGGAAATTCACCCTTAAGATGAATTGTTAGCATTATTATTGTTGAACTGTAAATTTTTTACATATATCTAAGACACTTATAAAGCTTCTCTTAAAATCCCTGAGTGCTGGGTAGCCTTAAATGTGCATAGTGATTTTTTAAATTAAAAAAAAATTTCTTTTTCTAACTTTAGTGGATGTACACCCTTAAAATAAATCGTTAGCGTTATAATAGTTGAATTATGAATTTTTACTTAAGACACTTTTAAAACTTCTCTTAACATCCCTGAGTGCTAGGTGGCCTTAAAATTGCATAGTGAATTTTAAATTAACAAGAAAATTTCTTTTATTAACGTCAGTGGAAATTAACCCCTAAAATAAATTGTTAGAGTTATAATTGTTGAACTGTGAATTTTTTACAGATACTTAAGACACTTTTGAAGCTTCTCTTAAAATCCCTGAGTGCTGGGTGGCCTTAAAAATACACAGTGAATTTTTAAATTAACTAGAAAAATTCTTTTTTTAACGACAGTGGAAATACAACCCTAAAATAAATTGTTAGCGTTATAATTGTTAAACTGTGAATTTGTTACAGATACCTACACTGCCACTGAGACTGCCATTGAGACTGCCACTGAGACTACCACTGAGACGGCCACTGCCACTGCCACTGAGACTGCAACAGAGACTGCCACTTAGACTGCCATTGAGACTGCCACTGCCACTGAGACTACCACTGAGACTGCCACTGAGACTGCCACTACCACTGAAACTGCCACTGAGACTGCCCCTGAGACAGCCACTGCCACTACCACCGAAACTGCACTGCCACTGCCACTGAGAATGATAATGCCACGGAAAGTATCACATAGACTGCCATTGAGACTGCCACTGAGATTGTCACTGCCACTGCCACTGCCACTGAGACTACCACTGCAACTGCCACTGCAACTGCAACTGCAACTGCCACTGAGACTGCCACTGCCACTGAGACTGCCACTGAGTCTGGAACTGCCACTGCCACTGATAATGCCATTGCCACTGCGACTGAGACTGCGACTGAGACTGCCACTGAGACTGCCACTGTGACTGCCACTGAGACATTTACTGCCACTACCACTGAGACTGCCACTGAGACTGCCACGGAGACTCCCACTGAGACTATCACTGAGACAGCCACTGAGACTGCCACTGAGACTGCCACAGGGACTGCCACTGAGCCTGCCACTGAGACTGCCACTGAGACTGCCACTGAGACTGCCACTGAGACTGCCATTGAGACTGCCACTGAGACTGCCACTGAGACTTCCACTGAGACTGCCGCTGAGACTGCCATTGAGACTGCCACTGAGACTGCCACCGCCAGTGCCACTGAGATTGCCACAGCCACTGAGACTGCCACTGCCACCGCCACTGCCACTGAGACTGCCACTGAGATTATCATTGCCACTGAGACTGCCACTGCCACTGAAACTGCCACTGCCACTGCCACTGAGAATGCCACTGCCACGGAGACTGCCACAGAGACTGCCACTGAGACTGCCACTAAGATTGCCATTGCCACTGCCACTGCTACTGCCACTGAGACTGCTACTGAGACTGCCACTAAGATTGCCACTGCCACTGAGACTGCCACTGAGACTTCCACTGCAACTCCCACTGCCACTGCAACTGCCACTGCAACTGCCACTGCAACTGCCACTGCAACTGCCACTGAGACTGCCACTGCCACTGAGACTGCCACTGAGTCTGGAACAGCCACTGCCACTGATACTGCCACTGCCACTGCGACTGAGACTGCCACTGAGACTGCCACTGTGACTGCCACTGAGACATTTACTGCCACTACCACTGAGACTGCCACTGAGACTGCCACGGAGACTCCCACTGAGACTATCACTGAGACTGCCAATGAGACTGCCACTGAGACTGCCAATGAGACTGCCACTGAGACTGCCACAGGGACTGCCACTGAGACTGCCACTGAGACTGCCACTGAGACTGCCACTGAGACTGCCACTGAGAGTGCCACTGAGACTGCCACTGAGAGTGCCACTGAGAGTGCCACTGAGGGTGCCACTGAGAGTGCCACCGAGAGTGCCACCGAGAGTGCCACCGAGAGTGCCACTGAGAGTGCCACTGAGAGTGCCACTGAGAGTGCCACTGAGAGTGCCACTGAAACTGCCACTGAGAGTGCCACTGAGAGTGCCACTGAGGGTGCCACTGAGAGTGCCACCGAGAGTGCCACTGAGAGTGCCACTGAGAGTGCCACTGAGAGTGCCACTGAGTGTGCCACTGAGAGTGCCACTAAGACTGCCACTGAGACTGCCACTGAGACTGCCACTGAGACTGCCACTGAGACTGCCACTGAGACTGCCACAGAGACTGCCACTGAGACTGCCACTGAGCGTTTTAGGTATCGGTAAAAAATTCATAGTTCAACAATTATGGCGCTAACAATTTATTTTAAAGGGGTACATCCACTGACGTTTAAAAAAATTATTGTTAATTTAAAAATTCACTTTGCATTTTCAAAGCCACCCAGCATTCAGGGATTGTAAGAGAAGCTTTAGAAGGATCTTAGATACCTGCAAAAAATTCATAGTACAAAAATTATAACGCTAACAAATTATTTTAAAGAGGTATATTCTCTGACGTTAAAAAAATTTTTATTGTTAATTTGAAAATTCACTATGCATTTTTGAAGACACCCAGCAGACAGGGATTTTAAGAGAAGCTTTAAAAGTGTCTTAAATATCTGTGAAAAATTCATAGTTCAACAATTATAACGCTAACAATTTATTTTAAAGGGGTATATCCACTGACGATAAAAAATTTTTTTATTGTAAATTTAAAAATTCACTATGCATTTTTGAAGACACCCAGCAGTCAGGGATTTTAAGAGAAGTTTTAAAAGTGTCTTAGGTATCTGCAAAAAATTCATAGTTCAACAATTATAACGCTAAATATTTATTTTAAAGAGGTACATCCATTGACGTTAAAAAAAATTTTTATTGTTAATTTAAAAATTCACTATGGATTTTCAAAGCCATCCAGGAATCAGGGATTTTAAGAGAAGCTTTGAAAGTGTCTTAGATATCTGTAAAAAATTCATAGTTCAGCAATTGTAACGCTAACAATTTATTTTGAAGTGGTATATCCATTGACGTTAAAAAAATATTTTATTGATAGTTTAAAAATTCACTATGCATTTTTGAAACCACTCAGTACTCAGAAATTTTAAGAGAAGCTTTAAAAGTGTCTTAGCTATCTGTGAAAAATTCGTAGTTCAACAATTATAACGCTAATAATTTATTTTAAAGGTGTATATCCACTGACGTGAAAAATTTTTTTTATTGCTTTTTTAAAAATTCGCTATGAATTTTCCAAGCCACCTAGCACTCAGGGATTTTAAGAGAAGCTTTAAAAGTGTCTTAGATATCTGTAAAAAATTCATAGTACAACAATTATAACGCTAACAATTTATTATAAAGAGGTACATCCACTGACGTTAAAAAAAAAAATTATTGTTAATTTAAAAATTCACTATGCATTTTTGAAGCTACCCAGCACTCTGGAATTTTAAAGGAAGCTTTAGAAGTGTCTTAGGTAACTGTAAAAAATTCATGGTTCAACAATTATAACGCTAACAATTTATTATAAAGAGGTACATCCACTGACGTTAAAAAAAAAATTATTGTTAATTTAAAAATTCACTATGCATTTTTGAAGCTACCCAGCACTCTGAAATTTTAAAAGAAGCTTTAGAAGTGTCTTAGGTAACTACAAAAAATTCATGGTTCAACAATTATAACGCTAACAATTTATTTTAAAGGGGTATATTTACCGACGTGAAAAATTTTTTTATTGTTTATTTAAAAATCCACTATGGATTTTCTAAGCCACCCAGCACTCTGAAATTTTAAAGGAGGCTTTAGAAGTGTCTTAGGTAACTGTAAAAAATTCATGGTTCAACAATTATAACGCCAACAATTTATTTTAAAGGGGTATATTCACCGACGTGAAAAATTTTTTTATTGTTAATTTAAAAATCCACTATGGATTTTCTAAGCCACCCAGCACTCTGAAATTTTAAAGGAGGCTTTAGAAGTGTCTTAGGTAACTGTAAAAAATTCATGGTTCAACAATTATAACGCCAACAATTTATTTTAAAGGGATATATTCACCGACGTGAAAAATTTTTTTATTGTTAATTTAAAAATTCACTATGGATTTTCCAAGCCACCCAGCATTCAGGTATTTTAAGTGAAACTTTAGAAGTGTCTTAGGTTTCTGTAAAAAATTCATAGTTCAACAATTATTACGCTAACCATTTATTTTAAAAAGGTACATCCACTGACGTTAAAAAAAATTTGTATTGTTAATTTAAAAATTCACTATGCATTTTTGAAGCCACCCAGCACTCAGGGATTTTAAGAGAAGCTTTAAAAGTGTCTCAAATATCTGTAAAAAATTCATAGTACAACAATTTTAACGCTAACAATTTATTATAGAGAGGTACATCCACTGACGTTAAAAAAAAATTGTTAATTTAAAAATTCACTATGCATTTTCGAAGCCACCCAGCATTCAGAAATTTTAACGGAAGCTTTAGAAGTGTCTTAGGTAACTGTAAAAAATTCATGGTTCAACAATTATAACGCTAACAATTTATTTTAAAGGGGTACATTCACTGACGTGAAAAATTTTTTTTATTGTTTATTTAAAAATTCACTATGGATTTTCAAAGAAACCCAGCACCCAGGGATTTTAAGAGAAGCTTTATAAGTGTCTTAGATATCTGTAAAAAATTCATAGTGCAACAATTATAACGCTAACAATTTATTTTAAAGGGGTACATCCACAGACGTTAAAAAAAAATATATTGTTTATTTAAAAATTCACTATGGATTTTCAAAGCAACCCAGCACACAGGGATTTTAAGAGAAGTTTTAAAAGGGTCTTAGATATCTGTAAAAAATTCATAGTACAACAATTATAACGCTAACAATTTATTTTAAAGGGGTACATTCACTGACGATAAAATTTTATTTTATTGTTTATTTAAAAATTCTCTATTAATTTTCAAAGCCACCTAGCACTCAGGGATTTTAAGAGAAGCTTTAAAAGGGTCTTAGATATCTGTGAAAAATTCATAGTACAACAATTATAACGCTAACAATTTATTTACAGGGGTACATCCACTGACGTTAAAAAAATTTTTTATTGTAAATTTAAAAATTCACTATTCTTTTTGAAGCCACCCAGCACTCAGGGATTTTAAGAGAAACTTTAGAAGGGTTTTGGGTATCTGTTCCACTGCCAATAAGACTGCCACTGCCACTGCCACTGAGACAGCCATTGTCACTGGGACTGCCACTGAGACTGCCACTGCCACTGCCACAGACATTGCCACTGAAACTGCTACTGAGACTGCCACTGAGACTGCCACTTAGAATTCCACTGCCACTGCCAATGAGACTGCCAATGAGACTGCCACTGAGACTGCCACTGAGACTGCAACTGAGACTGCCACTGAGACTGCCACAGAGAGTGCCACTGAGAGTGCCACTGAGAGTGCCACTGAGAGTGACACCGAGAGTGCCACTGAGAGTGCCACTGAGAGTGCCACTGAGAGTGCCACTGAGAGTGCCACTGAGAGTGCCACTGAGAATGCCACTGAGGGTGCCACTGAGACTGCCACTGAGAGTGCCACTGAGTGCCACTGAGACTGCCACTGATAGTGCCACTGAGAGTGCCACTGAGGGTGCCACTGAGAGTGCCACAGAGAGTGCCACTGAGACTGCCACTGAGACAGCCACTGGGACTGCCACTGGGACTGCCACTGAGAGTGCTACTGAGAGTGCCACTGAGAGTGCCACTGAGAGTGCCACTGAGAGTGCCACTGAGACTGCCACTGGGACTGCCACTGACACTGCCACTGAGAGTGCCACTGAGAGTGCCACTGAGAGTGCCACTGAGAGTGCCACTGAGAGTGCCACTGAGAGTGCCACTGAGAGTGTCACTGAGAGTGCCACTGAGAGTGTCACTGAGAGTGATACTGAGAGTAATACTGAGACTGTCACTGAGACTGCCACTGGGACTGCCACTGAGACTGCCACTGAGAGTGCCACTGAGAGTGCCACTGAGAGTGCCACTGTGAGTGCCACTGAGAGTGTCACTGAGACTGCCACTGAGACTGCCACTGAGACTGCCACTGAGACTGCCACTGTTACTGCCACTGAGATTGCCACTGAGACTACCAGTGAGACTGCCACTGAGAGTGCCACTGAGACTGCCACTGAGAGTGCCACTGAGACTGCCACTGAGACTGCCACTGAGACTGCAACTAATACTGCCACTGAGACTGCCACCGAGACTGTCACTGTTACTGCCACTGAGATTGCCACTGAGACTACCAGTGAGACTGCCACTGAGATTGCCACTGAGAGTGCCACTGAGAGTGCCAATGAGACTGCCAATGAGACTGCCACTGGGACTGCCACTGAGATTGCCACTGAGACTGCCTCTGAGAATGACACTGATAGTGCCACTGAGAGTGCCACTGAGAGTGCCACTGAGAGTGCCACTGAAAATGAAACTGAGAGTGCCACTGAGAGTGCCACTGAAAGTGCCACTGAGACTGCCACTGAGACTGCCACTGAGAGTGCCACTGAGAGTGCCACTGAGAGTGCCACTGAGAGTGCCACTGAGACTGCCACTGGGACTGCCACTGAGAGTGCCACTGAGAGTGCCACTGAGAGTGCCACTGAGACTGCCACTGGGACTGCCACTGACACTGCCACTGAAAGTGCCACTGAGAGTGCCACTGAGAGTGCCACTGAGAGTGCCACTGAGAGTGCCACTGAGAGTGTCACTGAGAGTGCCACTGAGAGTGTCACTGAGAGTGATACTGAGAGTGATACTGAGACTGCCACTGAGACTGCCACTGGGACTGCCACTGAGACTGCCACTGAGAGTGCCACTGAGAGTGCCACTGTGAGTGCCACTGAGAGTGTCACTGAGACTGCCACTGAGACTGCCACTGAGACTGCCACTGAGACTGCCACTGTTACTGCCACTGAGATTGCCACTGAGACTACCAGTGAGACTGCCACTGAGAGTGCCACTGAGACTGCCACTGAGAGTGCCACTGAGACTGCCACTGAGACTGCCACTGAGACTGCAACTAATACTGCCACTGAGACTGCCACCGAGACTGTCACTGTTACTGCCACTGAGATTGCCACTGAGACTACCAGTGAGACTGCCACTGAGACTGCCACTGAGAGTGCCACTGAGAGTGCCAATGAGACTGCCAATGAGACTGCCACTGGGACTGCCACTGAGATTGCCACTGAGACTGCCACTGAGAATGACACTGATAGTGACACTGATAGTGCCATTGAGAGTGCCACTGAGAGTGCCACTGAGAATGAAACTGAGAGTGCCACTGAGAGTGCCACTGAAAGTGCCACTGAGACTGCCACTGAGACTGCCACTGAGAGTGCCACTGAGAGTGCCACTGAGAGTGCCACTGAGAGTGCCACTGAGAGTGCCACTGAGACTGCCACTGGGACTGCCACTGAGACTGCCACTGAGAGTGCCACTGAGAGTGCCACTGAGAGTGCCACTGAGAGTGCCACTGAGAGTGCCACCGAGATTGCCACTGAGAGTGCCACCGAGAGTGCCACTGAGAGTGCCACTGAGAGTGCCACTAAGAGTGCCACTGAGAGTGCCACTGAGACTGCCACTGAGACTGCCACTGAGACTGCCATTGAGACTGCCACTGAGATTGCCACTGAGATTGCCACTGAGAGTGCCACTGAGAGTGCCACTGAGAGTGCCACCGGGAGTGCCACTGAGAGTGCCACTGAGAGTGCCACTGAGAGTGCCACTGAGAATGCCACTGAGAGTGCCACTGAGAGTGCCACTGAGAGTGCCACTGAGACTGCCACTGAGAGTGCCACTGAGTGCCACTGAGACTGCCACTGATAGTGCCACTGAGAGTGCCACTGAGGGTGCCACTGAGAGTGCCACCGATAGTGCCACTGAGACTGCCACTGAGAGTGCCACTGAGAGTGCCACTGAGACTGCCACTGATAGTGCCACTGAGGGTGCCACTGAGTGCCACTGAGACTGCCACTGATAGTGCCACTGAGAGTGCCACTGAGAGTGCCACTGAGAGTGCCACTGAGTGTGCCACTGAGAGTGCCACTGAGAGTGCCACTGAGTGCCACTGAGACTGCCACTGATAGTGCCACTGAGAGTGCCACTGAGGGAGCCACTGAGAGTGCCACCGAGAGTGCCACTGAGACTGCCACTGAGAGTGCCACTGAGAGTGCCACTGAGAGTGCCACTGAGAGTGCCACTGAGAGTGCCACTGAGAGTGCCACTGAGAGTGCCACCGAGATTGCCACTGAGACTGCCACTGAGAGTGCCACTGAGAGTGCCACTGAGAGTGCCACTGAGACTGCCACTGAGAGTGCCACTGAGTGCCACTGAGTGCCACTGAGACTGCCACTGAGAGTGCCACTGAGGGTCCCACTGAGAGTGCCACCGAGAGTGCCACTGAGACTGCCACTGAGAGTGCCACTGAGAGTGCCACTGAGAGTGCCACTGAGAGTGCCATTGAGAGTGCCACTGAGACTGCCACTGAGAGTGCCACTGAGACTGCCACTGATAGTGCCACTGAGAGTGCCACTGAGGGTGCCACTGAGAGTGCCACCGAGAGTGCCACCGAGAGTGCCACCGAGAGTGCCACTGAGAGTGCCACTGAGAGTGCCACTGAGAGTGCCACTGAAACTGCCACTGAGAGTGCCACTGAGAGTGCCACTGAGAGTGCCACTGAGGGTGCCACTGAGAGTGCCACCGAGAGTGCCACTGAGAGTGCCACTGAGAGTGCCACTGAGGGTGCCACTGAGTGTGCCACTGAGAGTGCCACTGAGAGTGCCACTAAGACTGCCACTGAGACTGCCACTGAGACTGCCACTGAGACTGCCACTGAGACTGCCACAGAGACTGCCACTGAGCGTTTTAGGTATCGGTAAAAAATTCATAGTTCAACAATTATGGCGCTAACAATTTATTTTAAAGGGGTACATCCACTGACGTTTAAAAAAATTATTGTTAATTTAAAAATTCACTTTGCATTTTCAAAGCCACCCAGCATTCAGGGATTGTAAGAGAAGTTTTAGAAGGATCTTAGATATCTGCAAAAAATTCATAGTACAAAAATTATAACGCTAACAAATTATTTTAAAGAGGTATATTCTCTGACGTTAAAAAAATTTTTATTGTTAATTTGAAAATTCACTATGCATTTTTGAAGACACCCAGCAGTCAGGGATTTTAAGAGAAGCTTTAAAAGTGTCTTAAATATCTGTGAAAAATTCATAGTTCAACAATTATAACGCTAACAATTTATTTTAAAGGGGTATATCCACTGACGATAAAAAAATTTTTTATTGTAAATTTAAAAATTCACTATGCATTTTTGAAGACACCCAGCAGTCAGGGATTTTAAGAGAAGTTTTAAAAGTGTCTTAGGTATCTGCAAAAAATTCATAGTTCAACAATTATAACGCTAAATATTTATTTTAAAGAGGTACATCCATTGACGTTAAAAAAATTTTTTATTGTTAATTTAAAAATTCACTATGGATTTTCAAAGCCATCCAGGAATCAGGGATTTTAAGAGAAGCTTTGAAAGTGTCTTAGATATCTGTAAAAAATTCATAGTTCAGCAATTGTAACGCTAACAATTTATTTTGAAGTGGTATATCCATTGACGTTAAAAAAATATTTTATTGATAGTTTAAAAATTCACTATGCATTTTTGAAACCACTCAGTACTCAGAAATTTTAAGAGAAGCTTTAAAAGTGTCTTAGCTATCTGTGAAAAATTCGTAGTTCAACAATTATAACGCTAATAATTTATTTTAAAGGTGTATATCCACTGACGTGAAAAATTTTTTTTATTGCTTTTTTAAAAATTCGCTATGAATTTTCCAAGCCACCTAGCACTCAGGGATTTTAAGAGAAGCTTTAAAAGTGTCTTAGATATCTGTAAAAAATTCATAGTACAACAATTATAACGCTAACAATTTATTATAAAGAGGTACATCCACTGACGTTAAAAAAAAAAATTATTGTTAATTTAAAAATTCACTATGCATTTTTGAAGCTACCCAGCACTCTGGAATTTTAAAGGAAGCTTTAGAAGTGTCTTAGGTAACTGTAAAAAATTCATGGTTCAACAATTATAACGCTAACAATTTATTATAAAGAGGTACATCCACTGACGTTAAAAAAAAAATTATTGTTAATTTAAAAATTCACTATGCATTTTTGAAGCTACCCAGCACTCTGAAATTTTAAAAGAAGCTTTAGAAGTGTCTTAGGTAACTACAAAAAATTCATGGTTCAACAATTATAACGCTAACAATTTATTTTAAAGGGGTATATTTACCGACGTGAAAAATTTTTTTATTGTTTATTTAAAAATCCACTATGGATTTTCTAAGCCACCCAGCACTCTGAAATTTTAAAGGAGGCTTTAGAAGTGTCTTAGGTAACTGTAAAAAATTCATGGTTCAACAATTATAACGCCAACAATTTATTTTAAAGGGGTATATTCACCGACGTGAAAAATTTTTTTATTGTTAATTTAAAAATCCACTATGGATTTTCTAAGCCACCCAGCACTCTGAAATTTTAAAGGAGGCTTTAGAAGTGTCTTAGGTAACTGTAAAAAATTCATGGTTCAACAATTATAACGCCAACAATTTATTTTAAAGGGATATATTCACCGACGTGAAAAATTTTTTTATTGTTAATTTAAAAATTCACTATGGATTTTCCAAGCCACCCAGCACTCAGGTATTTTAAGTGAAACTTTAGAAGTGTCTTAGGTTTCTGTAAAAAATTCATAGTTCAACAATTATTACGCTAACCATTTATTTTAAAAAGGTACATCCACTGACGTTAAAAAAAATTTGTATTGTTAATTTAAAAATTCACTATGCATTTTTGAAGCCACCCAGCACTCAGGGATTTTAAGAGAAGCTTTAAAAGTGTCTCAAATATCTGTAAAAAATTCATAGTACAACAATTTTAACGCTAACAATTTATTATAGAGAGGTACATCCACTGACGTTAAAAAAAAATTGTTAATTTAAAAATTCACTATGCATTTTCGAAGCCACCCAGCATTCAGAAATTTTAACGAAAGCTTTAGAAGTGTCTTAGGTAACTGTAAAAAATTCATGGTTCAACAATTATAACGCTAACAATTTATTTTAAAGGGGTACATTCACTGACGTGAAAAATTTTTTTTATTGTTTATTTAAAAATTCACTATGGATTTTCAAAGAAACCCAGCACCCAGGGATTTTAAGAGAAGCTTTATAAGTGTCTTAGATATCTGTAAAAAATTCATAGTGCAACAATTATAACGCTAACAATTTATTTTAAAGGGGTACATCCACAGACGTTAAAAAAAAATATATTGTTTATTTAAAAATTCACTATGGATTTTCAAAGCAACCCAGCACACAGGGATTTTAAGAGAAGTTTTAAAAGGGTCTTAGATATCTGTAAAAAATTCATAGTACAACAATTATAACGCTAACAATTTATTTTAAAGGGGTACATTCACTGACGATAAAATTTTATTTTATTGTTTATTTAAAAATTCTCTATTAATTTTCAAAGCCACCTAGCACTCAGGGATTTTAAGAGAAGCTTTAAAAGGGTCTTAGATATCTGTGAAAAATTCATAGTACAACAATTATAACGCTAACAATTTATTTACAGGGGTACATCCACTGACGTTAAAAAAATTTTTTATTGTTAATTTAAAAATTCACTATTCTTTTTGAAGCCACCCAGCACTCAGGGATTTTAAGAGAAACTTTAGAAGGGTTTTGGGTATCTGTTCCACTGCCAATAAGACTGCCACTGCCACTGCCACTGAGACAGCCATTGTCACTGGGACTGCCACTGAGACTGCCACTGCCACTGCCACAGACATTGCCACTGAAACTGCTACTGAGACTGCCACTGAGACTGCCACTTAGAATTCCACTGCCACTGCCAATGAGACTGCCAATGAGACTGCCACTGAGACTGCCACTGAGACTGCAACTGAGACTGCCACTGAGACTGCCACAGAGAGTGCCACTGAGAGTGCCACTGAGAGTGCCACTGAGAGTGACACCGAGAGTGCCACTGAGAGTGCCACTGAGAGTGCCACTGAGAGTGCCACTGAGAGTGCCACTGAGAGTGCCACTGAGAATGCCACTGAGGGTGCCACTGAGACTGCCACTGAGAGTGCCACTGAGTGCCACTGAGACTGCCACTGATAGTGCCACTGAGAGTGCCACTGAGGGTGCCACTGAGAGTGCCACCGAGAGTGCCACTGAGACTGCCACTGAGACAGCCACTGGGACTGCCACTGGGACTGCCACTGAGAGTGCTACTGAGAGTGCCACTGAGAGTGCCACTGAGAGTGCCACTGAGAGTGCCACTGAGACTGCCACTGGGACTGCCACTTACACTGCCACTGAGAGTGCCACTGAGAGTGCCACTGAGAGTGCCACTGAGAGTGCCACTGAGAGTGCCACTGAGAGTGCCACTGAGAGTGCCACTGAGAGTGTCACTGAGAGTGCCACTGAGAGTGTCACTGAGAGTGATACTGAGAGTAATACTGAGACTGCCACTGAGACTGCCACTGGGACTGCCACTGAGACTGCCACTGAGAGTGCCACTGAGAGTGCCACTGAGAGTGCCACTGTGAGTGCCACTGAGAGTGTCACTGAGACTGCCACTGAGACTGCCACTGAGACTGCCACTGAGACTGCCACTGAGACTGCCACTGTTACTGCCACTGAGATTGCCACTGAGACTACCAGTGAGACTGCCACTGAGAGTGCCACTGAGACTGCCACTGAGAGTGCCACTGAGACTGCCACTGAGACTGCCACTGAGACTGCAACTAATACTGCCACTGAGACTGCCACCGAGACTGTCACTGTTACTGCCACTGAGATTGCCACTGAGACTACCAGTGAGACTGCCACTGAGATTGCCACTGAGAGTGCCACTGAGAGTGCCAATGAGACTGCCAATGAGACTGCCACTGGGACTGCCACTGAGATTGCCACTGAGACTGCCTCTGAGAATGACACTGATAGTGCCACTGAGAGTGCCACTGAGAGTGCCACTGAGAGTGCCACTGTAAATGAAACTGAGAGTGCCACTGAGAGTGCCACTGAAAGTGCCACTGAGACTGCCACTGAGACTGCCACTGAGAGTGCCACTGAGAGTGCCACTGAGAGTGCCACTGAGAGTGCCACTGAGACTGCCACTGGGACTGCCACTGAGAGTGCCACTGAGAGTGCCACTGAGAGTGCCACTGAGACTGCCACTGGGACTGCCACTGACACTGCCACTGAAAGTGCCACTGAGAGTGCCACTGAGAGTGCCACTGAGAGTGCCACTGAGAGTGCCACTGAGAGTGTCACTGAGAGTGCCACTGAGAGTGTCACTGAGAGTGATACTGAGAGTGATACTGAGACTGCCACTGAGACTGCCACTGGGACTGCCACTGAGACTGCCACTGAGAGTGCCACTGAGAGTGCCACTGTGAGTGCCACTGAGAGTGTCACTGAGACTGCCACTGAGACTGCCACTGAGACTGCCACTGAGACTGCCACTGTTACTGCCACTGAGATTGCCACTGAGACTACCAGTGAGACTGCCACTGAGAGTGCCACTGAGACTGCCACTGAGAGTGCCACTGAGACTGCCACTGAGACTGCCACTGAGACTGCAACTAATACTGCCACTGAGACTGCCACTGAGACTGTCACTGTTACTGCCACTGAGATTGCCACTGAGACTACCAGTGAGACTGCCACTGAGACTGCCACTGAGAGTGCCACTGAGAGTGCCAATGAGACTGCCAATGAGACTGCCACTGGGACTGCCACTGATATTGCCACTGAGACTGCCACTGGGAATGACACTGATAGTGCCACTGAGAGTGCCACTGAGAGTGCCACTGAGAATGAAACTGAGAGTGCCACTGAGAGTGCCACTGAAAGTGCCACTGAGACTGCCACTGAGACTGCCACTGAGAGTGCCACTGAGAGTGCCACTGAGAGTGCCACTGAGAGTGCCACTGAGACTGCCACTGGGACTGCCACTGAGACTGCCACTGAGAGTGCCACTGAGAGTGCCACTGAGAGTGCCACTGAGAGTGCCACTGAGAGTGCCACTGAGAGTGCCACCGAGATTGCCACTGAGAGTGCCACCGAGAGTGCCACTGAGAGTGCCACTGAGAGTGCCACTAAGAGTGCCACTGAGAGTGCCACTGAGACTGCCACTGAGACTGCCACTGAGACTGCCATTGAGACTGCCACTGAGATTGCCACTGAGATTGCCACTGAGAGTGCCACTGAGAGTGCCACTGAGAGTGCCACCGGGAGTGCCACTGAGAGTGCCACTGAGAGTGCCACTGAGAGTGCCACTGAGAATGCCACTGAGAGTGCCACTGAGAGTGCCACTGAGAGTGCCACTGAGAGTGCCACTGAGAGTGCCACTGAGAGTGCCACCGAGATTGCCACTGAGTGTGCCACCGAGAGTGCCACTGAGAGTGCCACTGAGAGTGCCACTGAGAGTGCCACTGAGAGTGACACCCAGAGTGCCACTGAGAGTGCCACTGAGAGTGCCACTGAGAGTGCCACTGAGAGTGCCACTGAGAGTGCCACTGAGAATGCCACTGAGGGTGCCACTGAGACTGCCACTGAGAGTGCCACTGAGTGCCACTGAGACTGCCACTGATAGTGCCACTGAGAGTGCCACTGAGAGTGCCACTGAGGGTGCCACTGAGAGTGCCACCGAGAGTGCCACTGAGACTGCCACTGAGACAGCCACTGGGACTGCCACTGACACTGCCACTGAGAGTGCCACTGAGAGTGCCACTGAGAGTGCCACTGAGAGTGCCACTGAGAGTGTCACTGAGAGTGCCACTGAGATTGTCACTGAGAGTGATACTGAGAGTGATACTGAGACTGCCACTGAGACTGCCACTGAGAGTGCCACTGAGAGTGCCACTGAGAGTGCCACTGAGAGTGCCACTGAGAGTGCCACTGAGAGTGTCACTGAAAGTGCCACTGAGAGTGTCACTGAGAGTGATACTGAGAGGGATACTGAGACTGCCACTGAGACTGCCACTGGGACTGCCACTGAGACTGCCACTGAGAGTGCCACTGAGAGTGCCACTGTGAGTGCCACTGAGAGTGTCACTGAGACTGCCACTGAGACTGCCACTGAGACTGCAACTGGGACTGCCACTGACACTGCCACTGAGAGTGCCACTGAGAGTGCCACTGAGAGTGCCACTGAGAGTGCCACTGAGAGTGCCACTGAGAGTGTCACTGAGAGTGCCACTGAGAGTGTCACTGAGAGTGATACTGAGAGTGATACTGAGACTGCCACTGAGACTGCCACTGGGACTGCCACTGAGACTGCCACTGAGAGTGCCACTGAGAGTGCCACTGTGAGTGCCACTGAGAGTGTCACTGAGACTGCCACTGAGACTGCCACTGAGACTGCCACTGAGACTGCCACTGAGAGTGCCACTGAGACTGCCACTGAGACTGCCACTGAGACTGCAACTAATACTGCCACTGAGACTGCCACCGAGACTGTCACTGTTAATGCCACTGAGATTGCCACTGAGACTTCCAGTGAGACTGCCACTGAGATTGCCACTGAGAGTGCCACTGAGAGTGCCAATGAGACTGCCAATGAGACTGCCACTGGGACTGCCACTGAGATTGCCACTGAGACTGCCACTGAGAATGACACTGATAGTGCCACTGAGAGTGACACTGATAGTGCCACTGAGAGTGCCACTGAGAGTGCCACTGAGAATGAAACTGAGAGTGCCACTGAGAGTGCCACTGAAAGTGCCACTGAGACTGCCACTGAGACTGCCACTGAGAGTGCCACTGAGAGTGCCACTGAGAGTGTTACTGAGACTGCCACTGGGACTGCCACTGAGACTGCCACTGAGAGTGCCACTGAGAGTGCCACTGAGAGTGCCACTGAGAGTGCCACTGAGAGTGCCACTGAGAGTGCCACTGAGAGTGCCACCGAGATTGCCACTGAGAGTGCCACCGAGAGTGCCACTGAGAGTGCCACTGAGAGTGCCACTGAGAGTGCCACTGAGAAAGCCACTGAGACTGCCACTGAGACTGCCATTGAGACTGCCACTGAGATTGCCGCTGAGATTGCCACTGAGAGTGCCACTGAGAGTGCCACTGAGACTGTCACTGAGAGTGCCACTGAGGGTGCCACTGAGTGCCACTGAGACTGCCACTGATAGTGCCACTGAGAGTGCCACTGAGAGTGCCACTGGGACTGCCACTGAGAGTGCCACTGAGTGCCACTGAGACTGCCACTGATAGTGCCACTGAGAGTGCCACTGAGGGTGCCACTGAGAGTGCCACTGAGAGTGCCACTGAGAGTGCCACCGAGATTGCCACTGAGACTGCCACTGAGAGTGCCACTGAGAGTGCCACTGAGAGTGCCACTGAGAGTGCCACTGAGAGTGCCACTGAGAGTGCCACTGAGAGTGCCACTGAGAGTGCCACTGAGAGTGCCACTGAGAGTGCCACTGAGAGTGCCACTGAGAGTGCCACTGAGACTGCCACTGAGAGTGCCCCTGAGTGCCACTGAGACTACCACTGATAGTGCCACTGAGGGTGCCACTGAGTGCCACTGAGACTGCCACTGATAGTGCCACTGAGAGTGCCACTGAGGGTGCCACTGAGAGTGCCACCGAGTGTGCCACTGAGAGTGCCACTGAGAGTGCCACTGAGAGTGCCACTGAGAGTGCCACTGAGAGTGCCACTGAGAGTGCCACTGAGAGTGCCACTGAGAGTGCCACTGAGAGTGCCACTGAGTGCCACTGAGACTGCCACTGATAGTGCCACTGAGGGTGCCACTGAGTGCCACTGAGACTGCCACTGATAGTGCCACTGAGAGTGCCACTGAGGGTGCCACTGAGAGTGCCACCGAGAGTGCCACTGAGAGTGCCACTGAGAGTGCCACTGAGAGTGCCACTGAGTGTGCCACTGAGAGTGCCACTGAGGGTGCCACTGAGTGCCACTGAGACTGCCACTGATAGTGCCACTGAGAGTGCCACTGAGGGTGCCACTGAGAGTGCCACCGAGAGTGCCACTGAGAGTGCCACTGAGAGTGCCACTGAGTGTGCCACTGAGAGTGCCACTGAGAGTGCCACTAAGACTGCCACTGAGACTGCCACTGAGACTGCCACTGAGACTGCCACTGAGACTGCCGCAGAGACTGCCACTGAGACTGCCACTGAGCGTTTTAGGTATCGGTAAAAAATTCATAGTTCAACAATTATGGCGCTAACAATTTATTTTAAAGGGGTACATCCACTGACGTTTAAAAAAATTATTGTTAATTTAAAAATTCACTTTGCATTTTCAAAGCCACCCAGCATTCAGGGATTGTAAGAGAAGCTTTAGAAGGATCTTAGATATCTGCAAAAAATTCATAGTACAAAAATTATAACGCTAACAAATTATTTTAAAGAGGTATATTCTCTGACGTTAAAAAAATTTTTATTGTTAATTTGAAAATTCACTATGCATTTTTGAAGACACCCAGCAGTCAGGGATTTTAAGAGAAGCTTTAAAAGTGTCTTAAATATCTGTGAAAAATTCATAGTTCAACAATTATAACGCTAACAATTTATTTTAAAGGGGTATATCCACTGACGATAAAAATTTTTTTTATTGTAAATTTAAAAATTCACTATGCATTTTTGAAGACACCCAGCAGTCAGGGATTTTAAGAGAAGTTTTAAAAGTGTCTTAGGTATCTGCAAAAAATTCATAGTTCAACAATTATAACGCTAAATATTTATTTTAAAGGGGTACATCCATTGACGTTAAAAAAAATTTTTATTGTTAATTTAAAAATTCACTATGGATTTTCAAAGCCATCCAGGAATCAGGGATTTTAAGAGAAGCTTTGAAAGTGTCTTAGATATCTGTAAAAAATTCATAGTTCAGCAATTGTAACGCTAACAATTTATTTTGAAGTGGTATATCCATTGACGTAAAAAAAATATTTTATTGATAATTTAAAAATTCACTATGCATTTTTGAAACCACTCAGTACTCAGAAATTTTAAGAGAAGCTTTAAAAGTGTCTTAGCTATCTGTGAAAAATTCGTAGTTCAACAATTATAACGCTAATAATTTATTTTAAAGGTGTATATCCACTGACGTGAAAAATTTTTTTTATTGCTTTTTTAAAAATTCGCTATGAATTTTCCAAGCCACCTAGCACTCAGGGATTTTAAGAGAAGCTTTAAAAGTGTCTTAGATATCTGTAAAAAATTCATAGTACAGCAATTATAACGCTAACAATTTATTATAAAGAGGTACATCCACTGACGTTAAAAAAAAAATTATTGTTAATTTAAAAATTCACTATTCATTTTTGAAGCTACCCAGCACTCTGGAATTTTAAAGGAAGCTTTAGAAGTGTCTTAGGTAACTGTAAAAAATTCATGGTTCAACAATTATAACGCTATCAATTTATTATAAAGAGGTACATCCACTGACGTTAAAAAAAAAATTATTGTTAATTTAAAAATTCACTATGCATTTTTGAAGCTACCCAGCACTCTGAAATTTTAAAAGAAGCTTTAGAAGTGTCTTAGGTAACTATAAAAAATTCATGGTTCAACAATTATAACGCTAACAATTTATTTTAAAGGGGTATATTTACCGACGTGAAAATTTTTTTTATTGTTAATTTAAAAATCCACTATGGATTTTCTAAGCCACCCAGCACTCTGAAATTTTAAAGGAGGCTTTAGAAGTGTCTTAGGTAACTGTAAAAAATTCATGGTTCAACAATTATAACGCCAACAATTTATTTTAAAGGGGAATATTCACCGACGTGAAAAATTTTTTTATTGTTAATTTAAAAATTCACTATGGATTTTCCAAGCCACCCAGCACTCAGGGATTTTAAGAAAACTTTAGAAGTGTCTTAGGTTTCTGTAAAAAATTCATAGTTCAACAATTATTACGCTAACCATTTATTTTAAAAAGGTACATCCACTGACGTTAAAAAAAATTTGTATTGTTAATTTAAAAATTCACTATGCATTTTTGAAGCCACCCAGCACTCAGGGATTTTAAGAGAAGCTTTAAAAGTGTCTCAAATATCTGTAAAAAATTCATAGTACAACAATTTTAACGCTAACAATTTATTATAAAGAGGTACATCCACTGACGTTAAAAAAAAAATATTGTTAATTTAAAAATTCACTATGCATTTTCGAAGCCACCCAGCATTCAGAAATTTTAACGGAAGCTTTAGAAGTGTCTTAGGTAACTGTAAAAAATTCATGGTTCAACAATTATAACGCTAACAATTTATTTTAAAGGGGTACATTCACTGACGTGAAAAATTTTTTTTATTGTTTATTTAAAAATTCACTATGGATTTTCAAAGAAACCCAGCACCCAGGGATTTTAAGAGAAGCTTTATAAGTGTCTTAGATATCTGTAAAAAATTCATAGTGCAACAATTATAACGCTAACAATTTATTTTAAAGGGGTACATCCACAGACGTTAAAAAAAAATATATTGTTTATTTAAAAATTCACTATGGATTTTCAAAGCAACCCAGCACACAGGGATTTTAAGAGAAGTTTTAAAAGTGTCTTAGATATCTGTAAAAAATTCATAGTACAACAATTATAACGCTAACAATTTATTTTAAAGGGGTACTTTCACTGACGATAAAATTTTATTTTATTGTTTATTTAAAAATTCTCTATTAATTTTCAAAGCCACCTAGCACTCAGGGATTTTAAGAGAAGCTTTAAAAGGGTCTTAGATATCTGTGAAAAATTCATAGTACAACAATTATAACGCTAACAATTTATTTACAGGGGTACATCCACTGAAGTTAAAAAAATTTTTTATTGTTAATTTAAAAATTCACTATTCTTTTTGAAGCCACCCAGCACTCAGGGATTTTAAGAGAAACTTTAGAAGGGTTTTGGGTATCTGTTCCACTGCCAATAAGACTGCCACTGCCACTGCCACTGAGACAGCCATTGTCACTGGGACTGCCACTGAGACTGCCACTGCCACTGCCACAGACATTGCCACTGAAACTGCTACTGAGACTGCCACTTAGAATTCCACTGCCACTGCCAATGAGACTGCCAATGAGACTGCCACTGAGACTGCCACTGAGACTGCCACTGAGACTGCAACTGAGACTGCCACTGAGACTGCCACAGAGTGTGCCACTGAGAGTGCCACTGAGAGTGACACCGAGAGTGCCACTGAAAGTGCCACTGAGAGTGCCACTGAGAGTGCCACTGAGAGTGCCACTGAGAGTGCCACTGAGAGTGCCACTGAGAGTGCCACTGAGAATGCCACTGAGGGTGCCACTGAGACTGCCACTGAGAGTGCCACTGAGTGCCACTGAGACTGCCACTGATAGTGCCACTGAGAGTGCCACTGAGAGTGCCACTGAGGGTGCCACTGAGAGTGCCACCGAGAGTGCCACTGAGACTGCCACTGAGACTGCCACCGGGACTGCCACTGGGACTGCCACTGAGAGTGCCACTGAGAGTGCCACTGGGACTGCCACTGACACTGCCACTGACACTGCCACTGAGAGTGCCACTGAGAGTGCCACTGAGAGTGCCACTGAGAGTGCCACTGAGAGTGCCACTGAGAGTGCCACTGAGAATGCCACTGAGAGTGTCACTGAGAGTGCCACTGAGAGTGTCACTGAGAGTGATACTGAGAGTGATACTGAGACTGCCACTGAGACTGCCACTGGGACTGCCACTGAGACTGCCACTGAGAGTGCCACTGAGAGTGCCACTGAGAGTGCCACTGAGAGTGCCACTGTGAGTGCCACTGAGACTGCCACTGAGTCTGCCACTGAGACTGCCACTGAGACTGCCACTGTTACTGCCACTGAGATTGCCACTGAGACTACCAGTGAGACTGCCACTGAGAGTGCCACTGAGACTGCCACTGAGAGTGCCACTGAGACTGCCACTGAGACTGCAACTAATACTGCCACTGAGACTGCCACCGAGACTGTCACTGTTACTGCCACTGAGATTGCCACTGAGACTACCAGTGAGACTGCCACTGAGATTGCCACTGAGAGTGCCACTGAGAGTGCCAATGAGACTGCCAATGAGACTGCCACTGGGACTGCCACTGAGATTGCCACTGAGACTGCCACTGAGAGTGCCACTGAGAGTGCCACTGAGAGTGCCACTGAGACTGCCACTGAGACTGCTACTGGGACTGCCACTGAGACTGCCACTGAGAGTGCCACTGAGAGTGCCACTGAGAATGAAACTGAGAGTGCCACTGAGAGTGCCACTGAAAGTGCCACTGAGACTGCCACTGAGACTGCCACTGAGAGTGCCACTGAGAGTGCCACTGAGAGTGCCACTGAGACTGCCACTGAGACTGCTACTGGGACTGCCACTGAGACTGCCACTGAGAGTGCCAACGAGAGTGCCACTGAGAGTGCCACTGAGAGTGCCACTAAGAGTGCCACTGAGAGTGCCACCGAGATTGCCACTGAGAGTTCCACCGAGAGTGCCACTGAGAGTGCCACTGAGAGTGCCACTAAGAGTGCCACTGAGAGTGCCACTGAGAGTGCCACTGAGACTGCCACTGAGACTGCCATTGAGACTGCCACTGAGATTGCCACTGAGATTGCCACTGAGATTGCCACTGAGAGTGCCACTGAGACTGCCACTGAGACTAATAATGGGATTGCCACTGAGACTGCCACTGAGAGTGCCACTGAGAGTGCCTCTGAGAGTGCCACTGAGACTGCCACTGAAAGTGCCACTGAGAGTGCCACTGAGAGTGCCACTGAGACTGCCACTGAGACTGCCACTGAGATTGCCACTGAGACTGCCACTGAGAGTGCCACTGAGAGTGCCATTGAGACTGCCACTGAGACTGCCACTGAGAGTGCCACTGAGAGTGCCACCGAGAGTGCCACTGAGACTGCCACTGAGAGTGCCACCGAGATTGCCACTGAGAGTTCCACCGAGAGTGCCACTAAGAGTGCCACTGAGAGTGCCACCGAGATTGCCACTGAGAGTTCCACCGAGATTGCCACTGAGAGTGCCACTGAGAGTGCCACTAAGAGTGCCACTGAGAGTGCCACTGAGAGTGCCACTGAGACTGCCACTGAGACTGCCACTGAGACTGCCACTGAGAGTGCCACTGAGAGTGCCATTGAAACTGCCACTGAGACTGCCACTGAGAGTGCCACTGAGAGTGCCACCGAGAGTGCCACTGAGACTGCCACTGAGAGTGCCACTGAGAGTGCCACCGAGAGTGCCACTGAGACTGCCATTGAGACTACCACTGAGATTGCCACTGAGAGTGCCACTGAGACTGTCACCGAGACTGATACTGGGATTGCCACTGATACTGCCACTGAGAGTGCCACTGAGACTGCCACTGATAGTGCCACTGAGAGTGCCACTGAGGGTGTCACTGAGAGTGCCACGGAGAGTGCCACTGAGTGCCACTGAGACTGCCACTGATAGTGCCACTGAGGGTGCCACTGAGTGCCACTGAGACTGCCACTGATAGTGCCACTGAGAGTGCCACTGAGGGTGCCACTGGTAGTGCCACCGAGAGTGCCACTGAGAGTGCCACTGAGAGTGCCACTGAGAGTGCCACTGAGTGTGCCACTGAGAGTGCCACTGAGAGTGCCACTGAGTGCCACTGAGACTGCCACTGATAGTGCCACTGAGAGTGCCACTGAGGGAGCCACTGAGAGTGCCACCGAGAGTGCCACTGAGACTGCCACTGAGAGTGCCACTGAGAGTGCCACTGAGAGTGCCACTGAGAGTGCCACTGAGAGTGCCACTGAGAGTGCCACTGAGAGTGCCACTGAGAGTGCCACCGAGATTGCCACTGAGACTGCCACTGAGAGTGCCACTGAGAGTGCCACTGAGATTGCCACTGAGAGTGCCACTGAGAGTGCCACTGAGAGTGCCACCGAGAGTGCCACTGAGACTGCCACTGAGAGTGCCACTGAGAGTGCCACTGAGAGTGCCACTGAGAGTGCCATTGAGAGTGCCACTGAGACTGCCACTGAGAGTGCCACTGAGACTGCCACTGATAGTGCCACTGAGAGTGCCACTGAGAGTGCCACTGAGGGTGCCACTGAGAGTGCCACCGAGAGTGACACCGAGAGTGCCACTGAGAGTGCCACTGAGAGTGCCACTGAGAGTGCCACTGAGTGTGCCACTGAGAGTGCCACTGAGAGTGCCACTGAGTGCCACTGAGACTGCCACTGATAGTGCCACTGAGAGTGCCACTGAGGGAGCCACTGAGAGTGCCACCGAGAGTGCCACTGAGACTGCCACTGAGAGTGCCACTGAGAGTGCCACTGAGAGTGCCACTGAGAGTGCCACTGAGAGTGCCACTGAGAGTGCCACTGAGAGTGCCACTGAGAGTGCCACTGAGAGTGCCACCGAGATTGCCACTGAGACTGCCACTGAGAGTGCCACTGAGAGTGCCACTGAGAGTGCCACTGAGAGTGCCACTGAGAGTGCCACTGAGAGTGCCACCGAGAGTGCCACTGAGACTGCCACTGAGAGTGCCACTGAGAGTGCCACTGAGAGTGCCACTGAGAGTGCCATTGAGAGTGCCACTGAGACTGCCACTGAGAGTGCCACTGAGACTGCCACTGATAGTGCCACTGAGAGTGCCACTGAGAGTGCCACTGAGGGTGCCACTGAGAGTGCCACCGAGAGTGCCACTGAGAGTGCCACTGAAATTGCCACTGAGAGTGCCACTGAGTGTGCCACTGAGAGTGCCACTGAGAGTGCCACTAAGACTGCCACTGAGACTGCCACTGAGACTGCCACTGAGACTGCCACTGAGACTGCCACAGAGACTGCCACTGAGACTGCCACTGAGCGTTTTAGGTATCGGTAAGAAATTCATAGTTCAACAATTATGGCGCTAACAATTTATTTTAAAGGGGTACATCCACTGACGTTTAAAAAAATTATTGTTAGTTTTAAAATTCACTTTGCATTTTCAAAGCCACCCAGCATTCAGGGATTGTAAGAGAAGCTTTAGAAGGATCTTAGATATCTGCAAAAAATTCATAGTACAAAAATTATAACGCTAACAAATTATTTTAAAGAGGTATATTCTCTGACGTTAAAAAAATTTTTATTGTTAATTTGAAAATTCACTATGCATTTTTGAAGACACCCAGCAGTCAGGGATTTTAAGAGAAGCTTTAAAAGTGTCTTAAATATCTGTGAAAAATTCATAGTTCAACAATTATAACGCTAACAATTTATTTTAAAGGGGTATATCCACTGACGATAAAAAATTTTTTTATTGTAAATTTAAAAATTCACTATGCATTTTTGAAGACACCCAGCAGTCAGGGATTTTAAGAGAAGTTTTAAAAGTGTCTTAGGTATCTGCAAAAAATTCATAGTTCAACAATTATAACGCTAAATATTTATTTTAAAGAGGTACATCCATTGACGTTAAAAAAAATTTTTATTGTTAATTTAAAAATTCACTATGGATTTTCAAAGCCATCCAGGAATCAGGGATTTTAAGAGAAGCTTTGAAAGTGTCTTAGATATCTGTAAAAAATTCATAGTTCAGCAATTGTAACGCTAACAATTTATTTTGAAGTGGTATATCCATTGACGTTAAAAAAATATTTTATTGATAGTTTAAAAATTCACTATGCATTTTTGAAACCACTCAGTACTCAGAAATTTTAAGAGAAGCTTTAAAAGTGTCTTAGCTATCTGTGAAAAATTCGTAGTTCAACAATTATAACGCTAATAATTTATTTTAAAGGTGTATATCCACTGACGTGAAAAATTTTATTTATTGCTTTTTTAAAAATTCGCTATGAATTTTCCAAGCCACCTAGCACTCAGGGATTTTAAGAGAAGCTTTAAAAGTGTCTTAGATATCTGTAAAAAATTCATAGTACAACAATTATAACGCTAACAATTTATTATAAAGAGGTACATCCACTGACGTTAAAAAAAAAATTATTGTTAATTTAAAAATTCACTATGCATTTTTGAAGCTACCCAGCACTCTGAAATTTTAAAAGAAGCTTTAGAAGTGTCTTAGGTAACTACAAAAAATTCATGGTTCAACAATTATAACGCTAACAATTTATTTTAAAGGGGTATATTTACCGACGTGAAAATTTTTTTTATTGTTTATTTAAAAATCCACTATGGATTTTCTAAGCCACCCAGCACTCTGAAATTTTAAAGGAGGCTTTAAAAGTGTCTTAGGTAACTGTAAAAAATTCATGGTTCAACAATTATAACGCCAACAATTTATTTTAAAGGGGTATATTCACCGACGTGAAAAATTTTTTTATTGTTAATTTAAAAATCCACTATGGATTTTCTAAGCCACCCAGCACTCTGAAATTTTAAAGGAGGCTTTAGAAGGGTCTTAGGTAACTGTAAAAAATTCATGGTTCAACAATTATAACGCCAACAATTTATTTTAAAGGGATATATTCACCGACGTGAAAAATTTTTTTATTGTTAATTTAAAAATTCACTATGGATTTTCCAAGCCACCCAGCACTCAGGTATTTTAAGTGAAACTTTAGAAGTGTCTTAGGTTTCTGTAAAAAATTCATAGTTCAACAATTATTACGCTAACCATTTATTTTAAAAAGGTACATCCACTGACGTTAAAAAAAATTTGTATTGTTAATTTAAAAATTCACTATGCATTTTTGAAGCCACCCAGCACTCAGGGATTTTAAGAGAAGCTTTAAAAGTGTCTCAAATATCTGTAAAAAATTCATAGTACAACAATTTTAACGCTAACAATTTATTATAGAGAGGTACATCCACTGACGTTAAAAAAAAATTGTTAATTTAAAAATTCACTATGCATTTTCGAAGCCACCCAGCATTCAGAAATTTTAACGGAAGCTTTAGAAGTGTCTTAGGTAACTGTAAAAAATTCATGGTTCAACAATTATAACGCTAACAATTTATTTTAAAGGGGTACATTCACTGACGTGAAAAAATTTTTTTATTGTTTATTTAAAAATTCACTATGGATTTTCAAAGAAACCCAGCACCCAGGGATTTTAAGAGAAGCTTTATAAGTGTCTTAGATATCTGTAAAAAATTCATAGTGCAACAATTATAACGCTAACAATTTATTTTAAAGGGGTACATCCACAGACGTTAAAAAAAAATATATTGTTTATTTAAAAATTCACTATGGATTTTCAAAGCAACCCAGCACACAGGGATTTTAAGAGAAGTTTTAAAAGGGTCTTAGATATCTGTAAAAAATTCATAGTACAACAATTATAACGCTAACAATTTATTTTAAAGGGGTACATTCACTGACGATAAAATTTTATTTTATTGTTTATTTAAAAATTCTCTATTAATTTTCAAAGCCACCTAGCACTCAGGGATTTTAAGAGAAGCTTTAAAAGGGTCTTAGATATCTGTGAAAAATTCATAGTACAACAATTATAACGCTAACAATTTATTTACAGGGGTACATCCACTGACGTTAAAAAAATTTTTTATTGTTAATTTAAAAATTCACTATTCTTTTTGAAGCCACCCAGCACTCAGGGATTTTAAGAGAAACTTTAGAAGGGTTTTGGGTATCTGTTCCACTGCCAATAAGACTGCCACTGCCACTGCCACTGAGACAGCCATTGTCACTGGGACTGCCACTGAGACTGCCACTGCCACTGCCACAGACATTGCCACTGAAACTGCTACTGAGACTGCCACTGAGACTGCCACTTAGAATTCCACTGCCACTGCCAATGAGACTGCCAATGAGACTGCCACTGAGACTGCCACTGAGACTGCAACTGAGACTGCCACTGAGACTGCCACAGAGAGTGCCACTGAGAGTGCCACTGAGAGTGCCACTGAGAGTGACACCGAGAGTGCCACTGAGAGTGCCACCGAGAGTGCCACTGAGAGTGCCACTGAGAGTGCCACTGAGAGTGCCACTGAGAATGCCACTGAGGGTGCCACTGAGACTGCCACTGAGAGTGCCACTGAGTGCCACTGAGACTGCCACTGATAGTGCCACTGAGAGTGCCACTGAGGGTGCCACTGAGAGTGCCACCGAGAGTGCCACTGAGACTGCCACTGAGACTGCCACTGGGACTGCCACTGGGACTGCCACTGAGAGTGCTACTGAGAGTGCCACTGAGAGTGCCACTGAGAGTGCCACTGAGACTGCCACTGGGACTGCCACTGACACTGCCACTGAGAGTGCCACTGAGAGTGCCACTGAGAGTGCCACTGAGAGTGTCACTGAGAGTGCCACTGAGAGTGTCACTGAGAGTGATACTGAGAGTGATACTGAGACTGCCACTGAGACTGCCACTGGGACTGCCACTGAGACTGCCACTGAGAGTGCCACTGAGAGTGCCACTGAGAGTGCCACTGAGAGTGTCACTGAGACTGCCACTGAGACTGCCACTGAGACTGCCACTGAGACTGCCACTGTTACTGCCACTGAGATTGCCACTGAGACTACCAGTGAGACTGCCACTGAGAGTGCCACTGAGACTGCCACTGAGAGTGCCACTGAGACTGCCACTGAGACTGCCACTGAGACTGCAACTAATACTGCCACTGAGACTGCCACCGAGACTGTCACTGTTACTGCCACTGAGATTGCCACTGAGACTACCAGTGAGACTGCCACTGAGATTGCCACTAAGAGTGCCACTGAGAGTGCCAATGAGACTGCCAATGAGACTGCCACTGGGACTGCCACTGAGATTGCCACTGAGACTGCCACTGAGAATGACACTGATAGTGCCACTGATAGTGCCACTGAGAGTGCCACTGAGAGTGCCACTGAGAGTGCCACTGAGAATGAAACTGAGAGTGCCACTGAGAGTGCCACTGAAAGTGCCACTGAGACTGCCACTGAGACTGCCACTGAGAGTGCCACTGAGAGTGCCACTGAGAGTGCCACTGAGAGTGCCACTGAGACTGCCACTGGGACTGCCACTGAGAGTGCCACTGAGAGTGCCACTGAGAGTGCCACTGAGACTGCCACTGGGACTGCCACTGACACTGCCACTGAGAGTGCCACTGAAAGTGCCACTGAGAGTGCCACTGAGAGTGCCACTGAGAGTGCCACTGAGAGTGCCACTGAGAGTGTCACTGAGAGTGCCACTGAGAGTGATACTGAGAGTGATACTGAGACTGCCACTGAGACTGCCACTGGGACTGCCACTGAGACTGCCACTGAGAGTGCCACTGAGAGTGCCACTGTGAGTGCCACTGAGAGTGTCACTGAGACTGCCACTGAGACTGCCACTGAGACTGCCACTGAGACTGCCACTGTTACTGCCACTGAGATTGCCACTGAGACTACCAGTGAGACTGCCACTGAGAGTGCCACTGAGACTGCCACTGAGAGTGCCACTGAGACTGCCACTGAGACTGCCACTGAGACTGCAACTAATACTGCCACTGAGACTGCCACCGAGACTGTCACTGTTACTGCCACTGAGATTGCCACTGAGACTACCAGTGAGACTGCCACTGAGATTGCCACTGAGGGTGCCACTGAGAGTGCCAATGAGACTGCCAATGAGACTGCCACTGGGTCTGCCACTGAGATTGCCACTGAGACTACCAGTGAGACTGCCACTGAGAATGACACTGATAGTGCCACTGAGAGTGACACTGATAGTGCCACTGAGAGTGCCACTGAGAGTGCCACTGAGAATGAAACTGAGAGTGCCACTGAGAGTGCCACTGAAAGTGCCACTGAGACTGCCACTGAGACTGCAACTGAGAGTGCCACTGAGAGTGCCACTGAGAGTGCCACTGAGAGTGCCACTGAGACTGCCACTGGGACTGCCACTGAGACTGCCACTGAGAGTGCCACTGAGAGTGCCACTGAGAGTGCCACTGAGAGTGCCACTGAGAGTGCCACTGAGAGTGCCACTGAGAGTGCCACCGAGATTGCCACTGAGAGTGCCACCGAGAGTGCCACTAAGAGTGCCACTAAGAGTGCCACTGAGAGTGCCACTGAGAGTGCCACTGAGACTGCCACTGAGACTGCCATTGAGACTGCCACTGAGATTGCCACTGAGATTGCCACTGAGAGTGCCACTGAGAGTGCCACTGAGAGTGCCACCGGGAGTGCCACTGAGAGTGCCACTGAGAGTGCCACTGAGAGTGCCACTGAGAATGCCACTGAGAGTGCCACTGAGAGTGCCACTGAGACTGCCACTGAGACTGCCACTGAGAGTGCCACTGAGTGCCACTGAGACTGCCACTGATAGTGCCACTGAGAGTGCCACTGAGGGTGCCACTGAGAGTGCCACCGAGAGTGCCACTGAGACTGCCACTGAGAGTGCCACTGAGAGTGCCACTGAGAGTGCCACTGAGAGTGTCACTGAGAGTGCCACTGAGAGTGCCACTGAGAGTGCCACTGAGACTGCCACTGAGTGTGCCACTGAGGGTGCCACTGAGTGCCACTGAGACTGCCACTGATAGTGCCACTGATAATGCCACTGAGAGTGCCACTGAGAGTGCCACTGAGACTGCCACTGAGAGTGCCACTGAGTGCCACTGAGACTGCCACTGATAGTGCCACTGAGAGTGCCACTGAGAGTGCCACTGAGAGTGCCACGGAGAGTGCCACTGAGAGTGCCACCGAGATTGCCACTGAGACTGCCACTGAGAGTGCCACTGAGAGTGCCACTGAGAGTGCCACTGAGAGTGCCACTGAGAGTGCCACTGAGAGTGCCACTGAGAGTGCCACTGAGACTGCCACTGAGAGTGCCACTGAGTGCCACTGAGACTGCCACTGATAGTGCCACTGAGGGTGCCACTGAGTGCCACTGAGACTGCCACTGATAGTGCCACTGAGAGTGCCACTGAGGGTGCCACTGAGAGTGCCACCGAGAGTGCCACTGAGAGTGCCACTGAGAGTGCCACTGAGAGTGCCACTGAGTGTGACACTGAGAGTGCCACTGAGAGTGCCACTGAGTGCCACTGAGACTGCCACTGATAGTGCCACTGAGAGTGCCACTGAGAGTGCCACTGAGTGCCACTGAGACTGCCACTGATAGTGCCACTGAGAGTGCCACTGAGGGTGCCACTGAGAGTGCCACCGAGAGTGCCACTGAGACTGCCACTGAGAGTGCCACTGAGAGTGCCACTGAGAGTGCCACTGAGAGTGTCACTGAGAGTGCCGCTGAGAGTGCCACTGAGAGTGCCACTGAGACTGCCACTGAGTGTGCCACTGAGGGTGCCACTGAGTGCCACTGAGACTGCCACTGATAGTGCCACTGATAGTGCCACTGAGAGTGCCACTGAGAGTGCCACTGAGAGTGCCACTGAGTGCCACTGAGACTGCCACTGATAGTGCCACTGAGAGTGCCACTGAGAGTGCCACTGAGAGTGCCACGGAGAGTGCCACTGAGAGTGCCACCGAGATTGCCACTGAGACTGCCACTGAGAGTGCCACTGAGAGTGCCACTGAGAGTGCCACTGAGAGTGCCACTGAGAGTGCCACTGAGAGTGCCACTGAGAGTGCCACTGAGAGTGCCACTGAGAGTGCCACTGAGAGTGCCACTGAGAGTGCCACTGAGAGTGTCACTGAGACTGCCACTGAGAGTGCCACTGAGTGCCACTGAGACTGCCACTGATAGTGCCACTGAGAGTGCCACTGAGAGTGCCACTGAGAGTGCCACTGAGAGTGCCACGGAGAGTGCCACTGAGAGTGCCACCGAGATTGCCACTGAGACTGCCACTGCCACTGCCACAGACATTGCCACTGAAACTGCTACTGAGACTGCCACTGAGACTGCCACTTAGAATTCCACTGCCACTGCCAATGAGACTGCCAATGAGACTGCCACTGAGACTGCCACTGAGACTGCAACTGAGACTGCCACTGAGACTGCCACAGAGAGTGCCACTGAGAGTGCCACTGAGAGTGCCACTGAGAGTGACACCGAGAGTGCCACTGAGAGTGCCACTGAGAGTGCCACTGAGAGTGCCACTGAGAGTGCCACTGAGAGTGCCACTGAGAATGCCACTGAGGGTGCCACTGAGACTGCCACTGAGAGTGCCACTGAGTGCCACTGAGACTGCCACTGATAGTGCCACTGAGGGTGCCACTGAGAGTGCCACCGAGAGTGCCACTGAGACTGCCACTGAGACTGCCACTGGGACTGCCACTGGGACTGCCACTGAGAGTGCTACTGAGAGTGCCACTGAGAGTGCCACTGAGAGTGCCACTGAGACTGCCACTGGGACTGCCACTGACACTGCCACTGAGAGTGCCACTGAGAGTGCCACTGAGAGTGCCACTGAGAGTGCCACTGAGAGTGCCACTAAGAGTGTCACTGAGAGTGCCACTGAGAGTGTCACTGAGAGTGATACTGAGAGTGATACTGAGACTGCCACTGAGACTGCCACTGGGACTGCCACTGAGACTGCCACTGAGAGTGCCACTGAGAGTGCCACTGAGAGTGTCACTGAGACTGCCACTGAGACTGCCACTGAGACTGCCACTGTTACTGCCACTGAGATTGCCACTGAGACTACCAGTGAGACTGCCACTGAGAGTGCCACTGAGACTGCCACTGAGAGTGCCACTGAGACTGCCACTGAGACTGCCACTGAGACTGCAACTAATACTGCCACTGAGACTGCCACCGAGACTGTCACTGTTACTGCCACTGAGATTGCCACTGAGACTACCAGTGAGACTGCCACTGAGATTGCCACTAAGAGTGCCACTGAGAGTGCCAATGAGACTGCCAATGAGACTGCCACTGGGACTGCCACTGAGATTGCCACTGAGACTGCCACTGAGAATGACACTGATAGTGCCACTGATAGTGCCACTGAGAGTGCCACTGAGAGTGCCACTGAGAGTGCCACTGAGAATGAAACTGATAGTGCCACTGATGGTGCCACTGAGATTGCCACTAAGAGTGCCACTGAGAGTGCCAATGAGACTGCCAATGAGACTGCCACTGGGACTGCCACTGAGATTGCCACTGAGACTGCCACTGAGAATGACACTGGTAGTGCCACTGATAGTGCCACTGAGAGTGCCACTGAGAGTGCCACTGAGAGTGCCACTGAGAGTGCCACTGAGAGTGCCACTGAGACTGCCACTGGGACTGCCACTGAGAGTGCCACTGAGAGTGCCACTGAGAGTGCCACTGAGACTGCCACTGGGACTGCCACTGACACTGCCACTGAGAGTGCCACTGAGAGTGCCACTGAGAGTGCCACTGAGAGTGCCACTGAGAGTGCCACTGAGAGTGTCACTGAGAGTGCCACTGAGAGTGATACTGAGAGTGATACTGAGACTGCCACTGAGACTGCCACTGGGACTGCCACTGAGACTGCCACTGAGACTGCCACTGAGACTGCCACTGTTACTGCCACTGAGATTGCCACTGAGACTACCAGTGAGACTGCCACTGAGAGTGCCACTGAGACTGCCACTGAGAGTGCCACTGAGACTGCCACTGAGACTGCCACTGAGACTGCCACTGAGACTGCAACTAATACTGCCACTGAGACTGCCACCGAGACTGGCACTGTTACTGCCACTGAGATTGCCACTGAGACTACCAGTGAGACTGCCACTGAGATTGCCACTAAGAGTGCCACTGAGAGTGCCAATGAGACTGCCAATGAGACTGCCACTGGGACTGCCACTGAGATTGCCACTGAGACTGCCACTGAGAATGACACTGATAGTGCCACTGATAGTGCCACTGAGATTGCCACTAAGAGTGCCACTGAGAGTGCCAATGAGACTGCCAATGAGACTGCCACTGGGACTGCCACTGAGATTGCCACTGAGACTGCCACTGAGAATGACACTGATAGTGCCACTGATAGTGCCACTGAGAGTGCCACTGAGAGTGCCACTGAGAGTGCCACTGAGACTGCCACTGAGACTGCCACTGAGAGTGCCACTGAGAGTGCCACTGAGAGTGCCACTGAGAGTGCCACTGAGACTGCCACTGGGACTGCCACTGAGAGTGCCACTGAGAGTGCCACTGAGAGTGCCACTGAGACTGCCACTGGGACTGCCACTGACACTGCCACTGAGAGTGCCACTGAGAGTGCCACTGAGAGTGCCACTGAGAGTGCCACTGAGAGTGCCACTGAGAGTGTCACTGAGAGTGCCACTGAGAGTGATACTGAGAGTGATACTGAGACTGCCACTGAGACTGCCACTGGGACTGCCACTGAGACTGCCACTGAGAGTGCCACTGAGAGTGCCACTGTGAGTGCCACTGAGAGTGTCACTGAGACTGCCACTGAGACTGCCACTGAGACTGCCACTGAGACTGCCACTGTTACTGCCACTGAGATTGCCACTGAGACTACCAGTGAGACTGCCACTGAGAGTGCCACTGAGACTGCCACTGAGAGTGCCACTGAGACTGCCACTGAGACTGCAACTAATACTGCCACTGAGACTGCCACCGAGACTGCCACTGTTACTGCCACTGAGATTGCCACTGAGACTACCAGTGAGACTGCCACTGAGACTGCCACTGAGACTGCCACTGAGACTGCCACTGAGACTGCCACTGTTACTGCCACTGAGATTGCCACTGAGACTACCAGTGAGACTGCCACTGAGAGTGCCACTGAGACTGCCACTGAGAGTGCCACTGAGACTGCCACTGAGACTGCAACTAATACTGCCACTGAGACTGCCACTGAGATTGCCACTGAGACCGCCACTGAGAATGACACTGATAGTGCCACTGAGAGTGACACTGATAGTGCCACTGAGAGTGCCACTGAGAGTGCCACTGAGAGTGCCACTGAGAATGAAACTGAGAGTGCCACTGAGAGTGCCACTGAAAGTGCCACTGAGACTGCCACTGAGACTGCCACTGAGAGTGCCACTGAGAGTGCCACTGAGAGTGCCACTGAGAGTGCCACTGAGAGTGCCACTGAGACTGCCACTGGGACTGCCACTGAGACTGCCACTGAGAGTGCCACTGAGAGTGCCACTGAGACTGCCACTGAGACTGCCATTGAGACTGCCACTGAGATTGCCACTGAGATTGCCACTGAGAGTGCCACTGAGAGTGCCACTGAGAGTGCCACCGGGAGTGCCACCGGGAGTGCCACTGAGAGTTCCACTGAGAGTGCCACTGAGAGTGCCACTGAGAATGCCACTGAGAGTGCCACTGAGAGTGCCACTGAGAGTGCCACTGAGACTGCCACTGAGACTGCCACTGAGAGTGCCACTGAGTGCCACTGAGACTGCCACTGATAGTGCCACTGAGAGTGCCACTGAGGGTGCCACTGAGAGTGCCACCGAGAGTGCCACTGAGAGTGCCACTGAGAGTGCCACTGAGAGTGTCACTGAGAGTGCCACTGAGAGTGCCACTGAGAGTGCCACTGAGACTGCCACTGAGTGTGCCACTGAGGGTGCCACTGAGTGCCACTGAGACTGCCACTGATAGTGCCACTGAGAGTGCCACTGAGAGTGCCACTGAGACTGCCACTGAGAGTGCCACTGAGTGCCACTGAGCCTGCCACTGATAGTGCCACTGAGAGTGCCACTGAGAGTGCCACTGAGAGTGCCACGGAGAGTGCCACTGAGAGTGCCACCGAGATTGCCACTGAGACTGCCACTGAGAGTGCCACTGAGAGTGCCACTGAGAGTGCCACTGAGAGTGCCACTGAGACTGCCACTGAGAGTGCCACTGAGTGCCACTGAGACTGCCACTGATAGTGCCACTGAGGGTGCCACTGAGTGCCACTGAGACTGCCACTGATAGTGCCACTGAGAGTGCCACTGAGGGTGCCACTGAGAGTGCCACCGAGAGTGCCACTGAGAGTGCCACTGAGAGTGCCACTGAGAGTGCCACTGAGTGTGACACTGAGAGTGCCACTGAGAGTGCCACTGAGTGCCACTGAGACTGCCACTGATAGTGCCACTGAGAGTGCCACTGAGGGAGCCACTGAGAGTGCCACCGAGAGTGCCACTGAGAGTGCCACTGAGAGTGCCACTGAGAGTGCCACTGAGAGTGCCACTGAGAGTGCCACTGAGAGTGCCACTGAGAGTGCCACTGAGAGTGCCACCGAGATTGCCACTGAGACTGCCACTGAGAGTGCCACTGAGAGTGCCACTGAGAGTGCCACTGAGAGTGCCATTGAGAGTGCCACTGAGACTGCCACTGAGAGTGCCACTGAGATTGCCACTGATAGTGCCACTGAGAGTGCCACTGAGGGTGCCACTGAGAGTGCCACCGAGAGTGCCACCGAGAGTGCCACCGAGAGTGCCACTGAGAGTGCCACTGAGAGTGCCACTGAGAGTGCCACGGAGAGTGCCACTGAGAGTGCCACCGAGATTGCCACTTAGACTGCCACTGAGAGTGCCACTGAGAGTGCCACTGAGAGTGCCACTGAGAGTGCCACTGAGAGTGCCACTGAGAGTGCCACTGAGAGTGCCACTGAGAGTGCCACTGAGACTGCCACTGAGAGTGCCACTGACTGCCACTGAGACTGCCACTGATAGTGCCACTGAGGGTGCCACTGAGTGCCACTGAGACTGCCACTGATAGTGCCACTGAGAGTGCCACTGAGGGTGCCACTGAGAGTGCCACCGAGAGTGCCACTGAGAGTGCCACTGAGAGTGCCACTGAGAGTGCCACTGAGTGTGACACTGAGAGTGCCACTGAGAGTGCCACTGAGTGCCACTGAGACTGCCACTGATAGTGCCACTGAGAGTGCCACTGAGGGAGCCACTGAGAGTGCCACCGAGAGTGCCAATGAGACTGCCACTGAGAGTGCCACTGAGAGTGCCACTGAGAGTGCCACTGAGAGTGCCACTGAGAGTGCCACTGAGAGTGCCACTGAGAGTGCCACTGAGAGTGCCACCGAGATTGCCACTGAGACTGCCACTGAGAGTGCCACTGAGAGTGCCACTGAGAGTGCCACTGAGAGTGCCACTGAGAGTGCCACTGAGACTGCCACTGAGAGTGCCACTGAGTGCCACTGAGACTGCCACTGAGAGTGCCACTGAGGGTGCCACTGAGAGTGCCACCGAGAGTGCCACTGAGACTGCCACTGAGAGTGCCACTGAGAGTGCCACTGAGAGTGCCACTGAGAGTGCCACTGAGAGTGCCATTGAGAGTGCCACTGAGACTGCCACTGAGAGTGCCACTGAGATTGCCACTGATAGTGCCACTGAGAGTGCCACTGAGGGTGCCACTGAGAGTGCCACCGAGAGTGCCACCGAGAGTGCCACCGAGAGTGCCACTGAGAGTGCCACTGAGAGTGCCACTGAAAGTGCCACTGAGAGTGCCACTGAAACTGCCACTGAGAGTGCCACTGAGAGTGCCACTGAGGGTGCCACTGAGTGTGCCACTGAGAGTGCCACTGAGAGTGCCACTAAGACTGCCACTGAGACTGCCACTGAGACTGCCACTGAGACTGCCACTGAGACTGCCACAGAGACTGCCACTGAGTGTTTTAGGTATCGGTAAAAAATTCATAGTTCAACAATTATGGCGCTAACAATTTATTTTAAAGGGGTACATCCACTGACGTTTAAAAAAATTATTGTTAATTTAAAAATTCACTTTGCATTTTCAAAGCCACCCAGCATTCAGGGATTGTAAGAGAAGCTTTAGAAAGATCTTAGATATCTGCAAAAAATTCATAGTACAAAAATTATAACGCTAACAAATTATTTTAAAGAGGTATATTCTCTGACGTTAAAAAAATTTTTATTGTTAATTTGAAAATTCACTATGCATTTTTGAAGACACCCAGCAGTCAGGGATTTTAAGAGAAGCTTTAAAAGTGTCTTAAATATCTGTAAAATTTCATAGTTCAACAATTATAACGCTAACAATTTATTTTAAAGGGGTATATCCACTGACGATAAAAAATTTTTTTATTGTAAATTTAAAAATTCACTATGCATTTTTGAAGACACCCAGCAGTCAGGGATTTTAAGAGAAGTTTTAAAAGTGTCTTAGGTATCTGCAAAAAATTCATAGTTCAACAATTATAACGCTAAATATTTATTTTAAAGGGGTACTTCCATTGACGTTAAAAAAAATTTTTATTGTTAATTTAAAAATTCACTATGGATTTTCAAAGCCATCCAGGAATCAGGGATTTTAAGAGAAGCTTTGAAAGTGTCTTAGATATATGTAAAAAATTCATAGTTCAGCAATTGTAACGCTAACAATTTATTTTGAAGTGGTATATCCATTGACGTTAAAAAAATATTTTATTGATAGTTTAAAAATTCACTATGCATTTTTGAAACCACTCAGTACTCAGAAATTTTAAGAGAAGCTTTAAAAGTGTCTTAGCTATCTGTGAAAAATTCGTAGTTCAACAATTATAACGCTAATAATTTATTTTAAAGGTGTATATCCACTGACGTGAAAAATTTTTTTTATTGCTTTTTTAAAAATTCGCTATGAATTTTCCAAGCCACCTAGCACTCAGGGATTTTAAGAGAAGCTTTAAAAGTGTCTTAGATATCTGTAAAAAATTCATAGTACAACAATTATAACGCTAACAATTTATTATAAAGAGGTACATCCACTGACGTTAAAAAAAAAAATTATTGTTAATTTAAAAATTCACTATGCATTTTTGAAGCTACCCAGCACTCTGGAATTTTAAAGGAAGCTTTAGAAGTGTCTTAGGTAACTGTAAAAAATTCATGGCTCAACAATTATAACGCTAACAATTTATTATAAAGAGGTACATCCACTGACGTTAAAAAAAATTATAGTTAATTTAAAAATTCACTATGCATTTTTGAAGCTACCCAGCACTCTGAAATTTTAAAAGAAGCTTTAGAAGTGTCTTGGGTAACTACAAAAAATTCATGGTTCAACAATTATAACGCTAACAATTTATTTTAAAGGGGTATATTTACCGACGTGAAAAATTTTTTTATTGTTTATTTAAAAATCCACTATGGATTTTCTAAGCCACCCAGCACTCTGAAATTTTAAAGGAGGCTTTAGAAGTGTCTTAGGTAACTGTAAAAAATTCATGGTTCAACAATTATAACGCCAACAATTTATTTTAAAGGGGTATATTCACCGACGTGAAAAATTTTTTTATTGTTAATTTAAAAATCCACTATGGATTTTCTAAGCCACCCAGCACTCTGAAATTTTAAAGGAGGCTTTAGAAGTGTCTTAGGTAACTGTAAAAAATTCATGGTTCAACAATTATAACGCCAACAATTTATTTTAAAGGGGTATATTCACCGACGTGAAAAATTTTTTTATTGTTAATTTAAAAATTCACTATGGATTTTCCAAGCCACCCAGCACTCAGGGATTTTAAGTGAAACTTTAGAAGTGTCTTAGGTTTCTGTAAAAAATTCATAGTTCAACAATTATTACGCTAACCATTTATTTTAAAAAGGTACATCCACTGACGTTAAAAAAAATTTGTATTGTTAATTTAAAAATTCACTATGCATTTTTGAAGCCACCCAGCACTCAGGGATTTTAAGAGAAGCTTTAAAAGTGTCTCAAATATCTGTAAAAAATTCATAGTACATCAATTTTAACGCTAACAATTTATTATAAAGAGGTACATCTACTGACGTTAAAAAAAAAATATTGTTAATTTGAAAATTCACTATGCATTTTCGAAGCCACCCAGCATTCAGAAATTTTAACGGAAGCTTTAGAAGTGTCTTAGGTAACTGTAAAAAATTCATGGTTCAACAATTATAACGCTAACAATTTATTTTAAAGGGGTACATTCACTGACGTGAAAAAATTTTTTTATTGTTTATTTAAAAATTCACTATGGATTTTCAAAAAAACCCAGCACCCAGGGATTTTAAGAGAAGCTTTATAAGTGTCTTAGATATCTGTAAAAAATTCATAGTGCAACAATTATAACGCTAACAATTTATTTTAAAGGGGTACATCCACAGACGTTAAAAAAAAATATATTGTTTATTTAAAAATTCACTATGGATTTTCAAAGCAACCCAGCACACAGGGATTTTAAGAGAAGTTTTAAAAGTGTCTTAGATATCTGTAAAAAATTCATACTACAACAATTATAACGCTAACAATTTATTTTAAAGGGGTACATTCACTGACGATAAAATTTTATTTTATTGTTTATTTAAAAATTCTCTATTAATTTTCAAAGCCACCTAGCACTCAGGGATTTTAAGAGAAGCTTTAAAAGGGTCTTAGATATCTGTGAAAAATTCATAGTACAACAATTATAACGCTAACAATTTATTTACAGGGGTACATCCACTGACGTTAAAAAAATTTTTTATTGTTAATTTAAAAATTCACTATTCTTTTTGAAGCCACCCAGCACTCAGGTATTTTAAGAGAAACTTTAGAAGGGTTTTGGGTATCTGTTCCACTGCCAATAAGACTGCCACTGCCACTGCCACTGAGACAGCCATTGTCACTGGGACTGCCACTGAGACTGCCACTGCCACTGCCACAGACATTGCCACTGAAACTGCTACTGAGACTGCCACTTAGAATTCCACTGCCACTGCCAATGAGACTGCCAATGAGACTGCCACTGAGACTGCCACTGAGACTGCCACTGAGACTGCAACTGAGACTGCCACTGAGACTGCCACAGAGAGTGCCACTGAGAGTGCCACTGAGAGTGACACCGAGAGTGCCACTGAAAGTGCCACTGAGAGTGCCACTGAGAGTGCCACTGAGAGTGCCACTGAGAGTGCCACTGAGAGTGCCACTGAGAATGCCACTAAGGGTGCCACTGAGACTGCCACTGAGAGTGCCACTGAGTGCCACTGAGACTGCCACTGATAGTGCCACTGAGAGTGCCACTGAGAGTGCCACTGAGGGTGCCACTGAGAGTGCCACCGAAAGTGCCACTGAGACTGCCACTGAGACTGCCACTGGGACTGCCACTGGGACTGCCACTGAGAGTGCTACTGAGAGTGCCACTGAGATTGCCACTGAGAGTGCCACTGGGACTGCCACCGACACTGCCACTGACACTGCCACTGAGAGTGCCACTGAGAGTGCCACTGAGAGTGTCACTGAGAGTGCCACTGAGAGTGTCACTGAGAGTGATACTGAGAGTGATACTGAGACTGCCACTGAGACTGCCACTGGGACTGCCACTGAGACTGCCACTGAGAGTGCCACTGAGAGTGCCACTGAGAGTGCCACTGTGAGTGCCACTGAGACTGCCACTGAGTCTGCCACTGAGACTGCCACTGAGATTGCCACTGAGACTACCAGTGAGACTGCCACTGAGAGTGCCACTGAGACTGCCACTGAGAGTGCCACTGAGACTGCCACTGAGACTGCCACTGAGACTGCAACTAATACTGCCACTGAGACTGCCACCGAGACTGTCACTGTTACTGCCACTAAGATTGCCACTGAGACTACCAGTGAGACTGCCACTGAGATTGCCACTGAGAGTGCCACTGAGAGTGCCAATGAGACTGCCAATGAGACTGCCACTGGGACTGCCACTGAGATTGCCACTGAGACTGCCACTGAGAGTGCCACTGAGAGTGCCACTGAGACTGCCACTGAGACTGCTACTGGGACTGCCACTGAGACTGCCACTGAGAGTGCCACTGAGAGTGCCACTGAGAATGAAACTGAGAGTGCCACTGAGAGTGCCACTGAAAGTGCCACTGAGACTGCCACTGAGACTGCCACTGAGAGTGCCGCTGAGACTGCCACTGAGAGTGCTACTGGGACTGCCACTGAGACTGCCACTGAGAGTGCCACTGAGAGTGCCACTGAGAGTGCCACTGAGAGTGCCACTAAGAGTGCCACTGAGAGTGCCACCGAGATTGCCACTGAGAGTTCCACCGAGAGTGCCACTGAGAGTGCTACTGAGAGTGCCACTAAGAGTGCCACTGAGAGTGCCACTGAGAGTGCCACTGAGACTGCCACTGAGACTGCCATTGAGACTGCCACTGAGATTGCCACTGAGATTGCCACTGAGATTGCCACTGAGAGTGCCACTGAGAGTGCCACTGAGACTGCCACTGAGACTAATAATGGGATTGCCACTGAGACTGCCACTGAGAGTGCCACTGAGAGTGCCTCTGAGAGTGCCACTGAGACTGCCACTGAAAGTGCCACTGAGAGTGCCACTGAGAGTGCCACTGAGACTGCAACTGAGACTGCTACTGGGACTGCCACTGAGACTGCCACTGAGAGTGCCACTTAGAGTGCCATTGAGACTGCCACTGAGACTGCCACTGAGACTGCCACTGATAGTGCCACTGAGGGTGCCACTGAGTGCCACTGAGACTGCCACTGATAGTGCCACTGAGAGTGCCACTGAGGGTGCCACTGGTAGTGCCACCGAGAGTGCCACTGAGAGTGACACTGAGAGTGCCACTGAGAGTGCCACTGAGTGTGCCACTGAGAGTGCCACTGAGAGTGCCACTGAGTGCCACTGAGACTGCCACTGATAGTGCCACTGAGAGTGCCACTGAGGGAGCCACTGAGAGTGCCACCGAGAGTGCCACTGAGACTGCCACTGAGAGTGCCACTGAGAGTGCCACTGAGAGTGCCACTGAGAGTGCCACTGAGAGTGCCACTGAGAGTGCCACTGAGAGTGCCACTGAGAGTGCCACTGAGAGTGCCACTGAGAGTGCCACTGAGAGTGCCACTGAGAGTGCCACTGAGACTGCCACTGAGAGTGCCACTGAGTGCCACTGAGACTGCCACTGAGAGTGCCACTGAGGGTGCCACTGAGAGTGCCACCGAGAGTGCCACTGAGACTGCCACTGAGAGTGCCACTTAGAGTGCCACTGAGAATGCCACTGAGAGTGCCATTGAGAGTGCCACTGAGACTGCCACTGAGAGTGCCACTGAGACTGCCACTGATAGTGCCACTGAGAGTGCCACTGAGAGTGCCACTGAGAGTGCCACTGAGGGTGCCACTGAGAGTGCCACCGAGAGTGCCACCGACAGTGCCACTGAGAGTGCCACTGAGAGTGCCACTGAGAGTGCCACTGAAACTGCCACTGAGAGTGCCACTGAGAGTGCCACTGAGGGTGCCACTGAGAGTGCCACCGAGAGTGCCACTGAGAGTGCCACTGAGAGTGCCACTGAGAGTGCCACTGAGTGTGTCACTGAGAGTGCCACTGAGAGTGCCACTAAGACTGCCACTGAGACTGCCACTGAGACTGCCACTGAGACTGCCACTGAGACTGCCACAGAGACTGCCACTGAGACTGCCACTGAGCGTTTTAGGTATCGGTAAAAAATTCATAGTTCAACAATTATGGCGCTAACAATTTATTTTAAAGGGGTACATCCACTGACGTTTAAAAAAATTATTGTTAATTTAAAAATTCACTTTGCATTTTCAAAGCCACCCAGCATTCAGGGATTGTAAGAGAAGCTTTAGAAGGATCTTAGATATCTGCAAAAAATTCATAGTACAAAAATTATAACGCTAACAAATTATTTTAAAGAGGTATATTCTCTGACGTTAAAAAAATTTTTATTGTTAATTTGAAAATTCACTATGCATTTTTGAAGACACCCAGCAGTCAGGGATTTTAAGAGAAGCTTTAAAAGTGTCTTAAATATCTGTGAAAAATTCATAGTTCAACAATTATAACGCTAACAATTTATTTTAAAGGGGTATATCCACTGACGATAAAAAATTTTTTTATTGTAAATTTAAAAATTCACTATGCATTTTTGAAGACACCCAGCAGTCAGGGATTTTAAGAGAAGTTTTAAAAGTGTCTTAGGTATCTGCAAAAAATTCATAGTTCAACAATTATAACGCTAAATATTTATTTTAAAGAGGTACATCCATTGACGTTAAAAAAAATTTTTATTGTTAATTTAAAAATTCACTATGGATTTTCAAAGCCATCCAGGAATCAGGGATTTTAAGAGAAGCTTTGAAAGTGTCTTAGATATCTGTAAAAAATTCATAGTTCAGCAATTGTAACGCTAACAATTTATTTTGAAGTGGTATATCCATTGACGTTAAAAAAATATTTTATTGATAGTTTAAAAATTCACTATGCATTTTTGAAACCACTCAGTACTCAGAAATTTTAAGAGAAGCTTTAAAAGTGTCTTAGCTATCTGTGAAAAATTCGTAGTTCAACAATTATAACGCTAATAATTTATTTTAAAGGTGTATATCCAGTGACGTGAAAAATTTTTTTTATTGCTTTTTTAAAAATTCGCTATGAATTTTCCAAGCCACCTAGCACTCAGGGATTTTAAGAGAAGCTTTAAAAGTGTCTTAGATATCTGTAAAAAATTCATAGTACAACAATTATAACGCTAACAATTTATTATAAAGAGGTACATCCACTGACGTTAAAAAAAAAATTATTGTTAATTTAAAAATTCACTATGCATTTTTGAAGCTACCCAGCACTCTGGAATTTTAAAGGAAGCTTTAGAAGTGTCTTAGGTAACTGTAAAAAATTCATGGTTCAACAATTATAACGCTAACAATTTATTATAAAGAGGTACATCCACTGACGTTAAAAAAAAAATTATTGTTAATTTAAAAATTCACTATGCATTTTTGAAGCTACCCAGCACTCTGAAATTTTAAAAGAAGCTTTAGAAGTGTCTTAGATAACTACAAAAAATTCATGGTTCAACAATTATAACGCTAACAATTTATTTTAAAGGGGTATATTTACCGACGTGAAAAATTTTTTTATTGTTTATTTAAAAATAAACTATGGATTTTCTAAGCCACCCAGCACTCTGAAATTTTAAAGGAGGCTTTAGAAGTGTCTTAGGTAACTGTAAAAAATTCATGGTTCAACAATTATAACGCCAACAATTTATTTTAAAGGGGTATATTCACCGACGTGAAAAATTTTTTTATTGTTAATTTAAAAATCCACTATGGATTTTCCAAGCCACCCAGCACTCAGGTATTTTAAGTGAAACTTTAGAAGTGCCTTAGGTTTCTGTAAAAAATTCATAGTTCAACAATTATTACGCTAACCATTTATTTTAAAAAGGTACATCCACTGACGTTAAAAAAAATTTGTATTGTTAATTTAAAAATTCACTATGCATTTTTGAAGCCACCCAGCACTCAGGGATTTTAAGAGAAGCTTTAAAAGTGTCTCAAATATCTGTAAAAAATTCATAGTACAACAATTTTAACGCTAACAATTTATTATAGAGAGGTACATCCACTGACGTTAAAAAAAAATTGTTAATTTAAAAATTCACTATGCATTTTCGAAGCCACCCAGCATTCAGAAATTTTAACGGAAGCTTTAGAAGTGTCTTAGGTAACTGTAAAAAATTCATGGTTCAACAATTATAACACTAACAATTTATTTTAAAGGGGTACATTCACTGACGTGAAAAAATTTTTTTATTGTTTATTTAAAAATTCACTATGGATTTTCAAAGAAACCCAGCACCCAGGGATTTTAAGAGAAGCTTTATAAGTGTCTTAGATATCTGTAAAAAATTCATAGTGCAACAATTATAACGCTAACAATTTATTTTAAAGGGGTACAACCACAGACGTTAAAAAAAAATATATTGTTTATTTAAAAATTCACTATGGATTTTCAAAGCAACCCAGCACACAGGGATTTTAAGAGAAGTTTTAAAAGGGTCTTAGATATCTGTAAAAAATTCATAGTACAACAATTATAACGCTAACAATTTATTTTAAAGGGGTACATTCACTGACGATAAAATTTTATTTTATTGTTTATTTAAAAATTCTCTATTAATTTTCAAAGCCACCTAGCACTCAGGGATTTTAAGAGAAGCTTTAAAAGGGTCTTAGATATCTGTGAAAAATTCATAGTACAACAATTATAACGCTAACAATTTATTTACAGGGGTACATCCACTGACGTTAAAAAAATTTTTTATTGTTAATTTAAAAATTCACTATTCTTTTTGAAGCCACCCAGCACTCAGGGATTTTAAGAGAAACTTTAGAAGGGTTTTGGGTATCTGTTCCACTGCCAATAAGACTGCCACTGCCACTGCCACTGAGACAGCCATTGTCACTGGGACTGCCACTGAGACTGCCACTGCCACTGCCACAGACATTGCCACTGAAACTGCTACTGAGACTGCCACTGAGACTGCCACTTAGAATTCCACTGCCACTGCCAATGAGACTGCCAATGAGACTGCCACTGAGACTGCCACTGAGACTGCAACTGAGACTGCCACTGAGACTGCCACAGAGAGTGCCACTGAGAGTGCCACTGAGAGTGCCACTGAGAGTGACACCGAGAGTGCCACTGAGAGTGCCACTGAGAGTGCCACTGAGAGTGCCACTGAGAGTGCCACTGAGAGTGCCACTGAGAATGCCACTGAGGGTGCCACTGAGACTGCCACTGAGAGTGCCACTGAGTGCCACTGAGACTGCCACTGATAGTGCCACTGAGAGTGCCACTGAGGGTGCCACTGAGAGTGCCACCGAGAGTGCCACTGAGACTGCCACTGAGACTGCCACTGGGACTGCCACTGGGACTGCCACTGAGAGTGCTACTGAGAGTGCCACTGAGAGTGCCACTGAGAGTGCCACTGAGACTGCCACTGGGACTGCCACTGACACTGCCACTGAGAGTGCCACTGAGAGTGCCACTGAGAGTGCCACTGAGAGTGCCACTGAGAGTGCCACTAAGAGTGTCACTGAGAGTGCCACTGAGAGTGTCACTGAGAGTGATACTGAGAGTGATACTGAGACTGCCACTGAGACTGCCACTGGGACTGCCACTGAGACTGCCACTGAGAGTGCCACTGAGAGTGCCACTGAGAGTGTCACTGAGACTGCCACTGAGACTGCCACTGAGACTGCCACTGAGACTGCCACTGTTACTGCCACTGAGATTGCCACTGAGACTACCAGTGAGACTGCCACTGAGAGTGCCACTGAGACTGCCACTGAGAGTGCCACTGAGACTGCCACTGAGACTGCCACTGAGACTGCAACTAATACTGCCACTGAGACTGCCACCGAGACTGTCACTGTTACTGCCACTGAGATTGCCACTGAGACTACCAGTGAGACTGCCACTGAGATTGCCACTAAGAGTGCCACTGAGAGTGCCAATGAGACTGCCAATGAGACTGCCACTGGGACTGCCACTGAGATTGCCACTGAGACTGCCACTGAGAATGACACTGATAGTGCCACTGATAGTGCCACTGAGAGTGCCACTGAGAGTGCCACTGAGAGTGCCACTGAGAATGAAACTGATAGTGCCACTGATGGTGCCACTGAGATTGCCACTAAGAGTGCCACTGAGAGTGCCAATGAGACTGCCAATGAGACTGCCACTGGGACTGCCACTGAGATTGCCACTGAGACTGCCACTGAGAATGACACTGGTAGTGCCACTGATAGTGCCACTGAGAGTGCCACTGAGAGTGCCACTGAGAGTGCCACTGAAAGTGCCACTGAGACTGCCACTGAGACTGCCACTGAGAGTGCCACTGAGAGTGCCACTGAGAGTGCCACTGAGACTGCCACTGGGACTGCCACTGAGAGTGCCACTGAGAGTGCCACTGAGAGTGCCACTGAGACTGCCACTGGGACTGCCACTGACACTGCCACTGAGAGTGCCACTGAGAGTGCCACTGAGAGTGCCACTGAGAGTGCCACTGAGAGTGCCACTGAGAGTGTCACTGAGAGTGCCACTGAGAGTGATACTGAGAGTGATACTGAGACTGCCACTGAGACTGCCACTGGGACTGCCACTGAGACTGCCACTGAGAGTGCCACTGAGAGTGCCACTGTGAGTGCCACTGAGAGTGTCACTGAGACTGCCACTGAGACTGCCACTGAGACTGCCACTGAGACTGCCACTGTTACTGCCACTGAGATTGTCACTGAGACTACCAGTGAGACTGCCACTGAGAGTGCCACTGAGACTGCCACTGAGAGTGCCACTGAGACTGCCACTGAGACTGCCACTGAGACTGCAACTAATACTGCCACTGAGACTGCCACCGAGACTGGCACTGTTACTGCCACTGAGATTGCCACTGAGACTACCAGTGAGACTGCCACTGAGATTGCCACTAAGAGTGCCACTGAGAGTGCCAATGAGACTGCCAATGAGACTGCCACTGGGACTGCCACTGAGATTGCCACTGAGACTGCCACTGAGAATGACACTGATAGTGCCACTGATAGTGCCACTGAGATTGCCACTAAGAGTGCCACTGAGAGTGCCAATGAGACTGCCAATGAGACTGCCACTGGGACTGCCACTGAGATTGCCACTGAGACTGCCACTGAGAATGACACTGATAGTGCCACTGATAGTGCCACTGAGAGTGCCACTGAGAGTGCCACTGAGAGTGCCACTGAGACTGCCACTGAGACTGCCACTGAGAGTGCCACTGAGAGTGCCACTGAGAGTGCCACTGAGAGTGCCACTGAGACTGCCACTGGGACTGCCACTGAGAGTGCCACTGAGAGTGCCACTGAGAGTGCCACTGAGACTGCCACTGGGACTGCCACTGACACTGCCACTGAGAGTGCCACTGAGAGTGCCACTGAGAGTGCCACTGAGAGTGCCACTGAGAGTGTCACTGAGAGTGCCACTGAGAGTGATACTGAGAGTGATACTGAGACTGCCACTGAGACTGCCACTGGGACTGCCACTGAGACTGCCACTGAGAGTGCCACTGAGAGTGCCACTGTGAGTGCCACTGAGAGTGTCACTGAGACTGCCACTGAGACTGCCACTGAGACTGCCACTGAGACTGCCACTGTTACTGCCACTGAGATTGCCACTGAGACTACCAGTGAGACTGCCACTGAGAGTGCCACTGAGACTGCCACTGAGAGTGCCACTGAGACTGCCACTGAGACTGCAACTAATACTGCCACTGAGACTGCCACCGAGACTGTCACTGTTACTGCCACTGAGATTGCCACTGAGACTACCAGTGAGACTGCCACTGAGATTGCCACTGAGACCGCCACTGAGAATGACACTGATAGTGCCACTGAGAGTGACACTGATAGTGCCACTGAGAGTGCCACTGAGAGTGCCACTGAGAATGAAACTGAGAGTGCCACTGAGAGTGCCACTGAAAGTGCCACTGAGACTGCCACTGAGACTGCCACTGAGAGTGCCACTGAGAGTGCCACTGAGAGTGCCACTGAGAGTGCCACTGAGAGTGCCACTGAGACTGCCACTGGGACTGCCACTGAGACTGCCACTGAGAGTGCCACTGAGAGTGCCACTGAGAGTGCCACTGAGAGTGCCACTGAGAGTGCCACTGAGAGTGCCACCGAGATTGCCACTGAGAGTGCCACCGAGAGTGCCACTGAGAGTGCCACTAAGAGTGCCACTGAAAGTGCCACTGAGAGTGCCACTGAGACTGCCACTGAGACTGCCATTGAGACTGCCACTGAGATTGCCACTGAGATTGCCACTGAGAGTGCCACTGAGAGTGCCACTGAGAGTGCCACCGGGAGTGCCACCGGGAGTGCCACTGAGAGTTCCACTGAGAGTGCCACTGAGAGTGCCACTGAGAATGCCACTGAGAGTGCCACTGAGAGTGCCACTGAGAGTGCCACTGAGACTGCCACTGAGACTGCCACTGAGAGTGCCACTGAGTGCCACTGAGACTGCCACTGATGGTGCCACTGAGAGTGCCACTGAGGGTGCCACTGAGAGTGCCACCGAGAGTGCCACTGAGAGTGCCACTGAGAGTGCCACTGAGAGTGTCACTGAGAGTGCCACTGAGAGTGCCACTGAGAGTGCCACTGAGACTGCCACTGAGTGTGCCACTGAGGGTGCCACTGAGTGCCACTGAGACTGCCACTGATAGTGCCACTGATAGTGCCACTGAGAGTGCCACTGAGAGTGCCACTGAGAGTGCCACTGAGAATGAAACTGATAGTGCCACTGATGGTGCCACTGAGATTGCCACTAAGAGTGCCACTGAGAGTGCCAATGAGACTGCCAATGAGACTGCCACTGGGACTGCCACTGAGATTGCCACTGAGACTGCCACTGAGAATGACACTGGTAGTGCCACTGATAGTGCCACTGAGAGTGCCACTGAGAGTGCCACTGAGAGTGCCACTGAAAGTGCCACTGAGACTGCCACTGAGACTGCCACTGAGAGTGCCACTGAGAGTGCCACTGAGAGTGCCACTGAGACTGCCACTGGGACTGCCACTGAGAGTGCCACTGAGAGTGCCACTGAGAGTGCCACTGAGACTGCCACTGGGACTGCCACTGACACTGCCACTGAGAGTGCCACTGAGAGTGCCACTGAGAGTGCCACTGAGAGTGCCACTGAGAGTGCCACTGAGAGTGTCACTGAGAGTGCCACTGAGAGTGATACTGAGAGTGATACTGAGACTGCCACTGAGACTGCCACTGGGACTGCCACTGAGACTGCCACTGAGAGTGCCACTGAGAGTGCCACTGTGAGTGCCACTGAGAGTGTCACTGAGACTGCCACTGAGACTGCCACTGAGACTGCCACTGAGACTGCCACTGTTACTGCCACTGAGATTGTCACTGAGACTACCAGTGAGACTGCCACTGAGAGTGCCACTGAGACTGCCACTGAGAGTGCCACTGAGACTGCCACTGAGACTGCCACTGAGACTGCAACTAATACTGCCACTGAGACTGCCACCGAGACTGGCACTGTTACTGCCACTGAGATTGCCACTGAGACTACCAGTGAGACTGCCACTGAGATTGCCACTAAGAGTGCCACTGAGAGTGCCAATGAGACTGCCAATGAGACTGCCACTGGGACTGCCACTGAGATTGCCACTGAGACTGCCACTGAGAATGACACTGATAGTGCCACTGATAGTGCCACTGAGATTGCCACTAAGAGTGCCACTGAGAGTGCCAATGAGACTGCCAATGAGACTGCCACTGGGACTGCCACTGAGATTGCCACTGAGACTGCCACTGAGAATGACACTGATAGTGCCACTGATAGTGCCACTGAGAGTGCCACTGAGAGTGCCACTGAGAGTGCCACTGAGACTGCCACTGAGACTGCCACTGAGAGTGCCACTGAGAGTGCCACTGAGAGTGCCACTGAGAGTGCCACTGAGACTGCCACTGGGACTGCCACTGAGAGTGCCACTGAGAGTGCCACTGAGAGTGCCACTGAGACTGCCACTGGGACTGCCACTGACACTGCCACTGAGAGTGCCACTGAGAGTGCCACTGAGAGTGCCACTGAGAGTGCCACTGAGAGTGTCACTGAGAGTGCCACTGAGAGTGATACTGAGAGTGATACTGAGACTGCCACTGAGACTGCCACTGGGACTGCCACTGAGACTGCCACTGAGAGTGCCACTGAGAGTGCCACTGTGAGTGCCACTGAGAGTGTCACTGAGACTGCCACTGAGACTGCCACTGAGACTGCCACTGAGACTGCCACTGTTACTGCCACTGAGATTGCCACTGAGACTACCAGTGAGACTGCCACTGAGAGTGCCACTGAGACTGCCACTGAGAGTGCCACTGAGACTGCCACTGAGACTGCAACTAATACTGCCACTGAGACTGCCACCGAGACTGTCACTGTTACTGCCACTGAGATTGCCACTGAGACTACCAGTGAGACTGCCACTGAGATTGCCACTGAGACCGCCACTGAGAATGACACTGATAGTGCCACTGAGAGTGACACTGATAGTGCCACTGAGAGTGCCACTGAGAGTGCCACTGAGAATGAAACTGAGAGTGCCACTGAGAGTGCCACTGAAAGTGCCACTGAGACTGCCACTGAGACTGCCACTGAGAGTGCCACTGAGAGTGCCACTGAGAGTGCCACTGAGAGTGCCACTGAGAGTGCCACTGAGACTGCCACTGGGACTGCCACTGAGACTGCCACTGAGAGTGCCACTGAGAGTGCCACTGAGAGTGCCACTGAGAGTGCCACTGAGAGTGCCACTGAGAGTGCCACCGAGATTGCCACTGAGAGTGCCACCGAGAGTGCCACTGAGAGTGCCACTAAGAGTGCCACTGAAAGTGCCACTGAGAGTGCCACTGAGACTGCCACTGAGACTGCCATTGAGACTGCCACTGAGATTGCCACTGAGATTGCCACTGAGAGTGCCACTGAGAGTGCCACTGAGAGTGCCACTGAGAGTGCCACCGGGAGTGCCACCGGGAGTGCCACTGAGAGTTCCACTGAGAGTGCCACTGAGAGTGCCACTGAGAATGCCACTGAGAGTGCCACTGAGAGTGCCACTGAGAGTGCCACTGAGACTGCCACTGAGACTGCCACTGAGAGTGCCACTGAGTGCCACTGAGACTGCCACTGATGGTGCCACTGAGAGTGCCACTGAGGGTGCCACTGAGAGTGCCACCGAGAGTGCCACTGAGAGTGCCACTGAGAGTGCCACTGAGAGTGTCACTGAGAGTGCCACTGAGAGTGCCACTGAGAGTGCCACTGAGACTGCCACTGAGTGTGCCACTGAGGGTGCCACTGAGTGCCACTGAGACTGCCACTGATAGTGCCACTGATAGTGCCACTGAGAGTGCCACTGAGAGTGCCACTGATAGTGCCACTGAGAGTGCCACTGAGAGTGCCACTGAGAGTGCCACGGAGAGTGCCACTGAGAGTGCCACCGAGATTGCCACTGAGACTGCCACTGAGAGTGCCACTGAGAGTGCCACTGAGAGTGCCACTGAGAGTGCCACTGAGACTGCCACTGAGAGTGCCACTGAGTGCCACTGAGACTGCCACTGATAGTGCCACTGAGGGTGCCACTGAGTGCCACTGAGACTGCCACTGATAGTGCCACTGAGAGTGCCACTGAGGGTGCCACTGAGAGTGCCACCGAGAGTGCCACTGAGAGTGCCACTGAGAGTGCCACTGAGAGTGCCACTGAAAGTGACACTGAGAGTGCCACTGAGAGTGCCACTGAGTGCCACTGAGACTGCCACTGATAGTGCCACTGAGAGTGCCACTGAGGGAGCCACTGAGAGTGCCACCGAGAGTGCCACTGAGACTGCCACTGAGAGTGCCACTGAGAGTGCCACTGAGAGTGCCACTGAGAGTGCCACTGAGAGTGCCACTGAGAGTGCCACTGAGAGTGCCACCGAGATTGCCACTGAGACTGCCACTGAGAGTGCCACTGAGAGTGCCACTGAGAGTGCCACTGAGACTGCCACTGAGAGTGCCACTGAGTGCCACTGAGACTGCCACTGAGAGTGCCACTGAGGGTGCCACTGAGAGTGCCACCGAGAGTGCCACTGAGACTGCCACTGAGAGTGCCACTGAGGGTGCCACTGAGAGTGCCACTGAGAGTGCCACTGAGAGTGCCATTGAGAGTGCCACTGAGACTGCCACTGAGGGTGCCACTGAGAGTGCCACCGAGAGTGCCACCGAGAGTGAAACCGAGAGTGCCACTGAGAGTGCCACTGAGAGTGCCACTGAGAGTGCCACTGAGAGTGCCACTGAAACTGCCACTGAGAGTGCCACTGAGAGTGCCACTGAGGGTGCCACTGAGTGTGCCACTGAGAGTGCCACTGAGAGTGCCACTAAGACTGCCACTGAGACTGCCACTGAGACTGCCACTGAGACTGCCACTGAGACTGCCACTGAGTGTTTTAGGTATCGGTAAAAAATTCATAGTTCAACAATTATGGCGCTAACAATTTATTTTAAAGGGGTACATCCACTGACGTTTAAAAAAATTATTGTTAATTTAAAAATTCACTTTGCATTTTCAAAGCCACCCAGCATTCAGGGATTGTAAGAGAAGCTTTAGAAAGATCTTAGATATCTGCAAAAAATTCATAGTACAAAAATTATAACGCTAACAAATTATTTTAAAGAGGTATATTCTCTGACGTTAAAAAAATTTTTATTGTTAATTTGAAAATTCACTATGCATTTTTGAAGACACCCAGCAGTCAGGGATTTTAAGAGAAGCTTTAAAAGTGTCTTAAATATCTGTGAAAAATTCATAGTTCAACAATTATAACGCTAACAATTTATTTTAAAGGGGTATATCCACTGACGATAAAAAATTTTTTTATTGTAAATTTAAAAATTCACTATGCATTTATGAAGACACCCAGCAGTCAGGGATTTTAAGAGAAGTTTTAAAAGTGTCTTAGGTATCTGCAAAAAATTCATAGTTCAACAATTATAACGCTAAATATTTATTTTAAAGGGGTACTTCCATTGACGTTAAAAAAAATTTTTATTGTTAATTTAAAAATTCACTATGGATTTTCAAAGCCATCCAGGAATCAGAGATTTTAAGAGAAGCTTTGAAAGTATCTTAGATATCTGTAAAAAATTCATAGTTCAGCAATTGTAACGCTAACAATTTATTTTGAAGTGGTATATCCATTGACGTTAAAAAAATATTTTATTGATAGTTTAAAAATTCACTATGCATTTTTGAAACCACTCAGTACTCAGAAATTTTAAGAGAAGCTTTAAAAGTGTCTTAGCTATCTGTGAAAAATTCGTAGTTCAACAATTATAACGCTAATAATTTATTTTAAAGGTGTATATCCACTGACGTGAAAAATTTTTTTTATTGCTTTTTTAAAAATTCGCTATGAATTTTCCAAGCCACCTAGCACTCAGGGATTTTAAGAGAAGCTTTAAAAGTGTCTTAGATATCTGTAAAAAATTCATAGTACAACAATTATAACGCTAACAATTTATTATAAAGAGGTACATCCACTGACGTTAAAAAAAAAATTATTGTTAATTTAAAAATTCACTATGCATTTTTGAAGCTACCCAGCACTCTGGAATTTTAAAGGAAGCTTTAGAAGTGTCTTGGGTAACTACAAAAAATTCATGGTTCAACAATTATAACGCTAACAATTTATTTTAAAGGGGTATATTTACCGACGTGAAAAATTTTTTTATTGTTTATTTAAAAATCCACTATGGATTTTCTAAGCCACCCAGCACTCTGAAATTTTAAAGGAGGCTTTAGAAGTGTCTTAGGTAACTGTAAAAAATTCATGGTTCAACAATTATAACGCCAACAATTTATTTTAAAGGGGTATATTCACCGACGTGAAAAATTTTTTTATTGTTAATTTAAAAATCCACTATGGATTTTCTAAGCCACCCAGCACTCTGAAATTTTAAAGGAGGCTTTAGAAGTGTCTTAGGTAACTGTAAAAAATTCATGGTTCAACAATTATAACGCCAACAATTTATTTTAAAGGGGTATATTCACCGACGTGAAAAATTTTTTTATTGTTAATTTAAAAATTCACTATGGATTTTCCAAGCCACCCAGCACTCAGGGATTTTAAGTGAAACTTTAGAAGTGTCTTAGGTTTCTGTAAAAAATTCATAGTTCAACAATTATTACGCTAACCATTTATTTTAAAAAGGTACATCCACTGACGTTAAAAAAAATTTGTATTGTTAATTTAAAAATTCACTATGCATTTTTGAAGCCACCCAGCACTCAGGGATTTTAAGAGAAGCTTTAAAAGTGTCTCAAATATCTGTAAAAAATTCATAGTACATCAATTTTAACGCTAACAATTTATTATAAAGAGGTACATCCACTGACGTTAAAAAAAAAATATTGTTAATTTGAAAATTCACTATGCATTTTCGAAGCCACCCAGCATTCAGAAATTTTAACGGAAGCTTTAGAAGTGTCTTAGGTAACTGTAAAAAATTCATGGTTCAACAATTATAACGCTAACAATTTATTTTAAAGGGGTACATTCACTGACGTGAAAAAATTTTTTTATTGTTTATTTAAAAATTCACTATGGATTTTCAAAGAAACCCAGCACCCAGGGATTTTAAGAGAAGCTTTATAAGTGTCTTAGATATCTGTAAAAAATTCATAGTGCAACAATTATAACGCTAACAATTTATTTTAAAGGGGTACATCCACAGACGTTAAAAAAAAATATATTGTTTATTTAAAAATTCACTATGGATTTTCAAAGCAACCCAGCACACAGGGATTTTAAGAGAAGTTTTAAAAGTGTCTTAGATATCTGTAAAAAATTCATAGTACAACAATTATAACGCTAACAATTTATTTTAAAGGGGTACATTCACTGACGATAAAATTTTATTTTATTGTTTATTTAAAAATTCTCTATTAATTTTCAAAGCCACCTAGCACTCAGGGATTTTAAGAGAAGCTTTAAAAGGGTCTTAGATATCTGTGAAAAATTCATAGTACAACAATTATAACGCTAACAATTTATTTACAGGGGTACATCCACTGACGTTAAAAAAATTTTTTATTGTTAATTTAAAATTTCACTATTCTTTTTGAAGCCACCCAGCACTCAGGGATTTTAAGAGAAAATTTAGAAGGGTTTTGGGTATCTGTTCCACTGCCAATAAGACTGCCACTGCCACTGCCACTGAGACAGCCATTGTCACTGGGACTGCCACTGAGACTGCCACTGCCACTGCCACAGACATTGCCACTGAAACTGCTACTGATACTGCCACTTAGAATTCCACTGCCACTGCCAATGAGACTGCCAATGAGACTGCCACTGAGACTGCCACTGAGACTGCCACTGAGACTGCAACTGAGACTGCCACTGAGACTGCCACAGAGAGTGCCACTGAGAGTGCCACTGAGAGTGACACCGAGAGTGCCACTGAAAGTGCCACTGAGAGTGCCACTGAGAGTGCCACTGAGAGTGCCACTGAGAGTGCCACTGAGAGTGCCACTGAGAATGCCACTGAGGGTGCCACTGAGACTGCCACTGAGAGTGCCACTGAGTGCCACTGAGTGCCACTGAGACTGCCACTGATAGTGCCACTGAGAGTGCCACTGAGAGTGCCACTGAGAGTGCCACTGAGGGTGCCACTGAGAGTGCCACCGAGAGTGCCACTGAGACTGCCACTGAGACTGCCACTGGGACTGCCACTGGGACTGCCACTGAGAGTGCTACTGAGAGTGCCACTGAGATTGCCACTGAGAGTGCCACTGGGACTGCCACTGACACTGCCACTGACACTGCCACTGAGAGTGCCACTGAGAGTGCCACTGAGAGTGCCACTGAGAGTGCCACTGAGAGTGCCACTGAGAGTGCCACTGAGAGTGTCACTGAGAGTGCCACTGAGAGTGTCACTGAGAGTGATACTGAGAGTGATACTGAGACTGCCACTGAGACTGCCACTGGGACTGCCACTGAGACTGCCACTGAGAGTGCCACTGAGAGTGCCACTGAGAGTGCCACTGTGAGTGCCACTGAGACTGCCACTGAGTCTGCCACTGAGACTGCCACTGAGACTGCCACTGTTACTGCCACTGAGATTGCCACTGAGACTACCAGTGAGACTGCCACTGAGAGTGCCACTGAGACTGCCACTGAGAGTGCCACTGAGACTGCCACTGAGACTGCCACTGAGACTGCAACTAATACTGCCACTGAGACTGCCACCGAGACTGTCACTGTTACTGCCACTGAGATTGCCACTGAGACTACCAGTGAGACTGCCACTGAGATTGCCACTGAGAGTGCCACTGAGAGTGCCAATGAGACTGCCAATGAGACTGCCACTGGGACTGCCACTGAGATTGCCACTGAGACTGCCACTGAGAGTGCCACTGAGAGTGCCACTGAGACTGCCACTGAGACTGCTACTGGGACTGCCACTGAGACTGCCACTGAGAGTGCCACTGAGAGTGCCACTGAGAATGAAACTGAGAGTGCCACTGAGAGTGCCACTGAAAGTGCCACTGAGACTGCTACTGAGACTGCCACTGAGAGTGCCACTGAGAGTGCCACTGAGAGTGCCACTGAGACTGCCACTGAGACTGCTACTGGGACTGCCACTGAGACTGCCACTGAGAGTGCCACTGAGAGTGCCACTGAGAGTGCCACTGAGAGTGCCACTAAGAGTGCCACTGAGAGTGCCACCGAGATTGCCACTGAGAGTTCCACCGAGAGTGCCACTGAGAGTGCCACTGAGAGTGCCACTAAGAGTGCCACTGAGAGTGCCACTGAGAGTGCCACTGAGACTGCCACTGAGACTGCCATTGAGACTGCCACTGAGATTGCCACTGAGATTGCCACTGAGATTGCCACTGAGAGTGCCACTGAGAGTGCCACTGAGACTGCCACTGAGACTAATAATGGGATTGCCACTGAGACTGCCACTGAGAGTGCCACTGAGAGTGCCACTAAGAGTGCCACTGAGACTGCCACTGAGAGTGCCACTGAGACTGCCACTGAGACTGCCATTGAGACTGCCACTGAGATTGCCACTGAGATTGCCACTGAGATTGCCACTGAGAGTGCCACTGAGAGTGCCACTGAGACTGCCACTGAGACTAATAATGGGATTGCCACTGAGACTGCCACTGAGAGTGCCACTGAGAGTGCCTCTGAGACTGCCACTGAGACTGCCATTGAGACTGCCACTGAGATTGCCACTGAGATTGCCACTGAGATTGCCACTGAGAGTGCCATTGAGAGTGCCACTGAGACTGCAACTGAGACTGCTACTGGGACTGCCACTGAGACTGCCACTGAGAGTGCCACTGAGAGTGCCATTGAGACTGCCACTGAGACTGCCACTGAGACTGCCACTGAGAGTGCCACCGAGAGTGCCACTGAGGCTGCCACTGAGAGTGCCACTGAGAGTGCCACCGAGAGTGCCACTGAGACTGCCATTGAGACTGCCACTGAGATTGCCACTGAGAGTGCCACTGAGACTGTCACTGAGACTGATACTGGGATTGCCACTGATACTGCCACTGAGAGTGCCACTGAGAGTGCCACCGGGAGTGCCACTGAGAGTGCCACCGGGAGTGCCACTGAGAGTGCCACTGAGAGTGCCACTGAGAGTGCCACTGAGAATGCCACTGAGAGTGCCACTGAGAGTGCCACTGAGAGTGCCACTGAGACTGCCACTGAGACTGCCACTGAGAGTGCCACTGAGTGCCAATGAGTGCCACTGAGACTGCCACTGATAGTGCCACTGAGAGTGCCACTGAGGGTGCCACTGAGAGTGCCACCGAGAGTGCCACTGAGACTGCTACTGAGAGTGCCACTGAGAGTGCCACTGAGAGTGCCACTGAGAGTGCCACTGAGAGTGCCACTGAGAGTGCCACTGAGACTGCCACTGAGAGTGCCACTGAGGGTGCCACTGAGTGCCACTGAGACTGCCACTGATAGTGCCACTGAGAGTGCCACTGAGAGTGCCACTGAGACTGTTACTGAGAGTGCCACTGAGTGCCACTGAGACTGCCACTGATAGTGCCACTGAGAGTGCCACTGAGGGTGCCACTGAGAGTGCCACGGAGAGTGCCACTGAGAGTGCCACCGAGATTGCCACTGAGACTGCCACTGAGAGTGCCACTGAGAGTGCCACTGAGAGTGCCACTGAGAGTGCCACTGAGAGTGCCACTGAGAGTGCCACTGAGAGTGCCACTGAGACTGCCACTGATAGTGCCACTGAGTGCCACTGAGACTGCCACTGATAGTGCCACTGAGGGTGCCACTGAGTGCCACTGAAACTGCCACTGATAGTGCCACTGAGAGTGCCACTGAGGGTGCCACTGGGAGTGCCACCGAGAGTGCCACTGAGAGTGCCACTGAGAGTGCCACTGAGTGTGCCACTGAGAGTGCCACTGAGAGTGCCACTGAGAGTGCCACTGAGTGCCACTGAGACTGCCACTGATAGTGCCACTGAGAGAGCCACTGAGGGAGCCACTGAGAGTGCCACCGAGAGTGCCACTGAGACTGCCACTGAGAGTGCCACTGAGAGTGCCACTGAGAGTGCCACTGAGAGTGCCACTGAGAGTGCCACTGAGAGTGCCACTGAGAGTGCCACCGAGATTGCCACTGAGACTGCCACTGAGAGTGCCACTAAGAGTGCCACTGAGAGTGCCACTGAGAGTGCCACTGAGAGTGCCACTGAGAGTGCCACTGAGAGTGCCACTGAGAGTGCCACTGAGAGTGCCACTGAGACTGCCACTGAGAGTGCCACTGAGTGCCACTGAGACTGCCACTGAGAGTGCCACTGAGGGTGCCACTGAGAGTGCCACCGAGAGTGCCACTGAGACTGCCACTGAGAGTGCCACTGAGAGTGCCACTGAGAGTGCCACTGAGAGTGCCATTGAGAGTGCCACTGAGACTGCCACTGAGAGTGCCACTGAGACTGCCACTGATAGTGCCACTGAGAGTGCCACTGAGAGTGCCACTGAGGGTGCCACTGAGAGTGCCACCGAGAGTGCCACCGAGAGTGCCACCGAGAGTGCCACTGAGAGTGCCACTGAGAGTGCCACTGAGAGTGCCACTGAGAGTGCCACTGAAACTGTCACTGAGAGTGCCACTGAGAGTGCCACTGAGGGTGCCACTGAGAGTGCCACCGAGAGTGCCACTGAGAGTGCCACTGAGAGTGCCACTGAGAGTGCCACTGAGTGTGCCACTGAGAGTGCCACTAAGACTGCCACTGAGACTGCCACTGAGACTGCCACTGAGACTGCCACAGAGACTGCCACTGAGACTGCCACTGAGCGTTTTAGGTATCGGTAAAAAATTCATAGTTCAACAATTATGGCGCTAACAATTTATTTTAAAGGGGTACATCCACTGACGTTTAAAAAAATTATTGTTAATTTAAAAATTCACTTTGCATTTTCAAAGCCACCCAGCATTCAGGGATTGTAAGAGAAGCTTTAGAAGGATCTTAGATATCTGCAAAAAATTCATAGTACAAAAATTATAACGCTAACAAATTATTTTAAAGAGGTATATTCTCTGACGTTAAAAAAATTTTTATTGTTAATTTGAAAATTCACTATGCATTTTTGAAGACACCCAGCAGTCAGGGATTTTAAGAGAAGCTTTAAAAGTGTCTTAAATATCTGTGAAAAATTCATAGTTCAACAATTATAACGCTAACAATTTATTTTAAAGGGGTATATCCACTGACGATAAAAAATTTTTTTATTGTAAATTTAAAAATTCACTATGCATTTTTGAAGACACCCAGCAGTCAGGGATTTTGAGAGAAGTTTTAAAAGTGTCTTAGGTATCTGCAAAAAATTCATAGTTCAACAATTATAACGCTAAATATTTATTTTAAAGAGGTACATCCATTGACGTTAAAAAAAATTTTTATTGTTAATTTAAAAATTCACTATGGATTTTCAAAGCCATCCAGGAATCAGGGATTTTAAGAGAAGCTTTGAAAGTGTCTTAGATATCTGTAAAAAATTCATAGTTCAGCAATTGTAACGCTAACAATTTATTTTGAAGTGGTATATCCATTGACGTTAAAAAAATATTTTATTGATAGTTTAAAAATTCACTATGCATTTTTGAAACCACTCAGTACTCAGAAATTTTAAGAGAAGCTTTAAAAGTGTCTTAGCTATCTGTGAAAAATTCGTAGTTCAACAATTATAACGCTAATAATTTATTTTAAAGGTGTATATCCACTGACGTGAAAAATTTTTTTTATTGCTTTTTTAAAAATTCGCTATGAATTTTCCAAGCCACCTAGCACTCAGGGATTTTAAGAGAAGCTTTAAAAGTGTCTTAGATATCTGCAAAAAATTCATAGTACAACAATTATAACGCTAACAATTTATTATAAAGAGGTACATCCACTGACGTTAAAAAAAAAAAATTATTGTTAATTTAAAAATTCACTATGCATTTTTGAAGCTACCCAGCACTCTGGAATTTTAAAGGAAGCTTTAGAAGTGTCTTAGGTAACTGTAGAAAATTCATGGTTCAACAATTATAACGCTAACAATTTATTATAAAGAGGTACATCCACTGACGTTAAAAAAAAAATTATTGTTAATTTAAAAATTCACTATGCATTTTTGAAGCTACCCAGCACTCTGAAATTTTAAAAGAAGCTTTAGAAGTGTCTTAGGTAACTACAAAAAATTCATGGTTCAACAATTATAACGCTAACAATTTATTTTAAAGGGGTATATTTACCGACGTGAAAAATTTTTTTATTGTTTATTTAAAAATCCACTATGGATTTTCTAAGCCACCCAGCACTCTGAAATTTTAAAGGAGGCTTTAGAAGTGTCTTAGGTAACTGTAAAAAATTCATGGTTCAACAATTATAACGCCAACAATTTATTTTAAAGGGGTATATTCACCGACGTGAAAAATTTTTTTATTGTTAATTTAAAAATCCACTATGGATTTTCTAAGCCACCCAGCACTCTGAAATTTTAAAGGAGGCTTTAGAAGTGTCTTAGGTAACTGTAAAAAATTCATGGTTCAACAATTATAACGCCAACAATTTATTTTAAAGGGACATATTCACCGACGTGAAAAATTTTTTTATTGTTAATTTAAAAATTCACTATGGATTTTCCAAGCCACCCAGCACTCAGGGATTTTAAGTGAAACTTTAGAAGTGTCTTAGGTTTCTGTAAAAAATTCATAGTTCAACAATTATTACGCTAACCATTTATTTTAAAAAGGTACATCCACTGACGTTAAAAAAAATTTGTATTGTTAATTTAAAAATTCACTATGCATTTTTGAAGCCACCCAGCACTCAGGGATTTTAAGAGAAGCTTTAAAAGTGTCTCAAATATCTGTAAAAAATTCATAGTACAACAATTTTAACGCTAACAATTTATTATAGAGAGGTACATCCACTGACGTTAAAAAAAAATTGTTAATTTAAAAATTCACTATGCATTTTCGAAGCCACCCAGCATTCAGAAATTTTAACGGAAGCTTTAGAAGTGTCTTAGGTAACTGTAAAAAATTCATGGTTCAACAATTATAACGCTAACAATTTATTTTAAAGGGGTACATTCACTGACGTGAAAAAATTTTTTTATTGTTTATTTAAAAATTCACTATGGATTTTCAAAGAAACCCAGCACCCAGGGATTTTAAGAGAAGCTTTATAAGTGTCTTAGATATCTGTAAAAAATTCATAGTGCAACAATTATAACGCTAACAATTTATTTTAAAGGGGTACATCCACAGACGTTAAAAAAAAATATATTGTTTATTTAAAAATTCACTATGGATTTTCAAAGCAACCCAGCACACAGGGATTTTAAGAGAAGTTTTAAAAGGGTCTTAGATATCTGTAAAAAATTCATAGTACAACAATTATAACGCTAACAATTTATTTTAAAGGGGTACATTCACTGACGATAAAATTTTATTTTATTGTTTATTTAAAAATTCTCTATTAATTTTCAAAGCCACCTAGCACTCAGGGATTTTAAGAGAAGCTTTAAAAGGGTCTTAGATATCTGTGAAAAATTCATAGTACAACAATTATAACGCTAACAATTTATTTACAGGGGTACATTCACTGACGTTAAAAAAATTTTTTATTGTTAATTTAAAAATTCACTATTCTTTTTGAAGCCACCCAGCACTCAGGGATTTTAAGAGAAACTTTAGAAGGGTTTTGGGTATCTGTTCCACTGCCAATAAGACTGCCACTGCCACTGCCACTGAGACAGCCATTGTCACTGGGACTGCCACTGAGACTGCCACTGCCACTGCCACAGACATTGCCACTGAAACTGCTACTGAGACTGCCACTGAGACTGCCACTTAGAATTCCACTGCCACTGCCAATGAGACTGCCAATGAGACTGCCACTGAGACTGCCACTGAGACTGCAACTGAGACTGCCACTGAGACTGCCACAGAGAGTGCCACTGAGAGTGCCACTGAGAGTGACACCGAGAGTGCCACTGAGAGTGCCACTGAGAGTGCCACTGAGAGTGCCACTGAGAGTGCCACTGAGAGTGCCACTGAGAATGCCACTGAGGGTGCCACTGAGACTGCCACTGAGAGTGCCACTGAGTGCCACTGAGACTGCCACTGATAGTGCCACTGAGAGTGCCACTGAGGGTGCCACTGAGAGTGCCACCGAGAGTGCCACTGAGACTGCCACTGAGACTGCCACTGGGACTGCCACTGAGAGTGCTACTGAGAGTGCCACTGAGAGTGCCACTGAGAGTGCCACTGAGACTGCCACTGGGACTGCCACTGACACTGCCACTGAGAGTGCCACTGAGAGTGCCACTGAGAGTGCCACTGAGAGTGCCACTGAGAGTGCCACTGAGAGTGTCACTGAGAGTGCCACTGAGAGTGTCACTGAGAGTGATACTGAGAGTGATACTGAGACTGCCACTGAGACTGCCACTGGGACTGCCACTGAGACTGCCACTGAGAGTGCCACTGAGAGTGCCACTGAGAGTGCCACTGAGAGTGTCACTGAGAGTGCCACTAAGAGTGTCACTGAGAGTGCCACTGAGAGTGTCACTGAGAGTGATACTGAGAGTGATACTGAGACTGCCACTGAGACTGCCACTGGGACTGCCACTGAGACTGCCACTGAGAGTGCCACTGAGAGTGTCACTGAGACTGCCACTGAGACTGCCACTGAGACTGCCACTGAGACTGCCACTGTTACTGCCACTGAGATTGCCACTGAGACTACCAGTGAGACTGCCACTGAGAGTGCCACTGAGACTGCCACTGAGAGTGCCACTGAGACTGCCACTGAGACTGCCACTGAGACTGCAACTAATACTGCCACTGAGACTGCCACCGAGACTGTCACTGTTACTGCCACTGAGATTGCCACTGAGACTACCAGTGAGACTGCCACTGAGATTGCCACTGAGAGTGCCACTGAGAGTGCCAATGAGACTGCCAATGAGACTGCCACTGGGACTGCCACTGAGATTGCCACTGAGACTGCCACTGAGAATGACACTGATAGTGCCACTGATAGTGCCACTGAGAGTGCCACTGAGAGTGCCACTGAGAGTGCCACTGAGAATGAAACTGAGAGTGCCACTGAGAGTGCCACTGAAAGTGCCACTGAGACTGCCACTGAGACTGCCACTGAGAGTGCCACTGAGAGTGCCACTGAGAGTGCCACTGAGACTGCCACTGGGACTGCCACTGAGAGTGCCACTGAGTGTGCCACTGAGAGTGCCACTGAGACTGCCACTGGGACTGCCACTGACACTGCCACTGAGAGTGCCACTGAGAGTGCCACTGAGAGTGCCACTGAGAGTGACACTGAGAGTGCCACTGAGAGTGTCACTGAGAGTGATACTGAGAGTGATACTGAGACTGCCACTGAGACTGCCACTGGGACTGCCACTGAGACTGCCACTGAGAGTGCCACTGAGAGTGCCACTGTGAGTGCCACTGAGGGTGTCACTGAGACTGCCACTGAGACTGCCACTGAGACTGCCACTGAGAGTGCCACTGAGAGTGCCACTGAGAGTGCCACTGAGAGTGCCACTGAGAGTGCCACTGAGACTGCCACTGGGACTGCCACTGAGACTGCCACTGAGAGTGCCACTGAGAGTGCCACTGAGAGTGCCACTGAGAGTGCCACTGAGAGTGCCACCGAGATTGCCACTGAGAGTGCCACCGAGAGTGCCACTGAGAGTGCCACTGAGAGTGTAACTAAGAGTGCCACTGAGAGTGCCACTGAGAGTGCCACTGAGACTGCCACTGAGACTGCCATTGAGACTGCCACTGAGATTGCCACTGAGATTGCCACTGAGAGTGCCACTGAGAGTGCCACTGAGAGTGCCACTGAGAGTGCCACCGGGAGTGCCACTGAGAGTGCCACTGAGAGTGCCACTGAGAATGCCACTGAGAGTGCCACTGAGAGTGCCACTGAGAGTGCCACTGAGACTGCCACTGAGACTGCCACTGAGAGTGCCACTGAGTGCCACTGAGACTGCCAGTGATAGTGCCACTGAGAGTGCCACTGAGGGTGCCACTGAGAGTGCCACCGAGAGTGCCACTGAGACTGCCACTGAGAGTGCCACTGAGAGTGCCATTGAGAGTGCCACTGAGAGTGTCACTGAGAGTGCCACTGAGAGTGCCACTGAGAGTGCCACTGAGACTGCCACTGAGAGTGCCACTGAGGGTGCCACTGAGTGCCACTGAGACTGCCACTGATAGTGCCACTGATAGTGCCACTGAGAGTGCCAATGAGAGTGCCACTCAGACTGCCACTGAGAGTGCCACTGAGTGCCACTGAGACTGCCACTGATAGTGCCACTGAGAGTGCCACTGAGAGTTCCACTGAGAGTGCCACGGAGAGTGCCACTGAGAGTGCCACCGAGATTGCCACTGAGACTGCCACTGAGAGTGCCACTGAGAGTGCCACTGAGAGTGCCACTGAGAGTGCCACTGAGAGTGCCACTGAGAGTGCCACTGAGAGTGCCACTGAGAGTGCCACTGAGAGTGCCACTGAGACTGCCACTGAGAGTGCCACTGAGTGCCACTGAGACTGCCGCTGATAGTGCCACTGAGGGTGCCACTGAGTGCCACTGAGACTGCCACTGATAGTGCCACTGAGAGTGCCACTGAGGATGCCACTGAGAGTGCCACCGAGAGTGCCACTGAGAGTGCCACTGAGAGTGCCACTGAGAGTGCCACTGAGTGTGCCACTGAGAGTGCCACTGAGTGCCACTGAGACTGCCACTGATAGTGCCACTGAGAGTGCCACTGAGGGAGCCACTGAGAGTGCCACCGAGAGTGCCACTGAGACTGCCACTGAGAGTGCCACTGAGAGTGCCACTGAGAGTGCCACTGAGAGTGCCACTGAGAGTGCCACTGAGAGTGCCACTGAGAGTGCCACTGAGAGTGCCACCGAGATTGCCACTGAGACTGCCACTGAGAGTGCTACTGAGAGTGCCACTGAGAGTGCCACTGAGAGTGCCACTGAGAGTGCCACTGAGAGTGCCACTGAGACTGCCACTGAGAGTGCCACTGAGTGCCACTGAGACTGCCACTGAGAGTGCCACTGAGGGTGCCACTGAGAGTGCCACCGAGAGTGCCACTGAGACTGCCACTGAGAGTGCCACTGAGAGTGCCACTGAGAGTGCCACTGAGAGTGCCATTGAGAGTGCCACTGAGACTGCCACTGAGAGTGCCACTGAGACTGCCACTGATAGTGCCACTGAGAGTGCCACTGAGGGTGCCACTGAGAGTGCCACCGAGAGTGCCACCGAGAGTGCCACCGAGAGTGCCACTGAGAGTGCCACTGAGAGTGCCACTGAGAGTGCCACTAAGAGTGCCACTGAAACTGCCACTGAGAGTGCCACTGAGAGTGCCACTGAGGGTGCCACTGAGAGTGCCACCGAGAGTGCCACTGAGAGTGCCACTGAGAGTGCCACTGAGGGTGCCACTGAGTGTGCCACTGAGAGTGCCACTGAGAGTGCCACTAAGACTGTCACTGAGACTGCCACTGAGACTGCCACTGAGACTGCCACTGAGACTGCCACAGAGACTGCCACTGAGCGTTTTAGGTATCGGTAAAAAATTCATAGTTCAACAATTATGGCGCTAACAATTTATTTTAAAGGGGTACATCCACTGACGTTTAAAAAAATTATTGTTAATTTAAAAATTCGCTTTGCATTTTCAAAGCCACCCAGCATTCAGGGATTGTAAGAGAAGCTTTAGAAGGATCTTAGATATCTGCAAAAAATTCATAGTACAAAAATTATAACGCTAACAAATTATTTTAAAGAGGTATATACTCTGACGTTAAAAAAATTTTTATTGTTAATTTGAAAATTCACTATGCATTTTTGAAGACACCCAGCAGTCAGGGATTTTAAGAGAAGCTTTAAAAGTGTCTTAAATATCTGTGAAAAATTCATAGTTCAACAATTATAACGCTAACAATTTATTTTAAAGGGGTATATCCACTGACGATAAAAAATTTTTTTATTGTAAATTTAAAAATTCACTATGCATTTTTGAAGACACCCAGCAGTCAGGGATTTTAAGAGAAGTTTTAAAAGTGTCTTAGGTATCTGCAAAAAATTCATAGTTCAACAATTATAACGCTAAATATTTATTTTAAAGGGGTACTTCCTTTGACGTTAAAAAAAATTTTTATTGTTAATTTAAAAATTCACTATGGATTTTCAAAGCCATCCAGGAATCAGGGATTTTAAGAGAAGCTTTGAAAGTGTCTTAGATATCTGTAAAAAATTCATAGTTCAGCAATTGTAACGCTAACAATTTATTTTGAAGTGGTATATCCATTGACGTAAAAAAATATTTTATTGATAGTTTAAAAATTCACTATGCATTTTTGAAACCACTCAGTACTCAGAAATTTTAAGAGAAGCTTTAAAAGTGTCTTAGCTATCTGTGAAAAATTCGTAGTTCAACAATTATAACGCTAATAATTTATTTTAAAGGTGTATATCCACTGACGTGAAAAATTTTTTTTATTGCTTTTTTAAAAATTCGCTATGAATTTTCCAAGCCACCTAGCACTCAGCGATTTTAAGAGAAGCTTTAAAAGTGTCTTAGATATCTGTAAAAAATTCATAGTACAACAATTATAACGCTAACAATTAATTATAAAGAGGTACATCCACTGACGTTAAAAAAAAAATTATTGTTAATTTAAAAATTCACTATGCATTTTTGAAGCTACCCAGCACTCTGAAATTTTAAAAGAAGCTTTAGAAGTGTCTTGGGTAACTACAAAAAATTCATGGTTCAACAATTATAACGCCAACAATTTATTTTAAAGGGGTATATTCACCGACGTGAAAAATTTTTTTATTGTTAATTTAAAAATTCACTATGGATTTTCCAAGCCACCCAGCACTCAGGGATTTTAAGTGAAACTTTAGAAGTGTCTTAGGTTTCTGTAAAAAATTCATAGTTCAACAATTATTACGCTAACCATTTATTTTAAAAAGGTACATCCACTGACGTTAAAAAAAATTTGTATTGTTAATTTAAAAATTCACTATGCATTTTTGAAGCCACCCAGCACTCAGGGATTTTAAGAGAAGCTTTAAAAGTGTCTCAAATATCTGTAAAAAATTCATAGTACATCAATTTTAACGCTAACAATTTATTATAAAGAGGTACATCCACTGACGTTAAAAAAAAAATATTGTTAATTTGAAAATTCACTATGCATTTTCGAAGCCACCCAGCATTCAGAAATTTTAACGGAAGCTTTAGAAGTGTCTTAGGTAACTGTAAAAAATTCATGGTTCAACAATTATAACGCTAACAATTTATTTTAAAGGGGTACATTCACTGACGTGAAAAAATTTTTTTATTGTTTATTTAAAAATTCACTATGGATTTTCAAAGAAACCCAGCACCCAGGGATTTTAAGAGAAGCTTTATAAGTGTCTTAGATATCTGTAAAAAATTCATAGTGCAACAATTATAACGCTAACAATTTATTTTAAAGGGGTACATCCACAGACGTTAAAAAAAATATATTGTTTATTTAAAAATTCACTATGGATTTTCAAAGCAACCCAGCACACAGGGATTTTAAGAGAAGTTTTAAAAGTGTCTTAGATATCTGTAAAAAATTCATAGTACAACAATTATAACGCTAACAATTTATTTTAAAGGGGTACATTCACTGACGATAAAATTTTATTTTATTGTTTATTTAAAAATTCTCTATTAATTTTCAAAGCCACCTAGCACTCAGGGATTTTAAGAGAAGCTTTAAAAGGGTCTTAGATATCTGTGAAAAATTCATAGTACAACAATTATAACGCTAACAATTTATTTACATGGGTACATCCACTGACGTTAAAAAAATTTTTTATTGTTAATTTAAAAATTCACTATTCTTTTTGAAGCCACCCAGCACTCAGGGATTTTAAGAGAAAATTTAGAAGGGTTTTGGGTATCTGTTCCACTGCCAATAAGACTGCCACTGCCACTGCCACTGAGACAGCCATTGTCACTGGGACTGCCACTGAGACTGCCACTGCCACTGCCACAGACATTGCCACTGAAACTGCTACTGATACTGCCACTTAGAATTCCACTGCCACTGCCAATGAGACTGCCAATGAGACTGCCACTGAGACTGCCACTGAGACTGCCACTGAGACTGCAACTGAGACTGCCACTGAGACTGCCACAGAGAGTGCCACTGAGAGTGCCACTGAGAGTGACACCGAGAGTGCCACTGAAAGTGCCACTGAGAGTGCCACTGAGAGTGCCACTGAGAGTGCCACTGAGAGTGCCACTGAGAGTGCCACTGAGAATGCCACTGAGGGTGCCACTGAGACTGCCACTGAGAGTGCCACTGAGTGCCACTGAGACTGCCACTGATAGTGCCACTGAGAGTGCCACTGAGAGTGCCACTGAGAGTGCCACTGAGGGTGCCACTGAGAGTGCCACCGAGAGTGCCACTGAGACTGCCACTGAGACTGCCACTGGGACTGCCACTGGGACTGCCACTGAGAGTGCCACTGAGATTGCCACTGAGAGTGCCACTGGGACTGCCACTGACACTGCCACTGACACTGCCACTGAGAGTGCCACTGAGAGTGCCACTGAGAGTGCCACTGAGAGTGCCACTGAGAGTGCCACTGAGAGTGCCACTGAGAGTGTCACTGAGAGTGCCACTGAGAGTGTCACTGAGAGTGATACTGAGAGTGATACTGAGACTGCCACTGAGACTGCCACTGGGACTGCCACTGAGACTGCCACTGAGAGTGCCACTGAGAGTGCCACTGAGAGTGCCACTGTGAGTGCCACTGAGACTGCCACTGATACTGCCACTGAGACTGCCACTGTTACTGCCACTGAGATTGCCACTGAGACTACCAGTGAGACTGCCACTGAGAGTGCCACTGAGACTGCCACTGAGAGTGCCACTGAGACTGCCACTGAGACTGCCACTGAGACTGCAACTAATACTGCCACTGAGACTGCCACCGAGACTGTCACTGTTACTGCCACTGAGATTGCCACTGAGACTACCAGTGAGACTGCCACTGAGATTGCCATTGAGAGTGCCACTGAGAGTGCCAATGAGACTGCCAATGAGACTGCCACTGGGACTGCCACTGAGATTGCCACTGAGACTGCCACTGAGAGTGCCACTGAGAGTGCCACTGAGACTGCCACTGAGACTGCTACTGGGACTGCCACTGAGACTGCCACTGAGAGTGCCACTGAGAGTGCCACTGAGAATGAAACTGAGAGTGCCACTGAGAGTGCCACTGAAAGTGCCACTGAGACTGCCACTGAGACTGCCACTGAGAGTGCCACTGAGAGTGACACTGAGAGTGCCACTAAGAGTGCCACTGAGAGTGCCACCGAGATTGCCACTGAGAGTTCCACCGAGAGTGCCACTGAGAGTGCCACTGAGAGTGCCACTAAGAGTGCCACTGAGAGTGCCACTGAGAGTGCCACTGAGAGTGCCACTGAGAGTGCCACTGAGAGTGCCACTGAGAGTGCCACTAAGAGTGCCACTGAGAGTGCCACCGAGATTGCCACTGAGAGTTCCACCGAGAGTGCCACTGAGAGTGCCACTGAGAGTGCCACTGAGACTGCCACTGAGACTGCCATTGAGACTGCCACTGAGATTGCCACTGAGATTGCCACTGAGATTGCCACTGAGAGTGCCACTGAGAGTGCCACTGAGACTGCCACTGAGACTAATAATGGGATTGCCACTGAGACTGCCACTGAGAGTGCCACTGAGAGTGCCTCTGAGAGTGCCACTGAGACTGCCACTGAAAGTGCCACTGAGAGTGCCATTGAGAGTGCCACTGAGACTGCAACTGAGACTGCTACTGGGACTGCCACTGAGACTGCCACTGAGAGTGCCACTGAGAGTGCCATTGAGACTGCCACTGAGACTGCCACTGAGACTGCCACTGAGAGTGCCACCGAGAGTGCCACTGAGGCTGCCACTGAGAGTGCCACTGAGAGTGCCACCGAGAGTGCCACTGAGACTGCCATTGAGACTGCCACTGAGATTGCCACTGAGAGTGCCACTGAGACTGTCACTGAGACTGATACTGGGATTGCCACTGATACTGCCACTGAGAGTGCCACTGAGAGTGCCACCGGGAGTGCCACTGAGAGTGCCACTGAGAGTGCCACTGAGAATGCCACTGAGAGTGCCACTGAGAGTGCCACTGAGAGTGCCACTGAGACTGCCACTGAGACTGCCACTGAGAGTGCCACTGAGTGCCACTGAGTGCCACTGAGACTGCCACTGATAGTGCCACTGAGAGTGCCACTGAGGGTGCCACTGAGAGTGCCACCGAGAGTGCCACTGAGACTGCCACTGAGAGTGCCACTGAGAGTGCCACTGAGAGTGCCACTGAGAGTGCCACTGAGAGTGCCACTGAGAGTGCCACTGAGACTGCCACTGAGAGTGCCACTGAGGGTGCCACTGAGTGCCACTGAGACTGCCACTGATAGTGCCACTGAGAGTGCCACTGAGAGTGCCACTGAGACTGTTACTGAGAGTGCCACTGAGTGCCACTGAGACTGCCACTGATAGTGCCACTGAGAGTGCCACTGAGGGTGCCACTGAGAGTGCCACGGAGAGTGCCACCGAGATTGCCACCGAGATTGCCACTGAGACTGCCACTGAGAGTGCCACTGAGAGTGCCACTGAGAGTGCCACTGAGAGTGCCACTGAGAGTGCCACTGAGAGTGCCACTGAGAGTGCCACTGAGACTGCCACTGATAGTGCCACTGAGTGCCACTGAGACTGCCACTGATAGTGCCACTGAGGGTGCCACTGAGGGTGCCACTGAGAGTGCCACCGAGAGTGCCACTGAGACTGCCACTGAGAGTGCCACTGGGAGTGCCACCGAGAGTGCCACTGAGAGTGCCACTGAGAGTGCCACTGAGAGTGCCACTGAGTGTGCCACTGAGAGTGCCACTGAGAGTGCCACTGAGAGTGCCACTGAGTGCCACTGAGACTGCCACTGATAGTGCCACTGAGAGAGCCACTGAGGGAGCCACTGAGAGTGCCACCGAGAGTGCCACTGAGACTGCCACTGAGAGTGCCACTGAGAGTGCCACTGAGAGTGCCACTGAGAGTGCCACTGAGAGTGCCACTGAGAGTGCCACCGAGATTGCCACTGAGACTGCCACTGAGAGTGCCACTGAGAGTGCCACTGAGAGTGCCACTGAGAGTGCCACTGAGAGTGCCACTGAGAGTGCCACTGAGACTGCCACTGATAGTGCCACTGAGAGTGCCACTGAGAGTGCCACTGAGGGTGCCACTGAGAGTGCCACCGAGAGTGCCACCGAGAGTGCCACCGAGAGTGCCACTGAGAGTGCCACTGAGAGTGCCACTGAGAGTGCCACTGAGAGTGCCACTGAAACTGTCACTGAGAGTGCCACTGAGAGTGCCACTGAGGGTGCCACTGAGAGTGCCACCGAGAGTGCCACTGAGAGTGCCACTGAGTGTGTCACTGAGAGTGCCACTGAGAGTGCCACTAAGACTGCCACTGAGACTGCCACTGAGACTGCCACTGAGACTGCCACTGAGACTGCCACAGAGACTGCCACTGAGACTGCCACTGAGCGTTTTAGGTATCGGTAAAAAATTCATAGTTCAACAATTATGGCGCTAACAATTTATTTTAAAGGGGTACATCCACTGACGTTTAAAAAAATTATTGTTAATTTAAAAATTCACTTTGCATTTTCAAAGCCACCCAGCATTCAGGGATTGTAAGAGAAGCTTTAGAAGGATCTTAGATATCTGCCAAAAATTCATAGTACAAAAATTATAACGCTAACAAATTATTTTAAAGAGGTATATTCTCTGACGTTAAAAAAATTTTTATTGTTAATTTGAAAATTCACTATGCATTTTTGAAGACACCCAGCAGTCAGGGATTTTAAGAGAAGCTTTAAAAGTGTCTTAAATATCTGTGAAAAATTCATAGTTCAACAATTATAACGCTAACAATTTATTTTAAAGGGGTATATCCACTGACGATAAAAAATTTTTTTATTGTAAATTTAAAAATTCACTATGCATTTTTGAAGACACCCAGCAGTCAGGGATTTTGAGAGAAGTTTTAAAAGTGTCTTAGGTATCTGCAAAAAATTCATAGTTCAACAATTATAACGCTAAATATTTATTTTAAAGAGGTACATCCATTGACGTTAAAAAAAATTTTTATTGTTAATTTAAAAATTCACTATGGATTTTCAAAGCCATCCAAGAATCAGGGATTTTAAGAGAAGCTTTGAAAGTGTCTTAGATATCTGTAAAAAATTCATAGTTCAGCAATTGTAACGCTAACAATTTATTTTGAAGTGGTATATCCATTGACGTTAAAAAAATATTTTATTGATAGTTTAAAAATTCACTATGCATTTTTGAAACCACTCAGTACTCAGAAATTTTAAGAGAAGCTTTAAAAGTGTCTTAGCTATCTGTGAAAAATTCGTAGTTCAACAATTATAACGCTAATAATTTATTTTAAAGGTGTATATCCACTGACGTGAAAAATTTTTTTTATTGCTTTTTTAAAAATTCGCTATGAATTTTCCAAGCCACCTAGCACTCAGGGATTTTAAGAGAAGCTTTAAAAGTGTCTTAGATATCTGTAAAAAATTCATAGTACAACAATTATAACGCTAACAATTTATTATAAAGAGGTACATCCACTGACGTTAAAAAAAAAAAATTATTGTTAATTTAAAAATTCACTATGCATTTTTGAAGCTACCCAGCACTCTGGAATTTTAAAGGAAGCTTTAGAAGTATCTTAGGTAACTGTAAAAAATTCATGGTTCAACAATTATAACGCTAACAATTTATTATAAAGAGGTACATCCACTGACGTTAAAAAAAAAATTATTGTTAATTTAAAAATTCACTATGCATTTTTGAAGCTACCCAGCACTCTGAAATTTTAAAGGAGGCTTTAGAAGTGTCTTAGGTAACTGTAAAAAATTCATGGTTCAACAATTATAACGCCAACAATTTATTTTAAAGGGGTATATTCACCGACGTGAAAATTTTTTTTATTGTTAATTTAAAAATCCACTATGGATTTTCTAAGCCACCCAGCACTCTGAAATTTTAAAGGAGGCTTTAGAAGTGTCTTAGGTAACTGTAAAAAATTCATGGTTCAACAATTATAACGCCAACAATTTATTTTAAAGGGATATATTCACCGACGTGAAAAATTTTTTTATTGTTAATTTAAAAATTCACTATGGATTTTCCAAGCCACCCAGCACTCAGGTATTTTAAGTGAAACTTTAGAAGTGTCTTAGGTTTCTGTAAAAAATTCATAGTTCAACAATTATTACGCTAACCATTTATTTTAAAAAGGTACATCCACTGACGTTAAAAAAAATTTGTATTGTTAATTTAAAAATTCACTATGCATTTTTGAAGCCACCCAGCACTCAGGGATTTTAAGAGAAGCTTTAAAAGTGTCTCAAATATCTGTAAAAATTCATAGTACAACAATTTTAACGCTAACAATTTATTATAGAGAGGTACATCCACTGACGTTAAAAAAAAATTGTTAATTTAAAAATTCACTATGCATTTTCGAAGCCACCCAGCATTCAGAAATTTTAACGGAAGCTTTAGAAGTGTCTTAGGTAACTGTAAAAAATTCATGGTTCAACAATTATAACGCTAACAATTTATTTTAAAGGGGTACATTCACTGACGTGAAAAAATTTTTTTATTGTTTATTTAAAAATTCACTATGGATTTTCAAAGAAACCCAGCACCCAGGGATTTTAAGAGAAGCTTTATAAGTGTCTTAGATATCTGTAAAAAATTCATAGTGCAACAATTATAACGCTAACAATTTATTTTAAAGGGGTACATCCACAGACGTTAAAAAAAAATATATTGTTTATTTAAAAATTCACTATGGATTTTCAAAGCAACCCAGCACACAGGGATTTTAAGAGAAGTTTTAAAAGGGTCTTAGATATCTGTAAAAAATTCATAGTACAACAATTATAACGCTAACAATTTATTTTAAAGGGGTACATTCACTGACGATAAAATTTTATTTTATTGTTTATTTAAAAATTCTCTATTAATTTTCAAAGCCACCTAGCACTCAGGGATTTTAAGAGAAGCTTTAAAAGGGTCTTAGATATCTGTGAAAAATTCATAGTACAACAATTATAACGCTAACAATTTATTTACAGGGGTACATCCACTGACGTTAAAAAAATTTTTTATTGTTAATGTAAAAATTCACTATTCTTTTTGAAGCCACCCAGCACTCAGGGATTTTAAGAGAAACTTTAGAAGGGTTTTGGGTATCTGTTCCACTGCCAATAAGACTGCCACTGCCACTGCCACTGAGACAGCCATTGTCACTGGGACTGCCACTGAGACTGCCACTGCCACTGCCACAGACATTGCCACTGAAACTGCTACTGAGACTGCCACTGAGACTGCCACTTAGAATTCCACTGCCACTGCCAATGAGACTGCCAATGAGACTGCCACTGAGACTGCCACTGAGACTGCAACTGAGACTGCCACTGAGACTGCCACAGAGAGTGCCACTGAGAGTGCCACTGAGAGTGCCACTGAGAGTGACACCGAGAGTGCCACTGAGAGTGCCACTGAGAGTGCCACTGAGAGTGCCACTGAGAGTGCCACTGAGAATGCCACTGAGGGTGCCACTGAGACTGCCACTGAGAGTGCCACTGAGTGCCACTGAGACTGCCACTGATAGTGCCACTGAGAGTGCCACTGAGGGTGCCACTGAGAGTGCCACCGAGAGTGCCACTGAGACTGCCACTGGGACTGCCACTGACACTGCCACTGAGAGTGCCACTGAGAGTGCCACTGAGGGTGCCACTGAGAGTGCCACCGAGAGTGCCACTGAGACTGCCACTGAGACTGCCACTGGGACTGCCACTGGGACTGCCACTGAGAGTGCTACTGAGAGTGCTACTGAGAGTGCCACTGAGAGTGCCACTGAGAGTGCCACTGAGACTGCCACTGGGACTGCCACTGACACTGCCACTGAGAGTGCCACTGAGAGTGCCACTGAGGGTGCCACTGAGAGTGCCACCGAGAGTGCCACTGAGACTGCCACTGAGACTGCCACTGGGACTGCCACTGGGACTGCCACTGAGAGTGCTACTGAGAGTGCCACTGAGAGTGCCACTGAGAGTGCCACTGAGACTGCCACTGGGACTGCCACTGACACTGCCACTGAGAGTGCCACTGAGAGTGCCACTGAGAGTGCCACTGAGAATGTCACTGAGAGTGCCACTAAGAGTGTCACTGAGAGTGCCACTGAGAGTGTCACTGAGAGTGATACTGAGAGTGATACTGAGACTGCCACTGAGACTGCCACTGGGACTGCCACTGAGACTGCCACTGAGAGTGCCACTGAGAGTGCCACTGAGAGTGTCACTGAGACTGCCACTGAGACTGCCACTGAGACTGCCACTGAGACTGCCACTGTTACTGCCACTGAGATTGCCACTGAGACTACCAGTGAGACTGCCACTGAGAGTGCCACTGAGACTGCCACTGAGAGTGCCACTGAGACTGCCACTGAGACTGCCACTGAGACTGCAACTAATACTGCCACTGAGACTGCCACCGAGACTGTCACTGTTACTGCCACTGAGATTGCCACTGAGACTACCAGTGAGACTGCCACTGAGATTGCCACTGAGAGTGCCACTGAGAGTGCCAATGAGACTGCCAATGAGACTGCCACTGGGACTGCCACTGAGATTGCCATTGAGACTGCCACTGAGAATGACACTGATAGTGCCACTGAGAGTGCCACTGAGAGTGCCACTGAGAGTGCCACTGAGAATGAAACTGAGAGTGCCACTGAGAGTGCCACTGAAAGTGCCACTGAGACTGCCACTGAGACTGCCACTGAGAGTGCCACTGAGAGTGCCACTGAGAGTGCCACTAAGACTGCCACTGGGACTGCCACTGAGAGTGCCACTGAGTGTGCCACTGAGAGTGCCACTGAGACTGCCACTGGGACTGCCACTGACACTGCCACTGAGAGTGCCACTGAGAGTGCCACTGAGAGTGCCACTGAGAGTGACACTGAGAGTGCCACTGAGAGTGTCACTGAGAGTGATACTGAGAGTGATACCGAGACTGCCACTGAGACTGCCACTGGGACTGCCACTGAGACTGCCACTGAGAGTGCCACTGAGAGTGCCACTGTGAGTGCCACTGAGGGTGTCACTGAGACTGCCACTGAGACTGCCACTGAGACTGCCACTGAGACTGCCACTGAGAGTGCCACTGAGAGTGCCACTGAAAGTGCCACTGAGAGTGCCACTGAGACTGCCACTGGGACTGCCACTGAGACTGCCACTGAGAGTGCCACTGAGAGTGCCACTGAGAGTGCCACTGAGAGTGCCACTGAGAGTGCCACCGAGATTGCCACTGAGAGTGCCACCGAGAGTGCCACTGAGAGTGCCACTGAGAGTGTAACTAAGAGTGCCACTGAGAGTGCCACTGAGACTGCCACTGAGACTGCCATTGAGACTGCTACTGAGATTGCCACTGAGATTGCCACTGAGAGTGCCACTGAGAGTGCCACTGAGAGTGCCACTGAGAGTGCTACCGGGAGTGCCACTGAGAGTGCCACTGAGAGTGCCACTGAGAGTGCCACTGAGAATGCCACTGAGAGTGCCACTGAGAGTGCCACTGAGAGTGCCACTGAGACTGCCACTGAGAGTGCCACTGAGTGCCACTGAGACTGCCAGTGATAGTGCCACTGAGAGTGCCACTGAGGGTGCCACTGAGAGTGCCACCGAGAGTGCCACTGAGACTGCCACTGAGAGTGCCACTGAGAGTGCCATTGAGAGTGCCACTGAGAGTGTCACTGAGAGTGCCACTGAGAGTGCCACTGAGAGTGCCACTGAGACTGCCACTGAGAGTGCCACTGAGGGTGCCACTGAGTGCCACTGAGACTGCCACTGATAGTGCCACTGATAGTGCCACTGAGAGTGCCAATGAGAGTGCCACTCAGACTGCCACTGAGAGTGCCACTGAGTGCCACTGAGACTGCCACTGATAGTGCCACTGAGAGTGCCACTGAGAGTGCCACTGAGAGTGCCACTGAGAGTGCCACGGAGAGTGCCACTGAGAGTGCCACCGAGATTGCCACTGAGACTGCCACTGAGAGTGCCACTGAGAGTGCCACTGAGAGTGCCACTGAGAGTGCCACTGAGGGTGCCACTGAGAGTGCCACCGAGAGTGCCACTGAGACTGCCACTGAGACAGCCACTGGGACTGCCACTGACACTGCCACTGAGAGTGCCACTGAGAGTGCCACTGAGAGTGCCACTGAGAGTGCCACTGAGAGTGTCACTGAGAGTGCCACTGAGAGTGTCACTGAGAGTGATACTGAGAGTGATACTGAGACTGCCACTGAGACTGCCACTGAGAGTGCCACTGAGAGTGCCACTGAGAGTGCCACTGAAAGTGTTACTGAGAGTGCCACTGAGAGTGTCACTGAAAGTGCCACTGAGAGTGTCACTGAGAGTGATACTGAGAGTGATACTGAGACTGCCACTGAGACTGCCACTGGGACTGCCACTGAGACTGCCACTGAGAGTGCCACTGAGAGTGCCACTGTGAGTGCCACTGAGAGTGTCACTGAGACTGCCACTGAGACTGCCACTGAGACTGCCACTGGGACTGCCACTGACACTGCCACTGAGAGTGCCACTGAGAGTGCCACTGAGAGTGCCACTGAGAGTGTCACTGAGAGTGCCACTGAGAGTGTCACTGAGAGTGATACTGAGAGTGATACTGAGACTGCCACTGAGACTGCCACTGGGACTGCCATTGAGACTGCCACTGAGAGTGCCACTGAGAGTGCCACTGTGAGTGCCACTGAGAGTGTCACTGAGACTGCCACTGAGACTGCCACTGAGACTGCCACTGAGACTGCCACTGAGAGTGCCACTGAGACTGCCACTTAGACTGCCACTGAGACTGCAACTAATACTGCCACTGAGACTGCCACCGAGACTGTCACTGTTAATGCCACTGAGTTTGCCACTGAGACTACCAGTGAGACTGCCACTGAGATTGCCACTGAGAGTGCCACTGAGAGTGCCAATGAGACTGCCAATGAGACTGCCACAGGGACTGCCACTGAGATTGCCACTGAGACTGCCACTGAGAATGTCACTGATAGTGCCACTGAGAGTGACACTGATAGTGCCACTGAGAGTGCCACTGAGAGTGCCACTGAGAATGAAACTGAGAGTGCCACTGAGAGTGCCACTGAAAGTGCCACTGAAAGTGCCACTGAGACTGCCACTGAGACTGCCACTGAGAGTGCCACTGAGAGTGCCACTGAGTGTGCCACTGAGAGTGCCACTGAGAGTGCCACTGAGACTGCCACTGGGACTGCCACTGAGACTGCCACTGAGAGTGCCACTGAGAGTGCCACTGAGAGTGCCACTGAGAGTGCCACTGAGAGTGCCACTGAGAGTGCCACTGAGAGTGCCACCGAGATTGCCACTGAGAGTGCCACCGAGAGTGCCACTGAGAGTGCCACTGAGAGTGCCACTAAGAGTGCCACTGAGAGTGCCACTGAGAGTGCCACTGAGACTGCCACTGAGACTGCCATTGAGACTGCCACTGAGATTGCCACTGAGATTGCCACTGAGAGTGCCACTGAGAGTGCCACTGAGACTGCCACTGAGAGTGCCACTGAGGGTGCCACTGAGTGCCACTGAGACTGCCACTGATAGTGCCACTGAGAGTGCCACTGAGAGTGCCAATGAGACTGCCACTGAGGGTGCCACTGAGTGCCACTGAGACTGCCACTGATAGTGCCACTGAGAGTGCCACTGAGGGTGCCACTGAGAGTGCCACTGAGAGTGCCACTGAGAGTGCCACCGAGATTGCCACTGAGACTGCCACTGAGAGTGCCACTGAGAGTGCCACTGAGAGTGCCACTGAGAGTGCCACTGAGAGTGCCACTGAGAGTGCCACTGAGAGTGCCACTGAGACTGCCACTGAGAGTGCCCCTGAGTGCCACTGAGACTGCCACTGATATTGCCACTGAGGGTGCCACTGAGTGCCACTGAGACTGCCACTGATAGTGCCACTGAGAGTGCCACTGAGGGTGCCACTGAGAGTGCCACCGAGTGTGCCACTGAGAGTGCCACTGAGAGTGCCACTGAGAGTGCCACTGAGAGTGCCACTGAGTGTGCCACTGAGAGTGCCACTGAGAGTGCCACTGAGTGCCACTGAGACTGCCACTGATAGTGCCACTGAGAGTGCCACTGAGGGTGCCACTGAGAGTGCCACCGAGAGTGCCACTGAGACTGCCACTGAGAGTGCCACTGAGAGTGCCACTGAGAGTGCCACTGAGAGTGCCACTGAGAGTGCCACTGAGAGTGCCACTGAGAGTGCCACCGAGATTGCCACTGAGACTGCCACTGAGAGTGCCACTGAGAGTGCCACTGAGAGTGCCACTGAGAGTGCCACTGAGAGTGCCACTGAGAGTGCCACTGAGAGTGCCACTGAGACTGCCACTGAGAGTGCCACTGAGTGCCACTGAGACTGCCACTGATAGTGCCACTGAGAGTGCCACTGAGGGTGCCACTGAGAGTGCCACCGAGAGTGCCACTGAGACTGCCACTGAGAGTGCCACTGAGACTGCCACTGGGAGTGCCACTGAGACTGCCACTGAGAGTGCCACTGAGGGTGCCACTGAGTGCCACTGAGACTGCCACTGATAGTGCCACTGAGAATGCCACTGAGAGTGCCACTGAGGGTGCCACTGAGAGTGCCACCGAGAGTGCCACCGAGAGTGCCACTGAGAGTGCCACTGAGAGTGCCACTGAGAGTGCCACTGAGAGTGCCACTGAAACTGCCACTGAGAGTGCCACTGAGGGTGCCACTGAGTGCCACTGAGACTGCCACTGATAGTGCCACTGAGAGTGCCACTGAGGGTGCCACTGAGAGTGCCACTGAGAGTGCCACTGAGAGTGCCACTGAGTGTGCCACTGAGAGTGCCACTGAGAGTGCCACTAAGACTGCCACTGAGACTGCCACTGAGACTGCCACTGAGACTGCCACTGAGACTGCCACAGAGACTGCCACTGAGACTGCCACTGAGCGTTTTATGTATCGGTAAAAAATTCATAGTTCAACAATTATGGCGCTAACAATTTATTTTAAAGGGGTACATCCACTGACGTTTAAAAAAATTATTGTTAATTTAAAAATTCACTTTGCATTTTCAAAGCCACCCAGCATTCAGGGATTGTAAGAGAAGATTTAGAAGGATCTTAGATATCTGCAAAAAATTCATAGTACAAAAATTATAACGCTAACAAATTATTTTAAAGAGGTATATTCTCTGAAGTTAAAAAAATTTTTATTGTTAATTTGAAAATTCACTATGCATTTTTGAAGACACCCAGCAGTCAGGGATTTTAAGAGAAGCTTTAAAAGTGTCTTAAATATCTGTGAAAAATTCATAGTTCAACAATTATAACGCTAACAATTTATTTTAAAGGGGTATATCCACTGACGATAAAAAAATTTTTTATTGTAAATTTAAAAATTCACTATGCATTTTTGAATACACCCAGCAGTCAGGGATTTTAAGAGAAGTTTTAAAAGTGTCTTAGGTATCTGTAAAAAATTCATAGTTCAACAATTTTAACGCTAACAATTTATTTTGAAGTGGTATATCCATTGACGTTAAAAAAATATTTTATTGATAATTTAAAAATTCACTATGCATTTTTGAAACCACTCAGTACTCAGAAATTTTAAGAGAAGCTTTAAAAGTGTCTTAGCTATCTGTGAAAAATTCGTAGTTCAACAATTATAACGCTAATACTTTATTTTAAAGGTGTATATCCACTGACGTGAAAAATTTTTTTTATTGCTTTTTTAAAAATTCGCTATGAATTTTCCAAGCCACCTAGCACTCAGGGATTTTAAGAGAAGCTTTAAAAGTGTCTTAGATATCTGTAAAAAATTCATAGTACAACAATTATAACGCTAACAATTTATTAAAAAGAGGTACATCCACTGACGTTAAAAAAAAAAATTATTGTTAATTCAAAAATTCACTATGCATTTTTGAAGCTACCCAGCACTCTGGAATTTTAAAGGAAGCTTTAGAAGTGTCTTAGGTAACTGTAAAAAATTCATGGTTCAACAATTATAACGCTAACAATTTATTATAAAGAGGTACATCCACTGACGTTAAAAAAAAAATTATTGTTAATTTAAAAATTCACTATGCATTTTTGAAGCTATCCAGCACTCTGGAATTTTAAAGGAAGCTTTAGAAGTGTCTTAGGTAACTGTAAAAAATTCATGGTTCAACAATTATAACGCTAACAATTTATTATAAAGAGGTACATCCACTGACGTTAAAAAAAAATTATTGTTAATTTAAAAATTCACTATGCATTTTTGAAGCTACCCAGCACTCTGGAATTTTAAAGAAAGCTTTAGAAGTGTCTTAGGTAACTACAAAAAATTCATGGTTCAACAATTATAACGCTAACAATTTATTTTAAAGGGGTATATTTACCGACGTGAAAAATTTTTTTATTGTTTATTTACAAATCCACTATGGATTTTCTAAGCCACCCAGCACTCTGAAATTTTAAAGGAGGCTTTAGAAGTGTCTTAGGTAACTGTAAAAAATGCATGGTTCAACAATTATAACGCCAACAATTTATTTTAAAGGGGTATATTCACCGACGTGAAAAATTTTTTTATTGTTAATTTAAAAATTCACTATGGATTTTCCAAGCCACCCAGCACTCAGGGATTTTAAGTGAAACTTTAGAAGTGTCTTAGGTTTCTGTAAAAAATTCATAGTTCAACAATTATTACGCTAACCATTTATTTTAAAAAGGTACATCCACTGACGTTAAAAAAAATTTGTATTGTTAATTTAAAAATTCACTATGCATTTTTGAAGCCACCCAGCACTCAGGGATTTTAAGAGAAGCTTTAAAAGTGTCTCAAATATCTGTAAAAAATTCATAGTACAACAATTTTAACGCTAACAATTTATTATAAAGAGGTACATCCACTGACGTTAAAAAAAATATTGTTAATTTAAAAATTCACTATGCATTTTCGAAGCCACCCAGCATTCAGAAATTTTAACGGAAGCTTTAGAAGTGTCTTAGGTAACTGTAAAAAATTCATGGTTCAACAATTATAACGCTAACAATTTATTTTAAAGGGGTACATTCACTGACGTGAAAAAATTTTTTTATTGTTTATTTAAAAATTCACTATGGATTTTCAAAGAAACCCAGCACCCAGGGATTTTAAGAGAAGCTTTATAAGTGTCTTAGATATCTGTAAAAAATTCATACTGCAACAATTATAACGCTAACAATTTATTTTAAAGGGGTACATCCACAGAAGTTAAAAAAAATATATTGTTTATTTAAAAATTCACTATGGATTTTCAAAGCAACCCAGCACACAGGGATTTTAAGAGAAGTTTTAAAAGGGTCTTAGATATCTGTGAAAAATTCGTAGTACAACAATTATAACGCTAACAATTTATTTACAAGGGTACATTCACTGACGATAAAATTTTATTTTTTTGTTTATTTAAAAATTCTCTATTTATTTTCAAAGCCACCTAGCACTCAGGGATTTTAAGAGAAACTTTAGAAGGGTTTTAGGTATCTGTTCCACTGCCAATAAGACTGCCACTGCCACTGCCACTGAGACAGCCATTCTCACTGGGACTGCCACTGAGACTGCCACTGCCACTGCCACTGACATTGCCACTGAAACTGCTACTGAGACTGCCACTGAGACTGCCACTTAGAATTCCACTGCCACTGCCAATGAGATTGCCAATGAGACTGCCACTGAGACTGCCACTGAGACTGCCACTGAGACTGCCACTGAGACTGCAACTGAGACTGCCACTGAGACTGCCACAGAGAGTGCCACTGAGAGTGCCACTGAGAGTGCCACTGAGAGTGACACCGAGAGTGCCACTGAGAGTGCCACTGAGAGTGCCACTGAGAGTGCCACTGAGAATGCCACTGAGAGTGCCACTGAGACTGCCACTGAGAGTGCCACTGAGTGCCACTGAGACTGCCACTGATAGTGCCACTGAGAGTGCCACTGAGGGTGCCACTGAGAGTGCCACTGAGAGTGCCACTGAGAGTGCCACCGAGATTGCCACTGAGACTGCCACTGAGAGTGCCACTGAGAGTGCCACTGAGAGTGCCACTGAGAGTGCCACTGAGAGTGCCACCGAGAGTGCCACTGAGAGTGCCACTGAGAGTGCCACTAAGAGTGCCACTGAGAGTGCCACTGAGAGTGCCACTGAGACTGCCACTGAGACTGCCACTGAGACTGCCATTGAGACTGCCACTGAGATTGCCACTGAGATTGCCACTGAGAGTGCCACTGAGAGTGCCACTGAGACTGCCACTGAGAGTGCCACTGAGGGTGCCACTGAGTGCCACTGAGACTGCCACTGATAGTGCCACTGAGAGTGCCACTGAGAGTGCCACTGAGAGTGCCACTGAGACTGCCACTGAGAGTGCCACTGGGTGCCACTGAGACTGCCACTGATAGTGCCACTGAGAGTGCCACTGAGGGTGCCACTGAGAGTGCCACTGAGAGTGCCACTGAGAGTGCCACCGAGATTGCCACTGAGACTGCCACTGAGAGTGCCACTGAGAGTGCCACTGAGAGTGCCACTGAGAGTGCCACTGAGAGTGCCACTGAGAGTGCCACTGAGAGTGCCACTGAGAGTGCCACTGAGAGTGCCACTGAGACTGCCACTGAGAGTGCCCCTGAGTGCCACTGAGACTGCCACTGATAGTGCCACTGAGGGTGCCACTGAGTGCCACTGAGACTGCCACTGATAGTGCCACTGAGAGTGCCACTGAGGGTGCCACTGAGAGTGCCACCGAGTGTGCCACTGAGAGTGCCACTGAGAGTGCCACTGAGAGTGCCACTGAGAGTGCCACTGAGTGTGCCACTGAGAGTGCCACTGAGAGTGCCACTGAGTGCCACTGAGACTGCCACTGATAGTGCCACTGAGAGTGCCACTGAGGGTGCCACTGAGAGTGCCACCGAGAGTGCCTCTGAGACTGCCACTGAGAGTGCAACTGAGAGTGCCACTGAGAGTGCCACTGAGAGTGCCACTGAGAGTGCCACTGAGAGTGCCACTGAGAGTGCCACTGAGAGTGCCACCGAGATTGCCACTGAGACTGCCACTGAGAGTGCCACTGAGAGTGCCACTGAGAGTGCCACTGAGAGTGCCACTGAGAGTGCCACTGAGAGTGCCACTGAGACTGCCACTGAGAGTGCCACTGAGTGCCACTGAGACTGCCACTGATAGTGCCACTGATAGTGCCACTGAGAGTGCCACTGAGGGTGCCACTGAGAGTGCCACCGAGAGTGCCACTGAGACTGCCACTGAGAGTGCCACTGAGAGTGCCACTGAGAGTGCCACTGAGAGTGCCATTGAGAGTGCCACTGAGACTGCCACTGGGAGTGCCACTGAGACTGCCACTGAGAGTGCCACTGAGGGTGCCACTGAGTGCCACTGAGACTGCCACTGATAGTGCCACTGAGAGTGCCACTGAGAGTGCCACTGAGGGTGCCACTGAGAGTGCCACCGAGAGTGCCATCGAGAGTGCCACTGAGAGTGCCACTGAGAGTGCCACTGAGAGTGCCACTGAAACTGCCACTGAGAGTGCCACTGAGGGTGCCACTGAGTGCCACTGAGACTGCCACTGATAGTGCCACTGAGAGTGCCACTGAGGGTGCCACTGAGAGTGCCACCGAGAGTGCCACTGAGAGTGCCACTGAGAGTGCCACTGAGAGTGCCACTGAGTGTGCCACTGAGAGTGCCACTGAGAGTGCCACTAAGACTGCCACTGAGACTGCCACTGAGACTGCCACTGAGACTGCCACTGAGACTGCCACTGAGACTGCCACAGAGACTGCCACTGAGACTGCCACTGAGCGTTTTATGTATCGGTAAAAAACTCATAGTTCAACAATTATGGCGCTAACAATTTATTTTAAAGGGGTACATCCACTGACGTTTAAAAAAATTATTGTTAATTTAAAAATTCACTTTGCATTTTCAAAGCCACCCAGCATTCAGGGATTGTAAGAGAAGCTTTAGAAGGATCTTAGATATCTGCAAAAAATTCATAGTACAAAAATTATAACGCTAACAAATTATTTTAAAGAGGTATATTCTCTGAAGTTAAAAAAATTTTTATTGTTAATTTGAAAATTCACTATGCATTTTTGAAGACACCCAGCAGTCAGGGATTTTAAGAGAAGCTTTAAAAGTGTCTTAAATATCTGTGAAAAATTCATAGTTCAACAATTATAACGCTAACAATTTATTTTAAAGGGGTATATCCACTGACGATAAAAAAATTTTTTATTGTAAATTTAAAAATTCACTATGCATTTTTGAATACACCCAGCAGTCAGGGATTTTAAGAGAAGTTTTAAAAGTGTCTTAGGTATCTGTAAAAAATTCATAGTTCAACAATTGTAACGCTAACAATTTATTTTGAAGTGGTATATCCATTGACGTTAAAAAAATATTTTATTGATAATTTAAAAATTCACTATGCATTTTTGAAACCACTCAGTACTCAGAAATTTTAAGAGAAGCTTTAAAAGTGTCTTAGCTATCTGTGAAAAATTCGTAGTTCAACAATTATAACGCTAATACTTTATTTTAAAGGTGTATATCCACTGACGTGAAAAATTTTTTTTATTGCTTTTTTAAAAATTCGCTATGAATTTTCCAAGCCACCTAGCACTCAGGGATTTTAAGAGAAGCTTTAAAAGTGTCTTAGATATCTGTAAAAAATTCATAGTACAACAATTATAACGCCAACAATTTATTAAAAAGAGGTACATCCACTGACGTTAAAAAAAAAATTATTGTTAATTCAAAAATTCACTATGCATTTTTGAAGCTACCCAGCACTCTGGAATTTTAAAGGAAGCTTTAGAAGTATCTTAGGTAACTGTAAAAAATTCATGGTTCAACAATTATAACGCTAACAATTTATTATAAAGAGGTACATCCACTGACGTTAAAAAAAAAATTATTGTTAATTTAAAAATTCACTATGCATTTTTGAAGCTACCCAGCACTCTGGAATTTTAAAGGAAGCTTTAGAAGTGTCTTAGGTAACTGTAAAAAATTCATGGTTCAACAATTATAACGCTAACAATTTATTATAAAGAGGTACATCCACTGACGTTAAAAAAAAAATTATTGTTAATTTAAAAATTCACTATGCATTTTTGAAGCTACCCAGCACTCTGAAATTTTAAAGGAGGCTTTAGAAGTGTCTTAGGTAACTGTAAAAAATTCATGGTTCAACAATTATAACGCCAACAATTTATTTTAAAGGGGTATATTCACCGACGTGAAAAATTTTTTTATTGTTAATTTAAAAATCCACTATGGATTTTGTAAGCCACCCAGCACTCTGAAATTTTAAAGGAGGCTTTAGAAGTGTCTTAGGTAACTGTAAAAAATTCATGGTTCAACAATTATAACGCCAACAATTTATTTTAAAGGGATATATTCACCGACGTGAAAAATTTTTTTATTGTTAATTTAAAAATTCACTATGGATTTTCCAAGCCACCCAGCACTCAGGTATTTTAAGTGAAACTTTAGAAGTGTCTTAGGTTTCTGTAAAAAATTCATAGTTCAACAATTATTACGCTAACCATTTATTTTAAAAAGGTACATCCACTGACGTTAAAAAAAATTTGTATTGTTAATTTAAAAATTCACTATGCATTTTTGAAGCCACCCAGCCCTCAGGGATTTTAAGAGAAGCTTTAAAAGTGTCTCAAATATCTGTAAAAAATTCATAGTACAACAATTTTAACGCTAACAATTTATTATAGAGAGGTACATCCACTGACGTTAAAAAAAAATTGTTAATTTAAAAATTCACTATGCATTTTCGAAGCCACCCAGCATTCAGAAATTTTAACGGAAGCTTTAGAAGTGTCTTAGGTAACTGTAAAAAATTCATGGTTCAACAATTATAACGCTAACAATTTATTTTAAAGGGGTACATTCACTGACGTGAAAAAATTTTTTTATTGTTTATTTAAAAATTCACTATGGATTTTCAAAGAAACCCAGCACCCAGGGATTTTAAGAGAAGCTTTATAAGTGTCTTAGATATCTGTAAAAAATTCATAGTGCAACAATTATAACGCTAACAATTTATTTTAAAGGGGTACATCCACAGACGTTAAAAAAAAATATATTGTTTATTTAAAAATTCACTATGGATTTTCAAAGCAACCCAGCACACAGGGATTTTAAGAGAAGTTTTAAAAGGGTCTTAGATATCTGTAAAAAATTCATAGTACAACAATTATAACGCTAACAATTTATTTTAAAGGGGTACATTCACTGACGATAAAATTTTATTTTATTGTTTATTTAAAAATTCTCTATTAATTTTCAAAGCCACCTAGCACTCAGGGATTTTAAGAGAAGCTTTAAAAGGGTCTTAGATATCTGTGAAAAATTCATAGTACAACAATTATAACGCTAACAATTTATTTACAGGGGTACATCCACTGACGTTAAAAAAATTTTTTATTGTTAATTTAAAAATTCACTATTCTTTTTGAAGCCACCCAGCACTCAGGGATTTTAAGAGAAACTTTAGAAGGGTTTTGGGTATCTGTTCCACTGCCAATAAGACTGCCACTGCCACTGCCACTGAGACAGCCATTGTCACTGGGACTGCCACTGAGACTGCCACTGCCACTGCCACAGACATTGCCACTGAAACTGCTACTGAGACTGCCACTGAGACTGCCACTTAGAATTCCACTGCCACTGCCAATGAGACTGCCAATGAGACTGCCACTGAGACTGCCACTGAGACTGCAACTGAGACTGCCACTGAGACTGCCACAGAGAGTGCCACTGAGAGTGCCACTGAGAGTGCCACTGAGAGTGACACCGAGAGTGCCACTGAGAGTGCCACTGAGAGTGCCACTGAGAGTGCCACTGAGAGTGCCACTGAGAGTGCCACTGAGAATGCCACTGAGGGTGCCACTGAGACTGCCACTGAGAGTGCCACTGAGTGCCACTGAGACTGCCACTGATAGTGCCACTGAGAGTGCCACTGAGGGTGCCACTGAGAGTGCCACCGAGAGTGCCACTGAGACTGCCACTGAGACTGCCACTGGGACTGCCACTGGGACTGCCACTGAGAGTGCTACTGAGAGTGCCACTGAGAGTGCCACTGAGAGTGCCACTGAGACTGCCACTGGGACTGCCACTGACACTGCCACTGAGAGTGCCACTGAGAGTGCCACTGAGGGTGCCACTGAGAGTGCCACCGAGAGTGCCACTGAGAGTGCCACTGAGAGTGCCACTGAGGGTGCCACTGAGTGTGCCACTGAGAGTGCCACTGAGAGTGCCACTAAGACTGTCACTGAGACTGCCACTGAGACTGCCACTGAGACTGCCACTGAGACTGCCACTGAGACTGCCACAGAGACTGCCACTGAGCGTTTTAGGTATCGGTAAAAAATTCATAGTTCAACAATTATGGCGCTAACAATTTATTTTAAAGGGGTACATCCACTGACGTTTAAAAAAATTATTGTTAATTTAAAAATTCACTTTGCATTTTCAAAGCCACCCAGCATTCAGGGATTGTAAGAGAAGCTTTAGAAGGATCTTAGATATCTGCAAAAAATTCATAGTACAAAAATTATAACGCTAACAAATTATTATAAAGAGGTATATTCTCTGACGTTAAAAAAATTTTTATTGTTAATTTGAAAATTCACTATGCATTTTTGAAGACACCCAGCAGTCAGGGATTTTAAGAGAAGCTTTAAAAGTGTCTTAAATATCTGTGAAAAATTCATAGTTCAACAATTATAACGCTAACAATTTATTTTAAAGGGGTATATCCACTGACGATAAAAAATTTTTTTATTGTAAATTTAAAAATTCACTATGCATTTTTGAAGACACCCAGCAGTCAGGGATTTTAAGAGAAGTTTTAAAAGTGTCTTAGGTATCTGCAAAAAATTCATAGTTCAACAATTATAACGCTAAATATTTATTTTAAAGGGGTACTTCCATTGACGTTAAAAAAAATTTTTATTGTTAATTTAAAAATTCACTATGGATTTTCAAAGCCATCCAGGAATCAGGGATTTTAAGAGAAGCTTTGAAAGTGTCTTAGATATCTGTAAAAAATTCATAGTTCAGCAATTGTAACGCTAACAATTTATTTTGAAGTGGTATATCCATTGACGTAAAAAAATATTTTATTGATAGTTTAAAAATTCACTATGCATTTTTGAAACCACTCAGTACTCAGAAATTTTAAGAGAAGCTTTAAAAGTGTCTTAGCTATCTGTGAAAAATTCGTAGTTCAACAATTATAACGCTAATAATTTATTTTAAAGGTGTATATCCACTGACGTGAAAAATTTTTTTTATTGCTTTTTTAAAAATTCGCTATGAATTTTCCAAGCCACCTAGCACTCAGGGATTTTAAGAGAAGCTTTAAAAGTGTCTTAGATATCTGTAAAAAATTCATAGTACAACAATTATAACGCTAACAATTTATTATAAAGAGGTACATCCACTGACGTTAAAAAAAAAAATTATTGTTAATTTAAAAATTCACTATGCATTTTTGAAGCTACCCAGCACTCTGGAATTTTAAAGGAAGCTTTAGAAGTGTCTTAGGTAACTGTAAAAAATTCATGGTTCAACAATTATAACGCTAACAATTTATTATAAAGAGGTACATCCACTGACGTTAAAAAAAAAATTATTGTTAATTTAAAAATTCACTATGCATTTTTGAAGCTACCCAGCACTCTGAAATTTTAAAAGAAGCTTTAGAAGTGTCTTAGGTAACTGTAAAAAATTCATGGTTCAACAATTATAACGCTAACAATTTATTATAAAGAGGTACATCCACTGACGTTAAAAAAAAAATTATTGTTAATTTAAAAATCCACTATGGATTTTCTAAGCCACCCAGCACTCTGAAATTTTAAAGGAGGCTTTAGAAGTGTCTTAGGTAACTGTAAAAAATTCATGGTTCAACAATTATAACGCCAACAATTTATTTTAAAGGGGTATATTCACCGACGTGAAAAATTTTTTTATTGTTAATTTAAAAATTCACTATGGATTTTCCAAGCCACCCAGCACTCAGGGATTTTAAGAGAAACTTTAGAAGTGTCTTAGGTTTCTGTAAAAAATTCATAGTTCAACAATTATTACGCTAACCATTTATTTTAAAAAGGTACATCCACTGACGTTAAAAAAAATTTGTATTGTTAATTTAAAAATTCACTATGCATTTTTGAAGCCACCCAGCACTCAGGGATTTTAAGAGAAGCTTTAAAAGTGTCTCAAATATCTGTAAAAAATTCATAGTACAACAATTTTAACGCTAACAATTTATTATAAAGAGGTACATCCACTGACGTTAAAAAAAAAATATTGTTAATTTGAAAATTCACTATGCATTTTCGAAGCCACCCAGCATTCAGAAATTTTAACGGAAGCTTTAGAAGTGTCTTAGGTAACTGTAAAAAATTCATGGTTCAACAATTATAACGCTAACAATTTATTTTAAAGGGGTACATTCACTGACGTGAAAAAATTTTTTTATTGTTTATTTAAAAATTCACTATGGATTTTCAAAGAAACCCAGCACCCAGGGATTTTAAGAGAAGCTTTATAAGTGTCTTAGATATCTGTAAAAAATTCATAGTGCAACAATTATAACGCTAACAATTTATTTTAAAGGGGTACATTCACAGACGTTAAAAAAAAATATATTGTTTATTTATAAATTCACTATGGATTTTCAAAGCAACCCAGCACACAGGGATTTTAAGAGAAGTTTTAAAAGTGTCTTAGATATCTGTAAAAAATTCATAGTACAACAATTATAACGCTAACAATTTATTTTAAAGGGGTACATTCACTGACGATAAAATTTTATTTTATTGTTTATTTAAAAATTCTCTATTAATTTTCAAAGCCACCTAGCACTCAGGGATTTTAAGAGAAGCTTTAAAAGGGTCTTAGATATCTGTGAAAAATTCATAGTACAACAATTATAACGCTAACAATTTATTTACAGGGGTACATCCACTGACGTTAAAAAATTTTTTTATTGTTAATTTAAAAATTCACTATTCTTTTTGAAGCCACCCAGCACTCAGGGATTTTAAGAGAAACTTTAGAAGGGTTTTGGGTATCTGTTCCACTGCCACTGCCACTGCCACTGAGACAGCCATTGTCACTGGGACTGCCACTGAGACTGCCACTGCCACTGCCACAGACATTGCCACTGAAACTGCTACTGAGACTGCCACTGAGACTGCCACTTAGAATTCCACTGCCACTGCCAATGAGACTGCCAATGAGACTGCCACTGAGACTGCCACTGAGACTGCCACAGAGAGTGCCACTGAGAGTGCCACTGAGAGTGCCACTGAGAGTGCCACTGAGAGTGACACTGAGAGTGCCACTGAGAGTGCCACTGAGAGTGCCACTGAGAATGCCACTGAGGGTGCCACTGAGACTGCCACTGAGAGTGCCACTGAGTGCCACTGAGACTGCCACTGATAGTGCCACTGAGAGTGCCACTGAGAGTGCCACTGAGGGTGCCACTGAGAGTGCCACCGAGAGTGCCACTGAGACTGCCACTGAGACAGCCACTGGGACTGCCACTGACACTGCCACTGAGAGTGCCACTGAGAGTGCCACTGAGAGTGCCACTGAGAGTGCCACTGAGAGTGTCACTGAGAGTGCCACTGAGAGTGTCACTGAGAGTGATACTGAGAGTGATACTGAGACTGCCACTGAGACTGCCACTGAGAGTGCCACTGAGAGTGCCACTGAGAGTGCCACTGAAAGTGTTACTGAGAGTGCCACTGAGAGTGTCACTGAAAGTGCCACTGAGAGTGTCACTGAGAGTGATACTGAGAGTGATACTGAGACTGCCACTGAGACTGCCACTGGGACTGCCACTGAGACTGCCACTGAGAGTGCCACTGAGAGTGCCACTGTGAGTGCCACTGAGAGTGTCACTGAGACTGCCACTGAGACTGCCACTGAGACTGCCACTGGGACTGCCACTGACACTGCCACTGAGAGTGCCACTGAGAGTGCCACTGAGAGTGCCACTGAGAGTGCCACTGAGAGTGTCACTGAGAGTGCCACTGAGAGTGTCACTGAGAGTGATACTGAGAGTGATACTGAGACTGCCACTGAGACTGCCACTGGGACTGCCACTGAGACTGCCACTGAGAGTGCCACTGAGAGTGCCACTGTGAGTGCCACTGAGAGTGTCACTGAGACTGCCACTGAGACTGCCACTGAGTCTGCCACTGAGACTGCCACTGAGAGTGCCACTGAGACTGCCACTTAGACTGCCACTGAGACTGCAACTAATACTGCCACTGAGACTGCCACCGAGACTGTCACTGTTAATGCCACTGAGTTTGCCACTGAGACTACCAGTGAGACTGCCACTGAGATTGCCACTGAGAGTGCCACTGAGAGTGCCAATGAGACTGCCAATGAGACTGCCACAGGGACTGCCACTGAGATTGCCACTGAGACTGCCACTGAGAATGTCACTGATAGTGCCACTGAGAGTGACACTGATAGTGCCACTGAGAGTGCCACTGAGAGTGCCACTGAGAATGAAACTGAGAGTGCCACTGAGAGTGCCACTGAAAGTGCCACTGAAAGTGCCACTGAGACTGCCACTGAGACTGCCACTGAGAGTGCCACTGAGAGTGCCACTGAGTGTGCCACTGAGAGTGCCACTGAGAGTGCCACTGAGACTGCCACTGGGACTGCCACTGAGACTGCCACTGAGAGTGCCACTGAGAGTGCCACTGAGAGTGCCACTGAGAGTGCCACTGAGAGTGCCACTGAGAGTGCCACTGAGAGTGCCACCGAGATTGCCACTGAGAGTGCCACCGAGAGTGCCACTGAGAGTGCCACTGAGAGTGCCACTGAGAGTGCCACTGAGAGTGCCACTGAGAGTGCCACTGAGACTGCCACTGAGACTGCCATTGAGACTGCCACTGAGATTGCCACTGAGATTGCCACTGAGAGTGCCACTGAGAGTGCCACTGAGACTGCCACTGAGAGTGCCACTGAGGGTGCCACTGAGTGCCACTGAGACTGCCACTGATAGTGCCACTGAGAGTGCCACTGAGAGTGCCACTGAGACTGCCACTGAGGGTGCCACTGAGTGCCACTGAGACTGCCACTGATAGTGCCACTGAGAGTGCCACTGAGGGTGCCACTGAGAGTGCCACTGAGAGTGCCACTGAGAGTGCCACCGACATTGCCACTGAGACTGCCACTGAGAGTGCCACTGAGAGTGCCACTGAGAGTGCCACTGAGAGTGCCACTGAGAGTGCCACTGAGAGTGCCACTGAGAGTGCCACTGAGAGTGCCACTGAGACTGCCACTGAGAGTGCCCCTGAGTGCCACTGAGACTGCCACTGATAGTGCCACTGAGGGTGCCACTGAGTGCCACTGAGACTGCCACTGATAGTGCCACTGAGAGTGCCACTGAGGGTGCCACTGAGAGTGCCACCGAGTGTGCCACTGAGAGTGCCACTGAGAGTGCCACTGAGAGTGCCACTGAGAGTGCCACTGAGTGTGCCACTGAGAGTGCCACTGAGAGTGCCACTGAGTGCCACTGAGACTGCCACTGATAGTGCCACTGAGAGTGCCACTGAGGGTGCCACTGAGAGTGCCACCGAGAGTGCCACTGAGACTGCCACTGAGAGTGCCACTGAGAGTGCCACTGAGAGTGCCACTGAGAGTGCCACTGAGAGTGCCACTGAGAGTGCCACTGAGAGTGCCACCGAGATTGCCACTGAGACTGCCACTGAGAGTGCCACTGAGAGTGCCACTGAGAGTGCCACTGAGAGTGCCACCGAGAGTGCCACTGAGAGTGCCACTGAGAGTGCCACTGAGAGTGCCACTGAGACTGCCACTGAGAGTGCCACTGAGTGCCACTGAGACTGCCACTGATAGTGCCACTGAGAGTGCCACTGAGGGTGCCACTGAGAGTGCCACCGAGAGTGCCACTGAGACTGCCACTGAGAGTGCCACTGAGAGTGCCACTGAGAGTGCCATTGAGAGTGCCACTGAGACTGCCACTGGGAGTGCCACTGAGACTGCCACTGAGAGTGCCACTGAGGGTGCCACTGAGTGCCACTGAGACTGCCACTGATAGTGCCACTGAGAATGCCACTGAGAGTGCCACTGAGGGTGCCACTGAGAGTGCCACCGAGAGTGCCACCGAGAGTGCCACTGAGAGTGCCACTGAGAGTGCCACTGAGAGTGCCACTGAGAGTGCCACTGAAACTGCCACTGAGAGTGCCACTGAGGGTGCCACTGAGTGCCACTGAGACTGCCACTGATAGTGCCACTGAGAGTGCCACTGAGGGTGCCACTGAGAGTGCCACCGAGAGTGCCACTGAGAGTGCCACTGAGAGTGCCACTGAGAGTGCCACTGAGTGTGCCACTGAGAGTGCCACTGAGAGTGCCACTAAGACTGCCACTGAGACTGCCACTGAGACTGCCACTGAGACTGCCACTGAGACTGCCACAGAGACTGCCACTGAGACTGCCACTGAGCGTTTTATGTATCGGTAAAAAATTCATAGTTCAACAATTATGGCGCTAACAATTTATTTTAAAGGGGTACATCCACTGACGTTTAAAAAAATTATTGTTAATTTAAAAATTCACTTTGCATTTTCAAAGCCACCCAGCATTCAGGGATTGTAAGAGAAGCTTTAGAAGGATCTTAGATATCTGCAAAAAATTCATAGTACAAAAATTATAACGCTAACAAATTATTTTAAAGAGGTATATTCTCTGAAGTTAAAAAAATTTTTATTGTTAATTTGAAAATTCACTATGCATTTTTGAAGACACCCAGCAGTCAGGGATTTTAAGAGAAGCTTTAAAAGTGTCTTAAATATCTGTGAAAAATTCATAGTTCAACAATTATAACGCTAACAATTTATTTTAAAGGGGTATATCCACTGACGATAAAAAAATTTTTTATTGTAAATTTAAAAATTCACTATGCATTTTTGAATACACCCAGCAGTCAGGGATTTTAAGAGAAGTTTTAAAAGTGTCTTAGGTATCTGTAAAAAATTCATAGTTCAACAATTTTAACGCTAACAATTTATTTTGAAGTGGTATATCCATTGACGTTAAAAAAATATTTTATTGATAATTTAAAAATTCACTATGCATTTTTGAAACCACTCAGTACTCAGAAATTTTAAGAGAAGCTTTAAAAGTGTCTTAGCTATCTGTGAAAAATTCGTAGTTCAACAATTATAACGCTAATACTTTATTTTAAAGGTGTATATCCACTGACGTGAAAAATTTTTTTTATTGCTTTTTTAAAAATTCGCTATGAATTTTCCAAGCCACCTAGCACTCAGGGATTTTAAGAGAAGCTTTAAAAGTGTCTTAGATATCTGTAAAAAATTCATAGTACAACAATTATAACGCTAACAATTTATTAAAAAGAGGTACATCCACTGACGTTAAAAAAAAAAATTATTGTTAATTCAAAAATTCACTATGCATTTTTGAAGCTACCCAGCACTCTGGAATTTTAAAGGAAGCTTTAGAAGTGTCTTAGGTAACTGTAAAAAATTCATGGTTCAACAATTATAACGCTAACAATTTATTATAAAGAGGTACATCCACTGACGTTAAAAAAAAAATTATTGTTAATTTAAAAATTCACTATGCATTTTTGAAGCTATCCAGCACTCTGGAATTTTAAAGGAAGCTTTAGAAGTGTCTTAGGTAACTGTAAAAAATTCATGGTTCAACAATTATAACGCTAACAATTTATTATAAAGAGGTACATCCACTGACGTTAAAAAAAAATTATTGTTAATTTAAAAATTCACTATGCATTTTTGAAGCTACCCAGCACTCTGGAATTTTAAAGAAAGCTTTAGAAGTGTCTTAGGTAACTACAAAAAATTCATGGTTCAACAATTATAACGCTAACAATTTATTTTAAAGGGGTATATTTACCGACGTGAAAAATTTTTTTATTGTTTATTTACAAATCCACTATGGATTTTCTAAGCCACCCAGCACTCTGAAATTTTAAAGGAGGCTTTAGAAGTGTCTTAGGTAACTGTAAAAAATGCATGGTTCAACAATTATAACGCCAACAATTTATTTTAAAGGGGTATATTCACCGACGTGAAAAATTTTTTTATTGTTAATTTAAAAATTCACTATGGATTTTCCAAGCCACCCAGCACTCAGGGATTTTAAGTGAAACTTTAGAAGTGTCTTAGGTTTCTGTAAAAAATTCATAGTTCAACAATTATTACGCTAACCATTTATTTTAAAAAGGTACATCCACTGACGTTAAAAAAAATTTGTATTGTTAATTTAAAAATTCACTATGCATTTTTGAAGCCACCCAGCACTCAGGGATTTTAAGAGAAGCTTTAAAAGTGTCTCAAATATCTGTAAAAAATTCATAGTACAACAATTTTAACGCTAACAGTTTATTATAAAGAGGTACATCCACTGACGTTAAAAAAAATATTGTTAATTTAAAAATTCACTATGCATTTTCGAAGCCACCCAGCATTCAGAAATTTTAACGGAAGCTTTAGAAGTGTCTTAGGTAACTGTAAAAAATTCATGGTTCAACAATTATAACGCTAACAATTTATTTTAAAGGGGTACATTCACTGACGTGAAAAAATTTTTTTATTGTTTATTTAAAAATTCACTATGGATTTTCAAAGAAACCCAGCACCCAGGGATTTTAAGAGAAGCTTTATAAGTGTCTTAGATATCTGTAAAAAATTCATAGTGCAACAATTATAACGCTAACAATTTATTTTAAAGGGGTACATCCACAGACGTTAAAAAAAAATATATTGTTTATTTAAAAATTCACTATGGATTTTCAAAGAAACCCAGCACCCAGGGATTTTAAGAGAAGCTTTATAAGTGTCTTAGATATCTGTAAAAAATTCATACTGCAACAATTATAACGCTAACAATTTATTTTAAAGGGGTACATCCACAGAAGTTAAAAAAAATATATTGTTTATTTAAAAATTCACTATGGATTTTCAAAGCAACCCAGCACACAGGGATTTTAAGAGAAGTTTTAAAAGGGTCTTAGATATCTGTGAAAAATTCGTAGTACAACAATTATAACGCTAACAATTTATTTACAAGGGTACATTCACTGACGATAAAATTTTATTTTTTTGTTTATTTAAAAATTCTCTATTTATTTTCAAAGCCACCTAGCACTCAGGGATTTTAAGAGAAACTTTAGAAGGGTTTTAGGTATCTGTTCCACTGCCAATAAGACTGCCACTGCCACTGCCACTGAGACAGCCATTCTCACTGGGACTGCCACTGAGACTGCCACTGCCACTGCCACTGACATTGCCACTGAAACTGCTACTGAGACTGCCACTGAGACTGCCACTTAGAATTCCACTGCCACTGCCAATGAGATTGCCAATGAGACTGCCACTGAGACTGCCACTGAGACTGCCACTGAGACTGCCACTGAAACTGCAACTGAGACTGCCACTGAGACTGCCACAGAGAGTGCCACTGAGAGTGCCACTGAGAGTGCCACTGAGAGTGACACCGAGAGTGCCACTGAGAGTGCCACTGAGAGTGCCACTGAGAGTGCCACTGAGAATGCCACTGAGAGTGCCACTGAGACTGCCACTGAGAGTGCCACTGAGTGCCACTGAGACTGCCACTGATAGTGCCACTGAGAGTGCCACTGAGGGTGCCACTGAGAGTGCCACTGAGAGTGCCACTGAGAGTGCCACCGAGATTGCCACTGAGACTGCCACTGAGAGTGCCACTGAGAGTGCCACTGAGAGTGCCACTGAGAGTGCCACTGAGAGTGCCACCGAGAGTGCCACTGAGAGTGCCACTGAGAGTGCCACTAAGAGTGCCACTGAGAGTGCCACTGAGAGTGCCACTGAGACTGCCACTGAGACTGCCATTGAGACTGCCACTGAGATTGCCACTGAGATTGCCACTGAGATTGCCACTGAGAGTGCCACTGAGACTGCCACTGAGAGTGCCACTGAGGGTGCCACTGAGTGCCACTGAGACTGCCACTGATAGTGCCACTGAGAGTGCCACTGAGAGTGCCACTGAGAGTGCCACTGAGAGTGCCACTGAGACTGCCACTGAGAGTGCCACTGGGTGCCACTGAGACTGCCACTGATAGTGCCACTGAGAGTGCCACTGAGGGTGCCACTGAGAGTGCCACTGAGAGTGCCACTGAGAGTGCCACCGAGATTGCCACTGAGACTGCCACTGAGAGTGCCACTGAGAGTGCCACTGAGAGTGCCACTGAGAGTGCCACTGAGAGTGCCACTGAGAGTGCCACTGAGAGTGCCACTGAGAGTGCCACTGAGACTGCCACTGAGAGTGCCCCTGAGTGCCACTGAGACTGCCACTGATAGTGCCACTGAGGGTGCCACTGAGTGCCACTGAGACTGCCACTGATAGTGCCACTGAGAGTGCCACTGAGGGTGCCACTGAGAGTGCCACCGAGTGTGCCACTGAGAGTGCCACTGAGAGTGCCACTGAGAGTGCCACTGAGAGTGCCACTGAGTGTGCCACTGAGAGTGCCACTGAGAGTGCCACTGAGTGCCACTGAGACTGCCACTGATAGTGCCACTGAGAGTGCCACTGAGGGTGCCACTGAGAGTGCCACCGAGAGTGCCTCTGAGACTGCCACTGAGAGTGCAACTGAGAGTGCCACTGAGAGTGCCACTGAGAGTGCCACTGAGAGTGCCACTGAGAGTGCCACTGAGAGTGCCACTGAGAGTGCCACCGAGATTGCCACTGAGACTGCCACTGAGAGTGCCACTGAGAGTGCCACTGAGAGTGCCACTGAGAGTGCCACTGAGAGTGCCACTGAGAGTGCCACTGAGAGTGCCACTGAGACTGCCACTGAGAGTGCCACTGAGTGCCACTGAGACTGCCACTGATAGTGCCACTGATAGTGCCACTGAGAGTGCCACTGAGGGTGCCACTGAGAGTGCCACCGAGAGTGCCACTGAGACTGCCACTGAGAGTGCCACTGAGAGTGCCACTGAGAGTGCCACTGAGAGTGCCATTGAGAGTGCCACTGAGACTGCCACTGGGAGTGCCACTGAGACTGCCACTGAGAGTGCCACTGAGGGTGCCACTGAGTGCCACTGAGACTGCCACTGATAGTGCCACTGAGAGTGCCACTGAGAGTGCCACTGAGGGTGCCACTGAGAGTGCCACCGAGAGTGCCATCGAGAGTGCCACTGAGAGTGCCACTGAGAGTGCCACTGAGAGTGCCACTGAAACTGCCACTGAGAGTGCCACTGAGGGTGCCACTGAGTGCCACTGAGACTGCCACTGATAGTGCCACTGAGAGTGCCACTGAGGGTGCCACTGAGAGTGCCACCGAGAGTGCCACTGAGAGTGCCACTGAGAGTGCCACTGAGAGTGCCACTGAGTGTGCCACTGAGAGTGCCACTGAGAGTGCCACTAAGACTGCCACTGAGACTGCCACTGAGACTGCCACTGAGACTGCCACTGAGACTGCCACAGAGACTGCCACTGAGACTGCCACTGAGCGTTTTATGTATCGGTAAAAAACTCATAGTTCAACAATTATGGCGCTAACAATTTATTTTAAAGGGGTACATCCACTGACGTTTAAAAAAATTATTGTTAATTTAAAAATTCACTTTGCATTTTCAAAGCCACCCAGCATTCAGGGATTGTAAGAGAAGCTTTAGAAGGATCTTAGATATCTGCAAAAAATTCATAGTACAAAAATTATAACGCTAACAAATTATTTTAAAGAGGTATATTCTCTGAAGTTAAAAAAATTTTTATTGTTAATTTGAAAATTCACTATGCATTTTTGAAGACACCCAGCAGTCAGGGATTTTAAGAGAAGCTTTAAAAGTGTCTTAAATATCTGTGAAAAATTCATAGTTCAACAATTATAACGCTAACAATTTATTTTAAAGGGGTATATCCACTGACGATAAAAAAATTTTTTATTGTAAATTTAAAAATTCACTATGCATTTTTGAATACACCCAGCAGTCAGGGATTTTAAGAGAAGTTTTAAAAGTGTCTTAGGTATCTGTAAAAAATTCATAGTTCAACAATTGTAACGCTAACAATTTATTTTGAAGTGGTATATCCATTGACGTTAAAAAAATATTTTATTGATAATTTAAAAATTCACTATGCATTTTTGAAACCACTCAGTACTCAGAAATTTTAAGAGAAGCTTTAAAAGTGTCTTAGCTATCTGTGAAAAATTCGTAGTTCAACAATTATAACGCTAATACTTTATTTTAAAGGTGTATATCCACTGACGTGAAAATTTTTTTTATTGCTTTTTTAAAAATTCGCTATGAATTTTCCAAGCCACCTAGCACTCAGGGATTTTAAGAGAAGCTTTAAAAGTGTCTTAGATATCTGTAAAAAATTCATAGTACAACAATTATAACGCTAACAATTTATTAAAAAGAGGTACATCCACTGACGTTAAAAAAAAAATTATTGTTAATTCAAAAATTCACTATGCATTTTTGAAGCTACCCAGCACTCTGGAATTTTAAAGGAAGCTTTAGAAGTATCTTAGGTAACTGTAAAAAATTCATGGTTCAACAATTATAACGCTAACAATTTATTATAAAGAGGTACATCCACTGACGTTAAAAAAAAAATTATTGTTAATTTAAAAATTCACTACGCATTTTTGAAGCTACCCAGCACTCTGGAATTTTAAAGGAAGCTTTAGAAGTGTCTTAGGTAACTGTAAAAAATTCATGGTTCAACAATTATAACGCTAACAATTTATTATAAAGAGGTACATCCACTGACGTTAAAAAAAAAATTATTGTTAATTTAAAAATTCACTATGCATTTTTGAAGCTACCCAGCACTCTGGAATTTTAAAGGAAGCTTTAGAAGTGTCTTAGGTAACTGTAAAAAATTCATGGTTCAACAATTATAACGCTAACAATTTATTATAAAGAGGTACATCCACTGACGTTAAAAAAAAATTATTGTTAATTTAAAAATTCACTATGCATTTTTGAAGCTACCCAGCACTCTGAAATTTTAAAAGAAGCTTTAGAAGTGTCTTAGGTAACTACAAAAAATTCATGGTTCAACAATTATAACGCTAACAATTTATTTTAAAGGGGTACATCCACTGACGTTTAAAAAAATTATTGTTAATTTAAAAATTCACTTTGCATTTTCAAAGCCACCCAGCATTCAGGGATTGTAGTAGAAGCTTTAGAAGGATCTTAGATATTTGCAAAAAATTCATAGTACAAAAATTATAACGCTAACAAATTATTTTAAAGAGGTATATTCTCTGACGTTAAAAAAATTTTTATTGTTAATTTGAAAATTCACTATGCATTTTTGAAGACACCCAGCAGTCAGGGATTTTAAGAGAAGCTTTAAAAGTGTCTTAAATATCTGTGAAAAATTCATAGTTCAACAATTATAACGCTAAATATTTATTTTAAAGGGGTACTTCCATTGACGTTAAAAAAAATTTTTATTGTTAATTTAAAAATTCACTATGGATTTTCAAAGCCATCCAGGAATCAAGGATTTTAAGAGAAGCTTTGAAAGTGTCTTAGATATCTGTAAAAAATTCATAGTTCAGCAATTGTAACGCTAACAATTTATTTTGAAGTGGTATATCCATTGACGTTAAAAAAATATTTTATTGATAGTTTAAAAATTCACTATGCATTTTTGAAACCACTCAGTACTCAGAAATTTTAAGAGAAGCTTTAAAAGTGTCTTAGCTATCTGTGAAATATTCGTAGTTCAACAATTATAACGCTAATAATTTATTTTAAAGGTGTATATCCACTGACGTGAAAAATTTTTTTTATTGCTTTTTTAAAAATTCGCTATGAATTTTCCAAGCCACCTAGCACTCAGGGATTTTAAGAGAAGCTTTAAAAGTGTCTTAGATATCTGTAAAAAATTCATAGTACAACAATTATAACGCTAACAATTTATTATAAAGAGGTACATCCACTGACGTTAAAAAAAAATTATTGTTAATTTAAAAATTCACTATGCATTTTTGAAGCTACCCAGCACTCTGGAATTTTAAAGGAAGCTTTAGAAGTGTCTTAGGTAACTGTAAAAAATTCATGGTTCAACAATTATAACGCTAACAATTTATTATAAAGAGGTACATCCACTGACGTTAAAAAAAAAATTATTGTTAATTTAAAAATTCACTATGCATTTTTGAAGCTACCCAGCACTCTGAAATTTTAAAAGAAGCTTTAGAAGTGTCTTAGGTAACTACAAAAAATTCATGGTTCAACAATTATAACGCTAACAATTTATTTTAAAGGGGTATATTTACCGACGTGAAAAATTTTTTTATTGTTTATTTAAAAATCCACTATGGATTTTCTAAGCCACTCAGCACTCTGAAATTTTAAAGGAGGCTTTAGAAGTGTCTTAGGTAACTGCAAAAAATTCATGGTTCAACAATTATAACGCCAACAATTTATTTTAAAGGGGTATATTCACCGACGTGAAAAATTTTTTTATTGTTAATTTAAAAATCCACTATGGATTTTCTAAGCCACCCAGCACTCTGAAATTTTAAAGGAGGCTTTAGAAGTGTCTTAGGTAACTGTAAAAAATTCATGGTTCAACAATTATAACGCCAACAATTTATTTTAAAGGGGTATATTCACCGACGTGAAAAATTTTTTTATTGTTAATTTAAAAATTCACTATGGATTTTCCAAGCCACCCAGCACTCAGGGATTTTAAGTGAAACTTTAGAAGTGTCTTAGGTTTCTGTAAAAAATTCATAGTTCAACAATTATTACGCTAACCATTTATTTTAAAAAGGTACATCCACTGACGTTAAAAAAAATTTGTATTGTTAATTTAAAAATTCACTATGCATTTTTGAAGCCACCCAGCACTCAGGGATTTTAAGAGAAGCTTTAAAAGTGTCTCAAATATCTGTAAAAAATTCATAGTACAACAATTTTAACGCTAACAATTTATTATAAAGAGGTACATCCACTGACGTTAAAAAAAAAATATTGTTAATTTAAAAATTCACTATGCATTTTCGAAGCCACCCAGCATTCAGAAATTTTAACGGAAGCTTTAGAAGTGTCTTAGGTAACTGTAAAAAATTCATGGTTCAACAATTATAACGCTAACAATTTATTTTAAAGGGGTACATTCACTGACGTGAAAAAATTTTTTTATTGTTTATTTAAAAATTCACTATGGATTTTCAAAGAAACCCAGCACCCAGGGATTTTAAGAGAAGCTTTATAAGTGTCTTAGATATCTGTAAAAAATTCATAGTGCAACAATTATAACGCTAACAATTTATTTTAAAGGGGTACATCCACAGACGTTAAAAAAAAATATATTGTTTATTTAAAAATTCACTATGGATTTTCAAAGCAACCCAGCACACAGGGATTTTAAGAGAAGTTTTAAAAGTGTCTTAGATATCTGTAAAAAATTCATAGTACAACAATTATAACGCTAACAATTTATTTTAAAGGGGTACCTTCACTGACGATAAAATTTTATTTTATTGTTTATTTAAAAATTCTCTATTAATTTTCAAAGCCACCTAGCACTCAGGGATTTTAAGAGAAGCTTTAAAAGGGTCTTAGATATCTGTGAAAAATTCATAGTACAACAATTATAACGCTAACAATTTATTTACAGGGGTACATCCACTGACGTTAAAAAAATTTTTTATTGTTAATTTAAAAATTCACTATTCTTTTTGAAGCCACCCAGCACTCAGGGATTTTAAGAGAAACTTTAGAAGGGTTTTGGGTATCTGTTCCACTGCCAATAAGACTGCCACTGCCACTGCCACTGAGACAGCCATTGTCACTGGGACTGCCACTGAGACTGCCACTGCCACTGCCACTGCCACAGACATTGCCACTGAAACTGCTACTGAGACTGCCACTGAGACTGCCACTTAGAATTCCACTGCCACTGCCAATGAGACTGCCAATGAGACTGCCACTGAGACTGCCACAGAGAGTGCCACTGAGAGTGCCACTGAGAGTGCCACTGAGAGTGACACCCAGAGTGCCACTGAGAGTGCCACTGAGAGTGCCACTGATAGTGCAACTGGGACTGCCACTGGGACTGCCACTGAGAGTGCCACTGAGTGCCACTGAGACTGCCACTGATAGTGCCACTGAGAGTGCCACTGAGAGTGTCACTGAGGGTGTCACTGAGAGTGCCACCGAGAGTACCACTGAGACTGCCACTGAGACTGCCACTGGGACTGCCACTGGGACTGCCACTGAGAGTGCTACTGAGAGTGCCACTGAGAGTGCCACTGAGAGTGCCACTGAGAGTGCCACTGAGAGTGCCACTGAGAGTGCCACTGAGAGTGCCACTGAGAGTGTCACTGAGAGTGCCACTGAGAGTGCCACTGAGAGTGTCACTGAGAGTGCCACTGAGAGTGCCACTGAGAATGTCACTGAGAGTGCCACTGAGAGTGTCACTGAGAGTGATACTGAGAGTGATACTGAGACTGCCACTGAGACTGCCACTGGGACTGCCACTGAGACTGCCACTGAGAGTGCCACTGAGAGTGCCACTGTGAGTGCCACTGAGAGTGTCACTGAGACTGCCACTGAGACTGCCACTGAGACTGCCACTGAGACTGCCACTGTTACTGCCACTGAGATTGCCACTGAGACTACCAGTGAGACTGCCACTGAGAGTGCCACTGAGACTGCCACTGAGAGTGCCACTGAGACTGCCACTGAGACTGCAACTAATACTGCCACTGAGACTGCCACCGAGACTGTCACTGTTAATGCCACTGAGATTGCCACTGAGACTACCAGTGAGACTGCCACTGAGATTGCCACTGAGAGTGCCACTGAGAGTGCCAATGAGACTGCCAATGAGACTGCCACTGGGACTGCCACTGAGATTGCCACTGAGACTGCCACTGAGAATGACACTGATGGTGCCACTGAGAGTGACACTGATAGTGCCACTGAAAATGCCACTGAGAGTGCCACTGAGAATGAAACTGAGAGTGCCACTGAGAGTGCCACTGAAAGTGCCACTGAGACTGCCACTGAGACTGCCACTGAGAGTGCCACTGAGAGTGCCACTGAGAGTGCCACTGAGACTGCCACTGGGACTGCCACTGAGACTGCCACTGAGAGTGCCACTGAGAGTGCCACTGAGAGTGCCACTGAGAGTGCCACTGAGAGTGCCACTGAGAGTGCCACTGAGAGTGCCACTGAGACTGCCACTGAGAGTGCCACTGAGAGTGCCACTAAGAGTGCCACTGAGAGTGCCACTGAGAGTGCCACTGAGACTGCCACTGAGACTGCCATTGAGACTGCCACTGAGATTGCCACTGAGATTGCCACTGAGAGTGCCACTGAGAGTGCCACTGAGACTGCCACTGAGAGTGCCACTGAGGGTGCCACTGAGTGCCACTGAGACTGCCACTGATAGTGCCACTGAGAGTGCCACTGAGAGTGCCACTGAGACTGCCACTGAGAGTGCCACTGAGTGCCACTGAGACTGCCACTGATAGTGCCACTGAGAGTGCCACTGAGGGTGCCACTGAGAGTGCCACTGAGAGTGCCACTGAGAGTGCCACCGAGATTGCCACTGAGACTGCCACTGAGAGTGCCACTGAGGGTGCCACTGAGAGTGCCACTGAGAGTGCCACTGAGAGTGCCACTGAGAGTGCCACTGAGAGTGCCACTGAGAGTGCCACTGAGAGTGCCACTGAGAGTGCCACTGAGACTGCCACTGAGAGTGCCCCTGAGTGCCACTGAGACTGCCACTGATAGTGCCACTGAGGGTGCCACTGAGTGCCACTGAGACTGCCACTGATAGTGCCACTGAGAGTGCCACTGAGGGTGCCACTGAGAGTGCCACCGAGTGTGCCACTGAGAGTGCCACTGAGAGTGCCACTGAGAGTGCCACTGAGAGTGCCACTGAGTGTGCCACTGAGAGTGCCACTGAGAGTGCCACTGAGTGCCACTGATAGTGCCACTGAGAGTGCCACTGAGGGTGCCACTGAGAGTGCCACCGAGAGTGCCACTGAGACTGCCACTGAGAGTGCCACTGAGAGTGCCACTGAGAGTGCCACTGAGAGTGCCACTGAGAGTGCCACTGAGAGTGCCACTGAGAGTGCCACCGAGATTGCCACTGAGACTGCCACTGAGAGTGCCACTGAGAGTGCCACTGAGAGTGCCACTGAGAGTGCCACTGAGAGTGCCACTGAGAGTGCCACTGAGAGTGCCACTGAGAGTGCCACTGAGAGTGCCACTGAGAGTGCCACTGAGAGTGCCACTGAGAGTGCCACTGAGACTGCCACTGAGAGTGCCACTGAGTGCCACTGAGACTGCCACTGATAGTGCCACTGATAGTGCCACTGAGAGTGCCACTGAGGGTGCCACTGAGAGTGCCACCGAGAGTGCCACTGAGACTGCCACTGAGAGTGCCACTGAGAGTGACACCGAGAGTGCCACTGAGAGTGCCACTGAGAGTGCCACTGAGAGTGCCACTGAGAGCGCCACTGAGAGTGCCACTGAGAATGCCACTGAGGGTGCCACTGAGACTGCCACTGAGAGTGCCACTGAGTGCCACTGAGACTGCCACTGATAGTGCCACTGAGAGTGCCACTGAGGGTGCCACTGAGAGTGCCACCGAGAGTGCCACTGAGACTGCCACTGAGACTGCCACTGGGACTGCCACTGGGACTGCCACAGAGTGCTACTGAGAGTGCCACTGAGAGTGCAACTGAGAGTGCCACTGAGACTGCCACTGGGACTGCCACTGACACTGCCACTGAGAGTGCCACTGAGAGTGCCACCGAGAGTGCCACTGAGAGTGCCACTGAGAGTGTCACTGAGAGTGCCACTGAGACTGCCACTGTTACTGCCACTAAGATTGCCACTGAGACTACCAGTGAGACTGCCACTGAGAGTGCCACTGAGACTGCCACTGAGAGTGCCACTGAGACTGCCACTGAGACTGCCACTGAGACTGCAACTAATACTGCCACTGAGACTGCCACCGAGACTGTCACTGTTACTGCCACTGAGATTGCCACTGAGACTACCAGTGAGACTGCCACTGAAATTGCCACTGAGAGTGCCACTGAGAATGACACTGATAGTGCCACTGATAGTGCCACTGAGAGTGCCACTTAGAGTGCCACTGAGAGTGCCACTGAGAATGAAACTGAGAGTGCCACTGAGAGTGCCACTGAAAGTGCCACTGAAAGTGCCACTGAGACTGCCACTGAGACTGCCACTGAGAGTGCCACTGAGAGTGCCACTGAGAGTGCCACTGAGTGCCACTGAGACTGCCACTGGGACTGCCACTGAGAGTGCCACTGAGAGTGCCACTGAGACTGCCACTGGGACTGCCACTGAGACTGCCACTGAGACTGCCACTGAGACTGCCACTGTTACTGCCACTGAGATTGCCACTGAGACTACCAGTGAGACTGCCACTGAGAGTGCCACTGAGACTGCCACTGAGAGTGCCACTGAGACTGCCACTGAGACTGCCACTGAGACTGCAACTAATACTGCCACTGAGACTGCCACCGAGACTGTCACTGTTACTGCCACTGAGATTGCCACTGAGACTGCCACTGAGAGTGCCACTGAGATTGCCACTGAGACTGCCACTGATAGTGCCACTGAGAGTGCCACTGAGAGTGCCACTGAGAGTGCCACTGAGAGTGCCACGGAGAGTGCCACTGAGAGTGCCACCGAGATTGCCACTGAGACTGCCACTGAGAGTGCCACTGAGAGTGCCACTGAGAGTGCCACTGAGAGTGCCACTGAGAGTGCCACTGAGAGTGCCACTGAGAGTGCCACTGAGAGTGCCACTGAGAGTGCCACTGAGAGTGCCACTGAGACTGCCACTGAGAGTGCCACTGAGTGCCACTGAGACTGCCACTGATAGTGCCACTGAGGGTGCCACTGAGTGCCACTGAGACTGCCACTGATAGTGCCACTGAGAGTGCCACTGAGGATGCCACTGAGAGTGCCACCGAGAGTGCCACTGAGAGTGCCACTGAGAGTGCCACTGAGAGTGCCACTGAGTGTGCCACTGAGAGTGCCACTGAGTGCCACTGAGACTGCCACTGAGAGTGCCACTGAGAGTGCCACTGAGAGTGCCACCGAGATTGCCACTGAGACTGCCACTGAGAGTGCCACTGAGAGTGCCACTGAGAGTGCCACTGAGAGTGCCACTGAGAGTGCCACTGAGAGTGCCACTGAGACTGCCACTGAGAGTGCCACTGAGTGCCACTGAGACTGCCACTGAGAGTGCCACTGAGGGTGCCACTGAGAGTGCCACCGAGAGTGCCACTGAGACTGCCACTGAGAGTGCCACTGAGAGTGCCACTGAGAGTGCCACTGAGAGTGCCATTGAGAGTGCCACTGAGACTGCCACTGAGAGTGCCACTGAGACTGCCACTGATAGTGCCACTGAGAGTGCCACTGAGGGTGCCACTGAGAGTGCCACCGAGAGTGCCACCGAGAGTGCCACCGAGAGTGCCACTGAGAGTGCCACTGAGAGTGCCACTGAGAGTGCCACTGAAACTGCCACTGAGAGTGCCACTGAGAGTGCCACTGAGGGTGCCACTGAGAGTGCCACCGAGAGTGCCACTGAGAGTGCCACTGAGAGTGCCACTGAGGGTGCCACTGAGTGTGCCACTGAGAGTGCCACTGAGAGTGCCACTAAGACTGTCACTGAGACTGCCACTGAGACTGCCACTGAGACTGCCACTGAGACTGCCACTGAGACTGCCACAGAGACTGCCACTGAGCGTTTTAGGTATCGGTAAAAAATTCATAGTTCAACAATTATGGCGCTAACAATTTATTTTAAAGGGGTACATCCACTGACGTTTAAAAAATTATTGTTAATTTAAAAATTCACTTTGCATTTTCAAAGCCACCCAGCATTCAGGGATTGTAAGAGAAGCTTTAGAAGGATCTTAGATATCTGCAAAAAATTCATAGTACAAAAATTATAACGCTAACAAATTATTTTAAAGAGGTATATTCTCTGACGTTAAAAAAATTTTTATTGTTAATTTGAAAATTCACTATGCATTTTTGAAGACACCCAGCAGTCAGGGATTTTAAGAGAAGCTTTAAAAGTGTCTTAAATATCTGTGAAAAATTCATAGTTCAACAATTATAACGCTAACAATTTATTTTAAAGGGGTATATCCACTGACGATAAAAAATTTTTTTATTGTGAATTTAAAAATTCACTATGCATTTTTGAAGACACCCAGCAGTCAGGGATTTTAAGGGAAGTTTTAAAAGTGTCTTAGGTATCTGCAAAAAATTCATAGTTCAACAATTATAACGCTAAATATTTATTTTAAAGGGGTACTTCCATTGACGTTAAAAAAAATTTTTATTGTTAATTTAAAAATTCACTATGGATTTTCAAAGCCATCCAGGAATCAGGGATTTTAAGAGAAGCTTTGAAAGTGTCTTAGATATCTGTAAAAAATTCATAGTTCAGCAATTGTAACGCTAACAATTTATTTTGAAGTGGTATATCCATTGACGTAAAAAAATATTTTATTGATTGTTTAAAAATTCACTATGCATTTTTGAAACCACTCAGTACTCAGAAATTTTAAGAGAAGCTTTAAAAGTGTCTTAGCTATCTGTGAAAAATTCGTAGTTCAACAATTATAACGCTAATAATTTATTTTAAAGGTGTATATCCACTGACGTGAAAAATTTTTTTTATTGCTTTTTTAAAAATTCGCTATGAATTTTCCAAGCCACCTAGCACTCAGGGATTTTAAGAGAAGCTTTAAAAGTGTCTTAGATATCTGTAAAAAATTCATAGTACAACAATTATAACGCTAACAATTTATTATAAAGAGGTACATCCACTGACGTTAAAAAAAAAATTATTGTTAATTTAAAAATTCACTATGCATTTTTGAAGCTACCCAGCACTCTGGAATTTTAAAGGAAGCTTTAAAAGTGTCTTAGGTAACTGTAAAAAATTCATGGTTCAACAATTATAACGCTAACAATTTATTATAAAGAGGTACATCCACTGACGTTAAAAAAAAAATTATTGTTAATTTAAAAATTCACTATGCATTTTTGAAGCTACCCAGCACTCTGGAATTTTAAAGGAAGCTTTAAAAGTGTCTTAGGTAACTGTAAAAAATTCATGGTTCAACAATTATAACGCTAACAATTTATTATAAAGAGGTACATCCACTGACGTTAAAAAAAAAATTATTGTTAATTTAAAAATTCACTATGCATTTTTGAAGCTACCCAGCACTCTGAAATTTTAAAAGAAGCTTTAGAAGTGTCTTGGGTAACTACAAAAAATTCATGGTTCAACAATTATAACGCTAACAATTTATTTTAAAGGGGTATATTTACCGACGTGAAAAATTTTTTTATTGTTTATTTAAAAATCCACTATGGATTTTCTAAGCCACCCAGCACTCTGAAATTTTAAAGAAGGCTTTAAAAGTGTCTTAGGTAACTGTAAAAAATTCATGGTTCAACAATTATAACGCCAACAATTTATTTTAAAGGGGTATATTCACCGACGTGAAAAATTTTTTTATTGTTAATTTAAAAATCCACTATGGATTTTCTAAGCCACCCAGCACTCTGAAATTTTAAAGGAGGCTTTAGAAGTGTCTTAGGTAACTGTAAAAAATTCATGGTTCAACAATTATAACGCCAACAATTTATTTTAAAGGGGTATATTCACCGACGTGAAAAATTTTTTTATTGTTAATTTAAAAATTCACTATGGATTTTCCAAGCCACCCAGCACTCAGGGATTTTAAGTGAAACTTTAGAAGTGTCTTAGGTTTCTGTAAAAAATTCATAGTTCAACAATTATTACGCTAACCATTTATTTTAAAAAGGTACATCCACTGACGTTAAAAAAAATTTGTATTGTTAATTTAAAAATTCACTATGCATTTTTGAAGCCACCCAGCACTCAGGGATTTTAAGAGAAGCTTTAAAAGTGTCTCAAATATCTGTAAAAAATTCATAGTACAACAATTTTAACGCTAACAATTTATTATAAAGAGGTACATCCACTGACGTTAAAAAAAAAATATTGTTAATTTGAAAATTCACTATGCATTTTCGAAGCCACCCAGCATTCAGAAATTTTAACGGAAGCTTTAGAAGTGTCTTAGGTAACTGTAAAAAATTCATGGTTCAACAATTATAACGCTAACAATTTATTTTAAAGGGGTACATTCACTGACGTGAAAAAATTTTTTTATTGTTTATTTAAAAATTCACTATGGATTTTCAAAGAAACCCAGCACCCAGGGATTTTAAGAGAAGCTTTATAAGTGTCTTAGATATCTGCAAAAAATTCATAGTGCAACAATTATAACGCTAACAATTTATTTTAAAGGGGTACATCCACAGACGTTAAAAAAAAATATATTGTTTATTTAAAAATTCACTATGGATTTTCAAAGCAACCCAGCACACAGGGATTTTAAGAGAAGTTTTAAAAGTGTCTTAGATATCTGTAAAAAATTCATAGTACAACAATTATAACGCTAACAATTTATTTTAAAGGGGTACATTCACTGACGATAAAATTTTATTTTATTGTTTATTTAAAAATTCTCTATTAATTTTCAAAGCCACCTAGCACTCAGGGATTTTAAGAGAAGCTTTAAAAGGGTCTTAGATATCTGTGAAAAATTCATAGTACAACAATTATAACGCTAACAATTTATTTACAGGGGTACATCCACTGACGTTAAAAAAATTTTTTATTGTTAATTTAAAAATTCACTATTCTTTTTGAAGCCACCCAGCACTCAGGGATTTTAAGAGAAACTTTAGAAGGGTTTTGGGTATCTGTTCCACTGCCAATAAGACTGCCACTGCCACTGCCACTGAGACAGCCATTGTCACTGGGACTGCCACTGAGACTGCCACTGCCACTGCCACAGACATTGCCACTGAAACTGCTACTGAGACTGCCACTGAGACTGCCACTTAGAATTCCACTGCCACTGCCAATGAGACTGCCAATGAGACTGCCACTGAGACTGCCACTGAGACTGCCACAGAGAGTGCCACTGAGAGTGCCACTGAGAGTGCCACTGAGAGTGCCACTGAGAGTGCCACTGAGAGTGACACCCAGAGTGCCACTGAGAGTGCCACTGAGAGTGCCACTGAGAGTGCCACTGAGAGTGCCACTGAGAGTGCCACTGAGAATGCCACTGAGGGTGCCACTGAGACTGCCACTGAGAGTGCCACTGAGAGTGCCACTGAGAGTGCCACTGAGTGTGCCACTGAGAGTGCCACTGAGAGTGCCACTGAGGGTGCCACTGAGTGCCACTGAGACTGCCACTGATAGTGCCACTGAGAGTGCCACTGAGAGTGCCACTGAGAGTGCCACTGAGAGTGCCATTGAGAGTGCCACTGAGACTGCCACTGAGAGTGCCACTGAGACTGCCACTGATAGTGCCACTGAGAGTGCCACTGAGGGTGCCACTGAGAGTGCCACCGAGAGTGCCACCGAGAGTGCCACCGAGAGTGCCACTGAGAGTGCCACTGAGAGTGCCACTGAGAGTGCCACTGAGAGTGCCACTGAAACTGCCACTGAGAGTGCCACTGAGAGTGCCACTGAGGGTGCCACTGAGAGTGCCACCGAGAGTGCCACTGAGAGTGCCACTGAGAGTGCCACTGAGGGTGCCACTGAGTGTGCCACTGAGAGTGCCACTGAGAGTGCCACTAAGACTGTCACTGAGACTGCCACTGAGACTGCCACTGAGACTGCCACTGAGACTGCCACAGAGACTGCCACTGAGCGTTTTAGGTATCGGTAAAAAATTCATAGTTCAACAATTATGGCGCTAACAATTTATTTTAAAGGGGTACATCCACTGACGTTTAAAAAAATTATTGTTAATTTAAAAATTCACTTTGCATTTTCAAAGCCACCCAGCATTCAGGGATTGTAAGAGAAGCTTTAGAAGGATCTTAGATATCTGCAAAAAATTCATAGTACAAAAATTATAACGCTAACAAATTATTTTAAAGAGGTATATTCTCTGACGTTAAAAAAATTTTTATTGTTAATTTGAAAATTCACTATGCATTTTTGAAGACACCCAGCAGTCAGGGATTTTAAGAGAAGCTTTAAAAGTGTCTTAAATATCTGTGAAAAATTCATAGTTCAACAATTATAACGCTAACAATTTATTTTAAAGGGGTATATCCACTGACGATAAAAAATTTTTTTATTGTAAATTTAAAAATTCACTATGCATTTTTGAAGACACCCAGCAGTCAGGGATTTTAAGAGAAGTTTTAAAAGTGTCTTAGGTATCTGCAAAAAATTCATAGTTCAACAATTATAACGTTAAATATTTATTTTAAAGGGGTACTTCCATTGACGTTAAAAAAAATTTTTATTGTTAATTTAAAAATTCACTATGGATTTTCAAAGCCATCCAGGAATCAGGGATTTTAAGAGAAGCTTTGAAAGTGTCTTAGATATCTGTAAAAAATTCATAGTTCAGCAATTGTAACGCTAACAATTTATTTTGAAGTGGTATATCCATTGACGTAAAAAAATATTTTATTGATAGTTTAAAAATTCACTATGCATTTTTGAAACCACTCAGTACTCAGAAATTTTAAGAGAAGTTTTAAAAGTGTCTTAGCTATCTGTGAAAAATTCGTAGTTCAACAATTATAACGCTAATAATTTATTTTAAAGGTGTATATCCACTGACGTGAAAAATTTTTTTTATTGCTTTTTTAAAAATTCGCTATGAATTTTCCAAGCCACCTAGCACTCAGGGATTTTAAGAGAAGCTTTAAAAGTGTCTTAGATATCTGTAAAAAATTCATAGTACAACAATTATAACGCTAACAATTTATTAAAAAGAGGTACATCAACTGACGTTAAAAAAAAAAATTATTGTTAATTCAAAAATTCACTATGCATTTTTGAAGTTACCCAGCACTCTGGAATTTTAAAGGAAGCTTTAGAAGTGTCTTAGGTAACTGTAAAAAATTCATGGTTCAACAATTATAACGCCAACAATTTATTTTAAAGGGGTATATTCACCGACGTGAAAAATTTTTTTATTGTTAATTTAAAAATCCACTATGGATTTTCTAAGCCACCCAGCACTCTGAAATTTTAAAGGAGGCTTTAGAAGTGTCTTAGATAACTGTAAAAAATTCATGGTTCAACAATTATAACGCCAACAATTTATTTTAAAGGGGTATATTCACCGACGTGAAAAATTTTTTTATTGTTAATTTAAAAATTCACTATGGATTTTCCAAGCCACCCAGCACTCAGGGATTTTAAGTGAAACTTTAGAAGTGTCTTAGGTTTCTGTAAAAAATTCATAGTTCAACAATTATTACGCTAACCATTTATTTTAAAAAGGTACATCCACTGACGTTAAAAAAAATTTGTATTGTTAATTTAAAAATTCACTATGCATTTTTGAAGCCACCCAGCACTCAGGGATTTTAAGAGAAGCTTTAAAAGTGTCTCAAATATCTGTAAAAAATTCATAGTACAACAATTTTAACGCTAACAATTTATTATAAAGAGGTACATCCACTGACGTTAAAAAAAAAATATTGTTAATTTAAAAATTCACTATGCATTTTCGAAGCCACCCAGCATTCAGAAATTTTAACGGAAGCTTTAGAAGTGTCTTAGGTAACTGTAAAAAATTCATGGTTCAACAATTATAACGCTAACAATTTATTTTAAAGGGGTACATTCACTGACGTGAAAAAATTTTTTTATTGTTTATTTAAAAATTCACTATGGATTTTCAAAGAAACCCAGCACCCAGGGATTTTAAGAGAAGCTTTATAAGTGTCTTAGATATCTGTAAAAAATTCATAGTGCAACAATTATAACGCTAACAATTTATTTTAAAGGGGTACATCCACAGACGTTAAAAAAAATATATTGTTTATTTAAAAATTCACTATGGATTTTCAAAGCAACCCAGCACACAGGGATTTTAAGAGAAGTTTTAAAAGTGTCTTAGATATCTGTAAAAAATTCATAGTACAACAATTATAACGCTAACAATTTATTTTAAAGGGGTACATTCACTGACGATAAAATTTTATTTTATTGTTTATTTAAAAATTCTCTATTAATTTTCAAAGCCACCTAGCACTCAGGGATTTTAAGAGAAGCTTTAAAAGGGTCTTAGATATCTGTGAAAAATTCATAGTACAACAATTATAACGCTAACAATTTATTTACAGGGGTACATCCACTGACGTTAAAAAAATTTTTTATTGTTAATTTAAAAATTCACTATTCTTTTTGAAGCCACCCAGCACTCAGTGATTTTAAGAGAAACTTTAGAAGGGTTTTGGGTATCTGTTCCACTGCCAATAAGACTGCCACTGCCACTGCCACTGAGACAGCCATTGTCACTGGGACTGCCACTGAGACTGCCACTGCCACTGCCACAGACATTGCCACTGAAACTGCTACTGAGACTGCCACTGAGACTGCCACTTAGAATTCCACTGCCACTGCCAATGAGACTGCCAATGAGACTGCCACTGAGACTGCCACTGAGACTGCCACAGAGAGTGCCACTGAGAGTGCCACTGAGAGTGCCACTGAGAGTGCCACTGAGAGTGACACCCAGAGTGCCACTGAGAGTGCCACTGAGAGTGCCACTGAGAGTGCCACTGAGAGTGCCACTGAGAGTGCCACTGAGAGTGCCACTGAGAGTGCCACTGAGAATGCCACTGAGGGTGCCACTGAGACTGCCACTGAGAGTGCCACTGAGTGCCACTGAGACTTCCACTGATAGTGCCACTGAGAGTGCCACTGAGAGTGCCACTGAGGGTGCCACTGAGAGTGCCACCGAGAGTGCCACTGAGACTGCCACTGAGACAGCCACTGGGACTGCCACTGACACTGCCACTGAGAGTGCCACTGAGAGTGCCACTGAGAGTGCCACTGAGAGTGCCACTGAGAATGTCACTGAGAGTGCCACTGAGAGTGTCACTGAGAGTGATACTGAGAGTGATACTGAGACTGCCACTGAGACTGCCACTGAGAGTGCCACTGAGAGTGCCACTGAGAGTGCCACTGAAAGTGTTACTGAGAGTGCCACTGAGAGTGTCACTGAAAGTGCCACTGAGAGTGTCACTGAGAGTGATACTGAGAGTGATACTGAGACTGCCACTGAGACTGCCACTGGGACTGCCACTGAGACTGCCACTGAGAGTGCCACTGAGAGTGCCACTGAGAGTGCCACTGTGAGTGCCACTGAGAGTGTCACTGAGACTGCCACTGAGACTGCCACTGAGACTGCCACTGGGACTGCCACTGACACTGCCACTGAGAGTGCCACTGAGAGTGCCACTGAGAGTGCCACTGAGAGTGCCACTGAGAGTGCCACTGAGAGTGTCACTGAGAGTGCCACTGAGAGTGACACTGAGAGTGATACTGAGAGTGATACTGAGACTGCCACTGAGACTGCCACTGGGACTGCCACTGAGACTGCCACTGAGAGTGCCACTGAGAGTGCCACTGTGAGTGCCACTGAGAGTGTCACTGAGACTGCCACTGAGACTGCCACTGAGACTGCCACTGAGACTGCCACTGAGACTGCCACTGAGAGTGCCACTGAGACTGCCACTGAGACTGCCACTGAGACTGCAACTAATACTGCCACTGAGACTGCCACCGAGACTGTCACTGATAATGCCACTGAGTTTGCCACTGAGACTACCAGTGAGACTGCCACTGAGATTGCCACTGAGAGTGCCACTGAGAGTGCCAATGAGACTGCCAATGAGACTGCCACTGGGACTGCCACTGAGATTGCCACTGAGACTGCCACTGAGAATGTCACTGATAGTGCCACTGAGAGTGACACTGATAGTGCCACTGAGAGTGCCACTGAGAGTGCCACTGAGAATGAAACTGAGAGTGCCACTGAGAGTGCCACTGAAAGTGCCACTGAAAGTGCCACTGAGACTGCCACTGAGACTGCCACTGAGAGTGCCACTGAGAGTGCCACTGAGTGTGCCACTGAGAGTGCCACTGAGAGTGCCACTGAGACTGCCACTGGGACTGCCACTGAGACTGCCACTGAGAGTGCCACTGAGACTGCCACTGAGACTGCCACTGAGAGTGCCACTGAGAGTGCCACTGAGAGTGCCACTGAGAGTGCCACTGAGAGTGCCACTGAGAGTGCCACTGAGAGTGCCACCGAGATTGCCACTGAGAGTGCCACCGAGAGTGCCACTGAGAGTGCCACTGAGAGTGCCACTAAGAGTGCCACTGAGAGTGCCACTGAGACTGCCACTGAGACTGCCATTGAGACTGCCACTGAGATTGCCACTGAGATTGCCACTGAGAGTGCCACTGAGAGTGCCACTGAGACTGCCACTGAGAGTGCCACTGAGGGTGCCACTGAGTGCCACTGAGACTGCCACTGATAGTGCCACTGAGAGTGCCACTGAGAGTGCCACTGAGACTGCCACTGAGAGTGCCACTGAGTGCCACTGAGACTGCCACTGATAGTGCCACTGAGAGTGCCACTGAGGGTGCCACTGAGAGTGCCACTGAGAGTGCCACTTAGAGTGCCACCGAGATTGCCACTGAGACTGCCACTGAGAGTGCCACTGAGAGTGCCACTGAGAGTGCCACTGAGAGTGCCACTGAGAGTGCCACTGAGAGTGCCACTGAGAGTGCCACTGAGACTGCCACTGAGAGTGCCCCTGAGTGCCACTGAGACTGCCACTGATAGTGCCACTGAGGGTGCCACTGAGTGCCACTGAGACTGCCACTGATAGTGCCACTGAGAGTGCCACTGAGGGTGCCACTGAGAGTGCCACCGAGTGTGCCACTGAGAGTGCCACTGAGAGTGCCACTGAGAGTGCCACTGAGAGTGCCACTGAGTGTGCCACTGAGAGTGCCACTGAGAGTGCCACTGAGTGCCACTGAGACTGCCACTGATAGTGCCACTGAGAGTGCCACTGAAAGTGCCACTGAGAGTGCCACCGAGAGTGCCACTGAGACTGCCACTGAGAGTGCCACTGAGAGTGCCACTGAGAGTGCCACTGAGAGTGCCACTGAGAGTGCCACTGAGAGTGCCACTGAGAGTGCCACCGAGATTGCCACTGAGACTGCCACTGAGAGTGCCACTGAGAGTGCCACTGAGAGTGCCACTGAAAGTGCCACTGAGAGTGCCACTGAGAGTGCCACTGAGAGTGCCACTGAGACTGCCACTGAGAGTGCCACTGAGTGCCACTGAGACTGCCACTGATAGTGCCACTGAGAGTGCCACTGAGGGTGCCACTGAGAGTGCCACCGAGAGTGCCACTGAGACTGCCACTGAGAGTGCCACTGAGAGTGCCACTGAGAGTGCCACTGAGAGTGCCATTGAGAGTGCCACTGAGACTGCCACTGGGAGTGCCACTGAGACTGCCACTGAGAGTGCCACTGAGGTTGCCACTGAGTGCCACTGAGACTGCCACTGATAGTGCCACTGAGAGTGCCACTGAGAGTGCCACTGAGGGTGCCACTGAGAGTGCCACCGAGAGTGCCACCGAGAGTGCCACTGAGAGTGCCACTGAGAGTGCCACTGAGGGTGCCACTGAGTGCCACTGAGACTGCCACTGATAGTGCCACTGAGAGTGCCACTGAGGGTGCCACTGAGAGTGCCACTGAGACTGCCACTGGGAGTGCCACTGAGACTGCCACTGAGAGTGCCACTGAGGTTGCCACTGAGTGCCACTGAGACTGCCACTGATAGTGCCACTGAGAGTGCCACTGAGAGTGCCACTGAGGGTGCCACTGAGAGTGCCACCGAGAGTGCCACCGAGAGTGCCACTGAGAGTGCCACTGAGAGTGCCACTGAGGGTGCCACTGAGTGCCACTGAGACTGCCACTGATAGTGCCACTGAGAGTGCCACTGAGGGTGCCACTGAGAGTGCCACCGAGAGTGCCACTGAGACTGCCACTGAGAGTGCCACTGAGAGTGCCACTGAGAGTGCCACTGAGAGTGCCATTGAGAGTGCCACTGAGACTGCCACTGGGAGTGCCACTGAGACTGCCACTGAGAGTGCCACTGAGGTTGCCACTGAGTGCCACTGAGACTGCCACTGATAGTGCCACTGAGAGTGCCACTGAGAGTGCCACTGAGGGTGCCACTGAGAGTGCCACCGAGAGTGCCACCGAGAGTGCTACTGAAACTGCCACTGAGAGTGCCACTGAGGGTGCCACTGAGTGCCACTGAGACTGCCACTGATAGTGCCACTGAGAGTGCCACTGAGGGTGCCACTGAGAGTGCCACCGAGAGTGCCACTGAGAGTGCCACTGAGAGTGCCACTGAGAGTGCCACTGAGTGTGCCACTGAGAGTGCCACTAAGACTGCCACTGAGACTGCCACTGAGACTGCCACTGAGACTGCCACTGAGACTGCCACTGAGACTGCCACAGAGACTGCCACTGAGACTGCCACTGAGCGTTTTATGTATCGGTAAAAAATTTATAGTTCAACAATTATGGCGCTAACAATTTATTTTAAAGGGGTACATCCACTGACGTTTAAAAAAATTATTGTTAATTTAAAAATTCACTTTGCATTTTCAAAGCCACCCAGCATTCAGGGATTGTAAGTGAAGCTTTAGAAGGATCTTAGATATCTGCAAAAAATTCATAGTACAAAAATTATAACGCTAACAAATTATTTTAAAGAGGTATATTCTATGAAGTTAAAAAAATTTTTATTGTTAATTTGAAAATTCACTATGCATTTTTGAAGACACCCAGCAGTCAGGGATTTTAAGAGAAGCTTTAAAAGTGTCTTAAATATCTGTGAAAAATTCATAGTTCAACAATTATAACGCTAACAATTTATTTTAAAGGGGTATATCCACTGACGATAAAAAAATTTTTTATTGTAAATTTAAAAATTCACTATGCATTTTTGAATACACCCAGCAGTCAGGGATTTTAAGAGAAGTTTTAAAAGTGTCTTAGGTATCTGTAAAAAATTCATAGTTCAACAATTGTAACGCTAACAATTTATTTTGAAGTGGTATATCCATTGACGTTAAAAAAATATTTTATTGATAATTTAAAAATTCACTATGCATTTTTGAAACCACTCAGTACTCAGAAATTTTAAGAGAAGCTTTAAAAGTGTCTGAGCTATCTGTGAAAAATTCGTAGTTCAACAATTATAACGCTAATACTTTATTTTAAAGGTGTATATCCACTGACGTGAAAAATTTTTTTTATTGCTTTTTTAAAAATTCGCTATGAATTTTCCAAGCCACCTAGCACTCAGGGATTTTAAGAGAAGCTTTAAAAGTGTCTTAGATATCTGTAAAAAATTCATAGTACAACAATTATAACGCTAACAATTTATTAAAAAGAGGTACATCCACTGACGTTAAAAAAAAAATTATTGTTAATTCAAAAATTCACTATGCATTTTTGAAGCTACCCAGCACTCTGGAATTTTAAAGGAAGCTTTAGAAGTGTCTTAGGTAACTGTAAAAAATTCACGGTTCAACAATTATAACGCTAACAATTTATTATAAAGAGGTACATCCACTGACGTTAAAAAAAAAATTATTGTTAATTTAAAAATTCGCTATGCATTTTTGAAGCTACCCAGCACTCTGGAATTTTAAAGGAAGCTTTAGAAGTGTCTTAGGTAACTGTAAAAAATTCATGGTTCAACAATTATAGCGCTAACAATTTATTATAAAGAGGTACATCCACTGACGTTAAAAAAAAATTATTGTTAATTTAAAAATTCACTATGCATTTTTGAAGCTACCCAGCACTCTGAAATTTTAAAAGAAGCTTTAGAAGTGTCTTAGGTAACTGTAAAAAATTCATGGTTCAACAATTATAACGCTAACAATTTATTATAAAGAGGTACATCCACTGACGTTAAAAAAAAATTATTGTTAATTTAAAAATTCACTTTGCATTTTCAAAGCCACCCAGCATTCAGGGATTGTAAGAGAAGCTTTAGAAGGATCTTAGATATCTGCAAAAAATTCATAGTACAAAAATTATAACGCTAACAAATTATTTTAAAGAGGTATATTCTCTGACGTTAAAAAAATTTTTATTGTTAATTTGAAAATTCACTATGCATTTTTGAAGACACCCAGCAGTCAGGGATTTTAAGAGAAGCTTTAAAAGTGTCTTAAATATCTGTGAAAAATTCATAGTTCAACAATTATAACGCTAAATATTTATTTTAAAGGGGTACTTCCATTGACGTTAAAAAAAATTTTTATTGTTAATTTAAAAATTCACTTTGCATTTTCAAAGCCACCCAGCATTCAGGGATTGTAAGAGAAGCTTTAGAAGGATCTTAGATATCTGCAAAAAATTCATAGTACAAAAATTATAACGCTAACAAATTATTTTAAAGAGGTATATTCTCTGACGTTAAAAAAATTTTTATTGTTAATTTGAAAATTCACTATGCATTTTTGAAGACACCCAGCAGTCAGGGATTTTAAGAGAAGCTTTAAAAGTGTCTTAAATATCTGTGAAAAATTCATAGTTCAACAATTATAACGCTAAATATTTATTTTAAAGGGGTACTTCCATTGACGTTAAAAAAAATTTTTATTGTTAATTTAAAAATTCACTATGGATTTTCAAAGCCATCCAGGAATCAGGGATTTTAAGAGAAGCTTTGAAAGTGTCTTAGATATCTGTAAAAAATTCATAGTTCAGCAATTGTAACGCTAACAATTTATTTTGAAGTGGTATATCCATTGACGTTAAAAAAATATTTTATTGATAGTTTAAAAATTCACTATGCATTTTTGAAACCACTCAGTACTCAGAAATTTTAAGAGAAGCTTTAAAAGTGTCTTAGCTATCTGTGAAAAATTCGTAGTTCAACAATTATAACGCTAATAATTTATTTTAAAGGTGTATATCCACTGACGTGAAAAATTTTTTTTATTGCTTTTTTAAAAATTCGCTATGAATTTTCCAAGCCACCTAGCACTCAGGGATTTTAAGAGAAGCTTTAAAAGTGTCTTAGATATCTGTAAAAAATTCATAGTACAACAATTATAACGCTAACAATTTATTATAAAGAGGTACATCCACTGACGTTAAAAAAAAAAATTATTGTTAATTTAAAAATTCACTATGCATTTTTGAAGCTACCCAGCACTCTGGAATTTTAAAGGAAGCTTTAGAAGTGTCTTAGGTAACTGTAAAAAATTCATGGTTCAACAATTATAACGCTAACAATTTATTATAAAGAGGTACATCCACTGACGTTAAAAAAAAAATTATTGTTAATTTAAAAATTCACTATGCATTTTTGAAGCTACCCAGCACTCTGAAATTTTAAAAGAAGCTTTAGAAGTGTCTTAGGTAACTACAAAAAATTCATGGTTCAACAATTATAACGCTAACAATTTATTTTAAAGGGGTATATTTACCGACGTGAAAAATTTTTTTATTGTTTATTTAAAAATCCACTATGGATTTTCTAAGCCACCCAGCACTCTGAAATTTTAAAGGAGGCTTTAGAAGTGTCTTAGGTAACTGTAAAAAATTCATGGTTCAACAATTATAACGCCAACAATTTATTTTAAAGGGGTATATTCACCGACGTGAAAAATTTTTTTATTGTTAATTTAAAAATCCACTATGGATTTTCTAAGCCACCCAGCACTCTGAAATTTTAAAGGAGGCTTTAGAAGTGTCTTAGGTAACTGTAAAAAATTCATGGTTCAACAATTATAACGCCAACAATTTATTTTAAAGGGGTATATTCACCGACGTGAAAAATTTTTTTATTGTTAATTTAAAAATTCACTATGGATTTTCCAAGCAACCCAGCACTCAGGGATTTTAAGTGAAACTTTAGAAGTGTCTTAGGTTTCTGTAAAAAATTCATAGTTCAACAATTATTACGCTAACCATTTATTTTAAAAAGGTACATCCACTGACGTTAAAAAAAATTTGTATTGTTAATTTAAAAATTCACTATGCATTTTTGAAGCCACCCAGCACTCAGGGATTTTAAGAGAAGCTTTAAAAGTGTCTCAAATATCTGTAAAAAATTCATAGTACAACAATTTTAACGCTAACAATTTATTATAAAGAGGTACATCCACTGACGTTAAAAAAAAAATATTGTTAATTTAAAAATTCACTATGCATTTTCGAAGCCACCCAGCATTCAGAAATTTTAACGGAAGCTTTAGAAGTGTCTTAGGTAACTGTAAAAAATTCATGGTTCAACAATTATAACGCTAACAATTTATTTTAAAGGGGTACATTCACTGACGTGAAAAAATTTTTTTATTGTTTATTTAAAAATTCACTATGGATTTTCAAAGAAACCCAGCACCCAGGGATTTTAAGAGAAGCTTTATAAGTGTCTTAGATATCTGTAAAAAATTCATAGTGCAACAATTATAACGCTAACAATTTATTTTAAAGGGGTACATCCACAGACGTTAAAAAAAATATATTGTTTATTTAAAAATTCACTATGGATTTTCAAAGCAACCCAGCACACAGGGATTTTAAGAGAAGTTTTAAAAGTGTCTTAGATATCTGTAAAAAATTCATAGTACAACAATTATAACGCTAACAATTTATTTTAAAGGGGTACATTCACTGACGATAAAATTTTATTTTATTGTTTATTTAAAAATTCTCTATTAATTTTCAAAGCCACCTAGCACTCAGGGATTTTAAGAGAAGCTTTAAAAGGGTCTTAGATATCTGTGAAAAATTCATAGTACAACAATTATAACGCTAACAATTTATTTACAGGGGTACATCCACTGACGTTAAAAAAATTTTTTATTGTTAATTTAAAAATTCACTATTCTTTTTGAAGCCACCCAGCACTCAGGAATTTTAAGAGAAACTTTAGAAGGGTTTTGGGTATCTGTTCCACTGCCAATAAGACTGCCACTGCCACTGCCACTGAGACAGCCATTGTCACTGGGACTGCCACTGAGACTGCCACTGCCACTGCCACAGACATTGCCACTGAAACTGCTACTGAGACTGCCACTGAGACTGCCACTTTGAATTCCACTGCCACTGCCAATGAGACTGCCAATGAGACTGCCACTGAGACTGCCACTGAGACTGCCACAGAGAGTGCCACTGAGAGTGCCACTGAGAGTGCCACTGAGAGTGACACCCAGAGTGCCACTGAGAGTGACACTGAGAGTGCCACTGAGAGTGCCACTGAGAGTGCCACTGAGAGTGCGACTGAGAATGTCACTGAGGGTGCCACTGAGGCTGCCACTGAGAGTGCCACTGAGTGCCACTGAGACTGCCACTGATAGTGCCACTGAGAGTGCCACTGAGAGTGCCACTGAGGGTGCCACTGAGAGTGCCACCGAGAGTACCACTGAGACTGCCACTGAGACTGCCACTGGGACTGCCACTGGGACTGCCACTGAGAGTGCTACTGAGAGTGCCACTGAGAGTGCCACTGAGAGTGCCACTGAGAGTGCCACTGAGACTGCCACTGGGACTGCCACTGACACTGCCACTGAGAGTGCCACTGAGAGTGCCACTGAGAGTGCCACTGAGATTGCCACTGAGAGTGTCACTGAGAGTGCCACTGAGAGTGTCACTGAGAGTGATACTGAGAGTGATACTGAGACTGCCACTGAGACTGCCACTGGGACTGCCACTGAGACTGCCACTGAGAGTGCCACTGAGAGTGCCACTGTGAGTGCCACTGAGAGTGTCACTGAGACTGCCACTGAGACTGCCACTGAGACTGCCACTGAGACTGCCACTGTTACTGCCACTGAGATTGCCACTGAGACTACCAGTGAGACTGCCACTGAGAGTGCCACTGAGACTGCCACTGAGAGTGCCACTGAGACTGCCACTGAGACTGCAACTAATACTGCCACTGAGACTGCCACCGAGACTGTCACTGTTAATGCCACTGAGATTGCCACTGAGACTACCAGTGAGACTGCCACTGAGATTGCCACTGAGAGTGCCACTGAGAGTGCCAATGAGACTGCCAATGAGACTGCCACTGGGACTGCCACTGAGATTGCCACTGAGACTGCCACTGAGAATGACTCTGATAGTGCCACTGAGAGTGACACTGATAGTGCCACTGAAAGTGCCACTGAGAGTGCCACTGAGAATGAAACTGAGAGTGCCACTGAGAGTGCCACTGAAAGTGCCACTGAGACTGCCACTGAGACTGCCACTGAGAGTGCCACTGAGAGTGCCACTGAGAGTGCCACTGAGAGTGCCACTGAGAGTGCCACTGAGAGTGCCACTGAGACTGCCACTGGGACTGCCACTGAGACTGCCACTGAGAGTGCCACTGAGAGTGCCACTGAGAGTGCCACTGAGAGTGCCACTGAGAGTGCCACTGAGAGTGCCACTGAGACTGCCACTGAGAGTGCCACTGAGAGTGCCACTAAGAGTGCCACTGAGAGTGCCACTGAGAGTGCCACTGAGACTGCCACTGAGACTGCCATTGAGACTGCCACTGAGATTGCCACTGAGATTGCCACTGAGAGTGCCACTGAGAGTGCCACTGAGACTGCCACTGAGAGTGCCACTGAGGGTGCCACTGAGTGCCACTGAGACTGCCACTGATAGTGCCACTGAGAGTGCCACTGAGAGTGCCACTGAGACTGCCACTGAGAGTGCCACTGAGTGCCACTGAGACTGCCACTGATAGTGCCACTGAGAGTGCCACTGAGGGTGCCACTGAGAGTGCCACTGAGAGTGCCACTGAGAGTGCCACCGAGATTGCCACTGAGACTGCCACTGAGAGTGCCACTGAGAGTGCCACTGAGAGTGCCACTGAGAGTGCCACTGAGAGTGCCACTGAGAGTGCCACTGAGAGTGCCACTGAGAGTGCCACTGAGTGCCACTGAGACTGCCACTGATAGTGCCACTGAGGGTGCCACTGAGTGCCACTGAGACTGCCACTGATAGTGCCACTGAGAGTGCCACTGAGGGTGCCACTGAGAGTGCCACCGAGTGTGCCACTGAGAGTGCCACTGAGAGTGCCACTGAGAGTGCCACTGAGAGTGCCACTGAGTGTGCCACTGAGAGTGCCACTGAGAGTGCCACTGAGTGCCACTGAGACTGCCACTGATAGTGCCACTGAGAGTGCCACTGAGGGTGCCACTGAGAGTGCCACCGAGAGTGCCACTGAGACTGCCACTGAGAGTGCCACTGAGAGTGCCACTGAGAGTGCCACTGAGAGTGCCACTGAGAGTGCCACTGAGAGTGCCACTGAGAGTGCCACTGAGAGTGCCACCGAGATTGCCACTGAGACTGCCACTGAGAGTGCCACTGAGAGTGCCACTGAGAGTGCCACTGAGAGTGCCACTGAGAGTGCCACTGAGAGTGCCACTGAGAGTGCCACTGAGAGTGCCACTGAGAGTGCCACTGAGAGTGCCACTGAGACTGCCACTGAGAGTGCCACTGAGTGCCACTGAGACTGCCACTGATAGTGCCACTGATAGTGCCACTGAGAGTGCCACTGAGGGTGCCACTGAGAGTGCCACTGAGATTGCCACTGAGACTGCCCCTGAGAGTGCCACTGAGAGTGACACCGAGAGTGCCACTGAGAGTGCCACTGAGAGTGCCACTGAGAGTGCCACTGAGAGTGCCACTGAGAGTGCCACTGAGAATGCCACTGAGGGTGCCACTGAGACTGCCACTGAGAGTGCCACTGAGTGCCACTGAGGCTGCCACTGATAGTGCCACTGAGAGTGCCACTGAGGGTGCCACTGACAGTGCCACCGAGAGTGCCACTGAGACTGCCACTGAGACTGCCACTGGGACTGCCACTGGGACTGCCACTGAGAGTGCTACTGAGAGTGCCACTGAGAGTGCAACTGAGAGTGCCACTGAGACTGACACTGGGACTGCCACTGACACTGCCACTGAGAGTGCCACTGAGAGTGCCACTGAGAGTGCCACTGAGAGTGCCACTGAGAGTGCCACTGAGAGTGCCACTGAGAGTGCCACTGAGAGTGTCACTGAGAGTGCCACTGAGACTGCCACTGTTACTGCCACTGAGATTGCCACTGAGACTACCAGTGAGACTGCCACTGAGAGTGCCACTGAGACTGCCACTGAGAGTGCCACTGAGACTGCCACTGAGACTGCCACTGAGACTGCAACTAATACTGCCACTGAGACTGCCACCGAGACTGTCACTGTTACTGCCACTGAGATTGCCACTGAGACTACCAGTGAGACTGCCACTGAAATTGCCACTGAGAGTGCCACTGAGAGTGCCAATGAGACTGCCAATGAGACTGCCACTGGGACTGCCACTGAGATTGCCACTGAGACTGCCACTGAGAATGACACTGATAGTGCCACTGATAGTGCCACTGAGAGTGCCACTGAGAGTGCCACTGAGAGTGCCACTGAGAATGAAACTGAGAGTGCCACTGAGAGTGCCACTGAAAGTGCCACTGAGACTGCCACTGAGAGTGCCACTGAGAGTGCCACTGAGAGTGCCACTGAGAGTGCCACTGAGACTGCCACTGGGACTGCCACTGAGAGTGCCACTGAGAGTGCCACTGAGACTGCCACTGGGACTGCCACTGACACTGCCACTGAGAGTGCCACTGAGAGTGCCACTGAGAGTGCCACTGAGAGTGCCACTGAGAGTGCCACTGAGAGTGTCACTGAGAGTGATACTGAGAGTGATACTGAGACTGCCACTGAGACTGCCACTGGGACTGCCACTGAGAATGCCACTGAGAGTGCCACTGTGAGTGCCACTGAGAGTGTCACTGAGACTGCCACTGAGACTGCCACTGAGACTACCACTGAGATTGCCACTGATACTGCCACTGATAGTGCCACTGAGAGTGCCACTGAGAGTGCCACTGAGAGTGCCACTGAGAGTGCCACGGAGAGTGCCACTGAGAGTGCCACCGAGATTGCCACTGAGACTGCCACTGAGAGTGCCACTGAGAGTGCCACTGAGAGTGCCACTGAGAGTGCCACTGAGAGTGCCACTGAGAGTGCCACTGAGAGTGCCACTGAGAGTGCCACTGAGAGTGCCACTGAGACTGCCACTGAGAGTGCCACTGAGTGCCACTGAGACTGCCACTGATAGTGCCACTGAGGGTGCCACTGAGTGCCACTGAGACTGCCACTGATAGTGCCACTGAGAGTGCCACTGAGGGTGCCACTGAGAGTGCCACCGAGAGTGCCACTGAGAGTGCCACTGAGAGTGCCACTGAGTGTGCCACTGAGAGTGCCACTGAGAGTGCCACTGAGAGTGCCACTGAGTGCCACTGAGACTGCCACTGATAGTGCCACTGAGGGAGCCACTGAGAGTGCCACCGAGAGTGCCACTGAGACTGCCACCGAGAGTGCCACTGAGAGTGCCACTGAGAGTGCCACTGAGAGTGCCACTGAGAGTGCCACTGAGAGTGCCACTGAGAGTGCCACCGAGATTGCCACTGAGACTGCCACTGAGAGTGCCACTGAGAGTGCCACTGAGAGTGCCACTGAGAGTGCCACTGAGAGTGCCACTGAGAGTGCCACTGAGACTGCCACTGAGATTGCCACTGAGTGCCACTGAGACTGCCACTGAGAGTGCCACTGAGGGTGCCACTGAGAGTGCCACCGAGAGTGCCACTGAGACTGCCACTGAGAGTGCCACTGAGAGTGCCACTGAGAGTGCCACTGAGAGTGCCACTGAGAGTGCCATTGAGAGTGCCACTGAGACTGCCACTGAGAGTGCCACTGAGACTGCCACTGATAGTGCCACTGAGAGTGCCACTGAGGGTGCCACTGAGAGTGCCACCGAGAGTGCCACCGAGAGTGCCACCGAGAGTGCCACTGAGAGTGCCACTGAGAGTGCCACTGAGAGTGCCACTGAGAGTGCCACTGAAACTGCCACTGAGAGTGCCACTGAGAGTGCCACTGAGGGTGCCACTGAGAGTGCCACTGAGAGTGCCACTGAGAGTGCCACTGAGGGTGCCACTGAGTGTGCCACTGAGAGTGCCACTGAGAGTGCCACTAAGACTGCCACTGAGACTGCCACTGAGACTGCCACTGAGACTGCCACTGAGACTGCCACAGAGACTGCCACTGAGCGTTTTAGGTATCGGTAAAAAATTCATAGTTCAACAATTATGGCGCTAACAATTTATTTTAAAGGGGTACATCCACTGACGTTTAAAAAAATTATTGTTAATTTAAAAATTCACTTTGCATTTTCAAAGCCACCCAGCATTCAGGGATTGTAAGAGAAGCTTTAGAAGGATCTTAGATATCTGCAAAAAATTCATAGTACAAAAATTATAACGCTAACAAATTATTTTAAAGAGGTATATTCTCTGACTTTAAAAAAATTTTTATTGTTAATTTCAAAATTCACTATGCATTTTTGAAGACACCCAGCAGTCAGGGATTTTAAGAGAAGCTTTAAAAGTGTCTTAAATATCTGTGAAAAATTCATAGTTCAACAATTATAACGCTAACAATTTATTTTAAAGGGGTATATCCACTGACGATAAAAAATTTTTTTATTGTAAATTTAAAAATTCACTATGCATTTTTGAAGACACCCAGCAGTCAGGGATTTTAAGAGAAGTTTTAAAAGTGTCTTAGGTATCTGCAAAAAATTCATAGTTCAACAATTATAACGCTAAATATTTATTTTAAAGGGGTACTTCCATTGACGTTAAAAAAAATTTTTATTGTTAATTTAAAAATTCACTATGGATTTTCAAAGCCATCCAGGAATCAGGGATTTTAAGAGAAGCTTTGAAAGTGTCTTAGATATCTGTAAAAAATTCATAGTTCAGCAATTGTAACGCTAACAATTTATTTTGAAGTGGTATATCCATTGACGTTAAAAAAATATTTTATTGATAGTTTGAAAATTCACTATGCATTTTTGAAACCACTCAGTACTCAGAAATTTTAAGAGAAGCTTTAAAAGTGTCTTAGCTATCTGTGAAAAATTCGTAGTTCAACAATTATAACGCTAATAATTTATTTTAAAGGTGTATATCCACTGACGTGAAAAATTTTTTTTATTGCTTTTTTAAAAATTCGCTATGAATTTTCCAAGCCACCTAGCACTCAGGGATTTTAAGAGAAGCTTTAAAAGTGTCTTAGATATCTGTAAAAAATTCATAGTACAACAATTATAACGCTAACAATTTATTATAAAGAGGTACATCCACTGACGTTAAAAAAAAAATTATTGTTAATTTGAAAATTCACTATGCAGTTTTGAAGATACCCAGCACTCTGGAATTTTAAAGAAAGCTTTAGAAGTGTCTTAGGTAACTGTAAAAAATTCATGGTTCAACAATTATAACGCTAACAATTTATTATAAAGAGGTACTTCCACTGACGTTAAAAAAAAATTATTGTTAATTTAAAAATTCACTATGCATTTTTGAAGCTACCCAGCACTCTGAAATTTTAAAAGAAGCTTTAGAAGTGTCTTAGGTAACTACAAAAAATTCATGGTTCAACAAATATAACGCTAACAATTTATTTTAAAGGGGTATATTTACCGACGTGAAAAATTTTTTTATTGTTTATTTAAAAATCCACTATGGATTTTCTAAGCCACCCAGCACTCTGAAATTTTAAAGGAGGCTTTAGAAGTGTCTTAGGTAACTGTAAAAAATTCATGGTTCAACAATTATAACGCCAACAATTTATTTTAAAGGGGTATATTCACCGACGTGAAAAATTTTTTTATTGTTAATTTAAAAATCCACTATGGATTTTCTAAGCCACCCAGCACTCTGAAATTTTAAAGGAGGCTTTAGAAGTGTCTTAGGTAACTGTAAAAAATTCATGGTTCAACAATTATAACGCCAACAATTTATTTTAAAGGGGTATATTCACCGACGTGAAAAATTTTTTTATTGTTAATTTAAAAATTCACTATGGATTTTCCAAGCCACCCAGCACTCAGGGATTTTAAGTGAAACTTTAGAAGTGTCTTAGGTTTCTGTAAAAAATTCATAGTTCAACAATTATTACGCTAACCATTTATTTTAAAAAGGTACATCCACTGACGTTAAAAAAAATTTGTATTGTTAATTTAAAAATTCACTATGCATTTTTGAAGCCACCCAGCACTCAGGGATTTTAAGAGAAGCTTTAAAAGTGTCTCAAATATCTGTAAAAAATTCATAGTACAACAATTTTAACGCTAACAATTTATTATAAAGAGGTACATCCACTGACGTTAAAAAAAAAATATTGTTAATTTAAAAATTCACTATGCATTTTCGAAGCCACCCAGCATTCAGAAATTTTAACGGAAGCTTTAGAAGTGTTTTAGGTAACTGTAAAAAATTCATGGTTCAACAATTATAACGCTAACAATTTATTTTAAAGGGGTACATTCACTGACGTGAAAAAATTTTTTTATTGTTTATTTAAAAATTCACTATGGATTTTCAAAGAAACCCAGCACCCAGGGATTTTAAGAGAAGCTTTATAAGTGTCTTAGATATCTGTAAAAAATTCATAGTGCAACAATTATAACGCTAACAATTTATTTTAAAGGGGTACATCCACAGACGTTAAAAAAAAATATATTGTTTATTTAAAAATTCACTATGGAATTTCAAAGCAACCCAGCACACAGGGATTTTAAGAGAAGTTTTAAAAGTGTCTTAGATATCTGTAAAAAATTCATAGTACAACAATTATAACGCTAACAATTTATTTTAAAGGGGTACATTCACTGACGATAAAATTTTATTTTATTGTTTATTTAAAAATTCTCTATTAATTTTCAAAGCCACCTAGCACTCAGGGATTTTAAGAGAAGCTTTAAAAGGGTCTTAGATATCTGTGAAAAATTCATAGTACAACAATTATAACGCTAACAATTTATTTACAGGGGTACATCCACTGACGTTAAAAAAATTTTTTATTGTTAATTTAAAAATTCACTATTCTTTTTGAAGCCACCCAGCACTCAGTGATTTTAAGAGAAACTTTAGAAGGGTTTTGGGTATCTGTTCCACTGCCAATAAGACTGCCACTGCCACTGCCACTGAGACAGCCATTGTCACTGGGACTGCCACTGAGACTGCCACTGCCACTGCCACTGCCACAGACATTGCCACTGAAACTGCTACTGAGACTGCCACTGAGACTGCCACTTAGAATTCCACTGCCACTGCCAATGAGACTGCCAATGAGACTGCCACTGAGACTGCCACAGAGAGTGCCACTGAGAGTGCCACTGAGAGTGCCACTGAGAGTGCCACTGAGAGTGACACCCAGAGTGCCACTGAGAGTGCCACTGAGAGTGCCACTGATAGTGCCACTGGGACTGCCACTGGGACTGCCACTGAGAGTGCCACTGAGTGCCACTGAGACTGCCACTGATAGTGCCACTGGGACTGCCACTGGGACTGCCACTGAGAGTGCTACTGAGAGTGCCACTGAGAGTGCCACTGAAAGTGCCACTGAGAGTGCCACTGAGAGTGCCACTGAGAGTGCCACTGAGAGTGCCACTGAGAGTGTCACTGAGAGTGCCACTGAGAGTGCCACTGAGAGTGTCACTGAGAGTGCCACTGAGAGTGCCACTGAGAGTGTCACTGAGAGTGCCACTGAGAGTGTCACTGAGAGTGATACTGAGAGTGATACTGAGACTGCCACTGAGACTGCCACTGGGACTGCCACTGAGACTGCCACTGAGAGTGCCACTGAGAGTGCCACTGTGAGTGCCACTGAGAGTGTCACTGAGACTGCCACTGAGACTGCCACTGAGACTGCCACTGAGACTGCCACTGTTACTGCCACTGAGATTGCCACTGAGACTACCAGTGAGACTGCCACTGAGAGTGCCACTGAGACTGCCACTGAGAGTGCCACTGAGACTGCCACTGAGACTGCAACTAATACTGCCACTGAGACTGCCACCGAGACTGTCACTGTTAATGCCACTGAGATTGCCACTGAGACTACCAGTGAGACTGCCACTGAGATTGCCACTGAGAGTGCCACTGAGAGTGCCAATGAGACTGCCAATGAGACTGCCACTGGGACTGCCACTGAGATTGCCACTGAGACTGCCACTGAGACACTGATAGTGCCACTGAGAGTGACACTGATAGTGCCACTGAAAGTGCCACTGAGAGTGCCACTGAGAATGAAACTGAGAGTGCCACTGAGAGTGCCACTGAAAGTGCCACTGAGACTGCCACTGAGACTGCCACTGAGAGTGCCACTGAGAGTGCCACTGAGAGTGCCACTGAGAGTGCCACTGAGAGTGCCACTGAGAGTGCCACTGAGACTGCCACTGGGACTGCCACTGAGACTGCCACTGAGAGTGCCACTGAGAGTGCCACTGAGAGTGCCACTGAGAGTGCCACTGAGAGTGCCACTGAGAGTGCCACTGAGAGTGCCACTGAGACTGCCACTGAGAGTGCCACTGAGAGTGCCACTAAGAGTGCCACTGAGAGTGCCACTGAGAGTGCCACTGAGACTGCCACTGAGACTGCCATTGAGACTGCCACTGAGATTGCCACTGAGATTGCCACTGAGAGTGCCACTGAGAGTGCCACTGAGACTGCCACTGAGAGTGCCACTGAGGGTGCCACTGAGTGCCACTGAGACTGCCACTGATAGTGCCACTGAGAGTGCCACTGAGAGTGCCACTGAGACTGCCACTGAGAGTGCCACTGAGTGCCACTGAGACTGCCACTGATAGTGCCACTGAGAGTGCCACTGAGGGTGCCACTGAGAGTGCCACTGAGAGTGCCACTGAGAGTGCCACCGAGATTGCCACTGAGACTGCCACTGAGAGTGCCACTGAGAGTGCCACTGAGAGTGCCACTGAGAGTGCCACTGAGAGTGCCACTGAGAGTGCCACTGAGAGTGCCACTGAGAGTGCCACTGAGAGTGCCACTGAGAATGCCACTGAGAGTGCCACTGAGACTGCCACTGAGAGTGCCCCTGAGTGCCACTGAGACTGCCACTGATAGTGCCACTGAGGATGCCACTGAGTGCCACTGAGACTGCCACTGATAGTGCCACTGAGAGTGCCACTGAGGGTGCCACTGAGAGTGCCACCGAGTGTGCCACTGAGAGTGCCACTGAGAGTGCCACTGAGAGTGCCACTGAGAGTGCCACTGAGTGTGCCACTGAGAGTGCCACTGAGAGTGCCACTGAGTGCCACTGAGACTGCCACTGATAGTGCCACTGAGAGTGCCACTGAGGGTGCCACTGAGAGTGCCACCGAGAGTGCCACTGAGACTGCCACTGAGAGTGCCACTGAGAGTGCCACTGAGAGTGCCACTGAGAGTGCCACTGAGAGTGCCACTGAGAGTGCCACTGAGAGTGCCACTGAGAGTGCCACCGAGATTGCCACTGAGACTGCCACTGAGAGTGCCACTGAGAGTGCCACTGAGAGTGCCACTGAGAGTGCCACTGAGAGTGCCACTGAGAGTGCCACTGAGAGTGCCACTGAGAGTGCCACTGAGAGTGCCACTGAGACTGCCACTGAGAGTGCCACTGAGTGCCACTGAGACTGCCACTGATAGTGCCACTGATAGTGCCACTGAGAGTGCCACTGAGGGTGCCACTGAGAGTGCCACCGAGAGTGCCACTGAGACTGCCACTGAGAGTGCCACTGAGAGTGACACCGAGAGTGCCACTGAGAGTGCCACTGAGAGTGCCACTGAGAGTGCCACTGAGAGTGCCACTGAGAGTGCCACTGAGAATGCCACTGAGGGTGCCACTGAGACTGCCACTGAGAGTGCCACTGAGTGCCACTGAGACTGCCACTGATAGTGCCACTGAGAGTGCCACTGAGGGTGCCACTGAGAGTGCCACCGAGAGTGCCACTGAGACTGCCACTGAGACTGCCACTGGGACTGCCACTGGGACTGCCACAGAGTGCTACTGAGAGTGCCACTGAGAGTGCAACTGAGAGTGCCACTGAGACTGCCACTGGGACTGCCACTGACACTGCCACTGAGAGTGCCACTGAGAGTGCCACTGAGAGTGCCACTGAGAGTGCCACTGAGAGTGCCACTGAGAGTGTCACTGAGAGTGCCACTGAGACTGCCACTGTTACTGCCACTAAGATTGCCACTGAGACTACCAGTGAGACTGCCACTGAGAGTGCCACTGAGACTGCCACTGAGAGTGCCACTGAGACTGCCACTGAGACTGCCACTGAGACTGCAACTAATACTGCCACTGAGACTGCCACCGAGACTGTCACTGTTACTGCCACTGAGATTGCCACTGAGACTACCAGTGAGACTGCCACTGAAATTGCCACTGAGAGTGCCACTGAGAGTGCCAATGAGACTGCCACTGGGACTGCCACTGAGATTGCCACTGAGACTGCCACTGAGAATGACACTGATAGTGCCACTGAGAGTGCCACTGAGAGTGCCACTGAGAGTGCCACTGAGAATGAAACTGAGAGTGCCACTGAGAGTGCCACTGAAAGTGCCACTGAAAGTGCCACTGAGACTGCCACTGAGACTGCCACTGAGAGTGCCACTGAGAGTGCCACTGAGAGTGCCACTGAGAGTGCCACTGAGAGTGCCACTGAGACTGCCACTGGGACTGCCACTGAGAGTGCCACTGAGAGTGCCACTGAGACTGCCACTGGGACTGCCACTGAGACTGCCACTGAGACTGCCACTGAGACTGCCACTGTTACTGCCACTGAGATTGCCACTGAGACTACCAGTGAGACTGCCACTGAGAGTGCCACTGAGACTGCCACTGAGAGTGCCACTGAGACTGCCACTGAGACTGCCACTGAGACTGCAACTAATACTGCCACTGAGACTGCCACCGAGACTGTCACTGTTACTGCCACTGAGATTGCCACTGAGACTGCCACTGAGAGTGCCACTGAGATTGCCACTGAGACTGCCACTGATAGTGCCACTGAGAGTGCCACTGAGAGTGCCACTGAGAGTGCCACTGAGAGTGCCACGGAGAGTGCCACTGAGAGTGCCACCGAGATTGCCACTGAGACTGCCACTGAGAGTGCCACTGAGAGTGCCACTGAGAGTGCCACTGAGAGTGCCACTGAGAGTGCCACTGAGAGTGCCACTGAGAGTGCCACTGAGAGTGCCACTGAGAGTGCCACTGAGACTGCCACTGAGAGTGCCACTGAGTGCCACTGAGACTGCCACTGATAGTGCCACTGAGGGTGCCACTGAGTGCCACTGAGACTGCCACTGATAGTGCCACTGAGAGTGCCACTGAGGATGCCACTGAGAGTGCCACCGAGAGTGCCACTGAGAGTGCCACTGAGAGTGCCACTGAGTGTGCCACTGAGAGTGCCACTGAGTGCCACTGAGACTGCCACTGATAGTGCCACTGAGAGTGCCACTGAGGGAGCCACTGAGAGTGCCACCGAGAGTGCCACTGAGACTGCCACTGAGAGTGCCACTGAGAGTGCCACTGAAAGTGCCACTGAGAGTGCCACTGAGAGTGCCACTGAGAGTGCCACTGAGAGTGCCACTGAGAGTGCCACCGAGATTGCCACTGAGACTGCCACTGAGAGTGCCACTGAGAGTGCCACTGAGAGTGCCACTGAGAGTGCCACTGAGAGTGCCACTGAGAGTGCCACTGAGAGTGCCACTGAGACTGCCACTGAGAGTGCCACTGAGTGCCACTGAGACTGCCACTGAGAGTGCCACTGAGGGTGCCACTGAGAGTGCCACCGAGAGTGCCACTGAGACTGCCACTGAGAGTGCCACTGAGAGTGCCACTGAGAGTGCCACTGAGAGTGCCATTGAGAGTGCCACTGAGACTGCCACTGAGAGTGCCACTGAGACTGCCACTGATAGTGCCACTGAGAGTGCCACTGAGGGTGCCACTGAGAGTGCCACCGAGAGTGCCACCGAGAGTGCCACCGAGAGTGCCACTGAGAGTGCCACTGAGAGTGCCACTGAGAGTGCCACTGAAACTGCCACTGAGAGTGCCACTGAGAGTGCCACTGAGGGTGCCACTGAGAGTGCCACCGAGAGTGCCACTGAGAGTGCCACTGAGAGTGCCACTGAGGGTGCCACTGAGTGTGCCACTGAGAGTGCCACTGAGAGTGCCACTAAGACTGTCACTGAGACTGCCACTGAGACTGCCACTGAGACTGCCACTGAGACTGCCACTGAGACTGCCACTGAGACTGCCACAGAGACTGCCACTGAGCGTTTTAGGTATCGGTAAAAAATTCATAGTTCAACAATTATGGCGCTAACAATTTATTTTAAAGGGGTACATCCACTGACGTTTAAAAAAATTATTGTTAATTTAAAAATTCACTTTGCATTTTCAAAGCCACCCAGCATTCAGGGATTGTAAGAGAAGCTTTAGAAGGATCTTAGATATCTGCAAAAAATTCATAGTACAAAAATTATAACGCTAACAAATTATTTTAAAGAGGTATATTCTCTGACGTTAAAAAAATTTTTATTGTTAATTTGAAAATTCACTATGCATTTTTGAAGACACCCAGCAGTCAGGGATTTTAAGAGAAGCTTTAAAAGTGTCTTAAATATCTGTGAAAAATTCATAGTTCAACAATTATAACGCTAACAATTTATTTTAAAGGGGTATATCCACTGACGATAAAAAATTTTTTTATTGTAAATTTAAAAATTCACTATGCATTTTTGAAGACACCCAGCAGTCAGGGATTTTAAGAAAAGTTTTAAAAGTGTCTTAGGTATCTGCAAAAAATTCATAGTTCAACAATTATAACGTTAAATATTTATTTTAAAGGGGTACTTCCATTGACGTTAAAAAAAATTTTTATTGTTAATTTAAAAATTCACTATGGATTTTCAAAGCCATCCAGGAATCAGGGATTTTAAGAGAAGCTTTGAAAGTGTCTTAGATATCTGTAAAAAATTCATAGTTCAGCAATTGTAACGCTAACAATTTATTTTGAAGTGGTATATCCATTGACGTAAAAAAATATTTTATTGATAGTTTAAAAATTCACTATGCATTTTTGAAACCACTCAGTACTCAGAAATTTTAAGAGAAGCTTTAAAAGTGTCTTAGCTATCTGTGAAAAATTCGTAGTTCAACAATTATAACGCTAATAATTTATTTTAAATTTGTATATCCACTGACGTGAAAAATTTTTTTTATTGCTTTTTTAAAAATTCGCTATGAATTTTCCAAGCCACCTAGCACTCAGGGATTTTAAGAGAAGCTTTAAAAGTGTCTTAGATATCTGTAAAAAATTCATAGTACAACAATTATAACGCTAACAATTTATTAAAAAGAGGTACATCCACTGACGTTAAAAAAAAAATTATTGTTAATTCAAAAATTCACTATGCATTTTTGAAGCTACCCAGCACTCTGGAATTTTAAAGGAAGCTTTAGAAGTGTCTTAGGTAACTGTAAAAAATTCACGGTTCAACAATTATAACGCTAACAATTTATTATAAAGAGGTACATCCACTGACGTTAAAAAAAAAATTATTGTTAATTTAAAAATTCACTATGCATTTTTGAAGCTACCCAGCACTCTGGAATTTTAAAGGAAGCTTTAGAAGTGTCTTAGGTAACTGTAAAAAATTCATGGTTCAACAATTATAGCGCTAACAATTTATTATAAAGAGGTACATCCACTGACGTTAAAAAAAAATTATTGTTAATTTAAAAATTCACTATGCATTTTTGAAGCTACCCAGAACTCTGAAATTTTAAAAGAAGCTTTAGAAGTATCTTAGGTAACTACAAAAAATTCATGGTTCAACAATTATAACGCTAACAATTTATTTTAAAGGGGTACATCCACTGACGTTTAAAAAAATTATTGTTAATTTAAAAATTCACTTTGCATTTTCAAAGCCACCCAGCATTCAGGGATTGTAAGAGAAGCTTTAGAAGGATCTTAGATATCTGCAAAAAATTCATAGTACAAAAATTATAACGCTAACAAATTATTTTAAAGAGGTATATTCTCTGATGTTAAAAAAATTTTTATTGTTAATTTGAAAATTCACTATGCATTTTTGAAGACACCCAGCAGTCAGGGATTTTAAGAGAAGCTTTAAAAGTGTCTTAAATATCTGTGAAAAATTCATAGTTCAACAATTATAACGCTAAATATTTATTTTAAAGGGGTACTTCCATTGACGTTAAAAAAAATTTTTATTGTTAATTTAAAAATTCACTATGGATTTTCAAAGCCATCCAGGAATCAGGGATTTTAAGAGAAGCTTTGAAAGTGTCTTAGATATCTGTAAAAAATTCATAGTTCAGCAATTGTAACGCTAACAATTTATTTTGAAGTGGTATATCCATTGACGTTAAAAAAATATTTTATTGATAGTTTAAAAATTCACTATGCATTTTTGAAACCACTCAGTACTCAGAAATTTTAAGAGAAGCTTTAAAAGTGTCTTAGCTATCTGTGAAAAATTCGTAGTTCAACAATTATAACGCTAATAATTTATTTTAAAGGTGTATATCCACTGACGTGAAAAATTTTTTTTATTGCTTTTTTAAAAATTCGCTATGAATTTTCCAAGCCACCTAGCACTCAGGGATTTTAAGAGAAGCTTTAAAAGTGTCTTAGATATCTGTAAAAAATTCATAGTACAACAATTATAACGCTAACAATTTATTATAAAGAGGTACATCCACTGACGTTAAAAAAAAAAATTATTGTTAATTTAAAAATTCACTATGCATTTTTGAAGCTACCCAGCACTCTGGAATTTTAAAGGAAGCTTTAGAAGTGTCTTAGGTAACTGTAAAAAATTCATGGTTCAACAATTATAACGCTAACAATTTATTATAAAGAGGTACATCCACTGACGTTAAAAAAAAAATTATTGTTAATTTAAAAATTCACTATGCATTTTTGAAGCTACCCAGCACTCTGAAATTTTAAAAGAAGCTTTAGAAGTGTCTTAGGTAACTGTAAAAAATTCATGGTTCAACAATTATAACGCCAACAATTTATTTTAAAGGGGTATATTCACCGACGTGAAAAATTTTTTTATTGTTAATTTAAAAATCCACTATGGATTTTCTAAGCCACCCAGCACTCTGAAATTTTAAAGGAGGCTTTAGAAGTGTCTTAGGTAACTGCAAAAAATTCATGGTTCAACAATTATAACGCCAACAATTTATTTTAAAGGGGTATATTCACCGACGTGAAAAATTTTTTTATTGTTAATTTAAAAATTCACTATGGATTTTCCAAGCAACCCAGCACTCAGGGATTTTAAGTGAAACTTTAGAAGTGTCTTAGGTTTCTGTAAAAAATTCATAGTTCAACAATTATTACGCTAACCATTTATTTTAAAAAGGTACATCCACTGACGTTAAAAAAAATTTGTATTGTTAATTTAAAAATTCACTATGCATTTTTGAAGCCACCCAGCACTCAGGGATTTTAAGAGAAGCTTTAAAAGTGTCTCAAATATCTGTAAAAAATTCATAGTACAACAATTTTAACGCTAACAATTTATTATAAAGAGGTACATCCACAGACGTTAAAAAAAAATATTGTTAATTTAAAAATTCACTATGCATTTTCGAAGCCACCCAGCATTCAGAAATTTTAACGGAAGCTTTAGAAGTGTCTTAGGTAACTGTAAAAAATTCATGGTTCAACAATTATAACGCTAACAATTTATTTTAAAGGGGTACATTCACTGACGTGAAAAAATTTTTTTATTGTTTATTTAAAAATTCACTATGGATTTTCAAAGAAACCCAGCACCCAGGGATTTTAAGAGAAGCTTTATAAGTGTCTTAGATATCTGTAAAAAATTCATAGTGCAACAATTATAACGCTAACAATTTATTTTAAAGGGGTACATCCACAGACGTTAAAAAAAATATATTGTTTATTTAAAAATTCACTATGGATTTTCAAAGCAACCCAGCACACAGGGATTTTAAGAGAAGTTTTAAAAGTGTCTTAGATATCTGTAAAAAATTCATAGTACAACAATTATAACGCTAACAATTTATTTTAAAGGGGTACATTCACTGACGATAAAATTTTATTTTATTGTTTATTTAAAAATTCTCTATTAATTTTCAAAGCCACCTAGCACTCAGGGATTTTAAGAGAAGCTTTAAAAGGGTCTTAGATATCTGTGAAAAATTCATAGTACAACAATTATAACGCTAACAATTTATTTACAGGGGTACATCCACTGACGTTAAAAAAATTTTTTATTGTTAATTTAAAAATTCACTATTCTTTTTGAAGCCACCCAGCACTCAGGAATTTTAAGAGAAACTTTAGAAGGGTTTTGGGTATCTGTTCCACTGCCAATAAGACTGCCACTGCCACTGCCACTGAGACAGCCATTGTCACTGGGACTGCCACTGAGACTGCCACTGCCACTGCCACAGACATTGCCACTGAAACTGCTACTGAGACTGCCACTGAGACTGCCACTTAGAATTCCACTGCCACTGCCAATGAGACTGCCAATGAGACTGCCACTGAGACTGCCACTGAGACTGCCACAGAGAGTGCCACTGAGAGTGCCACTGAGAGTGCCACTGAGAGTGACACCCAGAGTGCCACTGAGAGTGACACTGAGAGTGCCACTGAGAGTGCCACTGAGAGTGCCACTGAGAGTGCGACTGAGAATGTCACTGAGGGTGCCACTGAGGCTGCCACTGAGAGTGCCACTGAGTGCCACTGAGACTGCCACTGATAGTGCCACTGAGAGTGCCACTGAGAGTGCCACTGAGGGTGCCACTGAGAGTGCCACCGAGAGTACCACTGAGACTGCCACTGAGACTGCCACTGGGACTGCCACTGGGACTGCCACTGAGAGTGCTACTGAGAGTGCCACTGAGAGTGCCACTGAAAGTGCCACTGAGAGTGCCACTGAGACTGCCACTGGGACTGCCACTGACACTGCCACTGAGAGTGCCACTGAGAGTGCCACTGAGAGTGCCACTGAGAGTGCCACTGAGATTGCCACTGAGAGTGTCACTGAGAGTGCCACTGAGAGTGTCACTGAGAGTGATACTGAGAGTGATACTGAGACTGCCACTGAGACTGCCACTGGGACTGCCACTGAGACTGCCACTGAGAGTGCCACTGAGAGTGCCACTGTGAGTGCCACTGAGAGTGTCACTGAGACTGCCACTGAGACTGCCACTGAGACTGCCACTGAGACTGCCACTGTTACTGCCACTGAGATTGCCACTGAGACTACCAGTGAGACTGCCACTGAGAGTGCCACTGAGACTGCCACTGAGAGTGCCACTGAGACTGCCACTGAGACTGCAACTAATACTGCCACTGAGACTGCCACCGAGACTGTCACTGTTAATGCCACTGAGATTGCCACTGAGACTACCAGTGAGACTGCCACTGAGATTGCCACTGAGAGTGCCACTGAGAGTGCCAATGAGACTGCCAATGAGACTGCCACTGGGACTGCCACTGAGATTGCCACTGAGACTGCCACTGAGAATGACACTGATAGTGCCACTGAGAGTGACACTGATAGTGCCACTGAAAGTGCCACTGAGAGTGCCACTGAGAATGAAACTGAGAGTGCCACTGAGAGTGCCACTGAAAGTGCCACTGAGACTGCCACTGAGACTGCCACTGAGAGTGCCACTGAGAGTGCCACTGAGAGTGCCACTGAGAGTGCCACTGAGAGTGCCACTGAGAGTGCCACTGAGAGTGCCACTGAGACTGCCACTGGGACTGCCACTGAGACTGCCACTGAGAGTGCCACTGAGAGTGCCACTGAGAGTGCCACTGAGAGTGCCACTGAGAGTGCCACTGAGAGTGCCACTGAGACTGCCACTGAGAGTGCCACTGAGAGTGCCACTAAGAGTGCCACTGAGAGTGCCACTGAGAGTGCCACTGAGACTGCCACTGAGACTGCCATTGAGACTGCCACTGAGATTGCCACTGAGATTGCCACTGAGAGTGCCACTGAGAGTGCCACTGAGACTGCCACTGAGAGTGCCACTGAGGGTGCCACTGAGTGCCACTGAGACTGCCACTGATAGTGCCACTGAGAGTGCCACTGAGAGTGCCACTGAGACTGCCACTGAGAGTGCCACTGAGTGCCACTGAGACTGCCACTGATAGTGCCACTGAGAGTGCCACTGAGGGTGCCACTGAGAGTGCCACTGAGAGTGCCACTGAGAGTGCCACCGAGATTGCCACTGAGACTGCCACTGAGAGTGCCACTGAGAGTGCCACTGAGAGTGCCACTGAGAGTGCCACTGAGAGTGCCACTGAGAGTGCCACTGAGAGTGCCACTGAGAGTGCCACTGAGAGTGCCACTGAGAGTGCCACTGAGAGTGCCCCTGAGTGCCACTGAGACTGCCACTGATAGTGCCACTGAGGGTGCCACTGAGTGCCACTGAGACTGCCACTGATAGTGCCACTGAGAGTGCCACTGAGGGTGCCACTGAGAGTGCCACCGAGTGTGCCACTGAGAGTGCCACTGAGAGTGCCACTGAGAGTGCCACTGAGAGTGCCACTGAGAGTGCCACTGAGAGTGCCACTGAGACTGCCACTGAGAGTGCCCCTGAGTGCCACTGAGACTGCCACTGATAGTGCCACTGAGGGTGCCACTGAGTGCCACTGAGACTGCCACTGATAGTGCCACTGAGAGTGCCACTGAGGGTGCCACTGAGAGTGCCACCGAGTGTGCCACTGAGAGTGCCACTGAGAGTGCCACTGAGAGTGCCACTGAGAGTGCCACTGAGTGTGCCACTGAGAGTGCCACTGAGAGTGCCACTGAGTGCCACTGAGACTGCCACTGATAGTGCCACTGAGAGTGCCACTGAAAGTGCCACTGAGAGTGCCACCGAGAGTGCCACTGAGACTGCCACTGAGAGTGCCACTGAGAGTGCCACTGAGAGTGCCACTGAGAGTGCCACTGAGAGTGCCACTGAGAGTGCCACTGAGAGTGCCACCGAGATTGCCACTGAGACTGCCACTGAGAGTGCCACTGAGAGTGCCACTGAGAGTGCCACTGAAAGTGCCACTGAGAGTGCCACTGAGAGTGCCACTGAGAGTGCCACTGAGACTGCCACTGAGAGTGCCACTGAGTGCCACTGAGACTGCCACTGATAGTGCCACTGAGAGTGCCACTGAGGGTGCCACTGAGAGTGCCACCGAGAGTGCCACTGAGACTGCCACTGAGAGTGCCACTGAGAGTGCCACTGAGAGTGCCACTGAGAGTGCCATTGAGAGTGCCACTGAGACTGCCACTGGGAGTGCCACTGAGACTGCCACTGAGAGTGCCACTGAGGTTGCCACTGAGTGCCACTGAGACTGCCACTGATAGTGCCACTGAGAGTGCCACTGAGAGTGCCACTGAGGGTGCCACTGAGAGTGCCACCGAGAGTGCCACCGAGAGTGCCACTGAGAGTGCCACTGAGAGTGCCACTGAGGGTGCCACTGAGTGCCACTGAGACTGCCACTGATAGTGCCACTGAGAGTGCCACTGAGGGTGCCACTGAGAGTGCCACTGAGACTGCCACTGGGAGTGCCACTGAGACTGCCACTGAGAGTGCCACTGAGGTTGCCACTGAGTGCCACTGAGACTGCCACTGATAGTGCCACTGAGAGTGCCACTGAGAGTGCCACTGAGGGTGCCACTGAGAGTGCCACCGAGAGTGCCACCGAGAGTGCCACTGAGAGTGCCACTGAGAGTGCCACTGAGGGTGCCACTGAGTGCCACTGAGACTGCCACTGATAGTGCCACTGAGAGTGCCACTGAGGGTGCCACTGAGAGTGCCACCGAGAGTGCCACTGAGACTGCCACTGAGAGTGCCACTGAGAGTGCCACTGAGAGTGCCACTGAGAGTGCCATTGAGAGTGCCACTGAGACTGCCACTGGGAGTGCCACTGAGACTGCCACTGAGAGTGCCACTGAGGTTGCCACTGAGTGCCACTGAGACTGCCACTGATAGTGCCACTGAGAGTGCCACTGAGAGTGCCACTGAGGGTGCCACTGAGAGTGCCACCGAGAGTGCCACCGAGAGTGCTACTGAAACTGCCACTGAGAGTGCCACTGAGGGTGCCACTGAGTGCCACTGAGACTGCCACTGATAGTGCCACTGAGAGTGCCACTGAGGGTGCCACTGAGAGTGCCACCGAGAGTGCCACTGAGAGTGCCACTGAGAGTGCCACTGAGAGTGCCACTGAGTGTGCCACTGAGAGTGCCACTAAGACTGCCACTGAGACTGCCACTGAGACTGCCACTGAGACTGCCACTGAGACTGCCACTGAGACTGCCACAGAGACTGCCACTGAGACTGCCACTGAGCGTTTTATGTATCGGTAAAAAATTTATAGTTCAACAATTATGGCGCTAACAATTTATTTTAAAGGGGTACATCCACTGACGTTTAAAAAAATTATTGTTAATTTAAAAATTCACTTTGCATTTTCAAAGCCACCCAGCATTCAGGGATTGTAAGTGAAGCTTTAGAAGGATCTTAGATATCTGCAAAAAATTCATAGTACAAAAATTATAACGCTAACAAATTATTTTAAAGAGGTATATTCTATGAAGTTAAAAAAATTTTTATTGTTAATTTGAAAATTCACTATGCATTTTTGAAGACACCCAGCAGTCAGGGATTTTAAGAGAAGCTTTAAAAGTGTCTTAAATATCTGTGAAAAATTCATAGTTCAACAATTATAACGCTAACAATTTATTTTAAAGGGGTATATCCACTGACGATAAAAAAATTTTTTATTGTAAATTTAAAAATTCACTATGCATTTTTGAATACACCCAGCAGTCAGGGATTTTAAGAGAAGTTTTAAAAGTGTCTTAGGTATCTGTAAAAAATTCATAGTTCAACAATTGTAACGCTAACAATTTATTTTGAAGTGGTATATCCATTGACGTTAAAAAAATATTTTATTGATAATTTAAAAATTCACTATGCATTTTTGAAACCACTCAGTACTCAGAAATTTTAAGAGAAGCTTTAAAAGTGTCTGAGCTATCTGTGAAAAATTCGTAGTTCAACAATTATAACGCTAATACTTTATTTTAAAGGTGTATATCCACTGACGTGAAAAATTTTTTTTATTGCTTTTTTAAAAATTCGCTATGAATTTTCCAAGCCACCTAGCACTCAGGGATTTTAAGAGAAGCTTTAAAAGTGTCTTAGATATCTGTAAAAAATTCATAGTACAACAATTATAACGCTAACAATTTATTAAAAAGAGGTACATCCACTGACGTTAAAAAAAAAATTATTGTTAATTCAAAAATTCACTATGCATTTTTGAAGCTACCCAGCACTCTGGAATTTTAAAGGAAGCTTTAGAAGTGTCTTAGGTAACTGTAAAAAATTCACGGTTCAACAATTATAACGCTAACAATTTATTATAAAGAGGTACATCCACTGACGTTAAAAAAAAAATTATTGTTAATTTAAAAATTCGCTATGCATTTTTGAAGCTACCCAGCACTCTGGAATTTTAAAGGAAGCTTTAGAAGTGTCTTAGGTAACTGTAAAAAATTCATGGTTCAACAATTATAGCGCTAACAATTTATTATAAAGAGGTACATCCACTGACGTTAAAAAAAAATTATTGTTAATTTAAAAATTCACTATGCATTTTTGAAGCTACCCAGCACTCTGAAATTTTAAAAGAAGCTTTAGAAGTGTCTTAGGTAACTGTAAAAAATTCATGGTTCAACAATTATAACGCTAACAATTTATTATAAAGAGGTACATCCACTGACGTTAAAAAAAAATTATTGTTAATTTAAAAATTCACTTTGCATTTTCAAAGCCACCCAGCATTCAGGGATTGTAAGAGAAGCTTTAGAAGGATCTTAGATATCTGCAAAAAATTCATAGTACAAAAATTATAACGCTAACAAATTATTTTAAAGAGGTATATTCTCTGACGTTAAAAAAATTTTTATTGTTAATTTGAAAATTCACTATGCATTTTTGAAGACACCCAGCAGTCAGGGATTTTAAGAGAAGCTTTAAAAGTGTCTTAAATATCTGTGAAAAATTCATAGTTCAACAATTATAACGCTAAATATTTATTTTAAAGGGGTACTTCCATTGACGTTAAAAAAAATTTTTATTGTTAATTTAAAAATTCACTTTGCATTTTCAAAGCCACCCAGCATTCAGGGATTGTAAGAGAAGCTTTAGAAGGATCTTAGATATCTGCAAAAAATTCATAGTACAAAAATTATAACGCTAACAAATTATTTTAAAGAGGTATATTCTCTGACGTTAAAAAAATTTTTATTGTTAATTTGAAAATTCACTATGCATTTTTGAAGACACCCAGCAGTCAGGGATTTTAAGAGAAGCTTTAAAAGTGTCTTAAATATCTGTGAAAAATTCATAGTTCAACAATTATAACGCTAAATATTTATTTTAAAGGGGTACTTCCATTGACGTTAAAAAAAATTTTTATTGTTAATTTAAAAATTCACTATGGATTTTCAAAGCCATCCAGGAATCAGGGATTTTAAGAGAAGCTTTGAAAGTGTCTTAGATATCTGTAAAAAATTCATAGTTCAGCAATTGTAACGCTAACAATTTATTTTGAAGTGGTATATCCATTGACGTTAAAAAAATATTTTATTGATAGTTTAAAAATTCACTATGCATTTTTGAAACCACTCAGTACTCAGAAATTTTAAGAGAAGCTTTAAAAGTGTCTTAGCTATCTGTGAAAAATTCGTAGTTCAACAATTATAACGCTAATAATTTATTTTAAAGGTGTATATCCACTGACGTGAAAAATTTTTTTTATTGCTTTTTTAAAAATTCGCTATGAATTTTCCAAGCCACCTAGCACTCAGGGATTTTAAGAGAAGCTTTAAAAGTGTCTTAGATATCTGTAAAAAATTCATAGTACAACAATTATAACGCTAACAATTTATTATAAAGAGGTACATCCACTGACGTTAAAAAAAAAAATTATTGTTAATTTAAAAATTCACTATGCATTTTTGAAGCTACCCAGCACTCTGGAATTTTAAAGGAAGCTTTAGAAGTGTCTTAGGTAACTGTAAAAAATTCATGGTTCAACAATTATAACGCTAACAATTTATTATAAAGAGGTACATCCACTGACGTTAAAAAAAAAATTATTGTTAATTTAAAAATTCACTATGCATTTTTGAAGCTACCCAGCACTCTGAAATTTTAAAAGAAGCTTTAGAAGTGTCTTAGGTAACTACAAAAAATTCATGGTTCAACAATTATAACGCTAACAATTTATTTTAAAGGGGTATATTTACCGACGTGAAAAATTTTTTTATTGTTTATTTAAAAATCCACTATGGATTTTCTAAGCCACCCAGCACTCTGAAATTTTAAAGGAGGCTTTAGAAGTGTCTTAGGTAACTGTAAAAAATTCATGGTTCAACAATTATAACGCCAACAATTTATTTTAAAGGGGTATATTCACCGACGTGAAAAATTTTTTTATTGTTAATTTAAAAATCCACTATGGATTTTCTAAGCCACCCAGCACTCTGAAATTTTAAAGGAGGCTTTAGAAGTGTCTTAGGTAACTGTAAAAAATTCATGGTTCAACAATTATAACGCCAACAATTTATTTTAAAGGGGTATATTCACCGACGTGAAAAATTTTTTTATTGTTAATTTAAAAATTCACTATGGATTTTCCAAGCAACCCAGCACTCAGGGATTTTAAGTGAAACTTTAGAAGTGTCTTAGGTTTCTGTAAAAAATTCATAGTTCAACAATTATTACGCTAACCATTTATTTTAAAAAGGTACATCCACTGACGTTAAAAAAAATTTGTATTGTTAATTTAAAAATTCACTATGCATTTTTGAAGCCACCCAGCACTCAGGGATTTTAAGAGAAGCTTTAAAAGTGTCTCAAATATCTGTAAAAAATTCATAGTACAACAATTTTAACGCTAACAATTTATTATAAAGAGGTACATCCACTGACGTTAAAAAAAAAATATTGTTAATTTAAAAATTCACTATGCATTTTCGAAGCCACCCAGCATTCAGAAATTTTAACGGAAGCTTTAGAAGTGTCTTAGGTAACTGTAAAAAATTCATGGTTCAACAATTATAACGCTAACAATTTATTTTAAAGGGGTACATTCACTGACGTGAAAAAATTTTTTTATTGTTTATTTAAAAATTCACTATGGATTTTCAAAGAAACCCAGCACCCAGGGATTTTAAGAGAAGCTTTATAAGTGTCTTAGATATCTGTAAAAAATTCATAGTGCAACAATTATAACGCTAACAATTTATTTTAAAGGGGTACATCCACAGACGTTAAAAAAAATATATTGTTTATTTAAAAATTCACTATGGATTTTCAAAGCAACCCAGCACACAGGGATTTTAAGAGAAGTTTTAAAAGTGTCTTAGATATCTGTAAAAAATTCATAGTACAACAATTATAACGCTAACAATTTATTTTAAAGGGGTACATTCACTGACGATAAAATTTTATTTTATTGTTTATTTAAAAATTCTCTATTAATTTTCAAAGCCACCTAGCACTCAGGGATTTTAAGAGAAGCTTTAAAAGGGTCTTAGATATCTGTGAAAAATTCATAGTACAACAATTATAACGCTAACAATTTATTTACAGGGGTACATCCACTGACGTTAAAAAAATTTTTTATTGTTAATTTAAAAATTCACTATTCTTTTTGAAGCCACCCAGCACTCAGGAATTTTAAGAGAAACTTTAGAAGGGTTTTGGGTATCTGTTCCACTGCCAATAAGACTGCCACTGCCACTGCCACTGAGACAGCCATTGTCACTGGGACTGCCACTGAGACTGCCACTGCCACTGCCACAGACATTGCCACTGAAACTGCTACTGAGACTGCCACTGAGACTGCCACTTTGAATTCCACTGCCACTGCCAATGAGACTGCCAATGAGACTGCCACTGAGACTGCCACTGAGACTGCCACAGAGAGTGCCACTGAGAGTGCCACTGAGAGTGCCACTGAGAGTGACACCCAGAGTGCCACTGAGAGTGACACTGAGAGTGCCACTGAGAGTGCCACTGAGAGTGCCACTGAGAGTGCGACTGAGAATGTCACTGAGGGTGCCACTGAGGCTGCCACTGAGAGTGCCACTGAGTGCCACTGAGACTGCCACTGATAGTGCCACTGAGAGTGCCACTGAGAGTGCCACTGAGGGTGCCACTGAGAGTGCCACCGAGAGTACCACTGAGACTGCCACTGAGACTGCCACTGGGACTGCCACTGGGACTGCCACTGAGAGTGCTACTGAGAGTGCCACTGAGAGTGCCACTGAGAGTGCCACTGAGAGTGCCACTGAGACTGCCACTGGGACTGCCACTGACACTGCCACTGAGAGTGCCACTGAGAGTGCCACTGAGAGTGCCACTGAGATTGCCACTGAGAGTGTCACTGAGAGTGCCACTGAGAGTGTCACTGAGAGTGATACTGAGAGTGATACTGAGACTGCCACTGAGACTGCCACTGGGACTGCCACTGAGACTGCCACTGAGAGTGCCACTGAGAGTGCCACTGTGAGTGCCACTGAGAGTGTCACTGAGACTGCCACTGAGACTGCCACTGAGACTGCCACTGAGACTGCCACTGTTACTGCCACTGAGATTGCCACTGAGACTACCAGTGAGACTGCCACTGAGAGTGCCACTGAGACTGCCACTGAGAGTGCCACTGAGACTGCCACTGAGACTGCAACTAATACTGCCACTGAGACTGCCACCGAGACTGTCACTGTTAATGCCACTGAGATTGCCACTGAGACTACCAGTGAGACTGCCACTGAGATTGCCACTGAGAGTGCCACTGAGAGTGCCAATGAGACTGCCAATGAGACTGCCACTGGGACTGCCACTGAGATTGCCACTGAGACTGCCACTGAGAATGACTCTGATAGTGCCACTGAGAGTGACACTGATAGTGCCACTGAAAGTGCCACTGAGAGTGCCACTGAGAATGAAACTGAGAGTGCCACTGAGAGTGCCACTGAAAGTGCCACTGAGACTGCCACTGAGACTGCCACTGAGAGTGCCACTGAGAGTGCCACTGAGAGTGCCACTGAGAGTGCCACTGAGAGTGCCACTGAGAGTGCCACTGAGACTGCCACTGGGACTGCCACTGAGACTGCCACTGAGAGTGCCACTGAGAGTGCCACTGAGAGTGCCACTGAGAGTGCCACTGAGAGTGCCACTGAGAGTGCCACTGAGACTGCCACTGAGAGTGCCACTGAGAGTGCCACTAAGAGTGCCACTGAGAGTGCCACTGAGAGTGCCACTGAGACTGCCACTGAGACTGCCATTGAGACTGCCACTGAGATTGCCACTGAGATTGCCACTGAGAGTGCCACTGAGAGTGCCACTGAGACTGCCACTGAGAGTGCCACTGAGGGTGCCACTGAGTGCCACTGAGACTGCCACTGATAGTGCCACTGAGAGTGCCACTGAGAGTGCCACTGAGACTGCCACTGAGAGTGCCACTGAGTGCCACTGAGACTGCCACTGATAGTGCCACTGAGAGTGCCACTGAGGGTGCCACTGAGAGTGCCACTGAGAGTGCCACTGAGAGTGCCACCGAGATTGCCACTGAGACTGCCACTGAGAGTGCCACTGAGAGTGCCACTGAGAGTGCCACTGAGAGTGCCACTGAGAGTGCCACTGAGAGTGCCACTGAGAGTGCCACTGAGAGTGCCACTGAGTGCCACTGAGACTGCCACTGATAGTGCCACTGAGGGTGCCACTGAGTGCCACTGAGACTGCCACTGATAGTGCCACTGAGAGTGCCACTGAGGGTGCCACTGAGAGTGCCACCGAGTGTGCCACTGAGAGTGCCACTGAGAGTGCCACTGAGAGTGCCACTGAGAGTGCCACTGAGTGTGCCACTGAGAGTGCCACTGAGAGTGCCACTGAGTGCCACTGAGACTGCCACTGATAGTGCCACTGAGAGTGCCACTGAGGGTGCCACTGAGAGTGCCACCGAGAGTGCCACTGAGACTGCCACTGAGAGTGCCACTGAGAGTGCCACTGAGAGTGCCACTGAGAGTGCCACTGAGAGTGCCACTGAGAGTGCCACTGAGAGTGCCACTGAGAGTGCCACCGAGATTGCCACTGAGACTGCCACTGAGAGTGCCACTGAGAGTGCCACTGAGAGTGCCACTGAGAGTGCCACTGAGAGTGCCACTGAGAGTGCCACTGAGAGTGCCACTGAGAGTGCCACTGAGAGTGCCACTGAGAGTGCCACTGAGACTGCCACTGAGAGTGCCACTGAGTGCCACTGAGACTGCCACTGATAGTGCCACTGATAGTGCCACTGAGAGTGCCACTGAGGGTGCCACTGAGAGTGCCACTGAGATTGCCACTGAGACTGCCCCTGAGAGTGCCACTGAGAGTGACACCGAGAGTGCCACTGAGAGTGCCACTGAGAGTGCCACTGAGAGTGCCACTGAGAGTGCCACTGAGAGTGCCACTGAGAATGCCACTGAGGGTGCCACTGAGACTGCCACTGAGAGTGCCACTGAGTGCCACTGAGGCTGCCACTGATAGTGCCACTGAGAGTGCCACTGAGGGTGCCACTGACAGTGCCACCGAGAGTGCCACTGAGACTGCCACTGAGACTGCCACTGGGACTGCCACTGGGACTGCCACTGAGAGTGCTACTGAGAGTGCCACTGAGAGTGCAACTGAGAGTGCCACTGAGACTGACACTGGGACTGCCACTGACACTGCCACTGAGAGTGCCACTGAGAGTGCCACTGAGAGTGCCACTGAGAGTGCCACTGAGAGTGCCACTGAGAGTGCCACTGAGAGTGCCACTGAGAGTGTCACTGAGAGTGCCACTGAGACTGCCACTGTTACTGCCACTGAGATTGCCACTGAGACTACCAGTGAGACTGCCACTGAGAGTGCCACTGAGACTGCCACTGAGAGTGCCACTGAGACTGCCACTGAGACTGCCACTGAGACTGCAACTAATACTGCCACTGAGACTGCCACCGAGACTGTCACTGTTACTGCCACTGAGATTGCCACTGAGACTACCAGTGAGACTGCCACTGAAATTGCCACTGAGAGTGCCACTGAGAGTGCCAATGAGACTGCCAATGAGACTGCCACTGGGACTGCCACTGAGATTGCCACTGAGACTGCCACTGAGAATGACACTGATAGTGCCACTGATAGTGCCACTGAGAGTGCCACTGAGAGTGCCACTGAGAGTGCCACTGAGAATGAAACTGAGAGTGCCACTGAGAGTGCCACTGAAAGTGCCACTGAGACTGCCACTGAGAGTGCCACTGAGAGTGCCACTGAGAGTGCCACTGAGAGTGCCACTGAGACTGCCACTGGGACTGCCACTGAGAGTGCCACTGAGAGTGCCACTGAGACTGCCACTGGGACTGCCACTGACACTGCCACTGAGAGTGCCACTGAGAGTGCCACTGAGAGTGCCACTGAGAGTGCCACTGAGAGTGCCACTGAGAGTGTCACTGAGAGTGATACTGAGAGTGATACTGAGACTGCCACTGAGACTGCCACTGGGACTGCCACTGAGAATGCCACTGAGAGTGCCACTGTGAGTGCCACTGAGAGTGTCACTGAGACTGCCACTGAGACTGCCACTGAGACTACCACTGAGATTGCCACTGATACTGCCACTGATAGTGCCACTGAGAGTGCCACTGAGAGTGCCACTGAGAGTGCCACTGAGAGTGCCACGGAGAGTGCCACTGAGAGTGCCACCGAGATTGCCACTGAGACTGCCACTGAGAGTGCCACTGAGAGTGCCACTGAGAGTGCCACTGAGAGTGCCACTGAGAGTGCCACTGAGAGTGCCACTGAGAGTGCCACTGAGAGTGCCACTGAGAGTGCCACTGAGACTGCCACTGAGAGTGCCACTGAGTGCCACTGAGACTGCCACTGATAGTGCCACTGAGGGTGCCACTGAGTGCCACTGAGACTGCCACTGATAGTGCCACTGAGAGTGCCACTGAGGGTGCCACTGAGAGTGCCACCGAGAGTGCCACTGAGAGTGCCACTGAGAGTGCCACTGAGTGTGCCACTGAGAGTGCCACTGAGAGTGCCACTGAGAGTGCCACTGAGTGCCACTGAGACTGCCACTGATAGTGCCACTGAGGGAGCCACTGAGAGTGCCACCGAGAGTGCCACTGAGACTGCCACCGAGAGTGCCACTGAGAGTGCCACTGAGAGTGCCACTGAGAGTGCCACTGAGAGTGCCACTGAGAGTGCCACTGAGAGTGCCACCGAGATTGCCACTGAGACTGCCACTGAGAGTGCCACTGAGAGTGCCACTGAGAGTGCCACTGAGAGTGCCACTGAGAGTGCCACTGAGAGTGCCACTGAGACTGCCACTGAGATTGCCACTGAGTGCCACTGAGACTGCCACTGAGAGTGCCACTGAGGGTGCCACTGAGAGTGCCACCGAGAGTGCCACTGAGACTGCCACTGAGAGTGCCACTGAGAGTGCCACTGAGAGTGCCACTGAGAGTGCCACTGAGAGTGCCATTGAGAGTGCCACTGAGACTGCCACTGAGAGTGCCACTGAGACTGCCACTGATAGTGCCACTGAGAGTGCCACTGAGGGTGCCACTGAGAGTGCCACCGAGAGTGCCACCGAGAGTGCCACCGAGAGTGCCACTGAGAGTGCCACTGAGAGTGCCACTGAGAGTGCCACTGAGAGTGCCACTGAAACTGCCACTGAGAGTGCCACTGAGAGTGCCACTGAGGGTGCCACTGAGAGTGCCACTGAGAGTGCCACTGAGAGTGCCACTGAGGGTGCCACTGAGTGTGCCACTGAGAGTGCCACTGAGAGTGCCACTAAGACTGCCACTGAGACTGCCACTGAGACTGCCACTGAGACTGCCACTGAGACTGCCACAGAGACTGCCACTGAGCGTTTTAGGTATCGGTAAAAAATTCATAGTTCAACAATTATGGCGCTAACAATTTATTTTAAAGGGGTACATCCACTGACGTTTAAAAAAATTATTGTTAATTTAAAAATTCACTTTGCATTTTCAAAGCCACCCAGCATTCAGGGATTGTAAGAGAAGCTTTAGAAGGATCTTAGATATCTGCAAAAAATTCATAGTACAAAAATTATAACGCTAACAAATTATTTTAAAGAGGTATATTCTCTGACTTTAAAAAAATTTTTATTGTTAATTTCAAAATTCACTATGCATTTTTGAAGACACCCAGCAGTCAGGGATTTTAAGAGAAGCTTTAAAAGTGTCTTAAATATCTGTGAAAAATTCATAGTTCAACAATTATAACGCTAACAATTTATTTTAAAGGGGTATATCCACTGACGATAAAAAATTTTTTTATTGTAAATTTAAAAATTCACTATGCATTTTTGAAGACACCCAGCAGTCAGGGATTTTAAGAGAAGTTTTAAAAGTGTCTTAGGTATCTGCAAAAAATTCATAGTTCAACAATTATAACGCTAAATATTTATTTTAAAGGGGTACTTCCATTGACGTTAAAAAAAATTTTTATTGTTAATTTAAAAATTCACTATGGATTTTCAAAGCCATCCAGGAATCAGGGATTTTAAGAGAAGCTTTGAAAGTGTCTTAGATATCTGTAAAAAATTCATAGTTCAGCAATTGTAACGCTAACAATTTATTTTGAAGTGGTATATCCATTGACGTTAAAAAAATATTTTATTGATAGTTTGAAAATTCACTATGCATTTTTGAAACCACTCAGTACTCAGAAATTTTAAGAGAAGCTTTAAAAGTGTCTTAGCTATCTGTGAAAAATTCGTAGTTCAACAATTATAACGCTAATAATTTATTTTAAAGGTGTATATCCACTGACGTGAAAAATTTTTTTTATTGCTTTTTTAAAAATTCGCTATGAATTTTCCAAGCCACCTAGCACTCAGGGATTTTAAGAGAAGCTTTAAAAGTGTCTTAGATATCTGTAAAAAATTCATAGTACAACAATTATAACGCTAACAATTTATTATAAAGAGGTACATCCACTGACGTTAAAAAAAAAATTATTGTTAATTTGAAAATTCACTATGCAGTTTTGAAGATACCCAGCACTCTGGAATTTTAAAGAAAGCTTTAGAAGTGTCTTAGGTAACTGTAAAAAATTCATGGTTCAACAATTATAACGCTAACAATTTATTATAAAGAGGTACTTCCACTGACGTTAAAAAAAAATTATTGTTAATTTAAAAATTCACTATGCATTTTTGAAGCTACCCAGCACTCTGAAATTTTAAAAGAAGCTTTAGAAGTGTCTTAGGTAACTACAAAAAATTCATGGTTCAACAAATATAACGCTAACAATTTATTTTAAAGGGGTATATTTACCGACGTGAAAAATTTTTTTATTGTTTATTTAAAAATCCACTATGGATTTTCTAAGCCACCCAGCACTCTGAAATTTTAAAGGAGGCTTTAGAAGTGTCTTAGGTAACTGTAAAAAATTCATGGTTCAACAATTATAACGCCAACAATTTATTTTAAAGGGGTATATTCACCGACGTGAAAAATTTTTTTATTGTTAATTTAAAAATCCACTATGGATTTTCTAAGCCACCCAGCACTCTGAAATTTTAAAGGAGGCTTTAGAAGTGTCTTAGGTAACTGTAAAAAATTCATGGTTCAACAATTATAACGCCAACAATTTATTTTAAAGGGGTATATTCACCGACGTGAAAAATTTTTTTATTGTTAATTTAAAAATTCACTATGGATTTTCCAAGCCACCCAGCACTCAGGGATTTTAAGTGAAACTTTAGAAGTGTCTTAGGTTTCTGTAAAAAATTCATAGTTCAACAATTATTACGCTAACCATTTATTTTAAAAAGGTACATCCACTGACGTTAAAAAAAATTTGTATTGTTAATTTAAAAATTCACTATGCATTTTTGAAGCCACCCAGCACTCAGGGATTTTAAGAGAAGCTTTAAAAGTGTCTCAAATATCTGTAAAAAATTCATAGTACAACAATTTTAACGCTAACAATTTATTATAAAGAGGTACATCCACTGACGTTAAAAAAAAAATATTGTTAATTTAAAAATTCACTATGCATTTTCGAAGCCACCCAGCATTCAGAAATTTTAACGGAAGCTTTAGAAGTGTTTTAGGTAACTGTAAAAAATTCATGGTTCAACAATTATAACGCTAACAATTTATTTTAAAGGGGTACATTCACTGACGTGAAAAAATTTTTTTATTGTTTATTTAAAAATTCACTATGGATTTTCAAAGAAACCCAGCACCCAGGGATTTTAAGAGAAGCTTTATAAGTGTCTTAGATATCTGTAAAAAATTCATAGTGCAACAATTATAACGCTAACAATTTATTTTAAAGGGGTACATCCACAGACGTTAAAAAAAAATATATTGTTTATTTAAAAATTCACTATGGAATTTCAAAGCAACCCAGCACACAGGGATTTTAAGAGAAGTTTTAAAAGTGTCTTAGATATCTGTAAAAAATTCATAGTACAACAATTATAACGCTAACAATTTATTTTAAAGGGGTACATTCACTGACGATAAAATTTTATTTTATTGTTTATTTAAAAATTCTCTATTAATTTTCAAAGCCACCTAGCACTCAGGGATTTTAAGAGAAGCTTTAAAAGGGTCTTAGATATCTGTGAAAAATTCATAGTACAACAATTATAACGCTAACAATTTATTTACAGGGGTACATCCACTGACGTTAAAAAAATTTTTTATTGTTAATTTAAAAATTCACTATTCTTTTTGAAGCCACCCAGCACTCAGTGATTTTAAGAGAAACTTTAGAAGGGTTTTGGGTATCTGTTCCACTGCCAATAAGACTGCCACTGCCACTGCCACTGAGACAGCCATTGTCACTGGGACTGCCACTGAGACTGCCACTGCCACTGCCACTGCCACAGACATTGCCACTGAAACTGCTACTGAGACTGCCACTGAGACTGCCACTTAGAATTCCACTGCCACTGCCAATGAGACTGCCAATGAGACTGCCACTGAGACTGCCACAGAGAGTGCCACTGAGAGTGCCACTGAGAGTGCCACTGAGAGTGCCACTGAGAGTGACACCCAGAGTGCCACTGAGAGTGCCACTGAGAGTGCCACTGATAGTGCCACTGGGACTGCCACTGGGACTGCCACTGAGAGTGCCACTGAGTGCCACTGAGACTGCCACTGATAGTGCCACTGGGACTGCCACTGGGACTGCCACTGAGAGTGCTACTGAGAGTGCCACTGAGAGTGCCACTGAAAGTGCCACTGAGAGTGCCACTGAGAGTGCCACTGAGAGTGCCACTGAGAGTGCCACTGAGAGTGTCACTGAGAGTGCCACTGAGAGTGCCACTGAGAGTGTCACTGAGAGTGCCACTGAGAGTGCCACTGAGAGTGTCACTGAGAGTGCCACTGAGAGTGTCACTGAGAGTGATACTGAGAGTGATACTGAGACTGCCACTGAGACTGCCACTGGGACTGCCACTGAGACTGCCACTGAGAGTGCCACTGAGAGTGCCACTGTGAGTGCCACTGAGAGTGTCACTGAGACTGCCACTGAGACTGCCACTGAGACTGCCACTGAGACTGCCACTGTTACTGCCACTGAGATTGCCACTGAGACTACCAGTGAGACTGCCACTGAGAGTGCCACTGAGACTGCCACTGAGAGTGCCACTGAGACTGCCACTGAGACTGCAACTAATACTGCCACTGAGACTGCCACCGAGACTGTCACTGTTAATGCCACTGAGATTGCCACTGAGACTACCAGTGAGACTGCCACTGAGATTGCCACTGAGAGTGCCACTGAGAGTGCCAATGAGACTGCCAATGAGACTGCCACTGGGACTGCCACTGAGATTGCCACTGAGACTGCCACTGAGACACTGATAGTGCCACTGAGAGTGACACTGATAGTGCCACTGAAAGTGCCACTGAGAGTGCCACTGAGAATGAAACTGAGAGTGCCACTGAGAGTGCCACTGAAAGTGCCACTGAGACTGCCACTGAGACTGCCACTGAGAGTGCCACTGAGAGTGCCACTGAGAGTGCCACTGAGAGTGCCACTGAGAGTGCCACTGAGAGTGCCACTGAGACTGCCACTGGGACTGCCACTGAGACTGCCACTGAGAGTGCCACTGAGAGTGCCACTGAGAGTGCCACTGAGAGTGCCACTGAGAGTGCCACTGAGAGTGCCACTGAGAGTGCCACTGAGACTGCCACTGAGAGTGCCACTGAGAGTGCCACTAAGAGTGCCACTGAGAGTGCCACTGAGAGTGCCACTGAGACTGCCACTGAGACTGCCATTGAGACTGCCACTGAGATTGCCACTGAGATTGCCACTGAGAGTGCCACTGAGAGTGCCACTGAGACTGCCACTGAGAGTGCCACTGAGGGTGCCACTGAGTGCCACTGAGACTGCCACTGATAGTGCCACTGAGAGTGCCACTGAGAGTGCCACTGAGACTGCCACTGAGAGTGCCACTGAGTGCCACTGAGACTGCCACTGATAGTGCCACTGAGAGTGCCACTGAGGGTGCCACTGAGAGTGCCACTGAGAGTGCCACTGAGAGTGCCACCGAGATTGCCACTGAGACTGCCACTGAGAGTGCCACTGAGAGTGCCACTGAGAGTGCCACTGAGAGTGCCACTGAGAGTGCCACTGAGAGTGCCACTGAGAGTGCCACTGAGAGTGCCACTGAGAGTGCCACTGAGAATGCCACTGAGAGTGCCACTGAGACTGCCACTGAGAGTGCCCCTGAGTGCCACTGAGACTGCCACTGATAGTGCCACTGAGGATGCCACTGAGTGCCACTGAGACTGCCACTGATAGTGCCACTGAGAGTGCCACTGAGGGTGCCACTGAGAGTGCCACCGAGTGTGCCACTGAGAGTGCCACTGAGAGTGCCACTGAGAGTGCCACTGAGAGTGCCACTGAGTGTGCCACTGAGAGTGCCACTGAGAGTGCCACTGAGTGCCACTGAGACTGCCACTGATAGTGCCACTGAGAGTGCCACTGAGGGTGCCACTGAGAGTGCCACCGAGAGTGCCACTGAGACTGCCACTGAGAGTGCCACTGAGAGTGCCACTGAGAGTGCCACTGAGAGTGCCACTGAGAGTGCCACTGAGAGTGCCACTGAGAGTGCCACTGAGAGTGCCACCGAGATTGCCACTGAGACTGCCACTGAGAGTGCCACTGAGAGTGCCACTGAGAGTGCCACTGAGAGTGCCACTGAGAGTGCCACTGAGAGTGCCACTGAGAGTGCCACTGAGAGTGCCACTGAGAGTGCCACTGAGACTGCCACTGAGAGTGCCACTGAGTGCCACTGAGACTGCCACTGATAGTGCCACTGATAGTGCCACTGAGAGTGCCACTGAGGGTGCCACTGAGAGTGCCACCGAGAGTGCCACTGAGACTGCCACTGAGAGTGCCACTGAGAGTGACACCGAGAGTGCCACTGAGAGTGCCACTGAGAGTGCCACTGAGAGTGCCACTGAGAGTGCCACTGAGAGTGCCACTGAGAATGCCACTGAGGGTGCCACTGAGACTGCCACTGAGAGTGCCACTGAGTGCCACTGAGACTGCCACTGATAGTGCCACTGAGAGTGCCACTGAGGGTGCCACTGAGAGTGCCACCGAGAGTGCCACTGAGACTGCCACTGAGACTGCCACTGGGACTGCCACTGGGACTGCCACAGAGTGCTACTGAGAGTGCCACTGAGAGTGCAACTGAGAGTGCCACTGAGACTGCCACTGGGACTGCCACTGACACTGCCACTGAGAGTGCCACTGAGAGTGCCACTGAGAGTGCCACTGAGAGTGCCACTGAGAGTGCCACTGAGAGTGTCACTGAGAGTGCCACTGAGACTGCCACTGTTACTGCCACTAAGATTGCCACTGAGACTACCAGTGAGACTGCCACTGAGAGTGCCACTGAGACTGCCACTGAGAGTGCCACTGAGACTGCCACTGAGACTGCCACTGAGACTGCAACTAATACTGCCACTGAGACTGCCACCGAGACTGTCACTGTTACTGCCACTGAGATTGCCACTGAGACTACCAGTGAGACTGCCACTGAAATTGCCACTGAGAGTGCCACTGAGAGTGCCAATGAGACTGCCACTGGGACTGCCACTGAGATTGCCACTGAGACTGCCACTGAGAATGACACTGATAGTGCCACTGAGAGTGCCACTGAGAGTGCCACTGAGAGTGCCACTGAGAATGAAACTGAGAGTGCCACTGAGAGTGCCACTGAAAGTGCCACTGAAAGTGCCACTGAGACTGCCACTGAGACTGCCACTGAGAGTGCCACTGAGAGTGCCACTGAGAGTGCCACTGAGAGTGCCACTGAGAGTGCCACTGAGACTGCCACTGGGACTGCCACTGAGAGTGCCACTGAGAGTGCCACTGAGACTGCCACTGGGACTGCCACTGAGACTGCCACTGAGACTGCCACTGAGACTGCCACTGTTACTGCCACTGAGATTGCCACTGAGACTACCAGTGAGACTGCCACTGAGAGTGCCACTGAGACTGCCACTGAGAGTGCCACTGAGACTGCCACTGAGACTGCCACTGAGACTGCAACTAATACTGCCACTGAGACTGCCACCGAGACTGTCACTGTTACTGCCACTGAGATTGCCACTGAGACTGCCACTGAGAGTGCCACTGAGATTGCCACTGAGACTGCCACTGATAGTGCCACTGAGAGTGCCACTGAGAGTGCCACTGAGAGTGCCACTGAGAGTGCCACGGAGAGTGCCACTGAGAGTGCCACCGAGATTGCCACTGAGACTGCCACTGAGAGTGCCACTGAGAGTGCCACTGAGAGTGCCACTGAGAGTGCCACTGAGAGTGCCACTGAGAGTGCCACTGAGAGTGCCACTGAGAGTGCCACTGAGAGTGCCACTGAGACTGCCACTGAGAGTGCCACTGAGTGCCACTGAGACTGCCACTGATAGTGCCACTGAGGGTGCCACTGAGTGCCACTGAGACTGCCACTGATAGTGCCACTGAGAGTGCCACTGAGGATGCCACTGAGAGTGCCACCGAGAGTGCCACTGAGAGTGCCACTGAGAGTGCCACTGAGTGTGCCACTGAGAGTGCCACTGAGTGCCACTGAGACTGCCACTGATAGTGCCACTGAGAGTGCCACTGAGGGAGCCACTGAGAGTGCCACCGAGAGTGCCACTGAGACTGCCACTGAGAGTGCCACTGAGAGTGCCACTGAAAGTGCCACTGAGAGTGCCACTGAGAGTGCCACTGAGAGTGCCACTGAGAGTGCCACTGAGAGTGCCACCGAGATTGCCACTGAGACTGCCACTGAGAGTGCCACTGAGAGTGCCACTGAGAGTGCCACTGAGAGTGCCACTGAGAGTGCCACTGAGAGTGCCACTGAGAGTGCCACTGAGACTGCCACTGAGAGTGCCACTGAGTGCCACTGAGACTGCCACTGAGAGTGCCACTGAGGGTGCCACTGAGAGTGCCACCGAGAGTGCCACTGAGACTGCCACTGAGAGTGCCACTGAGAGTGCCACTGAGAGTGCCACTGAGAGTGCCATTGAGAGTGCCACTGAGACTGCCACTGAGAGTGCCACTGAGACTGCCACTGATAGTGCCACTGAGAGTGCCACTGAGGGTGCCACTGAGAGTGCCACCGAGAGTGCCACCGAGAGTGCCACCGAGAGTGCCACTGAGAGTGCCACTGAGAGTGCCACTGAGAGTGCCACTGAAACTGCCACTGAGAGTGCCACTGAGAGTGCCACTGAGGGTGCCACTGAGAGTGCCACCGAGAGTGCCACTGAGAGTGCCACTGAGAGTGCCACTGAGGGTGCCACTGAGTGTGCCACTGAGAGTGCCACTGAGAGTGCCACTAAGACTGTCACTGAGACTGCCACTGAGACTGCCACTGAGACTGCCACTGAGACTGCCACTGAGACTGCCACTGAGACTGCCACAGAGACTGCCACTGAGCGTTTTAGGTATCGGTAAAAAATTCATAGTTCAACAATTATGGCGCTAACAATTTATTTTAAAGGGGTACATCCACTGACGTTTAAAAAAATTATTGTTAATTTAAAAATTCACTTTGCATTTTCAAAGCCACCCAGCATTCAGGGATTGTAAGAGAAGCTTTAGAAGGATCTTAGATATCTGCAAAAAATTCATAGTACAAAAATTATAACGCTAACAAATTATTTTAAAGAGGTATATTCTCTGACGTTAAAAAAATTTTTATTGTTAATTTGAAAATTCACTATGCATTTTTGAAGACACCCAGCAGTCAGGGATTTTAAGAGAAGCTTTAAAAGTGTCTTAAATATCTGTGAAAAATTCATAGTTCAACAATTATAACGCTAACAATTTATTTTAAAGGGGTATATCCACTGACGATAAAAAATTTTTTTATTGTAAATTTAAAAATTCACTATGCATTTTTGAAGACACCCAGCAGTCAGGGATTTTAAGAAAAGTTTTAAAAGTGTCTTAGGTATCTGCAAAAAATTCATAGTTCAACAATTATAACGTTAAATATTTATTTTAAAGGGGTACTTCCATTGACGTTAAAAAAAATTTTTATTGTTAATTTAAAAATTCACTATGGATTTTCAAAGCCATCCAGGAATCAGGGATTTTAAGAGAAGCTTTGAAAGTGTCTTAGATATCTGTAAAAAATTCATAGTTCAGCAATTGTAACGCTAACAATTTATTTTGAAGTGGTATATCCATTGACGTAAAAAAATATTTTATTGATAGTTTAAAAATTCACTATGCATTTTTGAAACCACTCAGTACTCAGAAATTTTAAGAGAAGCTTTAAAAGTGTCTTAGCTATCTGTGAAAAATTCGTAGTTCAACAATTATAACGCTAATAATTTATTTTAAATTTGTATATCCACTGACGTGAAAAATTTTTTTTATTGCTTTTTTAAAAATTCGCTATGAATTTTCCAAGCCACCTAGCACTCAGGGATTTTAAGAGAAGCTTTAAAAGTGTCTTAGATATCTGTAAAAAATTCATAGTACAACAATTATAACGCTAACAATTTATTAAAAAGAGGTACATCCACTGACGTTAAAAAAAAAATTATTGTTAATTCAAAAATTCACTATGCATTTTTGAAGCTACCCAGCACTCTGGAATTTTAAAGGAAGCTTTAGAAGTGTCTTAGGTAACTGTAAAAAATTCACGGTTCAACAATTATAACGCTAACAATTTATTATAAAGAGGTACATCCACTGACGTTAAAAAAAAAATTATTGTTAATTTAAAAATTCACTATGCATTTTTGAAGCTACCCAGCACTCTGGAATTTTAAAGGAAGCTTTAGAAGTGTCTTAGGTAACTGTAAAAAATTCATGGTTCAACAATTATAGCGCTAACAATTTATTATAAAGAGGTACATCCACTGACGTTAAAAAAAAATTATTGTTAATTTAAAAATTCACTATGCATTTTTGAAGCTACCCAGAACTCTGAAATTTTAAAAGAAGCTTTAGAAGTATCTTAGGTAACTACAAAAAATTCATGGTTCAACAATTATAACGCTAACAATTTATTTTAAAGGGGTACATCCACTGACGTTTAAAAAAATTATTGTTAATTTAAAAATTCACTTTGCATTTTCAAAGCCACCCAGCATTCAGGGATTGTAAGAGAAGCTTTAGAAGGATCTTAGATATCTGCAAAAAATTCATAGTACAAAAATTATAACGCTAACAAATTATTTTAAAGAGGTATATTCTCTGATGTTAAAAAAATTTTTATTGTTAATTTGAAAATTCACTATGCATTTTTGAAGACACCCAGCAGTCAGGGATTTTAAGAGAAGCTTTAAAAGTGTCTTAAATATCTGTGAAAAATTCATAGTTCAACAATTATAACGCTAAATATTTATTTTAAAGGGGTACTTCCATTGACGTTAAAAAAAATTTTTATTGTTAATTTAAAAATTCACTATGGATTTTCAAAGCCATCCAGGAATCAGGGATTTTAAGAGAAGCTTTGAAAGTGTCTTAGATATCTGTAAAAAATTCATAGTTCAGCAATTGTAACGCTAACAATTTATTTTGAAGTGGTATATCCATTGACGTTAAAAAAATATTTTATTGATAGTTTAAAAATTCACTATGCATTTTTGAAACCACTCAGTACTCAGAAATTTTAAGAGAAGCTTTAAAAGTGTCTTAGCTATCTGTGAAAAATTCGTAGTTCAACAATTATAACGCTAATAATTTATTTTAAAGGTGTATATCCACTGACGTGAAAAATTTTTTTTATTGCTTTTTTAAAAATTCGCTATGAATTTTCCAAGCCACCTAGCACTCAGGGATTTTAAGAGAAGCTTTAAAAGTGTCTTAGATATCTGTAAAAAATTCATAGTACAACAATTATAACGCTAACAATTTATTATAAAGAGGTACATCCACTGACGTTAAAAAAAAAAATTATTGTTAATTTAAAAATTCACTATGCATTTTTGAAGCTACCCAGCACTCTGGAATTTTAAAGGAAGCTTTAGAAGTGTCTTAGGTAACTGTAAAAAATTCATGGTTCAACAATTATAACGCTAACAATTTATTATAAAGAGGTACATCCACTGACGTTAAAAAAAAAATTATTGTTAATTTAAAAATTCACTATGCATTTTTGAAGCTACCCAGCACTCTGAAATTTTAAAAGAAGCTTTAGAAGTGTCTTAGGTAACTGTAAAAAATTCATGGTTCAACAATTATAACGCCAACAATTTATTTTAAAGGGGTATATTCACCGACGTGAAAAATTTTTTTATTGTTAATTTAAAAATCCACTATGGATTTTCTAAGCCACCCAGCACTCTGAAATTTTAAAGGAGGCTTTAGAAGTGTCTTAGGTAACTGCAAAAAATTCATGGTTCAACAATTATAACGCCAACAATTTATTTTAAAGGGGTATATTCACCGACGTGAAAAATTTTTTTATTGTTAATTTAAAAATTCACTATGGATTTTCCAAGCAACCCAGCACTCAGGGATTTTAAGTGAAACTTTAGAAGTGTCTTAGGTTTCTGTAAAAAATTCATAGTTCAACAATTATTACGCTAACCATTTATTTTAAAAAGGTACATCCACTGACGTTAAAAAAAATTTGTATTGTTAATTTAAAAATTCACTATGCATTTTTGAAGCCACCCAGCACTCAGGGATTTTAAGAGAAGCTTTAAAAGTGTCTCAAATATCTGTAAAAAATTCATAGTACAACAATTTTAACGCTAACAATTTATTATAAAGAGGTACATCCACAGACGTTAAAAAAAAATATTGTTAATTTAAAAATTCACTATGCATTTTCGAAGCCACCCAGCATTCAGAAATTTTAACGGAAGCTTTAGAAGTGTCTTAGGTAACTGTAAAAAATTCATGGTTCAACAATTATAACGCTAACAATTTATTTTAAAGGGGTACATTCACTGACGTGAAAAAATTTTTTTATTGTTTATTTAAAAATTCACTATGGATTTTCAAAGAAACCCAGCACCCAGGGATTTTAAGAGAAGCTTTATAAGTGTCTTAGATATCTGTAAAAAATTCATAGTGCAACAATTATAACGCTAACAATTTATTTTAAAGGGGTACATCCACAGACGTTAAAAAAAATATATTGTTTATTTAAAAATTCACTATGGATTTTCAAAGCAACCCAGCACACAGGGATTTTAAGAGAAGTTTTAAAAGTGTCTTAGATATCTGTAAAAAATTCATAGTACAACAATTATAACGCTAACAATTTATTTTAAAGGGGTACATTCACTGACGATAAAATTTTATTTTATTGTTTATTTAAAAATTCTCTATTAATTTTCAAAGCCACCTAGCACTCAGGGATTTTAAGAGAAGCTTTAAAAGGGTCTTAGATATCTGTGAAAAATTCATAGTACAACAATTATAACGCTAACAATTTATTTACAGGGGTACATCCACTGACGTTAAAAAAATTTTTTATTGTTAATTTAAAAATTCACTATTCTTTTTGAAGCCACCCAGCACTCAGGAATTTTAAGAGAAACTTTAGAAGGGTTTTGGGTATCTGTTCCACTGCCAATAAGACTGCCACTGCCACTGCCACTGAGACAGCCATTGTCACTGGGACTGCCACTGAGACTGCCACTGCCACTGCCACAGACATTGCCACTGAAACTGCTACTGAGACTGCCACTGAGACTGCCACTTAGAATTCCACTGCCACTGCCAATGAGACTGCCAATGAGACTGCCACTGAGACTGCCACTGAGACTGCCACAGAGAGTGCCACTGAGAGTGCCACTGAGAGTGCCACTGAGAGTGACACCCAGAGTGCCACTGAGAGTGACACTGAGAGTGCCACTGAGAGTGCCACTGAGAGTGCCACTGAGAGTGCGACTGAGAATGTCACTGAGGGTGCCACTGAGGCTGCCACTGAGAGTGCCACTGAGTGCCACTGAGACTGCCACTGATAGTGCCACTGAGAGTGCCACTGAGAGTGCCACTGAGGGTGCCACTGAGAGTGCCACCGAGAGTACCACTGAGACTGCCACTGAGACTGCCACTGGGACTGCCACTGGGACTGCCACTGAGAGTGCTACTGAGAGTGCCACTGAGAGTGCCACTGAAAGTGCCACTGAGAGTGCCACTGAGACTGCCACTGGGACTGCCACTGACACTGCCACTGAGAGTGCCACTGAGAGTGCCACTGAGAGTGCCACTGAGAGTGCCACTGAGATTGCCACTGAGAGTGTCACTGAGAGTGCCACTGAGAGTGTCACTGAGAGTGATACTGAGAGTGATACTGAGACTGCCACTGAGACTGCCACTGGGACTGCCACTGAGACTGCCACTGAGAGTGCCACTGAGAGTGCCACTGTGAGTGCCACTGAGAGTGTCACTGAGACTGCCACTGAGACTGCCACTGAGACTGCCACTGAGACTGCCACTGTTACTGCCACTGAGATTGCCACTGAGACTACCAGTGAGACTGCCACTGAGAGTGCCACTGAGACTGCCACTGAGAGTGCCACTGAGACTGCCACTGAGACTGCAACTAATACTGCCACTGAGACTGCCACCGAGACTGTCACTGTTAATGCCACTGAGATTGCCACTGAGACTACCAGTGAGACTGCCACTGAGATTGCCACTGAGAGTGCCACTGAGAGTGCCAATGAGACTGCCAATGAGACTGCCACTGGGACTGCCACTGAGATTGCCACTGAGACTGCCACTGAGAATGACACTGATAGTGCCACTGAGAGTGACACTGATAGTGCCACTGAAAGTGCCACTGAGAGTGCCACTGAGAATGAAACTGAGAGTGCCACTGAGAGTGCCACTGAAAGTGCCACTGAGACTGCCACTGAGACTGCCACTGAGAGTGCCACTGAGAGTGCCACTGAGAGTGCCACTGAGAGTGCCACTGAGAGTGCCACTGAGAGTGCCACTGAGACTGCCACTGGGACTGCCACTGAGACTGCCACTGAGAGTGCCACTGAGAGTGCCACTGAGAGTGCCACTGAGAGTGCCACTGAGAGTGCCACTGAGAGTGCCACTGAGACTGCCACTGAGAGTGCCACTGAGAGTGCCACTAAGAGTGCCACTGAGAGTGCCACTGAGAGTGCCACTGAGACTGCCACTGAGACTGCCATTGAGACTGCCACTGAGATTGCCACTGAGATTGCCACTGAGAGTGCCACTGAGAGTGCCACTGAGACTGCCACTGAGAGTGCCACTGAGGGTGCCACTGAGTGCCACTGAGACTGCCACTGATAGTGCCACTGAGAGTGCCACTGAGAGTGCCACTGAGACTGCCACTGAGAGTGCCACTGAGTGCCACTGAGACTGCCACTGATAGTGCCACTGAGAGTGCCACTGAGGGTGCCACTGAGAGTGCCACTGAGAGTGCCACTGAGAGTGCCACCGAGATTGCCACTGAGACTGCCACTGAGAGTGCCACTGAGAGTGCCACTGAGAGTGCCACTGAGAGTGCCACTGAGAGTGCCACTGAGAGTGCCACTGAGAGTGCCACTGAGAGTGCCACTGAGAGTGCCACTGAGAGTGCCACTGAGAGTGCCCCTGAGTGCCACTGAGACTGCCACTGATAGTGCCACTGAGGGTGCCACTGAGTGCCACTGAGACTGCCACTGATAGTGCCACTGAGAGTGCCACTGAGGGTGCCACTGAGAGTGCCACCGAGTGTGCCACTGAGAGTGCCACTGAGAGTGCCACTGAGAGTGCCACTGAGAGTGCCACTGAGTGTGCCACTGAGAGTGCCACTGAGAGTGCCACTGAGTGCCACTGAGACTGCCACTGATAGTGCCACTGAGAGTGCCACTGAGGGTGCCACTGAGAGTGCCACCGAGAGTGCCACTGAGACTGCCACTGAGAGTGCCACTGAGAGTGCCACTGAGAGTGCCACTGAGAGTGCCACTGAGAGTGCCACTGAGAGTGCCACTGAGAGTGCCACTGAGAGTGCCACCGAGATTGCCACTGAGACTGCCACTGAGAGTGCCACTGAGAGTGCCACTGAGAGTGCCACTGAGAGTGCCACTGAGAGTGCCACTGAGAGTGCCACTGAGACTGCCACTGAGAGTGCCACTGAGTGCCACTGAGAGTGCCACTGATAGTGCCACTGATAGTGCCACTGAGAGTGCCACTGAGGGTGCCACTGAGAGTGCCACTGAGAGTGCCACTGAGACTGCCACTGAGAGTGCCACTGAGAGTGACACCTAGAGTGCCACTGAGAGTGCCACCGAGAGTGCCACTGAGAGTGCCACTGAGAGTGCCACTGAGAGTGCCACTGAGAATGCCACTGAGGGTGCCACTGAGACTGCCACTGAGGGTGCCACTGAGTGCCACTGAGGCTGCCACTGATAGTGCCACTGAGAGTGCCACTGAGGGTGCCACTGAGAGTGCCACCGAGAGTGCCACTGAGACTGCCACTGAGACTGCCACTGGGACTGCCACTGGGACTGCCACTGAGAGTGCTACTGAGAGTGCCACTGAGAGTGCAACTGAGAGTGCCACTGAGACTGACACTGGGACTGCCACTGACACTGCCACTGAGAGTGCCACTGAGAGTGCCACTGAGAGTGCCACTGAGAGTGCCACTGAAAGTGCCACTGAGAGTGCCACTGAGAGTGCCACTGAGAGTGCCACTGAGAGTGTCACTGAGAGTGCCACTGAGACTGCCACTGTTACTGCCACTGAGATTGCCACTGAGACTACCAGTGAGACTGCCACTGAGAGTGCCACTGAGACTGCCACTGAGAGTGCCACTGAGACTGCCACTGAGACTGCCACTGAGACTGCAACTAATACTGCCACTGAGACTGCCACCGAGACTGTCACTGTTACTGCCACTGAGATTGCCACTGAGACTACCAGTGAGACTGCCACTGAAATTGCCACTGAGAGTGCCACTGAGAGTGCCAATGAGACTGCCAATGAGACTGCCACTGGGACTGCCACTGAGATTGCCACTGAGACTGCCACTGAGAATGACACTGATAGTGCCACTGATAGTGCCACTGAGAGTGCCACTGAGAGTGCCACTGAGAGTGCCACTGAGAATGAAACTGAGAGTGCCACTGAGAGTGCCACTGAAAGTGCCACTGAGACTGCCACTGAGAGTGCCACTGGGAGTGCCACTGAGAGTGCCACTGAGAGTGCCACTGAGACTGCCACTGGGACTGCCACTGAGAGTGCCACTGAGTGCCACTGAGACTGCCACTGATAGTGCCACTGAGAGTGCCACTGAGGGTGCCACTGAGAGTGCCACCGAGAGTGCCACTGAGACTGCCACTGAGAGTGCCACTGAGAGTGCCACTGAGAGTGCCACTGAGAGTGTCACTGAGAGTGCCACTGAGAGTGCCACTGAGAGTGCCACTGAGACTGCCACTGAGAGTGCCACTGAGGGTGCCACTGAGAGTGCCACTGAGAATGCCACTGAGAGTGCCACTGAGAGTGCCACTGAGAGTGCCACTGAGACTGCCACTGAGACTGCCACTGAGAGTGCCACTGAGTGCCACTGAGACTGCCACTGATAGTGCCACTGAGAGTGCCACTGAGGGTGCCACTGAGAGTGCCACCGAGAGTGCCACTGAGACTGCCACTGAGAGTGCCACTGAGAGTGCCACTGAGAGTGCCACTGAGAGTGTCACTGAGAGTGCCACTGAGAGTGCCACTGAGAGTGCCACTGAGACTGCCACTGAGAGTGCCACTGAGGGTGCCACTGAGGGTGCCACTGAGTGCCACAGAGAGTGCCACTGAGACTGCCACTGAGAGTGCCACTGAGTGCCACTGAGAGTGCCACTGAGAGTGTCACTGAGAGTGATACTGAGACTGCCACTGAGACTGCCACTGGGACTGCCACTGAGACTGCCACTGAGACTGCCACTGTGAGTGCCACTGAGAGTGTCACTGAGACTGCCACTGAGACTGCCACTGAGACTGCCACTGAGACTGCCACTGAGAGTGCCACTGAGACTGCCACTGAGACTGCCACTGAGACTGCAACTAATACTGCCACTGAGACTGCCACCGAGACTGTCACTGTTACTGCCACTGAGATTGCCACTGAGACTACCAGTGAGACTGCCACTGAGATTGCCACTGAGAGTGCCACTGAGAGTGCCAATGAGACTGCCAATGAGACTGCCACTGGGACTGCCACTGAGATTGCCACTGAGACCGCCACTGAGAATGACACTGATAGTGCCACTGAGAGTGACACTGATAGTGCCACTGAGAGTGCCACTGAGAGTGCCACTGAGAGTGCCACTGAGAATGAAACTGAGAGTGCCACTGAGAGTGCCACTGAAAGTGCCACTGAGACTGCCACTGAGACTGCCACTGAGAGTGCCACTGAGAGTGCCACTGAGAGTGCCACTGAGAGTGCCACTGAGACTGCCACTGGGACTGCCACTGAGACTGCCACTGAGAGTGCCACTGAGAGTGCCACTGAGAGTGCCACTGAGAGTGCCACTGAGAGTGCCACTGAGAGTGCCACCGAGATTGCCACTGAGAGTGCCACCGAGAGTGCCACTGAGAGTGCCACTGAGAGTGCCACTAAGAGTGCCACTGAGAGTGCCACTGAGAGTGCCACTGAGACTGCCACTGAGACTGCCATTGAGACTACCACTGAGATTGCCACTGATACTGCCACTGATAGTGCCACTGAGAGTGCCACTGAGAGTGCCACTGAGAGTGCCACTGAGAGTGCCACGGAGAGTGCCACTGAGAGTGCCACCGAGATTGCCACTGAGACTGCCACTGAGAGTGCCACTGAGAGTGCCACTGAGAGTGCCACTGAGAGTGCCACTGAGAGTGCCACTGAGAGTGCCACTGAGAGTGCCACTGAGAGTGCCACTGAGAGTGCCACTGAGACTGCCACTGAGAGTGCCACTGAGTGCCACTGAGACTGCCACTGATAGTGCCACTGAGGGTGCCACTGAGTGCCACTGAGACTGCCACTGATAGTGCCACTGAGAGTGCCACTGAGGGTGCCACTGAGAGTGCCACTGAGTGTGCCACTGAGAGTGCCACTGAGAGTGCCACTGAGAGTGCCACTGAGTGCCACTGAGACTGCCACTGATAGTGCCACTGAGGGAGCCACTGAGAGTGCCACCGAGAGTGCCACTGAGACTGCCACTGAGAGTGCCACTGAGAGTGCCACTGAGAGTGCCACTGAGAGTGCCACTGAGAGTGCCACTGAGAGTGCCACTGAGAGTGCCACTGAGAGTGCCACTGAGAGTGCCACCGAGATTGCCACTGAGACTGCCACTGAGAGTGCCACTGAGAGTGCCACTGAGAGTGCCACTGAGAGTGCCACTGAGAGTGCCACTGAGACTGCCACTGAGATTGCCACTGAGTGCCACTGAGACTGCCACTGAGAGTGCCACTGAGGGTGCCACTGAGAGTGCCACCGAGAGTGCCACTGAGACTGCCACTGAGAGTGCCACTGAGAGTGCCACTGAGAGTGCCACTGAGAGTGCCACTGAGAGTGCCATTGAGAGTGCCACTGAGACTGCCACTGAGAGTGCCACTGAGACTGCCACTGATAGTGCCACTGAGAGTGCCACTGAGGGTGCCACTGAGAGTGCCACCGAGAGTGCCACCGAGAGTGCCACCGAGAGTGCCACTGAGAGTGCCACTGAGAGTGCCACTGAGAGTGCCACTGAGAGTGCCACTGAAACTGCCACTGAGAGTGCCACTGAGAGTGCCACTGAGGGTGCCACTGAGAGTGCCACCGAGAGTGCCACTGAGAGTGCCACTGAGAGTGCCACTGAGGGTGCCACTGAGTGTGCCACTGAGAGTGCCACTGAGAGTTCCACTAAGACTGCCACTGAGACTGCACTGAGACTGCCACTGAGACTGCCACTGAGACTGCCACAGAGACTGCACTGAGCGTTTTAGGTATCGGTAAAAAATTCATAGTTCAACAATTATGGCGCTAACAATTTATTTTAAAGGAGTACATCCACTGACGTTTAAAAAAATTATTGTTAATTTAAAAATTCACCTTGCATTTTCAAAGCCACCCAGCATTCAGGGATTGTAAGAGAAGCTTTAGAAGGATCTTAGATATCTGCAAAAAATTCATAGTACAAAAATTATAACGCTAACAAATTATTTTAAAGAGGTATATTCTCTGACGTTAAAAAAATTTTTATTGTTAATTTCAAAATTCACTATGCATTTTTGAAGACACCCAGCAGTCAGGGATTTTAAGAGAAGCTTTAAAAGTGTCTTAAATATCTGTGAAAAATTCATAGTTCAACAATTATAACGCTAACAATTTATTTTAAAGGGGTATATCCACTGACGATAAAAAATTTTTTTATTGTAAATTTAAAATTCACTATGCATTTTTGAAGACACCCAGCAGTCAGGGATTTTAGAGAAGTTTTAAAAGTGTCTTAGGTATCTGCAAAAAATTCATAGTTCAACAATTATAACGCTAAATATTTATTTTAAAGGGGTACTTCCATTGACGTTAAAAAAATTTTTATTGTTAATTTAAAAATTCACTATGGATTTTCAAAGCCATCCAGGAATCAGGGATTTTAAGAGAAGCTTTGAAAGTGTCTTAGATATCTGTAAAAAATTCATAGTTCAGCAATTGTAACGCTAACAATTTATTTTGAAGTGGTATATCCATTGACGTAAAAAAATATTTTATTGATAGTTTAAAAATTCACTATGCATTTTTGATACCACTCAGTACTCAGAAATTTTAAGAGAAGCTTTAAAAGTGTCTTAGCTATCTGTGAAAAATTCGTAGTTCAACAATTATAACGCTAATAATTTATTTTAAAGGTGTATATCCACTGACGTGAAAAATTTTTTTTATTGCTTTTTAAAAATTCGCTATGAATTTCCAATCCACCTAGCACTCAGGGATTTTAAGAGAAGCTTTAAAAGTGTCTTAGATATCTGTAAAAAATTCATAGTACAACAATTATAACGCTAACAATTTATTAAAAAGAGGTACATCAACTGACGTTAAAAAAAAAAATTATTGTTAATTCAAAAATTCACTATGCATTTTTGAAGTTACCCAGCACTCTGGAATTTTAAAGGAAGCTTTAGAAGTGTCTTAGGTAACTGTAAAAAATTCATGGTTCAACAATTATAACGCTAACAATTTATTTTAAAGGGGTATATTTACCGACGTGAAAAATTTTTTATTGTTTATTTAAAAATCCACTATGGATTTTCTAAGCCACCCAGCACTCTGAAATTTTAAAGGAGGCTTTAGAAGTGTCTTAGGTAACTGTAAAAAATTCATGGTTTCAACAATTATAACGCCAACAATTTATTTAAAGGGTATATTCACCGACGTGAAAATTTTTTTATTGTTAATTTAAAAATCCACTATGGATTTTCTAAGCCACCCAGCACTCTGAAATTTTAAAGGAGGCTTTAGAAGTTGTCTTAGGTAACTGTAAAAAATTCATGGTTCAACAATTATAACGCCAACAATTTATTTTAAAGGGGTATATTCACCGACGTGAAAAATTTTTTTATTGTTAATTTAAAAATCCACTATGGATTTTCTAAGCCACCCAGCACTCTGAAATTTTAAAGGAGGCTTTAGAAGTGTCTTAGGTAACTGTAAAAAATTCATGGTTCAACAATTATAACGCCAACAATTTATTTTAAAGGGGTATATTCACCGACGTGAAAAATTTTTTTATTGTTAATTTAAAAATTCACTATGGATTTTCCAAGCCACCCAGCACTCAGGGATTTTAAGTGAAACTTTAGAAGTGTCTTAGGTTTCTGTAAAAAATTCATAGTTCAACAATTATTACGCTAACCATTTATTTTAAAAAGGTACATCCACTGACGTTAAAAAAAATTTGTATTGTTAATTTAAAAATTCACTATGCATTTTTGAAGCACCCCAGCACTCAGGGATTTTAAGAGAAGCTTTAAAAGTGTCTCAAATATCTGTAAAAAATTCATAGTACAACAATTTTAACGCTAACAATTTATTATAAAGAGGTACATCCACTGACGTTAAAAAAAAAATATTGTTAATTTAAAAATTCACTATGCATTTTCGAAGCCACCCAGCATTCAGAAATTTTAACGGAAGCTTTAGAAGTGTTTTAGGTAACTGTAAAAAATCATGGTTCAACAATTATAACGCTAACAATTTATTTTAAAGGGGTACATTCACTGACGTGAAAAAATTTTTTTATTGTTTATTTAAAAATTCACTATGGATTTTCAAAGAAACCCAGCACCCAGGGATTTTAAGAGAAGCTTTATAAGTGTCTTAGATATCTGTAAAAAATTCATAGTGCAACAATTTATAACGCTAACAATTTATTTTAAAGGGGTACATCCACAGACGTTAAAAAAAAATATATTGTTTATTTAAAAATTCACTATGGAATTTCAAAGCAACCAGCACACAGGGATTTTAAGAGAAGTTTTAAAAGTGTCTTAGATATCTGTAAAAAATTCATAGTACAACAATTATAACGCTAACAATTTATTTTAAAGGGTACATTCACTGACGATAAAATTTTATTTTATTGTTTATTTAAAAATTCTCTATTAATTTTCAAAGCCACCTAGCACTCAGGGATTTTAAGAGAAGCTTTTAAAAGGGTCTTAGATATCTGTGAAAAATTCATAGTACAACAATTATAACGCTAACAATTTATTTACAGGGGTACATCCACTGACGTTAAAAAATTTTTTATTGTTAATTTAAAAATTCACTATTCTTTTTGAAGCCACCCAGCACTCAGTGATTTTAAGAGAAACTTTAGAAGGGTTTTGGTATCTGTTCCACTGCCAATAAGACTGCCACTGCCACTGCCACTGAGACAGCCATTGTCACTGGGACTGCCACTGAGACTGCCACTGCCACTGCCACTGCCACAGACATTGCCACTGAAACTGCTACTGAGACTGCCACTGAGACTGCCACTTAGAATTCCACTGCCACTGCCAATGAGACTGCCAATGAGACTGCCACTGAGACTGCCACAGAGAGTGCCACTGAGAGTGCCACTGAGAGTGCCACTGAGAGTGCCACTGAGAGTGACACCCAGAGTGCCACTGAGAGTGCCACTGAGAGTGCCACTGATAGTGCCACTGGGACTGCCACTGGGACTGCCACTGAGAGTGCCACTGAGTGCCACTGAGACTGCCACTGATAGTGCCACTGGGACTGCCACTGGGACTGCCACTGAGAGTGCTACTGAGAGTGCCACTGAGAGTGCCACTGAAAGTGCCACTGAGAGTGCCACTGAGAGTGCCACTGAGAGTGCCACTGAGAGTGCCACTGAGAGTGTCACTGAGAGTGCCACTGAGAGTGCCACTGAGAGTGTCACTGAGAGTGCCACTGAGAGTGCCACTGAGAGTGTCACTGAGAGTGCCACTGAGAGTGTCACTGAGAGTGATACTGAGAGTGATACTGAGACTGCCACTGAGACTGCCACTGGGACTGCCACTGAGACTGCCACTGAGAGTGCCACTGAGAGTGCCACTGTGAGTGCCACTGAGAGTGTCACTGAGACTGCCACTGAGACTGCCACTGAGACTGCCACTGAGACTGCCACTGTTACTGCCACTGAGATTGCCACTGAGACTACCAGTGAGACTGCCACTGAGAGTGCCACTGAGACTGCCACTGAGAGTGCCACTGAGACTGCCACTGAGACTGCAACTAATACTGCCACTGAGACTGCCACCGAGACTGTCACTGTTAATGCCACTGAGATTGCCACTGAGACTACCAGTGAGACTGCCACTGAGATTGCCACTGAGAGTGCCACTGAGAGTGCCAATGAGACTGCCAATGAGACTGCCACTGGGACTGCCACTGAGATTGCCACTGAGACTGCCACTGAGACACTGATAGTGCCACTGAGAGTGACACTGATAGTGCCACTGAAAGTGCCACTGAGAGTGCCACTGAGAATGAAACTGAGAGTGCCACTGAGAGTGCCACTGAAAGTGCCACTGAGACTGCCACTGAGACTGCCACTGAGAGTGCCACTGAGAGTGCCACTGAGAGTGCCACTGAGAGTGCCACTGAGAGTGCCACTGAGAGTGCCACTGAGACTGCCACTGGGACTGCCACTGAGACTGCCACTGAGAGTGCCACTGAGAGTGCCACTGAGAGTGCCACTGAGAGTGCCACTGAGAGTGCCACTGAGAGTGCCACTGAGAGTGCCACTGAGACTGCCACTGAGAGTGCCACTGAGAGTGCCACTAAGAGTGCCACTGAGAGTGCCACTGAGAGTGCCACTGAGACTGCCACTGAGACTGCCATTGAGACTGCCACTGAGATTGCCACTGAGATTGCCACTGAGAGTGCCACTGAGAGTGCCACTGAGACTGCCACTGAGAGTGCCACTGAGGGTGCCACTGAGTGCCACTGAGACTGCCACTGATAGTGCCACTGAGAGTGCCACTGAGAGTGCCACTGAGACTGCCACTGAGAGTGCCACTGAGTGCCACTGAGACTGCCACTGATAGTGCCACTGAGAGTGCCACTGAGGGTGCCACTGAGAGTGCCACTGAGAGTGCCACTGAGAGTGCCACCGAGATTGCCACTGAGACTGCCACTGAGAGTGCCACTGAGAGTGCCACTGAGAGTGCCACTGAGAGTGCCACTGAGAGTGCCACTGAGAGTGCCACTGAGAGTGCCACTGAGAGTGCCACTGAGAGTGCCACTGAGAATGCCACTGAGAGTGCCACTGAGACTGCCACTGATAGTGCCACTGAGAGTGCCACTGAGGGTGCCACTGAGAGTGCCACCGAGTGTGCCACTGAGAGTGCCACTGAGAGTGCCACTGAGAGTGCCACTGAGAGTGCCACTGAGTGTGCCACTGAGAGTGCCACTGAGAGTGCCACTGAGTGCCACTGAGACTGCCACTGATAGTGCCACTGAGAGTGCCACTGAGGGTGCCACTGAGAGTGCCACCGAGAGTGCCACTGAGACTGCCACTGAGAGTGCCACTGAGAGTGCCACTGAGAGTGCCACTGAGAGTGCCACTGAGAGTGCCACTGAGAGTGCCACTGAGAGTGCCACTGAGAGTGCCACCGAGATTGCCACTGAGACTGCCACTGAGAGTGCCACTGAGAGTGCCACTGAGAGTGCCACTGAGAGTGCCACTGAGAGTGCCACTGAGAGTGCCACTGAGAGTGCCACTGAGAGTGCCACTGAGAGTGCCACTGAGACTGCCACTGAGAGTGCCACTGAGTGCCACTGAGACTGCCACTGATAGTGCCACTGATAGTGCCACTGAGAGTGCCACTGAGGGTGCCACTGAGAGTGCCACCGAGAGTGCCACTGAGACTGCCACTGAGAGTGCCACTGAGAGTGACACCGAGAGTGCCACTGAGAGTGCCACTGAGAGTGCCACTGAGAGTGCCACTGAGAGTGCCACTGAGAGTGCCACTGAGAATGCCACTGAGGGTGCCACTGAGACTGCCACTGAGAGTGCCACTGAGTGCCACTGAGACTGCCACTGATAGTGCCACTGAGAGTGCCACTGAGGGTGCCACTGAGAGTGCCACCGAGAGTGCCACTGAGACTGCCACTGAGACTGCCACTGGGACTGCCACTGGGACTGCCACAGAGTGCTACTGAGAGTGCCACTGAGAGTGCAACTGAGAGTGCCACTGAGACTGCCACTGGGACTGCCACTGACACTGCCACTGAGAGTGCCACTGAGAGTGCCACTGAGAGTGCCACTGAGAGTGCCACTGAGAGTGCCACTGAGAGTGTCACTGAGAGTGCCACTGAGACTGCCACTGTTACTGCCACTAAGATTGCCACTGAGACTACCAGTGAGACTGCCACTGAGAGTGCCACTGAGACTGCCACTGAGAGTGCCACTGAGACTGCCACTGAGACTGCCACTGAGACTGCAACTAATACTGCCACTGAGACTGCCACCGAGACTGTCACTGTTACTGCCACTGAGATTGCCACTGAGACTACCAGTGAGACTGCCACTGAAATTGCCACTGAGAGTGCCACTGAGAGTGCCAATGAGACTGCCACTGGGACTGCCACTGAGATTGCCACTGAGACTGCCACTGAGAATGACACTGATAGTGCCACTGAGAGTGCCACTGAGAGTGCCACTGAGAGTGCCACTGAGAATGAAACTGAGAGTGCCACTGAGAGTGCCACTGAAAGTGCCACTGAAAGTGCCACTGAGACTGCCACTGAGACTGCCACTGAGAGTGCCACTGAGAGTGCCACTGAGAGTGCCACTGAGAGTGCCACTGAGAGTGCCACTGAGACTGCCACTGGGACTGCCACTGAGAGTGCCACTGAGAGTGCCACTGAGACTGCCACTGGGACTGCCACTGAGACTGCCACTGAGACTGCCACTGAGACTGCCACTGTTACTGCCACTGAGATTGCCACTGAGACTACCAGTGAGACTGCCACTGAGAGTGCCACTGAGACTGCCACTGAGAGTGCCACTGAGACTGCCACTGAGACTGCCACTGAGACTGCAACTAATACTGCCACTGAGACTGCCACCGAGACTGTCACTGTTACTGCCACTGAGATTGCCACTGAGACTGCCACTGAGAGTGCCACTGAGATTGCCACTGAGACTGCCACTGATAGTGCCACTGAGAGTGCCACTGAGAGTGCCACTGAGAGTGCCACTGAGAGTGCCACGGAGAGTGCCACTGAGAGTGCCACCGAGATTGCCACTGAGACTGCCACTGAGAGTGCCACTGAGAGTGCCACTGAGAGTGCCACTGAGAGTGCCACTGAGAGTGCCACTGAGAGTGCCACTGAGAGTGCCACTGAGAGTGCCACTGAGAGTGCCACTGAGACTGCCACTGAGAGTGCCACTGAGTGCCACTGAGACTGCCACTGATAGTGCCACTGAGGGTGCCACTGAGTGCCACTGAGACTGCCACTGATAGTGCCACTGAGAGTGCCACTGAGGATGCCACTGAGAGTGCCACCGAGAGTGCCACTGAGAGTGCCACTGAGAGTGCCACTGAGTGTGCCACTGAGAGTGCCACTGAGTGCCACTGAGACTGCCACTGATAGTGCCACTGAGAGTGCCACTGAGGGAGCCACTGAGAGTGCCACCGAGAGTGCCACTGAGACTGCCACTGAGAGTGCCACTGAGAGTGCCACTGAAAGTGCCACTGAGAGTGCCACTGAGAGTGCCACTGAGAGTGCCACTGAGAGTGCCACTGAGAGTGCCACCGAGATTGCCACTGAGACTGCCACTGAGAGTGCCACTGAGAGTGCCACTGAGAGTGCCACTGAGAGTGCCACTGAGAGTGCCACTGAGAGTGCCACTGAGAGTGCCACTGAGACTGCCACTGAGAGTGCCACTGAGTGCCACTGAGACTGCCACTGAGAGTGCCACTGAGGGTGCCACTGAGAGTGCCACCGAGAGTGCCACTGAGACTGCCACTGAGAGTGCCACTGAGAGTGCCACTGAGAGTGCCACTGAGAGTGCCATTGAGAGTGCCACTGAGACTGCCACTGAGAGTGCCACTGAGACTGCCACTGATAGTGCCACTGAGAGTGCCACTGAGGGTGCCACTGAGAGTGCCACCGAGAGTGCCACCGAGAGTGCCACCGAGAGTGCCACTGAGAGTGCCACTGAGAGTGCCACTGAGAGTGCCACTGAAACTGCCACTGAGAGTGCCACTGAGAGTGCCACTGAGGGTGCCACTGAGAGTGCCACCGAGAGTGCCACTGAGAGTGCCACTGAGAGTGCCACTGAGGGTGCCACTGAGTGTGCCACTGAGAGTGCCACTGAGAGTGCCACTAAGACTGTCACTGAGACTGCCACTGAGACTGCCACTGAGACTGCCACTGAGACTGCCACTGAGACTGCCACTGAGACTGCCACAGAGACTGCCACTGAGCGTTTTAGGTATCGGTAAAAAATTCATAGTTCAACAATTATGGCGCTAACAATTTATTTTAAAGGGGTACATCCACTGACGTTTAAAAAAATTATTGTTAATTTAAAAATTCACTTTGCATTTTCAAAGCCACCCAGCATTCAGGGATTGTAAGAGAAGCTTTAGAAGGATCTTAGATATCTGCAAAAAATTCATAGTACAAAAATTATAACGCTAACAAATTATTTTAAAGAGGTATATTCTCTGACGTTAAAAAAATTTTTATTGTTAATTTGAAAATTCACTATGCATTTTTGAAGACACCCAGCAGTCAGGGATTTTAAGAGAAGCTTTAAAAGTGTCTTAAATATCTGTGAAAAATTCATAGTTCAACAATTATAACGCTAACAATTTATTTTAAAGGGGTATATCCACTGACGATAAAAAATTTTTTTATTGTAAATTTAAAAATTCACTATGCATTTTTGAAGACACCCAGCAGTCAGGGATTTTAAGAAAAGTTTTAAAAGTGTCTTAGGTATCTGCAAAAAATTCATAGTTCAACAATTATAACGTTAAATATTTATTTTAAAGGGGTACTTCCATTGACGTTAAAAAAAATTTTTATTGTTAATTTAAAAATTCACTATGGATTTTCAAAGCCATCCAGGAATCAGGGATTTTAAGAGAAGCTTTGAAAGTGTCTTAGATATCTGTAAAAAATTCATAGTTCAGCAATTGTAACGCTAACAATTTATTTTGAAGTGGTATATCCATTGACGTAAAAAAATATTTTATTGATAGTTTAAAAATTCACTATGCATTTTTGAAACCACTCAGTACTCAGAAATTTTAAGAGAAGCTTTAAAAGTGTCTTAGCTATCTGTGAAAAATTCGTAGTTCAACAATTATAACGCTAATAATTTATTTTAAATTTGTATATCCACTGACGTGAAAAATTTTTTTTATTGCTTTTTTAAAAATTCGCTATGAATTTTCCAAGCCACCTAGCACTCAGGGATTTTAAGAGAAGCTTTAAAAGTGTCTTAGATATCTGTAAAAAATTCATAGTACAACAATTATAACGCTAACAATTTATTAAAAAGAGGTACATCCACTGACGTTAAAAAAAAAATTATTGTTAATTCAAAAATTCACTATGCATTTTTGAAGCTACCCAGCACTCTGGAATTTTAAAGGAAGCTTTAGAAGTGTCTTAGGTAACTGTAAAAAATTCACGGTTCAACAATTATAACGCTAACAATTTATTATAAAGAGGTACATCCACTGACGTTAAAAAAAAAATTATTGTTAATTTAAAAATTCACTATGCATTTTTGAAGCTACCCAGCACTCTGGAATTTTAAAGGAAGCTTTAGAAGTGTCTTAGGTAACTGTAAAAAATTCATGGTTCAACAATTATAGCGCTAACAATTTATTATAAAGAGGTACATCCACTGACGTTAAAAAAAAATTATTGTTAATTTAAAAATTCACTATGCATTTTTGAAGCTACCCAGAACTCTGAAATTTTAAAAGAAGCTTTAGAAGTATCTTAGGTAACTACAAAAAATTCATGGTTCAACAATTATAACGCTAACAATTTATTTTAAAGGGGTACATCCACTGACGTTTAAAAAAATTATTGTTAATTTAAAAATTCACTTTGCATTTTCAAAGCCACCCAGCATTCAGGGATTGTAAGAGAAGCTTTAGAAGGATCTTAGATATCTGCAAAAAATTCATAGTACAAAAATTATAACGCTAACAAATTATTTTAAAGAGGTATATTCTCTGATGTTAAAAAAATTTTTATTGTTAATTTGAAAATTCACTATGCATTTTTGAAGACACCCAGCAGTCAGGGATTTTAAGAGAAGCTTTAAAAGTGTCTTAAATATCTGTGAAAAATTCATAGTTCAACAATTATAACGCTAAATATTTATTTTAAAGGGGTACTTCCATTGACGTTAAAAAAAATTTTTATTGTTAATTTAAAAATTCACTATGGATTTTCAAAGCCATCCAGGAATCAGGGATTTTAAGAGAAGCTTTGAAAGTGTCTTAGATATCTGTAAAAAATTCATAGTTCAGCAATTGTAACGCTAACAATTTATTTTGAAGTGGTATATCCATTGACGTTAAAAAAATATTTTATTGATAGTTTAAAAATTCACTATGCATTTTTGAAACCACTCAGTACTCAGAAATTTTAAGAGAAGCTTTAAAAGTGTCTTAGCTATCTGTGAAAAATTCGTAGTTCAACAATTATAACGCTAATAATTTATTTTAAAGGTGTATATCCACTGACGTGAAAAATTTTTTTTATTGCTTTTTTAAAAATTCGCTATGAATTTTCCAAGCCACCTAGCACTCAGGGATTTTAAGAGAAGCTTTAAAAGTGTCTTAGATATCTGTAAAAAATTCATAGTACAACAATTATAACGCTAACAATTTATTATAAAGAGGTACATCCACTGACGTTAAAAAAAAAAATTATTGTTAATTTAAAAATTCACTATGCATTTTTGAAGCTACCCAGCACTCTGGAATTTTAAAGGAAGCTTTAGAAGTGTCTTAGGTAACTGTAAAAAATTCATGGTTCAACAATTATAACGCTAACAATTTATTATAAAGAGGTACATCCACTGACGTTAAAAAAAAAATTATTGTTAATTTAAAAATTCACTATGCATTTTTGAAGCTACCCAGCACTCTGAAATTTTAAAAGAAGCTTTAGAAGTGTCTTAGGTAACTGTAAAAAATTCATGGTTCAACAATTATAACGCCAACAATTTATTTTAAAGGGGTATATTCACCGACGTGAAAAATTTTTTTATTGTTAATTTAAAAATCCACTATGGATTTTCTAAGCCACCCAGCACTCTGAAATTTTAAAGGAGGCTTTAGAAGTGTCTTAGGTAACTGCAAAAAATTCATGGTTCAACAATTATAACGCCAACAATTTATTTTAAAGGGGTATATTCACCGACGTGAAAAATTTTTTTATTGTTAATTTAAAAATTCACTATGGATTTTCCAAGCAACCCAGCACTCAGGGATTTTAAGTGAAACTTTAGAAGTGTCTTAGGTTTCTGTAAAAAATTCATAGTTCAACAATTATTACGCTAACCATTTATTTTAAAAAGGTACATCCACTGACGTTAAAAAAAATTTGTATTGTTAATTTAAAAATTCACTATGCATTTTTGAAGCCACCCAGCACTCAGGGATTTTAAGAGAAGCTTTAAAAGTGTCTCAAATATCTGTAAAAAATTCATAGTACAACAATTTTAACGCTAACAATTTATTATAAAGAGGTACATCCACAGACGTTAAAAAAAAATATTGTTAATTTAAAAATTCACTATGCATTTTCGAAGCCACCCAGCATTCAGAAATTTTAACGGAAGCTTTAGAAGTGTCTTAGGTAACTGTAAAAAATTCATGGTTCAACAATTATAACGCTAACAATTTATTTTAAAGGGGTACATTCACTGACGTGAAAAAATTTTTTTATTGTTTATTTAAAAATTCACTATGGATTTTCAAAGAAACCCAGCACCCAGGGATTTTAAGAGAAGCTTTATAAGTGTCTTAGATATCTGTAAAAAATTCATAGTGCAACAATTATAACGCTAACAATTTATTTTAAAGGGGTACATCCACAGACGTTAAAAAAAATATATTGTTTATTTAAAAATTCACTATGGATTTTCAAAGCAACCCAGCACACAGGGATTTTAAGAGAAGTTTTAAAAGTGTCTTAGATATCTGTAAAAAATTCATAGTACAACAATTATAACGCTAACAATTTATTTTAAAGGGGTACATTCACTGACGATAAAATTTTATTTTATTGTTTATTTAAAAATTCTCTATTAATTTTCAAAGCCACCTAGCACTCAGGGATTTTAAGAGAAGCTTTAAAAGGGTCTTAGATATCTGTGAAAAATTCATAGTACAACAATTATAACGCTAACAATTTATTTACAGGGGTACATCCACTGACGTTAAAAAAATTTTTTATTGTTAATTTAAAAATTCACTATTCTTTTTGAAGCCACCCAGCACTCAGGAATTTTAAGAGAAACTTTAGAAGGGTTTTGGGTATCTGTTCCACTGCCAATAAGACTGCCACTGCCACTGCCACTGAGACAGCCATTGTCACTGGGACTGCCACTGAGACTGCCACTGCCACTGCCACAGACATTGCCACTGAAACTGCTACTGAGACTGCCACTGAGACTGCCACTTAGAATTCCACTGCCACTGCCAATGAGACTGCCAATGAGACTGCCACTGAGACTGCCACTGAGACTGCCACAGAGAGTGCCACTGAGAGTGCCACTGAGAGTGCCACTGAGAGTGACACCCAGAGTGCCACTGAGAGTGACACTGAGAGTGCCACTGAGAGTGCCACTGAGAGTGCCACTGAGAGTGCGACTGAGAATGTCACTGAGGGTGCCACTGAGGCTGCCACTGAGAGTGCCACTGAGTGCCACTGAGACTGCCACTGATAGTGCCACTGAGAGTGCCACTGAGAGTGCCACTGAGGGTGCCACTGAGAGTGCCACCGAGAGTACCACTGAGACTGCCACTGAGACTGCCACTGGGACTGCCACTGGGACTGCCACTGAGAGTGCTACTGAGAGTGCCACTGAGAGTGCCACTGAAAGTGCCACTGAGAGTGCCACTGAGACTGCCACTGGGACTGCCACTGACACTGCCACTGAGAGTGCCACTGAGAGTGCCACTGAGAGTGCCACTGAGAGTGCCACTGAGATTGCCACTGAGAGTGTCACTGAGAGTGCCACTGAGAGTGTCACTGAGAGTGATACTGAGAGTGATACTGAGACTGCCACTGAGACTGCCACTGGGACTGCCACTGAGACTGCCACTGAGAGTGCCACTGAGAGTGCCACTGTGAGTGCCACTGAGAGTGTCACTGAGACTGCCACTGAGACTGCCACTGAGACTGCCACTGAGACTGCCACTGTTACTGCCACTGAGATTGCCACTGAGACTACCAGTGAGACTGCCACTGAGAGTGCCACTGAGACTGCCACTGAGAGTGCCACTGAGACTGCCACTGAGACTGCAACTAATACTGCCACTGAGACTGCCACCGAGACTGTCACTGTTAATGCCACTGAGATTGCCACTGAGACTACCAGTGAGACTGCCACTGAGATTGCCACTGAGAGTGCCACTGAGAGTGCCAATGAGACTGCCAATGAGACTGCCACTGGGACTGCCACTGAGATTGCCACTGAGACTGCCACTGAGAATGACACTGATAGTGCCACTGAGAGTGACACTGATAGTGCCACTGAAAGTGCCACTGAGAGTGCCACTGAGAATGAAACTGAGAGTGCCACTGAGAGTGCCACTGAAAGTGCCACTGAGACTGCCACTGAGACTGCCACTGAGAGTGCCACTGAGAGTGCCACTGAGAGTGCCACTGAGAGTGCCACTGAGAGTGCCACTGAGACTGCCACTGGGACTGCCACTGAGACTGCCACTGAGAGTGCCACTGAGAGTGCCACTGAGAGTGCCACTGAGAGTGCCACTGAGAGTGCCACTGAGAGTGCCACTGAGACTGCCACTGAGAGTGCCACTGAGAGTGCCACTAAGAGTGCCACTGAGAGTGCCACTGAGAGTGCCACTGAGACTGCCACTGAGACTGCCATTGAGACTGCCACTGAGATTGCCACTGAGATTGCCACTGAGAGTGCCACTGAGAGTGCCACTGAGACTGCCACTGAGAGTGCCACTGAGGGTGCCACTGAGTGCCACTGAGACTGCCACTGATAGTGCCACTGAGAGTGCCACTGAGAGTGCCACTGAGACTGCCACTGAGAGTGCCACTGAGTGCCACTGAGACTGCCACTGATAGTGCCACTGAGAGTGCCACTGAGGGTGCCACTGAGAGTGCCACTGAGAGTGCCACTGAGAGTGCCACCGAGATTGCCACTGAGACTGCCACTGAGAGTGCCACTGAGAGTGCCACTGAGAGTGCCACTGAGAGTGCCACTGAGAGTGCCACTGAGAGTGCCACTGAGAGTGCCACTGAGAGTGCCACTGAGAGTGCCACTGAGAGTGCCACTGAGAGTGCCCCTGAGTGCCACTGAGACTGCCACTGATAGTGCCACTGAGGGTGCCACTGAGTGCCACTGAGACTGCCACTGATAGTGCCACTGAGAGTGCCACTGAGGGTGCCACTGAGAGTGCCACCGAGTGTGCCACTGAGAGTGCCACTGAGAGTGCCACTGAGAGTGCCACTGAGAGTGCCACTGAGTGTGCCACTGAGAGTGCCACTGAGAGTGCCACTGAGTGCCACTGAGACTGCCACTGATAGTGCCACTGAGAGTGCCACTGAGGGTGCCACTGAGAGTGCCACCGAGAGTGCCACTGAGACTGCCACTGAGAGTGCCACTGAGAGTGCCACTGAGAGTGCCACTGAGAGTGCCACTGAGAGTGCCACTGAGAGTGCCACTGAGAGTGCCACTGAGAGTGCCACTGAGAGTGCCACCGAGATTGCCACTGAGACTGCCACTGAGAGTGCCACTGAGAGTGCCACTGAGAGTGCCACTGAGAGTGCCACTGAGAGTGCCACTGAGAGTGCCACTGAGACTGCCACTGAGAGTGCCACTGAGTGCCACTGAGAGTGCCACTGATAGTGCCACTGATAGTGCCACTGAGAGTGCCACTGAGGGTGCCACTGAGAGTGCCACTGAGAGTGCCACTGAGACTGCCACTGAGAGTGCCACTGAGAGTGACACCTAGAGTGCCACTGAGAGTGCCACCGAGAGTGCCACTGAGAGTGCCACTGAGAGTGCCACTGAGAGTGCCACTGAGAATGCCACTGAGGGTGCCACTGAGACTGCCACTGAGGGTGCCACTGAGTGCCACTGAGGCTGCCACTGATAGTGCCACTGAGAGTGCCACTGAGGGTGCCACTGAGAGTGCCACCGAGAGTGCCACTGAGACTGCCACTGAGACTGCCACTGGGACTGCCACTGGGACTGCCACTGAGAGTGCTACTGAGAGTGCCACTGAGAGTGCAACTGAGAGTGCCACTGAGACTGACACTGGGACTGCCACTGACACTGCCACTGAGAGTGCCACTGAGAGTGCCACTGAGAGTGCCACTGAGAGTGCCACTGAGAGTGCCACTGAGAGTGCCACTGAGAGTGCCACTGAGAGTGCCACTGAGAGTGTCACTGAGAGTGCCACTGAGACTGCCACTGTTACTGCCACTGAGATTGCCACTGAGACTACCAGTGAGACTGCCACTGAGAGTGCCACTGAGACTGCCACTGAGAGTGCCACTGAGACTGCCACTGAGACTGCCACTGAGACTGCAACTAATACTGCCACTGAGACTGCCACCGAGACTGTCACTGTTACTGCCACTGAGATTGCCACTGAGACTACCAGTGAGACTGCCACTGAAATTGCCACTGAGAGTGCCACTGAGAGTGCCAATGAGACTGCCAATGAGACTGCCACTGGGACTGCCACTGAGATTGCCACTGAGACTGCCACTGAGAATGACACTGATAGTGCCACTGATAGTGCCACTGAGAGTGCCACTGAGAGTGCCACTGAGAGTGCCACTGAGAATGAAACTGAGAGTGCCACTGAGAGTGCCACTGAAAGTGCCACTGAGACTGCCACTGAGAGTGCCACTGGGAGTGCCACTGAGAGTGCCACTGAGAGTGCCACTGAGACTGCCACTGGGACTGCCACTGAGAGTGCCACTGAGTGCCACTGAGACTGCCACTGATAGTGCCACTGAGAGTGCCACTGAGGGTGCCACTGAGAGTGCCACCGAGAGTGCCACTGAGACTGCCACTGAGAGTGCCACTGAGAGTGCCACTGAGAGTGCCACTGAGAGTGTCACTGAGAGTGCCACTGAGAGTGCCACTGAGAGTGCCACTGAGACTGCCACTGAGAGTGCCACTGAGGGTGCCACTGAGAGTGCCACTGAGAATGCCACTGAGAGTGCCACTGAGAGTGCCACTGAGAGTGCCACTGAGACTGCCACTGAGACTGCCACTGAGAGTGCCACTGAGTGCCACTGAGACTGCCACTGATAGTGCCACTGAGAGTGCCACTGAGGGTGCCACTGAGAGTGCCACCGAGAGTGCCACTGAGACTGCCACTGAGAGTGCCACTGAGAGTGCCACTGAGAGTGCCACTGAGAGTGTCACTGATAGTGCCACTGAGAGTGCCACTGAGAGTGCCACTGAGACTGCCACTGAGAGTGCCACTGAGGGTGCCACTGAGGGTGCCACTGAGTGCCACAGAGAGTGCCACTGAGACTGCCACTGAGAGTGCCACTGAGTGCCACTGAGAGTGCCACTGAGAGTGTCACTGAGAGTGATACTGAGACTGCCACTGAGACTGCCACTGGGACTGCCACTGAGACTGCCACTGAGACTGCCACTGTGAGTGCCACTGAGAGTGTCACTGAGACTGCCACTGAGACTGCCACTGAGACTGCCACTGAGACTGCCACTGAGAGTGCCACTGAGACTGCCACTGAGACTGCCACTGAGACTGCAACTAATACTGCCACTGAGACTGCCACCGAGACTGTCACTGTTACTGCCACTGAGATTGCCACTGAGACTACCAGTGAGACTGCCACTGAGATTGCCACTGAGAGTGCCACTGAGAGTGCCAATGAGACTGCCAATGAGACTGCCACTGGGACTGCCACTGAGATTGCCACTGAGACCGCCACTGAGAATGACACTGATAGTGCCACTGAGAGTGACACTGATAGTGCCACTGAGAGTGCCACTGAGAGTGCCACTGAGAGTGCCACTGAGAATGAAACTGAGAGTGCCACTGAGAGTGCCACTGAAAGTGCCACTGAGACTGCCACTGAGACTGCCACTGAGAGTGCCACTGAGAGTGCCACTGAGAGTGCCACTGAGAGTGCCACTGAGACTGCCACTGGGACTGCCACTGAGACTGCCACTGAGAGTGCCACTGAGAGTGCCACTGAGAGTGCCACTGAGAGTGCCACTGAGAGTGCCACTGAGAGTGCCACCGAGATTGCCACTGAGAGTGCCACCGAGAGTGCCACTGAGAGTGCCACTGAGAGTGCCACTAAGAGTGCCACTGAGAGTGCCACTGAGAGTGCCACTGAGACTGCCACTGAGACTGCCATTGAGACTACCACTGAGATTGCCACTGATACTGCCACTGATAGTGCCACTGAGAGTGCCACTGAGAGTGCCACTGAGAGTGCCACTGAGAGTGCCACGGAGAGTGCCACTGAGAGTGCCACCGAGATTGCCACTGAGACTGCCACTGAGAGTGCCACTGAGAGTGCCACTGAGAGTGCCACTGAGAGTGCCACTGAGAGTGCCACTGAGAGTGCCACTGAGAGTGCCACTGAGAGTGCCACTGAGAGTGCCACTGAGACTGCCACTGAGAGTGCCACTGAGTGCCACTGAGACTGCCACTGATAGTGCCACTGAGGGTGCCACTGAGTGCCACTGAGACTGCCACTGATAGTGCCACTGAGAGTGCCACTGAGGGTGCCACTGAGAGTGCCACTGAGTGTGCCACTGAGAGTGCCACTGAGAGTGCCACTGAGAGTGCCACTGAGTGCCACTGAGACTGCCACTGATAGTGCCACTGAGGGAGCCACTGAGAGTGCCACCGAGAGTGCCACTGAGACTGCCACTGAGAGTGCCACTGAGAGTGCCACTGAGAGTGCCACTGAGAGTGCCACTGAGAGTGCCACTGAGAGTGCCACTGAGAGTGCCACTGAGAGTGCCACTGAGAGTGCCACCGAGATTGCCACTGAGACTGCCACTGAGAGTGCCACTGAGAGTGCCACTGAGAGTGCCACTGAGAGTGCCACTGAGAGTGCCACTGAGACTGCCACTGAGATTGCCACTGAGTGCCACTGAGACTGCCACTGAGAGTGCCACTGAGGGTGCCACTGAGAGTGCCACCGAGAGTGCCACTGAGACTGCCACTGAGAGTGCCACTGAGAGTGCCACTGAGAGTGCCACTGAGAGTGCCACTGAGAGTGCCATTGAGAGTGCCACTGAGACTGCCACTGAGAGTGCCACTGAGACTGCCACTGATAGTGCCACTGAGAGTGCCACTGAGGGTGCCACTGAGAGTGCCACCGAGAGTGCCACCGAGAGTGCCATCGAGAGTGCCACTGAGAGTGCCACTGAGAGTGCCACTGAGAGTGCCACTGAGAGTGCCACTGAAACTGCCACTGAGAGTGCCACTGAGAGTGCCACTGAGGGTGCCACTGAGAGTGCCACCGAGAGTGCCACTGAGAGTGCCACTGAGAGTGCCACTGAGGGTGCCACTGAGTGTGCCACTGAGAGTGCCACTGAGAGTTCCACTAAGACTGCCACTGAGACTGCCACTGAGACTGCCACTGAGACTGCCACTGAGACTGCCACAGAGACTGCCACTGAGCGTTTTAGGTATCGGTAAAAAATTCATAGTTCAACAATTATGGCGCTAACAATTTATTTTAAAGGAGTACATCCACTGACGTTTAAAAAAATTATTGTTAATTTAAAAATTCACCTTGCATTTTCAAAGCCACCCAGCATTCAGGGATTGTAAGAGAAGCTTTAGAAGGATCTTAGATATCTGCAAAAAATTCATAGTACAAAAATTATAACGCTAACAAATTATTTTAAAGAGGTATATTCTCTGACGTTAAAAAAATTTTTATTGTTAATTTCAAAATTCACTATGCATTTTTGAAGACACCCAGCAGTCAGGGATTTTAAGAGAAGCTTTAAAAGTGTCTTAAATATCTGTGAAAAATTCATAGTTCAACAATTATAACGCTAACAATTTATTTTAAAGGGGTATATCCACTGACGATAAAAAATTTTTTTATTGTAAATTTAAAAATTCACTATGCATTTTTGAAGACACCCAGCAGTCAGGGATTTTAAGAGAAGTTTTAAAAGTGTCTTAGGTATCTGCAAAAAATTCATAGTTCAACAATTATAACGCTAAATATTTATTTTAAAGGGGTACTTCCATTGACGTTAAAAAAAATTTTTATTGTTAATTTAAAAATTCACTATGGATTTTCAAAGCCATCCAGGAATCAGGGATTTTAAGAGAAGCTTTGAAAGTGTCTTAGATATCTGTAAAAAATTCATAGTTCAGCAATTGTAACGCTAACAATTTATTTTGAAGTGGTATATCCATTGACGTAAAAAAATATTTTATTGATAGTTTAAAAATTCACTATGCATTTTTGATACCACTCAGTACTCAGAAATTTTAAGAGAAGCTTTAAAAGTGTCTTAGCTATCTGTGAAAAATTCGTAGTTCAACAATTATAACGCTAATAATTTATTTTAAAGGTGTATATCCACTGACGTGAAAAATTTTTTTTATTGCTTTTTTAAAAATTCGCTATGAATTTTCCAATCCACCTAGCACTCAGGGATTTTAAGAGAAGCTTTAAAAGTGTCTTAGATATCTGTAAAAAATTCATAGTACAACAATTATAACGCTAACAATTTATTAAAAAGAGGTACATCAACTGACGTTAAAAAAAAAAATTATTGTTAATTCAAAAATTCACTATGCATTTTTGAAGTTACCCAGCACTCTGGAATTTTAAAGGAAGCTTTAGAAGTGTCTTAGGTAACTGTAAAAAATTCATGGTTCAACAATTATAACGCTAACAATTTATTTTAAAGGGGTATATTTACCGACGTGAAAAATTTTTTTATTGTTTATTTAAAAATCCACTATGGATTTTCTAAGCCACCCAGCACTCTGAAATTTTAAAGGAGGCTTTAGAAGTGTCTTAGGTAACTGTAAAAAATTCATGGTTCAACAATTATAACGCCAACAATTTATTTTAAAGGGGTATATTCACCGACGTGAAAATTTTTTTTATTGTTAATTTAAAAATCCACTATGGATTTTCTAAGCCACCCAGCACTCTGAAATTTTAAAGGAGGCTTTAGAAGTGTCTTAGGTAACTGTAAAAAATTCATGGTTCAACAATTATAACGCCAACAATTTATTTTAAAGGGGTATATTCACCGACGTGAAAAATTTTTTTATTGTTAATTTAAAAATCCACTATGGATTTTCTAAGCCACCCAGCACTCTGAAATTTTAAAGGAGGCTTTAGAAGTGTCTTAGGTAACTGTAAAAAATTCATGGTTCAACAATTATAACGCCAACAATTTATTTTAAAGGGGTATATTCACCGACGTGAAAAATTTTTTTATTGTTAATTTAAAAATTCACTATGGATTTTCCAAGCCACCCAGCACTCAGGGATTTTAAGTGAAACTTTAGAAGTGTCTTAGGTTTCTGTAAAAAATTCATAGTTCAACAATTATTACGCTAACCATTTATTTTAAAAAGGTACATCCACTGACGTTAAAAAAAATTTGTATTGTTAATTTAAAAATTCACTATGCATTTTTGAAGCCACCCAGCACTCAGGGATTTTAAGAGAAGCTTTAAAAGTGTCTCAAATATCTGTAAAAAATTCATAGTACAACAATTTTAACGCTAACAATTTATTATAAAGAGGTACATCCACTGACGTTAAAAAAAAAATATTGTTAATTTAAAAATTCACTATGCATTTTCGAAGCCACCCAGCATTCAGAAATTTTAACGGAAGCTTTAGAAGTGTCTTAGGTAACTGTAAAAAATTCATGGTTCAACAATTATAACGCTAACAATTTATTTTAAAGGGGTACATTCACTGACGTGAAAAAATTTTTTTATTGTTTATTTAAAAATTCACTATGGATTTTCAAAGAAACCCAGCACCCAGGGATTTTAAGAGAAGCTTTATAAGTGTCTTAGATATCTGTAAAAAATTCATAGTGCAACAATTATAACGCTAACAATTTATTTTAAAGGGGTACATCCACAGACGTTAAAAAAAAAATATATTGTTTATTTAAAAATTCACTATGGAATTTCAAAGCAACCCAGCACACAGGGATTTTAAGAGAAGTTTTAAAAGTGTCTTAGATATCTGTAAAAAATTCATAGTACAACAATTATAACGCTAACAATTTATTTTAAAGGGGTACATTCACTGACGATAAAATTTTATTTTATTGTTTATTTAAAAATTCTCTATTAATTTTCAAAGCCACCTAGCACTCAGGGATTTTAAGAGAAGCTTTAAAAGGGTCTTAGATATCTGTGAAAAATTCATAGTACAACAATTATAACGCTAACAATTTATTTACAGGGGTACATCCACTGACGTTAAAAAAATTTTTTATTGTTAATTTAAAAATTCACTATTCTTTTTGAAGCCACCCAGCACTCAGGGATTTTAAGAGAAACTTTAGAAGGGTTTTGGGTATCTGTTCCACTGCCAATAAGACTGCCACTGCCACTGCCACTGAGACAGCCATTGTCACTGGGACTGCCACTGAGACTGCCACTGCCACTGCCACTGCCACAGACATTGCCACTGAAACTGCTACTGAGACTGCCACTGAGACTGCCACTTAGAATTCCACTGCCACTGCCAATGAGACTGCCAATGAGACTGCCACTGAGACTGCCACAGAGAGTGCCACTGAGAGTGCCACTGAGAGTGCCACTGAGAGTGCCACTGAGAGTGACACCCAGAGTGCCACTGAGAGTGCCACTGAGAGTGCCACTGATAGTGCCACTGGGACTGCCACTGGGACTGCCACTGAGAGTGCCACTGAGTGCCACTGAGACTGCCACTGATAGTGCCACTGAGAGTGCCACTGAGAGTGCCACTGAGGGTGTCACTGAGAGTGCCACCGAGAGTACCACTGAGACTGCCACTGAGACTGCCACTGGGACTGCCACTGGGACTGCCACTGAGAGTGCTACTGAGAGTGCCACTGAGAGTGCCACTGAAAGTGCCACTGAGAGTGCCACTGAGAGTGCCACTGAGAGTGCCACTGAGAGTGCCACTGAGAGTGTCACTGAGAGTGCCACTGAGAGTGCCACTGAGAGTGTCACTGAGAGTGCCACTGAGAGTGCCACTGAGAGTGTCACTGAGAGTGCCACTGAGAGTGTCACTGAGAGTGATACTGAGAGTGATACTGAGACTGCCACTGAGACTGCCACTGGGACTGCCACTGAGACTGCCACTGAGAGTGCCACTGAGAGTGCCACTGTGAGTGCCACTGAGAGTGTCACTGAGACTGCCACTGAGACTGCCACTGAGACTGCCACTGAGACTGCCACTGTTACTGCCACTGAGATTGCCACTGAGACTACCAGTGAGACTGCCACTGAGAGTGCCACTGAGACTGCCACTGAGAGTGCCACTGAGACTGCCACTGAGACTGCAACTAATACTGCCACTGAGACTGCCACCGAGACTGTCACTGTTAATGCCACTGAGATTGCCACTGAGACTACCAGTGAGACTGCCACTGAGATTGCCACTGAGAGTGCCACTGAGAGTGCCAATGAGACTGCCAATGAGACTGCCACTGGGACTGCCACTGAGATTGCCACTGAGACTGCCACTGAGAATGACACTGATAGTGCCACTGAGAGTGACACTGATAGTGCCACTGAAAGTGCCACTGAGAGTGCCACTGAGAATGAAACTGAGAGTGCCACTGAGAGTGCCACTGAAAGTGCCACTGAGACTGCCACTGAGACTGCCACTGAGAGTGCCACTGAGAGTGCCACTGAGAGTGCCACTGAGAGTGCCACTGAGAGTGCCACTGAGACTGCCACTGGGACTGCCACTGAGACTGCCACTGAGAGTGCCACTGAGAGTGCCACTGAAAGTGCCACTGAGAGTGCCACTGAGAGTGCCACTGAGAGTGCCACTGAGAGTGCCACTGAGAGTGCCACTGAGACTGCCACTGAGAGTGCCACTGAGAGTGCCACTAAGAGTGCCACTGAGAGTGCCACTGAGAGTGCCACTGAGACTGCCACTGAGACTGCCATTGAGACTGCCACTGAGATTGCCACTGAGATTGCCACTGAGAGTGCCACTGAGAGTGCCACTGAGACTGCCACTGAGAGTGCCACTGAGGGTGCCACTGAGTGCCACTGAGACTGCCACTGATAGTGCCACTGAGAGTGCCACTGAGAGTGCCACTGAGACTGCCACTGAGAGTGCCACTGAGTGCCACTGAGACTGCCACTGATAGTGCCACTGAGAGTGCCACTGAGGGTGCCACTGAGAGTGCCACTGAGAGTGCCACTGAGAGTGCCACCGAGATTGCCACTGAGACTGCCACTGAGAGTGCCACTGAGAGTGCCACTGAGAGTGCCACTGAGAGTGCCACTGAGAGTGCCACTGAGAGTGCCACTGAGAGTGCCACTGAGAGTGCCACTGAGAGTGCCACTGAGAGTGCCACTGAGAGTGCCACTGAGACTGCCACTGAGAGTGCCCCTGAGTGCCACTGAGACTGCCACTGATAGTGCCACTGAGGATGCCACTGAGTGCCACTGAGACTGCCACTGATAGTGCCACTGAGAGTGCCACTGAGGGTGCCACTGAGAGTGCCACCGAGTGTGCCACTGAGAGTGCCACTGAGAGTGCCACTGAGAGTGCCACTGAGAGTGCCACTGAGTGTGCCACTGAGAGTGCCACTGAGAGTGCCACTGAGTGCCACTGAGACTGCCACTGATAGTGCCACTGAGAGTGCCACTGAGGGTGCCACTGAGAGTGCCACCGAGAGTGCCACTGAGACTGCCACTGAGAGTGCCACTGAGAGTGCCACTGAGAGTGCCACTGAGAGTGCCACTGAGAGTGCCACTGAGAGTGCCACTGAGAGTGCCACTGAGAGTGCCACCGAGATTGCCACTGAGACTGCCACTGAGAGTGCCACTGAGAGTGCCACTGAGAGTGCCACTGAGAGTGCCACTGAGAGTACCACTGAGAGTGCCACTGAGAGTGCCACTGAGAGTGCCACTGAGAGTGCCACTGAGAGTGCCACTGAGAGTGCCACTGAGACTGCCACTGAGAGTGCCACTGAGTGCCACTGAGACTGCCACTGATAGTGCCACTGATAGTGCCACTGAGAGTGCCACTGAGGGTGCCACTGAGAGTGCCACCGAGAGTGCCACTGAGACTGCCACTGAGAGTGCCACTGAGAGTGACACCGAGAGTGCCACTGAGAGTGCCACTGAGAGTGCCACTGAGAGTGCCACTGAGAGTGCCACTGAGAGTGCCACTGAGAATGCCACTGAGGGTGCCACTGAGACTGCCACTGAGAGTGCCACTGAGTGCCACTGAGACTGCCACTGATAGTGCCACTGAGAGTGCCACTGAGGGTGCCACTGAGAGTGCCACCGAGAGTGCCACTGAGACTGCCACTGAGACTGCCACTGGGACTGCCACTGGGACTGCCACAGAGTGCTACTGAGAGTGCCACTGAGAGTGCAACTGAGAGTGCCACTGAGACTGCCACTGGGACTGCCACTGACACTGCCACTGAGAGTGCCACTGAGAGTGCCACTGAGAGTGCCACTGAGAGTGCCACTGAGAGTGTCACTGAGAGTGCCACTGAGACTGCCACTGTTACTGCCACTAAGATTGCCACTGAGACTACCAGTGAGACTGCCACTGAGAGTGCCACTGAGACTGCCACTGAGAGTGCCACTGAGACTGCCACTGAGACTGCCACTGAGACTGCAACTAATACTGCCACTGAGACTGCCACCGAGACTGTCACTGTTACTGCCACTGAGATTGCCACTGAGACTACCAGTGAGACTGCCACTGAAATTGCCACTGAGAGTGCCACTGAGAGTGCCAATGAGACTGCCACTGGGACTGCCACTGAGATTGCCACTGAGACTGCCACTGAGAATGACACTGATAGTGCCACTGATAGTGCCACTGAGAGTGCCACTGAGAGTGCCACTGAGAGTGCCACTGAGAATGAAACTGAGAGTGCCACTGAGAGTGCCACTGAAAGTGCCACTGAAAGTGCCACTGAGACTGCCACTGAGACTGCCACTGAGAGTGCCACTGAGAGTGCCACTGAGAGTGCCACTGAGAGTGCAACTGAGACTGCCACTGGGACTGCCACTGAGAGTGCCACTGAGAGTGCCACTGAGACTGCCACTGGGACTGCCACTGAGACTGCCACTGAGACTGCCACTGAGACTGCCACTGTTACTGCCACTGAGATTGCCACTGAGACTACCAGTGAGACTGCCACTGAGAGTGCCACTGAGACTGCCACTGAGAGTGCCACTGAGACTGCCACTGAGACTGCCACTGAGACTGCAACTAATACTGCCACTGAGACTGCCACCGAGACTGTCACTGTTACTGCCACTGAGATTGCCACTGAGACTGCCACTGAGAGTGCCACTGAGATTGCCACTGAGACTGCCACTGATAGTGCCACTGAGAGTGCCACTGAGAGTGCCACTGAGAGTGCCACTGAGAGTGCCACGGAGAGTGCCACTGAGAGTGCCACCGAGATTGCCACTGAGACTGCCACTGAGAGTGCCACTGAGAGTGCCACTGAGAGTGCCACTGAGAGTGCCACTGAGAGTGCCACTGAGAGTGCCACTGAGAGTGCCACTGAGAGTGCCACTGAGAGTGCCACTGAGACTGCCACTGAGAGTGCCACTGAGTGCCACTGAGACTGCCACTGAGGGTGCCACTGAGTGCCACTGAGACTGCCACTGATAGTGCCACTGAGAGTGCCACTGAGGATGCCACTGAGAGTGCCACCGAGAGTGCCACTGAGAGTGCCACTGAGAGTGCCACTGAGTGTGCCACTGAGAGTGCCACTGAGTGCCACTGAGACTGCCACTGATAGTGCCACTGAGAGTGCCACTGAGGGAGCCACTGAGAGTGCCACCGAGAGTGCCACTGAGACTGCCACTGAGAGTGCCACTGAGAGTGCCACTGAAAGTGCCACTGAGAGTGCCACTGAGAGTGCCACTGAGAGTGCCACTGAGAGTGCCACTGAGAGTGCCACCGAGATTGCCACTGAGACTGCCACTGAGAGTGCCACTGAGAGTGCCACTGAGAGTGCCACTGAGAGTGCCACTGAGAGTGCCACTGAGAGTGCCACTGAGAGTGCCACTGAGACTGCCACTGAGAGTGCCACTGAGTGCCACTGAGACTGCCACTGAGAGTGCCACTGAGGGTGCCACTGAGAGTGCCACCGAGAGTGCCACTGAGACTGCCACTGAGAGTGCCACTGAGAGTGCCACTGAGAGTGCCACTGAGAGTGCCATTGAGAGTGCCACTGAGACTGCCACTGAGAGTGTCACTGAGACTGCCACTGATAGTGCCACTGAGAGTGCCACTGAGGGTGCCACTGAGAGTGCCACCGAGAGTGCCACCGAGAGTGCCACCGAGAGTGCCACTGAGAGTGCCACTGAGAGTGCCACTGAGAGTGCCACTGAAACTGCCACTGAGAGTGCCACTGAGAGTGCCACTGAGGGTGCCACTGAGAGTGCCACCGAGAGTGCCACTGAGAGTGCCACTGAGAGTGCCACTGAGGGTGCCACTGAGTGTGCCACTGAGAGTGCCACTGAGAGTGTCACTAAGACTGTCACTGAGACTGCCACTGAGACTGCCACTGAGACTGCCACTGAGACTGCCACTGAGACTGCCACTGAGACTGCCACAGAGACTGCCACTGAGCGTTTTAGGTATCGGTAAAAAATTCATAGTTCAACAATTATGGCGCTAACAATTTATTTTAAAGGGGTACATCCACTGACGTTTAAAAAAATTATTGTTAATTTAAAAATTCACTTTGCATTTTCAAAGCCACCCAGCATTCAGGGATTGTAAGAGAAGCTTTAGAAGGATCTTAGATATCTGCAAAAAATTCATAGTACAAAAATTATAACGCTAACAAATTATTTTAAAGAGGTATATTCTCTGACGTTAAAAAATTTTTTATTGTTAATTTGAAAATTCACTATGCATTTTTGAAGACACCCAGCAGTCAGGGATTTTAAGAGAAGCTTTAAAAGTGTCTTAAATATCTGTGAAAAATTCATAGTTCAACAATTATAACGCTAACAATTTATTTTAAAGGGGTATATCCACTGACGATAAAAAATTTTTTTATTGTAAATTTAAAAATTCACTATGCATTTTTGAAGACACCCAGCAGTCAGGGATTTTAAGAAAAGTTTTAAAAGTGTCTTAGGTATCTGCAAAAAATTCATAGTTCAACAATTATAACGTTAAATATTTATTTTAAAGGGGTACTTCCATTGACGTTAAAAAAATTTTTTATTGTTAATTTAAAAATTCACTATGGATTTTCAAAGCCATCCAGGAATCAGGGATTTTAAGAGAAGCTTTGAAAGTGTCTTAGATATCTGTAAAAAATTCATAGTTCAGCAATTGTAACGCTAACAATTTATTTTGAAGTGGTATATCCATTGACGTAAAAAAATATTTTATTGATAGTTTAAAAATTCACTATGCATTTTTGAAACCACTCAGTACTCAGAAATTTTAAGAGAAGCTTTAAAAGTGTCTTAGCTATCTGTGAAAAATTCGTAGTTCAACAATTATAACGCTAATAATTTATTTTAAATTTGTATATCCACTGACGTGAAAAATTTTTTTTATTGCTTTTTTAAAAATTCGCTATGAATTTTCCAAGCCACCTAGCACTCAGGGATTTTAAGAGAAGCTTTAAAAGTGTCTTAGATATCTGTAAAAAATTCATAGTACAACAATTATAACGCTAACAATTTATTAAAAAGAGGTACATCAACTGACGTTAAAAAAAAAAATTATTGTTAATTCAAAAATTCACTATGCATTTTTGAAGTTACCCAGCACTCTGGAATTTTAAAGGAAGCTTTAGAAGTGTCTTAGGTAACTGTAAAAAATTCATGGTTCAACAATTATAACGCCAACAATTTATTTTAAAGGGGTATATTCACCGACGTGAAAAATTTTTTTATTGTTAATTTAAAAATCCACTATGGATTTTCTAAGCCACCCAGCACTCTGAAATTTTAAAGGAGGCTTTAGAAGTGTCTTAGGTAACTGTAAAAAATTCATGGTTCAACAATTATAACGCCAACAATTTATTTTAAAGGGGTATATTCACCGACGTGAAAAATTTTTTTATTGTTAATTTAAAAATTCACTATGGATTTTCCAAGCCACCCAGCACTCAGGGATTTTAAGTGAAACTTTAGAAGTGTCTTAGGTTTCTGTAAAAAATTCATAGTTCAACAATTATTACGCTAACCATTTATTTTAAAAAGGTACATCCACTGACGTTAAAAAAAATTTGTATTGTTAATTTAAAAATTCACTATGCATTTTTGAAGCCACCCAGCACTCAGGGATTTTAAGAGAAGCTTTAAAAGTGTCTCAAATATCTGTAAAAAATTCATAGTACACCAATTTTAACGCTAACAATTTATTATAAAGAGGTACATCCACTGACGTTAAAAAAAAAATATTGTTAATTTGAAAATTCACTATGCATTTTCGAAGCCACCCAGCATTCAGAAATTTTAACGGAAGCTTTAGAAGTGTCTTAGGTAACTGTAAAAAATTCATGGTTCAACAATTATAACGCTAACAATTTATTTTAAAGGGGTACATTCACTGACGTGAAAAAATTTTTTTATTGTTTATTTAAAAATTCACTATGGATTTTCAAAGAAACCCAGCACCCAGGGATTTTAAGAGAAGCTTTATAAGTGTCTTAGATATCTGTAAAAAATTCATAGTGCAACAATTATAACGCTAACAATTTATTTTAAAGGGGTACATCCACAGACGTTAAAAAAAAATATATTGTTTATTTAAAAATTCACTATGGATTTTCAAAGCAACCCAGCACACAGGGATTTTAAGAGAAGTTTTAAAAGTGTCTTAGATATCTGTAAAAAATTCTTAGTACAACAATTATAACGCTAACAATTTATTTTAAAGGGGTACATTCACTGACGATAAAATTTTATTTTATTGTTTATTTAAAAATTCTCTATTAATTTTCAAAGCCACCTAGCACTCAGGGATTTTAAGAGAAGCTTTAAAAGGGTCTTAGATATCTGTGAAAAATTCATAGTACAACAATTATAACGCTAACAATTTATTTACAGGGGTACATCCACTGACGTTAAAAAAATTTTTTATTGTTAATTTAAAAATTCACTATTCTTTTTGAAGCCACCCAGCACTCAGGGATTTTAAGAGAAACTTTAGAAGGGTTTTGGGTATCTGTTCCACTGCCAATAAGACTGCCACTGCCACTGCCACTGAGACAGCCATTGTCACTGGGACTGCCACTGAGACTGCCACTGCCACTGCCACAGACATTGCCACTGAAACTGCTACTGAGACTGCCACTGAGACTGCCACTTAGAATTCCACTGCCACTGCCAATGAGACTGCCAATGAGACTGCCACTGAGAATGCCACTGAGACTGCCACAGAGAGTGCCACTGAGAGTGCCACTGAGAGTGCCACTGAGAGTGCCACTGAGAGTGCCACTGAGAGTGACACCCAGAGTGCCACTGAGAGTGCCACTGAGAGTGCCACTGAGAGTGCCACTGAGAGTGCCACTGAGAGTGCCACTGAGAATGCCACTGAGGGTGCCACTGAGACTGCCACTGAGAGTGCCACTGAGAGTGCCACTGAGAGTGCCACTGAGTGTGCCACTGAGAGTGCCACTGAGAGTGCCACTGAGGGTGCCACTGAGTGCCACTGAGACTGCCACTGATAGTGCCACTGAGAGTGCCACTGAGAGTGCCACTGAGAGTGCCACTGAGAGTGCCATTGAGAGTGCCACTGAGACTGCCACTGAGAGTGCCACTGAGACTGCCACTGATAGTGCCACTGAGAGTGCCACTGAGGGTGCCACTGAGAGTGCCACCGAGAGTGCCACCGAGAGTGCCACCGAGAGTGCCACTGAGAGTGCCACTGAGAGTGCCACTGAGAGTGCCACTGAGAGTGCCACTGAAACTGCCACTGAGAGTGCGACTGAGAGTGCCACTGAGGGTGCCACTGAGAGTGCCACCGAGAGTGCCACTGAGAGTGCCACTGAGAGTGCCACTGAGGGTGCCACTGAGTGTGCCACTGAGAGTGCCACTGAGAGTGCCACTAAGACTGTCACTGAGACTGCCACTGAGACTGCCACTGAGACTGCCACTGAGACTGCCACAGAGACTGCCACTGAGCGTTTTAGGTATCGGTAAAAAATTCATAGTTCAACAATTATTACGCTAACCATTTATTTTAAAAAGGTACATCCACTGACGTTAAAAAAAATTTGTATTGTTAATTTAAAAATTCACTATGCATTTTTGAAGCCACCCAGCACTCAGGGATTTTAAGAGAAGCTTTAAAAGTGTCTCAAATATCTGTAAAAAATTCATAGTACAACAATTTTAACGCTAACAATTTATTATAAAGAGGTACATCCACTGACGTTAAAAAAAAAATATTGTTAATTTGAAAATTCACTATGCATTTTCGAAGCCACCCAGCATTCAGAAATTTTAACGGAAGCTTTAGAAGTGTCTTAGGTAACTGTAAAAAATTCATGGTTCAACAATTATAACGCTAACAATTTATTTTAAAGGGGTACATTCACTGACGTGAAAAAATTTTTTTATTGTTTATTTAAAAATTCACTATGGATTTTCAAAGAAACCCAGCACCCAGGGATTTTAAGAGAAGCTTTATAAGTGTCTTAGATATCTGTAAAAAATTCATAGTGCAACAATTATAACGCTAACAATTTATTTTAAAGGGGTACATCCACAGACGTTAAAAAAAATATATTGTTTATTTAAAAATTCACTATGGATTTTCAAAGCAACCCAGCACACAGGGATTTTAAGAGAAGTTTTAAAAGTGTCTTAGATATCTGTAAAAAATTCATAGTACAACAATTATAACGCTAACAATTTATTTTAAAGGGGTACATTCACTGACGATAAAATTTTATTTTATTGTTTATTTAAAAATTCTCTATTAATTTTCAAAGCCACCTAGCACTCAGGGATTTTAAGAGAAGCTTTAAAAGGGTCTTAGATATCTGTGAAAAATTCATAGTACAACAATTATAACGCTAACAATTTATTTACAGGGGTACATCCACTGACGTTAAAAAAATTTTTTATTGTTAATTTAAAAATTCACTATTCTTTTTGAAGCCACCCAGCACTCAGTGATTTTAAGAGAAACTTTAGAAGGGTTTTGGGTATCTGTTCCACTGCCAATAAGACTGCCACTGCCACTGCCACTGAGACAGCCATTGTCACTGGGACTGCCACTGAGACTGCCACTGCCACTGCCACAGACATTGCCACTGAAACTGCTACTGAGACTGCCACTGAGACTGCCACTTAGAATTCCACTGCCACTGCCAATGAGACTGCCAATGAGACTGCCACTGAGACTGCCACTGAGACTGCCACAGAGAGTGCCACTGAGAGTGCCACTGAGAGTGCCACTGAGAGTGCCACTGAGAGTGACACCCAGAGTGCCACTGAGAGTGCCACTGAGAGTGCCACTGAGATTGCCACTGAGAGTGCCACTGAGAGTGCCACTGAGAATGCCACTGAGGGTGCCACTGAGACTGCCACTGAGAGTGCCACTGAGTGCCACTGAGACTTCCACTGATAGTGCCACTGAGAGTGCCACTGAGAGTGCCACTGAGGGTGCCACTGAGAGTGCCACCGAGAGTGCCACTGAGACTGCCACTGAGACAGCCACTGGGACTGCCACTGACACTGCCACTGAGAGTGCCACTGAGAGTGCCACTGAGAGTGCCACTGAGAGTGCCACTGAGAATGTCACTGAGAGTGCCACTGAGAGTGTCACTGAGAGTGATACTGAGAGTGATACTGAGACTGCCACTGAGACTGCCACTGAGAGTGCCACTGAGAGTGCCACTGAGAGTGCCACTGAAAGTGTTACTGAGAGTGCCACTGAGAGTGACACTGATAGTGCCACTGAGAGTGCCACTGAGAGTGCCACTGAGAATGAAACTGAGAGTGCCACTGAGAGTGCCACTGAAAGTGCCACTGAAAGTGCCACTGAGACTGCCACTGAGACTGCCACTGAGAGTGCCACTGAGAGTGCCACTGAGTGTGCCACTGAGAGTGCCACTGAGAGTGCCACTGAGACTGCCACTGGGACTGCCACTGAGACTGCCACTGAGAGTGCCACTGAGACTGCCACTGAGACTGCCACTGAGAGTGCCACTGAGAGTGCCACTGAGAGTGCCACTGAGAGTGCCACTGAGAGTGCCACTGAGAGTGCCACTGAGAGTGCCACTGAGAGTGCCACCGAGATTGCCACTGAGAGTGCCACCGAGAGTGCCACTGAGAGTGCCACTGAGAGTGCCACTAAGAGTGCCACTGAGAGTGCCACTGAGACTGCCACTGAGACTGCCATTGAGACTGCCACTGAGATTGCCACTGAGATTGCCACTGAGAGTGCCACTGAGAGTGCCACTGAGACTGCCACTGAGAGTGCCACTGAGGGTGCCACTGAGTGCCACTGAGACTGCCACTGATAGTGCCACTGAGAGTGCCACTGAGAGTGCCACTGAGACTGCCACTGAGAGTGCCACTGAGTGCCACTGAGACTGCCACTGATAGTGCCACTGAGAGTGACACTGAGGGTGCCACTGAGAGTGCCACTGAGAGTGCCACTGAGAGTGCCACCGAGATTGCCACTGAGACTGCCACTGAGAGTGCCACTGAGAGTGCCACTGAGAGTGCCACTGAGAGTGCCACTGAGAGTGCCACTGAGAGTGCCACTGAGAGTGCCACTGAGAGTGCCACTGAGACTGCCACTGAGAGTGCCCCTGAGTGCCACTGAGACTGCCACTGATAGTGCCACTGAGGGTGCCACTGAGTGCCACTGAGACTGCCACTGATAGTGCCACTGAGAGTGCCACTGAGGGTGCCACTGAGAGTGCCACCGAGTGTGCCACTGAGAGTGCCACCGAGTGTGCCACTGAGAGTGCCACTGAGAGTGCCACTGAGAGTGCCACTGAGAGTGCCACTGAGTGTGCCACTGAGAGTGCCACTGAGAGTGCCACTGAGTGCCACTGAGACTGCCACTGATAGTGCCACTGAGAGTGCCACTGAAAGTGCCACTGAGAGTGCCACCGAGAGTGCCACTGAGACTGCCACTGAGAGTGCCACTGAGAGTGCCACTGAGAGTGCCACTGAGAGTGCCACTGAGAGTGCCACTGAGAGTGCCACTGAGAGTGCCACTGAGAGTGCCACCGAGATTGCCACTGAGACTGCCACTGAGAGTGCCACTGAGAGTGCCACTGAGAGTGCCACTGAAAGTGCCACTGAGAGTGCCACTGAGAGTGCCACTGAGAGTGCCACTGAGACTGCCACTGAGAGTGCCACTGAGTGTCACTGAGACTGCCACTGATAGTGCCACTGAGAGTGCCACTGAGGGTGCCACTGAGCGTGCCACCGAGAGTGCCACTGAGACTGCCACTGAGAGTGCCACTGAGAGTGCCACTGAGAGTGCCACTGAGAGTGCCATTGAGAGTGCCACTGAGACTGCCACTGGGAGTGCCACTGAGACTGCCACTGAGAGTGCCACTGAGGGTGCCACTGAGTGCCACTGAGACTGCCACTGATAGTGCCACTGAGAGTGCCACTGAGAGTGCCACTGAGGGTGCCACTGAGAGTGCCACCGAGAGTGCCACCGAGAGTGCCACTGAGAGTGCCACTGAGAGTGCCACTGAGAGTGCTACTGAAACTGCCACTGAGAGTGCCACTGAGGGTGCCACTGAGTGCCACTGAGACTGCCACTGATAGTGCCACTGAGAGTGCCACTGAGGGTGCCACTGAGAGTGCCACCGAGAGTGCCACTGAGAGTGCCACTGAGAGTGCCACTGAGTGTGCCACTGAGAGTGCCACTGAGAGTGCCACTAAGACTGCCACTGAGACTGCCACTGAGACTGCCACTGAGACTGCCACTGAGACTGCCACTGAGACTGCCACAGAGACTGCCACTGAGACTGCCACTGAGCGTTTTATGTATCGGTAAAAAATTTATAGTTCAACAATTATGGCGCTAACAATTTATTTTAAAGGGGTACATCCACTGACGTTTAAAAAAATTATTGTTAATTTAAAAATTCACTTTGCATTTTCAAAGCCACCCAGCATTCAGGGATTGTAAGAGAAGCTTTAGAAGGATCTTAGATATCTGCAAAAAATTCATAGTACAAAAATTATAACGCTAACAAATTATTTTAAAGAGGTATATTCTCTGACGTTAAAAAAATTTTTATTGTTAATTTGAAAATTCACTATGCATTTTTGAAGACACCCAGCAGTCAGGGATTTTAAGAGAAGCTTTAAAAGTGTCTTAAATATCTGTGAAAAATTCATAGTTCAACAATTATAACGCTAAATATTTATTTTAAAGGGGTACTTCCATTGACGTTAAAAAAAATTTTTATTGTTAACTTAAAAATTCACTATGGATTTTCAAAGCCATCCAGGAATCAGGGATTTTAAGAGAAGCTTTGAAAGTGTCTTAGATATCTGTAAAAAATTCATAGTTCAGCAATTGTAACGCTAACAATTTATTTTGAAGTGGTATATCCATTGACGTTAAAAAAATATTTTATTGATAGTTTAAAAATTCACTATGCATTTTTGAAACCACTCAGTACTCAGAAATTTTAAGAGAAGCTTTAAAAGTGTCTTAGCTATCTGTGAAAAATTCGTAGTTCAACAATTATAACGCTAATAATTTATTTTAAAGGTGTATATCCACTGACGTGAAAAATTTTTTTTATTGCTTTTTTAAAAATTCGCTATGAATTTTCCAAGCCACCTAGCACTCAGGGATTTTAAGAGAAGCTTTAAAAGTGTCTTAGATATCTGTAAAAAATTCATAGTACAACAATTATAACGCTAACAATTTATTATAAAGAGGTACATCCACTGACGTTAAAAAAAAAATTATTGTTAATTTAAAAATTCACTATGCATTTTTGAAGCCACCCAGCATTCAGGGATTGTAAGAGAAGCTTTAGAAGGATCTTAGATATCTGCAAAAAATTCATAGTACAAAAATTATAACGCTAACAAATTATTTTAAAGAGGTATATTCTCTGAAGTTAAAAAAATTTTTATTGTTAATTTGAAAATTCACTATGCATTTTTGAAGACACCCAGCAGTCAGGGATTTTAAGAGAAGCTTTAAAAGTGTCTTAGGTATCTGCAAAAAATTCATAGTTCAACAATTATAAAGCTAAATATTTATTTTAAAGGGGTACATCCATTGACGTTAAAAAAAATTTTTATTGTTAATTTAAAAATTCACTATGGATTTTCAAAGCCATCCAGGAATCAGGGATTTTAAGAGAAGCTTTGAAAGTGTCTTAGATATCTGTAAAAAATTCATAGTTCAGCAATTGTAACGCTAACAATTTATTTTGAAGTGGTATATCCATTGACGTTAAAAAAATATTTTATTGATAGTTTAAAAATTCACTATGCATTTTTGAAACCACTCAGTACTCAGAAATTTTAAGAGAAGCTTTAAAAGTGTCTTAGCTATCTGTGAAAAATTCGTAGTTCAACAATTATAACGCTAATAATTTATTTTAAAGGTGTATATCCACTGACGTGAAAAATTTTTTTTATTGCTTTTTTAAAAATTCGCTATGAATTTTCCAAGCCACCTAGCACTCAGGGATTTTAAGAGAAGCTTTAAAAGTGTCTTAGATATCTGTAAAAAATTCATAGTACAACAATTATAACGCTAACAATTTATTATAAAGAGGTACATCCACTGACGTTAAAAAAAAAAATTATTGTTAATTTAAAAATTCACTATGCATTTTTGAAGCTACCCAGCACTCTGGAATTTTAAAGGAAGCTTTAGAAGTGTCTTAGGTAACTGTAAAAAATTCATGGTTCAACAATTATAACGCTAACAATTTATTATAAAGAGGTACATCCACTGACGTTAAAAAAAAAATTATTGTTAATTTAAAAATTCACTATGCATTTTTGAAGCTACCCAGCACTCTGAAATTTTAAAAGAAGCTTTAGAAGTGTCTTAGGTAACTACAAAAAATTCATGGTTCAACAATTATAACGCTAACAATTTATTTTAAAGGGGTATATTTACCGACGTGAAAAATTTTTTTATTGTTTATTTAAAAATCCACTATGGATTTTCTAAGCCACCCAGCACTCTGAAATTTTAAAGGAGGCTTTAGAAGTGTCTTAGGTAACTGTAAAAAATTCATGGTTCAACAATTATAACGCCAACAATTTATTTTAAAGGGGTATATTCACCGACGTGAAAAATTTTTTTATTGTTAATTTAAAAATCCACTATGGATTTTCTAAGCCACCCAGCACTCTGAAATTTTAAAGGAGGCTTTAGAAGTGTCTTAGGTAACTGTAAAAAATTCATGGTTCAACAATTATAACGCCAACAATTTATTTTAAAGGGGTATATTCACCGACGTGAAAAATTTTTTTATTGTTAATTTAAAAATTCACTATGGATTTTCCAAGCAACCCAGCACTCAGGGATTTTAAGTGAAACTTTAGAAGTGTCTTAGGTTTCTGTAAAAAATTCATAGTTCAACAATTATTACGCTAACCATTTATTTTAAAAAGGTACATCCACTGACGTTAAAAAAAATTTGTATTGTTAATTTAAAAATTCACTATGCATTTTTGAAGCCACCCAGCACTCAGGGATTTTAAGAGAAGCTTTAAAAGTGTCTCAAATATCTGTAAAAAATTCATAGTACAACAATTTTAACGCTAACAATTTATTATAAAGAGGTACATCCACAGACGTTAAAAAAAAATATTGTTAATTTAAAAATTCACTATGCATTTTCGAAGCCACCCAGCATTCAGAAATTTTAACGGAAGCTTTAGAAGTGTCTTAGGTAACTGTAAAAAATTCATGGTTCAACAATTATAACGCTAACAATTTATTTTAAAGGGGTACATTCACTGACGTGAAAAAATTTTTTTATTGTTTATTTAAAAATTCACTATGGATTTTCAAAGAAACCCAGCACCCAGGGATTTTAAGAGAAGCTTTATAAGTGTCTTAGATATCTGTAAAAAATTCATAGTGCAACAATTATAACGCTAACAATTTATTTTAAAGGGGTACATCCACAGACGTTAAAAAAAATATATTGTTTATTTAAAAATTCACTATGGATTTTCAAAGCAACCCAGCACACAGGGATTTTAAGAGAAGTTTTAAAAGTGTCTTAGATATCTGTAAAAAATTCATAGTACAACAATTATAACGCTAACAATTTATTTTAAAGGGGTACATTCACTGACGATAAAATTTTATTTTATTGTTTATTTAAAAATTCTCTATTAATTTTCAAAGCCACCTAGCACTCAGGGATTTTAAGAGAAGCTTTAAAAGGGTCTTAGATATCTGTGAAAAATTCATAGTACAACAATTATAACGCTAACAATTTATTTACAGGGGTACATCCACTGACGTTAAAAAAATTTTTTATTGTTAATTTAAAAATTCACTATTCTTTTTGAAGCCACCCAGCACTCAGGAATTTTAAGAGAAACTTTAGAAGGGTTTTGGGTATCTGTTCCACTGCCAATAAGACTGCCACTGCCACTGCCACTGAGACAGCCATTGTCACTGGGACTGCCACTGAGACTGCCACTGCCACTGCCACAGACATTGCCACTGAAACTGCTACTGAGACTGCCACTGAGACTGCCACTTAGAATTCCACTGCCACTGCCAATGAGACTGCCAATGAGACTGCCACTGAGACTGCCACTGAGACTGCCACAGAGAGTGCCACTGAGAGTGCCACTGAGAGTGCCACTGAGAGTGACACCCAGAGTGCCACTGAGAGTGACACTGAGAGTGCCACTGAGAGTGCCACTGAGAGTGCCACTGAGAGTGCGACTGAGAATGTCACTGAGGGTGCCACTGAGGCTGCCACTGAGAGTGCCACTGAGTGCCACTGAGACTGCCACTGATAGTGCCACTGAGAGTGCCACTGAGAGTGCCACTGAGGGTGCCACTGAGAGTGCCACCGAGAGTACCACTGAGACTGCCACTGAGACTGCCTCTGGGACTGCCACTGGGACTGCCACTGAGAGTGCTACTGAGAGTGCCACTGAGAGTGCCACTGAGAGTGCCACTGAGAGTGCCACTGAGACTGCCACTGGGACTGCCACTGGGACTGCCACTGACACTGCCACTGAGAGTGCCACTGAGAGTGCCACTGAGAGTGCCACTGAGAGTGCCACTGAGATTGCCACTGAGAGTGTCACTGAGAGTGCCACTGAGAGTGTCACTGAGAGTGATACTGAGAGTGATACTGAGACTGCCACTGAGACTGCCACTGGGACTGCCACTGAGACTGCCACTGAGAGTGCCACTGAGAGTGCCACTGTGAGTGCCACTGAGAGTGTCACTGAGACTGCCACTGAGACTGCCACTGAGACTGCCACTGTTACTGCCACTGAGATTGCCACTGAGACTACCAGTGAGACTGCCACTGAGAGTGCCACTGAGACTGCCACTGAGAGTGCCACTGAGACTGCCACTGAGACTGCAACTAATACTGCCACTGAGACTGCCACCGAGACTGTCACTGTTAATGCCACTGAGATTGCCACTGAGACTACCAGTGAGACTGCCACTGAGATTGCCACTGAGAGTGCCACTGAGAGTGCCAATGAGACTGCCAATGAGACTGCCACTGGGACTGCCACTGAGATTGCCACTGAGACTGCCACTGAGAATGACACTGATAGTGCCACTGAGAGTGACACTGATAGTGCCACTGAAAGTGCCACTGAGAGTGCCACTGAGAATGAAACTGAGAGTGCCACTGAGAGTGCCACTGAAAGTGCCACTGAGACTGCCACTGAGACTGCCACTGAGAGTGCCACTGAGAGTGCCACTGAGAGTGCCACTGAGAGTGCCACTGAGAGTGCCACTGAGACTGCCACTGGGACTGCCACTGAGACTGCCACTGAGAGTGCCACTGAGAGTGCCACTGAGAGTGCCACTGAGAGTGCCACTGAGAGTGCCACTGAGAGTGCCACTGAGACTGCCACTGAGAGTGCCACTGAGAGTGCCACTAAGAGTGCCACTGAGAGTGCCACTGAGAGTGCCACTGAGACTGCCACTGAGACTGCCATTGAGACTGCCACTGAGATTGCCACTGAGATTGCCACTGAGAGTGCCACTGAGAGTGCCACTGAGACTGCCACTGAGAGTGCCACTGAGGGTGCCACTGAGTGCCACTGAGACTGCCACTGATAGTGCCACTGAGAGTGCCACTGAGAGTGCCACTGAGACTGCCACTGAGAGTGCCACTGAGTGCCACTGAGACTGCCACTGATAGTGCCACTGAGAGTGCCACTGAGGGTGCCACTGAGAGTGCCACTGAGAGTGCCACTGAGAGTGCCACCGAGATTGCCACTGAGACTGCCACTGAGAGTGCCACTGAGAGTGCCACTGAGAGTGCCACTGAGAGTGCCACTGAGAGTGCCACTGAGAGTGCCACTGAGAGTGCCACTGAGAGTGCCACTGAGAGTGCCACTGAGAGTGCCACTGAGAGTGCCCCTGAGTGCCACTGAGACTGCCACTGATAGTGCCACTGAGGGTGCCACTGAGTGCCACTGAGACTGCCACTGATAGTGCCACTGAGAGTGCCACTGAGGGTGCCACTGAGAGTGCCACCGAGTGTGCCACTGAGAGTGCCACTGAGAGTGCCACTGAGAGTGCCACTGAGAGTGCCACTGAGTGTGCCACTGAGAGTGCCACTGAGAGTGCCACTGAGTGCCACTGAGACTGCCACTGATAGTGCCACTGAGAGTGCCACTGAGGGTGCCACTGAGAGTGCCACCGAGAGTGCCACTGAGACTGCCACTGAGAGTGCCACTGAGAGTGCCACTGAGAGTGCCACTGAGAGTGCCACTGAGAGTGCCACTGAGAGTGCCACTGAGAGTGCCACTGAGAGTGCCACTGAGAGTGCCACCGAGATTGCCACTGAGACTGCCACTGAGAGTGCCACTGAGAGTGCCACTGAGAGTGCCACTGAGAGTGCCACTGAGAGTGCCACTGAGAGTGCCACTGAGAGTGCCACTGAGAGTGCCACTGAGAGTGCCACTGAGACTGCCACTGAGAGTGCCACTGAGTGCCACTGAGAGTGCCACTGATAGTGCCACTGATAGTGCCACTGAGAGTGCCACTGAGGGTGCCACTGAGAGTGCCACTGAGAGTGCCACTGAGACTGCCACTGAGAGTGCCACTGAGAGTGACACCGAGAGTGCCACTGAGAGTGCCACCGAGAGTGCCACTGAGAGTGCCACTGAGAGTGCCACTGAGAGTGCCACTGAGAATGCCACTGAGGGTGCCACTGAGACTGCCACTGAGGGTGCCACTGAGGCTGCCACTGATAGTGCCACTGAGAGTGCCACTGAGGGTGCCACTGAGAGTGCCACCGAGAGTGCCACTGAGACTGCCACTGAGACTGCCACTGGGACTGCCACTGGGACTGCCACTGAGAGTGCTACTGAGAGTGCCACTGAGAGTGCAACTGAGAGTGCCACTGAGACTGACACTGGGACTGCCACTGACACTGCCACTGAGAGTGCCACTGAGAGTGCCACTGAGAGTGCCACTGAGAGTGCCACTGAGAGTGCCACTGAGAGTGCCACTGAGAGTGCCACTGAGAGTGCCACTGAGAGTGCCACTGAGAGTGTCACTGAGAGTGCCACTGAGACTGCCACTGTTACTGCCACTGAGATTGCCACTGAGACTACCAGTGAGACTGCCACTGAGAGTGCCACTGAGACTGCCACTGAGAGTGCCACTGAGACTGCCACTGAGACTGCCACTGAGACTGCAACTAATACTGCCACTGAGACTGCCACCGAGACTGTCACTGTTACTGCCACTGAGATTGCCACTGAGACTACCAGTGAGACTGCCACTGAAATTGCCACTGAGAGTGCCACTGAGAGTGCCAATGAGACTGCCAATGAGACTGCCACTGGGACTGCCACTGAGATTGCCACTGAGACTGCCACTGAGAATGACACTGATAGTGCCACTGATAGCGCCACTGAGAGTGCCACTGAGAGTGCCACTGAGAGTGCCACTGAGAATGAAACTGAGAGTGCCACTGAGAGTGCCACTGAAAGTGCCACTGAGACTGCCACTGAGAGTGCCACTGAGAGTGCCACTGAGAGTGCCACTGAGACTGCCACTGGGACTGCCACTGAGAGTGCCACTGAGAGTGCCACTGAGACTGCCACTGGGACTGCCACTGACACTGCCACTGAGAGTGCCACTGAGAGTGCCACTGAGAGTGCCACTGAGAGTGCCACTGAGAGTGCCACTGAGAGTGCCACTGAGAGTGTCACTGAGAGTGATACTGAGAGTGATACTGAGACTGCCACTGAGACTGCCACTGGGACTGCCACTGAGACTGCCACTGAGAGTGCCACTGTGAGTGCCACTGAGAGTGTCACTGAGACTGCCACTGAGACTGCCACTGAGACTGCCACTGAGACTGCCACTGTTACTGCCACTGAGATTGCCACTGAGACTACCAGTGAGACTGCCACTGAGAGTGCCACTGAGACTGCCACTGAGAGTGCCACTGAGACTGCCACTGAGACTGCCACTGAGACTGCAACTAATACTGCCACTGAGACTGCCACCGAGACTGTCACTGTTACTGCCACTGAGATTGCCACTGAGACTACCAGTGAGACTGCCACTGAGATTGCCACTGAGAGTGCCACTGAGAGTGCCAATGAGACTGCCAATGAGACTGCCACTGGGACTGCCACTGAGATTGCCACTGAGACCGCCACTGAGAATGACACTGATAGTGCCACTGAGAGTGACACTGATAGTGCCACTGAGAGTGCCACTGAGAGTGCCACTGAGAGTGCCACTGAGAATGAAACTGAGAGTGCCACTGAGAGTGCCACTGAAAGTGCCACTGAGACTGCCACTGAGACTGCCACTGAGAGTGCCACTGAGAGTGCCACTGAGAGTGCCACTGAGAGTGCCACTGAGACTGCCACTGGGACTGCCACTGAGACTGCCACTGAGAGTGCCACTGAGAGTGCCACTGAGAGTGCCACTGAGAGTGCCACTGAGAGTGCCACTGAGAGTGCCTCTGAGAGTGCCACTGAGAGTGCCACCGAGATTGCCACTGAGAGTGCCACCGAGAGTGCCACTGAGAGTGCCACTGAGAGTGCCACTGAGAGTGCCACTGAGACTGCCACTGAGACTGCCATTGAGACTGCCACTGAGATTGCCACTGAGATTTCCACTGAGAGTGCCACTGAGAGTGCCACTGAGAGTGCCACCGGGAGTGCCACTGAGAGTGCCACTGAGAGTGCCACTGAGAGTGCCACTGAGAATGCCACTGAGAGTGCCACTGAGAGTGCCACTGAGTGTGCCACTGAGACTGCCACTGAGACTGCCACTGAGAGTGCCACTGAGTGCCACTGAGACTGCCACTGATAGTGCCACTGAGAGTGCCACTGAGGGTGCCACTGAGAGTGCCACCGAGAGTGCCACTGAGACTGCCACTGAGAGTGCCACTGAGAGTGCCACTGAGAGTGTCACTGAGAGTGCCACTGAGAGTGCCACTGAGAGTGCCACTGAGACTGCCACTGAGAGTGCCACTGAGGGTGCCACTGAGGGTGCCACTGAGGGTGCCACTGAGTGCCACAGAGAGTGCCACTGAGACTGCCACTGAGAGTGCCACTGAGTGCCACTGAGAGTGCCACTGAGAGTGTCACTGAGAGTGATACTGAGAGTGATACTGAGACTGCCACTGAGACTGCCACTGGGACTGCCACTGAGACTGCCACTGAGACTGCCACTGTGAGTGCCACTGAGAGTGTCACTGAGACTGCCACTGAGACTGCCACTGAGACTGCCACTGAGACTGCCACTGAGACTGCCACTGAGACTGCCACTGAGAGTGCCACTGAGACTGCCACTGAGACTGCCACTGAGACTGCAACTAATACTGCCACTGAGACTGCCACCGAGACTGTCACTGTTACTGCCACTGAGATTGCCACTGAGACTACCAGTGAGACTGCCACTGAGATTGCCACTGAGAGTGCCACTGAGAGTGCCAATGAGACTGCCAATGAGACTGCCACTGGGACTGCCACTGAGATTGCCACTGAGACCGCCACTGAGAATGACACTGATAGTGCCACTGAGAGTGACACTGATAGTGCCACTGAGAGTGCCACTGAGAGTGCCACTGAGAGTGCCACTGAGAATGAAACTGAGAGTGCCACTGAGAGTGCCACTGAAAGTGCCACTGAGACTGCCACTGAGACTGCCACTGAGAGTGCCACTGAGAGTGCCACTGAGAGTGCCACTGAGAGTGCCACTGAGACTGCCACTGGGACTGCCACTGAGACTGCCACTGAGAGTGCCACTGAGAGTGCCAATGAGAGTGCCACTGAGAGTGCCACTGAGAGTGCCACCGAGATTGCCACTGAGAGTGCCACCGAGAGTGCCACTGAGAGTGCCACTGAGAGTGCCACTAAGAGTGCCACTGAGAGTGCCACTGAGAGTGCCACTGAGACTGCCACTGAGACTGCCATTGAGACTGCCACTGAGATTGCCACTGATACTGCCACTGATAGTGCCACTGAGAGTGCCACTGAGAGTGCCACTGAGAGTGCCACTGAGAGTGCCACTGAGAGTGCCACGGAGAGTGCCACTGAGAGTGCCACCGAGATTGCCACTGAGACTGCCACTGAGAGTGCCACTGAGAGTGCCACTGAGAGTGCCACTGAGAGTGCCACTGAGAGTGCCACTGAGAGTGCCACTGAGAGTGCCACTGAGAGTGCCACTGAGACTGCCACTGAGAGTGCCACTGAGTGCCACTGAGACTGCCACTGATAGTGCCACTGAGGGTGCCACTGAGTGCCACTGAGACTGCCACTGATAGTGCCACTGAGAGTGCCACTGAGGGTGCCACTGAGAGTGCCACCGAGAGTGCCACTGAGAGTGCCACTGAGAGTGCCACTGAGTGTGCCACTGAGAGTGCCACTGAGAGTGCCACTGAGAGTGCCACTGAGTGCCACTGAGACTGCCACTGATAGTGCCACTGAGGGAGCCACTGAGAGTGCCACCGAGAGTGCCACTGAGACTGCCACTGAGAGTGCCACTGAGAGTGCCACTGAGAGTGCCACTGAGAGTGCCACTGAGAGTGCCACTGAGAGTGCCACTGAGAGTGTTACTGAGAGTGCCACCGAGATTGCCACTGAGACTGCCACTGAGAGTGCCACTGAGAGTGCCACTGAGAGTGCCACTGAGAGTGCCACTGAGAGTGCCACTGAGACTGCCACTGAGATTGCCACTGAGTGCCACTGAGACTGCCACCGAGAGTGCCACTGAGACTGCCACTGAGAGTGCCACTGAGAGTGCCACTGAGAGTGCCACTGAGAGTGCCACTGAGAGTGCCATTGAGAGTGCCACTGAGACTGCCACTGAGAGTGCCACTGAGACTGCCACTGATAGTGCCACTGAGAGTGCCACTGAGGGTGCCACTGAGAGTGCCACCGAGAGTGCCACCGAGAGTGCCACCGAGAGTGCCACTGAGAGTGCCACTGAGAGTGCCACTGAGAGTGCCACTGAGAGTGCCACTGAAACTGCCACTGAGAGTGCCACTGAGAGTGCCACTGAGGGTGCCACTGAGAGTGCCACCGAGAGTGCCACTGAGAGTGCCACTGAGAGTGCCACTGAGGGTGCCACTGAGTGTGCCACTGAGAGTGCCACTGAGAGTGCCACTAAGACTGCCACTGAGACTGCCACTGAGACTGCCACTGAGACTGCCACTGAGACTGCCACAGAGACTGCCACTGAGCGTTTTAGGTATCGGTAAAAAATTCATAGTTCAACAATTATGGCGCTAACAATTTATTTTAAAGGGGTACATCCACTGACGTTTAAAAAAATTATTGTTAATTTAAAAATTCACTTTGCATTTTCAAAGCCACCCAGCATTCAGGGATTGTAAGAGAAGCTTTAGAAGGATCTTAGATATCTGCAAAAAATTCATAGTACAAAAATTATAACGCTAACAAATTATTTTAAAGAGGTATATTCTCTGACGTTAAAAAAATTTTTATTGTTAATTTCAAAATTCACTATGCATTTTTGAAGACACCCAGCAGTCAGGGATTTTAAGAGAAGCTTTAAAAGTGTCTTAAATATCTGTGAAAAATTCATAGTTCAACAATTATAACGCTAACAATTTATTTTAAAGGGGTATATCCACTGACGATAAAAAAATTTTTTATTGTAAATTTAAAAATTCACTATGCATTTTTGAAGACACCCAGCAGTCAGGGATTTTAAGAGAAGTTTTAAAAGTGTCTTAGGTATCTGCAAAAAATTCATAGTTCAACAATTATAACGCTAAATATTTATTTTAAAGGGGTACTTCCATTGACGTTAAAAAAAATTTTTATTGTTAATTTAAAAATTCACTATGGATTTTCAAAGCCATCCAGGAATCAGGGATTTTAAGAGAAGCTTTGAAAGTGTCTTAGATATCTGTAAAAAATTCATAGTTCAGCAATTGTAACGCTAACAATTTATTTTGAAGTGGTATATCCATTGACGTTAAAAAAATATTTTATTGATAGTTTAAAAATTCACTATGCATTTTTGAAACCACTCAGTACTCAGAAATTTTAAGAGAAGCTTTAAAAGTGTCTTAGCTATCTGTGAAAAATTCGTAGTTCAACAATTATAACGCTAATAATTTATTTTAAAGGTGTATATCCACTGACGTGAAAAATTTTTTTTATTGCTTTTTTAAAAATTCGCTATGAATTTTCCAAGCCACCTAGCACTCAGGGATTTTAAGAGAAGCTTTAAAAGTGTCTTAGATATCTGTAAAAAATTCATAGTACAACAATTATAACGCTAACAATTTATTATAAAGAGGTACATCCACTGACGTTAAAAAAAAAATTATTGTTAATTTAAAAATTCACTATGCAGTTTTGAAGCTACCCAGCACTCTGGAATTTTAAAGAAAGCTTTAGAAGTGTCTTAGGTAACTGTAAAAAATTCATGGTTCAACAATTATAACGCTAACAATTTATTATAAAGAGGTACATCCACTGACGTTAAAAAAAAATTATTGTTAATTTAAAAATTCACTATGCATTTTCGAAGCTACCCAGCACTCTGAAATTTTAAAAGAAGCTTTAGAAGTGTCTTAGGTAACTACAAAAAATTCATGGTTCAACAAATATAACGCTAACAATTTATTTTAAAGGGGTATATTTACCGACGTGAAAAATTTTTTTATTGTTTATTTAAAAATCCACTATGGATTTTCTAAGCCACCCAGCACTCTGAAATTTTAAAGGAGGCTTTAGAAGTGTCTTAGGTAACTGTAAAAAATTCATGGTTCAACAATTATAACGCCAACAATTTATTTTAAAGGGGTATATTCACCGACGTGAAAAATTTTTTTATTGTTAATTTAAAAATCCACTATGGATTTTCTAAGCCACCCAGCACTCTGAAATTTTAAAGGAGGCTTTAGAAGTGTCTTAGGTAACTGTAAAAAATTCATGGTTCAACAATTATAACGCCAACAATTTATTTTAAAGGGGTATATTCACCGACGTGAAAAATTTTTTTATTGTTAATTTAAAAATTCACTATGGATTTTCCAAGCCACCCAGCACTCAGGGATTTTAAGTGAAACTTTAGAAGTGTCTTAGGTTTCTGTAAAAAATTCATAGTTCAACAATTATTACGCTAACCATTTATTTTAAAAAGGTACATCCACTGACGTTAAAAAAAATTTGTATTGTTAATTTAAAAATTCACTATGCATTTTTGAAGCCACCCAGCACTCAGGGATTTTAAGAGAAGCTTTAAAAGTGTCTCAAATATCTGTAAAAAATTCATAGTACAACAATTTTAACGCTAACAATTTATTATAAAGAGGTACATCCACTGACGTTAAAAAAAAAATATTGTTAATTTAAAAATTCACTATGCATTTTCGAAGCCACCCAGCATTCAGAAATTTTAACGGAAGCTTTAGAAGTGTCTTAGGTAACTGTAAAAAATTCATGGTTCAACAATTATAACGCTAACAATTTATTTTAAAGGGGTACATTCACTGACGTGAAAAAATTTTTTTATTGTTTATTTAAAAATTCACTATGGATTTTCAAAGAAACCCAGCACCCAGGGATTTTAAGAGAAGCTTTATAAGTGTCTTAGATATCTGTAAAAAATTCATAGTGCAACAATTATAACGCTAACAATTTATTTTGAAGGGGTACATCCACAGACGTTAAAAAAAAATATATTGTTTATTTAAAAATTCACTATGGATTTTCAAAGCAACCCAGCACACAGGGATTTTAAGAGAAGTTTTAAAAGTGTCTTAGATATCTGTAAAAAATTCATAGTACAACAATTATAACGCTAACAATTTATTTTAAAGGGGTACATTCACTGACGATAAAATTTTATTTTATTGTTTATTTAAAAATTCTCTATTAATTTTCAAAGCCACCTAGCACTCAGGGATTTTAAGAGAAGCTTTAAAAGGGTCTTAGATATCTGTGAAAAATTCATAGTACAACAATTATAACGCTAACAATTTATTTACAGGGGTACATCCACTGACGTTAAAAAAATTTTTTATTGTTAATTTAAAAATTCACTATTCTTTTTGAAGCCACCCAGCACTCAGGTATTTTAAGAGAAACTTTAGAAGGGTTTTGGGTATCTGTTCCACTGCCAATAAGACTGCCACTGCCACTGCCACTGAGACAGCCATTGTCACTGGGACTGCCACTGAGACTGCCACTGCCACTGCCACTGCCACAGACATTGCCACTGAAACTGCTACTGAGACTGCCACTGAGACTGCCACTTAGAATTCCACTGCCACTGCCAATGAGACTGCCAATGAGACTGCCACTGAGACTGCCACAGAGAGTGCCACTGAGAGTGCCACTGAGAGTGCCACTGAGAGTGCCACTGAGAGTGACACCCAGAGTGCCACTGAGAGTGCCACTGAGAGTGCCACTGATAGTGCCACTGGGACTGCCACTGGGACTGCCACTGAGAGTGCCACTGAGTGCCACTGAGACTGCCACTGATAGTGCCACTGAGAGTGCCACTGAGAGTGCCACTGAGGGTGTCACTGAGAGTGCCACCGAGAGTACCACTGAGACTGCCACTGAGACTGCCACTGGGACTGCCACTGGGACTGCCACTGAGAGTGCTACTGAGAGTGCCACTGAGAGTGCCACTGAGAGTGCCACTGAGAGTGCCACTGAGAGTGCCACTGAGAGTGCCACTGAGAGTGTCACTGAGAGTGCCACTGAGAGTGCCACTGAGAGTGTCACTGAGAGTGCCACTGAGAGTGCCACTGAGAGTGTCACTGAGAGTGCCACTGAGAGTGTCACTGAGAGTGATACTGAGAGTGATACTGAGACTGCCACTGAGACTGCCACTGGGACTGCCACTGAGACTGCCACTGAGAGTGCCACTGAGAGTGCCACTGTGAGTGCCACTGAGAGTGTCACTGAGACTGCCACTGAGACTGCCACTGAGACTGCCACTGAGACTGCCACTGTTACTGCCACTGAGATTGCCACTGAGACTACCAGTGAGACTGCCACTGAGAGTGCCACTGAGACTGCCACTGAGAGTGCCACTGAGACTGCCACTGAAACTGCAACTAATACTGCCACTGAGACTGCCACCGAGACTGTCACTGTTAATGCCACTGAGATTGCCACTGAGACTACCAGTGAGACTGCCACTGAGATTGCCACTGAGAGTGCCACTGAGAGTGCCAATGAGACTGCCAATGAGACTGCCACTGGGACTGCCACTGAGATTGCCACTGAGACTGCCACTGAGAATGACACTGATAGTGCCACTGAGAGTGACACTGATAGTGCCACTGAAAGTGCCACTGAGAGTGCCACTGAGAATGAAACTGAGAGTGCCACTGAGAGTGCCACTGAAAGTGCCACTGAGACTGCCACTGAGACTGCCACTGAGAGTGCCACTGAGAGTGCCACTGAGAGTGCCACTGAGAGTGCCACTGAGAGTGCCACTGAGACTGCCACTGGGACTGCCACTGAGACTGCCACTGAGAGTGCCACTGAGAGTGCCACTGAGAGTGCCACTGAGAGTGCCACTGAGAGTGCCACTGAGAGTGCCACTGAGAGTGCCACTGAGACTGCCACTGAGAGTGCCACTGAGAGTGCCACTAAGAGTGCCACTGAGAGTGCCACTGAGAGTGCCACTGAGACTGCCACTGAGACTGCCATTGAGACTGCCACTGAGATTGCCACTGAGATTGCCACTGAGAGTGCCACTGAGAGTGCCACTGAGACTGCCACTGAGAGTGCCACTGAGGGTGCCACTGAGTGCCACTGAGACTGCCACTGATAGTGCCACTGAGAGTGCCACTGAGAGTGCCACTGAGACTGCCACTGAGAGTGCCACTGAGTGCCACTGAGACTGCCACTGATAGTGCCACTGAGAGTGCCACTGAGGGTGCCACTGAGAGTGCCACTGAGAGTGCCACTGAGAGTGCCACCGAGATTGCCACTGAGACTGCCACTGAGAGTGCCACTGAGAGTGCCACTGAGAGTGCCACTGAGAGTGCCACTGAGAGTGCCACTGAGAGTGCCACTGAGAGTGCCACTGAGAGTGCCACTGAGAGTGCCACTGAGAGTGCCACTGAGACTGCCACTGAGAGTGCCCCTGAGTGCCACTGAGACTGCCACTGATAGTGCCACTGAGGGTGCCACTGAGTGCCACTGAGACTGCCACTGATAGTGCCACTGAGAGTGCCACTGAGGGTGCCACTGAGAGTGCCACCGAGTGTGCCACTGAGAGTGCCACTGAGAGTGCCACTGAGAGTGCCACTGAGAGTGCCACTGAGTGTGCCACTGAGAGTGCCACTGAGAGTGCCACTGAGTGCCACTGAGACTGCCACTGATAGTGCCACTGAGAGTGCCACTGAGGGTGCCACTGAGAGTGCCACCGAGAGTGCCACTGAGACTGCCACTGAGAGTGCCACTGAGAGTGCCACTGAGAGTGCCACTGAGAGTGCCACTGAGAGTGCCACTGAGAGTGCCACTGAGAGTGCCACTGAGAGTGCCACCGAGATTGCCACTGAGACTGCCACTGAGAGTGCCACTGAGAGTGCCACTGAGAGTGCCACTGAGAGTGCCACTGAGAGTGCCACTGAGAGTGCCACTGAGAGTGCCACTGAGAGTGCCACTGAGAGTGCCACTGAGAGTGCCACTGAGACTGCCACTGAGAGTGCCACTGAGTGCCACTGAGACTGCCACTGATAGTGCCACTGATAGTGCCACTGAGAGTGCCACTGAGGGTGCCACTGAGAGTGCCACCGAGAGTGCCACTGAGACTGCCACTGAGAGTGCCACTGAGAGTGACACCGAGAGTGCCACTGAGAGTGCCACTGAGAGTGCCACTGAGAGTGCCACTGAGAGTGCCACTGAGAGTGCCACTGAGAATGCCACTGAGGGTGCCACTGAGACTGCCACTGAGAGTGCCACTGAGTGCCACTGAGACTGCCACTGATAGTGCCACTGAGAGTGCCACTGAGGGTGCCACTGAGAGTGCCACCGAGAGTGCCACTGAGACTGCCACTGAGACTGCCACTGGGACTGCCACTGGGACTGCCACAGAGTGCTACTGAGAGTGCCACTGAGAGTGCAACTGAGAGTGCCACTGAGACTGCCACTGGGACTGCCACTGACACTGCCACTGAGAGTGCCACTGAGAGTGCCACTGAGAGTGCCACTGAGAGTGCCACTGAGAGTGCCACTGAGAGTGTCACTGAGAGTGCCACTGAGACTGCCACTGTTACTGCCACTAAGATTGCCACTGAGACTACCAGTGAGACTGCCACTGAGAGTGCCACTGAGACTGCCACTGAGAGTGCCACTGAGACTGCCACTGAGACTGCCACTGAGACTGCAACTAATACTGCCACTGAGTCTGCCACCGAGACTGTCACTGTTACTGCCACTGAGATTGCCACTGAGACTACCAGTGAGACTGCCACTGAAATTGCCACTGAGAGTGCCACTGAGAGTGCCAATGAGACTGCCACTGGGAATGACACTGATAGTGCCACTGATAGTGCCACTGAGAGTGCCACTGAGAGTGCCACTGAGAGTGCCACTGAGAGTGCCACTGAGAATGAAACTGAGAGTGCCACTGAGAGTGCCACTGAAAGTGCCACTGAAAGTGCCACTGAGACTGCCACTGAGACTGCCACTGAGAGTGCCACTGAGAGTGCCACTGAGAGTGCCACTGAGACTGCCACTGGGACTGCCACTGAGAGTGCCACTGAGAGTGCCACTGAGACTGCCACTGGGACTGCCACTGAGACTGCCACTGAGACTGCCACTGAGACTGCCACTGTTACTGCCACTGAGATTGCCACTGAGACTACCAGTGAGACTGCCACTGAGAGTGCCACTGAGACTGCCACTGAGAGTGCCACTGAGACTGCCACTGAGACTGCCACTGAGACTGCAACTAATACTGCCACTGAGACTGCCACCGAGACTGTCACTGTTACTGCCAATGAGATTGCCACTGAGACTGCCACTGAGAGTGCCACTGAGATTGCCACTGAGACTGCCACTGATAGTGCCACTGAGAGTGCCACTGAGAGTGCCACTGAGAGTGCCACTGAGAGTGCCACGGAGAGTGCCACTGAGAGTGCCACCGAGATTGCCACTGAGACTGCCACTGAGAGTGCCACTGAGAGTGCCACTGAGAGTGCCACTGAGAGTGCCACTGAGAGTGCCACTGAGAGTGCCACTGAGAGTGCCACTGAGAGTGCCACTGAGACTGCCACTGAGAGTGCCACTGAGTGCCACTGAGACTGCCACTGATAGTGCCACTGAGGGTGCCACTGAGTGCCACTGAGACTGCCACTGATAGTGCCACTGAGAGTGCCACTGAGGATGCCACTGAGAGTGCCACCGAGAGTGCCACTGAGAGTGCCACTGAGAGTGCCACTGAGTGTGCCACTGAGAGTGCCACTGAGTGCCACTGAGACTGCCACTGATAGTGCCACTGAGAGTGCCACTGAGGGAGCCACTGAGAGTGCCACCGAGAGTGCCACTGAGACTGCCACTGAGAGTGCCACTGAGAGTGCCACTGAAAGTGCCACTGAGAGTGCCACTGAGAGTGCCACTGAGAGTGCCACTGAGAGTGCCACTGAGAGTGCCACCGAGATTGCCACTGAGACTGCCACTGAGAGTGCCACTGAGAGTGCCACTGAGAGTGCCACTGAGAGTGCCACTGAGAGTGCCACTGAGAGTGCCACTGAGAGTGCCACTGAGAGTGCCACTGAGAGTGCCACTGAGAGTGCCACTGAGTGCCACTGAGACTGCCACTGAGAGTGCCACTGAGGGTGCCACTGAGAGTGCCACCGAGAGTGCCACTGAGACTGCCACTGAGAGTGCCACTGAGAGTGCCACTGAGAGTGCCATTGAGAGTGCCACTGAGACTGCCACTGAGAGTGCCACTGAGACTGCCACTGATAGTGCCACTGAGAGTGCCACTGAGGGTGCCACTGAGAGTGCCACCGAGAGTGCCACCGAGAGTGCCACCGAGAGTGCCACTGAGAGTGCCACTGAGAGTGCCACTGAGAGTGCCACTGAAACTGCCACTGAGAGTGCCACTGAGAGTGCCACTGAGGGTGCCACTGAGAGTGCCACCGAGAGTGCCACTGAGAGTGCCACTGAGAGTGCCACTGAGGGTGCCACTGAGTGTGCCACTGAGAGTGCCACTGAGAGTGCCACTAAGACTGTCACTGAGACTGCCACTGAGACTGCCACTGAGACTGCCACTGAGACTGCCACTGAGACTGCCACAGAGACTGCCACTGAGCGTTTTAGGTATCGGTAAAAAATTCATAGTTCAACAATTATGGCGCTAACAATTTATTTTAAAGGGGTACATCCACTGACGTTTAAAAAAATTATTGTTAATTTAAAAATTCACTTTGCATTTTCAAAGCCACCCAGCATTCAGGGATTGTAAGAGAAGCTTTAGAAGGATCTTAGATATCTGCAAAAAATTCATAGTACAAAAATTATAACGCTAACAAATTATTTTAAAGAGGTATATTCTCTGACGTTAAAAAAATTTTTATTGTTAATTTGAAAATTCACTATGCATTTTTGAAGACACCCAGCAGTCAGGGATTTTAAGAGAAGCTTTAAAAGTGTCTTAAATATCTGTGAAAAATTCATAGTTCAACAATTATAACGCTAACAATTTATTTTAAAGGGGTATATCCACTGACGATAAAAAATTTTTTTATTGTAAATTTAAAAATTCACTATGCATTTTTGAAGACACCCAGCAGTCAGGGATTTTAAGAGAAGTTTTAAAAGTGTCTTAGGTATCTGCAAAAAATTCATAGTTCAACAATTATAACGCTAAATATTTATTTTAAAGGGGTACTTCCATTGACGTTAAAAAAAATTTTTATTGTTAATTTAAAAATTCACTATGGATTTTCAAAGCCATCCAGGAATCAGGGATTTTAAGAGAAGCTTTGAAAGTGTCTTAGATATCTGTAAAAAATTCATAGTTCAGCAATTGTAACGCTAACAATTTATTTTGAAGTGGTATATCCATTGACGTAAAAAAATATTTTATTGATAGTTTAAAAATTCACTATGCATTTTTGAAACCACTCAGTACTCAGAAATTTTAAGAGAAGCTTTAAAAGTGTCTTAGCTATCTGTGAAAAATTCGTAGTTCAACAATTATAAAGCTAATAATTTATTTTAAAGGTGTATATCCACTGACGTGAAAAATTTTTTTTATTGCTTTTTTAAAAATTCGCTATGAATTTTCCAAGCCACCTAGCACTCAGGGATTTTAAGAGAAGCTTTAAAAGTGTCTTAGATATCTGTAAAAAATTCATAGTACAACAATTATAACGCTAACAATTTATTATAAAGAGGTACATCCACTGACGTTAAAAAAAAAATTATTGTTAATTTAAAAATTCACTATGCATTTTTGAAGCCACCCAGCATTCAGGGATTGTAAGAGAAGCTTTAGAAGGATCTTAGATATCTGCAAAAAATTCATAGTACAAAAATTATAACGCTAACAAATTATTTTAAAGAGGTATATTCTCTGAAGTTAAAAAATTTTTTATTGTTAATTTGAAAATTCACTATGCATTTTTGAAGACACCCAGCAGTCAGGGATTTTAAGAGAAGCTTTAAAAGTGTCTTAGGTATCTGCAAAAAATTCATAGTTCAACAATTATAAAGCTAAATATTTATTTTAAAGGGGTACATCCATTGACGTTAAAAAAAATTTTTATTGTTAATTTAAAAATTCACTATGGATTTTCAAAGCCATCCAGGAATCAGGGATTTTAAGAGAAGCTTTGAAAGTGTCTTAGATATCTGTAAAAAATTCATAGTTCAGCAATTGTAACGCTAACAATTTATTTTGAAGTGGTATATCCATTGACGTTAAAAAAATATTTTATTGATAGTTTAAAAATTCACTATGCATTTTTGAAACCACTCAGTACTCAGAAATTTTAAGAGAAGCTTTAAAAGTGTCTTAGCTATCTGTGAAAAATTCGTAGTTCAACAATTATAACGCTAATAATTTATTTTAAAGGTGTATATCCACTGACGTGAAAAATTTTTTTTATTGCTTTTTTAAAAATTCGCTATGAATTTTCCAAGCCACCTAGCACTCAGGGATTTTAAGAGAAGCTTTAAAAGTGTCTTAGATATCTGTAAAAAATTCATAGTACAACAATTATAACGCTAACAATTTATTATAAAGAGGTACATCCACTGACGTTAAAAAAAAAATTATTGTTAATTCAAAAATTCACTATGCATTTTTGAAGCTACCCAGCACTCTGGAATTTTAAAGGAAGCTTTAGAAGTGTCTTAGGTAACTGTAAAAAATTCATGGTTCAACAATTATAACGCTAACAATTTATTATAAAGAGGTACATCCACTGACGTTAAAAAAAAAATTATTGTTAATTTAAAAATTCACTATGCATTTTTGAAGCTACCCAGCACTCTGAAATTTTAAAAGAAGCTTTAGAAGTGTCTTGGGTAACTACAAAAAATTCATGGTTCAACAATTATAACGCTAACAATTTATTTTAAAGGGGTATATTTACCGACGTGAAAAATTTTTTTATTGTTTATTTAAAAATCCACTATGAATTTTCTAAGCCACCCAGCACTCTGAAATTTTAAAGGAGGCTTTAGAAGTGTCTTAGGTAACTGTAAAAAATTCATGGTTCAACAATTATAACGCCAACAATTTATTTTAAAGGGGTATATTCACCGACGTGAAAAATTTTTTTATTGTTAATTTAAAAATCCACTATGGATTTTCTAAGCCACCCAGCACTCTGAAATTTTAAAGGAGGCTTTAGAAGTGTCTTAGGTAACTGTAAAAAATTCATGGTTCAACAATTATAACGCCAACAATTTATTTTAAAGGGGTATATTCACCGACGTGAAAAATTTTTTTATTGTTAATTTAAAAATTCACTATGGATTTTCCAAGCCACCCAGCACTCAGGGATTTTAAGTGAAACTTTAGAAGTGTCTTAGTTTTCTGTAAAAAATTCATAGTTCAACAATTATTACGCTAACCATTTATTTTAAAAAGGTACATCCACTGACGTTAAAAAAAATTTGTATTGTTAATTTAAAAATTCACTATGCATTTTTGAAGCCACCCAGCACTCAGGGATTTTAAGAGAAGCTTTAAAAGTGTCTCAAATATCTGTAAAAAATTCACAGTACAACAATTTTAACGCTAACAATTTATTATAAAGAGGTACATCCACTGACGTTAAAAAAAAAATATTGTTAATTTGAAAATTCACTATGCATTTTCGAAGCCACCCAGCATTCAGAAATTTTAACGGAAGCTTTAGAAGTGTCTTAGGTAACTGTAAAAAATTCATGGTTCAACAATTATAACGCTAACAATTTATTTTAAAGGGGTACATTCACTGACGTGAAAAAATTTTTTTATTGTTTATTTAAAAATTCACTATGGATTTTCAAAGAAACCCAGCACCCAGGGATTTTAAGAGAAGCTTTATAAGTGTCTTAGATATCTGTAAAAAATTCATAGTGCAACAATTATAACGCTAACAATTTATTTTAAAGGGGTACATCCACAGACGTTAAAAAAAAATATATTGTTTATTTAAAAATTCACTATGGATTTTCAAAGCAACCCAGCACACAGGGATTTTAAGAGAAGTTTTAAAAGTGTCTTAGATATCTGTAAAAAATTCATAGTACAACAATTATAACGCTAACAATTTATTTTAAAGGGGTACATTCACTGACGATAAAATTTTATTTTATTGTTTATTTAAAAATTCTCTATTAATTTTCAAAGCCACCTAGCACTCAGGGATTTTAAGAGAAGCTTTAAAAGGGTCTTAGATATCTGTGAAAAATTCATAGTACAACAATTATAACGCTAACAATTTATTTACAGGGGTACATCCACTGACGTTAAAAAAATTTTTTATTGTTAATTTAAAAATTCACTATTCTTTTTGAAGCCACCCAGCACTCAGGGATTTTAAGAGAAACTTTAGAAGGGTTTTGGGTATCTGTTCCACTGCCAATAAGACTGCCACTGCCACTGCCACTGAGACAGCCATTGTCACTGGGACTGCCACTGAGACTGCCACTGCCACTGCCACAGACATTGCCACTGAAACTGCTACTGAGACTGCCACTGAGACTGCCACTTAGAATTCCACTGCCACTGCCAATGAGACTGCCAATGAGACTGCCACTGAGACTGCCACTGAGACTGCCACAGAGAGTGCCACTGAGGGTGCCACTGAGAGTGCCACTGAGAGTGCCACTGAGAGTGACACCCAGAGTGCCACTGAGAGTGCCACTGAGAGTGCCACTGAGAGTGCCACTGAGAGTGCCACTGAGAATGCCACTGAGGGTGCCACTGAGACTGCCACTGAGTGCCACTGAGACTGCCACTGATAGTGCCACTGATAGTGCCACTGAGAGTGCCACTGAGAGTGCCACTGAGGGTGCCACTGAGAGTGCCACTGAGAGTGCCACTGAGAGTGCCACTGAGAGTGCCACTGAGAGTGCCACTGAGAGTGCCACTGAGTGTGCCACTGAGAGTGCCACTGAGAGTGCCACTGAGTGCCACTGAGACTGCCACTGATAGTGCCACTGAGAGTGCCACTGAGGGTGCCACTGAGAGTGCCACTGAGAGTGCCACTGAGAGTGCCACTGAGAGTGCCACTGAGTGTGCCACTGAGAGTGCCACTGAGAGTGCCACTGAGTGCCACTGAGACTGCCACTGATAGTGCCACTGAGAGTGCCACTGAGGGTGCCACTGAGAGTGCCACCGAGAGTGCCACTGAGACTGCCACTGAGAGTGCCACTGAGAGTGCCACTGAGAGTGCCACTGAGAGTGCCACTGAGAGTGCCACTGAGAGTGCCACTGAGAGTGCCACCGAGATTGCCACTGAGACTGCCACTGAGAGTGCCACTGAGAGTGCCACTGAGAGTGCCACTGAGAGTGCCACTGAGAGTGCCACTGAGAGTGCCACTGAGACTGCCACTGAGAGTGCCACTGAGTGCCACTGAGACTGCCACTGATAGTGCCACTGAGAGTGCCACTGAGGGTGCCACTGAGAGTGCCACCGAGAGTGCCACTGAGACTGCCACTGAGAGTGCCACTGAGAGTGCCACTGAGAGTGCCACTGAGAGTGCCAATGAGAGTGCCACTGAGACTGCCACTGGGAGTGCCACTGAGACTGCCACTGAGAGTGCCACTGAGGGTGCCACTGAGTGCCACTGAGACTGCCACTGATAGTGCCACTGAGAGTGCCACTGAGAGTGCCACTGAGGGTGCCACTGAGAGTGCCACCGAGAGTGCCACCGAGAGTGCCACTGAGAGTGCCACTGAGAGTGCCACTGAGAGTGCCACTGAAACTGCCACTGAGAGTGCCACTGAGGGTGCCACTGAGTGCCACTGAGACTGCCACTGAGAGTGCCACTGAGGGTGCCACTGAGAGTGCCACCGAGAGTGCCACTGAGAGTGCCACTGAGAGTGCCACTGAGAGTGCCACTGAGAGTGCCACTGAGTGTGCCACTGAGAGTGCCACTGAGAGTGCCACTGAGGGTGCCACTGAGTGCCACTGAGACTGCCACTGATAGTGCCACTGAGAGTGCCACTGAGAGTGCCACTGAGAGTGCCACTGAGAGTGCCACTGAGACTGCCACTGAGAGTGCCACTGAGACTGCCACTGATAGTGCCACTGAGAGTGCCACTGAGGGTGCCACTGAGAGTGCCACCGAGAGTGCCACCGAGAGTGCCACCGAGAGTGCCACTGAGAGTGCCACTGAGAGTGCCACTGAGAGTGCCACTGAGAGTGCCACTGAGAGTGCCACTGAAACTGCCACTGAGAGTGCCACTGAGAGTGCCACTGAGGGTGCCACTGAGAGTGCCACCGAGAGTGCCACTGAGAGTGCCACTGAGAGTGCCACTGAGGGTGCCACTGAGTGTGCCACTGAGAGTGCCACTGAGAGTGCCACTAAGACTGTCACTGAGACTGCCACTGAGACTGCCACTGAGACTGCCACTGAGACTGCCACAGAGACTGCCACTGAGCGTTTTAGGTATCGGTAAAAAATTCATAGTTCAACAATTATGGCGCTAACAATTTATTTTAAAGGGGTACATCCACTGACGTTTAAAAAAATTATTGTTAATTTAAAAATTCACTTTGCATTTTCAAAGCCACCCAGCATTCAGGGATTGTAAGAGAAGCTTTAGAAGGATCTTAGATATCTGCAAAAAATTCATAGTACAAAAATTATAACGCTAACAAATTATTTTAAAGAGGTATATTCTCTGACGTTAAAAAAATTTTTATTGTTAATTTGAAAATTCACTATGCATTTTTGAAGACACCCAGCAGTCAGGGATTTTAAGAGAAGCTTTAAAAGTGTCTTAAATATCAGTGAAAAATTCATAGTTCAACAATTATAACGCTAACAATTTATTTTAAAGGGGTATATCCACTGACGATAAAAAATTTTTTTATTGTAAATTTAAAAATTCACTATGCATTTTTGAAGACACCCAGCAGTCAGGGATTTTAAGAGAAGTTTTAAAAGTGTCTTAGGTATCTGCAAAAAATTCATAGTTCAACAATTATAACGTTAAATATTTATTTTAAAGGGGTACTTCCATTGACGTTAAAAAAAATTTTTATTGTTAATTTAAAAATTCACTATGGATTTTCAAAGCCATCCAGGAATCAGGGATTTTAAGAGAAGCTTTGAAAGTGTCTTAGATATCTGTAAAAAATTCATAGTTCAGCAATTGTAACGCTAACAATTTATTTTGAAGTGGTATATCCATTGACGTAAAAAAATATTTTATTGATAGTTTAAAAATTCACTATGCATTTTTGAAACCACTCAGTACTCAGAAATTTTAAGAGAAGCTTTAAAAGTGTCTTAGCTATCTGTGAAAAATTCGTAGTTCAACAATTATAACGCTAATAATTTATTTTAAAGGTGTATATCCACTGACGTGAAAAATTTTTTTTATTGCTTTTTTAAAAATTCGCTATGAATTTTCCAAGCCACCTAGCACTCAGGGATTTTAGGAGAAGCTTTAAAAGTGTCTTAGATATCTGTAAAAAATTCATAGTACAACAATTATAACGCTAACAATTTATTAAAAAGAGGTACATCAACTGACGTTAAAAAAAAAAATTATTGTTAATTCAAAAATTCACTATGCATTTTTGAAGTTACCCAGCACTCTGGAATTTTAAAGGAAGCTTTAGAAGTGTCTTAGGTAACTGTAAAAAATTCATGGTTCAACAATTATAACGCTAACAATTTATTTTAAAGGGGTATATTTACCGACGTGAAAAATTTTTTTATTGTTTATTTAAAAATCCACTATGGATTTTCTAAGCCACCCAGCACTCTGAAATTTTAAAGGAGGCTTTAGAAGTGTCTTAGGTAACTGTAAAAAATTCATGGTTCAACAATTATAACGCCAACAATTTATTTTAAAGGGGTATATTCACCGACGTGAAAATTTTTTTTATTGTTAATTTAAAAATCCACTATGGATTTTCTAAGCCACCCAGCACTCTGAAATTTTAAAGGAGGCTTTAGAAGTGTCTTAGGTAACTGTAAAAAATTCATGGTTCAACAATTATAACGCCAACAATTTATTTTAAAGGGGTATATTCACCGACGTGAAAAATTTTTTTACTGTTAATTTAAAAATTCACTATGGATTTTCCAAGCCACCCAGCACTCAGGGATTTTAAGTGAAACTTTAGAAGTGTCTTAGGTTTCTGTAAAAAATTCATAGTTCAACAATTATTACGCTAACCATTTATTTTAAAAAGGTACATCCACTGACGTTAAAAAAAATTTGTATTGTTAATTTAAAAATTCACTATGCATTTTTGAAGCCACCCAGCACTCAGGGATTTTAAGAGAAGCTTTAAAAGTGTCTCAAATATCTGTAAAAAATTCATAGTACAACAATTTTAACGCTAACAATTTATTATAAAGAGGTACATCCACTGACGTTAAAAAAAAAATATTGTTAATTTGAAAATTCACTATGCATTTTCGAAGCCACCCAGCATTCAGAAATTTTAACGGAAGCTTTAGAAGTGTCTTAGGTAACTGTAAAAAATTCATGGTTCAACAATTATAACGCTAACAATTTATTTTAAAGGGGTACATTCACTGACGTGAAAAAATTTTTTTATTGTTTATTTAAAAATTCACTATGGATTTTCAAAGAAACCCAGCACCCAGGAATTTTAAGAGAAGCTTTATAAGTGTCTTAGATATCTGTAAAAAATTCATAGTGCAACAATTATAACGCTAACAATTTATTTTAAAGGGGTACATCCACAGACGTTAAAAAAAAATATATTGTTTATTTAAAAATTCACTATGGATTTTCAAAGCAACCCAGCACACAGGGATTTTAAGAGAAGTTTTAAAAGTGTCTTAGATATCTGTAAAAAATTCATAGTACAACAATTATAACGCTAACAATTTATTTTAAAGGGGTACATTCACTGACGATAAAATTTTATTTTATTGTTTATTTAAAAATTCTCTATTAATTTTCAAAGCCACCTAGCACTCAGGGATTTTAAGAGAAGCTTTAAAAGGGTCTTAGATATCTGTGAAAAATTCATAGTACAACAATTATAACGCTAACAATTTATTTACAGGGGTACATCCACTGACGTTAAAAAAATTTTTTATTGTTAATTTAAAAATTCACTATTCTTTTTGAAGCCACCCAGCACTCAGGGATTTTAAGAGAAACTTTAGAAGGGTTTTGGGTATCTGTTCCACTGCCAATAAGACTGCCACTGCCACTGCCACTGAGACAGCCATTGTCACTGGGACTGCCACTGAGACTGCCACTGCCACTGCCACAGACATTGCCACTGAAACTGCTACTGAGACTGCCACTGAGACTGCCACTTAGAATTCCACTGCCACTGCCAATGAGACTGCCAATGAGACTGCCACTGAGACTGCCACTGAGACTGCCACAGAGAGTGCCACTGAGAGTGCCACTGAGAGTGCCACTGAGAGTGCCACTGAGAGTGCCACTGAGAGTGACACCCAGAGTGCCACTGAGAGTGCCACTGAGAGTGCCACTGAGAGTGCCACTGAGAGTGCCACTGAGAGTGCCACTGAGAGTGCCACTGAGAATGCCACTGAGGGTGCCACTGAGACTGCCACTGAGAGTGCCACTGAGTGCCACTGAGACTTCCACTGATAGTGCCACTGAGAGTGCCACTGAGAGTGCCACTGAGGGTGCCACTGAGAGTGCCACCGAGAGTGCCACTGAGACTGCCACTGAGACAGCCACTGGGACTGCCACTGACACTGCCACTGAGAGTGCCACTGAGAGTGCCACTGAGAGTGCCACTGAGAGTGCCACTGAGAATGTCACTGAAAGTGCCACTGAGAGTGTCACTGAGAGTGATACTGAGAGTGATACTGAGACTGCCACTGAGACTGCCACTGAGAGTGCCACTGAAAGTGCCACTGAGAGTGCCACTGAAAGTGTTACTGAGAGTGCCACTGAGAGTGTCACTGAAAGTGCCACTGAGAGTGTCACTGAGAGTGATACTGAGAGTGATACTGAGACTGCCACTGAGACTGCCACTGGGACTGCCACTGAGACTGCCACTGAGAGTGCCACTGAGAGTGCCACTGTGAGTGCCACTGAGAGTGTCACTGAGACTGCCACTGAGACTGCCACTGAGACTGCCACTGGGACTGCCACTGACACTGCCACTGAGAGTGCCACTGAGAGTGCCACTGAGAGTGCCACTGAGAGTGCCACTGAGAGTGCCACTGAGAGTGTCACTGAGAGTGCCACTGAGAGTGTCACTGAGAGTGATACTGAGAGTGATACTGAGACTGCCACTGAGACTGCCACTGGGACTGCCACTGAGACTGCCACTGAGAGTGCCACTGAGAGTGCCACTGTGAGTGCCACTGAGAGTGTCACTGAGACTGCCACTGAGACTGCCACTGAGACTGCCACTGAGACTGCCACTGAGAGTGCCACTGAGACTGCCACTGAGACTGCCACTGAGACTGCAACTAATACTGCCACTGAGACTGCCACCGAGACTGTCACTGTTAATGCCACTGAGTTTGCCACTGAGACTACCAGTGAGACTGCCACTGAGATTGCCACTGAGAGTGCCACTGAGAGTGCCAATGAGACTGCCAATGAGACTGCCACTGGGACTGCCACTGAGATTGCCACTGAGACTGCCACTGAGAATGTCACTGATAGTGCCACTGAGAGTGACACTGATAGTGCCACTGAGAGTGCCACTGAGAGTGCCACTGAGAATGAAACTGAGAGTGCCACTGAGAGTGCCACTGAAAGTGCCACTGAAAGTGCCACTGAGACTGCCACTGAGACTGCCACTGAGAGTGCCACTGAGAGTGCCACTGAGTGTGCCACTGAGAGTGCCACTGAGAGTGCCACTGAGACTGCCACTGGGACTGGCACTGAGACTGCCACTGAGAGTGCCACTGAGACTGCCACTGAGACTGCCACTGAGAGTGCCACTGAGAGTGCCACTGAGAGTGCCACTGAGAGTGCCACTGAGAGTGCCACTGAGAGTGCCACCGAGATTGCCACTGAGAGTGCCACCGAGAGTGCCACTGAGAGTGCCACTGAGAGTGCCACTAAGAGTGCCACTGAGAGTGCCACTGAGAGTGCCACTGAGACTGCCACTGAGACTGCCATTGAGACTGCCACTGAGATTGCCACTGAGATTGCCACTGAGAATGCCACTGAGAGTGCCACTGAGACTGCCACTGAGAGTGCCACTGAGGGTGCCACTGAGTGCCACTGAGACTGCCACTGATAGTGCCACTGAGAGTGCCACTGAGAGTGCCACTGAGAGTGCCACGGAGAGTGCCACTGAGAGTGCCACCGAGATTGCCACTGAGACTGCCACTGAGAGTGCCACTGAGAGTGCCACTGAGAGTGCCACTGAGAGTGCCACTGAGAGTGCCACTGAGAGTGCCACTGAGAGTGCCACTGAGAGTGCCACTGAGAGTGCCACTGAGAGTGCCACTGAGAGTGCCACTGAGACTGCCACTGAGAGTGCCACTGAGTGCCACTGAGACTGCCACTGATAGTGCCACTGAGGGTGCCACTGAGTGCCACTGAGACTGCCACTGATAGTGCCACTGAGAGTGCCACTGAGGATGCCACTGAGAGTGCCACCGAGAGTGCCACTGAGAGTGCCACTGAGAGTGCCACTGAGTGTGCCACTGAGAGTGCCACTGAGTGCCACTGAGACTGCCACTGATAGTGCCACTGAGAGTGCCACTGAGGGAGCCACTGAGAGTGCCACCGAGAGTGCCACTGAGACTGCCACTGAGAGTGCCACTGAGAGTGCCACTGAAAGTGCCACTGAGAGTGCCACTGAGAGTGCCACTGAGAGTGCCACTGAGAGTGCCACCGAGATTGCCACTGAGACTGCCACTGAGAGTGCCACTGAGAGTGCCACTGAGAGTGCCACTGAGAGTGCCACTGAGAGTGCCACTGAGAGTGCCACTGAGAGTGCCACTGAGAGTGCCACTGAGAGTGCCACTGAGTGCCACTGAGACTGCCACTGAGAGTGCCACTGAGGGTGCCACTGAGAGTGCCACCGAGAGTGCCACTGAGACTGCCACTGAGAGTGCCACTGAGAGTGCCACTGAGAGTGCCATTGAGAGTGCCACTGAGACTGCCACTGAGAGTGCCACTGAGACTGCCACTGATAGTGCCACTGAGAGTGCCACTGAGGGTGCCACTGAGAGTGCCACCGAGAGTGCCACCGAGAGTGCCACCGAGAGTGCCACCGAGAGTGCCACTGAGAGTGCCACTGAGAGTGCCACTGAGAGTGCCACTGAAACTGCCACTGAGAGTGCCACTGAGAGTGCCACTGAGGGTGCCACTGAGAGTGCCACCGAGAGTGCCACTGAGAGTGCCACTGAGAGTGCCACTGAGGGTGCCACTGAGTGTGCCACTGAGAGTGCCACTGAGAGTGCCACTAAGACTGTCACTGAGACTGCCACTGAGACTGCCACTGAGACTGCCACTGAGACTGCCACTGAGACTGCCACAGAGACTGCCACTGAGCGTTTTAGGTATCGGTAAAAAATTCATAGTTCAACAATTATGGCGCTAACAATTTATTTTAAAGGGGTACATCCACTGACGTTTAAAAAAATTATTGTTAATTTAAAAATTCACTTTGCATTTTCAAAGCCACCCAGCATTCAGGGATTGTAAGAGAAGCTTTAGAAGGATCTTAGATATCTGCAAAAAATTCATAGTACAAAAATTATAACGCTAACAAATTATTTTAAAGAGGTATATTCTCTGACGTTAAAAAAATTTTTATTGTTAATTTGAAAATTCACTATGCATTTTTGAAGACACCCAGCAGTCAGGGATTTTAAGAGAAGCTTTAAAAGTGTCTTAAATATCTGTGAAAAATTCATAGTTCAACAATTATAACGCTAACAATTTATTTTAAAGGGGTATATCCACTGACGATAAAAAATTTTTTTATTGTAAATTTAAAAATTCACTATGCATTTTTGAAGACACCCAGCAGTCAGGGATTTTAAGAGAAGTTTTAAAAGTGTCTTAGGTATCTGCAAAAAATTCATAGTTCAACAATTATAACGCTAAATATTTATTTTAAAGGGGTACTTCCATTGACGTTAAAAAAAATTTTTATTGTTAATTTAAAAATTCACTATGGATTTTCAAAGCCATCCAGGAATCAGGGATTTTAAGAGAAGCTTTGAAAGTGTCTTAGATATCTGTAAAAAATTCATAGTTCAGCAATTGTAACGCTAACAATTTATTTTGAAGTGGTATATCCATTGACGTAAAAAAATATTTTATTGATAGTTTAAAAATTCACTATGCATTTTTGAAACCACTCAGTACTCAGAAATTTTAAGAGAAGCTTTAAAAGTGTCTTAGCTATCTGTGAAAAATTCGTAGTTCAACAATTATAAAGCTAATAATTTATTTTAAAGGTGTATATCCACTGACGTGAAAAATTTTTTTTATTGCTTTTTTAAAAATTCGCTATGAATTTTCCAAGCCACCTAGCACTCAGGGATTTTAAGAGAAGCTTTAAAAGTGTCTTAGATATCTGTAAAAAATTCATAGTACAACAATTATAACGCTAACAATTTATTATAAAGAGGTACATCCACTGACGTTAAAAAAAAAATTATTGTTAATTTAAAAATTCACTATGCATTTTTGAAGCCACCCAGCATTCAGGGATTGTAAGAGAAGCTTTAGAAGGATCTTAGATATCTGCAAAAAATTCATAGTACAAAAATTATAACGCTAACAAATTATTTTAAAGAGGTATATTCTCTGAAGTTAAAAAAATTTTTATTGTTAATTTGAAAATTCACTATGCATTTTTGAAGACACCCAGCAGTCAGGGATTTTAAGAGAAGCTTTAAAAGTGTCTTAGGTATCTGCAAAAAATTCATAGTTCAACAATTATAAAGCTAAATATTTATTTTAAAGGGGTACATCCATTGACGTTAAAAAAAATTTTTATTGTTAATTTAAAAATTCACTATGGATTTTCAAAGCCATCCAGGAATCAGGGATTTTAAGAGAAGCTTTGAAAGTGTCTTAGATATCTGTAAAAAATTCATAGTTCAGCAATTGTAACGCTAACAATTTATTTTGAAGTGGTATATCCATTGACGTTAAAAAAATATTTTATTGATAGTTTAAAAATTCACTATGCATTTTTGAAACCACTCAGTACTCAGAAATTTTAAGAGAAGCTTTAAAAGTGTCTTAGCTATCTGTGAAAAATTCGTAGTTCAACAATTATAACGCTAATAATTTATTTTAAAGGTGTATATCCACTGACGTGAAAAATTTTTTTTATTGCTTTTTTAAAAATTCGCTATGAATTTTCCAAGCCACCTAGCACTCAGGGATTTTAAGAGAAGCTTTAAAAGTGTCTTAGATATCTGTAAAAAATTCATAGTACAACAATTATAACGCTAACAATTTATTATAAAGAGGTACATCCACTGACGTTAAAAAAAAAAATTATTGTTAATTCAAAAATTCACTATGCATTTTTGAAGATACCCAGCACTCTGGAATTTTAAAGGAAGCTTTAGAAGTGTCTTAGGTAACTGTAAAAAATTCATGGTTCAACAATTATAACGCTAACAATTTATTATAAAGAGGTACATCCACTGACGTTAAAAAAAAAATTATTGTTAATTTAAAAATTCACTATGCATTTTTGAAGCTACCCAGCACTCTGAAATTTTAAAAGAAGCTTTAGAAGTGTCTTGGGTAACTACAAAAAATTCATAGTTCAACAATTATAACGCTAACAATTTATTTTAAAGGGGTATATTTACCGACGTGAAAAATTTTTTTATTGTTTATTTAAAAATCCACTATGGATTTTCTAAGCCACCCAGCACTCTGAAATTTTAAAGGAGGCTTTAGAAGTGTCTTAGGTAACTGTAAAAAATTCATGGTTCAACAATTATAACGCCAACAATTTATTTTAAAGGGGTATATTCACCGACGTGAAAAATTTTTTTATTGTTAATTTAAAAATCCACTATGGATTTTCTAAGCCACCCAGCACTCTGAAATTTTAAAGGAGGCTTTAGAAGTGTCTTAGGTAACTGTAAAAAATTCATGGTTCAACAATTATAACGCCAACAATTTATTTTAAAGGGGTATATTCACCGACGTGAAAAATTTTTTTATTGTTAATTTAAAAATTCACTATGGATTTTCCAAGCCACCCAGCACTCAGGGATTTTAAGTGAAACTTTAGAAGTGTCTTAGTTTTCTGTAAAAAATTCATAGTTCAACAATTATTACGCTAATCATTTATTTTAAAAAGGTACATCCACTGACGTTAAAAAAAATTTGTATTGTTAATTTAAAAATTCACTATGCATTTTTGAAGCCACCCAGCACTCAGGGATTTTAAGAGAAGCTTTAAAAGTGTCTCAAATATCTGTAAAAAATTCATAGTACAACAATTTTAACGCTAACAATTTATTATAAAGAGGTACATCCACTGACGTTAAAAAAAAAATATTGTTAATTTGAAAATTCACTATGCATTTTCGAAGCCACCCAGCATTCAGAAATTTTAACGGAAGCTTTAGAAGTGTCTTAGGTAACTGTAAAAAATTCATGGTTCAACAATTATAACGCTAACAATTTATTTTAAAGGGGTACATTCACTGACGTGAAAAAATATTTTTATTGTTTATTTAAAAATTCACTATGGATTTTCAAAGAAACCCAGCACCCAGGGATTTTAAGAGAAGCTTTATAAGTGTCTTAGATATCTGTAAAAAATTCATAGTGCAACAATTATAACGCTAACAATTTATTTTAAAGGGGTACATCCACAGACGTTAAAAAAAAATATATTGTTTATTTAAAAATTCACTATGGATTTTCAAAGCAACCCAGCACACAGGGATTTTAAGAGAAGTTTTAAAAGTGTCTTAGATATCTGTAAAAAATTCATAGTACAACAATTATAACGCTAACAATTTATTTTAAAGGGGTACATTCACTGACGATAAAATTTTATTTTATTGTTTATTTAAAAATTCTCTATTAATTTTCAAAGCCACCTAGCACTCAGGGATTTTAAGAGAAGCTTTAAAAGGGTCTTAGATATCTGTGAAAAATTCATAGTACAACAATTATAACGCTAACAATTTATTTACAGGGGTACATCCACTGACGTTAAAAAAATTTTTTATTGTTAATTTAAAAATTCACTATTCTTTTTGAAGCCACCCAGCACTCAGGGATTTTAAGAGAAACTTTAGAAGGGTTTTGGGTATCTGTTCCACTGCCAATAAGACTGCCACTGCCACTGCCACTGAGACAGCCATTGTCACTGGGACTGCCACTGAGACTGCCACTGCCACTGCCACAGACATTGCCACTGAAACTGCTACTGAGACTGCCACTGAGACTGCCACTTAGAATTCCACTGCCACTGCCAATGAGACTGCCAATGAGACTGCCACTGAGACTGCCACTGAGACTGCCACAGAGAGTGCCACTGAGGGTGCCACTGAGAGTGCCACTGAGAGTGCCACTGAGAGTGACACCCAGAGTGCCACTGAGAGTGCCACTGAGAGTGCCACTGAGAGTGCCACTGAGAATGCCACTGAGGGTGCCACTGAGACTGCCACTGAGTGCCACTGAGACTGCCACTGATAGTGCCACTGATAGTGCCACTGAGAGTGCCACTGAGAGTGCCACTGAGGGTGCCACTGAGAGTGCCACTGAGAGTGCCACTGAGAGTGCCACTGAGAGTGCCACTGAGAGTGCCACTGAGTGTGCCACTGAGAGTGCCACTGAGAGTGCCACTGAGTGCCACTGAGACTGCCACTGATAGTGCCACTGAGAGTGCCACTGAGGGTGCCACTGAGAGTGCCACTGAGAGTGCCACTGAGAGTGCCACTGAGAGTGCCACTGAGTGTGCCACTGAGAGTGCCACTGAGAGTGCCACTGAGTGCCACTGAGACTGCCACTGATAGTGCCACTGAGAGTGCCACTGAGGGTGCCACTGAGAGTGCCACCGAGAGTGCCACTGAGACTGCCACTGAGAGTGCCACTGAGAGTGCCACTGAGAGTGCCACTGAGAGTGCCACTGAGAGTGCCACTGAGAGTGCCACCGAGATTGCCACTGAGACTGCCACTGAGAGTGCCACTGAGAGTGCCACTGAGAGTGCCACTGAGAGTGCCACTGAGAGTGCCACTGAGAGTGCCACTGAGACTGCCACTGAGAGTGCCACTGAGTGCCACTGAGACTGCCACTGATAGTGCCACTGAGAGTGCCACTGAGGGTGCCACTGAGAGTGCCACCGAGAGTGCCACTGAGACTGCCACTGAGAGTGCCACTGAGAGTGCCACTGAGAGTGCCACTGAGAGTGCCAATGAGAGTGCCACTGAGACTGCCACTGGGAGTGCCACTGAGACTGCCACTGAGAGTGCCACTGAGGGTGCCACTGAGTGCCACTGAGACTGCCACTGATAGTGCCACTGAGAGTGCCACTGAGAGTGCCACTGAGGGTGCCACTGAGAGTGCCACCGAGAGTGCCACCGAGAGTGCCACTGAGAGTGCCACTGAGAGTGCCACTGAGAGTGCCACTGAAACTGCCACTGAGAGTGCCACTGAGGGTGCCACTGAGTGCCACTGAGACTGCCACTGAGAGTGCCACTGAGGGTGCCACTGAGAGTGCCACCGAGAGTGCCACTGAGAGTGCCACTGAGAGTGCCACTGAGAGTGCCACTGAGAGTGCCACTGAGTGTGCCACTGAGAGTGCCACTGAGAGTGCCACTGAGGGTGCCACTGAGTGCCACTGAGACTGCCACTGATAGTGCCACTGAGAGTGCCACTGAGAGTGCCACTGAGAGTGCCACTGAGAGTGCCACTGAGACTGCCACTGAGAGTGCCACTGAGACTGCCACTGATAGTGCCACTGAGAGTGCCACTGAGGGTGCCACTGAGAGTGCCACCGAGAGTGCCACCGAGAGTGCCACCGAGAGTGCCACTGAGAGTGCCACTGAGAGTGCCACTGAGAGTGCCACTGAGAGTGCCACTGAAACTGCCACTGAGAGTGCCACTGAGAGTGCCACTGAGGGTGCCACTGAGAGTGCCACCGAGAGTGCCACTGAGAGTGCCACTGAGAGTGCCACTGAGGGTGCCACTGAGTGTGCCACTGAGAGTGCCACTGAGAGTGCCACTAAGACTGTCACTGAGACTGCCACTGAGACTGCCACTGAGACTGCCACTGAGACTGCCACAGAGACTGCCACTGAGCGTTTTAGGTATCGGTAAAAAATTCATAGTTCAACAATTATGGCGCTAACAATTTATTTTAAAGGGGTACATCCACTGACGTTTAAAAAAATTATTGTTAATTTAAAAATTCACTTTGCATTTTCAAAGCCACCCAGCATTCAGGGATTGTAAGAGAAGCTTTAGAAGGATCTTAGATATCTGCAAAAAATTCATAGTACAAAAATTATAACGCTAACAAATTATTTTAAAGAGGTATATTCTCTGACGTTAAAAAAATTTTTATTGTTAATTTGAAAATTCACTATGCATTTTTGAAGACACCCAGCAGTCAGGGATTTTAAGAGAAGCTTTAAAAGTGTCTTAAATATCAGTGAAAAATTCATAGTTCAACAATTATAACGCTAACAATTTATTTTAAAGGGGTATATCCACTGACGATAAAAAATTTTTTTATTGTAAATTTAAAAATTCACTATGCATTTTTGAAGACACCCAGCAGTCAGGGATTTTAAGAGAAGTTTTAAAAGTGTCTTAGGTATCTGCAAAAAATTCATAGTTCAACAATTATAACGTTAAATATTTATTTTAAAGGGGTACTTCCATTGACGTTAAAAAAAATTTTTATTGTTAATTTAAAAATTCACTATGGATTTTCAAAGCCATCCAGGAATCAGGGATTTTAAGAGAAGCTTTGAAAGTGTCTTAGATATCTGTAAAAAATTCATAGTTCAGCAATTGTAACGCTAACAATTTATTTTGAAGTGGTATATCCATTGACGTAAAAAAATATTTTATTGATAGTTTAAAAATTCACTATGCATTTTTGAAACCACTCAGTACTCAGAAATTTTAAGAGAAGCTTTAAAAGTGTCTTAGCTATCTGTGAAAAATTCGTAGTTCAACAATTATAACGCTAATAATTTATTTTAAAGGTGTATATCCACTGACGTGAAAAATTTTTTTTATTGCTTTTTTAAAAATTCGCTATGAATTTTCCAAGCCACCTAGCACTCAGGGATTTTAGGAGAAGCTTTAAAAGTGTCTTAGATATCTGTAAAAAATTCATAGTACAACAATTATAACGCTAACAATTTATTAAAAAGAGGTACATCAACTGACGTTAAAAAAAAAAATTATTGTTAATTCAAAAATTCACTATGCATTTTTGAAGTTACCCAGCACTCTGGAATTTTAAAGGAAGCTTTAGAAGTGTCTTAGGTAACTGTAAAAAATTCATGGTTCAACAATTATAACGCTAACAATTTATTTTAAAGGGGTATATTTACCGACGTGAAAAATTTTTTTATTGTTTATTTAAAAATCCACTATGGATTTTCTAAGCCACCCAGCACTCTGAAATTTTAAAGGAGGCTTTAGAAGTGTCTTAGGTAACTGTAAAAAATTCATGGTTCAACAATTATAACGCCAACAATTTATTTTAAAGGGGTATATTCACCGACGTGAAAATTTTTTTTATTGTTAATTTAAAAATCCACTATGGATTTTCTAAGCCACCCAGCACTCTGAAATTTTAAAGGAGGCTTTAGAAGTGTCTTAGGTAACTGTAAAAAATTCATAGTTCAACAATTATTACGCTAACCATTTATTTTAAAAAGGTACATCCACTGACGTTAAAAAAAATTTGTATTGTTAATTTAAAAATTCACTATGCATTTTTGAAGCCACCCAGCACTCAGGGATTTTAAGAGAAGCTTTAAAAGTGTCTCAAATATCTGTAAAAAATTCATAGTACAACAATTTTAACGCTAACAATTTATTATAAAGAGGTACATCCACTGACGTTAAAAAAAAAATATTGTTAATTTGAAAATTCACTATGCATTTTCGAAGCCACCCAGCATTCAGAAATTTTAACGGAAGCTTTAGAAGTGTCTTAGGTAACTGTAAAAAATTCATGGTTCAACAATTATAACGCTAACAATTTATTTTAAAGGGGTACATTCACTGACGTGAAAAAATTTTTTTATTGTTTATTTAAAAATTCACTATGGATTTTCAAAGAAACCCAGCACCCAGGAATTTTAAGAGAAGCTTTATAAGTGTCTTAGATATCTGTAAAAAATTCATAGTGCAACAATTATAACGCTAACAATTTATTTTAAAGGGGTACATCCACAGACGTTAAAAAAAAATATATTGTTTATTTAAAAATTCACTATGGATTTTCAAAGCAACCCAGCACACAGGGATTTTAAGAGAAGTTTTAAAAGTGTCTTAGATATCTGTAAAAAATTCATAGTACAACAATTATAACGCTAACAATTTATTTTAAAGGGGTACATTCACTGACGATAAAATTTTATTTTATTGTTTATTTAAAAATTCTCTATTAATTTTCAAAGCCACCTAGCACTCAGGGATTTTAAGAGAAGCTTTAAAAGGGTCTTAGATATCTGTGAAAAATTCATAGTACAACAATTATAACGCTAACAATTTATTTACAGGGGTACATCCACTGACGTTAAAAAAATTTTTTATTGTTAATTTAAAAATTCACTATTCTTTTTGAAGCCACCCAGCACTCAGGGATTTTAAGAGAAACTTTAGAAGGGTTTTGGGTATCTGTTCCACTGCCAATAAGACTGCCACTGCCACTGCCACTGAGACAGCCATTGTCACTGGGACTGCCACTGAGACTGCCACTGCCACTGCCACAGACATTGCCACTGAAACTGCTACTGAGACTGCCACTGAGACTGCCACTTAGAATTCCACTGCCACTGCCAATGAGACTGCCAATGAGACTGCCACTGAGACTGCCACTGAGACTGCCACAGAGAGTGCCACTGAGGGTGCCACTGAGAGTGCCACTGAGAGTGCCACTGAGAGTGACACCCAGAGTGCCACTGAGAGTGCCACTGAGAGTGCCACTGAGAGTGCCACTGAGAATGCCACTGAGGGTGCCACTGAGACTGCCACTGAGTGCCACTGAGACTGCCACTGATAGTGCCACTGATAGTGCCACTGAGAGTGCCACTGAGAGTGCCACTGAGGGTGCCACTGAGAGTGCCACTGAGACTGCCACTGAGACTGCCACAGAGAGTGCCACTGAGAGTGCCACTGAGAGTGCCACTGAGAGTGCCACTGAGAGTGCCACTGAGAGTGACACCCAGAGTGCCACTGAGAGTGCCACTGAGAGTGCCACTGAGAGTGCCACTGAGAGTGCCACTGAGAGTGCCACTGAGAATGCCACTGAGGGTGCCACTGAGACTGCCACTGAGAGTGCCACTGAGTGCCACTGAGACTTCCACTGATAGTGCCACTGAGAGTGCCACTGAGAGTGCCACTGAGGGTGCCACTGAGAGTGCCACCGAGAGTGCCACTGAGACTGCCACTGAGACAGCCACTGGGACTGCCACTGACACTGCCACTGAGAGTGCCACTGAGAGTGCCACTGAGAGTGCCACTGAGAGTGCCACTGAGAATGTCACTGAGAGTGCCACTGAGAGTGTCACTGAGAGTGATACTGAGAGTGATACTGAGACTGCCACTGAGACTGCCACTGAGAGTGCCACTGAAAGTGCCACTGAGAGTGCCACTGAAAGTGTTACTGAGAGTGCCACTGAGAGTGTCACTGAAAGTGCCACTGAGAGTGTCACTGAGAGTGATACTGAGAGTGATACTGAGACTGCCACTGAGACTGCCACTGGGACTGCCACTGAGACTGCCACTGAGAGTGCCACTGAGAGTGCCACTGTGAGTGCCACTGAGAGTGTCACTGAGACTGCCACTGAGACTGCCACTGAGACTGCCACTGGGACTGCCACTGACACTGCCACTGAGAGTGCCACTGAGAGTGCCACTGAGAGTGCCACTGAGAGTGCCACTGAGAGTGCCACTGAGAGTGTCACTGAGAGTGCCACTGAGAGTGTCACTGAGAGTGATACTGAGAGTGATACTGAGACTGCCACTGAGACTGCCACTGGGACTGCCACTGAGACTGCCACTGAGAGTGCCACTGAGAGTGCCACTGTGAGTGCCACTGAGAGTGTCACTGAGACTGCCACTGAGACTGCCACTGAGACTGCCACTGAGACTGCCACTGAGAGTGCCACTGAGACTGCCACTGAGACTGCCACTGAGACTGCAACTAATACTGCCACTGAGACTGCCACCGAGACTGTCACTGTTAATGCCACTGAGTTTGCCACTGAGACTACCAGTGAGACTGCCACTGAGATTGCCACTGAGAGTGCCACTGAGAGTGCCAATGAGACTGCCAATGAGACTGCCACTGGGACTGCCACTGAGATTGCCACTGAGACTGCCACTGAGAATGTCACTGATAGTGCCACTGATAGTGCCACTGAGAGTGCCACTGAGAGTGCCACTGAGAATGAAACTGAGAGTGCCACTGAGAGTGCCACTGAAAGTGCCACTGAAAGTGCCACTGAGACTGCCACTGAGACTGCCACTGAGAGTGCCACTGAGAGTGCCACTGAGTGTGCCACTGAGAGTGCCACTGAGAGTGCCACTGAGACTGCCACTGGGACTGCCACTGAGACTGCCACTGAGAGTGCCACTGAGACTGCCACTGAGACTGCCACTGAGAGTGCCACTGAGAGTGCCACTGAGAGTGCCACTGAGAGTGCCACTGAGAGTGCCACTGAGAGTGCCACTGAGAGTGCCACCGAGATTGCCACTGAGAGTGCCACCGAGAGTGCCACTGAGAGTGCCACTGAGAGTGCCACTAAGAGTGCCACTGAGAGTGCCACTGAGAGTGCCATTGAGACTGCCACTGAGACTGCCATTGAGACTGCCACTGAGATTGCCACTGAGATTGCCACTGAGAATGCCACTGAGAGTGCCACTGAGACTGCCACTGAGAGTGCCACTGAGGGTGCCACTGAGTGCCACTGAGACTGCCACTGATAGTGCCACTGAGAGTGCCACTGAGAGTGCCACTGAGACTGCCACTGAGAGTGCCACTGAGTGCCACTGAGACTGCCACTGATAGTGCCACTGAGAGTGCCACTGAGGGTGCCACTGAGAGTGCCACTGAGAGTGCCACCGAGATTGCCACTGAGACTGCCACTGAGAGTGCCACTGAGAGTGCCACTGAGAGTGCCACTGAGAGTGCCACTGAGAGTGCCACCGAGAGTGCCACTGAGAGTGCCACTGAGACTGCCACTGAGACTGCCACTGGGACTGCCACAGAGTGCTACTGAGAGTGCCACTGAGAGTGCAACTGAGAGTGCCACTGAGACTGCCACTGGGACTGCCACTGACACTGCCACTGAGAGTGCCACTGAGAGTGCCACTGAGAGTGCCACTGAGAGTGCCACTGAGAGTGCCACTGAGAGTGTCACTGAGAGTGCCACTGAGACTGCCACTGTTACTGCCACTAAGATTGCCACTGAGACTACCAGTGAGACTGCCACTGAGAGTGCCACTGAGACTGCCACTGAGAGTGCCACTGAGACTGCCACTGAGACTGCCACTGAGACTGCAACTAATACTGCCACTGAGACTGCCACCGAGACTGTCACTGTTACTGCCACTGAGATTGCCACTGAGACTACCAGTGAGACTGCCACTGAAATTGCCACTGAGAGTGCCACTGAGAGTGCCAATGAGACTGCCACTGGGACTGCCACTGAGATTGCCACTGAGACTGCCACTGAGAATGACACTGATAGTGCCACTGATAGTGCCACTGAGAGTGCCACTGAGAGTGCCACTGAGAGTGCCACTGAGAATGAAACTGAGAGTGCCACTGAGAGTGCCACTGAAAGTGCCACTGAAAGTGCCACTGAGACTGCCACTGAGACTGCCACTGAGAGTGCCACTGAGAGTGCCACTGAGAGTGCCACTGAGAGTGCCACTGAGACTGCCACTGGGACTGCCACTGAGAGTGCCACTGAGAGTGCCACTGAGACTGCCACTGGGACTGCCACTGAGACTGCCACTGAGACTGCCACTGAGACTGCCACTGTTACTGCCACTGAGATTGCCACTGAGACTACCAGTGAGACTGCCACTGAGAGTGCCACTGAGACTGCCACTGAGAGTGCCACTGAGACTGCCACTGAGACTGCCACTGAGACTGCAACTAATACTGCCACTGAGACTGCCACCGAGACTGTCACTGTTACTGCCACTGAGATTGCCACTGAGACTGCCACTGAGAGTGCCACTGAGATTGCCACTGAGACTGACACTGATAGTGCCACTGAGAGTGCCACTGAGAGTGCCACTGAGAGTGCCACTGAGAGTGCCACGGAGAGTGCCACTGAGAGTGCCACCGAGATTGCCACTGAGACTGCCACTGAGAGTGCCACTGAGAGTGCCACTGAGAGTGCCACTGAGAGTGCCACTGAGAGTGCCACTGAGGGTGCCACTGAGAGTGCCACTGAGAGTGCCACTGAGAGTGCCACTGAGACTGCCACTGAGAGTGCCACTGAGTGCCACTGAGACTGCCACTGATAGTGCCACTGAGGGTGCCACTGAGTGCCACTGAGACTGCCACTGATAGTGCCACTGAGAGTGCCACTGAGGATGCCACTGAGAGTGCCACCGAGAGTGCCACTGAGAGTGCCACTGAGAGTGCCACTGAGTGTGCCACTGAGAGTGCCACTGAGTGCCACTGAGACTGCCACTGATAGTGCCACTGAGAGTGCCACTGAGAGTGCCACTGAGAGTGCCACTGAGACTGCCACTGAGAGTGCCACTGAGTGCCACTGAGACTGCCACTGAGAGTGCCACTGAGGGTGCCACTGAGAGTGCCACCGAGAGTGCCACTGAGACTGCCACTGAGAGTGCCACTGAGAGTGCCACTGAGAGTGCCACTGAGAGTGCCATTGAGAGTGCCACTGAGACTGCCACTGAGAGTGCCACTGAGACTGCCACTGATAGTGCCACTGAGAGTGCCACTGAGGGTGCCACTGAGAGTGCCACCGAGAGTGCCACCGAGAGTGCCACCGAGAGTGCCACTGAGAGTGCCACTGAGAGTGCCACTGAGAGTGCCACTAAAACTGCCACTGAGAGTGCCACTGAGAGTGCCACTGAGGGTGCCACTGAGAGTGCCACCGAGAGTGCCACTGAGAGTGCCACTGAGAGTGCCACTGAGGGTGCCACTGAGTGTGCCACTGAGAGTGCCACTGAGAGTGCCACTAAGACTGTCACTGAGACTGCCACTGAGACTGCCACTGAGACTGCCACTGAGACTGCCACTGAGACTGCCACTGAGACTGCCACAGAGACTGCCACTGAGCGTTTTAGGTATCGGTAAAAAATTCATAGTTCAACAATTATGGCGCTAACAATTTATTTTAAAGGGGTACATCCACTGACGTTTAAAAAAATTATTGTTAATTTAAAAATTCACTTTGCATTTTCAAAGCCACCCAGCATTCAGGGATTGTAAGAGAAGCTTTAGAAGGATCTTAGATATCTGCAAAAAATTCATAGTACAAAAATTATAACGCTAACAAATTATTTTAAAGAGGTATATTCTCTGACGTTAAAAAAATTTTTATTGTTAATTTGAAAATTCACTATGCATTTTTGAAGACACCCAGCAGTCAGGGATTTTAAGAGAAGCTTTAAAAGTGTCTTAAATATCTGTGAAAAATTCATAGTTCAACAATTATAACGCTAACAATTTATTTTAAAGGGGTATATCCACTGACGATAAAAAATTTTTTTATTGTAAATTTAAAAATTCACTATGCATTTTTGAAGACACCCAGCAGTCAGGGATTTTAAGAGAAGTTTTAAAAGTGTCTTAGGTATCTGCAAAAAATTCATAGTTCAACAATTATAACGCTAAATATTTATTTTAAAGGGGTACTTCCATTGACGTTAAAAAAAATTTTTATTGTTAATTTAAAAATTCACTATGGATTTTCAAAGCCATCCAGGAATCAGGGATTTTAAGAGAAGCTTTGAAAGTGTCTTAGATATCTGTAAAAAATTCATAGTTCAGCAATTGTAACGCTAACAATTTATTTTGAAGTGGTATATCCATTGACGTAAAAAAATATTTTATTGATAGTTTAAAAATTCACTATGCATTTTTGAAACCACTCAGTACTCAGAAATTTTAAGAGAAGCTTTAAAAGTGTCTTAGCTATCTGTGAAAAATTCGTAGTTCAACAATTATAACGCTAATAATTTATTTTAAAGGTGTATATCCACTGACGTGAAAAATTTTTTTTATTGCTTTTTTAAAAATTCGCTATGAATTTTCCAAGCCACCTAGCACTCAAGGATTTTAAGAGAAGCTTTAAAAGTGTCTTAGATATCTGTAAAAAATTCATAGTACAACAATTATAACGCTAACAATTTATTATAAAGAGGTACATCCACTGACGTTAAAAAAAAAATTATTGTTAATTTAAAAATTCACTATGCATTTTTGAAGCCACCCAGCATTCAGGGATTGTAAGAGAAGCTTTAGAAGGATCTTAGATATCTGCAAAAAATTCATAGTACAAAAATTATAACGCTAACAAATTATTTTAAAGAGGTATATTCTCTGAAGTTAAAAAAATTTTTATTGTTAATTTGAAAATTCACTATGCATTTTTGAAGACACCCAGCAGTCAAGGATTTTAAGAGAAGCTTTAAAAGTGTCTTAGGTATCTGCAAAAAATTCATAGTTCAACAATTATAAAGCTAAATATTTATTTTAAAGGGGTACATCCATTGACGTTAAAAAAAATTTTTATTGTTAATTTAAAAATTCACTATGGATTTTCAAAGCCATCCAGGAATCAGGGATTTTAAGAGAAGCTTTGAAAGTGTCTTAGATATCTGTAAAAAATTCATAGTTCAGCAATTGTAACGCTAACAATTTATTTTGAAGTGGTATATCCATTGACGTTAAAAAAATATTTTATTGATAGTTTAAAAATTCACTATGCATTTTTGAAACCACTCAGTACTCAGAAATTTTAAGAGAAGCTTTAAAAGTGTCTTAGCTATCTGTGAAAAATTCGTAGTTCAACAATTATAACGCTAATAATTTATTTTAAAGGTGTATATCCACTGACGTGAAAAATTTTTTTTATTGCTTTTTTAAAAATTCGCTATGAATTTTCCAAGCCACCTAGCACTCAGGGATTTTAAGAGAAGCTTTAAAAGTGTCTTAGATATCTGTAAAAAATTCATAGTACAACAATTATAACGCTAACAATTTATTATAAAGAGGTACATCCACTGACGTTAAAAAAAAAAATTATTGTTAATTCAAAAATTCACTATGCATTTTTGAAGCTACCCAGCACTCTGGAATTTTAAAGGAAGCTTTAGAAGTGTCTTAGGTAACTGTAAAAAATTCATGGTTCAACAATTATAACGCTAACAATTTATTATAAAGAGGTACATCCACTGACGTTAAAAAAAAAATTATTGTTAATTTAAAAATTCACTATGCATTTTTGAAGCTACCCAGCACTCTGAAATTTTAAAAGAAGCTTTAGAAGTGTCTTGGGTAACTACAAAAAATTCATGGTTCAACAATTATAACGCTAACAATTTATTTTAAAGGTGTATATCCACTGACGTGAAAAATTTTTTTTATTGCTTTTTTAAAAATTCGCTATGAATTTTCCAAGCCACCTAGCACTCAGGGATTTTAAGAGAAGCTTTAAAAGTGTCTTAGATATCTGTAAAAAATTCATGGTTCAACAATTATAACGCCAACAATTTATTTTAAAGGGGTATATTCACCGACGTGAAAAATTTTTTTATTGTTAATTTAAAAATCCACTATGGATTTTCTAAGCCACCCAGCACTCTGAAATTTTAAAGGAGGCTTTAGAAGTGTCTTAGGTAACTGTAAAAAATTCATGGTTCAACAATTATAACGCCAACAATTTATTTTAAAGGGGTATATTCACCGACGTGAAAAATTTTTTTATTGTTAATTTAAAAATTCACTATGGATTTTCCAAGCCACCCAGCACTCAGGGATTTTAAGAGAAACTTTAGAAGTGTCTTAGGTTTCTGTAAAAAATTCATAGTTCAACAATTATTACGCTAACCATTTATTTTAAAAAGGTACATCCACTGACGTTAAAAAAAAATTTGTATTGTTAATTTAAAAATTCACTATGCATTTTTGAAGCCACCCAGCACTCAGGGATTTTAAGAGAAGCTTTAAAAGTGTCTCAAATATCTGTAAAAAATTCATAGTACAACAATTTTAACGCTAACAATTTATTATAAAGAGGTACATCCACTGACGTTAAAAAAAAAATATTGTTAATTTGAAAATTCACTATGCATTTTCGAAGCCACCCAGCATTCAGAAATTTTAACGGAAGCTTTAGAAGTGTCTTAGGTAACTGTAAAAAATTCATGGTTCAACAATTATAACGCTAACAATTTATTTTAAAGGGGTACATTCACTGACGTGAAAAAATTTTTTTATTGTTTATTTAAAAATTCACTATGGATTTTCAAAGAAACCCAGCACCCAGGGATTTTAAGAGAAGCTTTATAAGTGTCTTAGATATCTGTAAAAAATTCATAGTGCAACAATTATAACGCTAACAATTTATTTTAAAGGGGTACATCCACAGACGTTAAAAAAAAATATATTGTTTATTTAAAAATTCACTATGGATTTTCAAAGCAACCCAGCACACAGGGATTTTAAGAGAAGTTTTAAAAGTGTCTTAGATATCTGTAAAAAATTCATAGTACAACAATTATAACGCTAACAATTTATTTTAAAGGGGTACATTCACTGACGATAAAATTTTATTTTATTGTTTATTTAAAAATTCTCTATTAATTTTCAAAGCCACCTAGCACTCAGGGATTTTAAGAGAAGCTTTAAAAGGGTCTTAGATATCTGTGAAAAATTCATAGTACAACAATTATAACGCTAACAATTTATTTACAGGGGTACATCCACTGACGTTAAAAAAATTTTTTATTGTTAATTTAAAAATTCACTATTCTTTTTGAAGCCACCCAGCACTCAGGGATTTTAAGAGAAACTTTAGAAGGGTTTTGGGTATCTGTTCCACTGCCAATAAGACTGCCACTGCCACTGCCACTGAGACAGCCATTGTCACTGGGACTGCCACTGAGACTGCCACTGCCACTGCCACAGACATTGCCACTGAAACTGCTACTGAGACTGCCACTGAGACTGCCACTTAGAATTCCACTGCCACTGCCAATGAGACTGCCAATGAGACTGCCACTGAGACTGCCACTGAGACTGCCACAGAGAGTGCCACTGAGGGTGCCACTGAGAGTGCCACTGAGAGTGCCACTGAGAGTGACACCCAGAGTGCCACTGAGAGTGCCACTGAGAGTGCCACTGAGAGTGCCACTGAGAGTGCCACTGAGAGTGCCACTGAGAATGCCACTGAGGGTGCCACTGAGACTGCCACTGAGTGCCACTGAGACTGCCACTGATAGTGCCACTGATAGTGCCACTGAGAGTGCCACTGAGAGTGCCACTGAGGGTGCCACTGAGAGTGCCACTGAGAGTGCCACTGAGAGTGCCACTGAGAGTGCCACTGAGAGTGCCACTGAGAGTGCCACTGAGAGTGCCACTGAGTGTGCCACTGAGAGTGCCACTGAGAGTGCCACTGAGTGCCACTGAGACTGCCACTGATAGTGCCACTGAGAGTGCCACTGAGGGTGCCACTGAGAGTGCCACTGAGAGTGCCACTGAGAGTGCCACTGAGAGTGCCACTGAGTGTGCCACTGAGAATGCCACTGAGAGTGCCACTGAGTGCCACTGAGACTGCCACTGATAGTGCCACTGAGAGTGCCACTGAGGGTGCCACTGAGAGTGCCACCGAGAGTGCCACTGAGACTGCCACTGAGAGTGCCACTGAGAGTGCCACTGAGAGTGCCACTGAGAGTGCCACTGAGAGTGCCACTGAGAGTGCCACTGAGAGTGCCACCGAGATTGCCACTGAGACTGCCACTGAGAGTGCCACTGAGAGTGCCACTGAGAGTGCCACTGAGAGTGCCACTGAGAGTGCCACTGAGAGTGCCACTGAGAGTGCCACTGAGACTGCCACTGAGAGTGCCACTGAGTGCCACTGAGACTGCCACTGATAGTGCCACTGAGAGTGCCACTGAGGGTGCCACTGAGAGTGCCACCGAGAGTGCCACTGAGACTGCCACTGAGAGTGCCACTGAGAGTGCCACTGAGAGTGCCACTGAGAGTGCCATTGAGAGTGCCACTGAGACTGCCACTGGGAGTGCCACTGAGACTGCCACTGAGAGTGCCACTGAGGGTGCCACTGAGTGCCACTGAGACTGCCACTGATAGTGCCACTGAGAGTGCCACTGAGAGTGCCACTGAGGGTGCCACTGAGAGTGCCACCGAGAGTGCCACCGAGAGTGCCACTGAGAGTGCCACTGAGAGTGCCACTGAGAGTGCCACTGAAACTGCCACTGAGAGTGCCACTGAGGGTGCCACTGAGTGCCACTGAGACTGCCACTGAGAGTGCCACTGAGGGTGCCACTGAGAGTGCCACCGAGAGTGCCACTGAGAGTGCCACTGAGAGTGCCACTGAGAGTGCCACTGAGAGTGCCACTGAGTGTGCCACTGAGAGTGCCACTGAGAGTGCCACTGAGGGTGCCACTGAGTGCCACTGAGACTGCCACTGATAGTGCCACTGAGAGTGCCACTGAGAGTGCCACTGAGAGTGCCACTGAGACTGCCACTGAGAGTGCCACTGAGACTGCCACTGATAGTGCCACTGAGAGTGCCACTGAGGGTGCCACTGAGAGTGCCACCGAGAGTGCCACCGAGAGTGCCACCGAGAGTGCCACTGAGAGTGCCACTGAGAGTGCCACTGAGAGTGCCACTGAGAGTGCCACTGAAACTGCCACTGAGAGTGCCACTGAGAGTGCCACTGAGGGTGCCACTGAGAGTGCCACCGAGAGTGCCACTGAGAGTGCCACTGAGAGTGCCACTGAGGGTGCCACTGAGTGTGCCACTGAGAGTGCCACTGAGAGTGCCACTAAGACTGTCACTGAGACTGCCACTGAGACTGCCACTGAGACTGCCACTGAGACTGCCACAGAGACTGCCACTGAGCGTTTTAGGTATCGGTAAAAAATTCATAGTTCAACAATTATGGCGCTAACAATTTATTTTAAAGGGGTACATCCACTGACGTTTAAAAAAATTATTGTTAATTTAAAAATTCACTTTGCATTTTCAAAGCCACCCAGCATTCAGGGATTGTAAGAGAAGCTTTAGAAGGATCTTAGATATCTGCAAAAAATTCATAGTACAAAAATTATAACGCTAACAAATTATTTTAAAGAGGTATATTCTCTGACGTTAAAAAAATTTTTATTGTTAATTTGAAAATTCACTATGCATTTTTGAAGACACCCAGCAGTCAGGGATTTTAAGAGAAGCTTTAAAAGTGTCTTAAATATCTGTGAAAAATTCATAGTTCAACAATTATAACGCTAACAATTTATTTTAAAGGGGTATATCCACTGACGATAAAAAATTTTTTTATTGTAAATTTAAAAATTCACTATGCATTTTTGAAGACACCCAGCAGTCAGGGATTTTAAGAGAAGTTTTAAAAGTGTCTTAGGTATCTGCAAAAAATTCATAGTTCAACAATTATAACGTTAAATATTTATTTTAAAGGGGTACTTCCATTGACGTTAAAAAAAATTTTTATTGTTAATTTAAAAATTCACTATGGATTTTCAAAGCCATCCAGGAATCAGGGATTTTAAGAGAAGCTTTGAAAGTGTCTTAGATATCTGTAAAAAATTCATAGTTCAGCAATTGTAACGCTAACAATTTATTTTGAAGTGGTATATCCATTGACGTAAAAAAATATTTTATTGATAGTTTAAAAATTCACTATGCATTTTTGAAACCACTCAGTACTCAGAAATTTTAAGAGAAGCTTTAAAAGTGTCTTAGCTATCTGTGAAAAATTCGTAGTTCAACAATTATAACGCTAATAATTTATTTTAAAGGTGTATATCCACTGACGTGAAAAATTTTTTTTATTGCTTTTTTAAAAATTCGCTATGAATTTTCCAAGCCACCTAGCACTCAGGGATTTTAAGAGAAGCTTTAAAAGTGTCTTAGATATCTGTAAAAAATTCATAGTACAACAATTATAACGCTAACAATTTATTAAAAAGAGGTACATCAACTGACGTTAAAAAAAAAAATTATTGTTAATTCAAAAATTCACTATGCATTTTTGAAGTTACCCAGCACTCTGGAATTTTAAAGGAAGCTTTAGAAGTGTCTTAGGTAACTGTAAAAAATTCATGGTTCAACAATTATAACGCTAACAATTTATTTTAAAGGGGTATATTTACCGACGTGAAAAATTTTTTTATTGTTTATTTAAAAATCCACTATGGATTTTCTAAGCCACCCAGCACTCTGAAATTTTAAAGGAGGCTTTAGAAGTGTCTTAGGTAACTGTAAAAAATTCATGGTTCAACAATTATAACGCCAACAATTTATTTTAAAGGGGTATATTCACCGACGTGAAAATTTTTTTTATTGTTAATTTAAAAATCCACTATGGATTTTCTAAGCCACCCAGCACTCTGAAATTTTAAAGGAGGCTTTAGAAGGGTCTTAGGTAACTGTAAAAAATTCATGGTTCAACAATTATAACGCCAACAATTTATTTTAAAGGGGTATATTCACCGACGTGAAAAATTTTTTTACTGTTAATTTAAAAATTCACTATGGATTTTCCAAGCCACCCAGCACTCAGGGATTTTAAGTGAAACTTTAGAAGTGTCTTAGGTTTCTGTAAAAAATTCATAGTTCAACAATTATTACGCTAACCATTTATTTTAAAAAGGTACATCCACTGACGTTAAAAAAAATTTGTATTGTTAATTTAAAAATTCACTATGCATTTTTGAAGCCACCCAGCACTCAGGGATTTTAAGAGAAGCTTTAAAAGTGTCTCAAATATCTGTAAAAAATTCATAGTACAACAATTTTAACGCTAACAATTTATTATAAAGAGGTACATCCACTGACGTTAAAAAAAAAATATTGTTAATTTGAAAATTCACTATGCATTTTCGAAGCCACCCAGCATTCAGAAATTTTAACGGAAGCTTTAGAAGTGTCTTAGGTAACTGTAAAAAATTCATGGTTCAACAATTATAACGCTAACAATTTATTTTAAAGGGGTACATTCACTGACGTGAAAAAATTTTTTTATTGTTTATTTAAAAATTCACTATGGATTTTCAAAGAAACCCAGCACCCAGGGATTTTAAGAGAAGCTTTATAAGTGTCTTAGATATCTGTAAAAAATTCATAGTGCAACAATTATAACGCTAACAATTTATTTTAAAGGGGTACATCCACAGACGTTAAAAAAAAATATATTGTTTATTTAAAAATTCACTATGGATTTTCAAAGCAACCCAGCACACAGGGATTTTAAGAGAAGTTTTAAAAGTGTCTTAGATATCTGTAAAAAATTCATAGTACAACAATTATAACGCTAACAATTTATTTTAAAGGGGTACATTCACTGACGATAAAATTTTATTTTATTGTTTATTTAAAAATTCTCTATTAATTTTCAAAGCCACCTAGCACTCAGGGATTTTAAGAGAAGCTTTAAAAGGGTCTTAGATATCTGTGAAAAATTCATAGTACAACAATTATAACGCTAACAATTTATTTACAGGGGTACATCCACTGACGTTAAAAAAATTTTTTATTGTTAATTTAAAAATTCACTATTCTTTTTGAAGCCACCCAGCACTCAGGGATTTTAAGAGAAACTTTAGAAGGGTTTTGGGTATCTGTTCCACTGCCAATAAGACTGCCACTGCCACTGCCACTGAGACAGCCATTGTCACTGGGACTGCCACTGAGACTGCCACTGCCACTGCCACAGACATTGCCACTGAAACTGCTACTGGGACTGCCACTGAGACTGCCACTTAGAATTCCACTGCCACTGCCAATGAGACTGCCAATGAGACTGCCACTGAGACTGCCACTGAGACTGCCACAGAGAGTGCCACTGAGAGTGCCACTGAGAGTGCCACTGAGAGTGCCACTGAGAGTGCCACTGAGAGTGACACCCAGAGTGCCACTGAGAGTGCCACTGAGAGTGCCACTGAGAGTGCCACTGAGAGTGCCACTGAGAATGCCACTGAGGGTGCCACTGAGACTGCCACTGAGAGTGCCACTGAGTGCCACTGAGACTTCCACTGATAGTGCCACTGAGAGTGCCACTGAGAGTGCCACTGAGGGTGCCACTGAGAGTGCCACCGAGAGTGCCACTGAGACTGCCACTGAGACAGCCACTGGGACTGCCACTGACACTGCCACTGAGAGTGCCACTGAGAGTGCCACTGAGAGTGCCACTGAGGGTGCCACTGAGAGTGCCACTGAGAGTGCCACTGAGAGTGCCACTGAGAGTGCCACTGAGTGTGCCACTGAAAGTGCCACTGAGAGTGCCACTGAGTGCCACTGAGACTGCCACTGATAGTGCCACTGAGAGTGCCACTGAGGGTGCCACTGAGAGTGCCACTGAAAGTGCCACTGAAAGTGCCACTGAGACTGCCACTGAGACTGCCACTGAGAGTGCCACTGAGAGTGCCACTGAGTGTGCCACTGAGAGTGCCACTGAGAGTGCCACTGAGACTGCCACTGGGACTGCCACTGAGACTGCCACTGAGAGTGCCACTGAGACTGCCACTGAGACTGCCACTGAGAGTGCCACTGAGAGTGCCACTGAGAGTGCCACTGAGAGTGCCACTGAGAGTGCCACTGAGAGTGCCACTGAGAGTGCCACCGAGATTGCCACTGAGAGTGCCACCGAGAGTGCCACTGAGAGTGCCACTGAGAGTGCCACTAAGAGTGCCACTGAGAGTGCCACTGAGAGTGCCACTGAGACTGCCACTGAGACTGCCATTGAGACTGCCACTGAGATTGCCACTGAGATTGCCACTGAGAATGCCACTGAGAGTGCCACTGAGACTGCCACTGAGAGTGCCACTGAGGGTGCCACTGAGTGCCACTGAGACTGCCACTGATAGTGCCACTGAGAGTGCCACTGAGAGTGCCACTGAGACTGCCACTGAGAGTGCCACTGAGTGCCACTGAGACTGCCACTGATAGTGCCACTGAGAGTGCCACTGAGGGTGCCACTGAGAGTGCCACTGAGAGTGCCACTGAGAGTGCCACCGAGATTGCCACTGAGACTGCCACTGAGAGTGCCACTGAGAGTGCCACTGAGAGTGCCACTGAGAGTGCCACTGAGAGTGCCACTGAGAGTGCCACTGAGAGTGCCACTGAGACTGCCACTGAGAGTGCCCCTGAGTGCCACTGAGACTGCCACTGATAGTGCCACTGAGGGTGCCACTGAGTGCCACTGAGAGTGCCACTGAGAGTGCCACTGAGAGTGCCACTGAGAGTGCCACTGAGTGTGCCACTGAGAGTGCCACTGAGAGTGCCACTGAGTGCCACTGAGACTGCCACTGATAGTGCCACTGAGAGTGCCACTGAGGGTGCCACTGAGAGTGCCACCGAGAGTGCCACTGAGACTGCCACTGAGAGTGCCACTGAGAGTGCCACTGAGAGTGCCACTGAGAGTGCCACTGAGAGTGCCACTGAGAGTGCCACTGAGAGTGCCACTGAGAGTGCCACCGAGATTGCCACTGAGACTGCCACTGAGAGTGCCACTGAGAGTGCCACTGAGAGTGCCACTGAAAGTGCCACTGAGAGTGCCACTGAGAGTGCCACTGAGAGTGCCACTGAGACTGCCACTGAGAGTGCCACTGAGTGCCACTGAGACTGCCACTGAGAGTGCCACTGAGAGTGCCACTGAGAGTGCCACTGAGAGTGCCATTGAGAGTGCCACTGAGACTGCCACTGGGAGTGCCACTGAGACTGCCACTGAGAGTGCCACTGAGGGTGCCACAAAGTGCCACTGAGACTGCCACTGATAGTGCCACTGAGAGTGCCACTGAGAGTGCCACTGAGAGTGCCACCGAGATTGCCACTGAGACTGCCACTGAGAGTGCCACTGAGAGTGCCACTGAGAGTGCCACTGAAAGTGCCACTGAGAGTGCCACTGAGAGTGCCACTGAGAGTGCCACTGAGAGTGCCACTGAGAGTGCCACCGAGAGTGCCACTGAGACTGCCACTGAGAGTGCCACTGAGAGTGCCACTGAGAGTGCCACTGAGAGTGCCATTGAGAGTGCCACTGAGACTGCCACTGGGAGTGCCACTGAGACTGCCACTGAGAGTGCCACTGAGGGTGCCACAAAGTGCCACTGAGACTGCCACTGATAGTGCCACTGAGAGTGCCACTGAGAGTGCCACTGAGGGTGCCACTGAGAGTGCCACCGAGAGTGCCACCGAGAGTGCCACTGAGACTGCCACTGAGAGTGCCACTGAGAGTGCCACTGAGAGTGCCACTGAGAGTGCCATTGAGAGTGCCACTGAGACTGCCACTGGGAGTGCCACTGAGACTGCCACTGAGAGTGCCACTGAGGGTGCCACAAAGTGCCACTGAGACTGCCACTGATAGTGCCACTGAGAGTGCCACTGAGAGTGCCACTGAGGGTGCCACTGAGAGTGCCACTGAGAGTGCCACTGAGAGTGCTACTGAAACTGCCACTGAGAGTGCCACTGAGGGTGCCACTGAGTGCCACTGAGACTGCCACTGATAGTGCCACTGAGAGTGCCACTGAGGGTGCCACTGAGAGTGCCACCGAGAGTGCCACTGAGAGTGCCACTGAGAGTGCCACTGAGAGTGCCACTGAGTGTGCCACTGAGAGTGCCACTGAGAGTGCCACTAAGACTGCCACTGAGACTGCCACTGAGACTGCCACTGAGACTGCCACTGAGACTGCCACAGAGACTGCCACTGAGACTGCCACTGAGCGTTTTATGTATCGGTAAAAAATTTATAGTTCAACAATTATGGCGCTAACAATTTATTTTAAAGGGGTACATCCACTGACGTTTAAAAAAATTATTGTTAATTTAAAAATTCACTTTGCATTTTCAAAGCCACCCAGCATTCAGGGATTGTAAGAGAAGCTTTAGAAGGATCTTAGATATCTGCAAAAAATTCATAGTACAAAAATTATAACGCTAACAAATTATTTTAAAGAGGTATATTCTATGAAGTTAAAAAAATTTTTATTGTTAATTTGAAAATTCACTATGCATTTTTGAAGACACCCAGCAGTCAGGGATTTTAAGAGAAGCTTTAAAAGTGTCTTAAATATCTGTGAAAAATTCATAGTTCAACAATTATAACGCTAACAATTTATTTTAAAGGGGTATATCCACTGACGATAAAAAAATTTTTTATTGTAAATTTAAAAATTCACTATGCATTTTTGAATACACCCAGCAGTCAGGGATTTTAAGAAAAGTTTTAAAAGTGTCTTAGGTATCTGTAAAAAATTCATAGTTCAACAATTGTAACGCTAACAATTTATTTTGAAGTGGTATATCCATTGACGTTAAAAAAATATTTTATTGATAATTTAAAAATTCACTATGCATTTTTGAAACCACTCAGTACTCAGAAATTTTAAGAGAAGCTTTAAAAGTGTCTTAGCTATCTGTGAAAAATTCGTAGTTCAACAATTATAACGCTAATACTTTATTTTAAAGGTGTATATCCCTGACGTGAAAAATTTTTTTTATTGCTTTTTTAAAAATTCGCTATGAATTTTCCAAGCCAACTAGCACTCAGGGATTTTAAGAGAAGCTTTAAAAGTGTCTTAGATATCTGTAAAAAATTCATAGTACAACAATTATAACGCTAACAATTTATTAAAAAGAGGTACATCCACTGACGTTAAAAAAAAAAATTATTGTTAATTCAAAAATTCACTATGCATTTTTGAAGCTACCCAGCACTCTGGAATTTTAAAGGAAGCTTTAGAAGTGTCTTAGGTAACTGTAAAAAATTCATCGTTCAACAATTATAACGCTAACAATTTATTATAAAGAGGTACATCCACTGACGTTAAAAAAAAAATTATTGTTAATTTAAAAATTCACTATGCATTTTTGAAGCTACCCAGCACTCTGGAATTTTAAAGGAAGCTTTAGAAGTGTCTTAGGTAACTGTAAAAAATTCATGGTTCAACAATTATAACGCTAACAATTTATTATAAAGAGGTACATCCACTGACGTTAAAAAAAAATTATTGTTAATTTAAAAATTCACTATGCATTTTTGAAGCTACCCAGCACTCTGAAATTTTAAAAGAAGCTTTAGAAGTGTCTTAGGTAACTACAAAAAATTCATGGTTCCACAATTATAACGCTAATAATTTATTTTAAAGGGGTACATCCACTGACGTTTAAAAAAATTATTGTTAATTTAAAAATTCACTTTGCATTTTCAAAGCCACCCAGCATTCAGGGATTGTAAGAGAAGCTTTAGAAGGATCTTAGATATCTGCAAAAAATTCATAGTACAAAAATTATAACGCTAACAAATTATTTTAAAGAGGTATATTCTCTGACGTTAAAAAAATTTTTATTGTTAATTTGAAAATTCACTATGCATTTTTGAAGACACCCAGCAGTCAGGGATTTTAAGAGAAGCTTTAAAAGTGTCTTAAATATCTGTGAAAAATTCATAGTTCAACAATTATAACGCTAAATATTTATTTTAAAGGGGTACTTCCATTGACGTTAAAAAAAAATTTTATTGTTAATTTAAAAATTCACTATGGATTTTCAAAGCCATCCAGGAATCAGGGATTTTAAGAGAAGCTTTGAAAGTGTCTTAGATATCTGTAAAAAATTCATAGTTCAGCAATTGTAACGCTAACAATTTATTTTGAAGTGGTATATCCATTGACGTTAAAAAAATATTTTATTGATAGTTTAAAAATTCACTATGCATTTTTGAAACCACTCAGTACTCAGAAATTTTAAGAGAAGCTTTAAAAGTGTCTTAGCTATCTGTGAAAAATTCGTAGTTCAACAATTATAACGCTAATAATTTATTTTAAAGGTGTATATCCACTGACGTGAAAAATTTTTTTTATTGCTTTTTTAAAAATTCGCTATGAATTTTCCAAGCCACCTAGCACTCAGGGATTTTAAGAGAAGCTTTAAAAGTGTCTTAGATATCTGTAAAAAATTCATAGTACAACAATTATAACGCTAACAATTTATTATAAAGAGGTACATCCACTGACGTTAAAAAAAAAATTATTGTTAATTTAAAAATTCACTATGCATTTTTGAAGCTACCCAGCACTCTGGAATTTTAAAGGAAGCTTTAGAAGTGTCTTAGGTAACTGTAAAAAATTCATGGTTCAACAATTATAACGCTAACAATTTATTATAAAGAGGTACATCCACTGACGTTAAAAAAAAAATTATTGTTAATTTAAAAATTCACTATGCATTTTTGAAGCTACCCAGCACTCTGAAATTTTAAAAGAAGCTTTAGAAGTGTCTTAGGTAACTACAAAAAATTCATGGTTCAACAATTATAACGCTAACAATTTATTTTAAAGGGGTATATTTACCGACGTGAAAAATTTTTTTATTGTTTATTTAAAAATCCACTATGGATTTTCTAAGCCACCCAGCACTCTGAAATTTTAAAGGAGGCTTTAGAAGTGTCTTAGGTAACTGTAAAAAATTCATGGTTCAACAATTATAACGCCAACAATTTATTTTAAAGGGGTATATTCACCGACGTGAAAAATTTTTTTATTGTTAATTTAAAAATCCACTATGGATTTTCTAAGCCACCCAGCACTCTGAAATTTTAAAGGAGGCTTTAGAAGTGTCTTAGGTAACTGTAAAAAATTCATGGTTCAACAATTATAACGCCAACAATTTATTTTAAAGGGGTATATTCACCGACGTGAAAAATTTTTTTATTGTTAATTTAAAAATTCACTATGGATTTTCCAAGCAACCCAGCACTCAGGGATTTTAAGTGAAACTTTAGAAGTGTCTTAGGTTTCTGTAAAAAATTCATAGTTCAACAATTATTACGCTAACCATTTATTTTAAAAAGGTACATCCACTGACGTTAAAAAAAATTTGTATTGTTAATTTAAAAATTCACTATGCATTTTTGAAGCCACCCAGCACTCAGGGATTTTAAGAGAAGCTTTAAAAGTGTCTCAAATATCTGTAAAAAATTCATAGTACAACAATTTTAACGCTAACAATTTATTATAAAGAGGTACATCCACTGACGTTAAAAAAAAAATATTGTTAATTTAAAAATTCACTATGCATTTTCGAAGCCACCCAGCATTCAGAAATTTTAACGGAAGCTTTAGAAGTGTCTTAGGTAACTGTAAAAAATTCATGGTTCAACAATTATAACGCTAACAATTTATTTTAAAGGGGTACATTCACTGACGTGAAAAAATTTTTTTATTGTTTATTTAAAAATTCACTATGGATTTTCAAAGAAACCCAGCACCCAGGGATTTTAAGAGAAGCTTTATAAGTGTCTTAGATATCTGTAAAAAATTCATAGTGCAACAATTATAACGCTAACAATTTATTTTAAAGGGGTACATCCACAGACGTTAAAAAAAATATATTGTTTATTTAAAAATTCACTATGGATTTTCAAAGCAACCCAGCACACAGGGATTTTAAGAGAAGTTTTAAAAGTGTCTTAGATATCTGTAAAAAATTCATAGTACAACAATTATAACGCTAACAATTTATTTTAAAGGGGTACATTCACTGACGATAAAATTTTATTTTATTGTTTATTTAAAAATTCTCTATTAATTTTCAAAGCCACCTAGCACTCAGGGATTTTAAGAGAAGCTTTAAAAGGGTCTTAGATATCTGTGAAAAATTCATAGTACAACAATTATAACGCTAACAATTTATTTACAGGGGTACATCCACTGACGTTAAAAAAATTTTTTATTGTTAATTTAAAAATTCACTATTCTTTTTGAAGCCACCCAGCACTCAGGAATTTTAAGAGAAACTTTAGAAGGGTTTTGGGTATCTGTTCCACTGCCAATAAGACTGCCACTGCCACTGCCACTGAGACAGCCATTGTCACTGGGACTGCCACTGAGACTGCCACTGCCACTGCCACAGACATTGCCACTGAAACTGCTACTGAGACTGCCACTGAGACTGCCACTTAGAATTCCACTGCCACTGCCAATGAGACTGCCAATGAGACTGCCACTGAGACTGCCACTGAGACTGCCACAGAGAGTGCCACTGAGAGTGCCACTGAGAGTGCCACTGAGAGTGCCACTGAGAGTGACACCCAGAGTGCCACTGAGAGTGCCACTGAGAGTGCCACTGAGAGTGCCACTGAGAGTGCCACTGAGAGTGCGACTGAGAATGTCACTGAGGGTGCCACTGAGGCTGCCACTGAGAATGCCACTGAGTGCCACTGAGACTGCCACTGATAGTGCCACTGAGAGTGCCACTGAGAGTGCCACTGAGGGTGCCACTGAGAGTGCCACCGAGAGTACCACTGAGACTGCCACTGAGACTGCCACTGGGACTGCCACTGGGACTGCCACTGAGAGTGCTACTGAGAGTGCCACTGAGAGTGCCACTGAGAGTGCCACTGAGACTGCCACTGGGACTGCCACTGACACTGCCACTGAGAGTGCCACTGAGAGTGCCACTGAGAGTGCCACTGAGAGTGCCACTGAGAGTGCCACTGAGAGTGTCACTGAGAGTGCCACTGAGAGTGTCACTGAGAGTGATACTGAGAGTGATACTGAGACTGCCACTGAGACTGCCACTGGGACTGCCACTGAGACTGCCACTGAGAGTGCCACTGAGAGTGCCACTGTGAGTGCCACTGAGAGTGTCACTGAGACTGCCACTGAGACTGCCACTGAGACTGCCACTGAGACTGCCACTGTTACTGCCACTGAGATTGCCACTGAGACTACCAGTGAGACTGCCACTGAGAGTGCCACTGAGACTGCCACTGAGAGTGCCACTGAGACTGCCACTGAGACTGCAACTAATACTGCCACTGAGACTGCCACCGAGACTGTCACTGTTAATGCCACTGAGATTGCCACTGAGACTACCAGTGAGACTGCCACTGAGATTGCCACTGAGAGTGCCACTGAGAGTGCCAATGAGACTGCCAATGAGACTGCCACTGGGACTGCCACTGAGATTGCCACTGAGACTGCCACTGAGAATGACACTGATATTGCCACTGAGAGTGACACTGATAGTGCCACTGAAAGTGCCACTGAGAGTGCCACTGAGAATGAAACTGAGAGTGCCACTGAGAGTGCCACTGAAAGTGCCACTGAGACTGCCACTGAGACTGCCACTGAGAGTGCCACTGAGAGTGCCACTGAGAGTGCCACTGAGAGTGCCACTGAGAGTGCCACTGAGACTGCCACTGGGACTGCCACTGAGACTGCCACTGAGAGTGCCACTGAGAGTGCCACTGAGAGTGAAACTGAGAGTGCCACTGAGAGTGCCACTGAGAGTGCCACTGAGACTGCCACTGAGAGTGCCACTGAGAGTGCCACTAAGAGTGCCACTGAGAGTGCCACTGAGAGTGCCACTGAGACTGCCACTGAGACTGCCATTGAGACTGCCACTGAGATTGCCACTGAGATTGCCACTGAGAGTGCCACTGAGAGTGCCACTGAGACTGCCACTGAGAGTGCCACTGAGGGTGCCACTGAGTGCCACTGAGACTGCCACTGATAGTGCCACTGAGAGTGCCACTGAGAGTGCCACTGAGACTGCCACTGAGAGTGCCACTGAGTGCCACTGAGACTGCCACTGATAGTGCCACTGAGAGTGCCACTGAGGGTGCCACTGAGAGTGCCACTGAGAGTGCCACTGAGAGTGCCACCGAGATTGCCACTGAGACTGCCACTGAGAGTGCCACTGAGAGTGCCACTGAGAGTGCCACTGAGAGTGCCACTGAGAGTGCCACTGAGAGTGCCACTGAGAGTGCCACTGAGAGTGCCACTGAGAGTGCCCCTGAGTGCCACTGAGACTGCCACTGATAGTGCCACTGAGGGTGCCACTGAGTGCCACTGAGACTGCCACTGATAGTGCCACTGAGAGTGCCACTGAGGGTGCCACTGAGAGTGCCACCGAGTGTGCCACTGAGAGTGCCACTGAGAGTGCCACTGAGAGTGCCACTGAGTGTGCCACTGAGAGTGCCACTGAGAGTGCCACTGAGTGCCACTGAGACTGCCACTGATAGTGCCACTGAGAGTGCCACTGAGGGTGCCACTGAGAGTGCCACCGAGAGTGCCACTGAGACTGCCACTGAGAGTGCCACTGAGAGTGCCACTGAGAGTGCCACTGAGAGTGCCACTGAGAGTGCCACTGAGAGTGCCACTGAGAGTGCCACTGAGAGTGCCACCGAGATTGCCACTGAGACTGCCACAGAGAGTGCCACTGAGAGTGCCACTGAGAGTGCCACTGAGAGTGCCACTGAGAGTGCCACTGAGAGTGCCACTGAGAGTGCCACTGAGAGTGCCACTGAGAGTGCCACTGAGAGTGCCACTGAGTGCCACTGAGACTGCCACTGATAGTGCCACTGATAGTGCCACTGAGAGTGCCACTGAGGGTGCCACTGAGAGTGCCACTGAGAGTGCCACTGAGACTGCCACTGAGAGTGCCACTGAGAGTGACACCGAAAGTGCCACTGAGAGTGCCACTGAGAGTGCCACTGAGAGTGCCACTGAGAGTGCCACTGAGAGTGCCACTGAGAATGCCACTGAGAGTGCCACTGAGTGCCACTGAGACTGCCACTGATAGTGCCACTGAGAGTGCCACTGAGGGTGCCACTGAGAGTGCCACCGAGAGTGCCACTGAGACTGCCACTGAGACTGCCACTGGGACTGCCACTGGGACTGCCACTGAGAGTGCTACTGAGAGTGCCACTGAGAGTGCAACTGAGAGTGCCACTGAGACTGACACTGGGACTGCCACTGACACTGCCACTGAGAGTGCCACTGAGAGTGCCACTGAGAGTGCCACTGAGAGTGCCACTGAGAGTGCCACTGAGAGTGCCACTGAGAGTGTCACTGAGAGTGCCACTGAGACTGCCACTGTTACTGCCACTGAGATTGCCACTGAGACTACCAGTGAGACTGCCACTGAGAGTGCCACTGAGACTGCCACTGAGAGTGCCACTGAGACTGCCACTGAGACTGCCACTGAGACTGCAACTAATACTGCCACTGAGACTGCCACCGAGACTGTCACTGTTACTGCCACTGAGATTGCCACTGAGACTACCAGTGAGACTGCCACTGAAATTGCCACTGAGAGTGCCACTGAGAGTGCCAATGAGACTGCCAATGAGACTGCCACTGGGACTGCCACTGAGATTGCCACTGAGACTGCCACTGAGAATGACACCGATAGTGCCACTGATAGTGCCACTGAGAGTGCCACTGAGAGTGCCACTGAGAGTGCCACTGAGAATGAAACTGAGAGTGCCACTGAGAGTGCCACTGAAAGTGCCACTGAGACTGCCACTGAGAGTGCCACTGAGAGTGCCACTGAGAGTGCCACTGAGAGTGCCACTGAGACTGCCACTGGGACTGCCACTGAGAGTGCCACTGAGAGTGCCACTGAGAGTGCCACTGAGAGTGCCACTGAGACTGCCACTGGGACTGCCACTGACACTGCCACTGAGAGTGCCACTGAGAGTGCCACTGAGAGTGCCACTGAGAGTGCCACTGAGAGTGCCACTGAGAGTGCCACTGAGAGTGTCACTGAGAGTGATACTGAGAGTGATACTGAGACTGCCACTGAGACTGCCACTGGGACTGCCACTGAGACTGCCACTGAGAGTGCCACTGTGAGTGCCACTGAGAGTGTCACTGAGACTGCCACTGAGACTGCCACTGAGACTGCCACTGAGACTGCCACTGTTACTGCCACTGAGATTGCCACTGAGACTACCAGTGAGACTGCCACTGAGAGTGCCACTGAGACTGCCACTGAGAGTGCCACTGAGACTGCCACTGAGACTGCAACTAATACTGCCACTGAGACTGCCACCGAGACTGTCACTGTTACTGCCACTGAGATTGCCACTGAGACTACCAGTGAGACTGCCACTGAGATTGCCACTGAGAGTGCCACTGAGAGTGCCAATGAGACTGCCAATGAGACTGCCACTGGGACTGCCACTGAGATTGCCACTGAGACCGCCACTGAGAATGACACTGATAGTGCCACTGAGAGTGACACTGATAGTGCCACTGAGAGTGCCACTGAGAGTGCCACTGAGAATGAAACTGAGAGTGCCACTGAGAGTGCCACTGAAAGTGCCACTTAGACTGCCACTGAGACTGCCACTGAGAGTGCCACTGAGAGTGCCACTGAGAGTGCCACTGAGAGTGCCACTGAGACTGCCACTGGGACTGCCACTGAGACTGCCACTGAGAGTGCCACTGAGAGTGCCACTGAGAGTGCCACTGAGAGTGCCACTGAGAGTGCCACTGAGAGTGCCACTGAAAGTGCCACCGAGATTGCCACTGAGAGTGCCACCGAGAGTGCCACTGAGAGTGCCACTGAGAGTGCCACTGAGAGTGCCACTGAGACTGCCACTGAGACTGCCATTGAGACTGCCACTGAGATTGCCACTGAGATTTCCACTGAGAGTGCCACTGAGAGTGCCACTGAGAGTGCCACTGAGAGTGCCACTGAGAGTGCCACCGGGAGTGCCACCGGGAGTGCCACTGAGAGTGCCACTGAGAGTGCCACTGAGAATGCCACTGAGAGTGCCACTGAGAGTGCCACTGAGAGTGCCACTGAGACTGCCACTGAGACTGCCACTGAGAGTGCCACTGAGTGCCACTGAGACTGCCACTGATAGTGCCACTGAGATTGCCACTGAGGGTGCCACTGAGAGTGCCACCGAGAGTGCCACTGAGACTGCCACTGAGAGTGCCACTGAGAGTGCCACTGAGAGTGCCACTGAGAGTGTCACTGAGAGTGCCACTGAGAGTGCCACTGAGAGTGCCACTGAGACTGCCACTGAGAGTGCCACTGAGGGTGCCACTGAGGGTGCCACTGAGGGTGCCACTGAGTGCCACAGAGAGTGCCACTGAGACTGCCACTGAGAGTGCCACTGAGTGCCACTGAGAGTGCCACTGAGAGTGTCACTGAGAGTGATACTGAGAGTGATACTGAGACTGCCACTGAGACTGCCACTGGGACTGCCACTGAGACTGCCACTGAGACTGCCACTGTGAGTGCCACTGAGAGTGTCACTGAGACTGCCACTGAGACTGCCACTGAGACTGCCACTGAGACTGCCACTGAGAGTGCCACTGAGACTGCCACTGAGACTGCCACTGAGACTGCAACTAATACTGCCACTGAGACTGCCACCGAGACTGTCACTGTTACTGCCACTGAGATTGCCACTGAGACTACCAGTGAGACTGCCACTGAGATTGCCACTGAGAGTGCCACTGAGAGTGCCAATGAGACTGCCAATGAGACTGCCACTGGGACTGCCACTGAGATTGCCACTGAGACCGCCACTGAGAATGACACTGATAGTGCCACTGAGAGTGACACTGATAGTGCCACTGAGAGTGCCACTGAGAGTGCCACTGAGAGTGCCACTGAGAATGAAACTGAGAGTGCCACTGAGAGTGCCACTGAAAGTGCCACTGAGACTGCCACTGAGACTGCCACTGAGAGTGCCACTGAGAGTGCCACTGAGAGTGCCACTGAGAGTGCCACTGAGAGTGCCACTGAGACTGCCGCTGGGACTGCCACTGAGACTGCCACTGAGAGTGCCACTGAGAGTGCCACTGAGAGTGCCACTGAGAGTGCCACTGAGAGTGCCACTGAGAGTGCCACCGAGATTGCCACTGAGAGTGCCACCGAGAGTGCCACTGAGAGTGCCACTGAGAGTGCCACTAAGAGTGCCACTGAGAGTGCCACTGAGACTGCCACTGAGACTGCCATTGAGACTGCCACTGAGATTGCCACTGATACTGCCACTGATAGTGCCACTGAGAGTGCCACTGAGAGTGCCACTGAGAGTGCCACGGAGAGTGCCACTGAGAGTGCCACCGAGATTGCCACTGAGACTGCCACTGAGAGTGCCACTGAGAGTGCCACTGAGAGTGCCACTGAGAGTGCCACTGAGAGTGCCACTGAGAGTGCCACTGAGAGTGCCACTGAGACTGCCACTGAGAGTGCCACTGAGTGCCACTGAGACTGCCACTGATAGTGCCACTGAGGGTGCCACTGAGTGCCACTGAGACTGCCACTGATAGTGCCACTGAGAGTGCCACTGAGGGTGCCACTGAGAGTGCCACCGAGAGTGCCACTGAGAGTGCCACTGAGAGTGCCACTGAGTGTGCCACTGAGAGTGCCACTGAGAGTGCCACTGAGAGTGCCACTGAGTGCCACTGAGACTGCCACTGATAGTGCCACTGAGGGAGCCACTGAGAGTGCCACCGAGAGTGCCACTGAGACTGCCACTGAGAGTGCCACTGAGAGTGCCACTGAGAGTGCCACTGAGAGTGCCACTGAGAGTGCCACTGAGAGTGCCACTGAGAGTGCCACTGAGAGTGCCACCGAGATTGCCACTGAGACTGCCACTGAGAGTGCCACTGAGAGTGCCACTGAGAGTGCCACTGAGAGTGCCACTGAGAGTGCCACTGAGACTGCCACTGAGATTGCCACTGAGTGCCACTGAGACTGCCACTGAGAGTGCCACTGAGGGTGCCACTGAGAGTGCCACCGAGAGTGCCACTGAGACTGCCACTGAGAGTGCCACTGAGAGTGCCACTGAGAGTGCCACTGAGAGTGCCACTGAGAGTGCCATTGAGAGTGCCACTGAGACTGCCACTGAGAGTGCCACTGAGACTGCCACTGATAGTGCCACTGAGAGTGCCACTGAGGGTGCCACTGAGAGTGCCACCGAGAGTGCCACCGAGAGTGCCACTGAGAGTGCCACTGAGAGTGCCACTGAGAGTGCCACTGAGAGTGCCACTGAAACTGCCACTGAGAGTGCCACTGAGAGTGCCACTGAGGGTGCCACTGAGAGTGCCACCGAGAGTGCCACTGAGAGTGCCACTGAGAGTGCCACTGAGGGTGCCACTGAGTGTGCCACTGAGAGTGCCACTGAGAGTGCCACTAAGACTGCCACTGAGACTGCCACTGAGACTGCCACAGAGACTGCCACTGAGCGTTTTAGGTATCGGTAAAAAATTCATGGTTCAACAATTATAACGCCAACAATTTATTTTAAAGGGGTATATTCACCGACGTGAAAAATTTTTTTATTGTTAATTTAAAAATCCACTATGGATTTTCTAAGCCACCCAGCACTCTGAAATTTTAAAGGAGGCTTTAGAAGTGTCTTAGGTAACTGTAAAAAATTCATGGTTCAACAATTATAACGCCAACAATTTATTTTAAAGGGGTATATTCACCGACGTGAAAAATTTTTTTATTGTTAATTTAAAAATTCACTATGGATTTTCCAAGCCACCCAGCACTCAGGGATTTTAAGTGAAACTTTAGAAGTGTCTTAGGTTTCTGTAAAAAATTCATAGTTCAACAATTATTACGCTAACCATTTATTTTAAAAAGGTACATCCACTGACGTTAAAAAAAATTTGTATTGTTAATTTAAAAATTCACTATGCATTTTTGAAGCCACCCAGCACTCAGGGATTTTAAGAGAAGCTTTAAAAGTGTCTCAAATATCTGTAAAAAATTCATAGTACAACAATTTTAACGCTAACAATTTATTATAAAGAGGTACATCCACTGACGTTAAAAAAAAAATATTGTTAATTTAAAAATTCACTATGCATTTTCGAAGCCACCCAGCATTCAGAAATTTTAACGGAAGCTTTAGAAGTGTCTTAGGTAACTGTAAAAAATTCATGGTTCAACAATTATAACGCTAACAATTTATTTTAAAGGGGTACATTCACTGACGTGAAAAAATTTTTTTAATGTTTATTTAAAAATTCACTATGGATTTTCAAAGAAACCCAGCACCCAGGGATTTTAAGAGAAGCTTTATAAGTGTCTTAGATATCTGTAAAAAATTCATAGTGCAACAATTATAACGCTAACAATTTATTTTAAAGGGGTACATCCACAGACGTTAAAAAAAATATATTGTTTATTTAAAAATTCACTATGGATTTTCAAAGCAACCCAGCACACAGGGATTTTAAGAGAAGTTTTAAAAGTGTCTTAGATATCTGTAAAAAATTCATAGTACAACAATTATAACGCTAACAATTTATTTTAAAGGGGTACATTCACTGACGATAAAATTTTATTTTATTGTTTATTTAAAAATTCTCTATTAATTTTCAAAGCCACCTAGCACTCAGGGATTTTAAGAGAAGCTTTAAAAGGGTCTTAGATATCTGTGAAAAATTCATAGTACAACAATTATAACGCTAACAATTTATTTACAGGGGTACATCCACTGACGTTAAAAAAATTTTTTATTGTTAATTTAAAAATTCACTATTCTTTTTGAAGCCACCCAGCACTCAGGGATTTTAAGAGAAACTTTAGAAGGGTTTTGGGTATCTGTTCCACTGCCAATAAGACTGCCACTGCCACTGCCACTGAGACAGCCATTGTCACTGGGACTGCCACTGAGACTGCCACTGCCACTGCCACAGACATTGCCACTGAAACTGCTACTGAGACTGCCACTGAGACTGCCACTTAGAATTCCACTGCCACTGCCAATGAGACTGCCAATGAGACTGCCACTGAGACTGCCACTGGGACTGCCACTGGGACTGCCACTGAGAGTGCTACTGAGAGTGCCACTGAGAGTGCCACTGAGAGTGCCACTGAGAGTGCCACTGAGACTGCCACTGGGACTGCCACTGACACTGCCACTGAGAGTGCCACTGAGAGTGCCACTGAGAGTGCCACTGAGAGTGCCACTGAGAGTGTCACTGAGAGTGCCACTGAGAGTGTCACTGAGAGTGATACTGAGAGTGATACTGAGACTGCCACTGAGACTGCCACTGGGACTGCCACTGAGACTGCCACTGAGAGTGCCACTGAGAGTGCCACTGTGAGTGCCACTGAGAGTGTCACTGAGACTGCCACTGAGACTGCCACTGAGACTGCCACTGAGAGTGCCACTGTTACTGCCACTGAGATTGCCACTGAGACTACCAGTGAGACTGCCACTGAGAGTGCCACTGAGACTGCCACTGAGAGTGCCACTGAGACTGCCACTGAGACTGCAACTAATACTGCCACTGAGACTGCCACCGAGACTGTCACTGTTAATGCCACTGAGATTGCCACTGAGACTACCAGTGAGACTGCCACTGAGATTGCCACTGAGAGTGCCACTGAGAGTGCCAATGAGACTGCCAATGAGACTGCCACTGGGACTGCCACTGAGATTGCCACTGAGACTGCCACTGAGAATGACACTGATAGTGCCACTGAGAGTGACACTGATAGTGCCACTGAAAGTGCCACTGAGAGTGCCACTGAGAATGAAACTGAGAGTGCCACTGAGAGTGCCACTGAAAGTGCCACTGAGACTGCCACTGAGACTGCCACTGAGAGTGCCACTGAGAGTGCCACTGAGACTGCCACTGAGAGTGCCACTGAGGGTGCCACTGAGTGCCACTGAGACTGCCACTGATAGTGCCACTGAAAGTGCCACTGAGAGTGCCACTGAGAATGAAACTGAGAGTGCCACTGAGAGTGCCACTGAAAGTGCCACTGAGACTGCCACTGAGACTGCCACTGAGAGTGCCACTGAGTGCCACTGAGACTGCCACTCATAGTGCCACTGAGGGTGCCACTGAGTGCCACTGAGACTGCCACTGATAGTGCCACTGAGAGTGCCACTGAGGGTGCCACTGAGAGTGCCACCCAGTGTGCCACTGAGAGTGCCACTGAGAGTGCCACTGAGAGTGCCACTGAGAGTGCCACTGAGTGTGCCACTGAGAGTGCCACTGAGAGTGCCACTGAGTGCCACTGAGACTGCCACTGATAGTGCCACAGAGAGTGCCACTGAGGGTGCCACTGAGAGTGCCACCGAGAGTGCCACTGAGACTGCCACTGAGAGTGCCACTGAGAGTGCCACTGAGAGTGCCACTGAGAGTGCCACTGAGAGTGCCACTGAGAGTGCCACCGAGATTGCCACTGAGACTGCCACTGAGAGTGCCACTGAGAGTGCCACTGAGAGTGCCACTGAGAGTGCCACTGAGAGTGCCACTGAGAGTGCCACTGAGAGTGCCACTGAGAGTGCCACTGAGACTGCCACTGAGAGTGCCACTGAGAGTGCCACTGAGAGTGCCACTGAGAGTGCCATTGAGAGTGCCACTGAGACTGCCACTGAGAGTGCCACTGAGACTGCCACTGAGAGTGCCACTGAGGGTGCCACTGAGTGCCACTGAGACTGCCACTGATAGTGCCACTGAGAGAGCCACTGAGAGTGCCACTGAGGGTGCCACTGAGAGTGCCACCGAGAGTGCCACCGAGAGTGCCACTGAGAGTGCCACTGAGAGTGCCACTGAGAGTGCCACTGAAACTGCCACTGAGAGTGCCACTGAGGGTGCCACTGAGTGCCACTGAGACTGCCACTGATAGTGCCACTGAGAGTGCCACTGAGGGTGCCACTGAGAGTGCCACCGAGAGTGCCACTGAGAGTGCCACTGAGAGTGCCACTGAGTGTGCCACTGAGAGTGCCACTGAGAGTGCCACTAAGACTGCCACTGAGACTGCCACTGAGACTGCCACTGAGACTGCCACTGAGACTGCCACAGAGACTGCCAATTTAAAAATTCACTATGCATTTTTGAAGCTACCCAGCACTCTGGAATTTTAAAGGAAGCTTTAGAAGTGTCTTAGGTAACTGTAAAAAATTCATGGTTCAACAATTATAACGCTAACAATTTATTATAAAGAGGTACATCCACTGACGTTAAAAAAAAAATTATTGTTAATTTAAAAATTCACTATGCATTTTTGAAGCTACCCAGCACTCTGAAATTTTAAAAGAAGCTTTAGAAGTGTCTTAGGTAACTACAAAAAATTCATGGTTCAACAATTATAACGCTAACAATTTATTTTAAAGGGGTATATTTACCGACGTAAAAAATTTTTTTATTGTTTATTTACAAATCCACTATGGATTTTCTAAGCCACCCAGCACTCTGAAATTTTAAAGGAGGCTTTAGAAGTGTCTTAGGTAACTGTAAAAAATGCATGGTTCAACAATTATAACGCCAACAATTTATTTTAAAGGGGTATATTCACCGACGTGAAAAATTTTTTTTTTGTTAATTTAAAAATTCACTATGGATTTTCCAAGCCACCCAGCACTCAGGGATTTTAAGTGAAACTTTAGAAGTGTCTTAGGTTTCTGTAAAAAATTCATAGTTCAACAATTATTACGCTAACCATTTATTTTAAAAAGGTACATCCACTGACGTTAAAAAAAATTTGTATTGTTAATTTAAAAATTCACTATGCATTTTTGAAGCCACCCAGCACTCAGGGATTTTAAGAAAAGCTTTAAAAGTGTCTCAAATATCTGTAAAAAATTCATAGTACAACAATTTTAACGCTAACAATTTATTATAAAGAGGTACATCCACTGACGTTAAAAAAAAAATATTGTTAATTTAAAAATTCACTATGCATTTTGGAAGCCACCCAGCATTCAGAAATTTTAACGGAAGCTTTAGAAGTGTCTTAGGTAACTGTAAAAAATTCATGGTTCAACAATTATAACGCTAACAATTTATTTTAAAGGGGTAAATTCACTGACGTGAAAAAATTTTTTTATTGTTTATTTAAAAATTCACTATGGATTTTCAAAGAAACCCAGCACCCAGGGATTTTAAGAGAAGCTTTATAAGTGTCTTAGATATCTGTAAAAAATTCATACTGCAACAATTATAACGCTAACAATTTATTTTAAAGGGGTACATCCACAGAAGTTAAAAAAAAATATATTGTTTATTTAAAAATTCACTATGGATTTTCAAAGCAACCCAGCACACAGGGATTTTAAGAGAAGTTTTAAAAGGGTCTTAGATATCTGTGAAAAATTCGTAGTACAACAATTATAACGCTAACAATTTATTTACAAGGGTACATTCACTGACGATAAAATTTTATTTTTTTGTTTATTTAAAAATTCTCTATTTATTTTCAAAGCCACCTAGCACTCAGGGATTTTAAGAGAAACTTTAGAAGGGTTTTAGGTATCTGTTCCACTGCCAATAAGACTGCCACTGCCACTGCCACTGAGACAGCCATTCTCACTGGGACTGCCACTGAGACTGCCACTGCCACTGCCACTGACATTGCCACTGAAACTGCTACTGAGACTGCCACTGAGACTGCCACTTAGAATTCCACTGCCACTGCCAATGAGATTGCCAATGAGACTGCCACTGAGACTGCCACTGAGACTGCCACTGAGACTGATACTGAGACTGCAACTGAGACTGCCACTGAGACTGCCACTGAGACTGCCACTGTTACTGCCACTGAGATTGCCACTGAGACTACCAGTGAGACTGCCACTGAGAGTGCCACTGAGACTGCCACTGAGAGTGCCACTGAGACTGCCACTGAGACTGCCACTGAGACCGCAACTAATACTGCCACTGAGACTGCCACCGAGACTGTCACTGTTACTGCCACTGAGATTGCCACTGAGACTACCAGTGAGACTGCCACTGAGATTGCCACTGAGAGTGCCACTGAGAGTGCCAATGAGACTGCCAATGAGACTGCCACTGGGACTGCCACTGAGATTGCCACTGAGACCGCCACTGAGAATGACACTGATAGTGCCACTGAGAGTGACACTGATAGTGCCACTGAGAGTGCCACTGAGAGTGCCACTGAGAATGAAACTGAGAGTGCCACTAAGAGTGCCACTGAAAGTGCCACTTAGACTGCCACTGAGACTGCCACTGAGAGTGCCACTGAGAGTGCCACTGAGAGTGCCACTGAGAGTGCCACTGAGACTGCCACTGGGACTGCCACTGAGACTGCCACTGAGAGTGCCACTGAGAGTGCCACTGAGAGTGCCACTGAGAGTGCCACTGAGAGTGCCACTGAGAGTGCCACTGAGAGTGCCACCGAGATTGCCACTGAGAGTGCCACCGAGAGTGCCACTGAGAGTGCCACTGAGAGTGCCACTGAGAGTGCCACTGAGACTGCCACTGAGACTGCCATTGAGACTGCCACTGAGATTGCCACTGAGATTTCCACTGAGAGTGCCACTGAGAGTGCCACTGAGAGTGCCACTGAGAGTGCCACTGAGAGTGCCACCGGGAGTGCCACTGAGAGTGCCACTGAGAGTGCCACTGAGAGTGCCACTGAGAATGCCACTGAGAGTGCCACTGAGAGTGCCACTGAGAGTGCCACTGAGACTGCCACTGAGACTGCCACTGAGAGTGCCACTGAGACTGCCACTGATAGTGCCACTGAGAGTGCCACTGAGGGTGCCACTGAGAGTGCCACCGAGAGTGCCACTGAGACTGCCACTGAGAGTGCCACTGAGAGTGCCACTGAGAGTGCCACTGAGAGTGTCACTGAGAGTGCCACTGAGAGTGCCACTGAGAGTGCCACTGAGACTGCCACTGAGAGTGCCACTGAGGGTGCCACTGAGGGTGCCACTGAGTGCCACAGAGAGTGCCACTGAGACTGCCACTGAGAGTGCCACTGAGTGCCACTGAGAGTGCCACTGAGAGTGTCACTGAGAGTGATACTGAGAGTGATACTGAGACTGCCACTGAGACTGCCACTGGGACTGCCACTGAGACTGCCACTGAGACTGCCACTGTGAGTGCCACTGAGAGTGTCACTGAGACTGCCACTGAGACTGCCACTGAGACTGCCACTGAGAGTGCCACTGAGACTGCCACTGAGACTGCCACTGAGACTGCAACTAATACTGCCACTGAGACTGCCACCGAGACTGTCACTGTTACTGCCACTGAGATTGCCACTGAGACTACCAGTGAGACTGCCACTGAGATTGCCACTGAGAGTGCCACTGAGAGTGCCAATGAGACTGCCAATGAGACTGCCACTGGGACTGCCACTGAGATTGCCACTGAGACCGCCACTGAGAATGACACTGATAGTGCCACTGAGAGTGACACTGATAGTGCCACTGAGAGTGCCACTGAGAGTGCCACTGAGAGTGCCACTGAGAATGAAACTGAGAGTGCCACTGAGAGTGCCACTGAAAGTGCCACTGAGACTGCCACTGAGACTGCCACTGAGAGTGCCACTGAGAGTGCCACTGAGAGTGCCACTGAGAGTGCCACTGAGAGTGCCACTGAGACTGCCGCTGGGACTGCCACTGAGACTGCCACTGAGAGTGCCACTGAGAGTGCCACTGAGAGTGCCACTGAGAGTGCCACTGAGAGTGCCACTGAGAGTGCCACTGAGAGTGCCACCGAGATTGCCACTGAGAGTGCCACCGAGAGTGCCACTGAGAGTGCCACTGAGAGTGCCACTAAGAGTGCCACTGAGAGTGCCACTGAGAGTGCCACTGAGACTGCCACTGAGACTGCCATTGAGACTGCCACTGAGATTGCCACTGATACTGCCACTGATAGTGCCACTGAGAGTGCCACTGAGAGTGCCACTGAGAGTGCCACCGAGATTGCCACTGAGAGTGCCACCGAGAGTGCCACTGAGAGTGCCACTGAGAGTGCCACTGAGAGTGCCACTGAGAGTGCCACTGAGACTGCCACTGAGACTGCCATTGAGACTGCCACTGAGATTGCCACTGAGATTTCCACTGAGAGTGCCACTGAGAGTGCCACTGAGAGTGCCACTGAGAGTGCCACTGAGAGTGCCACCGGGAGTGCCACTGAGAGTGCCACTGAGAGTGCCACTGAGAGTGCCACTGAGAATGCCACTGAGAGTGCCACTGAGAGTGCCACTGAGAGTGCCACTGAGACTGCCACTGAGACTGCCACTGAGAGTGCCACTGAGTGCCACTGAGACTGCCACTGATAGTGCCACTGAGAGTGCCACTGAGGGTGCCACTGAGAGTGCCACCGAGAGTGCCACTGAGACTGCCACTGAGAGTGCCACTGAGAGTGCCACTGAGAGTGCCACTGAGAGTGTCACTGAGAGTGCCACTGAGAGTGCCACTGAGAGTGCCACTGAGACTGCCACTGAGAGTGCCACTGAGGGTGCCACTGAGGGTGCCACTGAGTGCCACAGAGAGTGCCACTGAGACTGCCACTGAGAGTGCCACTGAGTGCCACTGAGAGTGCCACTGAGAGTGTCACTGAGAGTGATACTGAGAGTGATACTGAGACTGCCACTGAGACTGCCACTGGGACTGCCACTGAGACTGCCACTGAGACTGCCACTGTGAGTGCCACTGAGAGTGTCACTGAGACTGCCACTGAGACTGCCACTGAGACTGCCACTGAGACTGCCACTGAGAGTGCCACTGAGACTGCCACTGAGACTGCCACTGAGACTGCAACTAATACTGCCACTGAGACTGCCACCGAGACTGTCACTGTTACTGCCACTGAGATTGCCACTGAGACTACCAGTGAGACTGCCACTGAGATTGCCACTGAGAGTGCCACTGAGAGTGCCAATGAGACTGCCAATGAGACTGCCACTGGGACTGCCACTGAGATTGCCACTGAGACCGCCACTGAGAATGACACTGATAGTGCCACTGAGAGTGACACTGATAGTGCCACTGAGAGTGCCACTGAGAGTGCCACTGAGAGTGCCACTGAGAATGAAACTGAGAGTGCCACTGAGAGTGCCACTGAAAGTGCCACTGAGACTGCCACTGAGACTGCCACTGAGAGTGCCACTGAGAGTGCCACTGAGAGTGCCACTGAGAGTGCCACTGAGACTGCCGCTGGGACTGCCACTGAGACTGCCACTGAGAGTGCCACTGAGAGTGCCACTGAGAGTGCCACTGAGAGTGCCACTGAGAGTGCCACTGAGAGTGCCACCGAGATTGCCACTGAGAGTGCCACCGAGAGTGCCACTGAGAGTGCCACTGAGAGTGCCACTAAGAGTGCCACTGAGAGTGCCACTGAGAGTGCCACTGAGACTGCCACTGAGACTGCCATTGAGACTGCCACTGAGATTGCCACTGATACTGCCACTGATAGTGCCACTGAGAGTGCCACTGAGAGTGCCACTGAGAGTGCCACGGAGAGTGCCACTGAGAGTGCCACCGAGATTGCCACTGAGACTGCCACTGAGAGTGCCACTGAGAGTGCCACTGAGAGTGCCACTGAGAGTGCCACTGAGAGTGCCACTGAGAGTGCCACTGAGAGTGCCACTGAGAGTGCCACTTAGACTGCCACTGAGAGTGCCACTGAGTGCCACTGAGACTGCCACTGATAGTGCCACTGAGGGTGCCACTGAGTGCCACTGAGACTGCCACTGATAGTGCCACTGAGAGTGCCACTGAGGGTGCCACTGAGAGTGCCACCGAGAGTGCCACTGAGAGTGCCACTGAGAGTGCCACTGAGAGTGCCACTGAGTGTGCCACTGAGAGTGCCACTGAGAGTGCCACTGAGAGTGCCACTGAGTGCCACTGAGACTGCCACTGATAGTGCCACTGAGGGAGCCACTGAGAGTGCCACCGAGAGTGCCACTGAGACTGCCACTGAGAGTGCCACTGAGAGTGCCACTGAGAGTGCCACTGAGAGTGCCACTGAGAGTGCCACTGAGAGTGCCACTGAGAGTGCCACTGAGAGTGCCACCGAGATTGCCACTGAGACTGCCACTGAGAGTGCCACTGAGAGTGCCACTGAGAGTGCCACTGAGAGTGCCACTGAGAGTGCCACTGAGACTGCCACTGAGATTGCCACTGAGTGCCACTGAGACTGCCACTGAGAGTGCCACTGAGGGTGCCACTGAGAGTGCCACCGAGAGTGCCACTGAGACTGCCACTGAGAGTGCCACTGAGAGTGCCACTGAGAGTGCCACTGAGAGTGCCACTGAGAGTGCCATTGAGAGTGCCACTGAGACTGCCACTGAGAGTGCCACTGAGACTGCCACTGATAGTGCCACTGAGAGTGCCACTGAGGGTGCCACTGAGAGTGCCACCGAGAGTGCCACCGAGAGTGCCACCGAGAGTGCCACTGAGAGTGCCACTGAGAGTGCCACTGAGAGTGCCACTGAGAGTGCCACTGAAACTGCCACTGAGAGTGCCACTGAGAGTGCCACTGAGGGTGCCACTGAGAGTGCCACCGAGAGTGCCACTGAGAGTGCCACTGAGAGTGCCACTGAGGGTGCCACTGAGTGTGCCACTGAGAGTGCCACTGAGAGTGCCACTAAGACTGCCACTGAGACTGCCACTGAGACTGCCACTGAGACTGCCACTGAGACTGCCACAGAGACTGCCACTGAGCGTTTTAGGTATCGGTAAAAAATTCATAGTTCAACAATTATGGCGCTAACAATTTATTTTAAAGGGGTACATCCACTGACGTTTAAAAAAATTATTGTTAATTTAAAAATTCACTTTGCATTTTCAAAGCCACCCAGCAGTCAGGGATTTTAAGAGAAGCTTTAAAAGTGTCTTAAATATCTGTGAAAAATTCATAGTTCAACAATTATAACGCTAACAATTTATTTTAAAGGGGTATATCCACTGACGATAAAAAAAATTTTTATTGTAAATTTAAAAATTCACTATGCATTTTTGAAGACACCCAGCAGTCAGGGATTTTAAGAGAAGTTTTAAAAGTGTCTTAGGTATCTGCAAAAAATTCATAGTTCAACAATTATAACGCTAAATATTTATTTTAAAGGGGTACTTCCATTGACGTTAAAAAAAATTTTTATTGTTAATTTAAAAATTCACTATGGATTTTCAAAGCCATCCAGGAATCAGGGATTTTAAGAGAAGCTTTGAAAGTGTCTTAGATATCTGTAAAAAATTCATAGTTCAGCAATTGTAACGCTAACAATTTATTTTGAAGTGGTATATCCATTGACGTTAAAAAAATATTTTATTGATAGTTTAAAAATTCACTATGCATTTTTGAAACCACTCAGTACTCAGAAATTTTAAGAGAAGCTTTAAAAGTGTCTTAGCTATCTGTGAAAAATTCGTAGTTCAACAATTATAACGCTAATAATTTATTTTAAAAGTGTATATCCACTGACGTGAAAAATTTTTTTTATTGCTTTTTTAAAAATTCGCTATGAATTTTCCAAGCCACCTAGCACTCAGGGATTTTAAGAGAAGCTTTAAAAGTGTCTTAGATATCTGTAAAAAATTCACAGTACAACAATTATAACGCTAACAATTTATTATAAAGAGGTACATCCACTGACGTTAAAAAAAAAATTATTGTTAATTTAAAAATTCACTATGCAGTTTTGAAGCTACCCAGCACTCTGGAATTTTAAAGAAAGCTTTAGAAGTGTCTTAGGTAACTGTAAAAAATTCATGGTTCAACAATTATAACGCTAACAATTTATTATAAAGAGGTACATCCACTGACGTTAAAAAAAAATTATTGTTAATTTAAAAATTCACTATGCATTTTTGAAGCTACCCAGCACTCTGAAATTTTAAAAGAAGCTTTAGAAGTGTCTTAGGTAACTGTAAAAAATTCATGGTTCAACAATTATAACGCCAACAATTTATTTTAAAGGGGTATATTCACCGACGTGAAAAATTTTTTTATTGTTAATTTAAAAATCCACTATGGATTTTCTAAGCCACCCAGCACTCTGAAATTTTAAAGGAGGCTTTAGAAGTGTCTTAGGTAACTGTAAAAAATTCATGGTTCAACAATTATAACGCCAACAATTTATTTTAAAGGGGTATATTCACCGACGTGAAAAATTTTTTTATTGTTAATTTAAAAATTCACTATGGATTTTCCAAGCCACCCAGCACTCAGGGATTTTAAGTGAAACTTTAGAAGTGTCTTAGGTTTCTGTAAAAAATTCATAGTTCAACAATTATTACGCTAACCATTTATTTTAAAAAGGTACATCCACTGACGTTAAAAAAAATTTGTATTGTTAATTTAAAAATTCACTATGCATTTTTGAAGCCACCCAGCACTCAGGGATTTTAAGAGAAGCTTTAAAAGTGTCTCAAATATCTGTAAAAAATTCATAGTACAACAATTTTAACGCTAACAATTTATTATAAAGAGGTACATCCACTGACGTTAAAAAAAAAATATTGTTAATTTAAAAATTCACTATGCATTTTCGAAGCCACCCAGCATTCAGAAATTTTAACGGAAGCTTTAGAAGTGTCTTAGGTAACTGTAAAAAATTCATGGTTCAACAATTATAACGCTAACAATTTATTTTAAAGGGGTACATTCACTGACGTGAAAAAATTTTTTTATTGTTTATTTAAAAATTCACTATGGATTTTCAAAGAAACCCAGCACCCAGGGATTTTAAGAGAAGCTTTACAAGTGTCTTAGATATCTGTAAAAAATTCATAGTGCAACAATTATAACGCTAACAATTTATTTTAAAGGGGTACATCCACAGACGTTAAAAAAAAATATATTGTTTATTTAAAAATTCACTATGGATTTTCAAAGCAACCCAGCACACAGGGATTTTAAGAGAAGTTTTAAAAGTGTCTTAGATATCTGTAAAAAATTCATAGTACAACAATTATAACGCTAACAATTTATTTTAAAGGGGTACATTCACTGACGATAAAATTTTATTTTATTGTTTATTTAAAAATTCTCTATTAATTTTCAAAGCCACCTAGCACTCAGGGATTTTAAGAGAAGCTTTAAAAGGGTCTTAGATATCTGTGAAAAATTCATAGTACAACAATTATAACGCTAACAATTTATTTACAGGGGTACATCCACTGACGTTAAAAAAATTTTTTATTGTTAATTTAAAAATTCACTATTCTTTTTGAAGCCACCCAGCACTCAGGGATTTTAAGAGAAACTTTAGAAGGGTTTTGGGTATCTGTTCCACTGCCAATAAGACTGCCACTGCCACTGCCACTGAGACAGCCATTGTCACTGGGACTGCCACTGAGACTGCCACTGCCACTGCCACAGACATTGCCACTGAAACTGCTACTGAGACTGCCACTGAGACTGCCACTTAGAATTCCACTGCCACTGCCAATGAGACTGCCAATGAGACTGCCACTGAGACTGCCACTGAGACTGCCACAGAGAGTGCCACTGAGAGTGCCACTGAGAGTGCCACTGAGAGTGACACCCAGAGTGCCACTGAGAGTGCCACTGAGAGTGCCACTGAGAGTGCCACTGAGAATGCCACTGAGGGTGCCACTGAGGCTGCCACTGAGAGTGCCACTGAGTGCCACTGAGACTGCCACTGATAGTGCCACTGAGAGTGCCACTGAGGGTGCCACTGAGAGTGCCACCGAGAGTACCACTGAGACTGCCACTGAGACTGCCACTGGGACTGCCACTGGGACTGCCACTGAGAGTGCTACTGAGAGTGCCACTGAGAGTGCCACTGAGAGTGCCACTGAGAGTGCCACTGAGACTGCCACTGGGACTGCCACTGACACTGCCACTGAGAGTGCCACTGAGAGTGCCACTGAGAGTGCCACTGAGAGTGTCACTGAGAGTGCCACTGAGAGTGTCACTGAGAGTGATACTGAGAGTGATACTGAGACTGCCACTGAGACTGCCACTGGGACTGCCACTGAGACTGCCACTGAGAGTGCCACTGAGAGTGCCACTGTGAGTGCCACTGAGAGTGTCACTGAGACTGCCACTGAGACTGCCACTGAGACTGCTACTGAGACTGCCACTGAGACTGCCACTGTTACTGCCACTGAGATTGCCACTGAGACTACCAGTGAGACTGCCACTGAGAGTGCCACTGAGACTGCCACTGAGAGTGCCACTGAGACTGCCACTGAGACTGCAACTAATACTGCCACTGAGACTGCCACCGAGACTGTCACTGTTAATGCCACTGAGATTGCCACTGAGACTACCAGTGAGACTGCCACTGAGATTGCCACTGAGAGTGCCACTGAGAGTGCCAATGAGACTGCCAATGAGACTGCCACTGGGACTGCCACTGAGATTGCCACTGAGACTGCCACTGAGAATGACACTGATAGTGCCACTGAGAGTGACACTGATAGTGCCACTGAAAGTGCCACTGAGAGTGCCACTGAGAATGAAACTGAGAGTGCCACTGAGAGTGCCACTGAAAGTGCCACTGAGACTGCCACTGAGACTGCCACTGAGAGTGCCACTGAGAGTGCCACTGAGAGTGCCACTGAGAGTGCCACTGAGAGTGCCACTGAGTCTGCCACTGGGACTGCCACTGAGACTGCCACTGAGAGTGCCACTGAAAGTGCCACTGAGAGTGCCACTGAGAGTGCCACTGAGAGTGCCACTGAGAGTGCCACTGAGAGTGCCACTGAGAGTGCCACTGAGAGTGCCACTGAGACTGCCACTGAGACTGCCACTGAGAGTGCCACTGAGAGTGCCACTAAGAGTGCCACTGAGAGTGCCACTGAGAGTGCCACTGAGACTGCCACTGAGACTGCCATTGAGACTGCCACTGAGATTGCCACTGAGATTGCCACTGAGAGTGCCACTGAGAGTGCCACTGAGACTGCCACTGAGAGTGCCACTGAGGGTGCCACTGAGTGCCACTGAGACTGCCACTGAGACTGCCACTGAGAGTGCCACTGAGTGCCACTGAGACTGCCACTGATAGTGCCACTGAGAGTGCCACTGAGGGTGCCACTGAGAGTGCCACTGAGAGTGCCACTGAGAGTGCCACTGAGAGTGCCACCGAGATTGCCACTGAGACTGCCACTGAGAGTGCCACTGAGAGTGCCACTGAGAGTGCCACTGAGAGTGCCACTGAGAGTGCCACTGAGAGTGCCACTGAGAGTGCCACTGAGACTGCCACTGAGAGTGCCCCTGAGTGCCACTGAGACTGCCACTGATAGTGCCACTGAGAGTGCCACTGAGGGTGCCACTGAGAGTGCCACCGAGTGTGCCACTGAGAGTGCCACTGAGAGTGCCACTGAGAGTGCCACTGAGAGTGCCACTGAGTGTGCCACTGAGAGTGCCACTGAGAGTGCCACTGAGTGCCACTGAGACTGCCACTGATAGTGCCACTGAGAGTGCCACCGAGGGTGCCACTGAGAGTGCCACCGAGAGTGCCACTGAGACTGCCACTGAGAGTGCCACTGAGAGTGCCACTGAGAGTGCCACTGAGAGTGCCACTGAGAGTGCCACTGAGAGTGCCACTGAGAGTGCCACCGAGATTGCCACTGAGACTGCCACTGAGAGTGCCACTGAGAGTGCCACTGAGAGTGCCACTGAGAGTGCCACTGAGAGTGCCACTGAGAGTGCCACTGAGAGTGCCACTGAGTGGTTCAACAATTATAAAGCTAACAATTTATTATAAAGGGGTACATCCACTGACGTTAAAAAAAAATTATTGTTAATTTAAAAATTCACTATGCATTTTTGAAGCTACCCAGCACTCTGAAATTTTAAAAGAAGCTTTAGAAGTGTCTTAGGTAACTACAAAAAATTCATGGTTCAACAATTATAACGCTAACAATTTATTTTAAAGGGGTATATTTACCGACGTGAAAAATTTTTTTATTGTTTATTTAAAAATCCACTATGGATTTTCTAAGCCACCCAGCACTCTGAAATTTTAAAGGAGGCTTTAGAAGTGTCTTAGGTAACTGTAAAAAATTCATGGTTCAACAATTATAACGCCAACAATTTATTTTAAAGGGGTATATTCACCGACGTGAAAAATTTTTTTATTGTTAATTTAAAAATCCACTATGGATTTTCTAAGCCACCCAGCACTCTGAAATTTTAAAGGAGGCTTTAGAAGTGTCTTAGGTAACTGTAAAAAATTCATGGTTCAACAATTATAACGCCAACAATTTATTTTAAAGGGGTATATTCACCGACGTGAAAAATTTTTTTATTGTTAATTTAAAAATTCACTATGGATTTTCCAAGCCACCCAGCACTCAGGGATTTTAAGTGAAACTTTAGAAGTGTCTTAGGTTTCTGTAAAAAATTCATAGTTCAACAATTATTACGCTAACCATTTATTTTAAAAAGGTACATCCACTGACGTTAAAAAAAATTTGTATTGTTAATTTAAAAATTCACTATGCATTTTTGAAGCCACCCAGCACTCAGGGATTTTAAGAGAAGCTTTAAAAGTGTCTCAAATATCTGTAAAAAATTCATAGTACAACAATTTTAACGCTAACAATTTATTATAAAGAGGTACATCCACTGACGTTAAAAAAAAAATATTGTTAATTTAAAAATTCACTATGCATTTTCGAAGCCACCCAGCATTCAGAAATTTTAACGGAAGCTTTAGAAGTGTCTTAGGTAACTGTAAAAAATTCATGGTTCAACAATTATAACGCTAACAATTTATTTTAAAGGGGTACATTCACTGACGTGAAAAAATTTTTTTAATGTTTATTTAAAAATTCACTATGGATTTTCAAAGAAACCCAGCACCCAGGGATTTTAAGAGAAGCTTTATAAGTGTCTTAGATATCTGTAAAAAATTCATAGTGCAACAATTATAACGCTAACAATTTATTTTAAAGGGGTACATCCACAGACGTTAAAAAAAATATATTGTTTATTTAAAAATTCACTATGGATTTTCAAAGCAACCCAGCACACAGGGATTTTAAGAGAAGTTTTAAAAGTGTCTTAGATATCTGTAAAAAATTCATAGTACAACAATTATAACGCTAACAATTTATTTTAAAGGGGTACATTCACTGACGATAAAATTTTATTTTATTGTTTATTTAAAAATTCTCTATTAATTTTCAAAGCCACCTAGCACTCAGGGATTTTAAGAGAAGCTTTAAAAGGGTCTTAGATATCTGTGAAAAATTCATAGTACAACAATTATAACGCTAACAATTTATTTACAGGGGTACATCCACTGACGTTAAAAAAATTTTTTATTGTTAATTTAAAAATTCACTATTCTTTTTGAAGCCACCCAGCACTCAGGGATTTTAAGAGAAACTTTAGAAGGGTTTTGGGTATCTGTTCCACTGCCAATAAGACTGCCACTGCCACTGCCACTGAGACAGCCATTGTCACTGGGACTGCCACTGAGACTGCCACTGCCACTGCCACAGACATTGCCACTGAAACTGCTACTGAGACTGCCACTGAGACTGCCACTTAGAATTCCACTGCCACTGCCAATGAGACTGCCAATGAGACTGCCACTGAGACTGCCACTGAGACTGCCACAGAGAGTGCCACTGAGAGTGCCACTGAGAGTGCCACTGAGAGTGACACCCAGAGTGCCACTGAGAGTGCCACTGAGAATGCCACTGAGGGTGCCACTGAGGCTGCCACTGAGAGTGCCACTGAGTGCCACTGAGACTGCCACTGATAGTGCCACTGAGAGTGCCACTGAGGGTGCCACTGAGAGTGCCACCGAGAGTACCACTGAGACTGCCACTGAGACTGCCACTGGGACTGCCACTGGGACTGCCACTGAGAGTGCTACTGAGAGTGCCACTGAGAGTGCCACTGAGAGTGCCACTGAGAGTGCCACTGAGACTGCCACTGGGACTGCCACTGACACTGCCACTGAGAGTGCCACTGAGAGTGCCACTGAGAGTGCCACTGAGAGTGCCACTGAGAGTGTCACTGAGAGTGCCACTGAGAGTGTCACTGAGAGTGATACTGAGAGTGATACTGAGACTGCCACTGAGACTGCCACTGGGACTGCCACTGAGACTGCCACTGAGAGTGCCACTGAGAGTGCCACTGTGAGTGCCACTGAGAGTGTCACTGAGACTGCCACTGAGACTGCCACTGAGACTGCCACTGAGAGTGCCACTGTTACTGCCACTGAGATTGCCACTGAGACTACCAGTGAGACTGCCACTGAGAGTGCCACTGAGACTGCCACTGAGAGTGCCACTGAGACTGCCACTGAGACTGCAACTAATACTGCCACTGAGACTGCCACCGAGACTGTCACTGTTAATGCCACTGAGATTGCCACTGAGACTACCAGTGAGACTGCCACTGAGATTGCCACTGAGAGTGCCACTGAGAGTGCCAATGAGACTGCCAATGAGACTGCCACTGGGACTGCCACTGAGATTGCCACTGAGACTGCCACTGAGAATGACACTGATAGTGCCACTGAGAGTGACACTGATAGTGCCACTGAAAGTGCCACTGAGAGTGCCACTGAGAATGAAACTGAGAGTGCCACTGAGAGTGCCACTGAAAGTGCCACTGAGACTGCCACTGAGACTGCCACTGAGACTGCCACTGAGACTGCCACTGAGAGTGCCACTGAGAGTGCCACTGAGACTGCCACTGAGAGTGCCACTGAGGGTGCCACTGAGTGCCACTGAGACTGCCACTGATAGTGCCACTGAGAGTGCCACTGAGAGTGCCACTGAGACTGCCACTGAGAGTGCCACTGAGTGCCACTGAGACTGCCACTCATAGTGCCACTGAGGGTGCCACTGAGTGCCACTGAGACTGCCACTGATAGTGCCACTGAGAGTGCCACTGAGGGTGCCACTGAGAGTGCCAACCAGTGTGCCACTGAGAGTGCCACTGAGAGTGCCACTGAGAGTGCCACTGAGAGTGCCACTGAGTGTGCCACTGAGAGTGCCACTGAGAGTGCCACTGAGTGCCACTGAGACTGCCACTGATAGTGCCACAGAGAGTGCCACTGAGGGTGCCACTGAGAGTGCCACCGAGAGTGCCACTGAGACTGCCACTGAGAGTGCCACTGAGAGTGCCACTGAGAGTGCCACTGAGAGTGCCACTGAGAGTGCCACTGAGAGTGCCACTGAGAGTGCCACCGAGATTGCCACTGAGACTGCCACTGAGAGTGCCACTGAGAGTGCCACTGAGAGTGCCACTGAGAGTGCCACTGAGAGTGCCACTGAGAGTGCCACTGAGACTGCCACTGAGAGTGCCACTGAGAGTGCCACTGAGAGTGCCACTGAGAGTGCCATTGAGAGTGCCACTGAGACTGCCACTGAGAGTGCCACTGAGACTGCCACTGAGAGTGCCACTGAGGGTGCCACTGAGTGCCACTGAGACTGCCACTGATAGTGCCACTGAGAGAGCCACTGAGAGTGCCACTGAGGGTGCCACTGAGAGTGCCACCGAGAGTGCCACCGAGAGTGCCACTGAGAGTGCCACTGAGAGTGCCACTGAGAGTGCCACTGAAACTGCCACTGAGAGTGCCACTGAGGGTGCCACTGAGTGCCACTGAGACTGCCACTGATAGTGCCACTGAGAGTGCCACTGAGGGTGCCACTGAGAGTGCCACCGAGAGTGCCACTGAGAGTGCCACTGAGAGTGCCACTGAGTGTGCCACTGAGAGTGCCACTGAGAGTGCCACTAAGACTGCCACTGAGACTGCCACTGAGACTGCCACTGAGACTGCCACTGAGACTGCCACAGAGACTGCCAATTTAAAAATTCACTATGCATTTTTGAAGCTACCCAGCACTCTGGAATTTTAAAGGAAGCTTTAGAAGTGTCTTAGGTAACTGTAAAAAATTCATGGTTCAACAATTATAACGCTAACAATTTATTATAAAGAGGTACATCCACTGACGTTAAAAAAAAATTATTGTTAATTTAAAAATTCACTATGCATTTTTGAAGCTACCCAGCACTCTGAAATTTTAAAAGAAGCTTTAGAAGTGTCTTAGGTAACTACAAAAAATTCATGGTTCAACAATTATAACGCTAACAATTTATTTTAAAGGGGTATATTTACCGACGTAAAAAATTTTTTTATTGTTTATTTACAAATCCACTATGGATTTTCTAAGCCACCCAGCACTCTGAAATTTTAAAGGAGGCTTTAGAAGTGTCTTAGGTAACTGTAAAAAATGCATGGTTCAACAATTATAACGCCAACAATTTATTTTAAAGGGGTATATTCACCGACGTGAAAAATTTTTTTTTTGTTAATTTAAAAATTCACTATGGATTTTCCAAGCCACCCAGCACTCAGGGATTTTAAGTGAAACTTTAGAAGTGTCTTAGGTTTCTGTAAAAAATTCATAGTTCAACAATTATTACGCTAACCATTTATTTTAAAAAGGTACATCCACTGACGTTAAAAAAAATTTGTATTGTTAATTTAAAAATTCACTATGCATTTTTGAAGCCACCCAGCACTCAGGGATTTTAAGAAAAGCTTTAAAAGTGTCTCAAATATCTGTAAAAAATTCATAGTACAACAATTTTAACGCTAACAATTTATTATAAAGAGGTACATCCACTGACGTTAAAAAAAAAATATTGTTAATTTAAAAATTCACTATGCATTTTGGAAGCCACCCAGCATTCAGAAATTTTAACGGAAGCTTTAGAAGTGTCTTAGGTAACTGTAAAAAATTCATGGTTCAACAATTATAACGCTAACAATTTATTTTAAAGGGGTAAATTCACTGACGTGAAAAAATTTTTTTATTGTTTATTTAAAAATTCACTATGGATTTTCAAAGAAACCCAGCACCCAGGGATTTTAAGAGAAGCTTTATAAGTGTCTTAGATATCTGTAAAAAATTCATACTGCAACAATTATAACGCTAACAATTTATTTTAAAGGGGTACATCCACAGAAGTTAAAAAAAAATATATTGTTTATTTAAAAATTCACTATGGATTTTCAAAGCAACCCAGCACACAGGGATTTTAAGAGAAGTTTTAAAAGGGTCTTAGATATCTGTGAAAAATTCGTAGTACAACAATTATAACGCTAACAATTTATTTACAAGGGTACATTCACTGACGATAAAATTTTATTTTTTTGTTTATTTAAAAATTCTCTATTTATTTTCAAAGCCACCTAGCACTCAGGGATTTTAAGAGAAACTTTAGAAGGGTTTTAGGTATCTGTTCCACTGCCAATAAGACTGCCACTGCCACTGCCACTGAGACAGCCATTCTCACTGGGACTGCCACTGAGACTGCCACTGCCACTGCCACTGACATTGCCACTGAAACTGCTACTGAGACTGCCACTGAGACTGCCACTTAGAATTCCACTGCCACTGCCAATGAGATTGCCAATGAGACTGCCACTGAGACTGCCACTGAGACTGCCACTGAGACTGATACTGAGACTGCAACTGAGACTGCCACTGAGACTGCCACAGAGAGTGCCACTGAGAGTGCCACTGAGAGTGCCACTGAGAGTGACACCGAGAGTGCCACTGAGAGTGCCACTGAGAGTGCCACTGAGAGTGCCACTGAGAATGCCACTGAGATTGCCACTGAGACTACCAGTGAGACTGCCACTGAGAGTGCCACTGAGAGTGCAAATGAGAGTGCCACTGAGACTGCCACTGGGACTGCCGCTGAGACTGCCACTGAGAGTGCCACTGAGAGTGCCACTGAGAGTGCCACTGAGAGTGCCACTGTGACTGACACTGAGACTGCCTCTGGGACTGCCACTGAGACCGCCACTGAGAGTGCCACTGAGACTGCCACTGAGACTGCCACTGAGAGTGTCACTGAGGCTGCCACTGAGATTGCCACTGAGAGTGCCACTGAGAGTGCCACTGAGAGTGCCACTCAGGGTGCCACTGAGTGCCACTGAGACTGCCACTGATAGTGCCACTGAGAGTGCCACTGAGAGTGCCACTGAGACTGCCACTGAGAGTGCCACTGAGTGCCACTGAGACTGCCGCTGATAGTGCCACTGAGAGTGCCACTGAGGGTGCCACTGAGAGTGCCACTGAGAGTGCCACCGAGATTGCCACTGAAACTGCCACTGAGAGTGCCACTGAGAGTGCCACTGAGAGTGCCACTGAGAGTGCCACTGAGAGTGCCACTGAGAGTGCCACTGAGAGTGCCACTGAGAGTGCCACTGAGACTGCCACTGAGAGTGCCACTGAGTGCCACTGAGACTGCCACTGATAGTGCCACTGAGGGTGCCACTGAGTGCCACTGAGACTGCCACTGATAGTGCCACTGAGAGTGCCACTGAGGGTGCCACTGAGAGTGCCACTGAGAGTGCCACTGAGAGTGACACTGAGAGTGCCACTGAGAGTGCCACTGAGTGTGCCACTGAGAGTGCCACTGAGAGTGCCACTGAGTGCCACTGAGACTGCCACTGATAGTGCCACTGAGAGTGCCACTGAGGGTGCCACTGAGAGTGCCACCGAGAGTGCCACTGAGACTGCCACTGAGAGTGCCACTGAGAGTGCCACCGAGAGTGCCACCGAGATTGCCACTGAGACTGCCACTGAAAGTGCCACTGAGAGTGCCACTGAGAGTGCCACTGAGAGTGCCACTGAGTATGCCACTGAGAGTGCCACTGAGACTGCCACTGAGAGTGCCACTGAGTGCCACTGAGACTGCCACTGATAGTGCCACTGAGAGTGCCACTGAGGGTGCCACTGAGAGTGCCACCGAGAGTGCCACTGAGACTGCCACTGAGAGTGCCACTGAGAGTGCCACTGAGAGTGCCATTGAGGGTGCCACTGAGACTGCCACTGAGAGTGCCACTGAGACTGCCACTGAGAGTGCCACTGAGGGTGCCACTGAGTGCCACTGAGACTGCCACTGATAGTGCCACTGAGAGTGCCACTGAGAGTGCCACTGAGGGTGCCACTGAGAGTGCCACCGAGAGTGCCACCGAGAGTGCCACTGAGAGTGCCACTGAGAGTGCCACTGAGAGTGCCACTGAGAGTGCCACTGAGAGTGTCACTGAAACTGCCACTGAGAGTGCCACTGAAGGTGCCATTGAGTGCCACTGAGACTGCCACTGATAGTGCCACTGAGAGTGCCACGGAGGGTGCCACTGAGAGTGCCACCGAGAGTGCCACTGAGAGTGCCACTGAGAGTGCCACTGAGAGTGCCACTGAGAGTGCCACTGAGAGTGCCACTGAGACTGCCACTGGGACTGCCACTGAGACTGCCACTGAGAGTGCCACTGAGAGTGCCACTGAGAGTGCCACTGAGAGTGCCACTGAGAGTGCCACTGAGACTGCCACTGAGAGTGCCACTGAGTGCCACTGAGACTGCCACTGAGAGTGCCACTGAGGGTGCCACTGAGAGTGCCACCGAGAGTGCCACTGAGACTGCCACTGAGAGTGCCACTGAGAGTGCCACTGAGAGTGCCACTGAGAGTGCCATTGAGAGTGCCACTGAGACTGCCACTGAGAGTGCCACTGAGAGTGCCACTGAGAGTGCCACTGAGAGTGCCACTGAGAGTGCCACTGAGAGTGCCACTGAGAGTGCCACCGAGATTGCCACTGAGACTGCCACTGAGAGTGCCACTGAGATTGCCACTGAGAGTGCCACTGAGAGTGCCACTGAGAGTGTCACTGAGAGTGCCACCGAGAGTGCCACTGAGACTGCCACTGAGAGTGCCACTGAGAGTGCCACTGAGGGAGCCACTGAGAGTGCCACCGAGAGTGCCACTGAGACTGCCACTGAGAGTGCCACTGAGAGTGCCACTGAGAGTGCCACTGAGAGTGCCACTGATAGTGCAACTGAGAGTGCCACTGAGAGTGCCACCGAGATTGCCACTAAGACTGCCACTGAGAGTGCCACTGAGAGTGCCACTGAGAGTGCCACTGAGAGTGCCACTGAGAGTGCCACTGAGAGTGCCACTGAGAGTGCCACTGAGAGTGCCACTGAGTGCCACTGAGACTGCCACTGAGAGTGCCACTGAGGGTGCCACTGAGAGTGCCACCGAGAGTGCCACTGAGACTGCCACTGAGAGTGCCACTGAGAGTGCCACTGAGAGTGCCACTGAGAGTGCCATTGAGAGTGCCACTGAGACTGCCACTGAGAGTGCCACTGAGACTGCCACTGATAGTGCCACTGAGATTGCCACTGAGGGTGCCACTGAGAGTGCCACCGAGAGTGCCACTGAGAGTGCCACTGAGAGTGCCACTGAGAGTGCCACTGAGTGTGCCACTGAGGGTGCCACTGAGAGTGCCACCGAGAGTGCCACCGAGAGTGCCACCGAGAGTGCCACTGAGAGTGCCACTGAGAGTGCCACTGAGAGTGCCACTGAGATTGCCACTGAAACTGCCACTGAGAGTGCCACTGAGAGTGCCACTGAGGGTGCCACTGAGAGTGCCACCGAGAGTGCCACTGAGAGTGCCACTGAGAGTGCCACTGAGAGTGCCACTGAGTGTGCCACTGAGAGTGCCACTGAGAGTGCCACTAAGACTGCCACTGAGACTGCCACTGAGACTGCCACTGAGACTGCCACTGAGACTGCCACAGAGACTGCCACTGAGACTGCCACTGAGCGTTTTAGGTATCGGTAAAAAATTCATAGTTCAACAATTATGGCGCTAACAATTTATTTTAAAGGGGTACATCCACTGACGTTTAAAAAAATTATTGTTAATTTAAAAATTCACTTTGCATTTTCAAAGCCACCCAGCATTCAGGGATTGTAAGAGAAGCTTTAGAAGGATCTTAGATATCTGCAAAAAATTCATAGTACAAAAATTATAACGCTAACAAATTATTTTAAAGAGGTATATTCTCTGACGTTAAAAAAATTTTTATTGTTAATTTGAAAATTCACTATGCATTTTTGAAGACACCCAGCAGTCAGGGATTTTAAGAGAAGCTTTAAAAGTGTCTTAAATATCTGTGAAAAATTCATAGTTCAACAATTATAACGCTAACAATTTATTTTAAAGGGGTATATCCACAGACGATAAAAAATTTTTTTATTGTAAATTTAAAAATTCACTATGCATTTTTGAAGACACCCAGCAGTCAGGGATTTTAAGAGAAGTTTTAAAAGTGTCTTAGGTATCTGCAAAAAATTCATAGTTCAACAATTATAACGCTAAATATTTATTTTAAAGAGGTACATCCATTGACGTTAAAAAAAATTTTTATTGTTAATTTAAAAATTCACTATGGATTTTCAAAGCCATCCAGGAATCAGGGATTTTAAGAGAAGCTTTGAAAGTGTCTTAGATATCTGTAAAAAATTCATAGTTCAGCAATTGTAACGCTAACAATTTATTTTGAAGTGGTATATCCATTGACGTTAAAAAAATATTTTATTGATAGTTTAAAAATTCACTATGCATTTTTGAAACCACTCAGTACTCAGAAATTTTAAGAGAAGCTTTAAAAGTGTCTTAGCTATCTGTGAAAAATTCGTAGTTCAACAATTATAACGCTAATAATTTATTTTAAAGGTGTATATCCACTGACGTGAAAAATTTTTTTTATTGCTTTTTTAAAAATTCGCTATGAATTTTCCAAGCCACCTAGCACTCAGGGATTTTAAGAGAAGCTTTAAAAGTGTCTTAGATATCTGTAAAAAATTCATAGTACAACAATTATAACGCTAACAATTTATTATAAAGAGGTACATCCACTGACGTTAAAAAAAAAATTATTGTTAATTTAAAAATTCACTATGCATTTTGAAGCTACCCAGCACTCTGGAATTTTAAAGGAAGCTTTAGAAGTGTCTTAGGTAATTGTAAAAAATTCATGGTTCAACAATTATAACGCTAACAATTTATTATAAAGAGGTACATCCACTGACGTTAAAAAAAAAATTATTGTTAATTTAAAAATTCACTATGCATTTTTGAAGCTACCCAGCACTCTGAAATTTTAAAAGAAGCTTTAGAAGTGTCTTAGGTAATTGTGAAAAATTCATGGTTCAACAATTATAACGCTAACAATTTATTATAAAGAGGTACATCCACTGACGTTAAAAAAAAAATTATTGTTAATTTAAAAATTCACTATGCATTTTTGAAGCCACCCAGCACTCAGGGATTTTAAGAGAAGCTTTAAAAGTGTCTCAAATATCTGTAAAAAATTCATAGTACAACAATTTTAACGCTAACAATTTATTATAGAGAGGTACATCCACTGACGTTAAAAAAAAAATATTGTTAATTTAAAAATTCACTATGCATTTTCGAAGCCACCCAGCATTCAGAAATTTTAACGGAAGCTTTAGAAGTGTCTTAAGTAACTGTAAAAAATTCATGGTTCAACAATTATAACGCTAACAATTTATTTTAAAGGGGTACATTCACTGACGTGAAAAAATTTTTTTATTGTTTATTTAAAAATTCACTATGGATTTTCAAAGAAACCCAGCACCCAGAGATTTTAAGAGAAGCTTTATAAGTGTCTTAGATATCTGTAAAAAATTCATAGTGCAACAATTATAACGCTAACAATTTATTTTAAAGGGGTACATCCACAGACGTTAAAAAAAAATATATTGTTTATTTAAAAATTCACTATGGATTTTCAAAGCAACCCAGCACACAGGGATTTTAAGAGAAGTTTTAAAAGTGTCTTAGATATCTGTAAAAAATTCATAGTACAACAATTATAACGCTAACAATTTATTTTAAAGGGGTACATTCACTGACGATAAAATTTTATTTTATTGTTTATTTAAAAATTCTCTATTAATTTTCAAAGCCACCTAGCACTCAGGGATTTTAAGAGAAGCTTTAAAAGGGTCTTAGATATCTGTGAAAAATTCATAGTACAACAATTATAACGCTAACAATTTATTTACAGGGGTACATCCACTGACGTTAAAAAAATTTTTTATTGTTAATTTAAAAATTGCCACTGAGACTGCCACTGATAGTGCCACTGAGAGTGCCACTGAGAGTGCCACTGAGACTGCCACTGAGAGTGCCACTGAGTGCCACTGAGACTGCCACTGATAGTGCCACTGAGAGTGCCACTGAGGGTGCCACTGAGAGTGCCACTGAGAGTGCCACTGAGAGTGCCACTGAGAGTGCCACCGAGATTGCCACTGAGACTGCCACTGAGAGTGCCACTGAGAGTGCCACTGAGAGTGCCACTGAGAGTGCTACTGAGAGTGCCACTGAGAGTGCCACTGAGAGTGCCACTGAGAGTGCCACTGAGAGTGCCACTGAGACTGCCACTGAGAGTGCCCCTGAGTGCCACTGAGACTGCCACTGATAGTGCCACTGAGGGTGCCACTGAGTGCCACTGAGACTGCCACTGATAGTGCCACTGAGAGTGCCACTGAGGGTGCCACTGAGAGTGCCACCGAGTGTGCCACTGAGAGTGCCACTGAGAGTGCCACTGAGAGTGCCACTGAGAGTGCCACTGAGTGTGCCACTGAGAGTGCCACTGAGAGTGCCACTGAGTGCCACTGAGACTGCCACTGATAGTGCCACTGAGAGTGCCACTGAGGGTGCCACTGAGAGTGCCACCGAGAGTGCCACTGAGACTGCCACTGAGAGCGCCACTGAGAGTGCCACTGAGAGTGCCACTGAGAGTGCCACTGAGAGTGCCACTGAGAGTGCCACTGAGAGTGCCACTGAGAGTGCCACCGAGATTGCCACTGAGACTGCCACTGAGAGTGCCACTGAGAGTGCCACTGAGAGTGCCACTGAGAGTGCCACTGATAGTGCCACTGATAATGCCACTGAGAGTGCCACTGAGGGTGCCACTGAGAGTGCCACCGAGAGTGCCACTGAGACTGCCACTGAGAGTGCCACTGAGAGTGCCACTGAGAGTGCCATTGAGAGTGCCACTGAGACTGCCACTGAGAGTGCCACTGAAACTGCCACTGAGAGTGCCACTGAGGGTGCCACTGAGTGCCACTGAGACTGCCACTGATAGTGCCACTGAGAGTGCCACTGAGGGTGCCACTGAGAGTGCCACCGAGAGTGCCACCGAGAGTGCCACTGAGACTGCCACTGAGAGTGCCACTGAGAGTGCCACTGAGAGTGCCATTGAGAGTGCCACTGAGACTGCCACTGAGAGTGCCACTGAAACTGCCACTGAGAGTGCCACTGAGGGTGCCACTGAGAGTGCCACCGAGAGTGCCACTGAGACTGCCACTGAGAGTGCCACTGAGAGTGCCACTGAGAGTGCCATTGAGAGTGCCACTGAGACTGCCACTGAGAGTGCCACTGAAACTGCCACTGAGAGTGCCACTGAGGGTGCCACTGAGTGCCACTGAGACTGCCACTGATAGTGCCACTGAGAGTGCCACTGAGGGTGCCACTGAGAGTGCCACCGAGAGTGCCACCGAGAGTGCCACTGAGAGTGCCACTGAGAGTGCCACTGAGAGTGCCACTGAAACTGCCACTGAGAGTGCCACTGAGGGTGCCACTGAGTGCCACTGAGACTGCCACTGATAGTGCCACTGAGAGTGCCACTGAGGGTGCCACTGAGAGTGCCACTGAGAGTGCCACTGAGACTGCCACTGAGAGTGCCACTGAGGGTGCCACTGAGTGCCACTGAGACTGCCACTGATAGTGCCACTGAGAGTGCCACTGAGAGTGCCACTGAGGGTGCCACTGAGAGTGCCACCGAGAGTGCCACCGAGAGTGCCACTGAGACTGCCACTGAGAGTGCCACTGAGAGTGCCACTGAGAGTGCCACTGAGACTGCCACTGGGACTGCCACTGAGACTGCAACTGAGAGTGCCACTGAGAGTGCCACTGAGAGTGCCACTGAGAGTGCCATTGAGGGTGCCACTGAGACTGCCACTGAGAGTGCCACTGAGACTGCCACTGAGAGTGCCACTGAGAGTGCCACTGAGAGTGCCACTGAGAGTGCCATTGAGGGTGCCACTGAGACTGCCACTGAGAGTGCCACTGAGACTGCCACTGAGAGTGCCACTGAGGGTGCCACTGAGTGCCACTGAGACTGCCACTGATAGTGCCACTGAGAGTGCCACTGAGAGTGCCACTGAGGGTGCCACTGAGAGTGCCACCGAGAGTGCCACCGAGAGTGCCACTGAGACTGCCACTGAGAGTGCCACTGAGAGTGCCACTGAGAGTGCCACTGAGAGTGTCACTGAAACTGCCACTGAGAGTGCCACTGAAGGTGCCATTGAGTGCCACTGAGACTGCCACTGATAGTGCCACTGAGAGTGCCACTGAGGGTGCCACTGAGAGTGCCACCGAGAGTGCCACTGAGAGTGCCACTGAGAGTGCCACTGAGAGTGCCACTGAGAGTGCCACTGAGAGTGCCACTGAGAGTGCCACTGAGACTGCCACTGGGACTGCCACTGAGACTGCAACTGAGAGTGCCACTGAGAGTGCCACTGAGAGTGCCACTGAGAGTGCCACTGAGAGTGCCACTGAGACTGCCACTGAGAGTGCCACTGAGTGCCACTGAGACTGCCACTGAGAGTGCCACTGAGGGTGCCACTGAGAGTGCCACCGAGAGTGCCACTGAGACTGCCACTGAGAGTGCCACTGAGAGTGCCACTGAGAGTGCCACTGAGAGTGCCATTGAGAGTGCCACTGAGACTGCCACTGAGAGTGCCACTGAGAGTGCCACTGAGAGTGCCACTGAGAGTGCCACTGAGAGTGCCACTGAGAGTGCCACCGAGATTGCCACTGAGACTGCCACTGAGAGTGCCACTGAGAGTGCCACTGAGAGTGCCACTGAGAGTGCTACTGAGAGTGCCACTGAGAGTGCCACCGAGAGTGCCACTGAGACTGCCACTGAGAGTGCCACTGAGAGTGCCACTGAGGGAGCCACTGAGAGTGCCACCGAGAGTGCCACTGAGAGTGCCACTGAGAGTGCCACTGAGAGTGCCACTGAGAGTGCCACTGATAGTGCCACTGAGAGTGCCACTGAGAGTGCCACCGAGATTGCCACTGAGAGTGCCACTGAGAGTGCCACTGAGAGTGCCACTGAGTGCCACTGAGACTGCCACTGAGAGTGCCACTGAGGGTGCCACTGAGAGTGCCACCGAGAGTGCCACTGAGACTGCCACTGAGAGTGCCACTGAGAGTGCCACTGAGAGTGCCATTGAGAGTGCCACTGAGACTGCCACTGAGAGTGCCACTGAGACTGCCACTGATAGTGCCACTGAGATTGCCACTGAGAGTGCCACTGAGGGTGCCACTGAGAGTGCCACCGAGAGTGCCACCGAGAGTGCCACCGAGAGTGCCACTGAGAGTGCCACTGAGAGTGCCACTGAGAGTGCCACTGAGAGTGCCACTGAAACTGCCACTGAGAGTGCCACTGAGAGTGCCACTGAGGGTGCCACTGAGAGTGCCACCGAGAGTGCCACTGAGAGTGCCACTGAGAGTGCCACTGAGAGTGCCACTGAGTGTGCCACTGAGAGTGCCACTGAGAGTGCCACTAAGACTGCCACTGAGACTGCCACTGAGACTGCCACTGAGACTGCCACTGAGACTGCCACAGAGACTGCCACTGAGACTGCCACTGAGCGTTTTAGGTATCGGTAAAAAATTCATAGTTCAACAATTATGGCGCTAACAATTTATTTTAAAGGGGTACATCCACTGACGTTTAAAAAAATTATTGTTAATTTAAAAATTCACTTTGCATTTTCAAAGCCACCCAGCATTCAGGGATTGTAAGAGAAGCTTTAGAAGGATCTTAGATATCTGCAAAAAATTCATAGTACAAAAATTATAACGCTAACAAATTATTTTAAAGAGGTATATTCTCTGACGTTAAAAAAATTTTTATTGTTAATTTGAAAATTCACTATGCATTTTTGAAGACACCCAGCAGTCAGGGATTTTAAGAGAAGCTTTAAAAGTGTCTTAAATATCTGTGAAAAATTCATAGTTCAACAATTATAACGCTAACAATTTATTTTAAAGGGGTATATCCACAGACGATAAAAAATTTTTTATTGTAAATTTAAAAATTCACTATGCATTTTTGAAGACACCCAGCAGTCAGGGATTTTAAGAGAAGTTTTAAAAGTGTCTTAGGTATCTGCAAAAAATTCATAGTTCAACAATTATAACGCTAAATATTTATTTTAAAGAGGTACATCCATTGACGTTAAAAAAAATTTTTATTGTTAATTTAAAAATTCACTATGGATTTTCAAAGCCATCCAGGAATCAGGGATTTTAAGAGAAGCTTTGAAAGTGTCTTAGATATCTGTAAAAAATTCATAGTTCAGCAATTGTAACGCTAACAATTTATTTTGAAGTGGTATATCCATTGACGTTAAAAAAATATTTTATTGATAGTTTAAAAATTCACTATGCATTTTTGAAACCACTCAGTACTCAGAAATTTTAGGAGAAGCTTTAAAAGTGTCTTAGCTATCTGTGAAAAATTCGTAGTTCAACAATTATAACGCTAATAATTTATTTTAAAGGTGTATATCCACTGACGTGAAAAATTTTTTTTATTGCTTTTTTAAAAATTCGCTATGAATTTTCCAAGCCACCTAGCACTCAGGGATTTTAAGAGAAGCTTTAAAAGTGTCTTAGATATCTGTAAAAAATTCATAGTACAACAATTATAACGCTAACAATTTATTATAAAGAGGTACATCCACTGACGTTAAAAAAAAAAATTATTGTTAATTTAAAAATTCACTATGCATTTTGAAGCTACCCAGCACTCTGGAATTTTAAAGGAAGCTTTAGAAGTGTCTTAGGTAACTGTAAAAAATTCATGGTTCAACAATTATAACGCTAACAATTTATTATAAAGAGGTACATCCACTGACGTTAAAAAAAAAATTATTGTTAATTTAAAAATTCACTATGCATTTTTGAAGCTACCCAGCACTCTTAAATTTTAAAAGAAGCTTTAGAAGTGTCTTAGGTAACTACAAAAAATTCATGGTTCAACAATTATAACGCTAACAATTTATTTTAAAGGGGTATATTTACCGACGTGAAAAATTTTTTTATTGTTTATTTAAAAATCCACTATGGATTTTCTAAGCCACCCAGCACTCTGAAATTTTAAAGGAGGCTTTAGAAGTGTCTTAGGTAACTGTAAAAAATTCATGGTTCAACAATTATAACGCCAACAATTTATTTTAAAGGGGTATATTCACCGACGTGAAAAATTTTTTTATTGTTAATTTAAAAATCCACTATGGATTTTCTAAGCCACCCAGCACTCTGAAATTTTAAAGGAGGCTTTAGAAGTGTCTTAGGTAACTGTAAAAAATTCATGGTTCAACAATTATAACGCCAACAATTTATTTTAAAGGGATATATTCACCGACGTGAAAAATTTTTTTATTGTTAATTTAAAAATTCACTATGGATTTTCCAAGCCACCCAGCACTTAGGTATTTTAAGTGAAACTTTAGAAGTGTCTTAGGTTTCTGTAAAAAATTCATAGTTCAACAATTATTACGCTAACCATTTATTTTAAAAAGGTACATCCACTGACGTTAAAAAAAATTTGTATTGTTAATTTAAAAATTCACTATGCATTTTTGAAGCCACCCAGCACTCAGGGATTTTAAGAGAAGCTTTAAAAGTGTCTCAAATATCTGTAAAAAATTCATAGTACAACAATTTTAACGCTAACAATTTATTATAGAGAGGTACATCCACTGACGTTAAAAAAAAATTGTTAATTTAAAAATTCACTATGCATTTTCGAAGCCACCCAGCATTCAGAAATTTTAACGGAAGCTTTAGAAGTGTCTTAGGTAACTGTAAAAAATTCATGGTTCAACAATTATAACGCTAACAATTTATTTTAAAGGGGTACATTCACTGACGTGAAAAAATTTTTTTATTGTTTATTTAAAAATTCACTATGGATTTTCAAAGAAACCCAGCACCCAGGGATTTTAAGAGAAGCTTTATAAGTGTCTTAGATATCTGTAAAAAATTCATAGTGCAACAATTATAACGCTAACAATTTATTTTAAAGGGGTACATCCACAGACGTTAAAAAAAAATATATTGTTTATTTAAAAATTCACTATGGATTTTCAAAGCAACCCAGCACACAGGGATTTTAAGAGAAGTTTTAAAAGGGTCTCAGATATCTGTAAAAAATTCATAGTACAACAATTATAACGCTAACAATTTATTTTAAAGGGGTACATTCACTGACGATAAAATTTTATTTTATTGTTTATTTAAAAATTCTCTATTAATTTTCAAAGCCACCTAGCACTCAGGGATTTTAAGGGAAGCTTTAAAAGGGTCTTAGATATCTGTGAAAAATTCATAGTACAACAATTATAACGCTAACAATTTATTTACAGGGGTACATCCACTGACGTTAAAAAAATTTTTTATTGTTAATTTAAAAATTCACTATTCTTTTTGAAGCCACCCAGCACTCAGGGATTTTAAGAGAAACTTTAGAAGGGTTTTGGGTATCTGTTCCACTGCCAATAAGACTGCCACTGCCACTGCCACTGAGACAGCCATTGTCACTGGGACTGCCACTGAGACTGCCACTGCCACTGCCACAGACATTGCCACTGAAACTGCTACTGAGACTGCCACTGAGACTGCCACTTAGAATTCCACTGCCACTGCCAATGAGACTGCCAATGAGACTGCCACTGAGACTGCCACTGAGACTGCAACTGAGACTGCCACTGAGACTGCCACAGAGAGTGCCACTGAGAGTGCCACTGAGAGTGACACCGAGAGTGCCACTGAGAGTGCCACTGAGAGTGCCACTGAGAGTGCCACTGAGAATGCCACTGAGGGTGCCACTGAGACTGCCACTGAGAGTGCCACTGAGTGCCACTGAGACTGCCACTGATAGTGCCACTGAGAGTGCCACTGAGGGTGCCACTGAGAGTGCCACCGAGAGTGCCACTGAGACTGCCACTGAGACTGCCACTGGGACTGCCACTGGGACTGCCACTGAGAGTGCTACTGAGAGTGCCACTGAGAGTGCCACTGAGAGTGCCACTGAGACTGCCACTGGGACTGCCACTGACACTGCCACTGAGAGTGCCACTGAGAGTGCCACTGAGAGTGCCACTGAGAGTGCCACTGAGAGTGCCACTGAGAGTGCCACTGAGAGTGTCACTGAGAGTGCCACTGAGACTGCCACTGCTACTGCCACTGAGATTGCCACTGAGACTACCAGTGAGACTGCCACTGAGAGTGCCACTGAGACTGCCACTGAGAGTGCCACTGAGACTGCCACTGAGACTGCCACTGAGACTGCAACTAATACTGCCACTGAGACTGCCACCGAGACTGTCACTGTTACTGCCACTGAGATTGCCACTGAGACTACCAGTGAGACTGCCACTGAAATTGCCACTGAGAGTGCCACTGAGAGTGCCAATGAGACTGCCAATGAGACTGCCACTGGGACTGCCACTGAGATTGCCACTGAGACTGCCACTGAGAATGACACTGATAGTGCCACTGATAGTGCCACTGAGAGTGCCACTGAGAGTGCCAATGAGAATGAAACTGAGAGTGCCACTGAGAGTGCCACTGAAAGTGCCACTGAGACTGCCACTGAGAGTGCCACTGAGAGTGCCACTGAGAGTGCCACTGAGAGTGCCACTGAGAGTGCCACTGAGACTGCCACTGGGACTGCCACTGAGAGTGCCACTGAGAGTGCCACTGAGACTGCCACTGGGACTGCCACTGACACTGCCACTGAGAGTGCCACTGAGAGTGCCACTGAGAGTGCCACTGAGAGTGCCACTGAGAGTGCCACTGAGAGTGTCACTGAGAGTGATACTGAGAGTGATACTGAGACTGCCACTGAGACTGCCACTGGGACTGCCACTGAGACTGCCACTGAGAGTGCCACTGTGAGTGCCACTGAGAGTGTCACTGAGACTGCCACTGAGACTGCCACTGAGACTGCCACTGAGACTGCCACTGTTACTGCCACTGAGATTGCCACTGAGACTACCAGTGAGACTGCCACTGAGAGTGCCACTGAGACTGCCACTGAGAGTGCCACTGAGACTGCCACTGAGACTGCAACTAATACTGCCACTGAGACTGCCACCGAGACTGTCACTGTTACTGCCACTGAGATTGCCACTGAGACTACCAGTGAGACTGCCACTGAGATTGCCACTGAGAGTGCCACTGAGAGTGCCAATGAGACTGCCAATGAGACTGCCACTGGGACTGCCACTGAGATTGCCACTGAGACCGCCACTGAGAATGACACTGATAGTGCCACTGAGAGTGACACTGATAGTGCCACTGAGAGTGCCACTGAGAGTGCCACTGAGAGTGCCACTGAGAATGAAACTGAGAGTGCCACTGAGAGTGCCACTGAAAGTGCCACTGAGACTGCCACTGAGAGTGCCACTGAGAGTGCCACTGAGAGTGCCACTGAGAGTGCCACTGAGAGTGCCACTGAGACTGCCACTGGGACTGCCACTGAGACTGCCACTGAGAGTGCCACTGAGAGTGCCACTGAGAGTGCCACTGAGAGTGCCACTGAGAGTGCCACTGAGAGTGCCACCGAGATTGCCACTGAGAGTGACACCGAGAGTGCCACTGAGAGTGCCACTGAGAGTGCCACTAAGAGTGAAACTGAGAGTGCCACTGAGAGTGCCACTGAGACTGCTACTGAGACTGCCATTGAGACTGCCACTGAGATTGCCACTGAGATTGCCACTGAGAGTGCCACTGAGAGTGCCACTGAGAGTGCCACTGAGAGTGCCACCGGGAGTGCCACTGAGAGTGCCACTGAGAGTGCCACTGAGAGTGCCACTGAGAATGCCACTGAGAGTGCCACTGAGAGTGCCACTGAGATTGCCACTGAGACTGCCACTGAGACTGCCACTGAGAGTGCCACTGAGTGCCACTGAGACTGCCACTGATAGTGCCACTGAGAGTGCCACTGAGGGTGCCACTGAGAGTGCCACCGAGAGTGCCACTGAGACTGTCACTGAGAGTGCCACTGAGAGTGCCACTGAGAGTGCCACTGAGAGTGCCACTGAGAGTGTCACTGAGAGTGCCACTGAGAGTGCCACTGAGAGTGCCACTGAGACTGCCACTGAGAGTGCCACTGAGGGTGCCACTGAGTGCCACTGAGACTGCCACTGATAGTGCCACTGATAGTGCCACTGAGAGTGCCACTGAGACTGCCACTGAGAGTGCCACTGAGTGCCACTGAGACTGCCACTGATAGTGCCACTGAGAGTGCCACTGAGAGTGCCACTGAGAGTGCCACTGAGAGTGCCACGGAGAGTGCCACTGAGAGTGCCACCGAGATTGCCACTGAGACTGCCACTGAGAGTGCCACTGAGAGTGCCACTGAGAGTGCCACTGAGAGTGCCACTGAGAGTGCCACCGAGAGTGCCACTGAGAGTGCCACTGAGACTGCCACTGAGAGTGCCACTGAGTGCCACTGAGACTGCCACTGATAGTGCCACTGAGGGTGCCACTGAGATTGCCACTGAGACTGCCACTGAGACTGCCACTGAGAGTGCCACTGAGTGCCACTGAGACTGCCACTGATAGTGCCACTGAGACTGCCACTGAGAGTGCCACTGAGTGCCACTGAGACTGCCACTGATAGTGCCACTGAGAGTGCCACTGAGAGTGCCACTGAGAGTGCCACTGAGAGTGCCACGGAGAGTGCCACTGAGAGTGCCACCGAGATTGCCACTGAGACTGCCACTGAGAGTGCCACTGAGAGTGCCACTGAGAGTGCCACTGAGAGTGCCACTGAGAGTGTCACTGAGAGTGCCACTGAGAGTGCCACTGAGAGTGCCACTGAGACTGCCACTGAGAGTGCCACTGAGGGTGCCACTGAGTGCCACTGAGACTGCCACTGATAGTGCCACTGATAGTGCCACTGAGAGTGCCACTGAGACTGCCACTGAGAGTGCCACTGAGTGCCACTGAGACTGCCACTGATAGTGCCACTGAGAGTGCCACTGAGAGTGCCACTGAGAGTGCCACTGAGAGTGAAACGGAGAGTGCCACTGAGAGTGCCACCGAGATTGCCACTGAGACTGCCACTGAGAGTGCCACTGAGAGTGCCACTGAGAGTGCCACTGAGAGTGCCACTGAGAGTGCCACCGAGAGTGCCACTGAGAGTGCCACTGAGACTGCCACTGAGAGTGCCACTGAGTGCCACTGAGACTGCCACTGATAGTGCCACTGAGGGTGCCACTGAGTGCCACTGAGACTGCCACTGATAGTGCCACTGAGAGTGCCACTGAGGGTGCCACTGAGAGTGCCACCGAGAGTGCCACCGAGAGTGCCACTGAGAGTGCCACTGAGAGTGCCACTGAGAGTGCCACTGAGTGTGCCACTGAGAGTGCCACTGAGAGTGCCACTGAGAGTGCCACTGAGTGCCACTGAGACTGCCACTGATAGTGCCACTGAGAGTGCCACTGAGGGAGCCACTGAGAGTGCCACCGAGAGTGCCACTGAGACTGCCACTGAGAGTGCCACTGAGAGTGCCACTGAGAGTGCCACTGAGAGTGCCACTGAGAGTGCCACTGGAAGTGCCACTGAGAGTGCCACTGAGAGTGCCACCGAGATTGCCACCGAGATTGCCACTGAGACTGCCACTGAGAGTGCCACTGAGAGTGCCACTGAGAGTGCCACTGAGAGTGCCACTGAGAGTGCCACTGAGACTGCCACTGAGATTGCCACTGAGTGCCACTGAGACTGCCACTGAGAGTGCCACTGAGGGTGCCACTGAGAGTGCCACCGAGAGTGCCACTGAGACTGCCACTGAGAGTGCCACTGAGAGTGCCACTGAGAGTGCCACTGAGAGTGCCATTGAGAGTGCCACTGAGACTGCCACTGAGAGTGCCACTGAGACTGCCACTGATATTGCCACTGAGAGTGCCACTGAGGGTGCCACTGAGAGTGCCACCGAGAGTGCCACCGAGAGTGCCACCGAGAGTGCCACTGAGAGTGCCACTGAGAGTGCCACTGAGAGTGCCACTGAGAGTGCCACTGAAACTGCCACTGAGAGTGCCACTGAGAGTGCCACTGAGGGTGCCACTGAGAGTGTAACCGAGAGTGCCACTGAGAGTGCCACTGAGAGTGCCACTGAGGGTGCCACTGAGTGTGCCACTGAGAGTGCCACTGAGAGTGCCACTAAGAATGCCACTGAGACTGCCACTGAGACTGCCACTGAGACTGCCACTGAGACTGCCACAGAGACTGCCACTGAGCGTTTTAGGTATCGGTAAAAAATTCATAGTTCAACAATTATGGCGCTAACAATTTATTTTAAAGGGGTACATCCACTGACGTTTAAAAAAATTATTGTTAATTTAAAAATTCACTTTGCATTTTCAAAGCCACCCAGCATTCAGGGATTGTAAGAGAAGCTTTAGAAGGATCTTAGATATCTGCAAAAAATTCATAGTACAAAAATTATAACGCTAACAAATTATTTTAAAGAGGTATATTCTCTGACGTTAAAAAAATTTTTATTGTTAATTTCAAAATTCACTATGCATTTTTGAAGACACCCAGCAGTCAGGGATTTTAAGACAAGCTTTAAAAGTGTCTTAAATATCTGTGAAAAATTCATAGTTCAACAATTATAACGCTAACAATTTATTTTAAAGGGGTATATCCACTGACGATAAAAAATTTTTTTATTGTAAATTTAAAAATTCACTATGCATTTTTGAAGACACCCAGCAGTCAGGGATTTTAAGAGAAGTTTTAAAAGTGTCTTAGGTATCTGCAAAAAATTCATAGTTCAACAATTATAACGCTAAATATTTATTTTAAAGGGGTACTTCCATTGACGTTAAAAAAAATTTTTATTGTTAATTTAAAAATTCACTATGGATTTTCAAAGCCATCCAGGAATCAGGGATTTTAAGAGAAGCTTTGAAAGTGTCTTAGATATCTGTAAAAAATTCATAGTTCAGCAATTGTAACGCTAACAATTTATTTTGAAGTGGTATATCCATTGACGTTAAAAAAATATTTTATTGATAGTTTAAAAATTCACTATGCATTTTTGAAACCACTCAGTACTCAGAAATTTTAAGAGAAGCTTTAAAAGTGTCTTAGCTATCTGTGAAAAATTCGTAGTTCAACAATTATAACGCTAATAATTTATTTTAAAGGTGTATATCCACTGACGTGAAAAATTTTTTTTATTGCTTTTTTAAAAATTCGCTATGAATTTTCCAAGCCACCTAGCACTCAGGGATTTTAAGAGAAGCTTTAAAAGTGTCTTAGATATCTGTAAAAAATTCATAGTACAACAATTATAACGCTAACAATTTATTATAAAGAGGTACATCCACTGACGTTAAAAAAAAAATTAATGTTAATTTAAAAATTCACTATGCATTTTTGAAGCTACCCAGCACTCTGGAATTTTAAGGGAAGCTTTAAAAGTGTCTTAGGTAACTGTAAAAAATTCATGGTTCAACAATTATAACGCTAACAATTTATTATAAAGAGGTACATCCACTGACGATAAAAAAAAATTATTGTTAATTTAAAAATTCACTATGCATTTTTGAAGCTACCCAGCACTCTGAAATTTTAAAAGAAGCTTTAGAAGTGTCTTAGGTAACTACAAAAAATTCATGGTTCAACAATTATAACGCTAACAATTTATTTTAAAGGGGTATATTTACCGACGTGAAAATTTTTTTTATTGTTTATTTAAAAATCCACTATGGATTTTCTAAGCCACCCAGCACTCTGAAATTTTAAAGGCGGCTTTAGAAGTGTCTTAGGTAACTGTAAAAAATTCATGGTTCAACAATTATAACGCCAACAATTTATTTTAAAGGGGTATATTCACCGACGTGAAAAATTTTTTTATTGTTAATTTAAAAATCCACTATGGATTTTCTAAGCCACCCAGCACTCTGAAATTTTAAAGGAGGCTTTAGAAGTGTCTTAGGTAACTGTAAAAAATTCATGGTTCAACAATTATAACGCCAACAATTTATTTTAAAGGGGTATATTCACCGACGTGAAAAATTTTTTTATTGTTAATTTAAAAATTCACTATGGATTTTTCAAGCCACCCAGCACTCAGGGATTTTAAGTGAAACTTTAGAAGTGTCTTAGGTTTCTGTAAAAAATTCATAGTTCAACAATTATTACGCTAACCATTTATTTTAAAAAGGTACATCCACTGACGTTAAAAAAAATTTGTATTGTTAATTTAAAAATTCACTATGCATTTTTGAAGCCACCCAGCACTCAGGGATTTTAAGAGAAGCTTTAAAAGTGTCTCAAATATCTGTAAAAAATTCATAGTACAACAATTTTAACGCTAACAATTTATTATAAAGAGGTACATCCACTGACGTTAAAAAAAAAATATTGTTAATTTGAAAATTCACTATGCATTTTCGAAGCCACCCAGCATTCAGAAATTTTAACGGAAGCTTTAGAAGTGTCTTAGGTAACTGTAAAAAATTCATGGTTCAACAATTATAACGCTAACAATTTATTTTAAAGGGGTACATTCACTGACGTGAAAAAATTTTTTTATTGTTTATTTAAAAATTCACTATGGATTTTCAAAGAAACCCAGCACCCAGGGATTTTAAGAGAAGCTTTATAAGTGTCTTAGATATCTGTAAAAAATTCATAGTGCAACAATTATAACGCTAACAATTTATTTTAAAGGGGTACATCCACAGACGTTAAAAAAAAATATATTGTTTATTTAAAAATTCACTATGGATTTTCAAAGCAACCCAGCACACAGGGATTTTAAGAGAAGTTTTAAAAGGGTCTTAGATATCTGTAAAAAATTCATAGTACAACAATTATAACGCTAACAATTTATTTTAAAGGGGTACATTCACTGACGATAAAATTTTATTTTATTGTTTATTTAAAAATTCTCTATTAATTTTCAAAGCCACCTAGCACTCAGGGATTTTAAGAGAAGCTTTAAAAGGGTCTTAGATATCTGTGAAAAATTCATAGTACAACAATTATAACGCTAACAATTTATTTACAGGGGTACATCCACTGACGTTAAAAAAATTTTTTATTGTTAATTTAAAAATTCACTATTCTTTTTGAAGCCACCCAGCACTCAGGGATTTTAAGAGAAACTTTAGAAGGGTTTTGGGTATCTGTTCCACTGCCAATAAGACTGCCACTGCCACTGCCACTGAGACAGCCATTGTCACTGGGACTGCCACTGAGACTGCCACTGCCACTGCCACAGACATTGCCACTGAGAGTGCCACTGAGACTGCCACTGAGACTGCCACTGAGAGTGCCACTGAGTGCCACTGAGTGCCACTGAGACTGCCACTGATAGTGCCACTGAGAGTGCCACTGAGGGTGCCACTGAGAGTGCCACCGAGAGTGCCACTGAGACTGCCACTGAGAGTGCCACTGAGAGTGCCACTGAGAGTGCCACTGAGAGTGTCACTGAGAGTGCCACTGAGAGTGCCACTGAGAGTGCCACTGAGACTGCCACTGAGAGTGCCACTGAGGGTGCCACTGAGTGCCACTGAGACTGCCACTGATAGTGCCACTGATAGTGCCACTGAGAGTGCCACTGAGAGTGCCACTGAGACTGCCACTGAGAGTGCCACTGAGTGCCACTGAGACTGCCACTGATAGTGCCACTGAGAGTGCCACTGAGAGTGCCACTGAGAGTGCCACTGAGAGTGCCACGGAGAGTGCCACTGAGAGTGCCACCGAGATTGCCACTGAGACTGCCACTGAGAGTGCCACTGAGAGTGCCACTGAGAGTGCCACTGAGAGTGCCACTGAGCGTGCCACTGAGAGTGCCACTGAGCGTGCCACTGAGAGTGCCACTGAGTGCCACTGAGACTGCCACTGATAGTGCCACTGAGGGTGCCACTGAGTGCCACTGAGACTGCCACTGAGAGTGCCACTGAGGGTGCCACTGAGAGTGCCACCGAGAGTGCCACTGAGAGTGCCACTGAGAGTGCCACTGAGAGTGCCACTGAGTGTGCCACTGAGAGTGCCACTGAGAGTGCCACTGAGTGCCACTGAGACTGCCACTGATAGTGCCACTGAGAGTGCCACTGAGGGAGCCACTGAGAGTGCCACCGAGAGTGCCACTGAGACTGCCACTGAGAGTGCCACTAAGAGTGCCACTGAGAGTGCCACTGAGAGTGCCACTGAGAGTGCTACTGAGAGTGCCACTGAGAGTGCCACCGAGATTGCCACTGAGACTGCCACTGAGAGTGCCACTGAGAGTGCCACTGAGAGTGCCACTGAGAGTGCCACTGAGAGTGCCACTGAGACTGCCACTGAGAGTGCCACTGAGTGCCACTGAGACTGCCACTGAGAGTGCCACTGAGGGTGCCACTGAGAGTGCCACCGAGAGTGCCACTGAGACTGCCACTGAGAGTGCCACTGAGAGTGCCACTGAGAGTGCCACTGAGAGTGCCACTGAGAGTGCCATTGAGAGTGCCACTGAGACTGCCACTGAGAGTGCCACTGAGACTGCCACTGATAGTGCCACTGAGAGTGCCACTGAGGGTGCCACTGAGAGTGCCTCCGAGAGTGCCACCGAGAGTGCCACCGAGAGTGCCACTGAGAGTGCCACTGAGAGTGCCACTGAGAGTGCCACTGAGAGTGCAACTGAAACTGCCACTGAGAGTGCCACTGAGAGTGCCACTGAGGGTGCCACTGAGAGTGCCACCGAGAGTGCCACTGAGAGTGCCACTGAGAGTGCCACTGAGGGTGCCACTGAGTGTGCCACTGAGAGTGCCACTGAGAGTGCCACTAAGACTGCCACTGAGACTGCCACTGAGACTGCCACTGAGACTGCCACTGAGACTGCCACAGAGACTGCCACTGAGCGTTTTAGGTATCGGTAAAAAATTCATAGTTCAACAATTATGGCGCTAACAATTTATTTTAAAGGGGTACATCCACTGACGTTTAAAAAAATTATTGTTAATTTAAAAATTCACTTTGCATTTTCAAAGCCACCCAGCATTCAGGGATTGTAAGAGAAGCTTTAGAAGGATCTTAGATATCTGCAAAAAATTCATAGTACAAAAATTATAACGCTAACAAATTATTTTAAAGAGGTATATTCTCTGACGTTAAAAAAATTTTTATTGTTAATTTCAAAATTCACTATGCATTTTTGAAGACACCCAGCAGTCAGGGATTTTAAGAGAAGCTTTAAAAGTGTCTTAAATATCTGTGAAAAATTCATAGTTCAACAATTATAACGCTAACAATTTATTTTATAGGGGTATATCCACTGACGATAAAAAATTTTTTTATTGTAAATTTAAAAATTCACTATGCATTTTTGAAGACACCCAGCAGTCAGGGATTTTAAGAGAAGTTTTAAAAGTGTCTTAGGTATCTGCAAAAAATTCATAGTTCAACAATTATAACGCTAAATATTTATTTTAAAGGGGTACTTCCATTGACGTTAAAAAAAATTTTTATTGTTAATTTAAAAATTCACTATGGATTTTCAAAGCCATCCAGGAATCAGGGATTTTAAGAGAAGCTTTGAAAGTGTCTTAGATATCTGTAAAAAATTCATAGTTCAGCAATTGTAACGCTAACAATTTATTTTGAAGTGGTATATCCATTGACGTTAAAAAAATATTTTATTGATAGTTTAAAAATTCACTATGCATTTTTGAAACCACTCAGTACTCAGAAATTTTAAGAGAAGCTTTAAAAGTGTCTTAGCTATCTGCGAAAAATTCGTAGTTCAACAATTATAACGCTAATAATTTATTTTAAAGGTGTATATCCACTGACGTGAAAAATTTTTTTTATTGCTTTTTTAAAAATTCGCTATGAATTTTCCAAGCCACCTAGCACTCAGGGATTTTAAGAGAAGCTTTAAAAGTGTCTTAGATATCTGTAAAAAATTCATAGTACAACAATTATAACGCTAACAATTTATTATAAAGAGGTACATCCACTGACGTTAAAAAAAAAATTATTGTTAATTTAAAAATTCACTATGCATTTTTGAAGCTACCCAGCACTCTGGAATTTTAAAGGAAGCTTTAGAAGTGTCTTAGGTAACTGTAAAAAATTCATGGTTCAACAATTATAACGCTAACAATTTATTTTAAAGGGGTATATTTACCGACGTGAAAAATTTTTTTATTGTTTATTTAAAAATCCACTATGGATTTTCTAAGCCTCCCAGCACTCTGAAATTTTAAAGGAGGCTTTAGAAGTGTCTTAGGTAACTGTAAAAAATTCATGGTTCAACAATTATAACGCCAACAATTTATTTTAAAGGGGTATATTCACCGACGTGAAAAATTTTTTTATTGTTAATTTAAAAATCCACTATGGATTTTCTAAGCCACCCAGCACTCTGAAATTTTAAAGGAGGCTTTAGAAGTGTCTTAGGTAACTGTAAAAAATTCATGGTTCAACAATTATAACGCCAACAATTTATTTTAAAGGGGTATATTCACCGACGTGAAAAATTTTTTTATTGTTAATTTAAAAATTCACTATGGATTTTCCAAGCCACCCAGCACTCAGGGATTTTAAGTGAAACTTTAGAAGTGTCTTAGGTTTCTGTAAAAAATTCATAGTTCAACAATTATTACGCTAACCATTTATTTTAAAAAGGTACATCCACTGACGTTAAAAAAAATTTGTATTGTTAATTTAAAAATTCACTATGCATTTTTGAAGCCACCCAGCACTCAGGGATTTTAAGAGAAGCTTTAAAAGTGTCTCAAATATCTGTAAAAAATTCATAGTACAACAATTTTAACGCTAACAATTTATTATAAAGAGGTACATCCACTGACGTTAAAAAAAAAATATTGTTAATTTGAAAATTCACTATGCATTTTCGAAGCCACCCAGCATTCAGAAATTTTAACGGAAGCTTTAGAAGTGTCTTAGGTAACTGTAAAAAATTCATGGTTCAACAATTATAACGCTAACAATTTATTTTAAAGGGGTACATTCACTGACGTGAAAAAATTTTTTTATTGTTTATTTAAAAATTCACTATGGATTTTCAAAGAAACCCAGCACCCAGGGATTTTAAGAGAAGCTTTATAAGTGTCTTAGATATCTGTAAAAAATTCATAGTGCAACAATTATAACGCTAACAATTTATTTTAAAGGGGTACATCCACAGACGTTAAAAAAAAATATATTGTTTATTTAAAAATTCACTATGGATTTTCAAAGCAACCCAGCACACAGGGATTTTAAGAGAAGTTTTAAAAGTATCTTAGATATCTGTAAAAAATTCATAGTACAACAATTATAACCCTAACAATTTATTTTAAAGGGGTACATTCACTGACGATAAAATTTTATTTTATTGTTTATTTAAAAATTCTCTATTAATTTTCAAAGCCACCTAGCACTCAGGGATTTTAAGAGAAGCTTTAAAAGGGTCTTAGATATCTGTGAAAAATTCATAGTACAACAATTATAACGCTAACAATTTATTTACAGGGGTACATCCACTGACGTTAAAAAAATTTTTTATTGTTAATTTAAAAATTCACTATTCTTTTTGAAGCCACCCAGCACTCAGGGATTTTAAGAGAAACTTTAGAAGGGTTTTGGGTATCTGTTCCACTGCCAATAAGACTGCCACTGCCACTGCCACTGAGACAGCCATTGTCACTGGGACTGCCACTGAGACTGCCACTGCCACTGCCACAGACATTGCCACTGAAACTGCTACTGAGACTGCCACTTAGAATTCCACTGCCACTGCCAATGAGACTGCCAATGAGACTGCCACTGAGACTGCCACTGAGACTGCAACTGAGACTGCCACTGAGACTGCCACAGAGAGTGCCACTGAGAGTGCCACTGAGAGTGACACCGAGAGTGCCACTGAAAGTGCCACTGAGAGTGCCACTGAGAGTGCCACTGAGAGTGCCACTGAGAGTGTCACTGAGAATGCCACTGAAAGTGCCACTGAGACTGCCACTGAGAGTGCCACTGAGTGCCACTGAGACTGCCACTGATAGTGCCACTGAGAGTGCCACTGAGAGTGCCACTGAGGGTGCCACTGAGAGTGCCACCGAGAGTGCCACTGAGACTGCCACTGAGACTGCCACTGGGACTGCCACTGGGACTGCCACTGAGAGTGCTACTGAGAGTGACACTGAGATTGCCACTGAGAGTGCCACTGGGACTGCCACTGACACTGCCACTGACACTGCCACTGAGAGTGCCACTGAGAGTGCCACTGAGAGTGCCACTGAGAGTGCCACTGAGAGTGCCACTGAGAGTGCCACTGAGAGTGCCACTGAGAGTGCCACTGAGAGTGTCACTGAGAGTGCCACTGAGAGTGTCACTGAGAGTGATACTGAGAGTGATACTGAGACTGCCACTGAGACTGCCACTGGGACTGCCACTGAGACTGCCACTGAGAGTGCCACTGAGAGTGCCACTGAGAGTGCCACTGTGAGTGCCACTGAGACTGCCACTGAGTCTGCCACTGAGACTGCCACTGAGACTGCCACTGTTACTGCCACTGAGATTGCCACTGAGAGTGCCACTGAGAGTGCCAATGAGACTGCCAATGAGACTGCCACTGGGACTGCCACTGAGATTGCCACTGAGACTGCCACTGAGAGTGCCACTGAGAGTGCCACTGAGACTGCCACTGAGACTGCTACTGGGACTGCCACTGAGACTGCCACTGAGAGTGCCACTGAGAGTGCCACTGAGAATGAAACTGAGAGTGCCACTGAGAGTGCCACTGAGAGTGCCACTGAGACTGCCACTGAGACTGCTACTGGGACTGCCACTGAGACTGCCACTGAGAGTGCCACTGAGAGTGCCACTGAGAGTGCCACTGAGAGTGCCACTAAGAGTGCCACTGAGAGTGCCACCGAGATTGCCACTGAGAGTTCCACCGAGAGTGCCACTGAGAGTGCCACTAAGAGTGCCACTGAGAGTGCCACTGAGAGTGCCACTGAGACTGCCACTGAGACTGCCATTGAGACTGCCACTGAGATTGCCACTGAGATTGCCACTGAGATTGCCACTGAGAGTGCCACTGAGAGTGCCACTGAGACTGCCACTGAGACTAATAATGGGATTGCCACTGAGACTGCCACTGAGACTGCCACTGAGAGTGCCACTGAGAGTGCCTCTGAGAGTGCCACTGAGACTGCCACTGAAAGTGCCACTGAGAGTGCCACTGAGAGTGCCACTGAGAGTGCCACTGAGACTGCCACTGAGACTGCTACTGGGACTGCCACTGAGACTGCCACTGAGAGTGCCACTGAGTGTGCCATTGAGACTGCCACTGAGACTGCCACTGAGAGTGCCACTGAGAGTGCCACCGAGAGTGCCACTGAGACTGCCACTGAGAGTGCCACTGAGAGTGCCACCGAGAGTGCCACTGAGACTGCCATTGAAACTGCCACTGAGATTGCCACTGAGAGTGCCACTGAGACTGTCACTGAGACTGATACTGGGATTGCCACTGATACTGCCACTGAGAGTGCCACTGAGGGTGCCACCGGGAGTGCCACTGAGAGTGCCACTGAGAGTGCCACTGAGAATGCCACTGAGAGTGCCACTGAGAGTGCCACTGAGAGTGCCTCTGAGACTGCCACTGAGACTGCCACTGAGAGTGCCACTGAGTGCCACTGAGACTGCCACTGATAGTGCCACTGAGAGTGCCACTGAGGGTGCCACTGAGAGTGCCACCGAGAGTGCCACTGAGACTGCCACTGAGAGTGCCACTGAGAGTGCCACTGAGAGTGCCACTGAGAGTGCCACTGAGAGTGTCACTGAGAGTGCCACTGAGAGTGCCACTGAGAGTGCCACTGAGACTGCCACTGAGAGTGCCACTGAGGGTGCCACTGAGTGCCACTGAGACTGCCACTGATATTGGAACTGAGAGTGCCACTGAGAGTGCCACTGAGACTGCCACTGAGAGTGCCACTGAGTGCCACTGAGACTGCCACTGATAGTGCCACTGAGAGTGCCACTGAGGGTGCCACTGAGAGTGCCACGGAGAGTGCCACTGAGAGTGCCACCGAGATTGCCACTGAGACTGCCACTGAGAGTGCCACTGAGAGTGCCACTGAGAGTGCCACTGAGAGTGACACCCAGAGTGCCACTGAGAGTGCCACTGAGAGTGCCACTGAGAGTGCCACTGAGAGTGCCACTGAGACTGCCACTGATAGTGCCACTGAGTGCCACTGAGACTGCCACTGATAGTGCCACTGAGGGTGCCACTGAGTGCCACTGAGACTGCCACTGATAGTGCCACTGAGAGTGCCACTGAGGGTGCCACTGGGAGTGCCACCGAGAGTGCCACTGAGAGTGCCACTGAGAGTGCCACTGAGTGTGCCACTGAGAGTGCCACTGAGAGTGCCACTGAGTGCCACTGAGACTGCCACTGATAGTGCCACTGAGAGTGCCACTGAGGGAGCCACTGAGAGTGCCACCGAGAGTGCCACTGAGACTGCCACTGAGAGTGCCACTGAGAGTGCCACTGAGAGTGCCACTGAGAGTGCCACTGAGAGTGCCACTGAGAGTGCCACCGAGATTGCCACTGAGACTGCCATTGAGAGTGCCACTGAGAGTGCCACTGAGAGTGCCACTGAGAGTGCCACTGAGAGTGCCACTGATAGTGCCACTGAGAGTGCCACTGAGACTGCCACTGAGAGTGCCACTGAGTGCCACTGAGACTGCCACTGAGAGTGCCACTGAGGGTGCCACTGAGAGTGCCACCGAGAGTGCCACTGAGACTGCCACTGAGAGTGCCACTGAGAGTGCCACTGAGAGTGCCACTGAGAGTGCCACTGAGAGTGCCATTGAGAGTGCCACTGAGACTGCCACTGAGAGTGCCACTGAGACTGCCACTGATAGTGCCACTGAGAGTGCCACTGAGAGTGCCACTGAGGGTGCCACTGAGAGTGCCACCGAGAGTGCCACCGAGAGTGCCACCGAGAGTGCAACTGAGAGTGCCACTGAGAGTGCCACTGAGAGTGCCACTGAGAGTGCCACTGAAACTGCCACTGAAAGTGCCACTGAGAGTGCCACTGAGGGTGCCACTGAGAGTGCCACCGAGAGTGCCACTGAGAGTGCCACTGAGAGTGCCACTGAGAGTGCCGCTGAGTGTGCCACTGAGAGTGCCACTAAGACTGCCACTGAGACTGCCACTGAGACTGCCACTGAGACTGCCACTGAGACTGCCACAGAGACTGCCACTGAGACTGCCACTGAGCGTTTTAGGTATCGGTAAAAAATTCATAGTTCAACAATTATGGCGCTAACAATTTATTTTAAAGGGGTACATCCACTGACGTTTAAAAAAATTATTGTTAATTTAAAAATTCACTTTGCATTTTCAAAGCCACCCAGCATTCAGGGATTGTAAGAGAAGCTTTAGAAGGATCTTAGATATCTGCAAAAAATTCATAGTACAAAAATTATAACGCTAACAAATTATTTTAAAGAGGTATATTCTCTGACGTTAAAAAAATTTTTATTGTTAATTTGAAAATTCACTATGCATTTTTGAAGACACCCAGCAGTCAGGGATTTTAAGAGAAGCTTTAAAAGTGTCTTAAATATCTGTGAAAAATTCATAGTTCAACAATTATAACGCTAACAATTTATTTTAAAGGGGTATATCCACTGACGATAAAAAATTTTTTTATTGTAAATTTAAAAATTCACTATGCATTTTTGAAGACACCCAGCAGTCAGGGATTCTAAGAGAAGTTTTAAAAGTGTCTTAGGTATCTGCAAAAAATTCATAGTTCAACAATTATAACGCTAAATATTTATTTTAAAGAGGTACATCCATTGACGTTAAAAAAAATTTTTATTGTTAATTTAAAAATTCACTATGGATTTTCAAAGCCATCCAGGAATCAGGGATTTTAAGAGAAGCTTTGAAAGTGTCTTAGATATCTGTAAAAAATTCATAGTTCAGCAATTGTAACGCTAACAATTTATTTTGAAGTGGTATATCCATTGACGTTAAAAAAATATTTTATTGATAGTTTAAAAATTCACTATGCATTTTTGAAACCACTCAGTACTCAGAAATTTTAAGAGAAGCTTTAAAAGTGTCTTAGCTATCTGTGAAAAATTCGTAGTTCAACAATTATAACGCTAATAATTTATTTTAAAGGTGTATATCCACTGACGTGAAAAATTTTTTTTATTGCTTTTTTAAAAATTCGCTATGAATTTTCCAAGCCACCTAGCACTCAGGGATTTTAAGAGAAGCTTTAAAAGTGTCTTAGATATCTGTAAAAAATTCATAGTACAACAATTATAACGCTAACAATTTATTATAAAGAGGTACATCCACTGACGTTAAAAAAAAAAATTATTGTTAATTTAAAAATTCACTATGCATTTTTGAAGCTACCCAGCACTCTGGAATTTTAAAGGAAGCTTTAGAAGTGTCTTAGGTAACTGTAAAAAATTCATGGTTCAACAATTATAACGCTAACAATTTATTATAAAGAGGTACATCCACTGACGTTAAAAAAAAAGTTATTATTAATTTAAAAATTCACTATGCATTTTTGAAGCTACCCAGCACTCTGAAATTTTAAAAGAAGCTTTAGAAGTGTCTTAGGTAACTACAAAAAATTCATGGTTCAACAATTATAACGCTAACAATTTATTTTAAAGGGGTATATTTACCGACGTGAAAAATTTTTTTATTGTTTATTTAAAAATCCACTATGGATTTTCTAAGCCACCCAGCACTCTGAAATTTTAAAGGAGGCTTTAGAAGTGTCTTAGGTAACTGTAAAAAATTAATGGTTCAACAATTATAACGCCAACAATTTATTTTAAAGGGATATATTCACCGACGTGAAAAATTTTTTTATTGTTAATTTAAAAATTCACTATGGATTTTCCAAGCCACCCAGCACTCAGGTATTTTAAGTGAAACTTTAGAAGTGTCTTAGGTAACTGTAAAAAATTCATGGTTCAACAATTATAACGCTAACAATTTATTATAAAGAGGTACATCCACTGACGTTAAAAAAAAAATTATTGTTAATTTAAAAATTCACTATGCATTTTTGAAGCTACCCAGCACTCTGAAATTTTAAAAGAAGCTTTAGAAGTGTCTTAGGTAACTACAAAAAATTCATGGTTCAACAATTATAACGCCAACAATTTATTTTAAAGGGGTATATTCACCGACGTGAAAAATTTTTTTATTGTTAATTTAAAAATCCACTATGGATTTTCTAAGCCACCCAGCACTCTGAAATTTTAAAGGAGGCTTTAGAAGTGTCTTAGGTAACTGTAAAAAATTCATGGTTCAACAATTATAACGCCAACAATTTATTTTAAAGGGGTATATTCACCGACGTGAAAAATTTTTTTTTTGTTAATTTAAAAATTCACTATGGATTTCCCAAGCCACCCAGCACTCAGGGATTTTAAGTGAAACTTTAGAAGTGTCTTAGGTTTCTGTAAAAAATTCATAGTTCAACAATTATTACGCTAACCATTTATTTTAAAAAGGTACATCCACTGACGTTGAAAAAAATTTGTATTGTTAATTTAAAAATTCACTATGCATTTTTGAAGCCACCCAGCACTCAGGGATTTTAAGAGAAGCTTTAAAAGTGTCTCAAATATCTGTAAAAAATTCATAGTACAACAATTTCAACGCTAACAATTTATTATAAAGAGGTACATCCACTGACGTTAAAAAAAAATTGTTAATTTAAAAATTCACTATGCATTTTCGAAGCCACCCAGCATTCAGAAATTTTAACGGAAGCTTTAGAAGTGTCTTAGGTAACTGTAAAAAATTCATGGTTCAACAATTATAACGCTAACAATTTATTTTAAAGGGGTACATTCACTGACGTGAAAAAATTTTTTTATTGTTTATTTAAAAATTCACTATGGATTTTCAAAGAAACCCAGCACCCAGGGATTCTAAGAGAAGCTTTATAAGTGTCTTAGATATCTGTTAAAAATTCATAGTGCAACAATTATAACGCTAACAATTTATTTTAAAGGGGTACATCCACAGACGTTAAAAAAAAATATATTGTTTATTTAAAAATTCACTATGGATTTTCAAAGCAACCCAGCACACAGGGATTTTAAGAGAAGTTTTAAAAGGGTCTTAGATATCTGTAAAAAATTCATAGTACAACAATTATAACGCTAACAATTTATTTTAAAGGGGTACATTCACTGACGATAAAATTTTATTTTATTGTTTATTTAAAAATTCTCTATTAATTTTCAAAGCCACCTAGCACTCAGGGATTTTAAGAGAAGCTTTAAAAGGGTCTTAGATATCTGTGAAAAATTCATAGTACAACAATTATAACGCTAACAATTTATTTACAGGGGTACATCCACTGACGTTAAAAAAATTTTTTATTGTTAATTTAAAAATTCACTATTCTTTTTGAAGCCACCCAGCACTCAGGGATTTTAAGAGAAACTTTAGAAGGGTTTTGGGTATCTGTTCCACTGCCAATAAGACTGCCACTGCCACTGCCACTGAGACAGCCATTGTCACTGGGACTGCCACTGAGACTGCCACTGCCACTGCCACAGACATTGCCACTGAAACTGCTACTGAGACTGCCACTGAGACTGCCACTTAGAATTCCACTGCCACTGCCAATGAGACTGCCAATGAGACTGCCACTGAAACTGCCACTGAGACTGCAACTGAGACTGCCACTGAGACTGCCACAGAGAGTGCCACTGAGAGTGCCACTGAGAGTGACACCGAGAGTGCCACTGAGAGTGCCACCGGGAGTGCCACTGAGAGTGCCACTGAGAGTGCCACTGAGAGTGCCACTGAGAATGCCACTGAGAGTGCCACTGAGAGTGCCACTGAGAGTGCCATTGAGACTGCCACTGAGACTGCCACTGAGAGTGCCACTGAGAGTGCCACCGAGAGTGCCACTGAGACTGCCACTGAGAGTGCCACTGAGAGTGCCACCGAGAGTGCCACTGAGACTGCCATTGAGACTGCCACTGAGATTGCCACTGAGAGTGCCACTGAGACTGCCACTGAGACTGATACTGGGATTGCCACTGAGACTGCCACTGAGAGTGCCACTGAGAGTGCCACTGAGAGTGCCACTGAGAGTGCCACTGAGAGTGCCACTGAGAGTGCCACTGAGACTGCCACTGAGAGTGCCACTGAGTGCCACTGAGACTGCCACTGATAGTGCCACTGAGAGTGCCACTGAAAATGCCACTGAGGGTGCCACTGAGACTGCCACTGAGAGTGCCACTGAGAGTGCCACTGAGAGTGCCACTGAGAGTGCCACTGAGTGTGTCACTGAGAGTGCCACTGAGAGTGCCACTGAGAGTGCCACTGAGACTGCCACTGAGAGTGCCACTGAGGGTGCCACTGAGTGCCACTGAGACTGCCACTGAGACTGCCACTGATAGTGCCACTGAGAGTGCCACTGAGACTGCCACTGAGAGTGCCACTGAGTGCCACTGAGACTGCCACTGATAGTGCCACTGAGAGTGCCACTGAGGGTGCCACTGAGAGTGCCACTGAGAGTGCCACTGAGAGTGCCACCGAGATTGCCACTGAGACTGCCACTGAGAGTGCCACTGAGAGTGCCACTGAGAGTGCCACTGAGAGTGCCACTGAGAGTGCCACTGATAGTGCCACTGAGAGTGCCACTGAGGGTGCCACTGAGAGTGCCACCGAGAGTGCCACTGAGAGTGCCACTGAGAGTGCCACTGAGAGTGCCACTGAGTGTGCCACTGAGAGTGCCACTGAGTGCCACTGAGACTGCCACTGATAGTGCCACTGAGAGTGCCACTGAGGGTGCCACTGAGAGTGCCACCGAGAGTGCCACTGAGACTGCCACTGAGAGTGCCACTGAGTGCCACTGAGAGTGCCACTGAGAGTGCCACTGAGAGTGCCACTGAGAGTGCCACTGAGGGTGCCACTGAGAGTGCCACCGAGAGTGCCACTGAGACTGCCACTGAGACTGCCAATGGGACTGCCACTGGGACTGCTACTGAGAGTGCCACTGAGAGTGCCACTGAGAGTGCCACTGAGAGTGCCACTGAGACTGCCACTGGGACTGCCACTGACACTGCCACTGAGAGTGCCACTGAGAGTGCCACTGAGAGTGCCACTGAGAGTGCCACTGAGAGTGCCACTGAGAGTGTCACTGAGAGTGACACTGAGAGTGTCACTGAGAGTGATACTGAGAGTGATACTGAGACTGCCACTGAGACTGCCACTGGGACTGCCACTGAGACTGCCACTGAGAGTGCCACTGAGAGTGCCACTGAGAGTGCCACTGTGAGTGCCACTGAGAGTGTCACTGAGACTGCCACTGAGACTGCCACTGAGACTGCCACTGAGATTGCCACTGAGACTACCAGTGAGACTGCCACTGAGAGTGCCACTGAGACTGCCACTGAGAGTGCCACTGAGACTGCCACTGAGACTGCCACTGAGACTGCAACTAATACTGCCACTGAGACTGCCACCGAGACTGTCACTGTTACTGCCACTGAGATTGCCACTGAGACTACCAGTGAGACTGCCACTGAGATTGCCACTGAGAGTGCCACTGAGAGTGCCAATGAGACTGCCAATGAGATTGCCACTGGGACTGCCACTGAGATTGCCACTGAGACTGCCACTGAGAATGACACTGATAGTGCCACTGAGAGTGACACTGATAGTGCCACTGAGAGTGCCAGTGAGAGTGCCACTGAGAGTGCCACTGAGAATGAAACTGAGAGTGCCACTGAGAGTGCCACTGAAAGTGCCACTGAGACTGCCACTGAGACTGCCACTGAGAGTGCCACTGAGAGTGCCACTGAGAGTGCCACTGAGAGTGCCACTGAGACTGCCACTGGGACTGCCACTGAGACTGCCACTGAGAGTGCCACTGAGAGTGCCACTGAGAGTGCCACTGAGAGTGCCACTGAGAGTGCCACTGAGAGTGCCACTGAGAGTGCCACCGAGATTGCCACTGAGAGTGCCACCGAGAGTGCCACTGAGAGTGCCACTGAGAGTGCCACTAAGAGTGCCACTGAGAGTGCCACTGAGAGTGCCACTGAGACTGCCACTGAGACTGCCATTGAGACTGCCACTGAGATTGCCACTGAGATTGCCACTGAGAGTGCCACTGAGAGTGCCACTGAGACTGCCACTGAGACTGATACTGGGATTGCCACTGAGACTGCCACTGAGAGTGCCACTGAGAGTGCCTCTGAGAGTGCCACTGAGACTGCCACTGAAAGTGCCACTGAGAGTGCCACTGAGAGTGCCACTGAGACTGCCACTGAGATTGCTACTGGGACTGCCACTGAGACTGCCACTGAGAGTGCCACTGAGAGTGCCACCGAGAGTGCCACTGAGACTGCCACTGAGAGTGCCACCGAGAGTGCCACTGAGACTGCCATTGAGACTGCAACTGAGATTGCCACTGAGAGTGCCACTGAGACTGCCACTGAGACTGATACTGGGATTGCCACTGAGACTGCCACTGATAGTGCCACTGAGAGTGCCACTGAGGGTGCCACTGAGAGTGCCACCGAGTGTGCCACTGAGACTGCCACTGAGAGTGCCACTGAGAGTGCCACTGAGAGTGCCACTGAGAGTGCCATTGAGGGTGCCACTGAGACTGCCACTGAGAGTGCCACTGAGACTGCCACTGAGAGTGCCACTGAGGGTGCCACTGAGTGCCACTGAGACTGCCACTGATAGTGCCACTGAGAGTGCCACTGAGAGTGCCACTGAGGGTGCCTCTGAGAGTGCCACCGAGAGTGCCACCGAGAGTGCCACTGAGAGTGCCACTGAGAGTGCCACTGAGAGTGCCACTGAGAGTGCCACTGAAACTGCCACTGAGAGTGCCACTGAGGGTGCCACTGAGTGCCACTGAGACTGCCACTGATAGTGCCACCGAGAGTGCCACTGAGAGTGCCACTGAGAGTGCCACTGAGAGTGCCACTGAGTGTGCCACTGAGAGTGCCACTGAGAGTGCCACTAAGACTGCCACTGAGACTGCCACTGAGACTGCCACTGAGACTGCCACAGAGACTGCCACTGAGACTGCCACTGAGCGTTTTAGGTATCGGTAAAAAATTCATAGTTCAACAATTATGGCGCTAACAATTTATTTTAAAGGGGTACATCCACTGACGTTTAAAAAAATTATTGTTAATTTAAAAATTCACTTTGCATTTTCAAAGCCACCCAGCATTCAGGGATTGTAAGAGAAGCTTTAGAAGGATCTTAGATATCTGCAAAAAATTCATAGTACAAAAATTATAACGCTAACAAATTATTTTAAAGAGGTATATTCTCTGATGTTAAAAAAATTTTTATTGTTAATTTGAAAATTCACTATGCATTTTTGAAGACACCCAGCAGTCAGGGATTTTAAGAGAAGCTTTAAAAGTGTCTTAAATATCTGTGAAAAATTCATAGTTCAACAATTATAACGCTAACAATTTATTTTAAAGGGGTATATCCACTGACGATAAAAAAATTTTTTATTGTAAATTTAAAAATTCACTATGCATTTTTGAAGACACCCAGCAGTCAGGGATTTTAAGAGAAGTTTTAAAAGTGTCTTAGGTATCTGCAAAAAATTCATAGTTCAACCATTATAACGCTAAATATTTATTTTAAAGGGGTACATCCATTGACGTTAAAAAAAATTTTTATTGTTAATTTAAAAATTCACTATGGATTTTCAAAGTCATCCAGGAATCAGGGATTTTAAGAGAAGCTTTGAAAGTGTCTTAGATATCTGTAAAAAATTCATAGTTCAGCAATTGTAACGCTAACAATTTATTTTGAAGTGGTATATCCATTGACGTTAAAAAAATATTTTATTGATAATTTAAAAATTCACTATGCATTTTTGAAACCACTCAGTACTCAGAAATTTTAAGAGAAGCTTTAAAAGTGTCTTAGCTATCTGTGAAAAATTCGTAGTTCAACAATTATAACGCTAATAATTTATTTTAAAGGTGTATATCCACTGACGTGAAAAATTTTTTTTATTGCTTTTTTAAAAATTCGCTATGAATTTTCCAAGCCACCTAGCACTCAGGGATTTTAAGAGAAGCTTTAAAAGTGTCTTAGATATCTGTAAAAAATTCATAGTACAACAATTATAACGCTAACAATTTATTATAAAGAGGTACCTCCACTGACGTTAAAAAAAAAAATTATTGTTAATTTAAAATTTCACTATGCATTTTTGAAGCTACCCAGCCCTCTGAAATTTTAAAAGAAGCTTTAGAAGTGTCTTAGGTAACTATAAAAAATTCATGGTTCAACAATTATAACGCTAACAATTTATTTTAAAGGGGTATATTTACCGACGTGAAAAATTTTTTTATTGTTTATTTAAAAATCCACTATGGATTTTCTAAGCCACCCAGCACTCTGAAATTTTAAAGGAGGCTTTAGAAGTGTCTTAGGTAACTGTAGAAAATTCATGGTTCAACAATTATAACGCCAACAATTTATTTTAAAGGGGTATATTCACCGACGTGAAAATTTTTTTTATTGTTAATTTAAAAATTCACTATGGATTTTCCAAGCCACCCACCACTCAGGGATTTTAAGTGAAACTTTAGAAGTGTCTTAGGTTTCTGTAAAAAATTCATAGTTCAACAATTATTACGCTAACCATTTATTTTAAAAAGGTACATCCACTGACGTTAAAAAAAATTTGTATTGTTAATTTAAAAATTCACTATGCATTTTTGAAGCCACCCAGCACTCAGGGATTTTAAGAGAAGCTTCAAAAGTGTCTCAAATATCTGTAAAAAATTCATAGTATAACAATTTTAACGCTAACAATTTATTATAAAGAGGTACATCCACTGACGTTAAAAAAAAATATTGTTAATTTAAAAATTCACTATGCATTTTCGAAGCCACCCAGCATTCAGAAATTTTAACGGAAGTTTTAGAAGTGTCTTAGGTAGCTGTAAAAAATTCATGGTTCAACAATTATAACGCTAACAATTTATTTTAAAAGGGTACATTCACTGACGTGAAAAAATTTTTTTATTGTTTATTTAAAAATTCACTATGGATTTTCAAAGAAACCCAGCACCCAGGGATTTTAAGAGAAGCTTTATAAGTGTCTTAGATATCTGTAAAAAATTCATAGTGCAACAATTATAACGCTAACAATTTATTTTAAAGGGGTACATCCACAGACGTTAAAAAAAAATATATTGTTTATTTAAAAATTCATTATAGATTTTCAAAGCAACCCAGCACACAGGGATTTTACGAGAAGTTTTAAAAGGTTCTTAGATATCTGTGAAAAATTCGTAGTACAACAATTATAACGCTAACAATTTATTTACAAGGGTACATTCACTGACGATAAAATTTTATTTTATTGTTTATTTAAAAATTCTCTATTTATTTTCAAAGCCACCTAGCACTCAGGGATTTTAAGAGAAACTTTAGAAGGGTTTTAGGTATCTGTTCCACTGCCAATAAGACTGCCACTGCCACTGCCACTGAGACAGCCATTGTCACTGGGACTGCCACTGAGACTGCCACTGCCACTGCCACTGACATTGCCACTGAAACTGCTACTGAGACTGCCACTGAGACTGCCACTGAGACTGCCACAGAGACTGCCACTGAGACTGCCACTGAGCGTTTTAGGAATCGGTAAAAAATTCATAGTTCAACAATTATGGCGCTAACAATTTATTTTAAAGGGGTACATCCACTGACGTTTAAAAAAATTATTGTTAATTTAAAAATTCACTTTGCATTTTTAAAGCCACCCAGCATTCAGGGATTGTAAGAGAAGCTTTAGAAGGATCTTAGATATCTGCAAAAAATTCATAGTACAAAAATTATAACGCTAACAAATTATTTTAAAGAGGTATATTCTCTGAAGTTAAAAAATTTTTTATTGTTAATTTGAAAATTCACTATGCATTTTTGAAGACACCCAGCAGTCAGGGATTTTAAGAGAAGCTTTAAAAGTGTCTTAGGTATCTGCAAAAAATTCATAGTTCAACAATTATAAAGCTAAATATTTATTTTAAAGGGGTACATCCATTGACGTTAAAAAAAATTTTTATTGTTAATTTAAAAATTCACTATGGATTTTCAAAGCCATCCAGGAATCAGGGATTTTAAGAGAAGCTTTGAAAGTGTCTTAGATATCTGTAAAAAATTCATAGTTCAGCAATTGTAACGCTAACAATTTATTTTGAAGTGGTATATCCATTGACGTTAAAAAAATATTTTATTGATAGTTTAAAAATTCACTATGCATTTTTGAAACCACTCAGTACTCAGAAATTTTAAGAGAAGCTTTAAAAGTGTCTTAGCTATCTGTGAAAAATTCGTAGTTCAACAATTATAACGCTAATAATTTATTTTAAAGGTGTATATCCACTGACGTGAAAAATTTTTTTTATTGCTTTTTTAAAAATTCGCTATGAATTTTCCAAGCCACCTAGCACTCAGGGATTTTAAGAGAAGCTTTAAAAGTGTCTTAGATATCTGTAAAAAATTCATAGTACAACAATTATAACGCTAACAATTTATTATAAAGAGGTACATCCACTGACGTTAAAAAAAAAAATTATTGTTAATTCAAAAATTCACTATGCATTTTTGAAGCTACCCAGCACTCTGGAATTTTAAAGGAAGCTTTAGAAGTGTCTTAGGTAACTGTAAAAAATTCATGGTTCAACAATTATAACGCTAACAATTTATTATAAAGAGGTACATCCACTGACGTTAAAAAAAAAATTATTGTTAATTTAAAAATTCACTATGCATTTTTGAAGCTACCCAGCACTCTGAAATTTTAAAGGAAGCTTTAGAAGTGTCTTAGGTAACTGTAAAAAATTCATGGTTCAACAATTATAACGCTAACAATTTATTATAAAGAGGTACATCCACTGACGTTAAAAAAAAAAATTATTGTTAATTTAAAAATTCACTATGCATTTTTGAAGCTACCCAGCACTCTGGAATTTTAAAGGAAGCTTTAGAAGTGTCTTAGGTAACTGCAAAAAAATTCATGGTTCAACAATTATAACGCTAACAATTTATTATAAAGAGGTACATCCACTGACGTTAAAAAAAAATTATTGTTAATTTAAAAATTCACTATGCATTTTTGAAGCTACCCAGCACTCTGAAATTTTAAAAGAAGCTTTAGAAGTGTCTTAGGTAACTATAAAAAATTCATGGTTCAACAATTATAACGCTAACAATTTATTTTAAAGGGGTATATTTACCGACGTGAAAAATTTTTTTATTGTTTATTTACAAATCCACTATGGATTTTCTAAGCCACCCAGCACTCTGAAATTTTAAAGGAGGCTTTAGAAGTGTCTTAGGTAACTGTAAAAAATTCATGGTTCAACAATTATAACGCCAACAATTTATTTTAAAGGGGTATATTCACCGATGTGAAAAATTTTTTTATTGTTAATTTAAAAATTCACTATGGATTTTCCAAGCCACCCAGCACTCAGGGATTTTAAGTGAAACTTTAGAAGTGTCTTAGATTTCTGTAAAAAATTCATAGTTCAACAATTATTACGCTAACCATTTATTTTAAAAAGGTACATCCACTGACGTTAAAAAAAATTTGTATTGTTAATTTAAAAATTCACTATGCATTTTTGAAGCTACCCAGCACTCAGGGATTTTAAGAGAAGCTTTAAAAGTGTCTCAAATATCTGTAAAAAATTCATAGTACAACAATTTTAACGCTAACAATTTATTATAAAGAGGTACATCCACTGACGTTAAAAAAAAAAAATATTGTTAATTTAAAAATTCACTATGCATTTTCGAAGCCACCCTGCATTCAGAAATTTTAACGGAAGCTTTAGAAGTGTCTTAGGTAACTGTAAAAAATTCATGGTTCAACAATTATAACGCTAACAATTTATTTTAAAGGGGTACATTCACTGACGTGAAAAAATTTTTTTATTGTTTATTTAAAAATTCACTATGGATTTTCAAAGAAACCCAGCACCCAGGGATTTTAAGAGAAACTTTATAAGTGTCTTAGATATCTGTAAAAAATTCATAGTGCAACAATTATAACGCTGACAATTTATTTTAAAGGGGTACATCCACAGACGTTAAAAAAAAATATATTGTTTATTTAAAAATTCACTATGGATTTTCAAAGCAACCCAGCACACAGGGATTTTAAGAGAAGTTTTAAAAGGCTCTTAGATATCTGTGAAAAATTCGTAGTACAACAATTATAACGCTAACAATTTATTTACAAGGGTACATTCACTGACGATAAAATTTTATTTTTTTGTTTATTTAAAAATTCTCTATTTATTTTCAAAGCCACCTAGCACTCAGGGATTTTAAGAGAAACTTTAGAAGGGTTTTAGGTATCTGTTCCACTGCCAATAAGACTGCCACTGCCACTGCCACTGAGACAGCCATTGTCACTGGGACTGCCACTGAGACTGCCACTGCCACTGACATTGCCACTGAAACTGCTACTGAGACTGCCACTGAGACTGCCACTTAGAATTCCACTGCCACTGCCAATGAGATTGCCAATGAGACTGCCACTGAGACTGCCACTGAGACTGCCACTGAGACTGCCACTGAGACTGCAACTGAGACTGCCACTGAGAGTGCCACAGAGAGTGCCACTGAGAGTGCCACTGAGAGTGCCACTGAGAGTGACACCGAGAGTGCCACTGAGAGTGCCACTGAGAGTGCCACTGAGAGTGCCACTGAGAATGCCACTGAGATTGCCACTGAGACTACCAGTGAGACTGCCACTGAGAGTGCCACTGAGAGTGCCACTGTGACTGCCACTGAGACTGCCTCTGGGACTGCCACTGAGACCGCCACTGAGAGTGCCACTGAGAGTGCCACTGAGACTGCCACTGAGACTGCCACTGAGAGTGTCACTGAGGCTGCCACTGAGATTGCCACTGAGAGTGCCACTGAGACTGCCACTGAGAGTGCCACTGAGGGTGCCACTGAGTGCCACTGAGACTGCCACTGATAGTGCCACTGAGAGTGCCACTGATAGTGCCACTGTGACTGCCACTGAGAGTGCCACTGAGTGCCACTGAGACTGCCACTGATAGTGCCACTGAGAGTGCCACTGAGGGTGCCACTGAGAGTGCCACTGAGAGTGCCACCGAGATTGCCACTGAGAGTGCCACTGAGAATGCCACTGAGAGTGCCACTGAGAGTGCCACTGAGAGTGCCACTGAGAGTGCCACTGAGAGTGCCACTGAGAGTGCCACTGAGAGTGCCACTGAGAGTGCCACTGAGACTGCCACTGAGAGTGCCACTGAGTGCCACTGAGACTGCCACTGATAGTGCCACTGAGGGTGCCACTGAGTGCCACTGAGACTGCCACTGATAGTGCCACTGAGAGTGCCACTGAGGGTGCCACTGAGAGTGCCACTGAGAGTGCCACTGAGAGTGCCACTGAGAGTGCCACTGAGAGTGCCACTGAGAGTGCCACTGAGTGTGCCACTGAGAGTGCCACTGAGAGTGCCACTGAGTGCCACTGAGACTGCCACTGATAGTGCCACTGAGAGTGCCACTGAGGGTGCCACTGAGAGTGCCACCGAGGGTGCCACTGAGACTGCCACTGAGAGTGCCACTGAGAGTGCCACTGAGAGTGCCACTGAGAGTGCCACTGAGAGTGCCACCGAGAATGCCACTGAGACTGCCACTGAGAGTGCCACTGAGAGTGCCACTGAGAGTGCCACTGAGAGTGCCACTGAGAGTGCCACTGAGAGTGCCACTGAGACTGCCACTGAGAGTGCCACTGAGTGCCACTGAGACTGCCACTGATAGTGCCACTGAGAGTGCCACTTAGGGTGCCACTGAGAGTGCTACCGAGAGTGCCACCGAGACTGCCACTGAGAGTGCCACTGAGAGTGCCACTGAGAGTGCCACTGAGAGTGCCACTGAGGGTGCCATTGAGTGCCACTGAGACTGCCACTGATAGTGCCACTGAGAGTGCCACTGAGGGTGCCACTGAGAGTGCCACCGAGAGTGCCGCTGAGAGTGCCACTGAGAGTGCCACTAAGAGTGCCACTGAGTGTGTCACTGAGAGTGCCACTGAGAGTGCCACTAAGACTGCCACTGAGACTGCCACTGAGAGTGCCACTGAGGGTGCCACTGAGAGTGCCACTGAGAGTGCCACTGAGAGTGCCACTGAGAGTGCCACTGAGATTGCCACTGGGACTGCCACTGACACGGCCACTGAGAGTGCCACTGAGAGTGCCACTGAGAGTGCCACTGAGAGTGCCACTGAGAGTGCCACTGAGAGTGCCACTGAGAGTGTCACTGAGAGTGCCACTGAGAGTGTCACTGAGAGTGATACTGAGACTGCCACTGGGACTGCCACTGAGACTGCCACTGAGAGTGCCACTGAGAGTGCCACTGAGAGTGCCACTGAGAGTGCCACTGAGAGTGCCACTGAGAGTGCCACTGAGAGTGCCACTGAGACTGCCACTGAGACTGCCACTGAGAGTGCCACTGAGAGTGCCACTGAGAGTGCCACTGAGAGTGCCACTGAGAGTGCCACTGAGAGTGCCACTGAGAGTGCCACTGAGATTGCTACTGAGAGTGCCACTGAGAGTGCCACCGAGATTGCCACTGAGAGTGCCACCGAGAGTGCCACTGAGAGTGCCACTGAGAGTGCCACTAAGAGTGCCACTGAGAGTGCCACTGAGAGTGCCACTGAGACTGCCACTGAGACTGCCATTGAGACTGCCACTGAGATTGCCACTGAGATTGCCACTGAGAGTGCCACTGAGAGTGCCACTGAGACTGCCACTGAGACTGATACTGGGATTGCCACTGAGACTGCCACTGAGAGTGCCACTGAGAGTGCCTCTGAGAGTGCCACTGAGACTGCCACTGAGAGTGCCACTGAGAGTGAAACTGAGACTGCCACTGAGACTGCTACTGGGACTGCCACTGAGACTGCCACTGAGAGTGCCACTGAGAGTGCCATTGAGACTGCCACTGAGACTGCCACTGAGAGTGCCACTGAGAGTGCCACCAAGAGTGCCACTGAGACTGCCACTGAGAGTGCCACTGAGAGTGCCACCGAGAGTGCCACTGAGACTGCCATTGAGACTGCCACTGAGATTGCCACTGAGAGTGCCACTGAGACTGCCACTGAGACTGATACTGGGATTGCCACTGAGACTGCCACTGAGAGTGCCACTGAGAGTGCCACTGAGAGTGCCACTGAGAGTGCCACTGAGAGTGCCACTGAGAGTGCCACTGAGAGTGCCACTGAGAGTGCCACTGAGAGTGCCACTGAGAGTGCCACTGAGTGCCACTGAGACTGCCACTGATAGTGCCACTGAGAGTGCCACTGAGGGTGCCACTGAGACTGCCACTGAGAGTGCCACTGAGAGTGCCACTGAGAGTGCCACTGAGAGTGCCACTGAGTGTGTCACTGAGAGTGCCACTGAGAGTGCCACTGAGAGTGCCACTGAGACTGCCACTGAGAGTGCCACTGAGGGTGCCACTGAGTGCCACTGAGACTGCCACTGATAGTGCCACTGAGAGTGCCACTGAGACTGCCACTGAGAGTGCCACTGAGTGCCACTGAGACTGCCACTGATAGTGCCACTGAGAGTGCCACTGAGGGTGCCACTGAGAGTGCCACTGAGAGTGCCACTGAGAGTGCCACCGAGACTGCCACTGAGACTGCCACTGAGAGTGCCACTGAGAGTGCCACTGAGAGTGCCACTGAGAGTGCCACTGAGAGTGCCACTGAGAGTGCCACTGAGAGTGCCACTGAGAGTGCCACTGAGAGTGCCACTGAGAGTGCCACTGAGAGTGCCACTGAGACTGCCACTGAGAGTGCCACTGAGTGCCACTGAGACTGCCACTGATAGTGCCACTGAGGGTGCCACTGAGTGCCACTGAGACTGCCACTGATAGTGCCACTGAGAGTGCCACTGAGGGTGCCACTGAGAGTGCCACCGAGAGTGCCACTGAGAGTGCCACTGAGTGTGCCACTGAGAGTGCCACTGAGTGCCACTGAGACTGCCACTGATAGTGCCACTGAGAGTGCCACTGAGGGTGCCACTGAGAGTGCCACCGAGAGTGCCACTGAGACTGCCACTGAGAGTGCCACTGAGAGTGCCACTGAGAGTGCCACTGAGAGTGCCACTGAGAGTGCCACTGAGAGTGCCACTGAGAGTGCCACTGAGAGTGCCACCGAGATTGCCACTGAGACTGCCACTGAGAGTGCCACTGAGAGTGCCACTGAGAGTGCCACTGAGAGTGCCACTGAGACTGCCACTGAGAGTGCCACTGAGTGCCACTGAGACTGCCACTGATAGTGCCACTGAGAGTGCCACTGAGGGTGCCACTGAGAGTGCCACCGAGAGTGCCACTGAGACTGCCACTGAGAGTGCCACTGAGAGTGCCACTGAGAGTGCCACTGAGAGTGCCATTGAGAGTGCCACTGAGACTGCCACTGAGAGTGCCACTGAGACTGCCACTGAGAGTGCCACTGAGACTGCCACTGAGAGTGCCACTGAGACTGCCACTGAGAGTGCCACTGAGAGTGCCACTGAGAGTGCCACTGAGGGTGCCACTGAGAGTGCCACCGAGAGTGCCACCGAGAGTGCCACTGAGAGTGCCACTGAGAGTGCCACTGAGAGTGCCACTGAAACTGCCACTGAGAGTGCCACTGAGGGTGCCACTGAGTGCCACTGAGACTGCCACTGATAGTGCCACTGAGAGTGCCACTGAGGGTGCCACTGAGAGTGCCACCGAGAGTGCCACTGAGAGTGCCACTGAGAGTGCCACTGAGTGTGCCACTGAGAGTGCCACTGAGAGTGCCACTAAGACTGCCACTGAGACTGCCACTGAGACTGCCACTGAGACTGCCACTGAGACTGCCGCAGAGACTGCCACTGAGACTGCCACTGAGCGTTTTATGTATCGGTAAAAAATTCATAGTTCAACAATTATGGCGCTCACAATTTATTTTAAAGGGGTACATCCACTGACGTTTAAAAAAATTATTGTTAATTTAAAAATTCACTTTGCATTTTCAAAGCCACCCAGCATTCAGGGATTGTAAGAGAAGCTTTAGAAGGATCTTAGATATCTGCAAAAAATTCATAGTACAAAAATTATAACGCTAACAAATTATTTTAAAGAGGTATATTCTCTGACGTTAAAAAAATTTTTATTGTTAATTTGAAAATTCACTATGCATTTTTGAAGACACCCAGCAGTCAGGGATTTTAAGAGAAGCTTTAAAAGTGTCTTAAATATCTGTGAAAAATTCATGGTTCAACAATTATAACGCTAACAATTTATTTTAAAGGGGTATATCCACTGACGATAAAAAATTTTTTTATTGTAAATTTAAAAATTCACTATGCATTTTTGAAGACACCCAGCAGTCAGGGATTTTAAGAGAAGTTTTAAAAGTGTCTTAGGTATCTGCAAAAAATTCATAGTTCAACAATTATAACGCTAAATATTTATTTTAAAGGGGTACATCCATTGACGTTAAAAAAAATTTTTATTGTTAATTTAAAAATTCACTATGGATTTTCAAAGCCATCCAGGAATCAGGGATTTTAAGAGAAGCTTTGAAAGTGTCTTAGATATCTGTAAAAAATTCATAGTTCAGCAATTGTAACGCTAACAATTTATTTTGAAGTGGTATATCCATTGACGTTAAAAAAATATATTATTGATAATTTAAAAATTCACTATGCATTTTTGAAACCACTCAGTACTCAGAAATTTTAAGAGAAGCTTTAAAAGTGTCTTAGCTATCTGTGAAAAATTCGTAGTTCAACAATTATAACGCTAATAATTTATTTTAAAGGTGTATATCCACTGACGTGAAAAATTTTTTTTATTGCTTTTTTAAAAATTCGCTATGAATTTTCCAAGCCACCTAGCACTCAGGGATTTTAAGAGAAGCTTTAAAAGTGTCTTAGATATCTGTAAAAAATTCATAGTACAACAATTATAACGCTAACAATTTATTATAAAGAGGTACATCCACTGACGTTAAAAAAAAATTATTGTTAATTTAAAAATTCACTATGCATTTTTGAAGCTACCCAGCACTCTGGAATTTTAAAGGAAGCTTTAGAAGTGTCTTAGGTAACTGTAAAAAATTCATGGTTCAACAATTATAACGCTAACAATTTATTATAAATAGGTACATCCACTGACGTTAAAAAAAAAATTATTGTTAATTTAAAAATTCACTATGCATTTTTGAAGCTACCCAGCACTCTGAAATTTTAAAAGAAGCTTTAGAAGTGTCTTAGGTAACTATAAAAAATTCATGATTCAACAATTATAACGCTAACAATTTATTTTAAAGGGGTATATTTACCGACGTGAAAAATTTTTTTATTGTTTATTTAAAAATCCACTATGGATTTTCTAAGCCACCCAGCACTCTGAAATTTTAAAGGAGGCTTTAGAAGTGTCTTAGGTAACTGTAAAAAATTCATGGTTCAACAATTATAACGCCAACAATTTATTTTAAAGGGGTATATTCACCGACGTGAAAAATTTTTTTATTGTTAATTTAAAAATTCACTATGGATTTTCCAAGCCACCCAGCACTCAGGGATTTTAAGTGAAACTTTAGAAGTGTCTTAGATTTCTGTAAAAAATTCATAGTTCAACAATTATTACGCTAACCATTTATTTTAAAAAGGTACATCCACTGACGTTAAAAAAAATTTGTATTGTTAATTTAAAAATTCACTATGCATTTTTGAAGCCACCCAGCACTCAGGGATTTTAAGAGAAGCTTTAAAAGTGTCTCAAATATCTGTAAAAAATTCATAGTACAACAATTTTAACGCTAACAATTTATTATAAAGAGGTACATCCACTGACGTTAAAAAAAAAAATTATTGTTAATTCAAAAATTCACTATGCATTTTTGAAGCTACCCAGCACTCTGGAATTTTAAAGGAAGCTTTAGAAGTGTCTTAGGTAACTGTAAAAAATTCATGGTTCAACAATTATAACGCTAACAATTTATTATAAAGAGGTACATCCACTGACGTTAAAAAAAAAAATTATTGTTAATTTAAAAATTCACTATGCATTTTTGAAGCTACCCAGCACTCTGGAATTTTAAAGGAAGCTTTAGAAGTGTCTTAGGTAACTGTAAAAAATTCATGGTTCAACAATTATAACGCTAACAATTTATTATAAAGAGGTACATCCACTGACGTTAAAAAAAAAATTATTGTTAATTTAAAAATTCACTATGCAATTTTGAAGCTACCCAGCACTCTGAAATTTTAAAAGAAGCTTTAGAAGTGTCTTAGGTAACTACAAAAAATTCATGGTTCAACAATTATAACGCTAACAATTTATTTTAAAGGGGTATATTTACCGACGTGAAAAATTTTTAGATTGTTTATTTACAAATCCACTATGGATTTTCCAAGCCACCCACCACTCAGGGATTTTAAGTGAAACTTTAGAAGTGTCTTAGGTTTCTGTAAAAAATTCATAGTTCAACAATTATTACGCTAACCATTTATTTTAAAAAGGTACATCCACTGACGTTAAAAAAAATTTGTATTGTTAATTTAAAAATTCACTATGCATTTTTGAAGCCACCCAGCACTCAGGGATTTTAAGAGAAGCTTTAAAAGTGTCTCAAATATCTGCAAAAAATTCATAGTACAACAATTTTAACGCTAACAATTTATTATAAAGAGGTACATCCACTGACGTTAAAAAAAAAATATTGTTAATTTGAAAATTCACTATGCATTTTCGAAGCCACCCAGCATTCAGAAATTTTAACGGAAGCTTTAGAAGTGTCTTAGGTAACTGTAAAAAATTCATGGTTCAACAATTATAACGCTAACAATTTATTTTAAAGGGGTACATTCACTGACGTGAAAAAATTTTTTTATTGTTTATTTAAAAATTCACTATGGATTTTCAAAGAAACCCAGCACCCAGGGATTTTAAGAGAAGCTTTATAAGTGTCTTAGATATCTGTAAAAAATTCATAGTGCAACAATTATAACGCTAACAATTTATTTTAAAGGGGTACATCCACAGACGTTAAAAAAAAATATATTGTTTATTTAAAAATTCACTATGGATTTTCAAAGCAACCCAGCACACAGGGATTTTAAGAGAAGTTTTAAAAGGGTCTTAGATATCTGTGAAAAATTCGTAGTACAACAATTATAACGCTAACAATTTATTTACAAGGGTACATTCACTGACGATAAAATTTTATTTTTTTGTTTATTTAAAAATTCTCTATTTATTTTCAAAGCCACCTAGCACTCAGGGATTTTAAGAGAAACTTTAGAAGGGTTTTAGGTATCTGTTCCACTGCCAATAAGACTGCCACTGCCACTGCCACTGAGACAGCCATTGTCACTGGGACTGCCACTGAGACTGCCACTGCCACTGCCACTGACATTGCCACTGAAACTGCTACTGAGACTGCCACTGAGACTGCAACTTAGAATTCCACTGCCACTGCCAATGAGATTGCCAATGAGACTGCCACTGAGACTGCCACTGAGACTGCCACTGAGACTGCAACTGAGACTGCCACTGAGACTGCCACAGAGAGTGCCACTGAGAGTGCCACTGAGAGTGACACCGAGAGTGCCACTGAGAGTGCCACTGAGAGTGCCACTGAGAATGCCACTGAGATTGCCACTGAGACTACCAGTGAGACTGCCACTGAGAGTGCCACTGAGAGTGCAAATGAGAGTGCCACTGAGACTGCCACTGGGACTGCCGCTGAGACTGCCACTGAGAGTGCCACTGAGAGTGCCACTGAGAGTGCCACTGAGAGTGCCACTGAGAGTGCCACTGAGAGTGCCACTGTGACTGCCACTGAGACTGCCTCTGGGACTGCCACTGAGACCGCCACTGAGAGTGCCACTGAGAGTGCCACTGAGACTGCCACTGAGACTGCCACTGAGACTGCCTCTGAGACAGCCACTGAGATTGCCACTGAGAGTGCCATTGAGACTGCCACTGAGACTGCCACCGAGACTGCCAATGAGACTGTCATTGAGACTGACACTAAGATTGCCACTGAGACTGCCACCGAGACTGCCAATGAGACTGTCATTGAGACTGACACTGAGAGTGCTACTGAGAGTGCCACTGAGAGTGCCACTGAGAGTGCCACTGAGAGTGCCACTGAGACTGCCACTGGGACTGCCACTGACACTGCCACTGAGAGTGCCACTGAGAGTGCCACTGAGAGTGCCACTGAGAGTGCCACTGAGAGTGTCACTGAGAGTGCCACTGAGAGTGTCACTGAGAGTGATACTGAGACTGCCACTGAGACTGCCACTGGGACTGCCACTGAGACTGCCACTGAGAGTGCCACTGAGAGTGCCACTGTGAGTGCCACTGAGAGTGTCACTGAGACTGCCACTGAGACTGCCACTGAGACTGCCACTGAGACTGCCACTGTTACTGCCACTGAGATTGCCACTGAGACTACCAGTGAGACTGCCACTGAGATTGCCACTGAGACTGCCACTGAGAGTGCCACTGAGACTGCCACTGAGACTGCAACTAATACTGCCACTGAGACTGCCACCGAGACTGTCACTGTTACTGCCACTGAGATTGCCACTGAGACTACCAGTGAGACTGCCACTGAGATTGCCACTGAGAGTGCCACTGAGAGTGCCAATGAGACTGCCAATGAGACTGCCACTGGGACTGCCACTGAGATTGCCACTGAGACTGCCACTGAGAATGACACTGATAGTGCCACTGAGAGTGACACTGATAGTGCCACTGAGAGTGCCACTGAGAGTGCCACTGAGAGTGCCACTGAGAGTGCCACCGAGATTGCCACTGAGAGTGCCACCGAGAGTGCCACTGAGAGTGCCACTGAGAGTGCCACTAAGAGTGCCACTGAGAGTGCCACTGAGAGTGCCACTGAGACTGCCACTGAGACTGCCATTGAGATTGCCACTGAGATTGCCACTGAGAGTGCCACTGAGACTGCCACTGAGACTGATACTGGGATTGCCACTGAGACCGCCACTGAGAGTGCCACTGAGAGTGCCTCTGAGAGTGCCACTGAGACTGCCACTGAAAGTGCCACTGAGACTGCCACTGAGACTGCTACTGGGACTGCCACTGAGACTGCCACTGAGAGTGCCACTGAGAGTGCCACCGAGAGTGCCACTGAGACTGCCACTGAGAGTGCCACTGAGAGTGCCACCGAGAGTGCCACTGAGAAGACTGCCATTGAGACTGCCACTGAGATTGCCACTGAGAGTGCCACTGAGACTGCAACTGAGACTGATACTGGGATTGCCACTGAGACTGCCACTGATAGTGCCACTGAGAGTGCCACTGAGGGTGCCACTGAGAGTGCCACCGAGAGTGCCACTGAGACTGCCACTGAGAGTGCCACTGAGAGTGCCACTGAGAGTGCCACTGAGAGTGTCACTGAGAGTGCCACTGAGAGTGCCACTGAGAGTGCCACTGAGACTGCCACTGAGGGTGCCACTGAGGGTGCCACTGAGTGCCACTGGGACTGCCACTGATAGTGCCACTGAGAGTGCCACTGAGAGTGCCACTGAGAGTGCCACTGAGACTGCCATTGAGAGTGCCACTGAGTGCCACTGAGACTGCCACTGATAGTGCCACTGAGAGTGCCACTGAGGGTGCCACTGAGAGTGCCACTGAGAGTGCCACTGAGAGTGCCACCGAGATTGCCACTGAGACTGCCACTGAGAGTGCCACTGAGAGTGCCACTGAGAGTGCCACTGAGAGTGCCACTGAGAGTGCCACTGAGAGTGCCACTGAGAGTGCCACTGAGAGTGCCACTGAGAGTGCCACTGAGAGTGCCACTGAGAGTGCCACTGAGACTGCCACTGAGAGTGCCACTGAGTGCCACTGAGACTGCCACTGATAGTGCCACTGAGGGTGCCACTGAGACTGCCACTGATAGTGCCACTGAGAGTGCCACTGAGGGTGCCACTGAGAGTGCCACCGAGAGTGCCACTGAGAGTGCCACTGAGAGTGCCACTGAGAGTGCCACTGAGTGTGCCACTGAGAGTGCCACTGAGAGTGCCACTGAGTGCCACTGAGACTGCCACTGATAGTGCCACTGAGAGTGCCACTGAGGGTGCCACTGAGAGTGCCACCGAGAGTGCCACTGAGACTGCCACTGAGAGTGCCACTGAGAGTGCCACTGAGAGTGCCACTGAGAGTGCCACTGAGAGTGCCACCGAGAGTGCCACTGAGAGTGCCACCGAGATTGCCACTGAGACTGCCACTGAGAGTGCCACTGAGAGTACCACTGAGAGTGCCACTGAGAGTGCCACTGAGAGTGCCACTGAGAGTGCCACTGAGAGTGCCACTGAGAGTGCCACTGAGAGTGCCACTGAGAGTGCCACTGAGAGTGCCACTGAGAGTGCCACTGAGAGTGCCACTGAGTGCCACTGAGACTGCCACTGAGAGTGCCACTGAGAGTGCCACTGAGAGTGCCATTGAGAGTGCCACTGAGACTGCCACTGAGAGTGCCACTGAGACTGCCACTGAGAGTGCCACTGAGGGTGCCACTGAGTGCCACTGAGAGTGCCACTGAGACTGCCACTGAGAGTGCCACTGAGAGTGCCACTGAGGGTGCCACTGAGAGTGCCACTGAGAGTGCCACTGAAACTGCCACTGAGAGTGCCACTGAGGGTGCCACTGAGTGCCACTGAGACTGCCACTGATAGTGCCACTGAGAGTGCCACCGAGAGTGCCACTGAGAGTGCCACTGAGAGTGCCACTGAGAGTGCCACTGAGTGTGCCACTGAGAGTGCCACTGAGAGTGTCACTAAGACTGCCACTGAGACTGCCACTGAGACTGCCACTGAGACTGCCACAGAGACTGCCACTGAGACTGCCACTGAGCGTTTTAGGTATCGGTAAAAAATTCATAGTTCAACAATTATGGCGCTAACAATTTATTTTAAAGGGGTACATCCACTGACGTTTAAAAAAATTATTGTTAATTTAAAAATTCACTTTGCATTTTCAAAGCCACCCAGCATTCAGGGATTGTAAGAGAAGCTTTAGAAGGATCTTAGATATCTGCAAAAAATTCATAGTACAAAAATTATAACGCTAACAAATTATTTTAAAGAGGTATATTCTCTGATGTTAAAAAAATTTTTATTGTTAATTTGAAAATTCACTATGCATTTTTGAAGACACCCAGCAGTCAGGGATTTTAAGAGAAGCTTTAAAAGTGTCTTAAATATCTGTGAAAAATTCATAGTTCAACAATTATAACGCTAACAATTTATTTTAAAGGGGTATATCCACTGACGATAAAAAAATTTTTTATTGTAAATTTAAAAATTCACTATGCATTTTTGAAGACACCCAGCAGTCAGGGATTTTAAGAGAAGTTTTAAAAGTGTCTTAGGTATCTGCAAAAAATTCATAGTTCAACAGTTATAACGCTAAATATTTATTTTAAAGAGGTACATCCATTGACGTTAAAAAAAAATTTTATTGTTAATTTAAAAATTCACTATGGATTTTCAAAGCCATCCAGGAATCAGGGATTTTAAGAGAAGCTTTGAAAGTGTCTTAGATATCTGTAAAAAATTCATAGTTCAGCAATTGTAACGCTAACAATTTATTTTGAAGTGGTATATCCATTGACGTTAAAAAAATATTTTATTGATAATTTAAAAATTCACTATGCATTTTTGAAACCACTCAGTACTCAGAAATTTTAAGAGAAGCTTTAAAAGTGTCTTAGCTATCTGTGAAAAATTCGTAGTTCAACAATTATAACGCTAATAATTTATTTTAAAGGTGTATATCCACTGACGTGAAAAATTTTTTTTATTGCTTTTTTAAAAATTCGCTATGAATTTTCCAAGCCACCTAGCACTCAGGGATTTTAAGAGAAGCTTTAAAAGTGTCTTAGATATCTGTAAAAAATTCATAGTACAACAATTATAACGCTAACAATTTATTATAAAGAGGTACATCCAATGACGTTAAAAGAAAAATTATTGTTAATTCAAAAATTCACTATGCATTTTTGAAGCTACCCAGCACTCTGGAATTTTAAAGGAAGCTTTAGAAGTGTCTTAGGTAACTGTAAAAAATTCATGGTTCAACAATTATAACGCTAACAATTTATTATAAAGAGGTATATACACTGACGTTAAAAAAAAAATTATTGTTAATTTAAAAATTCACTATGCATTTTTGAAGCTACCCAGCACTCTGAAATTTTAAAAGAAGCTTTAGAAGTGTCTTAGGTAACTATAAAAAATTCATGGTTCAACAATTATAACGCTAACAATTTATTTTAAAGGGGTATATTTACCGACGTGAAAATTTTTTTTATTGTTTATTTAAAAATCCACTATGGATTTTCTAAGCCACCCAGCACTCTGAAATTTTAAAGGAGGCTTTAGAAGTGTCTTAGGTAACTGTAAAAAATTCATGGTTCAACAATTATAACGCCAACAATTTATTTTAAAGGGGTATATTCACCGACGTGAAAAATTTTTTTATTGTTAATTTAAAAATTCACTATGGATTTTCCAAGCCACCCAGCACTCAGGGCTTTTAAGTGAAACTTTAGAAGTGTCTTAGGTTTCTGTAAAAAATTCATAGTTCAACAATTATTACGCTAACCATTTATTTTAAAAAGGTACATCCACTGACGTTAAAAAAAATTTGTATTGTTAATTTAAAAATTCACTATGCATTTTTGAAGCCACCCAGCACTCAGGGATTTTAAGAGAAGCTTCAAAAGTGTCTCACATATCTGTAAAAAATTCATAGTATAACAATTTTAACGCTAACAATTTATTATAAAGAGGTACATCCACTGACGTTAAAAAAAAATATTGTTAATTTAAAAATTCACTATGCATTTTCGAAGCCACCCAGCATTCAGAAATTTTAACGGAAGCTTTAGAAGTGTCTTAGGTAACTGTAAAAAATTCATGGTTCAACAATTATAACGCTAACAATTTATTTTAAAAGGGTACATTCACTGACGTGAAAAAATTTTTTTATTGTTTATTTAAAAATTCACTATGGATTTTCAAAGAAACCCAGCACCCAGGGATTTTAAGAGAAGCTTTATAAGTGTCTTAGATATCTGTAAAAAATTCATAGTGCAACAATTATAACGCTAACAATTTATTTTAAAGGGGTACATCCACAGACGTTAAAAAAAAATATATTGTTTATTTAAAAATTCACTATGGATTTTCAAAGCAACCCAGCACACAGGGATTTTAAGAGAAGTTTTAAAAGGGTCTTAGATATCTGTGAAAAATTCGTAGTACAACAATTATAACGCTAACAATTTATTTACAAGGGTACATTCACTGACGATAAAATTTTATTTTATTGTTTATTTAAAAATTCTCTATTTATTTTCAAAGCCACCTAGCACTCAGGGATTTTAAGAGAAACTTTAGAAGGGTTTTAGGTATCTGTTCCACTGCCAATAAGACTGCCACTGCCACTGCCACTGAGACAGCCATTGTCACTGGGACTGCCACTGAGACTGCCACTGCCACTGCCACTGACATTGCCACTGAAACTGTTACTGAGACTGCCACTGAGACTGCCACTTAGAATTCCACTGCCACTGCCAATGAGATTGCCAATGAGACTGCCACTGAGACTGCCACTGAGACTGCCACTGAGACTGCCACTGAGACTGCAACTGAGACTTCCACTGAGACTGCCACAGAGAGTGCCACTGAGAGTGCCACTGAGAGTGCCACTGAGAGTGACACCGAGAGTGCCACTGAGAGTGCCACTGAGAGTGCCACTGAGAATGCCACTGAGGGTGCCACTGAGACTGCCACTGAGAGTGCCACTGAGTGCCACTGAGACTGCCACTGATAGTGCCACTGAGAGTGCCACTGAGGGAGCCACTGAGAGTGCCACCGAGAGTGCCACTGAGACTGCCACTGAGACTGCCACTGGGACTGCCACTGGGACTGCCACTGAGAGTGCTACTGAGAGTGCCACTGAGAGTGCCACTGAGACTGCCACAGAGAGTGCCACTGAGAGTGCCACTGAGAGTGCCACTGAGAGTGCCACTGAGAGTGCCACTGAGAGTGACACCGAGAGTGCCACTGAGAGTGCCACTGAGAGTGCTACTGAGAATGCCACTGAGGGTGCCACTGAGACTGCCACTGAGAGTGCCACTGAGTGCCACTGAGACTGCCACTGATAGTGCCACTGAGAGTGCCACTGAGGGTGCCACTGAGAGTGCCACCGAGAGTGCCACTGAGACTGCCACTGGGACTGCCACTGAGAGTGCTACTGAGAGTGCCAGTGAGAGTGCCACTGAGAGTGCCACTGAGACTGCCACTGGGACTGCCACTGACACTGCCACTGAGAGTGCCACTGAGAGTGCCACTGAGAGTGCCACTGAGAGTGCCACTGAGAGTGCCACTGAGAGTGCCACTGAGAGTGCCACTGAGAGTGTCACTGAGAGTGCCACTGAGAGTGTCACTGAGAGTGATAATGAGACTGCCACTGGGACTGCCACTGAGACTGCCACTGAGAGTGCCACTAAGAGTGCCACTGAGAGTGCCACTGAGAGTGCCACTGAGACTGCCACTGAGACTGCCACTGAGACTGCCATTGAGACTGCCACTGAGATTGCCACTGAGATTGCCACTGAGAGTGCCACTGAGAGTGCCACTGAGACTGCCACTGAGACTGATACTGGGATTGCCACTGAGACTGCCACTGAGAGTGCCACTGAGAGTGCCACTGAGAGTGCCTCTGAGAGTGCCACTGAGACTGCCACTGAAAGTGCCACTGAGAGTGCCACTGATAGTGCCACTGAGACTGCCACTGAGACTGCTACTGGGACTGCCACTGAGACTGCCACTGAGAGTGCCACTGAGAGTGCCATTGAGACTGCCACTGAGACTGCCACTGAGAGTGCCACTGAGAGTGCCACCGAGAGTGCCACTGAGACTGCCACTGAGAGTGCCACTGAGAGTGCCACCGAGAGTGCCACTGAGACTGCCATTGAGACTGCCACTGAGATTGCCACTGAGATTGCCACTGAGAGTGCCACTGAGACTGCCACTGAGACTGATACTGGGATTGCCACTGAGACTGCCACTGAGAGTGCCACTGAGATTGCCACTGAGAGTGCCACTGAGAGTGCCACCGGGAGTGCCACTGAGAGTGCCACTGAGAGTGCCACTGAGAGTGCCACTGAGAGTGCCACTGAGAGTGCCACTGAGAGTGCCACTGAGACTGCCACTGAGAGTGCCACTGAGTGCCACTGAGGGTGCCACTGAGAGTGCCACCGAGAGTGCCACTGAGACTGCCACTGAGAGTGCCACTGAGAGTGCCACTGAGAGTGCCACTGAGAGTGCCACTGAGAGTGTCACTGAGAGTGCCACTGAGAGTGCCACTGAGAGTGCCACTGAGACTGCCACTGAGAGTGCCACTGAGGGTGCCACTGAGTGCCACTGAGACTGCCACTGATAGTGCCACTGAGAGTGCCACTGAGAGTGCCACTGAGAGTGCCACTGAGACTGCCACTGAGAGTGCCACTGAGTGCCACTGAGACTGCCACTGATAGTGCCACTGAGAGTGCCACTGAGGGTGCCACTGAGAGTGCCACTGAGAGTGCCACTGAGAGTGCCACCGAGATTGCCACTGAGACTGCCACTGAGAGTGCCACTGAGAGTGCCACTGAGAGTGCCACTGCGAGTGCCACTGAGAGTGCCACTGAGAGTGCCACTGAGAGTGCCACTGAGAGTGCCACTGAGAGTGCCACTGAGAGTGCCACTGAGACTGCCACTGAGAGTGCCACTGAGGGTGCCAATGAGACTGCCAATGAGACTGCCACTGGGACTGCCACTGAGATTGCCACTGAGACTGCCACTGAGAATGACACTGATAGTGCCACTGAGAGTGACACTGATAGTGCCACTGAGAGTGCCACTGAGAGTGCCACTGAGACTGCCACTGAGACTGCCACTGAGAGTGCCACTGAGAGTGCCACTGAGAGTGCCACTGAGAGTGCCACTGAGACTGCCACTGGGACTGCCACTGAGACTGCCACTGAGAGTGCCACTGAGAGTGCCACTGAGAGTGCCACTGAGAGTGCCACTGAGAGTGCCACTGAGAGTGCCACTGAGAGTGCCACTGAGAGTGCCACTGAGAGTGCCACTGAGAGTGCCACCGAGATTGCCACTGAGAGTGCCACCGAGAGTGCCACTGAGAGTGCCACTGAGAGTGCCACTAAGAGTGCCACTGAGAGTGCCACTGAGACTGCCACTGAGACTGCCATTGAGATTGCCACTGAGATTGCCACTGAGAGTGCCACTGAGAGTGCCACTGAGACTGCCACTGAGACTGCCACTGAGACTGATACTGGGATTGCCACTGAGACCGCCACTGAGAGTGCCACTGAGAGTGCCTCTGAGAGTGCCACTGAGACTGCCACTGAGACTGCCACTGAGACTGCTACTGGGACTGCCACTGAGACTGCCACTGAGAGTGCCACTGAGAGTGCCACCGAGAGTGCCACTGAGACTGCCACTGAGAGTGCCACTGAGAGTGCCACCGAGAGTGCCACTGAGAAGACTGCCATTGAGACTGCCACTGAGATTGCCACTGAGAGTGCCACTGAGACTGCAACTGAGACTGATACTGGGATTGCCACTGAGACTGCCACTGATAGTGCCACTGAGAGTGCCACTGAGGGTGCCACTGAGAGTGCCACCGAGAGTGCCACTGAGACTGCCGCTGAGAGTGCCACTGAGAGTGCCACTGAGAGTGCCACTGAGAGTGTCACTGAGAGTGCCACTGAGAGTGCCACTGAGAGTGCCACTGAGACTGCCACTGAGAGTGCCACTGAGGGTGCCACTGAGTGCCACTGGGACTGCCACTGATAGTGCCACTGAGAGTGCCACTGAGAGTGCCACTGAGAGTGCCACTAAGACTGCCACTGAGAGTGCCACTGAGTGCCACTGAGACTGCCACTGATAGTGCCACTGAGAGTGCCACTGAGGGTGCCACTGAGAGTGCCACTGAGAGTGCCACTGAGAGTGCCACCGAGATTGCCACTGAGAGTGCCACTGAGAGTGCCACTGAGAGTGCCACTGAGAGTGCCACTGAGAGTGCCACTGAGAGTGCCATTGAGAGTGCCACTGAGAGTGCCACTGAGAGTGCCACTGAGAGTGCCACTGAGAGTGCCACTGAGAGTGCCACTGAGAGTACAACTGAGAGTGCCACTGAGAGTGCCACTGAGTGTGCCACTGAGAGTGCCACTGAGAGTGCCACTGCGTGCCACTGAGAGTGCCACTGAGAGTGCCACTGAGAGTGCCACTGAGTGCCACTGAGACTGCCACTGATAGTGCCACTGAGAGTGCCACTGAGGGTGCCACTGAGAGTGCCACCGAGAGTGCCACTGAGACTGCCACTGAGAGTGCCACTGAGAGTGCCACTGAGAGTGCCATTGAGAGTGCCACTGAGACTGCCACTGAGAGTGCCACTGAGACTGCCACTGAGAGTGCCACTGAGGGTGCCACTGAGTGCCACTGAGACTGCCACTGATAGTGCCACTGAGAGTGCCACTGAGAGTGCCACTGAGGGTACCACTGAGAGTGCCACCGAGAGTGCCACCGAGAGTGCCACTGAGAGTGCCACTGAGAGTGCCACTGAGAGTGCCACTGAGAGTGCCACTGAAACTGCCACTGAGAGTGCCACTGAGGGTGCCACTGAGTGCCACTGAGACTGCCACTGATAGTGCCACTGAGAGTGCCACCGAGAGTGCCACTGAGAGTGCCACTGAGAGTGCCACTGAGTGTGCCACTGAGAGTGCCACTGAGAGTGCCACTAAGACTGCCACTGAGACTGCCACTGAGACTGCCACTGAGACTGCCACTGAGACTGCCGCAGAGACTGCCACTGAGACTGCCACTGAGCGTTTTAGGTCTCAGTAAAAAATTCATAGTTCAACAATTATGGCGCTAACAATTTATTTTAAAGGGGTACATCCACTGACGTTTAAAAAAATTATTGTTAATTTAAAAATTCACTTTGCATTTTCAAAGCCACCCAGCATTCAGGGATTGTAAGAGAAGCTTTAGAAGGATCTTAGATATCTGCAAAAAATTCATAGTACAAAAATTATAACGCTAACAAATTATTTTAAAGAGGTATATTCTCTGACGTTAAAAAAATTTTTATTGTTAATTTGAAAATTCACTATGCATTTTTGAAGACACCCAGCAGTCAGGGATTTTAAGAGAAGCTTTAAAAGTGTCTTAAATATCTGTGAAAAATTCATGGTTCAACAATTATAACGCTAACAATTTATTTTAAAGGGTTATATCCACTGACGATAAAAAATTTTTTTATTGTAAATTTAAAAATTCACTATGCATTTTTGAAGACACCCAGCAGTCAGGGATTTTAAGAGAAGTTTTAAAAGTGTCTTAGGTATCTGCAAAAAATTCATAGTTCAACAATTATAACGCTAAATATTTATTTTAAAGGGGTACATCCATTGACGTTAAAAAAAATTTTTATTGTTAATTTAAAAATTCACTATGGATTTTCAAAGCCATCCAGGAATCAGGGATTTTAAGAGAAGCTTTGAAAGTGTCTTAGATATCTGTAAAAAATTCATAGTTCAGCAATTGTAACGCTAACAATTTATTTTGAAGTGGTATATCCATTGACGTTAAAAAAATATTTTATTGATAATTTAAAAATTCACTATGCATTTTTGAAACCACTCAGTACTCAGAAATTTTAAGAGAAGCTTTAAAAGTGTCTTAGCTATCTGTGAAAAATTCGTAGTTCAACAATTATAACGCTAATAATTTATATTAAAGGTGTATATCCACTGACGTGAAAAATTTTTTTTATTGCTTTTTTAAAAATTCGCTATGAATTTTCCAAGCCACCTAGCACTCAGGAATTTTAAGAGAAGCTTTAAAAGTGTCTTAGATATCTGTAAAAAATTCATAGTACAACAATTATAACGCTAACAATTTATTATAAAGAGGTACATCCACTGACCTTAAAAAAAAAATTATTGTTAATTTAAAAATTCACTATGCATTTTTGAAGCTACCCAGCACTCTGGAATTTTAAAGGAAGCTTTAGAAGTGTCTTAGGTAACTGTAAAAAATTCATGGTTCAACAATTATAACGCTAACAATTTATTATAAATAGGTACATCCACTGACGTTAAAAAAAAAATTATTGTTAATTTAAAAATTCACTATGCATTTTTGAAGCTACCCAGCACTCTGAAATTTTAAAAGAAGCTTTAGAAGTGTCTTAGGTAACTATAAAAAATTCATGGTTCAACAATTATAACGCTAACAATTTATTTTAAAGGGGTATATTTACCGACGTGAAAAATTTTTTTATTGTTTATTTAAAAATCCACTATGGATTTTCTAAGCCACCCAGCACTCTGAAATTTTAAAGGAGGCTTTAGAAGTGTCTTAGGTAACTGTAAAAAATTCATGGTTCAACAATTATAACGCCAACAATTTATTTTATAGGGGTATATTCACCGACGTGAAAAATTTTTTTATTGTTAATTTAAAAATTCACTATGGATTTTCCAAGCCACCCAGCACTCAGGGATTTTAAGAAAACTTTAGAAGTGTCTTAGGTTTCTGTAAAAAATTCATAGTTCAACAATTATTACGCTAACCATTTATTTTAAAAAGGTACATCCACTGACGTTAAAAAAAATTTGTATTGTTAATTTAAAAATTCACTATGCATTTTTGAAGCCACCCAGCACTCAGGGATTTTAAGAGAAGCTTTAAAAGTGTCTCAAATATCTGTAAAAAATTCATAGTACAACAATTTTAACGCTAACAATTTATTATAAAGAGGTACATCCACTGACGTTAAAAAAAAATATTGTTAATTTAAAAATTCACTATGCATTTTCGAAGCCACCCAGCATTCAGAAATTTTAACGGAAGCTTTAGAAGTGTCTTAGGTAACTGTAAAAAATTCATGGTTCAACAATTGTAACGCTAACAATTTATTTTAAAGGGGTACATTCACTGACGTGAAAAAATTTTTTTATTGTTTATTTAAAAATTCACTATGGATTTTCAAAGAAACCCAGCACCCAGGAATTTTAAGAGAAACTTTATAAGTGTCTTAGATACCTGTAAAAAATTCATAGTGCAACAATTATAACGCTAACAATTTATTTTAAAGGGGTACATCCACAGACGTTAAAAAAAAATATATTGTTTATTTAAAAATTCACTATGGATTTTCAAAGCAACCCAGCACACAGGGATTTTAAGAGAAGTTTTAAAAGTGTCTTAGATATCTGTAAAAAATTCATAGTACAACAATTATAACGCTAACAATTTATTTTAAAGGGGTACATTCACTGACGATAAAATTTTATTTTATTGTTTATTTAAAAATTCTCTATTAATTTTCAAAGCCACCTAGCACTCAGGGATTTTAAGAGAAGCTTTAAAAGGGTCTTAGATATCTGTGAAAAATTCATAGTACAACAATTATAACGCTAACAATTTATTTACAGGGGTACATCCACTGACGTTAAAAAATTTTTTTATTGTTAATTTAAAAATTCACTATTCTTTTTGAAGCCACCCAGCACTCAGGGATTTTAAGAGAAACTTTAGAAGGGTTTTGGGTATCTGTTCCACTGCCAATAAGACTGCCACTGCCACTGCCACTGAGACAGCCATTGTCACTGGGACTGCCACTGAGACTGCCACTGCCACTGCCACAGACATTGCCACTGAAACTGCTACTGAGACTGCCACTGAGACTGCCACTTAGAATTCCACTGCCACTGCCAATGAGACTGCCAATGAGACTGCCACTGAGACTGCCACTGAGACTGCCACTGAGACTGCAACTGAGACTGCCACTGAGACTGCCACAGAGAGTGCCACTGAGAGTGCCACTGAGAGTGCCACTGAGAGTGACACCGAGAGTGCCACTGAGAGTGCCACTGAGAGTGCCACTGAGAGTGCCACTGAGAGTGCCACTGAGAATGCCACTGAGGGTGCCACTGACACTGCCACTGAGAGTGCCACTGAGTGCCACTGAGACTGCCACTGATAGTGCTACTGAGAGTGCCACTGAGAGTGCCACTGAGGGTGCCACTGAGAGTGCCACCGAGAGTGCCACTGAGACTGCCAATGAGACTGCCACTGGGACTGCCACTGGGACTGCCACTGAGAGTGCTACTGAGAGTGCCACTGAGAGTGCCACTGAGAGTGCCACTGAGAGTGCCACTGGGACTGCCACTGACACTGCCACTGACACTGCCACTGAGAGTGCCACTGAGAGTGCCACTGAGAGTGCCACTGAGAGTGCCACCGAGATTGCCACTGAGAGTGCCACCGAGAGTGCCACTGAGAGTGCCACTGAGAGTGCCACTAAGAGTGCCACTGAGAGTGCCACTGAGAGTGCCACTGAGACTGCCACTGAGACTGCCATTGAGATTGCCACTGAGATTGCCACTGAGATTGCCACTGAGAGTGCCACTGAGAGTGCCACTGAGACTGCCACTGAGACTGATACTGGGATTGCCACTGAGACTGCCACTGAGAGTGCCACTGAGAGTGCCTCTGAGAGTGCCACTGAAATTGCCACTTAAAGTGCCACTGAGAGTGCCACTGAGAGTGCCACTGAGACTGCCACTGAGACTGCTACTGGGACTGCCACTGAGACTGCCACTGAGAGTGCCACTGAGACTGCCACTGAGAGTGCCACTGAATGCCACTGAGACTGCCACTGATAGTGCCACTGAGAGTGCCACTGAGGGTGCCACTGAGAGTGCCACTGAGAGTGCCACTGAGAGTGCCAATGAGACTGCCACTGAGACTGCCATTGGGACTGCCGCTGAGACTGCCACTGATACTGCCACTGAGATTGCCACTGAGACTGCCACTGAGACTGCCACTGAGAGTGCCACTGAGACTGCCACTGAGAGTGCCACTGAGAGTGCCACTGAGACTGCCACTGAGACTGCCACTGAGACTGCCACTGAGAGTGCCACTGAGACTGCCACTGAGACTGCCACTGAGACTGCCACTGAGACTGCCACTGAGACTGCCACTGAGACTGCCACTGAGACTGCCACTGAGACTGCCACTGCCACTGAGACTGCCACTGCCACTGCCACTGAGACTGCCACTGAGATTGTCATTGCCACTGAGACTGCCACTGAGACTGCCACTGCCACTGCCACTGCCACTGAGACTGCCACTGAGACTGCCACTGCCACTGAGAATGCCACTGAGACTGCCATTGAGACTGCCACTGCCACTGCCATTGAAACTTCTGCAACTGCAGTTGTAACTGGAACTGCATCTGCAACTGCAACTGCCACTGCAACTGCCACTGAAACTGCCACTGCCACTGATACTGCCACTGAAACTCCCACTGAAACTGCCACTGAGACTGCCACTGAGATTGCCACTGATACTGCCACTGCCACTGGCACTGTCACTGAGACCGCCACTGAGATTTTCACAGCCACTGAGATTGCCACTGAGACTGCCACTGCCACTGCCTCTGCTACTGAGACTTCCACTGCCACTGAGACTGCCACTGCCACTGCCACTGAGTCTGCAACTGAGATTGCAACTGCCTCTCACACTGCCACTGAGACTGCTACTGAGACTGCCACTGCCACTGAGACTGCCATTGAGACTGCCACTGCCAATGCTACTAAAACTGCCACTGCCACTTCCACTGAGACTGCCACTGCCACTGCAGCTGCCACTGGGTCTGATGTTCACCCTTAAAATAAATCTTTAGCGTTATAATTGTTGAATTATGAATTTTTAACAGATACTTAAGACACTTTTAAAATTTATTTTAAAGTCCCTGAGAGCTAGGTGGCCTTGAAATTGCATAGTGAATTTTTAAATTAACAAGAAAATTTCTTTTTTTAACGTCAGTGGAAATACACGCCTAAAATAAGTTGTTAGCGTTAGAATTGTTGAACCGTGAATTTTTCCAGATATCTAAAACCCTTTTAAAGCATCTCTTAAAATCCTTGAGTGCTGGGTGGCCTTAAAATTGCATAGTCAATTTTAAAATAACAAGAAAATTTATTCTTTTAACATCAGTGGAAGTACACCCTTAAGATAAATTGTTGGCGTTATAATTGTTAAACCGTGAATTTTTCACAGATATCTAAGACCCTTTTAAAGCTTCTCTTAAAATCCCTGAGCGCTGGGTGGCCTTAAAAGTGCATAGTGATTTTTTAAATTAGAAAGAAAATTTCTTATTTTACCTTCAGTGGATGTACAACCTTAAAATAAATAGTTAGAGTTATAACTGCTGAACTATGAATTTTCTACAGATACCCAAAACACTTTTAAAGCTTCTCTTAAAATCCCTGAGTGCTGGGTGACCTTGAATATGCATAGTGAATTTTCAATTTACAAGAAAATTTCTTTTTTTAACATCAGTGTATGTACACTCTTAAGATGAATTGTTAGCGTTATAATTGTTTTACTGTGAATTTTTTATAGATATCTAAGATACTTCTAAAGCTTCTCTTAAAATCCCTGAGTGCTGGGTAGCCCTAAATGTGCATAGTGATTTTTTAAATTAAAAAAAAAATTCTTTTTCTAACTTAAGTGGATGTACACCCTTAAAATAAATCGTTAGCGTTATAATTGTTGAATTATGAATTTTTAACAGATACTTAAGACATTTCTAAAACTTCTCTTAAAGTTTCTGAGTGCTAGGTGGCCTTAAAATTTCATAGTGTATTTTTAAATTAACAAGAAAATTTATTTTTTTAACGTCAGTGGAAATACACCCTTAAAATAAATTGTTAGCGTTATAATTGTTAATCTGTGAATTTTTTACAGATACCTAAGACACTTTTAAGGCTTCTCTTAAAATCCCTGAGTGCTGGGTGGCCTTAAAAGTGCATAGTAAATTTTAAAATAACAAGAAAATTTCTTTTTTTAACATCAGAGGAAGTACACCCATAAGATAAATTGTTAGCGTTATAATTGTAGAACCGCGAATTTTTTACAGATATCTAAAACCCTTTTAAAGCTTCTCTTAAAATCCCTGAGTGCTGGGTTGCCGTAAAAATGCATAGTCAATTTTAAAATAACAAGAAAATTTCTTTTTTAAACATCAGTGGAAGTTCACCCTTAAGATAAATTGTTAGCGTTATAATTGTTGAACCGTGAATTTTTCACAGATATATAAGACCTTTTTAAAGCTTCTCTTAAAATCCCTGAGTGCTGGGTGGCCTTAAAAGTGCATAGTGATTTTTTAAATTAACAAGAAAATTTATTTTTTTAACTTCAGTGGATGTACAACCTTTAAATAAATTGTTAGAGTTATAATTGCTGAACTATGAATTTTCTACAGATACCTAAGACACTTTTAAAGCTTCCCTTGAAATCGCTGAGTGCTTGGTAGCTTCAAAATTGCATAGTGATTTTTTAAATTAAAAAGAAAATTTCTTTTTTTAACTTCAGTGGATGTTCACCCTGAAAATAAATTGTTAGCGTTATAATTGTTGAACTGTGAATTGTCTACAGATACCTATGACACTTTTAAAGCTTCTCTTAAAATCCCTGAGTGCTGGGTGATCTTGAATATGCATAGTGAATTTTAAAATAACAAGAAAATTTCTTTTTGTAACATCAGTGGAAGTACACCCTTAAGATAAATTGTTGGCGTTATAATTGTTGAACTGTGAATTTTTTACAGATAGCTAATACACTTTTAAAGCTTCTCCTAAAATCTCTGAGTACTGAGTGGCCTTAAAAGGGTATAGAGATTTTTCAAATTAACAAGAAAATTTCTTTTTTTAACCTTAGTGGATGTACACCCTTAAAATAAATTGTTAGCGTTATAATTGTTAAACTGTGAATTTTTTTACAGATACCTAAGATACTTTTAAAGCTTGTCTTAAAATCCTTGAGTGCTAGGTGGCCTTGAAAGTGCATAGTGATTTTTTAAATTAACAAGAATATTTCTTTTTTTAACATCTGTGAAAGTACATCCTTAAGATAAATTGTTAGCGTTACAATTGTTGAACTGTGATTTTTTTAGAGATACCTAAGACACTTTTAAATCTTCTTTTAAAATCCCTGAGTGCTGGGTGGCCTTAAAAATGCATAGTTAAGTTTAAAATAACAAGAAAATTTATTTTTTTAACATCGGTGGATGTACACCCTTAAGATAAATTGTTAACGCTATAATTGTTGAACTGTGAATTTTTTACAGATACCTAAGACACTTTTGAATCTTCTCTTAAAATTCCTGAATGCTGGGTAGCCTTAAAAGTGCATAGTGAATTTTAAAATAACAAGAAAAATTCTTTTTTTAACGTCAGTGGAAATACACCAATAAAATAAATCGTTAGCGTTATAATTGTTGAACTGTGAATTTCTTACAGATACCTAAGACACTTTTAAAGCTTCTCTTAAAATCCCTGAGTGGTGGGTGGTATTAAAAATGCATAGTCAATTTTAAAATAACAAGAAAATTTCTTTTTTTAACATCAGTGGAAATACACCCTTAAGATAAATTGTTAGCGTTATAATTATTGAACCGTGAATTTTCTACAGATATCTAAGACTTTTTTAAAGCTTCTCGTAAAATCTCTGAGTGCTGGGTGGCCTTGAAAATGCATAGTGAATTTTTAAATTAACCAGAAAATTTCTTTTTTTATCTTCAGTGGATCTACACCCTTAAGATAAATTGCTAGCGTTATAATTGTTGAACTGTGAATTTTTTACAGATAGCTAAGACACTTTTAAAGTTCCTCCTAAAATTCCTGAGTGCTGGGTGGCCTTAAAAGTGTATAGAGATTTTTTAAATTAACAAGAAAATTCCTTTTTTTAACGTTAGTGGATGTACACCCTTAAAATAAATTGTTAGCGTTATAATTATTGAACTGTGAATTTTTTACAGATACCTAAGACACTTTTAAAGGTTCTCTTAAAATGTCTGAGTTCTGGGTGGCCTTGAAAATGCATAGTGAATTTTAAAACAACAAGAAAATTTATTTTTTTAACATCAGTGGATATACACCCTTATGATAAATTGTTAGCGTTACAATTGTTGAACTGTGATTTTTTTACAGATACTTAAGACACTTTTAAATCTTCTCTTAAAATCCCTGAGTGCTGGGTGGCCTTAAAAGTGCATAGTAATTTTTTTAAATTAACAAGAAAATTTATTTTTTTATCTTTAATGGATGTACACCCTTAAGATAAATTGTTAGCGTTATAATTGTTGAACTGTGAATTTTTACAGATACCTAAGACACTCTTAAAGTTTCTCTTAAAATCCCTGAGTGTTGGGTGACCTTAAAAGTGCATAGTGGTTTTTTAACTTAGCAAGAAAATTTCTTTTTTTAACTTCAGTGGATGTACACCCTTAAAAAAATTGTTAGAGTTATAACTGTTGAACTATGAATTTTCTGCAAATACCTAAAATACTTTTAAAGCTTCTCTTAAAATCTTTGAGTGGTGGGTGGCCTTAAAAATGCATAGTGAATTTTAAAATAACAAGAAAATTTCATTTTTTAACATCAGTGGATGTACACCCTTATGATAAATTGTTAGCGTTATAATTGTTGAACTGTGAATTTTTTACAGATACCTAAGACACTTTTAAAGCTTTTTTTACAATCCCTGAGTACTGGGTGGCCTCAAAAGTGCATAGTGATTTTTAAATTAACAAGAAAATTTCTTTTTTTAACTTCAGTGGATGTATACCCTTAAGATAAATTGTTAGCGTTATAGTTATTGAACTGTGAATTTTTTACAGATACCTAAGACTCTTTTAAAGCTTTTTTTAAAATCACAGAGCGCTGGGTGCCCTTGAAAGTGCATAGGGATTTTTTAAATTAACAAGAAAATTTCCTTTTTTAACTTCATAGGATATACACCCTTAAAACAAATTGTTAGCGTTATAATTGTTGAATTATGAATTTTTTACAAATGCCCAAAATTCTTTTGAAGCTTTTCTTAAAATCCCTGAGTGCTGGGTGTCCTTAAAAATGCATAGTGAATTTTAAAATAACAAGAAAATTTATTTTTTTAACATCAGTGGATGTACACCTATAAAATAAATTGTTATCGTTATAATTGTTGAACTGTGAATTTTTTACAGATACCGAAGACACTTCTAAAGCTTCTCGTAAAATCCTTGAGTGCTGGGTGGCCTTAAAAATGCATAGTAAATTTTAAAATTACAAGAAAATTTCTTTTTTTAACATCAGTGAAAATACACCCTTAAGATAAATTGTTAGCGTTACAATTGTTGAACTATGAATTTTTTTGCAGATACCTAAGACATTTTCAAAGCTTCGCTTAATATCCCTGAGTGCTGAGTGGCCTTAAAAATGCATAGTCAATTTTAAAATAACAAAAATATTTATTTTTTAACTTCAGTGGATTTACACCCTTAAAATAAATTGTTAGTGTTATAATTGTTGCACTATGAATTTTTTGCAGATACCTAAAACCTTTTTACAGCTTCACTTAAAATCCCTGAGTGCTGGGTGGCCTTAGAATTGCATAGTGATTTTTTAAATTAACAAGAAAATTTCTTTTTTTAACTTCAGAGGATGTACACCCTTAAAATAAATTTTTAGCGTTATAATTGTTGAACTATGAAATTTTACATATACCTAAAACACTTTTGAATCTTCTCTTAAAATCTTTGAGTGCTGGGTGGCTTTAAAAATGCATAGTGAAATTTAAAATAACAAGAAAATTTCTTTTTTTAACATCAGTGGATGTACACCTTTAAGATAAATTGTTAACGTTATATTTGTTGAACTGTGAATTTTTTACAGATACCTAAGATACTTCTAAAGCTTCTCTTAAACTCCCTGAGTGCTGGGTGGCCTTGAAATGGCACGGATCATGGTGGCGTCATTTTTATTATAAGGGGAGTTATTATGCTTGATCAGTCCAGTTTTATATGTCATGTTCGTGGTAGTAATCGAAAAATAAAAGTTATATGATTGAAAATGATTTCTTTTTTCAGAAAAACCACAGGAGATTGGCGAAAATTGACAACATGTTCGTGTTCTATTGCCCAAAAATAGGAGGTGTGTAAAAAATCATCGAAAAATTCGGAAAATTGTGTGTTTCCACCGTGATTCTTATTCGAACGGTACAATTTACATGACTCTTTATATTTTGAATATATCACATGGAAAATATTAGGCATGCCATTTAATTGCATGAACTATAATAGCATCCTCATTTTATAAAATTCTATGCACTTCACACGACCCCAGTCGTACCCTTGCCAGCAATACCATCGTTAATGCTGTAAACTGCAAGACATTTAAAGGCCGGTTTATTTTTAGAGGAACATTATTTTCACTTTCCCAAAGAATTAGCCTCTTTTTGCATATTAATAAATCATAAAAAGAAATGGATAAATCTGTTTAAGTGCGTTTTAAGTTCCTATTTGAGTGGACTAAAAAAGCGCAAGGTGAAGGCAACACACTGTCAGGTGCGGAGAAAAGATTCAGGTGACCTAGTGACACGCAAAGCGGTTAAAGACTCAAGAAGACATACCGGCATCCGTTGACGGAACGAAGCGTTGGCGAACCAACCGCTGCAAAAGAGAAGAATCGAAGTCAAGAGTCGTGAAAACCGCGAGTCGCATATTAAAAGTGGCGACGCGGTTTCTATTTGTTTAAAACAAGCTACCCATATGCAAAACTGACCAACACAAATCACAAATTATTCAGTGAAACATGAAGCCGTCCGTGTTCTTTATCGTGGCAGTGGCCTTAGCATTTGGAACGCTGCGTTTGTCTTTGGCAGCGGACTTTTTCGGTGAGTTTCCGTTTTCCTTATTAATTATTTTACTTGCATAAATTATAATTTTTAGACTTTGAAATATATCGGTTTCGATTCACGGAACATACTAATCAGTTCGAACGCTTACCTTACACATAACATTTAGAATCAATAGTTCAATCGAACGAAAACGTTACACGATTATTACGGGAACTTAAGCGATCCGTTTTAGTGCAAATAATGCCGAATTCTAATAAAGCTAATTTGTATTCTTGAATCACGAATATCAGAAATTTTGCTTTTGATTTATGGCACATATTATATGCTATAAAATAAATACAGAAAATATATATTTTTTAAAGTACACCGAAAAATAAACTGGAAACAATTGTAATTAATTTAATAATTGTATATTTACTTATTTGCCAAGAACTTTTTTGAAGTCAGCGTCGGGGTAGTTGAAAGAATTATTTTGAAATTAATTCTAGCTGAATTAGTATCTTTAACCGACTTCATCTTTAAATCATATTGAATTACTAGCGACCCGCCCCGGCTTCGCACGGGTGCAATGCTGATACTAAATACACTACAGAAAAACTGTGACTATTTATTTTATTTTTACAACAATTATTACATCGGCCTCCGACGCGCTATTTATAGGCACGCTGCCGCCGCCCCGGTCGGCCAGTACCGCCGCAAGCGCTACTTCCCGCAATTTTAAATCTGTAATATCTTCGAAAATATTCATTTAAATCTTGTGCTGTAAAGGACCATATAGATCTATATTAAATCAACAATTTATTTAAGCTATTTAATTGGATAAGGATTAATGCTGTATTGGTTAAAATCGCTTCAAAATTTGCCATTATTTGTCGTAAAAAGTAAATGACAAAAAAATGTTATTGTGGGATATCCATGAGAGATAGACATATACCATCGCGGAGTTTTCTGTAGACCTTTTCAATGTGTACAAATAATTAGTACATTATTTTGATAAATCTCGTAGGGTTCAGCCTGCGTTTGCAATGTAAGCGGAAAAAAATATGATAATTAACGACATCACATTAGAAACCTCAAAAATAACAGTATTTCTCCACTATTTAATGGATGTTATTATACATATAAACCTTCCTCTTGAATCACTCTATCTATTGAAAAAAACTGCATCAAAATCCGGTGCGTAGTTTTAAAGGTTTAAGCATACAAATGGACATAGGGACAGAGAAAGCGACTTTGTTTTATACTATGTAGTGATTTGCATAAATTTTGATCCGCGTATATTTCAGATATTTTAAATTTAGCACAGAACTCAAATAACACACAGTTACAAATACTAAACCAATTTTAATATTATACACCACTTATCACTTCACTACATAGTATAAAACAAAGTCGCTTTCTCTGTCCCTATGTCCCTTTGTATGCTTAAATCTTTAAAAGTACGCACCGGATTTTGATGCGGTTTTTTTCAATAGATAGAGTGATTCAAGAGGAAGGTTTATATGTATAATAACATCCATTAAATAGTGGAGAAATACTGTTATTTTTGAGGTTTCTAATGTGATGTCGTTAATTATCATATTTTTTTCCGCTTACATTGCAAACGCAGGCTGAACCCTACGAGATTTATCAAAATAATGTACTAATTATTTGTACACATTGAAAAGGTCTACAGAAAACTCCGCGATGGTATATGTCTATCTCTCATGGATATCCCACAATAACATTTTTTTGTCATTTACTTTTTACGACAAATAATGGCAAATTTTGAAGCGATTTTAACCAATACAGCATTAATCCTTATCCAATTAAATAGCTTAAATACATTGTTGATTTAATATAGATCTATATGGTCCTTTACAGCACAAGATTTAAATGAATATTTTCGAAGATATTACAGATTTAAAATTGCGGGAAGTAGCGCTTGCGGCGGTACTGGCCGACCGGGGCGGCGGCAGCGTGCCTATAAATAGCGCGTCGGAGGCCGATGTAATAATTGTTGTAAAAATAAAATAAATAGTCACAGTTTTTCTGTAGTGTATTTAGTATCAGCATTGCACCCGTGCGAAGCCGGGGCGGGTCGCTAGTTAATTTATGTTTAACAGTTCAGTGAAATTTTTTGTTGCCTGTTCTTTATAATATTCCCAAGTTTGTTAACATTTATTATTAAATTATTTACAAAACCAACCTTAACTTTATTGGGATTAGATTCTGATACGGATAAATTAATCAGATTAGTTGAATCTGACAGAGTTAAAGTATCATAAGTACACTCATTTCCAAATGAAGTGTAGTACACAATATTCAACAAATTAAATTAATATACTATAAAAAAAATAAAACAATTTAAAAATAAATAGTTTTCAATTCATTTAAATCAGTTGGACGTAATTTGTGTGTGATTTGGCAACGTTGTATTTTTACTGTATACGTTTATCTCCGAAATAACCTAACCTTACTCTTTTATAATAAAAAATTTTACAAAATAGTAAAATGTTTACTCATAATACTTATTTGAATGTCTCATGGCAAAAATGCTATTGAATTTGTACCTCTCAAACGTAAACAATGGCGTCAGAATAAGGTTTAATGCAAAAAAAACGTTAATTAGAAGAAAATTGTGGTGTAAAAAATTGTCATTTACCAATATTTTTAAGACATGTTGCCAAAAAGAAAACTTTTGTGTTGGTAAGTATTTTTTATGTAAAATGCATAAAATGTAATAGTATACAATTAGTGCATACACGTAACTAGAAGATAATACACATTATAAACGTTACGACCCACAATAATTAATTAGTTTGGCGTAATTCACATCACTGTGTCAAAGTTTCCATATTAAATGTATTTAAAGATCTGAAGTGCGCGCTCATGCCATGTTGCCAAACGTTTCGATTCCACTTTAATGCAAGATGCTCTTAAATTTTTTGTCATTTTTTTAATTGATATCTCAGTAAATTAAATATTTCATTGCAAGAAAAGGAATCTGGATGTCTCAAAAAATAACTTTAAATTTTTTTCAGCCGCATGTACTCGATAATGGGTATTGTAATTCAAAGGAAAGTGCCAAGACCTTGAGTCTCATAAGACGCTATACAAATTTTTACATTTTTGAAAATTCAATTTTCAAAAATTTACGCAGTAAAGGTAATCAAAATTCTGCGATATTTTATATTAAAAATTGAACTGTTATAAAAAAATTGTTTTTCAATATAATCTAAAATGTTTTATCTAACATGGGCAACGACTGAACTTCCTTAAAGTCAACAGGTATTTTTTGATGTAAGTTGCTTTAAACCTAAGCAATTTTAACTGATTTGCGTATCTCATCTTAAATTGTCTATTAAAAATTGACGGTGACAGCTTTAACTTGGTCAAAGTTTCAAAATTTATATTATTTATTAATAAATATTGTTTTGTTTAAATTACCCTCACTTATTGTTTACAGATTCAAATTTACAAAGACAAAATTACATAAAAATCAAACTAAATAACCACTGAAAATAAAAATTTACAATGGACTGATTCTTCTTTGATGGACCGAGTTTATTCAAAGTCTAATACAGAGAAAGTGATCATCCAGTTATAAACAAGATAAAAAAAAATGTAGTAAAAGTTGTTATGGTTCAAAGATCTATTAAAATTCCTTTAAGAAAGTATTATTAATTTGTTTATATTATTATACGAAAATTCCATTTGATGTTTCGTAGTTTAAATATATTGTTTACGTTTAATATTTAAATAAAGTACAAAAATTATTGTTGTTAGTTATTTGGCGTTAGAAGCAGTGACGTAACTAAGAGTATGTGCGCCCCCAGCAGGTTTTTAAAAGCATCCTGCTATTTTGCACCCGACTTTACCCTTCGTATTTATTCATTTTCATCAAGGGGTTTGAGGACGTCTCTGGATTGGCTGCGTCTCCCCACCCACACACCACGGGGTCGTTATTTACGCCACTGGTAATAAGTATTATTATAAAAACAAATGGAATTGCTGACAATATTTTTAATTTTGATGAAAAAACGATATATTTTTTGGAGAATTACTATTTTATAACAGATTAAAAAAACAAAGTAAATGACGTAACTATCCCGTCTGATCATGTTTTGATATCTTTAGAGGTTGTTTCCTTATATCCAATCATACCAGACAGACCTTTAAATGAATAATTAATTAGTTGGAACCAATCTGATAGGCATTTGTATCACTGTGAAGACGGTATTCCCCAAAAATGGTCCTTAAACGCATCAACTGCCTCTCCTAGCAAACACAGGAACAAAAAAAGTAATGGGGTGCCAAATCAGGGCTATCCGATAGATGACCTATCAGTTTCACGATCGATTGCGGTTTGTTTAGAGTTTATGTGTATGGATTCAATACTCATCACCTGTCAGATCTTATATATGTTATATATAGCACCTTCGCGGCCAAATGTTTGTAAAATATATCATATACTCTGGTGTTTCTAACATCCAGTCCTTAATCTCATGATATGTCACAAAACAATCAATTCTCGCACAGTATCGATGTTCTTTTGCACTACAATGGATATATATATATATATATATATATATATATATATATATATATAAAGACTTCATGACGTTCTCGAACTACTTAAGGACAGAAACATATGTCATAACATCCTGGAAGTAATTAAAGACTTAAACAGCAGAAATACAACGAAAATTAAAGTAGGCAACAAGACATCGAACCAAATTCCAATATCTACCGGCATAAGGCAGGCAGACAACCTCAGTCCAATTCTATTCAATGTCATTATGGACGAAATTATCAGAGAGGTGAAAGAGGCCGGTAGGGGATATAGAATGGGAAAAGAAGAACTAAAGATAATTTGCTATGCCGATGATGCAGTACTGATATCGGAAGACGAAAACAACCTCCAACGGCTCCTGTACAAGTTTGAAAAGACCGCTGAAAAATTTAACATGACAATCTCCATAGGAAAATCCCAATCTCTCACGATCAGTAAAGAACCAAGAAGATGTAAGCTCGCTATACACAATCAAAGCATCGAACAGGTCATGTCATTTAAATACCTGGGAGCAAACATCACCAGCAATAGAAAGTTAAAAGCAGAAGTTCAAGAACAAACAACCAAAGCTGTCGTAATGTCAGGATACCTACGTGATATTATATGGAGAAATAAACATATGACGACACAAAGTAAGATCAGAATATATAAGACCTGCATACGACCCATAATGACTTATGCCATCGAAACAAGAGCAGACACATCAGCAACCAAAAGACTACTCCGGACAACTGAGATGAGAACGCTAAGAAGTATCACGGGTCATACATTACGCGACAGACTAAGAAACGATGAAATCAGAAAAAGATGTGAAATACAGGACGTCATAAGATGGGGCAGAGGAAGAAGGAGAGCATGGAGGGATCATGTCGACAAGATGACCGACGACCGAGTGGCAAAAATTGCAAAAGAAGGAATACCAAACTCCTCAAGGCTTCCTGGTCGACCGCCTAAAAGATGGAAAGAGAGCTGGACATCGGTGTCACAGGAACAAGAATAAACGAGATGCATTGACAGTCAATAAAGGACAAAGTCCTATACTAAGAATAAGAATAAGAAGATATATATATATATATATATATATATATATATATATATATATATAAGTTCTTTTTTACACAAATTAAACATACATTTTCTTTTTTATACATTCACGTTTCGGCCTAATAAACAACCTTCATCAGAAAATTATTTTTCTATTGTAATCTATACACGGACAAGACGTCTTGCAAATATGTTTCACACTATGTGAAGCGTCGTACAAATCGAGTTAAATGATATCTTCTGTGAAATATAATATTTACCATTGTGTACAAACGGCTAGATTTCGATAATGCCAATTCAAACATAAACATATCAGTAACGGCAGAATATTCCAGCCATCAATAAACACAAAATGGTCAATAACAATTGTTATACTAATGAACCAGTGTTAATCTAAAGAACATACAAAGTCTGCATGAAATATATTTACCGCTCTGGCTATATATATGAACTATCGATGACAAATATTAGATATATGATATTTAAAAATTATTAACCCACGTAATAAGTTTTTTATTTTAATTTTAGTCGGGATCAAGTTCATTCTGAGTTTACTGCACCATCGCCTGTGACGTATTTTTAGTTAGGTCGAGTAGTTTTTGCGCAAGATATTCATCAAAAAATACAAACAGAAAGAAGGGTAACCTCCGTCTTAAAAAATTGCAACACGCGTGATATTTCTCAAACTGAACCACTCCAACTTACTCCCAGAATGAAAACTATCCTTTTCTAACTGCATTAATCAAACAAGGATAACCTCTAGATTAAATAATAAAGGAACGCACCAGAGATTAGTTTTTCAGTTGTTAGTACTTTTCATTGTTTATCACTTCTAATATCATAAAGTGATAATAAATTACGAATTACTCTCTGTAATACCCAGAATTTGTCACATTGTATAATGTAACTACCTAAGGCTAGGATTCATATTGTCCTGTTCGCACTAAGAGCTTCCAAGAAAATTATAACCGTGGTTTTCTTGAAGAGAAATATTGGGTTTTTGACGTTCTATTGTATGATTTACTACCTTTATTTTACCATATAAAATCACCTGTTCAAGTATCCTGATGCATTATCCGAACACCCTTTATAAAGGATGTTTTTTATAGAGGTATAGAACTTTAAGTTGGCAACACTTTTTTAACTGGCGGCCATTTTGTCAGCTGTCAAGTGATTTATGTTTAGTTTGGTTTGGCATTTCAACATGAATAGACTGACGCCTGAACAACGCTTCCAAATTGTGCAAATTTATTTTGAAAATCATGGTTCTGTTCGAAATACGTATCGCGCACTACGTCCATTTTACGGTCAACATAATCGTCCATCAGAGCAATTAATTCGATTAACTATGGAACGTTTTCGCACCACGTTTACTCTAAATGATAATAGGTATCCACAGAGACGTCGTACAGTGCGTACAGAAGAAGTCATTGCTGCTGTAGAGCGTAGCGTAGAGGAAGACCCGAATCAGTCTATCCGCCATCGTTCACAGGAATTGGATATGTGTCCATTCACTTTATGGAAGATTTTGCGGAAAGATCTTGGTTTGCGTGCTGACAAAATCCAACTCGTGCAAGAATTGAAGCCACACGATCACCTAGCAAGGCGTAGATTCGGTGAATGGGCCCAAAACAAGATTGCCGTTGATCCCGATTTTCATAAGCGAATTTTGTTTAGCGATGAAGCTCACTTTTGTTTGAATGGATACGTCAATAAACAAAACTGCCGTATTTGGAGTGATGATAATCCTCAAGTGTATGTTGAGATACCGTTACATCCAGAAAAACTGACTGTTTGGTGTGCTTTATGGGCTGGTGGAATCATTGGTCCGTTCTTCTTTAAAAACGATGCTGGTCAGAACGTTACAGTCAATGGTGACCGCTATAGAGCCATGATTACTGACTTTTTCGTTCATCAATTGAACAACCATGATGTGCAGGAGCTGTGGTTTCAACAAGACGGCGCAACATATCACACAGCTCGTGCCACAATTGATTTATTGAAGGAAATTTTTGGTAACCGCATAGTTTCACGTTTCGGACCCGTGAATTGGCCTCCAAGATCGTGCGACTTAACGCCGCTAGACTTTCTGTGGGGATATGTGAAGTCGCTAGTCTACGCCGATAAGCCCGAAACGATTGATCACTTGGAGGACAACATTCGCCGCGTTATTGCCGATATACGGCCACAAATGTTGGAAAAAGTCATCGGACATTGGACCTCCAGATTAGACTACGTCCGAGCCAGCCGTGGCGGTCATATGCCAGAAGTCATATTTAAATTATAATGCCAGAAGGTTATCTTTCGAATAAAGTAAATTTCATGTCAATTTAAAAAATTCATCTTTGTTTTATTCCATTTAAAAGTTCTATGCTTCTATAAAAAATACCCTTTATTTAATTTTTATTTATATGAGAAATAAAAATTTTATAATAAAACAACAAATAAAACAATTTATTCCCAAAAAATTCGTTTATTTTCAAAAATAGTTTTATATCTGTTTTTACTGATTTCCAAATCAAATAAAGTAACAGTTTCGATAATTAGTACAAGTAACTGAACAGTAATTAGATATTTGATTTATGTCTTGATATAAGATTAGGTGTAATGTTCTCGTCACGTACAAGAGAAGTAAAATATGACAAAATTGAAAGAAATGTTTTATAGAAACACGTTTTGTGAAATCGTAATAAAACATGCATTTGAAAGCTACGAATTGGTGATTTTCTTGCCTATTTAAACAAAACATCTCAAGCAGATTATGCAGTCTTACCATTCACTCTTGGACGTAGGCCTATAGTTTAATTTCCCAATCGAATCCCATGACTGACTATTTCAGTGAGATATCTTCAGGACTTGGTTTTCTTTAACGATAGTAATGTTATGTTCTAGGTGTAAGCACCTTTCAACGATTTCTAAGGTCTTTCCATTCATATTGATTTGAATGTCGTCTTTACTCATGATTTTTGTTTTGTTTAAGTCCATCTTAAACCCGATTCTTGATAATGTGTCGTTTAGTTTGTATACAATCGTCTGCGGAACGTAGGTGACCCTATCTGTATACAGTTTTCCTTCCACGAGAGATTTTTAAAAGTTTCTTCTAGAGCTAGTGCAACGAATTTTGGTGAGATTGTATCCCCCAGACTGATCCCACAAGTTATCTGATACAACACTGAATATTAATTTATTTTATTTAATAAATAGTATCCCTTTTTCTCCTTTTTCTGTGACGTTACTTAAGGTGCTACTAGGCCACACGATATTCATCCTCCCTAACTAATTTGTACGGGTAGAAGAAATTGAGACCGCGTCAATCACACCATCCTTCAGGAACGTAAATCAAGGGAAGCACGCCAAAATTAAGCAGGTAAAAATGGTCCTTATCTTAGTGATTGGTTGTATAAAAATTTAAAAAAAAGGGAAGAGAAAAACGAAATGCTGAACGAGCAGCATCTTATAACCACAGTATCTATCTCTAGATGGTGAACGCGATCTTAATCGCACTCGATAGTTCTTTCTCATATGTCCAGTTCGTCCGCATCTGTAACACTTTATTTGGTTTCTTCTATAACGTGAAGTATCACCCCTTGTGTTTAGTTCTTCCTGGCTTCTTCTATAATGTTAGAATAATCTCCATAATTTAAATTTGGTAAGTATGGCATATCTTTATACAGCCGTACTCTGAGAGAGCAACTTGCTTATTTAAAAATTAAATTTAAAAAAAAGTAATGCACATATATATTTAATTCTTTAAACAGCATCAAATACAATATTTAAATTTTATATTTTAAAAATGATATCAGGCACATGGATTCCATTATTTTCAATACATTGCGTTAATCGTTCTCGCAAGTTTCGTTCAATTTTTTCCGGACGGGTATGTTGGTGACAGCTTGACGAATGTTGTTCTTCAGATGAACCAGGTTCCTAGAACGATCCTTGTGAACAGGTGATTTTAGATAGCCCCAAAAAATAGTCACAGGGTGCTAAATTAGGCGACCGTGCTGGCCAAAGCAGATCAATCCTCAAGGAGATGAAGCATCCTGAGAAAAGTTGCCACAAAACAATCGTTGACACATACATTCATCTCGCTGAGTATTGACAGAAACAACTCCTAAATCATGTGGATATAACGGTCCGAAGTCATCGAAACTGCTCGTCGTTTTCTTCAAAAAAACCAATGACTAATTATTCCAATTCTCGATAGTGCACATCAAACAGTTACATGTTGTGAATATAAGAGACGCTGATGAAGTTATCTGGGGTTATCAGGGCTCCAACAGCGCATATTCTGCATATTTGTAGATCCCGAAAGATGGAAGTGAGCCTCATAACTAAAAAAAAAACAGGAGTCGTGAGGCATGCCAAGAAACACCTCACATGCATTTTCTCGAGCAACAAAATCGCGTAAATTGGGATGAAATTTTATTTCTTCATCAAGGATTCACCTCACAGAATGAGCAGATAACTTAGCAGCAGCCTTACCATGTCAATGTTTTGGGGTTACCTTGCTGTTTGTGGAAGGCCAGGTTTTTTCTTCATATCACCAGTTTGCCCAAAGCTGTTTACTTATGAAGCAATCGACTACCTACCAGAAATACCACCACGGAGAGCAATATTGAAATGGATACGGACTGCACGTTGTGTAGCAATGATTGTGCGACCGTTAGAAAAATATGCTTTAACAGCGGATGAGGGCTCCATCTTCGTCCACTCCATGGCGCTAACTAAACCAAGCGGAGCTACAACTTTACGCCCCGCTATCTTGAATATACTTACCCCTATCCACCTGGGAGCAACCATTGCTTCAAGGGGCCAATTTCAAATAAACAAGTTGCTCTGTTACACCTTATACAATTTGCTCGTCTTGATTTGCTTTGTCCACTGGGTCAACCTGGGTCACTCGCTGCATGCCGACTAAATATCCTGTTACACCACACGGAAACGTTTCCTAATTAACATCCTAATTGAGTAAGGAAGATCTGTATTCCTGACACGATTCAAATTAGGTTTTGAACCGCCCTGAATTTAGTTGCTAACTCAGTCAGAATGACTGAATTTCGGATGGTTTAATGGGCCCTTAAGACTCGTAATATTTTGGGTATTAATGGAGTATCCTTCCAAACAATTGTACCTTTATAATAAGGTACAAAAAATACTTTTTAGCATCTAAATTACAATTTTTTCATTTAATTGTTTTTCTCAATGACTTTTAAATATTTTTTTCTTATTATGATGCCCTGGCGGATAACAAAAGTTTCGGCACATTAGAAGAATAACAGATTCAGAAACTTTTCATCGGTCCCCAGCGCACCAGATAATTTCTTTAAGTATTTTAAAACCTTTTTTAGACCTTTATTATTATATTACTAATAAAAAATACAAGCTTTTAATCCATTACTTGATGAAAATTGCAAATTGGGTAAAATAATTTAAAAAATGGTTAAACAAAAATTAATAGGCGCTTGTATTTCTTGCTAAAAGTTTTAATTAAAAACTTTTCGCGAAACAATGGGTCTAGAGTTTTCTATTTTTCAGAAGGTTGCGAATGTAATTTTTTCGATTCCCTTGGAAAATCGCCAATTAAAATTTCGCACAGCTCCACGGCCATTTGAAAAGTTTTCTTCGTCTCTATACATCTATATTTTATGTTGAAATTGTTACAAAAGTAGAACGGAATACACGTACGTTTAACAAACTTGAACGATTTAGTTCTAAACTTCAAAACTTTTTACTTAATATACAGGGTGGGCACTAACACACGCATCTTTTTTTGAAAATCACATATCAAAAGACGAAAAATTAAATTTTTTTTGCCGAAATCAGTAAGTTAATTAATAAATAACTCTAATTACTACTTATTAACACGTTCACTGTTCAAATACAACTAAACTAAACCACCGTTATCCTATCCCGTCTTATATACCTATAGAATCTACTAGATTATTTGAGAATACAAGCACAGAATTCTACTAAAAACAATAAATTTTGATGATTTATCGATATAATATTCCTTTCGTTACATTATAATATCGCATCAAAATAATATTTCTAGAAGGGCGCATCAAAAAATTCTCCTAGTTCTTCGTTTCAGATATTTAAAATGATCGCTGTTCTGCGTTGGTATAAGAAAATATACTCAGGGTCTCCTAAAATATGTTCTTATTTTTAAAATCTGATGGGCGTGTTTCTCTGAGTGTACATTATACTTAAATTAATAATGTAGATTATTGACAATCAATTGAATGTGCTAAAATAAAATAGTACATGTTGAATAAAGAAATTATTTTTTGACACTTTTTTTAAAGGAGAGTCTAAGATTTTTTATCAAATTAGAAATAAAAATTGGTTTTCGTCATTTGAGGTAAAAGGAATTGTATTTTTCAATGAAAATATTGGGATATATTGAACAAATATCTACTTGTACTTTATATATTTACAGAGGCGTACATATAATCGCACAGTTCGGTGCGTTGCCCGTGGGCCTCGAGCAAGCAGACAAATAATTTTTGTGAAATAATTTTTAAAAGGTCGATTTTTATTAGTTTAGGTAAAAAAAAATACAAAATATTTTGCACCAAAACCCATTCCTGCCTGAATCCGCTACTGTAAATTCACAGAAGTCTTATGAAACTGCAAAATGAATATCCACATATAGTATGGATTTCCTGTGAGTTTTAGGGATTTTTAAACCCTTCAGTAGACATATTAAATCCACCATTTAGACATTGAACAGAGTGATTCTAAAAAATTAATAATCGGTCTCGAAAATCCGGCAGTAAGCCATGTCAAGCGATATTCATTTATTGTGTGATCAATAGTATGAATTTTTACAATATTTCACCCTTACGTGCACCATATTAGATACGCAATTTTGAATATCGCAAATAAACTATCGTAATGTTCATAGTACTTGAAATAGGAAAATTTTAAGCCTATTTCGGATGGAATCTATCTCAAAATTGTTTTGTTACAACCATTCTTTTCCCAATGTGTGCTTTTTTCACTCAGTCATAGCCACCATATTGAGCTGCAATTTTGAATTTTCCGAAGAATCCACTTGTAATTTGAAAGGGATATTTTTAACGAATTTTTGAGCCCTCGGTCATTTCAATCCGTTAACGATGATATTTTTATAATATGGCCACGTGGAAAAGAACACCTGAATGATTTCCTCGTATACCTGAACAATATCCATCATAGAATCCAATTCACGCTAGAAATTGAGCAAGAAAAAAAACTTCCTTTTTTGGGCCTGTTATTAACTAGGAAACCCAACAACAGCGTTATCGGAAACCCACATACACTGACCGATATTTCAATGCAGAATTACATCATCATCCCTTTCAAAAACAGGCAGTAGTCAACACACGAGTATCAAGGTCTCTCCAATTGACAGAACTCGACACAAACCAAGACGAAATAAAACACATTTCAACAGCTCTAAAACGGAATGGAGAAGACCACCACAAAAACGAAAGACCAAGATTAAACAAGGAACAAAGCCATAATCCCAGAATCGGAAGAATTTTAAGAAAACAACATACATCCCATATTTAAGCCACAAAAACAATAGTCAACATCCTGGGAAATCCCAAAGATAAGACCAACCTTGAAAATCATGGCGTTTACAGCATTCTATGTACAGATTGCCATAAAGTATACATAGGACAAACAAACAGGCGCATATCAGCAAGAATTCAATAACATAAAAATAGCCTCAAAAACAAATAGATAACTTCAGCTGTATTTGCTTCGGTTTTGCCTGACTTTACAGAGACAAAATTCTTGCCTACTTTATTAAAAAAAGATTATGCAATTTTATTGAATCCCCCATCCCCATATTTTAAAAAATTTATTTAGGTTTAATACAAGCTTCAAAAAGTTTCAAAACTTGTTTTAATTTCTTCTCCAAAAATAAATACATTTCCATAAAATTATTTTGCATGAGGCCCGGCAAAAATCTTGGGAAATATCTTTCTAATAAAACCTTTACATAATAAATTTCTTTTTAAAACGGAGACGGCACCGTTTTGCATTCGTGAGACATTTCATATTCAGTCAGCTATGGGGCCATTGAAATTTTCTGTGAGAGGTTGTTCGAAAGAACAGCTTTTACTCAAAGTTTAGCTCTAAACCGTCGGGTGAAATCTAAAAATTAATTAAAACGTTTTTTTTTGTAAAACGTCATACTTTAAGAATTTTCTCAGTAGCGTACCGTTTCTAAACTCTACTGAGAGTGCACTAATATAACAAAACTAAAGATAATCGATAGAGATCATTCGAAGTCCATTCAAGGTCATTCGGAGTCCATTTTTAAGATAAAAACAACGAAATTTATTATCGTTTTCAACGATATTTTATATTAATAATTATATTTTTATTGATATATATATATATATATATATATATATATATATATATATATATATATATATATATATATATATTCATAATTGGAAGGTTATAAAATTATAAAAGGTATCGCGATTGTTATTGTTTTAATTTAAAATAAAAGTAAAATTTGGAAACGCTAATTTATGAAATATTATATTCTTCCCTATGTGACAATATATATATATATATATATATATATATATATATATATATATATATATATATATATATATATTGTCACATAGGGAAGAACATAATATTTCATAAATTAGCGTTTCCAAATTTTACTTTTATTTTAAATTAAAACAATAACAATGGCGATACCTTTTATAATTTTATAACCTTCCAATTATGAAATGTTTATTCACTGGTCATCGATCGTGCAAATTCACCAAGTCAGCAAGGTCGCTTTCCGGGTCATGATGAACCCGGGTTGTAAGAAGATAATTCGTTGACTTGATGAAATATAACAAAACAGGATAAAAAGGATGGACATGCTTGGAATAGGGTTCAATTGGTTGAATCGGGTCGATGCAGAGCAGTCAGTCTATTGTGTGAATTAGTTAATTGTCCAGAAAATTAGTGAACCAGTGTGAGGGAAGCAGCGAAAATCCCAAGCGTGTCCCAGTCCAGAGCAAGTCGACAAACAGTAGAACCCTAGTGACAACCCTTGTCAAGAGTGTAAGTTAAAAAATTTATTATAATGATGTACAGTCCGAAATGTTTAATGTCGACTATTTTAAATAAAGTATTTTTATATATAATCTAAAGTTCAAGAGGTCCCTTAGAGTGTAATCTCTGAAGACCAAATCCCCAAATGCTACATCCCTAGTCACACCTCAAAATTGGGCGTGACAATATATATATATATATATATATATATATATATATATATATATATATATATATATAAATGGACTCCGAATGACATTGAATGACCTTCGAATGATCTATAGCAGTTCTCTTCAGTTTTGTTATATTATTAGTGTACTAAACCAAAATTAAAATAAAAGGAAGAAAATAGCATTCTTATGTCAAAATATTCTGAATAAGTATACGTTCTAAAACGTAAAACATTACAATGGATATTCCAGATGACACGTAGCAACACCAGTGTTTTCAGTTTCCAAAATATTAAGCTCGTAGGTTTTTTTCAAGCTTCTAGATTTAATCCGGTTTAATAACGTAAATTTAACTTTTAAGACAGTCCAGTAGCAAAAAGTCACAAGCAGATAAATTCGGTAACCTTGCGGACCAGACTATATCCCGAAAAAGTGGATTAGCCACATGGAAAGATTCTTCTTAACAAGCTCATGACTATGCTTTACTGGTTCTGTACATCCATCTTGGAGATCAAAAAGCTTGTCAGCATATATAAGAGAATTTTCTGCTTTATCCTTAAAAAATAAGATCTAATTACACCTCCAAACCAAACACCACACGTCTGCAAGTTTCCACAAGTAACCAAACCAACGAAATGAACACTAACTACATCTTATATAGGAAAAATCTCAAAGAACAAATCTTATTGTTACTAAAGCGTCTTTTAATTTTTTTTGTTTTCAAAATAGTATACTTATTATAGATATTTTCTTCAATTTCAAATTATTTTTTAATTTCCTGTTATAAATATTGTAATTTACACCATAACAATAATTGCCATTACTAAAACTTGATTCTATAACTAAATTTTCTACCGCAGCCACAAGACAGCGTATATGTGTCCCTAGTTTCCAGTTAGGTGTAACACTAAAACTTATAATTGCTTTTAAGCAATTATATTCACCACCGAAATATAGTACTAATAACTTATAAACAAAATATTTTTGATTAAGCTGTAGTTAAAAGTTATTAGAAAAAATAAAAGATCGGATGAATCCAGAATAATACTGATTTATCGAACTTCAAAAAAATTAAGACCTCGTCACTGAGTTTTTTCTTTTAAAACTCGAAAAGCACGGGCTTCGTGGAGCCTTCATAAACTTTTTAATTTTATCATAACAAAAACGCTACAATAATTTTTCTTACGTCATTGGTATCGCTAGAGATGGGGAAATAAAATGGCGTTTGGAAAATCATGTTCGAGCCAAAAGTGACCGAGTTATTACAAGTTGAACATAAAAAATGCATTGATTTTCATTGAATCAAAAAAGTCATTTTTTATTTCTTTTTCTCAACAAACTACATACAAGTTTCTGGAACTAAAGTTGTGCAAAATAAGGTGTTTTCTTCATTTATTATTTTTTTACATTTTTCATATAATTGGGCTAAGCGATTTGTCGGTTCTGCTTGTCGAACTTCCACGATCAATACTATTAGAACTATCTCCGCTAATGTAATGTCCCTTATATCACTAATTTATTATTATTCCCAACTAAAATTTTCCTCCTGTATTTAAAAAAACATCAATTTTACTCATGTTACTTCTGGTAATTATTTCACAGATGTCGCTTACATCGGCGTTCCACCACAATTTCCTAAACCGATTTATATCAAAACAGATTACTTTTCAAAATAAATTTACTGTATCAATATATGTGGAAATCCTTTCTTTTGTTTTTTATTGGTAATTTATTTGCGCTATATAATTCCTTCCTAATACAGCTGAAAAGTAAATAAGAGAAAAAAGGGAAAAATATGACATATTTCTTGTTTGTTTTTTATTCACTGCTTTATTTTATCCATTAAGTAAGTATATACGGTGAATATATGGTTATAGGGATAAGTTAATTACACATTGTGACACTTAAATTTAATGCTTAAAATACATTTGCAGGTAATGTTGAGATAAAACACCATATTCTAAATACATTAAATTCCTTTTAGACCATTTATAGATATAATAATTATATTATTGGCCATGACCAGTATCTTAAGGCAGAATTAATATCATCTCCTTATGACTTTCATTCTATACTCGAAATTTCAACCATTTTAGAGCAATTTTTTGTAAGAAATCCGAAGTCCTCTGTTTTTTTCTTGAAAGTTCCAGAGCAGGTATTTTAAAATGTTCAAAACTGGTTACATTTTTAGTTATTAAAGAAATTTTCCAAAAAAGAAAAAAACAAAATTAGGTAAAAAGTTCCGGTTTTGACATGTAAATATATACCCGATATATTGCTGTTAATTGTAACATGCAAAATCAAAACTTGTTCTTATAAAAAGAAATCTGTTATTGATGTTATTGACAGATTTTTTTACTGCCAAGGGTAACAATAAAGTTCGCTGAGTTATTATAATCAGCGTTATTTTTATATTCATACCTAAACTACACTAAGGAATTTTTAAACTTGAATATCGTTGGTTATTTATTTATTTATTTATTCATCCTGTCATAAACTTTCAAATTGAACATTGACATAATCATAACTTTGTTACAATAAGAACTTATGTAACTACGTTACAATTAATTAACACAACCAAGAATAAACAAACAGAAGAAGCAAAATAAATATAGCCCAGCTTGGTTCTAAGAACGCTTTTCTGTCCAAAATATTGGGAACAATCCCACTATAATGGCACCAGTCAGGGACGTTCCTAAACTTAGAACTCGACATATCGTCCGCAAAATGGCTGTATGAGCTCTTCCTTGCAATAATGCACATTAATCAAGAAAGTAACACCATGAATGAAAAAGTGACATCGAGAGGCTGAGTGCCATTTACAGTTATATTTTAAAGTTAGAAAAAGAAAAGTATTTGAGCCTCCTGGACAATCCATCTCCAGAAGAATAAGTTTTCCATTAAATTCTCTTATATTTATAAAAAATATCAAACAAGTAATTTTTTAACTTTATTTTCTATTTTTGCTAAATCTCTTGTTTGACTACGCCACTGTTTACGGATCCGTATTTTCCCCCACTACTTACACCACCCACGACAGTTCCCGGTTGACACATGACAGGTGTCACTATAAAATGGTGGAATAGTCAAGTAGGATATTTGGCTGTTTTCGAACTTTCTAGAATTTCAATGAATTTTTACAATTCCATCAAAATATGTCTCTAAATACAGATAAAAAGTGCTAATGTTGGGTTATTCCCCTGTTTTTCAAACGTGTACTTGTTTAATGTTCAAACCACATTGGTGAGTTACTTAATAATTATACGTTAGGTTAATACTCTAACTGCCTAATTAATAATTGTAGAGATGTCCTGAAAAAGAGGTAAATAAATTCTCGAAAGCTTGACACAATCAAAAAAGGGGTTTTCTCCTTACCAAGACCTACAAATTTAAACAGACTGCATTACCAATAATCCTAGTTTATATATATATATATATATATATATATATATATATATATATATATATATATATATATATATATATATATATATAAATACATACATACAATATTGCAATGTTTGCAGCAAATTTTCAAAAAATCTGAAAATGAAAGAATCAAGAAAGAATGATTTAAAGAAGATATTTAAATACTTTTTAAGCATCTGTAGTAATTATATATACTTGCCATAAATTATGTTTGAAGAACGTAAAATAGATTTTTGGAAATCCAGTGACGTAGCAAGGAGGTCATATAGACCCCCTGCATGCGGTATAACCAATCGGCTAAGCATGAAATAACATTCAAATAAATTACAAGGGCTGGAAAATTATTTACTTCAAGAATGAAAGCAAAAAATATTCGGCATCGGACTAGAATACATTACTTGAGAATAAAAGTCGACCGCATCGTGACGTTAGACTCTTCTTGCGGTATTTTCCGTTCCAAAGGAAACTTTATGATTTTAAAAGTATACGGTTAATTTTCCTTTATACACAAAAGAATTAAATCGATACATAAATTGGAAGCAATTTGTATTATAATTAATTCTGACTTAATTAAGAAAAGCATAAAAGCTTATTTTAAAGCTCTTGAAGAAAGTGCGTAAAAATAATACCACAAACAGAAAAAGGGGCTTTTTTCGAAGCTCGGAACGAAACAGATTGTTTTGCCGACCACTGTTGTACATACACAAAGACAGTCAAGTGTGTATTGAACACGCGTTACGTTAGAGTTGCGGAGCAGTTGTTGACGTTGATAATTCTTTACAAGTTACAATGTTATTAGATATAGATGGAATTTTAAGGGTTTTTAATTTACTAATTTTATCGTATTTTGACTGAACATCTATATTTTGTTTTCAGAATATTTTCTTTCCGATGGTACAGAATACACAGATGCAGAAAATAGAGAAGATGACAATATAAAGACTTGCGAATGTATGGGGCCCACATGTATGTGTTGTGTCGATTTTAACCTAACATATATTGATTTAGGAGGTCCGGGTAAGTACTATAAAAAATTTATTGTTTTTAATAGATTTACTGAGCACCTTTGAAGCCTATGTGAAGCTTAGCAATATATTGCTTTCATTTTCTGAAGAATTTTTATAATATCTTAACTTTAAATTAAAATTTCAATCCCTTTGAAGAAGTTCCATGCAACTAAAGATAAATTTTTTACAAAATTGTCATCTCGTACAAAAAACTAATTCTCAATTTAAAAAGTTACAGGTATTGATAATGTTTGGCTATATTTCACTACTTTTAAAAGCTTCGACGAAAAAAGCAACGGAAGTTTTCTATCGATATCTGAAGTTGGAAAGTTCGAGATAGCAGTCGTTACCAATTAAATACTTTTCCTCAACTCACTTAATATTTAACTAAATTTATAAGCCTTGATAGCTTCAATAAGGATTAAAGATAGCGATACGAAAAGTTAGCATGTAATAAATATTTTATAAAAGATTATGTAACCAGGATGATAAATTAAATTTTCAAATCTGATATTTATATTAAAAAAAACTTGATAAAAAAAAAATCTATAAACAGATTTATGTCAAAGTTGTTTAAGTTACTTGTCGCTTTTTATCAATATAAATAAAGTAATTACTTCGTAAATCTCTTAATGACAAATTAATCTTCTTCTTCAAGTGCCATATCAGGTCCCCCTGGCGTTGGCAATTACATTGGCAAGTCTTTCACGGTCCTGCGCCAGCTGGAACAGTTCCCCCGCGCTACGTATACCTGTCCATTCACGAATATTCCTCAACCAGGAAGCCTGTCTCCTTCCTACCCCTCTACGTCCCTCTACTTTACCCATCATGATTAGCTGAAGAATTCTATATCGCTCCCCTCTGAATATATGTCCAAGATATGAAATTTTTCTACACTTCACAGTGTTTAATAGTAAACGAGTTGTGTCGGCCCTATTGAGTACCATTTCGTTGGTCTGCCTAGCTGTCCAAGGTATTCTCAACATTCGCCGGTGTAACCACATTTCGAGAGCCTCCAACCGATTAATCGTGGCAGCCTTAATTGTCCAGATCTCTGCCCCATATAGTAACACCGGCCAGACGTATGATCTAATCATTCTCTGTCGTAGTTTTAGGTTGACGTTATCATTGCAGAAAAGTGGTTTCATTTTTTGAAAAGTTTTTCTATTCTACACCTTATCTCTTTATCTGGGTTTAGATTTTCGGTGATATAACATCCAAGATATTTAAAATGAGTCACCCTGTCTATACTTTTTCCTTCTATTTGTATTGAAGCGTTAAGATGAGGTTGTCTACTAAAGACCATAAATTTTGTCTTTTTGATATTCATGTTGAGTCCCATTTCTTGACCCTCAGTGTTAACACAGTTTAATAGATGTTGCAGGTCTTGTAGTTTGTCGCTTAGGATAACAGTGTCGTCAGAATATCGTATTGTATTTATATATTCTCCATTGATTTGTACTCCCATTCGTTGTTCTTGAGTAGCCCGTTTAAAGATTTTATCTGAATATATATTAAAAAGCAGTGGAGATAGTATGCAGCCCTGTCTGACGCCTCGCAGAATTTTACTTTCTTGTGTGAGTTTTCCATTTAGCCTTACTGTTGCTTTCTGCCGCAAATATAGATTTTTAATAATTCTCACGTCTCTGCTGTCTACCCCTACGTTATTTAAAATGTCTATGAGTTTTCTGTGCTGTACTCTGTCGAAGGCCTTCTCGTAATCGACAAAACATACGAATACATCCTTGTCTTGGTCCCGGCATTTTTGCAGAAGTATATTTAGAGCGAATAAAGCCTTTATAGTACCTAGGGCGTTTCTAAATCCAAATTGGGTTTCATCCAAATCTGCTTCGCATTTAGATCTTATCCTGATGTGGATGATTCTGAGAAAGACCTTCAAAGTGTGGCTCATTAGACTTATTAGTCTGTACTCACTGCATCGCTTTGCTCGCTGTTTTTTTGGGATTGGACGAATACAGACCTCAGCCAATCTTCCGGTACACCTCCAGTCGCGTAAACGGTATTAAATAGTTTGACCAAGATTCCTATATTTTCCTCATGGATCATTTGTAACAGCTCGGTTGGGACGTTATCAGGCCTGATGGCTTTCCTGGTTTTTGCAGATCTTATGGCAGATATAACTTCACTGTTTAGAATTTCCGGTCCCATGTCTATGTTATCGTCTATATTAGCGAGATCATCGGAGTTGTGTTCATTTGGTCTGTCATCATCAAATAATAACAAATTAATATTTAACTAAATTTAAAAATGCGCTTTTTTCGTAAAAAATATCCAGAGCCACCACCCTTTTTGTCATCAGAAGTAATCCGCTAATACCCCGATACTGTTTCCGCTCCGGCATCGTTCCATGCCTGACAAACCTACAAAACTAGTAGTCAATAGTAACTAGGCAGTAAAACATAGATAAGCCAGATTGTTTTATTATAGCTAAAAAGTTTTTAAATTATTCTTCCCTAATTCATCAATACGATCTAACTCTAAAGAAAGTCTACAATTATAACCATATACATTTAAAATAAATACTGTGCATGTTAAATAATCATTGATCCCAACATTAAAGAACAAATGTATATAAATCCCCATATCTCCTCGTTCCCAAGGTCTTTAGTGCGCAACTGCGAGATAGAAAAGCGCTGTTGGTGTCTTTAATATATCTGTGGCCAACAAAGAAAGCGAACTTAATATCATTTAAATGATTTTGACAAAATGTTAGGTTATAATGATGTTTATTATCTTTAAATCATGCTTTAAATATAAAGACGGCATTTTGTTCAAAGTTTATTATTTATCTTACATTAGGAAAACATAAAATTTTCTAAGAATTTGAAGGTAATCTATTTTTTTGGAAAAGTATCTAAATATAAACATGCTAGAGTCATTCAAAATAGCCAGAGGACTCTGGGAACGAGGAGAGGAACTTATTGCTGGTTAATATTGTTTGTCTCACATTCCACTCATTGGTTTTACAGGTCATTATGAGTAGTTATTTTATATGTATATATAATGGGCAAAGTTTTGAACCTTAAAAACACATGAATAAAAAAATCGTTTATTACCAAACCGGTAAAAATGGAATTTTTTTTATTTTCAGGAAATAACTCTTCATTTTACCGATTTAAAAAATACAATAGAATATAGGGATATATTACTATGATAGCATAAAATGTACATAACATTGGTTCTTCAGGTTAACAAAGAAATAAAAAAAAAATTAATAAAAATCGATAACAAAGCAGAAAATAAAATGCCCATATTTAACAATTAAAATGCTATAAAATATTTATACACAAACATAAAAGGGTAAATACAGACCAGGCACGGATCCAGGGGTGGGGGAGGGGTACTTTTGCAACTCTACCAATAAATAATAGACTGATAGAACTCCACTAGTATCGATAGTATTTTTAGACTCAGAATTTTGCAACTCTACCAATAAATAATAGACTGATAGAACTCCACTAATATCGATAGTATTTTTAGACTCAGAATAGCGAAGTAAGCATAATGCAATTTAGAGAAGAACTGATTTATATGCTCATCAAATGACAGTTGAGGATCTGTGAATATACCCAAAAATTTAACCTTACTAAAAAGCTTAATGTTGAGCCTTTCCCCAAAATCTTCATTAACCTGGCTAACGATCAATGATATTCATATAGATAGTTTTGTCAATATTTAGTATTAAGTAATTTCTTCTATACCACACATTCATATTATAAGAAATATTTGACGTAATGGTGCGAAGCTCGTTAGAAGTATCAACCACAGCACAAATCGTTATGTCATCCGCATACATAGTAACATGCCCATGTCTAATACTATAAGGTAGATCATTAACCTACAATACAAACAAGAGTGGATCCAGAGAGTGCACCACCGCATCTCACTACCATTCACCTGTCGCTCAAGTAAGAATCAGTCCATTCCAAAATGGTTCCTCTTACATCCATGCTATATAGTTTACCAACTAAAAAGGCCTTACTTACAGTATCAAAAGCTACAGAGAGATCAAAAAAGGTTTTCATTACATGTTTTTCCTCAAAGAATAACATGACGCTGATTCTATAGACTTTCCTGTAAGAAAGCCATATTGAGCAGGAATTAAAACATCGTATTTATAAATTAAATTGTATATTTTGTTATAAATAATCTTTTCAATAATCTTTTAAAAGGTATTATAATTCTCTATGTTGTCAGGATCGTTCTTATCTTACCTTTCAGTTCTCCTTTATAAAAATATAATTGAAATTATAACAATATCATAGAACATAACAACTATTGCTGGTTTAAAAACTATGCCATTTTCTGTCTTCGGTTTTGTGAATCATGGTTTAAAATCGCCTTATCTGAAGAAATTGTATGTGATACAAGATGGTTAAAGTTAAGTTACACCCTAGGCTCTAGTCTTATGCATGGGCGGATGCAGACTACCCCTTTGACTGGTTTTTATTTAAACAATTTTACATCTATTCGTTAATAATAATAATAATAATATAATAATTATGATCACATAACAAAGCAACGTCAGAGAGAGAAATATTTAACATTAAAAATTGTAAATATATCGATCTAACTACAGTTAATATAAAAACTAATCGACATTTCGATAGGAATTTTACACAAAGAAACACAAAAAGAGAAAAAGACAGATAGTAGTAATAAGAGAGTCAGTTTAAACTGAACAAGGTTTTACAGTTTGCAAAATAAGATATTCCAATTTAAAAGGAATAAAATTTTTACACACAAAACAAATGCATGAGAAAAAACCCACTAGACAAAAAATATTAAGTTAAAAATATTGACATTACGAAAACTATTCATTAAAATTGAAAGAGTAAAAACACCTATCAGACAGCCATTCATTTACGCGTCTCTTAAAGCAATTAATCGACTCGGTAAGCCAAATTTCTCTTGGTAACATCCTTACGGCTTTAATCGCCATATAGTATGGTCCTCTCTCATAGAAGGTGGAGTTATGTAAAGGTACCCTTAGGTCATTCGTCCCTCTGCTAGGCATAACCATGTTTCCCCCACAAAGTTGTCTATTTAGCGGAAATAATTCCGTATTCCTTCTGACAAGCATGACTAAGGATCTAAAGTATAACGAGGGAACAGTAAGCAACTTAAACTGAGTAAAAAATGGTCGACATGAAGCTCTTGGATGTAGGTGGAAGATGCATCTTATTATGCCTTTTTAAATTTTAAATATATTAACAGCCTTTCTTGTTGATCCCCAAAAGGAAATACCATTGCTGCATTTTCAATGCAGAGTTTGTGCACTTTCGAGACAGTCCCGCCATACAAGTGTCCGCCAGAATCACTGATGTGTCATCAGCAAACTGGCAAACGCTATCCGCGGTCAATCCATCCCCTAGATTGTTTACATATATTAAGAATAATATGAGTCCCAGAATGGAGCCCTGAGGTACCCCCTGCAACAATTTAGTTCTATCTGAAAAGTAATGATGATTATTTTTAGCAAAGCAGACTGTTTGCTGCCTATCCGATAAGTAGGATTGCAACAAACTGGCAGCAACACCTCTGACCCCATATGCACCAAGCTTTGTTAAAAGCAAGTTATGATCCACAGTGTCAAAGGCCTTAGACAAATCAAAATATAGGCCTGCCACTTAATCATTTGTGTCAATTCTTTCATTTATATAGGAAATTGTGTTGAATATTGCCATTTCAGTAGATTTGTTAGGTCTAAAGCCGAACTGATTTTTACTCAGGATATTAAGTCTGTTTAGATGTTCAAATATTCTAGTATATATAACTTTTTCAAAGACCTTTGACACTGCTGGAAGCAGGGAGATTGGTCTGTAATTTTTGATGCACTGGCGATCCCCTTTTTTAAATATAGGAATCACTTTGGCTGTCTTGAGATTAGTGGGAAAGATCTGTGTGGCAAAACTTTCATTAACAATATTTGCTAAGGGATTACTTATATGCAGTGTGCGACAAATTTTGAAACATATACTGGCACGTCGTCCAGTCCCGCTGAAAATTTATTAGGTAAACTCATAAGTGTTCATCGGAATTAACTGGTGATAAAAATATTGTAGAATAATTAACTTCAGTTTGAAACGTAAGGTTAAGATTTGAATTATTATGTACATTGAACTGTCTGCTAAATAGTTCGGCAATATCTTTTGGGTCACTATGAATATGATCATCTATTTTTAGGGTTATGTCGTAATTCTTTTTGATCCTATTACATTCGGTATTAAGAATATTCCAGACTATTACTTCTAAAAGAAGAAGAATAAAATTGTTTGCATTATATTCAGGAAGTTGATCCCATAATATTTTGGCCGAAATTGGTTCCGTAAAATCGAAGATGGCGCTGAAAAGATGGAAGAAAAATATAATATTCCTACTCTAGTTAGAGGTGATACATTGAAATACGTTGGATTTTTTAATCAAAAACACCATATGAATAATAAATGCGTCTTACTTCATAGATAAATTAAATAATTCACGTACAATGGTAAATTTAACTTTTGTAAAATGTAAACAAATAATTTTGGAACATTTTTGCAGATCAGGTGTTGTGAAATTGGGCCTCAGCAATTTATTATGCCTTCATCTTGTAAACCATGTGTTCATTTTTTTCCCGTTTAATCTCAATTTCACATACTCAATCTCTATATGTATACATATACTTGCATCCCTAGCGAATATAATATAAAAGCGAAAAGGTTTAACAACACAGTGTCAAGTGTAAATCAATCAAATTTTCTAACTTACTTCGGCGGTTCCATTCATCATCAATACATAAATTCACTCCACGTTGTAAGTAATAATGATGTTACGTGTGAGAGTCAATATTGATCAAACGAAAAGAGGGGCCCGACTTTCTTTTGAATTTTAAATTTACATTTTTTAGAGACGACCTAGAAAATTTCTATTGTTAGACGCCATTGTCATACTGATGATTTCAATGCGTATCTTTGTTATAATGTCGCGGGAATGCTTTTCCTTTTTTCCTTTTGTGCTCCTATTTATGTATTACAAGTATTTTTGTTTGAATTCTTTTACGTTTTGAGTGCTCCTATGTATGTAGACATACTTATTACTCCTTTTAGATCCACAAAATTATTATATTCAAGAAGAAATGGTTTAGTGCTGTAAAAAGAAAGAATAGTATATATATATATATATATATATATATATATATATATATATATACATATATATATATATATATATATATATATATATATATATATATATATATATATATATATATATATATATATATATATATATATACAGGGTGATTCAAAAATCGATCACGAAACTTAAGGGGGTGATTCTACTTGACAAAATAAGGGTAGAGCTTCATATAATTTTTTTTCAAAATGTCATTCGTTTTCGAGTTACAAGCCGTCCAAGTTCAAGTTTTTATTTTTTGTTTTTTGAATTACTCGCTTACAGGAAAACCGATTTGACTAATATTTGAAAGATAGGCTAAGTCTTCTGCGCTTCATCATTTTAGTAACAATTCACATTGATTGTTTGCCGCTAGAGGGCACTTTACCTACATTGAAAATGTTTTTTTTGTCATAATTTTTTAGTGTTGACAGCTACAGTAGTTTTTGGCAAAATTTCTGAAAGACTGATGCCAGGCCTTTAAAAAAGGTGCTCTTTATTTACATCGCTAAACCCAACGGTTTAGACGTAAATCACCCTTAAAAATTAAGTGGTAAATTTACTTTTCTCATTTCATTACCACCAGCTACCAGGTAAATAGCTATCAAAGTATACTAGAGCTGTCAGTTTAACATCAAATAAATTCACTTTTTAAACTATTTAATTTATAATCTTAAAATAACTAATAATGGCTAATCAGTAAATATTCATATTATGGATTATTGCGATATACATTTAATTGATAAAAATTAATGAAACAGTACTAAACAAACTAAAAAAGATTCTCAAAATGTCCCCCATTTTCTTCAATACATTTCCTAACACTCTTCAAAAAATGTCGCCTAACTCGATGAAAAATTTCTGGTGTTTCTTTAATAATTTGGCACTTTTCGATTATCCTGAAGCGAAGATCCTCGACGTTGATTACTGGAATATCGTACACCAATTGTTTCAAATGACCCCAAAAGAAAAAATCCATAGGATTAAGGTCTGGTGACCTCGCTGCCCATGCCAATGGTCCACTTCGTCCTATCCATCGCTCAGGATACGTTGCATTCAAATACTGTCGGACACGTATACTAAAGTGGGGCGGAGCTCCGTTTTGGAGGATCCACATGTTGGCCCTTACTTTCAATGGCTCATCTTCCAGATACAATGGGTGACGATTTTGGATAAAATCTAAGTATACGTCACCAGTTAATGGGCCATCAAAGAAATGAGGACCAATAAGGTAATCTCCTATTATCCCTGCCCACACATTTAGTGAAAATCTACGCTGATGTTTCGTTTCTACCACATTGTTTGGGTTCTCGTAAGCATATGTGTGGATGTTGTGTAGATTTGTTATGCCATCACGAGTGAAACCAGCTTCGTCAGTGAATAATATGACGCCAATTAATCGATTATCGTGTTCATACTTAGCTAGGATCTGATTGCCCATTTCCAACCGTCTCGGCCGATCATCGTCATAAAGAGCCTGCACCTTTTTTGAATGAAACGGGTAGAGTTATTCTTCTCTTAGTATCCTCCATGAACTAGCCTGACAGAGCCGCACTTCATTCCCAATTTTTCTAGTACTAATATCTGGATTATCTTCAATAATTTCAAACACTCTTTCTTCTTGTTGCACGTTTCTAGCAGTTCTAGGTCTTCCCCTATTTCCATTATAACTTTTAAAGGAACCACATTCCGCAAGCCTCCTGTGCACACTGGAAAATGTTTGAGCATGAGGGATATTTCTTTCCGGATAACTCTCCATATAATATCTTCTTGCCAACTCTGCATTACCATTTGCTTTTCCATAACAAAAATGGATATCACAATATTCGATATTTGAATATTGGTGATTAGCCATTATTAGTTATTTTAAGATTTTAAATTAAATAGTTTAAAAAGCGAATTTATTTGATGTTAAACTGACAGCTCTAGTATACTTTGATAGCTATTTACCTGGTAGCTGGTGGTAATGAAATGAGAAAAGTAAATTTACCACTTAATTTTTAAGGGTGATTTACGTCTAAACCGTTGGGTTTAGCGATGTAAATAAAGAGCACCTTTTTTAAAGGCCTGGCATCAGTCTTTCAGAAATTATGCCAAAAACTACTGTAGCTGTCAACACTAAAAAATTATGACAAAAAAAACATTTTCAATGTAGGTAAAGTGCCCTCTAGCGGCAAACAATCAATGTGAATTGTTACTAAAATGATGAAGCGCAGAAGACTTAGCCTATCTTTCAAATATTAGTCAAATCGGTTTTCCTGTAAGCGAGTAATTCAAAAAACAAAAAATAAAAACTTGAACTTGGACGGCTTGTAACTCGAAAACGAATGACATTTTGAAAAAAAAATATATGAAGCTCTACCCTTATTTTGTCAAGTAGAATCACCCCCTTAAGTTTCGTGATCGATTTTTGAATCACCCTGTATATATATATATATATATATATATATATATATATATATATATATATATATATATATATATATATATATAGTTGGTTATTTTCTGGGGAATATGGTTCATTTTTATATTGAAACTACATATACAAAGTAGTCATACTTATTGTATATATATATTTTTATTTTTCAGGACGTTTCGATTCTTTCGAAAATGTACATTTTTAATATTATTATATATGGAATAAGGGTTTAAAAACTTACCATTAAGAACAGAGTTTTTTGTTTTAAACAAAAATTAATTACATCACAAACCAATTGTAATCACTCACTCTTTTGTATATTCACTTTTCAAAAGTATTTTTAAACGTCCAGTTAGAAGAATGGACACTACATTTTTAACCCTATAACTGCCTTGACTTGACTGAATGTGGAACCCAGATGGTGTATGTTTTAGGTACTTTAAGTGGCGTAAAAAATTTGGGTCTTTTAATTGAAGTGATATCTTTTTGAAAAAATATCGTGATTCAATTTAGAAGAATTGAAAGCGGAGAATTATTCTTATTTATTGTTTTATTTATTTTAGAAATTTCCTTATATTGGTTTATTTTAATATGTTGAAATAAATTTGATTTAGATTATTGATGTCTGTTTTATCGTTTACGGCATTCGGATTTTTTTTTAATTGCAATCATTTCGTAAAATTCTCGTTTTCCTTTGTTAGTTTCAGTTTTCAAGATTTTTGTATTTTCATAATCAAAAGTGTGTTTGTGTTTCATTTCGTGTTTTTTTAGGGCTGTAATATTTTTTTTGTCATATTTATGTCCATTAAGACGATTTTGTAGATACTGACTAGTTTGGCCGATATAATTCGATGGACAATCCTTGCAGGGTATTTGGTAGACAACATTTGATTTTCTGTTTTTTAGAATGTCACTTTTTAATTTGCTGAAATTGCTTTTAAGTAAATTATGGCCCTTATGACTAGTGGTTATATTATGTTTTTTAAAAAAAGTTTGAAAGTTTTCGGAAAGTTTTGGTATGTATGGCAAGGAAAGATATTGTTTTTTGGTTTTATTGTGTTCTAAACTTTCTGTTTTAGTGTTTCCATGCTTGTATTTTTCTAGCCTTTCTTTAAAAATTTTATTAATTAGTTTATTTGGGTAAGAGTTTGTCATAAGTACCTCTTTTGCTTTTTTGATGCAGTTGTTTCTAAATTCGGGACTACTAAAGATGATGGCTCTATCGGTTATTCCAATTATTACTGATTTTTTTGGGCCATGTGGTGTTGGGAATTGTAGTTGAGGTAGCGACCAGACCATGTAGATTTTGTGTACCACTCAGTTTGTATTGTATTATTTTTGTGATGCAACGTCATATCTAGGAAATTTATGTGGTTATTATTTTCAAATTCTATGGTAAATTGTAATTTTTCATGATAGCTGTTAAATTTGTTTAAGATATATGAATCTTGATTTTTTGGTATAGCCGTTGTGTAGTCATCTACATATCTGTAAAAGAATGGTAGTTTGAATTTTAAGCTGTTGATAACTTCAGTTTCTAGGTCTTCTAACACTAATTGGGCAATAACACTTGATATGGATGCACCCATCGCGCAACCCTCAATTTGCTTAAAGAATAAATTTTTGTATTTGAAGTCTGTTGAAAAAGATTCGAAAGAATCGAAACATCCTGAAAAATAAAAATATATATATACAATAAGTATGACTATTTTATATATGTAGTTTCAATATTCCCAATAACCAACTAAAAATATATTTAATGGTTCAAGAAAAATTAATTCCTATAATATATATATATATATATATATATATATATATATATATATATATATATACTTTTTTGTAATATTTTCTTGGGCATAGGTTTTTCCATTAGAGAAACAAAGAACCAATTTTTCTGACGTTTCGCTCTACATAGTGAGCTTCTTCAAAGAGCTGGTATATTCATTTTAATTCTACAAAATTACAATTTTTTCTTAATAAACATATATCACCGTGATTACACATTACATTTATATTTTCAATTTAATCAAAATAAAACAGATTTTACAACAGTCTTAAAGTTTAAAATTTAAAACAATACAACAGGTTAAAATAGTAAAAATTATAAAATAGTACATACCTTGAAAGTAGTTTTGTGTGGTTAAAAATAAATTCAATTGTGATACTTGGTATGCAATTGATATGGAGAGATTTCTTTTTATAAAAGCACAAAATAAGAAAAAAGATTATTATTTCTTTTTTAATATCGTTCTTTCATTTGCATGAATATATACTAAATCGTCCCAAGCATCATTACATTATTTCTCATATTTATTATAGAGTCGCGTCAAGTATGTTATATTAAAATATCAAATTATACTATATCTGACTTAAGTTTTTGACATCTTGCTTGTCATTTACAGCATTTTTATCTTTTTTTATCTGTATTATTTCTTTGATGACTAATTTATGCTAATTTCTGTCAGTATCTAAAATGTTGGTGTTTTTAAAATCAAATTCATGTTTAGTTGTTTGTTCATGTTTATGTAAGGATGTCGATGCGTTTTTAGTATACTTGTGTCCATTAATTCTATTTTCAATATATTGTCTCGTCATGCCAATGTATTTCTTAGGACAGTTTAGGCATGGAATTGCATATATTACGTTAGATCTTTTTTTTTGGTGGGAACTTTGCTTTTTAATTTCGTATAAAATGATCCTAGTAAATTGTTCGCCCTGTGGCATACCGTTATGGTATGCTTATTTAAAATACATTTTATTTTTTCAGACAGTCGGTTTACATACGGTAATGCAATGAAAGTGTTTTGTGTTTTGATATTGTTAATTTTATTTTATTTTGTTTGTGTTATAATATAAAAAGGTTCTTTGTTTAATTATTTTTTTTTATAAGTAGTTTGGGAAAAGGTTCATTATTAGGGTCTCTTCTACTTTTTTTAGCATTTCTGGGCGAAATTCGGGTGAAGATAATTTTATAGCTCGATCAACTAAACCGATTATGACACTATTTTTCTGTTTATTTGGATGTTGAGAGTTAAAATTCAAATACCGGCCCGACCAGGTATCTTTCGTGTACCATTTTGTATGAAGATTGTTATCCATCTTATTTCTGTGTATAGTTAAATCCAAAAAGTTTATTTTCTGTTCCATTTCAATTTCAGATATAAATTTCAGTTTTGGGTGGAAATTATTAAAATATTGTAAAAAGTTATCTATTTTGTTTACGGGTACAGCAGCCAAACAGTCATCTACATAGCGTTTAAAAAATATTATATTAAAATCCAGTTTTTTCAATACTTCTTCTTCTATGGAATAAATTACTTGTGCTATTATTGAGGAGATTGGTGAACCCATAGCACAACCGTCTAATTATTGGTACAAACTATCTTTGAACTGGAAATAATTATTGTTTATTGTAAGTTTTACAGATTCTATAAATTCATTGAGTGTCAATGTTGTGTGTTCTTTTAAATCGTCCCATTTTTTTTCCAAAACTTTGGGAATGATGTCATTGGGTATATTTGTATACAAAGAAACTACATTGATACAATACAAATACCAGCAAATTATAAATTAATTTCACTAGATGCTTCTTTAATCTTATTTGATATTTTTTCCTCAAGTTGACATCCCTGATATCTTTCCATGATAAAAGTATAGAAGCTCCCCTCTTTACTCAACCCCCCGCATGAAACTGTCGAACGTCAGACAGTTTATTCTCTGCAAATTTCATTTTGGTTCTCTCCATACTAGTTTCGACCACCTAATGGCCTCATCAGTGGAGCTATAACGAACCGAGTGCAAAACGCACAGAAAATAACTGTCAACTTTAAATCAATATCTCGTAAAATATCGGCAGGATATTACTCGCAGAACTTGATGCCGAACTGTCATCCACAATAGTACAAACGAACATCTAAATATACCCCGGAAAGGTACGAAACTATTAAAAATAAATTCATGTTCTGCAGGCAATATCCTACCGATATTTTACGAGACGAGAATTTTAAGTAGATAGGTGTTTTCTGTGCATTTTGCTCACGGTGATCGAAACTAGTATAGAGAGAGAACCAGAGTAATATTTACAGAGATCAGAGATTAAACCATCTGCCCCACTTTGTTAACGGTCTTAAGGGAAAAACTACCTTTCCATATATATATATATATATATATATATATATATATATATATATATATATATATATATATATATATATATATATATATATATATACCCTTGTATGTTATTATTTTATGCTGCTGTGTGTGTAGCATAACAAAAATAAAAGATTAACCACCTACCTGTAAATTTGCATGCATATCCGCATATACGAATTCCTATAGGCAAAAATAAGCTTTGTTTTTAATCAGATAAAATTCCCAATAGATATTTACTCAATATTGATTATATACACATGCATAAATTACATACCGGTAGTATCGAGCATACAGGGTTGATTGTTATTCAAACCCTAAACCTTCATTAACGTAATAGGTGTTTGATCATTTAAACCGATTTGTTTTTGTGCTATTTACCCTCATGCCCCTCTTCACCATGTAGATCGTTTAAATTGAGTTTAGAGAAGTTTGAAATAGCTAACTAACTCACTGTAAATATAAATTGGCAAAAGATATCCGGAACTACATGGTTCAATTTAATTATACGCACACAAACTGTGTACAACATAACTTTGAACACAGGGCTGGCACTTGGTAATTTTTACTATTTAGAGAACCTCTTGCATGTAATTGAGGGCGTAAAAATTCAATTCTTTAAATAATTTTCTACAGGCATGCACGAAATATTTACTAATCGAGAAAAATCTAATAAAAAAAATATGGGATTTCAGTTTCATATAATAATCAAAATTGTAAATAGTTTTGCTGGCACAATACCGTGCATTTAGCTATTTATAAATAAATAAAGAAATTAAAATAATTTAATTTTCAAAAATAACACCACAGTATCAAAACCACGAACTTTTCAAATCACCCTCGTAAATAAAACAATCCTTTTTATTACATCAAAATTCAAATATTGTAATTTTATACATTTACTATAAGACCTTTAATATATTCTTTTTTTTTTATCCCAACCAGGTTGCGTTCAAATGAAATATGTATCCCAAGAGGAAGGCCTGAAACTGAACGTGTCGTATGGGGAGAGTCTTTTACATAGCCAGCAGGTGAAAGGCCCTAATCCTGCTGCGACATGTATGGCTCTACTAACGAATATCGCTGAAATTTGTGCGCGGTTCTCGAATTTGTTGCCCCACGACGACGGTCTTAGGGGGTGTTTACTCCTTGAACCTAAGTTACTAGGGGCTGTTACTGCCACTTTTAAAATAGGCTGTTTTACTATGGGGCCCGCGGGAATGACGCTAGAGAAAACAAATGCCACGAATTCTGATGTTGAAGCTGTTAACAATGTCACCGAATCGACAAATAATCAGTAAGTGTTCTATAAAAAATGCTGAAAGATTTATAACACACAGAACGTAAATTTTAATAATTACATTCTTGTAGAGTTTTTGTTTCTATATTTTTTATAATAAAATTTAATTATTTTCTTAACTATAAAAGAATATACGACAATTTTTAAGATATAATAATAATAATAATATATAGACCAAACATATAAATATCTAGGTATGAAACAGGCTAAAAGAATTGACCATGGCACTATGAAGGCCGAATTGACAGCCGAATTTGTCAGGAGGGTAAGGCGGGTATTACGAACTAATTTAAATGGTAGAAATTTGTTTAAGGCGCTCAACACGTATGCTTGCTCTGCGCTGAGCTACTCTTTTGGAATTGTGAAGTGGAGCAGGACGGACATCCAAAACCTGCAAAGAAAAATAAGGACACTCCTAACAAAAGCACATAAACATCACCCTCGGAGTGCTATTGAACGTACAATGCTTCCAAGACACCAAGGAGGAAGAGTATTGGTGGATATTGGTAAACAGCTCGACCAACAAATAATAAACTTACGTTCATATTTCCACAGGTTAGCGGACTCTTCCACAATATATCGAGCAACATGCGAGGCAGACGATTCAACGGCGCTACAGTTGAGGGAACAAGATATTACTTCTCACCACCTAACAGACTAAGAGAAGTTGCAAACCTGGCTACGGAAGCCACTTCATGGACGGCATCCAAATGAGGTCAATCAGGACAATGTCGACAACTCAGCGTCGAATTACTGGTTGATTTCAGGACAGATGTTTCCGGAAACGGAGGGCTTCTTGTTGGCTATCCAAGACCAAGTTATTCCGACGAAGAACTATCGGAAGTTCATCATTAGAGATCCTTCAATAGAAAATGACCAATGCAGATATGGCTGTCGAACATCGGAGACAATTCAGCACATAATTGGAGGATGCCAAGCATTTGCCGCAACCGAGTATAAGGAAAGACACGACTCAGCCGCTAAGATACTCCACCAAGAGTTAGCAGAAAAGTTAAACCTATTACAGATAGGAACAGTGCCTTATTACAAGTACAATCCGGAACCTATTCTTGAGAACAACCAGTTCAAGTTATATTGGGACCGAACGGTTCTGACGGATCAAACAGTAGCTCATAATAGACCAGACATTATACTAATAGATAAAATTTCTAGGCGAACTACACTAATCGACATTGCTGTGCCTAACAACAACAACCTAAGGCCAAAATACAATGAGAAGATCGCCAAATACAGAGATCTGGAGGTCTAAATCCGAAGACAATGGGCAATGAACAGCATCCAAACGATTCCCATAATACTGTCAACAACTAGAGTGACACCAAAGAACCTCCTGCAGAACATCAAGGAACTGGGCCTTAGTGAGCATCTGTATAAGCCGATGCAGAAAGCAATTCTCCTAACAACAGCGCGAACCGTCCGAAATTTCGTGGGAAATACAGCAGACCATGTCACCTAGGACCCGATAACATGGAAAGGGTTCAAACAGAGCTTCATACTTTTGGTATCTTTGCGTACCTGGTATGAGTCAATATTCCCTGGAGGGAGTGTGAAGCCATAATAATAATAATATATTTTCTCCTAAATACAAAGCAGTATTCCACATTTAAAAAAAAAAGATTTATAATATATATTTATGGTCAAATACAATATCATTTTCTTTAAGTATCTCGCATAAATTCTTTGAATAAAACTATACTATTCGTTGGTTAGATGCATATTTGGTTTTATTACGAACTCCACTGGTACTAATTCCTTATGAATTTCTTCCCAGTTCGGTTGTTTTTTCTTCTTGAATTCTGGCTACATTCTTACATTACAAACTACGGCTTTATGATATATTTGATTATCACGGGTTAAGCCTCATTTGCGTTGTTTTGCTTGGCAACACTGCTCAACTGCGTAGTGGTGTGTAGGTACTACTAGAGAAACATTATTTTTTTTTCCTTTCTTTCCTAATTTTGTTATATAACTGAAGAGTAATCAGCTGGCTGTGTGTTACTGATTTGGCGCGAAATGGGTTTATGGCGCGCATTCCGATCGGAAGCTATGAAAAAGGTAACCTTTAGTTGCCAAGCAAAACAACATAAATAGGAATCAAACAGTGGTAACCAAATATATCATAAAACCGTACTTTGTAGTGTAAGAATGTAGCCAAATTTCAGGAAGATAAAAGAACCGAACTGAGAAGAAAATAACAAGGAAAAAGAATTACAGGGGTTTGTAGTAAAATCAAAAATGCTTCTAACCGAAGAATGGTAGGCTTTTATTCAAAGAATTTGCAGTATTTGCGAAAATAAGGTAAAATTATCGGAATTAGCCATGGTACACTTAGATTGAAATTTGTTGTTTTTACTCAAAAAAATTAAAAATAGTTTTTTTATGCAAATTTAAATTTATTGTGGTTATAATTCTATGGTTTTAGTTTCTAAATCTTTAATATTTTCTCTCTTAAATATAAATCAGTATTCCACACTTTTCAGGAAAATTTGTAGTCGTATCTTAAACAGGGTGTTCGAAAAAAGCATCTAAGTACTTGGAGTGGTTATTATAAAATTGTATGCACTTATAATATGGACTTTTTTCATATAAAGTTATTTTAATGTAATATAATAATTTATTTTTTTCGCCAGACACAGCGTCAATTGCAGAATTCTTGTTGATGTTCCAAAATATGTTGATTACTATACTCATAATTTATGTCCAATTTTTGAGAAAATAGGACTAAATTAATTTTTTTGTCCGCCATATTATCAGTGCCATCTTGGATTTTACTAAGCCAATTTCGGCCAAAATAATATAGGAGCACCGCAGCAACTTCCTAAATACAATTCAAATAAATTCATTCAAATCGGTGATGTTAAAAATAAGGGAAAAAAATTAACAGGCTGCAACTCGAGAAGGATTGAGTTTTCGACTTTTTATAATATGACTTAATACCATTATTTTACCATGTAGAATCAACTCTTTAAGTATCCTGACGCATTATCCAAACACTTTGTATATAATATTTAAAATAATCAACTCATATTAGAAATTATTAAAATTATTTTTAAAAAAAACTTCATTGTGATATCCGTAAAACGTAAAAGTGATAAATCAGCTGGAAAATAAAGAATTTCACGGACTTTTAGTCAGTCTAAAAAGTTGCATCTTCCCCTTAAGGCTGATAAAGGATAATTATTCACTGTGGTTGTCACATCCCACCGACAAATAGTCGGGCAACGATTTTAAAATGGCAATTGTGTTCTGTGAAGTTGAATATAGTTCTATCTTATCAATAAAGTATGATTGAAACGCGTCTGGAGATACAATCAGAGTGAAATTCAAAGGAAATAATTATCTTTTCCTTTGTAGACTTTAAAGAGAAAATAAAAGTTAAAAATTAACTTTAAAAAAAAATAAAATTTGGCGTCATATTTATCATTTAAATAAATTCGAATTTACTCGTTTACAAGGCTATAAGTTTTATTAGTGTCGCATTTAAATGGCTAAAAGAAAATATTAGCACAAAATTCAATTAGTCTTTTCCAAATTAAACACGTGCTTTTTAGGTGGTAAATATTAATATCAGACAAAATTTTAAATGAACATCGACTTCCGTATGGGAAAATTCAAAAACCCTCCGGGGATTTTTCCGAATAGGTGAAATTAAACCGCTTACCTGTTTTTTTGAGAGCGGTCAGTTTAAACAGTAGGGGAAATCGGAGTAAAATAAAAATGTCAACGCGAAATTCTAATAAAGCATGAAAAAAATCAAATTTAATTAATTAAACTTTAAGTAATTGTGACAAGATGACGATTTAAATAAACTAAGATGGCTAATCGCAAATATTGAAATAAAACAACCCCTGGCTTTTTATTTTCATTTAAATCGGCGTACTAAATCCTCTACTTTCATATCCGAAAAAAAAAATTGCTACAAATTCCCTGCAGGGCCTTGCCAATTAGGGGTGCAAAGGGTGTACCGCATCCGGCGGCAGATTTCAGGGGTGGCAAATTGATCAGTTAAAATAAAATGTTTTGAAACGCGGAAGAAATATTGATAAACAGCTCGTCAAAAAGATCTCTAAAAGCCTTTTTAGGATCGTATTTTGGAAGCTTGTTTCTTATGCTTTAATTGGCGAGGAATAATATTCTTCCGTCTTATTAATCTCTTTTTAATATCATATGCAACGGAAAAGAAAGCAATATAAAATAACTAAAGTTATATTCAGTGTCATTGTTGATAACACATTTCGCTTTTGATCTCCAAAAATTTATGTCGGTGTTTTGTACGGAAAAATATTGAAATTAATAATAAACTACTACCAAAATTATGACATATTTCAACTTTCTAATAGGTGTTTCGGTTAATAATGTCGATTTGATTAAGAGATGGCGTCACTAATACATTTATTGGAACATGGGAGAAAGAACACTTAAAGATGTGAGATGCAGTGACTTTCAAAATAAAATAAACACACATTATTGTAATTAAGTAATGTTTATTTAAAAAAAAAACCATAAAAAAAGAATAAAAATATTTGTTTTGTTATAAAGGGTGTTTTTTATAGAGGTATAAAACTTTAAGTTGGCAACACTTTTTTGACTGGCGGCCATTTTGTCAGCTGTCAAGTGATTTATGTTTAGTTTGGTTTGGCATTTCAACATGAATAGACTGACGCCTGAACAACGCTTCCAAATTGTGCATTTTGAAAATCATGATTCTGTTCGAAATACGTATCGCGCACTACGTCCATTTTACGGTCAACATAATCGTCCATCAGAGCAATTAATTCGATTAACTATGGAACGTTTTCGCACCACGTTTACTCTAAAAGATAATACGCATCCACAGAGACGTGATACAGTGCGTACAGAAGAAGTCATTGCTGCTGTAGAGCGTAGCGTAGAGGAAGACCCGAATCAGTCTATCCGCCAACGTGCACAGGAATTGGATATGTGTCCATTTCACATTTTGCGGAAAAATCTTGGTTTGCGTGCTTACAAAATCCAACTCGTGCAAGAACTGAAGCCACACGATCACCTAGCAAGGCGTAGATTCAGTAAATGGGCCCAAAACAAGATTGCCGTTGATCCCGATTTTCATAAGCGAATTTTGTTTAGCGATGAAGCTCACTTTTGTTTGAATGGATACGTCAATAAACAAAACTGCCGTATTTGGAGTGATGATAATCCTCAAGTGTATGTTGAGATACCGTTACATCCAGAAAAACTGACTGTTTGGTGTGCTTTATGGGCTGGTGGAATCATTGGTCTGTACTTCTTTAAAAACGATGCTGGTCAGAACGTTACAGTCAATGGTGACCGCTATAAAGCCATGATTACTGACTTTTTCGTTCATCAATTGAACAACCATGATGTGCGGGAGCTGTGGTTTCAACAAGACGGCGCAACATGTCACACAGCTCGTGCCACAATTGATTTATTGAAGGAAACGTTTGGTAAACGCATAGTTTCACGTTTCAGACCCGTGAATTGGCCTCCAAAATCGTGCGACTTAACGCCGCTAGACTATTTTCTGTGGGGAAATGTGAAGTCGCTAGTCTACGCTGATAAGCCCGAAACGATTGATCACTTGGAGGACAACATTCGCCGCGTTATTGCTGATATACGGCCACAAATGTTGGAAAAAGTCATCGAAAATTGGACCTCCAGATTAGACTACATCCGAACCAGCCGTGGCGGTCATATGCCAGAAGTCATATTTAAATTATAATGCCAGAAGGTTATCTTTCGAATAAAGTAAATTTCATGTCAATTTAAAAAATTCATCTTTGTTTTATTCCATTTAAAAGTTCTATACCTCTATGAAAAACACCCTTTAGTTGGTAATAATCACAAAGTCTTTTGCGGCATTGGCCTCAGCACACTCGACATGTGCCCACTTCGCACAGAAAATACACCGGTACCATAATTCTTGATTTTGACCAAATTCACGACAGATAATGCATATTTCATCTTCAATGCCTGGATCAATCGTTGGAGCAATATCATCTAACTTATTTCACTTTCATCGCTTTCTAAATCATTAAAGTGCACTTTCCTTTCAAACAACTTTTTTTTATTCCTCGTTAATTTTTTATTTTGTTTTTCCTTCTTGTTTCGAACTGTTTTAGTTTTTCTTTATATTTTTTTTTCTAATTTCATTTCCTTCCAATACAAGTTTCATTGGAGTGCTGGCCAAAATTTCAGAATGTTTTCTTTCGTTACTAGGTTTTGGAGCATTTGGTTGTGGAATTGGAGCTAAGCTTGAGAAAGGAATTACTGTTGAATCTTGCAAAATATGCTCTGGAGTTATATGATTAACTTCTTTCAATGAGCTGGGTTGTTTCTCTTTGAAGACGAAGGTCGCGACTCGTCTACAAGTTCTAACTGTGCCTCCTTGGAGGAACCTGGTTAGGCATATTTTGATTGTCCATCTGGTAAATTATCTCTTTATTTAGTCTCTTGCTCAATACATTCCGTGTTGTAGGCGTTTTTTTATTAGACCGTAAAATGTTAGGTCGAAAAGAGACAGCAAAACAATTCCATTGTCTTTACAATACTTATATATATCAAGAGATGTGTGGGACACATGATTGTCAAGTATTACTAGCAAGCTATCTTGTGTAGATGACCTCACGTAACCCTGGAAGTGTTTTTGTCACTCAAAAAATAGATCTGCATTGATCCAACCATTCTTGGAGAATGAATATTTTGCACCTGATAGTCCACCTTTTTCTACTTGGGGAAAAATGAATATTGGCCGAATATATCCCTGAAGTGATGGTCAATACTTTGATTATTGAGGTAATTCATTTTGTTCTGGAAATGAATGCTCAAATTTTGCTTAAAAATCGACATTACTAGCCAAATTAATAGATTTTTTTATCGGTACCTCTAATTAATTTGAAAGAAAAAAATTTTAAACGCAACTCTTAAACTTTAACCCCAGTGTCCTAAATTACACACATAATAAGGTAAATTCATAAGTAAAAAATGTAAGGAGCATTTTGTGAATCTATAAATCAGTTAGGTTAGTAACTATTCAACAAAATAAGACATCTTATACTTGCAAATACCTTTTGTTACCATATTCCTGTGTAAATCAGGATTTCGCCACTATATAAGTTGAATGATGCACGTGATTTACGTTTCCAATTATCAACCATTCAGCCAAATATGAAATGAATTCTTAATAAAAAATTACACGCATCACGTTAGGTCTCGTAAACAGTCAGCAATATATGTTATATCAAATTTTGTTTTATAACTTTCTTGGCTCGTCATGTTCTTACATTATTTTCTGTTTATTTACATTTTTTGAAGTTTTATTTATAATAAATATAAACTTATAAAAATAATTTTTATTATTTTTCTGGGCATAAAGTTAACGAACAACAATAAATTAATAAATTGTTCAACGTTAGTTAGTCTTATTATATCGTTGATTATTTTACCCTGGTCTCTCCTACATAGATTTTAATTTAACAGTACTCACTAATTCAAGTTGCTATTTACAAGATTTTTGAAATTTCCATGATTGCGTATTGTATGTATTGCGTATACATTGAAAGGTAATTAATCTTTGATCTGCTAAATAATTCATTACCATTTAATGAAAAATATTATTGTTTGATCGGTTTTATTGCAAAATGGTTTTTGCCATTTAAATTCTGGATCTTTTTGTGTTTACACAACAGAATATTGGAAATTTTTGAGTAAGAATCTTGATAAAAATATTTTTTTAGGAGGTCCAATCGCTGCCCGTCTTTCTTACAAAAGTTAATGTCGTAACGTTTATCATGTGTATTATTTTCTTTATAACTACTTACTGTACATTTTAGGCATTTTATATGAAAAATCTTTTCTAACCTAAAATTTTCCTCTTTAACCATATATAAAATATTGGTTAATCACGATTTTTACACCACAAATCATCAACAAATATATTTCATTTCTATCACTCGGCTATTGAGGTGACCAGGGGTGAATCCAACCTCTCTATTGGGGGGGGGGGGGGGACAATATCACAAGAACAAAGTAAAGATCAAAATTACCCATTATATAAAACATCAGCGGGGTGGGGGGTGGGGGGGGGGGGTGATCCACCTACCAAATGCAGCAGACAGGCAAGTCTATTTTTCTAAATTCGAAGCTCTCTCACTCCCCCCTTGGGTGCGCCCGTGTGCATATCGCGTAAAGTGAAAAAAAAATTCTTTTAATTTACGTTTTTTCTTTGCATTCAGTATATTCTGACGCCATTGTTTATTTTTGAGACTTACAGATTTACCAGCATTATTGCCATGAGATATTCGAATATTATAAGTAAACATTTTACTATTTTGTAAACCTATTATGAAAGAGTGAGGTTAGACTGTCTAGGAGATAAATATAAACAATAATAACACAACGTTGCCAAATCACACTCTATTCCGATAAAACAGCCTGCTCGACAGATAATGCTGCAAAAATGACATACAAGCATATTTACAGTAGAAATTCGTAAGACGCTGCAATCTATGAAATATTCCAGACAATCTACAGCAGAATTACGTACGTTCCTTTCAATTTATTTTTTGCAGATTCATAAGTAAAACATATGCAAAACATCAGTAAGATGCTGTACATCAGAGACAGAGTGTTTCAAAATGTATGATGAACTTACTCAAAGCTGATGTCATGTTTTTTTCACTGAGATATGCTAATTTAAATTTTATGTCTCACCAATTTACTCAAATGCAAACCAAAAATATAGTACAAGCTACCTCTTTGAGTGTACTTTTCCAAATTCTGTTATTTTGATGTAAATAACTATATAAGCATTAGGAGGTCGCTATTACACATCCACTGTCAAATTTTAAAAATTTAAAATGGCGGATCCAATATGGCGGCCGTAATTTTACTGAAAATTTGTATAAATAGGTATTCTCGCAGCTGAAAAATTGGATCTGTAAAATTGTTTGCTCTATCGATTGCCTGCGTCAAAAAGAAATGGTTTTTATTAAAAATAAAACAATAACTTTATATTAACTATAAAGATCATTGCCAGGTTAAAATTAACGTCACCGTTAACTGACTTTTTTAAAAATCTAACCTTGGACGCATAATCAGTAACCTCCAGAATACCTCCAAAAATATATACATAAATTTTCTTTAAAGTTTAAAAGTTTTTGAAACTTTTGTCCACCATATTGAATCCGCCATTTTGAATTTTGAAAATCTGACGGTGGATTTGTAATCAGCTACCTATATAGTAATTTTCATTAAAATAAAAGAATTTAGAAAAGTACACTCAAAGAAATAGCTTCTACTCTATTTTTGGCTTGCATTTGAGTAGACCGGTGAGACGCAAAATTCAAAGTAGCATATCTCGGTGAAAAGAAAAGGTATCTAGACATTTCAAAATTGATTTTAAAGATAAATGATCATACTTTGACGCACTTCTACTAGTTTTGTGGAAAAAAAATTATGTTGTGATTTTACATAACCTCAAATATGGCGAAAAACAGTATTTTTTGCACTTATAGGTTAGGATACGGATTCGGAGTACGAAACTCATTCGAGAAAGTATACTAGTTTCTGTTACTTGACCCTTGTTGACCTGTGTTATTGGTCTATTAAATATGTGTTTACCTTTTAATAAAAAAAAATATTGTTTAATTGGTTTAATTTCAAAATTGTCTGTGCCATCTAAGTTATGTGTCTTTTTGAGTTTATATAGCTGAATATTGGAAGGTTTTAGGTTAGAATTTTGACAAAAGCGTTTTTTTTATTTCCCCTTATTCTATCAAACAAATGAACAAGTTCCTCAATAACAATAATATTGTTGATTTTACCTCATTTTTATGTCTACACATATTATATATACCAAAGCGAAAGCAAAATACATAAAATTTTATCGGCTTTTTCGACTTTTATTAGTCCAATGGTTAAAAATATATACTTATATATATTTTTTTTGTTTTATTATTATGGCATAAAAACGGTCTTCTTTACGACCTTTATGGCTTTTTACGGAACTGAAAGAAAAGGTTTTTTATACCTTTTATTGAAAACTTGGTTTCTGTTTCAGTTTTCAGTTTTAGGATTAAAGCATCTGTTGTTTTATTAAAAGCGCAGGTTTATCTAAATCTTAAATAGTTTTTCATATTGAAAGTTTTCCAATTTCATCTTGTGCGAGTCTTTCCGGCTTTGTTTTGTTATTTTTGCATACAATTTCAACTTTATACATTTCTATTACTAGAAAATAATACCTTGGTGTCTAAGGCAAATAAATAGCTAGTTGGGGACATTCGATCATCCAGCAATCGGGTACGATTTTTAAGTAATATATGCCTACAGGAACAAAACGTTATTAACAATTAAAGATCAAAAAAATGCATCTTTCTGCACATTTTCCCTGCGAGTCACAATTGAATTGTTTTTTGAATAAAACGGGAAAATTATTTTGTAGAGAATTAAAAAACCTTTAAAATGACTTTTTGCACATGTCAATATCTTTATTCGTTGCTTAAAAAACTGCAAAAAAGGGTCAAAATTTTTAATTAATAATAACTATTACAAAAATCAACGTGTGTGTGTAGTGCTTTTTATGTAATAAAAATTCAGAGCGATACATCGAATTGTGCCTGCAAAATTAAATTTGTTTATCCCAGATGTGTTTTTTTGTTATAACATTATATGTACAATAATGAAGATACAATGATTCTACGGGCTTCTTGTGAAAGAGGAAGACTTATATTTTCTTAATAAATCATTAAAAATAGGAAAAAATAATTTGCCTTATGTCAAAATCTAATTAGAAAAACACTAAAAAACATTATAAATAATAAAAATAAAATGTAAAATGGAGCAGGACAGACATCCAAAACTTGCAAAGAAAAATAAGAATACTCCTAACCAAAGCACGAAAACATCACCCTCGGAGTGCTATTGAACGTACAATGCCTTTAAGACATCAAGGAGGAAGAGAATTGGTAAGCAGCTCGACCAACAAATAATAAACTTACGTTGATATTTCCACAGGTTAGCGGACTCTTCCACACTACTTCGAGCAATATGCGAGGTAGACGATTCAACGCCGCTACAGCTGAGGGAACAGGATATTGTTGCTCACCACCAAACAGACCAAGAGAAGTTACAAACCTGGCTACAGAAGCCACTTCATGGACGGCATCCCAGTGATGACAATCAGGACAACGTCGACAACTCAGCGTCGAACTACCGGTTAATTTCAGGACAGATGTTTCCGGAAACGGAGAGCTTCCTGTTAGCTATCCAAGACCAGGTTATTTCGACGAAGAACTCTCGGAAGTTCATCATCAGAGTTGCCTCAATAGAAAATGACCAATATAGATATGGTTATCGAACATCAGAGACAATGCAGCACATAACTGAAGGATGCCAAGCGGTTGCCACAATCGAGTATAAGGAAAAACACGACTCAGCCGCTTAGATACTCCACCAAGAGTTAGCAGATAAGTTAAACCTATTGCAAGTAGGAAAAGTTCCTTATTATAAATACAATCCGGAGCCTATTCTTGAGAACAACCACCAGTTCAAGTTATATTGGGACCGAACGGTTCTTACGGATCAGACAGTTGGTCATAATAGACCTGACATTACACTAACAGATAAAATTTCTAAGCGAACTACACTAATCGACATTGCTGTACCCAACAACAACAACCTAAGGCCAAAATACAACGAGGAGATCGTCAAATACAGAGATCTGGAGGTGCAAATCCGAAGACAATGAGCAGTGAACAGCGTCGAGACGATTCCCATAATTTTATCAACAACTGGAGTGGTACCAAAGAACCTCCTGCAGAACATCAAGGAACTTACACCCGCGCGAACCGTCTGAAAGTTCGTAGGAAATACAGCACACCACGTCACCTAGGACCCAATAACATGGAAAGGGTTCCCACAGAGCTTCCTACTTTTGTTATCTTTGTATACCTGGTATGAGTCAATACTCCTTGGAGGGAGTGCGAAACTGTTTGGCTTGAAATCATGCAACCTAATAATTTTAATATATAAAACATTTGAAAATCATTGAGTTTCAACAAAACCGCCAATGAAGCTTCAAATATGTGGCTCGAATGAAGACGCTCGGAGAAAAGAGAGGGGACACCTCCAAATCCTCGCGCTCAAAAAATGAAATAGCATCTTCAAACTGCTATCGTATGTTTTATCTGTGGAACTTGACAACTGATTTTGATGTATTTTGTTTTTAATTTGTGGTACCTGGTTTTGTTGAAGCTCAACGATTTTCAAATTTTTTATAAAAAAACTTTAGCTATTTAACTTTCAAATGGCGCTAGTTACGATTTTTAATTGTTATAAACAATGTGGCAGTGAATTTAAAAAGAAAATTGGCCAACTTCGGCTCATATTGACCTAGGACTTTTTCAAAAGTTGTGTACGAGTGCCAGCTTCGTGAATAGAAAAAAAGAAATAATTTTTTTAAAGGAATAGCAACAAAGTTATTCAATTTATTCGTAAGGTAAAAATTATAATAATTTATTTAATAATACAAATTATTTTTTCATGCTTTTAATGATTTATTAAGATACTATAAGTCTTCTTCTTTCCCAAAATATCCATAGAATGATTGTATCTTCATTATTCTACGTAGAATGTTATAACAAAAAAAACGCATCTGGGATAAACAAATTTAACATAATAAATACTAAAAGACGCAACTTTTCACAAAATAATAAAGTATTATGTTAATTTTTGCAATAGTTATTATTAATTAAAGATTATGCCAAGTTTTACCATCTTTTGCCGTTTTCTAAGCAACAAATAAAGATATCGACATATGACAAGAGCCATTTTAACGGGTTTTTTTATTCTCTAGAAAACGATTGCCCCATTTTGTACAAAAACACTTCAATTTTGAATCGCAGACAAAAAGATTCAAAAATATGCATTTTTTTGACTTTCAATATTATAATTTTGTGAAATTCTCGAAAGAACCACCACCGTACCAAGGCATTAAAGAAAGTAAAAAGTAATTTTGCCGTTGAAAATAATTTAACGTTGATTTATATACTTCCAGTTCTCACGAAATCTCTAAAAAGTTTTAAATAACATGTAAAAGTATTGTTGTAAATGTTAAATAGAAGTATTATAAATTCTGAAGATATAATTTATTTGAAAAAAAGGTTTTTCCTTTTAATGAAAACATTATTTTCAAGTCTCTTCTGTTATCCTTCCTAGCTAAATAAGTGCAAAAAAATATATCATGTACACCCTTTTTTGACGTTCATTGTATTCTTTTCACAAATACACGTTCACAGAGAACTTTTATATTGTTTGGGATTAGGAGATTACGGATTAATATAAAAAATACCGTCTTTGTGCTGTAAAACTTCAACAAAAAGTTGATTAAAGTAAATGAATACTAAAAAAGAACCTTTTTGTTGCGGTTTATGAAATACGCAATAATAAAATGTCAAAGATAATAAACGACAGCAGTCGCCAAAGCGGCTTTAAAATCCGTTTTTATTTCTTGCGATTTTAATTGCAAAAATTTTTTATTTTTTGGTAATGTTAATTACAAATTGTTTAATGCCATTTGGAGGAATAATAAGACCAAATTACGGGCATTATTTTTACAATACTTTTAATGCCTTTTTTAATGAAAAATCAAGGATTTTCTTTCCACCATTTTTTAAGTGCTATGCTGTATATGGTACATCAAAAATGTAATGGCATTCCGAAGTTTTAGTGTCTATGTTTAGTCAGTAAAAATGAATTTCCACTGAAGAATTCCTAACAAAACCATTTGTTATTGACTAGCAACAGAGTTGTGTTACTGTTTAACACATAAATCACACCACAGTCGGACAAACTGCAGAACCCACAACCAAACTATACTGTTCCGAAGGTTATAGCAACGTTAAATACAAATCTGAAGTCAGAATTGACCTCTTGATTCGATTTTTCGCGATATTCTATCCTAAATGTGTAAAAATCATGGTTTTTTGCATTTTTGAGGTTATGTAACAAGGCTAGTTTAATTTTTATCGCTAAACTATATATAGTTATTGAAAGTATTAGTCTTTTCTTTCAAAAACCTAGTTCGATTTATATTGATATCTTTTTTATCAATAAAATATTCGTATTTTTGAAAAATTTTAGTCCGCCATATTAAATCCGCCACCTCATATATAGTCTAGCGATAAACTTTAAACTTGCACTATTACATGACCTCAAAAATAGCGTGATTTACCTTTTGGGCTGGAGCTTTTGAACAGAATTGTATATTTTAATAAAATTTTGACATGCTGTATAACCGATAAAGGCCTACGAATCCAGGCCTGAGCAAAGAAGTTAGTAACGGACTCTCCACGAAACGCGTAGACCCAAAATTTTGGCAGGTTTCAGTTTTCAGAACTAAAACAATTTTTTAGATACTGTAGACGCAGGATTTCTTGCACTTATACGATTTTAGTGGCGAATCCGACCCTGGCTTCCTTGGTAATGTCAAAGGTTGTTTATAACCTGGATTAGTAAGACTAATTTGGTTATATAACACTCCAAGACTTCATTAAAATATACAAGTCTTTCTAATTTAATTTGTTTTTTGGGTTAATTGTTGTATAACATCATAAACTCCGTGAATTACAACCCATTTTAATTAAAACATGTCTGAAGCTATATTTTGTATTATGATTGTATTCAAATCAAAAAAATACCAACATACGATTCATAAAGTCGATATGCACATATTCATAATAAAAATTTCATAAGATTTTGTTGCTGACAATGATTTTTCCCTGCTGTAAAATGGCCCTTTTTATAGACGCGGAAAGATGTAGGGGTAGAAAAGTGTGATAAATGGTCATAAAGAGACTGAAATATTTCACAATCCGATTGGAAATCATCAGTAAGGGTGAGAAACTGCAATAGATAGTAAATGAAACAAGCGAAATGGGTCTTTGATATTTTCAGACCTTCTTGATGGAAATATGTTTTTTGGTTTCGGTGTAGAGGGTGCCGAATTTTCGACACTTTGCAGGATTTTAAATAATATTTCCAGTATATCATGAGACCGGTCGATTTCTATTTTTTTTTTTCAAGCTTTTCAAAAATTATATTGATATTTGATTTCACTAACTAATGTAAAATTTTGATTTTTTGGAAAATTCTTTTGGTACAACGTCTTGCATATTATTTAGAATAAGCTTTCAAGGTCCTTGTAATGTAATAAAGTTTGAGAGTTGAAAGCAATTTTTATTATATATTAGACTGCACATATTCTCAAAATACAAACAGTGTCTAAACTTATAAGGTAAAAAAAAACAGATAAATTAACCAATTGTAAGTACTATTGAAAAAGGTTGCCATTTTCCTGATACAGAATTAGACATATCTTGAATTTTTCTTAAGGCATTCTCATAAAATTTCTATATAGCAATTTGCTATGAGATCCCTGTCATAAATTCAGTACATAATCTGTGTTCCTAAAATAAAACGAGCGATACTTACATGAGGTTGAAGGCGCTGGTTCTACACAAGCTAGAACTCTCCCTCTATTTTCTTTCTCATACATTTTAGGCCGTGGCTGCGTAAAGGGTCCATGTTCTACTAAGTTATTATTTAATCTGGAAAATATGTCTGGATATGATTGCCCTCTTTCTGGATATCTATAAGCAGAATGAACTTTTCAGTATTTCAGAGCAGCTCTGAAAGATTTTTTGATAGCAATAAATATGTAAAATGTTTCCCAATAAAGATAATATGATTTTGATAACTTATAGCGGCCATCTTTCAGTTGCAATATTTAACATCTACTATCATTTGTTATCAGTAAGGCTTGCCATTTTATCGTGAGTGGTTTCACGTTACCACAATGTTTGAAAATTGTACAATTATTTTATCAAAATTCAAGAAAGTTTGTTGCTACTCAAAAGGTTTTTCATGCAAAATATGGTCGTCATTTCACTCAATCTGTGCGCCAAAATCGTCGAGTAATTAATAAATTAGAAAATGGGTTTACTCTTCATGATAATAAGCCAGCGAGACCACGACTTAGTGCCCGTAGTGATAAAAATATAACTGGCGTTGGGGAAAATGTGTTCATTCGGCGCTGTTCGCAAGAATTTAGGCTTTCCAGAATGACTACCTGGCGTATTTTGAGGTTGAATCTTGACCTACATTTATATAAGATGATATGGGCGCGAGAATTCAAGACAAACGACATTGTTTACGTCGGAAGTTGGCAGATTGGGTTTACAAGGCGATCGAAAATGACCCGGATTTTCGTCGAAAAATCATCTTTTCAAATGAGGCGCATTTTTGGTTAAATGGCATCATAAATAAACAAAATTGCCGTTACTGGTGCGAGTCAAACTCTCAAATAGTTTATGAATCTCCGTTACATCAGGAAAGAATCACTGTCTGATGTGGATTATAGTACGGAGGCATCATAGGGCAATATTTCTTCAAAAATGCGGATAGCCTACCGTTACTGTGAATGAAAAACACTATCGTGACGTACTAATCGAATTTTTCTTTTCGAAAATTGATTAAATTGATTCCGATGATATTTATTTTCAATAAAACAGGGCAACTTGTCAAACAGCGACCGTTACAATGAATTTATTGCGGGATAAGTTCAGTGAGCCGTTAATCTCAACAAATGGCCGATTCAATTGACAGCCAAGTGATTTAGCACCATTGGACTATTTTTTGTGGGACTATGTTAAGTCACTGGTTTATGTCAACAAACCCAAGAATATAGGTAAACTTGAGACCAACATACGAGACACCATACGTGCCATACCACCTCAAATGCTATAAATGACAAAGAATATCGAAAAAAATAAAATCAAAATGCACCATACTATCGTCTCTACTGGAAAACCCTTTATTATACGTACCTGTTAAAATATAATTGAGAAGTCTCATGAGAGATCTCATTTGACCGCATAAAACACTCTAGCATGTCATACTTCTCATAATTTCCATAATTTTGGACAGCCATCGATAATATTAAAACTTTAAAAAAATACTAAGCGCCTGAAAAAGTCTCTTTACCATATTATTTCTAACCTAATTAAATTTTCACCTGTCAAATCGTGATGGAAATTATAACGCTTTTGTTTTCCCCAGTAAGCGCAGCCTACTTGCATTTTGTACTTTGGTTTTAGTTATATCCAGTAATCCAGATTTACAGCAGTAATAAAAATTATTTTAAACCATAATTTATTAAAAGAATCTCAGAAACTTTGAAATTAAAGTTTTAAATGATATTTAAGAAGTTCCAAAAGTATTTAATAAGATATGTATTCAATATTCATAGCCTACTGTAAATTTAAGTCTGAATTTTCAAAAAAATCAAAATTTTAGATAGGGGGATTGTAAATGAAAAAATTTCAGTTTAGCCTTATATCTTATAAACAGAGAAGGCTAGGAAAATTTTGTTTGTTGCCTCTTTTGTTTAACAAAAAATAGCACAGATTCGCGAAAATTGCAGGTCTCTATCTTTAATAATAATAGAGATACCCTGTAAAAGTGTCGAAAATTGGACATTACCTAAAAATTTAGCGATTTTTTAAAAATGAGATGATCATAAATACTAATGATAAATTGAATATACTTAAAATAAATAAAAACTAAGAAATAACCGAAAAATACGAATAAATAATTTCTAACTGTAAAGTAAATAAAAGTAACAAAAATGTTTCAAATGTTTTAGGGAAGAGTCAGAAAGTAACAATGGAGATCTATTGGCAGTAGTAAATGAAACCGCACAACAAGGCTTGGCATTTCTGGGAAATCTATTTGGTTTAGCTTTCGGCAGTGAAACATCAGAGAGCGAGTCACAGTCTGAAAATCCTGTAGGTCAAAATTCAGTTTCAACAAATGAAATTTCAACAACTAGCAACCCCACATAAGTGAATTGAAAATATGTATATTGAATTATTTAATTTTTTGGGAAATTTTTGGCGTTTTAGAAACAATCACAGTAGTGTAAAAATGTATATGAGTTTGAAAAGTCACCATACTCACTCTATTTTTAAAGTTAACCAGGGTTGATCAAATACATTTTTTTAAATGTAAAAATGATCGAGTAAGTTCTTAGTGGGAATAACCAAACAGATAGCAAAATAAGTACCTATTTACATTTTATTTATTTAATTATTTATTTATAAGTTAAGTAAAATATATTTATGTATTAGACGTTCCCATCTTTTATTTCTTTCCTAAATCACTACAGTAATTTTCGGGATATAGACAACACAGACAAGTTCTTCTGTAAAAGTTTTCTTTTAGCTTATTGAGTAAAGAGACAACAATGTTAGTTTTTCATCGTTGAATTCACCTGTATATTCAGGTTTGCCGTTTTCTAAATATAAAGATGATTTCAATATTGCACTTTCCAGGTTTTATTCTAATTAGTCTTGTATGGAATATCCAGATCACCATTCAACATCTGAAAGTGCTCAGCAGTTGTTAAATGTTTTGCCAATGTTTCGGGAACCTATGTGTGATAATGACAACGTCAATTTTATAATCATTTCATGTTATTCTTAACGTAAACACAACGCCAATCCTACTTAAAATTTGATGATATTCCTGTGCTTTCACTAGCCCCAATTTTTCATATCACTTATAACATTTCATAACATACTTACTACATAGATTTGTCTAGCGTGACGTCTTATAAAATAATAAATGAACCGTTTGCTTGAAGCTAAATTGCTGCGGGAACCTGGGGGTAAGATGGGTGATAATTACCGAAAAGCGTTGGGTTGATGACGTTAAGAAGACGGCAATATAATTGCACCTTTTAGTTCGAATGACGTTAAACCCCTAAATATTTTCTAGAAATGATATAAGTTCAGCCTTCTATTTTGGTAGGACATGTTCACGTTTACGGTGAGGCTTTTTCTCTCCAGACAAGAATATTATATTATAATAATGATCAGTCCCCATAAAATAAATCTGTTTTGTGTGAGACATAAAACTACTTTCAAGGGTTAAAATAAATATACCAGCTCTTTGAAGAAGCTCACTATGTAGAGCGAAACGTCAGAAAAATTGTTGTCCTTTGTTTCTCTAATGAAAACCCTATACCCACGAAAATATTACAAAAAAGTATATATATATATATATATATATATATATATATATATATATATATATATATATATATATATAATAAAATAAAGATAGTAGGTCATTTAAGAAAATTGAGGTGAGTGTTTAACTAATCAGGTTCATATTTGTCACAGGGACTCACGCACATATTAAAGTAACTGTAATGATCGTCAAATAAACAGAAAATGTCCGGACCATGCTATGCGCCATTTTGAGTAAAGTGAGGTTATAACAACAGTGAATACGCTGTCTACCGTTTCAAGGTTTATCAGTGCTGGTTTCCTGCAATTACTGTATGTGGGAGGCATCTATTCCTAATAAAGTCAGTGTATTGCTTTGTATATGAGTTGTTTTTCTTAATATGCTTTTTTCTTTGTATATTAGACTACTAAGGTATTTGGCCCTTTGTATACATTTTTGTTTAACAGTTCTAAAATGCCAATTTAAGGTAATTTTGTGGTCTATATTTACACCTAAATATTGCTTGGTGCAGATTACTTGGTTGTTAGGTTATATAAAATAAATTTAATCCAGGGAAAAAACAAAGGTTTTAATGACAATCAATAACTTCACAACAATGACACTATTTTTTGACTTTTGACGGTTAATTTGACGTGCCAAAACGTCACTTTACCCAAAATGGCGCCAAGCATACTCCGGACATTTTTCGTTTGACAGCTCCATTACAATCTGTCATCCATTTTATTTTCAGCAATCCGTGCAGGGACTATGCTTGATGACCTATATTCTGTTACAAAATGTTTCTCTACTGTGCTACCAGAGGTCACTTTATCTGAAATTCAAATATTATTTCTCACACATCCCTTTTTTGACAGTTATTAGAAAAGAAGACATTTTCTGTGGGACTGATCTACTGCAAGATAGTTGCTAGAAACATTTTTAACTTCTTAAATAATTTTTCTTCACAATTTGTCTTTACCTATTTTGTTCTTAAGACCAATAGTGTAAATATTTCCAATACACACACACATTAAGAACCCCCCCTTCCCCGGTTAACAACATATACACACACTCATTGACGTGTCCGGGCGACTTTCCTTCAATAAGCAGTGTTCCATAAAAAAAAATACCCTGTATAATACATGCACGTGCGTTTATCAAACGTGACGATAATAATTGACCACGAAGGCAAGAATGTAGGATGATAACAATTCAGTTGAGTTTGAGATACGAGATCAATAAGAACAGGTAATGGAAAGATTTTTCATCTGCCAAGCTGCACCTGCTACGATACACCCTATAAAACAAAAGTGCAACACTACACTTGGGCTTAGCTTTGTTTTTTTTCTGTGAACGAACAATAAAGCTTCCTAAAATGTTCCCTCTGCTTCGTTATATTATAAACCTAATTAGAAAATTGTTTTGTTTTTACGATCATAGAATATTCTAAACTAGTTTTCGTAGTAATTTTATTCCAGCTACAGGCGTATAATGCATACACAACAAATGTGTGCGGCAGGTCTACGCTTCACATTACGAGAATATTTATGTTCTCTGCTAGACTAAGTGTCCCTCTGGAAATTTTACCATTTGGATTTAAATTGAATGACTATTTGTGGCTTAATTAATTTTCCCCCAAGTTGATAGGTACTTAATTTTCAATTAACTCGTAACGGTAATCGATTTTAAAAAGGAAAGGATTTATTTTTAGCCGTTGTATACAAATTTTTATTTTCCCTTGAAAAGAATAAAAACAATTTTTCTTTCTTTTTTAATCGCAGTATCACTGTCATCTATATATGTGTAAGATAGAAAAAATAATACACAATTGCTTAAAAACAGCAGAATTAATTTAACTGGGCCTTGTTATTTTGTAATATGAATTATAATTATATATTAATGTGTTTCGGTTAATAATGTCTATTTTATTAAGAGATGGCGTCAGTAATATATTTGTTGGTATATGCTAATGACATCTATGGCGTCACTAATACATTTGTTGGTATATGCTAATGACATCTATGGCGTCACTAATACATTTGTTGGTATATGCTAATGACATCTATGGCATTTCGAAAGGTAAACATACGTCATTAAAAGCCTCTTTTTTAGGTTCGAAAATGTCGAACTTTGTACCAGGAAAAGCCATTTTGCGGGGGGGAGAGGGGGGTAAGCTTATGGTAAGAATATTTAAACGCTTCAAAAGTGGTGATTTTGATATAAAAGACAAGGAACGTTTAGGTCAGTCGAAAAAGTTTAAAGATGCGGGAAGCTGTGTATTCTGAACTGATAAAACCTGGTGAAACAATTACTGGCGATCGATATCGACAACAACTGATAAAATTAAACAGAACATTGAAGAAAGAATGACAAATATACTCAGAAAAATACGATAAAGTCATTTTTTAACATGACAAAATATGTAAAAAAAAACTATTTGGAAAACCTTAAATGGAACGTCCTACCCTTCCCGCGGTATTGACCGGGTTCAGCCCCTTCCGACTAGCATTTATGTCGATCAACGCAGCACGGGCTTTCAGTACAACACTTGCATTCTTACGAAGAAGTGGAAATTGGGCTTGATGAATGGTTGGTCTGAAAAAAAAAGTTCTTTTGGCGCGGAATTCATTCTTTGACAGAAACATGGGAAAAAATCGACATTACTAACTGCAACACCTATTACCAGTGTTATTATAAAACTTCGTATTTTAACTGACTTAAAACAACAAGATTTCGGTTCTGTCTATTCTTCTATTCCCTAATTATACTAAGAGAAAAAAATGTACAATTTGTTAAATTCATTTTGGATGTTCCTATTTTACGTAGACAATTTGAACTGATTCTACCCCAAATCTTAACGCCAGTGCGAAAAGAGGTGTTTACCCCCTCCCTCCTACATGATACCGTCTCTGCTAATCTAAGATGAAATATAGCGATACAATACCCTCACCTTCAATGGACCAAGTTACAAACACAGATACATTAAGCCCTCTACAAAAAAGAATATTAAAACTGTTTGAAATAGACAACACTTCCTGTTTTTAGAAGTGTCGTATCAATATTTCTAAACTTCAAATATTGAATATCTATACCATTCAGTTATTTCGTTAATAGATGGCGCTAGAATCAATTTAAAATCGATTTATAAAAACTTCTCTCCGTAACACTTCTGCATTGACCCATTCTAATCATAAATAGAAATGGGAGGCGGCATCTAGTGAGAATGGACTTTTCTAATACAACAGTTTTATAGTTGCCTATTTCATAACCGAGTAAAATATTTGAATTACATTTAACAAAAGTTGAAATATAAGATGATATTGTTGAAAACTTATCCATTGATAATCTGATAAACAGGCAAAAAAACGGTTTTTGTATAAAACAACGTAAATATATTTTTAGTTTTATTTGGTTTAGAAATGATACGAACAGTATCATAGATAAGTCAAAACACAAGCTTTTCATGTTATTGGTTATCTAAGCAAAGCCAAAAAAAGAAAAGTGAACAAATTTTGTTCGTTATTGTCAGATTTAAACAAACAGAAAATTGCAGTGCAGATTCAATAATTCAGATTTCTTTCTCTTTTCGTTACAAAATCCATCCAAAAAGAAAATTCACTTTTATTGCTTAAAAGAAGAGATATATACATTATTCACAAGCCAAACGGCTTCGCACTCCCTCCAGGGATTATTCACTCATACCAGGCATACAAATACACCAAAAGTATGAAGCTCTGTGGGAAACCTTTCCATGTTATCGGGTCCTAGGTGACGTTGTCTGCTGTATTTATGTATGACGGTTCTCGCGGTTGCAAGGAGAACTGCTTTCTGCATAGGTTTATACAGATCCTCACTAAGGCCCAGTCCCTTGATGTTCTGCAGGAGGTTCATTGGTATCACTCCAGTTGTTGATAGTATTATGGGAATCGTTTGGACGCTGTTCATTGCCGATTGTCTTCGGATTTGGACCTCCAGATCTCTGTATTTGGCGATCTTCTCGTTGTATTTTGGCCTTAGGTTGTTGTTGTTAGGTACAACAATATCGATTAGTGTAGTTCGCCTAGAAATTTTATCTATTAGTATAATGTGTGGTCTATTATGAGCTACTGTCTGATCCGTCAGAACCGTTCGGTCCCAATATAACTTGAACTGGTTGTTCTCAAGAATAGGCTCCGGATTGTATTTGTAGTAAGGCACTTTTTCTACCTGCAATAGTTTTAACTTATCTGCTAACTCTATCTTAGCAGCTGAATCGTGTATTTCTTTATACTCGGTTGCGGCAAACGCTTAGCATCCTCCAGTTATGTGCTGAATTGTCTCCGATGTTCGACAGCCATATCTGCATTTGTCATTTTCTAATGAGGGATCTCTAATGATGAACTTCCGATAGTTCTTCGTCAGAATAACTTGGTCTTGGATAGCTAACAAGAAGCCCTCCTTTTCCGGAAACATTTGTCCTGAAATCAACCAGTAGTTCGACGCTGAGTTGTCGACATTGTCCTGATTGACCTCACTTGGATGCCGTCCATGAAGTGGCTTCTCTAGCCAGGTTTGTAACTTCTCTTGGTCTGTTTGAAGGTGAGAAGTAATATCTTGTTCCCTCAACTGTAGTGGCGTTGAATCGTCTGCCTCGCATATTGCTCGATATAGTGTGGAAGAGTCCGCTAACCTGTGGAAATATGAACGTAAGTTTATTATTTGTTGGTCGAGCTGCTTACCAATATCCACCAATTCTCTTTCTCCTTGGTGTCTTGGAAGCATTGTACGTTCAATAACACTCCGAGGGTGATGTTTTTGTGCTTTTGTTAGGGGTGTCCTTATTATGTCCCCCAGCCTATTTTTATTATTTTTAACAACACGCCCTAGAATATGGAGCAGAAACAAAATATATATCAAACAGATGATTTGTACGAAATTTTTGACAGAATGGTGAAGATTTAATATATTTCTCGATATTAACGTAGGCTTGCGAGTATTAATACTGTTGCCTATTTTTAAGATTTATGTGCATCCTATTAAACGAAATAATTTGTTTTTCCAGATAACTGATCTACTCGCTATTGATTTATTTACTAATGTAAACGGACTTAACTACAAATCGGAAAGGAAATATATAATCTGAATATTACATATGTTTAATATTGTAAAATCTCAATCTGAAAATAATTAAAATACCGAAAAAAAAACACACAACAGTCTTATATATTAATATATTAATACTCCACTAATAGTAGAAACTTAAATTTAAATATAACAAATTTATAAACAAAACAACGCTACTTACTACTAATAATCACATTTTCACAGAATAAAAATCGCATCTGTAACCAAAATGGCCCTAAAACATTATAATACTTCTGAATATAATCGCAACAAAAATAAAATCATTGCATATACTACCTAAATAATCCTGGGCTCTTTATTTAATTTAAACTAATATATTAATTAACTTTATGATCAAGACAAAAGTACTATGAATGAAAATTGTTTGTTCACCTGGACATAGATTAGGTCAACACGGTGGCACTCTGTAATAAAAACTGTGCAGAAAATTTACCAAAGAGTAGCCCAGCCTAGCATTATTTTAAGTGAAAAGTGTTATGCATCTTCTTTACTTTATCTATCTTTAAATGTTTCTTATTTTGATGCACCACAGCGTCATCTATATTATATTTCACCGTATAAAAGATGTCTGAATGTTTTGGAACTTTTATACTAGCTATCTATATTATACATATTACATCTTGTACTTCTCGACTAATCAGAGCGCTCTGCTTTGTATATATCGTTTTTAAGAGAATATCCTTCCCCATAGAATAGATTAAATTAAAAAAAAATGAAAGGTCCGACATAAGTTTCCAAAATGCTAAATACAATAGTGAAAGAGAGAAGGCATACAAATAACTGGATTCTAACTTATAGAAAAAATAGATCCCTAATATATTCCACAATTTTTCGTGTTAGCAAAATTTCAATATTTAATATTAATTGCTCTATTTTTTCTTTCACATTTTTGTTTTAGTAACGATATTCTTATAATTAAAACTAATTTTTGATCTTCTAAAAGTTCAAATCATAGTAAAATTTGTTATCTCTTGTTAAGGAGATCTGTTCGCTGCAAGTGAGCCACATGGCATGGTGGTATAATTCAAAGGAAACTGTCAAGCTCCTAAGTTCCCATAAGACTCTGTACCGTACAATTTTTTACATATTTGAAAATTGAATTAGCAAAAATTGACATTACACATTTAATTGAAATTCCACGATAGCATACATTAAAACTTAAACTATTATAAAAAAAATTGATATTCATTTAAATCTAATATTTTTTGTTTAATATTGGCAACGATTGGATCTCCTTAAAGAACACTAATTTCACACCGTAACGGCATGAGAAAATTAAAGTCAAAAAATGAAATGACTTATTGAACTTCACTGTTAACGCCCTCTTGTGAAAATATTTCCTACTAACTAAAATAAATCAATGTAGACAGCATATAAGTTTTTAAAACCTTCACACATACAGTAACGGAACTAAAATTGATTCAACGAAAATAATTATCAAATATTTTTTTACATTTATTACTATTTAATTCACCTTTAACAAAAAAATTAATTTTTCCTTTCCAAAAAAATTATTTTACTAGATATGAGGTGAAATAGAATCCCACAAATTGTCTACCTACTCGTATGTAACCACAAAATTAAAAAATATATATACATCTTTAAGCCACTTATTAGAAATATAGATAAATTTATTTATATATAGTTATAGAACATATAATAGGCATGGAATATGATAATGTATTAACACCTCTTTTGGTTACATTTTTTTCCCAAAACATTCAGATGTCTAATATAAGAAAAAATATATTGCAATATGATTTTATTTATTGTATGGAAAGAAGAGGAATGATAAGTAAATTAAATATCTAAAATATAACTGCATATATATTTTAACAAGCGTTTTAATGCTGATATCCACCATTCTTGTTCCAGTTGTATTAATAAATATTTCAGATAACCATACTTGCAAAGCAGTTCTAGTTTAGCAACAATCCTGTGGAATAATTATATAAAACAGTACAAAAATAAAAAAACGTTCCCAAAATGTTTTGATTATCAGTCTCAAAGAACAACTTTTATTATACAGTGCCTGTGAAATAGTTTGCACCATAGGAAAAAATTTTTATTTCTTTAGGTTTTAAAAATTTTTGTAGTTTGTTTTTGCATAACAGAAACCCAAAATATTTGACATATCGCATTTGTTTCAATACACAAAAATCATTTAAAAATTTCGAAACGTCCGAAAATTACATTATTTGTTCGAATATAAACAAATGTTATAGGAAAAAGTATATGGATATTTTAAATTCAAAGTTTGGTAAAAAAATGTTAACGTTTATTTGTCTCCCATATTTTGCTAAAAAGAAATACTGTATTTCTTTTTCCGGTGTATATTTATCTAGAATTATACAAGAATGACATTTATTCAGTAATTTATGTCGTAGAAAGCCTAAAATTTGCCACTGTTTAGAAAACAAGCTTACTTGGAAATTTATTTAGGTTTAAGAATAAGGATAATATAGACCAACTTTAAGAAACTTCAGGGAAAATTTTGTTAAAAAAGGGAATTTAAAGAACATAACCTGTGCCACATTTAAAACTAGTGCTATTTTCCTCTTTTTACTCATTATGACTACGAAATAAACTTTTTTAGTACACGCAAATACGAAAAGAGTCCAAGAATATTGTCTCAATGAAATTATTTAAAAAAATAATATACCTTATCAAAAAACAAAATTTTCCCCTCTTTCACATGAGAGTATTGGTTTTCACCTAAATTCAAGATAAATATACAGTAAAAAACTTCTTTTTTTTAACAAAATATAGGAAAAATTAAAGTTAAAATTTTTGTATCAAGCTCCGGATTTAGAATACCCCCATAGAAATACAAATAACTTTTTTTATGATATCTGCTTATATTTGGACAAATAATGACATTTCCGGAAGTTTTTAAAATTTTTAAATTACATGTGCGGATTCAAGCAAATGTGATATGTCAAATATTTTAGGTTATTTTCTGGTTTCTAATTATGCAAAAGTAAACTACGACAATAATTTTTTGAAAACTAAATGAATAAAAAATTTTTCCATGTGGTGCAGACTTTTCCACAGGCACAGCATATTATTTTAAAATGATTACAATTCATTTTTGAAAAATTTATTTTCCCTATGCTGGTTTAGTATTTTTCTCATATATGACAAAACACCCAATTTGTGTAGATTAGAAAACAAGGATACTACACTTTATTGTAATTAAAATAGGAGCTGCGCTTCCGCATTATGACTATGCTATTTACAAATTACAATATCTCTGAATGCTTTTTATTTAGCTTCGCCTGCAAAATTCTTATTCATTGGCTTCCTTTCAAATATAATCATCTACAAGAGGCAAATAATAATAAAACTGTCTGATGAATGTTGAATATCAGTCGGGATATTTTAAATAAAATTGGGCGTTTCTATACTTGTATTTTTTTCCAATTTTTATTGGACATGATATCATTTTTGGTACAGGTACAAAAATGGCATGCACAGTGAGGGTTATTCGTTATTTTACATGCAATAAAATAAATACTTTAAATAAATAAGGAAACATGAGAACTATTTTTTATGTAATCAAACGCTATTGCTAAAAAATTATCACAACCTATTTTGATTTTTTACTCTCTGAATTTAACCTAATAAAATTAGAATTTAACTCCAAAATGGCCTGTATTAAACGCTGCTAATTTATCAACTTTAAGTAGATAAACTAGATTTAATGCGCTCACTGAACATTTCAATGAATGCATTAAATGTTCGAATATATTTTGGTTGCGACATATATTGTACAGCTATATTAGTACTATTCATTATCCAAATCAACCATCATATTTAAATGCATAACGCAAATTTTACGACTCTGAAAATAATATTATTTACGTCGAAACGTCGAGTACTAATTAAACAAAAACCACAAAAAAAATATATATTAACAAATATTGCAAAAGTTTGACTGATTTTAACGAATATATTACAGTCAATTTATTATAGGCCTTTTATATGTCGTTTCCACAATCTTTTTCAAACAAGGATCAATTTCACACTCGCCATTTTATATTTTTGGCAATGTCGTTGCAATTTTGAATATTTTTCAAAATACGAACAAATAACACGGGAACTAACACAATCATTCACTTATTTATTTTTAATAAATAGAAAACAATAAATTAATAAACACTACAAAAAACGAGAAATAGTTATTTATTATACAGGGTGCCCATTTAATATTTCAGTATTCAATTGTGTGAATTTGGCGTATAAAGGAGATGCGCGGATTCCCCCTACGATAACTTTCTTTCGCTTGCGATCACATACCCCTCCCCCACACAAGAACTTTTTTGTTACCGGAAAATCTACAAACAAGAATTGTATAGAGCCATAAAGCATCTATTGCTTCATACAAAAAATCATAACTGGTTTGTATCCTCGTAAAATTAGCAAAGCATAGATAAAAATCGGCCATCCTTTAATAGCAATTTCTGCGAACCTGTTGGAGATAAAGGCAAACAAGTTGGACACAGGGTATTTCATGTATAAAAATTACATAAAACAGAATTGAAAATATCAATATTTATATAACAATTCTGGACATCCTGCATAAAAAAACTAAATATTGGAATATTGTGTGATAAAATGATACTAAGATTTCTCACAAATTTTGACAAAAAAGTCAAAAATGGTGGTGTGGGTATATTAAAACTGAAGTCGCATTTTAAAGCAAAAATATTTTAGGGTTGAATAAAATAAAGTGGGTCGTTTCATGAAAAACAATTATATATCATGCTTTTTTGGGCCATCTGTTATTAGCTAAATTATGTTTAAAATGTACCGCTTTTAACCCCACTACAACTCAAAATGTGAAAGTTTTCATCAATTTAACGAGATAGTCACAATCGAATACCAAAGAATTTTATTTAATGGACTGTATATTTAATTTTCTCTAAATTAATTTTAATGAATCACTTCGAACAAAATCTGCTACGAATATGAAAATTGTGGAAAATGTGAGATTGATATTTACCAATAAATATTTATTTTTAGCAATAAGCGTTGATTATCCCAACAAAACATTTCAAAAATTTAGTATTGCTTAGCCACAGTTTCTTTCAAAAAACTTACAAAAGCAAATTAAATAACGGAACTTTTTATGACGTTATTATTCTTACTATGGGGCGGTTGAAGCAAATCACAGAACTGCAAAAGAGCCTCCCTTAACGGTCTCGAAACTTGAGTCGATGTCGTAGTGGTACATTCTACTAAATATGGATACAAAGCGATTAACTGTTCCCAAGCCTTATTGTCATCTAAAATGAGACAAACAGCATATAGTAAAGAAAAATGAGGGTGGGGGTGAATAATACATACCTTTCACTGCAGTAGACTTCTTCATAGATATAATTAAAGTAGTCAAAGCCTTAAGAACAAAAGAGATTTCTGATAAACGGTATCTAAAATTAAAAAAATAATAATAATTCCGAAAATTAATTTACAACTAGATAAACATAGTTCGCGAGTCCAAGTGTACCCACTTGCGCTTAGTGTAAAAAAATTAAAATATTCACCAATCACCAGATTAACCAAAAGAAATCACCATATTAGGTGAAATTTCACTATACCTGGCATCACTGGTCTTCAGCACGCATTCGCATCGCTGAGCCTCGCAACTTTAGGGAGAAAAAGACTATATCCTGAAATGTTTGCCTTGTAATGGAACAACTATTAATTATTTTACACTGTTCAATGTGAACTATATTCCGTTAAAATGAATAATTAAATAATCACTCTGTGAATAGATTTCTCGTGGGAATAGGATAGTTATGTTTTTTTATCACTACCCAAGAAAGTGTAAAGGAAAAATAAATCAGTTATCGAAATAAGCCAGTTAATTTATGAAGACGTAATAAGACCCTCTTAAAATTGCCTATAAATCTGTCTAAGTAATCCTGCCCTGGTTATGTAAATAAAACCGAAAGATAGGGGAGGTTTATAACACATGGTATATGCACAAACCGTTAAAATGTCTTAGAATATTGAACGATTTTCCCATTATTAGGAAACAAAAGAATGATCAAATAAACTCACTATAATAGAAATATATCGTTTGGCCATTTGTAAAAAGAGTTTTTTTAATCACTGTTTTTTATATTCACAAGAAGTAACGAGTTAAGATGTTTATTGCCAAAACAGCCAAGAAAAGTTTTTTTACAATCTTTAACATATATTCTTTTCGTTATAGGAAGACGTAGGTTAGTTTGTTTTACTACTCTGTTATATAAAAATTAGGATTTAGACGCTGAGGCCAATCCAGGAATTAAACATCCGGTATAAAATAGCTAACGCCCTCAGCACGTAACGATCGAAACCTTCGAACTTTAAGGGAAAGAAATTGACGTTTATAGGGTTCCATCGGCTAATATGGGTACAAATGGGACTCAGAGGGGTGTCGAGGTGGTGTAAGATTCGAAGACACTCATTTAAGGAATAGTAAATTTTAGTCATATTTTGAATGTCGTTAGAACGGTACCGTGAGTACCAGTGCCGTAGAATAATTACGTCACGGGTATAATCGTCGGGAAAGAAGGTTATCTTTGTTTAATTTGGGAAATTAAGGGATTATCGTGTGTTATTTTAGTGGGGTATTTCGCGATTTTCATACGGTTCGATTAAGTAATATAAATAACTGTTTTTTCGCGTTTTATTTCTTATTTTTTTTTGTTTAATATTTTATTAAGCTATTTATACGTGTTTTTTCAAAATTGGGTTTTACGTTTTGGTTAAAATAATGGCCGAGAAGAGCAATTATGTTACTTTTTCCTTACTGTTGTTAGTTTTAAGGTTCTCATTGTTCGTTTTTCTATTTATTTTTGTTAATAAACTAAGTTGTTTTGAGAAACTTCTTTTATTTAATTTAATTAAAAAACATTCTCCCGAATTAAAGTGCGGACGTACTTCCGTGTGAGCTGTAAACAAGAGAAGTCATCGGTCCAGCGAATTAGCAACACTGCCTGAAATTCTGAGTTACGGTTGTGGTAAGTTTTAATAACCGTAGTTGTTTGGTACTAAAGCTACAAGAGAGAAGATGCACGACCAGACTTCCAGAGTGCCTTTATTACTGTGAATTTTAATTATAGGTTATCAAAATAGCTACTAATTAATATAGGACATAAAATGATTATAGATAAAATGATTAACGCTACCTCAATATGTCACTAGCAGGAGTCTACAATCAAATTCTGTCACAGCCACTCCCTTACACCAAGTGCAAGTCTGTACACCGGGATCTGCAGTCTATTCTTTATATGTTTGTGTGGACATATTAAACTGCTATTATGTAATTAATTATGACTAAATAACTCACCTAGGTAAAGGACATTTTCCACTCAATTTCTCGTCCTCAATATATTTTTTCAATACCTCTTCAAACCGATGCAAAAGAGAAGTTACAGCTAATTGTCCCGCTAACCCATTACCTTTTTCGTCGTTGTTCACAACAAGACTATTATAGTCTCCGTCTATAAGCGAAAATTGGAGCAAAGTCTCGAAACAAGTCTTGGCAAAGTCTTCCCTCAGCGTCAATTCAACATCACCGTCATTCTTGACGTTAGTAGCCGAATGAATAGAACCTTTATTGAGGAGTATTACTACTTGCATTATGAATTCCTTTGGAATACTATTTGAGTATGGAAGCACCTCAGTTCGAAGGAGCTCTATGATTTGACAGTCAGTTTGTTCATCTGAAACCATTTCATCTAAGCCTTTATCTCCTGGACTTGGGGCACAGCTAAATAGGAAACAAATATATAATTTTTATAAAATTTTAAATCAGTACAAGAAACTATTTTTAACTTACTTGCTAGGAAACAGAAAATCATTTAAAGTCTCGGCTAGCTCGCTCCACATTTTTGAGAACTGATTTCCATGAGATCTAGCAACTTTTAAGCCAACTTTCAGTACTGTTATTAAGCTACTTGCAGCTAGTTTCCATACACTTCCAGAAGCACAATTATATTTTAGAGCCAAAGGTGTGTGCAGGGTAGCTATAATTTCTTTTAGTATATTCCCATTGATGACCTCACTGGTGTCAGCAGTTTTTTCATAAAGACCAACTACCATATTAGTTGCTTTTTCCCCAAATGGTATATAGTTCATTGTGACCCAGTCAGATACTTTGGTGTGTTTATTTTCCATTTTGGTGTAGCTAGGTAAGGAGCATGTAAATTTCGAAAATACTAATAACAGTCTAAATATTTCAGGAATCATTTTGTTGTTATTTCTTTGTAGTGCTTCTTTTTGCAAAAGTTCCATGGCATGGAGAACGCCGTCGTGAAGAGGCGTTAAGCTTAAATCAGATGACACAGAAATTATATAAGGAGAAGTTTCACCAAAAACTGGAACACACACAGCATTTGTTAATACCACTCCAAGCTGACTTAAATCTTCCAATGTAAAATTAGTCTTTATATGTTGAAATACATTTGGAAATATTTGGACCAAAGCTGTCAAAAATGTTTGACTTGGAAGGAAGTAATCTTCACTGTTGTGATTCTCACTACCTTTTGCTGAAATTGTGACCTCAGTGCCAATTTTAACCCAAATTTTCCATGCGACAGTCCAAATTTCTTTGTCTTCCAAGGCAGTCTTATTATCACCATTTTGGCTTTTACTTAAAAATAATATTTCTTGGAATGATTTCAGAGCAGCTATGCTGACTTCATTATTTTTGCTTAAGGCGGCATTCTCGATGAATTCCAACAATATAGACCAAGCTCTTGGGAAATCTCCTAAAGCTTGCAACAGCTGTCTTTTAGTATTAAAGACTCTCGCTACTCCTGAAAGAGTAAGAACTTGAGTTTCCGCCCATTGTTTCTGAGCAGTATTTCTAGAATGATGGATCAAAATATTGCCTCCTGCATCAACCTTCTCGCTGCTGGCAGAGTTCGATAACCTTTTTACTTTATCCAAAAGGGGAAATAAGACCTGCCAAATCATAACCTGCCAGGTAGACTGTTTTAAAAGCCCCCCATGTGCTGAAATAGTAGAAAATAGTGTTTGGCCGGCAGATTTTCTTACTGCTGGGCGGCTGTCTACACATAATTCTCCTAATCTTGCATAAAGACACATCCAAAGTTTATCAAAACTGGGCATGTCTAAAGTTCCTGGAAAATCTGGTAATACTGTTGAGTCATCACCCAAAGTTTGACTTAATTTTCCTTGATTTTGATGAAAATAATCAGATATATTCCACTAAAATCAAACGAATTTTTAGCTACAAATATAAAGTGACTTTCAGCATCTTACCATTAGACCTACGGAAGTAAGAGATATGTTTAATTCCTGTGTTTGAGATCCAAACTTTGCTACAGTGTCGACACACTGAGGCAAACATCTCCAGGGCATTACTGGTAGAAAGTCTGTTATCACTAACTGAAGACACTGAAAAGCTATTCTGATTAAGTTTTCCCTAAAAATGCATAAAATAAATTGTTTGAAAAGTTAAAACTACTTGAAAAGAAAAATGTAAATTGAAACGTTGGATAAGATAGGTTCTTTTTGGCAACCTTGGAAGGTACCCTACATATCTCGCTTCGCACTTAGTTTAAATAATTTATGGATATGATGACAAGGTGAAAACTAAAACCCAAAAAATAAAATTTTTATAAAAAAATTAAACTGACTCCCAAAAAAGCGCTAACAAGCGAAAAAACAATATTAATTTTCATATAAAATTGAACATTTTGAAGTCGGCGCCAAATTATTACTAAAAGAAATAAATAATTATCAACATGAGATACATATAATGTGAATCACTTACCCATGTTGATCATTCACAGCTCCAATAATACCCAAAATCAAAGGCCATCCATGAGACAACGTCTCACCATTACTATGCAAAATTTGCAATACACACTCCAGCTGTCTTTGCCGAACATCTCCATGGGGTACTGAAGACAGTTCATATAGAGGACCCAAAAGCAAAGTTTGGAGTTTTTGGTTCTCTTTGAGAGGAACAGCATGTTTATGGTGAAGAGCAGATTTAACTAAGTATGTAATGGCTTCCACACCCCATTCACGCATTCGAATGTGAGGATGATGACACACTTCGAGTAAATGGTTTGTTAGAGGCCTCCATAAAACTTCTATTCGAGACATGTTTACTAAACCTAGGGAAATATGAATGTTTAAAAAGTTTACACACCAATATCTTTGTTTAAACCGTTTTTAACTAACCCGTTTCAAGTAATTTAGCCACAGCAAACAGTGACGGTTCCCTATTAGAATAAGCAAGTTCCATGGCTTCCTGTGATAGTTTACATAAAGCGTTTATTAAATGGTGTAACGCTACATCATCCAAAAACTCGCTAGATTCAAAAAGCCTACTTAACATTGTAGACAACACTGGAAGATCAGCCATTACAGATGTTGTTATCACCGCGTTGGTATCTGACGAGGTTCTGCCTGCCTTTAAACTACCTCCAGTAGATGGTTTAAGACCTACAAATAAATATTGTATTGTAATTATAAGTTGATTTTTGCTTGCTTTCAAGAAAATTACCTAAAATCCACACTAAATGTTGTAAAGTAGTCAAAACCAAGTGCCAAGAAGTTCCTAAAATGCTCCCATGACAATGTGCTAAACTTAAAAGTGCTCTCATTGACTGCAAATTCTTGGACGTTAGCATCACTGGACCTTGCTGGGTACCTGCAGGTACTGAGGAGGTCGGCAACGGGGTTCCAACTGCTACAACCTGTTGTCGAAAATCATGTTCACCATATTGCATTAAAATATTTTGGACATCCCCTACTTGACCCTGTCTTAGACTGACGCCAGAACTAATAGTATTCAATACGGTCAGTGCATAGTGAGGCGGCAGAGAAGACTTGCAAATTGCTGTGATAAACGCATCTCTTGGTGTCTGAAGATCCAGTAATCCACAAAGAGACGTGTAAGTTTGCATAGCCTTCAGAACATTTTCAGTAATTGATTCATCAGTACTAGCGTCTACAAGAGGGCTTAAAGCAGCTAGAAGTCCACACCAACTAGAATTGATCAGTTGACTATTAAGTTCCTTGGCATTTTCTTTCTTTGGAGGTTCCTCCTGTTGATCAGGCTGTTTTTGAGGGCTTATGGTAATTTGAAGAGATCTGATGATTTCCATTAGGCAAGCATAAGCCACCGATATTCCATAGCCATCGGGAACAACGGGTGGTTCTACTTTATCAAGCATCTCCAAACTAACAAAAAAAATAGTGTCAAAATTGTGGTTGCAAAACTGTAAAACAAACTTACTATGTAGATTTTGCCTGTCCAGTGGGAAATGTAGCTACAAGAGGAAGCCACACTCCTCTTAAGAGAAAACCAGGTTGCGGAGATATACCTGGACCAGCAGGGGGTCCCCCTAGAAAAACTGATGGTTGTGCTTGACCGACAGGCACTGAAACATATATTGATATTTTAAAGTTATTTATTATGTTATTGATATTTTAAAGTTATTTATTATCTTAATACCATAATATATATAACAGTTCCCTTACATTTTAAGGAGGTCCAATCGCTGTCGATGTTAAATAAAAAATACTAGATCATAATGAAAATCAATTTTTTTATAAGTGGTTATTTATTATCATTGTGCAATTTCGATTAACTTGTTGAGAATTCAATTTTAAAAAATACAAAAATTTGGAAAAACAGAATCTTGGCACTTTCCTGTGAATTGGCTTCATACATTATTGGTAAAAATATAGGGAAGTACTTATGGATCCCCATATTTTTCACGGGGTGTGTAGACATCATCTTCACTGAAGATATTCAAAAGGATTTTAGGTGACTCACCGCCAATACTCTTATGTTATGACAAATATATTTTTTTTATTTCAAAAGTTTTTGTGTTGTAGTAAGTTTCTTTTTAGAACTCATAATCCTTATAAAATATTTCTATATTCCTTTATGGGTTCTAGACTTCATTTAACTCATGTGCAGCAAATGGAGCTTCTTAATGTATATTCATGAGTACCAAAAATTTGCTGATAAATTTCCAAATGTTTTAAAAAAAATATCTTGCAAATTATACCAATTGTTCAGAAAATGAATTAAATCATAACCTAAGCCTTTTTGCTTAATAATGTCATTAGTGTTTTCAATTATTACTTAAACCCAGTATTGTAAATAAAATAGGAAAATATACTTTACTTACATCCTGATCCCATATGTAATTGTTGACTTACAAAAAGGGATTGTACATAAGCACCTAAAGAATTAACTATATCCTGAAAAATACTGGTAGTATGCTTGTTAAGATCATAACATTCACAAAATGAGACCAACAGTTCAGGCTGAATTGTCATTCGGTGCAAAACTTCAAGAGCTAAAGATCTTTGCCATGTAGGTTTATCTGGATCTAAGAATTTCACTATTAGAGAAAGAAATATTTCACATTCGGTTACCTAAAATTGGCAGAAAATGTTGGATTAGTTCAATCAACGTCAAAAATCACCAGAGAAAACTTACCAGAAGACTATGATATTTTTGTATCAGTATGGAAACAACCCTTAAGAGTCTCATACTTATTGGAAAATAGGGTTTTTCAAATGAAGTTGCTTGCTGTACACTGCTAGGAACATTACTTCTATATTTTATATTTGGGGAAAACAGCTTTATTACCAATGCACATACTCTTTCTTTAAGTAAAAAGCTAAATTCTGGAAACTAAAACATATATTTAATTAATTTGATTTGAAAAAAGATAAATCTACTTATCTTTTCAATTTACCTTATAAAATACTGCATAAAACTGAGTCAGAACTGATTCTAACAAAGCTAATCCAAAGGTTCTGGTCATTTCAGTCATTCCAATAAGCCAATAAGGTTGATCAGCATTAACTAATTGCACTAAGTCTTGAAATAGGAGGTATGCATCCCCTGCACATGGAGGTAATCCTTTTGGGGGGCTTCCACTAGGTGCCTTAAGCTCTTCAAAGTTAACTGGTAATTTTTCAGGTCTATTTTCAATCTTTGATATTTGTTCATCCTCTGCGACAACTCTTTCAAAGACAAGATATACCAGCTGCCGTACTGTAGCACCAGCAGTATTGATTGTTGTCGAATTTTTGGCAAAGTGTAAACGGAAACATAATACTAGAGTCTAAAATATACAAATTTTTGTTACAAACCAATCATTTTTTTATTAAATTACTGTTAACTTACTCTGGCCAATGTTTCACCATGGACAACTGTATTTGTTGTGAGAAGTAAAAGTACTGATTGCAAAATTCGCACTTCTTCAATGCCAGATTCCATAAGTGACCAAAGAGCATCAGTGACATAGACTGCTCCCTTTTGATCAATAAGTTGATTGGTTATTAGCTTTTGCATTACTTGCAAACAGATCTAAAAAGGGGGAATAGTAACAACTTGGATAATGGTTTCAAAAGTTCTATTTGTTTAAAATTTTGCGCTAGGGAAAAAGCATTGAAATTTGCGAGATAGTGGCACTAAATTAGAAATATTTTCCAAACATTTTGTTAACTTTTAGTAGAGTTGTCAAAAAATTAAATTTTTTATCTACGAGGCAAATGTGTCACGTTTAATGTTGCCTTAATTGGAAAAAAAGGACTATGTTTCGAATCTGAAATGATATTAACAATTTTTATAAAGGTTTTAACCACTAAATATTTGTTTAATTTTTTTGTATAATGAGGTCACAAAGAGTATCTTAATAATCATGTTTGAACTTTAGCAGAAACATTGAAATATGCAGAAAAAGTCAATCTTCACTTATTATACATCTTTCATATAGATGACTACTTGTATCTTCAGCGACTCGATTAAATTAAGAATAGTATGTTTATACTAATGGCTCGAAGCCAAACTGAAAGTGAAGCAGCTCTAAAAAAATCTTAAACATACCAGTTTTTTGTGGCAACTTAAATCTAGGTTGAAAATCTATTTCAAGCCACTGGAAAACTAGTTACTTTGCATTCGTCTGAACCTAACCTCAACAATGACTACTTGTGGAATATTTTGAAGTATTTTTGTCACATAATGCAAATAAATTGAACTTAAAGTAAAAACTAACTTCCTTCATTTTTATAATATACAAAAATAAATAAATATTTGTCTCAAAACCTTAACCCAAAACCTACGAAATGTTAAAATCATATGTCCAAACCATCATCAATCTTTTTAAACCTAGCTCGAACCTTTTATATCGCATTTCAAAGTCACTTTAATCAATAAAGTCAACCCTATTTCATTGGCTTGACTTGAATTATTCAAGTCACTTTCAAGTGCATTTATTTTGATTTTTTCAAGTAGCTTCTAAAAACTACTTGAAATCAAACTAGCTTCAAGCCATTGGTATAAATTTAGTGATATACTAGTTGTGATGAATTAAAGATGATGGGAGGATAAAGATATGTTTTTGGAGTATATATTTTTTTAGGGTTCGCATTGTTATAACAAGCATTTTATTTTAGTATACAGATATATCTATACTTCTGCTTATCAGTTTTCATGATAAATATTGTAATTTATAATTTATGGTACACAAAACATTATCACTGACAAAAAGAAAATGCTTTAATAGTGATATATTTATCTTTTCTAAGAATATTTTCGATGAAAAATGTGAAAATTTAATTGATATATTAAAACATTAGTTGAATAGATGGAATAGAAATCTTGTTTTCTAAAAAAGTTTTTTAATGGATGGAACAGAGTTCTTATATAATTGTATTGTTGGCACTCTAAGGAATAATTTTTCCTTGAGCTGTTATTTCAATTTATTGAATATGTTATTTTCCAGACTGATTTGAATTAGTAACTTATGTATGTGGTAAAAATGATCTAATTTCATTAACATACTAGACTACATATGAGTAAAATGTCTGAGCAAGAATTTATGCAATCATATAATCACTAACATATTTTACGGACTATAATTATTCATTAATTGTGTTATTTGTGGACTAGTCAGTTTATAAATATTTATCGTTACAATTCATTTTATTCTAGTAATAAAATTGAAGCAAGAATTAACATTATTTTATACTTACTACAGTTGAATAAGTTTAATTTAAAATTTTATTAATATAACGAACTCACCTTTATGAGTTTTACATCTTTCGTTTCACAACCTTGAGATATTGGGTAAATTATTTGGTTTACGAGATAGTAGACATTTGTTTGAGGAGATGAAGCTGAACCTTTTAGTTTTCCTATAGCTTCTTCACATGCCTACGAAAATAACATAAGAACTGGGGAATTACAGGAAGGTCATAATAAAACTATTTACCTCTTTGACTTGGGGGTATTTCTTCTTTGATTCTGAAGCTAGATTTTTGAAATCAACCTGAAGGCTTTCAACTAAGGATGGGGTCAATTCTGCGTTGTTTATTCCTCCCTCAAATGCCATATTATTTATATTAATTAATTAATTACTTAGAATGTTACAACACGTATTGATAAAAATATTGAGGTGAGCTGGCACCTGTCAAATTGTCAAATAAACCAAATAGTTTATAGATTTCAACATAAACTCAACATAACACTGTTTTATAGATACTAGATTTATGGTGCCTGTTTAATAAAAATTAATCACGTCTATTTATTTAGAATCGTCATGTTTTGAAAAATCGGCTAATAGGTCTATCAATTCATCGAAATAAAATACAACACTGAAGTTAGCTGCGTTTGTTAACCTCAAATTTCTCCACTACGCAAGAGCAAAAAAAAAACAATTAACCCATTCTGTTAAATAAGAAGACACTCCGAGTGATTAGGAATATTCTGTCTTTTTTTCTAAGTTAAATAAAAAGAGAAAAAACTACATAGAGAACCGGTTGCACACGACCCGACTCAATCATATAGAGCATACATTTTTAAATATACGAAATAAGATCCTTACCTAGGTAATAAGATATATTTGAAGATCTAATTATAGTATTTTGAAAATTCTTCCTTGCGTCAATCCAACAAGTCTTCATTAATGGGATTATCTGGCTGGATGCTGAAAAGCAAGAGGCCATGGTAACTTAAAAAAAAAAATAATGGGACTATCCATAGTTATATAGCAAACTACCTTAATTTCCGAGGCAGACGCGTGGGAGAGGGGGCGATGGTGGTGATGCCCCCTCCCCCCAAGAGCTTTGAATTCAGAAAAAAAAACTCGTCTCCCTGCTGCGCTGGAAATATGGATCTCGGTGAACCCCGGTTAGGTGATTTTGGTGGCATAGGCTTATGGCACATTGAATTAATTCTGTTAATTCGCTTTCGCTTGTCATCCTGTAATATGTTGTAGACGAGTGAGGTGGAGGCAATTTGGACCTTTTCTTTGCTCTTGAGAAAGGCTGGATCCATCCCTGCCTTATTTAAATAATAGATGAACGGAGTAACTGAAAAAAAATAGACTCTATAATTTAAGCGTAAGTGCAATAACCTATTTTTAGGCTATAGTGTAAACCTGCCTTAATTCTAAGGTTTCATATTTCTTTGTTAGAGGTCACTAGCAGTTCTATTGTCTGGTGATGCATGCTAAAGATATATATATATATATATATATATATATATATATATATATATATATATATATATATATATATATATATATATATATATATATATAGCATCGATATTTTTCAAACATTAAATATCGCATGTCGATATATGAAATAAAAATATCGCCATTTGGATATGTTGGTCATTTATTAGATCGGTTTTTTCGTTACATTTATATACATACAAAGACAACATACATTTTTAGAACAAGGAGATATAAAGGTATATTCTTTTGATTAATTATCACTTTCAGTTCTGTCGCTTGAAGTAATCATGATCACTTCAGCCCAATGATAAGTAAATGCATATTCAAAAGAACATGAAGTTATCAGTTTCACTTTGTTCACTTTGATCAATTGATAATTACTCAAAAGAATACAGCGTATATGAGTAAAGATATAAAACAAATAGCGATTATATAGATTACTGTTTTGTCGTTCCTGTATACAAAAATACGTTCAAGGCCCATTATGTAATGATTGGCAACTGAACCAAGCAAAATTGTTTACCCCTTCCAACTTCCTTGAACTGAACCAATCAAATGCAATAGTTTATAAAAACTTTCTTATTCTGGGGTTTAGAATTGTTGCATGCCAGTAGTACACTCTATATGAAGATAGAAATAAAGTATTTACCAAAAATATTAAAAATCAAAAATGAACCTAAAGAATTGTTACAATGTTCATTTTTATCAGAAAAAGAAAATATTAGAAATTATGTTATTATAATACTTTATACTGCCTATGTAGGTTACCGTACTTGGTACTTGTTTTAAAGATAGTTTTATAAATAAAAAAAAAAATATTTTCTTTTATTATTAGGATTTATTTTATGTAAAACTTATATATGTTTATTGATCAAAATGTAAACCACATATTTATTTATAATTATTTTTGACCAAGCTTGATCAAACTATAAAAGCGAATATTAAATGTCAGACATCGTCTTTTTCAATACTAAAATTAATCCTTCACCATCGTGTCAAGAACTATAAATTTCGCCAAGAATAAATAAATCCACAAATTTACTTTCTAATTACCGTTATTAAAATATTTAAAAGTGCAATATCTTTGTGATTTCATCTTTTAGCCTTTCTTTGAGTTTATAACGAACTTTTGAAAATCTGTTGATTTCTTTTTTAAATCTGCTGAATTCGACTAATATTTTTATAGTCCAAGCCATAGGTAAAAATTATGCTGTTTTTGACGTAAATTCTGAGATGGATTGGACCTATCCAGGGCCCCTATCCTCGAAAGTGTGATGTGAAAGGTGATGTGAATGGCGATGTGAACTTTTTTACAGTAAAAGCCGTATTCTTGAAAAGCCAATGTTGCCAGATATGAACGTGCTAAAACCCCAGAATTAAATTTTTAAATTAATCGTAAAAAGTAAAAAAAAATAGTGCTGTTGTTATTTTTGTGAAGTTATTAATTGCCATTACAATATTTCTACTTTGCCTAGATCAAATTTATCTTAAATTGACACTCTAGAACTGTTAAACAAAAATGCATACAAAGAGCCAAGTACTTCCAGATTCTAATATATAACGAAAGGGATATCAAGAAAAGCAGCACTCATATATACAAAGTAATATACTGACAGTAATTGCAGAAAACCAGCACCGATAAACCTTGAAACGGTGGAAATTACAACTCTACGTAGTATGACTAAAAGCCATCATCCCTATCCACTATGGAAATTATCCAATCAACTATTTATTGTATGAATTCACAAAGTGTCCAGCCTCTTACTGCAAGATGTTCTGTCCTGACAAGTAAATTTGAAAGAAAACCTGAAACTTGAACAATAATAGTGAAACTGTTTATGACCAGGGACCGAAACCAAAGGCCAGACAGAAGACGTCCATTAAAAATACTGGCGGATCTCACATTGAACTTTAAATATATATATATATATATATATATATATATATATATATATATATATATATATATATATATATATATATATATATTATTTTATAAAGATTTGTAGAGACTTGAAGATCAAATGTACCATAAATAAGGTTTTTATGCTGAAGGACCGTTGGTCTGTAGGGTTCATATTTATATGTCCCGATAAATTATAATCATAATATTTATTTAATTGTAGTGTCGTATAGTGTTTAACACAGTCTAATTAAGTTAAGTGCTGTATTTAACATAATGTAAATATAAAATTTGTTACTTATTTAAATAAAAGTTTCAGATATCTTACAAATTGTGATTTCTCAAATTTATTATAAGTTGTGTCGTGAAAAGAATTATGTTAGATCTAACTGTTTAAAACTAAGATACTCGGCTGTTATGGACACAAGTATTTATGTGAAATCCATAAGCAGAACTGGCCCAAGAAAAACATTTTTAAATAGCACGCTCATACAATTGAGTTATGAACAGAATCTCCTGTAATAATTTTATATGTCTGTAATCTCACATTTGCTTAATATTTGCGAGACATATTCAACTTTCTAAGGATATTTTATTAAAAAATTTAAAAATATAAAAAATATCGGGGTACCACCTAATTAACGTTTCAATTGTTTATTCAGAAAATAAAACGTCTTAAAGAAACGGTTCGTCAACATATTATTTTTTTTTAATGCGAGTTATTTTGAAGAACCAAAAATAAAATAAAAATTTTTAATTCTATTTTATTTTTTGAAATCCGTGCGTAAAATATGTCATTTAGCGGCTGACATTTCATTTGCGCATGTTTCACCGTTCGCTTGCCTTTCACCGGGCGAACGAGGACATGAGTGATGAACATTTCAAGAATACGCGTTCGACACCTTTTCACCGTCCACTTCACGTTCCCCAGTTCGAGGATAGGGCCCCAGGGGTGTTGAGGGCAATGTAAGAACAATCCCTACATAAAATATAACAGCAAAAAGTAGGTTGGGGCTAAGAGAGGCGGGGGGGGGGTCAAAGTTGGCTAAAACAGGTTTTTTAAATCTACAAGCTAAGGAACGCATTTTGGAAAAAAAAGTTTCAAATAAAAGTTGTAGAGATAGAGAAAACCTACAATTTGAGCTTGCACTCATTTTCGTCAATTTGTTATTGCAAAAATGCCAAAAGACCCTTAAAATCGGCCATTTTTTGCATATCAATTATTTATTGCAAAACTAACTTTTTGTTGCTATTTGTTTATCCCAAGACGCAAAATGTTGATTGCTATAATTTTTTTTGAGTAAAAATTATGACCTTCACCTTTGCTCAATATCTTCGTGAAGGCCTAAATTTTCATATCTTGTTAGGGACAAATGAAAAAATTAATTTTCAACCCCTTAAATATCGCTCTAAAAGAGGGAGTGTGCCATAATCATAATTTTTGAGCTACCCCAGGTTTAAAAAAAAAACATTTAAATTGGTCCATTCGTTGCTGAAATACGGTGAATTTTTCAGTTTTTTCGCCCGCCGGAGAGCTCTATTTCGCTATAAAAAAAAAACCTTTTTTAAAGTGATATTTAAGGAGGTGAAAATTATTTTTTTCACTTGCCCCTAACAAGATATTTAAGTTTATTTGGAGGTCAAAATGTTCACTCAAAAAAAAGTTATAGTTATAAAACCTTTTGTGTATTGGAATAAACAATTAGCAATATATCAGCAACAAATTATCCGATTTACTAATATAAAATATCAGTTTATTCAGAAAGACGAGAGATTCCCTTTAAAAGCAAAAAAGTTCAAAATAAAGTTAATTTTGCAATAAATAATTGATATGAAAAAAATGGCCGATTTTGATGTTTTTTTTGGCCGTTTTGTAATAATATATTAACAAAAATGATAGCACAATGGCTCAAATTGTAGGTTTTAAGCTTTTATTTGAGACTTTTTTTTTCCAAAATGTGTTTCTTGGCCTGTGGATTCAAAAACCTGTTTTAGCCAACTTTGACCACTCCCCTCTTGGCCCAAACCTATTTTTTGCTGTTACATTTTATGTAGGATTTGTAGGTCTCATCCACCTCGGTATTTATGTCACTATTTTTACCTATGGCTCGGACTCTTTAATGTTTTATATTAAAATAACTTATTGAATGTAAATATTTATGTGCGTTTTATTTTGAAATTTGAAATTGTCAACTTTCCTTTCCAACAATAGATTAACTTTTGAATCTCCTAATAAATAAGTAACTACTTTGAAATTTTCCCTACAATGTTATATTTAAGTTCTGTTGTAAAAATATTGCCGAAATTATTTTATCGGAAAAATATACACCATAAAATATGATCATCGCCATATTTAAGAAATCTGAAATGCATATATACATAAAATTGAATACTAAATACTCACCTAAACGTAAAGTACCTCAGTATCCAGCAGGTTTTCACACATTAAGATAATAAATTACTGAGAAAGTTCATAAAATTCTCTCGAGGTACCATAAACCAATGCGCCAGACAGACATAACTAATGCGACACCACAAAATGCGAAAAAAGCGGGGCACAATTTTGGGCTAGAATGCGACGACCCTGCGACGACGTGATTTGTTTTGATGAAAATCCCGACCGCTTGATTCAGATTTGTGTATTTGAATTTTACTTGAATTTTCTGATTGGTTATATTTGAGCTGTTATTTCAGTCAAGGTTGCATAGGGCTGGTCCAAAACTTTCTTAGTGAACTTATCTATAAAATTCCAGAAATTGGCATAACATATATGGGGTAAAAGTGTAAAAAAATTTTATTATCCCCATTTTAACTCAGTAAACAAATAAATACACTGTTAAGAAAGAAAATTCATTGTAAAATGTGACAATATATCTCATCAAAACCCGACACCGAAAGTTTTTTTTTTAGATGTACATACATATAAACATCATTGATTTATTAACAGAAATGCATTGTGTAGCCAAAAAACATCACGTTTACAACTCCGTAACTAAACCCAAAGATTCGTAAAACCAGTACTTACTAGGGCTGTTTAGTCATTAAACTTACAATGTAGTATTGGAAATGTACAATTTAGGGGCACTTTATAATATTAATCACCGATTGCCTCGTATGGAACGAAATACAAGGAAATGGCCACTGTAAAAGTTTATTACGTATTTTATGGAAAATTATCTTAAATTTATACTTTGTTCGTTCTGTTTTTATTAAAAACAAATAGTAGTGTCGCAGAATATTTCATCTTACAGATGCAATAGCTTTGACGGTGTCTTTGCAGTTGAAGGGTCCAGTGATCTTGCTTGTCTCGTGACCCACTATTACAGTATAAAAAATTATTAAAATTAGAAGGAATTCCGCAATTATACTGATACTAACAATTAAAAATTGTAACGAAAAGTAATTTACATAGCTGAAACTTTTTTTTTCAAGCTACAACAATAAAAAAATAATTTAAAATAAAATGACACTTCCTCTGTTCATGATGATGAGCTTTTGTCGCCTGAAGAGGATTTAAAATGGTGGTAAATTTTTAAATTGATCGATTTAACTCAAAAATCGCAGAAAAGGAGTGAAAAAAGAGTAACGAAAAATCAGAATTTAATTCAGAAAAAATTACCAATTAATACTTGTAAAATCTATTTTTAATTACTTTTGTAATGGCTCATTTTAAAAATGAAATTTTCAAACATTCTGGTATTGGGTAATTTTATTCCTAAAATTATTAATTACTTGTTCAATTAACAATTTCAAAAATTAAATTATGAATTATTTCGTACACTGACAATTGTAGGAATAAAATTACCAGTAACTTTATTAATTGTTAATTTTAGAAACGAAATCTTCAATTATTTAATTAATTTATAATCTGAGGAAAAAATCCAAATACTTTATTAACTGATAATTTTAGTTTCGAAATTATTAATTGATAGAATAATTGATAATTTCGATTTACTGATTAATAATTTTCCAGTGATTAATTAATTGTTAATTATATTTTCTTTTGCTGATCACCGAGTTAAACAGAGTTTAGTCATTTGTTAAATTTTGTTGATTTAGACAACCACATTACTTTTTTTTGGTCTTATTATTTCTGCCATTATTTAAATGCTTACCTTAAGAGATTTTTAGGGAACTATATTTGTTCCAGTTTCAGATGTAGAATCATGACAACCCCAGGAAGTTTCTCGTATTATTTTGAGAAAACATATTTTATATATGATAATTTCATATCCAAAATCCACTAGAAATCCGAAAAATTTGTCGCAACTGGTTAAAATGAAATAATCTGTGGCGAAATTTTTTTTTTCTATTTTTCAATGTCTTCTATTGTAATAGAGGGTCACGAGGCAAGCAAGGTCGCGAAATATGGTTTTGGCGGGAACGTCATTGTCGCATCTGTAAGATGAAATAATCTGTGATAGTGTATGCAGGATATTGCAGGTCCTCTTTCTCTATCTAAAAATTTCGATGTTGAAAATTTGTTTTTAGCTCTTGGTTATGTATTTTGTCTCAAAGTGATAATTTTTACTAAAAATTTGAATTTATATATTCAGTATCACGTGGAAATGATGCATGGGTATAACGAGGAACTAGAGATATGTTGTGTGGACAAAAACGCGTATGGAGAGAGGATCAGAGTTGTATTTGCAGGAGACAAACTGTTTGTATATATTTTTTCCTTTTCTCTGCTTGAAGTTATAATATAAACAACTACAAGGACATATGTTGGTACAAATACCAACTTTTTATATAAAATTTTAGTTACGCAGTTCTGACAACGATCAAGCAGTTCCTGGGCTAGTAAGGATTGAAAATGGCGCCCAGCTTATGATGTAAATTTTGTTAGTCTGTAATAATAATGATAAAAAGAATTTTCCTCATTTTTTCACATTTACGTTTTTGGCGAGATAAACACTTGAGCTTCGTATAGAATTCAGTTGAATAATTTTAAGGATTAGGCAGTTGATATGTTTTAAACAACCTGTTTTACTATAAAGTAGATAGAAACCGTACAATCTCATTTAATAAATATGAGTTTGGGTAAAATATTGCGTGTAATGGTAATGATAAAAATGCTATCCACTCAGTTTTATCACTAATTATATTAGACTTCGTCTGAGAGGTAATTTTATGTGTTATGAAACAAACTTTCTAATTTGCTCAAAATTACGACAATATGTATCATTTCAATCGAGTCTGAGCCTTGTTGTGGAACTCCCAAGTTTGTTTTATTTTTTCTAGAAAAAAAAGTGGTAAAGTACAAATTTCCATGTTAGATAGCGAGATTATGATTTTTTTCAGTAGATATTGATATTTTTTTCTATAAGGTGTATTAATCGAACGTGAATCTTTAGTTCAGGTTAGTCGTTTGGGACGGAAACTGAAAGAGAGGAGATCTGATCTGTGTTCCAACATTCCAAGTTTGCTATTGTTCACTTTTTAGTTATAATTTGGATTCAGTAATTCTCAACTATATCTTATCTTATACCTAACATAATTCTATTTATATTTACAGCTTTAAAAATACAGGGGGTGCGCCATCTTTTAGGTAGGTATGTAAACACTGAATAACTTTGACGTTTACCAGCCGATTGATTTGGCTATACGTGTTTTTGAAACGCCAATTCAGTACAATTTTAACCATGAATCGCTTTACACCAAAACAACGCGCCGAAATAGTGACAATGTACATTGAAAATAGTCGTTCAGTTGTGTTAACTCAACGTGCATATCGTCGAAAATATCGTGGCCAACATGCACCGTCTGACAACACTATCCGTCTTTTGGTTATCGTTTATCAACGACCAAGACGTTCCAATGAACTAGTGAAGCAGTCAGAGAGAGAGTTGCACAGAACCCAAAAGAGTCGCATTTTCACCGCGGTCAGCATTTTGGCACACGAGATCCACGAAACGCCATTGGATACCGAAAAGGGACTGTTTGGGCCGGCGTTCGTACCAAAACCATCAGTTGGCTCATTATATCGGCCCACAAATGCGTGAAAAAGGTCTTGATGGTTTCTAGTTTCAACAAGGCGGCGCGCCACGCGACACTGCAAATCAAACAATCCAGTTTCTGCAACGGAAATTCCCTGGACGTCTGGTGTCAAAAAGAGGCGACATTGACTGGCCACCCAGATCTCCAGATTTGACCGCTCCGGACTTCTTTTTGTGGGGTTATTAAAAAGCAAAGTGTACGCCAGCAAGCCTCAGATCATTGAAGAGCTCAAGGCAAACATGCTGAAATCACTGCTATACCACCCGAGATGCTCGAAAAGGTAATGGAAAACGCAGCAAAAAGGTCACATTTTGCTTTGGCCAATAAAGGTAGCCACTTGATCGATGTAGGATTCAAAAACAAGTCCCAATAAATTGTAAAGGACCAAATTTAATAAAAGATACCTCATATATAGAAATCGTTTTTTTTTTTCAAAGTTACTCAATGTTTACATATCGTCATATAAGATGGCGCACCCTGTAGAAATATTATACAGAATAATAAAGGGTTTTCCAATAAGAGGTGTTATTTTGATATTCAAAGAAAAATGCCATTTTTTAAGATAAATGATCGGATATTTATTACATTATAAAGAGGAAGGTATGCCGTTAATGATGGAAAATAACATCAGCCAAATGACCACCACGACCATGCCTACAGGACCATATCCTTTTCATGAAATTTTCCATAACCAAATCGCAAAGTGGCTGCCCTATGTCCTCGATAGCCTCACGAATTCCATCTTTGAGGTCTTGAATCTACGCTGGGCTGTTGGCGTAGACCTTGTCTTTCACGTGGCCCCAAAGGAAGAAATCGCAAGGTGTCACATCACAAGATCTCGGTGGCCAATTGTGATCACCTCTTCGAGAGATAACACGGCTCGGAAACTTTTCCCGTAAAAGATCAATGGTTTCGTTGCTTGTCTGGCACGTAGCGCCGTCTTGTTGAAAGTAAACGTGGTCCAGATAAATACCATCCAATTCCGGCCATAAAAAATCATTAATCATCTCTCGATAGCGCAATCCATTCACCGTAACTGTTGCTCCAGCCTCATTTTCGAAAAAGTAAGGTCCAATGACCCCGCCGGACCATAAACCGCACCAAACAGTCACACGTTCAGGATAGAGAGGCTTTTCAACAATAACTCTTGGGTTTTCCGAGCCCCAGATGCGACAATTTTGTTTGTTGACGAAGCCACCGAGGTGGAAATGGGCCTCATCACTGAAGATGATTTTGCGATGGAATTCCGGATCATTTTCATGCATTTCAAGAACCCAATCAGCAAAGGCACGACGTTGTTGATGATCGGCCGGCTTGAGTTCTTGCGTTAACTGAACTTTATAAGCCTTAAGACCCAAATCTTTATGCAAAATACGGTGTAATGACGTTTGTGGAATCCCTAATTCCAAAGAACGACGAGGAATGGACAAACCTGGGTTTTCTTCAACACTTTCGGCTACAGCAGCAATATTCTCGGCTGTTCTTGAGCGACGTGCACGGGTTTTCTTCTTCACATAACTAACTTGTCCCAACAGCTCGAATTTTTTCACCAATTTCTTTATTGCGCTCCGACAAGGTGCTTCATGACGACCCAAAAATGTTCGAGTTTTACGAACCGTCTCTGCCAAATTTTCACCATTTTTATAGTGAATTTTAATAATTTCAATGCGTTGTTGAAGCGTGTATCGTTCCATCTTTATTTATGGCGTAGTTTCTACTTGTCAAACGTCAAAAACTTACAGCTTCAAAAGTGACATCTACCGAAATAGCGGGCTTTTCAAAATGACACCTCTTATTGGAAAACCCTATAACAAGAAAGTTATGAAAAGTCAGTAGATATATTTTGATAATTTTAAAGTATGCATTAAGCTGAATTTTATAAGTTATATACCACCCTGTATATGTGTGTTAAATGACAAGTATTCGAAATTGAAGAGCTCCTATAATCTATATATATAACAAAAATAATCGGTTTTACTAAGGGTCAAGCGTAACAAACTAAAGGCATTATCGTTGAAACGTGGAGGATCAGACAAAAGAGCCAACGTAAAATGAATAAAGATCAGGCAATAGTCGTTATTAGAGAACAAATCCGTAGCACATTTATTACAGGCAAAAGCTAATACAAGCAATCAAGAGAAGCGATTATTCTTGGAACGACTAGTTGGAAGGACTTCCGACTTCCTCCAGTCTTCACTTCCAACTTCCGGATGATGCAGGTTCGTCTCTATCCGGATCTAACTTATTTGGTCGTCGTCTTACTTATATATAAGGAGATTGCGCTCATATTTTCTTCGTTAACTTTTATTACCCCTGCTATTCACTGTTCCGACCAATAAATCTGCTCATTGTTTTCCTCGCGACTTCGTAGATCCGTTTTACTTCGTTCACTGAACCGAATTTAACAAATTTGCCAACAAGATGACAAAACATCCTCTAAATTATGTTAAAACACAGGGTGAGAGTATTAACTACTTTCTAAAAAGGACATTGTCAAGAATAAATTATTATTCAGACTTCTTCGAGGGTAAGCATACGGGGTGTTATTAAAATAATGTGTAAAAATTCGAAATAAAATTTTGAATACTTTTCGAATTCATCTGTCTATGAATTTAGGATATATACATTAAAGTAAAGTATAACTAAAACAGCAAAAAGACTATTTCAATAGAAATTCGCTAGCATTTCTGAGGCCTCGACTGGAGTTGCAGTGAACAGATTGCAACGAGAATTACTACTATCCATGGGTGTGCATTATTGTTGAATAATATTGTTCCGATTATCTCTCTTTAAAATGGCTTCACTGGGTTCTCAGAATAAAACGCAACGCCTTTCACTAATGTTTCTAATACTTATTAACTACTTCTTAATACAGCTAAAATACAAATATCTTATTATTACTTCCTAATATTCACTATTCAAATCAGGCGCGGATCCAGGGGGGCGGGGGCGGTGGAGGCAATCGCCCCCGCAAGAGCTTTGAATTCAGGAAAATAGACCCGATTTTGCCTGTTATACTATAGTTTATTCAAGAACTAGAGAGAGTAATAAATCATTTTTTAACCTTTTTTTCTTCGCAAACTGTGTTCTTTAGTCCGATGTCTTTGGCAAAATCTATGCGACACATATATTTTTCATAGGAATGGGTTGGAAATTTTATAATCAAAAATACCGGTCTAATAATAATGGATTATTTGGGTTGGATAACAATAGATATTTGGAAGTGTGAAGTGTTAAAAAGGATTTTAATCCTTGTCATAGGCGTCGGAAGGAGGTTTATTTTATCACTAAGTATTTATGGCATAGAATATTATTTTAGTAATAAACTTAAAATAAAAAGTTTTTACAATATTATTTTATTTCTTATGATTTCTTAATAATTCACATATATTACAAAATATAGATAATTTTGCCATATTTAACATAAACTACAACTGTATTTTTATTATTTTTAATTTTCGCATAGAAACCGTTTTAGGCACATTCAGAATAAAACGTAGCCTTATTCTCTCAAAAAATATAAAATACCCATTGTCAAAAATACAGGAAGTTAAACATATATAAAAAAATAAATTCGTCCATATAATATTAAAATTTTTTTGGGGTTATCGGTAATTTTATAATGAATTTTTTAGGACATTTGACGTTTCAGTTTATTTATTTCTTAAACCATCTGCAGAATTACAATTAAACACTAAAAAGGGATTCAAATGTAATTAATTTTTATATGTTACAGTTAAAATTAGATCTACTTATTTTTATTTCTATTGCACTGACATCTTAATTTAATTTACTTTATCACATGGAACTCCGATAGCCCAAAAAAAAAAAATAAAAAAAACATGTTAATTCTACACGCTTAAAAAAACAGACACAAATACAATACTAAAATAATAAAAAAATTAGGGCTAATTGGAATTAAATATATACAAAATTATAGAGTGGGACACACTAAAATAAAAATATATATAAAAAATATATAAACAACATTAAACAATAAAATACAACAAAAACAAAAATTTAAATAATAAATTGTGTTTACACTAGTAAACATTACGTATCTAATTCGTAATCAAAGTCAGTGAAGCTATCTTTGCTCAAATTAATTATAATTGGTTCCTCTATCTCACCGATCATGAGATCGAGTTTTCACTTTTTGTTTTATTGTTTTATTATATGAATTTTTCCCAATTTTCCGTAGTAACTTTATTCAAAAAAATCTTTCAAAAGTTCGGTTAAATTACTAATTTTGTAAGTTGTGTTATTTCTAGCAACTCTACCTTTTACTTGAGAGAGATCTTTCCTTTTCCAACGGACAGTTTCCGGACGATCTATAAGAACAGATTTCCTATCTGATTTTTTCCAGCAAAAATTAAGTTCTCTGAGCAATTTCCAGAGCTCAATTCTTTTAATTTCAGGTAAATCCAGATCTCACTGTGCAAACTGCAACTCAGTAGGAGTTATAATTAAAATTGCTTGCTATCGAAAGTTCGAATCAAGGCCTACAAGCTGCAATAAAGTGATATACGAAAAAATTATGTTTTAAATAGCTCCTTCTTTGTTATTATACAGGGCCGGATTTATACAAGGACCCTAGGGGCGCCACAAGCTTGACACGAAGGTTAAGGTTATTCATTAATTTAATTTTGTTTTCTGAATAATACTTGTTGTAGTTTTATTAATTATCTTTTGATAGTTTGAGATTTTTAAAAAAGTCTATTTGAAGAATTTTGATTTTCCTAAGAGCCCTCCCCCCCCACATAATTAATTCCCAAAGCGCCATAATCTATAAATCCGGCCCTGTTGTTATATTTGCTATTTTTTTTTGCTAAAAATCACCGTTATGATACTGAAGTGTTTCAGAAAAAAAATTGGAGTAACACATTTTCAAATAGTAATTAGAACAGTAAGAAAATGTGAATTTTTAACGTCCTGTTTTAAGCTTATTGGTATTTTTTATTTATTTTGGATTTATCGATCTAATGCAGTCGCGTTTTAAAATCCGAATACCGTTCCTCATGAAAAATAGAGGTTTTATTGAATAGATTCAATTAATTACTTTAACGGCTCTCGTAATAAAATTAACATTATAAACGCTTTACGGTAGAAAATTTATCATTTATTTGCGTTTGAGTAATTCGTTTAATTTAATATAATTTTTGTTGTGTACAGTAACATGGATTATTCGGAAAATAATTTTGAATAAATTTATCTATGTAAATTTATGGTAAAATAACAACAAACGACTTCAGTTAAAATAAACCTTTTGATATACAGAGTGATATAAAGAATCATACAAGCGTAGAGCGCACTTTACAATATAGATAGAATTTAATGAAAGAGATAAATCACATTAAAAGCAACTTGACAAGCCACAGATACTCAGTAAATCTGATAAATAACTTTCGGGAGAATACGACAAGATCGACAAGGGACGAGAAACGAACACAAGTGTTAAACATCCCCCATACCAATTTTGGAGAAATTCGGACAAAATTAATTTTTTTGTCAGCTATATTATCAGCATTCTTTTTGGATTTTGGACCACCACAGCAAGTTCCTGAACACAACGTAAAAAGTTCTGCCGTTCCGGAGTAATCAATGTGCACACAAAAAAAATACATACTCAACGAATTTTGATCCTCCTTCTTTTAGAAGTTGGTTAAAAAGATACAATGCCCCAAATCCAGTGAGAGAGAAGTATCCCCAGATATGCATTTTAACAGGGTGTTTAACTGGTCTCCAGGCTCCAGTGAAGATGTATCAGTACAAATAACGTTTGACCAATATTTATCGATGTTCTCTTGAATCCAGGTTACACGTTGTTGAAAGTGCTTTTCAGATAGTAAAGGTTTTGGCCTCGTTATTTTGTACTTAAGAAGTTACATGGGTTTCAAATTTTCAATTTTTTTTTTATTGGCCCATTGGAAAGTACACTATTTCAGAAATATTCTTTGAAAATTACAAGTCAATCTGGATTAAACTTTCAGAAATAGAGCCTATAGAAGGTCCGTCCATCTCAGGGTCACTCGGTCGGTCCGCGCGCAGCAGATATAAAGAAGCAGCTGTTCTTTCTTTTACTCTTGGTGTGTTTGGCAACGTGCTGCAGCTACCGATAGCCTCGGAGGTTTCAAGCATGATTATGAACCTTTGACCGATGATGTCTTGGCAGTTATTAAGCCGATTTACGACGAGCTGAGCAAAGACAAACTTCTGCAGCGGTGTGTCGGAGGATTCACACAAAATAATAACGGCTAGCTCCAAAATAGTTCATATTGCTGCATATATAGCTGCATCAATTTTTAATGAAGGCATGTTATCTATTTTGATGTTTTTTTCACAATATGGATGTGAAAATCCACCGGAATTGCCATGAATATGCTCGGATGATAGACAAGCATCGCATTTCCTTGGCCGACAAAAAAGCAGAGGATGCTCGAGAAGAAGGATGCTTTAGATATTGCAACTGACGTAACTTTGCTGTATGGCCATGGGATTGGTAATTCTATGTAAGTTAAAAACATTTTTCTCGGGTTTTTTTCTTACATGAAACTTTAAACTCGTTTTTCTCAAAACTGCATTTTTGAAGGCGGTGGACACGATTTTTCGAAAACGAATGCACCGAACTTCTTCAAATTTTACACGATCTTTTTAAAAGTGATTCTTTAGGAAGTGAATGAAGGGTTTTGCAAAAAAATAAAATTTGTATTTTTAGCAGAGCTTTATGGCATCAATTTTAACGAAATTTTGAAATTTTTTTTGGAACTCTGCTAAAAATGCAACTTTTAATTTTTCGATAAATCCTTCGTCCATTCACTAGCTATACTTATGCACTAACAGAAAATATTGGGTTTTTTGATTTCAGATAAGGTTATCTCGAGTTATCATTTCTTCCGCAAAGTCCCTTTTTTCCGAAGCGTCTCCGCAAATCAGGTCGCACCGGCTCATTTCTCAAGATTCTTAGATCAAATTTTTACTGAGGGCAGTTCAATAGTTACTCTATTACCTGTAAAAAGTTTGGCTCTAATAAAGTTTCCTTATATTAAAAAAAAATCGTAAATTTCCTTTTTTTTAGCATCTGAAACCCATGTAACCCCTTAATGCCATTTTAATCAAGTCTCCCTCAAATAGTATTTAGGTCAAGACGTCTCCCGTTTCGAACTAAAATACTTTGTCCTGTCGCGGATTCAAAATCTGGATTTTTTTGAAACACTTGTTAAACCATGATCTGGAACATCACCGACATTTTTTTCTCTGTCATATTTTTTTACCCATTTCTGTACGAAAGTTACAGACTTTTTGATGTATTTTGTAGCGGTAGCATAGATCAATCTTAGGCTGTTTGTACTCATTATGAATATGTCTCATATACTTCAGGAATATGAGGCAACTGACTCAATGCACAGCGCGGAGTGATTTAGTGCCTCGAGTATTGGATGTACGAAGTAAACAGACACAAACAAGTATGGTATTCAAATACTTGAGAATTGGTTGTATAATGACAAAAATAAAATTGTAAGTAAAAACCCTAATATATACTATTTCAGTATTTTGAACAAAAAACTTCCCTCAAACGTATTTCCCATAAATAAATATTATCAAAGGCTATCGATTTGAATACGAACTAAATAAATCTTTGCATCCGATACGTAATATCTTAATGCGGAACGACAAAAAGGTCCCTGGCGCTTCTATAAGAGACTACATACTTCTTTTATAATAAATGATATTCCTGGAAACTACCCCTCATTTATTTTCCTGTTGTGTTCTTAATTCAAATCAGCTAAACCAGCCCTTCTCATTTATTTATTAAATTTATATCTTTGAAAATACAAAATTTTAATCGGAGTATATTCTGAAATATTGCATTCATATAAATCGGAATTTGCACGTCAGTAATTTAATTTTGATTATAAAAGCAAATAAACATTATTAACAGTTTTGAACCAAAATGTTTTTGTAAGTTTTCTACATATTCACATAAAAGAAATACTGATAATGACCCGTAAAAGCAATAAGTGGAATATGATCACAATAATATGAAACAGCAATTGCGAAGTAGTACATATCTGTTAGACTTCCACTGTCTTTATTTTTTGTTGAAAATCACGACGTTTCGCCTAGTAGTTATCTCGAGCCGTCTTCAAGTGAAACTAAATAAATTGCTAAGCTACAGAACTATTTACACTAAAGGTAAATGCACTCAGTATGATACCAACGCGTAATTTTCGGACAATTTTTCAAATGTTATTACATGAAAAATATTCAATTTATTCCTTTTTTTAGTTGTTAATTCTATGATAAATAATTAAAAATTGGAAATTACGTAAAGAAACCAATTTATTGAGAGCTACAAATTAAATAGAAATATAAATATTATGAATATATATTATGAAATTTATAAATATTATGAGGTAGACAGTAATATTAAAAATTTTTGTAAAAAAACAATAATATATACATATACAATTTTTACGCTTTTTTTTCATCGAAATGACCATTTTAACTGTTTATCACAGCTTGACACAATCGTGGCATTCTATGTATGAGCAAATCTAAAATTGTAGCTTTCATATTTTTCCATTCCTGTTGCAAAATACGCTTTTCGATTTAGGACGAACTTTTCTCACTGCTCTATCAAGTTCTTCCCACAGCAACTCAATAGAAGTAAGGTCAGGTGATTGCGATGGCCATTCCATTACTTTTAATTATCTTCGTTTTTCTAACCATTTTAAATAATTTCTACACAGTTTTGACGAGTGTTTCGGGTCACTGTCGTGTTGAAATATAAATTTAGACTGAAGCAAACTTCTGCCAGATGCAACTATATTTTTTTAAAATTTTTTTTATAATCTTCTTTCTTCATAGTATCTTCAATTTTTATGAGTTCGCCAACCTTTGACCCTGCAAAGCATCCCTACACCCTTACCGAACCTCCACCGTGTTTAACAGTAAGTACAATAATACAGTCACTTATAAAATTTACACCTGTTCTTCTTCTCACAAAAATTTTTCTTTTGGACCCAAAAAGTTCAAATTTAATTTCATCAGACCAGAATACCTTCTTCCAATCTTCTATGGTCCAATGTTTATGACTTTTAGCTCATTTGGGCATATTATCGTTTCCATTTTCAAAAAAATTAAGAAATCAAAAAAAATTAAAAAATTTTAAAAAATGGAATTCGCGGAAAACATTTTGGAACTAATGAAGGTCATTCTGCATTTAAAAACAGGCATTTTTTCTGTTTGAAGTTTTTCTCTATCTAGTTTAGTTAAGAATATACAAAACATTGAAAAAAAAGTCATTTTTTTTATTTTAGTCAAAATGCACTTAGATCAAACTTTGGAAGAGTAATACAAACCTCTTGGAAAACTCTAAAAAACTGCCTGATCAGAATTTTCTGACAAACTTTTGTACGAAAATGGCGCTGAATTAAATAGAGTTGAAATTTTTTTTTAAATTTTTTTATTCTCGATTAAAACCTTTAAAAAATTAAGTAGTCACAAAGAGCGTTTAAATGCTTTTTCCAGAATTGTCATGCGATGAGTTCATACTAAAATACAGAACTTTGAAGTTCTACTTGTTTTCGCGTAGACGGGCAGTGTGTATATATATATATATATATATATATATATATATATATATATATATATATATATATATATACTTGATTCAGGGTAGGAAAACTACCGACACTGTTTATAAATTGAAAAATCGTCAGTAGGTGGTAATTATTAGCGTTCAAAGTACTTTGACGTAATAAAACGCCATTTGCTGGTAAATAAAGTCAATATGTAAGTGGATTATGATAACAATGATTTGCAGGAACAATTTTTTGATTAGTAAGGCATCTATTACCGTCAGCAGGACAAATTAGGGTGTTGGCGGTCAATAAGCGACATTAGTGGTTTTCGAAAGGACCATATGTTACTTCGAACGATTAATTCATAGTTTTATATATAGCAAAATAGATAGATGTTCAATATGGTTTCAGCAGACCACTGGTCTTATTAATTAGTCATCGCATGTGAAGCAGTATCCAATAATTAATGTCAATTAATTCCAGTAATTAGGTAAAACATTGCAACCCTATTAGGGCGACATTGCTACATGCTATTATTTAGGGCCGTAAATAGTCGTTGGATACTATATATATGATAACTTCAGAGGCGGCTCTTATAACACATAACATTAAAGAAGATCTGAAGAAGAAAAAATGTTAATAGCTTACCTCAAATAATATTAAAATTCCTGTTTTGAAGTTTTTTAAAATATTACAATATTTGACGAATTTATTTGTGTATGTCATCTCTTTAATTGCATTTATTATACTAGTAAAAAAGTATAACAAAATTTCTTCAATCTACCGACGGATTCTTTGGAATGACTCCTTCGGAAAATTCAAAATGGCGACCAATATGGAGGCTAGAAATATGTAAGCGAAAACACATTTACTGGGAAAAGAATGGGTGTATAAAACCAATTTTTAGATTGATTTCATCGGATATGGGCTTAAAATATCTCTATTTAACGTAGTATTGAATTTACAATATTTTATTTACGAAATTAAATATGGCAGATCCAATATGGCACCCATAAGAGTCAAAAATTATTTAAATTCACCGGAAATTCATACCATTGATCGTACAAGGATTAAATTTCGCTCAACATGGCTCACTACCGAGTTTTTGAGGCTACTGAGCAATATTCTAGAGTCAAATTAGATTAAAAGCACTGAAGAGTATGAAATCCATGCTGTCGATCGTACAATTCTTGAATTTTTTGCTAAATTGTTCAGTTTCGAAGGAAATATTGCTATTTCGAGGTTATATATTCCAACTAGCATAAAATTGCATAACACGTACAGTATATATGCATGTATGTATATATATATATATATATATATATATATATATATATATATATATATATATATATATATATATATATATATATATTGAGCGTTATCTGCCATATCGATCACCCCTCCCCGTCCCTGTGCAAAATTTGACGCAACGTGGACTTATTTTGAAGTTATACTTATGGTAGCTTTTTCAACCTTGCCCTTTTTGGAAAATCAAGATGGTGGATCCAGTATGGCACTTTCAAAGAACAAACTTTATAAAATGCAGAGAAAAACAATTCGTAGAGTTTAGGGCGTAGTATTTGGGTGCGTTATCACGAATCTGGCATTAGAATATCTAAATTTAAAATGGCTTATCCAATTTGACTGCCAATAACCCCCGAAATGCATATTATGGCTATAAGGAAGGGTACAATCTAGCTCTCAATATAGTGGTTCAGCTTCAAAACCAATTATATGAAAAGTTAACACTTTTTCGCAGGATTCTTAACAAGATCAGTCAAATTTTATATAATCTTCTTCTAAACAAATTTTTTCAGTTGGTCATAGATTGTTTAGTTTCGAGGTATCATGGATGGTTAGTTCTACTTCCGAGGTAGTGCAGTGAATATAAAATGTTTCTTATCATCGTTTATTCACCCAAAAGTAATCAACAATTTTGGAGGTTATTGGCCGCCATATTGGATTCGCCATTTTGAAATTCGATATTCTGATGCCAGATTCGTGATCAACGCACACAAATACTACGAACAAAGCCTTGAAATGAAATATTTTTCAGTCACAAAAAACACTATGAATTGTTTTTTTCCGCGCTTTCAAAAATTTGTTCTTTGGAAACGCCTTATTGGATCCGCCATCTTGATTTTTCCAAAAAAACCAGGGTTGAAAAAGTAATTAATAATTTATTTTTCCAAAATATTGTTCCATTAATTGATAAATTTACTAGAATTAAATTAATTTGTATTGAAACACTCCATCTTTTTGACAAAGTAATGGAAAATTAACAGTTGAAATGTATATATTATTTTCCAGGTTCTTGAACTATACATTTTAACTTATTCCTCCAATTTGAAAATGCCCTAGAGGGCTAACATCAATTGTTCTATTTCTAATTTTGTAAAGAATCTAAACTCAAGAAATTACCTAATATTAATATATATATATATATATATATATATATATATATATATATATATATATATATATATATATATATATTAGGTAATTTCTAAGTTAACGAGCATCTAAAAAAATCATTTTCTAAGTTTTGGGGGCTTTACAACATAATGTTTTTAATTTTTAGAGTCGATACCATACTGTCATTTATTATATTCCTAATTTGTTTATCTGTGCGTTATTTGGAACTGAAACAATTGACTTATCGTGCCATACACAATTGCTGATTGATGCTAACTTATAGACACGTGACACATGCATAGAAGGTGTTATATTGCGTAAACTGCCAACAGCTCTATCAATTGTTTTGCTCAAATTATATTCTGGGTCTATACACCAAAATAATTAATCTAGGTGTTTTGGACGTGTCCCTAATAGGATGCGCTTTATTTGGAATTTCATGATAACATTGCAAATTTATATCAAATATTGTAATAAACCCTTAATAATTAATAATGTCTCTTAAAGTCACTATTCAATGCAAGGGAATATTGCATATTGATTTTTGTGTCAGCAGCGGGAAAGTCTGTGCTTACCGTATATTTTTAATAACATAATACAATGAAAAGGATCTTAAAAATTTTACAATTCTTATTGGGCTTTGAATACTACATCCCAGTTATTGTATTTTTTACGATGTAAGATTAGAAATTCAGTAGATGTTCCCTTGGGAAGCAAGAAGAAAAACTCGCGAGAACAGTATTATGCATATCTCTGCTCTCTAAATGGGACTTAATAAATAACTTATCTGCGAGTTTTGACGATGTTATTTTTGCATATATTGAGCCGCATTTATTTCAAAGCCCTTTGTGTCGCCCTATTGATAAGTGCCTCTATCTAAGTGTAATTTTATTTTATGTTCTTATGTTATCAAATAGACCTAATAGGATTTAGGATTTGTTTTTTATGTTTGTTCTTAGGGGTCACAAACACTGCTAGGATTTTTCGCTGGAGCACATACAGTGATGTGGATAAAAATGATCGAACAAGAAAAGTATGTGTTATAGAACAAGGAAAAGAAAGCTACCAAAATATTAATTGAATGTTGCCATTAAAGAAAAGGTAAAGGGCAGATTTACTGGATCGGTAAGAAAGCGTTGGTTGTCACACCTAGAGAGTAATACAATTCTTTTTAATTACTGGAATCCGTTTACATCGAAACGTCAGCCACGAACCTGGATCTTCACAATAAGACATAAATAGCGACATCAAGACGGATCACTTAACAACTCAAAAACAACCCAAATATACAATGTTGTATAAAACCGATTAGTTTTTGTCCGCATAATTTTAAAATAAATTAAAAAATTCTTGGCTATGTGGACATAAGATTGTTGACTTACATACAAATTACTGGGCTCTTGAAAACCCGCAATTAGCGAACTACGAAGATTACTAGTACGATTTAGTTTTAATATGTGGTAAGAAATATCCTATTTATATTTAAATAATAAGCGTTTTTTGAAATACTTTAATTATTTATTTTCAAAATGTATTTATTAATATTGTGTGCATTTTGCTCTCGGTTCGTTACAGCTCCACTGATGAGTGGAAACTAGTGTGGAGAGTGGAATTCGCAGAGAATATACTGTCTGTCCCCTTTCTTAACAGTCGTAAGGAGAATAAAATAACTTTTGCAAATACATGGACCGTAAAATTGTTTATTTTTAATAATTTCCTACCGCTCCGGGGTATATTCAGATGTTAGTTTGTACTGTTTAAGATAACAGTCCGGTCCGGCATCAAGTTCTGCGGGTAATATCCTACCAATATTTTACGATATGGGGATTTAAAGTAGACAGTTGTTTTTTGTGCATTTTGCTCTCGGTTCGTTACAGCTCCACTAATGAGACCACCGAAACTAGTATGAATAACGAACCAGAGTGGAATTCGTAGAGAATATACTGTCTGTCCCCTTTCTTAACGGGCGTAAGGAGAATAAAATAGCTTTTCCAAATACATAGACCATGAAATTGATTATTTTATATATATATATATATATATATATATATATATATATATATATATATATATATATATATATATATATATATATATATGTATATTCAAAATATTATGTAACAAAAATTTCCTAGAACACACTGTACTTAATGAAATAAATTTTCTTATAAAATAGGTGATGGGCAATAAGAAAAAACAAAATCAGCTCTTGTTTGATCCCCAGCTGTTTTTTTCCTTTACAAATTAAATTGAGCCAAGAAAGAAAGGTGATTGGAGATATATCAGTTAAAGTGTTGAGGCTTATTTGCAATAAAATCAATACAGTAAAATTTATGAGGCGTTTCGTTTCAAATATACGGTTATCTCCAGTCACATTTACTATATAGTATAAGACCTCTCCTTATGGCCACTAGTAAAAGTCCAGTTTTGACGACTTTCTATCATCTGATACCTTCTTTGATATTGGCTATGTTTGTTCCGTTGGATATGAAAACAATTACTACAATTCTCTTAAAGAATTAAAAAAAAAAACATTTTTAAATATTATAAAGCTGACTATTTACGATTTTAATACTTTTTATATATTTTTCTATACACTGAGACTGTTCATTTTCTAATAACTGATGGAGACCCAGGAAAAAGTGTTTATTTTGAGTTAAAACATCATATAGCTTTTAAAATTGAACGCTTGATGTTTATCTATGGTTGCCTTCAGGCCTAAAATTTGAATTTTAAAAAACATTTTCACAGTGAATCTAAAACCTGAACCACAAGTATATAAAAATAAAATTTTCATACAAATTATAAAAATTGCAAAAGCTGTATCCAAATGAAAAATATAAAAACAAGAAAATTAGTTCCTAATTTAAATTCAAATAATAGTATCTCTCTCTCTCTCTCTCAGTACTGTAAATCTTTTTTATGCCTTCAAGATTATTTTTTGATGATGTAAACAGGGTCAATTTAGGAAGTATAGAATCAGATAAGATGAACAATTTTCATTTCATCGGGGTTTTTATTTTATGTTAGCCAAATAGGATGTTTCATTGTCTATTTCGATATTAAGTGCAGTAATCCCAAAGCACGTTCCTATTTTCATTAAATGGGTTTTGTATCCCTGGACTAACACACAATAAAAAATAATAATTAAAAAAGCAGTTTAAATTACCTGAAATTGCGTCAATTTATAAAAGTCCCCGAGCAATTCCTGAAACCATTTAGGGTAAAACGTTCCACATTTGTTCATAACGTGGCGTCAATTCATTGACAAATACTGTAAAATGTACAGTAATTAAAATAGCAATCCAATTTTTTATTTTTAGGATCTGCAGTTAACAAAATTTATGAAAATTAATTCGATTAAAAAAATATTCGCTTTTGGGATTTGGGAAAATTAGAGACTTCTGAAAAAATTAAATTAATGCTATAAACCAATAAAATGAGGTTTCCAGTTAACTTTAGCTAAAATTAATATCTCACACTAAATTGAACAATGGCTATATTCTTTTGAGTAATTATCAATTGATCAAAGTGAACAAAGTGAAACTGATAACTTCATGTTCTTTTGAATATGCATTTACTTGTCATTGGGCTGAAGTGATCATGATTACTTCAAGTGATAGAAGTGAAAGTGATAATGACTCAAAAGAATAGCCCTAATGAAAAATTTTTTGATCTTAAGAATCTTCCAAATAGCATATTATACCTTAACATAATAATTTTAAATTCGTAATCTATGCTCCCAGAAACAAATAATACGAATTGTCAAAGAATTCGTAACATAGAAATTTGTTGGATTTTCAAAAAAAAAATAATTTAAAATTCCTGATCTGCTTCCCCAAAAACATCGAATTTGGAAGGAATTTCAATATGTAAATTTTGCGCCATATTTCACATTTTCTATTGCTTTACTTTATACAGAAGTTTTTTTAATCAAACTACAAATCTGAACTATATATATATATATATATATATATATATATATATATATATATATATATATATATGAATAGTTTGGTTATTCCGGGTTTCAATCCGTTCGTTCAAAAAATCGTTTTCACGACGTTTCGCCAAAGTCTCATTTGGCATTTTCAAGTGCGGTTCGTCTCGTTACTCGCTGAGAACTGAGTAACGAGACGAACCGCACTTGACAATGCCAAATGAGATTTTGGCGAAACGTCGTGAAAACGATTTTTTGAACGAACGGATTGAAACCCGGAATAACCAAACTATTCATTCTACCATCCGTGAAAATCTATATATATATATATATATATATATATATATATATATATATATATATATAACATATATATATATATATATATATATATATATATATATATATATATATATATATATATATATATATCTTATATCTTACAGATGCAATAGCTTTGGCGGTGCCTTTGAACTTGAAGCGGCCAATTTTCTTGACTTTGATGGCATAGCCCACCCTCTATTACACCGCAAATAATTGCAAAATTACACCAAATTTTCACGTTTATACAGATAATATTTATTAAAATAATAAAGACATACTACAAAATATAATCTGCTACTGACAAAAAGCAAAAATAAAACCCTTTTCCTTTTTTTGCGAAAAGTACCGTATTTCTTTAAATAAACCGAGAATAAAGTGATTCCCTATTACTATGACAAATTTGTTATTATCGCTAATTTTCAATTTCTCCCACTGTAATAGCGGATCCCCAGGCAAACAAGGTCAAGAAATTTGGTTTTGGCGGAAATGCTCGTTGTCTGATCTGTAAGCAGCATTGCCACACCTCGCCCAATTGAGAGACATCTTACTCTTTTTCCTTCTGATTCACTCTCTCACTCCTCTTTGTGAAATCTCGTTCGTTTTAATATTTATACACGGTCACACAGAAAATCATAGTTATTGCGACGGATTTTCCATACAGTTAAAGTTTTGTAATTTTGGTATAGGTGGCGCTGGTTATTTTATTAATGTTACTTTGGTTGCCTAGATAACAAACATTTACCAAAACACTGAAAGTTGAAGTTTCTTCTAAGGTAAATCGGTGGAGCAATTCAAGCCCCCAAAGAGAATTAGAAGGAGAAAAAGGAATCGGCTAAGTTTGTTGAAGGTTTTTCACATACAAATTATTTAAACAAGAAAATATTTCAGTAATATGCTATCTATTTAAGTTGTAAAGAACTAGGTTGACAGTCTGTAAGAGCACTACTGATAATTTCGTGAAGAGTTTAGCTATTGTAGCATAGGTGGCACCACTTCTAATGTTTATGTGGTTGCCCATATCTTATATAAATTGTAAGTTTAAGCAAAGCAAATTGAAAAGAAATTTTTTTGTTTTCTTCGAACGTCTTGATTCCTAATTATCATAAGTTAATGTCGAGTAATCGGTTGATTTATTTCAAGCTTTTAAGCGTATACAATTGGATGCAACTTCAAATGTTTCACAAGCATTACATAACAAAAAAAGAGAGAGAAAGCGAATAGCAGTACATGTTATCTCTCTCACTTGGAATATTTAGTTCTTGTTCTACTTTCCGTATCACTGTGCAACTGGAGCGAGAGAGAGAGAGAGCATATACTATGATTTACCCTCTTACTTTCTACCACGTAACGGTTGCAATTTTCTGAATGCAGTCTCCAGTGGTATAGGCTCGAAGTTTGAACCAAAAAATCTCTTTCCCTTTATTAAAATCTCCCTTGTTTTTGACAGGACAACTCACTTGAATTATCTGTGGTTTTATCAGTGGATGTACGTAAAAATTTTTGAACATACCCCTGTAGAAGTAGCGTAACGTCAGAACTAAGCCCGGTTGTTTGAACGCTGAATAAAGTAATAATAATTTTATTTATATTTGAAAAAGTGTTGATAAACAATAGATATTTAATTTCTTGGTACAGACATACCGATTTTATGCTATCTTTTTCTAATTGCCTAAATTATTATTATTGTTATTTTCAATATGTAAACAATATCTAACAATATTTACCGATAAAAATAAATCTTTAAATCCTCTTTTTGTTAATATGAAATGTAAACTTCGCATTTATAGTAATTTTTAACACTTAAAAACACCGAAAAAAGTTACGACAAGCAATTAAACTGAAAGACAAGATAAGTAAATATGTTTGTCTGTCAAATATTAAAAAAGCGTCTCCCCCACCGATCATAAACAGCCTTCAAACAAATCTATTGTTTAAATCTAGGGTATGATTGAAGGTAAAAATAAATTTTGCGTCTCAGTCATATAAATATGTGAATTCAAAATAGTGTTGAGGACAAAAATTTTTTTTAAAGTGAGAATAATTAAAAAAACTCGCATAAATTAATTCCCTGCAGAATTAAAAAATTTATATTAATAAAATTTCTTGACAAAATAACGAAGGTAAATTTAGTTGCCATATTCTTATATTTTGTAATATTGAGTCAACACGCGAAGAATAATAAGAAAATATAATTTAGCTTTCTGATTCACAAGTTTCAAAAATTTGTTATTAGGTTGTGAATCAGCTCATAAGTAATAAAATAAAAATAGAAAATTCGTAGCCCTCTGACACACATCATTGTGAGGGTTCCAAAAAGTTGCTACTGACTAACTACTTTATTTTTAATTTTACGAATTTTCGAATGTGCAAATGTTTCTTACCTAATTTCAAACACACTTAAAAATGTTGTTTTGAAATTTTCATAGAAAACTCATTTTGTATATTGTTTCCTAAAGTCTACCACTAAAACACTAAAATTTCAAAAGATGGCATTGCGCAGGTTAATAACTGAAAACCAATATAAGTTTTTCTTTATTTGCCAAGAAGATATTCTCGCATTGCATCACGTTTATAAAACTTTCTCATTGGCAACAGTAATTAGTAAGAGACGCATTCTAAGCTTTTAATGTCACATCTTGATGTTTTAATACGGCTGTAATTTTTCCTGTGAGGCATTAACTTTCTGTTTGTATTTCTCTTAAATAAGAAGCTTATCCCCCTTGCAAAGAATTTAAACGGATTATTATTTCAGATGGGGGGGCCACAAAATTATTACAAATAAAGAAACGTATAAAAGTATAAGTAATTAAGAAAACAAAGGCGATTTTACTGTTTTGGAGGGTTATTTGCCTTTTATGATTTTCGACTACACTAATTTTTGGGTAAAGCATTTTAATAATGGTGTAAACACAATATTTAAGTGCATATCGTAAATTTTTCGTTATAGTCGTCGCAAAAGTTAGCATTCTCGAGTAATCGTTAAAACAACTTAATGAATAATTATTTTCGTTATAACCCCCTTAACTCTGTTTTCTAAAGCTTTATATTTATGCACCCAATGTAAAATTTTATAAGACGTAGTTATTTTCTACAAAGGGTCCGCCATATTTCTTATAGAATATTGATTAGCGTCAAATTGGAATGGTCGAACGTTTTTGATAGGATGTCACAATCTATACTGGATTATGACATCCCGGCTAAAGTTACTACCATTGCCTTATTGAAATTGTTGGATAGTATTAACGAATTATGTGACTACTTTTAGTTATTTTGTTGCTAAAATCTTAAAAGCCAACCTTTTTTCCTTTAGAAAGTATTAAAAATATTAGGATATTACACTGATTTTTGAACAATTATTGTTCTGATATTATCTTCATCTTCTTCATTCTTCTGTTATATGTGTTTTTTAGCTGGGTTCTTTATTCTCTTTCAATATTCATCATCTCTTTCCCGGTCGACCCACGCTCCATCTGCCCATAGAGGACTTATCTTTGACAGCTTTCAGGATCCTGTTGTCTGCCATTCTAGTGATATGCTCGCTTCACTGTTACTTATGTCCAAGGATTCCTTAGATGATATTTTTTATATGACACAATCTTATTTTTTTCTCTCCCTATCAAGAAATTCTTGTCAATATTTTCATTTCCGCAGCCTGCAGGAATTTTTGCGTATTGGATATAGAAGGTTGCGTTTCCACCATAAACGTATGTGATAGTCATAATAATAGGTGTTATTTGTAACTATAGATAGATATATAGATTATTTAATGTCATTTTCAATGTTTGCCCATGGATTCCGAAATAAATAAGTTTCATTTCTTGCTGTATGATCTGATCTTCTATCTGTAGTTTGCAAATGATAGATACTAAAACTCACCAAATCATTTTCGCTATATAAAGCATCGTCTCTCTAATTTCGGAATTTTTCGTTTTATAACTTTTTCTTCCACACACAATTGCTATTATTTTATATATCAATATGGTATATTTATATCATAAAGTAAATGTCTTACATCTTTGAACGGCTGAGGCGATTAATATAGGTAATAAAGATGTTACCTAATTGAGCCTCCGAGATATTCTTTTTCATTGAAAAGAAAAACTAAATTAACTAAATGAGCGCAAGTTAAGTGACAAAGTTAGGCGCCCCGTCTTGTGACAGAAACATATGCATTAAGCTTCCTAATTTTACCCTCTTTAGATTTAGGGAGTGACATTTGACACCGTCTTTCAATTGCCATTTATTTTCATAAGTTCCTTTTAGTTCGGATGGTATTTATTTAACTTACTTTAACGAGAAATAATACAGTTTCAGCGATAATTAGACAGGGTTATAGACAAGCCGTTCGTTCATCAGCTTACTGAAGATTATTTATTTATTTTTGGGAAATATAATTAAAATAGGGTAAAATAAATTTTAGTATTTTAATTAGGTATTAAGTTAGAAACTTTTTCTATTTTGAGTTGAGAAAAATTACGTTAATTTCCCATTTTATACTTATCTACTTATATATATATATATATATATATATATATATATATATATATATATATATATAGGGAGAGAGAGAGAGAGAGAGAGAGAGAGGGAGAGAGAACTAGAACACATTTGCTGAAGCTATTGGATACTTTACTTTGGGCTGTTTAGTGACCGCTAATATGGAGGAAAATCAAAATTACTCATGTAAATCCTACGAGAAACATTGGAAATAAAAGTTAACTACAGTAGAACTAGGATACTGCAGGAAGGAAAATTATTACCAGAGGACGTCTGGTACCTCATAGATATGGTTTGCTACTCCTGCTGCGGAGCCATTCATCCCATTAGCATGGACGTGGTTTACATGGCGATGAAGCACCTACAAAAATTATTGTATATAGCTAGTTTAGTGAGTTCAATCGTACCCGTCGTTCACTTGTGGACGAGTCATGTGAAGGTCATCCACATTGGCACAAACAACTGATTTATTTATTTTTGTTCTCGTGCAAGAAGAACAAACTACGTGATGATGAGTTTTTTAAGGATAGAATCTTTACAATTACAAAATTACTTTTCGGATTGGTCAACCGCATGCAAAAGTATATCGATCATCGTGGAGAATATTTTGAAAAACAATAAAATTTATAATTGCTTGTGCTCGTTGATAGAGAATCAAATTAGCTAAGAAAGTAAATTTATTATGACATTTATAACTGGGAAAAATGTTGGACCAAAACCTGAAGTAAAAATGAATAAAATTACAAAATTATAGTAAATTTGACCAGATAACATAGGTATTGGTCCCATAAACTGACCGAACTTTACAAATTTATAACTTTCTCACACATTATAAATACAACAAAGTAACTAATAGTCATCAAAATAAACTATAAAATTTATCCATACAAAGAGCGTAACAAATACCCCCTATTACCAGTTACTCCGATTGACAAAAGCACAACAATGTATCAGTATACGATAGTAAATTATTCCGACAGTTACCCATAAACCACTTTACCCATCTAGTTGATAGAAAAAAATCAACCATCCCTTAGCAAAATTCGTTATAAGCTATAAAAGTGTTTATACGACGCAGCTTTGAATAAACTAAGAATATAAATCACGTTTGTATTTATTTTTTAGTAGTCGAATTTTACTGTCCTAAAGGGCTGTTTTGGTAGTAACTCACAAGTATCAATATTCACACGCTTATATAGCCAGTTCCTATAGCCTCTTAAACTGAACTCATCTATTTTTTTAAAATGATACTGTTATCCCTTTCCCGATTTTATAGATTTTTTAAGGGTTTACTGCTTGGTATCGAATTACTATGCCTTTATGGCTATTTTACTTTTATTTCGAAGTACTTAACTTAATCGAAAAAAGTATACCACCACTGATCCAAATGGATAATAAAAACTGTTTAAATTATATAGGAAACTTTCTTAACAAAAGAAATTTTATTAAATATATATATATATATATATATATATATATATATATATATATATATATATATATATATATATACATAAGTAAATTTGATAAATAAGTGCAAATTAATTACTTTTTGTATAACTCCAAAGCAAAACGATCAATTTATTACATTTTTTTGAATCAATTAAAGTTACTCACTCGTATTTATTCAAAATAATCAAAATCCGCACATGCCTTTTACCTGTGTAGAATAAAAACTTGTGCTAATAATTAAATGTTAACCCATAGTAAAATCATTTTATTATTATAATTTTAAACAGTGGCAAAAAAATGAAATTATTCATTAAATATTTAAATACTGATTCACTTAGTTATATGTTGGAGTTACAAGATAAAAAAATATTTTTTCAATTTAAGCCATATTTGTTGTGGTTAAACATATTTAGTTAAACTAAAACACTTTTAAGTAATATTACAAAAGTATTCTACCAGAGGGAATTTATTATTTGGAAGTTTCCATATTTTTTTGTCTTGTAACGACCTTCTTTGGCACAGATTTTATATAATTACCGATTAATATGATAAATACTGAGTCCCTCTCACTGTCTTGATAACACCTACTTTACTTATGAAGGCCGACGATATAAACAAGTCGAGGGAGCCCCGATGGGATCTCCGCTATCTCCGGCACTCGCTAACTTATTTATTGAAGACTTTGAATCAAAAGCTTTGGAGACCTCTTCACAGAAACCATGACTGTGGCTGCGTTACGTAGATGACACATTCGTTATCTGGCAACACGGAGAAGAAAATCTCAAAAATTTCTTAAATCACATAAACAGTATACATCCAAAAATCAAATTCACCATGGAGACAGAACAGGAAAGAAAACTACCGTTTCTAGATATCCTACTGAAAAGAAAAGAGGATGGCTTGCTTTCGCACACTGTTTGCAGTAGTTAAATCACTTGCGTTTCGCTTGCAGTCCCTTACAGATCAAGAAAATTACCACAAAGAGATGAACATACTGCAAGACGCCCTAACAAAAAACGGCTATAAAAAAGAACATATAGACAAGGCTCAAAAAAACAAACACTTGGCCCCAAAAAATCGCGAAAACCAAGAGAATAGCTCCAAAGCTTTTGTTCCTTATGTAAGAGGCACCACAGACAAGATCGGAGGAGACACAACATTGAAACAATTTTCACCACAGACCGTAAAGTAAAAGATCTCTTGCCAACACCTAAAGAAAGAATACCTCTAGAAAACCAGGGAGTGTACGAAATTCCATGCAGAGAATGCAGCTCATCTTACGTAGGCTAAACCAACCGTAAAATAAACGCCAGAAGAGATGAACATATAAACGCTGTTAAGCAAAAAACAACTTCCTCTGCTCTGGCCCAACACTGGTTAAACACAGGACATAAGATAAATTTCTCAGGAACAAAAATGCCATCGAGATGTGAAAACCTGTCCACAAGAGTTATAAGGGAAGCCATTGAAATTGCAAAGAGGCCCAATAACTTAAATAGCAGGGATGATAGCCAGCGAGTGCCTAATACTTGGAAAAATCTGCTTACAGTGAGCTTTGAAAATGGTGAATGAGACTTCACCGAAACCTCACTTGCTTTTCAGTCCTGAGAGGGACTCAGTACATACACGGGATGCCAGAAAACCCTCGATTACATATATATATATATATATATATATATATATATATATATATATATATATATATATATATATATATATATACATAAAGAAAATATTGCAGCTTATGATTGTGCATGTCAATTTAAACCCCTTGTTATTAACCTAGACCTTTTTTACAGTTAGACGGTGTCAATTAGAAGGTTAAAATTAATACTGACAGGAATATTTTTGTTTTTGAAAAAAGAATTTTCTTTCTTTCAATTTGAACACATTTTCTTACTAATAACTTAATTGACTGTTTAACCGAAAATGATTAATTTAGTATGTAAAAACGTAGCGCCATCTTACAATAGTTATAATATTTGGTAATTCGTGTTAATATCAAGCCCATGGGGTGCAATCTGTTTCGGACAGTCTGAGACTAATCTGTATTGTGGGTGCATTGAGATTGTGCAATCAAAGCATATTATATGGTTAATGATGTAATACAAAAGGGGATTAACTGTTCAGCACCTTGGTTAATAATATTGTAATTACTGTGTCCGCGTGGTTAAGGTTTATACTCTGCTAATGACTATGATTATTAATATTTCTGGGGCACTGGTTTTAATTTCATTTGAATTTGGGGTTTTGTTGACAATTAGTGGAAATTATATTGATTTATATTTGTCCACTGAACGGGATAATTTGATTTTAATTGATCATAACCTAAAGTGATATGTGGATTATAAATTAATAGCATTTATAACTTATTAATACGTTGGTAATCTAAGAAAATAAAAAAAGAAACATTATTTTTTGATCTTGTGGGTCGTTATTTTCTGGAAAGCCATAGTGATTTACGATTGTGATACCTAAAACACATTCTTAGTTAAATTTCCACTAAAATACATTGGAAATGTAAGTGAGAATGTATTTTTTTTCTCACAGTCGTAAACTAGAAACATTATAATTGTCATGTTTGGTTATAGGTTGATCTTGCTAATATTTATTTTTACGTAAATTTTAGACACCGTTCGACAATACAAATCATATATACTTCGACTAGCGTCCCGCCCCGGCTTCGCACGGGTGCAATGCTGATACTAAATACACTACAGAAAAACTGTGACTATTTATTTTAATTTTACAACAATTATTACATCGGCCTCCGACGCGCTGCCGCCGCCCCGGTCGGCCAGTACCGCCGCAAGCGCTACTTCCCGCAATTTTAAATCTGTAATATCTTCGAAAATATTCATTTAAATCTTGTGCTGTAAAGGACCATATAGATCTATATTAAATCAACAATGTATTTAAGCTATTTAATTGGATAAGGATTAATGCTGTATTGGTTAAAATCGCTTCAAAATTTGTCATTATTTGTCGTAAAAAGTAAATGACAAAAAAATGTTATTGTGGGATATCCATGAGAGATAGACATATACCATCGCGGAGTTTTCTGTAGACCTTTTCAATGTGTACAAATAATTAGTACATTATTTTGATAAATCTCGTAGGGTTCAGCCTGCGTTTGCAATGTAAGCGGAAAAAAATATGATAATTAACGACATCACATTAGAAACCTCAAAAATAACAGTATTTCTCCACTATTTAATGGATGTTATTATACATATAAACCTTCCTCTTGAATCACTCTATCTATTGAAAAAAACCGCATCAAAATCCGGTGCGTAGTTTTAAAGATTTAAGCATACAAAGGGACATAGGGACAGAGAAAGCGACTTTGTTTTATACTATGTAGTGATAACACAGGCTGACAAATTTTAGGATCCGAAACCAGACTATATTTTACAGAGTTTCGACTCGCCACTGTTAATCTATCCATTGCTTCGGGCGCAAAATCGCGATTTTTGAGGTTATGTCACATAGCAAAATTAATTTTTGAAAAACCCGGGATGACGCTTTGTACTAGGAGGTTTTTGAGGTCGCTGAACACAGAAATAAATACAAATTTTCATACTTAAGATGACATATTTACTTTAGTTAATAAGATGACAGATTCGCTCACGTAGTCTTCATCTGATGCTCTTTTAGGTTAGAATCTCGCGAAAATCCGAAGCACCAGGTCAATCACGACTTCAGAATTGGGTTCAGTTCGTTGAAAACCTTCACGAAAGTATAGTATGTTTTCTGGTTCTGAAATATTGTCTGCCTGTGTAATCTTTTATATTTGCAAATAGACATATGTTCTATAAAACATGTAGACATACTTGGCGTATGAAAAAAATAAGATAACATAACCTGAAAGGGTGGATTAGAGTCAATAAGTTTTTTAATAAATTTTGATTATTTTTTTTTTGAAAAATTAATGCTATTTAAATACAACTGTTTTGCAATTTTTGAGTGACAACGTTGAATAGATTCAATTTCTTTCAGAAAATCTGTCCAAAATGTTCGAAATTTCGACCGTTTAAAAAAAATGGAATTTTATTTAAAAAAAGCGCCAAATGTTTCATTTCAGTAAAAAGTATCATAAAAACAAAATTCTACATTCTGAGGACGTCAAATTTACCATCAAGTTTTAATTAAAATGTGATGAAATTATATATATATATATATATATATATATATATATATATATATATATATATATATATATATATATATTCTACTGATGCATTTTACAATATTATAAACATATTTTTTAATGTATTTTCTGAAAACTGCTAGCTTAACAAGCTGCAAATAAGTATGTCCTTTTTTATATAAAGCATGATAACAATGTAAAAGATAATCCCTTTTACCCGGATCAGTTGTACGAATTGACCGATTTGAATTAATATTTCTATAGATCAGTTCTTTCGTAAACATAGCCCGGGTGTAATTTATATTATAACGTGGTTTTAAGAACTTTAATAAAATTCCTGATTTGTAAAATACAACTAATTTTTGCAAGTGTATTGCTTATTTTTATTTAAATACAAGTTAAAAAGTTATTGTATAGTGAGTTTTGATTATATTTTAATAATTAAGAAAATTTTAGAACATTCAAGTGAATAACTTAACCTTACTTGTTGTTGTCTGCCACAAACATACCTGTAACAATAATTAAGCAATTTCTTGCTTCTATTATGCTTCTAATTATGTATTTATATATATATATATATATATATATATATATATATATATATATATATATATATATATATATAATAATGTATAATTTAATATTTGTTTTTTTTCTAACATGAAGTGAAACATTTGTATGTGTGAGAGCGTAACCAAGAAAAAAGTTGAAGTTACTGAAAAAGGGCAGAACGAATCCAGGACTGACTCAGCCACTCAGACTCCTCCTGCTTTAGTTTTGATGACTTCAGCTCAAAACGGTGAGTTTTTATTATTTTTTTATGTGGGAACCATCAAAACAGTTTTCAAAATATATGTGCCTGTTCAATTTGAACGTAAATATTGCTATCACGACGCAAGGCCTTAGTAGGTGATGTACAAGAACATATTGATATGACATATCACTGCGATTATTCAAAATGACATCAGAGTCCACACTTCTGATTAAAAGAAAGACTTTGGTACATAATACGAAACATATATTCATTTACTGTGCCGAATAGAATACTATTATTTAACTGAAATAATACGAAAACTCTCTTATTATAATTTTTTATTAGTTTGTACAGGGTGCGTCAACGATTGGATGAAGTAGGTTTGTGCCTTTTCGGTGAAATTTACAAAGAAACTATATTTATTGTTTGATACAGTTTATTTTTATGCAGATTTTAAAAATATTTAGGACTCTACAGGGTGAGCCAAAAAACTAGGACAGCATAAAGTTGTATTTTTTTAAATAGAACACCCTATATACGAATCGTATTTTCGATTTAGCTTATAATTTTAAATCTTTTTTATTAAAGGTTTACTATAACAAAACTTTATAGTTTCTGAGATAATTAAGTTTAAAGAAAAAAAGTCACATTTTCAAGCATCAATTCAATCCTAAATAACGTTTTCAATTTTGTGACAAATATATTCAAATTTGGAATTTAGCAAGGCCAAGGATAAGTTAACATAATTTTTGTCTAATATTTGCAATAAAAGCTACAGGGTGTTGAACACATCGGCTCAAATTTGAACAAGTTTAAATGAATTAATATCTTTTTTTTTAAAGGTACACCCTGTATATTTTCATGTTATTTAATAGAGTAATAAAAACCCTAAAAGTTTTGTTCAATATATCCTATACCTATTTATAATAGTTTTTGAGATATTTCAGTTTTTCTTATTTTCCATACTTTTTTACAGAAATAGTCTTCATTATCATAGTAGCCATGGCAAAAACAATGTAAAAGAACATTTTTCTGTGTGTCAAATTTATAACCGCAATCGCTTCTTTTGGTTTTTATGTAGTGTAGTTTGGTTTTTTTTGCATTCATCTTATATTGTAAAATGAATTTTCCAAAGAATGAGTTAATAGATATGATTTATACAATAGGAGAGGCTCAAAAAAATTGCCTTCTTGCTCAAAGAATTTACAAAATGAAGTATCCTGATCGACGCCAGCCTAATACCCATACTTTTCAAAACTTAATGCAAAGATTTGATTCTTCTGGTTCTGTTGATTATCCAAAACGTAAAGTGGTCAACAAACCAGTAACTAATGAAGAAAAAGAACTACAAGTATTGTTAAATATTCAGGAAAATCCTTATATTGGTAGCCGTCAGTTAGCAGCATTATGTGAAACATCACAATCCACCGCTAATCGTACTACCAATATATAGGTATCATCCATATCACATGGAATTACACCAAGAATTGCATGGACAGGATTTTGAAAGTCGTGTAAACTTTTGTCGTACAATAAATGCGGAGATTCAATTAAATCCAAATTTATTATGCAAGATAATGTTTAGTGATGAAGCTACTTTTAAAAGTAATGGTGCCGTAAATAGACGCAACATGCATTATTATGCCACAGAAAACCCATTTTGGATTAGAGAGGTGCAACATCAAAACCACTGGTCATTAAATGTTTGGTGTGGTATTCATTATAATCGAATTATTGGACCCCACTTTTTTAATGAACCACTAAATGGCCATAGTTACCTGAACTTTCTACAAGAAGAAGTACCCCAACTGCTTCAAGGTCTCGATAGGGATGAGCTCGACAGTATGTGGTTCCAGCACGATGGTGCGCCTCCGCATTACCATCGTGAAGTTCGTGCGTTTTTGGACCAACGATATCCGCAAAAATGGATTGGACGTGGGGGTTTCATTGAGTGGCCACCAAGGTCTTGCGACATCACCCCATTAGATTTCTTCCTATGGGGTTATATTAAAAATAAGGTGTATGTTAATCCACCAACAACAATGGAAGATATGCGAAACAGGATTAGGGATACCTGTAGAACAATAACGCCACTAATTTTGTCCAGGGTCCGAGAAAATCTGCAAAAAAGACTAAATTTGTGTATTGCACAAGAGGGTCGTTTATTCGAACACTTATTAAATAGAAATAATTAATCTCAGTATTTAATAGGTAATTTTTTTGTTTCAATTTAGTATAAAAGTAAATATGTATTTGCCTTGTCGTTATTGTTGTGTTAATTTTTTCACATTATGTTTAATTAAACTATTGCCGTTGTAATATAACGAATAATGTATTTCATCATATTTAACCACATTCTGTTTGTTTCTGTAGTTTCTTTTTATTATTTTACATGACTACTATGATAATGAAGACTATTTGTGTAAAAAAGTATGGAAAATAAGAAAAACTGAAATATCTCAAAAACTATTATAAATAGGTATAGAATATATTGAACAAAACTTTTAGGGTTTTTATTACTCTATTAAATTACATGAAAATATACAGGGTGTACCATTTAAAAAAAAAGATATTTATTCATTTAAACTGGTTCAAATTTGAGCCGATGTGTTCAACACCCTGTAGCTTTTATTGCAAATATTAGGTAAAAATTATGTTAACTTGTCCTTGGCCTTGCTAAATTCCAAATTTGAATATATTTGTCACAAAATTGAAAACGTTATTTAGGATTGAATTGATGCTTGAAAATGTGACTTTTTTCTTTAAACTTAATTATCTCAGAAACTATAAAGTTTTGTTATAGTAAACCCTCAATAAAAAAGATTTAAAATTATAAGCTAAATCGAAAATACGATTCGTATATAGGGTGTTCTATTTAAAAAAATACAACTTTATGCTGTCCTAATTTTTTGGCTCACCCTGTAGAGTCCTAAATATTTTTAAAATCTTTTCTTTAATAATTTCACCTAAAAGGCACAAACCTACTTCATCCAATCGTTGACTCACCCTGTACATCAAAATTCTGACAACGTATCGATATATCAAAATATCGATCTATATTTCCCTTCATAACTCATATGAATTCGCATATAGAGTATAGAAAAACTATCTTTTACTGAACTGTTTCTCATCTCTAATAAATGTTACCTAAATTGCAAATGGCTTCAATAATGAAGTTTAATTTATTAAAAGGTTTCTCTATATCAAAAAGCAATCTGTCGAAGTAAATAAAATACCCAGCGTTCCAGATCTTGGGGATCATCTTATATCTTAATAACAAAGAGAAATATTTTCTTTTAAAATTTTCCTCCGCTTTCAGTTCATCTCGCTTTGTTCATTATTTTTTATTTCCTGAATTTTCTTGATAGATTGGGAGAGTTTACCTCAGAAGTTATGAATATTCGTTTGTTCTAATCTAAAAAGAACATTTGATGATTGAAAGGCATCCTTATGCTAAATTCTAGCGGGGAGAGAAAAACGTGTGTGTGTGTGTACGTTCGCTGTTGTCGAACCACCCCTGGGATTAAATTTTACATGTGGATAGACAATAATAATACATTTTTAAAGAAATGAGCTTTTAAAGCCCGTGAGCAGTCTTTGATGTTGATATTAACAATCCGGAAGTAAGATGTGCCCTTTTCCCTCGGCATGTCGCGTTTTTCCAGACAAATATCTCGTTTTTTATTTAATGTCCCAGAAGAAACATTTATTCCTCCGTACAATGAGCGAAGAAGGATTAATATTAAACTTTGATGTTTTAGATGTAAAAACATCTTTGATGTAAACGGAACGTATTTTTGTGGAAATGAGAATGTAATATTGTGAAAAACGAATTTATCGAAAGCATCACTTTAAAATAAATATATGCTTTTTTTTTATATTGCAAAAGGTAATTTTGTTTGGAGTATCTAGAACCACGAAATTAGAACTATTTAAAATGTCAAAACGCGAAAAATTGTGATGAGAAATTTTTGAATATTATTTCGAAGAAATTTGCTTAAATCTATTTGTTTTTAATCTGCGTTTAGTATATGTTTTCATTTTAATTTAAATTAACATTCGTGTACTTATTTTCAATTTTTGTTGGCTTAAATACCACGCAGTGCTCTCAACGGGAAATCCTGGTGCGATCCCTACTTTGACTATGAAAGCCCGCGGCTAGTTTGGATGCGAGTGCCAGATTTCTATATTTATTTTACTGTCGCGCCATTTCATGGAGCGATAGTACAAGTTAGTGGGTGTTGCTCATGTGTTATTCAGTGATCCGTTGAGATGCCACTGTTCGTGTCTTGTCTGTTGTTTTCTCAGTTTAAAAATAGTAGACAGGGCATATGGATTGTACCTCATGGAATAGTTAGGACGAAACAGCGCTACAATCATTTTAAAGATCCAGAGCCTCTCCATTGTCTTGGAGCTTGTATATATATATATATATATATATATATATATATATATATATATATATTTTTCTAATATTTTCTTGGGTATATACCCAAGAAAATATTAGAAAAAAATATTTAACAAAAGGTTTAAGATACAAAAATAAATATATATATATATATATATATATATATATATATATATATATATATATATATATATATATACAGGTGTGGAAAATCCAGACCGGACCCTGGACGTTTCTTAAGTAAGATAAAGAAAATACTATAATTTATCAAATCAGAATGAGGGAGTCGTAAGCATCGACATACGTGTAAATTACCAGTTTGGCCCTATGGTGAGGGTAATACAATGCTGGCGCGGTGAGAGCGGGCGGCAGCATATGCCACGCCCTAGCACAACAACAGGATTCCAAGTTATTTGCTTTCATTCAGGCCGTCAAAGCGTAAGTACCGTGTTTCGAGCCAAATTTTTTTGTTACAATGGTAGTTCATTCCACGGAACAAAAAGAGCAGATTATTACGTGCTATTATTCTGGTAAATAATCGGCACATTTGCATTTACGTGCGAAAATCATCCTGTTCCTTGGAAATTTAGAATTTCGGAAATTATTAAAAAATTTGAGACAACCGGTTGTCTAAAAATTTGTAAAAAATGCACTGATAATAATGAGGAGCAACCCGTTCCTCATATTACTGAAGAACGAGCAAATCGGGAGACTGATGTTTGTAGTTTAGCAGAAATTAATTTTCCTTGAAATAGTAGCGTAATTGCTGAAGAACTTGATATGAACGCTTGAACAGTTCGGAATATTTTAAAACGGAACAAATATCGCTGTTACAAATTGCGAATAACTTAAGAAATTTTTCCGAAAGATCAGGAAACACGTATGGTGCTTTGTGAGGACATGATATAAAGGCTAATAGGGATATAACCACCGAAGTTTTGGCAAATACGCGAACCGTATTTTACAAAAGACTGGGTTATTGTCTCGCTCAAAGTGGAGGCCTGTTTGAACACCTCTTGTAGACTTTTAGATGTTTTTATTGATTCAAATTGAATTTAATTATTTGTTTATTTATTTACAATTACTGAACGTGTTACTTTTATTTTTTACCAGAATAAAAGTTTATTTTTGAGAATGATTTTTAATTTTAAACTGGTCTATTAGCATATTTACTACTTAGACATTACCATTGCGTTTCACTAGTATTTTAATTAGAATAAATGTATATTTTGTAACAGAAATATTAATTTTCTTTAAGCTCAACGCCCAACAAAAACTATTTTTTTGTATTTCGACTATTTGATGTATTTAAAACAATCAATGTATCAAATAGTCATTAAATATTCCAAATTCCATCGATTACGTTATAATATTAGACAAAAAGTAAATACACACTTCATTCTTTTCAAGGTACTGCTCGTCTTCGTGTCGCACGGAAGTTAGCGGGAGTAATATTGCGCGTAGGCGTTCCCTACGATCTTCTGTCCCGAACTAACCTGAAAGAAGTTAGACGGGCTTAGTGGGTCAGAATTTAGAAAACGACCAAAATAATTTCTAGTTAAGAAATTTAAAATAGAAGGTTGGCTATAGTAACGTTTCTATTAAACCTCGGTAATATGAACGGCCAGTCTTTTCTTTCTAAAGTTTCGTCTCACGTCAAAGGCACCAGTGTTGTGGTTGCGTCGCGCACAGTTACATTTGTGCGCCGCTCTTCTATTTGACATTGGATTGAGTTCACTCGTAGACGCCATACAGTGAGTTTTGAAAATGGTGAATGAGATTTCACCGAAACGTCAGCTGCCTTACAGTCCTGAGAGGAACTCACATACACAGGATGCCCGAAAATCTTCGATTATATATATATATATATATATATATATATATATATATATACAAGTGTGTTGCAAATTTGGCTAAATTTATGTATTCAGGAAGTTCAGAGTCAATTGGATAATATTTTTTCCGGAAAGTATGCTATTTTAGGATAATTATATTCTAAATGTAGTATGAAAAATTCATTATAAAGTATTCTGATTCGTCTGGTTTACATAGAAATAAATATAAATTAAATTTAAGAAGTAATAACATTTATTCACGTAGTGAAGCATTTCTTTGTTTTCATTTTTGTCAATTCTTTTGTGCTCTAAAGCAATATGTTATTGTTGCTGAGCGATAAAACTGACTTTACTGTCATATTTTATTGATATTATATCTGGAATAAGTAACACTCGCATTGAATTAGATTATATTTTATTGGAAAAGCGCTGTGAGATATAAAATTTTATTTGCGATCAGTTTCTGCGAGTGTAGATCTCGTGCGGGTTTCTCCATATAAATTTTAAAGCCAAAACTTTATTTTTTCGTCACTTTCGAGCGAGGCATATGAACCGTGTTAAATTAGTTTTGAAATACAAGGGCTATTGACAAGTCGTCTGTGGATCGGATATCTTTGTCACCCTCAGATTTCCTTATAATAGGACAAAATGGGGACGGTCAAACGTATCTGTCGAATAATAATGCGAGGACGAGCGAAAGGACTTCAAAAACGACAATTCAATTTCTTTCGGTGATATAGATTTCCGCATATAATGCGAAATTGATATGATGCATTTTTATTTTTATACCGAAATCGAGAATTTTATAGTGTAATTTAAACAACTTCAGAAAAGCTATTTCGACTGGAATCTTTTGTTGGAGTTGAATAAAGTTTATTATATGCTTTTTGATCCGCACGACGACTAAGCGTCGTCGTTGCCGACCTGCAATGTTTTCCTTTTATTTATTAAAAATGACAACTGAATAAGATTTTGAGATGTTTATATAAGGGATTAATTTGTCCGATTTTGACAAAGGATAAATGTGAACCTACGTCTTTTAAACTCGTTCTTTATGTTCATAATTATGCATTTATTAAATGCCTGGCATGATAATCTTCATTGTGTCTAGGTGCTTCGTTTTTGTACACATAGTTTGAAGGGATTAAAAAGATATCTGAATATTTTGTAGGAAAAAAATTAAGTATTTTGGATCTGATCAGCTCGAGAAGAGGTAGCAATTGCACCCATTGCCCTTCTCCTAGGTCTGCGCCTGGTAACACCAGTGTAGGTAACATTTTGGATGAACGTTTGGCCTTGAAGAAGTTATGTTTGGCATTTGTTCAAAATAGTACTCAAAAATATGATTGCGGTGCATCAAAAAAGATTTATGAAGTCGTAATAGGTGACGAGTCTTGGCTTTAAACATATAAGACCGAAAGTAAATAGTAGTCTTCCATAATGAGCCAAAACCTACAAAACTTGCTCACGCACGAGGCATTTCCAAGCAAATCGTTGCCTGCTTTTTTTCAGAAAAATTGGTCATATCGCAAATGTGCTTTTAGAAAATATTAGAACCTTCAGTTTTGAATGGTAGGTACACAACCATTTGTTTTCTGAAAGTCTTCGGTGAATCGAGGAAAACAAATCGAAGACAATGGACTATTTATCACCATGACAATGCTCATATAAGTGACTTTTGAGCACTCAATACGTGGCATTGATGAGTCACTTACCATACAGCCCTCATTTGGCACCCAAGAAGAAAACTAGTCAATGACGTTCTACTCTAAAAGAGGCGGTTAATGTGTTCGAGAACCATGTTTTGGGGATAACATCTTCACAGTGGCAGAACACATACAAAAGTCTATAAGAAAAGTCACAATAAAGCCAATGCAAGATGGATAGTCTAGACGCAAAAAGACAATTATTACAATAATTAGGATACATACTTACTATCGCTATAATAACACAAAAAAATGCTCTTATAGCAGATAATACATAATTTTGAATGTACATAAGTTCATTTGTTTTAATTAAATTGCTCCCTACATTTTTACGCGCTCATATGCCTTTGACTGTCAAATTTTGGAATTATTGGGTCAGTAAGAAGGTCATTTTGTTTGTCACAGATAGAGAGTGTTGTAATTATTTTGAAGATTTTCTATCAGTGTTAGGGTCTTTTCTTTTGACATTACTCACATTTAGGTTCCTTTAAAAGTAAATTGTGCGTAATTTTATTGATAGCTGTTACTTTAGGGTTAATTTTAATATTATCACCTTTTATTTCTGTAAAGAAAAAAGGTGATGAACCTCACAAAGAGATATATGAAGTTTATCTGGTTTGAAAGTGATGATGACCATATCAAAGTCATAATTAAAGAGAATCATCATATAACTATTTGACAGATTGCAGAGAGGTTAAATGCATCGAACACAATAACTGAAAATCAATTAAAATGTGTTGGACTCGCTAAGAAGGATTGAAAGAGATTCACTTAATACAACGAATCAATTTTTTTCCATGTGCATCTCACGTACATTGAAACCGACCCTTTTTGAAAATATTCATTGGTGATGAAAAATGGGTCATCTACAATAACATCATTCGAAAACCATCATGGTCCACACATGCTGGAAAAGCACAAAGGATATCCAAAAACCGTACTGCATCCAAAAAAGTTCATGTTGTCAATCTGGTGGAACTATTTGTGTATTTTGAGCTGCTTTCAAGAGGCGGAACGATCAGTTTAGATGTTTAATGTTAACAATTAATGGATGGATGAAGCAATCAACGAAAAAAGGTCAGAATTACCAAATTGCAAAGGAATTATGTTCCATCATGATACTGTAAAACGTCACTCATCTTTATTAAGTCGTGGAAAAATAGTGGGAGCTTGGTTGTGAAGTAATGTCGCACCCCCCATACATCCCTGTCTGGGCATCAACTAATACCATTTATTTCGAAATTTGTAAAACTCTTTGAAAGGCAAATGATGATGACCCCACTTGGTCCAGTTTTTTGCTGAAAGAACTAAAATTCCTATAAACGCGGAATATTAAAAGTGTAAGACAGATGACAAAAGGTCATTGAACAAAATGGAAAATATATAATTAATTAAAATTTATTCTTTGTATTCAAAAAAAAAAATATTTTACACTACAAAACCGAAATTATTTAACAAATTAGCTTAAAAATGCTTATTCTGTTCAAACAGTTCGTATATAAATTATAACCTTTTAAGACATGTTAAAAAAATATATGATTAATAATTTCCACAGAAAAACTGTCTTGAAATCCTTAAATCAAATGAAAAACTGATTTTAAATTTTAGTATACCCTGTAGATATGTCAATATTATATATGCACATATATGGACAATCTGATGTACTGAACCCTTTATAGGTTAGCTCAGGGCTGTATACCTATCCGTATTCGCTTGAGCGAACTCTATTTGGTAAACTTACGGTAAATATTGGGACTACAACTCAAACGTCAAATTTAACCAAAGTAGTAAGCCCGATTAAATATGTTCATTCAATTACATTAGTCTTATCAAGTTTGTAATTAATTAGTGAAAATTTTGCGTGAGTTCCGTGTTGATTTATATATTAATTTTTAATTCGAAAACATTATACAATCATGTTTTCAAAACGCTGTAACATCCGAACAAAAATTATTCTCTTAAAGAGCATTTCTTTATAATCCAGTAAAAATAGACATTTAACTTAGCAAACATTCGCATAGAGTCGAAAATTGGGATAGGTTTAACTACAGTATTACGAATAAAGTATTAAAAGTTCCCACCGATCCTACCTCTGCTAAAAATTTTATTCAAGGTTAAAGGTCAAAAATATCGGTTTCTTACATTTTTCTCGAACAAAATTTGTAGAACCATACCATTCTCTACATATATAGTTCTTATACCTTTTTTTATAAGTCATCGTACCTGACATATCGAGATTTAAAACATCATTATCGGACGTTCAGTGTAAGTGAAAATATGGACGTATTGGTTTGTATAACTCACCCACTAAAATAGATACACATTGTATGATTCTGAACGAATATACACCCATTACTCAATTCCATTCGCCCATATAAACTGGAGCAACATCTGTTTGCTACTTTATTGTACTCCTTTCAGCAAAAAATTTCACGTCAAATTTTACTTCTAATAATGTATTTAAAATCTGTACCAATTATTAGCTCTATGAGAATTTTTTGCAAAATTACCACTTTATTTATCTATTTTGACTGGACTATTATAACAATATCCAGGGAACTTTCATTATAGAAATATGGAGATTTTTGGAAACAAACACTGGTATTTTGTTTTTAGAACCCCTAATTTTAGCGAAATTAAGTCGCTTGAGAAAAATATAAACAGAAAAACAATAACAACATTGTAAGTATTCCCTTTATTGATACAGACTATATGCGCTCGGGTATAAAGAAAAATCTTATTGAATTATCTAGTTTGGAACCGTATTTTTCAAGGAAGCACCTGGTAGTGTTTTATGTTTTAAGAGCACTTTTTATTAGTGAAATTTCCACTGAAAGCATTGCATCTTAAATTTATGAGATCACCTTTGTTCGTTGCATTTTATACCCACTTACCCAAAAACTTTTATAGTTTTGCATCTTACGAGGGGTTGAACAAAATTACTCGTTACGTAATTGTGCGATATGCAAAAAACATTGGTTGCACTTCGCTTATATGTTTGTTTCCACCATTTTAGTCATCGCCAAACAAACTTCTGGTTGCCCAACTTATTATGTTATTTTTGAATATAGCTAATAATGCTTACCAATAAAAATAATATTTCAAATCCTTTTGTGTTGAAATTAATTGTAAACTCCGAATTTGTAGTAATTTTTAACCCTTAAAAATATTCAGTGGATACGTTTTGTCGTTTTTTTTACTCGTTTAAAAAATTGTTCTGTTTTTATCACATTTAAATTTTTCTCTTGATTTGTCAAAGTAACTGTCTTCGTCTGAACATTTTCGTGTGAAAAAAGATTTTTTATTGTATAATGACTGACACTATGTAAGTACAACCTATTTTCTAAATTTTATTATTGCCTATATGTTCCTTTTTTTTGTAAAAATTTGTAGCTCTCTATATATTAAAAATAAATAATGTCACGGCCCATGTATTTGGAAAAGTTATTTTATTCTCGTTACGACCGTTAAGAAAGGGGACGAACAGTATATTCTCTGCGAATTCCACTTTGGTTCTCTCTCCATACTAGTTTTAACCACCTAATGGTCTCATCAGTGGAGCTGTAACGAACCGCAAAATTCACAGAAAACAACTGTTTACTTAAAATCCTCATATCGTGAAATATCGGGGAGATATTACCCGCAGAACTTTATATATATATATATATATATATATATATATATATATATATATATATATATATTGTCGTATTTCGCGCCGGGCTTAATATCACGAAAAATGCTCTAATAATACCACTAAAAGGATGTTTCGTCCTCGACGTCGACGGTAGGACTCATTAGTGGGTCAGTCGACGCCTTACCCAGACACCCTTGACACCCCTGTGTCTACTTTCTATATACTTGAAATTTGTATAAGTACTTATTTTTGATTGGAACATACCGGTGAGATGTACCGATATGTCCGTTTCTACGACATGCCCCCCCCCCTAAGGCAGCCGCTCTCGGATATTGAGACTCCACAGTCTCAATATAAAAAGCGAGAAGACTGAAAGTAACTGTAGGAACGGACATCCCGGGTGGTTCCAGATTCGGGCGCTGCGTTACCTGCCTGACGGTGCGAGCAACCCTATGCTGTGCACCGTCCTGTCACGGTCGTCATGTCGTATTTGGTGCCGGGCCTAATATCACGAAATACGCTCTAATAATACCACTAAAGGGATGTTTCGTCCTCGACGTCGACGATAGGACTCATCAGTGGGTCACCCTTGATACCCCTGTGTCTGCTTTCTATATACTTGAAACTTGTATAGGTACTTATTTTTGATCGGAACATACCGGTGAGATGTACCGATATGTATAGTTTCTACGACAATATATATATATATATATATATATATATATATATATATATATATATATATATTTGTACTAATAAAATATATAAAACTAGAAACATTTATTAGAAACTATATAGAATATATTCTCTTTTCTAGACTTACTTAAAACTTTTCTTATTTACCAAGTGAGTTTATGTTTTTTCCTTTATTATCGGTTGTATTAATAAAGGAAAAGGCAGACAATTCAACGCCGCTACAGTTGAGGGAACAAGATATTATTTTCGTCACCAAACAGACCAAGAGAAGTTACAAACCTGGCTACAGAAGCCACTTCGTGGACGGCATCCAAATGAGGTCAATGTCGACAACTCAGCGTCGAACTGCTGGTTGATTTCAGGGCAGATGTTTCCGGGAATGGAGAGCTTCTTGTTAGCTATCCAAGACCAGGTTATTCCGACGAAGAACTATCGGAAGTTCATCATTAGAGATTCCTCAATAGAAAATGACCAATTCAGATATGGCTGTCAAACATCAGAGACAATCCAGCACATAACTGGAGGATGCCAAGCGTGTGCCGCATCCGCGTATAAGGAAAGACACGACTCAGCCCCTAAGATACTCCTCCAAGAGTTAGCAGAAAAGTTAAACCTATTACAGGTAGGAAAAGCGCCTTATTACAAATACAATCCGGAGCCTATTCTTGAGAACAACCAGTTCAAGTTATATTGGGACCGAACGGTTCTGATGGATCAGTCAGTTTCTCATAATAGACCAGACATTATAGTAATAGATAAAATTTCTAGGCCAACTACACTAATCGACATTGCTGTACCTAACAACAACAACCTAAGGCAAAAATGCAACCAGAAGATTGCCAAATACAGAGATTTGGAGGTGCAAATCCGAAGACAATGAGCAATGAACAGCGTTCAAACGATTCCCATAATACTGTCAACAACTGGAGTGATACCAAAGAACCTCCTGCAGAACATCAAGAGACTGGGTGTTAGTGAGCATCTGTATAAACCGATGCAGAAAGCAACTCTCCTTGCAACCGCGCGAACCGTCCGAAAGTTCGTAGGAAATACAGCAGACCACGTCACCTAGGACCCGATAACATGGAAAATGTTTCCACAGAGCTTCATACTTTTGGTATCTTTGTGTACCTGGTATGGGTCAGTATTCCCTGGAGGGAGTGCGAAGCCGTTTGGCTTGTAAATCATAATAAAAAGAGAGAAATAGTTGACATAAACTAACCAAACGTAAATAACATCGACGAGAATGTCGGAAACTATGGGGAGGTAAATAACCAATAATGGCAATAATAATCCAAGTCCAAGAATACTTATTTTGTTACATGACGATCCTGTGATAGATATATTAGCCAACTCTAGATTGAACCTCATTGTTTATACAACGCTCTGTCGTGTAATTTTCTATTCGTAGTTTATGCCAAATTTATTTTTAATATGTGAAATTATCATAATATAGTGAATTTTTTTGCTTAAAAATTGTACTAGAAATATCTGGGGTTTGCTGTAATTAAAAATTTGAAAAAATGTACCTCTTTTAAAATTCGATAAAAATCTCATAAAGTAAGCTTTTGAATATCTATAGTTAAAAATAATAGGAGTATCATTTTAACCGTTTATGAGTGTACCAGCCATATTCTTGCTAGTTTTTTCCTAGAGAAATATAGAGTGTTGCGAGGCATGCAAGGTCACGACTTTAACTCCACAGACACCGCTCAAATTGTCACATCTCATTATTCTGTGGTTCGGGTAGGGCGTTATTCAGTGATATGTAAACATCTAATTTCGCAAGAAGAATTTAAGTTCAAATACAAACTACAAAACCTCCAATCAATTTTCCTCAATAATTTGAAACTTTTTAACAATTCCGTATAAATCATCATCATTTTTGATATATTCTTTGATTTATTTTAATTTATTTAAATTAAACAATTAAAAAAGTTAATATCCCTCGTACAAGTATGAAGCAAACCGAACGAACAAAAGAAAAATGGTACGAGTTCAGTGGCATCTAATAAAACTTTCAGTGGATTGAATTGTCTTCTTTAGAAATACTTGTTGCTTGGTCATAAAAACGGGACTTGACTGGAGTATAGATACCAACATAAACAAAGGACAAAGGGATATATCTACTAAAGTATATAATTAAATTGGTCTAAAGATAGCGGAATAGCGCCGCTGTCAGATTATATCGATTTTGCTTTGTTCGCTGAGATATAGGTCATTTCGACTGCACTTGATTTTTATAAATAAATTTTCAAGGTGAAATGCTGTTTCCCTTAACTTTAATAACTAGGAAGGACGACTTTTTCCAAATTGCATAAATGCATTTGTTGTCGATAATAGCTTAAAAGCTGCAGCTCCCTGGCAACTTGATAAAAGTTTTCCAGGGTCGAAACTATCGAAACATTTGCAAGGATATCATAAACAATATTATTGCGCTTTCAGCCTTGAGTTGAAACAAAAGAAAAATATAATACAACGATAATGTGTGACATCCTTGATTTTGTAAAGTTCAACAATGTTTATGAAGTTTGAGCAGTAACAGCAGCGATGGCGAGATTAATGCAATTTAATTCTAATTAATGACCTTCAACAACTGTTTAGTATAATTCATAAAATAGCTTAAAAGTTAGAGGCAGCTTTTAATTATATCGGTTGTGTGTTGAAAACATCAGTTTATTGTTCTGAAAATTTAATGGCTCGTGGATCGTAAAACTAAACTCGAACAAATCTTCTTTTAGTCTTGTTTTGCCATTTAGGAAGATTAAATCCTGCTACTAAGAGGACGTAAGGGTTTGGCAGTAATATATTTGTCTTTGTTCTTTTTTTTGCAAAAGTGTGTCATATATTATATAATGCCTCAGACAAAGGACTTATCTTCGTACTCATAGGTAACGTCGATTGTATTAAGATATGGCGTTATTAATACATTTATTAATTGGTCTATACTAATGAGATCGATAACATGTCGAACGGTAAACATACGCCATCAAAAGCCTTTATAGGTTCGAAAATGACGAATCAGGAAAAGATATTTTGCGGGGAAATTTAATAACCTTCTTTCATTTAAAGAAAACAGCTGATGAAAGTTACCGATTGTTGGTTGAAGCTTATGGTGAGAATATTTTAATCCAAAAAAGTTGTCAACGCCTCAAAAGTGACGATTTTAATATAAAAGTCAGCTAAAGATGTAGATTTGCAAGAATTATTGGATGAAGACTCTACACAAACAATAAAGAATGAAATAAATCAGCTCTTGGACGACAATACTTATAAAGTTATTCGGACAGATCCAACAAACAAAAGCGAAAGGAACCTCATATGTCTAATCAACGCCTCCAGCTTCACTCCAGAAGAAAAGAAAACCGTTAAACCAGGAAGCTCCAAGATTTCACGCCTCTACGGACTGTCTAAAGTAAATAAAGAAAATGTTCCTCTACGTCCAATCGTCAGCGCAATAAACTCACGAATCTACAAAATAGGTAAATATTTTTCCAAACTTTTACATCCGTGTACAGGAAGAACGGAATCTTTTGTTCAAAACTGTGGACACTATGTACGAAGATTGAAAATCATGCAATTAGAGCCCGGAAACAATATTGGGCAGTTTTAATGTAGAATCCATGCAAACAACTGTTGCTATAAATGGTTCAATTTCCATAATATCGGACATAGTACGAAATAACAACAGGGACTTCACTCTACTAGGAATAATTAAAGCATGACTGATTTCCACTGATTTTATTTTTCAAGGAACTTTCTACGAGTAAACTTCGGGAGCAGCCATGCGATCTCCGCTGTCACCTGTGATAGCGAACATTTTTTAGAAGCTTTCGAAGAAAATGCCTTGTCTTCGGCTCCTCTAAAACCTAAATTTTGGTGCAGTTATGTAGATAATACGCATGACACAGATAACCTCCATAATTTTCTGGATTATCTAAGCCAACAACACCATAGCGTCTGAAAAAATATTCTTCTGAATGCATAAATTAAAAATTACGGACATAGGCTCAGCGAACGGTCAAACACAATCCTTTGAACTTTTTACAGTGTTCCTCAACATCTTCAGGCTTTATTTTAGAAAATGAGGATAAGAATTGCAGCTATGACTAGAAGCAGGTACAGAAGGATTAGAGACAATGAGGACTTTCCGCAAATGAATTTACTATGTCGGTGAGATTAATTACTTCCTGATCTTGGTAAAACATAGTGGGTGGCAGAGTACTGTTAGACTTCCTAAAATTAATGTAGGAGGATAATACACATCAGTAAATAACATTGCTGAGTCAGATTCAACAAATTTGCAAGAGTCCAGTACGTCAAACACCAAGTCAAACTTAATTAAAAAAGAATACTGAGTTCCCATCAGAACCATAAATGTGAAAATTTAGTCAAGTTCCATTTAGTAGACATTACAAAATGAAATTTGTAAAAAAGGTCTTTTTTGGACCGAAATGAAACCGTTATTTTTTAATGGTTAATCCGATATTCGGTTTCTTACTTTAATACATAGGTTCCCAACGGGGGAGCTAATGCCTCCATGTAGACCTTGAAGCCTATCTAGTGGGTGGTAGTGGATCCAGGGGCAACTGGAGGGCGTTAGGGTTGACTGCAGAGTATTGAAAAAATTAATAATACATACAGTTTATAAAAATAAAATTTAACATTATAATTCGTTTTAGTTTTATCTGTGACAAATCTATAATTAATGACAACTATTGCGTAATTCACTCAGTTTAGCTAGACATGCAAGTAGATAGTTGGTTATTGCAGATTAATTATATTTAAGACCGTTAAATGATGTTTACGTTCCAAGATGAAAGAATATTTACAGATAGATTTGACCCAAAGCGTAGGAAAGAAATGGTGTTATTATGAAACTGGGAGGTCTCGGATTGTTTTTCGTTTTTGATTCTTTGAAAATAAAACATTAGAATTATGTTGGACTTGTTTAATTTCTGGTAAATTATAGAGTAGTTTTTGAATTTTTATTTACGAAACAGCTATTCATAAGTGCCCACCATCCGCTTCTTCACAATCATTTAACCTGGAACTGAAATTTTTAATTACTCGCTGGAGAAACAGCTATTCATAAGTGCCCACCATCCGCTTCTTCACAATCATTTAACCTGGAACTGAAATTTTTAATTACTCGCTGGAGCATCGCTCTTGTTTTCGCGTGGATTTCGTCTGTGATTCTTTGCTTTAGAATATTTAAGTTGAGTTGAGAGAAAACCTTACTTTTTAAGTAGTCCCATAGAAAAAAATCAGCAGGTGTTAAATCTGGACTCCGCGGTGTCCATGTGATGTCCTCTCGGAGACTTATCCCTCTTTCAGGGAATAAATTATGAAGAACTGTTAAAAAAATCTTTTGGGATGTGATAAATTGCTCCATCCTGTTGGAATAATATATTATGGTTATAGGTTTTGCATTTTTGAAGCCAAAAAAGTTCCGATCACATGGCAATAACGATTAACAGTCGGAGTGCGACCACTGTTATCCTCAAAGAAATAGGGACCGAATATTCCTTGGCTTGCTCAAATGACAACTTAAGCGAGTGTAGGGGTTTCTGATGCAGTTCCAGTGAACTATCAGGAGTCTAATATTTGAAACTTTGTTCACTTGGCCGTTGATATGGAAATTCCATTCGTCAGAGAACCATATGTTTGTGAAGCTCCTAAAACGGTTTTTCATTGTCAGAATTAAGAATTTAAATCATTTAGCTGGATCATCGGGCTTCATTTCCTGCACAAAACAAGGAGTGGAGTGGGAATAATGCGATGAGATCGTGGATCTGTGCCAATTTAGAGAAACCGCGCGGAGTTGTAGAGACTATCGTAGATCGTTTCTAATAGACTGGTGAACGTGGTTAACATTCGTGTTTGTTCTTGGTGTCCTTTTGCGTCCAGATGATTTATTCAGCATTGTTTCCGGTCTCTTCAAACTTGCGGATTCAATGCTTGATCAAATTCGCACTGAACAGACGTCGAATAATAGTGTGCATGCAAAATGCGCGCTGTGATCCCATCAAATGTTTCATCGCTACTAAACTTGAAAAGCCAATTAAGCATTTTACACCACTCTCCTTCCCTCACTATCGATATTTAGCGTGTAACAATCACAACAAAAACGAAGAACATTCTAAGACACCCTTTCTAAAAGTAATATCAACAAAGTAATGAGTTGTAGAGAAAACTATTAACAAGATCAGTTCCCATAAATCAATAAATTATTTCAGTAGACAAGCTTGAAACAAAGTGTCCACACTATATTTACTACCTCATTATTAACCCGGAAAATCAATTTTTATGCACCTGTGATGCTGGAGTAATTGATTTATCAGTTTGTTATTAAAAACATTTCTTGATAGCTTTACAAGTAATAAATTTATGTCTGGTGATTTAGTTGACGTACATTTACAGTCAATCAATTTGTTCTTAATTAAGTTTTATTTAAACCTAGCCATTATGCATTTAAAACAGTTTATTTCAATATCAAAAAAAAGAGGTCTACAACAGCTCAAATTGAAGATTTTGGGCTTTTCTTTCCAAATTTGAGTGGCAAAATTGATTTTGTGCGTATGACAGATTGAATATGGCGACTGAAACCACGAAACATGCTGACAACCAACTTCTCCTCATATTCCAGTGATAAATTTTCCATATTTTACTTATTTCTACACTTAGTTGCTTTAAAGTTCACACACGTTTTTTACAAATTTGAACCAATTAACTTGCAATTTCAAGATGGATAAACAAGCCACTCCTTGGTATTTATGCCTTTTTTTATTTTCCAATCATGACAACGACGCCTATCGAGTAGAAAAGATGTTTTAATCTTGTGTCAATTGATAAAACCACTCTAATATTTACTATTCAACATTTCTTAACCTTAATTTGGATCCAGAGTTTACGACTCTTCCTTGGCCCGACCACTGAGGATCCAGTATTTGCTATAAAGAATTTTCAGATATCCACTAGAGCCCTTACAGACCTTAATCGAACCTATTCAAGCGATTTTATAGTCATATCCTCGCAAAAAATCAAAGTCACGGGGTTTCGGCCGCCATATTGAATCTGCCATAGCGTAAAATCAACTTTGTCACACATGATCGGAAAGTAGACTTCAAGACCTTTAATTTGAGCCCTTGTGGACCTCAATCCGACCTATTCAAGTGATTTTTTACTCATATTTTTGCAAAAAAATCTAAGTCACGTGGTTTTGGCCGCCATCTTGAATCTGCTATAAACCTAAGATCAATTTTTCTATTCATATTTGGAAAATAGAGCTCAAGACCTCCAATTTGAGCTCTTCTAGTAGATCTAAAACAAACAAGAACAGAAAATGCCAAATGAGGATTAATACTGAATCATAGATATATATATATATATATATATATATATATATATATATATATATATATATATATATATATATATATATATATATATATATAAACTTCGAATATTTCACTCTTGTTTCCTCTCCATACTAGTCTCGACCAGCCAATGGTCTCGTCAGTGGAGCTGTAACGAATCGAGAGCAAAATTCACTGAAAACAACAGTCTATTTAAAATCCTCATTCCATAAAATATTGGCAAGATATTACTCGCAGAACTTGATGCCGGACTGTTATCATCAACAGTATGAATATAGATCCCCAGAGCGGAAGGAAATTATTAAAAATAAATACTTATTTGCGGAAAAGAAATTAACTTGGCATCAAGTTTCGTGATCTGATGATATATATATATATATATATATATATATATATATATATATATATATATATATATATATATATATATATATATATATATAGGTTTGTTTAAATTTACATGACCCAGAAATGAACATGACTTTAAAAAAATGGAAAAAAATTAACGTCTTGTGTCAGAGTTATGGATAAAAAATATAAAAACAAGCAACTTTTTTCTTTTTGGCTTTGAAAATCCCGCTATTTTGTGTCATTTCAAAAAACTTATCAAATTTGACAGTTATATTGTGCTTATATGTCATTTGACATTATTTTTAAGACGACCTAACGATAAAATGCGAATTTACCCGAGTCAAGTAATAAAAGAATTTAACCTCTAAAAGATTTTGTGTTACGTTGTGTATATATAGTATGAAAACCAATTTTTCATTGACCTCATTTCACTAATACATTAATTCCTCCTAACACTCGTATATATCTTAAAAATGATGTGCTTCTTAATCATCCTGTATACATACATTTTTAATACCTGTAAACACTGTGCAACGTAAAGCATTTTACATTTTAAGGGCCAGTACCGGCTGGTACTTGAATGTAATAACCGAGGCCCTTTGCCCTTAAAATCATCACGCAAAGTGACAATCACCATTGTTTTCGCTTAATGGTCATTTGGGCTTATCAATATATAATACGAGGCGTGTTTTTCAATTGTTTGCGTGATACTATGTAATATTATTTTATTTGTTTGTTAAAAATAATTGATGGACCAATTTAATAATCTAAAAAATTTGACCTCTAAATTACTGTCATATATATATATATATATATATATATAATTTAGAAATTAATTTTTCTTGAACCATTAAATATGTTTTTAGTTGGTTATTTTCTTGGGAATATGGTTCATTTTTATATTGAAACTACATATATAAAGTAGTCATAGTTATTATATATATATTTTATATTTCAGAACGTTTCGAATCTTTCGAATCTTTTTCAACTGAAGGTTTCGGCGGATTCTACAAAAATGTACATTTTTAATATTGTTATATACGGAATAACGGGTTAAAAACTTACCATTAAGAACAGAGATTTTTGTTTTAAATAAAAATTAATTATATCACGAATCAATTATAATCACACATTCTCTTGTATATTAATAACTTTTCAATATTATTTTTAAAAGTCCAGCTAGAAGAATGGACACTACATTTTTAACCCTATAACTTCCTTGACTTGACCGAATGTGGAACCCAGATGGTGTATGTTTTAAGTACTTTAAGTGGCGTAAAATGTTTGGGTCTTTTAATTGAAGTGATATCTTTCTGAAAAAATATCGTGATTCAATTTAGAAGAATTGAAAGAATTATTTTTATTTATTGTTATATTTATTTTAGAAATTGCCTTATATTGGTTTATTTTAATATATTTTAATCAAATTTATTAAAACACATATATATATATATATATATATATATATATATATATATATATATATATATATATATATATATATATATATATGCAGGGTGACCCAAAAGTACCGGAACAGCAGAATATTTTCTTAGTAAAGCACTTTATAGAAAAATGTTTCAACCGAAATTTGAAGAAAGTCAATTGGCGCACATGATAGTGACCTTGACCTTGACGTTGACCTTCAAAGTTATTTGAAGGTTAAGTTAAGTTTTCTAAATAGAAACGCCCATATTTAATTGCAGAAATGAAAAACGGAGAAAATTTTCGATCCAAGGGTATAAAATAACATAGAGGATCTAATGACATATAGAGATCATTTCAAGGTCAAGAAACAGCAGAATATTTTCTCATGAAAGCATTTTACAGAAAAATGTTCTAGGCGAAAGTTGCAGGAAATCAAACGACGTATTTTTTACAGTAATTTTTCTTGACAATTTCCTGATGTAACCTACATCGATATTTATACATTGTCATGTGTAAAAAAATGTACCCTTTCTGATTCTGAAATAAAGAATGAGGTTTACACTTAAAAAAAAATATCGATGACGTCTTAGTTCCTTTTTGATTTACCCTGTATATTTCGGTATTACGCAACAAACATTTAACCTAAAAATAAATTCGTCGGGTCCGAAAATTTTTCCAAGCAAGTACTTGTTTACTTTGTATTGAAGTTATTCGCTACTTGTGTCTAATAATAATGACAGGAATCTTGCTATCAGGAAAAGGTGATAAAAGAACAAACTGCAAAAGATATAATCGTATGTCTCCAAACGGGCAAGGAAGAACTTCCATGCACACTTAAAACTATTTAAATGGTCTGAAAGACCCATTGTTTCTCTAAATAGCTTTGTAAATCTTGTGTTTACTTTTACATTAGTATGTGTTAATCTGACGAAGAAAGTTTTTTATCCTTTCTCATTTATATATTTACTATCACTAAAAACTATTTTAGACAATTTGAGCTAAATACTGGTTAACAGTTATTGTAACTTTACGTAACAGTAAAGTTGTGTTATGAGCGCGCTCGTTATGAATTCATCATGTGCGATTTACACGCGCCATAAAAACAAGCGACGTTTTCTTGTTATAAGATTGGCATGAAAACGAATTTTAAAAATAGTTAATTACATAATTTTAAAAAAATTGTTAAATGGAAAAATTATATATTTTGAATAAAATAAAAGCAATATTTCAATTGAAGAATCAAAGCAAATTAATTATTCTTACAAAAACTAATTAAAATAGAAATCTAATACATAGATGGAATAGTCATTCAGTAAAATAATGTATATCAAGTTGGCAAGATAAATTGCTCGAATAATTTGCCACAAAATAGTCGCAAATTTGTCGTTTATTATTTTCCCAAAAAAACTGCTTGTTTTGCTAACTTCATATTATATAGTTAGCGAAGCACCTAAGGCTATTGTTATTAAGGGATTTTTTGGGGATTTTCATACCCCCGGAAAAAGAGGGAACGTCTTATTGTGCGCCAGTGGTAGGAATTTTCCGTTTGAACCGGGCGAGTTAGTCGTGAAGCTCGAGGAATCACTGAGAAATATCCACCAAATATCGGATTTCCCTCCATCCCAGCAAAACATCACCTACCTATTCGCCGATGACACCGCATTTCTTCAGGTTCTTTTCGTCTTGTCATATTGAGACTGCAAAGACATATCAACAAATTAGAAAGATGGATGGCCGATTGGCAAATAAAATTAAACCCCGGTAAAACTCAGGTATTAATGTTCTCAAAATCAAGGTTTCCAACACTGGATGATCGGCTATCCATCTCTAATACTTGCATTCCCTGGCGGGAAAGCAGAAAATAGTTGGGACTAGTCTTCGATAGGAGATTTAATTGGCCACGAAACATCGATTATCTCTTGGCAAAAGCGAAGACCTCTTGAGTAGCTCTCTACTCATTGCTTCACAGAAACAGCAAGCTAAATCTTAAGAACTCACTATTTATAAGGTATTTTTATGATCTATTCGGTCCTTTGTTGCTCCAACTTAGATCACCATAGGCAGAACAAGATTTAAACGACTAGAGAGGTTCCAGAATAACGTGCTTCACATGATTTCTGAGTCCACATACTTTGTTAGAAATATTATGATACACAGGGACCTGAACTACGGTATTTTTGACACCTTTATTAGAAATTCTGGGTCACCCTTTTTCAGATTAACTGGTTTAAAAGCTCAATTTTCAATCTTATCATTGAATACCTCAAAAAGTCTATCTAGAACACAAGCGAGTTTATGGGTCTTACCCGACTCAAGATATACAAAGAAGATCCCACCTACCAAGGGGTGTCAAGGCAAATTAGCGGCAAATTCCTAGCAGGTTAATTGTTGGTAAAAATTATTATTTAATTACAAGCTCCCTAGGTTTCGCTAATTCTATATCAAGTTACTAAAACATGCAATATTTTTAAAAAATCAAACACTACAAATTATTTTTTTCTTTCACAATTAATTAGCGATGATTTTGCAGCAAATTATCCTCCAAACATTTTTTACTGAATTTGTTACTCGATTTTGTACAGATGTGACGAGTGGCCTTATAATATAAGGATACGAATGTAAACAGTGATAGAAATTGCTCGACCACTGCGATCGAGTGAGAAGGTCAGAAGGACTTATTCATAATATATACTAATATGGCGTATTTTTTGTTATTCCCAACAAAAGTATCTATTGCTATAACTTGTTAATTTTCGTTTTAGCGCTTGTCAAAAATTGAATTTTCCTATATAATAACTATGTGAAATCCGTCGTGTCATAACATAATTTTCGTTATATGTAAAGCCAATTTACAAATTCAAATATACAAAATTGAAAACGGACATGACAGAGCGTTGTTTTTAATTAGATTTATTATGCAAAATGAGAGTAAATTCTAATATTATAAATTTAGTTAATTAATTGAAACGTGACTGGGTATAAATTAATTAAAAAATGCTTTTTTTTTCGTTTAAAATTTTCATGATTTGATATTTTGGGATAAAAGTTTTTAAATTACATTTTTATGATAGAAGTCGATATATAATAGCGTAGTATTTCACGGATGGGAACATGTGACTCAGTACTTTTCCGAGAATACATCCGTTCGTTTGGTTTGTTGTAGAAATTTGGAGACGTTTCAACCTAATCTCATTTAGCATCGTCTGTGCTTAGTGGTTATAGATAAAAATGAAAAGAAAGCTTCCAAAAAAGAAGGGGTATTGGGATCAACTGCGTCCATAAGTACAGTTTAGTTGTATACTCTTTTTTGTTTTTTTAAATTTGAAGACTGAAATAATGTTATTATTTAAAAAAAAATCTCCATATATATATATATATATATATATATATATATATATATATATATATATATATATATATACATATTAGGACTATTAAGAAAGGAGCAGACAGTTTATTCTCTGCGAATTCCACTCTTGTTCTCTCTCGATACTGGTTTCGACTACCTAATAGTCTCATGAGTGGAGCTATGACGAACCAAGAGCGAAATTCACAGAAAATGACTCTCCATTTAAGATTCCCATTTCGTAATGTGTCGGTAATATATTACTCGCAGAATTTGATGCCGGACTGAATCATCAGCACTACAAAATATTCCCCGAAGAGGTAGAAATTAATAAAAGTAAATACAAAATTATTATAAAGTTGTTTTGATGAACATTGTGAGGAGATAACTTACGCTCACACTGTATATTATTATGTCAGTATAACCCAAACCAGATTTAACGAAATCTGTTTACTTCCGAAATGACATTATTGGTATTTCACTCAATGAATTAAGCCTATAAACTTAATATCATTTCATCAACGAAATAAAATCATGGGACTGATGAAAAAGGATGATCTAATGCTGGAAAACCTGTAAAAGTGTAACTTAATCGGGGCACATATTGGATTACTGGAATTCGCAATATGACTAGCCGTAAAGGAATCCGTACGTGTTTTGTTTTTGTTAAGCATTATCCTAGAAAGATTCACTGCCACATTTCTTAATTCAGAGACGTATTTAGAATTTCTTGTGTAATATATATATATATATATATATATATATATATATATATATATATATATATATATATATATATAATCGAAGGTTTTCGGGTATCCCATGTATATCATGAGTCCTTCTCAGGACTGTAAAGCACCTAACGTTTCGTTGAAACATATTCAAGGCTCATGGTACGACATCTTTGGGCGAACTCGCGAGTTATACGATATATGGGGTTATGGTAAGTATTGTTACTAAGTCACAAGAGATTCGTTTACGTACTTAATGTTTGTAATGAGCTTTTCCGGAAATGTAATGAAATTAGTTTTACACACATTTATAATCCGTTTTGTTATTTTGTTTCAATAGATTTTATTAAAATAACTAGATATAATAACCTAACTTTATATCACTATTTATTTGTAATATCTTCGGAAGTACGTTTTCGTTGGATTTCTTTGCTTTAAATTAGAACGATTATTTTTTTTATCTACGATATTACACATCAAAGTTAGAAGCATTTATAAAAAACTGTAAGATAAATAATTTGTCATAATTTTCTCATTATGAACAAATATCCCATTTCCCGGAAACTATATCCCCATTTATAAGAAAATTACCTGACAGTAGTGAAGATATGGTCTTCACATTAGGGGCGGTTCGTAGGGTACTGTCCAGGGTGCTTAATTTTTTCCAAAAACATTTTTTTAAAGATTATTTCTACTTGTAACTCTTTCAAATACTATTTCCTTCTAGATATTAAAAATTTGTATGTCTGAAAACAAAGCAACATCTTAAAATGCGCGAATTTTCTATAATCGGCAACATAAGTTGGTGCCATTTATTGATGCTGCAGAGTGAAAATACCAAGATCCTATGGAATTACTTGTGAACGAGAAGGACAGAACTTTGTATTAATATTTTCCGTATGCAGCTATGACTAAACTGTGCCAGTCGTTAAAGGACTTTAATGCCATTTAATAAATTGAATAAGGAATACACTTGTTATCCTGTGAGAAGTGATATTAGTCTTTTACTTCGTGTTCGTTTTGCTTGCGTTTTATTTAAAATCTAATTTTAGTTATTTATTGTGTTTTTGCCTAAGTCTGTACAATATTTAGTTTTCTAGTCAACATGAGTCCTTGTTCTATTACTAAAAGTCATTTTATTTGCCGCTATGACTACAAACAAAGTTAGTTTTTTAAAGAACTCATTTAGTGCGCTTTCTTTTAAGAAAAAAGTTATAGATCATCTTTATATTTGGGCCACGTATAGACACTACATCTCCGAAAAGTCACGAATCGCCACTACCTCACGTGATAGTTGCTAGGATTCAACGTATTTTCTACTTATATTTTGGTATATATGATTCATTCCCATCACGTTCACAACCATAATAGTTAGCCCATTGTAAATATTTGCCTGGCAAGAGCATGAAGTTGTTTATTTTCCTTTTCTTTATCCTTTGTGTCTTAGATCGGTTTCCCAATTTTTCTTCGGATTTTGACACGTGCTGGGGACAATATCGAGGTTATTAGGTAAAAGTCTAAGCAAATACTTTTAGATAAATCCCTCCGGATTGGTTTCGATCGATTAATCAGGATTTGGATGAAACAAAGACCTAAATCAACAAACTCAAAATATATATATATCTTTCTTTTTGTCAGTTCTAAAAGAAAACATAAAAATTTAATTGCATTAGTTTCTTATAAAATTGCTTGAAAATTTTTTTATTGCTTATAAAAGATGTCATACTAAGAACCTCAAAAAAATTTAAAAAACACATTAATTTAAGAAATTTCTTATTTTTTATTTGTATAATTCCTTAAAAAACTCGACTTCGTATCCGTAACAATCATAAAAAATGAGATGGAAAAGCGCAAAAAACAATTTTTCCGGTTGGCTGTTCTGACTGATGAACCTTAATCCATAACCTTATTTAATCACCGAAGCTAAAAATTGAAAATTCACCGAGGGTCAATTTTCCAGAACCTCCGGAAGGTGAAGTTCGATCGGTCAGCTCGGTCAATTTTAATTAAAATAATTAAGTTGGACCCTCCGACGAAATTAATCAACGAAGATAATTTTTTGATCGTGTAGGGTAACCCTTAATATGTGCTATGTGCCCAATTAGGCTTAATTCTAGTTTTTTTTTTTAATTTAAATTATCTCAGTACGTTGGAGATAATCGAATAATTGACCTAAAATTGAAATTTTTTGTGCAAAAATAATAATTAAACTGAAATGAAAATCGATAGAAAAAAACGAGTTTGTAGCGGGAATATATTGGTTCATTATTCAGTGGCGGTTCGTAGGGTAGTGCCACAGTGCCATGACATTACTTAATTTTTTTCTAAACACATTTTTTAAAATTATTTTTACTTTAAAATATTACACATATTTTTCCCTTCTGCATATTACTAATTGGGACATGTGGCAACACAGCAACCGCTAAAAACACGCTGGTTTTATTTCTATGATCAATAACATAGAATTGTGCCATTTATTGATATGACATAATGGAAAGATAAATAAATATCTTACGGGGCTTATATGTGAGTTAGAAAAGCGGAACTAAAATTATTTTTACTTTAAAATATTACAGATATTTTTTCCTTCTGCATATTACTAATTGGGACATGTGGCAACACAGCAACCGCTAAAAACACGCTGGTTTTCTTTCTATGATCGATAACATAGAATTGTGCCATTTATTGATATGACATAATGGAAAGATAAATATCTTACGGGGCTTATATGTGAGTTAGAAAAGCGGAACTAAAATTATTTTTACTTTAAAATATTACAGATATTTTTCCCTTCTGCATATTAATAATTGGGACGTGTGGCAACACAGCAAACGCTAAAAACACGCTGGTTTTCTTTCTATGATCGATAACATAGAATTGTGCCATTTATTGATATGACATAATGGAAAGATAAATATCTTACGGGACTTATATGTGAGTTAGAAAAGCGGAACTATGTATTAATATTTTCCGTATTCAGCTATGGCAAAATTTGTGTCAGAGGCTAAATAACTGGAATGATATTAAATGAATTGAATAAAAAACACACTTGTTACCGGGTGGGAAGTGCCATTACTTTTTTATTTCGGCCCTCGTGTTTGTTTTGTTGGCATTTAGCGGCTCAAAAAAAAAGTTTTTATTTTAAATTTAGTTTTAGTTATTTATTGCGTATTTACTCAGGTATGTACATAATATATATTCTTCTACGTCTTTGTGTGTTTTTGTTTTGATACTAAAAGTCGTTTTATTTATCGTCATGACTACAAACAAAGAAAGTTTTTTAAAAAACTCTTTTAGTGCACCCTATTGAAAGGAAAATCTTAGAATAAGAGAATCAGGACCGCCATTTTCTGATTTAAAAATTGATAAACAAAGTTTCAATGGAGAAAAAGCTCGCTGTAGCAAATTTAATAAAAATATTGATATAGGTAAGATAAAAAGAGTTGATTGTGGTAGTGTGGAGAAACACATAAACTGTTTTATATCTGTGTTGTTGTGTTGTTTGAAGGTGATGAACAGATCATCTTCTAAAATATCTGAATAATATTTTTAGCTTTTCTATGCTTTGGTAAGACAAATATAAAATTAAAACTTTCTTACCGTGATATAGGTAAGGGAGTTCTTTCTTTAGATGCTTTATAATTATTCTGTATTTTGTTCTACGTATTGACACTAGCTGCCCAAACAGTCACGAGTCACCATTGTCGTTATATAATCTAGGATAGAAAAACTGAATAAAAATTCCTTTAGAATTTCTTTTAATCGTATAAAGAACTGGAAAAGATTGGTTATATATAGTTACAATTTCTTTCCAACGTTGGCTCATAGGTATAGGTAGGAGTGTTTGTTGAAGTGATCTCTCCCCCTCCCCCAAACCCCAGAAGCTTACTTTTGTTTAAGTGTACGTACAGTGAAGTGAATAAAGATGAGTAAACGAGAATTCCAATTTGCTATTTTTTTTTCATATATTTTCCGCCACTATAAATTCGATGTTAATCCATGTTTCAGGAAACACCACTGTTTTTCTCGCTACAGCAGATCATATCTAACTATTAGTTCAAAAATCTATTTCTCTTTTTTACATAAAAAACCGCAAGAGTTTCGATAAACCAACAAAAATAGAGTCTGAAGTTACTTGAAAATTCACATGTGATCAATTTAAAGTCATCAAGTTTTAACTTTACCAAATACAACTAGCCAGACTTAGGAAATTTAAAATATTCACTAATAGAAGAAATTTAATTATCTTTTGCTTGGAATCAACACTGATTATGAATGACATTTTTTAGATTTCCACTAAGACGCCCTAAAAAATGTGCTTTCTTTCGGGTAAACTTATTTATAAAGGGCTTGTGGCAGTTCAATTAGATTAGATGTCGGAAAATTTCTTCGTTTTTCTTCCCTTAAATGCGATACTCCAATACATTAAAACGTGCGTCGGGAAAAAAAGGACAGTCTCTGATAACAAATAAGATTAATGATTGAGATCGTATTTTTTCCTTAAGGAACAAACGAGACTTAATAAAGTTATTTTGTTTTTTGCTTGGTTCGTAAAAATGCCTAATAGCATCCGATATGTTTAATTTATTGAATTTATTGCCTTTTACGCTGAGAGATTTATTATCCATGTGTCTGATTTTTATTGTATTCTTTATTAAATGTTAAATTATCAACTCCGTTAAATTACTAATTTATATCTTTGTTAATATTATAAGTCATTAGTACTTATCCGTCACAGTAATAAAAATTTTGAAAACTTGAAAGATAAAAATACATATAAAGACATCCAGCGGAGAATAAGGAAACGAATTATTAGAGCCAAGGAAGACAGTGTGACGAAGAAGTGTGAAGAAATGGAGGAGCTAGAAAAGAGTTATGACAGGTTCGACACGTACAAGCACGATAATTTTAAAAATATAGAAATAAAGGCTAACAAAGTCTTCTGTGCTTCACCAGGCAATAAGCGATGCAGGCGATTCAGCACCACTGCGATTGAAGGTCTATGAACTGACTTCTTATTACCAACCAGACCAAGAGAAGCTTCAAGCCTGGCTACTGAAGCCAGGATGGAGGATACCCAAATGAGGTTAACTGGGAAAATGTCGATAAACAAACTATTGGTCGAAGTCAAGGCGATCCGAAACGACCAATGTCGATATGGATGTCGAACACCAATAACAATCCAGCACATTACATGAAAATGCCAAGCATTTGCCGCACCGAAGTGCCAGGAGGAACACGACTCAGCCGCGAAGGCAGAGAAATTACCATGCTACAGCCCGGAAGTTACGCTGGAGAACAACGAGTTCAAGCTCTCTCAGAAACATAATTGGTTGAGATATCTACCATCGATGCTAATGCCCTTATGTTCTTAGTCTAGTTGCTTAAAGACATCTTCCAGTGTTAAATTAAAGAGTTTAGGGGAAATCGTATCTCCCTGTCACACCCCTCGATCAATATTAATCTTCTGTATTTCTAAGTTATCTGTTATCTTTACTTGCACTGTGGCCTTATTGTAAATATATTTCAGAAGATTTCTGTATCTGGAATCAATCCTTGCATTGTCCATTGCTTGAAATATGACCTATAGTTCGACAGAGTCAAAAGCCTTGCTATAATCAACAAATATGCTAGATATGGATTTGAATATTATAATCAGTGCATTTTTCAATTAGTAATTTGATATCCTGTATCTGCTCTGTTGTTTCAAGCTGTACTGGGATCGAACTGTGCTCACGGATCTAACAGTTACACACAACAGACCAGATCTCGCTTTAGGGAATAAAATATCCAAGTTAGCAGCACTAATAGAAGTCCCTATCCCTGACAACGACAACCTAAGGGACAAGCATCATTAAGTACAGAGACCTGGAACTAGAAATACGCAGACAGTGGGGAATAAGTAGCATCAGGATGATCCCGATAAGTCTATCAACAACCAGCGTAGTATTGAACAGTCTTCGGCGTAATATCGAGGGATTGGGATTTAGCGAACTCCTGCAAAAGGCAGTAAGACTAGAGACCGTTCCAAGTGTCCGAAAGTTTATTGGAAAATGCACAGGATCATAACATGCAAGATTTCCTCACAGAGCTTCATTCTTATGATATCTAAGTATACCTGGGATGAGTGAATATTCCCTGGGGGAGGGCAAGACCCATTTGGCTAAGTATATAGAAATAAAAATTTATTCTCGTTCTTTTTTCTATCGAAGAATCCTGTAGTTTTACTGTACAGTCACATCAACTGCAAACTTACGTTTTATTCGACTATAAATTTAGCTTTATGCCAATCTATTTTTTACTTATTGTTTTTTTCGCTAGCAATGAAGGAAATTGTCTGCAACAGCACCAAAAATAACATAATCTTATGGATCTTCTCACTCCATCAAGACTGCGCAATATCTTTTCTGTGTCCTTTAAATAATTATTTTGAAAAAAACATGTTAAGCAATTCTTTCGTTAAGGTCAGTTTTCCAAGCACGCTACTGAGGTATGGATAATTTATTTTTCTTTCTTAGAAAATGCATCTTCTTACAACGCGTTACTTCACAAAGGAAAATGAAATTCAGCACAATGTGACAGATAAAAAATAATAAACTCGAACTCCTTTTGAGCAGTGTTTTTCTTTGAGGATATGGATTTTTTTGTATCAGCAAAATCTTTTGGCATTATTTAAAAAGAAAAAAGATGAAAAATTGAAATGTCAGTTGACTATTATTTTGACATTATCTCTAATTATGAGAAATACGGTGCCCAAAAATTTACGATATTTGCTTCTCGCATTAGCTTTGTTTGTTTTCGGGAATATAAACATCAAAGTTATTTATTGATACGCAGTAGTTATCGTGTATAACAGCAGAAATAAAATATCAGGGTTAAATAAATGGACGAATTTTACTATTAGGAGCGTGGTGTGTCAATAAACGCTCATTTAGGGCTATAATGACTCGATAAATGCGGAACGACAGTGTGTGTTCGTAACATTAGAAACATATTACAAGAAAATAGAGTATTTCTTTTTAATTCTATAAATATTTTATCGATAAACTCCATTTTGATTATTTTAATCTTGAGTTGTCTAAGAGTATAATCATGAATATTTTTTTACTTATCCTGTTTCAAGAACCTGGTATTTTGATCTCTGAAGAACATAGAACATAATATATTATTCAAATAGAACGATGTATCATCAATTTATTAAAACAATCCACTTGAATTTCATATAATAAATAGCTGTGATTGAAGTTTCTATATGATGCAACATTTTAAATCGATTCTTTGATTTTTATCATTTGAATTGAATACATCAGATAGAAAACGTATTTTGCACATTAAAAATGGAACCGAATTGATATAGAAAATGACAAGTATACAAACAATCGATTTGTTTTTTATACATAACCTATACTTTTATAAAAGTCGTTTATAATTCTGAAAACACTGAGAAATATAAATTATTGTACCTCATTTTCTCGTCTAGAATTGAGGATAATCTAGACTCCCAACTGTATTAATTTTTTTTACCAAAATACTGAGACAGGTTTACCTACTTGAAATAATTTATAGTTGTCACCATCTTTATAGAAAGAAGAACAGCCGGCATCTTTTTCTCTTTACTTATCTTTTTTTATTTTATTATGGCATTTTGCGTTGACAACAAATTCATAATGAGAATAAAACATGAAAAGTGACATTCTTATTTTGAGTTGCATATTTATATTTTGTGAAGTTAAGGGATTATTAAGTCCGCCATTTTTGCCCATTTATCTGTCATTCGCAACTAATTCCGATGTTTTATACTAGATGTCACCCCTATGCAGAATAGAAGAAATAAATTTCTAAGCGTAAAAAATAGTAAATCCTAAATTTAAGAAATCTCCTTTGATGAAGGTGGTGTTACCTAAATGTAATAACTTTTTGGTCATTTCTAGCACTAAATCTAAAATGTTGCAGAATAAAAAATAAGGAAATATTTCGTGAATAATGTTTAGAATTTTAAGAGTTTTTATTGGATTTCGAATTCGACAGATATTATTATCATCAATCCATGTGTCTCTTTTTTTGAAACATATGGCATCCTGCATTTTATTTAGCAAAAACGGGAATAAAATTGTGCCTGGCCCCGACTAACCACTTGACCTTGACAGCTTATTTAATTTAAACCCGAATAATGTTGTAAATTTTGTACTCGTAAAACCTAAAAGTTAGGTTAAAGGTTGACATACAAAAAAGCCCAGTTTCTAGGAATAAAGAATACATTTTGTGTGATGTGTTCAAGATCGAATATAGAAACACAAAGCAAGAAAATCATAAATAATTTTAAAATTGTAAAAAAGGCTTTAAATAAAACGACGTAAGCATTTCACCTTAATACATTTTTTCAGTCTTTTGTAACAGATCTGTTGTAATGTCCAAATAGTGCCAAAGTAATGATGAGGTGACATTTTATCCCCCTTGGACAAGCATAAGTTTCAATTTCAAGATCGTCAGATTTGTTTAATGAAATCTGTAATGAAATATTTATAATTCAAAAGTAATAATGCTGAACAATAATTTATAATTTACCTCAACGCTGCATAATTTTTCCTTCATACTAGCAAGGGATTTATTTTCAATAACAATTAAACTGCATTTTCTTATGCGATTGGACTCCAATGAATTTTCGCCTTTTTTTAATGACTTTATTATCGTTTTCAAATACCTTAGAAAGTTTTAACACACAAATAATATGAAAACAATATCAAATACCACAATATGTTCAAACTTATGGCTACAAGATTACAAGCAAAAAAAACTTTTGACAGTATTATATGAATAAATCCCCTGAAATGGAAGATTTCTACAAATTTTTAAACTTCAAATAAGGCTTTATTTGTAATGAAATTAACAATAAATAAGAAATTAAAAACCTCTTATAGCCATTCATATAATATCGATTGGTTTACAAAGGCTCTGTGGCATATTTCTTTACATTTATTTTCCTTTTCTATTCAAGACAGTGACACACTTATGCATTACCACAAAGGCAACGAAGATGCAAGATCCTCTTTATGACATTTTGTTTTAATTTGTTTTTGTAGAATCCTAATTTAGAGAAATCATTCCCATTTGAAATATTTCCATTCATAATTCAGCACTGACTACTGCGCTAACAAGGCCGAACTAAATCAACTCCCGGTATCCTATCAGTATCGTTCTACGCAGAATATCAGTTGATAGTCGAGTATCTTCTTCTGTCGAGTGTAATTAGAAAGAGAACATCAATATCAGCTGCTTCAGATCACAATAATTACAGTCTTTGATTAGATCATTGGCCGACCGGAATTACGATTTCTTACATTTTACTCGCTTTTTCTATAAACGCTAATACTTTAAAAATAAATGTTTGTTGGTTGTGATTTTTAACATGGAAGAGTATCAGCAAAAATGCAAGATACCCCTTTAATAAAATTTGTGAAATGTTTCCTTGTTTTTAAATGATTTCAAAAATTATTGCATTTTTTGAAGGATAGAAACTTGTGTGCATTAAAGTAATGAAAAATGTTATTTTTTAGCTTATTTCTGTGGATATTATGTAAGTCTGTCCTTCGTTATGCCTTTCGTAAGCATTTTGTAAAAGTTTTACGTCAGAATCGTTTTTCCTTTTTGAGTTTAAGCGTTTCAAAAATGTCGAATTTTTGGTCTAAATAGTAGGAAAATACGGAGCAAATGACCTTGAAAAATGCCCCCCTTAATACCTAAATTGTTATTTTAATAAATATCTGCCGTTCTCAATGTGCTTGTCCCTGATATATAGAAAATATTTGCCCTCAGTAATCCTTTTTAAGCGAATACCAACTAATAATAAAATTGTTTTAGTCATGTTGTTAATGTTGGTAGATAAAATTCTTACAAGAGACATTAATGTCATTAGAATTCCACAAAATCACTTACTATCACGCTCCGACACTAAACTTTGTCAACTTTTATACGAGAATTATGCAGATTATACGCCCGTTTTTATTTGCAAAATGTTTTTAATCATTTTAATGGATTCTGCCGGAATTAATACTGATTTAAATATGAGTCGCGCATAAAATCCAGCCAAGAAAGTGTAAAATTTATAGGGGAATAATTCAACTTTTTCCAGGAAATTACATCAATTCATTCTTTTCTTTCGAACACATTTTTTTCTACTTGTTCTTTCTTCGAACATTCAAAAGTCAACATTTTATGAGCTTGGAATTCATTGCAATAATACAAGATTACAGTGTTGCCATATTTGGAAAATATTCTTTTATTGAATGAATTTTTAACTGAGAAAGATATGCTGATAATGTACGTCAATCAATTCAATGAGTTTTAACGAAATCTGGCGCTTGCTTTAAAGGAATTTTGTAAAAAATATTTGGCAACATTGCGGAATATTAACAAGGCGCATAAGGAAAACATGACAGTCGGGCAAAAAGAGGTACATATTTCACCTTTGCATCGTACCGCGACTATCTTTACCCAATGTATATGCTATTGTTTACAAGGTATAAATTTTCCTTAAATGATTTAATAAATTTCTTAGCTTTGCTACTTTTGTTTGAACATATTAACCTTAAACTTTATACGTACCAAGAAACCTGTATCTTATTGTACGGTGGTGAATTATTTTTTTACAACACGTTGATATTTTTTGCTTGTGCTTCTTTGCACGCTTCAAATATTGATCTAAGGAAACCTTCGAACACATAAATACAGTTCACATGAAAAATGCCTCGCAGCATTACTCGGTATTTATATATACTTAGCGTTTTTCATGCATCAGGTGCTCGACTATATCGGCAGTAACTTACGAAGACCTTTGTTATGGCTGATTAAAAACGTACGTAAATACAGGCAGTCGGGTATGGACGGTTGCATTGCTCGGGGCCTCTCGTAAAAACCGCTTTTCTGGTTGCCGATTTGTTTACACTTCCGGTATTGTTTAACGAAGCTTCTTGCAAGTCTCTGTGTAATTATGGTTAATGAATTATCTTTTAAAGTAAAAAATTGATTAAAAAAAAGTTTTCTTTATAACCGACGTCAGAGAAAAAGAGAGGTTCCTTAATTCAATTAATTTTAATATATTTTCAAATGCTTATTCACGATGGTGATACAGCGGATCTCTATTTCTGCTTCCGCAAATGCGGAAGCTCCGTAATATTTAAGATTTTTTTTGGAAACATTTTTTAGTGTTATCTGAGTTTATATGAATATTTTGCCATATGTACACTCCAACATTTTAGTTTACTTATTTCTAGATAGACCAACTAATTCACTTCTATGTATATAAGTGATAAGACCAATCTTATAGTATAATTGATCGTTGTACTCGAAGCATTGTTCTAAGCTGTTAGTGTTCGTCTTTGATAAAGCAAATTCATACCTCACGGACAAAGAGCAATTTAATTTAAAGCAATTAATTATGTATTCTGGTCAGTAATAAGTTTGTCTAGGTTAGTGGTAGTTTAGTGGCTCGTTTGTTTTATTACGGTGTTGCATTTGTTATTGTTTAACTATCAGCGAACCTGTATACCTCGTTAAAATTTAATAGAACAAGGGTGGATGTTAAATTTTATTGTATTGTTCCAATTTAATTAACGTTTGCTGAAATGATCTGGACGTGACGTTATAATGCCTCCGATTTAAGCTATTATCTATCAAATATATTATGACGTAACATATTCTAGGATAACGAGAAATTTTGTTGTTTAAATTTTACGTATTCTGAAATGTGTGAAAATATCAAAAAATTGGCAACAAGGGGAGAACTGATTAAATATTATTTCTAATGAAGTTGTGAGAATAAGCATATAGACATATGTCATCAATCTATAGATATTCTAAGGTTCAGAACCTATTAAAGAAATCGTCTTATAACACTGTGATGTTAAGCATTTTCATGTTTTTATAAAACATAGTTTTATGAATAGTTTTTTTTTGTATTTTTGCACTTTTGTTGTATATTTTATTCAACGCATTGTTATTTCATAATAGCTTTATTTTCATTTAACGCCTTTCTCGTTTTGCTTACTGACATCAAAAAGTTAATTTTGTATTCATTTTTATAAATTATAAAACCCCCAAACTCTTAAGATTGAGGTATTTCAAAAATCTTCTTTAGACCATCTTCAAAGTATTAACGTGGGTATTGTACCCTGGGGACCACACAACTGATGCGTATTCTAGTTTAGACCGCATATATGAGAAATACAGTAATTTGATGACGTCAGTATTATTAAAATCGCGAGTACAACGCAAGATAAACCCAAAAACCTTTGAGGCTTCAGAAACGATATTTTCATATGAAAAGAAAATGAAAGCTTGGGATCGTAAGTGACTCCGAGATCTTTAAAAAGATCTGGCCGCGAGAGTAGCACGGTATTCAATGAATATTCATATCGAAATGAAGAAAATTTCGAAGTGAAAGTCATAACATTACACTTCTCCACATTGAGCTGCAGATAATTTTCGGAACACCAATTGCTAACCTGTTCCAGGTCCGATTGAAGGTCTATACAATCCTGTAAGCAATTTATCCTCTTATATACCTTAATATCATCGGCATATAATAAAATATCCGTGTCAATAACAGAAACAATGTCATTAATAAAAATATTAAAAAATAAAAGTCCCAGTACTGATCCTTGCGGCACACCAGAACTTGAAATATATTTCACTGAGCGAGAACCGCGAACTTCAACATACTGAATACGATTATGGAGATATGATTTAAATAATGTTATTTTAATTTTTGAAGATCATTTGTATAGTTTAAGAGACTTAATGATGCCTGATTTTTAAGCTTAAATATTTGAATATTACTTTTAACAAATTGGCTAATGCAGAGGGCGAGCATTACAGACATAATGAAGACAGTTATCCCCACTTCCGGTTTACGCATTGGACTTTAACTTCAAGACTCCCCGCCGAGTTCAAGCTTGCAAAGTAAGATAGGAGTTGTATGCTTTCCTTAACAGTGTTACGATGTTACGTGTCACATGATGGATGGTTTCCCGTCCCGACGCTCGGCGTCGCGTTCAGGGCGCGCTCCATCGTAATCTCCGCTATTTGTCATCTCAATTCACCTCCTTTTATAAAGTGGCGATGTGTTCTTTTAGTCCTCAATAAGCGGCTCAACTTCTTCAACATTTCGACTTTTGTTCAGCCGCGTATCCCCAAACAATAACTGGGAAAATTGTGCCGCATCCTCAAAGTTTTATCTTTCTTCCGGATGGTGGATTGATTAACAGGGCCGTAGGGGCGCAAATGAATTTCACACCAATTGCCTATCGCGATTTTGGACAGGAATTTATGGCTGCATTAGCTGTCTGACTGCTGATTTCAAATTATCGCGTTTTTTATGAAGTATAATAGAAGAGGTTACTGCTCCGCCTTTTGTTTGCCAGGGCAAAAAATAAGGAACACAACAAATGGCCGCATTTATACAATGGCTTTAATCTTTCATGTTTTTGTCTCAATGTTTTATTTAGTTAAATGAATAATCATTTGTCTCCTGTCAGATATATCGCTGCTAAACAGATTCTGCCGAGGCAAAAACGGAAGCTCGTTAACACGTTATGCTTCAGGTCACAAGTTCGATACCACGCGAACGAATATTGATAACTTGGACATTTCTAAATTCAAGTCCATTAATTTTCGAAACAGATAAGGTATTATCCCACTAATCAAACTACAAGACTTTACAGATACTGATCTTGAATGATTTTCATCTTATAGACAGGTCATTGTAGTATCAAATACAGTATTCACGTAATAAATTAAGAATAACTTTACTGAATGCTTTCGATGCACTTACGATGATTATAAATTCCAATACGTTATCGTTAATCAGCTTTGCTACCGAAAGGAAACGAAGAAAATTTTTAAAATAATTCAATGAAGGGTTACTTTTTCTTTATATTCATATATTTGTTTCCAAATAATTGTTGCAATGAAACTATTTTCTTGAATACTCTGCATAAAATTAAAAATTGTATATATGAGCCATAGATTATATCATTTTCTTTGTATTTTGTCTTTTCTTGTGTTTAGGTTCTTTATTTAACAAAAAATCCAAAACAATTTGACGTTTCCCCCTTTATTTAGGTCATCTTTAAAAACTTTTTGTTTTTTTATTTATTAATCTTCCTAAAAATAGTTTTTATATAATTAAAAACATTCATATACAAACGTATTTGCAATTTTAAAAAGCAAACACTTTAAAAAACGATTCAAAATTTTAAAAAAGTATTTAATTTTACCAGTACATACCTTGACATTTTGGTTATTTGTTAATAATGAAATGAAACTTTTACTTAAGAGGATATTCAATTTTTGATGTTTATTAACAGGATCGAATACTTAAAATTTTTGTCTAAATTAGGCTGGTGTAAATGTGGCTCAAATTTCCTATATCCGTTCTGTCGTTAACAGTGTTTTTTAATTTCAATCATTTCCTTTATCTGCAATTTTTGATAATTCATATTTTTGTTTTTAATTATGGTACTGTTATAATCGAAGGTATGTTTTTCATCCTGTGTGTGTTTGTTTAACATAGGCATGACAAGCCAGTTGCTAAAGAACAGATTGAATGGCCATTGGACTCATTTTAGCTTACTTTCGTTCATTACCATATCGTTCGTTACTCGGGGTTTTTTTTTTGGGGGGGGGATCACAAATTCTAAGCCAAAATTGAAAATTTTCAAATTCGAGATGGCGGATCGAGTATGGTGGAGTTTTTCTTGCTGACATTTTTTATTATCATATTTTTCGTGCCAACCTTGTTCCTTGAGAAATTTCGGGGTCCCTGATCACGACTCTAAAGTCAGAAATTAAAAATTTCCAAATCCAAGATGGCGGATCAAATATGGCAAACTCTTTTTGTGGCAAAAATTTAAGAAATAATGAGTATGTTTGTATTCAAAAGTGTATATCCGAAAGGAGATTTTATGCTGTCATATGTCATATTATTAAGTTGCCAATTTTTAGACAGATGAACGGATTAAAAACCGGTAAAACAACAGTGCATATATATATATATATGATTCAGTATTAATCCGTAAATACATCCGTTCATTCGTTTGGTTTCCTATAGAGGTTTGCAGACGTTTCGCCAAAATCTCATTTGGCATCTTCTGTGCTTGGTGGTTGTAGATCAAAGATGCCAAATGAGATTTTGGCGAAACGTCTGCAAACTTCTACAGGAAAGCAAACGAACGAATGGATGTATTCCTGGATTAATACTGAATCACATGTTCCCATCCATGAAACACTACGCAACAACATATATATATATATATATATATATATATATATATATATATATATATATATATATATATATATATATTTATATATTTATATGTATATATATTTACCCTATCGTTTCAGTTATTTCCAACCCAATCAATTTTAAAAACCAAAATTAAATATAAAATATGAAGGTAGGTGATAAAATGTTAATAATTTAATTATGTTTGGCGGTGTGATGTTAATCAGTAAAGGGCCGGCGCATGAACTTATCCTTATATCTGGCAAAATCTGACTGGGGCAAGCTGACCGGGTAGTTCGAAGTAATCCCACCATTCCTTTGCCTCTCGAAGAAATGTGTAAGAAAAAACAGTTTTTAGATGGACAACCTCAATCGGGAAAGTCTCAGTTTCGTTAATTTTTCGGAATAGTGAAAACACTGTTTTTATGTAAATTTTGTTACACAAGGGATTAAATATTGTGTATTGTGAGTGTATTTTACTGGAAGTGGCAAAATTTGAGTTACGGTATACGACTTATAGTTGTGAACCTAAAAAAATTTTTTTTTCAGAAAACTATGCAAAATCAATAAAAAAAAAGATCAGCTTCATGTTCGACCCAAAATAAAAGGATATGTAAAAACTAGCTAAAAATTTTACGCTTATTTCGAATAATTACTTAATTACGTGTTGCTCTATTTAAATATAAATAAATTCACACAAAAACCAAATTATTATACTCGTCCATTACTGATTTTCCAACAACCGATTTCGGTCCTTTTTTAAATCCAAAATTCATTTCTGAGGATATAAATCACGATTACTGTCCAATTAATACCCATATTTAGAAATTCTATTAGGTTGATGAAATTTGATTTACAATTACTGTAAGCCCCATAAATTTCTCAACCTATGGAATTGCCTGGAGATCATATGTGTGGACTATTATTTAAGGTAAGATTTCGAAGTATAAAATCTAGTGCTGGGGGTGTTCTGCCTTAATTAACACATGTTCGGATATCTAATTGACTACGTATGTATAGGGGATTGTACATAATGCTGTATAATAGTAAATGCAGTTGGTCCTAATTAACTAAATTATATCAAAATGGATTCTGCGTGTCGCTATTCGCAAACACAATCAAACGTTGATTATAGTTTAAATTGTTTTTGAAAATAATTAGGGTATTTAGGGACGATTGCACGTTTGAAAATTCGGATTTTTTGAAGCTATTTTCTGGAAGAAATTTCCTAGTAGACATCTCAAATCAAAAAACGTCTCTCTATTCTAATATTTTCAATAATTCTACAGGAAATTCAGGGTCAAACTCAAATTTGCGGTTTACAAGATTTGATGTTAAGTAACAACTTATGATTGACATGACATGGACGTTGACAAAACAGAATGAGAATAGACTGAAAATCGCAGAAAGAAGAATGCTTAGAGGGATATACGGACCGGTCAGGGACAACACCACACATCAATATAGAACGAGAACAAACGAGGAATTGGAGGAACTATACAACCAGCCAGATATAGTGAAAATAATAAAAGCAGAAAGATTAAGATGGGCTGACCATTTTATGAGACAAGATCAACGTATCGTCAAGTTAGTATGGGAAGAGAACCCAGAAGGAAAGCGGCCGCTAGGAAGACCAAGGATGAGGTGGAGAGATAACGTTGCAGCAGACTTACAAACACTAAACGTCGAACGCGCGGAAGAATTGATGATGGATCGCAGCAAGTGGAGGCAGATTGTGGAGTCAGCAAAGACCCACCCCGGGTTGTAATGCTAGAGAGAGAGATAGAGAACAACTTATGCTTCCAGAAATAACCGAGGAAGAAATCATGAATGTCCTAAGAGATATGAAAAATAATAGAGCTCCCGGAGATGATGAACTGGTAATAGAGTTAATCAAAGAAGGAGGACCACAAATTATCAAAGCTTTAAAAGTTCTATTTAATAAATGCATCGAAGAAGGAATAACCCCATCACAGTGGACCAATGCAACCATTGTTATTGTACACAAAAAAGGTGATCTTACAGACCTTAAAAATTATAGGCCGATCAGCCTCCTTAGCCACACATACAAACTATTTACCAAAATACTCGCAAACCGTTTGACAGATAAAGTAGACTCTTTTCTTTCGAAAGAACAGGCGAGATCCGACAAATGACCATTTTCTGACCATCAGAGTTCTTATCGAGAAATGTATTGAGTATAACAGACCACTGATGCTTGTCTTCGTTGATTTTGAAAAGGCCTTTGATTCAATAAATCAGCGGAAACTTCTAGAGACAGTAAGCGAATGTCGCGTTGATCATCGATACTCCGCAATTGTCAAAAACATATATGAGAATGCCACGGCAAATGGCAGAACATCGGCAAATCAGTTCGCAGATAGATTTATTATCGCTTGAGGGGTAAGGTAAGGTGACACATTCTCCCCAAAATTGTATGTTGAAAAAGATAAACTAGGATTCAACAGGAATCAACATCGATGGCGAATTAATAAATCATCTCTGTTTTGCAAACGATATTGTGTTAATTACAGAGAATATACAGGAAGCACAAAATATGCTGGATACTCTAAACGATGCCTCAGAAAAAACCGGTTTGAAAATTAATTTTTCAAAGACCCCAATACATGACAAACCTAGTAATGAGTAGTCCCTTAAATATCAGTAACATAAATCTCGGACAACTGCATATATACAAATACTTGGGATATGAGATCGGTGTTAGGTGAGATAATCAGACGCACGAAATCCAGCGAAGAATAGGTTTATCGTGGGCGGCATTCGGTAGACTCAGATATATATTGAGATCTAATCTTCCTACATGCTTGAAAAGAAAGGTGTTTAACCAGTGTGTCTTGCCTGTTCTCACGTATGGAGCAGAGACACTTACTTTGACAAAAAATAACATTAACAGAATATATGTCATGCCACGAAAAATGGAACAGTCAATGTTGGGAATCACTCTTAGGAATAGAAGGAGTAAGAGACGCGGTGAAATCTAACTTACATCTTAAATGGAACTGGACAGGACATGTGGCTAGGATGACTGATGGACGGTGGACAAAGAGTCTTGTGGAATGCAAGCTAAGACATAAGGCCTATAGAAGTAGAGGACGACTTCCTAATCGGTGGACAGACGACATAAAAAGAGTGGCTGGAAATTGGATAAAAGTGACACAAAATAGAAAAAGATGGCTGGAATTAAGGGAGGCTTTCGTTCAACAGTGGATAGGATAAGGTAAATGATGATGATGATGAAATAGGGAGCATAAAATCACACTTTTTATTTGCAAAAACTAATTCGTGATAGTATATACTTAAATTTAAAAGGTAATTACCGATTCGGTAATATTAGTAATTTTACCTTATGTTTATAAATCTCATATGGTGATAAAGAGGGAGTGCAATATAACACCATTAAATAATAACCTGGTTCAACAAGGTGGGTAGGTAAATCACAAGTTATCAATATACTTAAGTCCTAATGTTAAAGACAATTAAATCCAAATTAAATCGTACACGTCGCGCACATGCACCGAAAAATATGTAAATTTAACACGACATAAGGGCCATTAAGTTTTATGAAGTGAACAATTTTGAAACCTTTTCCGGATTTGTTGCGTGCGTTGCACGCATTAAAAAGTTGCGATAAGGGCACGGCCCGATGTACACTCGGTAATTTTCTCTCAAGTGTCAAAGCAGGTGGAGACCGACAACGCGGGGCGCTTTAATAGTTTACCCTTCTGTTTGTTTTTTGTGTAAATTGTGACTGGCCATTTTCCACTTAATTTCATGCTGCGAAGTTGTTTGCTTAAAAACGTATAAACTCTTTATGGCAGTTAAGGGGGATTTTTACTAAAAAGATACATTAAATTTACTTAGTGGGACGGCAGACATTTATTAAATAAAACCTTTATACTGGAGAAAAGGTATACAGCAGGAAAGTTGCACCATATGAAAGCAAAAAATGTACATTTTTTCCGTAGCAAATTGAAGATCCGATCAAACAGGCAAGAGTATATATACAGGGTGATTCAAAAATCGATCACGAAACTTAAGGGGGTGATTCTAGTTGACAAAATAAGGGTAGAGCTTCATATAATTTTTTTTCAAAATGTCATTCGTTTTCGAGTTACAAGCCGTCCAAGTTCAAGTTTTTATTTTTTGTTCTTTGAATTACTCGCTTACAGGAAAACCGATTTGACTAATATTTGAAAGATAGGCTAAGTCTTCTGCGCTTCATCATTTTAGTAACAATTCACATTGATTGTTTGCCGCTAGAGGGCACTTTACATACATTGAAAATTGTTTTTTGTCATAAGTTTTTAGTGTTGACAGCTACAGTAGTTTTTGGCATAATTTCTGAAAGACTGATGCCAGGCCTTTAAAAAAGGTGCTCTTTATTTACATCGCTAAACCCAACGGTTTAGACGTAAATCACCCTTAAAAATTAAGTGGTAAATTTACTTTTCTCATTTCATTACCACCAGCTACCAGGTAAATAGCTATCAAAGTATACTAGAGCTGTCAGTTTAACATCAAATAAATTCGCTTTTTAAACTATTTAATTTATAATCTTAAAATAACTAATAATGGCTAATCACCAATATTCAAATATCGAATATTGTGATATCCATTTTTGTTATGGAAAAGCAAATGGTAATGCAGAGTTGGCAAGAAGATATTATATGGAGAGTTATCCGGAAAGAAATATCCCTCATGCTCAAACATTTTCCAGTGTGCACAGGAGGCTTGCGGAATGTGGTTCCTTTAAAAGTTATAATGGAAATAGGGGAAGACCTAGAACTGCTAGAAACGTGCAACAAGAAGAAAGAGTGCTTGAAATTATTGAAGATAATCCAGGTATTAGTACTAGAAAAATTGGGAATGAAGTGCGGCTCTGTCAGGCTAGTTCATGGAGGATACTAAGAGAAGAACAACTCTACCCGTTTCATTCAAAAAAGGTGCAGGCTCTTTATGACGATGATCGACCGAGACGGTTGGAAATGTGCAATCAGATCCTAGCTAAGTATGAACACGATAATCGGTTAATTGGCGTCATATTATTCACTGACGAAGCTGGTTTCACTCGTGATGGCATAACAAATCTACACAACATCCACACATATGCTTACGAGAACCCAAACAATGTGGTAGAAACGAAACATCAGCGTAGATTTTCACTAAATGTGTGGGCAGGGATAATAGGAGATTACCTTATTGGTCCTCATTTCTTTGATGGCCCATTAACTGGTGACGTATACTTAGATTTTATCCAAAATCGTCTCCCATTGTATCTGGAAGATGTGCCATTGGAAGTAAGGGCCAACATGTGGATCCTCCAAGACGGAGCTCCGCCCCACTTTAGTATACGTGTCTGACAGTATTTGAATGCAACGTATCCTGAGCGATGGATAGGACGAAGTGGACCATTGGCATGGGCAGCGAGGTCACCAGACCTTAATCCTATGGATTTTTTCTTTTGGGGTCATTTGAAACAATTGGTGTACGATATTCCAGTAATCAACGTCGAGGATCTTCGCTTCAGGATAATCGAAAAGTGCCAAATTATTAAAGAAACACCAGAAATTTTTCATCGAGTTAGGCGACATTTTTTGAAGAGTGTTAGGAAATGTATTGAAGAAAATGGGGGACATTTTGAGAATCTTTTTTAGTTTGTTTAGTACTGTTTCATTAATTTTTATCAATTAAATGTATATCGCAATAATCCATAATATGAATATTTACTGATTAGCCATTATTAGTTATTTTAAGATAATAAATTAAATAGTTTAAAAAGCGAATTTATTTGATGTTAAACTGACAGCTCTAGTATACTTTGATAGCTATTTACCTGGTAGCTGGTGGTAATGAAATGAGAAAAGTAAATTTACCACTTAATTTTTAAGGGTGATTTACGTCTAAACCGTTGGGTTTAGCGATGTAAATAAAGAGCACCTTTTTTAAAGGCCTGGCATCAGTCTTTCAGAAATTATGCCAAAAACTACTGTAGCTGTCAACACTAAAAAATTATGACAAAAAAACAATTTTCAATGTAGGTAAAGTGCCCTCTAGCGGCAAACAATCAATGTGAATTGTTACTAAAATGATGAAGCGCAGAAGACTTAGCCTATCTTTCAAATATTAGTCAAATCGGTTTTCCTGTAAGTGAGTAATTCAAAAAACAAAAAATAAAAACTTGAACTTGGACGGCTTGTAACTCGAAAACGAATGACATTTTGAAAAAAAATTATATGAAGCTCTACCCTTATTTTGTCAACTAGAATCACCCCCTTAAGTTTCGTGATCGATTTTTGAATCACCCTGTATATATATATATGGAGAGAGAGAGAGAGAGAGAGAGAGAGAGAGAGAGAGAAAGAGAGTGAGAAAGAGAGAGAGAACTCGCTCGTAGACGCCCTTCAGTGAGCTTTTAAAATGGTGAATGAGATTTCACCGAAACGTCAGCTGCCTTACAGTCCTGAGAGAGACTCAGCATAAACACGGGATGCCCGAAAACCTTCGATTATATATATATATATATATATATATATATATATATATATATATATATATATATATATATAATCGAATACCGCTTTGATAAAACACAAAACACAAGGCAATCAGGATACAATTAGGGCAGAAGTGAAAGATGTTATTACCGACCATAAAATAAAAATCAGATATAAAAAAATTAAGGCCAACGACTTACAAAACAAAATCAGAATAAAAATAGCTCAAACGCGTAAATTTTTAAAAGAACTCCCCCCCCTAAAAAAAATTGTTTTAAATCCAGACAAGAGAATAGTGATGAATAAAGCTGATTATGAAAACAAAATGAATGAACTGTTGGATGACTAAACAACATACCAAAAAATAAATGGCTACCCAAGAAACATAAACCAAAAGAAAAATAATTAATTCGTCAAGAAATTACTAACAAAAAAAGAAATTAGTGACGCTGAAGTGAAAAATGTTTCAATACATAATGCTATTGCTTCAAAAATATGCGGACCACCTAAATTACACAAACCAAACCTTCCATTAAGACCTATTGTTTTCTGCATAAACTTTTTATAAATTGTCAAAATGTCTATCGGGCTGTATCTCAAACATTACAGGAAAAAATAACTTTTATATTAAAGATTCCTTTTGTTTCAAAAAACTCATAGATACCTTAAGTGTCACATAAAATTACAAACTTGTCTCCCTGGACGTAGTATCACTAAACACAAATATTCCAAACGATCTGGTTAAAATTATATTATCTGAAATATGGAAAGAGGTAAAAACTACACAACTTTGTCCAAGAATAGTTTTATGGAAGCTGTACGTTTGACAGTATCAACAAACTACCTTCAGTATGACAATAAATTTTACAGATAAGTTGATGGTTGTGCAATGGGTTCATCTATTTCATCCTCTATCGCCCAGCTAGTCATGGAATATTTGGAGGAAAGAGTCATTCAAAATCTAAATTTAGACTTGATTTTCTTTAAATATTTTATTGACGATTGTTTAATGGCAATTCCTCATCACAAAATAAATTACGTCGTATAACAATTTAATAATTTCCATAGCAACTTGAAATTTACAACAGAATCTGAGGTAAGCGGGAAAATAAACTTCCAAGATATGACTCTAATACGCAAAAATGATATAATTTTAACACAATCAAGGAAGTGGAATCGTGAGCGTGGTTGACAGAGTCTTTTTATTAACGTCCCCTACCTTCAGACCCTCGAATTTAAGAAAAGTTAAAGAAACACTTACACAAAACAATTTTAATAGTAAAGATATCGAGGAGATTATTAAAAAATGAAAATATAAACACTATAACAACCTAAAAACCAGAAACAGAAATGATGCACAACAGCAAATACAAAAGCAATTCATAGCATTTATCTTATACAACAGATCTTTCAGCAAAATTAAAACACATTAAAAAAAAACACAATATTGTTGCATGCCACAAGAGTTACAGCCAACTAAACTCAATCTTTACCAAACTTAAAAGCAAAACACCAACTATGAAAACTTCCAATATTGTATATTCAGTTCCGTGTGCAAAGTGCCCAAAAAAAATATATAGGAATGACAAGATAGTTATTAAAAAATCTCCTAAATGGATATAAATATACCAAAAACGGTACTCCAGCATTGATAAAACATGAAAACAATGAAAAGCACTCTTTTAACTTTGAAGATACCAAAATAGTGGATAGAGACAAAAATTATCAGGAATTAATAATAAAGGAAATAATAGCCATCAAAAAGGAAACTCATACAGTAAATGACAGAACTGACATAAACAGTCTTAGTCAAATCTACAACAATATAATTTAGACGCAGTATATTCCCTTAACAACATTAAAAATGTACATATCTCCTTAAAAGCAAAAAAAAATTCCTTTAATTTTTTGTTTACCGTATCCCCGAATATAAAATACAAGTCCTTAGTAGTTTATTGATTTTAGTAATAGTTTTGATGAAATTTCAAGGTGCGTAAAATTTACCAATACCTTTTAGATTGATTTTTCTTTTGAAGATGTTCTAAATAAAGAACGAAACGTCACAGCGGTGAAAAACATTTTAAATATGAACCTCATCCCAAGAAAATAAAAATCAACGGTTCAAGAAAATCAATATATATATATATATATATATATATATATATATATATATATATATATATATATACAGTGCCTTCATTTCAAAACGAACCATCCTTAATAACTTTGTTAAATAGAAAAATTTTAAAAAAAGAAAAAACACGTCAATTTAGATATACAGGGGGAAGTTTAATTTTGCATTTGTTAAAAGTCTGTCAATCACCTCCTCACCTCCAGCTAACCTCACTTTGATATGTCAAATGGGAACCCCCACCTTGTGACACATCATTGTAAGCAGCATAAAATTGTCTATCCAACCGTATAAAAAAAATTAAATCGGTTGACGTACAAGCGAACAGTGTGCAAAAATGTCTTGTAATAATGCATAATATATCGGCCTCGAACTTTAGTATGTCAAATGATTACCCTATAGTGTGATACATCATTTTAAAGGACGTACGATCTGCTATCCAATGATGTCAAAAAAAATTAAGTTAATAGACGTTATAGGCAATTAGGATGCAAAAATGTGTGTTAAATATAAGCAGTTTATTCAGTTTTATTCAGTTGAAGAAAATTATTTTATTAAATGTTCAAAATGTGCGCCGTTATTAGCGAGACAATAAAAAAGCCTATTTTGAAATTCCCCACGAACATTGGCAAGGGTTTCTCTGCTAATTCCTCTACATTCCCGAACAATTCGATCTTTTAAATCGTCAATATTTTCAGGTGGGGTTTTATAAACCTTGCTTTTTAAATACCCCCAAAGAAAAAAGTCTAGAGGGGTTAGGTCTGGAGACCGTGCTGGCCATTCAATTGCACCACGTCTGCCAATCCACGTCCCTGGAAAATGTTCATCAAGCCACTCTCGAATTGCCAAAGCGTAGTGCGGGGGAGCTCCATCTTGCTGGAAATGCAAATTATTTTCATTTAGTACCATAACAGCATTTTCATCCACTTGATTTTCTAAAGATTGCACAATGGCAGGGTATATTGTGTTTTCTAAAAGGTTTAAATAAATTTGCCCAGTTAAATTATCTTCCAAAAAAAATGGCCCGATGATTTCATTGCCATAAATTCCTGCCCACACGTTAATTTTTTCGGGATATTGAGTATGCCCTTCTCGGAAAAGGTGCGGATTTTCATTATCCCAGTATCTGCAGTTATGTCTGTTAACCAGTCCATTTAGAAAAAAAGTTGATTCATCACTAAAGCAGATATTCTTAGGTAAATGGGGGTCCTCGTCAATTCGTTGGCACATTAATTCGCAAAATTGAATTCTCCTATCAAAATCGTCTTCTCCGAGTTCTTGAAGAATTTGAATTTTGTAGGGAAAAAACTTATTTTGTTTTAAAACTTTATGCACAGAGCCAGCAGAAATGTTGGTTAAATCTGCGACCTTTGAGATGGATAAAGTTGGATCTATTGCAAACTGTCCTAGTACCTCGATTTGGCATGCTTCATCTACAACCCTTTTCTCAATATATTTTTTATTACAAACGGATCCCGTTTCTTCAAACTTTCGTACCAATTCGAGTACATATTTATGGCCCACGTTTTTGTCTTGATGCCTCTCGTTAAATGCTCTGGCGGTTCTACGAGCGCACCGATCTTCAGCTCCATAGAGAAAAATTATTTCTATTCTTTCGGCTAGCGTATACACCATTTATATTCACGTTTCAACTAGGCGTCACAATGACAATTTTAACAATAATAAACAACTGGTGTTTAAAGATCTTAAAAATTTTATTTATTGCAGTGATTTTTTGTACCTATCAGGTACCGCAAAAAATATCATTGAAATAAATACACTAGATTGATTAGACTGCAATGAATTTTGCGATGAATTTTAAAACAGGCTTAGTTTTTTTCTCGCAAATATTTTAACTGTTTATTATTTTAAAAAAATATTTATTTTAAATTTAAAATAATATTTTACTCTATGAAGTAGCCATTTGACATAATAAAGTTTAATGTGATAAGGTGTCTATTATTACCACACATCTTTTCTTACTATTCGCTTGTACATCAACAGATTTTGTTTTTTTTTATTGGCTAAATAGGAGATAGTATGCCCTTTAAAATGATGTATCACACTATAGGGTAATCATTTGACATACTAAAGTTCGAGGCCGATATATTATGCATTATTACAAGACATTTTTGCACACTGTTCGCTTGTACGTCAACCGATTTAATTTTTTTTATACGGTTGGATAGACAATTTTATGCTACTTACAATGATGTGTCACAAGGTGGGGGTTCCCATTTGACATATCAAAGTGAGGTTAGCTGGAGGTGAGGAGGTGATTGACAGACTTTTAACAAATGCAAAATTAAACTTCCCCCTGTATATCTAAATTGACGTGTTTTTTCTTTTTTTTTAATTTTTCTATTTAACAAAGTTATTAAGGATGGTTCGTTTTGAAATGAAGGCACTGTATATATATAACTTTGTTAACAAAAATTTTTCGTATAAAGCGAACTTTCAGGTATAGTATAACATCGATAATGTACACCCTTGTGTGTGTCATTAAATTTAAAAACAACATTATAATCGTAGTTTTAACTTCATAAACTCCAATAAATAGATATTTATCAACCACAGAACAGTGTAAATCTAGTACCGTAAGCCAAAGCGTATTTCACGGTTTACTAAATAACTGAGTTTTCGTCTGTAGATATCCAGATATGACACGTATTATTTCAATTTGATTCCTTTTTCTCACCCCATCTCAGGCTTTACCGCCCATTTCGTTGCCACTCTATGATATACTGGCTGACTGTTGCGCCCGTTTGTCTCTAATTTATTAAGAGAGCTTTTTTCCACTCTCGCTCAACCATAAATCTATTGATTTATTTTCACGGATGAAGTGATAATGGATTGCATAATTTCCCCATTTGCTTACGGCTATTAATTGCTTGAGATAAGGTTTTTTTTTTGGTTAAAGAAATATGTTAATCCTGAAAAAGAGACTGCGAAATGACGCGCGCATGGACGTAGACAGGAAGAAATAAAAATTAATTTTGACAATTTTGAATTATGTTGCTGTATAAAACAGTTGGAATATTGAAGTCTTGCGGGATAATCATCCGGAGACACAGTGTGTACATTTCAACTTGATACTGATTCTGTTTAGAGTTTCATATACAATAAATTTTGTAACATTGTTTTGTGTCACTAGCTTTCTTATGCTATTTGAAGAGTTGTCAGTAATTCCTTGCCAAATTTGTTCCTCTACGTGAGTGTCTAGTGCTCTCCTGGGAGATCCCTCACCGCCAAGTCGCGGCAAAAATGACCCTGAATAAAACATGGAAAAAATTAATTCGTTAACTCTAATAATTATTTTCTAATCATATTTTACTTGTTTCCCTTCGGCTTCGATCAACCCTTTGAAAGGTTTTTGGAGCATAAAGTTTTCTTGCCTTCGAAGAATTTGACAGCGCTTCACCATAAATTAAATGGATATTATACTCTGCTTAAGAACATTCTTCCATTTTTTAAAATTAATTTTACTTGAAGGTGGTTTTGACAACAAGTTCTTTCAATAGTAATTCATTATGCAGGTATTAACAATAACAATCTAATTTTTACCTGTTTGTGTTTAGTATTAGTAACTTTTGAGTGTTTCGATAAAAACTGCCAGTTTTATCGAAATAAATTAAAAGTACTTTTTTGAAGAGGAGTGACCAAAGTATTTAAAAAATCAGTTTTCAGCTCTGTAAACTAACACCTGTTAAAAATTAGACCCAGTAAGTATGGCTGCAAGTCCGTTCCTGACTTATCTGATGGTCTAAAACATATACTGTAGTATGGTTTAATGAGTCTTTATGACCTCTATAAAATATTAAAATTTCAATTAAATTATACAAGTCGGGTTAAAACTTAAAACCGATAAGGTAAGTCGCTAGATACCCTTTTATGGTTCTGTATCTGGGCTATTTTTTTTTCTATGACAAAGTAGGATTATTTTGACCTCCCCTGTATGTTTCCGAGAAATTAGGAGGTACTTTTCGGACATCAGAATATTGAGTTCACGTCAGAAGTCGAAATAAATAACGCTCCTAATTTCTTATGCCTTAATATTACTTGAAAAATTAATAAACATGATTTTTCAATTTTACACAAACTCTTCCATACAGATACCACAATACATGGTACATCCTTACACCCCAACTTTCATAAATTTGTAACATACCATAGCATAATCCACAGGATTAACCTATAATATTGTATTTTTCTTTCAAATTTCTAAAAGGGGGCTGTCATACACATATGTTCTATTACAAGTTACAAAGTTACAGAAACTTCGTCAATAAAACTAGAAACTTGCAATGACCAAAATTGCGCTGCTCTTCATTGCAACAGTTTGTCTAGAAGGAATACTTTAAAGTTTATGTAAGACATTTTGAAAACATTTGGAAACCTCAGCTAAAAGTTTAAATAGGTCATGATTCTTTCGAATAATATACAATGTGTTGATTTGATAACTTTCCAGCAACACTATTTTTTTCTGCTTTGAGTGGACACACAATTTTAAGCATTTTTTTGGCTATGTGTATGTCAAAAGTACGAGGCATGTCCAGAAAGTAAGTTAACAGAATTTTTGTAGGCTACAAAAATTTTTATTTTAAAAAAAATACATTGTTACATTAGTACATATGTAAGTTATTTTTCGACATAGTCGCCATTCCTCTCAATGCAGGTGATGAAGCGGGGTATCAACTTTTTGATGCCTTCCTCGAAGTAGTTTCCCGCCAACCCTTTCATCCACTTCTTCACTTCCCTCTTCACCTCCTCGTCGAACGAAACCATTTTGTACCCATGTGCAGCTTCAAGGAGGTGAATAGATAGAAATCTGAAGATGCCAAGTCAGGGGAATGCGCGGGATGGTTCAGGAAATCCCATTTAAACGAGGCGAGCAGTTCCTTCGTGGCGTTGGCCGTGTGTGGTCTGGCATTATCGTGCAGCAGGCAGACTCCCTCTGTCAGCATGCCTCTCCGCTTGTTCTGAGTCGCCCTTTACAATTTTTTTAGGGTTTCACAGTATCTTGCAGAGTTGATGGTCTCCCCTTGAGGCAAATATTCAATCAAAATTATGCTTTGACAGTCCTAAAACACGGATGCTATAATTTTCTTGCCTGAAATTGTGGTTTTGATCATTTTGGCGGAGGGTGAAGAGGTGCGACGCCACCGTTGAGACTGATTTTTGATTTCAGGCGTGTAGTATGCAACCCAAGTTCCATCTCCGTTAACAATGGAGCGGAGTATTTAATTTCCATGGAGTTTGTAGTGCTTCAAAAACTCTTGCCCGGCCTTCACTCGATTCAGCTTGTGTTGGTCTGTCAGCTGTTTTGGGACCCACCTCACAGACAGTTTCCGATCTCCGAGGGTTTAGGTGAGGGTTTCGTGTAGTAGAGATCTGGAGATTTGCGGAAATGCCGCAGAAAGCTCATCCATAATCAATCTGCGATCGTCCCGGAGCACATTTTCGATTTTTTCCATAATTTCGTCAGACACAATTGAAGGTCTTCTGCTCCTCTGGTCGTCATGCACAGAAGTACGACCATTTTTGAACTCGCAACACCACTTGTACACACTCGTACGATTCATAGCTGTATTATCATATGAAGTTTTTATCTCATTATAAACCTCAACTGTAGTTTTTCTCTTCCAAACGAGGTAGCGGATGACGGTGGGCATTTCTCACTTGGCGGGAGATTGGATCGACATTTTTCACGAAACGTGCTGTTGCGTCGAGATTTCTCAACGTACTGACCTTAAACCGGTCTCGTTGTGGAGGGGAAGAGTCTGGCTACACGGCAGTGTAGCCAACATGTCGAAAAAAAAATCCCTTCGATCGTGAGAGTCTCAATACACTTACTTTCTGAACATGACCCGTATTACCAGTATTTTAAAGCTTTCAAGTGGACAATCTGTGGTCCCTTTATCTTATAATAAGATAAACAATTAATTGGGAAGGTAGGCTATAAATATTGTGTCAATTTATCTACCAATTTTTATTTCTTTTAGCTTTACTCAAGAGCTTAAAATTTCTGGTTGGTAAGGAATCTTGAAATACAGAGAAAAATTAATATTTGGAAACACCTCTAATCTCAGTTTTTCTTTTGGTTTTAGGGTTTTATTTATTTTAAAGCTAAACTAACCAAATTTAATGTTATTTCAAAATTTACCTGTAAAATTTTAGAGCATTAGACTTAAGAGAAATTAGAGAAATTGAAAGGGTAAAGTGTGGAAAACATAATTCTTAGCGTCTTAGCTTCAGATAACATTAAGAGGTTTCGGGATAAGATAATGAACGAAGGTAGGTAATAAATTAGTAAAATCTTCCGCAGACGTCCTAAAAATGTCTTATTTGTGGCCGATCTTGATTTCGCAGTTGCTAATAGATGCTATACACGGGATTATGGGGATCAGTCGAAAGCGGCGGGGCGAGCATAAGAGCCTTCTCCAGAACTTTCCAAGAAGTATACTTTTGTCGAAAATGTCTAATTGCCTACCGTCATTGGGCTAAGAGCGGGTCTTTACTTAAGATTTTCGTCGACTTAATAACTATAGTTACAGGAACAAGTTCGTCCAAATCACAGGCAATTTTCCGCCTCGGGCTAATTACAAAATCTGGAGAATGACGAGAGAAAAATAAAAAACTAATTAGAGGAGAGCTCTCAAGCTTCTTTCGACTTCTTGAAATCAAAATTATGGTATAAAAATTTTGTTTTGTAGTTAGGGCAAATATAATATTTATTTCTACAATGGTAATAAACTAACCTTTTTTTATTCCTGTGTTTTTAAGGTTCAAACTTGATTGCCTTGTTGTTGCATTTCTTATTTCATACCCTTTATTGTCAATTAGCGCAAATTCCTAAGGCTAAAATATGAGAGATGATAGTTTTCGTAATATATTATGATTTTTTAAGGTTTTTTTTTTGGAAATATTAATTTTAATAATAGCCTGATTCCTCCTACCTTATCGTATCAGCCTTACTAGAAGACGACTTATCTTAAAATAACCTTTAGCAACATATTATCGTTAAGCAACAGGCTTTATCACTGTTTGTTTGAAGGTCATAGACAATGATGTTTGCCGTTTTCAAGTAAAACTAAATAAATCCCTTAGCTACATGACTATTTATACTAAAAGTAAATGCGGTAGAGTATGACTGAGATGAATGCAGTCATGTCTGCTATGGCAAAATCTCATTTTTTATGCTGCATTTAGTTTTAGTTTACAATTACTAAGAAGTGGTTTCCACACTTCTCTTATATCTAAAGATGGTTTACTAAAACAACTCGGGTTCTGATGTATAACCGCGGCTTCTTTGAATTTCCGTTTCCTCCAATGTTGTTCTCGGTGTAGTATTTTAGCTTCAGACCATTTTATGTGGTGTCCATGAGTCCAGGCATGGTTGGCGGCACCAGATTTTTCTGTTTCTCCTCGAGATGTGCAATATCAGCCCAACTATTAAACTCACCATGGAGAAAGAAGTAAAAAATAAATTACCGTTCTTAGATGTCTTGGTTGAAAGAAATGACAGATAAATTCGAACTTCGGTTTACAGAAAAGCCACGCACACAGGACAATACCTTAATTATTCATCTAATCACTCCAACAACACCAAACAAGGAATTATAAGAAATCTAGTAGATACAGCCTTAACTCTCTGCAACTCCAATGAGAACTTGATCAAAGAGATAGATTACATTAAAAATCTGACAGCCAACGGATACCCAGTGTATCTAGTGGATAAATTTCTTGAACAACGCAGAAATAGGATAATATCGACAACGAATGAAGAACGAAAACCAGTATTGAACATCCCCTATGTTAAAGGCATTTCAGAAAAAATTAGAAGGATAGGAAAACGATATAAAACCAACGTTGTTTTCAATTCAAATAACTCTCTGAGAAGTCGGCTCACTAGGGTTAAACCAACAACTCAAAGAGACATGAAGAACTGTATATATCAGATACTATGTGAATGTGGCAATTCCTACATTGGCAAAACAAAGAGACCTCTTGACGTAAGGATCAAAGAACACCAAAAATGCACATCTCGAGGAGAAACAGAAAAATCTGGTGCCGCCAATCATGCCTGGACTCATGGACACCACATAAAATGTTCCGAATTGTAAACTAAAACTAAATGCAGCATAAAAAATGAGATTTTGCCATAGCAGGCATGACTGCATTCATCTCAGTCATACTCTACCGCATTTACTTTTAGTATAAATAGTCAGGTAGCTAAGGGGTTTATTTAGTTTCACTTGAAAACGGCTAAAGATAACTACTAGCCGAAACGCCGTGATATTCAACAAAAATAAAGGCAATAAAAGTCCAACCGATATCTACTACTTCACAGGCTTTATCATAATTAAGTAAGTTATTAACAAGTTGTACACCGAAGAAATCAAGAAATAGACGGATTTTGTATTTCAGTGCATATTTTTAAATTATTACTATCGGCCAAGCGCTTTCGGTCTAACTTAGACCATCCTTAGGGCTCAGACCTCGTCAAAGGGCACACCTTAACCCTGCCAGTTTGAGAACAGTCTCCAGTCGCCAGCGTGGCCCCCACACAGAACAAATCGTATACAATTAAAAAAATTTTTAAAAACTTGTCACAAATTAAAATTAAAACTAAAACATTCAACACACTAGTACATTGACATTATTAAAACAATAAACTTTTTTAATAACAACCCAAAAACAATTATTAAAAAGGTTTATTGTTTTAATAATGTCAATGTACTAGTGTGTTGAATGTTTTAGTTTTAACTTTAATTTGTGACATGTTTTTTAAAAATTTTTTAATTGTATACGATTTGTTCTGTGTGGAGGCTACGCTGGCGACTGGAGACTATTCTCAAACTGGCAGGGTTAAGGTGTACCCTTTGACGAGGTCTGAGCCCTGAGGATGGTCTAAGTTAGACCGAAAGCGCTTGGCCGATAGTAATAATTTAAAAATATACACTGAAATACAAAATCCGTCTATTTCTTTATCATAATTACCTATAAGTACGGCTTTTATTTATCTTCGGGCATATATTAGATATAACTAATTAAAGGCCCACCAGATTTTAATCTATAACTGAAAGTATACCATTATTCTTTGTATTCGGATAACGTCTGACCAGCTCCTTTTAGAATTTTATTTATTTAACAAACTTTATTACCTAAATGTCTTTGTACATTTTGAACTAATTTTATATAACTAGTATAGTTGGCCTTTTGTGTAAATTTATATATATTTATTTTTGTTGCGATAAAGCATTATATGTCTATATCTTTGTAAGAAATAAAGATCATCCAGTTCCTTTCTTTCTCTTGCCAAAAAAGGACCATACCACGCATTGATTTTTATCATCGATTTTTTGAAACTTCTTCCCGCTCCCAACAGACAACTCAAATCCAAGTAGTAGCCTACAGTAGATGAAAACTCAGACCAGGCAAGATCCACGCTAGGAAGTTCCAATGATATTGAGCTAGATATTTTAACTGCAAAAATTTGCGCTAGAAACACCCTGTACAATAAAGAATTTAAACTAGTATTTCGCGCTTGTCTAGAGTTTTTCTTGTCTCGTAAGTCTTGTGAAAAATATTGAAATATGGCAAAATCGTTTAAGTTTCTCAAGATCAGAAAAAATATATATAATACGTGTTTGTATACACGTGTACTTTTTATAGGTTTATTTTATTAGCTTTCGAATAAAACAAACATGTAAGGAAATATATAAAACAAATATATAAAGCCATATCGCGATGTTAACAATCTCTTAGATTGAAAAATTACGAGCAGTTGAACAATAGAGTTCGGTGTGCAAATAAAATATCATCAATACACATTATCTGTTTGGTTACAGTAAAACCGTGTGTCATAAGTCAACAAAAATTGAAGTGAATGCCTTATTGACATTATTGATGCTCTCAGCTCATCGATTTTAATGTATGTTGCGGGTTTCGGAGCACCCTCTGTTTGATAATCCATTGTCTCGACCACTACATAATAAAATGATTTTTATTTTCGGTAATCAACATATTACGATAAATTGATACCACGTATTAAATATTTTTTTATGAGAGTGAGGAATTTAAGCTGTATTTCCTATTGGTTGTTTAAAATTCCAAGTAGTTTGTGGTATGACAGTTTGAATTTATCCAGAAAGTTTATAACCATTAAAATTAATAATAATAAGATTTGATCAGTTTACTGGTGGATACAAGATGAAAGAAGGGGGAAGAGTGGGAGTATGAGGCTCAGGCTTCATGTATACCTGGTAGAATAAATTTATTTATCCATCGTCAAAGAACACAAGAATATTTTCAATTTTCAAAATAGAGGAGTTCGAGTAACAATAAATCTCTTCAGAGAAGACTGTTCTCTGATATAAATTCTCAAACAATCATCAAAGCTGACCTGTTCTGCAATAGACGTCATCTGGAAATAACGCACTAACCCCCAAAAAAAATATTAGAGCATTCGAGAAGAATCTAAATGTACCGAGCATATATTAAATTGGATTAATGTATAAAAGATCGCATAGGTCGAATTGCTCTTGAAGCCAAAAATGTATTTGAAGACCCACTCACACACTCAACTCCAATCTATGATATGATTTGATCTATACAAGAAACTACACCACAAATAAAAACCTCTAATTATAAATCGATTATCGACTGACCAACACGGAGTCTTTTCTAAAAGATGAAGTATGACTAATTTTTGCTCTTTTTCCTCTTACGTTTGCGACGCCCTTAACAACAGAAGTCAAGTCGATGTTATTTACACTGATTTCCGTAAAGCTTTTGACCAAATCGACCATCACATACCCTTATAAAAAGCTTCTGTCCTATTCAGCTTCTCTTACGACCTTGTTTCCCTATCCTACTATCCTACTTTGTGCAAATAGAAGAATATAAATCTACTAGATTTATTCTAACGTCAGATGTCCCCCAGGGTTCGAACTTGGGGCCACTTTTCTTTAACATATTTATAAAAGATCTTGTTTCCCAGTTGGACTGCCATAGACTGGCCTATGCTGATGATTTAAAAATATTTCAACGCATTGATTCTATTGCAGACTGTCTCTACCTTCAGGCCAGTATTGTTATGATCAGTCAATGGTGTGTGACTAATAAGTTGGATCTTAACATCTCTAAATGTAATGTTGTTTCTTGCTCATGGACAAAAAATCCTGTTCGGTTTAATTACCATATAAATAGTTCGTTAATATATGCTACACTGCGATGGACCTGGGTGTCATCTTTGATGCGAGTATCTCCTTTATTCCCCACATTGATCAGATGGTGATCAGCGCATCTCAAACATTGGGTTTCATTCTGCGAAACTGCAAATCTTTTACAGTTACGTAAAATCGAGGCTAGATTATGGATCAATTGTATGGCCTCCATACACAATTGTCATGGCTTTGCCATAGAGGCTGTTCAAAGGAAATTTCTAAAATATTTAATGTGTAGAGAGAACAATATTTATCCTCAGTGGGGTTTTAATCATGACGACATTCTCGCAAGATTTAAGGAACTGGCATTGGCTGTACGTCGTAACTCCCAATCCGTATCATTTCTCTATAAGCTTTCTGTGCTGGTATCAGGCATCCACCAGCTTTCTCCACTGCCCTTGCTAGGTGAAACATTTTATTCCAATCCGATCTACAAAATGTGCAACAATTTTAATCGTATTTCTACATTATGGGACATGCATTTTGACGATCTACAAACTATTCTGAAACATCTGCGCGAGGTGTCTGAATGTCATTTGTAACTTGCTACATAGATAGTTTATGAGAATATTGTATGCCTACAGCTTGTAAATCGGATATTCAAATGGATGGATAATCAATTTTAAATGGGTTTTTAGTTTTAAAATAATAATATAATAACTGTAGCTTTAGTTAGTTTATTTACTTTATTAGTTTCATTACTTTATCCTATTAGCTTTTTATCTATGTTTGAATTTCCTTTAAGGGAGCCGTTGGCCTGTTGGAAACTGTTTTAATGGAAAAAGATGAATAAAACACAAAAGTGAATAACTTGCTGAACAACGGATCAACATACAAAAAAGAAAATCACAATCTAGCCAGAAATATACAAACCAAAATAAACAAGCTGGCGAAGTCATGGTTTAAAAGAAATCTAATTCCAAAATAATTAAGAAATAAGCTAAATGTCATAAAGGTCACGTCTCGCATATATATGGTCAACCAAAACATCACGCCAGTTCACACAATTGTTAGAAATATAAAATCACCCACTTAAATCTATCAAAATATCGATCAAAAATTTTAAGTGGTTTACTCGGTAAAAATAAATTCCACATCAAAAATTCTTGGAGTTTTTGTGAATATATAAAAAATAAAATAATTCCCCGAGACCACGAACTAGTATCCTTCGATACAGGCGCGGATCCAAGGGGGGGGGGGCGGTGGAGGCGATCGCCCCCCCCCCCAAGAGCCTTGAGTTCAGGAAAATAGATCCGATTTTGCCTCTTTTACTATAGTTTATTCAAGAACTAGAGAGAGTAATAAATCATTTTTTATCCTTTTTTTTTCTTCGCAAACTATCTGTGTTCTTCAGTCCTGTGTTTTTGGCAAAATCTGTTAAACACATATTTTTCGTAGGATGGGTTAGAAATTTTATAATCAAAAATACCGATCTATAATAATGGCCTATTTGGGTTGGATAACAATAGATATTTGGATGTGTGAAGTGTTAAAAAGGATTTTAATCCTTGTCCTAGGCGTCGAAAGGAGGTTTATTTTATCATTAAGTATTTATGGTATAGAATATTATTTCGGTAATAAACTTAAAATAAAAAGTTTTTATAATATTGTTCTATTTCTTATGATTTTTTAATAATTCACGTACATTAGAAAATATAGATAATTTTGACATATTTAACACAAATCATAATTGTATTTTGATTATTTTTAATTATGGCATAGAAACCGTTTTAGTCACATTCAGATTAAAACGTAGCTTTTTCTCTCAAAAAATTCCAAGTTATAATTTATAAAACAAAAATACAAGAAGTTAAACATATAGAAAAAAATAAATTCGTCCAGAAAATATTAAATTTTTTTTGGGCTCTCGGTCATAATTAATTAAAAACCTTTTTAGGACATTTGACGTTTCAGTTCATTTATTTCTTAAACCATCTGCAGAATTATAATTAAACACTAAAAAGGGATTCAGATATGATTAATTTTTATATGTTACAGAAATTTAAATAATAAATTGTGTTTACGCTGGTAAACATTAAGTATCTAATTCGTAATCAAAGTCTATCTTCACTCAAATTAATTATAATTGGTTCCTTTATCTCACCGATCGAGTTTCCACATTTTTTTTATTCTTTTATTATATGGATTTTTCCCAATTTTCTGCAGTAACTTTATTCAAGAAAATCTTTCAAAAGTTCAATTAAATTACTAATTTTGTAAGTACCTTTTACTTGAGAGAGATATGTTCTTCTCCAACGGACATTTTCCGGACGATCTATAAGAACAAATTTCCTATCTGGTTTTTCCCAGCAAAAATTAAGTTCTATGAGCAATTTCCAGAGCTCAGTTCTTTTAATTTCAGGAAAATCCCGATCTTCATTTATCTGCTCCTCATAATAAAATGTATATACAACTCCTTTTATTGCAGTTTATATCTCTTCATCCAACGAGGTTTTCCGTCCGCCTGTGATTGAATGTGGCATGGGAATACTAACAATTCCAGTCATTTTTTTCTCCTTCAGTATTCGGTACATAGCAGATTTTCCAACTACTGTCATATTGCAACAAATGTCAAGAGAGCTTTTAACATTATTATCTAGATATTGATGTCTTAAGGCATCATAAAATTCATTGTAATAAGTTTTTCGTTGAGGAAAAAATACCCTGGTTCAACGATTTTGGAATAAATATAGATGTGGAAGTCATATCTTTTGGGTATCTCACTAAGGCCACACTGAAAGGTGTACTTTGCTCACTGACGGAAATTAAATTGAACTTTAAGAAATTTTATTGTTGCAGTAAATTTATAAAAGCTTATAATATTTAAATATAACTAGACTTACGGCAGTCCTCAGTTACCTGCGGTACTGGAGCAGGTACATTGGAGCTTTCGGTAACAGTTTTATTACTCTCTCTAATTCTTAAATAGAGTATAGGAATGTGTATGCTTGCGATCGCCCCTCCCCTTCCCAAGAGCTTTGAGTTCGGGAAAATAGAACCGACTCTGCCTTTTATACTAGGAATGTGTATGTTGCTCGCATCCTCCCCCCCCTGTCGGCAACTTGTTTTTTCTTGTGATAGCCCCCCCCTCTCCAAGAGCTTCAAATTTAGAAAAATAGACCCAACCCTGCCTTTTACACCAGAAATGGGAATGTTGCTGGTGTCAACCCCCCCCCCCCCCGTCGACTACTTGTTTTCGCTTGCCATACTTTTGTGACGTCACCGCCCCCCCCCCCCCAAAGAGATAGGCTGGATTTGCCCCTGCTTCGATATAGTATCACTGTGTACAAATATTCATATTGATTTAGCAATTGAAAATAAGTGGCAATATATAAAAGATATAACACCGTTAACGAAAAAACATTTTATAGATGCAATTAAGCTGTATCTAAAGGTGGGTATAAACATGGCGAGTCGAGCTCGAGTCGAGTCTGCCTCGAGCTTCCAACGAGACTCTTTTGAAATTTTGCCGATTTCTATTGTTATCGAGGGCCATCGTCGGCAAATTTGAAAAGAGGTAACAAATGCAGTTTGGTCACAAGAAGTCATTTTTTTATAGTTCTATTGTTTTCGAGTAGCTCGACTGATACTCGCAGCGATCCATTTTCTGTCGGTTTTTTGGTGCGAACTCAAAGAGTTTTTTTTTAGTGAGACGGGTTTATGACACGCTTTTTTGAAAAAAATTACTTTGCAGTGAGACTGAAGACACGAGATTTTTTATTTTTTGCTAATGAAATGAAATCAATTAATTGATTAAAAGTTGTTCATAAGTGAATATGGAGTGATCGGAAGAAAATAGAGGAACCTGAAAATAATTCCAAAATTTGTGAGTTATGGACAAAAATTTTAGAGAAGAAAAGAAGTAAATGTGTGAAATGAAATTGCGTCAGAAAATTTGCAGAAACCAGCGAGAGGCCATATGAAAATGGGTCGCTGATAATATATTTTTCTTTTGGAAATGACTGGATAACGCAAGGGGTAGATATTGTGTGTGTCTTAAGTATGTATTTGAGGAAAGAATTGTATACTTAAAAGATAATTAGATTTAGAAGTATACATCTCAATTGGGCATTTAACAGTTATGACATTTTTAAGTATACCTCAGATGTGTATAAATGTAAGGCCTTGCTATGTTATTGTCTTACAACTTTCAGTGCTACCTATCGAAAATTTCTACTTTTACTCTAAAACTTAGCGAATCTACAACTTATAGGCGAATTGAGGAAAGGAAAAGTGTAACTGTGGGCTAGCCTGAACCATACCCTAGAAGAAAAAATTATACGAATGCTTCAAAAACATACTAAGAAGACACGTTCACGAATTAGAAAGTTTTTAGTTAGAAAATAAAAAGGAAGTCACGATAAAGAATTGAAAGTTATGAAACAAGAGTAGAATGTGAAAAATCAATCTGTAAAAAGTGGTGACACAACGAATTTCTCGTAGGGAAAGTGAAAATAGAGGTGATACAGAGGAAATACTTTTAGAGAAAACGGTATTTGCGGGTAATTAGAAAATACCACAGGGAAGGCATCTGGATGTAATCTGTCTCAGTACAGGACACATAGTACAATAAATGTATGACGATAAGAATATAGCAATTTTTCAAGAAGCATTCTTAGAAAGGTTATCGACAGATTTAAAACCCTTATCCGCTCAAGGCCACAAACTCATTACAACTCATATTGGAGGGAATTTATAGGAGTTTTGTAGCAGTTTGAGCCGAAATCTACCAAAGATTAACGTGAATAAATGACGCCGGATATCTTTCAAAGATATTTTTATCAAATGATACAATTGATTCAGGAGAGGTCAGTTGTAGATTTGGATAACGCCAGTTATCATTCTAGACTGGTGGAAAAGTTGCCAATAACATAGTTGAAAAAGCGATAGTACAAATTGGTTATTAAAAAAACATATTTCCTTTATGAACGGTTTATTAAAGAAGGAACTTGTAAAAATTGCAAAGGAGAAAGAAAGACAATTTAAGAAACATGTTATAGACGAATGGGCTGAAGAACATGGAAATGTTGTGCTTCGAACACATTAATTAAAATCCATTAAACTTATATGGGCACAACTAATTCGTAACTCGGGATAACCCAAAATGTAAACTATAAGGAATACGTTAATTTCTTAATACATTAAAAAAATTATCAGCGAGGACTGGTGAAACGGCATTAACTATGTTATTAAAGAAAAACTTAATTGAAGTTCGCATCGATGCAGCCACACTCGCCGCGACAATTATCGCCAAACAAACTAGTAAACAAACTGGTTAAATTTCGCTTTTTACTTAGAAATATTAAAGATAATTAGAAAATGACACTCCTGAAAAAAGTAGGTTCTTTTTTAGCAACCTGAAACCGCCATATTGAACCGTGAACAGATTACTGACGACCTACGTATAAGCTAATTTCGAGATTACTTAAGTAATATTTCGAAAATAAGAAAAACTACCTCTTATTTATTTCGGACTATAATGATATAAGGAAAATATGATAATAAAAAAAATTTCAGCCAATTTGACAGCATGAGGTATCGTAATATTGTCCAGTGAACGGGAAAACACAAACTCGTGTAAAGGCTGATTTCCAAAATTTATTAATAGATCTTGTAAAAGTACAACAAAAAGGTATCTTTTTTATTTATAAATATAGGAGATAATATGTAAATAAAATCACTTAAAAAATTAGATTTATTTCTAATGTCCCAGCACCACAATTATGTTGAACCCTACATAAGCTGATTTCGGGATTCATTATTAAATATTTGGAAAATAAGAAAAAATTAACTACATTTCATTTCGGAATATAAAGAAAATAATCAAAACTTAAATATTTTTTTTACCCTTCATTGGTTTACACCGTCCAGACGCCAGATATCTCTTTTGACGCCGGGCGTCGAAGAAGGGTTCGAACCGACAAAGATCAGTTCGTTGGAAGCTCGTCACGCGCTCGACTCGTCATATTTATACGCACCTTAACACAAATCGTCTTATAAATTACTTATAAATACCTATATATTTTGATGGATATATATTTTGAACAAAACATTACATTTTTCTCTAAAAAAATAATTTCAAATCAAAGAGATTTGTACAATTTTAAATGACGTATACCTTGACAACGGGAAGTATGACTGAAAGTTCTATAAATTTAAAGAGCTTCAAAGCTTTTGATTGATGTTACTTTTACAAAAGAGAAATTTTGCGAGGGGATATAAACTGGAAAGGCAAAGTAGCGGAAAAACGAGAAGTCACCGGTATCAACGCCAGACGGAAATAAAATAAAGTAAAAAGTAACACAGAAATACTGCGATATAATTGATAAGTTGAAGTACGTTGAGTGTGGACAAAGCAACTCCCTCTCGTGCATAGTTAAGGTATATTTTCAGCAGGTCAGGGTTTGATTTTAAATACAATAATAAATGCAGGAACACATAATTCGTTTGTGTATTTATAAAGTTAAAAGGACCTTTGTCGCTTTATGTCAGGTTAATGCATTTTAAGTTTTTATGGCTTAATTTTAATTTTAAAAGATGCATATTTAATGAGATTAATCGAGACTGAATGTTTATTATTTATATGCTTCGGGACGCTAGTCACAGCTATATTTTTTTATATAGTGAAAATTCTCGAAAACATTGCGGAAATAATCAAAGAGACCTCTAATAACAATGAGGTAATAATTCCAGTGGCAGTTTGTGACTGACACAGGCAGTGCCAATACGTGAGACAAAATATACGATCACGGTAAAACATGTGATACAACGATTCCCTTATCTATAGTCACGGTAAGAAGGGTTTAATTTTACATATATCTTAACAAGCCTAGAAAAGCTAAAGACATTATTCATGTGAAATTTAGATATATTGTCCATTTCTTCGATGAAGTTTTGTCACTTCTATACAACACTCACATGAAACAAAATAATTTATGCCCTTTCTCACACCCGTACAACAAAATATTTTTACCATACCGATATATCTTTATTGAAATTATGAGACTTGTCTTAGGGAGCGCACTAAAAGAGTTCTTTAAGAAACTAAATTTTGTTTGTAGTCATAGTGACAAATAAAACGACTTTTAGTAACAAAAACAGACATCGACGTAGAAATATACATACATATATATATATATATATATATATATATATATATATATATATATATATATATATATTATATAAGGGGAAGAGTAGTTCTTGACCGACTAGTTAGAAAGGAAAACTCTAATTCTTGGGATAGCGGTCCTAGGGCTGAATGAAACTCTGTTTTTTACAAACGCCAAGCTTTCGGAAGTTTATTATTTCCTTCTTCAGAGCTACAATACAGAACAGTTCTGTTGATTATAATTTTAAATTTTACAATATATGATATTTAATAATAAAAAGAAAATGATTCTAAATTCAAACACTTACGTGCAAATTGAATCCATTTATGGCTTTTAGAAAATGAAACGGAAAATTCATTTAGAAACTGTTGATTTTTGCATAATTATCACATTTTATTATTAAAATGGTTTTTTAAACACTAATATATAATTTTATTTTGTGAGTCATTTTAGTTGTACTGAATGTAGATTTATCTAATAAGAAAATCCTTGAAACACTTTTTTTTTGGTAGATGGGATATGTCAGAAATGTCTAATTTTATTTTAGCGGCAATTTTGAATATGGAATCATTGTGTTTTACAAGAAATGTTAATTTTAATTTATAAGTTAGGTATTTAATAATATTATTTTTCTTTGTATTTCTATTGATGAGATTTATGTTTATTTAATGAGTAATTAAGTTTTTATGAGTATTGTTGCGTTTAAAAATTGTAATAATTGTAAGAAGGTAATAGGAAATGATTAATGAACATTATTTATATAGAACAAAGAAGGTTAGAAAACAGTCTTCCAACCTCTCGCCCTCTCAATATTCAAAATTGCAAAATATCTATTAGCAATGTAGTTGTTATAGGTAAGTGACAAAAATGCACTTACGTAATTTGCAGAAAACTATGGAGAAACTGTGAAGTCAAGAGGCTGGGAGGCTTGTTGTCTAGTATTTTTATTATTTAAGGTGGATAAGAGATGAGAGTAGATTACACTGAGATTTTCAATATCTTTTCTTTTGTTGATACAGTTATCATCTAAATAAATTTCTACCATCTCCAGAAAATGCCTTTTATTATTATTTTGTTCTTTGTTGATCACCTCAATACTGACAAAATCAAACCTGTGATCCTCATCGATTACATGTTCCGATAAGGTGCATGTCCTCTTTTGCAATCTACAATCACTCCTGTGTTTGGTGATTCTATCTTTCAAAACAGTTGATGTTTGACCTATGTAATGTTTGTCACAGTCTATACATTTTAAACGGTATACTACCCCTGATTTGTTAGGGTTGCTATCCATGTCTTTCAGTCTGGAGAAGGTTTGGCCAACTGTTAATATGTGTTTACCACATATTTTTATATTATTATGCATAGAAAGAATTTTATTTACAAAAATTGAATAAAATTCTTTCTATGCATAATAATATAAATATATATATATATATATATATATATATATATATATATATATATATATATATGTATATCTCGCTACAATACCAAATAATTATAGAAAGCCCAATATCGGACTTACAGCAATCTATAATATCAAATATGATATGAGTGCACAGATTTGCGGCCCTCTTGGATTAAGGTGTACGATCACTCGCAGGTTTTTTTACAAAGTGGATTCTACAGTTCTAGGTGAAATTTTCTAATAAATCCGGATCTGTACACAGTGTCATAGCATGCTTTGTTTTCAGACGCCAATTACGTTCATGTTTCTTTGCGGACCTATCATTAAGAGACACTTAACTAGGGACGTATTTTACTTGCGGCGGACTTTTTTAATCCTCTTTTTAGCGTTTTTATTAAGCTTGTACAGCTTTCTCTAACATTCTGAGTATAATTAAAAGATATACCGGGGAATTCTTTTAGAGAATCCTTTAGTGATAATCCTACTTCGATAAAGAATAAGTTTTAGACCGGAAGCATTTGGTTTGCGTGAATTTAATTCGCATGACATATCGTAGCGTCGACAGAGTAGTTGCTTGTTTCCCGATTTAAAGTATATCTTGAATAGAATCCAGAATTATTTCAAATTTCGTTTTATGTTAGCCAATTTTATTAATAAAAAAAACTGCTTGTAGTTTGAGCGTCAAAAATAGATTTAAATTTAAAATTAAAATTTTAGGTTAAATGTTTCGTTTGTATAAGCATCATCAGATATTTAAAAAATACTGTTTATTTCATCTTATCAATGCAACAGTTTCTGCGGTGCCCTTGAAGCCGACGGCTCTAATATACGTGACCTTGTTTGCCTGGCGACTCGCTTATACACTGGGAAAAAGTGTAAAATTAAAAATAATACCGCAAATGTACTGACAGTAATGACAAAATTAGAAAGAAATATTCATATACAAGATATAGTTTTCCACAGTCAAAAAGTAAGACTTAGTAGGTATTAATACTACTTTCGTATTGCTTTAAATAAAGAGAGAAAAAACTGCTTCCGATCTAGTATAACAGATTAGTTATTTTTCATTTTCTTGTCGCCTATGGGTTCAGAATGACTAGAAAAAACTGTTTAGAGAGTATATTTTTTCAAAATATTAAATATATTAAGAATTCTTTATAAATATGTGTAACAAAATTTTATTAGATAACTTCATATCTTTTTTTATTAAATATTATTACACTTAGTTATACTTAAACATAGGTTAATCATTTGAACTATCGCATCTCTTTTTTTGTTTCTATTATTTTGGATAATATTTAAAAGCTTTTTAATGATATTAAGGGAATTTAAGAAGAGCCATATTGATTGCATTTTTCGACGTTCAGTTACCGAAAGTTCTTTGTACCATATAAGCAAAAATATTTTCTATATTATCATTTCACCTACAAAACCTACAATACTTGTAGAAAACGATACGATAAAACGTAAACACGAAAGTTTTATCGTTAGGTTAATTTGTCGCATCTGATTAAGATGAAATAATCTGTAGCGGTATTCTTTTGGATTTTAATACTTTCTCTTAGTGTAACAGCGGGTTTCGAGGCAAGCAAGGTTACGAAATTTGTTGCATCTGTGAGATGAAATAATTGGTGTTTAAAATAATTGTATTTCAGGGGACAACAACCTAATCATTTTACATTCTATATAATTTCAGCTTCTAAAATTCATATTGCAATATTTCCAGTATTTTTCTAAGAACTCACATCATTCAACTCAAAAATTGCCCTTAGGAAAAAATTATGTGCTGAAAAAATTAATTTTGTCATATTATACCAGTGACATATGTACATGCGGTGGATACCGAAAATAGAATTGAAAGCAATTGAAAACCGTATATAAAATTATTAAAAGGCCGATAAAAACGAATTTGAACCAGTACAATGGATCGCCGGGTAAAAAGAAGCCGTCGATTTGATTTAACAGTAAATTTAATTGCGTAAAACACAATAACGCTTCTGGTTGTAACATAGGGTAAACTTAAACGATATGCAGGGCCGTATTTTAAACATACTTTAAAGGATTTTACATTCTGATGGTTTCTCTCTCAAACCAGTGGTGGCTCGAAACTGATGAACAAGGTAGTGAGACAAAACATAGAATCATTATAAAATATAAATAACTCTGTATTCTTTTCCTCACTTTACATCGTTTTTCAATTTTTAAAACAGGCAATAACGGTCCTTATTTATTACTTTACGTTTTTTTCTTTAAAGAGAGCGCATTAAAATAGTGTTTGTAGTCATAGCCGCAAATAAAACGACTTTTAGTAACAACAAAACACACACCGACGTTGAAAAATAAATATTATTTAACTACCTCGCAATAAATATCTAAAACTAACAAAAATGAACGCCGAAATAAAACATTAATGCCACTTCTCATCCGGTAACAAGTGTGTTCTTTAATTGATTTATTTAATATCGTTTCATTCATTTAGCGATCGGCACAAATTTCGTTGTAGTAACATGAAAAATATTAATATATCGTTCGATGTTTCTCGTTCACATACAAGCCCCGTTAGATAGTTGTCCCTCTATTGTGCCCAATCAATAAATTCACACTTATTGACAAAAATGTAATTGTCGGACTTGCATTGTCTGTATTTGTATTTATTTTTACGACGTTTCGATTAGGTTGTATCTCTAATCGTTATCAAGTATAAACTGAATGTTTTGTCTTAAGACTACGAGCTTATATAGGGACTGTATCTACTGAAGCGAAAAGTTTCGCTTCACTGTACACGCTTCAATGATTTGATATTACAAAGTAGTGGTCGACCTACAATTAAGTTTACCATGGAAAAAGAGATAAATGATCAATTGCCTTTTCTAGATGTCATGGTGAATCGCTCAAACGAAACTATTAAAACTTCAGTATACAGAAAGCCAACACATACTGGACAATATCTTAATCATAATTCTAATCATTCTGTTGTAACAAAACGGGGAATTATACGCAACCTCTATAATCGCGCTATATCTATATGCAATAATGCCGATTCATTGGAAAAAGAGGTAGCAAATAATAAATCCGATTTACTACAGAATGCTTATCCTTTGAAACCAATTGACGATGTTATAAATAATTTTAGAACAACGAACACTGGACAGCAAGAACCACATTCCTTCTTTACAATTCTATACATTAAGGGAACTTCGGAGAAAATAAGACGAATTACCAGTAGTTATAATATAAAAACAGCCTTTAAATCAGGCAATACACTTAAAGCTCATTTAACAAAAACAAAACCAAAAAGTACCGATTAGAAAAAATGTGTTTACAAAGTTCCATGTGAGTGTGGAGAAATGTATATTGGAGAAACCAAACGACCACTAGAAGTTAGAATTAAGGAACATAAAACTCATACACAAAAAGGGGAAACGTCGAGATCAGGTATTGCAGAACACGCTTGGCATAAACAACACCATATAAAATGGTCTGAGGCTGCGGCCATATATCTGGAACCCAACATGAAAAAAAGAAAATTTATAGAAGCAGCTTACATTAAAAACAATAATGGAATCTTCAGTAAACCGAGTGTTGAGATACCTAATCTTTGGCAGCCACTACTTTGTAACATCAAACCATTGAGCTTATACTTGATAACGATTAGAGATACAACCTAATCTAAACGTCATAAAAATAAATAAAAATAAAGAAAATGCAAGTCCGACAACAACATTTTAGTCATTCGGCACAATCTTATGTCGTCGATTATAGAAAATCCGCGCGTCTTAAGCTATCGCTGTGTTGCCAGATGTCCATGTTATTAATATGGAGAATGAAAAAATAATAAAAAAAGGTATTTTTGAAAAATTAGGTAGTTCCATGGCAATGTGGCCGTCACTGCTATAAACCTAAAGAAGTCGGAAAGAATGTAACAGGATGATCAGGTTCCATCAAGAGCTTTATTGGTTGACCTTTGATTTGATCGTCCTGGCGATTTAATCAGAAGGAACAAGTTTCTAAGCATAAATATGCTAATTACCTAAATAAGAAACTGAATAGGAAAACCAGAAAACTTTTTCTTAGTTTGCTGTTATCAGTGATATGTGATATTGAGAAAAAAGTCATCCAAATTATCAGTGACACTAAAAAGTGTTATTTTACTGTAATTTTCTCTCCAAAAATCGTTATCGTATTTCTCTCTCGTAAACTATCTGGAAAACTATTTGTTTTTTAATCAAAAAATATATTAGACCGCATTTTTATGACTGAGCCCGGATCTGATAAGTACAACTGGCACTTTTTATTACAAGTGTCACCCCACACTATACGGATGCTATTGAATCGGATTGTCGCATTCGAAAAATCTTAGGGTGCCGCTATGTTTGATTCTATTTAGGGGTTGAGGTGGTAAATTTGGGGAAGATGTATCACCCAATATTTAAGATATAATAAAAAACGATCAAATTTTCGGCCATTGCCGATGCTCACACGAGTGGTTAATTTCTGCACATTTTTTTTATTCGGCTACCTCCTTATGGGATATGAGACATATTTATTGATCCCTTACATGGTTCATTTGTTTTGTAAGTTTTATTTAAGGAGTTAGTGAATTGCTTTAATGGTTTTAATTTTAAAAAGGGGTAGTAAATATAATTTTTTACTCCATTAATATGCTTTGTGTTTTGTGTGTGTTAAAAATGTATGGGCAACAACCCATATTATTCTAGCACAGGGATAAATTAATGTTTTACTTTATAAAATTCAACCTATCCCTTTTACAATTATTGAGATTCAAAACCAAAAATTGTCTGAAAGAAAAATATCTTATTTTAGAAAATATGTTCAGTAAATTCTGCAGGTCATAAAAATACGTGCCACGTCCCATAAATCACAAAAAGATACTGTTACACAATAATATCGGTATCATTTTCTTTCCTTCTGTCCATTATCTTATGTTCTTTCTGTCTCTTGGGTACAGGGAAACATTATAACAGTGTCATTTACAAGAATCTTTATTTTTGGCGAATAAAATCGACAGGGTGGGCCACATTTTTTACTATCTTTCTACTTATTGAGATATTATATTCTTATATGAGTGGTACTATGTAATTTTTTAATGTTTGAAAATTGCTATTTTATAGTTAGACATACATGAAGGCGGTAAAGGCCTTTTCTCATTTATAAGTGCCCACCTCGGTCCTGAGAAATGCGTTTAGCGAATGGATAAAGCCACATCTGAAGATTTACTGACCATCGGGATTTAGGATTTTTGTCTTGTGACTTCTCAGTATGAATTGCATTTGTTTTGCAAGCCCCCTTTTTATTTTTACATTAATCAATTGTTAATTCAAACTGAAATAATGGCTAGCCTAAACAACAAGTATTAAACGTTTTTAAAATCAGGTGAAAAAGGGATATCATTCTAGAAGATAATATATAAGATGTCCCATTTAAAGAATTTAGATTGCTTTTCAACTTTATGATGTGTCAGTTTCTTCAAATAAATTTAAAAGAACACCTTTTGTATTTTTCCTCCATTTATAATAAAGCCTCTAGGCATGGTGTCAGTATAAAAAAAACCTGTATATATATATATATATATATATATATATATATATATATATATATATATATATATATATATATATATATATATATATATATATGAGTGGCTTTACTACTTAATAAGTGATTTCTCTAGCATATGTATATTGCAATATTATTAAATTAATAAATAAATTAATACATGTTTTGAGACTGTTTTATTTGTAGAAACAAAAAAAAATTAATTTGTTTCTTCTTCTTCTTGTGCTTCAAAAATAGAATTCATTATTACTCGTTTCAGTTTTCTTGGTCCATTTTTATTTTTAATTCTTGAAAGTTCAGCTTCGATTAGTTTGAAAAAAAAATTATCAAACTAATTGTGCATATGAAATAAAAATATATTCATGTTTTTTAAAGGTAAAACATATTTTATAAAGGTATACTGATGTAACTATAGACGAAAATGTAACGTAACGGTTCCACATATTGATAATATTCACCTCTAAGTTACAAAAACATACATACATTCATCATCTTTAAAAACATCAAGTTCTTAAAACACCACAGTGTGGGTTGATATATTTCTGCTGTGCCAGTACCTGTTTTTAAAGAAGCTGCTTATAGCATATACATATAATTCTGCTTTTATAGCATTTCATTTTGTAATGAATATCTTGTGATGGGATCGGATGGTTTTCATACAACCCTATAAGAGTCATCTTGCTCCAAATGAACCGCTCTTTTTTTTGCTGCCATTGCACAAATTTTTAAAACAAAACGTTTACAATAGAAAAAATACACGTAATGACATTAAAAAAGTTAGGTTAATGGCGAGATCAGGCCATACAAAACAAAAAATTACTAGAAATTAAAACCCTAGTGAAAAACCTCTGAAATCAGCTGATGGGTATACTTCTTCTTCTTCTATGGTCACTGGTAAACCCGGAGTGGGGACCCATAAATGAGAAAAGGCCTTAGGAGGCTAATTTCCCCTCTAGTAGAAAGAAAAGAAAATATTTTCATTAATTATCTGAGAATGCATAATTATATAATATTTTAATAAAATATTATTTTAAAAATAAAATAACATTTGCAATTTTGGGGAAATATATTTTTGCCAAATTTTTAGAGACGATAAATGCAAAAGACATTTATAAAATACATTAGTTTTCTACTTTTAGGCAGAGAAAAAGGAGAAAATATATAGAAACAGGTCATCTTCTACAAATTCAACTCTAGTTCTCTCTCCATACGCGTTTCGATCACCTGATGGTCTTGTCAGTGGAGCTGCATCGAATCGAGAGCAACATTCGCAGGAAATAACTTCTATATAAAATATAAATTTCGATACATGTCGGCAGGATATAAGAACCTGCCGACTTCGATGTCAGACTGAAAAATATCACCAGTCGAAACGGCATCTATACATTCACTAGAGTAGTGCGAAATAGTAGCCTATATGTTATTCTTCTTTCAAGCAGGTTTTTATATCTTGCCGACAAGTATTGGAATTTATATTTTATATACCAGCTATTTTCTGGGAATATTGCTCTCGGTTCGGCACAGCTCCACTGACGACATAATGAGAAGTTCAAAACCCGTATTGAGAGAAGACCACAGTTGTATTTGCAGGAAATGAACTGGTTCTATATATTCTTTCCCTTTTCTCTGCTTGAAAGGAAAATAATATATATATATGTCAGATTCATTAATTTCTTACTAAAATTTTGATTTTTAAAATCCTTTTACTAATATTATTTAAATTCTAATGATTTTTACCCATAATAAGATTATAAAAAGCATGCTTTAAAGAAATACGTTATACCAAAATGTATTTTTTGTGACTTCATAAAAGAGAGATAATTGTTTCCCAAAGAAAGACAAAATGGTTACGAATTAGCACCCTTCCAGTTCTATTTCCTCGAAAACGAACCATTTATCCGGAATTGTCGCATAAACAGCCGTAGCCATAACAATAAGACATAAGGCTGCGAAAAGAGCGAGCTCAAGACGTTGCTGGGGTTAATATCAACAATTCACCAACCATTACTTATAATGGGTGTTCGCCATTCCGGCACCCACATAAACCATAAGTTAATTTCGCTCGTTTTTCGAATTTTGTTTACTGATCTCTTGTTGACTTTGCTTTTAGCTGTTGATATATACACTACTCGACATAAATAAGTTTATGAAAAAAAAAAGATATTGCGTGTTACTTTTACTTTTTTTGCATTTGAAAAATCGACAATATTTAAAATAGCTAATTATTGAGATAAGTAGATCTCAACATGCGAATTCGTGTAGAATTAAGTATTCAAAACTGTCATCAACAGCTACTTTATACCTTCTCCGTCCTTGATTGGGTCTTTGCATAAAGTGTTCTCTATATTATAAATTAACCTCTCCTGATAAGTCCTGGGATACCTTTTTGTCTGTATCCTTCGTTCTATAGAGGTACAATATGTACCGTTTTAACTTCATCACAGTATCTAACTAGGTAAAAATTGTTGTTTTTAATGGAGAAAAGAATAAACGCGAATTTCTGATCTATTTTATCACGTATAACTCAATTCACTTTTGAAATTGTCTAAAGTACTTTTTACGATAAAACGCACAAGAGTCAACAATCGATATTGTATGAATTTAAGGTCAATATTTTATTACAAGTGAATATATCCGCCTACAAGATGAATAACACCAGCACAGATAAGTTTACAGCGCTAATTTAAAATTATGCCTAACTCATAATTTTGTTCCGTGAGTGTATTTTATGTTGTACTAATTTTAGACATTCCTAGATGTGTAATTTATTCTAGATAATTCATCCAAAATGATCAAAATATACAAAATTATAATTAATGTAAACGAGAGATGATACTTATCTCGAGGGAACCAAAATTATCTCTACCTAATAAAATACAAATCTAGTTATTTTTATTTTTAAAATTATATGATATTTAATATTGTGCTATAAAGTGGTCATGTACGAAAAAAAAACACGTTTTTAATTTTAACCATCTTCTGTCCTAAATTTTTAATTTTCTAATTGAATATTTTCTGTCGCCTTCTTTTTTAAGAATAGTGTATTTCGTCACATCTCAGAAAACCTCGTTAGTTCCACTCAGTCGGGTGCCTAACTGAACAGAACAAATTATCACCCAAGCTTTTCTATGCATGCACTACTTTTAGTCACTTTCGTCTCTGCCATTAGAGGTGATACGATTATTCCTCTAACTTAATAAAAGAAAGAAGGGACCTCAAATTTATTTAACTAAAATAAAAATCCTCTTAAAAGTTAGACAAAAATACAATGTGCAAAAATTTAATTATTTTTTACTTTTATGTATATATATATATATATATATATATATATATATATATATATATAAATTTTTTTGGATTCTTTGGAGCTAAGTCCTTCTTTTGATAAATTACATACATGTGTGTGTTTTTGCGTCTTTATTATTTTTTATTTTACTTGATATATATTTTTTGACGTTTCGGTTCATACACTTTCATCAGAGATGTTCTGATATACTTTTTTAATTAATTTAGGCAATATTTTATATCTATTCTTAAGTTGTTTTTTACGACCTACCATTATGCAGTGCGTTTTTACACTAAAAATGCATGTTAGAATTACATTGGTCGTTTTTTGTGTGCTGTTAGGTAGATTTTGGAATTTCGGTGCCATGTGACTTTAATTTCGGGGGTGGACTCACGGGTATAGTGCAAATTGAGAGGAGTTTAAATATGGTTGATTTGATTTTATTATTTTTCTTATAGATATTTTTTATTTATGGTATAGTCTATATTGTTTTATTAGAATTCTATTGTTATTCGAAGCTGCCATGATATATATATTGATGAATTGTTGTGTGTCTGTTTTAGAATTAATAGTATTTTTTTTTATATATCTATAATTTCTAGAAACTCTCCTTTTTTTTTGTATGTTTCAGATTTCAGAACTGTCGTGTTGTTATAATCAAATTTATGTTTTGTTCTCTATGTTTCGTTAAAGCGGTTTGGTTTTGTTTTATCGTATTTTTGGCCATTTAGTCTGTTTTTGAGGTATTGACAGGACAATTTTTCGATAAACGTCTACGTCAAACTTACTATATAAAATACATTTCAATTAAAGAGACACACACCATGTTTTCATTCAATTTTTGACGTCACAATTACATTTTGGTTAATAAAATAATTCACAGTTAAAATAATTACAACAATACATACATATATATGCCTCTTGTCAGATGTACATTATCTGAAAACCTTGCCAATATGTGGCGATGATACTTTTCTTTTGAGAAATTGAGTGTTGGGAATCAGGTTTTTATGGGAGCAATTAAAGTTTTTTAGAATTTTTTGGATTTTATTTTTAGGGACAGCAGTAATACAGTCAAGCGTAAGGGAAAAAGAATGGTATTTAGATATTTGTTTTATTAAGTACATATTCCTGAAGAGTTTTTATGGCCAATTTAAGCAATAATACTAGATATTGATGCACCCATGGCACAATTTTCAACGTGTTTATAAAATTTCTTATACATAAAATATGTTGATTTTAGTGTTAAGGGAATGTCTGTAAAAAATGAAATTTTATTCCGTTTTTCGTTATAATTCTTTTTGCTAAACCTAAAGGTATATTAATGTAGAGAAATATTACTTTCAAAGACGTTAATGTGTAAGTTATCAGGTATCCTAATATTTTTTTATTTTATTCTTAAAATCGAGTGAATCTTGTGTATAGTAATTATTTTGATATACGATGTTGTGTAAAATAGTTTTAGAAAGTTTTTCGAAAGATGATTGTAAACAAGAGACAATTGGTCTAAGTGGTATCTCTTGTTTGTGTACCTTGGTAAACTATAGATTCTTGGGGATAGTACGTTTTTAATCATTTTACTGTGTCAGGAGAGATGTATAAGTTATTTTTCCAAAATGAGATTAATTTGTTATTTTTTTTATGAATGTTACTAGGATAATTTGTGATTTCTTTATATGTGTTACACTGGTTTAATTAATTTTAAATTTTTTCATCGTATTCATATTCGAGCATTTTTTTATCACATGGCCTTAAATTCCAACAAAATTGAATCTGAACTAGTATTAAAACATATATCCAAGAAAATATACATTTATTAACTATATCATTTTTCTTAATTTGGTATTTTCTTGGGTTTAGGTTCTATAATTAATAAAACACAAAACGATTGACGTTTCGCCCTTTATTCAAGGCATTTTCAAAATTTTTTCCTAAAAAAATATATAATTAAAATACATCAAATAAAAAACATATTTTACCATTTTGGAAAACAAACAAGACACTTAAAAACAGTAGTCAAAACTTTAAAACATTTTAAAAATATTTAATTTTACCGGCACATACCTTGACATTTTGCTGTTCTGTTTCTAAATAAACTTTAAATTTTCATCGTTTACTGAGGATACGTGGAATGCGAATGTGTTATATTTTTTTTAATATTTTTTATATTGTATGTATAAAAAAAACAAATAAGGTATATGTTTGGTTTTATGTTTAAGAGGATATTCTATTTTTGATTCTTATTTGACCGGATCGAATACTTAATAGTTTTGTTTAAATTAGGTTTGCGTAAATGTGGCTCAAATTTCCCATATCTGTTCTGTCGTTACCAGTGTTTTTATCTTTTTTAATTTCATTTCCTTTATCTGTAATTTTTGGTAATTCATATCTTTGTTTTTTATAATGGTACTGTTATAATCAAAAGTGTGTTTTCGTCCTGTGTGTGTTTGTTTAACGCTGTTGAGGCGTTTTTTGTATATTTATGGCCATTTAATCTGTTCTTCAGTAATTGGCTCGTCATGCCTATATATTTTTTGGGACAGTTTGTGCAAGGGATCGAATATATTATATTTGATTTATTCATTAGAGGAGTTTTACTTTCTAAATTTGTGAACAATGTATTTAATTTATTATGTGACCTGTGGCATACGATAATATCATGCTTTTTTAAAATGTATTTTATTTTTTCTGACAGCTCACTAGTGTAAGGTAATGCCACATGTTTCTGCTGTTTATGGTCTATGTTTTACGTTATTATAAAACTTATATGTTCGTTTATCAATTATTTTGGTGATAGTCTTTTCGTTGAAATTATTATTTATTAGTGTCTCTTTTACTTTTTGCAGTATTTTTGGTCGGAATTCTGGAGACGTTAGGGAGATAGCACGATCAGACAGACCGATTATAACGCTATTTTTTTGAGTTTTTGAATGATTAGAAAAATAGTTTAGATATCTACCTGACCAAGTTGGTTTGGTGTACCATTCAGTTAAAATTTTGTTTTTTCTGCGTATAAGTGTCATATCTAGAAAATTTATTTTATTATTATTCTCTGTTTCGGACGTGAACTGTAATTTTTCGTTGAAACTGTTAAACTCTTGGAGAATTTCATTTATTTTATTTTGTGGTACGGCTGCTATGCAATCATTCAAAATTAAGAAAAATGATATAATCTATGGTTCAAGAATCAAGAAAATTAATATTTATTAACTATAACTATATATATATATATATATATATATATATATATATATATATATATATATATATATATTTAGGCCAGAACCTCCAACTGATTAAACCGATGGAAAAAAATTAAACTCATTTAAGGCAAAACCTAATTAGGTGTGAAAATTTTATCATCAATATTTTTACAATACTTGAAAAGGAACAGCTTCTAGTTAGGTAGACATTTCTAAGGAACTATTACGGTTTGAACTATTGTATCAAAATAATGTCTGACATAAAAAACGACATTATAATGTGAAGATTAATATCTAAAAAATTCATTGGTCATTTAGTGATCGTATGCGGTAGCAAAAGGGGTAACTAAGCAAGTGAAGAGGAAAAAGTACCTTTGATAAAAGGATGGGTCCTTCAGAGTTAATATGGTGTTAAACATATTTACGAGTGTTTAAGAGAGGTAGAAAAATTGTCGTATGGGAATTTATTTTTTGAGATGTCAAAGAACACTTGCAAAAGGCACTCGAGTGAATAGGGGTATGAAGCATATTAGGACATGATGTGGTGCGTTTTTTAATACCGGCATCATGATGGTTAGGTAAAATTGTCTAACTTGAAGTGCCATATTAATATAAGAAGCTTTTGATTGAATTTTGCTACTCATTTTAGGGTATAAATAACAAAAAAAATATTCTTTTGGTTTCAGGTAGGAAAGCTTGTATTTAGGGCTTTCTCTACTATTTAGACCTTTCGCAGGATACGTGGAAAAGACTTGTAGCAGAATATAATGAACCTTGTAAAAAATACTATTGCATTGCATAACAGAGGAAGGTGTATGAGCGGAAATATGCAAACACTGTCTAAAAATTGAAATATTATCAAGTCTTGGCAATGATATATATATATATATATATATATATATATATATATATATATATATATATATATATATATATATATATATATTTTCGAAAAGGAACTTTTAATAATAGAACTGTGTGCAACTAAGCTGGAACAATGGACACTATCAAGATGTGTTCAAATAGTAAACCTGCTGCATTTGAATCGAACACCTGTCCCTTGGCTAAAGGGTAATAAATCATCAGATTTGCTTGCTTAAATAAAGACACAGATGACCTTCTTAAGACCAGGACCAGTTTTGCATCCAGTATTGCGAAATACTGGCTTTTTCTACCAAAACTGACGCTAAATCATTTTTGACCAGAACATTGCAACCATTTCTATAAAATTGTACAGGCGAAAGTTGTACTGCACATCGGACCTTGAAAAATAAAATATCACATGTACAGGGTGAGTCAACGATTGGATGAAGTAGGTTTGTGCCTTTTCGGGGAAATTAACAAAGAAACTATATTTATTGTTTGATACAGTTTATTTTTATGCAGATTTTAAAAATATTTAGGACTCTACAGGGTGAGCCAAAAAACTAGGACAGCATAAAGTTGTATTTTTTTAAATAGAACACCCTATATACGAATCATATTTTCGATTTAGCTTATAATTTTAAATCTTTTTTATTAAGGGTTTACTATAACAAAACTTTATAGTTTCTGAGACAATTAAGTTTAAAGAAAAAAAGTCATATTTTCAAGCATCAATTCAATCCTAAATAACGTTTACAATTTTGTGACAAATATATTCAAATTTAGAATTTAGCAAGGCCAAGGACAAGTTAACATAATTTTTACCTAATATTTGCAATAAAAGCTACAGGGTGTTGAACACATCGGCTCAAATTTGAACAAGTTTAAATGAATAAATATCTTTTTTTTTTAAATGGTACACCCTGTATATTTTCATGTTATTTAATAGAGTAATAAAAACTCTAAAAGTTTTGTTCAATATATCCTATACCTATTTATAATAGTTTTTGAGATATTTCAGTTTTTCTTATTTTCCATACTTTTTTACAGAAATAGTCTTCATTATCATAGTAGCCATGGCAAAAACAATGTAAAAGAACATTTTTCTGTGTGTCAAATTTATAACCGCAATCGCTTCTTTTGGTTTTTATGTAGTGTGGTTTGGTTTTTTTTGCATTCATCTTATATTGTAAAATGAATTTTCCAAAGAATGAGTTAATAGATATGATTTATATAATAGGAGAGGCTCAAAAAAATTGCCTTCTTGCTCAAAGAATTTACAAAATGAAGTATCCTGATCGACGCCAGCCTAATACCCATACTTTTCAAAACTTAATGCAAAGATTTGATTCTTCTGGTACTGTTGATTATCCAAAACGTAAAGTGGTCAACAAACCAGTAACTAATGAAGAAAAAGAACTACAAGTATTGTTAAATGTTCAGGAAAATCCTTATATTGGTAGCCGTCAGTTAGCAGCATTATGTGAAACATCACAATCCACCGCTAATCGTACTACCAAGAAAGATAGGTATCATCCATATCACATGGAATTACACCAAGAATTGCATGGACAGGATTTTGAAAGTCGTGTAAACTTTTGTCGTACAATAAATGCGGAGATTCAATTAAATCCAAATTTATTATGCAAGGTAATGTTTAGTGATGAAGCTACTTTTAGAAGTAACAGTGCCGTAAATAGACGCAACACAACATGCATTATTATGCCACAGAAAACCCATTTTGGATTAGAGAGGTGCAACATCAAAACCACTGGTCATTAAATGTTTGGTGTGGTATTCATCATAATCGAATTATTGGACCCCACTTTTTTAATGAACCACTAAATGACCATAGTTACCTGAACTTTCTATAAGAGGAACTACCCCAACTGCTTCAAGGTCTCGATAGGGATGAGCTCGACACTATGTGGTTCCAGCACGATGGTGCGCCTCCGCATTACCATCGTGAAGTTCGTGCGTTTTTGGACCAACGATATCCGCAAAAATGGATTGGACGTGGGGGTTTCATTGAGTGGCCACCAAGGTCTTGCGACATCACCCCATTAGATTTCTTCCTATGGGGTTATATTAAAAATAAGGTGTATGTTAATCCACCAACAACAGTGGAAGATATGCGATACAGGATTAGGGCTACCCTTTAGAACAATAACGCCACTAATTTTGTCCAGGGTCCAAGAAAATCTGCAAAAAAGACCAAATTTGTGCATTGCACAAGAGAGTCGTTTATTCGAACACTTATTAAAAAGAAATAATTAATCTCAGTATTTAATAGGTAATTTTTTTTTTCAATTTAGTATAAAAGTAAATATGTATTTGCCTTGTCGTTATTGTTGTGTTAATTTTTTCACATTATGTTTAATTAAACTATTGCCGTTGTAATATAACGAATAATGTATTTCATCATATTTAACCACATTCTGTTTGTTTCCGTAGTTTCTTTTTATTATTTTACATGGCTACTATGATAATGAAGACTATTTCTGTAAAAAAGTATGGAAAATAAGAAAAACTGAAATATCTCAAAAACTATTATAAATAGGTATAGGATATATTGAACAAAATTTTTAGGGTTTTTATTACTCTATTAAATAACATGAAAATATAAAGGGTGCACCATTTAAAAAAAAAAGATATTTATTCATTTAAACTTGTTCAAATTTGAGCCGATGTGTTCAACACCCTGTAGCTTTTATTGCAAATGTTAGGTAAAAATTATGTTAACTTGTCCTTGGCCTTGCTAAATTCCAAATTTGAATATATTTGTCACAAAATTGAAAACGCTATTTAGGATTGAATTGATGCTTGAAAATGTGACTTTTTTTCTTTAAACTTAATTATCTCAGAAACTATAAAGTTTTGTTATAGTAAACCCTTAATAAAAAAGATTTAAAATTATAAGCTAAATCGAAAATATGATTCGTATATAGGGTGTTCTATTTAAAAAAATACAACTTTATGCTGTCCTAGTTTTTTGGCTCACCCTGTAGAGTCCTAAATATTTTTAAAATCTGCGTAAAAATAAACTATATCAAACAATAAATATAGTTTCTTTGTTAATTTCCCCGAAAAGGCACAAACCTACTTCATCCAATCGTTGACTCACCCTGTACATGATTGGACTAGCAGAAGTTGCAATATACATGGAATATGAGGTGATGGCAGAATACTTCTATGCTACTGACCTGTAGCTGTGAGGATCAGGCATTACATCTTTGAAAAATACTTACTGTAAGTACGTGCGAAATACTGGATTTAACCTAGTTTAAAATCGAATATCTTAATTTAAAGTAGTGAAGTAAGAAAATTAAAATGCTCCTTGAAGTAAAGCAATTCTTCATTTAATAAAAACTAACAGAGAGAAGAAGAAAATTGATATTTTTGTGTGTGGAAACAAATTGAATTATCCTCCAGACTTTAAAAATTGCCTGCCTCAGTTTAAAATTAATAAAAATTGCTGAGGTACACCCCATTGCGTCGAATACAAATTTGAAATATCATCGGCATTACGGGAGACGAAAAAGTGGGGAGCAGAACAAATGTATTGTGTGACATACATTTGTCTATCCTCGCCGCGACCATTTCTGTTTTGATTCACACAAATAATGTACATAAATTTGATGTTGCTTTTTGCATCGAGAATGGCGATCCAGCCAATACCTTTTACAAATGGCAAACCGCACGTCCCATTTGACACAACCGGCCGATTTATATTTTCCATTAACTCGTTATTGAAATATAATTAAACCGACGCGAAGGTAATTATTTTACATGGTCTCTCTATGTTACAACAAAAGGGACACTGGTTGTTATGCCCTTTCAGGTTCGAAATGGACAAATGCATTGCAAATTGTTCGAGTACTTCGTATTAAATTATTATTATAACCAGTGGCGTAACTAGGAGTATGTGCGACCTCCCGCAGATCTTTGAATGCGCCTTATTATTTTGCATCCATCTTGATCCTTCGTATTTATTCACTTTCATTAAGGAACTTAAAGGCGCATCTAGATTGGCTGCGCCCCCCCCCCCCATACCGCGGGGTCGTTATTTACGCTACTGATTAATTATAATATGTGCCCCAAAATCAATTTTAAAAAATATTTGTCCAAAAGAAAGTTCCATCTACAGTTAGAGCTTCTGCAATAAACACTAACACAAATTCTTCAATCACTAAGTAACAAAAAACATTGGCCATGCGCTTCAGCCTGTGTAAAGCCTTTGATGCTGTAGGTCATAAGAAATTGAAATATATGGTATCAAATCGTATTTAACTGATATGAGTCAGGGTGTGGTAAAGTCTGATCTCCATGGTAGGACTATACTATCTCCGAGGGTTAACATGAAGAGAGGCGCCCTCAGGGTTCAATACTTGGACCTCTTTTGTATATTCTTCATACAAATGATTTGCCTGATCACTCTGAAGAGCAGACTATACTATATGCTGATGATACATCGCTTACATTCAATGAAGACACGGCGTAATTGCTATTGATGAAGGCTCAATCTGTAATGGATATTCTCCGTGGGTATTTTCTGTCCAACAGTCTGTCGCTAAATATTTCCAAGACGTAGTGCATTATGTTTGGCAACAGATTAAATACGCAATGTATGTACATTATCATATAACGCTGAAATTTTAAGTCATGATCTCTACTTTCTTTTGCGAGAAAATGACCTGTGTGGTTTATAACTATTCTTTTCCCAATGTACGTTTTTCGTTCATTACTAACCGCCATATTGAGTCGCCATTTTGAGTTTTCAGAAGGAGCCACTCTCCAGTCAAAAGGGGTATTTTTAGCGAGTAACCTGTACTAACCTGAACAAACCTGAACAAACCTGAACTAACCTGAACCAACCTAAACTAACCTGAACTACTTCTCTTAAAATCCCTGAGTGCTGGGTGCCCTAGAAAATGCATAATGAATTTTAAAATAACAATAAAATCTCTTTTTTTAACGTCAGTGGATGTACACCCTTAAAATAAATTTTTAGCGTTAAATTTGTTGAACTATAAATTTTTTGCAGATACGTAAAACAATTTTAAAGCTTCTCTTAAAATCCTTGAGTGCTGGGTGTCCTTAAAAATGCATAGTGAATTTTAAAATAACAAGAAAATTTCTTTTTTTAACGTCATTGGATGTACACGCTTAAAATAAATTGTTAGCGTTATAATTGTTGAACTGTGAATTTTTTACAGATACCTAAAATGCTTTTAAAGTTTCTTTTAAAATCTCTGAGTGCTGGGTGGCCCTAAAATTGCATGGTGAATTTTAAAATAACAAGAAAATTTCTTTTTTTAACGTCTGTGCATATACACCCTTAAAATAAATTGTTAGCGTTATAATTGTTGAACTATGATTTTTTTACAGATACCTAAAATACTTTTAAAGCTTCTTTTAAAATCTCTGAGTGCTGGGTGGCCCTAAAATTGCATGGTGAATTTTAAAATAACAAGAAAATTTCTTTTTTTAACGTCTGTGGATATACACCCTTAAAATAAATTGTTAGCGTTATAATTGTTGAACTATGAATTTTTTACACATACCTAAAATACTTTTAAAGCTTTTTTTAAAATCTCTGAGTACTGGGTGGCCTTAAAATTGCATGGTGAATTTTAAAATAACAAGAAAATTTCTTTTTTTAACGTCTGTGGATATACACCCTTAAATTAAATTGTTAGCGCTATAATTGTTGAACTATGAATTTTTTACAGATACCTAAAACACTTTTAAAGCTTCTCTTAAAATCCCTGAGTGCTGGGTGTCCTTCAAAATGCATAGTGAATTTTAAAATAACAAGAAAATTTCTTTTTTTAACGTCAGTGGATATACACGCTTAAAATAAATTGTTAGCGCTATAATTGTTGAACTATGAATTTTTTATAAATACCTAAAACACTTTGAAGCTTCTCTTAAAATCGCTGAGTGCTGGGTGTCCTTAAAAATGCATAGTGACTTTTAAAATAACAAGAAAACTTCTTTTTTTTAGCGTCAGTGGATATACACCCTTAAAATAAATTGTTAGCGTTATAATTGTTGAACTATGAATTTTTTGCAGATATCTAAAACAATTTTAAAGCTTCTCTTAAAATCCCTAAGTGCTGGGTGTCCTTAAAAATGCATAGTGACTTTTAAAATAACAAGAAAATTTCTTTTTTTAGCGTCATTGGATATACACCCTTAAAATAAATTGTTAGAGTTATAATTGTTGAACTATGAATTTTATACAGATACTTAAAACACTTTTAGAACTCCGCTTAAAATCTCTGAGTGCTGGGTGCCCTTAAAAATGCATAGTGAATTTTAAAATAACAAGAAAATTTCTTTTTTTAACGTCTGTGGATATACACGCTTAAAATAAATTGTTAGCGCTATAATTGTTGAACTATGAATTTTTTACAAATACCTAAAACACTTTTAAAGCTTTTCTTAAAATCCCTGAGTGCTGGGTGGCCTTAAAGATGCATAGTGATTTTTTAAATTAACAAGAAAATTCCTTTTTTTAATGTCAGTGGATATACACGCTTAAAATAAATTGTTAGCGCTATAATTGTTGAACTATGAATTTTTTACAAATACCTAAAACACTTTTAAAGCTTCTCTTAAAATCCCTGAGTGCTGGGTGGCCTTAAAGATGCATAGTGATTTTTTAAATTAACAAGAAAATTCCTTTTTTTAATGTCAGTAGATATACACGCTTAAAATAAATTGTTAGCGCTATAATTGTTGAACTATGAATTTTTGACAAATACCTAAAACACTTTTAAAGCTTCTCTTAAAATCCCTGAGTGCTGGGTGGCCTTAAAGATGCATAGTGATTTTTAAATTAACAAGAAAATTCCTTTTTTTAATGTCAGTAGATATACACCCTTAAAGTAAATTGTTAGCGCTATAATTGTTGAACTATGAATTTTTTACAGATGCTTAAAACACTTTTAAACCTTCTCTTAAAATCCCTGAGTGTTGAGAACTCTGTTGTTTAAATCGTCCCATATATATATATATATATATATATATATATATATATATATATATATATATATATATATATATATATAATTCACATTGACCTCCTTTTAGTAGGAAAATTATTCATACGGTAACTGTCTTAAACTGGATCATAAATCAACTATTTTATCCAGCAAACTACCAATTCTGCTGTTCCTGTTATTTTTATTGGAATATATTCACTTACAGATTACCATTATTTAGGTATATAAGCTGCAGACCAAATATATTTGTGCATATTTAATTATTTGTCTGTTACAACCCCTGCATGGTATATCACCGTTTTAAATTGGTGTATATGTGAAAAAAAAAAGAAAATTAGACATTGGCATCGTACGTACATGTTTTCCAAGAAACATTTCCCAAAATACTGGCAAATAGGCTGTAGCAAATTTACTTTTTGTCGTCACGTTTAGTGTAATTAGACGGCGACAAAAACAGCTCTGTTGTTTTAATTAGTCAAAGCAAATAAATCAAAATTTAAAAACGGCAATAAAACTAATTTTAGCCCGAATTCCGAGGGTTCTGTTTCGGGCACGCTTCCATAAGATCGTGGAATTCACCAAAGCAACATTGGGATAATTATAATCAAAGGAGTTATTTGTGAAACGTCATTCCATCGGACGAACCGATAGATTCTGTGTCCAGTGCGCCCCTAATTTAATTTAGTCGCCAAACCACCCATGACTTGCATTTCATTCCTTTTGATGATTAAGCTATTATGACGTCATCTTTGAACCACCCGCTAATAACAAGTGATTCAAAATATATATATATATATATATATATATATATATATATATATATATATATATATATATTTTAAGCGTGTATATCCACTGACGTTAAAAAAAGAAATTCTCTTGTTATTTTAAAATTCACTATGCATTTATAAGGACACCCAGCACTCAGAGATTTTAAGAGAAGCTTTAAAAGTGTTTTAGGTATCTGTAAAAAATTCATAGTACAACAATTATAACGCTAACAATTTAATTTAAGGGTGTATATCTACAGACGTTAAAAAAAGAAATTTTCTTGTTATTTTAAAATTCACCATGCAATTTTAAGGCCACCCAGCACTCAGAGATTTTAAAAGAAGCTTTAAAAGTATTTTAGGTATCTGTAAAAAATTCATAGTTCAACAATTATAACGCTAACAATTTATTTTAAGGGTGTATATCCACAGATGTTAAAAAAATAAATTTTCTTGTTATTTTAAAATTCACCATGCAATTTTAAGGCCACCCAGCACTCAAAGATTTTAAAAGAAGCTTTAAAAGTATTTTAGGTATCTGTAAAAAATTCATAGTTCAACAATTATAACGCTAACAATTTATTTTAAGCGTGTACATCCAATGGCGTTTAAAAAAAGAAATTTTCTTGTTATTTTAAAATTCACTATGCATTTTTAAGGACACCCAGCACTCAAGGATTTTAAGAGAAGCTTTAAAACTGTTTTACGTATCTGCAAAAAATTTATAGTTCAACAAAGTTAACGCTAAAAATTTATTTTAAGGGTGTACATCCACTGACGTAAAAAAAAGAGATTTTATTGTTATTTTAAAATTCACTATGCATTTTCAAGGGCACCCAGCACTTAGGGATTTTAAGAGAAGTAGTTCAGGTTAGTTCAGGTTAGTTCAGGTTTGTTCAGGTTAGTACAGGTTACTTGCTAAAAATACCCCTTTTGACTGGAGAGTGGCTCCTTCTGAAAACTCAAAATGGCGACTCAATATGGCGATTAGTAATGAACGAAAAAACGTACATTGTAAAAATAATAATTATAAACCACACAGGTCATTTTTTCGCAAAAGAGAGTAGAGATCATGACCTAAAATTTGAGCGTTATATGATAATGTACATACATTGCGTATTTAATCTGTTTCCAAACATAATGCACTGCGTCTTGGAAATATTTAGCGACAGACTGTTGGACAGAAAATACCCACCGAGAATATCCATTACAGATTGAGCCTTCATCAATAGCAATTACGCCGTGTCTTCATTGAATGTTACTGATGTATCATCAGCATATAGTATAGTCTGCTCTTCAGAGGGATCGGGCAAATCATTTGTATGAAAAACATACAAAAGAGGTCCAAGTATTGATCCCTGAGGGACGCCTCTCTTCATATATATATATATATATATATATATATATATATATATATATATATATATATATATATATATATATATATATATATATATGAAGTTAAATGCGAACAGTAAATGCAAACTTCTCTCCATCATATCCTTTCTGTGTTAGAGGTTGCACGTGGATATATCCACTGCTATTGCATCTCACACGGAGGATTCCGTGAAAGCCGCATAAACATATATATATATATATATATATATATATATATATATATATATATATATATATATATATATATCTGGCTACCATAATTTGTTTTATGTATTATCATCCTATATATATATATATATATATATATATATATATATATATATATATATATATATATATATATATATATATGCAAGTAACCAAGCGCCGAGGAAAACAAGCTAACGAACGAATATACTTCCGAATAAATACAAAATTTTTTGGTGCAAATGTACAAATTTCTTTCTGACATGGTTTTTTGGACCACAATAAACCACATAGTTTTTGATTGGTTCTCCTTTATTGCATTATTTTTTTTTTTAGTGCAATTAACGATCATTTTTTGTATATGGCCATATCAATCCCAAGCTGGAATCTGCTGCCATTTCATCAAACAAGGATGGGAAAGGAAAAGGGGGAAAAGGAACAATCTTCTGAAAAAAACAGCTTCGTCGGTATAAGGCCTTGGCTTTTCAGGTTAAATGTGATGAACCTTCCTGTCATTCCTTGAAAAAATTTCAAATGACAAAATTTCCGATTGAATGCCTTGTCTTTGTTTGAAAAATGAAACTACATAAATCATTTAGTACATATACCCCCCCCCATATATTAATTATGGTTTATCCCTTTTCTGATTTTATTTGCGCTAAATTTTTATTGTACTTTCATATAATCAAAAACGGTTACCATTAAAAAAATAATGATGGGGTAACGTGACTGATTTTTCTATCGATAATTGTGGAATCATTCAAGTGTAAATCGTATTTACCATCATGAAGGTATTTTCTGACATTTAAACTTCATTTATCATCACCGATACAAAGGGGTTTCGATTTTTTACTGACGAATGTTTATTAAACTTTTTTGAAACCGATTTAGCGCGTGCTTAAAAATGAAATGCCTTTTTGGTATTGGTAATAAATCAATACTATTTGGAGTTTTTATTGCCCATATATCTGTGTAGCTAACAAGCCGCTATGTGAAATGACCTGTAATAACGCCGGAAAAAAATTGCAGGCATTTCTTTGTAAAATCGGGAATTTAAACTCGTATAACAATTTTTAATGACCGAAAACTAATAAAAAATTTTTAGTGACATATTGAATGCGAATCAATTATACTGGTATGTATGTAACTGTATTTAGACTTGTATTTTTACTGCCATTTGCACGCCTTGTTTCCTCATAAAAACTACATTAACTGACAATGGGGCTGTGAAACACAATTCGCCACGCCATCTTCCCAACCTTGGGAATTATTTTGGAAATCTCATAACTTAACGAGCATTTTTAAATGTCAGTTTAGGCGCCAAAAAAATTAACATCCTAAAATTTGTCCCAATATAGATTGCTTTTTTAGTTTCTTATATATATATATATATATATATATATATATATATATATATATATATATATATATATATATATATATTTCACATTGACATTTGAGCTTTAAAAGCGTTTTAGGTATCTGTAAAAAATTCATAGTTCATCAATTATAACGCTAACAATTTATTTTAAGGGTGTACATCCACTGAATTTAAAAAAAGAAATTTTCTTGCTAATTTAAAAAATTACAATGCACTTTCAAGGCCACCTAGTACTCAGGGATTTTAAGGGAAACTTTAGAAGTGCCTTAGGTATATGTAAAAAATTCACTGTTCAACAATTATAACGCTAACAATTTATCTTAAGGGTGTACATCCACTGATGTTAAAAAAAGAAATTTTCTTTTTATTTTAAAATTCACTACGCATTTTTAAGGCCACCCAGCTCTCAGACATTTTAAGAAAAGCTTTAAAAGCGTTTTAGGTATCTGCAAAAAATTCATAGTTCATCAATTATAACGCTAAGAATTTATCTTAAGGGTGTACTTCCACTGATGTTAAAAAAATAATTTTTCTTGTTATTTTAAAATTTACTATGCATTTTCAAGGTCACCCAGCACTCAGAGAATTCAAGAGAAGCTTTAAAAGTTTCTTAGATATCTGTAAAAAATTCATTGTTCAGCAATTATAACGCTAACAATTTATTTTAAGGGTGTACATCCACTGAAGTTAAAAAAGAAATTTTCTTTTTAATTTAAAAAATCACTATGCACTTTTAAGGCCACCCAGCACTCAGAGATTTTAAGAGAAGCTTTAAAAGTGTCTTAGATATCTGTAAAAAATCCACAGTTCAACAATTATAACGCTAACAATTTATTTTAGGGGTGTATTTCCACTGACATTAAAAAAAGAAATTTCCTAGTTAATTTTAAAATTCACTATGCATTTTTAAGGCCACCCAGCACTCAGGGATTTTACGAGAAGCTTTAAAAGTGTATTAAGTATCTGTTAAAAATTCACAGTTCAACAATTGTAACGCTAACAATTTATCTTAAAGGTGTAAATCCAATGATGTTAAAAAAAGATAGTTCCTTGTTATTTTAAAATTCACTATGCATTTTTAAGGCCATCCAGCACTCAGGGATTTTAAGAGAGGCTTTGAAAGAGCTTTAGGTATCTGTAAAAAATTCATAGTTCAACAATTATAACGCTAACAATTTATTTTATGGGTGTATTTCCACTGACGTTAAAAAAAGAAATTTTCTTGTTAATTTAAGAATTCACTATGCATTTTTTTGGCCACTCAGCACTCAGGGATTTTAAGAGAAGCTTTAAAAGTGTCTTAGATATCTGTAAAAAATTCACAGTTCAACAATTATAACGCTAACAATTTATTTTAGGGGTGTATTTCCAATGACGTTAAAAAAATAAATTTCCTAGTTAATTTTAAAATTCACTATGCATTTTTAAGGCCACCCAGCACTCAAGGATTTTATGAGAAGCTTTAAAATTGTATTAAGTATCTATTAAAAATTCACAGTTCAATAATTATAACGCTAACAATTTATCTTAAAGGTGTAAATCCAATGATGTTAAAAAAAGATATTTCCTTGTTATTTTAAAATTCACTATGCATTTTTAAGGCCACCCAGCACTCAGGGATTTTAAGAAAAGCTTTGAAAGAGCTTTAGGTATCTGCAAAAAATTCATAGTTCAACAATTATAACAGTAACATTTTATTTTAAGGGTGTACATCCACTGAAGTTAAAAAAAGAAATTTTCTTGTTATTTTAAAATTGACTATGCATTTTAAAGGCCACCCAGCACTCAGGGATTTTAAGAGAAGCTTTAAAAGTATCTTAGGTGTCTGCAAAAAATTCACAGTTCAAGAATTATAACGCTAACAATTTATTTTATAGGTGTATTTCCACTGACGTTAAAAATAGGAATTTTCTTGCTAATTTAAGAATTCACTATGCATTTTTAAGGCCACCCAGCACTCAGGGATTTTAAGAGAAGCTTTAAAAGTATCTTAGGTATCTGTGAAAAATTCACAGTTCAACAATTATAACGCTAACAATTTATTTTAGCGGTGTACTTCCAATGACATTAAAAAGAAATTTTCTAGTTAATTTAAAAATTCACTATGCATTTTTAAGGCCACCAAGCATTCAGGGATTTTACGAGAAGCTTTAAAAATATATTAAGTATCTGTTAAACATTCGCAGTTTAACAATTATAACGCTAACAATTTATTTTAAGGATGTACATCCACTGAAGTTAGAAAAAGAAATTTTCTTGCTAATTTAAAAAATCACTATGCACTTTTAAGGAAACCCAGCACTCACGGATTTTAAGAGAAGCTTTGAAAGTGTCTTAGGTATCTGTAAAAAATTCACAGTTCAACAATTAAAGCGTTAACAATTTATCTTATGGGTGTACATTCACTGATGTTAAAAAAAGAAACTTTCTAGTTAATTTATAAATTCACTATGCATTTTTAAGGCCACCCAGCACTCAGGGATTTTACGAGAAACTTTAAAAGTATATTCAGTATCTGTTAAAAATTCACAGTTCAACAATTATAACGCTAACAATTTATCTTAAAGGTGTTAATCCACTGATTTTAAAAAAAGATATTTCCTTGTTATTTTAAAATTCACTATGCATTTTTAAGGCCACCCAGCACTCAGGGATTTTAAGAAAAGCTTTGAAAGTGTTTTAGGTATCTGTAAAAAATTCATAGTTCAACAATTATAACATTAACAATTTATTTTATGGGTGTACATCCACTGAAGTTAAAAAAATAAATTTTCTTGTTAATTTAAAAAATCACTATGCACTTTTAAGGCCACCCAGCACTTAGGAATTTTAAGAAAAGCTTTAAAAGTGTCTTAGGTATCTGTAAAAAATTTACAGTTCAACAATTATAAGGCTAACAATTTATTTTAAGGGTGTACATCCACTAAAGTTAAAAAAATAAATTTTCTTGTTAATTTAAAAAATCACTATGCATTTTTAAGGCCACCCAGCACTCAGGGATTTTACGAGATGCTTTAAAAATGTATTAAGTATCTGTTAAAAATTCACAGTTCAACAATTATAACGCTAACAATTTATCTTAAAGGTGTTAATCCACTGATATTAAAAAAAGATATTTCCTTGTTATTTTAAAATTCACCCAGCAATCAGAGATTTAAGAGAAGCTTTGAAAGTGTTTTAGGTATCTGTAAAAAATTCATAGTTCAACAATTATAATACTAACAATTTATTTTAAGGGTGTACAGCCACTGAAGCTAAAAAAAGAAATTTTCTTGTTAATTTAAAAAATCACTATGCACTTTTAAGGCCACGCAGCACTCAGGGATTTTAAGAGAAGCTTTAAAAGTGTCTTAGGTATTTGTAAAAAATTTACAGTTCAACAATTATAAGGCTAACAATTTATTTTAAGGGTGTACATCCACTGAAGTTATCTGTTCTTATAGATCGTCCGGAAACTGTCCGTTAGAGAAGGAAATATCTCTCTCAAATCGTACGTATATATATATATATATATATATATATATATATATATATATATATATATATATATATATATATATATATATATATATATATATATATATATATATAAATATGTAGATAAGTTTTTGTCCGTGTAATTTAAAATAAAATAGAATAAAATATTGGCGAAGCGGACGTAGATTGACAAATTTTCACGTCCGCTTCGCCAATATTTTATTCTATTTTATTATATATATACAGGGTGATTCAAAAATCGATCACGAAACTTAAGGGGGTGATTCTACTTGACAAAATAAGGGTAGAGCTTCATATAATTTTTTTTCAAAATGTCATTCGTTTTCGAGTTACAAGCCGTCCAAGTTCAAGTTTTTATTTTTTGTTTTTTGAATTACTCGCTTACAGGAAAACCGATTTGACTAATATTTGAAAGATAGGCTAAGTCTTCTGCGCTTCATCATTTTAGTAACAATTCACATTGATTGTTTGCCGCTAGAGGGCACTTTACCTACATTGAAAATTGTTTTTTTGTCATAATTTTTTAGTGTTGACAGCTACAGTAGTTTTTGGCATAATTTCTGAAAGACTGATGCCAGGCCTTTAAAAAAGGTGCTCTTTATTTACATCGCTAAACCCAACGGTTTAGACGTAAATCACCCTTAAAAATTAAGTGGTAAATTTACTTTTCTCATTTCATTACCACCAGCTACCAGGTAAATAGCTATCAAAGTATACTAGAGCTGTCAGTTTAACATCAAATAAATTCGCTTTTTAAACTATTTAATTTATAATCTTAAAATAACTAATAATGGCTAATCACCAATATTCAAATATCGAATATTGTGATATCCATTTTTGTTATGGAAAAGCAAATGGTAATGCAGAGTTGGCAAGAAGATATTATATGGAGAGTTATCCGGAAAGAAATATCCCTCATGCTCAAACATTTTCCAGTGTGCACAGGAGGCTTGCGGAATGTGGTTCCTTTAAAAGTTATAATGGAAATTGGGGAAGACCTAGAACTGCTAGAAACGTGCAACAAGAAGAAAGAGTGCTTGAAATTATTGAAGATAATCCAGGTAATAGTACTAGAAAAATTGGGAATGAAGTGCGGCTCTGTCAGGCTAGTTCATGGAGGATACTAAGAGAAGAACAACTCTACCCGTTTCATTCAAAAAAGGTGCAGGCTCTTTATGACGATGATCGGCCGAGACGGTTGGAAATGTGCAATCAGATCCTAGCTAAGTATGAACACGATAATCGATTAATTGGCGTCATATTATTCACTGACGAAGCTGGTTTCACTCGTGATGGCATAACAAATCTACACAACATCCACACATATGCTTACGAGAACCCAAACAATGTGGTAGAAACGAAACATCAGCGTAGATTTTCACTAAATGTGTGGGTAGGGATAATAGGAGATTACCTTATTGGTCCTCATTTCTTTGATGGCCCATTAACTGGTGACGTATACTTAGATTTTATCCAAAATCGTCTCCCATTGTATCTGGAAGATGTGCCATTGGAAGTAAGGGCCAACATGTGGATCCTCCAAGACGGAGCTCCGCCCCACTTTAGTATACGTGTCCGACAGTATTTGAATGCAACGTATCCTGAGCGATGGATAGGACGAAGTGGACCATTGGCATGGGCAGCGAGGTCACCAGACCTTAATCCTATGGATTTTTTCTTTTGGGGTCATTTGAAACAATTGGTGTACGACATTCCAGTAATCAACGTCGAGGATCTTCGCTTCAGGATAATCGAAAAGTGCCAAATTATTAAAGAAACACCAGGAATTTTTCATCGAGTTAGGCGACATTTTTTGAAGAGTGTTAGGAAATGTATGGAAGAAAATGGGGGACATTTTGAGAATCTTTTTTAGTTCGTTTAGTACTGTTTCATTAATTTTTATCAATTAAATGTATATCGCAATAATCCATAATATGAATATTTACTGATTAGCCATTATTAGTTATTTTAAGATTATAAATTAAATAGTTTAAAAAGCGAATTTATTTGATGTTAAACTGACAGCTCTAGTATACTTCGATAGCTATTTACCTGGTAGCTGGTGGTAATGAAATGAGAAAAGTAAATTTACCACTTAATTTTTAAGGGTGATTTACGTCTAAACCGTTGGGTTTAGCGATGTAAATAAAGAGCACCTTTTTTAAAGGCCTGGCATCAGTCTTTCAGAAATTATGCCAAAAACTACTGTAGCTGTCAACACTAAAAAATTATGACAAAAAAACAATTTTCAATGTAGGTAAAGTGCCCTCTAGCGGCAAACAATCAATGTGAATTGTTACTAAAATGATGAAGCGCAGAAGACTTAGCCTATCTTTCAAATATTAGTCAAATCGGTTTTCCTGTAAGCGAGTAATTCAAAAAACAAAAAATAAAAACTTGAACTTGGACGGCTTGTAACTCGAAAACGAATGACATTTTGAAAAAAAATTATATGAAGCTCTACCCTTATTTTGTCAAGTAGAATCACCCCCTTAAGTTTCGTGATCGATTTTTGAATCACCCTGTATAAAAGGAAGAATCGGTTTTATTTTCCTGTACTCAAAGCTCTTGGGAAGGAGAGGGGCGATCGCAAGAAAAACAAGTTGTCAACGGAAGGGAGTACCAACAGCATACACATTTCTAATATAAAAGGAAGAATCGGTTTTATTTTCCTGTACTCAAAGCTCTTGGGAAGGAGAGGGGCGATCGCAAGAAAAACAAGTTGTCAACGGAAGGGAGTGCCAACAGCATACACATTTCTAATATAAAAGGCAGAATCGGTTTTATTTTCCTATACTCAAAGCTCTTGGGAAGGAGAGGGGCGATCGCAAGAAAAACAAGTTGTCAACGGAAGGAAGTGCCAACAGCATACACATTTCTAATATAAAAGGCAGAATCGGTTCTATTTTCCTGAACTCAAATTTCTTGGGAAGGAGAGGGGCGATCGCAAGAAAAACAAGTTGTCAACGGAAAGGAGTGCCAACAGCATACACATTTCTAATATAAAAGGCAGAATCGGTTTTATTTTCCTGTACTCAAAACTCTTGGGAAAGAGAGGGGCGATCGCAAGAAAAACAAGTTGTCAACGGAAGGGAGTGCCAACAGCATACACATTGGTAATATAAAAGGCAGAATCGGTTTTATTTTCCTGTACTCAAAGCTCTTGGGAAGGAGAGGGGCGATCGCAAGAAAAACAAGTTGTCAACGGAAGGGAGTGCCAACAGCATACACATTTCTAATATAAAAGGCAGAATTGGTTTTATTTTCCTGCACTCAAAGCTCTTGGGAAGGAGAGGGGCGATCGCAAGAAAAACAAGTTGTCAACGGAAGGGAGTGCCAACAGCATACACATTTCTAATATAAAAGGCAGAATTGGTTTTATTTTCCTATACTCAAAGCTCTTGGGAAGGAGAGGGGCGATCGCAAGAAAAACAAGTTGTCAACGGAAGGGAGTGCCAACAGCATACACATTTGTAATATAAAAGGCAGAATCGGTTTTATTTTCCTGTACTCAAAGCTCTTGGGAAGGAGAGGGGCGATCGCAAGAAAAACAAGTTGTCAACGGAAGGGAGTACCAACAGCATACACATTTCTAATATAAAAGGCAGAATCGGTTTTATTTTCCTATACTCAAAGCTCTTGGGAAGGAGAGGGGCGATCGCAAGAAAAACAAGTTGTCAACGGAAGGGAGTGCCAACAGCATACACATTTGTAATATAAAAGGCAGAATCGGTTTCATTTTCCTGTACTCAAAGCTCTTGGGAAGGAGAGGGGCGATCGCAAGAAAAACAAGTTGTCAACGGAAGGGAGTGCCAACAGCATACACATTTCTAATATAAAAGGCAGAATTGGTTTTATTTTCCTGTACTCAAAGCTCTTGGGAAGGAGAGGGGCGATCGCAAGAAAAACAAGTTGTCAACGGAAGGGAGTGCCAACAGCATACACATTTCTAATATAAAAGGCAGAATTGGTTTTATTTTCCTGTACTCAAAGCTCTTGGGAAAGAGAGGGGCGATCGCAGGAAAAACAAGTTGTCAACGGAAAGGAGTGCCAACAGCATACACATTTCTAATATAAAAGGCAGAATCGGTTTTATTTTCCTGTACTCAAAGCTCTTGAGAAGGAGAGAGGCGATCGCATGAAAAACAAGTTGTCAACGGAAGGGAGTGCCAACAGCATACACATTTCTAATATAAAAGGCAGAATCGGTTTTATTTTCCTGTACTCGAAGCTCTTGGGAAGGAGAGGGGCGATCGCAAGAAAAACAAGTTGTCAACGGGAGGGAGTGCCAGCAGCATACACATTTCTAATATAAAAGGCAGAATCGGTTTTATTTTCCTGTACTCAAAGCTCTTGGGAAGGGGAGGGGCGATCGCAAGAAAAACAAGTTGTCAACGGAAGGGAGTGCCAACAGCATACACATTTGTAATATAAAAGGCAGAATCGGTTTTATTTTCCTGTACTCAAAGCTCTTGGGAAGGAGAGGGGCGATCGCAAGAAAAACAAGTTGTCAACGGGAGGGGGTGCCAACAGCATACACATTTCTAATATAAAAGGCAGAATCGGTTTTATTTTCCTGTACTCCAAGCTCTTGGGAAGGAGAGGGGCGATCGCAAGAAAAACAAGTTGTCAACGGAAGGGAGTGCCAACAGCATACACATTTGTAATATAAAAGGCAGAATCGGTTTTATTTTCCTGTACTCAAAGCTCTTGGGAAGGAGAGGGGCGATCGCAAGAAAAACAAGTTGTCAACGGAAGGGAGTGCCAACAGCATACACATTTCTAATATAAAAGGCAGAATTGGTTTTATTTTCCTGTACTCAAAGCTCTTGGGAAGGAGAGGGGCGATCGCAAGAAAAACAAGTTGTCAACGGCAGGGAGTGCCAACAGCATACACATTTCTAATATAAAAGGCAGAATCGGTTTTATTTTCCTGTACTCAAAGCTCTTGGGAAAGGGAGGGGCGATCGCAGGAAAAACAAGTTGTCAATGGAAAGGAGTGCCAACAGCATACACATTTCTAATATAAAAGGCAGAATCGGTTTTATTTTTCTTTACTCAAAGCTCTTGGGAAGGAGAGGGGCGATCGCAAGAAAAACAAGTTGTCAACGGAAGGGAGTGAAAACAGCATACACATTTCTAATAGAAAAGGAAGAATCGGTTTTATTTTCTTGTACTCAAAGCTCTTGGGAAGGGGAGGGGCGATCGCAAGAAAAACAAGTTGTCAACGGGAGGGAGTGCCAACAGCATACACATTTCTAATGTAAAAGGCAGAATCGGTTTTATTATCCTGTACTCAAAGCTCTTGGGAAGGAGAGGGGCGATCGCAAGAAAAACAAGTTGTCAACGGAAGGGAGTGCCAACAGCATACACATTTCTAATATAAAAGGCAGAATCGGTTTTATTTTCCTGTACTCAAATTTCTTGGGAAGGAGAGAGGCGATCGCAAGAAAAACAAGTTCTCAACGGAAAGGAGTGCCAACAGCATACACATTTCTAATATAAAAGGCAGAATCGGTTTTATTTTCCTGTACTCAAAGCTCTTGGGAAGGGGAGGGGCGATCGCAGGAAAAACAAGTTGTCAACGGAAGAGAGTGCCAACAGCATACACATTTCTAATATAAAAGGCAGAATCGGTTTTATTTTCCTATACTCAAAGCTCTTGGGAAGGAGAGGGGCGATCGCAAGAAAAACAAGTTGTCAACGGAAGGAAGTGCAAACAGCATAAACATTTCTAATATAAAAGGCAGAATCGGTTCTATTTTCCTGAACTCAAAGCTCTTGGGAAGGAGAGGGGCGATCGCAAGAAAAACAAGTTGTCAACGGAAAGGAGTGCCAACAGCATACACATTTCTAATATAAAAGGCAGAATCGGTTTTATTTTCCTGTACTCAAAGCTCTTGGGAAAGAGAGGGGCGATCGCAAGAAAAACAAGTTGTCAACGGAAGAGAGTGCCAACAGCATACACGTTTCTAATATAAAAGGCAAAATCGGTTTTATTTTCCTGTATTCAAAGCTCTTGGGAAAAAGAGGGGCGATCGCAAGAAAAACAAGTTGTCAACGGAAGGGAGTGCCAACAGCATACACACTTCTAATATAAAAGGCAGAATCGGTTTTATTTTCCTGTATTCAAAGTTCTTGGGAAAGAGAGGGGCGATCGCAAGAAAAACAAGTTGTCAACGGAAGGGAGTGCCAACAGCATACCCATTTCTAACATAAAAGGCAGAATCGGTTTTATTTCCCTGTAATCAAAGATCTTGGAAAGGAGAGGGGCGATCACAAGAAAAACAAGTTGTCAACGGGAGGGAGTGCCAAAAGCATACACATTTCTAATATAAAAGGCAGAATCGGTTTTATTTTCCTGTATTCAAAGCTTTTGGGAAGGAGAGGGGCGATCGCGAGAAAAACTAGTTGTCAACGGGAGGGTGTGCCAACAGCATTCACATTTTTAATATAAAAGGCAGAATCGGTTTTATTTTCCTGTACTAAAAGCTCTTGGGAAGGAGAGGGGCTATCGCAAGAAAAAGAAGTTGTCAACGGAAGGGAGTGCCAACAGCAAACACATTTCTAATAGAAAAGGCAGAATCGGTTTTATTTTCCTGTACTCAAAGCTCCTGGGAAGGAGAGGGGCGATCGCAAGAAAAACAAGTTGTCAACGGAAGGGAGTGCCAACAGCATACACATTTCTAATATAAAAGGCAGAATCGGTTTTATTTTCCTGTACTCAAAGCTCTTCGGAAGGAGAGGGGCGATCGCAAGAAAAACAAGTTGTCAACGGAAGGGAGTGCCAACAGCATACACATTTGTAATATAAAAGGCAGAATCGGTTTTATTTTCCTGTACTCAAAGCTCTTGGGAAGGAGAGGGGCGATCGCAAGAAAAACAAGTTGTCAACGGAAGGGAGTACCAACAGCATACACATTTCTAATATAAAAGGCAGAATCGGTTTTATTTTCCTATACTCAAAGCTCTTGGGAAGGAGAGGGGCGATCGCAAGAAAAACAAGTTGTCAACGGAAAGGAGTGCCAACAGCATACACATTTCTAATATAAAAGGCAGAATCGATTTTATTTTCCTGTACTCAAAGCTCTTGAGAAGGAGAGAGGCGATCGCATGAAAAACAAGTTGTCAACGGAAGGGAGTGCCAACAGCATACACATTTCTAATATAAAAGGCAGAATCGGTTTTATTTTCCTGTACTCGAAGCTCTTGGGAAGGAGAGGGGCGATCGCAAGAAAAACAAGTTGTCAACGGGAAGGAGTGCCAGCAGCATACACATTTCTAATATAAAAGGCAGAATCGGTTTTACTTTCCTGTACTCAAAGCTCTTGGGAAAGGGAGGGGCGATCGCAGGAAAAACAAGTTGTCAATGGAAAGGAGTGCCAACAGCATACACATTTCTAATATAAAAGGCAGAATCGGTTTTATTTTCCTGTACTCAAAGCTTTTGGGAAGGAGAGGGGCGATCGCAAGAAAAACAAGTTGTCAACGGGAGGGAGTGCCAACGGCATACACTATTCTAATATAAAAGGCAGAATCGGTTTATTTTCCTTTACTCAAAGCTACTGGGAAAGAGAGGGGCGATCGCAAGAAAAACAAGTTGTCAACGAAAGGGAGTGCCAACAGCATACACATTTCTAATATAAAAGGCAGAATCGGTTTTATTTTCCTGTACTCAAAGCTCTTGGGAAGGAGAGGGGCGATCGCAAGAAAAACAAGTTGTCAACGGGAGGGAGTGCCAAAAGCATACGCATTTCTAATATAAAAGGCAGAATCGGTTATATTTTCCTGTACTCAAAGCTCTTGGGAAGGAGAGGGGCGATCGCAAGAAAAACAAGTTTTCAACGGAAGGGAGTGCCAACAGCATACACATTTCTAATATAAAAGGGAGAATCGGTTTTATTTTCCTGTACTCAAAGCTCTAGGGATGGAGTGGGGCGATCGCAAGAAAAACAAGTTGTCAACGGGCGGGAGTGCCAACAGCATACACATTTCTAATATAAAAGGCAGAATCGGTTTTATGTTCCTGTACTCAAAGCTCTTGGGAAGGAGAGGGGCGATCGCAAGAAAAACAAGTTGTCAACGGGAGGAAGTGCCAAAAGCATACACATTTCTAATATAAAAGGCAGAACCGGTTTTATTTTCCTGTATTCAAAGCTTTTGGGAAGGAGATGGGCGATCGCGAGAAAAACTAGTTGTCAACGGGAGGGTGTGCCAACAGCATTCACATTTTTAATATAAAAGGCAGAATCGGTTTAATTTTCCTGTACTAAAAGCTCTTGGGAAGGAGAGGGGCGATCGCAAGAAAAAGAAGTTGTCAACGGAAGGGAGTGCCAACAGCAAACACATTTCTAATAGAAAAGGCAGAATCGGTTTTATTTTCCTGTACTCAAAGCTCCTGGGAAGGAGAGGGGCGATCGCAAGAAAAACAAGTTGTCAACGGAAGGGAGTGCCAACAGCCTACACATTTCTATTATAAAAGGCAGAATCGGTTTTATTTTCCTGTACTCAAAGCTCTTGGGAAGCAGAGGGGCTATCGCAAGAAAAACAAGTTGTCAACGGAAGGGAGTGACAACAGCATACACATTTCTAATATAAAAAGCAGAATCGGTTTTATTTTTCTGTACTCAAAACTCTTGGGAAGGAGAGGGGCGATCGCAAGAAAAACAAGTTGTCAACGGGCGGGAGTGCCAACAGCATACACATTTCTAATATAAAAGGCAGAATCGGTTTTATTTTCCTGTACTCAAAGCTCTTGGGAAGGAGAGGGGCCATCGCAAGAAAAACAAGTTGTCAACGGAAGGGAGTGCCAACAGCCTACACATTTCTATTATAAAAGGCAGAATCGGTTTTATTTTCCTGTACTCAAAGCTCTTGGGAAGCAGAGGGGCTATCGCAAGAAAAACAAGTTGTCAACGGAAGGGAGTGACAACAGCATACACATTTCTAATATAAAAAGCAGAATCGGTTTTATTTTTCTGTACTCAAAACTCTTGGGAAGGAGAGGGGCGATCGCAAGAAAAACAAGTTGTCAACGGGCGGGAGTGCCAACAGCATACACATTTCTAATATAAAAGGCAGAATCGGTTTTATTTTCCTGTACTCAAAGCTCTTGGGAAGGAGAGGGGCGATCGCAAGAAAAACAAGTTGTCAACGGGAGGGAGTGCCAACAGCATACACATTTCTAATATAAAAGGCAGAATCGGTTTCATTTTCCTGTACTCAAAGCTCTTGGGAAGGAGAGGGGCGATCGCAAGAAAAACAAGTTGTCAACGGAAGGGAGTGCCAACAGCATACATATTTCTAATATAAAAGGCAGAATCGGTTTTATTTTCCTGTACTCAAAGCTCTTGGGAAGGAGATGGGCGATCGCAAGAAAAACAAGTTGTCAACGGAAGGGAGTGCCAACAGCATACACATTTCTAATATAAAAGGCAGAATCGGTTTTATTTTCCTGTATTCAAAGCTCTTGGGAAGAAGAGGGGCGATCGCAAGAAAAACAATATGTCTACGGGAGGGAGTGCCAACTGCATACACATTTCTAATATAAAAGGCAGAGTCGGTTTTATTTTCCTGTACTCAAAGCTCTTGGGAAGGAGAGGTGCGATCGCAAGAAAAACAAGTTGTCAACGGGAGGGAGTGCCAACAGCATACCCATTTCTAACATAAAAGGCAGAATCGGTTTTATTTTCCTGTACTCAAAGATCTTGGAAAGGAGATGGGCGATCACAAGAAAAACAAGTTGTCAACGGGAGGGAGTGCCAAAAGCATACACATTTCTAATATAAAAGGCAGAATCGGTTTTATTTTCCTGTATTCAAAGCTTTTGGGAAGGAGAGGGGCGATCGCGAGAAAAACTAGTTGTCAACGGGAGGGTGTGCCAACAGCATTCACATTTTTAATATAAAAGGCAGAATCGGTTTTATTTTCCTGTACTCAAAGCTCCTGGGAAGGAGAGGGGCGATCGCAAGAAAAACAAGTTGTCAACGGGAGGGAGTGCCAACAGCATACACATTTCTAATATAAAAGGCAGAATCGGTTTTATTTTCCTGTACTCAAATCTCTTGGGAAGGAGAGGGGCGATCGCAAGAAAAACATGTTGTCAACGGAAGGGAGTGCCAACAGCATACACATTTCTAATATAAAAGGCAGAATCGGTTTATTTTCCTTTACTCAAAGCTCTTGGGAAAGAGAAAGGCGATCGCAAGAAAAACAAGCTGTCAACGGAAGGGAGTGCCAACAGCATACACATTTCTAATATAAAAGGCAGAATCGGTTTATTTTCCTTTACTCAAAGCTCTTGGGAAAGAGAAAGGCGATCGCAAGAAAAGCAAGTTGTCAACGGAAGGGAGTGCCAACAGCATACACATTTCTAATATAAAAGGCAGAATCGGTTTTATTTTCCTGTACTCAAAGCTCTTGGGAAAGAGAGGGGCGATCGCAAGAAAAACAAGTTGTCAACGGAAAGGAGTGCCAACAGCATACACATTTCTAATAGAAAAAGCAGAATCGGTTTTATTTTCCTGTACTCAAAGCTCTTGGTAAGAAGAGGGGCGATCGCAAGAAAAACAAGTTGTCAACGGGAGGGAGTGCCAACAGCATACACATTTCTAATATAAAAGGCAGAATCGGTTTTATTTTCCTGTACTCAAAGCTCTTGGGAAGGAGAGGGGCGATCGCAAGAAAAACAAGTTGCCAACGGAAGGGAGTGCCAACAGCATACACATTTCTAATAGAAAAGGCAGAATCGGTTTTATTTTCATCTACTCAAAGCTCCTGGGAAGGAGAGGGGCGATCGCAAGAAAAACAAGTTGTCAACGGGAGGGAGTGCAAACAGCATACACATTTCTAATATAAAAGGCAGAATCGGTTTTATTTTCCTGTACTCAAAGCTCTTGGGAAGGAGAGGGGCGATCGCAAGAAAAACAAGTTTTCAACGGAAGGGAGTGCCAACAGCATACACATTTCTTATATAAAAGGCAGAATCGGTTTCATTTTCCTGAACTTAAAGCTCTTGGAAAGAGAGGGGCGATCACAAGAAAAACAAGTTGTCAACGCAAGGGAGTGCCAACAGCATACACATTTCTAATATAAAAGGCAGAATCGGTTTTATTTTCCTGTACTCAAAGCTCTTGGGAAAGAGAGGGGCGATCACAAGAAAAACAAGTTGTCAACGGGAGGGAGTGCCAACAGCATACCCATTTCTAACATAAAAGGCAGAATCGGTTTTATTTTCCTGAAATTAAAACTCTTGGAAAGAGAGGGGCGATCACAAGAAAAACAAGTTGTCTACGGGAGGGAGTGTCAACAGCATACACATTTCTAATATAAAAGGCAGAGTCGGTTTTATTTTCCTGTACTCAAAGCTCTTGGGAAGGAGAGGGGCGATCGCAAGAACAACAAGTTGTCAACGCAAGGGAGTGCCAACAGCATACACATTTCTAATAGAAAAGGCAGAATCGGTTTTATTTTCCTGTACTCAAAGCTCTTGGGAAGGAGAGGGGCGATGGCAAGAAAAACAAGTTGTCAACGGAAGGGAGTGCCAACAGCATACACATTTCTAATAGAAAAGGCAGAATCGGTTTTATTTTCCTGTACTCAAAGCTTTTGGGAAGGAGAGGGGCGATCGCAAGAAAAACAAGTTGTCAACGGAAGGGAGTGCCAACAGCATACACATTTCTAAAATAAAAAGCAGAATCGGTTTTATTTTCCTGTACTCAAAGCTCCTGGGAAGGAGAGGGGCGATCGCAAGAAAAACAAGTTGTCAACGGGAGGGAGTGCCAACGGCATACACTATTCTAATATAAAAGGCAGAATCGGTTTATTTTCCTTTACTCAAAGCTACTGGGAAAGAGAGGGGCGATCGCAAGAAAAACAAGTTGTCAACGAAAGGGAGTGCCAACAGCATACACATTTCTAATATAAAAGGCAGAATCGGTTTTATTTTCCTGTACTCAAAGCTCTTGGGAAGGAGAGGGGCGATCGCAAGAAAAACAAGTTGTCAACGGGAGGGAGTGCCAAAAGCATACGCATTTCTAATATAAAAGGCAGAATCGGTTATATTTTCCTGTACTCAAAGCTCTTGGGAAGGAGAGGGGCGATCGCAAGAAAAACAAGTTTTCAACGGAAGGGAGTGCCAACAGCATACACATTTCTAATATAAAAGGGAGAATCGGTTTTATTTTCCTGTACTCAAAGCTCTAGGGATGGAGTGGGGCGATCGCAAGAAAAACAAGTTGTCTACGGGAGGGAGTGCCAACAGCATACACATTTCTAATATAAAAGGCAGAGTCGGTTTTATTTTCCTGTACTCAAAGCTCTTGGGAAGGAGAGGGGCGATCGCAAGAACAACAAGTTGTCAACGGAAGGGAGTGCCAACAGCATACACATTTCTAATAGAAAAGGCAGAATCGGTTTTATTTTCCTGTACTCAAAGCTCTTGGGAAGGAGAGGGGCTATCGCAAGAAAAACAAATTGTCACCGGAAGGGAGTGCCAACAGCATACACATTTCTAATATAAAAAGCAGAATCGGTTTTATTTTTCTGTACTCAAAACTCTTGGGAAGGAGAGGGGCGATCGCAAGAAAAACAAGTTGTCAACGGGCGGGAGTGCCAACAGCATACACATTTCTAATATAAAAGGCAGAATCGGTTTTATTTTCCTGTACTCAAAGCTCTTGGGAAGGAGAGGGGCGATCGCAAGAAAAACAAGTTGTCAACGGGAGGGAGTGCCAACAGCATACACATTTCTAATATAAAAGGCAGAATTGGTTTCATTTTCATGTACTCAAAGCTCTTGGGAAGGAGAGGGGCGATCGCAAGAAAAACAAGTTGTCAACGGAAGGGAGTGCCAACAGCATACATATTTCTAATATAAAAGGCAGAATCGGTTTTATTTTCCTGTACTCAAAGCTCTTGGGAAGGAGATGGGCGATCGCAAGAAAAACAAGTTGTCAACGGAAGGGAGTGCCAACAGCATACACATTTCTAATATAAAAGGCAGAATCGGTTTTATTTTCCTGTACTCAAAGCTCTTGGGAAGGAGAGGGGCGATCGCAAGAAAAACAAGTTGTCAACGGGAGGGAGTGCCAAAAGCATACGCATTTCTAATATAAAAGGCAGAATCGGTTATATTTTCCTGTACTCAAAGCTCTTGGGAAGGAGAGGGGCGATCGCAAGAAAAACAAGTTTTCAACGGAAGGGAGTGCCAACAGCATACACATTTCTAATATAAAAGGGAGAATCGGTTTTATTTTCCTGTACTCAAAGCTCTAGGGATGGAGTGGGGCGATCGCAAGAAAAACAAGTTTTCTACGGGAGGGAGTGCCAACAGCATACACATTTCTAATATAAAAGGCAGAGTCGGTTTTATTTTCCTGTACTCAAAGCTCTTGGGAAGGAGAGGGGCGATCGCAAGAACAACAAGTTGTCAACGCAAGGGAGTGCCAACAGCATACACATTTCTAATAGAAAAGGCAGAATCGGTTTTATTTTCCTGTACTCAAAGCTCTTGGGAAGGAGAGGGGCTATCGCAAGAAAAACAAATTGTCACCGGAAGGGAGTGCCAACAGCATACACATTTCTAATATAAAAAGCAGAATCGGTTTTATTTTTCTGTACTCAAAACTCTCGGGAAGGAGAGGGGCGATCGCAAGAAAAACAAGTTGTCAACGGGAGGGAGTGCCAACAGCATACACATTTCTAATGTAAAAGGCAGAATCGGTTTTATTTTCCTGTATTCAAAGCTCTTGGGAAAGAGAAGGGCGATCGCAAGAAAAACAAGTTGTCAACGGAAGGGAGTGCCAACAGCATACACATTTTTAATATAAAAGGCAGAATCGGTTTTATTTTCCTGTACTCAAAACTCTTGGGAAGGGGAGGGGCGATCGCAAGAAAAACAAGTTGTCAACGGAAGGGAGTGCCAACAGCATACATATTTCTAATATAAAAGGCAGAATCGGTTTTATTTTCCTGTATTCAAAGCTCTTGGGAAGGAGATGGGCGATCGCAAGAAAAACAAGTTGTCAACGGAAGGGAGTGCCAACAGCATACACATTTTTAATATAAAAGGCAGAATCGGTTTTATTTTCCTGTACTCAAAACTCTTGGGAAGGAGAGGGGCGATCGCAAGAAAAACAAGTTGTCAACGGAAGGGAGTGCCAAGAGCATACACATTTGTAATATAAAAGGCAGAATCGGTTTTATTTTCCTGTACTCAAAGCTCTTGGGAAGGAGAGGGGCGATCGCAAGAACAACAAGTTGTCAACGCAAGGGAGTGCCAACAGCATACACATTTCTAATAGAAAAGGCAGAGTCGGTTTTATTTTCCTGTACTCAAAGCTCTTGGGAAGGAGAGGGGCGATCGCAAGAACAACAAGTTGTCAACGCAAGGGAGTGCCAACAGCATACACATTTCTAATAGAAAAGGCAGAATCGGTTTTATTTTCCTGTACTCAAAGCTCTTGGGAAGGAGAGGGGCTATCGCAAGAAAAACAAATTGTCACCGGAAGGGAGTGCCAACAGCATACACATTTCTAATATAAAAAGCAGAATCGGTTTTATTTTTCTGTACTCAAAACTCTCGGGAAGGAGAGGGGCGATCGCAAGAAAAACAAGTTGTCAACGGGCGGGAGTGCCAACAGCATACACATTTCTAATATAAAAGGCAGAATCGGTTTTATTTTCCTGTACTCAAAGCTCTTGGGAAGGAGAGGGGCGATCGCAAGAAAAACAAGTTGTCAACGGGAGGGAGTGCCAACAGCATACACATTTCTAATGTAAAAGGCAGAATCGGTTTTATTTTCCTGTATTCAAAGCTCTTGGGAAAGAGAAGGGCGATCGCAAGAAAAACAAGTTGTCAACGGAAGGGAGTGCCAACAGCATACACATTTTTAATATAAAAGGCAGAATCGGTTTTATTTTCCTGTACTCAAAACTCTTGGGAAGGGGAGGGGCGATCGCAAGAAAAACAAGTTGTCAACGGAAGGGAGTGCCAACAGCATACATATTTCTAATATAAAAGGCAGAATCGGTTTTATTTTCCTGTATTCAAAGCTCTTGGGAAGGAGATGGGCGATCGCAAGAAAAACAAGTTGTCAACGGAAGGGAGTGCCAACAGCATACACATTTCTAATATAAAAGGCAGAATCGGTTTTATTTTCCTGTATTCAAAGCTCTTGGGAAAGAGAAGGGCGATCGCAAGAAAAACAAGTTGTCAACGGAAGGGAGTGCCAACAGCATACACATTTTTAATATAAAAGGCAGAATCGGTTTTATTTTCCTGTACTCAAAACTCTTGGGAAGGAGAGGGGCGATCGCAAGAAAAACAAGTTGTCAACGGAAGGGAGTGCCAAGAGCATACACATTTGTAATATAAAAGGCAGAATCGGTTTTATTTTCCTGTACTCAAAGCTCTTGTGAAGGAGAGGGGCGATCGCAAGAAAAACAAGTTGTCAACGGAAGGGAGTGCCAACAGCATACACATTTCTAATATAAAAGGCAGAATCGGTTTTATTTTCCTATACTCAAAGCTCTTGGGAAGGAGAGGGGCTATCGCAAGAAAAACAAGTTGTCAACGGAAGGGAGTGCCAAGAGCATACACATTTCTAATATTAAAGGCAGAATCGGTTTTATTTTCCTGTACTCAAAACTCTCGGGAAGGAGAGGGGCGATCGCAAGAAAAACAAGTTGTCAACGGGCGGGAGTGCCAACAGCATACACATTTCTAATATAAAAGGCAGAATCGGTTTTATTTTCCTGTACTCAAAGCTCTTGGGAAGGAGAGGGGCTATCGCAAGAAAAACAAATTGTCACCGGAAGGGAGTGCCAACAGCATACACATTTCTAATATAAAAAGCAGAATCGGTTTTATTTTTCAGTACTCAAAACTCTTGGGAAGGAGAGGGGCGATCGCAAGAAAAACAAGTTGTCAACGGGCGGGAGTGCCAACAGCATACACATTTCTAATATAAAAGGCAGAATCGGTTTTATTTTCCTGTACCCAAAGCTCTTGGGAAGGAGAGGGGCGATCGCAAGAAAAACAAGTTGTCAACGGGAGGGAGTGCCAACAGCATACATATTTCTAATATAAAAGGCAGAATCGGTTTTATTTTCCTGTACTCAAAGCTCTTGGGAAGGAGATGGGCGATCGCAAGAAAAACAAGTTGTCAACGGAAGGGAGTGCCAACAGCATACACATTTCTAATATAAAAGGCAGAATCGGTTTTATTTTCCTGTATTCAAAGCTCTTGGGAAAGAGAAGGGCGATCGCAAGAAAAACAAGTTGTCAACGGAAGGGAGTGCCAACAGCATACACATTTTTAATATAAAAGGCAGAATCGGTTTTATTTTCCTGTACTCAAAACTCTTGGGAAGGAGAGGGGCGATCGCAAGAAAAACAAGTTGTCAACGGAAGGGAGTGCCAAGAGCATACACATTTGTAATATAAAAGGCAGAATCGGTTTTATTTTCCTGTACTCAAAGCTCTTGTGAAGGAGAGGGGCGATCGCAAGAAAAACAAGTTGTCAACGGAAGGGAGTGCCAACAGCATACACATTTCTAATATAAAAGGCAGAATCGGTTTTATTTTCCTATACTCAAAGCTCTTGGGAAGGAGAGGGGCTATCGCAATAAAAACAAGTTTTCAACGGAAGGGAGTGCCAACAGCATACACATTTCTAATATAAAAGGCAGAATCGGTTTTATTTTCCTGTACTCAAAGCTCTTGGGAAGGAGATGGGCGATCGCAAGAAAAACAAGTTGTCAATGGGAGGGAGTGCCAACAGCATACACATTTCTCATATAAAAGGCAGAATCGGTTTTATTTTCCTGTACTCAAAGCTCTTGGGAAAGAGAGGGGCGATCACAAGAAAAACAAGTTGTCAACGGGAAAAAGTGCCAACAGCAATACCCATTTCAAACATAAAAGGCAGAATCGGTTTTATTTTCCTGTACACAAAGCTCTTGAAAAGGAGAGGGGCGATCACAAGAAAAACAAGTTGTCAACGGGAGGGAGTGCCAAAAGCATACACATTTCTAATATAAAAGGCAGAACCGGTTTTATTTTCCTGTATTCAAAGCTTTTGGGAAAGAGAGGGGCGATCGCGAGAAAAACTAGTTTTCAACGGGAGGGTGTGCCAACAGCATTCACATTTTTAATATAAAAGGCAGAATCGGTTTTATTTTCCTGTACTAAAAGCTCTTGGGAAGGAGAGGGGCTATCGCAAGAAAAACAAGTTGTCAACGGAAGGGAGTGCCAACAGCATACACATTTCTAATATAAAAAGCAGAATCGGTTTTATTTTTCTGTACTCAAACCTCTTGGGAAGGAGATTGGCGATCGCAAGAAAAACAAGTTGTCAACGGGCGGGAGTGCCAACAGCATACACATTTCTAATATAAAAGGCAGAATCGGTTTTATGTTCCTGTACTCAAAGCTCTTGGGAAGGAGAGGGGCGATCGCAAGAAAAACAAGTTGTCAACGTTAGGAAGTGCCAAAAGCATACACATTTCTAATATAAAAGGCAGAACCGGTTTTATTTTCCTGTATTCAAAGCTTTTGGGAAGGAGATGGGCGATCGCGAGAAAAACTAGTTGTCAACGGGAGGGTGTGCCAACAGCATTCACATTTTTAATATAAAAGGCAGAATCGGTTTAATTTTCCTGTACTAAAAGCTCTTGGGAAGGAGAGGGGCGATCGCAAGAAAAGGAAGTTGTCAACGGAAGGGAGTGCCAACAGCAAACACATTTCTAATAGAAAAGGCAGAATCGGTTTTATTTTCCTGTACTCAAAGCTCCTGGGAAGGAGAGGGGCGATCGCAAGAAAAACAAGTTGTCATCGGGAGGGAGTGCCAACAGCATACACATTTCTAATATAAAAGACAGAATCGGTTTTATTTTCCTGTACTCAAAGCTCTTGGGAAGGAGAGGGGCGATCGCAAGAAAAACAAGTTGTCAACGGAAGGGAGTGCCAACAGCCTACACATTTCTATTATAAAAGGCAGAATCGGTTTTATTTTCCTGTACTCAAAGCTCTTGGGAAGCAGAGGGGCTATCGCAAGAAAAACAAGTTGTCAACGGAAGGGAGTGACAACAGCATACACATTTCTAATATAAAAAGCAGAATCGGTTTTATTTTTCTGTACTCAAAACTCTTGGGAAGGAGAGGGGCGATCGCAAGAAAAACAGATTGTCAACGGGCGGGAGTGCCAACAGCATACACATTTCTAGTATAAAAGGCAGAATCGGTTTTATTTTCCTGTACTCAAAGCTCTTGGGAAGGAGAGGGGCGATCGCAAGAAAAACAAGTTGTCAACGGGAGGGAGTGCCAACAGCATACACATTTCTAATATAAAAGGCAGAATCGGTTTCATTTTCCTGTACTCAAAGCTCTTGGGAAGGAGAGGGGCGATCGCAAGAAAAACAAGTTGTCAACGGAAGGGAGTGCCAACAGCATACATATTTCTAATATAAAAGGCAGAATCGGTTTTATTTTCCTGTACTCAAAGCTCTTGGGAAGGAGATGGGCGATCGCAAGAAAAACAAGTTGTCAACGGAAGGGAGTGCCAACAGCATACACATTTCTAATATAAAAGGCAGAATCGGTTTTATTTTCCTGTATTCAAAGCTCTTGGGAAGGAGAGGGGCGATCGCAAGAAAAACAATATGTCTACGGGAGGGAGTGCCAACTGCATACACATTTCTAATATAAAAGGCAGAGTCGGTTTTATTTTCCTGTACTCAAAGCTCTTGGGAAGGAGAGGTGCGATCGCAAGAAAAACAAGTTGTCAACGGGAGGGAGTGCCAACAGCATACCCATTTCTAACATAAAAGGCAGAATCGGTTTTATTTTCCTGTACTCAAAGATCTTGGAAAGGAGAGGGGCGATCACAAGAAAAACAAGTTGTCAACGGGAGGGAGTGCCAAAAGCATACACATTTCTAATATAAAAGGCAGAATCGGTTTTATTTTCCTGTATTCAAAGCTTTTGGGAAGGAGAGGGGCGATCGCGAGAAAAACTAGTTGTCAACGGGAGGGTGTGCCAACAGCATTCACATTTTTAATATAAAAGGCAGAATCGGTTTTATTTTCCTGTACTTAAAGCTCCTGGGAAGGAGAGGGGCGATCGCAAGAAAAACAAGTTGTCAACGGGAGGGAGTGCCAACAGCATACACATTTCTAATATAAAAGGCAGAATCGGTTTTATTTTCCTGTACTCAAAGCTCTTGGGAAGGAGAGGGGCGATCGCAAGAAAAACATGTTGTCAACGGAAGGGAGTGCCAACAGCATACACATTTCTAATATAAAAGGCAGAATCGGTTTATTTTCCTTTACTCAAAGCTCTTTGGAAAGAGAAAGGCGATCGCAAGAAAAACAAGTTGTCAACGGAAGGGAGTGCCAACAGCATACACATTTCTAATATAAAAGGCAGAATCGGTTTATTTTCCTTTACTCAAAGCTCTTGGGAAAGAGAAAGGCGATCGCAAGAAAAACAAGTTGTCAACGGAAGGGAGTGCCAACAGCATACACATTTCTAATATAAAAGGCAGAATCGGTTTTATTTTCCTGTACTCAAAGCTCTTGGGAAAGAGAGGGGCGATCGCAAGAAAAACAAGTTGTCAACGGAAAGGAGTGCCAACAGCATACACATTTCTAATAGAAAAAGCAGAATCGGTTTTATTTTCCTGTACTCAAAGCTCTTGGTAAGAAGAGGGGCGATCGCAAGAAAAACAAGTTGTCAACGGGAGGGAGTGCCAACAGCATACACATTTCTAATATAAAAGGCAGAATCGGTTTTATTTTCCTGTACTCAAAGCTCTTGGGAAGGAGAGGGGCGATCGCAAGAAAAACAAGTTGTCAACGGAAGGGAGTGCCAACAGCATACACATTTCTAATAGAAAAGGCAGAATCGGTTTTATTTTCCTCTACTCAAAGCTCCTGGGAAGGAGAGGGGCGATCGCAAGAAAAACAAGTTGTCAACGGGAGGGAGTGCCAACAGCATACACATTTCTAATATAAAAGGCAGAATCGGTTTTATTTTCCTGTACTCAAAGCTCTTGGGAAGGAGAGGGGCGATCGCAAGAAAAACAAGTTTTCAACGGAAGGGAGTGCCAACAGCATACACATTTCTTATATAAAAGGCAGAATCGGTTTCATTTTCCTGAACTTAAAGCTCTTGGAAAGAGAGGGGCGATCACAAGAAAAACAAGTTGTCAACGCAAGGGAGTGCCAACAGCATACACATTTCTAATATAAAAGGCAGAATCGGTTTTATTTTCCTGTACTCAAAGCTCTTGGGAAAGAGAGGGGCGATCACAAGAAAAACAAGTTGTCAACGGGAGGGAGTGCCAACAGCATACCCATTTCTAACATAAAAGGCAGAATCGGTTTTATTTTCCTGAAATTAAAACTCTTGGAAAGAGAGGGGCGATCACAAGAAAAACAAGTTGTCTACGGGAGGGAGTGCCAACAGCATACACATTTCTAATATAAAAGGCAGAGTCGGTTTTATTTTCCTGTACTCAAAGCTCTTGGGAAGGAGAGGGGCGATCGCAAGAACAACAAGTTGTCAACGCAAGGGAGTGCCAACAGCATACACATTTCTAATAGAAAAGGCAGAATCGGTTTTATTTTCCTGTACTCAAAGCTCTTGGGAAGGAGAGGGGCGATGGCAAGAAAAACAAGTTGTCAACGGAAGGGAGTGCCAACAGCATACACATTTCTAATAGAAAAGGCAGAATCGGTTTTATTTTCCTGTACTCAAAGCTCTTGGGAAGGAGAGGGGCGATCGCAAGAAAAACAAGTTGTCAACGGGAGGGAGTGCCAACAGCATACACATTTCTAATATAAAAGACAGAATCGGTTTTATTTTCCTGTACTCAAAGCTCTTGGGAAGGAGAGGGGCGATCGCAAGAAAAACGAGTTGTCAACGGAAGGGAGTGCCAACAGCCTACACATTTCTAATATAAAAGACAGAATCGGTTTTATTTTCCTGTATTCAAAGCTCTTGGGAAAGAGAAGGGCGATCGCAAGAAAAACAAGTTGTCAACGGAAGGGAGTGCCAACAGCATACACATTTTTAATATAAAAGGCAGAATCGGTTTTATTTTCCTGTACTCAAAACTCTTGGGAAGGGGAGGGGCGATCGCAAGAAAAACAAGTTGTCAACGGAAGGGAGTGCCAACAGCATACATATTTCTAATATAAAAGGCAGAATCGGTTTTATTTTCCTGTATTCAAAGCTCTTGGGAAGGAGATGGGCGATCGCAAGAAAAACAAGTTGTCAACGGAAGGGAGTGCCAACAGCATACACATTTCTAATATAAAAGGCAGAATCGGTTTTATTTTCCTGTATTCAAAGCTCTTGGGAAAGAGAAGGGCGATCGCAAGAAAAACAAGTTGTCAACGGAAGGGAGTGCCAACAGCATACACATTTTTAATATAAAAGGCAGAATCGGTTTTATTTTCCTGTACTCAAAACTCTTGGGAAGGAGAGGGGCGATCGCAAGAAAAACAAGTTGTCAACGGAAGGGAGTGCCAAGAGCATACACATTTGTAATATAAAAGGCAGAATCGGTTTTATTTTCCTGTACTCAAAGCTCTTGTGAAGGAGAGGGGCGATCGCAAGAAAAACAAGTTGTCAACGGAAGGGAGTGCCAACAGCATACACATTTCTAATATAAAAGGCAGAATCGGTTTTATTTTCCTATACTCAAAGCTCTTGGGAAGGAGAGGGGCTATCGCAAGAAAAACAAGTTGTCAACGGAAGGGAGTGCCAAGAGCATACACATTTCTAATATTAAAGGCAGAATCGGTTTTATTTTCCTGTACTCAAAACTCTCGGGAAGGAGAGGGGCGATCGCAAGAAAAACAAGTTGTCAACGGGCGGGAGTGCCAACAGCATACACATTTCTAATATAAAAGGCAGAATCGGTTTTATTTTCCTGTACTCAAAGCTCTTGGGAAGGAGAGGGGCTATCGCAAGAAAAACAAATTGTCACCGGAAGGGAGTGCCAACAGCATACACATTTCTAATATAAAAAGCAGAATCGGTTTTATTTTTCAGTACTCAAAACTCTTGGGAAGGAGAGGGGCGATCGCAAGAAAAACAAGTTGTCAACGGGCGGGAGTGCCAACAGCATACACATTTCTAATATAAAAGGCAGAATCGGTTTTATTTTCCTGTACCCAAAGCTCTTGGGAAGGAGAGGGGCGATCGCAAGAAAAACAAGTTGTCAACGGGAGGGAGTGCCAACAGCATACATATTTCTAATATAAAAGGCAGAATCGGTTTTATTTTCCTGTACTCAAAGCTCTTGGGAAGGAGATGGGCGATCGCAAGAAAAACAAGTTGTCAACGGAAGGGAGTGCCAACAGCATACACATTTCTAATATAAAAGGCAGAATCGGTTTTATTTTCCTGTATTCAAAGCTCTTGGGAAAGAGAAGGGCGATCGCAAGAAAAACAAGTTGTCAACGGAAGGGAGTGCCAACAGCATACACATTTTTAATATAAAAGGCAGAATCGGTTTTATTTTCCTGTACTCAAAACTCTTGGGAAGGAGAGGGGCGATCGCAAGAAAAACAAGTTGTCAACGGAAGGGAGTGCCAAGAGCATACACATTTGTAATATAAAAGGCAGAATCGGTTTTATTTTCCTGTACTCAAAGCTCTTGTGAAGGAGAGGGGCGATCGCAAGAAAAACAAGTTGTCAACGGAAGGGAGTGCCAACAGCATACACATTTCTAATATAAAAGGCAGAATCGGTTTTATTTTCCTATACTCAAAGCTCTTGGGAAGGAGAGGGGCTATCGCAATAAAAACAAGTTTTCAACGGAAGGGAGTGCCAACAGCATACACATTTCTAATATAAAAGCAGAATCGGTTTTATTTTCCTGTACTCAAAGCTCTTGGGAAGGAGATGGGCGATCGCAAGAAAAACAAGTTGTCAATGGGAGGGAGTGCCAACAGCGTACACATTTCTCATATAAAAGGCAGAATCGGTTTTATTTTCCTGTACTCAAAGCTCTTGGGAAAGAGAGGGGCGATCACAAGAAAAACAAGTTGTCAACGGGAAAAAGTGCCAACAGCAATACCCATTTCAAACATAAAAGGCAGAATCGGTTTTATTTTCCTGTACACACAGCTCTTGAAAAGGAGAGGGGCGATCACAAGAAAAACAAGTTGTCAACGGGAGGGAGTGCCAAAAGCATACACATTTCTAATATAAAAGGCAGAACCGGTTTTATTTTCCTGTATTCAAAGCTTTTGGGAAAGAGAGGGGCGATCGCGAGAAAAACTAGTTTTCAACGGGAGGGTGTGCCAACAGCATTCACATTTTTAATATAAAAGGCAGAATCGGTTTTATTTTCCTGTACTAAAAGCTCTTGGGAAGGAGAGGGGCTATCGCAAGAAAAACAAGTTGTCAACGGAAGGGAGTGCCAACAGCATACACATTTCTAATATAAAAAGCAGAATCGGTTTTATTTTTCTGTACTCAAACCTCTTGGGAAGGAGATTGGCGATCGCAAGAAAAACAAGTTGTCAACGGGCGGGAGTGCCAACAGCATACACATTTCTAATATAAAAGGCAGAATCGGTTTTATGTTCCTGTACTCAAAGCTCTTGGGAAGGAGAGGGGCGATCGCAAGAAAAACAAATTGTCAACGTTAGGAAGTGCCAAAAGCATACACATTTCTAATATAAAAGGCAGAACCGGTTTTATTTTCCTGTATTCAAAGGTTTTTTGAAGGAGATGGGCGATCGCGAGAAAAACTAGTTGTCAACGGGAGGGTGTGCCAACAGCATTCACATTTTTAATATAAAAGGCAGAATCGGTTTAATTTTCCTGTACTAAAAGCTCTTGGGAAGGAGAGGGGCGATCGCAAGAAAAGGAAGTTGTCAACGGAAGGGAGTGCCAACAGCAAACACATTTCTAATAGAAAAGGCAGAATCGGTTTTATTTTCCTGTACTCAAAGCTCCTGGGAAGGAGAGGGGCGATCGCAAGAAAAACAAGTTGTCAACGGGAGGGAGTGCCAACAGCATACACATTTCTAATATAAAAGACAGAATCGGTTTTATTTTCCTGTACTCAAAGCTCTTGGGAAGGAGAGGGGCGATCGCAAGAAAAACAAGTTGTCAACGGAAGGGAGTGCCAACAGCCTACACATTTCTATTATAAAAGGCAGAATCGGTTTTATTTTCCTGTACTCAAAGCTCTTGGGAAGCAGAGGGGCTATCGCAAGAAAAACAAGTTGTCAACGGAAGGGAGTGACAACAGCATACACATTTCTAATATAAAAAGCAGAATCGGTTTTATTTTTCTGTACTCAAAACTCTTGGGAAGGAGAGGGGCGATCGCAAGAAAAACAGATTGTCAACGGGCGGGAGTGCCAACAGCATACACATTTCTAGTATAAAAGGCAGAATCGGTTTTATTTTCCTGTACTCAAAGCTCTTGGGAAGGAGAGGGGCGATCGCAAGAAAAACAAGTTGTCAACGGGAGGGAGTGCCAACAGCATACACATTTCTAATATAAAAGGCAGAATCGGTTTCATTTTCCTGTACTCAAAGCTCTTGGGAAGAAGAGGGGCGATCGCAAGAAAAACAAGTTGTCAACGGAAGGGAGTGCCAACAGCATACATATTTCTAATATAAAAGGCAGAATCGGTTTTATTTTCCTGTACTCAAAGCTCTTGGGAAGGAGATGGGCGATCGCAAGAAAAACAAGTTGTCAACGGAAGGGAGTGCCAACAGCATACACATTTCTAATATAAAAGGCAGAATCGGTTTTATTTTCCTGTATTCAAAGCTCTTGGGAAGGAGAGGGGCGATCGCAAGAAAAACAATATGTCTACGGGAGGGAGTGCCAACTGCATACACATTTCTAATATAAAAGGCAGAGTCGGTTTTATTTTCCTGTACTCAAAGCTCTTGGGAAGGAGAGGTGCGATCGCAAGAAAAACAAGTTGTCAACGGGAGGGAGTGCCAACAGCATACCCATTTCTAACATAAAAGGCAGAATCGGTTTTATTTTCCTGTACTCAAAGATCTTGGAAAGGAGAGGGGCGATCACAAGAAAAACAAGTTGTCAACGGGAGGGAGTGCCAAAAGCATACACATTTCTAATATAAAAGGCAGAATCGGTTTTATTTTCCTGTATTCAAAGCTTTTGGGAAGGAGAGGGGCGATCGCGAGAAAAACTAGTTGTCAACGGGAGGGTGTGCCAACAGCATTCACATTTTTAATATAAAAGGCAGAATCGGTTTTATTTTCCTGTACTTAAAGCTCCTGGGAAGGAGAGGGGCGATCGCAAGAAAAACAAGTTGTCAACGGGAGGGAGTGCCAACAGCATACACATTTCTAATATAAAAGGCAGAATCGGTTTTATTTTCCTGTACTCAAAGCTCTTGGGAAGGAGAGGGGCGATCGCAAGAAAAACATGTTGTCAACGGAAGGGAGTGCCAACAGCATACACATTTCTAATATAAAAGGCAGAATCGGTTTATTTTCCTTTACTCAAAGCTCTTGGGAAAGAGAAAGGCGATCGCAAGAAAAACAAGTTGTCAACGGAAGGGAGTGCCAACAGCATACACATTTCTAATATAAAAGGCAGAATCGGTTTATTTTCCTTTACTCAAAGCTCTTGGGAAAGAGAAAGGCGATCGCAAGAAAAACAAGTTGTCAACGGAAGGGAGTGCCAACAGCATACACATTTCTAATATAAAAGGCAGAATCGGTTTTATTTTCCTGTACTCAAAGCTCTTGGGAAAGAGAGGGGCGATCGCAAGAAAAACAAGTTGTCAACGGAAAGGAGTGCCAACAGCATACACATTTCTAATAGAAAAAGCAGAATCGGTTTTATTTTCCTGTACTCAAAGCTCTTGGTAAGAAGAGGGGCGATCGCAAGAAAAACAAGTTGTCAACGGGAGGGAGTGCCAACAGCATACACATTTCTAATATAAAAGGCAGAATCGGTTTTATTTTCCTGTACTCAAAACTCTTGGGAAGGAGAGGGGCGATCGCAAGAAAAACAAGTTGTCAACGGAAGGGAGTGCCAACAGCATACACATTTCTAATAGAAAAGGCAGAATCGGTTTTATTTTCCTCTACTCAAAGCTCCTGGGAAGGAGAGGGGCGATCGCAAGAAAAACAAGTTGTCAACGGGAGGGAGTGCCAACAGCATACACATTTCTAATATAAAAGGCAGAATCGGTTTTATTTTCCTGTACTCAAAGCTCTTGGGAAGGAGAGGGGCGATCGCAAGAAAAACAAGTTTTCAACGGAAGGGAGTGCCAACAGCATACACATTTCTTATATAAAAGGCAGAATCGGTTTCATTTTCCTGAACTTAAAGCTCTTGGAAAGAGAGGGGCGATCACAAGAAAAACAAGTTGTCAACGCAAGGGAGTGCCAACAGCATACACATTTCTAATATAAAAGGCAGAATCGGTTTTATTTTCCTGTACTCAAAGCTCTTGGGAAAGAGAGGGGCGATCACAAGAAAAACAAGTTGTCAACGGGAGGGAGTGCCAACAGCATACCCATTTCTAACATAAAAGGCAGAATCGGTTTTATTTTCCTGAAATTAAAACTCTTGGAAAGAGAGGGGCGATCACAAGAAAAACAAGTTGTCTACGGGAGGGAGTGCCAACAGCATACACATTTCTAATATAAAAGGCAGAGTCGGTTTTATTTTCCTGTACTCAAAGCTCTTGGGAAGGAGAGGGGCGATCGCAAGAACAACAAGTTGTCAACGCAAGGGAGTGCCAACAGCATACACATTTCTAATAGAAAAGGCAGAATCGGTTTTATTTTCCTGTACTCAAAGCTCTTGGGAAGGAGAGGGGCGATGGCAAGAAAAACAAGTTGTCAACGGAAGGGAGTGCCAACAGCATACACATTTCTAATAGAAAAGGCAGAATCGGTTTTATTTTCCTGTACTCAAAGCTCTTGGGAAAGAGAGGGGCGATCGCAAGAAAAACAAGTTGTCAACGGGAGGGAGTGCCAACAGCATACACATTTCTAATATAAAAGACAGAATCGGTTTTATTTTCCTGTACTCAAAGCTCTTGGGAAGGAGAGGGGCGATCGCAAGAAAAACGAGTTGTCAACGGAAGGGAGTGCCAACAGCCTACACATTTCTAATATAAAAGGCAGAATCGGTTTTAGTTTCCTGTACTCAAAGCTCTTGGGAAAGAGAGGGGCTATCGCAAGAAAAACAAGTTGTCAACGGAAGGGAGTGCCAACAGCATACACATTTCTAATATAAAAAGCAGAATCGGTTTTATTTTTCTGTACTCAAAGATCTTGGAAAGGAGAGGGGCGATCGCAAGAGAAACAAGTTGTCAACGGGAGGGAGTGCCAACAGCATACACATTTCTAATATAAAAGGCAGAATCGGTTTCATTTTCATGTACTCAAAGCTCTTGGGAAGGAGAGGGGCGATCGCAAGAAAAACAAGTTGTCAATGGAAGGGAGTGCCAACAGCAGACATATTTCTAATATAAAAGGCAGAATCGGTTTTATTTTCCTGTATTCAAAGCTCTTGGGAAAGAGAAGGGCGATCGCAAGAAAAACAAGTTGTCAACGGAAGGGAGTGCCAACAGCATACACATTTTTAATATAAAAGGCAGAATCGGTTTTATTTTCCTGTACTCAAAGCTCTTGGAAAGGAGAGGGGCGATCGCAAGAAAAACAAGTTGTCAACGGAAGGGAGTGCCAACAGCATACACATTTCTAATATAAAAAGCAGAATCGGTTTTATTTTCCTGTATTCAAAGCTCTTGGGAAAGAGAAGGGCGATCGCAAGAAAAACAAGTTGTCAACGGAAGGGAGTGCCAACAGCATACATATTTTTAATATAAAAGGCAGAATCGGTTTTATTTTCCTGTACTCAAAGCTCTTGGGAAGGAGAGGGGCGATCGCAAGAAAAACAAGTTGTCAACGGAAGGGAGTGCCAAGAGCATACACATTTGTAATATAAAAGGCAGAATCGGTTTTATTTTCCTGTACTCAAAGCTCTTGGGAAGGAGAGGGGCGATCGCAAGAAAAACAAGTTGTCAACGGAAGGGAGTGCCAACAGCATACACATTTCTAATATAAAAGGCAGAATCCGTTTTATTTTCCTATACTCAAAGCTCTTGGGAAGGAGAGGGGCTATCGCAAGAAAAACAAGTTTTCAACGGAAGGGAGTGCCAACAGCATACACATTTCTAATATAAAAGGCAGAATCGGTTTTATTTTCCTGTACTCAAAGCTCTTGGGATGGAGATGGGCGATCGCAAGAAAAACATGTTGTCAACGGAAGGGAGTGCCAACAGCATACACATTTCTAATATAAAAGGCAGAATCGGTTTATTTTCCTGTACTCAAAGCTCTTGGGAAGGAGAGGGGCGATCGCAAGAAAAACAAGTTGTCAACGGGAGGGAGTGCCAACAGCATACACATTTCTAATATAAAAGGCAGAATCGGTTTATTTTCCTGTACTCAAAGCTCTTGGGAAGGAGAGGGGCGATCGCAAGAAAAACAAGTTGTCAACGGAAGGGAGTGCCAGCAGCATACACATTTCTAATATACAAGGCAGAATCGGTTTTATTTTCCTGTACTCAAAGCTCTTGGGAAGGGGAGGGGCGATCGCAGGAAAAACAAGTTGTCAACGGAAGAGAGTGCCAACAGCATACACATTTCTAATATAAAGGGCAGAATCGGTTTTATTTTCCTATACACAAAGCTCTTGGGAAGGAGAGGGGCGATCGCAAGAAAAACAAGTTGTCAACGCAAGGGAGTGCCAACAGCATACACATTTCTAATATAAAAGGCAGAATCGGTTTTATTTTCCTGTACTCATAGCTCTTGGGAAGGAGAGGGGCGATCGCAAGAAAAACAAGTTGTCAACGGAAGGGAGTGCCAACAGCATACACATTTCTAATATAAAAGGCAGAATCGGTTTTATTTTCCTATACACAAAGCTCTTGGGAAGGAGAGGGGCGATCGCAAGAAAAACAAGTTGTCAACGCAAGGGAGTGCCAACAGCATACACATTTCTAATATAAAAGGCAGAATCGGTTTTATTTTCCTGTACTCAAAGCTCTTGGGAAAGAGAGGGGCGATCGCAAGAAAAACAAGTTGTCAACGGAAAGGAGTGCCAACAGCATACACATTTCTAATAGAAAAAGCAGAATCGGTTGTATTTTCCTGTACTCAAAGCTCCTGGGAAGGATAGGGGCGATCGCAAGAAAAACAAATTGTCAACGGGAGGGAGTGCCAACAGCATACACATTTCTAATATAAAAGGCAGAATAGGTTATTTTCCTGTACTCAAAGCTCTTGGTAAGGAGAGGGGCGATCGCAAGAAAAAGAAGTTGTCAACGGGAGGGAGTGCCAATAGCATACACATTTCTAATGTAAAAGGCAGAATCGGTTTTATTTTCCTGTACTCAAAGCTCTTGGGAAGGAGAGGGGCGATCGCAAGAAAAACAAGTTGTCAATGGGAGGGAGTGCCAACAGCATACACATTTCTAATATAAAAGGCAGAATCGGTTTTATTTTCCTGTATTCAAAGCTCTAGGGAAGGAGAGGGGCGATCGCAAGAAAAACAAGTTTTCAACGGAAGGGAGTGCCAACAGCATACACATTTCTAATATAAAAGGCAGTATCGGTTTTATTTTCCTGTACTCAAAGCTCTAGGGATGGAGTGGGGCGATCGCAAGAAAAACAAGTTGTCAACGGAAGGGAGTGCCAACAGCATACACATTTCTAATATAAAAGGCAGAATCGGTTTTATTTTCCTGTACTCAAAGCTCTTGGGAAGGAGATGGGCGATCGCAAGAAAAACAAGTTGTCAATGGGAGGGAGTGCCAACAGCATACACATTTCTCATATAAAAGGCAGAATCGGTTTTATTTATATATATATATATATATATATATATATATATATATATATATATATATATATATATATATATATATAAAATTTCGAACCCATTCCCATAAAAAAATATGTGTCCAACATATTTGGCCAAATATATACCGAACTAAAGAACACAGGTAGTTTGCGAAGAAAAAAAGGGTCAAAAATGACTTATTACTCTCTCTAGTTCTTGAAAAGACTATAGGGATCACAAGATTAAAAACACTTTGTTGTTCTATTTTTGTTCATTGGTGTATATAGAAAAAGTCTTATATATTAGAAAATTTTTGTGGATGAAAACTGATTTAATTAAATTTGAAATACAATTAGTTCTTTAGAGTTTGCAAACTCGTATTAGTTTGAACAAGACAAAGATAATGATATTTCGGTGCAATAAAGGAACGGTCCGTCGTAAAGCAATAAAAGTTAAATTATGAGATAACCGAATTGAGTAAAATCTTCACGTTTCCTGTCGAAATGAAGCCATGTATGTGTCCATAAAACAGTGAATCATAGAAAGCAAGAAAGAAATAGTATTATAGGCGATAAACTGTTACCGCTGTGGTCATTTAGAAACGAATTAAACGTTTCTAGGGCAATTTTTATTTATGTGCCATTTCGGCGACAGAACGAAATAGAAAATGTTTTATGTTCTTGCGATCTGCTAAAGTGCTTGTGACCAGTTAGTTGATAACGCAACTGTAAAAATTACGAATAAATATAAACAACAGACTCTTTGTTTCAAGAGAATCATATCTAGGTAGTAAATTGGATAAACGATATTTTACTGTTATGATTTTTTAAGAGGTTTGTTTATTTTCTTAGCCTGAATTTATGGCTACGATAAGGATTTAAATAAACAAAGACATTAGGAACCAGCATTATGCCATTATGCATGCATTAACTGATGTTTGTGATTAATTATCTTGTGACTTAATTGCTTGAAACTTAATACGTTTTATTAATATGCAATTTACAGACATCAAATTCGTATATTTTTTACAGGGTCTCTAATTCTAAGTCAAAAATTTTTACAGACATAATAATGAATATCTAGATGACTTTGAAGTGTTATTTATATGTTTCTGAAGCCTGTCAATGAATATGAAATAATAAAACCAATACACTCTTCAAAGAATAAGTGCGCTCCCGGTGTAAATGGAATAAACTCTCAGTTCGTTTAACAATTCCACCTCTTCTTGCTGAAACCCTTGACTTATCTAATAAATTTAATTTTTAAATCGGGTAAAGTACCCTGCCATTTCAAAGCGACCCTTGTTACACCAATACATAAAGCAGGAGACAAGGCGACTATTAACAACTATCGTCCAATTAGTGTAATAAATATTTTTGCGAAGATGTTTGAGAAATGTTTAAAAGATAGATTTAGAATTAATAACATCCTCTTTAAGAATCAATTTGGAATTACCACTAGATTGAGTACATAGATCCAATTTATGAATTTACTAAGTCAGTAACCGTGAATCTTGATAATGATAAAAAGTGTCTTGCAGTCTTTCTGGATCTTGTCAGGGCATTTGACACGGTGCCCCATGACTAACTTTTGGAGGTTTTAAACGTCTATGGTGTTAGGGGTTCTGTATTGAGTGTCTTTGAAAGTTACTTAGGAAACAGAAAACAAATTTTAAAAATTAATAATGTAATGTCTATAGTTACCCTTTAGACATCAAAATCGGGGTTCCTCAGGGGACAGTATTGGGACCGATTTTGTTTATAGTTTATATAAACTCACTAACAAGCATGTACTTGAAGCATGGTTCTCTAATTTCATACGTGGACGATACAGTGGCCGTTTTTTCTGGAGAAACCTGCGGTCAAGTAAAAGAATCAACAACAACTGGTCTGCTTAAAATAATAAACTGGTTGGATTCCTCCAAGCTCACTTTGAACGTTGGGAAGGCTCATTATATTGCATTTTCGACAACAGTCCAGACTTTAACCATATTAAAGCTGAAAATATCTCAATAAAAGATGTACTTTCCATACAATATTTGGGTATAAATATTGATAAAAATTTTAAGTGGAATCAGCATATTCTAAGTTAACAAACAACATCAGAAAGTTAATTCATAAATTTTATGTACTAAGAAACTTTTTCACTAGACATCTTTTAATAAATATTTATAAAACATTAATAGAATCCTTAATTAGATATTGAAAAATTGTTTGGGGTGGCCTGTATCAAAACTCTTTACAACAACTCAACGTAGTACAACATTACATTTTGAAGGTAATTTTTTTTTGGAAGAAAAAATATATTCTAATAGGTTTCTCTATTCAGTACAAATTTTTGATGTCCGTTCATTGTATATATTGTTTTCTTGTATTTGTATATATAAGATCACGAAATTTAAAAATTACATAAGTCACTCTTATGAAACGAGATGTAGAATGAATAAACATCTATGGATACCAAACAGTGATAAGAACATTAGTCATAGATTTGTTAGCTGTCTGGCTCCAGAGTTTTATAATATTACCCCAATTAGTATCAGAACAATTTTAAATGTGAGAACATTTGGTAAGCTTTGTAGAACATATATTTTTCATAATATTGATCAATTTAAGTTTTTTCTTTGACAAATCTCCATAGGTCATTTAGTGTGTACTATTGTTTAGTGTGTAGGTTTGTTTAGTATGTAGATATTTCTTTTGATTAGTATTATTATATATTCATTATGTTTTTTTATGGTTGTTTTTTCTTTGAAATTACTATGATATTATTGACTTTGTGCACATGCAGGTATTATGTTACCTAGGTGCATAATTGTTTAATACTGAGATCTTAAATAGGTTTACATTAGATCATCATCTATTTAAAGACTGTACTGAAACTCTTCGTAATATATATATATATATATATATATATATATATATATATATATATATATATATATATATATATATATACTGTTTTGTCATTTACTCGATACTAAAAGAATACAAATTGAAAAAATGGGCAAATGCTGGGCTTAACACTGTATAACCATCTGAACCAACCGATTTATATAGTTCTCTCATCATTGTCTATCTGCTTGTCTTATATACATATAATTAATTTAATCCACTTACCTTTTGATCAATTAAATTAGTAATATATATCTTTCAGCAATTAATATTTAGCAAATAATAACATATGCGGTGAACTTAGTGTAAGTCTGTACACAAAAGATAATACACAGAAGTTAAAAGGTGGCATTAAAAATAATTACTATTGGCGGCAACTGTCAATAAAGTTATTGCGGCCATATATCAAAATATGTTTATTGTTAATTAATATATTTTAGTTAAATTATAATATTTAATAGCAAACACATATTAAGGGCTTTTGTACATTATAAGAAATTATTTATCATGATGTGTTTTTATTTTGTTAAAGTTGATTAAAAAAATATAAATAAAGCTCCGGGAGGGGGGCTATCGCAAGTAAAACAAGTTGTCAGCGGGGAATATATATATATATATATATATATATATATATATATATATATATATATATATATATAGTGTATATATACAGGATATTCTCAAAGTTGAGTCGTTTATTTTAAAAGTCTGTAGAACTCGTAGAGAGAAATAGATTTACCAAAAATCGTTTATATAAAAGTTGGTAAATAAAGAAATTATTAACAATTATTTAAAAAATTTTAAAACTGTAATACAAACCTTATTTCATGATCTTTTCAATCACTGCTTTGTAAAAACTTGTTCATTAAACTGAACAGATTACGTATATATATATATATATATATATATATATATATATATATATATACAGGCGCGGATCCAAGGGAGGGAGCGATCGCCTCCCCCCAAAAGTTTTGAGTTCAGGAAAATACATCCGATTTGAGAGAGAGATTTCCTTCTCCAACGGACAGTTTCCGGACGATCTATAAGAACAGATTTCCTATCAGGTTTTTTCCAGCAAAAATTAAGTTCTCCGAGCAATTTTCAAAGCTCAGTTCTTTTAATTTCAGGTAAGACCCGATATTCATTGATTTTAGTTAGAATTTTGTTGATGGTTTGGATCTGCTTCTCATAATAAAATGTATGTACAACTCCTTTTATTGCAGTTTTCCTCTCTTCTTCCAACGAGGTTTTTCTTTTGCCTGTGATCGAATGTGGCTTGGGAGTACAAATAATTCCAGTCGTTTTTTTTCTGCTTCAATATTCGATACATAGTAGATTTTCCAACTCCTCTCATGTTGGAACACATCTCAACAGAGCTTTTAACATTATTATTTAGATATTGATATCTTAAGGCATCATAAACATACATCGTAATAAGTTTTTCGTTGAGGAAAAAATGCCCTGGTTTAACGATTTTGGAATAAATATAGAGGTGGAAGCCATATCTTTTGGGTATCTCACTAATCTCAAATAATATACAAAAACAAGCGCAAACAACATAAATCACTAAGGACACACTGTAAGGTGTATTTTGCGCACTGACAGAAATTAAATTGTACTATCAGAAATTTTATTGTTGAAGTAAAAGCCTATAATATTTAAATATTATTAAATATAATTTACGGCAGTCCTCAGTTACCTGCGATACTGGAGCAGGTACGTTGGAGATTTCAATAACAGTTTTATTACTCTCTCTAATGCTTGAATAGAGTATAGGAATGTGTATGTTTGCGGTCGCCCTCCCTCCTCCCAAGAGCTTTGAGTTCAGGAAAATAAAACCAATTCCCCGCTGACAACTTATTTTTCTTGCGATAGCCCCCCCTCCCCCTCCCGAAGTTTTGAGTTGGGGAAAATAGACCCGATCCTACCTTTTACACTAGAAATGGGAATGTTGCTGGTGTCTCGCCCCCCCTCCCCCCTGTCAACAACTTGCTTTCGCTTGCCATACTGTACTTTTGTGATATCACCCCCCCCCCCCCAAAGAGAGAGGCTGGATCCGCCCCTGTATATATATATATATATATATATATATATATATATATATATATATATATATGTATATATATATATATATATATATATATATATATATATATATATATATATATATTGTTTTTCTTCCTTAAACCATTCTATTAAAAATTTTATTCTCTCAAAGTTTCGCTCATTATATTGAGCTTCTTCAGGAGAATTTTTGTTTTCTGACATTAATCTATAACTGATAAAATTACAGGAAAACAAATTTAGATAAAATTCTTGTCTTATGAGTATTCCAACAAAGAAATAATATACCTACATCGGATGCATCCAGTACAAAATTACATTAACAACAATATAACTTAAGATGAAATAAATAATTATTCTCAGAGTGAGCATAGTGATTTTTGATACATTATCCTATTTTAGCGTAATTTTAAGTTTTAAATATTTTGCTTTGTAATCTTTTAAATAGTATATCTTACGGGTAATCTGTTGTATTTGTAAAAATATGTTGTTTTATGTATATTTTATCAGTTGTAGATTAATGTTAGAAAATAAAAAATCCTCCTGAAGAAGCTCAATATAATGAGCGAAACGTTGAGAGAAAAAATTTTTTTTTAATGAAGACTACCAAAAACCTATACCCAAGAAAATAAAAATAAATTACAATAATACATTACAATAAAATGGTTTAAGAAAGAAAAATAATATATATATATATATATATATATATATATATATATATATATATTTGACGTTGACGACCCTATATAAAATACAAATGTTCCAATATAGAAATCTTTCATAAGTAATAAGAAAATTAAAGGGCCATACTTTAATCCTTATTTAACTTTTAGGGTAATCCGTTTAAACTCGTCAAACACAAGCTTAAAAATGGCGACCTTTAGGATATATGTATTATAAATTCCAAGCTAATATCAGCTTAAATTGAAACTCGGACGCATATGTCCATCTGTAGTCTTATTTTTGATATTGATAACACAGTTAATCCCCAGTTTAAAGCATTTTTAAATTTAACAGATGTGGTTAAAAATGTTTTGTGTCGAAGTAACTTTGCTTCGTTTAAGGGGGATTGGGATACAAGTGAAATTCATTGTGCGGAAGAATAACCCTTTATTATTAGTATTAGTTGATTAAACTTGGCGAACTTACTGATGCAAGTAACAGTGTTATTGGAAGAATGAATGATTTTGTCGTGGAATGGATGATTTGGCAGTCGATTACCACTTCATCATTTTTACAAGGTGATGTTGATATAAATCATTAAAATGTAAAATTGCTGCAAAATTCAATCTCACAATATTATTCTAAAAGGGAGCAATAAAACATAAATTATAATATTTTAGGCTTTAGCTCACAAAAACACCTTTTTTTGCTTAAATTAAAACGAAATATTAATCTGTTTCATTATTTCATTTACCTTCCCACCCTTCGTTATAAGGAATGTTTCAAGATGGCAATTAAAGAAAACGACGTGGTTATCTCTTTAGTTCGCAATCAAGAAATGACGAAGAAATTCTATTTCTCCCCAAGATGATGTGGCCGCCGTTTATTGACTGTTGCTATCTCCACCGTTAACTGGGTTAAAACCCTGATATAGTACGGGATTTTATGCCTACTTCAGCTTATCTCTTATATAGGCTTCGAAACGACAACTGGATCAATCTACGGAAAATTGTCACTAAAATTTCTCATTTTCTTACCCCTATTGTTACAGCTTTCTCGACTTTTTTTACCAGAATAGGCGCTTATTTGATTGTGCCGTTGTTTAATAAAATTCCTTACAAAATTGCATGGTAATTTTTGTGGCTAAAACTTTCTTGTGCCTCTGTGTAAACATATCAATGTCATTATTCTAGTTTTTTCCTTAGGGAGAGTTGATTAAACCGGATTCTTAAAATTTTCATATATAACGTCATATTTAGAGTAAATATAATTACAGCAATTTAAACCAAAAAATTACCGCATAAACGAACTTTTGAAGTCACGTGATAATACTGACGTCACGATGCAGTAAACGAACAAACATTTAAGGTTGAATTCTTTGATTTCATTTACATTTATTGGACAACATCGATTACAGAGGTCTATAAAAAATGAGGTTATGATTGTACTCGAAGAATCGGTTAGAATTGACTCATCATGTCAGTATTTTAAAATATTTGAGGTTATGTACTATAAAAATATTTTTTTGCTACTTTTAAGGTTATGTGCAGGATGCACAGAATTTTTTGGGTCGATTTTTCTAGTCGCATTATTTGATACTACCCCTACTCTTAAAAATAAGCTTTGAATGATCACTTACGATTTTTTCTTGCAAAGTTAGACACCAATATCTTTTTTCCTAATTTCGATCTGCCATTTTGAATGATCAGCGACTCCAAAGACCCTTAAGCGAAATATTGTAGATACCAATATTAATTGTTGTAAATTTTGATGCGCCATTTTGAAACCGCCACCTTGGAAATGAAAATTTCAATTTTCTGACTTTATATTCATACTCAGTGACCCCAAAAATCACCAAGTACAAATTTTCGAGACAAATGTGTACGGTAGAAAAACGTATGCCTTAAAGTGTTAATGTGAACGCTCATGATGTTGGTGGGATATATTTCATAACTTAAAATGGCCGTAATTTGGCAAGAAAAAATCATAGGTGGCTGTTCAATAGCTTAATTTGAAGGATAAGAGTTATATTAAATGATGCAACTAGAAAAAATATAAAAATAAAATTGTGCATCTGTTGTATGACTTCAAAAGTATCCAATAAACTAATTTTTCGAGTACATAACCTCAAATATCTCAAAAGCCTGACTTGATGGGCCAATTTTGACCTTGAATTCTGATTTTATGCATCAAAATAACCTCCAGCTATCCAAGAACAGCATCTTGTAGACTAGTACCGCTATTATCATAATTTTTTCATCAAATGAAAAATTGCTCAAAGATTGGTTAAAACTCGCTCGTGAAAATCATAGAAATGTTGCTGCTAAACCGATATTTTAATGTATATATATATATATATATATATATATATATATATATATATATATATATATATATATATATATTGTCGTAGTAATGCCCCTGATGTTAAGGGCATATAACTAACGAACTATTTGCGACCCCCTAAAATGTACGATTGTTTCGTTCCGATACCGGTGGTGGACTCATCAGTGGGATCCAACCAGACATCCCTGTACTTTCCACAAACTTGGGTCTCTATTTAAGTTCAGTTTTGCCGGAAGGCGGTGGTAAGATGTTGGTTCCGCAACATGCCCCCCCCCCCCCCAAGGCATTTGCTTTCCGGCTATCACCGTCGGACAGTCCAAGCCGTTAGAAAGCACAGGCCTGAAAAGGAAGTGGAACGGACATACTAGGTGGTCTTTCCAAAGTAGGGTATCGGCTTTAACACAAAGCCACGACTCGACGGCCTTCCATCTTGTCGTCCCTGCTCGGGCGCCATGTCGTAGTAATGCCCCTGATGTTAAGGGCATATAACTAACAAACTATTTGCGACTACCAAAAATGTACGAATGTTTCGTCCCGATACCGATGGTGGACTCATCAGTGGGATTCACCGATATCTTTCCCACAAACTTGGACCTCTATTTAAGTCCAGTTTTGCCGGAATGCGGTGGTAAGATGTTGATTCCACAACAATATGTATATAAATACGTTAACGACCCTATATAAAATACAAATGTTTCAACATAAAAATCTCTCTGAAGAGCCTTATGTTTACAAGATTATGACGTCACCATAAGTATAGCCAATCACAGAGCGATTTTAATCACGCAAAATAGATCGACTTCAAAAAATTATACTAAAGTAAAAAATAAAATGTACAATGTTTTAAATTGTGTTCATTTTATTAGTTGTAGGTTCACCCATTTTTTAGAAACATTTTTGAAGGTATTATCAATTTAAAATTTGTAGGAAATATCTCCAAACTATCGAAACATACTGCTTACTGCGCCAAATAAGTCGAACACAATCTAAAGCTATATAAACAGAGAGAGATAGAATATTAATTAGTAAGAATTAGAAGTTAATTAATGGAATCAAATAAGTTTAACTTTGCTTTAACGTTATCTAAGTTAGTATTTTGTAAAATTTGCGTTATCAGTTTAATTCTTTTAATGAAATAAGCTTATCGTAATTAAACTGGCTACGGTATGGTGCGCACAAGATAAAAAGGTATGAGTAGTTAAAATTTTACGAGGTAGTTTCAAGTAAATTTAATAGTATGGTTGTAATCCGTTTAAGTCCTTTGTCATTTGGTGAATCGTTTCTGTTTTGATATATCGGAGCGCCCTTTCTAATATGCCATAATGTTATTAAAATTTGCTGCATAAAACACTGAGCGTGTATAGATGTAAAATGGCACATCAAAAGGTTTATATTACGAAATTAATGCCTTGTATCTATAAACACCGTAATAGTTTTGGTAGGCGGCTTGTAATTTGTTAGATTAATTTAGATAATGCATGCAATAAAACTGTTGCCTTTCAGTCGACGTGGAAAATGAGTCGTTTGTCACGATCTTCTCGAGTTTCTTACATTAACATTTTTAGATTAATTTGTAAGTGGATTTTATTAATATAGACTTTTATTAGAGTGGCCAAAAAATTATATATAAATATATATACGCTAAAAAATGAAAAATAACTCTATACATTTTCATTTGTTAATGAAATTTTTGAAGTCATTATTTATTTTTGATTTCTATTTTAGGGGGTTAGGTCAGGATTTTCAAGAAATTGATTCTTCTCATCTAGGTTTATTATGTATACTTTTAAGAATATTTGAAACATTTCCTCATGTCAAAAGTTCGAATTATTACCGGATATATAATAATTTGAAGATAGCAGGCAAGCAAAAGAAGGCAATATTGAGTGCGATGAGGACTGCTCCCACCAGGGCTCTGGAAATCCTGGTGAACCTACCTTCTCTTCACTTATACATAGAGAAGGAGACCCTGAAGACTGTTTATCGTTTCAGTTGCCTGTACGGTGGAGAGGTGTCCATCACTCCGCACGCGGACTGACTGCATGACGCCGCTTTTAAAACCCAACCTTACCCTGAGGATATTTATGCCAAGTAGAGAGGATTGGAAGGGAGAACAAAATTTTCCAAAAAATGGATCCTGGTCGTATATTGATGGATCTCGACTAGATGAAAGAGCTGGAGCCAGAGTATTCGGCAGGAGTCAGAGAGTACTATGCTCTCGGACAATGTGCGACAATTTTCACAGTGGAAATTTATGCTATTTTGCAGTGTGCCCATCTCTGTGAGAGGGGCATAGACAGGAATAGAGTAATAAATATATGCTTAGACAGTAAGGCTGCGATATTGGCACTGAAGTCCAATGTTGTGACTTCGCGACTGGTGCAAAGATGTACTAAATGGTATGACAAGGAAAGGCTGCACAGTCAGACTCGTATGGGTCCTGGATCACTCGGGCATATGCGGGAATGAGGAAGCAGACCGTCTGGCAAAGTTGGTTTCGGCAACCGAACCGTATGGACCCCAACCAATATTATCTGTCCCAATTGCTATTGGCAAAAAGGAATTAAAATCGTTGCTGGAAAGCAAATTTATTGAATCGTCGAAGGGAGCTCCTGGAATGAGGTGTGCTAAGGAAGATATAACTGGGCCTAGCGCACGACGTACTAAGGCGCTTCTCTCCTTGGGAAAGAAAGAGCTACGAATTGTGGTGGGATTGTTGACAGGACAGTCACCTCAGGGGCCATCTTCATAGAATCGGTGTCGAAGGCGACCCGACATGCAGATGGTGTTTGGAGGAGGATGAAACTCTTGACAATGTTCTCAGAGGGTGCCCAGTACTCAACGGACTGAGACAGAGATATTTTGGAGATATAGTTTTGTTATCGGAAGCAGTTAGGCAAGTTCAACTGACGAGGCTGCTTGGATTCGCAAAGGCGATCGGCTTCGAATAACCTGCAGATATGGTAGGATGTAAAAGGCCCAATGGAGGTCTAGGCATCGATGATCTAATATCACCACCCCTTTTTCATTCATTCATTCATTCAGCAGGCAAATCAATATCATTTTTTATAAAAAAATTGAACCGGTATGAAGTTGAAACTTTTGATATTGAGAAATACTTCATTTGTAATGGCTCTCTTATCATAGCTTGTATGTATCTCATATTAGTAGTTATTTGTTTTATTTAGTAATAATTAGGCGCCAACTTAAAAAATTTCAATTTCATATAAAAATGTATATTTTTATTTTTCGCGTTGTTTAGCGTTATGCAATTTTCTCCACTGCCAAACACTTCAGCATACTTGAATCTTCAACTACATCTTCAAAATCCTTAATCTTTTGTACCGATTTTCTAAAAAATATACTAAAGCCACTCTATTTTATCGACACTAAAATGTTCTAAAATTAGATATTAAAAAGTGTGAATTATTATTTAAACCCTTATAATTGCATTGTTTTTTTTTTGAAAACATCTTTAAACTTAGGATGATTTCTGAATGGCAGATACTTTTAATATTATACTTAAATAAAATCACCATGTTAAAAATCAACAAGATACTTTTTAGAGTGTACCTACTTGGATAAAACTCAACATAAATCCACCGAAGATCGCCCCTATAGAATCCCCGGGGTTAAATCGAATAGCATCACCCCACAAACTATAAACTTATAAGTCTGCAACTTGTTTAATGACCATCATTTTGTTTTGTTTTAATTGCTCGTCAAAATTTGATTACGGGAAGTTTCTTTATGTCTCACATTTCTTGTATTCGTCTCTGTCAGGTTCGCAACCTTCTGAGATTGGTCAAATTGCTATAATATGGGGAATGAAAATATTGAAAGCCATGATGCCCCATTAAGTCCTTTTGTGTGCTATATGCTTTATCATTTGCTCTATTATTGTTTCAGCGCGACGTATACGCTTTTATATTGTTTCTTTATTACTTACCAACCACAAAGGTGTATTCTTCGCGTCAATAACTTTATTTACTTTAACTCTTTTCTATAACAAAATTATTTAACATAATGTTTATATGAAATTGAAATTTTTGAAGTCGGCGCCAAATTATACCTGGCAAAATGATATTCACATAAAATGCTTGTGTGTATCTGGTGCAGGGGCGGATCCAGCCTCTCTCTTTTTTTTTGGGGGGGGGGGGGCGGTGATATCATAAAAGTACAGTACGGCAAGTGAAAGCAAGTTGTCGACGAGGGGGGGGGTAGATACCAGCAATATTCCCATTTCTAGTGTAAAAGACGGAATCGGTTCTATTTTCCTGAACTCAAAGCACTTGGGAAGGAAGGGGCGATCGCAAACATACACATTCCTATACTCTATTCAAGAACTAGAGAGAGTAATAAAATTGTTACCGAAACCTCCAACGTACCTGCCCCAGTGCCGCAGGTAACTGAGGACTGCCGTAAATCTAATTATATTTAAATATTATAAGCTTTTATAAATTTACTGCAACAATTAAATTTCTGGTAGTTCTGGTTAGTTCTGTCAGTGAGCAAAGTACACCTTACAGTGTTTCCTCAGTGATATAACTTGTTTGTGCTTATTTTTATATATTATTTGAGATTAGTGAGATATCCAAAAGAGATGGCTTCCACATCTATATTTATTCCAAAATCGTTAAACCAGAGCATTTTTTCCTCCACGAAAAACTTATTACGATGAATGTTTATGATGCCTTAAGATCTAGATATAATGTTAAAAGCTCTGTTGAAATGTGTTCCAACATGACAGGAGTTGGAAAATCTACTATGTACCGAATAATGAAGGAGAAAAAACGACTGGAATTGTTAGTACTTCCAAGCCACATTCGATCACAGACAGACGAAAAAGCTCGTTGGAAGAAGAGATGTAAACTGCAATAAAAGGAGTTGTACATACATTTTATTATGAGAAGCACATCCCAACCGTCGACAAAATTCTAACTAAAATCAATGAATATCGGGATTTACCTGAAGTTAAAAGAAGTGAGCTCTGGAAATTGCTCAGAGAACTTAATTTTTGCTGGAAAAACCCAGATAGGAAATCTGTTCCCATAGATCGTCCGGAAATGTCCGAAATATCTCTCTGAAGTAAAAGGTAGAGTTGCTAGAAATAACACAACTTATAAAATTGGTAATTTAACTGAACTTTTAAAAGATTTTTTTGAATAAAGTTACTGCAGAAAATTGGGAAAAATCCATATAATAAAAGAATAAAAGAAAATGTGGAAACTCGATCTTATGATCGGTGAGAGAGAGGAACCAATTATAATTAGTTTGAGCGAAGATAGCTTCACTGACATTGATTACGAATTAGATACGTAATGTTTACCATCGTAAACACAATTTATTATTTAAATTTTCTGTAACATATAAAAATTAATTACATTTGAATTCCTTTTTAGTGTTTAATTGTAATTCTGCAGATGATTTAAGAAATAAATAAACTGAAACGTCAAATGTCCTAAAAATGTTTTTAATTAATAATAAAATGACCGATAGCCCCAAAAAATTTTTAATATTCTATGGATAAATTAATTTTTTTATATATGTTTAACTTCTTCTATTTTTGGCAACAAAAAATTCTTTTCTTCTGAGAATTCTCCAAATATCTGTTTTAAATGAAATTGTACCATGAAATATTTATTAGTCCATTTCACTCAGTCACATATAAATCATGTTATATCTTGTGCTAACAAAAAAACGATTTAAAAATATTATTATGTTGATATTTCATAACCATATATTCTATAGTCGGGTGCATTGCAATGTGACATATGCTTCCTAATTCATGCCAGCTAATTACTAAAACAATTTCCATGTGGGAACATATCCATAACTATATTACTAAACGGCACCTATTGGGTCTATATCCATCGGCCATATTGCCATTATCGACCTATGTAGATGTCGTCCGTAATTAGATAAAGACGTATACGTTAGGATAAAGTCGGACGTTGCGTCCTATTAAATATAATTGAAACATTAACCATAAAACCATTAGAGGATAAAGGAGAACCGTAGATATGGACAATCTTGAAAGCCTCTAAAACGGAGAACTTGATAATTCACCTATATTATTCGTCCTTTGTTGAAGGAGAAGTCCTCGTTCCAAAATGCATTTTAATTCCCCCCGGAGAATACAAGTAATTAAAATTGTTCTCGTGAAGGATTAACTTTGGACAGGGTAAATAATCACAGCGGCGGATTCGAACGGACGTGGCATTATTTTGACGTAGTACATTTCGCAAATTAACGGAGAAAGGGCATTATCACGAATTAACAATATGTGATATATCGGTTTAAACTTTTTATCATGTATACAGTATGTCTCAAATTAGTAATGGAAATATTGCAATATTAGAAACTATAAGGAACTATAAGAAACAAAAAACAGTTAATAGAAGAAAGTTTCAGACAGTTTAGGTGTTTGCGAAGCAGTTTCGACTGTTTAATTTTTTTTCATATTTTGAGAATTTTCTTATCTGCTATAATATTTTGTTTAAGTATTTTTATTTTTCTGAAAATTATTCCCTAAATGTGTTCAAGTTAATTAAAATCAGATAAGGCAATCCAGAATCATAGCATTTTTTCAACAACAATGTTTCTTGCTTCAACCTACCATTATTCTAAAAGTGAAATACAAAACATAAGCAGTAGATATCCAAAACAATAAAAGGCACCTACCGTTATATTTGATTTTTTTAGAAAAATTTTCATTTTATATAATAGGCTCTCTTACGGAATATTAAAAAACTTAAAAATATTTTACCCCAATTTATCTTGGCCACTTTACTCAAGCATATTTTTTTCCGAAAGCTCAATGAAAATATATATATCTATATATATATATATATATATATATATATATATATATATATATATATATATATATATATGAAGTAAAATGCGAACAGTAAATGCAAACTTCGTTCCAACCATATCCTTTCCGTGTTAGAGGTTGCACAGTTGGAACAAATTGCTAAGGAACACAATTTATCTTATTCCACCACCCGATGGCCGATGGCCATCATCTCGATAGATGATGGCCTACCTGTACCACCGTACCGAGGAGAAAGTCAAAACTTACCCTCCCCGCCACAGTGATACGGCAGAGGTACATGTTTCGTCTCTACTAGACTCATCAGGGTACCGACATGCACCTAGGCTGTGCAAAGAATAGATCGGAAGGGAAGGAAGCATGGAAGTACTAAACGCGGCTTTGCCGACCTCCCGCCTAATGGCGTATACATGTTTATGCGGCTTTCACGGATTCCTCCGTCTGAAATGCAATAGCAGTGGATATATCCACATTATGCCATTGTATTGTATATTTGCATGCTTCCTTCCTTTCCAATCTGTCCTTTACACAGCCAGGTGCATGTCGGTACCCTGATGAGTCTAGTAGAGACGAAAGATGTACCTCTGCCGTATCACTGCGGTGGGGAGGGTAAGTTTTGACTTTCTTCTCGGTATGGTAGTACAGGTAGGCCATCATCTCGATGGTGGTGGAATAGGATAAATTGTGTTCCTTAGCAATTTGTTCCAACTGTGTAACCTCTAACACGGAAAGGATATGGTTGGAACGAAGTTTGTATTTACTGTTCGCATTTTACTTTATTCATATACGGAGTTGCATATAATTGTACGTTTGCAGAATGTGATTTCAGCACTACAACGGCATAATGTGGATATATCTACTGCTATTGCATCTCAGACGGAGGAATCCGTGAAAGCCGCATAAACATATATATATATATATATATATATATATATATATATATATATATATATATATATATATATATATATATATAAATTCTCGGTTGTGTGGATTTAAGGTTGTTAATAAACATCACTCTCGTGTTAAGATGTGTGGAGAACTCCAAGACAACAGAGAAGCTCCAGGATCGAAAAATGACGACAGCGCAAAACTCCAAACACGAAACATGCTAGACAAAGGATAGAGGTCTCATTATTCAGCACCAGCGAGTTCAAACATGGTGTTCCACGAATGATATCCCCATGAAAGCCGCTGCGTGTTTCCAAAGCCAACACATATATAAGAAAAGCTATAAGTTTTCATAAGTGTAATTTTAAAATAAAATAGAAAATACTCGGCTTAGTTTTGTCGCCAGTACCGTATGATGCGACGTCTATCCTTTAAGTAGCATGTTTCGTGTATCGAGTTCTGATATATTTCTGTTTTAATTTATCCTCGCGCCATCACATAGCGATTTTATACAACGAGATGTCGCTATTCCTGTCTTGCTTGCTGGTTTTCCATTTTAAAAACAGATTATAGGACACAATTGCGAGATGATGAATTGTCCGCACAACCGAGAATTTTCTATTTTATTTTAAAGTGATATATAACGTAATACACATTAATAATGCTTTTTGCGATTCTTAATGCTTGCAAAAACGTCAATTACTTTATCAAAGTTGATTTCTTTTGCGCATTTATTTTTTATGCTTAGAATAACGTTTCTGACTAATGCTATTTCTTAAAAAAGTCTTAATTAGGTTCAATTTGGAAGGTGATCGATCAGCAGAAGCGCAAGTTACGTAGGAAGAGTTAAAAATATTGATAGTGCGGTACACTCAATCTTTATTATGTAAATTTACATACTGGAGATTCTTTAAGTAAGTCCCACCATTTAATACTATTCGAAAAAAAATTATATAGGCAACCAACAATATCGAAAATTTTTTTTGCCTCTGGGACTCCATTGACAGCATGATTTATAACTAAATTTAAGTTATAAGCGGCACAGTGAACATATTGAACATTTTTTTTTATAAGCGCCAGTTGAATAAAGCAGCACCGTTGTAGCCCTGTGCTATATATATATATATATATATATATATATATATATATATATATATATATATATATATATATATATATATATATATATATATAATCTGTAGTTTAAAAAGAAAAAAGTAATCGAAATCTTGTTTCGTCAACAAATCTATTTTCTCCATACCATCCAAATCCTTAATGTGTTTCTCATATTTATAAGAAAAGCTGAATGAAGCATGAATTTACTGAATATTAAATCATAATGACCTGAAAGTTAAATGTTATATGAAGTCATAATGCGCAGTTACTCCCTGATATAAAAGATGTTATTATTGCGTACCTGGAATTATTTAAAATTTTATTGTCTTGAACAACTTTGTAGATGGAAGTTCGCAATAAAAATAAAGACACGAACATCATAATGTTATATGAAATTAAATATAAAAGCATGGCTTTTATTACTTGAAAACGCTGCCGTACTTTACGTGTATTAATATAAATTAAATTTTGATTTGTTTTATTTTTATCTTGATGTAGTGTTTTAAACGACCCCATAATTTTAGTTTATTTCTCGTAATCTAATTCCTAGAAGTCATTATTTTAGTTCTTTTTATTCCGTGTCTATCCATACTATGAATGCTTTTGAGGTGGTCATGGTTTGTACCAGCTTATTTAGTCCATGAAAAATTATTTCAGTCTTTTCTAATAAAAAGGCATTTCGTCAAAGCTCGATAATAAGCTAGCGACTAAATAGTATAATTTACATTACTTATTTAAACGGTTTTGAGTTAATAATCTTTGTGTTTTATGACTGTCATTTAATAAATTCGAAACGTCTCGTCGACTCTGACAAAAAACGCAATAACATTTGTTTCTTTAATAATCGTTAATGAAGAGTTTTACGGCCTAAGGTGTTACACACTTTTATAGCGGAAGCGACCAAAACACGTGGCTTAAAAAGTCCCACATAATTCTAAGACCCCAAGACGATCGTCTAAAAATACTCATTATATGTGCATTATGTCCTAAAACAAAACATACATAATGTTTTTTTGCCGGAGACTAATCGTAGACCCATTAAATCAGGGTGGTTAGTTTCCCTGGTAATCCCTCTAAGACATTAAAATTAGGCAATAAAGTTTTTATATGCTCCGGATTGGATGCGGTAATGACATGTATTAATCTTAAAGTTGACGCTTAGTAATCATTTAGGTGTGTCACGTCAACACCGTTTCGGAATATAAAAAACTTTTATGCCTTTACTTTATTTGATAAACCGAATTGACGCACAGAAAAAAAGTTTACTTAAAAGGAGAATATGTTTTTTATCAGTTTTCCATTCATGTAAAAAAACATGTTTTGACTGCCACAAAATCCTAACAACAATTTTATTAAACTTTTATGGAATCATAATGACAGGTGTGTTCGAAATGATAAAATTATTAGCCGAAACTATCTATGGGAGGCAAAGAAGGATATTTTGATTAAAATAAAATCTAGAAACATTGTAAACATGAAGTAGTAAAAATTAATATTAATTATTATTAATCAGTATGTAAAAAATCAGAATAAAATAAAGTGATATATTACCATGAAAGAATAAAAATTTGTACATGTCAAATTGAGAAAGAAAGAAAAAATATAATAAAATCGAGCACAATGCAGAAAATAAAATAAAATAAACATATTTAACAATTAAAATGCATTAAAATATGTATACACAAACATAAAAATGTAAATACTAACAGTATAGAAAAACACAAAAGAAAATCTATATACATCAAAATCACAAATGTACAATACACTATTCAAACAAAAATATATTAGCTTTACAAGAAACCGACGTATAAAGAAAATAAACTGCTATTAAAAAAATTATATTAATAGAGTTATAAAGCATTAAAAAAAACAACAAACTAAACACATGCTTTCTTAGTAGGATTCATAAAATCTTTAATAGAGTAAAATTCATGAATAAAAAAGATTTAACTCTCTCAACAAATCTCTCATCACGCAGTTTTTGAATAATGCTCTATTGGGATGCGGTATCACTGAAAGATCATTTTCGCGTGTATTGTAGGGATTTGTAGATCTTAATTTATCAAACAATAGTCTGTTACTGTTCACATACATTAAAGATCTCAGTATGTACATACTGGGAAATGTTGATATTTTTTTAGAATAACGATACTTTTGCAACTCTCAAGAAAACTTCATTAAAAATCAGTCGCAATGTTCTTTTTTCTATAATATAATTACGGTAATCCTTCATACCAGCACTACTCCAGCAAACAACTTTATTTGACATGAAACAACGAGCCAATGGATAATAGACTGATATAAGCTCATCAGTTTCAAGACAGTTGAGAATCTATATATGCACACAAAAAATTAAGCTTACTAAAAAACGTTGAGCCTTTCCCCAAAATCATCATTAACTTGCTTACGATTAACAATATTCATAAAGACAGTTTTGTCAGTATTCAGTATTAAACCATTTCCTCCACATCCCACTTTCATATCATAACAAATATTTGACGTAATAGTTCGAATCTGAAAAAAAGTATCAGCCATAGCAACAATCGTTGTGTCATTGGCGTACATACTGATATTTTCCTGTCCATTTCTACTGGTCGTACCCCATACAGTACCTCTAAGTAGGAATCAATACATTCCAAAATGGCTCTTCTTATTCCTATGTTATAAAGGCCTTAATTATCAAGAGATCAAGGAAGATTGTCATTACACGTTTTCCCTCATCAGTACCCTGATAAATGTAGTTCAAAGAATAGCATGACGCAGATTCTATGGACTTTCCTGGAAGAAAGCTATTCTTAGTAATCTTTGAAAAGGTACTAAGGATCGAGATCTGTCTATAATTCTCTGTTGTCGGAATCGGAATCGGAACTCTGCATACATATCTTGTTTCTATAAATAAATATTAACTCTGAAGTTCATCTAATGGCAGTATAGGACACAACACAGAAAAATCAACTTTGAGGATCTGAATAATAATAAAGAACAATTGCGCTAAAGACTATGTTGTGGCGCCGCCGCATCCGCAATGTCTACTCTGATTTTTTAGTTACCGCATTGTCAATCTTATGCAATTTTAATAAATAAATTTACTACGACATTAATTTTTTGCAGTTCCTTGGTAGAAATTCGCTTACTCCCTCCTCCGCTTAAAAAATATTTCTAGACATCCACGCTTATAATAAGAGAGGAAAAAGAAATCAAATATTTCATATCTGCGTCTCTAAGACTTTTTCCTAAAGTATATTACTGCCAAATCGGTGGAAACGTGGAATTTATTACATTATTAACCTCGTTGCTAAAATATTGTGTCAATATTGTGATATATCGGTCCCCCAGGAAGATTTACACAGATTGCGGCACTATATGCACCCGATAAGCGAACAAAGTGCTTTCTAAATCAAGGGAAAATTTTTCCTAATAAAAGCGATGCTTCTTTGTTTTCAGAAATAATATTGACAAATGGCCAAGCCGATTATATTGCCTCTTTCTTTATACGAATAAACCAACGTGACATATTGCGATTAGGAATCAGGAAGAAATTTATTTCAAAAAATAAAAAACCATTTCGCCGATATAGAGAAAAATAGATAAACGGAGTTGGTCAAACATTATTACGTGACCTCCGAGTTCAGTGAAACTTTATATTTATGGCATTCAGTTTTTCATGGATACAAGGGTTGATCAGAAAATTTTTAATAGACTCTTTATAAAGAATGTTTTTTTAAAGAGGTATAAAACTTTAAGTTGGCAACACTTTTTTAACTGTAGGCCATTTTGTCAGCTGTCAAGTGATTTATGTTTAGTTTGGTTTGGCATTTCAACATGAAAAGACTGACGCCTGAATAACGCTTCCAAATTGTGCAAATTTCTTTTGAAAATCATGGTTCTGTTCGAAATACGTATCGCGCACTACGTCTATTTTACGGTCAACATAATCGTCCATCAGAGCAATTAATTCGATTAACTATGGAACGTTTTCGCACCACGTTTACTCTAAATGATAATACGCATCCACAGAGACGTCGTACAGTGCGTACAGAAGAAGTCATTGCTGCTGTAGAGCTTAGCGTAGAGGAAGACCCGAATCAGTCTATCCGCCATCGTTCACAGGAATTGGATATATGTCCATTCACTTTATGGAAGATTTTGCGGAAAGATCTTGGTTTGCGTGCTTACAAAATCCAACTCGTGCAAGAATTGAAGCCACACGATCACCTAGCAAGGCGTAGATTCGGTGAACGGGCTTAAAACAAGATTGCCGTTGATTCCGATTTTCATAAGCGAATTTTGTTTAGCGATGAAGCTCACTTTTGTTTGAATGGATACGTCAATAAACAAAACTGCCGTATTTGGAGTGATGATAATCCTCAAGTGTATGTGGAGACACCGTTACATCCAGAAAAACTGACTGTTTGGTGTGCTTTATGGGTTGGTGGAATCATTGGTCTGTACTTCTTTAAAAACGATGCTGGTCAAAACGTTACAGTCAATGGTGACCGCTATAGAGCCATCATTACTGACTTTTTCGTTCATCAGTTGAACAACCATGATGTGCAGGAGCTGTGGTTTCAACAAGACGGCGCAACATGTCACACAGCTCATGCCACAATTGATTTATTGAAGGAAACGTTTGGTAATCGCATAGTTTCACGTTTCGGACCCGTGAATTGGCCTCCAAGATCGTGCGACTTAACGCCGCTAGACTATTTTCTGTGGGGATATGTGAAGTCGCTAGTCTACGCCGATAAGCCTGAAACGATTGATCACTTGGAGGACAACATTCGCCGCGTTATTGCCGATATACGGCCACAAATGTTGGAAAAAGTCATCGAAAATTGGACCTCCACATTAGACTACGTCCGAGCCAGCCGTGGCGGTCATATGCCAGAAGTCATATTTAAATTATAATGCCAGAAGGTTATCTTTCGAATAGAGTAAATTTCATGTCAATTTAAAAAATTCATCTTTGTTTTATTCCATTTAAAAGTTCTATACCTCTATAAAAAACACCCTTTACATATGTGAACAAGCTTTGGTATCCATAAAAGGAGTGAATGGTTGTCTCACGAAATCAAACAAAATTTTTCATTTTTGCAGTTTGCGTAATAAAAGAAACCCGATTTTTTCATTCCAATATTTTAAACTTCAACACTTGGTTGACTCATAGTTCTACTTTTCACTAAGTAGAATCCAGTTAGTTCGACATACGTTGTTAATTAATAATTTAAAAAATTCAAATTAATAAAAAATATATAATTTCTTAGATTTCAACAAATAATGCAATATTTCTGGTAACTGTTTCTTTTATTTAGAAAAAATTAATTATTTGTGGACCATTGACATATCTCCAATTTTATCTAGTAGGAGAAATAGGTGTCGAGTAACAGCAATATTAAGATCTATTAAAATTAATGGTTTAAAATTAGTTATAGTCAACATGCTAAAGAAAGAAATAAAAAATGTGTTATTTAATCTAAACGCGTGTCGAATACCAGTCGCTTATCGCGAGATTTTTTACTAGTAATTTTTTCACTTCAAAAGTGCCCGAAATTAAAAATAGGCCTTAAATATAGGAATGATAGGTTAAAATTAAGCATTAAAAAACTAGAGTTGGTAGCTTATTTTGCTATAAATAATGTAGTAATGCAAGAAAAATTCTGGTGGCCGAGACTAACTGCGACCAAAATTTTGACGTGCTCATTTTAGTTGTCTTTTTAGGAGACTGCAGTATGAACAAGTTTTTTTTTTTTGTATTTAATAATGTAAAGGGTTTTCCAATAAGAGGTGTCATTTTGAAAAGCCCGCTATTTCGGTAGATGTCACTTTTGAAGCTGTAAGTTTTTGACGTTTGACAAGTAGAAACTACGCCATAAATAAAGATGGAACGATACACGCTTCAACAACGCATTGAAATTATTAAAATTCACTATAAAAATGGTGAAAATTTGGCAGAGACGGTTCGTAAAACTCGAACATTTTTGGGTCGTCATGAAGCACCTTGTCGGAGCGCAATAAAGAAATTGGTGAAAAAATTCGAGCTGTTGGGACAAGTTAGTTATGTGAAGAAGAAAACCCGTGCACGTCGCTCAAGAACAGCCGAGAATATTGCTGCTGTAGCCGAAAGTGTTGAAGAAAACCCAGGTTTGTCCATTCCTCGTCGTTCTTTGGAATTAGGGATTCCACAAACGTCATTACACCGTATTTTGCATAAAGATTTGGGTCTTAAGGCTTATAAAGTTCAGTTAACGCAAGAACTCAAGCCGGCCGATCATCAACAACGTCGTGCCTTTGCTGATTGGGTTCTTGAAATGCATGCAAATGATCCGGAATTCCATCGAAAAATCATCTTCAGTGATGAGGCCCATTTCCACCTCGGTGGCTTCGTCAACAAACAAAATTGTCGCATCTGGGGCTCGGAAAACCCAAGAGTTATTGTTGAAAAGCCTCTCTATCCTGAACGTGTGACTGTTTGGTGCGGTTTATGGTCCGGCGGGGTCATTGGACCTTACTTTTTCGAAAATGAGGCTGGAGCAACAGTTACGGTGAATGGATTGCGCTATCGAGAGATGATTAATGATTTTTTATGGCCGGAATTGGATGGTATTTATCTGGACCACGTTTACTTTCAACAAGACGGCGCTACGTGCCACACAAGCAACGAAACCATTGATCTTTTACGGGAAAAGTTTCCGGGCCCTGTTATCTCTCGAAGAGGTGATCACAATTGGCCACCGAGATCTTGTGATGTGACACCTTGCGATTTCTTCCTTTGGGGCCACGTGAAAGACAAGGTCTACGCCAACAGCCCAGCGTCGATTCAAGACCTCAAAGATGGAATTCGTGAGGCTATCGAGGACATAGGGCAGCCACTTTGCGATTTGGTTATGGAAAATTTCATGAAAAGGATATGGTCCTGTAGGCATGGTCGTGGCTGATGTTATTTTCCATCATTAACGGCATACCTTCCTCTTTATAATGTAATAAATATCCGATCATTTATCTTAAAAAATGGCATTTTTCTTTGAATATCAAAATAACACCTCTTATTGGAAAACCCTTTACCATAAAATAGGATTACTTTGAACATGTTTCCGTAATATTTTATTGGTAACCTTCTTTTATTATTCAAAATTTCCATATTTTAGCCAATAGAACAATGTGTCCTGTGGCTATTAAATGTATACCCCCCCTAATTCTATATATATTTTTTTTAAAAAGTGTTAAAGTAACCTCGAGTGTGGAGTTTCTTTGACAAGACATTGAAATACAACTTATGTCAAAAATCCAAAGCGTCAAGGTTACCTTGACATCATTTTGATAAATAAAAAAATAATAATTTATGCATTATACATGGAATTATTTGAAATCTGATTTTTTACAATCAATGTGTCATTTTTATTAAGAAAATTTTACATAAAAGTATCAAATATCTAGAGTAATATTATAGGTACTTAAACAGTCTTATAATTTTCTTTGAAATCAAAATCAACTCGAGCAACGTTACAAAATCAACTTTAGTAACATTATAATAAATTTGAACAACAGAAGAAAAAAAGGTAAAAAGAATTATTAGTCTGTTTCCTGGCACAACATACATTCATAGGCAGGATTGGTCGAGCCTTTGTTTGTAAGTGCTGTAGCATATCCAGTCTGCAGCATGGCGATAGAACCGGAAGTCACACTTGCAGGTGTAACACAGGTTGTTGTTCTTCATCGGAAAAAGTCCAAGCTTTCGCACGAGGTGTAGTAGAAGTTGAAAGAATTGGTGTGCAGGTTGGGTCATCCTCGATAGCTGAGACAGTCTCATCAACTGAGATATCGTTTTTGATTTCTGAGGAATCATCAATTGTTGGGACATCTTGGCTTGTTACAAATTTTTGGCTGTCTGGTTTATGACGATGTTCTTTCCTTTTCTGTGCTGAACCCTTTCAAAGTTGTAGAGCCTTATCTCTTTTAAAAACTCCAGCAGACTGCTATCCTTTCTCTTCTGAGCGATCTGCTAGAAGCTTTTTCAAAACAGCCTCAGAATATATATATATATATATATATATATATATATATATATATATATATATATATATGTTATGTCGGATATTCTCACGGGTGTGGTGTGTAATCGAAGGTTTTCGGGCATCCCGTGTATGTGCTGAGTCCCTCTCAGGACTGTAAGGCAGCTGACGTTTCGGTGAAATCTCATTCACCATTTTCCAAGCTCACACCATATAGTGAGCTTGGAAAATGGTGAATGAAATTTCACCGAAACGTCAGCTGCCTTACAGTCCTGAGAGGGACTCAGCGCATACACGGGATGCCCGAAAACCTTCGATTACATATATATATATATATATATATATATATATATATATATATATATATATATATATATATATATATATATATATATATCGTTTCGCCAAAATCTCATTTGGCATTTTCAAGTGTGGCTTAGAACTGATCAGTATAATTAAGTTATTTAAACATTCTTTACTTTTATATAAAAATGGCACTATTTTTTGAGGTAAAAGTTAAAGTTAATTAGCTATCAAATGAAATTAACCACAGTTATTGCCAGAGAGTTTCCTAGTTTGCAGATTACATACAAATCGAAAATTATTACCTAAAAATTTAAAATCACATTCCCATCAATTTTATACCATGAAATTTTAGGAATTAATATGACTTTTTAACAACGGTTAATTTGTAATTACGATAATTACAAAGGAATATTACCTAACTATTAACCATATTAAATTAAACAAATGCAATGTGTGAAAATTCTTCGGGATAGTTATAAAAGTAAGATTGGTTCATAACGTTCCAAATTTAATGGCCTTTATTATAAGGTATATACCTATTCTTTGCCTCAACTCAATTATAAGGAAAAGATATTAATAATTTTATAGCTGAGCGTTATGAAGATAAAGAATTATAACTTAGTTTCGTTAGCGATACGATAAGAAGTAATGGGCATAAAACGATCCCCCTCTTTTTGTCTCTCGTACGGAAAAAGAAAGAAAAGAATTGCACAATTTATATACATGTACTAAATCGTACAAATAAAAGTTTATGATTTATATAACACAATACTTTTCATTATTCCTAAGGCCAATAATAAAAATGTTATTGTCGGAATAAGCTTAACGACGATACACTTTTTTTTATTTCTTCAGTTTTCATTATTAATAAAGCTTTTGATAAAGCGGAATATATATAGATATTTTTATAGCTATATATATATTTTTTTGTTTTCAGTTAGGGAACCTTGTGGTTTTAATGTTAAGTTTTATTTCTCCCGGTATAACCTTTTTATGGTTAAATTTATGCCGCAAGTAAAGTGGTAGGATGAATAAAATTTTCTAAGGGCTTTAAAAGCGATTAAATAAAATTCTGCTTAGGTTAAAATAAAACAGTAACATTGGAGACAATTTTAATTAAAATATTGAAGCTTTTTTTTCGTCTTATTTTGTAGTGGAAATAATGTTTCGCTGGAGTAGAACAGAAAGGCAAACAACAATTAATAAATCGACAAAAATGGAAAATTTTATTTGTTTTTGATGAACAAATATTCTCCTTGTTAATTATATAAAGTGCTCATAAACTCTTTGGTACATAGAGTACTTTCAATATGTGACAGTCACTGAAATCAGAAACAGAAAAATTGACTAATACTCTGAGATGCAACGGATATTGCGCTGAAGATATAAGACATTATTTAATTAATATAAAAACCAAACTCCTTAACAAAATGTCATTCCTATGGACAGTGTTGTCTTACCTTACATACACGGAGCCACCGACAAGATTGCCAGATCGCTCCAAAAGTCAAACATTCGGACAATTTTCAACACATATAAGAAATGTGGGTTGTCGGACTTGCATTGTCTTTATTTTTATTTATTTTTACGACATTTCGATTAGGTTGTTTCTCTAATCATTATCAAGTATAATCCGAACGTTTTGTCTTATGACTACGAGCTTATATAGGGACTTTGTCCACTGAAGCGCAAAGTTTCGCTTCACTGTTCACACCTCAATGATTTGATGTTACAAAGTAGTGGTTGCCAAAGATTAGATATCTCAACACTTGGTTTACTGAAGATTCCATTATTGTTTTTAATGTAAGCCGTTTCTATAAATTTTCTTTTTTTCATGTTGAGCTCCATATATATTGCCGCAGCCTCACCATTTTATATGGTGTTGTGTATCCCAGGTGTGTTTTGCAATACCTGATCTCGATGTTTCCCCTTTTTGTGTATGAGTTTTATGTTCCTTAATTCTAACTTCTAGTGGTCGTCTGGTTTCTCCAATATACATGTCACCATACTCACATGGAACTTTGTAAACACATTCTATCTTATCGGTACTTTTTGGTTTTGTTTTTGTTAAATGAGCTCTAAGTGTATTTCCTGATTTAAAGGCTGTTTTTATATTATAACTACCGGTAATTCGTCTTATTTTCTCCGAAGTTCCCTTAATATATGGAATTGTGAAGAAGGAATGTGTTTCTTGTTGTCTAATGTTCGTTGTTCTAAAGTTATTTATAACATCGTCAATTAGTTTCAAAGGATAATCGTTCTGTTGTAAATCGGATTTAATATTTGCTACCTCTTTTTCCAACGATTCAGCATTATTGCATATAGACATAACGCTATTATAGAGGTTACGTGTAATTCCCCGTTTTGTTACAACAGAATGATTAGAATTATGAGTAACATATTGTCTAGTATGTGTTGGCTTTCTATATACTAAAATTTTAATAGTTTCGTTTGAGCGATTCACTATGACATCTAGGAAAGGCAATTGATCATTTACCTCATTTTCCATGGTAAACTTAATTGTAGGTCGAATGTTATTTAGATGAATCAAGAAATCATTAAGTTTTTGATCATTGCCCTTCCATACGATAAAGGTATCATCGATATATCTCAACTAGACTTTCGGTTTTACTGTTGCCGCTTCTATGGTATGAGTTTCGAACCATTCCATATATATATATATATATATATATATATATATATATATATATATATATATATATATATATATGGCGATGACTGGAGAGAGTGAAGAACCCATCGGAAGCCCGTCGTCCTGAGCGTAGAACCTGTCCTTTACTTGAAAATAAGCACTACCCTGGCAACACTCCAAAAGATCCATCACTCCGTCCAGTGGTAACGTGGTTCAATCTGATAAAGTAGTATCATTTGAAAGTCTAGTTTTGATATGTCTAGTGATTCCTCTAATGGTACATTAGTATACAGACTTTCCACACCAAAGCTTATTAGTCTATCATCTGGCTCTAGATTGATGCTACTAATAACGTCTGGAATTTTTAACATATGTGTTCGTTCTTACCTTATAAAGGTTGTATGATTTTTGAAAGAAACTTCGCCAGTGCATTTCTTGGGGATCCTCTGGAGCTGGTTATTGGCCTCAATGGTATGTTGGTTTTATGAATTTATGGTAGTCCGTAAAGATGTGGTGGCTTACTGTAGTTTGGTGTGAGCGCCGATCGTAGAATTCTTTTTGGAGACAATTTTCAAATTGTGCACTTATAAAATAAATTTAATAAGTTTACAATATATGTATATGTATAATACGAGGAAGGATCAGAAAATAATTTTTCTAGCTAGGAAAAAAAAATGAAAAACAAATTTTTATGACAAGCAATTTGAAATCACATATTTAATTTAATAAGAAGTGGACTTTCTTCTCTTAAATATATTAATTTTAAACAAAGGAATATCTTTTTGATATACAAACGATTCAAAAAATTAGAATTTCTTGTATGAAAAAAACTCCGCGCAGCATTTTTGAGTTTAAAGCATCCTATTAACCGATAAAGAAGTTAAGATTTAAAAAGATAATTTGATAAAATCCATGTACAGTCTGTTAACATTCAAAAAAAATCTACAGTAATTATGATAAGAAAACAAGCTAATTTAGAATCGTTATCGCATAATTTATCCAAGATCAGACATGTAAAAACAATCTATCACGATAAAAAAAAGCACACCAGATAGTCGGGGAAACGACATATGGTCAAGTAATTTGTAATTCGACTTGGTATTGGCCTCACTTTTTGTTTTACATCATTGCTAATAACAGGGTTCAGCTAAAAGCGAAAAGTTCCAACTACGGCTTGCACCCAGGTCGTTAAATATTCATAATATCATAATCTAATTTTTAACATAACGCGAAGTAATAAAGGTGTCATGTTTTACTTAAAATGAATTGTTATTACGGGACATTGTGAGTCATATTTATGGACGGAAGGGTTAATATCACGTGTATAAGATTTTTAAATTTCATAAAGATGACTTTATTGCATCGTTTCTAGAAATAGAGTTTAATGTTCTTTAAAATTTTGCATGTCATTTTAGTTTTACTGATTTTCAAATGTAAAACATTTTAATATTAACTCGTAGAAGTTTTATGGAATAAAATAACAAATCTTTAATTTAGTTATTGGATTTTTTTTTCAGTTTTAATAGCCTATTTAATTCTATCATTATATATATATATATATATATATATATATATATATATATATATATATATATATATTCTCGTATTATTCAACATCTTACCGCCATCCTTCGGCCAGATTTAACTTCAAATACAAGATCCGAACACAGTAAGTACGACGACGGTTGTCTCGGAAGGTACCAAATAGAATCCCACTGAGGAATCCTATAGCTGGTACCGGCACGAAACACCCACATTTTTAGAGAAAGAAATATATGAATCCCGATTTAGGCACTGCAGGTCTTTTCTAGGTTTTCTCTGTCAAATTACCCCATGACGACAAGAATAACCCGGAAGAGAGACAGATATAGACAACCAATATGAAAGACGAAGAAAGAAAACCGAACATGCTTGTAATATAGGGGTATACATAGACAAGTCAATAAGTAATAAAACCAGACTTTCTCCTTTATTACAACATATATATATATATATATATATATATATATATATATATATATATATATATATATATATATATATAATCGAAGGTTTTCGGGCATCCCGTGTATGTGCTGAGTCCCTCTGAGGACTGTAAGGCAGCTGACGTTTCGGTGAAATCTCATTCACCATTTTCAAAGCTCACTGTATAGCGTCTACGAGCAAACTATTTATATATATATATATATATATATATATATATATATATATATATATATATATATATATATATATATATATATATATATATATATATTTGTTCGTATCATGGCCAATTTATGAAAGTAATATACATGCTACTCTAGTTACGAATCCTGCATCGCAAAGAAGTCCCCATATATTTAAACAAATTGTTGCAGTATCTGATATATGTGTATATGTAAGAATATATAAAAAAAAATCACAAGCCTGATATGTTGCTACATTACGACACCACAAAATAAATGAGCTTAGCGTTGACAATTATAAAATGCCGGTGATGCAAACAGTCTTCAGTCAAGGAAACCCAATCTCCATTCTCATTAATTGTAAGATAACGCTTTTTTCTTTATCTGCCTATTTACAGTTGTCCCAAAATATACCCTCCATTAATTATATACTCGTACACCGAGTCTTTGCGAAAAATATCGTTTATTTTCGGATTCATCCCAGCGTTCCAACCTAAAGGTATGTTTCCATGCAAGCGTTACGTTTTTCATTTGTCATTTTGTCTAATAGGCTTGGCCCTAGTCGGATTTCTTTTGTTAATGATGGATGAACCTTCTAATGAATTCTGCTAATATTTTGCTGTGCGTAAAAAGCCACATATTCTTTATGATTGATGTTTTTGTTTTTGCCTTGTTGAGTTGGTCTAAAATAAATTGGAATTTTTTTTTCATCATATGTTGTGATAAAAGTATGAAATTTGCAGCATATATAGTTTATCTTTTATGGGAACAAAACGAAGTATTTTAGCTAAACGTTTTATATACAACATCTATTAAGAGTCTTCTGGAAACAATTTTAATAAGTTTCTTTATCCCTTGTTTGTAGATAGATTCTATAAAATTTCCTTACAGCTGCATTCCATAATTTTGATACTAATGCCGAGGTAGTCATTATGATAATTGTATCCCTAAACGATGCTTTTACTTCTTATCTCTATAGCACTAAAGCTGCAAATGCAGTATTATATTAAAACATTTTTTTTACTTGTATTTAAAAGCAACGCTTAGCAGCGACACGGGTAATATAAATACTTATTTGTTTAAAGGAATTTATTGAAAATAAATATTTTAATTGTACTGAATTATAGACCAATATCTTGAGATGGAATTTATTGGAAAGTTATAGCATTTATTTTTAAATTAAAATATAATTGTCACATTACATCTCAGATTTTAGAGCAGAAAAAATGTAAAATTTCATTTATTTTTGAGACAACTTCTCCTCTAACAGTTTTCAATGCTCTATGGATTTTCATTCTTATAAAAACATATAAAAATGTGTGTGTTGACTTATAAAATATATATTACAGCCATAATAAAAGCAAAACACAGCGGGTTAACTAGAAGATCCAACTTTTAAAGCAATTAGATCCGATTTAAAATTTTTCTATTTCAACTTCTTGTATATATCAGCATGAAAAAAATATTCATTTACTTATATCCTTTAATTAATGAGACATCTAACATATTTGAGCTGACTAGAATACCTACAAACTTGCATGTTTAATAGCCATTTTTATAGTTGATATAACTTATAGCTGATTAGCAATGGTAAACGTTATAGTCCTTATCTTGCATTAAGCATGCCCATTAAGAAATACCGCTATAATTATGGCACATAGGCAAAAAACAACTCATCATTTGTTGTATATTATTGATAATACCGTCTCCCTAAGTGGCTGTAAAAGGCTGGATTCATATCTATTTGAATGTGAATACTTGTATTTTTCTCTCAATGTATCGTCATTTGCCGTTTATTATCTGCTTAATGAATTTTCCTAATTAGCGGTTTGAATTTTCACTTTTATGCAGCATCTGACAAAAGGGAATTCATTATTTTTATTCATGGTTAAAAAAGAATAAGGGAGTAATGGTAAATGCAATTAAATTAAAACTGAATTTATTGTTTCACGAAAATTACTTGCATAGGGTAATGACACCCACCTCCATTTGAAAATTTTTCAGCTGATATGGTATCGAGCACCACCCATTAAACAAGAGCATTAGGAATACCATTAACTTAAAGTATTAAAATTGGTTTATAATTACGTAATGATTTCCTGATAATAATGATAATGGGCATGGTAAAAATTTAAGTAAAGTCTAAAGTGTTTTTACATGCTTACTAAATAAAATGCCTCTTTCGTGATTCAAAATTATATACCTAGTTTTTTTATATTCTCGGGATTCATTCATATTAAAGTATATTTTTTACTATTTTGACGTTTTGTTCTTTATTTAGAACATTATATAAAACAATAACACCATATCTTGGAAAAATTAATCATTTTAAAAGGCGATATTTAGCAAAATTTTACGCACTTTGAGACTAATAATATTAGGACACTATCAAGGACTTGTATTTTGCATTCAGGGACATGATGACCAAAAAATGAAATATTGTGTTTTTACTTTTAAGAGGTTCTACTTCTTATTGCTGTTATTAAGAGGATATACCTTTTTTTAAAATTATATCATTGTAGGTTTGATTTGGATTGTTTATGTCAGTTATGTCATTTATGTTATGTTTCTTTTTTAATAGCTATCATTTATTTTATGATTAATTTCTGACAGTTTCTGTCCCTATTAACTATTTAAATTTTTTTGAAGTTAAAAAAGGGCTTTTCGTTCTGGTACTGCAGAAGCATTTTTGATATATCTATGTCCATTTGGTCGGTTTTTAAATAATTGGTTTGCCATTCCCGTATATCTTCTAGGACAATTTCCACACGAAACCTAATACACAATAATTTTTGGTATTTCGCTCTTCAATTTGGCAATAAACTAGATATTATTCTTGTACTCAAAAATGATAAAATTCTAACCCAGTGGCATACCAAACCAACGAGGGCGGGAAGATATCCTAACAATGTTTTAAATCATTCAAACAACCAAAAATAAGTGCAATTATTAGCTTGGTTGTCAGAGCCAATTTATTAACTTCTCCTACTTTCAGACTTGACTTGACTTTAAGGAAAGTTGAAGAAACCATAATACAAAACAATTTTAATAATTAAAGTATCGAAGAAATTATATGAAGAAGAACATATAAACACTACAACAACCTAAGAACCGAAAACACAGATAATTCACAACAGGAAACACAAAAACGATATATAGCATTACCTTTTGCAGCAGAACTTTCAGAAAAATTAAAATACTTTTAACAAAATGCATGTCATAAGAGTTATAACCAACTAAACACGTTCAGCTTTGAAGGAATTAAAATAGTTGATAGGGATAGAAATTGTCAGAAAATAATATTAAAATAAATGATAACTATACAAAAAGAAACACATATTGCAAATGACAGAACTGACGTAAATAACCTTAGTCTAATCTACAATATTATAATTTAAAGATAATAAATCCTTTTAATTATTTCGAAAAGATGTATATCCTCTTAAAAACAAAAATAATTCCCTTTATTTCTTGAAATAATATCAGCGAAAATATAAGTATACTACCAGACTAATTTAAAATTATTTTCAAGTAATAGTGGTAACAAAAAAGTTGAGATAGTTTTGTACAGGAATATATTTTTAACATATACTCCTTTAAAAAGTGTTTATAAAGGGTGTTTTTTTATAGAGGTATAAAACTTTAAGTTGGCAACACTTTTTTAACTGGCGGCCATTTTGTCAGCTGTCAAGTGATTTATGTTTAGTTTGGTTTGGCATTTCAACATGAATAGACTGACGCCTGAACAACGCTTCCAAATTGTGCAAATTTATTTTGAAAATCATGGTTCTGTTTGAAATACGTATCGCGCACTACGTCCATTTTACGGTCAACATAATCGTCCATCAGAGCAATTAATTCGATTAACTATGGAACGTTTTCGCACCACGTTTACTCTAAAAGATAATACGCATCCACAGAGACGTCGTACAGTGCGTACAGAAGAAGTCATTGCTGCTGTAGAGCGTAGCGTAGAGGAAGACCCGAATCAGTCTATCCGCCATCGTGCACAGGAATTGGATATGTGTCCATTCACTTTATGGAAGATTTTGAGGAAAGATCTTGGTTTGCGTGCTTACAAAATCCAACTCGTGCAAGAATTGAAGTCACACGATCACCTAGGAAGGCGTAGATTCGGTGAATGGGCCCAAAACAAGATTGCCGTTGATCCCGATTTTCATAAGCGAATTTTGTTTAGCGATGAAGCTCACTTTTGTTTGAATGGATACGTCAATAAACAAAACTGCCGTATTTGGAGTGATGATAATCCTCAAGTGTATGTTGAGACACCGTTACATCCAGAAAAACTGACTGTTTGGTGTGCTTTATGGGCTGGTGGAATCATTGGTCCGCACTTCTTTAAAAACGATGCTGGTCAGAACGTTACAGTCAATGATGACCGCTATAGAGCCATGATTACTGACTTTTTCGTTCATCAATTGAACAACCATGATGTGCAGGAGCTGTGGTTTCAACAAGACGGCGCAAGATGTCATACAGCTCGTGCCACAATTGATTTATTGAAGGAAATGTTTGGTAACCGCATAGTTTCACGTTTCGGACCCGTGAATTGGCCTCCAAGATCGTGCGACTTAACGCCGCTAGATTATTTTCTGTGGGGATATGTGAAGTCGCTAGTCTACGCCGATAAGCCCGAAACGATTGATCACTTGGAGGACGACATTCGCCGCGTTATTGCCGATATACGGCCACAAATGTTGGAAAAAGTCATCGAAAATTAGACCTCCAGATTAGACTATGTCCGAGCCAGCCGTGGCGTGGTTATCTTTCGAATAAAGTAAATTTCATGTCAATTTAAAAAATTCATCTTTGTTTTATTCCATTTAAAAGTTCTATACCTCTATAAAAAACACCCTTTATTTACATTTTATTTTACGATATATGACATTTTTCAAAAAATTTTAAATTTAAAAACGAGAACAATAAATTACATTTTGTAACGTCCGAAATTTTCTGTATTGTATGTTTTCAAGAATATTCGCAACTTAACTGCCCATAGTACATTTTTTATATTTTATCTTGATAAAGCTTCCTGTAAAGATATCTAGATATCTTTATGTACAATTAAAATATGCATTGTCATGCATAAATAAATAATCCGAACGTGCACAATAGGTGTTGTTCGACGATAATTATCGATAATGCACGATGCTCATCAATTCCCTCTGATAATGAAGCTGGGGCATCATTATTTAAATCGTGAAAACCTCCGGTAGAAATGCAAATGAGTGTTCGCAGTAAACAAGGATTACTAGTTGTGAACAAATCCCACTCTAAGACGTAAATTATGTCAGTGAACAATCATGTGGTACTGAAGCCATTTCAGCAGATTAACATGCAAGAAAGCTTCTCTAACTTCGACAATGAAAACTTAACTTTACTACCTATCTCTCTGTAAATACGTTTACGGTCCCGCTTCGTTGTCATTTCGGGTATTTCACCTAAATTAAACCATCTTTTTAACCTCTTAGTATTTGTAAACGGATTTATTTTGACATAATTAGTTAGGGGTCAAAGTTTGCTTAAAGAGAAACAGACAGTTTTTTATGTTAAAAATCGTACAGATGGTTATATGAATATGATTAAAAAAACATTAAACTAACCTTAAAACATACTTTTTCGCCTTTTTAAAAACTGTATGGAGGGAGGTAAATTACAACTAAATCATAAAAGTTGTATGATATAAAAATTTAGCACCTTTTGTGAACTTGATCCAAGTATTTTAACGTATAACCCAAATAACGACAAGGCTATCTCTACAAGAACTGATTCATAAAGTCGCTAGAATTTCTATGACCTTAATTGGTGCTTTAATAAATGCTTCTCAACGAGAATTACTATCTAATCATAGGCGTGCGGTTTTTCTTACGCTTTGTTAGATAATATTAATATATTATTTTTATTCGGTTTAAAAACAATATAGTGGTTTCAGTAATTATTAACTGACTTCTAAAAGAAGGTGATTCTAAATTCAACTTCTATGTATTTTTTATGTATGTACGTCAATTACTCCGGAACGGCGGGATTGATTTAAATGAAATTTTTTGTATTCTGTCGAGGAAGTTGCTGAGGTGATGCCATGTCATTTTGGTCGAAATTGACTCAGTAATATCTAAGATGGCACTTGTAATATGGCGGACAAAAAATTAATTTCGTCCGATTTTCTCCAAAATTAGTGTAGGAAAGTTTTTGGGTTCGCACACGACGAATCTGAAATAATTTTTGAAAAATGCAATATGGCAGATGCAATTTAGAGTCTGGAAATTTTACATTTTGGATTATGCCGGTTTGAGTGTGTGATCTTGAATTAATTTCTTCAAACTGAATATGTTGGATAAAAGATATTGAATTAAAGAAATTACATGTTTCAAGTTCCTTAAATAAAAAATATTTTAACGATTCGATAAAAATAAAGCAAAGAGCTTGACGGGTACGTGTAATAATCTACTATTTAGTTACACATCATGTAGATACTCATCATCCCAAATATAAAATTATTTAATGTTCCCATTTTTTTAGTATGATAAAGCTTTTTCTACATTAGACATATATATATATATATATATATATATATATATATATATGTTATGTCAGATATTCTCTCGAGTGTGATGTGTAATCGAAGGATTTCGGGGAGCCTGTGTATGTGCTGAGTCCCTCTCAGGACTGTAAGGCAGCTGACGTTTCGGTGAAATCTCCTTCACCATTTTTAAAGCTCACTTTATGGCGTCCATGAGCGAACTGACGCCTGCGACTCGCGTGCTGTCAGTCCCGTGTGTACGTCGGACGAGTTCGTAAGAGGCATCACAGACAAGATCGCAAAAATTCTTAGGAGACACAACATTGAAACCATTTTCACCACAGACCATAAAGCAAAAGATCTCTTGCCAACACCGAAAGAAAGAATCCCTCTAGAAAACCAGGAAGTGTACGAAATTCAACAACTTCTTCTGCTCTGGCCCAACACTGGTTAAACACAGAACATAAGATAAATTTCTCAGGAACAAAAATGCTATCGAGATGTGAAAACCTGTCCACAAGAGTTATAAGGGAAGCCATTAAAATTGCAAAGAGGCCCAACAACTTAAATAGCGGAGATGTAACCAGCGAGTGCCTAATACTTGGAAAAATCTGCTTACAAAACATCAATTAGTACCACTTAGTAACGAAACAGATTACAGCTCGGCAACGCAACCCCAAACACTAGCAACAGGGCCGATGACGCGCAGCAGGTCTTGCAACCTGATTGGCCAGAACCATTCGGAAAACGAACGCGTCCAACGTACACATGGGACCAATAGCACGCGAGTCGCAGGCGTCAGTTCGCTCGTGGACGCCATACAGTGAGCTTTGAAAATGGTGAATGAGATTTCACCGAAACGTCAGCTGCCTTACAGTCCTGAGAGGGACTCAGTACATACACGGGATGCCTGAAAACCTTCAATTATATATATATATATATATATATATATATATATATATATATATATATAACTTTTAATATATTTTACATGAAAAGGAAGCTAAAAGAAATTCTGTTTTTGTCAGTTACAATTTTATCATAATTTTTAATCACTTTCATTCAGTTGGAATATCTTTTAAAAAAATTTTGGAATATACGAATTCATAAATCATTCCTAACTATTCAGCTAATTTTAAAATTTTCTCGAATGTGATAAACAACAGAAAAACCTGATAGATCGTATTGAAAGAAACAACTTTTGTGTCAACACCGAACTTACTGAATTTCCAAACTATGCAATAATGCAATACAATCGAAAATTAGCAGAATATTTAAGATTTACTTTGACCCACTCGAGGTGCAATTCATCAATACATACTCGTGTGTGTTTTACATAATTCCAAACAATTAAAAAAATAATAATTCACAACAACAAAAAAATATTTTTTTAGTAAAGCACCAGAAGGTATAAAATAAATCTTTTAACACCAAGATTATTTCGTCATTTTGATGGTTTGAAAAATATCCTTAAATAAATAAATTCATACAAAACGCACTCTCTTATATTTGTAATTATTCAGTCTCTAATTGCCAGCCATTATTTGAAAAAATAAATATATCTACGGTGACAAAAACTGAGAGCTTCTGTCACCACACCATCATTTCATCCCATAATTTTACTTTTATTTACAGATTGTAGACAGTATTGTTTTTATTTATTGGGCTACATCACATTTCAATTAGTATTACTTCCATATAAACAGTTTATTCTTGACGAAATCGAAACGTCGTGTAAGAAAACAAATAAAGATAATGCAAGACTGAGAAATGTCTTCTATTCAAAGAAAATTATGATTTAATGACTTGATTTATAAACTCAAGTGGGCGATTTTTGGGTCAATATTTTCTTTCTCAGAAAAGACAATTATTTATATTTTACGACCTAAACCACTTAATAATTGACTTCAAAAAAGAGGTTATCAGTTGGACGTGTATATATAAGTTTTTTAATTTTTGTTAAAGTATAATTTTCGATGGCAGTGAGAGATTTTGATAAAATTCATGAATAATTGTAGATTCCCGACTTCACTGATGATCTAAATTTACTGTACAGGGTGAGTCAACGATTGGATGAAGTAGGTTTGTGCCTTTTCGGTGAAATTAACAAAGAAACTATATTTATTGTTTGATACAGATTATTTTTACGCAGATTTTAAAAATATTTAGGACTCTACAGGGTGAGCCAAAAAACTAGGACAGCATAAAGTTGTATTTTTTTAAATAGAACACCCTATATACGAATCGTATTTTCGATTTAGCTTATAATTTTAAATCTTTTTTATTAAGGGTTTACTATAACAAAACTTTATAGTTTCTGAGATAATTAAGTTTAAAGAAAAAAGTCACATTTTAAAGCATCAATTCAAGCCTAAATAACATTTTTAATTTTGTGACAAATATATTCAAATTTGGAATTTAGCAAGGCCAAGGACAAGTTAACATAATTTTTACCTAATATTTGCAGTAAAAGCTACAGGGTGTTGAACACATCGGCTCAAATTTGAACAAATTTAAATGAATAAATATCTTTTTTTTAAATGGTATATTTTCATGTTATTTAATAGAGTAATAAAAACCCTAAAAGTTTTGTTCAATATATCCTATACCTATTTATAATAGTTTTTGAGATATTTCAGTTTTTCTTATTTTCCATACTTTTTTACAGAAATAGTCTTCATTATCATAGTAGCCATGGCAAAAACAATATAAAAGAACATTTTTCTGTGTGTCAAATTTATAACCGCAGTCGCTTCTTTTGGTTTTTATGTAGTGTAGTTTGGTTTTTTTTGCATTCATCTTATATTGTAAAATGAATTTTCCAAAGAATGAGTTAATAGATATGATTTATACAATAGGAGAGGCTCAAAAAAATTGCCTTCTTGCTCAAAGAATTTACAAAATGAAGTATCCTGATCGACGCCAGCCTAATACCCATACTTTTCAAAACTTAATGCAAAGATTTGATTCTTCTGGTACTGTTGATTATCCAAAACGTAAAGTGGTTAACAAACCAGTAACTAATGAAGAAAAAGAACTACAAGTATTGTTAAATGTTCAGGAAAATCCTTATATTGGTAGCCGTCAGTTAGCAGCATTATGTGAAACATCACAATCCACCGCTAATCGTACTACCAAGAAATATAGGTATCATCCATATCACATGGAATTACACCAAGAATTGCATGGACAGGATTTTGAAAGTCGTGTAAACTTTTGTCGTACAATAAATGCGGAGATTCAATTAAATCCAAATTTATTATGCAAGGTAATGTTTAGTGATGAAGCTACTTTTAGAAGTAATGGTGCCGTAAATAGACGCAACATGCATTATTATGCCACAGAAAACCCATTTTGGATTAGAGAGGTGCAACATCAAAACCACTGGTCATTAAATGTTTGGTGTGGTATTCATCATAATCGAATTATTGGACCCCACTTTTTTAATGCACCACTAAATGGCCATAGTTACCTGAACTTTCTACAAGAAGAACTACCCCAACTGCTTCAAGGTCTCGATAGGGATGAGCTCGACAGTATGTGGTTCCAGCACGATGGTGCGCCTCCGCATTACTATCGTGAAGTTCGTGCGTTTTTGGACCAACGATATCCGCAAAAATGGATTGGACGTGGGGGTTTCATTGAGTGGCCACCAAGGCCTTACGACATCAACCCATTAGATTTCTTCCTATGGGGTTATATTAAAAATAAAGTGTATCTTAATCCACCAACAACAGTGGAAGATATGCGAAACAGGATTAGGGATACCTGTAGAACAATAACGCCACTAATTTTGTCCAGGGTCCGAGAAAATCTGCAAAAAAGACTAAATTTGTGCATTGCACAAGAGGGTCGTTTATTCGAACACTTATTAAAAAGAAATAATTAATCTCAGTATTTAATAGGTAATTTTTTTGTTTCAATTTAGTATAAAAGTAAATATGTATTTGCCTTGTCGTTATTGTTGTGTTAATTTTTTCACATTATGTTTAATTAAACTATTGCCGTTGTAATATAACGAATAATGTATTTCATCATATTTAACCACATTCTGTTTGTTTCTGTAGTTTCTTTTTATTATTTTACATGGCTACTATGATAATGAAGACTATTTCTGTAAAAAAGTATGGAAAATAAGAAAAACTGAAATATCTCAAAAACTATTATAAATAGGTATAGGATATATTGAACAAAACTTTTAGGGTTTTTATTACTCTATTAAATAACATGAAAATATACAGGGTGTACCATTTAAAAAAAAAAGATATTTATTCATTTAAACTTGTTTAAATTTGAGCCGATGTGTTCAACACCCTGTAGCTTTTATCGCAAATATTAGGTAAAAATTATGTTAACTTGTCCTTGGCCTTGCTAAATTCCAAATTTGAATATATTTGTCAAAAAATTGAAAACAAAACGTTATTTAGGATTGAATTGATGCTTGAAAATGTGACTTTTTTTCTTTAAACTTAATTATCTCAGAAACTATAAAGTTTTGTTATAGTAAACCCTTAATAAAAAAGATTTAAAATTATAAGCTAAATCGAAAATACGATTCGTATATAGGGTGTTCTATTTAAAAAAATACAACTTTATGCTGTCCTAGTTTTTTGGCTCACCCTGTAGAATTCTAAATATTTTTAAAATCTGCGTAAAAATAAATTGTATCAAACAGTAAATATAGTTTCTTTGTTAATTTCACTGAAAAGGCACAAACCTACTTCATCCAATCGTTGACTCACCCTGTAGTATGATTTAATAAGTCTTTATTATTTCATTAAATTATACAAGTCGGTTCAAATCTTAGAACCAATAAGATAAAACGCTGGGTACCCCTTTAGGGTACTGTATCTCCGTCAGGCGCGGATCCAAGGGGGGGCGGTGGGGGCAATGCCCCCCCCCCCAAGAGCTTTGAGTTCAGGAAAATAGACCCGATTTTGCTTCTTATAATATAGTTTATTCAAGAAGTAGAGAGTGTAATAAATAATTTCTTAATAATTCACATACATTACAAAATATAGATAATTTTGACATATATAACACAAATCACAACTGTATTTTTCTTATTTTTATATTTGGCATAGAAACCGTTTTAGGCATATTCAGACTAAAACATAGCCTTATTCTCTCAAAAAATTTTCAGTTATAATTTAAATACTTACAAAATACCCATTGTTAGAAATACAAGAAGTTAAACATATATAAAAAAATAAATTCGTTCATATAATATTAAATTTTTTTGGGGCTATCGATCATTTTATTATTAATTAAAAACATTTTTAGGACATTTGACTTCTCAGTTTATTTATTTCTTAAACCATCTGCAAAATACAGTTAAACACTAAACAGGGATTTAAATGTCATTAATTTTCATATGCTACAGTTAAAATTAGACCTACTTATTTTTATTTCTATTGCAATGATATCTTAATTTAATTTACTTTATTATATGGAAATCCGATAGCCCCAAAAAAATAAAATAAACATGTTAATTCTACACGCTTAAGAAAAAGACACAAATACAATAATAAAAAAATTACGGATAATTGGAATTAAATATATATAAAATTAAAGAGTGGGACACACTAAAATAAAAATATATATAAACAACATTAAACAATAAAATATAACAAAGAATTTAAATAATAAATTGAATTTACACTGGTAAACATTACGTATCTAATTCGTAATCAAAGTCAGTGAAGCTATCTTCGCTCAAATTAATTATAATTGGTTCCTATATCTCACCGATCATGAGATCGAGTTTCCACGTTTTGTTTTATTGTTTTATTATATGGATTTATCCCAATTTTCCGCAGTAACCTTATTCAAAAAAAATCTTTCAAAAGTTCAGTTAAGTTACTAGTTTTCTAAGTTGTTATTTCTAGCAACTCTACCTTTTATTTGAGAGACATATTTCCTTCTCCAAGGGGCAGTTTCCGGACGATCTATAAGAACAGATTTCCTATCTGGTTTTTCCCAGCAAAAATTAAGTTCTCTGATCAATTTCCAGAGCTCAGTTCTTTTAATTTCAAGTAAATCTCGATCTGTATTGATTTTAGTTAGAATTTTGTCTACGGTTGAGATCTGCTTCTCATAATAAAATGTATGTACAACTCCTTTTGTTGCAGTTTTCATCTCTTCTTCCAACAAGGTTAATCGTCTGCCTGTGATCGAATGTGGCTTGGGAGTATTGATAATTCCAGTCGTTTTTACTCCTTCAGTATTCGGTACATAGTAGATTTTTCCAACTCCTGTCATGTTGGAACACATCTCAACAGAGCTTTCAACATTATTATCTAGATACTGATATCTTAAGGCATCATAAACATTCATCGTAATACATTTTTCGTTGAGGAAAAAATGCCTTGGTTTTACGATTTTGGCATAAACATATCTTTTGGGTATCTCACTAATCTCAAATAATATATAAAAACAAGCGCAAACAAGATAAATTACTAAGAATACACTGTAAAGTGTACTTTGCTCACTGACAGAAATTAAATTGAACTATCAGAAATTTTATTGTTGCCGTAAATTTATAAAACTTATAATATTTAAATATAATTAGATTCACGGCACTGCTCAGTTACCTGCGGCAATAGAGCAGGTACGTTGGAGGTTTCGGTAATAGTTTTATTACTCTCTCTAGTTCTTGAATAGAGTATAGGAATGTGTATGCTTGCGATGCCCCCCCCACCTTCCAAGAGCTTTGAGTTCAGGAAAATAGGACTGATTCTGTCTTTTATATTAGAAATGTGTATGCTGCTGCCCCCCCCCCCTTTGACAACTTGTTTTTCTTGCGATAGCCGCCTTCCAAGAGCTTTAAGTTCAGAAAAATAGACTCGACCCTGCCTTTTACACTAGAAATGGGAATGTTTCCGGTGTCTCCCCCCCCCCTCCGTCGACAACTTGCTTTGGTTTGCGATACTGTACTTTTGTGATATCACCGCCGCCCCCCCCCCAAGGAGAGAGGCTGGATCCGCCCCTGATCTCCGTTAAGGGGGACTCTGGGAATTTTTTTCTATGAGAAAGTAGGGTTATTTTCACTTCCACTGGATTCTCCCGAGAAATCAGGAGGTACTTATCTGACATTCTGTATATTATATTGTAGCATTTCTGTCGAAGATAATAATATTGGCTCGTATAATTTCCCCGAGCAAGAAAAACGCAGAATAAGTGAATATGCTTTGTTACCCTATTATAAGGCAATATATAACGTTATGCTACGGTGGCAAAATTTCCATATAGCCGAATTCAACCCCTGTCAATCATTCGGATACGCTTAAGGGCAAATGCTTTTAAATATGTTTGCCTGAAATTGTTTTTATTTAGAATTTAAAGTGGATGTTTTTGTATGACATGATGGATGCGTGTTCCAAACCTGGTTTTCTTGTTATTTGGCTTTTTGATTTGAATTTTAAAACAATTCTCCTGAGGATATGGAGGAATTGTTCACGTGTCATAACGAAATTTATTGCCGAAGCGCTTCTTTTTTTTTCAGAAAATATATTTCTTATTTTCATTGTCGCGATAAAAACAACTATTAATTAAGACATCGGTACTTTATGTTATCGAACGATGATGAAGCACAATCAAGAAAGCTATTAAAATAGAAGTATATACGTCTCCAATAAAGACATTAATGGATCCTGACAAATTAATGGAATTATACCTTCCAGAAAATTATTATTGGTTTATGTTTCACTCCGTCTTCTTTCATAACAAAGGATCTGGCTGCCACTAGCAAGATATATAGCTTACGTAAGATGATTTTTATGCTTCTATTAAGTTTTAGCCAATTATTATTTTCATTAATATAATTATCAATTTTATGAACACTAAAATCCTATGCCACGCCGTTCATGATAACTATTTTGGAGGTTGTTGAAAATAACAATTTTTTTCTCAAAAATATGGGACTCCATTTGTTTATAAACCTTTTAAATAGACTTCAAATAGTATAATCTATTTCTCCTCTATACAGGGTGATTCAAAAATCGATCACGAAACTTAAGGGGGTGATTCTACTTGACAAAATAAGGGTAGAGCTTCATATAATTTTTTTTCAAAATGTCATTCGTTTTCGAGTTACAAGCCGTCCAAGTTCAAGTTTTTATTTTTTGTTTTTTGAATTACTCGCTTACAGGAAAACCGATTTGACTAATATTTGAAAGATAGGCTAAGTCTTCTGCGCTTCATCATTTTAGTAACAATTCACATTGATTGTTTGCCGCTAGAGGGCACTTTACCTACATTGAAAATTGTTTTTTTGTCATAATTTTTTAGTGTTGACAGCTACAGTAGTTTTTGGCATAATTTCTGAAAGACTGATGCCAGGCCTTTAAAAAAGGTGCTCTTTATTTACATCGCTAAACCCAACGGTTTAGACGTAAATCACCCTTAAAAATTAAGTGGTAAATTTACTTTTCTCATTTCATTACCACCAGCTACCAGGTAAATAGCTATCAAAGTATACTAGAGCTGTCAGTTTAACATCAAATAAATTCGCTTTTTAAACTATTTAATTTATAATCTTAAAATAACTAATAATGGCTAATCAGTAAATATTTATATTATGGATTATTGCGATATACATTTAATTGATAAAAATTAATGAAACAGTACTAAACAAACTAAAAAAGATTCTCAAAATGTCCCCCATTTTCTTCCATACATTTCCTAACACTCTTCAAAAAATGTCGCCTAACTCGATGAAAAATTTCTGGTGTTTCTTTAATAATTTGGCACTTTTCGATTATCCTGAAGCGAAGATCCTCGACGTTGATTACTGGAATATCGTACACCAATTGTTTCAAATGACCCCAAAAGAAAAAATCCATAGGATTAAGGTCTGGTGACCTCGCTGCCCATGCCAATGGTCCACTTCGTCCTATCCATCGCTCAGGATACGTTGCATTCAAATACTGTCGGACACGTATACTAAAGTGGGGCGGAGCTCCGTCTTGGAGGATCCACATGTTGGCCCTTACTTCCAATGGCACATCTTCCAGATACAATGGGAGACGATTTTGGATAAAATCTAAGTATACGTCACCAGTTAATGGGCCATCAAAGAAATGAGGACCAATAAGGTAATCTCCTATTATCCCTGCCCACACATTTAGTGAAAATCTACGCTGATGTTTCGTTTCTACCACATTGTTTGGGTTCTCGTAAGCATATGTGTGGATGTTGTGTAGATTTGTTATGCCATCACGAGTGAAACCAGCTTCGTCAGTGAATAATATGACGCCAATTAATCGATTATCGTGTTCATACTTAGCTAGGATCTGATTGCACATTTCCAACCGTCTCGGCCGATCATCGTCATAAAGAGCCTGCACCTTTTTTGAATGAAACGGGTAGAGTTGTTCTTCTCTTAGTATCCTCCATGAACTAGCCTGACAGAGCCGCACTTCATTCCCAATTTTTCTAGTACTAATACCTGGATTATCTTCAATAATTTCAAGCACTCTTTCTTCTTGTTGCACGTTTCTAGCAGTTCTAGGTCTTCCCCTATTTCCATTATAACTTTTAAAGGAACCACATTCCGCAAGCCTCCTGTGCACACTGGAAAATGTTTGAGCATGAGGGATATTTCTTTCCGGATAACTCTCCATATAATATCTTCTTGCCAACTCTGCATTACCATTTGCTTTTCCATAACAAAAATGGATATCACAATATTCGATATTTGAATATTGGTGATTAGCCATTATTAGTTATTTTAAGATTATAAATTAAATAGTTTAAAAAGCGAATTTATTTGATGTTAAACTGACAGCTCTAGTATACTTTGATAGCTATTTACCTGGTAGCTGGTGGTAATGAAATGAGAAAAGTAAATTTACCACTTAATTTTTAAGGGTGATTTACGTCTAAACCGTTGGGTTTAGCGATGTAAATAAAGAGCACCTTTTTTAAAGGCCTGGCATCAGTCTTTCAGAAATTATGCCAAAAACTACTGTAGCTGTCAACACTAAAAAATTATGACAAAAAAACAATTTTCAATGTAGGTAAAGTGCCCTCTAGCGGCAAACAATCAATGTGAATTGTTACTAAAATGATGAAGCGCAGAAGACTTAGCCTATCTTTCAAATATTAGTCAAATCGGTTTTCCTGTAAGCGAGTAATTCAAATTCAAAAAATAAAAACTTGAACTTGGACGGCTTGTAACTCGAAAACGAATGACATTTTGAAAAAAAATTATATGAAGCTCTACCCTTATTTTGTCAAGTAGAATCACCCCCTTAAGTTTCGTGATCGATTTTTGAATCACCCTGTATAAATTGAAGCGCATTTTCCTAAGAAAAACGTCACTTTTTCAAAAATTTGAAAAAGTTAATTAGAAGCCGACATATTGCAAAATTAGTACGCTCGGGTGAGTATAGATGGGCTATGAGGAAATTATAATTTTGAACTAACTTTGCAATATCTCGGCTTCTAATATACTTTTTACAATTTTCAAAAATTAAGATCTTTTTTTATTAATTTTAATACACAGTGGCATAGGTTTGAGGTCAATAATATATTATTATAGTGTTATAAACATTTTCATACCCAATTTCTTGACCATTTCACGGGAACATACCCTCAATATACATATTCACCGAATCAAAATACATAAAAGTAACTTTGGTATATTCAAACTTTATGATCGGTTACGAAATCTAATTTTCTTGGGCGACGGGAACACATTTCTATTTTTATTATAAAATCTAATTATTGTCTATACTGTACTTCGAGTTAATTTACAGTTTTCTTTATTTCTCTTTAAGATATCCGCCGACTTCTCAATCTGGTAATTAAACGTTCAATATCTATTGAAATTTTTATTTCTGTCACAAGTTTAAAGATTTAATTGACAATAACACAGCATGATGTGAAATTTGTACATTTAATAAGAATTTGTTGTGGATTTTGGGTAGCTGAATTCACATCAGGCACCATGGCTCCATCACATCAGGTTTTTTTTTTAAGTATCCTAACCGAAAATCCAAAAAAACGAGATTTTAGTCTATATTTGAGGTTATGTATCATCGCGACGTTTTTTTTTCTCAAAAAACTATACATAACATCTTAAAGTATTACTCTTTCAAATAATGATGAGTTTACTTAATCTTTCTTTTTCTTCGAGATATTCAATTTTGAAAATTTCAAATTGCATGAATTTTCCAAGTTTTGAAAACTTTCACCTTTTGTGACCGATAAACTTTTAAGAGATAATTCTGATAAACCATGAATGTTTTAGGGCTACTAAAGCATCGCTCAATCCAAATTTATCAAAATTTTTTCAAAATAAATTTGTTTAAACAATTTGTTTAAATAAATTAATGCAAAATTCATTATTTTTTAAATAAAAGCTTTCATTGCATTTTACAAAAAGGGGTCGTTATCGTTATTACGATATATTTTGTTATAAATAAAGTCAGGGACGGATCCAGCACCGCGGGGTCTGCGGGGTCGTTATCGACGCCACTGCACACAAGTCCACGATACACAGAGCAATGACTATTCCTTTAACAGACGCAGATAAAAAAAAAGAACTTATTGCAGATTAACAAAATAAATAATACACAAAAACAAACTACGCTCAAGCGAATATATCCACCCAACATAAATAAAAATAACACTAAATACACCACCCTTAAGTATTTTGGACCTATTTCAGACAAAAGAGCTAATGTCTAAAAAAACAGCATTCAAATAGTCATAAAAACTATCACGCATGTTTGATGGCAAAGACAAAATTTCCTCTTTACAAAAGTTTAGAGTTTATAGACTAAATTATTCGGATTACAATAGTTGTTACGTGAGACAAACGGGGAGAAATTTCGATACAAGATTTAAAGAACACAAAACTGCATTTTTATTAAAAAGACATAATCGAAATTTTGCTAACCTTGTCATAGAAACATGCCACAGTTTCCCAGATGTAAACAATATTCAAATTTTGCATACTATACCCAAAAGTAAAAAATTTAATATTTTAGAGGCTCTAGAAATTGATAAGTGCAATAAGACCAATACAATTAACCTTTTTAATGATTTTCCGTTGTTCGATGTTCTGCCTTTAGTACCTAGAGAGTAATAATAAAATATGTGCGAATTAAAAAAGTCCTATAAAATAATGTAATCCGTAGTTTTTAAGGCATTGCGTTTGAGAATGTAACAATGTTACAAAACCGCGGTCACGCCAGTTTAATAATAAAAGTGATAAATCTAATAAAGTAAATTTTGTTTTATTAATTATTTACAATATACTATCACAAAGTACGAGATTACTGGAGCAAGCAATTTTTTTGTTCATATTTATTAATTAATCATTTATCAAAAAAAAATCGTAATTAAAAAATTAAAAATTTTATTGTGCACCTTATAACTCAAATTTGAATTCAATGGAGAACATTGAGATCAGTTAAAACCAAGAACTTGACATATAAAACTGGACTGCTCGTGTTCCATATCTCCCTTATAAAAAAAATGACCCCACCATGCTCCGTGCCATTTGGTGCAAATAATTGCTTTGGCAACAATGAATTCTCTAAGTTTTTATGATATTGGTGAAAGTGTATTTTGACATTGACTAAATACTTTTCATTTTGACAAAAATTTATTTTTGATTTTGCTGTTTTATGGATTTTATCACATTTTATGTAACGTTTTCCTGAAAATTTCAAACAGGAATGTGAACTTTAAGGTTTTTTTTTGGATTTTAAAAAATGTGATTCTTCATCGTAAGACGTGCAAATACCTCATCTGGTAAATTGGAATTTATTTAATTGGTAAGTTATAAAGCATTCAATAATAATTATATAAAATTTTACCTTAGAATCAAATTGTAAATCTAAAGGTAACAAGTTTAATCTTATGGATATGATATATGATAATTATTAAATGCTATCAATATTTTAGTTTTCTAAGAGAAAAGAATCTTCAAATTCAAGAGCTGAAATTGGTCATGATCATAATTCTTTTATACACTAGAAGAGTAACTCTGTTCAGAGCATTTTTCTAGAAATTGTTTTATACAAGAAGATGAGCAAAAAGTCTGTGTTGAGCTTCTTACAAATAAACTGCCTGAAAAAAACTACGAAGCACTGTTGATGTAAACATCTTGAAGCAACTAAACTTGGACTTAATAACATACACTAGCTCTACAAAAAAAAGTCCTGAATTAGGTGTGCATTAACCAACGACAATATCGTTTTACCATAAAGTTAATGTTCTGCTGACATATAAAGCTGAATATCGAAACTGGTATGGTGTTAAAATTTAAAATGATTATACGTTTAAAAACCAATATGCCATATTAAAATAGAAATAAATGATTGCATATAATATGAAATTTTTCAATATTGTTAAGGATGTTTGGAAATTACATAAATTTTACTTTTGTGTATTTGTTTTGTCTAAAAATAAAATAATAACCTTTTGTTTGGATATGTTATTAATTAATAAAACAAAAATTCTTGATTTTAGCTCAGATAGGAAATTTGTGTCATGAAAATCCTTTGTCAAAGTAGTGAGAAGCTGCGATTGATTACAATTTCAAAAATTCAACTCTAGGAAAGGTCAATTCCAGATCCTTAGACAGTTAAGTAAATTGAAAGTTTGACCTAGTATAAAAATTAAAAGTTGCTAGTAAATCTTTATGTATATATTTAGATTAAAAATGATTGTATTAATGTAAGAATTCTCTTGTATTTACAAGCTTCTTTATATTTAAAGTATCTTAATAAATATTGTTTTGTTTACAATTAAATATAAACTGTTTTAACATTATCCCCTTTAGAGTTTAATTTTTTTTATATAAAAATGGTTTAGTACATAATGTTACTTTACTTCATTTAAATTAAAGCTCCGTTTTTATGAAGGAAATGTCAACATTATTATGAATGTTGTTAACCCTATATAAATACCTAACATATCAGTTCCCTAAAAGCATCGAGGAGAAAATAATTTTAACAAAGACCTAATCGAAGCTTTTTTTAAATAATGAAACTATCTTACTTTGCAATAGATTATGTGGACATTTCGATACCTTACATTAAACAATATACTATATTAATTCATGACATAAAATTTTTAAAAATAAATGCCTTAATACTTTTTTTCGTTAACTTCTTATACTCTACGTCCGAAAAAGGATGTTTCTAAAACAGATATTTCAAAAAAAAATTAGTCTGGATTTGTTTTTGGCTCATATTTCACATTTTAGCTATTTTACTAAATAACAGTTTTATTGTAAAAAATAAAATAGGTAAACAGTCATAGAAAAAGCATTTTCATTTATTTATAACAACTGACATTTCATGCTTGTTATCTAAAAATATAAAATTATTACATATTTACGCTGTTCCAAACAAGTTAAAAAAATTTGCTTTATTGGAGTTGCTTTAAACAGAAAAATTATAATTTTGAGGAAACTAAAAGTAGAAATTCAAGTTAAATATTGTTTTACAGAAACAATTATCCTGGGCTGCGATTCTATAAGAGTAAAGGGAAAGACGATGTCATAATAAGGATCTTCTATCTTTGTTCAGTCTGTATTAACACATAAGTATATCACTGTCCTAAAAGAGATAAGAAGAGAGAATGTCAAAAAAAATGCTTACAGAATCGGAGCTCTGGTCTTTTTTATTGAATATACTCGATTAACTTGTCACGTAAAACAAGGAGGAGCGATTTATTGTTTTAGATATAGTATAGAAAGAGATAGTTATTGTCTAAACCTGTTAGTTAGAATAATAGAATTGACATTCATTCACGCCAATGTAAGAAACTATTAGGGAATTCAATGTTGCCATACAAATCATTGCACCGAATGGCGACCAATAAGGGGGGATCAAAAATTATTTTCATGAGCAGTCCAGTTTTATATCTCAAGTTCGTGGTTAAAACGCTGCATACGGCGAATATGTACTGTTCCAAGGACAAGAGAAGAGGTTCGTTCGATCTGCCGTAAAACATTAATAGAACGCAATACATCAAAAATACGTTCAAACTCAAACAGAAATTAAAGCTAGAGAATACATGTTCCTATCTATGCTCTCTATATTATTTTCATAATTTTTGAAATCTTATCATTTGTTTTTAACTACTTGAAGATTACAACTGAAAACATTTCTAAAATAATTGCATAAAAGGGAAATTGAACCCCTTAAAATATATTTTGACTTTTATTGGTGATAGGATAATAGATGAAAAGCAGTGACACATGCCACCCTTAAACGGGCCTTGTGTAAAAGCGTCTACCAGGAAGTTCTACCGCAAACTAGCATTAGTAATGCATGTCTGTCTATAATAGCTGCTTGGCTGGTGCGTGATGCGATGGGGTTACAATATAAGTAAAAAATTCAATTCCGCCCTTGCTTGTCAAATCACTGTGGTGTAAACAAATCGTATTGATACAATTTGAAGTTTAAATTCGAGGGTAAACGTAGGCACATGTACCGCGCGCTTTTTAAAATTTGCTTGCAAGGAAATGCCATTTGATGACCATTGTACCGCCTGTCGCTACATCTGCCAGGATATCCGACGACTTTCAATTAAATTATTCGTTTAATTTTAAAATCTCAGACACGGAGGATTCGAATGTCTGAACGATTTCGCATTTTCTATTATACTCCCCCCTCGCTGAAATTCGCTCAACCGCAAACGATATTTTCGAGGCATTAGATTTATAAGCTCGTATGTCACGACAAACATATTTTTGCTCCGTATTTCAACGAAAATTTAAATCTATTCCTTATGTATTCGAAGTTACTTTTTCCTGCCAAACGGGAATATAAAAGAACTAGTAGGAACAGTGGAGCAATTCACTAAAAATGGAAAATTATCGATATTTAAAATCAGATCATGTCTAACGCAATCCAAGACATAATTTTATACCGATATTAAGGTTGCAGTAACTATAGACTTCTCTACAATTATTTGATTCCGTATTTAGAAACCCCGCACAATCTGCACCCCTCACAGAAAAAAAAATTATATTTGACCCCTAAACTAACAGACCTAAAATAAGGCGATAATTATCCTTATTTTTCGTAAGTAAGACTAACGTAAGACTAACCTGGACTAACCTGAACTCATCTGAACTAACACACCTAAAATAGAATGATAATTATCCTTATTTTTCGTAAGTAAGACAACTAAGTAAGAAATATTTGATGACATATTTAATTTCATTCTTAATGAATTTTTTTTTTATGAACCAATGGATCAAGTGCCATTATATAAAGTTCAGACTGCGGAATTTGATTCAGTATTTATTTATGTCTGTTTAATTTTAAAAATGAAAAGTTTCAACAGGTGACAATGTCACAGTGCCATGACACTATGTCATTTTGTCTCAAAACATTTTTTTTTATTATATTTTACTCCTAATATTCTTTCTTTTTCCATATTATTTATTTGGACGTCTGGCAACAGTGCAACAGGGCAACAGCTTAACACTCGCGGAGTTTCCATAATCGGCAACATAGGACAGTGCCATTTATTGCTATGGCACAGTGGAAAGACGAAGATCTAACGGGGCTTCTATGTGAGCAAGAAAGATCGAACTATGTATTAAAATTTTCCGTATGTAGTTATGTCAGGCATTAAATAAATGGAATACTATTAAATAAATCGAACAAAGAACCCACTTGAGACCGACGTTCATGCTTGTTTTCTTTGTGTATTTTAGTTTTAGTTATTTCTGGGGTATCTACCAAGTTATTAATATAATATTTATTTTTCTACATATGTATGTGTTTTTGTTTTTTAATAAAAGTCGTTTCATTACCCGCTATTATTACAAAACTAGTTATTATTTTAATGACCTTTTTTAGTGCTCTCTCTCGCTTTAAAGGAAATACAGTGAATGAATCAGGACGATGAAGTTTTTAGCTTTTCTATGCTTAGTAAAATAAACATAAAACACCATTAAATTTTTCTTACCGTGACTATAGGAGAGGGAATTGTTGTTTTACGTGTTTTATACTGATCCTATATTGTGTTCCACGTATTGGTATTAGTTGTCTAAACAGTCACAAGCCACTAATAGTTTCTAACCTACTTTTAATAAAACCTTTCATAATGAAAAGTTACTATTAAATCGATCAGTCTAAAAGGAAGGTATCCCAACTTGACGCCTCTGGTTTCAATAATTTTTTGATATGTTGTAGACCACGATGAAATAAAAGACAAGGGACTTATCTACGGAAAAACAGTTTTAAGAGGTGAAGTCTGCCTTCAAAGTTCACCCTCCACAAGCGGGTTTTTCATCTCAGGTTCTAATTGGAATTTTGGAATGAAACAAACTGAGTATTATATCTGATGTTGATGGGGAACTAACTGATTTAGTTTCGATCATAAAGGTTGCACCCCCAATTTTTTACGTTGAAAAATCTACTTCTTATGTGTATCTATTTGTACAGAAAGAAATCAAAATGAGCTAAAGAAAATTAGAAAAAATGACTATATTCGTTAATTTAATACAGAATTAAAGGTGATCACTTCTAGATTATTTCCTTAAATCATCCTTAAGCGAAAAATTACACACACACACCCCCCCCCCCTCCAAAAAAAAGGTTTCTAAGTATACTTCAGCTTCTCACTAATATTTTGGAAATAATCAAATTGCATGTTTTTTTTAACGCAAAACCAAACTATCTGTTGAAATTTGAACCATAAGTGTTGCAAACCTTTACAGTCAAAATTGCTTCTGCCAGTTTACTTTTCGCATTTAAAGTAATATATTATTTGGTTATTGGCAAAATATCAATTAGAACCTGAAGCACATTAAGGCAGGTTTTTGGGAATGAACTTTCCGTTCACGGGCGGTTACAAAAAATTATCTTGAAAAGGTCAACTTCATTTTTGTATTCATTCGGCTAAAATACTTGTTCAAAGCATTTAGAGTTCATTTTGACTTTTTTTTAATTGAAATAAACACAATAGAGTTTGAATTTTTAAAATAAAAAAGAAAAGGTTGCAACCCCCAAATTGCATCAGATATTTTAGTTTTGCGTTAAAAGTAACAGAAGCTGAAGCATACTGAGAAATCTTTTAAGGGAATAATTTTTCGTTTAAGGGTGGTTTAAGAACATAATCTAGAAGTGGGCACTTTTATTTTTGTATTCAATTAATGAATTTACTTTTTTTAATTTTCTTTAGCTCATTTTGTTTTTATTTTATCCAAATTAACACAAAGAAGTAGATTTTTCATTGTAAAAAATAGGTGTGCAACCTTTATGGTCGAAACTGCATCAGTTAGTTCCACATCAACGTCAGAATTAATAAGCAAGTTGTTTTATTGCAAAATTCTAATTGGAACCTGAGATACATTGGAAAATTCACTTTCAAGGTGAACTTTGGAGCCAGATATCTTCCCCTTAAGATGTTTTTCCGCAGGGAAAAAGATCTCTTATTTTTTATTTCATCGTGGTCTACAACATATCAAAAGATTACTAAAATCGGAGGCGTCTATTTGGAATACCTTCATTGTAAGGAGACTCTTCAAAATAATTTAAAAAAAACTTCAATACAATATGCTAAAATCGGTATAAAGGTAACATTTTAAAAAGCCTAAACAGCTCTATACTGTAGTTCAAAAGTTGGTAGTCAGTAAAATAAAATGTTGGGGAGTGATAATAAGACTATTAAAAAACATTCATGGAGGCTAAATTTTAAGTAAAAATTTGGACTGATAAAAAATGTTATTATTAACTTGTAAAACATATAATATGTAATAAAATATAAGTAAAAATAAAGTTCAAACACTTTTTCACGAGGACCAACACTGGGATCCCTTAAGGAAGGTTTTAAACTATGATAAAAGAGAACCTAGCAATGTCGGGCACAGCCGCGGGCATAAGTTAGTACTAAAATAAATTAACATGGCAGATAGAAGATCAGTGACCTTGTAGTGTAATATCTGGTATCGAAGTTGTAATATATCATTTTCAAATAACATATATTTCTTACCATTGATGGGTATAATAATAAATGGTAGGTAATTTGTTAAATATATTATGGTATATTAAGAAGGTAATGTATGGTAATAAAATGTAAATCAACTCGGAAACTCGTAAATATAAAATTTGCAAGTCTGCTCTGAAGAACGCAATCTGCACAGTCGAACAAAATTTCTTTGTTACTGGCACACAGAACTAACGGGGCAATAAAATCTACTCCAAACTTTAATAAAATGGGAATCAGTCAACTTTATTATAGCCGCAAATAAAAAAGACATATCCATAAATATGACAGCAAAATAAATAAGAAAAATGTTATTAAATACAGGGAGATCGTACTGACGCCTGCTTTGCGCAAAATATAAACGGGAAGTACATTTTATGCGTCTCTATACGGAGCTAAAATAAATTTTCCCAAATAAAATCTGTCAATAGAATAGATGGCACATAAATATTTTATAAGGGGTTATGAAAATTTTCCAGGTTTTTTTCAGGTCCTCGAAGTTTACGCATCAATCTTGCCGAAGAAAATTAATGGCCCTTTTTGCTTCCAAAAGTTTCGTTATATTTTCTACCGGTCTTCTGTCCCTTTTTTATTGTTTTTAATTGAGTCGGTAATAGTATGTTGAAATTTCATCAAACCAAATTAATTAAAACCGATTTTAGGAGTTGATAACACTGGTTTTCTAGGTGCCATTTGACATATATTGTAAAGTTTGATATTTTAGATAGTAATCGTACTCAGAACGTTTTGTCATATGGGAGCTATCTGTGGACAGTAAATTATAAATTTCATATCGACAAAAAATGTTCCAACATGACAGGAGTTGGAAAATCTACTATGTACCGAATACTGAACGAGAAAAAAACGACTGGAATTGTTAGTACTCCCAAGTTACATTCGATCACAGGCAGACGAAAAACCTCGTTGGAAGAAGAGATGTAAACTGCAATAAAGGGAGTTGTACATACCTCTTATTATGAGAAGCAGATCCCAACCGTCGACAAAATTCTAACTAAAATCAATGAAGATCGGGATTTACCTGAAATTAAAAGAACTGAGCTCTGGAAATTGCTCAGAGAACTTAATTTTTGCTGGGAAAAACCAAATAGGAAATCTGTTTTTATAGATCGTCCGGAAAATGTCCCTTGCCGAAGGAAATATCTCTCTCAAGTAAAAGGTAGAACTGCTAGAAATAACACCACTTCCAAAATTAGTAATTTAACAGAACTTTTGAAAGATTTTTTGGAATAAAGTTACTGCAGAAAATTGGGAGAAATTCATATAATAAAAGAATAAAAGAAAATGTGGAAACTCGATCTCATGATCCGTGAGATAGAGGAACCAGTTATAATTAATTTGGGCGAAGATAGCTTCAGTGACTTGGATTACGAATTAGATACGTAATGTTTACCAGCGTAAACACAATTTATTATTTAAATATTTTTAACATAAAAAAATTAATTACATTTGAATCCCTTTTTAGTTTTTAATTGTAATTCTGCAGATGGTTTAAGAAATAAATAAACTGAAACGTCAAATGGCCTAAAAATGTTTTTAATTAATAATAAAATGACCGATAGCCCAAAAAAGTTTTCACGTTATATGGACGAATTTATTTTTTTATATATGTTTAACTTCTTGTATTTTTGACAATGGGTATTTTGTAAGTATTTAAATTATAACTTAGAATAGGCTACGTTTTATTCTGAAAGTGCCTAAAACGGTTTCTATGCCAAAATTAAAAATAATTAGTTTTTACTTTTTTGGGTTTCGGTCATATTATTACTTTATAAAGATAATTAACACATGTTTTTTTCTGAATCTAATAGGGCAATAAAATTGCAGATGGTCCAGAAACTTTCAAACCCTTTGGTAGTACTCTGTCAAAAGCACAACAAACCAGATGTGAAAAAAAAATGCATCAAAAAATAATAGTTTTCTATATTTATATTTATATTAAATAAGAAGTGTTTAATTATATTGTATTAAAGTAATAAAATAGTTAAATGTAAGTTGTTCAAGTGAACCACCTGTTAACATTAGGTAAGAAAGTAAAATTTTCAGTTTATATAGCATAAATTTACATATTCCTTTTCATATTTACAGTAATTCTCTGAAGATGGTTTAATCAATAAAATAAACCGAAACGTCAGAAAAAAACATGTGTTAATTTTTTTTATAAAGTAATAATATGACCGAAACCCAAAAAAGTAAAAACTGATTAATAACTACATGGTCAACAAATAGAAACAAAATTAAAAATAATAAAAATACACTTGTGATTTGTGTTAAACTTTTTATTTTAAGTTTATTACCGAAATAATATCCTATGCCATAAATACTTAGTGATAAAATAAACCTCTTTCCGACGCCTATGACAAGGATTAAAATCTTTTTTAACACTTCACACATCCAAATATCTATTGTTATCCAACCCAAATGGCCCATTATTATAGACCGGTATTTTTGATTATAAAATTTCTAATCCATTCCTATGAAAAATATATATGTCTAACAGATTTTGCGAAGACACCGGACTAAAGAACACAGGTATTTTGCGAAGAAAAAAAAGCGTAAAAAAAGATTTATTACTCTCTCTAGTTCTTGAATAAACTATAGTATAAGAGGCAAAATCGGGTCTATTTTCCTGAACTCAAAGCTCTCGGGGGGGGGGGGGGGAATCGCCCCCCCCCCTTGGATCCGCGTCTACTAAGGATCCAATTGAGTCGATTCAGAGCACATTTTGTTGCTATTTTTATTTTCTACAATTCATCTCTATACACTATGGAGATTGCTTCATTGGTTTTAATTTTTTAAGCAAAAAATGCAGTTATTTGGTTTTAATTGTTTATAACAAATTATTGGATTATGGCAGAGAGTGGAAAACATAACAAAATGTCACCACGGTTTTTTTGAGTGTGATGGCATAGTAAGTATCCTGATAGTATTTTTGTCATAGAATCGTTTTTGCTCTATTGATTGGCCTACACGGATTTGAAGAGCAACAGCGGTAGATAAAGTCAGACGAAGACCAGCAAAATTTCATGAATTTTGAACTTTATTTTTTAAATTTACTGCCAACTCTGTGTTGTCCGTTCTCAAATCCAATTTAGATTTAAAATAATCCTTGGCTTCCCCTGAAAATTTTATTATCCAATCTTGTTATTTTTAGAGTTAAAACTTTAATCGTCAATCGATCGTACGTGCCCCGATCGTATCAATAAATGAAGTAGGTAAATTTTTAATTCGGTTTATGCAGAGACGCATAATGTTGTTTCACTAAATCGGTCTATTAACTGGATTTTACGATTTAATCGCCATAAAATTAAATGAATTTTCAGGGTGATTAAAAACTAAAATTAGGATTTAATAAATAACCCCGAATAAATCGCTGTGTCTGCATTTTCGTTTGCTAGAAATTCGTCATTATTGGGACATGTCTCGTTCTGCATACGAATTTTATTTTTTCGTTTTTATTATATAATATTTTGAAAATAAAATACGTTATTAGTTTTTATTATAAATGCTATGCAAAGGAAGGTACACATCATAGAGTCGACAGAGAAGCTATAAAATTATTGTTTACTGCGTCGGGGCTGCTTTTACACATATAGAAACAGCTTGCACTTGGGTATTTGATTTATTTTTTTGAGCATATTTCTGCCTGATTTATGGTCTTAATGTATAGCGGTCGGGTATGTTTGCAGTACTCCAGGTTCTATGTACAGGGTGGTAAATAAAAAAAAAATCATGATTGGGATGTTTTTAAGAATACATAAATTTCTTGTGAAATTTTTGAAGAATCACTCTCAATCAGTTTAAAAAATTCAACAATTAGATATTTTCGGATTTGATGACTATAAATCCGGGAGCACCAAATAAACATGGTATTTAATATTTATGTTAAAATAATTTTTATAATTATTATTCCATACGTTCTCGCCGAATACATATATACATCATCCGGCGGGAGGTTGGCCTAGCCGCGTTCAGTGTTGCATACTTCCTTCCGATCTGTCAAAGGACAGATGCACCGATATGCACCTATTTGTGCAAAGGCACAAATAGGTGCACGACGGTACCCTAATGAGTCTAATACGAGACGAAACATGTAAGTTTTGACTTTCTTCTCGGTAAGGTGGTACAGGTAGGACATCATCTCGGTGGTGGTGGAATAGGATAAATTGTGTTTTGTAGCAATTTATTCAAACTGTGCAATCTTTAACACGGAAAGGATATGATGAAGTAAAGTTTATATTTACTGCTCACATTTTGCTTCATTTGCACATGGAGTGAATTACATATAGTTGTACGTTTGCTAAATGTGATTTCAGCACTACAACAGTATAAGGTGGATATAACCACTGCTATTGCATCTTACCCGGAGGAATCCGTGAAAGCCGCATAAACATTCGCCATTATTTGATATCTTCTGTACTTGCTGGTTCTAGATCAACTGATTTCATCTACAACCAGTAAGCATAGAAGATGCCAAATAAGATAATTTTTCAAAAGTATTTTTAAATGTCCAACTAGGAGAGGGAACACTACATTTTTAACCCTATAACTGCGTTGACTTGACTATATATATATATATATATATATATATATATATATATATATATATATATATATATATATATATATATATATATGCGGCTTTCACGGATTCCTCCGTGTGAGATGCAATAGCAGTGGATATATATGCACATTATGCCGTTGTAGTGCTGAAATCACATTCAGCAAACATTCAACTATATGCAAGTCCGTGAATAGATAAAGTAAAATGGCAACAGTAATTGCAAACTACGTTCCATCATATCCTTTCTGTGTTAGAGGTTGCACAGTTTGAATATGGATATATCCACTGCTATTGCATCTCACACAGAGGAATCCGTGAAAGCCGCATAAACATATATACGCCATTCGGCGAAGCCGCGTTCAGTATTTGCATGCCTCCTTCCGATCTGTCCTTTGCACAGCCAGGTGCATGTCGGTACCCTGATGAGTCTAGTAGAGGCGAAACATGTACCTCTGCCATATCCCTGTAGCGGGGAGGGTAAGTTTTGATTTTCTTCTCGATATGGTGGTACAGGTAGGCCATCATCTCGATGATGGTGTAATAAGATGAATTGTGTTTCTGTAGCAATTCATTCAAACTGTGCAACCTCTAACACGGAAAGTTTGCAATTACTGTTCGCATTTTACTTCATATATATATATATATATATATATATATATATATATATATATATATATATATATATATATATACCTAGAAGAAAGTCAAAACTTACCCTCCCCTCCACAGTGATACGGCAGGCTCTGCATATAGTTGTACGTTTGCTGAATGTGATTTCAGCACTACAACGGCATAATGTGGATATATCTATTGCTATTGCATCTCACACGGAGGAATCCGTGAAAGCCGCATAATATATATATATATATATATATATATATATATATATATATATATATATATATATATATATATATGCACTGGTGTTCGTTCGTCAGTAGAAAAATCTTAACGACGTTTCGTCATCATCTCAGCTGGTATTTTCAAGTGATGCTTCCTCGACTGCCGAGTAGTATACTTTTTGGGTAGAATCGGCCGATGAAGACGAAAATATCCCATTGGGCTCTTCGACTAAATAGTAATGCAATGTCATATATGGTGTAAACAGGGAAATATTTTATTCTTTAAAACCTACTATCAAGATGGTTTTAATAATATTCAGTTCTTTTTCCTAAAAGAAAACGGTATCTCAAATGATACGATACCATACAAAAAAATTCAGTACAAGTGACAAAGCACTTATTTATCATGACAATAAATATGTGCTCAATGCAAGTGTATAATAATGTGTTCCCTTTTCGATATTGTGATACATGCATTATCACTTCTACTGCCAGAATAGTCGTTTATAACTGGTTTGTTTTGAATTTTTCGGGTCATGATAAATCATAGATAGAAAATAATAATTATTGTCCTCTGTGTCGTATTTCAGTTTGTAATAATGAAGTTGTTGCCTAACAGTCCTTTTAATAATAGAATCTACATACGTATCTTTAAGATGCAGCGAGTATAATGACCATTATTATTTGACCCCTATGTAACAATGAAAATGATGATGGTAGATCTTTATGTGTTTAACATTTACAATAGTTACATGCTTAAAATAGACACGATTTATTAAGGATATCTAATAAAAGTGCTTTTATACACTATGAGGCAACAGTTGGATAGTTTATAGGTAACATTTATCAATTAACTTATAATAACTAAAATATATAGTCACCAAATGTACACATCTTAAAACTATTTTTAGAATTACTTCTGTGACGCACCCTATACAGTCCGAAATATTTCAATATATTTTAGTGAATACAGTTTATAGATTGCAAAAAGTACTTCAATCAGCTTCAAGGTCATAAATAAAACATTAAGCTAAAGTAAGAAAAATTAATTTACTTTTTTTATGTGGTTAGTTGCATCTCGAAAAGAACCCATTAGGAAAACTATTTCTGAAGTCGTACAAAAGTGGGTGCTTTACAACGAAAGATTTATAAGATTAAGGCCAAAAATGTGATGAATTGCTTGTAGTAACGTACCCACTGCAAGCAAACATACAAATAGTTCCCCATTTTTCTTGCACGAACAATTTTAATTAAGTATTTTTATATGATAATTCAAAAATGTTTAACGTCAGCTAGTCATAATATCTCCATCACAAAGCTAGTTTCCAGTGTTTAAATTAAGGTCTATCCATCATGTCTTAACTCACTGGTGAAAAAATGGTGTTTAGGTTTTGTAACTGATTTTTATCACCGTATATTTTTAATTTACTTGAAAAATTTGATGCATTTCTTTATGTTTTTAACGGAATTTTCTTCTGAAAGAGATCCATTCCGGGCACATGAATCAAATGAAGGGTAATATTCAATATGGGACAAATTAAATTAAAATACTAATAAAAAATAATATAATTTAAAAATAAATAGTTTTGCAAGCCATTTATTATTGAAATAGAAAATGTAAAAAAATTAATTCCATTTGACTCATTTAAATCAGCTGGTTGTAAATAGTGTGTAATTTGGCAACGTTGTCTTTTTACTGTTTATGTGTATCTACGCGGTCTTCGAACCTTATTTTTTCATAATAAATAAGTTTACAAAACAGTAAAATATTTATTCGTAATATTCGAATTTCTCATGATAAAGATTCTGCTAAATTTATTTCATAATTAAAGAATGACGTCAGAATATAATGAATGCAAAAAAAAAGTGAATTTAAAGAAAATTTTACTCCGCAAGATGGGTTATGTTCAGGTTAGTGAGTGATAGAAATGAAATGCACTGCTGATATATATATATATATATATATATATATATATATATATCGACTTTTCGATGTTAGCCTGAAAAATATCGGTTATCCAAATGTTAGTAACCTCACCTAATTATAAATCTGGGATTTAGTTGGACCAGTTCTATAAAATAGAACTTATAGGATCAATTTACTGTGTTTGCCGACGTTTCGACCTCTATAAGATTATCTTCAAGACTATACTTAATATTTTGTTTGGTTCTGGCCCGTTCTTCCTCACTGTGTAAATAAAATATATATAAATTAAGACGAACAGGTCTCAAAACTATCTTTGGTATGTTCGCATATTGATGACAGTTGGGTATCCTCTCACTGGACCAACTGTAAGTATACCATCGCGATTGCTTCATTAGTTTTGATTTTATAAGCAGATAATGGAAATAAACGCAATTTTTGGTTTTAATTGTTTATAACAAATTAATGGATCATAGTAGACAGTGAAAAACATACAAAAATATCGCTACCAATTATATATATATATATATATATATATATATATATATATATATATATATATATATATATATATATATATATATATATATATATGTTTATGCGACTTTCACGGATTCCTCCGTGTGAGATGCAATAGCAGTGGATATATCCACATTATGCCGTTGTAGTGCTGAAATCACATTTAGCAAACGTACAACTATATGCAGCTCCGTATATGAATGAAGTAAAATGCGAACAGTAAATGCAAACTTCTCTCCATCATATCCTTTCTGTGTTAGAGGTTGCACAATTAGAATAAATTGTTGTAGAACACAATTCATCCTATTCCACCACCATCAAGATGATGGCCTACCTGTACTACCATACCGAGAAGAAAATCAAAACTTACCCTCCCCGCCACAGTGATACGGCAGAGGTACATGTTTCGTCTCTACTAGAGGAATCCATGAAAGCCGCATAAACATATATACGCCATCCGGCGGGAGGTCGGCCAAGCCGCGTTCAGCATTTGCATGCTTCCTTCCGATCTGTTCTTTGCACAGCCAGGTGCATGTCGGTACCCTGATGACTCTCATGGTGGTACAGGTAGGCCATCATCTCGATGGTGGTGGAATAGGATGAATTGTGTTCTACAACAATTTATTGTAACTGTGCAACCTCTCTGCATTTACTGTTCGCATTTTACTTCATATATATATATATATATATATATATATATATATATATATATATATATATATATATATATGTTCTCAAAGTTACATAAATTTTCCAATACTGTTTTATTAAGGTAAAATGTTGGAGGCAACCGTTCAAAAATAATTGAGATCAATCTATAAAGTAAATAAATCGGTCCTTCGAAAAGGGACCAAACTTTCCCTTATAGCCTTAATTAAAGAGTTGTTATAAGCTGATGATGATGGTATGATTTACAAAATATATGGTTTCCTGAGCAAAAAATTGGAACTTAATTGATGAGTTGGTACGGTTTAATGTTTACGATATATCCGACATAAACAGATAAATTATAAGCGTGTAATCACCAATGGCCACTATTAGGTTTAATTAATTAAATTTAATTTGAATTTATGTTGAGGGTTAACAGGTTCTCACGGTGGTTTACCAGAAATAATCCCCCTTTCGACAATTATGATTTGATTCGTACCTGCGATTATTTCATCAGGCCTAATCAATATTTTAATATATTCCGAAGAAGAGCCGAAAAACATCACGAAACCATAATGCCCGTAGTGAATTTCCCACGTTTATTTTGGGGTTTTTCGAAATTAATTTTAAGATGAGTTTGTGTGATAGAAATACGAAAAAACATACATGAACATACACAACTCGATTATTCAATTAGTTAGGAAGCGCCCGAAGTAACGAACTGTGAAATTTATGCTATGTGAATCCATATCTGATTTGAGCATCCGAAATTTACATAACCAGGTGAGCTCGGGTTTTTGGTTAGGTTTTCGACGGAAGTGGTCAATTACTAAGCAATGATTCACCTTGTTTTTATGTAAGAACAAAGTTTGTTTAACGCCGTTTTTATGCATGTTTTTTGGGGGACTAATTTTCCAGATTAACGAAACAGTGCATTTTATTTGCCATTGTAGTAAATTGAAAAGATTTTGATGCGAAGCTGCGCCCCGTTTTGCGGCGGGATCAAAAACGCGGAGTTATTATAGAGGGTATTTCATCTTAGAAATGTATTATAAGAAGTTGTATTTTTAATTAATTCCTTGAATTTGACCTAGAAGATTATACACACAACTATATAGTATCTAACATTGGGAACCCGAGGGGGGTAGAGGACACTCACCCCGACGGCTCTTTGTTAGAGGTTGCAAATTGTGAAAAAAAAAACATTTTATTTTGATTAAAATTTCCCTTAATTTTTTTGTTCATAGAGGAAATCTTTAGGTTCTTTTATTACATTGGTATATTTTTTTTTGCACCTCCAGATCTCTGTATTTGGCGATCTTCTCGTTGTATTTTCGCCTTAGGTTGTTATTGTTGGGTACAGCAATGTCGATTAGTGTAGTTCTCCTAGAAATTTTATCCGTTAGTATAATGTCTGGTCTATTATGAACAACTGTCTGATCCGTCAGAACCGCTCGGTCCCAATATAACTTAAACTGGTTGTTCTCAAGAGTAGGCTCCGGATTGTATTTGTAATAAGGCACTTTTCCTACCTGCAGTAGGTTTAACTTATCTGCTAACTCTTGGTGGAGTATCTTAGCGGCTGAATCGTGTCTTTCCTTATACTCGATTGCGGCAAACGCTTGTCATCCTCCAGTTATATCCTGGATTGTCTCTGATGTTCGACAGCCATATCTACATTGATCATTTTCTATTGAGGAATCTCTGATGATGAACTGCCGATAGTTCTCCATCGGAATAACCTGATCTTGGATAGCTAACAAGAACATCTGTCCTGAAATCAACAAGTAGTTCGAGGCTGAGTTGTCGATATTGTCCTGATTGGACTCAGTTGGATGTCGTCCATGAAGTGGCTTCTGTAGCCAGGTTTGTAACTTCTCTTGGTCTGTTTGGTGGTGAGAAGCAATATCCTGTTTCCTCAGCTGTAGCGGCGTTGAATCGTCTACCTCGCATATTGCTCGATGTAATGTGGAAAAGTCTGCTAACCTGAGGAAATATGAACGTAAATTTATTATTTGTTGGTCGACCTGCTTACCAATATCCATCAATCCTCTTCCTCCTTGATGTCTTGGAAGCATTGTACGTTCAATAGCACTCCGAGGGTGATGTTTTTGTGCTTTTGTTAGGAGTATTCTTATTTTTCTTTGCAGGTTTTGAATGTCCGTCCTGCTCGATTTTACAATTCCAAAAGTGCAGAGCAAGCGTACGTGTTGAGCGCCCTAAACAAGTTTCTACTACTAAGTTAGTTCGTAATACCCGCCTTACCCTCCTGACAAATTCAATTTTCAATTCGACCTTCATAGTGCGATGGTCAAGTCTTTTAGCCTGTTTCATACCTAGGTGTTTGTATGTTTGTTCTGCTTCCATTGCAGCCATAGTTTCACCTTTCTGCATTTCAAATGTTCCTGGTTGTATCTTACCTTTAACGAGGTTCAAAATACGGCACTTGTCAAGTCCAACTTGCATTCCGATATCCCCGGAAAATTCCTTTACAACTTTAAGCATTTGTTCCAGCTGGTTTCTGGTAGCAGCCATCAGTTTAAGACCATCCATGTATACAAGATGATTCACTCTTACTATATTTACGTTGTTATTTCTAATACTAAAGCCGTATCTGCTGAAGTTCAATCGGCGTGATATTGGGTTCATTGCCAAGCAGAACCACAATGGGCTAAGTGTTTTGCCCTGAAATATTCCCTTTCGTATCAGAATTATGTTAATTTCTATAGTGTCGCTGGATGACACTTGCAACTGGATCCTAGTTCTTCAGGTAAACATCATGCGTTCTCAAAAGGAAACAAAATAATTATTGATCCTATACATTCTCAATATAATTGTGAGCCACTCATGTGGTACTGAGTCGAAGGCCTTCTTATAATCCACGTAGGCAGCATAGAGATTTCTTCGGTTGGTACAGGCTTGGTTACATATATCAGAGTCAACAATGAAAAAAAATAAATAAATGATTACTATTGTCATATTATTACTACAAGCGAGTTACGCTTTCTTGTCTGTCTGTTTGCTTGTTTGTCTGTTTGGTGCAATCGGTCTTAAACTAACTTCCTGATAAGGTAAAGACTTGAAACCTCTAAACATAGCTCAGAACAGAACGACAAACAGACAGGAAAGCCGGTTATTTAACAGTTAACAGCAGGTTTCTGATTGAAGAATTAAGTGTGTAAGAGAAAGAGAAAACAGGAAAAAAATTGTGAAAATAAATAAATAAAGAAATAAAGCATTGTTTAGTGAAAAGTGAAGAGGGAGAGAAAGAAGAAAAGAAATAATAGTAAAAAATAGTGAAATGAAGGAGGAAGAAAATAATTTCTTCTACCCCCGTACAGATTTATGACCCTATATAGATTCCTAAACCCATACACATTGTCCTGAAAATGTGTGATTTTGAATTTTTAATAACTATGAAAATGCTCGTAAAATTGCAATAGATAATAGTAAGGAGTGCATAAAATCTCTTTGCACCTTACGTTTTCCATCAAAATGTATTTTTTTTTAAGAAATGATGTAAATGTCAGCCATATAGTAATATAATAACTACAAGTTTTAATTAAAGAACGACTTTTAGTCAAATTTATATTGTTGCGGTTTTTATTAATAAAACTTCAAATGGATCAAGACGGCAAAAATGCTACGTAATGTTGTCATATAACCAAACATCCGTTCCCATAAAAAATGTACTATCATCTAACTTCTTATCTGAAGGATATGGGACACAAAAAAGAGCGATCAGGTGTCATTTAGTATTCATATATTCACTTTATTTGGCAGGCGTAACAAGAAAGAAATCAAAATAACAATGGGGATGTAAAAAAGTCGGAGCCGGAAAAAAGCCGTGATACGTTTAATTTATATTAATAACAGTAAAGATAAGCTTCTTAAAATTGCAACCATTTTAGAGTCACTGGCACAATGACTAGAATTACAGAGAGGGCTGTAATAATGGCCTTGTAAAGTATCCGACACACCCTGAGGGCTGTATATGTGGTTTTTGCCAGGGTGCCAAAGAATCTTATTAAGGGTGCGGTTTATGCATGCATTTTTTGCTTATAGATTCTTATTGAAAACGCAGATAAGGCTTTGTCTATTATGCGGCCTTATAAAAAAAGTCGTAAAAGAAAATCTGTACACCTGCGGCAGTTTTTTTATATTAAGCGAACATAAAAACTGGTAAGTTGCAACGTTCTTTCTAATTGCATTATTGTAATTGTAAATTTTTTGATGAAAAAAAAAGTCAGGTGCAAATAGAATTCACGTGATAAATATCCTACACCGAAAAATTAATTTGTGGGTTTTTCAAATTATGTATATATATATACATATTCTTAAATTTAGAGCCATGAAAATTAAATATATATATATATATATATATATATATATATATATATATATATATATATATATATATATATATATATATATATATATATATATACTTTATACAATTAAGTGGGAATTTAAATAAAGGATTGATTGATAAAAAATATTATATTACCGGGTTTCAGCGAGATCCGCATTCCCTCGTAGTTGTTGGGGGGGGGGGGACAATGGCTCTCACCACCCCCTTTTTAATCCGCCCTTACATCATTATATCACCTGAACTAACCTGAACTAACCTGAACTAACCTGAGCTAACCTGAACTAAACTGAACAATGACCGCAAAAAAATTATAATTAACTATTATTCAATTACTGGAAAATTATTAATCAACGAATTGAAATAAGCAATTAATAATTTTGAAACAATAATTATCAATTAATGCAGTAACTGGAGTTTTTTTCCTTTAATTATCAATCAATTAAGTAATTGGAAATTCGTTCCTAAAATAATCAATTAATAACATAACATAATAAGCATGATGACTGATTTTGGAAAAATATTTCACGATGTTTTTACTCATCTACTTTATACAAAATAAATCTTATTTCCGCAAAAAATTTATGTTTTGAAGGAAAAATTGACCTTTTTAAAATACAATTTAAATTTCGCACCAAAACGCTAGCATAGTAATGGCGCCCGTCTATGACGTCACCTTTTCGTAAACAAGTTGCATCTTATTGCTTGTTTCGATGCATATATTCCATTATTTTGTGCGATAATCATGAATTCTAATGTGTATCGATAGTGTGAAGTTCCTCGATGTAATAATACATCGATAAAAACTCCAAATAAGTTATTTATTAACATGCCAATGAAGAAAAATATCAGAAATACGTGGCTAACTCTTGCAAGGCGAGACCCAGCTTCTGTATCTGTTAATTCAGTAATTTATTTATGCGAAGATCATTTTGATGTAAGTATTTATTTTATATAAATAAGTGGCGAAGCTCGCAAACAAAAGATATGTAAGGTGAATAACACTGTCGATCCGTTTGAAGTTAGATTTCATTTCTTTATTACTGTAGCTTTTTCTTTTTTCAGTTACCAATTGATATGGAAAATTATATGCAGTCCCATGTAATGGGTTCAGTTTTACAACCGCGCATAACGTCAGGGTGCATACCCACAAAATTTGAATGCTAAGCAGGCAGAAGCAAACGAAATTCTGACACCGCTGAGTGTCCCTATGTTCTCAAAAAACGAAGGTGTCTAATTGAAGAAAGTGAGAAATATGTAGCACAAACAAAACTACCTATAGAACATTTAGAACTCGCAGGCACATCATCAGAAAGTTCAGGTACTAACCCATTGCTTTTTTATACCGGTAACCTGTTTTATTGAATTCAAGTGTATATCTGTTCTGTTTGACGATTTAATCATAACATTATAGGTAGTTATTACTTCAATCTTTGTGGTACCTATTATTTAGACTTACAAGCCAAACGGCTTCGCACTCCCTCCAGGGATTATTCACTCATACCAGGCATGCAAAGACACCAAAAGTATGAAGCTCTGTGGGGACCCTTTCCATGTTATCGGGTCCTAGGTGGCTTGGTCTTCTGCATTTCCTACAAACTTTCGGACGGTTCGCGCGGTTGCAAGGAGAACCGCTTTCTGAATCGGTTTATACAGATGTTCACTAAGGCCCAGTCTCTTGATGTTCTGCAGGAGGCTCTTTGGTACCACTCCAGTTGTTGACAGTATTATAGGAATCGTGTGGACGCTGTTCATTGCCCACTGTCTGCGGATTTGCACCTCCAGATCTCTGTATTTGGCGATCTTCTCGTTGTACTTTGACCTTAGGTTGTTGTTGTTCGGCATAGCGATGTCCATTAGTGTAGTTCGCCTGGAAATTTTATCTGTTAGTATAATGTCTGGCCTGTTATGAGCAACTGTTTGATCTGTTAGGACCGTTCGATCCCAGTATAACTTGAACTCGTTGTTTTCAAGAATAGGCTCTGGATTATATTTGTAGTAAGGCACCTTTCCTACCTGCAATAGTTTTAACTTATCTGCTAACTCTTGGTGTAGTATCTTAGCGGCTGAATCGTGTCTTTCCTTATACTCGGTTGCGGCAAACGCTTGGCATCCTCCAGTTACGTGCTGGATCGTCTCTGATGTTCGACAGCCATATCTACATTGGTCATTTTCTATTGAGGGATCTCTGATAATGAATTTCCGATAGTTCTTCGTCGGAATAACCTGGTCTTGGATAGCTAACAAGAAGCCCTCCGTTTCCGAAAACATCCGTCCTGAGATCAACCAGTAGTTCGACGCTAAGTTGTCGACATTGTCCTGGTTGACCTCATTTGGATGCCGTCCATGAAGTGGCTTCTGTAGCCAAGCTTGTAACTTCTCTTGGTCTGTTCGGTGGTGAGAAGCAATATCCCGTTCCCTCAGCTGTACCTATTATTATTATTATAATATTATTATAGTCTGTTGCAAAAATTATAGTACATAATAATGTGTAAATAGTTACAGTTTGTTCACAAGTACTTATTTTTATTTTTTAGCTTTGCACACAATTGAAGATCTAGAAACACCTACCACCTTTTCAAAATCAGCTCTTAAATCAGTACACGTATATATATATTATACAAATTCAGAAGTAAAGCTGTCCAGACTGAATTTAAAACAGTGCATCAGTTAACCTCGCTCCCAGCATCAAAGAGTCGATTCTTGGCAAATTTGAGCTATTGGCCTTGATAAATCCTTGTTCCATGACGTTGTTGAACTTTTGGTAACACGAAATTGATATATTTGATATTTTTATCCACAAAATATCTGATTAACGATGCAAATAAAGACAAATTCGAAAAATAAAAGACGATAAACAATGATGACTGATGTGATGTTTACGAAAGCGTGACGTCGCGCGCTTCTGATTGGTGTTCGATCTAATATGGCCGATTTCCATATTTTATGTTTTTATTTTTACTAAAATAAATATAATTTCGCTTGTAATCTAAAAATAAACGTGTTTTTAGAATTTGTCTATCATATATAATTACTTCAAGTCATAATTTCAGTGATTCTTCGTTACAGTCATCATGACTATTGATACTTTTATTCCTACAATTTTATTTTTGAAATTATCAATTGACGAAATAATAAATCATTTTAGGAATAAAATTACCCATTACAAGAGTAACTGGAAATTTTAATTTTCAAATTACTGATTACAAGGGTAATTAAAAATTGAATTTTGAGAAATTTTTCCTACTGCTAATTTTCCATTACTTTATCTAAAAAGAGTGTTTCCATAAACAATAATTTTTAATTTAATTCTAGTAAATTACCACTTAATAATACATTAATAAATTAATAGTTACTCCGATAATGGATAATTTTATTTCTAAAATTATCAATTACTTCCTCAAATGATAATTTCAAAAATGGCATTATTAACTAGTTCCTTAATTGATAATTGTATGAATAAAATTACCAATTACTTTGTAAATTGATATTTTTAGAAATCATATTACCAATTACTTCATTACATGATAATATTTTTTTTCAAAATTATCAGTTGATGAAATAAATGATAATTTAATTTTGTGAATTAATGATTAAACAATAATTGATATTTCAATTTTTGAAATTACGGATTACAAAATTCATTGATAAATAATATGACCTGATAATAATACTAAAAGAAGTATTATTACCAATCTTTGTTACTAAGTAACGGTCAAAACCTACTTTCCTTTAAAAAAAGTTTAAGCAAAATCAAGCTTTTCTTATATTTATTGTCCCACTGCACATCCGCATAAAAATATGTCCTTTCAACTTTTAAGGCTTTTCAGTCCGTATCTAGATTTACATAAAACATGAAATAAAAAGAACCCCCGAAAATGGTGTTTATTAGGAACGTGATAAATAAAAAGCAAGTCACCACGGCACGCAATAAATTATCCGATGCAGATAATAAAATAAAAAAGGAAAACGTTGTCCCTCATCCAATTTTGTCCAATTTTGTGGAATAAAACAATTATTAAAATAACATGTTTATGAGCAATAAATTTGGAAAAAGTGTAACGTATGAAGATGACCGTTTTGGTTATACCAGGGTCAATCTAAAAATTTCAAATCTGTTATAAGTAGTCTTATAAATTCTTTTTGAATTTATTATTATTTTAATTTAAATTTATAGTAGTAACTTGTTAAAAAAAATACTTGTTGTTGTTAAAAATCTACTGGAGTTTAATCAAAGTCCAAGCTAGTTAAGCCGAAATTGCACAAAAGAAATGGATGTACCCAGGGAATGTAAAACCTCACTAATAGTTACAGAGGTATTGCTGTTACTAGTACCCTAAATAGACTATATAGAAAGATTTTGCAAAACAGGAATATTGCAATGTGGAGGCAAAAGAACAAGCAGGTTTCAGGGCAGGCACATCTACAATTGAGCATCTCTTTTGAATCTCTTAAGATATAAAGAAAAAAAAAACAGCTCTCAATCTGGAGGTACACTTGCTGTATGTTGATCTGAAAGAAGCTTGTGACAGCGTATCACAAGAAAAGTTGTGCCAAGCGCTGGAAACAATAAATATTAGCGTAACCTTAATAAGTAAAAAGACTATATGCAAACACAACAGCTAGAATTAAAATGGGAAGCATAGTCTCTGACTGGTTTAAAGTCGATAAAGGACTGAAGAAAGGATGCTGCTTTTCACCTATTCTCTTTCAAATAAATTTACAACAAGCATTCAAATCTTGGAAATGAAAGTGTAGTAACATGGGAATACCTTTAAAAGATAAAATCTTTATAGTTTATGCTTCCCAGATGACCAGGTCGTACTGGCCTAAGACTACAATGACCTGGAATATATGACAAGAAAAGTTATCGAGTAATACAAAAAATGGGGATTTGAGGTAAATATAACGAAAACTAAATACATGTGTATTGAGGGTGTACATCAAGATTTGGCTCTAAATAACGGTTAACACATAAAACACTGTCAAGACTATGCATACTTGGGAATGAAGATCACAACTGATGGTACTGTAGATACAGCTATAAAGGATAAGAATGTACAAGGAAGAAGAACAATATCTATGATGAACGAAATATTTTGGTATTAACATATATCAAAAACAAACGAAAAATAATAATAAACACTGTGATATATTGTAGCGAAGTATGGCAGACAAGGGAAAGATCAAAAAGATATTTTAAAGTCAAAGAAATGTACGGATTATTGTCGACGAGCGACAGGCAAGTCGAAAATAAGAAAATCCAATCAAAACGAATTTTGTTTCATGTCATCGGCCCTGTTTCCAGAGTTTAGGATCGTGTTACAGAAATATAACACGTTTCTTTTCTACTTACTATTGGTCGATGTTTCGTTAGCAGGTTGTTCCAAGTATTAGGCAACCGCTAACTGTCGTTTCTGCTATTTAAGTTGTTGTTCTGCTTGGCAATTTCGATGGCTTCCTTTATAACTATTGTGGCGAGGTTTTCTCATTTCGGTAGCATTTTTGTGCATGCAAAGTTGATCTTATGTCTTGTATTTAACAAGTGTTAGGTCAGTGCAGAAGAAAGTGTTTTTTGCTTGACAGTGTTTATATATTCGTCTCTTCTGGCACTTATTGTCCGGTTGGTTTGAGCTACGTAAGATGAGCTGCATTCTCTGCATGGAATTCGTATACTCCTTGGTTTTCTGGAGGGATTTTTGCTATAGGTGTTGGCACGAGGTCTTTTACTTTACGATGTGTGGTAAAAATGGTTTTAATGTTGTATCTCTTGAGAATTTTGCGCGATTTTGTCTGTTTTGCCTCTGAGATAAGGAACAAAATTTTGAACCTTTTCTCTTAACTTTCGCGATTATTCGAGGCCAAGCGTTTGTTTTTTAGAGGCTTGTCTATTGTTCTTTTTTGTAATCATTTTTTGTTAGGACATCTTGCAGGATGTTCATTCCTTTGGGGTAATTTTCTTGATCTGTAAGGGCCTGAGATCGAAATTTCTACGGCAAATAATTTTCACCATAGACCATAAGTAAAGAATCTATATATATATATATATATATATATATATATATATATATATATATATATATATATATATATATATATTCAAAAAGAATTAGAATAACACCCGTAAATAAAGTGTTTTACGCACCCTAAAAATCTACATCGGAACGAAATAAGTGGATGCGTCATTAAATTCAATAAAAATGATGATGACCATTTGATGGTGGACATTTTCGTATGCTGATTGTGTATATTTGGAAATAAATAAAGCAAACAAATGTTCATCAGTTTGGACACGACAGCAAAAGTAAAAAATATAAATGACATAATATCCTGGTCGCATAGAAAACCGAGAATAACATATTAATACTGTCCAAGGGAAAATATTGAAATCAAGGGGTGCATATGTATTTTTAGATCGGCAAACGTAATGAGGACAATTCTTCCTGGTTGATGGGGGCGTCATTTGACAGGATATTGGGAACACTAATCAGTGTCTTCGTGTACATTGTTACCGCTCTATTCAAACCAAATTGCGACATTTTGAATAATTGTTTGTAAATACTTTAGCAGTATTATTTCGATAATTGAAAATAAACCCTTTCGGTAGCGTGTTTATTTTAAAAATGAATTAATTCCTGGAATTTATAACATATTTTAAATAATGAATAAATACCGATGTTTATTGTGGAGAAAAATTTAATTAAAATTTTACCCCTGTCGACATTTTATTTATTTGTTAACATGAATTTATTATTTTTTATATTTTTCATACTTCCCACATTTATTTTATATCATAAATTTCAAAATTAACAAAATTTCATCGTTTTAAAAATAGTTTTCCAATCTAATAAATAGTAAAAAGGTACTCTGGATATCAATTCATGGTTTGTTTGGCCAGTTCTGGGTCAGCCATTCGTTGTATTTGACTATATCAGATAAATTTCCTCATATGTCCATGATATTCCTGCTAACCACCTCAAAACATCCATTTCTACAGCTTCTACTCATTTTTTATTTCTCTCTCCGAGTATCCGAGTCCCAGCCTCGTAAATTAAACAGTTTCTTATCATGGTGTTGTATATGTTATATTTTCGTTTTTTGTTAATATTTTTACTCCACAGTATCCCATTTAAGTATCTTATCACTTTTCTAGCTTGGGTAATTCTTACACAAATTTTTTTATCGTCTGTTCCCGATTTATCAGAGGTGACTCCTAAATATTTGTAAACATCGCATCCTTCTACCTCTGTATTATCATTCATTTGAAGATTACTCTTATTATCTCCTATGCATAAGTATTTGGTTTCTTTAGTATTTATTGACGGACTCCATTCCTCATACGTATTTAAGATCCCTTGTGTCGCCGGGTAGTACTGCTTGATCATCGGTGAATTGTAGTCGATATATTGTTGAGTCGGTTAGCTCTATTCCCGTTTTACACACGTCTGTTTCCATTTTGGTAAAGCTTTCTTTACATATATCTTGAATAATGTAGGTGAGATGCAGTATCCCTCTCTAAAACCTTTGGTAATTTTAAAGAATTTCCATAACTTGCTACCCATTTTGATTTTTAGAATTGAATCTGTTTACTAATAAGTGTATGGTTTATGTTTGTATTCGTCATCATTTCCTACAGTTTAGCTATGGGGATATTATCATAGGCTTTAGTTTAGTCTATAATTAATATAAGCGTATCTGGATTTGTAGCGGTTCTTTTTTCAATTATTTGTTTTATAAAAAAATCTTATCATTAAAGGATCTATCACCAGGAAAGCCGCCTTGTTCTTCTTCCTTATTGTATCCTTTTTCAATGAGGTGTCCCAGTATTTTTCCGAAGAGTCGATTCATTGTCCTAAATACGTCTGTAATTCTAGCAATTTTTCTTACTTCCCTTGAGATAATGTGGCTTTCTTTTCATTATATAAGTGGTTCTTCATCATCGAGACTTTTATTAAATATCCATGTAAGCAAGTTAAAATCATTACTGTAATTAATTATAACATTATATTGATAGTCCTACTTTTGGTTAAAAATTTTGTCGACCTGTGTTATTTACTGTTAAAGGATAATGTTTCTACTCAATTAAAAGCAATGGCAGTAGGATGGATTGAATAGAATAGTTCTCGATATAAAAGTCTTGTAAGTAAATGGAAAAGAAAGAATACAGAATAAGAATATTTTTTTTAGAAGATGTTGCTTATCGCAGTTTGATATGTGCTTGTAATTTCGATTTAAATTGAGATTATGTTGCTTTTGAGTAAATGCAATCATTCAGAAAATAATCAAAGCAATAACTTAAGTTTTTACTTTAATTAACATTTTTCTCTCCTAAAAGTTTTCGAGATAAATCAATTCTATTTACATATCTAGTCTATTTTGTTCCTGTTCTCACTAATCACTACATAGTATAAAACAAAGTCGCTTTCTCTGTCCCTATGTCCCTTTGTATGCTTAAATCTTTAAAACTACGCACCGGATTTTGATGCGGTTTCTTTCAATAGATAGAGTGATTCAAGAGGAAGGTTTATATGTATAATAACATCCATTAAATAGTGGAGAAATACTGTTATTTTTGAGGTTTCTAATGTGATGTCGTTAATTATCATATTTTTTTCCGCTTACATTGCAAACGCAGGCTGAACCCTACGAGATTTATCAAAATAACGTACTAATTATTTGTACACATTGAAAAGGTCTACAGAAAACTCCGCGATGGTATATGTCTATCTCTCATAGATATCCCACAATAACATTTTTTTGTCATTTACTTTTTACGACAAATAATGGCAAATTTTGAAGCGATTTTAACCAATACAGCATTAATCCTTATCCAATTAAATAGCTTAAATACATTGTTGATTTAATATAGATCTATATGGTCCTTTACAGCACAAGATTTAAATGAATATTTTCGAAGATATTACAGATTTAAAATTGCGGGAAGTAGCGCTTGCGGCGGTACTGGCCGACCGGGGCGGCGGCAGCGTGCCTATAAATAGCGCGTCGGAGGCCGATGTAATAATTGTTGTAAAAATAAAATAAATAGTCACAGTTTTTCTGTAGTGTATTTAGTATCAGCATTGCACCCGTGCGAAGCCGGGGCGGGTCGCTAGTAGGATATATGAGAATACTCAAAATTGTCTTTTTCTATTCTTATGTTGAAAACGTTTTAGAAACTCTAGAATGGGACTAGTTTTTGACATAAACTATATCAAAAAATTTTAGAAAACGAAAACAATTTAGACTTGTTTTAAATTATAAGATTAATGATGGGAAGAAAAATAAATAATAAGCAATGCATGTCGCATAAATATAATTAATTAAATGTTCAAAGCACACCTAACTATTGTAATCAAATTACGCGTTTAATATATTCAATTGGCACAAAAGATCTACATATCCCAATATGCAAAAATAATGATTAGAATTGACAGATTATGTTTTGTCATCGACCATTTTCCTTCTCATTAATATTTCATATAAAATCACCATGGTCATCGATACACCAATAAAAACAAGCCTATAAGTAAATACGTAATGCGTTTTGGGTACAATGATCGTTGCTAAAATCGTCAGACTTGCATTACGTATTCAAAATTCATACTGAAAGCGATTTGTCAAGATTTGCAGTCAGCGTCAAGCACATGATTGATTGTTTGTCAGTTGACTTTCACCCCGCAACACTTCTATCAAAACACATATTCTAAATTCATTCAATTCAGTAATTGCATTGACTTCACAAGTAGTGCTCTGTCATTTCGTCCCAGCTCTATCATCTTATTTTCTTTCTATCTCTCGTTCTGCACAGATTCTCCCCTTTTCAGTAATTGTCTGATACCCTTTAAAAAATAATTATTGTATTAGCTTCTTTTAATTTAGATTGGATCTCTCTTAAGTAATTTATATTCCAAATTGCTCGCCCTGTTTATTAACATGCCTAATTCGCATCGTTGTTCGTAGTATTCTAAAATTTTTAACTTTATTTAAATGGTTTTATTTATTAAGTTAGTAAATTTTATTTAATTAATACATTAATATACATTACTTTTGTTGGTCTTGTTTGTTAAAACAATTATTATTTCTTCTAGTGGCTTGCGGTCAATACAGGGGCGGATCCAGCCTCTCTCTTTGGGGGTGGGCGGTGATATCACAAAAGTACAGTATGGCAAGCGAAAGAAAGGTGCTGAGGGGGGGGGGGGACACAAGCAACATTCCCATTTCTAGTGTAAAAGGCAGGGTCGGTTTTATTTTTCTGAATTTGAAGCTCTTGCCGATGGGAGAGGGGGAGGAGGAGGATGCGAGCAGCATACACATTCCTAGTATGAGGCGGAATCGGGTCTATTTTCCTGAACTTAAAGCTCTTGGGGGGTGGCTATCGCAAGAAAAATAAATTGTTAACTGGGGGGAGTGCCAGCAGCATACATATTCTTAATATAAAAGGCAGAATCGGTTCTATTTTTCTGTACTCAAAGCTTTTGGGAAGGGGAAGGGCGAACGCAAGCATACACATTACTATATTCTATCCAAGAACTAGAGAGAGTAATAAAACCTCAAAGGTACCTGCTCCTGTGTTGCAGGTAACTGAGGACTGGCGTAAATCTAATTATATTTAATTATATTTAAATATTATAAGCTTTTATAAATTTACTGCCTCGCATACTGCTTGATATAGTGTGGAAGAGTCCGCTAACCTGTGGAAATATTAACGTAAGGTTACTATTTGTTGATCGAACTGTATACTAATATCCACCAGTCCTCTTCCTCCTTGATGTCTTGGAAGCATTGTACGTTCAATAGCACTCCGAGGATGATGTTTTTGTTCTTTTGTTACTAGTGTTTTACTCTGAGTGACGCCACTGATGGGGGCACCTATGTCCACCATCGTTGCAAATTTAGTAATGGAATATTTAGAAGAAAATATATCTAATTAACTAAATTACAAAACTTTCTTTTTTGAAAAATATTTAGATGATGGTATAATTTTTACACCTCAAAACAAAGCTGAATACATTTTAAACAAATTCAATAATTTTCACGAAAGAAGGACCAAAGAGGGCGTACTAAGTACCTATACAATCTAAAAAATTTTACAACACCAGTGTTGCCACTTTCCGCAATATAAACGCCTACCATAGTAGTTTGGATTCTCTGTAAGACAATTTAAAATAACTGATCAATATATCTTGAATATACAAGTTAAATACTGACCGGTAAAAGAACGTTTTTGAAAGAAGCATAAAAATATCATTGGCTAAAAAACATTCAAAATTAATCTGCTTTACTGAACACAATGTCATCATTATTTATGTAACGAGTCAACAATTTGACTGTGCCATTAAAGTCAACTTGTATATTTCTAAGGAACTTTAAAACGTATACTCAAGAGATTACAATGTAAGTTAAAATGGCCAAGACACAATAATTTTAAATAAAATATTAAAATAACTGTACTGCTTTTAAGTGTGGTTTCATATTTTCTTAATGGGTTCGGTGAATATAGCGATATATGGGTGGCCGAGGAAAATAACACTTTTATAGTCCCAGGACATAATGATCGAAGTTAAGAAGAAGAAATATATTATTGCGCGACTTTGTGTCGTCAAAGTAATTCGGATAAATATCGATACGACCGACGGAGTTCTAAGAAGCTATCGGCATCTGAAGGAGCAAAATTTAGAGAGCTCGAGCGATGAACACTTAAATTTACAACCGCTAATAATAATCAGAATACATCTCGAAAAATAACCACGTTCCTTTCTACTCCTGTCATTATCTGACATTTAAAAGATGACATATTTTATAGCCTCGAAACTGCTTAAGTAATTGAGTTCTGAAACTCGTAAAAATTGTAATTTATAGAGTACAGCTTGGTTTAAAAATCTCATATTGTACCTTATTAAATTCATTTAAACTAAATGGTTTTCAGTCTGCACAGAGTAATTGAAGAGTTAAAGTAACAAAGAAGTTAAGTGAAAAGCCAATTTTTTTTTTAAATTGGTGTTTTGAGCTAGAACAATACTGTAACCCACTCTATTACGAACCAGAAATCATTAAAAACTATCCTATTTTTTCCTGTACCCTTTTTAATATATCAATTAAACCAATTATTATTTATTTAATGGGTTGCCATCAATATATTTATAGTAATTTAAAACATTGTTGTCTTTTCACTAACGTTTCGTTTTATTTTGTTTAAACAATCCTCAGAATAATTCCTTTTGAAATTTTGAAAGTTAAATTATAATTTTCTTACCGTCAGGAATATTCTACTTAGGTAACTAAAACTAACTATTTACATTAACTTTTGTATATTTTTCTTAAGTGTAGTATTTAATCAGATGCGGATCCAGCCTCTCTCTTTGGGGGAGGGGGGGGGGCGGTGATATCACAAAAGTACAGTATGGCAAGCGAAAGCAAGTTGTCGATGGTGGGGGGGGGACACCAGCAACATTCCCATTTCTACTTTAAAAGGCAAGGTCGAGTCTATTTTTCTGAATTTAAAGCTTTTGGAGAGGGGGGGGGGGCGATCGCAAGAAAAACCAAGTTGCTGACAGGGGGGGGGGGGAGGATGCGAACAGCATACACATTCCTAGTATAAAAGGCAGAATCGGGTCTTTTTCCTGAATTCAAACCTCTTGGGAGGGAGGGCTATTGCAAGAAAAACAAGTTGTCTCAACAACGGGGGGAGTGCCAACAGCATACACATTCCTAATATAAAACGCATAATCGGTTCTATTTTCCTAAACTTAAAGCTCTTGGAAAGGGAAGGGGCGATCGCAAGCATACACATTTCTATACTCTATTCAAGAACTAGAGAGAGTAATAAAACTGTTACCGAAACCTCCAACCTACCTGCTCCAGTGCCGCAGGTAATTGAGAACTGCCGTAAATCTAATTATATTTAACTATTATAAGCTTTTATAAATTTACTGCAACAATAAAATTTCTGATAGTTCAATTTAATTTCTGTCAGTGCGCAAAGTACACCTTACAGTGTGTCCTTAGTGATTTATCTTGTTTGTGCTTGTTTTTTATATATTATTTGAGATTAGTGAGATACCCAAAAGATATGGCTTTCACATCTATATTTATTCCAAAATCGTTAAACTAGGGCATTTTTTCCTCAATGAAAAACTTATTACCATGAATGTTTATGATGCCTTAAGATATGAATATCTAGATAATAACGTTAAAAGCTCTGTTGAGATGTCTTCCAACATGACAGGACTTGGAAAATCTACTATGTACCGAATACTGAAGGAGAAAGAAACGACTGGAATTGTTAGTACTTCCAAGCTCCATTAGATCACAGGCAGACGAAAAACCTCGTTGGAAGAAGATATGTGAACTGCAATAAAAGGAGTTATACATACATTTTATTATGAGAAGCAGATCCAACTGTCGACAAAATTCTAACTAAAATTAATGAAGATCGAGATTTACCTGAAATTAAAAGAACTGAGCTCTGGAAATTGCTCAGAGAACTTAATTTTTACTGGGAAAAGTCAGATATTCATCTGTTGTTATAGATCGTCCGGAAAATGTCCGTTGGAGAAGGAAATATCTCTCTCAAGTAAAAGGCAGAGTTGCTAGAAATAACACAACTTACAAAATTAGTAATTTAATTGAACTTTTGAAAGATTTTTTTGAATAAAGTTGGTGCAGAAAATTGAGGAAAATCCATATAATAAAAGAATAAAAGAAAATGTAGAAACTCGATCTCATGATCGGTGAGATAGAGAAACCAATTATAATTAATTTGAGCGAAGATAGCTTCACTGACTTTGATTACGAATTAGATATGTAATGTTTACCAGCGTAAACGCAATTTATTATTTAAATTTTCTGTAGCATATAAAAATTAATTACATTTGAATCCATTTTTAGTGTTTAATTTTTAATTCTGCAGATGGTTTAAGAAATAAAAATGCTTGAAACGGTTTCTATGCCAAAATTAAAAATAATAAAAATACAGTTATTTTCTAATGTATATGAATGATTAAGAAATCATAAGAAATAAAATGCCTATGACTAGGATCGCCTCCAACGCCCCCCCCCCCCCCCCGCCCTTGGATCCGCGCCTGATTTATATAAGGTTCTGCCTGTTGTATTACTCCAAGCAAACTACAGATCAAATTTAAAAAGTTTTTTTTTTTTAAAATGGAGTTTGCAAAAATTTGCAATTTTGTGTTTTAATGAGGTCAGCGAATATAGATTCAATATAGAACCACCGTCCTTGGTTAGAAAGTGTCGCCAATAGTGGGTATTAATGTTTACAAATATTAGTTCTGATACCCATAAAGCAGATGGAGCAGACATCAAAATATGTTAAAGTTAATATCAATTTTTTTCCCATTTTATTTAAATTAACTCGATCTAATTAAAAATGAAAAGAAGAAAATCGGTCCCTTAAAATTTTTTCTTGCGAAATTTCGGCAACCTCGAAAATACATGAACTGAAGTTTTTGTTTTAGTTATGCAGTTTTCATATAGTTTTGCAAATTTTACGCATTTTAGAATGCGGTATTTTGAATGTCTTACAACTTTAGCTTCAGATTCGTTTTGGGCAAACTCAAAAACATATATAAATAAATTTTCAAGTAACTCGTAAGTATTTTTGCACGACTTTTTAGGTCATACCAACCTTAGTGCGATGTGCTGCATATTCTTTTATTTACTGTAACTGCCTCCATCTCATTCATTTTGTAATATTTATAATTCTGAAATATAACTGGTACACTTATTACAGTTAGATATCAGAAGCAACCATCTTAAACCTAATCATATTACCATGGTATAAAACCAAAACGTCCAAAAGGTAAATTAATCACAGAATTAAATGCGAAGATACCAAACGGATGTGACAGGGCGAAGAAAAGGATCGCTACCTGTTTTACTTAAGCGGACATTTTATATTAATGAATTTAAAAAGTCGTTTCGAATCATGCAACGAAAGAACTGGACTCACTTTAAATTAAGAAGATAACTTGTTTGTTTATTATGCTACGTTGGATATGTATTTTTTAAATTTCTATAATAAACATACTAAACTGGGGTAGAATCTCATAAACACGACGCAAATAAAATTTTGAGCGATGTGATTTGTATTATCCCATCAATTGTAGTTGTATTATTCAGTTCAAGATTTGTAGTTTAACAATACTCTATATGAAACTACACGAACATTATTGATCAGAGCTGGATTTACATAAGGACGCTCAATCGGAAAACCACATTTTGCCAATTTTGAGATCCCCCAAAAGCTTGAATTCAGAAATTCAAAAGGAAGAATTTTTTAATTGTATTGTTACTAATTTTATTTTCTGAATAATACCTCTTTGTATTTAAATAACATATTTATTGTTATTATCTTAACTTGAGATTTTTTAACAAGTTATTTGCAGAATTTTGATTTCCTTAAGTAGGCCACTACATAATTTAATATAATTAATATAGTAAAGTAATTCTTCATGTGCATTAATTTGAATCGTACAGATAATTTGGTAGTTAGAAGACTTACTCGCAATGTCACAAGAGTTAAGGTGGTAACTCAATGGCGGCTCGAAACTGTTGAGAGAGGCAGTGCCAATACATGGGAAAAAATATAGGCTTATTATGAAATAAGAAAAATACTCGTAAGTAAATTTATATCACTTGTCAACTGGGGACAAGTGTTTGCTTTGTTCCATTTATTTAAGAGGATTCTGGTCATTTAGTGCCTTTAAACATGAAGTCCATATTTTGACTGCTCAAAAAGTTACTTGTTTTAGCTAATGTCTGTGTGTTTGTTTTCTTTAATTCACTGAAGACTTGTTTGTGTATTATTCGGGATTGAATGTTCAGCCATTTTTTAGAGGCACGGTTGCGACATAGCCAGGAAACTTAATATATACTTCGAAGAGAGAAGGCTCACCCATACTAAACAACCTAAATACCTTAGTATCACCCTGGATAGAAGAGTTCCGTATAAGCCTTTCTAATAAAGACCGCTATCAAGCTGGGAACCAGGAACAACAGTTTACATAAATTGTGTGGCACTACATGGGGCTCAATAGCCGCTACACGGCGCAATTTGGCGCTTGGTTTGGTATGCTCGGCAGCTGAATACCGTGCTCCGGTGAGGATGAATAGCACCCTCAGCAGAAAGATCGACGGGGAGCTGAACCACTCAATGCGAATTATTAGCGGCACGATTAAGTCAACTCCCATATTTTGGCTGCCGATTCTAAGCCATATTCCTCCTCTGCACTTCGACGACAAAATGCTCTAGCACGAGCATATAACGAACGAGCCGATGTTTTCCGTGCATCCCGATAATAAAGATCTGGGAGACCGACTATGCTCCAGACAACCTATCATCTCAGCAACTTGAGAACTGGGAGAGGATTTGAGCGCAATTCTGGCTACATTGCCGTACCATGCCCTGCCTATCACGACTCATACTACAAATTGGAATTATTTACATCTCCAAAATGCAACTGCGGACGCGAAAAGCAAATGGTGAGACACATTGTGGAGGAGTGAAGCGTTAGAGACTTCAGCGCAGACTCCCTAATAGCAACCGGGAATACACCTGGTTTTTTATTCTCGTTGACGGCTACTGTCAAAATTCCAGCCGAATCGGACTGGCAGTTTTGTTTTGACCGTGTGTGGAAGCGGGCGTGTCCGCGGATTTTAGAAAAATGGAAAAAAAGTAATATCGGTAGGTGATTCGATTCTTGTTTTTAGAAGGGAAATCGTGCAGCCAAATCAAAGAGCGCTTGGATGCGCTGACTCTTCTCCTTCGATGGCGACCGTCAAAAATTGTTTTAACGAGTTTCAACGTGGTCGCATATCGGTTTTTGATAAGCCACGCCCAGATGCCCCGAAAACGGCTACCACGGAGAATAACGTGGCAAAAATCCACGATCTCGTATTGGCAGACCGCCGATTGAAGGTGCGCGAGAAAACTGAGACAGTAGGCATCTGAAAACACCGCGTGGGTCATATCCTGCATGAAATTTTGGGCATGAGAAAGCTGTCGGCGCGATGGGTGCCGCGTTTGCTCACTCCGGACAACAAGCGCAACCGTGAGACCACTTTCAGAGCAGTATTTGACGCTGTTTAATCGCAATCCGTGGAGTTTCTGCGTCGTTTCGTGACCGTCGACGCAACATGGATCCACTGGTATACACCAATGACCAAGGAACACTCGAAACAGTGGACTTCACCCGGCGAACGTGCTCCGAAGAAGGCGAAGACTATCCTATCGGCTGGAAAGGTGATGGCCACCGTTTTCTGGGATTCACACGGTGTGCTCTACATCGACTACCTGGAGGAGGGCAAAATGATCATGGGGCTCTACTATGCCGAATTATTGAGCCGATTCGACGCCGAATTGCAGAAAAAACGGCCCTATTTGGCGAAAAAAAAATTGCTCTTCGACCTTGACAACGCACCGGCTCACATCTCCGCCGTCGCCACGGCCAAATTGGTCGAATTGGGCTACGAACTGCTGCCCCATCCACCGTATTCTCCAGATTTGGCCCCGTACGACTACTTTTTGTTCCCAAACTTGAAAAAGTCACTCGCCGGGCAGAAATTTGAGTCGAATGAGGAGGTTATCGCCGCCACGGAGGCCTACTTTGCATACCTCCAGAAAACGTATTTCTCAGACGGGTTAAAGAAGTTGGAGCAACGCTGGGTCAAGTGTATCGAGCTAAAAGGAGACTATGTTGAGAAATAAATCGCTACTTTTCCAAAATTTTCGTTTTTCTTATGTGAGCTAATTACTTATCGGACTGCCCTCGTACACTAAATATGACATTGCATCCATTCACGCTTCGACGCTTACTTTCGGACTAAATAGCATGTACCTGAGTGCATTAAGAGACTTACCGGTATTACATTATGCTGCGTGTACTATATACATAAAAATACCAAATATGGTATTCAAAAACGCGGCAACACGTGTTAATGGAACTAATTGTATATAATAAATTATGTTAATAAATCGTACTCGATCTACCGTAAATTTAAAATCTTAAAATACACATTCAATCAAACACAGATACAGAAAACAATCAAAACCTTCTTCAGGCAAAATAAAACCGTAACAAATTCTTTTCTAAAAAAAAACTCCTGCAGGGCGACCTCACGAACGTCGGCGCAATTTTGGTTACGGGGGGTACAGTTTTCAAACAAAACCCCATGTACAGGGTGTCGGACAAGCAGCGAAAATAAATATGCAATTGTCGTTGTTAAAGTCTAGGCACGTGCACTCTTGTACGTGCACAGTACACAGTGGCCAACGTTAGACGCCGCGGGCTACGCTTAACAAGATACTCGATTCTGTCATGGATTTTGGAACAGCACAAACTGCACGATTTGGTCAGATAGCTACTGAATGTGCCATAAGTCACCATAAAGCTGTTTTTATATTTATTAACAGGTTCGTAGTGTTCCTTCTATGGTAGCTCTGCAGGAATTTATTATACCACATACATATTTTGTCTAAAATTGCTTAAGATTTGACAGAGTTTCGAAGAAAAAAACTATAAAATGAGTAGAAACAAGTCGAGATAAAAGTACCACGAAATCACAGAACAAGCACCCCTTTACTACAATAACTATTTCCTTGAAAATTCATACTCAGAGTACTTTAAAAGCCATATATAAACATAAATAAATGTTCAACGAAGCTGATTGCTGGCTAACTAAATTTTTAGAAAACCTATATGGGATTTGTTAGAAAGACCCATGTTGTAGAGAGAAACGGCAAACAATCTACAAGAATTGACAAATGTTTTACCTAAAGAATGTCTACGTTACAACTCCGATAAATTTTCCATAACTGTATAGTCACACTAGCACGGTATCAGACATGACAATATAACTTTCTATCCTATTTGTGCAGGTTGTCTAAGATCAGAGCTGTCGGAGGCCTTGCTACTATAACGAAAACTTCGCCATAGGGTTTAAACAAACTATAGAAGCTACTGATTGCCCAGTACCGAGGAAAGTCCTATCTTTACGACACCCAGCCACTTGTGCCGTGCTTATTGAATGATTGGAAAGGGCCCCAGGTCATGTTTTAATGGTGGATGGCTTACTTGGAATTCGTCAGATGTCTTATAACAAGTAGTTTTTCTTTCGTTGTCTTCATCTTTGAGGAGATTTTCGCCCTCGGGTCCTGACAGATTGCTACGGTCAATTTTCATTTGGGAGTTTTTGTGTTACCCGGATACAGACAACAGGGATAATTTGTGATATCGAAAAATAAAAGAATAAACCGATTTTCGTTCATATTCAATAATATTTTTTAGTATTATGAATATGAATGACAAGTACATTTTTGAACCATCTTTGCCGACCAAAAACTATTTGTTTGCTTCCTTATTTTTTTAAGGTAAACTTATCAAGTGCAATTCTTGCAATATTTATAAAAACAGCTTTCTAAAGATAATTTTAAGAATTATTATTTATAGTAATAACTAAGACTGCTAAAATCATAAAAAAGAACTACGAACATGAAAAATAATTTAGGTAGGTAAAAGTAAGTTAAAAATAGGTAAGTAAATCTTGTAAATAGTACGTATTGGGACGGTGAGAGATCAGTTAAATACGTCTTGAGCAAAATTGTGTGAAGGTTTTTTTCATACCGCATTTCTCTGTTTACTCCTCTTTGTTGTATTTGGGGTTTGATCTCCCCTCCCCCTCACACACATACACACAAAACTAACAGTTATTTTTCAATTTGATTTGTTTTTAAAATGAATTTTTCTTTAAAAATGCCAGTAAATTTAGACAACAAAAAATTTGTTAAGTTGTTATTCATGGTTAGTGAGGAAGTGGATTTTTTGATGTTTGACAGAAACAAATATTTTATTTGATTTTGCTTTCAGGTTTTATACTTGTCGTGATTTCTTTGAGTATTTTTAAGCGTTAATACAATTTTTATAAAAAATGAACCTACTAATAAAAAAACGCTAAATACGAAAAAAAACATGAATTTTTGAATGAAATTCAAATTTTTGAAGTTGGCGCCAAACTAGTAGGTGATGAAATGTGATTCACGTAAAAAATTGAGAAATACATTATTTGTAGTGGCTTTCTTACTGTAGTTTATATGTATCGTAATTTTCACCCTCAAAAATCCTCTATAAAAATTATGGACAAAATCGAGAAATGTAAAATTTTTAATCCGTCATTTTGGGTTTGCCATATTGAATTATTTAAAAATAATTTTAGATTCATTATGTATGTAGGACCCTGAAAACTCCCCCATACCATTCTTGGAGAAAATCGGAAAAAAATAATTTTTTTGTCCTCCATATTAGAAATTAAAGAATTAACAACACTTTTCTATATATAAATAAAAAATAATGCACGTGCAAACTATCCAAAATTCCTGTCTCCAGGTTTGTCCCGGTGAAAAAAATCATAACTACCAACCTCGCAAATTATTCGATACACCAAAACTCAATAAAATTGCCAGGATAATTTTCGACTTTCCACATCAGAATCCCAAAAACTTGGCAGCTAAAAATTGAGATGGAAGTTTGCAGTTGCTTTGGTCGAATCAAACCAGGAAAAAAGTGAAAAATCAAGGCAGAATGGCCTTCATTCATAACCATGGCCCTGCTTGCGCACTAATCGACTTCCGTTAGGCGCATTCAATTGCCACGTGTGAAAGAAATGGCAGGTCAAAAAGAAAGATACTGAGTAACAACAGTCGGCTGAAATGCATTTGTTAGTTAAGCCAATTCGTTAATCATTAGCTTTTTCCACTCAAAACAAAAATAATAAATCTAATAAGTAACCCAGTAGTTATTTTTAAATTCAAGAAATATATATATTACTACATCAATAGAAATTTCCTGATTTCTGCAACCCAATATACATACAATCCTATCAAATGTAAATATAGATGACAGGGGGAAAGCAAGATCCATCTGAATACAAAAAAGGTGGTAGTAAGTATGATATTGAAAAGAAAATACCTAAGCACAGTGTAGTGAAATAGTAAAGTAGGACGAAATAATGGTTAATAAAATGATTTTCTTCAAAGAATCCCTGGGAAATATTTAAGGAAAATGATACTATGTTGCCCATAACGACAGTATTTGCAAAATAAGGTTAAATTAAATGAATTAGTCATAGTGAACTTAAACGCAAGATTGATCCGTGACAATTTTTTGGTCAAATTTTTTAAAAAAATCTTAGATGATAAAGCAAAGAAGATAAAAATGGGATTCCTATTTTTAATAATATTTATTATGTCTATTACTTGCATCATCAAACATTTATTGTCGCTTGTTAAATCGAACTGGTTGTAATTTATATTAGGTAATTTTATAAAGCGCATATTACTACACGCTATCGCCAGATAACGCATGTACGAACATTAAAAGGTGTTTTAAAATTCATTTTTACATAAAACCGATTTCCCATACATGCTATGTAGTTGTTGACAGTAAAGCCTATATGAATTAATAAACAGGGAATATGCGTAATATAACTGCCTGGCTACATTTATAAAGGGAAATAAAACACGGATCTAAATTTTTAAAAGTAATAAAATGAGGGAGATAATTCGAATCGCGCGACACACCTGGTGAACTATTAAAGTCACTCAGTTATTATGGTGTTAATGCTCTTAGTCGTAAAAAAATTAAAATACTACTAAATATATCCGATTAACAATTGATTTACGTTAAGATACGAAAGGCTTGCCTTTGTTAACTAAGTTATAAAAAAAGTAAAAATAATAATAAACACAAAAAGGAAGGGAGAAAAATGATATGAATGTGAATAAAATAAGGTATTTGTTTATCTTTTCTAGTATCAGTTTGTTACCCTAGGAAAAATGGGAATCAGTTTATTTTTAATTGTCGGCAGTAAAAATAGTAGTAACAGTGCTCATAAATATTGTAAATTTGGTGAAAGCATTTCATTTTTATTACAATCCTTTTAACAGCGGCGTTTTAAATAGTAAAGGGTTGGAGTGAGGTGAAATTTCGTTCCTAAAATTTATCATATTTGTTGTAAACCGTTCCTAGTATTTTTGGATTTGTTAAAGGCTTTTGACACCATTGCAAAAAAATTTTGATTATACTGATTATTTAAATAACCGTTTTCAGAAAATATCAATATTAACTATAAAAAATGCAGTTTGGACTTGATAAGTATTATATTTTGAACATCGTTAAAGGAAAGATACAACCAGGAATATTTGAGATACAGAACGGTGAAACTATAGCTGCAATGGAAGCAGAACAAACATACAAATACTTAGGTATGAAACAGATTAAACGAATTGACCATCGCACTATGAAGGCCGAATTGACAACCGCATTTATCAGGAGGGTAAGACGAGTGTTACGAACTAGTCTAAATACTAGAAATTTGTTTAAGGTGCTCAACACATACGCATGCTCTGCGCTTAGCTACTCTTTTGGAATTGTAAAATTAAGCAGAACGGACACTCTTAACAAAAAGCACACAAACACCACCCTCGGAGTGCTATTGAACGCACAATGCTTCCAAGACACCAAGGAGGATGAGGATTGGTCGATATTGGTAAGCAACTCGATCAACACGTAATAAACTTACGTTCTTATTTCCACAGGTTAGCGGACTCTTCCATACTACATCCAGCAATATGCGAGGCAGACGATTCAACGCCGCTACAGCTGAGGAAACAGGATATTGCTTCTCACCACCAAACAGACCAAGAGAAGTTACAAACCTGGCTATAGAAGCCAGTTCATGGACTGCATCCAAATGAGATCATCCAAGACACTGTCGACAACTCAGCGTCGAACTACTGGTTGGTTTTCAGGACAGATGTTTCCGGAAACCGAGGGCTTCTTTCTAGATATCCAACACCAGATTATTCCGACAAAGAACTATCGGAAGTTTATCATCAGAGATCCCTCAATAGAAAATTACCAATGTATATATGGCTGCCGAACATCAGAGACAATCCCGCACATAACTAGAGGATGCCAAGCGTTTGTCATAACTGAGTATAAGGAAAGACACGACTCAGCCGCTAAGATACTCGACCAAGAGTTAGCAGAAAAGTTAAACCTATTACAGGTAGGGAAAGTGCCTTATTACAAGTACAATCCGGAGCCTATTCTTGAAAACAACCAGTTCAAGTTATATTGGGACCGAACGATTCTGACGGATCAGATAGTAGCTCATAATAGACCAGACATTATACTAATAGATAATATTTCTAGGTGAACTACACTGATTGACATTACCATACCTAATAACAACAACCTAAGACCAAAATACAATGAGAAGACTGTCAAATACAGAGATCTGAAGGTGCAAATCCGCAAACAGTGAACAATGAACAGCGTCCACACGATTCTCATAATACTATCAACAACTGGAATGATACCAAAGGACTTCCTGCAGGATATCAAGGGACTGGGCTTTAATCAGCATCTGTATTAACCAGTTCTCCTTGCAACTGCGCGGACCGTCCGAAAAATTGTAGGAAGTACTAGGACTCCAAAAATTTAGGTCTTTTGCAGAATTGTGTCACAGAAAAGGCAAATTTCGTTTTTAACTTTACCCATCTATTTTAGATGGTATCTTAAAGACCAATGTGCAGTGAAAAGATTCGTTTTTACTTGAATATCGCTTTTTGGGAGATCAAGAAAGATTTTTCTTTTCTTAGGTGATGGGTTCATAAATTTCTTCGCTTGGCTGAGACCAGACTCTCCTTTTATGTGGCTTTTTGGTAATTCACCGATTCCGAGCCCCTTCTTTTACGAGGCTGTTTCTTCCTCATTTATCTTAATTCCCTTGGACCCTGGCACCGATATCAGGGCTACCATGTTGTTCCTTGTCAGTTGCTTAAGGGTTTGCCTATAGTCCCAAGTGAACTTAGACCTGTGGGCGAGAGTTTTAAGGACTGTTTCGCTATCTGAAAATACGTATATTTTGGCATTAGTTATTTTGAATTGATGGGTTTCTGATGATTCATATTGTGTTTTGTTGAAGTATCCTGGTTTTGAATAGGGATTAAAAAACTTTAGGTTTCTAGAAAGATTCGCGCTGACATCAGTTAATCTCATTTGGGTGTTGTTTCTCAAAAAATGTTTGCAGTCTTGCTTTGTCTGGTTGATGATGAGAAGCCAGTTCACGTTCCCTTAACTGTAGCGGTATTGAGTCATCTATCAAGCATATTGCGTAAAAATATGAACGCAAGTTTGTTATTTATTAGTCCAACTGCTTAACAAATTCCACTTATCCTCTTGATCCGTGAAATTTTGGTACCATGTTGTCTTCAGTAGCACTACGATAATGATGTTTGTGTGCCTTTGTAAAGAGTATTTTGATTTTTTTCTGCAAACTTTCCGAAATAAAAATTATTATTAGAAAAAGTCAATAATTTTTCTTTAGGGCAAATAAGTAACAATATAGTACACTATTTTTAACAAAAGATTTTATGCTGTACTTGATTTGGTACAGAAGTCGTACTTTGCAGTTTTTCATTAAACTAGTACGTAGAGAGATATAATTTTTCGGGCAAAATTTGTCAGTAAAGTGTCCTAAAATACACATTTCGACTAAGTCGTTATTAAGACGTGCTGGGTAATAATAAGGCCTGTTTTATAGGTGAAGTTAATTGCGAAAGCTACATTTCGGAGTTTTAAGAGGCCCTAAATAGCGATAGTATCGACGGGAGGGCCTTTTATACTCGCTGGTCTTTTATAGGCCATGCAATTAGAATTGATTGTTGTAAGGTGATTTTAACAGAGCATTACAACCAGGTCGACGTAAAATCTGTTATATTGGATTTTCTAAAATTTAAGAGCACGATGTAAACCGGTCCAAATGACTACACCATTACAAGTTGTTTTACTGTTAGTGTAACTGTTATTTAAGTTTACTAACATGATCATAAAGTAAGGGTAGAGTAACAACAAGGAAATTAAACCTTCTCTTAAAACAGTAAAGCAAACAGAATATTTTAAATGAAAACAGGTTCTTGTTGGAAGTATAAATTTTGTATATTTTCAATGGAAATTTATAACTAAATAAGGATTCCAACTCATATTACTTAATTATTAGAACTATTACAATTTTTTGCTATAATATGAAGTGGCAGCTCGTGACCGTTTAGACACGTAGTGAATATATATGGGACAAAATATAAGGTTATTATAAAACACGTAAAATAATAATTTCCTTACCAAGAGATTGTTAAGTACCTTTAATCTTACGGGAAGAAAATATAATATGATTATCTCAGCCGAAAAAACTAAATGTATGACAACTTCAAAAGAACCCCTCCGATGCAAACTAGAACTAGACGGTCGAATAATACAAAAAGAAATGAGTCTCATATATCTAGGAATCGACATAACTAGTTATGGCAACATCGAAGATGAAGTAAGAGGGCAGGTGGCCAAAACAAACAAAGTGGCGGATTGCCTCAACGACGTGATCTGGCGAAACAAACACTTACAACAAGAAACAAATTTTCGGATCTACAAAACCACAATTAGACCTATTATGACATACACCTCAGAAACACGGTCAGAGACGACAAAAACGAAACAACTATTGGAGACTACAGAAATGAGAATACTTCGACGAATAACAGGAAAAACGCTACTAGACAGAGAAAGAAGCGATAACATCAGGCAATCATGCAACACAGACTGCATTAATGAGTGAGTCCTACAACGTAAGACACAATGAAACAAACACATAAGCCGAATGACAGTGGATAGACTGGTAAAGATCGCACGAGATAAATCGCCTAGTGGTACACGCAGTAGAGGTCGATCACGGAAAAGGTGGAGCGATAATTTAAGTCCAGAATGAGGAAAATCGAAGAAGGAACAGGTCAGGGACCTATTATAGAAGATAGAAGAAGAAGAAGAAGTTTGGTCACCTCCAAGCAACACACATTTTCTCCATTTCCACTTTGTTTTCAATTTTTAAATCAGGTAATTGCCATTCTGCCATTGCCATTAAAAAATACTTTGTTTGTAATTATAGCGGCAAACAAATCGACTTTTAGTGACAAAAAAACATACACTTAAAAAATAAATACATAATAAATAACTGAAATTAAATTTAAAATAATTTTTTTAAGAAGCGCCAAAAAACCAATGTAATCTCTCGTCCGGTAACAAGTGTGTTCTGCATTCAATTTATTTAACAGAATTCCAGCCCTTAAGCGCCTGGCACAAATTTCATCATATCTGCATACGGAAAATACTAATACATAGTTTCATCTCTCTCGCTCACCTACGAGCCCCTTTAGATCTTCTGTTTCCCACTGTGCTATATCAAGATCACAATCCTATGTTATCGATTACAGATAATCTGCTCATTTTAATTTGTAGCTCCGTTGCCAGATGTCCAAATTATTAATATAGAGAAGGAAAAATCATTCGAAAAATTTAGAGTAAAAATAATTAAATAAATATATTTTTAGAAAAAAATACATAACTCATTATGGCACTACCATGCGAGTCGATATTGATACAATATATCTGTAATTTTAAGGGCATATATACCGCCAAATACTAAGAATATCTTCAAAATTTTTTCAAATATATCCAGCAATATCAGGACTTTAGTTTTTTATTTTCTTCTGTGCTGTTTTTGATGACTCTTATTAAGAGAGGTCGTTTTGTTACTAAAAAGTGTAAATTCCTAGCTTCATAGGAGACCTGGTAAATTCAGTCTTACCATCCATTACTTTTAAGATCAGTTTCCATTAACAATTTATTTTACATATTACAACAAACAACGTTCTACATACTTAGAAATTACGGTGGCTGGAAGAGTATAATTAGGAAACGACTTAGAGTAGTTAAATAACATTTAGGATACGTAGTTGACGTACGGCGAGTGACGTGGGCTGACCAAAGGCTGGTGTTGCGCTAAAATAACATATATAGAAAGGAAATTTGTATAAATGTTCTCGTTATGTATAAAGCTATGCCATTCTTATGAAATAATAATTATTAGGATTACTTTAACGTAAATATTAACTACGATGTTTATGCGGTGCTATTCGCACAACACTTCCTCCTTTTCTTCTGTTATTTTCATACCACCAACCAGTAGGACTAGAACGAGGCCTTGTAATTTTTCCTAAGTTAGATTTCTGAATAAGGAAAGTGTACATACTGAATATCGCGTCGTTTAATAGGTACCTTAAGCCTTTATTTTCATTAAAAGCTTTCATTTTTAGGAAAATTTTAAAATATTGCTTTACTTTTCATGTATTCCTTTTATTCTGTATTTTTCTTGTGTAGATTTCTCTTGAAAACTTGAACTTCGAGATTTTTGGTGTCGCCGAGTACAAATATGAAGTTAGAAAATTGACAATTTCAATTCCAAAATGGTGGATTCAAAATGGCGCATCAAAATTTACAAAACATGATAATAGTCTCTAAAAACTTACTATTCTATACTTAAAATGGTCGTAACTTTGCAAGAAAAAATCAGAGGTGACAGCTCAAGAGCTTATTTTGGAGGGAAAGAGTAGTATTAACCAATGCAACTAGAAAAAAATGCCAAAAATATTTTATGCACCCTGCACATAACCTTAAAAGTAGCCAAAAACACTTTTCGAGTATATAACCTCAAATATATCAAAGTCCTGAAGTGGTGGGTCAATTCTGACCTCGGATTAGAATTCTACGCAGCAAATTACTTCGGAAATAAGCTCCCCCAGTGGCCCAACAACAACCATTACCCCATTTTTTATATTTTTAAATTCGATCATGCAGTTAGTATATTATAACATCGGAATTTGTACATCTTTTAAAAGTGTTACCCTACCTTTGTCCGATACTGTATCTTAAACAAGAAATAAACATCTTTTTACTATCTTTTTTTAGTTTCGTATAATTTCATATCCTCATTTTTTTTAGTTCTTCTTCACAGAACATCATTATATAGCAAAAACCCAGCAGCAATTCATCCAATAAATACAAAACTTTTTCATTCATTTGAAACACATTAATTGAGGCATGATGAATAGCCTTAAGAATAATCCTAGATAAAATTACCGCTCACTGGTATGATAGTTAATAATACCTTTATATAAAAGTCAAATCGACATAATACTCTTATATTATTAATCTTCTGAAACTGACAGATAGTAAACCTTACAATTTATATTCGCAAATAACCAAATTGGCGCATATAAAGCTACCGTTTGACTGTTAAAACCAAAACTCGTAAAATTTAAAACCCGCATGCATATACTTTTGTTCTATAATCAGAATCGGACTAGAATAATAATTTCAGGGCCACGCAATGGTTTACTTGAATAATGATTATTATTACATTTAGGTAAAACCAAATATAACCCCATAGCAGTGATCTGTAAAAAAATTAATAATTAGTGTGAAATTACTAATCAGAAATTCGAAATTATCAATTACAATATCAATTAATAATTTGGAAACTAAATATTTTCAATTAATGAAGTAATTGGAGATTTTTTCGTTAACATACAACCGATTTTCGACTCCCTTCACACGACTCGTCCGTGAGCGAGTAAGGGAATTAACTAAACCAGCGATATACAAAATACACACCATACAAGGAATTAAGGTCTTCGTTGCACTCAAAGTTTATCTCAAACTTCGTTGAAAGTTGTGAAAAATAATCACTTTAGTTGATTCTATTTTTGTCCGAAATGAAATTTTGAAATTAATGTAAACAACATAAAATTTTCTAAGTAGGTGGTATAAGATTGTGCGGGCGATAAAATTGCGTATTAGTCATAATAAAACAACGGAGTGAAGTTCGGGACTAACTTCAGTCGTCTTTTGTTTGCTATCGGAAGACCCAGAAGATAATCACCAGTCAAAGACCTGTCAGTCTCTGCAGCGAATGCCTCATGTGAATCTGTACATACATCGATGGTTTCTTTAATACAAGTAGCAGAACCAGCTAATGAGACCATTGAAATTGATGCACCACACCTCGGGTCTTTCTGCTCGAAACCAATTTTGTTGCGTTATTCAGAAAAGTCTATAACGCCTACACCTGCATCTGAAAAGCAATCATCTGTTGCAGAAGCGAAGTCAAGTCTCCAAATAAGTTCAGCGCCGTTGGCGGAGATAATTCCATGGTGGGATGTAAAGGGCCCAATGGGGGCCTAGGCATCGATGGTCTAGTATCACCACCTCTTTTTCATTCATTCATAAATCAAAGACAAAAAAGACTAAAACATAATATAAAAAACTAAAGACTAATAACAAAAAGAAAATTTGGATATGTTTATGATGCAGTGAAGTATATAAGGAGCCAATAGAAGAAGACTGGATCGAGTGCAATACGTGTGCGAGTTGATGGCATGAAAACTGCTCAGATTACAATGGCTCCAGAGCTTTTATTTGTGGTATGCGCAAATAACGTAGTCACGCAATTTGATCGACGACAACGCGCAATTTTACATATTAGGGTTGTATAAAATTGCGCAAATTCCAATTTGTGATTTTCATTTAATTATCAAGAAGATTCGATATGTTTTGTTAAAATAAGTATGTATAAAAGAAATACTGTCATAATAATAAGGATAAATAAATAAATAATTGATCTCACATTTGTATTGTGCAATTTTTGAGCCTTTGATTGAAAAGTGCGCAACCTTATACCACCATACCCTAACACCGTTTAAAATATCAAATTTTACAATCAATATGTCAGATTGCTCTAGCAACAGCCAGTGTTGCCAATTCTCCGAATACAAGCGGCTACACTACGAAGTTTGCTTGCTGAAATGTATAGCAAAGTTATCTGTATACAATCCATTATAAGTTTTCCAGTTATTTTAGTCATTTATCAAATGATTTAACAAGCATCGTCTTATACTGTAACTAATTTATAATAAGACGCATATATTGAAGTATCATCGTTAGAAATGCGTCAAAAAGTCGGTTAGAGAAGTGTCTGCTGCTAGAAACCCGACCCTGTCCATAATACACACATAGGATATGTAAATCGTCAAAAATTTCTAGAATCGTAAAAGCGTATTAGCAGGGTTAAAGGCAATGAAATCAGTGGAAAAATAAAGTATGAGAATGTTAACGACCTCAGCAATAAACATCATATTCGTAAGGGGTTTAATATATTTGTTCGCCCTATTAAATCATCCCTCTTCTAGCTTCAGAGTAGATTAAAATTTTTGTGTGTCAAGCATGAGTTTTATGTGAAGTAAATTTTTACTGTACCATAAAACGGTTTTAAAATCAAACAAAGAACATTTTTAATTGCTAAATCTGTTCTTTTATTACCGCAAATATAATTTTCGAAATATGCAAGCTCTTTTGTTACCATTGTATTTTAATTATTTTCGCCTGAATGTATTTATATTTATACCTTTGATGGGTGAAGCTTTAAAAAATATTTGTACGATGACAAGAAGTAATTTCTTTTACTTGTTCGTGGAAATAAGACCCTTTAAAAGTAGGAAGCAAGTCTTTATAAAAATCATACAGTTTAAACATAAATTAAGTATTTTATTAGCCAGCTTCGTAATTCCATGCTCATAGAAATGTAGGTCCTTATCAGCAAAAAATTGGACCAAGTGCGAATAAAGGTCATCATTATTTATGAAAATTTTACCATTCAAAGAATTGCAAACTTCAAAATAAATGGTAATCCGACTGTGGCAAGTCAGGAATTTATGGGGATTCGATATCACTTCCCTACCAAGCTCCAATAATTTCCCACAAATTACTAAAGATGAAAGTGGTTTGGCATTATTATAATGGAACGCAATTCCTTTGTGATTGGCCAATTCTGGCCGCTTATGCTTGATTGCTTCATCCAGTTTCATTACTTGTTGATAATAAACACCTGAATTGATCGTCCGGCCTCTTAAAAGCACCTTTGTAGTCAAAGCATGATCTTTTTGACTGCCATTCAGCTTTGGATGTCGTTTGCGCTGGTTCATTACGTTTGAACCATGATCATTTTCGAATGATGTTATTGTAGATGACCCATTTTTCATCACTAACTAAAGTTTTTTGTTTTCTCCGTCAACAAATGTGGGATTTTTCTTTAGTTTCTTTTTGAGAAAACTGTCAATTAAATTTGGCGAGTTAACTGCTATTTGTTTAATTATATTGAGTCTGTGGTGTTCATAGCTGCTGTTTATGGAAGTTAGGGTGTAAGGATTTGTTATGTATTGTTGTATCTGTATAGGAGGATTTGTGGAAAATTGAAAATTTATGGTTATTCTTATCTCTATTAATATTAAGATGCTTTACGAGGGGTTATTGTTAACAATCCAAAACAATTAGTTATGTAGGCAGTAGTTCCAACAAAATTAAAAATATATTAAGACAGAATATTAATATTGCTTTCAAAATGAATAAAAACCTTGGCAACTTTATTAAAAATAATAAAGATAAGACCTGCAAAGAGTAAAAATGCGGAGATAAATTAAATGCCAAACAAGTTACATAGGTCCCATTTTTAATATTAGAATTACAGCGCGCAAAAGAGATTACTTACACAAAAAACACCATTCAGCTTACGTAATACATCTTTTATCTCATCATCACAGCGTTGATGAAAACTTTAAAATACTTCATACCGAAAATAAAAGCAAAAAGTTGACAGATAACATTTTGAATGGCCAATTAGATATTAATAATTCACCATTGTTAAATTTTTAGCTCTAGTTTTTCCTTGTTTCAGTAGAATAATCAAAATTTGTAAACCTTAAATTTTTAATAGCATAATATAAGATATTAATGTTTATTTTTTAACTCAGTTTAATATTATCATTTTGACGTCTGACGAAGTAAATGTTCTACGAAACATGGCAAGTCTATACAAAATATAATTATAAATAAAAAAACAAAAAAGTAAACATCTGAAACAGTTTAAGTTCTTTTCATATTATAAACGTAAGAATATTTTGTTCTATTTAGAATTTTGCACTCTTTGGTCCAGCAAAAAGCACTGGGGATTAAATAATACAATTGAATTTTTGATTAATTTGATTGGTTGAAACTATAATATGAACGTCCCCTTTACAACCGCTACTGACGTAAAAATATGTGATAAAAGATAAAAACTCTAATGTTCACAGCGATCGTATTTAATCTGTCAAAAGAGAATAAGAATATGAAATAAATAAAGGTTGGCAAAGAGAAATACAAAAGTCAGAGAGTCGAGTCGATTTGCATATTTGAATTATGACAGGAAATCGTGCTTGGCAAGGGGTATTTGTCAAAGTTCGCATCATCTAGTGACCAACTGACCGAGCAAAGGAATTTGGTAAATGAGCCAGGAAGAAAGAAATTCCCGCAAATGTGAATACATCTCCGATGTCATTTATGTATTATAGCATTCGCGGAAAAACAACCGGAATCCCTAGATCTTAAGGGTTTTGAACTAAACTCGGATGAAAATAGGGGGAGTTTGTAAAACACGAAACTGGAATGATAAGTCGTCGAGATCTCTTTTTATTTAGGACCGAGGTCATCCCTAAACAGCGATCAATCACCGGACATAGGCCCCTGTCTGATGGACTATGTAATGCATAATGTTTAAGACGTTAACTGCTGGTTTAAAACGCATCCCAAGAGGCTACTTTCGATGTCGTTTTAGATAACTGCTTACAAATAGCCCTCACGTAACTGGGGAAATAAACTTTAGTTGCCTTATTTCCAACGCTTGACCCTCTTTTTTTTTCTTTTTCTTGATTAATGCCCTCGTGATAAAGGTCTTGTGTTTTAGTTTTATCGCTCTTTTATATTTTACATCGTTTATTTTTTAAAGACGTTCAGTATAGCCCAGTGAATGGGACATTTTGACTCTGTCAGCACCTGATATATGGTGATTTCCTCGTTCCGCTAGGTAAAAGTTTTTAAATATTGATATATGAACTATTTTGATGCCCAAATAAAATAGATAAATTAAAAAAATATATTTTCATGCACTGAACGATATAAAATAACTTTCAAACTATTTTACACCACTTATGACCTGTAAAAGCCAAAGTTGTAGTATATTATGTTAACCCATATAAAAATATGGTAAAAAATACTGACGTACAATAGATTCATATTTCAGATTATGACATGACCAGTGTTTTAGTTCATTTTTATACGTTTTAATTTTAGATTACAATATGTATTCATCTCGGATTCATCGGATTTCTTTTGTTGTATTTGTGGAGAGTTTACTTCAAATTCAAATTGAGAACGGCCTACGCCGTTACTAAAGACCATTTACGAGTAATATTTTGGTTTCAAAATTCCTGAGTCTATTAATAAACCTTAGACACCTAGTTATTTTTGCTTAAGATGCGCATGTTATTTAAGAGGATGGGTAAAAGGTACTCATCCATCAATGCCGTTTTTTAAACCTGTAATTTGGAGAGAACAAGAAGTTTATGTTTAACGAAACTGAAGGGATATAAAGGGTGTTTTTTATAGAGGTATAGAACTTTTAAATGGTATAAAACAAAGATGAATTTTTTAAATTGACATGAAATTTACTTTATTTGAAAGATAACCTTCTGGCATTATAATTTAAATATGACTTCCGGCATATGACCGCCACGACTGGCTCGGACGTAGTCTAATCTGGAGGTCCAATTTTCGATGACTTTTTCCAACATTTGTGGCTGTATATCGGCAATAACGCGGCGAATGTTGTCCTCCAAGTGATCAATCGTTTCGGACTTATCGGCGTAGACTAGCGACTTCACATATCCCCACGATCTTGAAGGCTAATTCACGGGTCCGAAACGTGAAACTATGCGGTTACCAAACGTTTCCTTCAATAAATCAATTGTGGCACGAGCTGTGTGACATGTTGCGCCGTCTTGTTGAAACCACAGCTCCTGCACATCATGGTTGTTCAATTGATGAACGAAAAAGTCAGTAATCATGGCTCTATAGCGGTCACCATTGACTGTAACGTTCTGACCAGCATCGTTTTTAAAGAAGTACAGACCAATGATTCCACCAGCCCATAAAGCACACCAAACAGTCAGTTTTTCTGGATGTAACGGTGTCTCAACATACACTTGAGGATTATCATCACTCCAAATACGGCAGTTTTGTTTATTGACGTATCCATTCAAACAAAAGTGAGCCTCATCGCTAAACAAAATTCTCTTATGAAAATCGGGAACAACGGTAATCTTGTTTTGGGCCCATTCACCGAATCTATGCCTTACTAGGTGATCGTGTGGCTTCAATTCTTGCACGAGTTGGATTTTGTAAGCACGCAAACCAAGATCTTTCCGCAAAATCTTCCATAAAGTGAATGGACACATATCCAATTCCTGTGCACAATGGCGGGTAGACTGATTCGGGTCTTCCTCTACGCTACGCTCTACAGCAGCAATGACTTCTGCTGTACGCACTGTACGACGTCTCTGTGGATGCGTATTATCATTTAGAGTAAACGTGGTGCGAAAACGTTCCATAGTTAATCGAATTAATTGCTCTGATGGACGATTATGCTGACCGTAAAATGGACGTAGTGCGCGATACGTATTTCGAACAGAACCATGATTTTCAAAATAAATTTGCACAATTTGGAAGCGTTGTTCAGGCGTCAGTCTATTCATGTTGAAATGTCAAACCAAACTAAACATAAATCACTTGACAGCTGACAAAATGGCCGCCAATTAAAAAAGTGTTGCCAACTTAAAGTTCTATACCTCTATAAAAAACACCCTTTACTTATAAGATATGAAATAAAATTGTATATTCTGATGTGGAGTAACTAAACTGCTCCCTCATATTGAAGACTGCCCTCCACCCCAACCTCCAATGAAGGATAAATCAAATTATCAATTACTTCACTTAATAATATTATTTTCAAAATTATCAGTTGATGAAGTAATTGATTATTTCATTTTGTTATTCATTAACTGATATTCAGATTTTTGAAATTATCTATTACAAAATTCATTGATAATAATACCCCATAATATTACTAAAAGTATTATTGCTAATCTCTGTTTTAAATAAAGCAAAATGACCTGCCTGTACTTAGACTAAATAAAAAACAATAAGCAAAAATAAATTAATGAATGTACCAACCCTTTTCAATTAAAGAAATTACCGTAATAAATCTTCTATTATACTATTAGCAAGAAAAAACCAAGAGATTCTTAAGACTGGTGTTATGCGCGGTTGGCAGCCAGCAGGTGACTAATTGTCCAAACGTGAAATTGCTCTGGAGCAGAGACGTAATTTAGATTGATTCCGCCCTACTAATGATCCAACGTTTGGCCCCGCAACATGATTTATTATGCCATCTCTGGCTTTTATTCCGGCGACGTTAAACCGGCAATATGCTCCTCAGCGTACGCGGGTACGAATAGATAGAATTATATTAATACACTCTGTCGTATTCAATTAATATCCAAACGAACAGCGCCTAAATGAGGCGATACTTCAACCCCCAGCGAGTCTCTATTCATGTCATCGCGATTAAAAATGACTCCGTTTCCCACCAAATTATGCATTGACACTTAACAAATCTTGTCTCATAATACTCATAAATTTTTGGTGATATTTCTGTCAGCCCTTTTTTAAATTGGATTTATTTGTATTTTGTTCTAAATTGAGATCTATAAACATTTTTTCATCTCAAAGCGATGTTAAAGCAAAAATAGTTTTGAGCAAGTTAAAACACACCTATCTCAAGCAAATGAAAAAATATGAAGAATAATTTTGTTTAGAAAGATTATTAAGAATATGTATTTTCATAAAAATATATAGCAATCAGTTAGCAAAACATAAAATAAAAACAAACGGCAATTAGAAGAATCATCGCCAGAATTAAAGCAATAAGAAAGTTTGCATACTTTGGTTTATTTAATAATTTATGAATTATCGATCTGTTACATTGTGAGGGTCTTATGGTGTGATAGATTCTTGAGATAACCATGTTTTGCAAATGGTGCTCCACAGAACACTAATGCCTCGCAACTGAATGCTTAGTGTCCCTCCACACAATTGTGTCAATTTACATGAATAATTTATGACACATTCTTGCATACTTTTCTGATGTGGGTACCCTACATTTTGCTCTGCTATTCACTGTTCACTTTCACTGATCACACATGCTGGAAAATTTGGTTCTTTTCAGCCTACCCATTGGATGTTGATTGTCTAAGAGTTGAATTGTTTTAGCATTTATTAGGCCTCTCTTTATGATTTCTGGTGACCTCCTTAACCTCCTCTCTGACAATCTTTACCTGGAGGCTACGATGTAGCCCACAATTCCGAATATACCAATGAGTATGTGCTAAATTTCTTAATTTTCCGTTTTGCTTGTTTTTTTTTTGCTACAGTCCCACAGCTAAAGGCCAGTTTACACTAGTTTACGAACTTGTTAGTAGACAAGAACGCTGGAAGTTTCTCATCACAGCTAATTCATTCTTTTAAAATTTAATTTTAATTCCTGTGTTTACTTTTTTACATGTACTTTTCATCTTCGCTTGGATGTAAGGTTTCCTTTAACTTATATACGTCATACGCAAATGCATGTGCTAACTTTTTTAAATCTTCATATATTTCATCGAACAATGCTTTTAATAAAGATATTCAAAGTTCTGTCACTCAAACTATTCAAATTTGTAAGGTTAGTGAAAATGAAGTACTATCTTGCTTAAAAGAAATGAAACCAAAGGGAACAGTAGGTCCGGATAAAATTCCATCCTTTTTCCCGCGTGACTGTGCATGCGTATTAGCAAAACGTCTTTCCATTATTTTTAATCTCTACCTAAATAATTCACAGTTTCCTGATAAATGGAAAATTTCCAGAGTTTCTCCAGTGTTTAAAAAAGGAGACAAACAAAATATAGAAAACTACAGACCAGTCTGTATAATAAATAATTTTTCTAAATGTTTTGAAATGTTTCTAAATAAACACCTATTTAGTGGTTCCCGACATGGCTTTATAAAGGGTAGGTCCACAGTCTCCAATCTTTTCTGTTTTACTGAGTAGACACAATATACACAGACTTTTCAAAGGCGTTTGATAGGCTTGATCACGGCATTTTGCTTGATAAACTGCATTGTTTAACTTTCGCAAAAATTAATTCTATTTTTTAAATCAAACAAATAGTAGAATGCTGTGGTCAGTCCTCGGAACCTCTGTGTGTGACTTCGGGAGTTCCTCAAGGGTCAATACTCGGTCCTTTATTATAATATATTTATTACATTTATTTATGGAATTGTGGGTGACTGTACAATGCTACTCTATGCGGATGACGCTAAAATTTTTACTTCTGTAAAAAACGATGCTGATTGTCAAAGACTACAACTAGCAATAAATACCATCACCGATTGGTGTAGCGAAAACAGACTGCCTCTAAACGGTGGTAAATGCAAAGTCATGACTTCCACATTAAAGTAAAAAATGCTGGTGTATTATTATAAAATTGATGGAATATCAATTCCACGAGTGGGATGCTTTGGGGATCTGGGTGTGACATTTGATAGCAGACTTTCATTTGTCCCTCATATAAATGGTCTTATACAGGTGTGTTTTAAATAATTACGCTTTATTATCAGAAACTCAAAAACATTTTCTAATCAAAGTACGCTCATTTTACTTTATTACGCTTTTGTAAGATCTAAATTGGAATATGCTTCCATAATATGGTCTCCTTATTATCAAAACCATATTAATGACCTTGAGAGAGTTCAGCAGCGTTTCTTGAAATACCTAAGCTTTCGGATTGATGGACATTATCCTGAAACAGGGTTTCCGCATGAAATCTTACTTCAGCGGCATTCTTTTTGTTCTCTAGAACATAGACGTATCGTCACAGACCTCAAATTTCTTTATAAAGTTTTGCATAACAGAGCGGAATGTAGTGACGTACTGGAAAAAATAAGTTTTCTTGTACCTAGGACTTCAGCTCGCCAATCTGCCACATTCTATTGATCTACACCTCGTACAACATGTGTGTAACTACTCTCCTTTATATAGGATGTGCAGAATCTACAACGAAAATCAAAATAAATTCCACATATTTACCTGCAGATTGGCACAGATAAAAAATAATTAAATATGTAATATTTTGTAGTTTTATTTCTGGTAATTTGTGTATGCTTGTTTTTTCTTCTTTTTTTTTGTTTGTTTTGTCATTGTAAATATTTAAGTTTTTTTTTTCTGTTGTACCCATTTGTTAATTGGTTTTTTGTAATTGTGAATTATTCCCAAAACATTACTCTGGAGCATCCCTGCATGTTTTCTTTTAAGATCTGAATATTCATTTTTGAAGTTAACTTCTTTAGATGCACCTAATTCTATTTCTTAGTATTGTAGGTCCAAACTCCCTTCCATGTTGAAAGGAAGCCTGGTGCCTTTGGACATTTATATATAGAAAAAAAAAATTTTTTTCCAAATGTAACTTTTTTGAATTATTTTTCAATTTGATGTTTCACTTTTTATTACTTTCGTAAACCTCTATTAGTGTGACACGTTATGGGTAAAATAATATAAACTTAACTTAGTTTAATCCCCACACTAGTCAACCTCTCAGTATATCAAAAGCAAGCTGACTAAGGCTTCTAATTTATTTTAATTGCATTCGGCAAATTAATTATGTTAAATTAATTATACAGTGTTAGTGTCCAGTATAGGAGATGGCTGAGGGTCAAAGAGCCGAGGACCTGTATTTGTTTGTGGAGTGTTACGCCATCGGGTGTGATGTGGTTCTGTCACTTCGACAAATTGCCTTAAGGCTCGTCAATTTGTCGAACCATGAAGCAATCTGAACGCGCGTATGTACACAGATCATACAAAATGCATTTGGCAGCATATATTCAAAGTAAAGTGAGATTGAGATAAGTGAATAATTCATGAACCCTTTTTGGAAGGTAAAAGATTGCCATCATATGAGGGAATCTTTATATACCTTATGTGTATCAAGGCAACTCTCCCTTTTATACATCGGTTTGTTTAGATTCTATTAATAAAAGTACTTTAGATTAAACTCCTTCTGTTTACAGGACGTTTTAAATGTTAAATGAATCGTTACAAATATACACAAGGACCATTGTGTTCTTGCTCAGCTACTCTCGGAAAGTATCATCAATCACAATTTATACAAAGGCATTTTTATATTTGCCCCGCGGCCATTTCAAATAATTTTGATTTATTTTATAAAGATGAGGCTAACACAATGGAAAATGTAACATCACGTAGATAAATTGACCAAATAATGTATGTTTTGCACATTAACTTGAAATTCGCGAATAATCCAGACATAATAAAGCAGATACATTTTTGAAATATATAGGATTTTTGCCCTATCGCATATCTAAACTTGCTAGTAGAAAATTTCATTTCATAAATTGAAAAATATCATTTCAGGAAACAAATGCATACACCAAACACTACTACATCTGAACGGTTATACGACCAATTTAAATAATTTTAAAATCAAGATCTGGCATCTTCGATTTTAAAAATTACATTACGTTGTATTACTACGAATTTTAAAATTAAGTGGAGATATTTTCAAATCAAGAATATTAAAATATGATTGTATTTAGTCCAGGAGCTCAGTGGGTATTTTGTAATCAATGAGGAGACATGGCTCAATTAAAATTCCTTATTTATATTTTATCCCATGATTACAAAAAATGTCCAAAAAGTTTGTTACAAAAAAATTTCTTTTTTTTGCAAAATAAAAAAAATTTCGTATTCCCCGGCAAAAAATGTCTCTACAAGCTGGGATTAATGCGAAAATGTAATGATTTGATTGCTTTTTAACCCTATAAACAAATAGCTTGTCACTAATTATAACGTACGCGCCGCCGCGTATGAACGCGACCTCTATCCTTGGAGTAGCACGTTTCGTATATCTAGTTTTAAATATTCCCTTTTCAATTTACAGCCACGCCATCACATGGCGGTTTTAGATAACATTGTAGGTTTGTGTTGCTCTTGTGTTATTCAGTGACCCATCGAGATGTCGCCACTGAGCCTTATTAACTATTTTTCTACTGTAATATCGGTTTATGGGAGACAGATGCGAGATGGTGGTTTGTACCGAACGGAATAGCCTAATGAGTCCCATAATAGGAAGAAACAGCGCTATCGTAATTTTTTGGACCCGGAGCTTTTTCATTGTCTTGGAGATCTGCGCACTTTTTACCATGAGAGTAATATTTATCAACGGTCTTTATGTTCGCATAGCCGAGAATTTCCTATTTTATTTTTAAATTATACGGACGAAAACGTATATATGTATATATATATATATATATATATATATATATATATATATATATATATATATATATGAAGTAAAATGCGAAACAGTGAATGCAAACTTCCCTCCATCATATCCTTTCTGTGTTAGAGGTTGCACAGTTAGAATAAATTGCGATAAAACACAATTCATCCTATTCCACCACCATCGAGATGGTGACCTACCTGTACCACCATACCGAGAAGAAAGTCAAAGCTTACCCTCCTCGCCATGGTGATACGGCAGAGATACATGTTTCGTCTCTCACCAGACTCATCAGGGTACCGACATGCACCTGGCTGTGCAAAGGACAGATCGGAAGGAAGCATGCAACACTGAACGCGGCTTCGCCGACCTCTCGTCGGATGGCTTATATATGTTTATACGGCTTTCACGGATACCTCCGTGTGAGATGCATTAGCAGTGGTTATATCCACATTATGCTGTTGTAGTGCTGAAATCACATTCAGCAAACGTACAACTATATGCAACTCCGTACATAAGTGAAGTAAAATGCGAAACAGTGAATGCAAACTTCCCTCCATCATATCCTTTCTGTGTTAGAGGTTGCACAGTTAGAATAAATTGCGATAAAACACAATTCATCCTATTCCACCACCATCGAGATGGTGACCTACCTGTACCACCATACCGAGAAGAAAGTCAAAGCTTACCCTCCTCGCCATGGTGATACGGCAGAGATACATGTTTCGTCTCTCACCAGACTCATCAGGGTACCGACATGCACCTGGCTGTGCAAAGGACAGATCGGAAGGAAGCATGCAACACTGAACGCGGCTTCGCCGACCTCTCGTCGGATGGCTTATATATGTTTATACGGCTTTCCGTGAAAGCCGTATAAACATATATATATATATATATATAAATATATATATATATATATATATATATATATATATATGAAGTAAAATGCGAACAGTAAATGAAAACTTCGTTCCAACCAAATCCTTTCTGTGTTTGAGGTTGCACAGTTTGAACAAATTGCTAAGGAACACAATTTATCTTATTCCACCACCATCGAGATCATGGCCTACCTGTACCACCATACCGAGAAGAAAATCAAAACTTACCATCCCCGCCACAGTGATACGGCAGAGGTACATGTTTCGTCTCTACTAGACTCATCAGGGTGTCGACACCTGGCTGTGCAAGGGACAGATCGGAAGGAAGCATGCACATACTGAACGCGGCTTCGCCGACCTCCCGCCGGATGGCGTATATATGTTTATGCGGCTTTCACGGATTCCTCCATGTGACATGCAATAGCAGTTGATATATCCACATTATGCCGTTGTAGTGCTGAAATTATATTCAGCAAACGTACAACTATATTCAACTCCGTGTATGAATGAAATAAAATGCGAACAGTAAATGCAAACTGCGTTCCAACCATATCCTTTCTGTGTTAGAGGTTGCACAGTTTGAACAAATTGCTAAGGAAGGTAGTGGAATAAGATAAATTGTGTTCCTTAGCAATTTGTTCAAACTGTGCAACCTCTAACACGGAAAGGATATTGTTGGAACGCAGTTTGCATTTACTGTTCGCATTTTATTTCATTCATGCATGGAGTTGCATATAGTTGTACGTTTGCTGAATGTGATTTCAGCACTACAACAGCAACGGCATAATGTGGATATATCCACTGCTATTGTATCTCACACGGAGGAATCCGTGAAAGCCGCATAAACATATATATATATATATATATATATATATATATATATATATATATATATATATATATATATGGCTCCATGAGAGCGCTGTGTTTTTTAGGTAAACAAATTAAGAAAAAAAGAGAAAAGTTTTCGTCCGTGTAATTTTAAGAACTACAAATTTCTTGGCTGTATGGACATACATTGTTAGTAAACATTACTCTCGTATTAAAAAGTGCAGAGAATTCTAAATAACAGCGGCGCAGTTTCGTCCTTACTTGGGACTCATCAGGCCATTGCATCTGGTACAATCAAACATCTCGCAATCATACTCTATCTACTGCTTTCTAAAATACAAAACCTGCATAGGTAAAAAAATTTTTAATATTAAAACATTTTTTTTTGGGATTTATTACTTTAAATTTTAGAGTTATTAGTTCAATCAGTGTCGTAGATACGAACATGATCATTAATTACTTCCTAACAATTTATTACGCTACTGCATTTTTGTGAAAATTTATTAAATTTCTAAAAATGCCTAATAAACTAAATACTCTGTATCTAGAAAATTAAGGATTTGTAAACCCTCATTATTATTACTGTTTTTCTCCTTCAGGCCATTGAACGAAAAAGATGGAAAATTTATTTCCTGCAAAACCCAACCACGTTTCGACCACACGGTCTGGTCAGCGGAGCTCTTACGAACTAACAGCTAAATGCACAGAACACAACTGTTTATATAAAACCTAATTCAGATTTTAATTTAAAGTCGTTTGATTGTTGATATTTTACAGTCTAGCATAAAAAAGTCTGCAAGTTTAACATCCTACCGACATGTCCCGGTATTTATATTTTATATAGACAGTTTTTTTTTCTTGGTTCCTTACACCTCCACTGACGAAACCATTAGGTAGTTAAGACGTGTATGTAGAGAGAACCAAAGTCGGATTTGGAGGAAATAAAGTGTCCTGAAATAAAAAACGGTAACTTTTAATTTTACGGTCGTAAAGTTGTCTTTATATTTTACCAATATTTTAAATTTAACCCTTTATATTTACCAATAATGTTGTGTATAAAGCCTGTGTTATCATGACAAAGAACTGTTCTTTTTTAATTTGTAAATAATGATTTATATAGACAATATGTCTATTACCTTTGTTGTAAAACGATAAAAGGGAATATTAATGATTTCAGCGAAGCACAGCAGAAGTTCCGGGAAATTAAAACAGAGCAATCAAAGGATTTTGTTTGGAATCGTTATCTGCAAGTAGGCTCACGCCTCTCTGACTCGTGTAACCAAAGCGCGGCGCTATCTCGTGATTGATTAAGCGTTTTAGTCCCTCGAATTAGATTCGCATATTTAATTCAACTTTTCGCCCGTTCCGATAGCAAAACCCGGCTGGTGTATACGCGCCGCTGTCATTTCCTTGTATTCCAACTCATAAATCAAAAAAGTCACCCTTAATCCACCGACACTTTGTGGACGCTCTCGCTTTTTTATATCGACGCGCTACACAGTAACTAATTACAAAGCCATGATAAGGGCGTTTCTAAGATCTCGCACAAATCATTATTTCTGTTTCTTGCCAAGTCATTATTTGGTCTCCGCCAGAAATTATATAACTCGCTTTGATGCTTGCCAGCTACATCGCATCCCTATATCTTAATCATTATAATTCGCGAGAAAAGAACTCCCGTTTCTTTCATTAATTATTCTTCCTAAAAATTTACACCCTCCAAATCTCTAATTACAGGGAGATTTTTATGAAATAATCCTTCAATCTGTCATAATTCTTCCTTTTTAGCTTCTTTCATTTAATTTATTCTGTTTGTTCTTGCTCTTAGGATTAACCTGGATTGTAATTTTATTAATATCTATAGATACCACGTTTTCTAAACGCAAAAACAAAATTTCTTTTTCACTTATAAAACTTAACACCTAAAATAGTTTAATTTTTAAATACGAGCTAGTTATCATAGAAACTAAATTTTCTACTTGGTCAGTTTTGTTCTACTTAGTGCCAATAAAAAGAGATTTTTTCGTAAAAAAGATACTGGAAAATTGGACTCTTCAACTTCAAAAGCCCCGCCAAATCTATCGTTTCTGTGAGATGATATAATTAATATAAATTCTGACTTCATTGAAGAAATACCAGATTGTCAATGTAATTAGCTGCGGAATAATTATTAAAAAGATGTGTTATTTCACAAATATCGTCTTTATCAAATCAAATCAACGTCTTTTTGGATATTCACCGCTCATAAGACACATATAATTTTTCTTAAGACTTTTAATTTTTAGGTCAATCAGCAGCGAAAAAATAAGTGATTTCATTACCACAATACTATCAAGATTCCAACTATGCCATCACATTAAAAACGATCCGAAGTGATATATTTTTATATGTTTCACTCTGTACTATGATACTATAATTTGTTATAAACAATTAAAACCTAAAAATTGCGTTTTTTGCTTATAAAATCAAAACTACGATAGTGTAAACAGATGAATTGTAGAGGAAAAAATACGACTCGATCCGATAATTAGTACCGGAGAAAAACAGGAAGAACCGAAAAATTCAGCTTTTTTAAAAAAATTCATTTCTCGATCATTTTCCAAGTTGTAGCGCTGACCCTTGGTGAGATTATAGTAATTTATATGTACTTTATGTGTGCCAAAACCAGGTGCTGTTGATTCTTGCACAATTTTTAGAGCACTACTATCTTTCAGCGCGCCTGGATGCATCATGGATGGTCCGATTTTAATTTTATAAGAAGATTTTGAAACTATAATTTTACGTTCCACAAGCCTATGTTCTTATTATTCATCAAAAACCTGTCGAATACTTGAAAAATGCTAGCAGAATATGGTGTACATTCAAGTAACTTAGATCTAAGTTCTCGTACAGTACGAATATTTACGAGTTAGAGTAACATTTATTCGAACGGACGCGAAATTTTCTGTCGCTGTTTAGTAGTCTACCATTTGCACTGTGGTAGAGAACCGCACGCGGAATTTTCGATAGGAAGGCCACTGTCTCGGTAATCTCAAAAGAAATTGTGGTTTCAGTTTCCTCACCAGAAGAATTCGGGGCTAAAGTTTTGGAAGTTATTCTGCTTAAGAAGAGCTCAAGATTCTTAACTGTCTTTATGAGATAGTTAAGACTTCAAAGAAAGAAATTCGATCAAGAAAAGAAGATTACAGAAGATTTACTCACAGAAGGGCCAGGAAACATCGTTTGTTAGACGGAACCTCGACGGTGGTAAAATCTGGTATTAGAGAGGACTTTTTGTCAGGCCACACTTAGCAATCTTCAGTCTTATAAATTCCGCGTATTCATATCTGGATAATCGATTCCATCTTACACGTACGCGATTACTTCACGCCTGTCCGTGTCTACACGTAGCATCGTTAAATAGTACGGTACGAAGAAACGTGGATAGTAACGCGATCAACAGCCAAATCAACGATCAGTGAAAACTATTCTAAACCGCGCAGAAAGACTGTTAGTTTCTCGCGAATTTAGTAGACAACGCCGCAAAATCTATACAAACTTAGTGTTTTCGAATTCTGATTTTTCTATCGAATTTAGGAAAACTAAAATCTTACAAACGAAACGTAACAGCTAAGAAGACACACTACTAACTTTTTTCGATAGTTAGCCTTCAGTGAAGTTTCGTAATTAAATCTAAACTCAAATCTGGCTAAATAAGCCCACTAATAACCATTATTAGAAAAAAAGCACTATCTAGTTAACAGATATAGAAAAGTCCACCTTGAGTAACAATATCTTGCAATTTCGAATCTGAAAGCACAAGATGAACATTTCCCACGCGAAAATGTCCAGTCACCAATATCACCCATTTTTTAAAAACGTCAAATGAGGCGGGCGGCCCTTCAGGCAACCAGGGTGGTTTCGGTGGGACTTCCGCGGCCCTTACGGAGGTCACACTTGACTTAGGTCGCCTTATTTATTCACGTATTCAAGACGAACCTTCTTGAACCATTTTAGGTACCTCATTAAAGGATCTAGTACGATTCAAAGATAGGAAAGAATAGAAATGACGTTCATAGTTCTTCGCTCAGTTTGTATTCAATGGTCAGATTCGGCACCGAAACTACTTGACAACTCGCCGCGAAATAGACCGTAGATTCGCCATTGAAAGTAGGAATTCCGATAGTTCTCGTGATATTCCGCGACGACGACAGCAAAACCGGGATTATCGCGAACGAACGAACGAATGCGACAACTCCTCTAAACAGCCGCACTGCATCCACTATACGATTACTTTCACGTGCTTAGCCGTTTTCGGTCATGTTTACTAGAATTTTTCACGTATTTCACAGATTTTTTGATGCAAAATCAAATATAGACTTGTAAAATGATACTTTCAAGATGCCGCAGATATACATCAGAACTCAAATTGCTTTAGTAAACCGCCTTTAGATATAAGAAAAGTGTGAAAACTACTTCTTAGTAATTAAAAAGTAAATGCAGCATAAATGACATCGTAGCGTAGCACGCATAACTGCACTTATCTTTGTCATACTACTTTTGATATAAATAATTATGTAGCCTAAGAAGAAATTATACGATATATAAGATTGATAATAAGCTTTAAATATATTTATGATGATTTACTGTATTATGTCATTACATGTATGGGAAAGGTAAGTAATATTAAATGACAACTTGATGTTTATAAATATAAAATATTAAATAGTTAGTTAAGTAATATTTAATGAATAATTAAGTAAAAGAACCTCATAATCGATTGAGATTCATGGCTGACTGTGCACTAAAGTACGTATGACTGAGTGCTCCATTTTCAGCGCCCTCTATCTCAAGAATGGTTCATGGTACGAAAAAAGGTTTGAGACAAAATTTGTAGAGAATTTAGTCCTCTACAAGTTCTATAATAAACAGAAATACGATTGGAGGCAGAGAAAACGAGATATTTCCAAATAACTGATTTTTGCGACCTTTGACCTTGAATATCTAAGCGCCCTTACACATGATCAATTGTGACTTTTGGTACATTATTTATAATACCAAAATAAAGGTTTATGCAAAAATTCAGCTAAGATGACTGGACTACAGTGTAGTTTAGCATGATGCAAAGCAAGCGCTGTCACTAAATTTGGTTTTGTTTAAAATCGTTACCATTATTTTAATGTACGTTGTTTTTATTTTACTACTTATTGAGATTTACCCTCTAATATGTCTTTTTATCAATACTGCGAAACGATTTCAATCAGAAACAGTCACGAAATGTAATTTCGAAAAAATAGGCAAACTAAATCAATTTTTTTGTTGCGTTTATGTGGATGAAAACAAATTGTTGAATAGAGTTGTGACTATAATTTGCCCCCATTACGGAATACGCCGCGTATAATTACACTTATTGTTTTCTTTGAATGTAACAATGTAAACTGTATTGCTTCGGTTTTTACCCTTAACGAGGGTTATTAAGAAACATGTAATCAAAATGCGCCTTATTGTACTGCGTTCAATATTTGCATTAGGTATACAAATTAATAGTTACTTTTTACCAGTTGGATACATATGTAGATATAAAATGGATTGTTGCCTTTTATGCTTTTATCCACCCTTATAATTTAGTTGTTGCATTCGTGTAATCGCATGTCAAAATTGAAAAATACATAGTTCTGTAATTACGTTTAATAAAATAGCATTTATCAAATGATAAAATAACAAGAGATATTATTTTAATCGTTTATTGCAGATACAGACTTCCCATTTTAACTTACTCGCGTTTTGACAAAAATTGCAAAAAAAGACTATCCTACTTACAATTTTTTTGCTCAATTGGTGTATCTAGGGGGGGGGGCGGTGTGTTGCTGGCAACTAAGAACATATGTAATCTTTCTATTGAATATATTAATAATATACCGGAAAATATTGATCTTATTGCTGCGAAAATATTTTTAAATAATAATATTTTTTATTTGTTAATGATTTATATACCACCCAACACGTCTTTTAGTGATTACAATACTTTATTTGATGAAATTAGCACATATGAATACCTATATGATACAGGATTTTTACTTTTAGGAAATGTAAATCTACCTGATTATATAAACATGTCCTCTGACGAATACAATATATCCAGGAAAACTTTGTCTTGTTGGCTTTATGCAATTTTTAAACCTTAAACAGCACAATTTTATATATAACGATAATAATCGTTTACTAAATTTAATTTTAAGCAATAGAGATTCATTTTCATATAGAATTGAAAGGGCGAAAGACCTAATCTTACCTGAAGTGTGTTACACCATCCTGCTTTATTGCTCTCATGCACAGTGGCCCATGAAAAAAATTTACTAAACAAAGAATTAATAATGTATACTATAATTTTAAAAAAGCAGATTTTATGCTACTATATTAAATTTGGTAAAACTACACTGTTGGAGAAAACTATTTGTTATTATTAATATTGCTATCGTAATTATATACATGTTCTGATGTTATTCACTTGCTTCAAAAATATTGATGTATAATTCATATTAATATCATTTATTGTCTCTATCTTTAAAAATCCTAATTTAATAAAGCTATAATTGAAGAGTATAATGAACATGAAAATATTTAATCAAGTCGACTTGACGGAAATTTTCGACTAAATAAAATATTATCAGTCCGGATTATCAGGGCTAATAGGGCAGATAATGGTGATGATGTGTCCATTTGGGAGCCGCAGAAATAAATGAAATATTTTAATAAAGCCTGCAAAACGTGTGAACGGGTTGCGTAATTAAAAGCCTAACGAACTCGGGCTCGTGGTTATTGCTGATGAAGTTTTACTAATTCGCATTAAATGCCTCTCCCGTGTGCTCCGCGAATAATGAGAATATTTTCCAGGACTCATTTCCTAAGATTCAGGATTAGACAACTTTTTACTATATATATATATATATATATATATATATATATATATATATATATATATATATATATATATATATATACAGGGTGATTCAAAAATCGATCACGAAACTTAAGGGGGTGATTCTACTTGACAAAATAAGGGTAGAGCTTCATATAATTTTTTTTCAAAATGTCATTCGTTTTTGAGTTACAAGCCGTCCAAGTTCAAGTTTTTATTTTTTGTTTTTTGAATTACTCGCTTACAGGAAAACCGATTTGACTAATATTTGAAAGATAGGCTAAATCTTCTGCGCTTCATCATTTTAGTAACAATTCACATTGATTGTTTGCCGCTAGAGGGCACTTTACCTACATTGAAAATTGTTTTTTTGTCATAATTTTTTAGTGTTGACAGCTACAGTAGTTTTTGGCATAATTTCTGAAAGACTGATGCCAGGCCTTTAAAAAAGGTGCTCTTTATTTACATCGCTAAACCCAACGGTTTAGACGTAAATCACCCTTAAAAATTAAGTGGTAAATTTACTTTTCTCATTTCATTACCACCAGCTACCAGGTAAATAGCTATCGAAGTATACTAGAGCTGTCAGTTTAACATCAAATAAATTCGCTTTTTAAACTATTTAATTTATAATCTTAAAATAACTAATAATGGCTAATCAGTAAATATTCATATTATGGATTATTGCGATATACATTTAATTGATAAAAATTAATGAAACAGTACTAAACGAACTAAAAAAGATTCTCAAAATGTCCCCCATTTTTTCCATACATTTCCTAACACTCTTCAAAAAATGTCGCCTAACTCGATGAAAAATTCCTGGTGTTTCTTTAATAATTTGGCACTTTTCGATTATCCTGAAGCGAAGATCCTCGACGTTGATTACTGGAATATCGTACACCAATTGTTTCAAATGACCCCAAAAGAAAAAATCCATAGGATTAAGGTCTGGTGACCTCGCTGCCCATGTCAATGGTCCACTTCGTCCTATCCATCGCTCAGGATACGTTTCATTCAAATACTGTCGGACAGGTATACTAAAGTGTTGCGGAGCTCCGTCTTGGAGGATCCACATGTTGGCCCTTACTTCCAATGGCACATCTTCCAGATACAATGGGAGATGATTTTGGATAAAATCTAAGTATACGTCACCAGTTAATGGGCCATCAAAGAAATGAGGACCAATAAGGTAATCTCCTATTATCCCTGCCCACACATTTAGTGAAAATCTACGCTGATGTTTCGTTTCTACCACATTGTTTGGGTTCTCGTAAGCATATGTGTGGATGTTGTGTAGATTTGTTATGCCATCACGAGTGAAACCAGCTTCGTCAGTGAATAATATGACGCCAATTAATCGATTATCGTGTTCATACTTAGCTAGGATCTGATTGCACATTTCCAACCGTCTCGGCCGATCATCGTCATAAAGAGCCTGCACCTTTTTTGAATGAAACGGGTAGAGTTGTTCTTCTCTTAGTATCCTCCATAAACTAGCCTGACAGAGCCGCACTTCATTCCCAATTTTTCTAGTACTAATACCTGGATTATCTTCAATAATTTCAAGCACTCTTTCTTCTTGTTGCACGTTTCAAGCAGTTCTAGGTCTTCCCCTATTTCCATTATAACTTTTAAAGGAACCACATTCCGCAAGCCTCCTGTGCACACTGGAAAATGTTTGAGCATGAGGGATATTTCTTTCCGGATAACTCTCCATATAATATCTTCTTGCCAACTCTGCATTACCATTTGCTTTTCCATAACAAAAATGGATATCACAATATTCGATATTTGAATATTGGTGATTAGCCATTATTAGTTATTTTAAGATTATAAATTAAATAGTTTAAAAAGCGAATTTATTTGATGTTAAACTGACAGCTCTAGTATACTTTGATAGCTATTTACCTGGTAGCTGGTGGTAATGAAATGAGAAAAGTAAATTTACCACTTAATTTTTAAGGGTGATTTACGTCTAAACCGTTGGGTTTAGCGATGTAAATAAAGAGCACCTTTTTTAAAGGCCTGGCATCAGTCTTTCAGAAATTATGCCAAAAACTACTGTAGCTGTCAACACTAAAAAATTATGACAAAAAAACAATTTTCAATGTAGGTAAAGTGCCCTCTAGCGGCAAACAATCAATGTGAATTGTTACTAAAATGATGAAGCGCAGAAGACTTAGCCTATCTTTCAAATATTAGTCAAATCGGTTTTCCTGTAAGCGAGTAATTCAAAAAACAAAAAATAAAAACTTGAACTTGGACGGCTTGTAACTCGAAAACGAATGACATTTTGAAAAAAAATTATATGAAGCTCTACCCTTATTTTGTCAAGTAGAATCACCCCCTTAAGTTTCGTGATCGATTTTTGAATCACCCTGTATATAACGCTCCTCTATTATACTTGGAATTGAGTATTTTTGAAACGCCATATATATATATATATATATATATATATATATATATATATATATATATATATATATATATATATATAGGTTATCGGGTATCCCGTGTGTGTCAAACTCAATTGCACTTGTCTGACAGAGAACGCATGAAGTCTTAGAAACACAAGACAAGGGTTTAATGACAAGAGACATAAGTTCCTTTATGTTGAACTGATTAGCTTTTATGACCTTGAAACTGATCTAGAACTAGTATTGAAGATCATCTCAAGGTCAACTTCTTTTCGAATAGGAATTCCTTGCTGACCTTCAAATGACTTCTAGATGTGAAAAAGCATATGCCATATTTATGTCGTTGGACAGGAAAGTTTCTCTTATTTCCATTTTTGCAAGTCCAATTGCTGGCATCTGTATATATATATATATATATATATATATATATATATATATATATATATATATATATACATCCATGTTTAAACGCCCTTTTTTTACGGCCGTAGAACTTTATAATAACGTCCAGGAGAAAAATTTAACCGTAAGTATAAATAAACTAATGGCTTCCTTGGCTTATACTAATTCATGAATTCATTTAACACTTACTGATTTGTTTGTACTGGAGAAAAATGAACTTATTGCATCACTTAAGATGTTAACAAATAGGAGACTACGTTTTTATACATATTTTTTTTCTTCCTGTTTTCAGTTTCCCCTCCTTTATTTTTACTCCTTTTTGCTTCATCTATTTTTTTTAATTCTGGTTTCTATCTTCTTGCATCTTTTCACTTTTTTTTGCTTTAATAAAAAATCGTTAATTATATATATATATATATATATATATATATATATATATATATATATATATATATATATATATATTATAATTAAATCCTCAAAATGAATAAAAATGGTCCATTTCAATATTAGCACAATAAAAGTTGTGGTCAGGCCAACTAGAATTACTGAGTAAAAATATAACAAAAACATATTAATAAATAACTATATTTCACCCCTCAACGCATAAAGTCTTAGAAACACAAGACAAGGGTTTAATGACAAGAGACATAAGTTCCTTTATGTTGATCTGATTAGCTTTTATGACCTTGAAACTGATCTAGAACTAGTATTTACAGGAACTTAGTGCATTTCTTGATACACTTTAATTTATTTAGACAATTTTATTAATAACATTACCCTGATGAATAATTTTGAGGTAAGGGGACACCACATTTTAAAATAGCAATTATTTTCCACAAATGTCTGGTTCTAGATTATTCATTCATTATTTATAACTTATAAATTATATGCAGTAATAAGGAAAATATTTATCATCTACGAACTCCGGAGAATGAGTCACCGAAATAACCGGAAACCCTTTCGCGATATATACCGGATTCTAATCGATCTCTCAACACTGCATTTGCAATTGAATAGATGATTAGGAGGTAGAGAAGGCAACAGCCAATGAATCCTTGTCGTCCGTGATGGATTAGCTAACATCAAATTCTCATCATGTTGTGTGCGACAATCTAAAGCTTTTATTTGAACTAACTTATCGTGGTTGCATCTCACTTGATTAACTCGATTCATACGACAACATTATATTCATCGAAGAAAATATAATAAGAAGTTTGAATATTTAATCTCTTCAAGCTCGATCACAATGAAACACCAGTAGTTTTAGGGGTATTTTTAAGGGTGACAAATTTACTTGTTGACGTTAGATTAATTACATTTTTCTTTATTTAGCCCTGTGAAAAGATTAGGAGTGGAGTGATAAAATGAGCTCTTTTCTTAATCTAGTTCATGGTTTTAAAATAACCAACTTTCAGTGATGATTAATATTACATGATCAAAATGATGTTTTAAGTAATTTAGAAATCATTTCTTTAACATAAGAAAATTTATCAAGTGAGAAAATACTTTAATTAACTTTGTAAGACTAAAACTTCATTCGTTTTGGAAGTGAACATATTTCTCGGGTCTTATTACTTACCAAAGAGTACACACAATTCCATTTATTACCTGGGTAAAAATGAAATTATGGCGTACAATAAAGAATCTTAGGTTTGCAGCACGGCCAGAAACCGAATATTTTTTTAACAGCATGGGGTGCGAGAAAATATAGCAAGTTCCTAATGCAGGTTTCAGCGACTAGACAGACAATATATATATATATATATATATATATATATATATATATATATATATATATATATATACAATGCGAACAGTAAATGAAAACTCCGTCCCATCATATCTTTTCTGTGTTTGAGGTTGCACAGTTTGAATAAATTGCGGCAGAATACAATTTATCCTATTCCACCACCATCGAGATGATGGCCTACCTGTACCACCATATCGAGAAGAAAGTCATAACTTACCCTCCCTGCCATAATGATACGGCAGAGGTACATGTTTCGTCTCTACTAGACACATCAGGGTACCAATATGCATCTGTTTGTACAAAGAACAGATTGGAAAGAAGAATGCAACACTGAACGCGGCTTCGCCGACCTCCTGCTGGATGGCGTATATATGTTTATGCGGCTGTTATGGATTCCTCCGTGTGCGATGCCGTTATAGTGCTCAAGTCACATAGGATAAATTGTGTTCTGTCGCAATTTATTCAAACTGTGCAACCTCTAACACGGAGAGGATATGATGGAACGAAGTTTGCATTTACTGTTCGCATTTTACTTCATCTATACATGGAGTTGCATATAGTTGTACGTTTGCTGAATGTGATTTAAGCACTACAACGGCATAATGTGGATATATCCACTGCTATTGCATCTCACACGGAGGAATCCGTTAAAGCCGCATAAACATATATACGCCCTCCGGCGGGGGGTCGGTGAAGCCGCGTTCAGTATTTGCATGCTTTCTTCCGATCTGTTCTTTGCACAGCCAGGTGTATGTCGGTACCCTGATGAGTCTAGTAGAGACGAAACATGTATCTCTGCCTTATCACTGTGGCGGGGAGAGTAAGTTTTGATTTTCTTCTCGGTATGGTGGTACAGGTGGGCCATCATCTCGATGGTGGTGGAATAGGATATATTGCGTTTTATAACAATTTGTTCTAACTGTGCAACCTCTAACACAGAAAGGATAAGATGGAGAGAAGTTTGCATTTACTGTTCGTATTTTACTTCATACTATACATGGAGCTGCATATAGTTGTACGTTTGCTGAATGTGATTTCAGCACAACAACGGCAAAATGTGGACATATCGACGCCTATTGCATCTCACACGGAGGAATCCGTGAAAGCCGCTTATATATATATATATATATATATATATATATATATATATATATATATATATATATATATATATATATAGGGGTTAATTAAAGTCCATACTTTATTCAGTACAACTGGAAAATGTTCAACAAATAGAACAACGTGTCATGAATTGTTGTCAAAAAATTTACAACAAACTAGAACGTTTTTTTAACTTCTTAATTTACTTTTAAAGCTAATAAAAGGCAAAAAAAATTGTTTTTTTTATTTTTATTGTAATAAGTAAATCGAACATTCTGGTATATTCGTTTATTAGACTGTAAAAACACAAAATTTCAAAGATATTTTGACCAGAGCTCTCAAATACGACAAACAATCGTGATTCTTTATAATTTTGACATTAACCACAAGTTACTTGATGTTTTTTCGCTTCAAATTTATAGTCATCATAAACCTACTTCAATGTTTAGTTTCAACACAAAGAAAGTGTTTGCATTGATTTAATTAAAGCGGGTTTTCTTCGAAACTATTAATGTATAATATTTTTTATAAGAATATCTTTTTATGTAAATATTTTTGTGGAATACCAATTTTTAGGTAAAATTTTCCAAAAGTGCCATGTAAAAAATATAGGGATAAATAAACCAGACCTCCTTGACTAAATTTGTCACTCACCTTAGCATAAAAATAGCACTTATTGATGTTAATTCGAATACTAGAAAACACATCGGGTTCTTTTATCAATATATATATATATATATATATATATATATATATATATATATATATATATATATATATATATATATATATATATATATATAAAGTGTATCTAACCAAACCTTTGTCCCTAGTGATGTAATTATATCTAAGTATACAGACCCATTAGTTAAAACTGTTTTGGATTGTAAATTGGGCCCCGAAATTAACCCTAAAATAAATTTGGTTAGCATTGTCTTGTAAATTGTAAGACACAAACTTTGTCGTCGGACATTGGATTAACTAAATTCCTCGGTATCCATCAACATTAGTTTGCTAATATAAGGTGCTTAGGGTAATGTATGTGATTGTCGTTAAGTTTTACAGGATCGGAATTAGGGGCAAGTAATAATGGTAAATTGCGAAGAAATGGCAAATTTTCTATTAAATATGTCAAGCACAAAGAAAGACTGTTATGCAATATTTACATATGAAAAATAAATTACATCATATTATTTTGTATAGATTTATGCTACTTTCCAGGAAATGTAGATCTCCTTCATCTACAAGAAATAGACTATATGCTATTGTTCCTGGAAGTAATATGATTTTAAAAGCTCTATTAACATCATGTCATAAAAGAAATATCAGCAGATGAGAGCAAGATGCAAGAAAATTTGTATCAACGTTACAAATAAAAAACGTTGATTTTTTTGGGTTTTCCTTCACTAAAAAGATAAAAATTCGATTTTTTTATCTTCTATAAAATCATAGTTTGATGTTTCAGTACCTACACGACCTAGTGAAGTCGTTTACAAATAAGAAGTTCAACCTAGGACAAAAATTGCAATTCAAAACTTTTCGTAAAAGTATTAACAACAAAACCTGATTTTTTTTATATCATGATCGAAATAAGCCTAAAACAAGAAACTTTTTATATCTAAATATTTGTCATATAACATATATTTTTCCTAAATCAGGATCTGTGCAAGTTCACTTTGCATATATGAGGAGAGTTTGGGTTCGATCCATGAATACAGAAATACGCTAGCCTAATAGAATTGTCCCCAGAGTGGAACTATTAAACCTGGATTTGGATTTAGTTAGTTAACACTCTCAGATAAATTTTCCTAGTTTACGAGCTTCGGTCCATTTCGTTTTTTACCGGTATTTTCCTTTCATGTATATATAGCGCATTAAGAAATTTCGTTTTGTACTTGTGCTGAAGTTAAGTAACGAAAATTCATATTTTAACATTATTAATGGAATAATTAACGCACATGGGTAAATTAATTTAAAAATGATAAATTGTTTTTTTGGTCATAAATGATCTTTTAAATAAATTTTAAAAAATCTAATAAGTTCGGGAGGACCCTTCCGATGATCTTAAAGGCAAGATGGGTCATGGTCCAGAGGTCCTAACTTTGTCGCTCCCACGAAAACCAGACAAATGGAACAGCACCCCAAAACCGCTTTTTCGAACACTTCGCTGAATATCCCAATCTAAATTAAACATTATTATTTTGAAATCACTTGCCCGAATAAACAAATATTAGCTTGACCGCAGGTTCGGTAAGTAGTATTGGGATTTAATTTTTGCGTTTTAACCCTTTTGTCCGGCCATTCTTCATTATATATAACACTAGCCAACAAAATTTATTTTATAGTTTTATTCTTGTTATGCACAAATCTGAGTCTTTTTTTTATAAAGTTATGGTTAATCGCGTAATTAATAAATTTGAGTGCTGACAGTTTCTAAAAGAGCAAAAAATCAGGATTATGTGAATACTTTCGTGCCAAGTTTCTATGGATTTCTATTGGCTTGAACTTAACTGATTTTTGTTTAAAAATGTTAAAATAAACTTTTTCTGCAGCAAGTCGTCAGCTTGAAAAAATGTGGCCTCTTTTAAATTCCATACAAACCCCTTTAAATATTGTTATGAACTGTTCTTCAATATGGAAAATAAAATTTAATAACCCAATTTTACTGTTTCTAATGTCTATACGGGGGGGGGGGGGGTAATTTATTCCTGTTTTTATAAGGCGTTCGCAAAAAGAAAAACGTTAGGAGCCGCTGGAACTGACAAAAAATAAAAGATATAGGTTTATCTGATAAAATTTTGTTACACATATTTGTATAGAATACCTAACGCATTGACAAACTGTCTCTCGAAATATATTCTATATAGAAGAAAAACAAAATGACTAATTTGTTATACTAGAATCAAATCATTTTTTTTTCGCTCTTTATTTGAAGAAAAACGTCACTTTTTACAAAAAAAAAGCAAGTCAATAACACTCATTTTAATTTTAATCGCGCTATTCTTTCGAATTTTCCATTTTTTCTCAGTGTAATAAAGCGGGTCGCGAGGCAAGCAAGGTCACAAAAATTGGACCCTTCAACTTTAAAGGTACCACCAAAGATGTCGCATCTGTAAGATAATAAAATCTGTATCATTAATATAAGCTTTCATTTCATTGAAGAAATGCCTGATTCTCAGTACAATTCAGGCGCGGATTTAGGGGGGGGGGGGCGATCCTCACCCCTCAAGAGCTTTGACCCGATTTTGCCTATTATACTATAGTTAATTCAAGAACTAGAGAGAGGTGTCTTTGGCAAAATCTGTAAGACACATATGTTTTTCAGAGGAATGGGTTAGAAATTTTATAATCCAAAATACCGGTCTATAATAATGGAGTGTTTGGGTTGGATGACAATAGATATTTGGAAGTGTCAAGTGTTAAAAAGGATTTTAATCCTTGTCATAGGCGTCGGAAGGAGGTTTATTTTATCACTAAGAATTTATGGCATAGAATATTATTTCGGTAACAAACTTAAAATAAAAAGTTTTTATAATATTATATATATATATATATATATATATATATATATATATATATATATATATATATATTCATATATATATATATATATATATATATATATATATATATATATATATATATATATATATATATATATATATATATATATATATGTATAATTAAAGAGTGGGACACACTAAAATAAAAATATATATAAACAACATTAAACAATAAAATTCAACAAAAACAAAAATTTAAATAATAAATTGTATTTACACTGGTAAACATTATGTATCGTAATCAAAGTCAGTGAAGCTATCTTCGCTCAAATTAAATATAATTGGTTCCTCTATCTCACCGATCATGAGATCGAGTTTCCACATTTTGTTTAATTCTTTTATTATATGGATTTTTCCCAATTTTCTGCAGTACCTTTATTCAAAAAAATCTTTCAAAAGTTCAGATAAATTATTAATTTTGTAAGTGGTGTTATTTCTAGCAACTCTACCTTTTACTTGAGAGAGATATTTCCTTCTCCAACGGACATTTTCCGGACGATCTATAAGAACAGATTTTCTATCTGGTTTTTTCCAGCAAAAATTAAGTTCTCTGAGCAATTTCCAGAACTCAGTTCTTTTAAGTTTTTCGGTGAGGAAAAAATGGCTTGGTTTAACGATTTTGGAATAAATCTTTTGATTATCTCACTTATCTCAAATAATATATAAAAACAAGCGCAAACAAGACAAATCACTAAGGACACACTGTAAGGTGTACTTTGCTCACTGACAGAAATTAAATTGAACTATCAGAAATTTTATTGTTGCAGTAAATTTATAAAAGCTTATAATGTTTAAATATAATTAAATTTAATTAGATTTACGGCAGTCCACAGTTACCTGCGGCACTGGAGCAGGTACGTTGGTGGTTTCGGTAACAGTTTTATTACTCTCTCTAGTTCTTGAATAAACTATAGGAATGTGTATGCTTCTGATCGCCCTCCCAAGAGCTTTGAGTTCAGGAAAATAGAACCGGTTCTGCCTTTTATATTATTATGTGTATGCTGCTGGCACTCCCCCCACCCCCCGTTGACAATTTGTTTTTCTTGCGATAGCCGCCCCCCTAGAGCTTTGAGTTCAGAAAAATAGAGCCGATTTTGCCTCTTATACTAGGAATGTGTATGCTGCTGGCATTCCCCCCTCTCCAAGAGCCTCAAATTTAGAAAAATAGACCCGACCCTGCCTTTTACACAAGAAATGGGAATGTTTCCGGTATCTCTCCCCCTCCCCCCACCGACAACTTGCTTTCGCTTGCCATACTGTGCTTTTGTGATATCTGGCTGGATCCGCCCCTGGTACAATTAGCTATGTTAATCCAGATTGGTTAAAGGATGTGTTATTTTAAAACTCTATAAAAATTGCGATTTTTTTTTTAAATGCACTCCTCACAAAACACTTTTAATTTGTTTTAAGAACTAAAGCGACTCGAGTTTGTTTATTGCAAATATTAAGAACCATATGTAGAATCAAAATAATTATGTAGGGTAGTGTAATCGATGGTAAAGCGTGACACCAAAAAAAGCAACAACGTAAAAAGAATAACAATTTGTCAGATTAATATATAATCAAGTACCATTACTAGCATTTATGAGTCGCAAAGCAGCGCAAAGTACTTTCAAGCTATTTTTCCATTAAACTAAATAATTGCACTACTTACATTAAGAATGTATAATATACCTCTGAGTAAAAGATACAACCTGATAAGTTCGAGATGTCTGCAATTTTCGAGCAAATTACAACTAAAAGGGTCTTGTCGGGAAACATAATTTGCGTTAAAAATTAGACCTCACAATAATTCTTTAAACGACTGCAAATGCATGATTGCAACAAGCGTAATAAGTAAATTTGCTTGGTGAGCAATTATTCTTAAGCCTCGTTTTGGTATTTTTAAGCTCATTGTTCATTTTAAATTCATGTTTTTAAAGTTACGTGACGTAGTCAAAATTATTGTTTAATTTTTCAATTTTTGGAAAATGAATTAATGAAAAATAAATGCTTGGTAAGAAAAATTATAAATCTCAACAAGAATTTTAAGTCTTTGGGAACGAAAAATAGAATTTAAAGCTCCTCTAAAAATACATGGTAGGCTTGGTAATAAGTGTATGTGTGGCCATTCTTGCTTGAGAGGTTCCTATATACCCTGCCCGGCGTAATTTACTAGTGAGCTGACATACGCCATCTAACGGGCGTTGTATGTACTACAGGGTGACCTATTTTAAAAAACGCACGCAAATAATTCTAATAGGAAATCTTAAATAAAAAAAATGTAGGAACAAAATTTTTTTTATTTTCGAGAGAGAAACCGAGTAATGACCTTCAATTTGACCTTGAACTTGACTTAGATGGTGATTTTTTTCCAAAGGGATTCCCCATTTTTCATTGCAGAAATGGAACGTAGGGAAAATTTTCTATCCAATCGAGTACATAGCATATGGGGTTAAATCACATACAAAGGTCATTTGAAGGTTGAAATGTCAATATAATGAATTTTTCCATGTATATATATATATATATATATATATATATATATATATATCCAGCCGGATGGCATATATACGTTTATGCGGCTTTCGCGGATTCCTCCGTGTGAGGTCGGCGAAGCCGCGTTCAGTGTTGCATGCTTCCTTCCAATCTGTCCTTTGCACAGACAGGTACATGTCAGTACCTTGATGAGTCTAATAAGAGACGAAACATGTACTTCTGCCGTATCACTGTAGTTGAGAGGGTAAGTTTTTTACTTCCTTCTCGGTTTGTTTGGTGGTACAGGTGGGCCACCATCTTGATGATGGTGGAATGGGATGAATTGTGTTTTGTAGCAATTCATCTAAACTGTGCAACCTCTGGCACGGGAAGAATATGAAGGAGCAAAGTTTGCAATCACTGTTCACATTTTACTTCAATTACATACGGAGATGCATATAGTTGTACGTTTGCTGAATGTGATTTTAGCACTACAACGGCATAATGTGGATATAACCACTGCTATTGCATCTCACACGGAGGAATCCGTGAAAGCCGCATAAACGTATATACGCCATCCGGCGGGAGGTCGGCGAAGCCGCGTTCAGTACTGCATGTTTCCTTCCGATCTGTCCTTTGCATAGACCGGTACATGTCGGTACCCTGATGAGTCTAATAAGAGACGAAACATGTACTTCTGCCTTATCACTGTAGCTAAGAGGGTAAGTTTTTTACTTTCTTCTCGGTTTGGTGGTACAGGTGGGCCACCATCTCGATGGTGGTGGAATTTTGTAACAATTAATCCAAATTGTGCAACCTCTGGCACGAAAAGGATATGATGGAGCGACGTTTGTAATCAGTGTTCGCAATTTTACTATATATATATATATATATATATATATATATATATATATATATATATATATATATATATATGCAAAAGTTATTTTATTCTCCTTACGACAGACAGCCTTCTTTCTTAATGGTCGTAAGGAGAATAAAATAACTTTTCCAGATACATTGACCGCGAAATTGTTTATTTTTAATAATTCCGTACCGCTCCGGGGTGTATTCAAATGTTCGTTTGTACTGTTTAAGATAACAGTCCGGCATCAAGTTCTACGGGTAATATCCTACCGATATTTTACGATATGGAGATTGTAAGTAGACAGTTGTTTTCTGTGCATTTTGCTCTCGGTTCGTTACAGCTCCACTAATGAGACCATTAAGTGGTCGAAACTACTATGGAGAGGGAACCAGAGTGGAATTCGCAAATAATATACTGTCTGTCCCCCCTTTTCCATATATATATATATATATATATATATATATATATATATATATATATATATATATATATATATGTATAGTTCACTTCCAATGAAACGAATAAATTCATAAAAGCTTATTTCTCTTCAGTAAGACGAAAAAAAATTATTTCTTCGCTTAGAACCATCATCAGGCTATTGCAGGATTGCCTTTTTAAAAATCCATCTATTGAAAAAAAAATGGCGGTCTTTGCACATTCGTGACTGGAATGTAACAATAAATCATTTTTAGGTTAAAAAATTGATAATTTCAACCAATGTATAAACACCCTGTAGATTTAAATTGCATCGAGTTAAAATACACGATGGCTATTCTGCAAATTTATTTTTCAAAGGTTTTCAATTGGTTGACAAGTTCTCGGAATGATTTATCATGGATGAAATTCTGTGACATAATTGAATACAATACCATTATCACAATTAATTAAATTGCACGTTTTTGTTCTGCACACTAATAATCAACCCTTTGAAATAAAATACCCAAAATGCTCTAAAAATTCAATTAATCAGAGATGAAACATTGTAATTAAAGGCAATAGAGTCGAATATAAAAACACAGCAAATGTAATAATTTATTTAATAATAAAAAACGGTTCCAATTACTTTTAACTGTATCTCATTTGGAGCAAGTAAAAAAGAAGCCCCAAGGACAATTTTCTAAATGGCAGGACAAATATCCGTGTCCTTTTCTCCGATAAGCAACGATCTGTTTTCTAAACGTCTGTTTTTCGTCATTGTCAATTTTGTCTTCTAGTTTGGAAGTGAATTATCTATTAGGCTTTAGATTGAATTTTTTCTTCTGGCTATTGTTGTATTGTCTGTGTTTTCTAACATACATAACTTTAGATGAATCTTTTATATCAATTTTATTTAAGGTGATATTCGGGTAAATTTTTAAAAACTTGGACGTTTTAAAGCAAGCGATAATTTTTATTTTGACACATAAACTGTCCTAAAACCTCCTTAGATCATTTTTGTAGTTCTTGACTCTGATACAGTATAGTTAAAACGAGAAAATTACAGAATATTAATATAAATTACCGGAGCTTTTACAATGATTTTTTGGAAATTAAAAACCATTAATAACTTTTAAATGAATGGTGCCAGTTTTTCTCAAAGTTCCATTTCGTTCTATTTCAGCGGACGAAACAAATTTATTCGGTTCTTTATTTCATTTAAAAGAATTACTCAGAGAGAGAGAGAGAGAGAGACAATGTTTACATTGTGCTTAGCGTGTGCCGCATGTGACGTTTCTCTTCGTTTGGCCGAAAAGATAAGTCAGATACTTTTATGTAAGCAGCAATTTGTGGAAAAAAAGAATGTTTCGATTAGAGCTCCATTTGGAAAGATTTATTTACTGTAGGAATATATGTTTGTTTTTCTGAAATCCTAAAATCTTAGTGCGGAGAAATGTAAACTCCACATTTTGTATATCTTTGTTATTTTCAAATGCCGCTTCGGACCGATTGAAAAGCCTCTTTGATGTTCAACTAGAGGTAACCCTCTATCAAGTAAATCTCGGAATATAAACATTTTCGTAGGTCGCATAAAATAAAGGAAGATCTGATTGAGAGGGTAGAATTTTTACTTTGTTCATGTGCCTTTGCTCATTTATTATCTAGCATTTAATCTGCTCTCTCTCTTTTAATAAAATATTTATACAAATGAGCATATGTTCAGATGATATTTCTTTTTGCAAGATAATTTTACATTTGCCAAATATAATTCTTAATATAAAAAAGTGACTACAATTTTTTCTGATAAAATGTAACATCAAACTTATCTATTCCTGTATAAAATATGTATGGACGGAGTGTCCAGTTGAACACTGTGGTATCGTCACGCGTGAGGTCATTACTAATGCATGAAATCATTGTCATCGTAGGTGGCCAGGCTCTCCTATCTACCCGTTGGCTAAACTGCACTTGATTAAATGGAAAAAACAAGAGACGGTCGAGGGACACAAACTTTTGTTTTCCCGGCCGGTGGGATTCAAAGGGTACTCAAAAACAAAAGACAAAACGGCGCCGGTCATCCTGAAATTGATTGTTATTTTCGTTATTTATGCGTTCTACTTAAATCGCCCTGGGGTTCAACCAGGGGCATTGTTTTACAGACAAGTGACATACGTCAGTTTTAAAGCTCGGAAAATTGACCATTTCAATTCGGCTTTTATTCTGAATTCTGTTTTAAATTACTTTAAGATTTTTCATTTACATAATGATCGATAAAGTTTTCCGTCAAATACACGGAGAAAAAGAACATTTTTAACCGAGATTTTTTTAATATATGTACGTCGAATGCTTCGACACGGGACACCGATTTGAATGAAAGTTATTGCGTTTGGTTTAGGAAGTTTTTACCATAATACCACAACATTTTGGAAGAATTTGGTTCAGTAAAATCTAAGATGGCGCTTAAAATATGGTGAACAAAAAAATTTGCCTAATTTTCTTCAAAATTGGTATGAAGAACTGTTCAGGGTCGCACTTAACTAATCTAAAATTATTTTTAAAAAATTCTATATGGTGGAATAAAAATATTACATTTCTTGATTTTGTCCAAAATTGGTATTGGGGGTGTAAATTACTATTTTAAAAATATTTTTGAAAAATTCAATATGACCGAACTAAATGGCGTTCCAAAAATTGGGAGTTTTTGAGGTTGTAAATTACAGATCAAAAATTCAATACGACGGGTTAAAAATAACGAATTTAAAATTGTTTAACAAGAAAATTCAATATGGCGAATAGAATTTGGCGTATATATATATATATATATATATATATATATATATATATATATATATATATATATATATATATATGTAATCGAAGGTCCCTCTTAGGACTGTAAGGCAGCTGACGTTTCGGTGAAATCTCATTCACCATTTTCAAAGCTCACTGTATGGCGTCTACGAGCGAACTAACGCCTGCGACTCCGGTGCTGTCGGTCCCGTGTGCGCGTCGAACGCGTTCGTTCTCCGAATGGTTCCGGCCCATCAGGTTGCGAGACCTGCTGCGCGTCATCGGCCCTGTTGCCAGTGTTTGTGGTTGCGTTGCCGAGTTGTAATCTGTTTCGTTACCAAGTGGTGCTGGTTAATGTTTTGTAAGCAGATTTTTCCAAGTATTAGGCACACGTTGGCTATCATCTCTGCTATTTTAGTTGTTGGACCTCTTTGCAATTTCAATGGCTTCCCTTATAACTCTTGTGGACAGGTTTTCACATCTCGATAGCATCTTTGTTCCTGAGAAATTTATGTTATGTCCTGTGTTTAACCAATGTTGGGGCAGAGCAGAAGAAGTTGTTTTTTGCTTGACAGCGTTTATATGTTCATCTCTTCTGGCGCTTATTTTACGGTTGGTTTGGCTTATGTAGGATGAGCTGCATTCTCCGTATGGAATTTCGTACACTCCCTGATTTCCTAGAGGGATTCTTTCTTTCTAGGTGTTGGCAAGCGATCTTTTACTTTATGGTCTGTGGTGAAAATGGTTTCAACGTTGTGTCTCCTGAGAATTTTTGCGATATTGTCTGTGGTGTCTCTTACATAAGGAACAAAAGCTTTGGAGCTATTCTCTTGATTTTCGCGATTTTTTAGAGCCTTGTCTATATGTTCTTTTTTATAACCGTTCTTTGCTAGGGCGTCTTGCAGTATGTTCATTTCTTTGTGATAATTTTCTGGATCTGTAAGGGACTCTGTAAACTGTAACGAACCGAGAGTAAAATGCATTTTACTCTCGGTCCGTTACAGCTCCACTGATGAGACTATTAGGTGGTCGAAACTAGTATCGAGAGAGAACCAGAGTTGAATTCGCGGAGAATATATACTGTTTGTTCCCTTTCTTAACGGTCATAGGGAGAATAAAATAACTTTTCCAGAAACATAGATCATGAAATTGATTATTATTATTATTATTATATATATATATATATATATATATATATATATATATATATATATATATTCTAATATTTTCTTGGGTATAGGTTTTTCCATTAGAGAAACAAAGGACAATAATTTTCTTTCTGACGTTTCGCTCTACATAGTGAGCTTCTTCAAAAGAGCTTGGTATATTTATTTTACATCTTGAAAGTAGTTTTGTGTGTATGTTCAAAACATACACGGGGCACCAAAAATTTCTCCAATTAATAAAGAATGTTATTATTTAGCCGATACGTATCGTTGACATGAGGCCATACTTAAAAATATATCCAGAAATCTGGTATGACAACAGTTTTTTGCATTACGATAATGCTCCAGCTCTCACTTCACTCATTGTTCGTGAGTTCTTCCACAAAAACTCAACAAATATAACTCCCCAAGCACCGTGCGACTAATTTTTTTTCCAAAACTCAATTTACCATTTTTGCATCATCATCAACAATCATAAACAAAAAGTTACTAGGTGAATATATGACATTAGAAAAACATCAGCATATGAAAATGAATATTGAGGAATAAATAACATTTTGTATGTTTTTTTAAGAGTTGGATATTTGCGAGCAAAAATTACATACATACCAAAAAAATTTAGCTCTTGTAATATAGCTAACCCAATTAACTTCTAACCTTAACATAATGCAAAACTTTTTTTTAAACTATGAAATACCCTTCACATCAGACTATACAAAGAAGTCATTAAAGTAATATATAAAGTTTCCTTAAGGTCATTAAAGTTAAGCCATCGCCATTATGCTTAACAAAAGGTAATTAATTACCTCTTTAACAGAGTTAAGCCAAGATTGTGCGAAACGTTTAACGCCCTATAAACATATTTTGCATTTTGCTTGGGAATTACGTCCAGTACATTTACTTTCTTTTAAGCAGTTTACAGGGACTGATTCCAGATAAAGTATCCTGCGGTGACCTGTTTTACCTGTCGATGAGAATCTTTACTACATCCTTCATGGCAAAGGGAAATGTGATCAATCCAATAAAACAATCAAATATTATTTTATATATTTATTAACTCAAAACTAAGAACTACATTTTCAAACACAAACATTAATTTTTAAACGTAAGTTAAACAAACACATGTTAATCTAGTTCTATTCTTTAATATACTATACTACGTACTAACACAAAGTAATTCTCAAAAATACTAACAATGCACTAAAATACAGAATAACTAGGAACTATATGCTTTTTAAAAAATAGTAGGCCAAAAATTGTATTCTTATCAATACTATATCACAAAACATTTCTTTTTACAGATGCTACTACACCAAAGAAATTGTAAAATTAGGAAGAATACCACCACGCGCGGATTTCTATTAGGTGGGGATGACTTTTTACCATCTATTAGATCACCTTCAAAGTCAATCTTGTTATTTTTCAATGAAAGAAATTGATAACACAAATCGCAAATGTTGTTTCAGCCTCCTATTTTTTATTTTCAAAACTCAGTGTTTTTACAACTTTCAGGAAAACTTATTTAAGTCTGGCCCTACAAATATATGTAAAGAAAATTCTAATTCTAACTTAAGAAGCTACAGTTTTTCGTATCGTTAAGGAGATCCATCCGCTGCACATGAGTCAAATGAGGTGCAGTACTCAATATTTGATAAATAAAATTCTAATAAACAATAATATAATTTAAAATTGAATAGTTATCATTGAAATAGAAAAGTGACCGATTTAAATCAAAAGATCTATTTTTTAATATGGGACAGCGTTTGAACCTCCATTAAACGTAAAAAATAATTGCTTTGTTAAATACAAAAAACAAAACCTAAACTAATATAATAAGCTAATTAGCATACTAACAAATACTGTTACGGAAACTAAGCCTAAATAAGGTAAAGTGTGAAAACTAATATATTTTAACAGGTAACCAATTTTATGGCACATATATAATACATGAAAATAAACCTGAATAATAGAGATGTTTTCTATTCATATACACATTTTTAATTTAAACTATCGAATCAGTACAGGTGTATATGTATTGGTTCCGTCTACAAATACTAGTTAAATATTAGTTTTATAAAAATAGAAATATGAAACATGATAATTCGGAAATGAATCCCTCGAAAGATATTAAGAACATCAACTACTAAATAACTACCTAAATATAATAACGCAAAATTAAGATTTCTAGTCCGAATCGGAATCCGACTCTTCGAAGGTTAAAGTCTTGGCCACGTTTGTTCCGGTTTCACCTCTAAATGCTGTGGAAGTTGAGGGCTGTCCCAGACTAAAAGAAAAACGAAATACGAATTATCAGGCTGCAATTTTAGTCCTAAAAAATAAACTTAGAAATGTTGCCGGTTAATTCACTTTAATAGCATTTCTATCTCTAGCGCAGTTTATCACATAACTTCTTTATTTTTTCTTTTTTAGCGCTATGCATTCCATTTATAGACATATACCTCTTCTTCAACTTTCCAACTGTCCCTTATCTTGAGCCCTTTGTATTTATTTTAATTACGCCGATAATTTGTGCCGATCTATCCACCTTATAGAAAGTTTTTCTGGTGGTCGTTTGCAACCTGTATTCCTTCTCTTATCAATTCATTGGTTGTTTTATCCTGTCTTGATACCCAAGATGGCTCTCTGCATAGCGCGATGTACAATGTACAAACTCAAATTTTATTCAAATTTTGGTGGGGTACTGGCAATACACAGATGTACAAAATTCACCCATGCTCTTCTTTTTGTATATATATATATATATATATATATATATATATATATATATATATATATATATATATATATAAAGGGTTTTCCAATAAGAGGTGTCATTTTGAAAAGCCCGCTATTTCGGTAGATGTCACTTTTGAAGCTGTAAGTTTTTGACGTTTGACAAGTAGAAACGCCATAAATAAAGATGGAACGATACACGCTTCAACAACGCATTGAAATTATTAAAATTCACTATAAAAATGGTGAAAATTTGGCAGAGACGGTTCGTAAAACTCGAACATTTTTGGGTCGTCATGAAGCACCTTGTCGGAGCGCAATAAAGAAATTGGTGAAAAAATTCGAGCTGTTGGGACAAGTTAGTTATGTGAAGAAGAAAACCCGTGCACGTCGCTCAAGAACAGCCGAGAATATTGCTGCTGTAGCCGAAAGTGTTGAAGAAAACCCAGGTTTGTCCATTCCTCGTCGTTCTTTGGAATTAGGGATTCCACAAACGTCATTACACCGTATTTTGCATAAAGATTTGGGTCTTAAGGCTTATAAAGTTCAGTTAACGCAAGAACTCAAGCCGGCCGATCATCAACAACGTCGTGCCTTTGCTGATTGGGTTCTTGAAATGCATGAAAATGATCCGGAATTCCATCGAAAAATTATCTTCAGTGATGAGGCCCATTTCCACCTCGGTGGCTTCGTCAACAAACAAAATTGTCGCATCTGGGGCTCGGAAAACCCAAGAGTTATTGTTGAAAAGCCTCTCTATTCTGAACGTGTGACTGTTTGGTGCGGTTTATGGTCCGGCGGGGTCATTGGACCTTACTTTTTCGAAAATGAGGCTGGAGCAACAGTTACGGTGAATGGATTGCGCTATCGAGAGATGATTAATGATTTTTTATGGCCGGAATTGGATGGTATTTATCTGGACCACGTTTACTTTCAACAAGACGGCGCTACGTGCCACACAAGCAACGAAACCATTGATCTTTTACGGGAAAAGTTTCCGGGCCGTGTTATCTCTCGAAGAGGTGATCACAATTGGCCACCGAGATCTTGTGATGTGACACCTTGCGATTTCTTCCTTTGGGGCCACGTGAAAGACAAGGTCTACGCCAACAGCCCAGCGTCGATTCAAGACCTCAAAGATGGAATTCGTGAGGCTATCGAGGACATAGGGCAGCCACTTTGCGATTTGGTTATGGAAAATTTCATGAAAAGGATATGGTCCTGTAGGCATGGTCGTGGTGGTCATTTGGCTGATGTTATTTTCCATCATTAACGGCATACCTTCCTCTTTATAATGTAATAAATATCCGATCATTTATCTTAAAAAATGGCATTTTTCTTTGAATATCAAAATAACACCTCTTATTGGAAAACCCTTTATATATATATATATATATATATATATATATATATATATATATATATATATACATACATACATAAAGTTGTGAATACACGCTTATTTAACGATAAAATATTAAATTTTAGATTTAATATTGCCCCAAAGAACTCCCTAAAATAAATAATCAAAATAATAAGGCATACAGTGCTAAAACTACGATTCTTCGATTGCGGGAAAACCCAGACAACAAACGGCGCGGTGGCAGCGGTTTGATTCGGTGCTTCCCCGAATTCAGAATGCGACGTCACCACTAAATTCTTCTGACAATAAAGAACGTGCACGTGTCTTACATTACTAAAATAGAAATTAAAATGATGCTCGGCAGTGCTAAACAACAAAAGATTTCTTGCCAGTCCTGAAGGAGTTAGTAATCCCGAAAAACGCGTCCTGATTTTAAACATAATTACCAGAACGTGACAAAGTGGAGAGAACCTAATATTGACATTGCGACTAATAGTGAAGTCAAGTGTTGGCTATAAAGTTATGAATACCGATCTTGACAAATAAAACCCGAACGTGACAGTGGAGAGTGAAATAATCCCAAACTTGACTTGCGGAAAAAAACAGTACTGATTAAAAAAAAAACAGTGAATAAAAAGTTAACCAAGAGTCAAGGATTAGTGTTATTTGATAACCTCTTCCTACTTGGCTCATTCCCTAGAAGTGTTCCCTTGATAAAATAAAATTTAATTAGTTAACTTCGTTAACTCTTGAGCTTCACTCATTCCCCTTCTATCCCGGTGAGCGAGAAGAAAGGTGAAGCGGCTAGAGTGTTTATTCTAGTCAGGAGGTTTGGCGGGACTTAACCAACAACCCCTGATATGTGCTAAAACTTAGATTTTATTCAAATAGTTGATAATGCGAAAATTCTTAAAATAAATTAATCCCGACGGGAACGAACTTCCACGATTCCTGAAGGATAAAATTTATCCAATTAACACGGTAAATAGGTCCATATTCTCGGAGATGGCTACAAAAATACCGAATAATGGCGACTTGCAATGACGTCTCGTTAAAATTAAAAACTAGTCAAATCATTTCCCATAAATAGTTCAGGCGGCCTTTTGTATAGCCTTATTTATAGATGTGTTCGGTAAGGACTTCGGGTTTTGGCTATGGCTCAGGCAGTGTTCATTATTCTCGCTCAATTTCTGTTTTATAATGTATCTGGGATTTATTTATTTTGGAGAACAACTCTGTGCTGATCTGCAATTCTCTGTTGCGACGCTTGTATATGTGGATACTCCCAGCAAAATTCGGCATGTAGTTATTGTCTGTAGCTGATCATTTCTCATCTTAGGTGAGTAACTCTGTAAAAATACGCATTATTCACTCATTCAGAGACATTCTATTTCATGTGTCGTTTTGTTTCTCCCTCTTGAGCGAGCCCAGGCGGGTGGAGGTCTTAGGTCTATTTGCCTCTTATGGTGATATAGTTGCTGCTGTTGTTGAGCTGTAGCTTCTTATGCGACAGAAGGATGGGATTATCCGGCGCCACTAGTACCCACATAGAATATATAACTCCTGTCCCTCTGTTCGTCCCATTTGTAGCCGCCCGCTCCGGGTCAGACGCTACGTTGTGGCCTTCCTCTTGGTCTCGCTTCTCACCTTCGACTTATCCGGCGTAAGAGAGACAAACGGTAGTTTAACTACCACCTACATTGCTCTCAGAATCATCGAAGCACGCAAGCCCCACAGATACGTCAAACCGAAAATGCTCTCAGTATTATTTTATTATTATTATATATCAATAAAAAAGAAACCTACATATCTGTCATCTCCGGACTTATATGGTCAACCGAATTGGTAAAAATTGATCTGCCGGGCCTACAAAAATTAACAAATTTTAATAATGAATAATTACTAAGTACCTTACTTGGCTCATTTGCATATCTAAGGTCGAGCGCCCGTCTATCAGACAAAGATAAGACACAGACGCGCCAAATGTGCGACACAGAAATGAAATACACATGTCTGATCATGTCGTTTTGTATTATTATGCGCGACCTGATTTAAAAGGCATACCAGCTACTGAACATATTTGTTTTGTCTTTGTCTGGCACTCTCCCTAATAAAAATAATGTTTACACATGTGAAAATATTATAGCCAACAAACTGATCTCACTCATGTAAAAATTAATTTCCGAAATATGTATTTTGAAAATAAAAAGCTTACCTCCTAGCAACCTCTTGATTGGTGCCAGCAGGTCTCGAAAAAGCTGGGGAAGGCTTAGACCAGTACCTACAGGTACAAATGATAAATATCTTTACATATTACATTAAAATATAAAACATTAATTTTTAAGTATTTCTAAGCCTCATGTTTAAAAATTTTAAAATTCTTACCCGTCGGCTAACTCGGGCGATATGCTGTCATTTGATACGTCGGAATCATCGACATTTCTATAATAAGAATAAATTTTAGCAGACATAATTGTACAGTGTCTATTACAGGATTAAAGTAGGTTTATGCTTTATAGATAAAATTCACAACTATTGTATTTTAGGACAAACGAAATATTGGCGATGAATAATACCCAGAATATTTTTTAATTCCATGATCAATTAAATACGGCTCATATACGAGATCTAGCAACCGGGACCAGAGACTTGGAGGGGCGGAAGATGACCATCAATTTCAAGCAAAGGTGTACTATCAGGTTTTGCAAAACTGAGGTTTTTTGGTGATTTAAGGCATTTTCAGAAGGAAGACAGTCAATTGAAGATGAATAAAGCAGCGGAACGCCTTCGTCTTCAAGAACCGATAAAACTGTCAACAAAATCTGGAATCTTGTGCGTTCAGATCATCGGTTGACAGTCAGAATGCTGGGGGAAGAGTTGAATTTCACTCATATCATTGTTCGTCAGATTTTGAGCAATAAATTATGAATGGGAAGAAATTGCGCAAATCTAATTCCAAAAAACCTTTCGCAGGACCCAAGGAGATCAGGAAGGGAAGGTAGATACAACAATAAAAATATGAAGACTTCTTAAATTCAGGAGCATGAATATTTAAATGAAGATTACATTTTTGTTTAAGAAAACATCATGAAAACCTTATTTCTAAAATAAGTCTCTTTTTCTAGGCATCATCCCCATAAATATGAAATCAAAATTAGAAGAATCAGTTTTATTTTCCAAAAACTTTCTTAAAAAAAGTCACAGCATTAGTTAGTATCACAATTTTGTTTCAATATCGTCGATTTTTAGTTCCGCAGAATTTTCGATTTCTAGTGTTTTTAATATATTAGTCTTAAATTGTGCTATGTAATCTTTAGCTTTTCAATTATGGAAAAAGAAATTCGATTACCTGCAAGATATCTAGAAAATTTGGTGTACAAATTTATAGATCAATGTAAAAATAAATAAAAGAATTATCAAATTAAGAACAACTACCAATCTTAAGGTCTTGAAAATATTCCTTGGAAAATAAGACCACGACATCATAACGTAGTATTTTCTTCACGGAAGAGTTACTTTAAAAAAATATTACGTTAAGAAGTTACTTGACTAAAACTATAGCAAGCAGTACCAAAAAAATTTTGTTTTGATACAAGTAGACCCTGGAAATAAGTGTCAAAAAATACAAAAATATGCAAAATCACAATGGACAGAACAAGAGCCTTATACTAAGACATAAGCAGTATCCCATCCATTAAACCAATTTTTTTAAGTTTCAGTAGCTGTTTTTCCAATTTTCATGTGAAATTTCACAATTTCTTGCTCCAAACAAAAAAAACAGCTCTTATACATCGAAAGCCACAGCCAGACTGATTTGTCTACAGACACGGGAGGTGTTGCATTCGAAAGAGAAGGCTTCACGCTACACAACTGTCGATCGTTAGCCTTTGGTGCATACGTACTTCTTCTGTGGAAGCATCAATCTAATATTTTATAGCCCAACTTTGTATATTATTTACATTCACAAGTGCTGGCCAAAATGATTAGAAATATGGATATAAACAGCAAACAAGGAATATTTAATTTTAAGCGAGATTCATTACTGTTTGATCTTTGGGTCACTGCACGCAATACGGGGAAAAGAAGGTGCCGCAATCTATCAAAAGTCGAAAGGTTTGGGTAAATTTTCTACAGGTTAGGAATGTGATGAAATGCACTGGTTGAAACGTAATAATAATCAGTAATATAGATGATGGAAGTTTAAATATCTACTGCTTATCTCCATAACAACAATAGGCGGAAAAGAAACTGCCGCCATATATCAAAAGCCATAGGATTTGAGTAAATTTTCTACTCTTTAGGCATGTGATGAAATGCACTAGTTGAAAAGTAGTAATTATTAGTAATATAGATAATGGAAGTACAAACGTCTACTATTTATATAAAATAGGTCTTTAAATATCGATAAAGCATAAATCTATATCATGCACCTGTAAGTCTACTTTAAAAATAATTTTAATTTACCCTCCAGTTAGCTCTTCAGGAAAATTATCACCGGATCGATATAATTCACGGTTTAAATATTTTTTAACTGAGAGATATTTACAATAGCATCCAGATATTTTGAGTTAGATGAGCACATTTCTACATATATTGCAAATCTACATCTTAGAAAATACATGAAGGTTTAGTTAAATCTACATATTAGATGACAGATCGAGATTTTAGTTGGGTGAGCATAATTTCACATTAATTTCAAATATACATATAGAGATTTCAGTTTGATGAGCACATTTTCACATGCATATATTTATGTTATCTAAACCCTCTACTACATAAAAAAAATACTTTAAAAATCTTACCGGCGTGGTAGAGTTATTGCTTGGACCACCTCATCCGATTCCGAGCTTCTCAGAGAAATAGGTTTAACAAAACATAATTTTAGTATTTATATATCTATTGGGTGAATCAACGACTAGATAAATAAGTTTATGCTTTATAGGTAAGACTTGTTGTATGTCATCTTATATGGGTAAAGAACATATCATAAAATATTTTGACGATCAATGAAAAAAAAATTACAGTTCAGATTTACAGTTCGTTTGAGTTTGAAGGGTTAACAGAGTGAAGAAAAGTCTATTTTCTTCACTCTGTAGCGGTGAAATTACGGAGGCAATCAAGCGACGAGACTAGCATCATGTGCGCTTGGTCTTAGATAAAATGATCTGTTTGTCACGATATCTAGCAAGCAAACATTATTTTTCAGATGTGGGTATCTGAAAAACTGTTGAATTCTTAAGCACGTGGTATGTTATGTCTAAAAATGATGATCACAAAAATATTAAATACTACAGTGTATTGAGGTTAACTTTGTGATCAAGGAACCGTTTTAATTTCGTTATGTCTCTCCATCTTTGTCAGAGCTTCCCAGCTTCGTTATTGTTCCTTCTTTGATAAAGTCATTTTGCAGCCATAGGCTGCCAACTAGCCCATAGACAGAAAGGAAAATCTTGCCAGTAAAGCACAAAACTTACTTTATTTAATGGTTGAAAAAAGTTCCTTCTAACTCTTCAGCGTTACTACGCTTGATTTTTACTATCTATCTATCTATCTATCTATCTATCTATATATATATATATATATATATATATATATATATATATATATATATATATAAAGATGGGTATTTGGTGAAAATATTTGCACACATGTAATTAAAAAAAAATTAAATTATCTTTTTTTAGGTTTTGAAAATCTTACCTGCTGATTTGTCCTTCAACAAAAGAGACACTTTCCAAGCGTCTCTGATCATCAATTTGATCAAGGCTTTCACTGTAATATTAAAAATGTTTGTTAGGATTCCACACCAAAATTTTCAATGAATATGGTAAACTGTACAGTTTATAGGTTTGCCTCGTTCGGGAAAAAATCATAAATTTTTAATATATAACCACACAGTACTAGATATACAAATACACAGTGGAGGTTCGTTGGGTAGTGCCAGAGTCACATAGCAACACTTAATTTTTTCTTTCTCCATATTAATAATGTGGTTGTCTGGTAACAGAGCAACAGCAAACTCGCGGATTTTTCATAATGGATTGTGCCATTTATTGATACGGTACTGTAGAAAGACAAAAATCTAACGGGGCTTATATGTGAGCGAGAAAGATGGAATTATGTATTAATATTTTATGTATTCAGCTGTGACTAAATTTGATCTAGACTTCAAATATCTGGAATGCTGTTAAATAAATTGAATAAAAAGATACTTGTTATCAGGTGAGAAGTAACATTAATTTTTTTATTTCGGCATTGGTGTTTGTTTTATTTGCACTTGGTGAATCTAAAAGTATTATTTTAAATTTAGTTTTAGTTATTTATTGTGTATTTACGCACAAACTTACATAATATTTATTTTTTTATATGCTTTTGTTTTGTTACTAAAAATCGTTTTATTTGCTATTATGACTACAAAGTTAATCCTTTAATGTAATTTCCTTAAAAGAAAAACAGGTAAAATATTCACGACGACCACTGCCTAATTTAAAATTTGAGAAACAAAGTAAAAATAGAGAAAAGTCTCGCTAAAAATATATAGTTCACTATGCGGGTGTAAGAAAACACAAGCTGTTTTAATGTATATGTTTGTTGTTCAGAGGTGGCGAAACTTGGTTGAAAAAGGTTCATACACGTAACAAAATAAAGACTCTTAGAATATATAAAGTTCATGGAATAATGTTTTTAGATTTTCTCTGTAAGGGAATTATTTTACATGTTTTATAATTATCCTATATTTTATCCAACATATTGGCACTCCCTGTCTAAACAAACACGAGCCGCTACTGCAAATATACCTCCACAGACTAAAATATCAACCTGAAAATTCGGTAACAGATCTTCAAATTTAATTCTTCTGCAATTTTTTAGTCCAAAATTTAAACAAGTAAAGGTGAATTTTTATAATCCAATTAACAATCCATGTAAAATATTTCAAATTTAAAAGTCCGAGAAGTGAAGTGAGTCAGAATGTACGTATTTTCAAAATTTTGACTTTATAATAAAAATTTATGTTAAAAACTTAATAATTGAAGAAATCTTACTCTTGTCTAGTGGCACGGGGAGTTGGTGGTTGCTGGGCTTCGAATCTATAAACAAAATACAGTTATGAATAAAATTATTGAATATTTAAAGGTTTTCATAAGTTCTTTTTGAAAAAATAAATGTTGGTGAATTAAGTCATTTAAACACCTTATACCGGGCAGTGGCGTAACGTAGGCTTCTTCTGCCCCTCTGGGGCTGAGTCTGAATTTGCCGTCCGGGGTAGATACAAAAATTGCCGCCCCCTCCCCCTTCTACAACAATGTTCCTTAATTCTAACTTCTAGTGGTCGTTTGGTTTCTCCAATATACATTTCATCACACTTACATGGAACTTTGTAAACACATTCTTTCTTATCGGTACTTTTTGGTTTTGTTTTTATTAAATGAGCTCTAAGTGTATTTCCTGATTTAAAGGCTGTTTTTATATTATAACTACCGGCAATTCGTCTTATTTTCTCCGAAGTTCCCTTAATGTACGGAATTGTGAAGAAGGAATTATTTCTTCCTGTCCAGTGTTCGTTGTTCTAAAGTTATTTATAACATCGTCAATTACTTTCAAAGAATAACCATTCTGTTGTAAATCGGATTTAATATTTGCTACCTCTTTTTCCAATGAATCGGCATTATTGCATATAGATATAGCGCGATTACAGAGGTTGCGTATAATTCTCCGTTTTGTTACAACAGAATGATTGGAACTATGATTAAGATATTGTCCAGTATGTGTTGGCTTTCTGTATACTGAAGTTTTAATAGTTTTGTTTGAGCGATTCACCATGACATCTAGGAAGGGCAATTGATCATTTACCTCTTTTTCCATGGTAAACTTAATTGTAGGTCGAATGTTATTTAGATGTTTCAAGAAATCATTAAGTTCTTGATCATTGCCCTTCCATACGATAAAGGTATCATCGACATATCTTAACCGGACTTTCGGTTTTAGTGTTGCCGTTCCGGCAATATATATGGAGCCCAACATGAAAAAAAGAAAATTTATAGAAGCAGCTTATATTCAAAATAATAACAGAATCTTCAGTAAACCAAGTGTTGAGATACCAAATCTTTGGCAACCACTACTTTGTAACATCAAATCATTGAAGTGTGTACAGTGAAGCGAAATTTTGCTCTTCAGTGGACACAGTCCCTATATAAGCCTTAAGACAAAACAATCAGTTTATACTTAATAACATATATATACCTAATCGAAACGTCGTAAAAGTAAGTAAAAATAAAGACATTGCAAGTCCGATAACCACATTTTAGTCAATCTTTAACATTGTCTACAACCTTCAAACAAACGTTGGAAACCCGGTACGGACCCGATATCAGCGACAAAACCAAAACCTACGAGAAAATTAGAATTAAAGTTGCCAAGGAGGAAGCCCACTCTTCATTTTTGCTACAAGCATGAGACAGCAACGTGATTCCTATTGGTTTCAGATTGAAATCACCAATACCAGGTAACAGAGCACGCCGTATTCTGGACAACGCTAATAAAGCACAACTAAGAACACAAATAAATTATCACCGATGGCGAAAAGCCCTTCTTCTGGATGAAGCTACACAACGCTACGTAGAAATCAAAGCCGAAACTTTGTCAGATGATTATGACCCAATTTTCTATAAAACAGATAACATATGGAACAAGTTGAAAGAAAATATGGCGAGAAAACACCGAAATAAATCACATCAACAACCGACTCTACATAAAAACACCTTCAAGTAAAACCATCATAAACTTATCTTCAAGAATACTTTCAATAGCAGAAGAACAACTACTAAGCTGGCCTAATTTCGCAGTAATACCAAAAAGCATGCCTGTTCTAGACATCATAAGCTCTGTAGAATCTATACAAGTCTACGAAAACCATTCCGACGAGTTTAGGTGGAAAATAAAATCAACTTTGGAAGACAAGAAAAATCCAGTTCAAAATCTCTCCAAGTTAGAAGCATCAACCTTAAAAGAACTTCGTAAGGGTGAATCCATAAAGATTTTACCAGCGGACGAGGGAAATGCAATGGTGATAATGGACATCGTACGATCAAAAAATCGGAGACATCCTGGAAAAAGGAAAATATAGACAATTACCTCGTGACCCCTACCAAAAATTCATAAAACGAACATACCATTGAGGCCAATAACCAAATCCAGACGATCCTCAACAAATGCACTGGCGAAGTTTCTTTTAAAAATCAAAATACAAATACAACCTTTAGAAGGTAACACGAATACATATGTTAAAAATTCCACACATTTCGTGAACATTATTAGTAGCATCAATCTAAAGCCAGACGACAGGCTAATAAGCTTTGATGTGGAAAGTCTGTATACTAATGTACCATTAGGGGAGTCACTAGACATAATCAAAAATAAAGACAATGCAAGTCCGCCAACCACATTTTAGTCAGATCAATCTGTGTTCTCCTTCTGCTGCCAAGTCGTTCGGGACCTTGTTGACTAGAGGAAGTCCTCCAGTCCTATTTTTCTTAAAAAAACTTTCGTATATTGGATTGCTTTAAAATAGGTTGATCCTCCTCTTCTATTTTATATCCTCTCAAGAATCGCATTCTAGAAATTTCCAAATTACTGCTTTCTGAAAGGACATGGATAGAGATTTCTCTCTCTGCCAATTCGAGTTTTTTATGGTGTCCCTTCAGGATCCCTCTCAGAACTCCAAGTTGGTTTTTACTTAGGCTGATGCATCTCTTGAATCTTTTTTGGTTGTAGTTCTCAAGAAGTATTTCGCTTGTATCATTCCTTACAGGTCTGTCCAGTAATTGAATCTCCTACTTTCTACCTCCCTTTTTAGCTCTTCCAGCTCTTCCAGCACTTCCAATAGTGCTACTGGTTCCACAGAAAGGTTCAGGCCCTAGAAATAGTGTTTCAGCTCCGTCTTTTGCGGTCCCGGTGTGTCCCGGTACTCACAAGAGGGTGACCTTATTATTCTTGATAAGTTCGTTTAGTTTCTATCCTGATGGAGATTCTCCCTATCGATAACATAATTACAAGCATTGCCGCTATCCCCCAACCCACGCTACGCCTCTGATATTAAATTCGGAATAATTTTCACGAGAACAAAATGGTAAAAAAAAAATGTTAGTGGTTTGAAAATTAAGGATACTTTATAAGGATATTTACTTTGCACTTGAGTGTTATAGGGATGGTAAATACTGGTATTTTAGTACGGAGTTCGGATATTTGAATCGTTTAAAGCTTCGTTATTAAAAAAAATACAAAGTTCTTACCTCCCCATTTTAGCAGGTATCGTATCGTCGCACTCATCACTATAATTATTAAATTGTTTTAGTAATTATTTTTATACATATAGATTTTATACTACTGCTATTAAATTACAGAATATACAGACGAACCGACATATGCTAAAATGACGGGCCTGAAAAAGACAATTATAGTCATCGTGTCGTTTTTTGAATAAATAAATAGCAGGATTTCCCAAAAAGTTTTCATTTTTGATACAAATCATGCCGTTTCTGTAAAACATTCTCAAAAATCAACAGGACAACGAAAAAGTCTATATATTTTTTGGTTCGAAATTCTGTACATTCTGAAATTTATGCTATAAAATAGACGTGCACACGAATTTTCTCAAATTTACTAGCCCTAAAGCTTTAAAAATTCCTATGTAAAACCAGTATTAAATTTTTATCCATAGAAAAAGCGTATTTTTTAAAATGAATGAAAAACATCAAACTAAAATGAACAAGTAAACGATATCTAGCTATTGTTACTTAAAAGTTAATAATAGAAGGACAATCTTACTCGTCAGAGATTTCAATCTGATCGATTATATTGTAAGGCCTTTTCTCACCAGGTCCGTATGTCTGAGTTCTAAAATAAATTGCATTATTTTATAAGCTTTCTATTTTATATATATATATATATATATATATATATATATATATATATATATATATATGTGTGTGTGTGTGTGTGTGTGTGTAAAAATTGCTTTACTGTAAATGTTTGAAATTTAAATGTGCAGAAAAGCTTGAGAGGAAGAGCAAAATGGATCATGATGGATTACAGAGTCCACAGATGAATCTCGACAAGATCCAACGAGCTGAATTAGAGTGTTCGATGGGGGAGTCGGAGAGTTTCAAACTCTTAGACAACATGCAATCACACTGAAGTGTAGTAAAGTAACTTAACTGGCAAGAATGTACTCGATAGAATGACAAAGAACACACTTGGTTCCTTGTGAATATCCGGGAACGAGAGAACAGATCTGCAGTTGAATCAATACGGACCCCACCCAACTTCACCTGTTCCAGTTACCGTCGGTAAGATAGAATTAAAACTATTGCTGAAAAGAAAAATTATTTAAATCGGGATAGATGCCACTGGAGTGAGGTGTGCCAAGGAAGATATAAGAGAACCTAACGAGCTTTCTTTGAATCGTGGTGGGAGTACTTGGTCCCTTGTGAATATCCGGGAACGAGACAACAGATCTGCAGTTGAATCAATACGGACCCCACCCAACTTCACCTGTTCCAGTTACCGTCGGTAAGATAGAATTAAAACTATTGCTGAAAAGAAAAATTATTTGAATCTGGATAGATGCCACTGGAGTGAGGTGTGCCAAGGAAGATATAAGAGAACCTAACGAGCTTCTTTCTTTGAATCGTGGTGGGAGTACTGAGAAGATATTGTCACCTACGAAGCCATCTCCATAGGACAATTTGACAAAATGTGACAAAGGAACAGGTCATTGAATCAGTTATCCTGGTAAACAACTATTTTATTTCAAGTTTTAACCGTCAATATATCGAAAGCAGTTATATTTAGGTATAGGACATGAAATAGAAAAAGTATTCAGAATTTTGCAGGAAGTCTAGAGTAGGGTCACAGCTTCTTTGAAGTCATACTGTATGATTTAATATACTAGAAAAAAGTCGTACCAAAAAACGATTTTCAAATAAAGCATAAACCTCTTTAATTAAAATAAAAAATTTTCTTGGTTTTATGCATCAACCTGATAAATGAAAGAAGTAATTTACAGGATTTATTTAAAACTTAATGATTGAAGAATTTTGCATCTTACCCTCTAGAGATTGTAACCATGGAGCGACAGCAAGGATGTCGATGTTCACAGCTGAAACAAATTATGTTATTTTACAGGATTATATTCAAATCATTAATTCAATTCTACCAACGAAAACAGATCCAGCGCCTTTCTTATGGGATTATTGGAGTCCCGAGCGGCGCTCACTGTTTTCGCACTTGGCCCCCCAGTATCTCTCTTCCACAGTCCCTCCCCAACACAATTTCCCCTTCTAGATAATCAAGTGAAAGGAATCTAACTATCTTTTTCTTCTTCCGGGGTGTGCCTTGGCAAAAGCGTAAACTGAACCACTGTACAACTAGTTTTCAACTTAAAGAGTCAGGATGACCATCATCCATAAACTAAACAATTGTAGTCAGGATCATAACAATGATCACACATACTATAATTATAATAATCAAGCAAATAGAGAAATTTACGGCGTATTGGTACCTGATATAGAAGCTACTATATCCCTGCCAAGATCAAAGGGGTTTTTCCTGCGTTTTTCCTCTGAAAACTCTATTATAATAATAATAATAATGGTTTATTAACGGCAATAAATCGTACAAATTCCATTTTATATAATACGTCAAATAAGAATGAAAAAATCTGAAACGAAACAATCACAAAATATCACAAGTCACATCAGTACTAAAAGAATAACAATTAACTAAAACAATAATACTGTCACTACAGTCTATCATGTATAAAATTCAATTACTTAAAAAATCTTTAATACAACCCTTTAATGAGTTCAGAGAGAGTATAAATGGGTCAACATTCCTAGGCAGTGAATTCATTTCCCTACTCATTCTGGACATTGGGGTGTTAAACGCATAGTTTGTGCTATGGTATGGTTCATTAAAAAGACTATGGACCCGAAGCACCCTCTGAGGTACAGAGAATCCAACAACCCCCAACAATTCAGGAGCATCAACCATAGAGTTTATGATCTTCTAAAATAATATTAGGTCTAGATAGATGCGTCTATTATATAATGATAACAAGCTCATATAATCCCGTATTACACTGAATGGCACATCTTGCTTAAAAGCAACAAATTTCAAGAAACGGACCTGTACCTTCTCGATTTTATTTTTGTATATTTCATAGTTTGGTGCCCAGACTGGAGATGCATACTCCAAGACAGATCGAACCATTGAGCAGTATACAGATTTAAAACACTGCACACTGCTGAAATCAGCTAGTGTGCGTTTAATAAAACCAACAAGCCTCAAACCACGGCTCGAAATACTATCAACGTGCAGGTCAAAAGAAAGACCCTCATCAAATATCACCCCAAGATCCTTTATATGATCTGAGCGAGTCAGCATTGTATTGTGCAATGTATAATTATAAACTATACTATCTTTTTTCTTTGAGAAAGTAATGGCAAAACATTTTGTTAAATTAAGTTGCATGAAATTGCGGTCACACCACTTAGTATAACATCCAGGTCACCCTGCAAGGCCACACAGTCCCCTATCTCTCCAACAACCTTAAATATCTTTAAGTCGTCAGCATATAAAAGACATGTGCTTGAGACTATAGAATCCTCTATGTCATTCACGAAATAATTAAAAAGAAGGGGTGCCAAATATGCACCCTGTGGGACTCCAGAAGCGACAGGTATATTAGCAGATTCAACACCATCAATCTTCACCCTTTGTGTTCGATTAGAAAGATAACTTTCAAACCACTTAAGAAATACTCCGTGGATACCCATACTATTTAGCTTCATCAAGAGAAGCTGATGATCCACCTTGGTTGGAGAAGTCAGTGTAAATAGCATCCACCTGACAACGCCTCCAACAAGACCTGCTCATAAGCCAACAGATTAGTGACTGCAGAGCGACCCCGGATAAAGCCATGTTGGGCAGTAGAAAAAATACTTATAAAGAGGGGATATATTTTTTGATGGACTATCTGTTCAAACAATTTGCTAAATATAGAGAATATTTAGATACCTCTATAATTCTCAATATTCGTCTTATCACCACATTTGTAGATAGGGGTAATATAAGTAACCTTCCAAACATCAGGAAACACACAAGTGGACAGATAGATTAAATATTTCAGATAATATTGTGGAAAGAATACACTGGCAACTTTTGATAAAATGAGGTGAAATACCATCCGGCCCCACTCCCAACCTACTTTCTAGATGCGAGATTGCATTAAATACATCCAAAGGTGTCACATGCAGAGAACCAAGATCAGTTGACCTTGCACAGTTATGAGATGGGAGGCCACCGGAGTTACTAGAATACAGAGATGAAAAAAATAACCTGAAGAGCTCCACTATGTCTGATTGATTATTAGCCCAAGAACCACCATAGGACATTGAGCTGGGACCTTCACAAGTTAAGGAATTGAACTCACTTGTTTTCTCAAAAAAGAATTCATATTAATTTTAATAACATGTTTAATAGGAAAATTAAAAAAGAAAGTTCTTTATGTATTGGGATTCGAACCTGCGCCACATAAAATACAAAATATATTAGTTCATTTCTTACATTAAGCATCTGGGAGAGGGGACAATCTGATGTGCGGTTACTAGAACTATTTTTTTTAAACATTGGTATCCACGAATGAGTGTCGTAAATAACGACCCCCCTGTGCGGAGGGGCGTGGCAAATCCCATTAGGAAAATGAATAAATGCTAAGGATCAAGGCGAATGCAAAATAGTAGGGCGTATTGAAAAATCTTGGGGGGGGGGGGGGGTGCACATACTCTTAGTTACGACACTGCCACGAATGGTAACGCTTTCTAACCAAGAACGGCGCTTCTATAAGGAATCTATATTCGTTGATTTTATATATCAACATAATAAATAAAAAACATTAAAATAACGAAAAATAAATAGATAAATATTTAGATTTGTTACCTTTTAAACTAAACGATTTATTTTAAACCTATATGACTGACAATATCTTGCTGTTCAGATAATTAGGCAGAGAGGCGGAGGGTTAAGGCTTGAAATCTTGGAGCATTATATCTAATATGAATTGAAATCATCTTCGTGAGATCTAACCTAAGCTATTTATAAATTCATTATGAACGTTTCTGACTTCTTCAGTAGTAATTAACTGTATTTCTAGAATAATCCGATTCTTTAGGTCTTCTATGCTAGTTGGCTTAGTTTAGAAAACTTTCCTTCAAGAGGGTTTAAGTCTGACGACCTCGGTGGCCGTTCAATAGGTCCCCTTTTTCCAATCGACGTGTTTGCGAAAACATCAATAAGAAAACGCGCAAACTTTTGGTGCGTAATGTGACTGGTTACCGTCTTGCTGACACCAAGTATTTTGAGGGGATAAATCTAGATTCTGTTAATAATAAAAATGAAATCCTGAAAACACTCATTCTTACTAACTATCAATTGTGAAATTGGCGGAAGATTGTCCTACTTTTCGTAAAATAAATGGCATGCTTCTTTATGGGTTCTTACCGTATCGCCATATCCTATTATAATAAGAATTTCTATCTTCTGTGCTTCAGCTAATTTCACTTTCAGTTAATTAATTCAAAGTGAGAACTTGACATAATGTGACAAAGAGACCATTGAATCAGTTATACTGATAAATAATTATTGTATTTTATTTCCAAATAAAGGGTGTTTTTTATAGAGGTACTTTAAGTTGGCAACACTTTTTTAACCGGCGGCCATTTTGTCAGCTGTCAAGTGATTTATGTTTAGTTTGGTTTGGCATTTCAACATGAATAGACTGACGCCTGAACAACGCTTCCAAATTGTGCAAATTTATTTTGAAAATCATGGTTCTGTTCGAAATACGTATCGCGCACTACGTCCATTTTACGGTCAACATAATCGTCTATCTTAGCAATTAATTCGATTAACTATGGAACGTTTTCGCACCACGTTTCCTCTAAATGATAATACGCATCCACAGAGGCGTCGTACAGTGCGTACAGAAGAAGTCATTGCTGCTGTAGAGCTTAGCGTAGAGGAAGACCCGAATCAGTCTATCCGCCATCATGCACAGGAATCGGATATGTGTCCATTCACTTTATGGAAGATTTTGCGGAAAGATTTTGGTTTGCGTGTTTACAAAATCCAACTCGTGCAAGAATTGAAGCCACACGATCACCTAGCAAGGCGTAGATTCGGTGAACGGGCCCAAAACAAGATTGCCGTTGATCCCGATTTTCATAAGGGAATTTTGTTTAGCGATGAAGCTCACTTTTGTTTGAACGGATACGTCAATAAACAAAACTGCCGTATTTGGAGTGATGATAATCCTCAAGTGTATGTTGAGACACCGTTACATCCAGAAAAACTGACTGTTTGGTGTGCTTTATGGGCTGGTGGAATCATTAGTCCGTACTTCTTTAAAAACGATGCTGGTCAGAACGTTACAGTCAACGGTGACCGCTATAGAGCCATGATTACTGACTTTTTCGTTCATCAATTGAACAACCATGATGTGCAGGAGCTGTGGTTTTAACAAGACGGCGCAACATGTCACACAGCTCGTGCCACAATTGATTTATTGAAGGAAACGTTTGGTAACCGCATAGTTTCACGTTTCGGACCCGTGAATTGGCTTGCAAGATCGTGCGACTTAACGCCGCTAGACTATTTTCTGTGGGGATATGTGAAGTCGCTAGTCTACGCCGATAAGCCCGAAACGATTGATCACTTGGAGGACAAACATTCGCCGCGTTATTGCCGATATACGGCCACAAATGTTTGAAAAAGTCATCGTAAATTGGACCTCCAGATTAGACTACGTCCGAGCCAGCCGTGGCGGTCATATGCCAGAAGTCATATTTAAATTATAATGCCAGAAGGTTATCTTTTGAATAAAGTAAATTTCATGTCAATTTCAAAAATTCATCTTTGTTTTATTCCATTTAAAAGTTCTACATCTCTATAAAAAACACCCTTTATAATTCTCGATATATCGAAAACTGTTCCATTTAGGTTTAGGACATGCACATGCAGATAAGAGAAAAAATGTTCAGAATTTTGCAGGAGATCTAAAAGTGTACAAAAAATCACACTGCATGATTTTTCAAAAAACCCAGCGTTTCTTCAATAATATATTTCCTCCATATTTTACCTCCCCGAATATGTTTAATTCAAATAAAAAAAGTTTCTTTGGTTTTATGTTCCAACCTGATAAATAAAAAATGTACTTCACGCGATTTAAATAAAAACTTAATAATTGAAAAATTTTATATCTTACACTCTAGAGACTTGGGAGTAGCTGCAGCTAGGTTCTTGACTTTCAGAACTGAAACAAATTATATTATCTTAAGATTTATAATCAAACCATTTAATTTAATTTTACGTTTCAATTTAATAAATGAAAATTATTTAACCAAACTTAAGGAAAATAAATGGATTAATTATTGGATTTATCACCTTTTAAACTATAAGGTTTATTTAAAAACTTAACTTAAAATATCTTACTGGACAGACAAATGTGGATTTGTCAGAAAAACAACTCTTTTTAAACAAATGAGATCCTTAAAACATATTTTTAGTAACAAATCACAAAACTGAAGGCGCACAATAATGTTCTTGAACGACTTGCATCATGCTTTTTAGTATCAAATATATTTTAAACCGTTGCTTTCGTAATATGCAAGTTTGTAGTTATCCCCTCACAGTTAATATGATGTTTATCTTGGACACCTAATAATACGTCTACTATTTTATCATCACTCTTTCTTGGTCGACTGTTTCTTGGGACATCTTGAACATGAACAAAAAACAGTTAAATTTAAGTATGGGATACATAAGAGAAAAAATGTTCAGAATTTTGCAGGAAATCTAAAAGAGTACAAAGAATTGGGAGTCACGGCTTCTTTCGAGTAACCCTGTATTATTTAATATGTTGGAAAAAAAATCGTACCAAAGAAGCAGAGTCGATGGATTCGACCGATTTTTCAAACATCCAAGCGTTTTTTAAATAACTAATTTATTCCAAACCTTACGTCCTGATTGTATATACAACAAATAATTTTTAAAATAAAGAGCAAAAGAGTTGCAAAAATACCTAATTAAAATAAGCAGATGAGTAAGTATGAATATATTTAATTCAAATAAAAAAGTTTCTTTGGTTTCATGCTTCAACCTGATAAATGAAAAATGTACTTTACGAGATTTACATGAAATCTTAATAACTTAAGAATTTTGCATCTTACCCCCTAGACATTTGGGCAGTCTGGGTTCTGCCAACATCATGTGCTCCAAATCTGAAACAAATTATATTATTTTAAGACTTATAATCAAAACATTAAATTCAATTTTACGTCCTGATTGTATACACAACAAATAATCCTAACATTTAAGAACAAAACAGTTACAAAAATATCTAATTAAAATAAGTAGGTGATTCTTAAAATATGAATAAAATAATTAAAATGAAAAAAGTACTTCAAGAGATTTACATGAAATCTTAATAACTTAAGAATTTTGCGTCTTACCCCCTAGACATTTGCGCAGGCTGGCTTGTGCCAGGCTCATGTGGTCCAAATCTGAAACAAATTATATTATTTTAAGACTTATAATCAAAACATTAAATTCAATTTTTCGTCCTGATTGTATACACAACAAATAATCCTAACATTTAAGAACAAAACAGTTACAAAAATATCTAATTAAAATAAGTAGGTGATTCTTAAAGTATGAATAAAATAATTAAAATGAAAAAGTACTTCAAGAGATTTACATGAAATCTTAATAACCTAAGAATTTTACATCTTACCCCCTAGACATTTGCGCAGTCAGACTTGTGTTAGCATCATGTGGTCCAAATCTGAAACAAATTATATTATTTTAAGACATAATCAAAACATTAAATTCAATTTTACGTCCTGATTGTATACACAACAAATAATCCTAACATTTAAGAACAAAACAGTTACAAAAATATCTAATTAAAATAAGTAGGTGATTCTTAAAGTATGAATAAAATAATTAAAATGAAAAAAGTACTTCAAGAGATTTACATGAAATCTTAATAACTTAAGAATTTTGCATCTTACCCCCTAGACATTTGCGCAGTCAGACTTGTGTTAGCATCATGTGGTCCAAATCTGAAACAAATTATATTATTTTAAGACATAATCAAAACATTAAATTCAATTTTACGTCCTGATTGTATACACAACAAATAATCCTAACATTTAAGAACAAAACAGTTACAAAAATATCTAATTAAAATAAGTAGGTGATTCTTAAAGTATGAATAAAATAATTAAAATGAAAAAGTACTTCAAGAGATTTACATGAAATCTTAATAACTTAAGAATTTTGCATCTTACCCCCTAGACATTTGCGCAGTCAGACTTGTGTTAGCATCATGTGGTCCAAATCTGAAACAAATTATATTATTTTAAGACATAATCAAAACATTAAATTCAATTTTACGTCCTGATTGTATACACAACAAATAATCCTAACATTTAAGAACAAAACAGTTACAAAAATATCTAATTAAAATAAGTAGGTGATTCTTAAAGTATGAATAAAATAATTAAAATGAAAAAAGTACTTCAAGAGATTTACATGAAATCTTAATAACTTAAGAATTTTGCATCTTACCCCCTAGACATTTGCGCCGTCTGGCTTGTGCCAGGCTCATGTGGTCCAAATCAGAAACAAATTATATTATTTTAAGACTTATAATCAAAACATTAAATTCAATTTTACGTCCTGATTGTGTACACAACAAATAATCCTAACATTTAAGAACAAAACAGTTACAAAAATATCTAATTAAAATAAGTGGGTGATTCTTAAAATATGAATAAAATAATTAAAATGAAAAAGTACTTCAAGAGATTTACATGAAATCTTAATAACTTAAGAATTTTGCATCTTACCCCCTAGACATTTGCGCCATTTGGCTTGTGCCAGCATCATGTGGTCCAAATCTGAAACAAATTATATTATTTTAAGACATAATCAAAACATTAAATTCAATTTTATGTCCTGATTGTATACACAACAAATAATCCTAACATTTAAGAACAAAACAGTTACAAAAATATCTAATTAAAATAAGTAGGTGATTCTTAAAGTATGAATAAAATAATTAAAATGAAAAAGTACTTCAAGAGATTTACATGAAATCTTAATAACTTAAGAATTTTGCATCTTACCCCCTAGACATTTGCGCAGTCAGACTTGTGTTAGCATCATGTGGTCCAAATCTGAAACAAATTATATTATTTTAAGACATAATCAAAACATTAAATTCAATTTTACGTCCTGATTGTATACACAACAAATAATCCTAACATTTAAGAACAAAACAGTTACAAAAATATCTAATTAAAATAAGTAGGTGATTCTTAAAGTATGAATAAAATAATTAAAATGAAAAAAGTACTTCAAGAGATTTACATGAAATCTTAATAACTTAAGAATTTTGCATCTTACCCCCTAGACATTTGCGCCGCCTGGCTTGTGCCAGGCTCATGTGGTCCAAATCTGAAACAAATTATATTATTTTAAGACTTATAATCAAAACATTAAATTCAATTTTACGTCCTGATTGTGTACACAACAAATAATCCTAACATTTAAGAACAAAACAGTTACAAAAATATCTAATTAAAATAAGTGGGTGATTCTTAAAATATGAATAAAATAATTAAAATGAAAAAAGTACTTCAAGTGATTTACATGAAATCTTAATAACTTAAGAATTTTGCATCTTACCCCCTAGACATTTGCGCAGTCAGGCTTGTGCTAATATCATGTGGTCCAAATCTGAAACAAATTATATTATTTTAAGACATAATCAAAACATTAAATTCAATTTTACGTCCTGATTGTATACACAACAAATAATCCTAACATTTAAGAACAAAACAGTTACAAAAATATCTAATTAAAATAAGTGGGTGATTCTTAAAATATGAATAAAATAATTAAAATGAAAAAAGTACTTCAAGTGATTTACATGAAATCTTAATAACTTAAGAATTTTGCATCTTACCCCCTAGACATTTGCGCAGTTAGGCTTGTGCTAACATCATGTGGTCCAAATCTGAAACAAATTATATTATTTTAAGACTTATAATCAAAACATTAAATTCAATTTTACGTCCTGATTGTATACACAACAAATAATCCTAACATTTAAGAACAAAACAGTTACAAAAATATCTAATTAAAATAAGTGGATGATTCTTAAAATATGAATAAAATAATTAAAATGAAAAAAGCACTTCAAGTGATTTACATGAAATCTTAATAACTTAAGAATTTTGCATCTTACCCCCTAGACATTTGCGCAGTCAGACTTGTGTTAGCATCATGTGGTCCAAATCTGAAACAAATTATATTATTTTAAGACATAATCAAAACATTAAATTCAATTTTACGTCCTGATTGTATACACAACAAATAATCCTAACATTTAAGAACAAAACAGTTACAAAAATATCTAATTAAAATAAGTAGGTGATTCTTAAAGTATGAATAAAATAATTAAAATTAAACGTTTCTTTGGTTTTATGCATCAGGCCCAAAAATGAAAAAAGTACTTCAAGAGATTTACTTAAAAACTTAATAAGTGAAGAATCTTGCATCTTACCTGCGAGAAATATTGACCACCGGGATGTTGCGATCGTAGCTGAAACAAATTATATTATTTTACGGGCTTAGAATCAAATCATTCCATAAAATGAAGAACAATAGATACATTTTGAGATTTATTGCCTTTTAAACCACAAGGCTAATTTAAAAACTTAATACCTGAAAATATCTTACCGGTTGGATTATTTGACGGAGAGACGGTGGCTTAAGGTCTGAGATCTTAAGCAATAGATATAATATTGTATGACATTATGTGCCTAAACAGACCTCTATTTTCGAAATCAACAAATTGCCATATGGCCACATCCTATCATCATAAGAATTTGAATCCTCTGTGCCTCAGTAAGTTTCATTTTCAGTTAATATAAACTCATGGTGACAATTTAACAAAATGTGACAAAGGGACAGGTCATCGAATCAGTGAGGCTGGCTAATAATTATTGTAATTTATTTCAAGTTTTAACTGTCAATAATTTTTACATTTAAGAGCAAAAGAGTTGCAAAAATATTTAATTAAAATAAGCAGGTGAGTAAGTATGAATTTCTTTAATTCAAATAAAAAAGTTTTTTTGGTTTCATGCTTCAACCTAATAAATGAAAAATGTACTTTACAAGATTAACATGAAAACTTAATAACTTAAGAATTTTGCATCTTACCCCCTAGACATTTGGCCTCCATGGCTGGAGGAAGCTTCATTTTCTCCAAAACTGAAACAAATTATATTATTTTAAGGCTGATAATCAAATCATTAAATTCAATTTTACGTTTCAACTTACAAATGAAAATTATTTAACTAAAATGAAGGGAAATAAATAGATTAGTTCTTAGAGTTATTACCTTTGAAACTATAACGTTTAATTAAAAACTTAACTTAAAATAGCTTACTGGTCAGATAAATATGGATTCGTCAGAAAAACGTTTTGAACGAAAAATGAGATCCCTGAAACACATTTTTAGTAACAAATCACAGAAGTTCAGGCGCATAATAAAGTTCTTCAACGACTTGCATTTTTAAGGGATCTCACTTATTAGTATGAAATATATTTTGAACCGTTGCTTTAGTAATATGCAAGTTTGTAGTTATCCTCTTATAGTTAATATGATGTTTATCTTGGACACCTAATAATACGTCTACTATTTTATTATCACTCTTTCTTGGTCGACTGTTTCTTGGGACATCTTGAACATGAACAAAAAACAGTTAAATTTAAGTATGGGATACATAAGAGAAAAAATGTTCAGAATTTTGCAGGAAATCTAAAAGTGTACAAAGAATTGTGAGTCACGACTTCTTTCGAGTAACCCTGTATCATTTAATATGTTGGAAGAAAAATCGTACCAAAAAAACAAAGTCGATGCATTCGAACCATTTTTCAAACATCCAAGAGTTTTTTAAATGACTAATTTAATCCAAACTTTACGTCCTGATTGTATACACAACAAATAATTTTTACATTTAAGAGCAAAAGAGTTGCAAAAATATCTAATTAAAATAAGTAGGTAAGTCTTAAAGTATGAATAAAAGAATTAAAATAAAAAGTTTCTTTGGTTTTATGCATCAACCCCAAAAATGAAATAAGTACTTCACGAGATTTACTTAAAAACTTAATAAGTGAAGAATCTTGCATCTTACCTGTGAGAAATACTGAGCACCGGCATGTTGCGATCCACTGGAGCTTCGTAGCTGAAACAAATTATAATATTTTACAGGCTTAGAATCAAATCATTCCATAAAATGAAGAAAAATAGATACATTTTGAGATTTATTACCTTTTAAACCACAAGGTTAATTTAAAAATTTAAACTTGAAATTATCTTACTGGTTGGATTATTTGACGGAGAGACGGTGGCTTAAGACCTGAGATCTTAAGCAATAGATCTAATATTGTATGACATTATGTGCCTAAATAGACCTCTATTTTCGAAATCAACAAATTACCATATGGCCATATCCTATCATCGTAAGAATTTGAATCCTCTGTGCCTCAGTAAGTTTCATTTTCAATTAATATTAACTCATAGTGACAATTTAACAAAATGTGACAAAGGGGCAGGTCATCGAATCAGTGAGGCTGGTTAATAATTATTGTAATTTATTTCAAGTTTTAACTGTCAATAATTTTTACATTTAAGAGCAAAAGAGTGGCAAAAATATTTAATTAAAATAAGCAGGTGAGTAAGTATGAATTTCTTTAATTCAAATAAAAAAGTTTCTTTGGTTTCATGCTTCAACCTGATAAATGAAAAATGTACTTTACGAGATTTAGATGAAAACTTAATAACTTAAGAATTTTGCATCTTACCCCCTAGACATTTGGCCTCCGTAGTTCGATATAGGCTGATTTTGTCGAAAACTGAAACAAATTATATTATTTTAAGGCTGATAATCAAATCATTAAATTCAATTTTAAGTTTCAACTTACAAATGAAAATTATTTAACTAAAATGAAGGGAAATAAATAGATTAATTTTTAGAGTTATTACCTTTGAAACTATAAAGTTTACTTAAAAACTTAACTTAAAATAGCTTACTGGTCAGATAAATGTGGATTCGTCAGAAAAACGTTTTTAATGAAAAATGAGATCCCTGAAATACATTTTTAGTAACAAATCACAGAAGTTCAGGTGCATAATAAAGTTCTTCAACGACTTGCATTTTTAAGGGATCTCACTTATTAGTATGAAATATATTTTGAACCGTTGCTTTCGTAATATGCAAGATTGTAGGTATCCCCTTACAGTTAATATGATGTTTATCTTGGACACCTAATAATATGTCTACTATTTTATCATCACTTGGTCGACTGTTGTTGTCTTGGGACATCTTGAACATGAATAAAAAACAGTTACATTTAAGTATAGGAAACATAAGAGAAAAAATGTTCAGAATTTTGAAGGAAATCTAAAAGTGTACAAAGAATTGGGAGACACGGCTTCTTTCGAGTAACCCTGTATCATTTAATATGTTGGAAGAAAAATCGTACCAAAAAAACAAAGTCGATGCATTCGAACAATTTTTCAAACATCCAAGAGTTTTTTAAATGACTAATTTATTCCAAACTTTACGTCCTGATTGTATACACAACAAATAATTTTTACATTTAAGAGCAAAAGAGTTGCAAAAATATCTAATTAAAATAAGTAGGTAAGTCTCAAAGTATGAATAAAAGAATTAAAATAAAAAGTTTCTTTGGTTTTATGCATCAACCTCAAAAATGAAATAAGTACTTCAAGAGATTTACTTAAAAACTTAATAAGTGATGAATCTTGCATCTTACCTGTGAGAAATACTGAGCATCGGCATGTTGCGATCCACTGGAGCTTCGTAGCTGAAACAAATTATAATATTTTACAGGCTTAGAATCAAATCATTCCATAAAATGAAGAAAAATAGATACATTTTGAGATTTATTACCTTTTAAACCACAAAGTTAATTTAAAAACTTAATACCTGAAAATATCTTACTGGTTGGATTATTTGACGGAGAGACGGTGGCTAAAGACCTGAGATCTTACGCAATAGATCTAATATTGTATAACATGATGTGCCTAAAGAAACCTCTATTTTCGAAATCAACAAATTACCATATGGCCATATTCTATCATCGTAAGAATTTGAATCCTCTGTGCCTCAGTAAGTTTCATTTTCAGTTAATATAAACTCATAGTGACAATTTAACAAAATGTGACAAAGGGACAGGTAATCGAATCAGTAAGGCTGGTTAATAATTATTGTAATTTATTTCAAGTTTTAACTGTCAATAATTTTTACATTTAAGAACAAAAGAGTTGCAACAATATTTAATTAAAATAAGCAGGTGAGTAAGTATGAATTTCTTTAATTCAAATAAAAAAGTTTCTTTGGTTTCATGCTTCAACCTAATAAATGAAAAATGTACTTTACGAGATTAACATGAAAACTTAATAACTTAAGAATTTTGCATCTTACCCCCTAGACATTTGGCCTCCATGGCTGGAGGAAGCTTGATGTTCTCCAAAACTGAAACAAATTATATTATTTTAAGGCTGATAATCAAATCATTAAATTCAATTTTACGTTTCATCTTACAAATGAAAATTATTTAACTTAAATGAAGGGAAATAAATAGATTAGTTCTTAGAGTTATTACCTTTGAAACTATAAAGTTTACTTAAAAACTTAACTTAAAATAGCTTACTGGTCAGATAAATGTGGATTCGTCAGAAAAACGTTTTTAATGAAAAATGAGATCCCTGAAACGCATTTTTAGTAACAAATCACAGAAGTTCAGGTGCATAATAAAGTTCTTCAACGACTTGCATTTTTAAGGGATCTCACTTATTAGTATGAAATATATTTTGAACCGTTGCTTCCGTAATATGCAAGATTGTAGTTATCCCCTTACAGTTAATATGATGTTTATCTTGGACACCTAATAATACGTCTACTATTTTGCAGGAAATCTAAAAGAGTACAAAGAATTGGGAGTCACAGCTTCTTTCGAGTAACCCTGTATTATTTAATATGTTGGAAAAAAAATCGTACCAAAAAAACATAGTCGATGCATTCAAACGATTTTTCAAACATCCAAGAGTTTTTTAAATGAACTTTACGTCTTGATTGTATACACAACAAATACTTTTTACATTTAAGTGCAAAAGAGTTGCAAAAATATCGAATTAAAATAAGTACGTAAGTCTCAAAGTATGAATAAAATTATTAAAATAAAAAGTTTCTTTGGTTTTATGCATCAACCCCAAAAATGAAATAAGTACTTCAGGAGATTTACTTAAAAACTTAATAAGTGAAGAATCTTGCATCTTACCTGTGAGAAATAGTGAGCACCGGCATGCTGCGATCCTCTTGAGTTTCGTAGCTGAAACAAATTATATAATTTTACAGGCTTATAATCAAACCATTCCATAAAACAAAGAAAAATAGATACATTTTGAGATTTATTACCTTTTAAACCACAAGGCTAATTTAAAAACGAGAACAGTTACACTTAAGTATACGATACATAAGAGAAAAAATATTCCGAATTTTGCAGGAAATCTGAAAGTGTACGAATGTCTTTGGTTTTATGCATCAACGTGATAAATGAAAAAAGTACTTCACGAAATTTACTTAAAAACTTAATAAGTGAGTAAGAATCTTGCATCTTACCTGTCGGAGAAATTCACCGCCGAACCATTGCGAGCATGAGCGTTCGAGCTGAAACAAATTATATTATTTTGCAGGCTTATAATCAAATCATTCAATAAAATGAAGAAAAATAGATAAATTTGAGATCTATTACCTTTTAAATTACAAGGTTTACCTAAAAACTTAAAAACTGAAAATACCATAGTGGTCAGATAATTTGGCGGAGGGAAGGGGGGCTTAAACCCTGTGATTTAAAGCATTAGATCTAATATGGATTGTATGATATTATATGCCTAAATAGATTTTTAATTTTGAAACCATCGAATTTATTTTAAAAACTTTAAAATAATAGAAAGAATTTTGCAGAAAATCTTAAATGTATAAACAATTGGGGGTCACAGCTTCTTTCGATTTCTAAATTGATGATATTTAAATTATAGCCAAAATTTATCTCATAATTATATTGAAAATTTTGCTGTTTTACACATCAAAGAATTATTGTTAAAATTTTGGTGAAAATTTTCGGAAAAAAAATATTTTGTGGTTTCTTGATTATATATGTTTGGAAGAAACTTTTATATTTATGACATTTTAAGGTTATCCTTTTTAACTGAAAAATTTCTTGTAGGTATCACACAGAGCGGTATTTTATTTTAAAAATTATCTCCAAAGAATTTTCGGCAAAAATTTGCTGAAAATTTTTGTTATAATTTTCGGAATAATTCTTGCGTGTAAAACTGCTCAAAGAAAATAATCTAATATATTTAAGAACTACAAAAATATTTAATTATTGAAATAAGTGGTTGAGTATTTAAGTATGAATATGTTTAATTAAAATAAAAAGTTCCATTGGTTTTATTCGTCAAACGGATAAATAATAAAAGTAATTTTCGAGATTTACTTAAGAACTTATAAATTGAGGAATCGTGCACCTTACCTGTTAGAGTTACTGCCTGTTGAACGATTGCTATTTTCTTGGTCGTCCGAACTGAAACAAATTATATTATTTGTGGATTCGTTGGGAACAGCGGTCTTTATAATAAAAATGGTATCTTGCAACAGTTCTCAAAACTATTGAAGTTTCATTTCCAGTTAAATTTGACTCTTAGTGACAATTTGACAAATGAAATGCTCATTGGATCAGTTACGCTAAATAATTATTGTATTTCATTTCGGGTGTTAACTGTCGATAAATCGAAAACAGGCGCGGATTCAAGGGGGGGGGGGGGGCCAAGAGCTTTGAGTTCAGGAAAATAGACCCGATTTTCCCTCTTATACTATAGTTTATTCAAGAACTAGAGAGAGTAATAAATCATTTTTTACCCTTTTTTTTTCTTCGCAAAATACCTGTGTTCCTTAGACCGGTGTCTTTGACAAAATCTGTTAGACATATACATTTTTCATATAAATGGGTTAGAAATTTTATAATCAAAAATACCGGTGTATAATAATGGATCATTTGGGTTGGATAACAATAGATATTTGGATGTGTGAAGTGTTAAAAAGGATTTTAATCCATGTCATAGGTGTCGGAAAGAGGTTTATTTTATCACTGAGTATGTATGGCATAGAATATTATTTCGGTAATAAACTTAAAATAAAAAGTTTTTATTTTAAGTTTTTTATAGTATTATTTTATTTCTCCTGATTTTTTAATAATTCACATACATTAGAAAATATAGATAATTTTGACATATTTAACACAAATCACAACTCTATCTTTATTATTTTTAATTTTGGCACAGAAACCGTTTTAGGCACATTCACAATAAAACATGGCCTTTTTCTCTCAAAAAATTCTAAGTTATAATTTAAATACTTACAAAATACCCGTTGTCAGAAATACAAGAAGTTAAACATGTATAATAAAATAAATTCGTCCATATAATGTGAAAATTTTTGGGCAATCGGTCATTTTATTATTAATTAAAAACATTTTTAGGATATTTGACGTTTCAGTTTATTTATTTCTTAAACCATCAGCAGAATTACAATTAAACACTAAAAAGGGATTCAAATGTAATCAATTTTTATATGTTAAAAATATTTAAATAATAAATTGTGTTTACGCTGGTAAACATTTCGTATCTAATTCGTAATCCAAGTCAGGGAAGCTATCTTCGCCCAAAATAATTAAAATTGGTTCCTCTGTCTCAAGGATCATGAGATCGAGTTTCCACATTTTCTTTTATTCTTTTATTATATGGATTTTTCCAAATTTTCTGCAGTAACTTTATTTCAAAAAGTCTTTCAAAAGTTCTTGTAAGTTGTGTTATTTCTAGCAACTTTGCCTTTAACTTGAGAGAGATATTTTCTTCGCCAACGGACATTTTCCGGACGATTTATAAGAACTGATTTCCTATCTGGTTTTCCCAGCAAAAATTAAGTTCTCTGAGCAATTTCCAGAGCTCATTTCTTTTAATTTCAGGTAAATCCCGATCTTCATTGATTTTAGTTAGAATTTTGTCGACGATTGGGATCTGCTTCTCATAATAAGATGTATGTACAACTCCTTTTATTGCAGTTTACATCTCTTCTTCCAACTAGGTTTTTCGTCTGCCTGTGATCGAATGTAACTTGGAAGTATTAACAATTCCAGTCGTTTTTTTCTCCTTCAGTATTCGGTACATAGTAGATTTTTCAACTCCTGTCATGTTGCAACACATCTCAACAAAACTTTTAACATTATTATCTAGATATTGATATTTAAGGATCATAAATATTCATCGTAATAAGTTTTTCATTGAGGAAAAAGCCCTGGTTTAACGATTTTGGAATAAATATAGATGTGGAAGCCATATCTTTTCGGTACCTCACTAATCTCATATAATATATAAAAACAAGCACAAACAAGATAAATCACTAAGGACACACTGTAAGGTGTGTTTTGTTCACTGACAGAAATTAAATTGAACTATCAGAAATTCTGTTGTAGGAAATTTATAAAACCTTATAATATTTAGATATAATTAGATTCACGTCAGTTCTCAGTTACCTGCGGCATTCGAGCAGGTAAGTTGGAGGTTTCGGTAACAGTTTTATTACTCTCTCTAGTTCTTGAATAGAGTATAGCAATTTGTATGCTTGCGATTGCCCCTCCCCTTCCCAAGAGCTTTGAGTTCAGGAAAATAGAACCGATTCTGCCTTTTATATTAGGAATGTGTATGCTGCCCGCATCCTCCCCCCCCCCTGTCGACAACTTGTTTTTTCTTGTGATCGCCCTCCCTCTCAAAAAACTTTAAATTCAGAAAAATAAACCCGAGCCTTCCTTTTACACTAGAAATGGGAATGTTGCTGATGTACCCCCCCCCCACCGATCTACAACTTGCTGTCGCTTGCCATACTGTACTTTTGTGATATCACCCCCCCCCCCCTCCCCCAAAGAGAGAGGCTGGATCCGCCCCTGAGTCACAATTCTAAATTATGCGGAGGAAGTCCAAAAACATACAAAAAATTAAAAGTCACAGTTTCACCCTGTATGATTTAGTATACTGGAAAAAAGAAAGTTAGCGTGTCTGAACGATTTAAAAAAAAAAATCGGCGCTTTTTCAATTTATTCCAAACTTTACACCAAAAAATAATCTTTTGCATTTAAAAAGCACACAAGTTACGAAAATATCTAATTAAAATACGTAAGTGAGTATTTAAGTATGAATATCTTCACATAAGATAAAGAGTTTCTTTGGTTTTATGCATCAACCTGATAAATGAAAAGAGTACTTCACGAGATTAACTTAAAAACCTAATAAGTGGAAAATCTTGCATCTTACCTCCCAGACGCACTAAGGACGGAACGGTTGACACCTTCTTGATCGTTCGAGCTGAAACAAATTGTTATTTATTTTACAGGCTTATAATCAAATCATTCAATGAAATAAAGAAAACATTTTAAGATTTATTTCCTTTTAAACTACAAGGTTTACCTAAAAACTTGAAAACTGAAAATATCTTAGTGATAATTTGGCGGAAGGACATAGGCTTGAGACCTGCGATCTTAAACCATTAGGTCAAATATAAATTATTTTATATAAAAACTTTACAATAATAAGTAAAATTATCTGTATTGTCAGTCAATTCGAAGACGAGTTTATATATAACTGTGAAAGTTTCGTGAAACCTTCCTGCAAGTTTCTGGAAAATAACATGCAGTCTTCCAAGAAAGGCTATAGTAATTTATCCAGTAAGCAAGATTCCATTAAGCATTTATGAAATCACATAATCCTCTTATATATATTTTCCTTGAAAGCCTAATGCGAACTTTATGAAAGCCAACATATATTTTCATATTTTCGGAAAGTCTCATGAAACTCGTTGCAATTTTCTGAAAGATAACACGCAATCTTGTTTTGTGAAATCTTCTGGAAGATAATATACAATCTTTCAAGATGGTCCTCCACTGGGATCTGTCTCTCTTCTTCTGGAGCCAGTCTTTTCCAGCAAACTGTCTTATATCATCTACCCATCTGCGTTGTGGCCTACCACGATTTCAGTTCGTTTCTCGCGGTCGCCATTGCAGTAATTTACTCGTCCACCTATCGGGCTGTTGTCTAGCTATGTGCCCCGCCCATTGCCACTTTAGTCGTGATATGCGTTCAATGACGTCAACTACTTTGGTTCTTGATCTTATTACTTGATTTCGTATTTTATCCCGTAACGAGATTCCTAACATTTGTCTCTCTATGGAGCGTTGAGTGACTCGGCGCCTATTTGCGTTTTGTTTGGGTAATGTTATCGTTTCCATGCTGTAAGTAGCAACAGACAAGACACACTTGTTATACACTTTCCATTTAAGGTTGATTGGTGTGTTTCTATCTCTTAATACGTACTGCAACTTTCCAAAAGCAGCCCATGCCAGCCCTTCTTGTTATTTCCGCCGTTTGATTTTCTTTGCCCAGTTTCATGACGTGGCCTAAATAGATGTACTCTCGGACATTCTATGTGGGTAACAACGATTAATATCTCCTACTGGTCAATTGACAGTAACCTTCATTCTGAACGTTTCCATCTACTTCTGTAGTAATTAACCCCATTTTTTGAATACTCCGATTTTTTGGATCTTCTATGTTGGTGGCCTAGTTTGGGAAACTCCACCTTTGAGGTAACCCCACAAAAAGCAGTCAAGAAGGTTTAAGTCTGGAGACCTCGGCACCCTCTTAATAAGCCCTCTTCTTGTTTGCGAAAACATCATTTAGAACTGAGACGTTTTGCTGCGTAATATAACTAGGCACCTTGTTATTGAAACCAGACATTTTGAGGGGGTAAATCTCGATTCTCTGCTTCAAATAACAGCGTGAAAAGAGCATGAACAAAATATTCTTGTAAAAAGTGTAAATATCACCATTTAAACAAAGTGTGGATTCGTCGGAAAAAGAAATGTTTTTAATCAAAACTGTATCCGGAAAACACATTTCTTATAACAGTTGGCGAAATTGCAGACGCGTACAAAAAACTGTAGGTCACACCTTCTTTCGGATCACAATGTATGATTTAATATATTGGAAAAAATTCGTACCAAAAAAGAAAATCGACGTGTCCGGAACGTCTTTCAAAAAATCCTGCGTTTTTTAAATAATAAGTCCTTATTAAAATTAAAATAATTGGGTGAATATTTAAATATGAATATATTTGAAATAAAAAGTTTCTTTGGTTTTATGCATCAACCTGATAAATGAAAAAGGTATTTTACAAGCTTTACTTAAAAATGTATTAATTGAAAAATGTTGCACCTTACCTGTTAGAGGCATTGGCGGCGAATGCGCTTCCCACTTCATCATCATCAGAGCTGAAATAAATTATATTATTTGTACAGGGTGAGTCAACGATTGGATGAAGTAAGTTTGTGTCTTTTCGGTGAAATTTACAAAGAAACTGTATTTATTGTTTGATACAGTTTATTTTTACGCAGATTTTAAAAATATTTAGGACTCTACAGGGTGAGCCAAAAAACTAGGACAGCATAAAGTTGTATTTTTTTTAAATAGAACACCCTATATACGAATCGTATTTTCGATTTAGCTTACAATTTTAAATCTTTTTTATTAAGGGTTTACTATAACAAAACTTTATAGTTTCTGAGATAATTAAGTTTAAAGAAAAAAAGTCACATTTTCAAGCATCAATTCAATCCTAAATAACGTTTTCAATTTTGTGACAAATATATTCAAATTTGGAATTTAGCAAGGCCAAGGACAAGTTAACATAATTTTTACCTAATATTTGCAATAAAAGCTACAGGGTGTTGAACACATCGGCTCAAATTTGAACAAGTTTAAATAAATAAATATCTTTTTTTTTAAATGGTACACCCTGTATGTTTTCATGTTATTTAATAGAGTAATAAAAACCCTAAAAGTTTTGTTCAATATATCCTATACCTATTTATAATAGTTTTTGAGATATTTCAGTTTTTCTTATTTTCCATACTTTTTACAGAAATAGTCTTCATTATCATAGTAGCCATGGCAAAAACAATGTAAAAGAACATTTTTCTGTGTGTCAAATTTATAACCGCAATCGCTTCTTTTGGTTTTTATGTACTGTAGTTTGGTTTTTTTTGCATTCATCTTATATTGTAAAATGAATTTTCCAAAGAATGAGTTAATAGATATGATTTATACAATAGGAGAGGCTCAAAAAAATTGCCTTCTTGCTCAAAGAATTTACAAAATGAAGTATCCTGATCGACGCCAGCCTAATACCCATACTTTTCAAACCTTAATGCAAAGATTTGATTCTTCTGGTACTGTTGATTATAAGGTGTATGTTAATCCACCAACAACAGTGGAAGATATGCGAAACAGGATTAGGGATACCTGTAGAACAATAACGCCACTAATTTTGTCCAGGGTCCGAGAAAATCTGCAAAAAAGACTAAATTTGTGCATTGCACAAGAGGGTCGTTTATTCGAACACTTATTAAAAAGAAATAATTAATCTCAGTATTTAATAGGTAATTTTTTTGTTTCAATTTAGTATAAAAGTAAATATATATTTGCCTTGTCGTTATTGTTGTGTTAATTTTTTCACATTATGTTTAATTAAACTATTGCCGTTGTAATATAACGAATAATGTATTTCATCATATTTAACCACATTCTGTTTGTTTCTGTAGTTTCTTTTTATTATTTTACATGGCTACTATGATAATGAAGACTATTTCTGTAAAAAAGTATGGAAAATAAGAAAAACTGAAATATCTCAAAAACTATTATAAATAGGATATATTGAACAAAACTTTTAGGCTTTTTATTACTCTATTAAATAACATGAAAATATACAGGGTGTACCATTTAAAAAAAAGATATTTATTCGTTTAAACTTGTTCAAATTTGAGCCGATGTGTTCAACACCTTGTAGCTTTTATTGCAAATATTAGGTAAAAATTATGTTAACTTGTCCTTGGCCTTGCTAAATTCCAAATTTGAATATATTTGTCACAAAATTGAAAACGTTATTTAGGATTGAATTGATGCTTGAAAATGTGACTTTTTTTGTTTAAACTTAATTATCTCAGAAACTATAAAGTTTTGTTATAGTAAACCCTTAATAAAAAAGATTTAAAATTATAAGCTAAATCGAAAATATGATTCGTATATAGGGTGTTCTATTTAAAAAAATACAACTTTATGCTGTCCTAGTTTTTTGGCTCACCCTGTAGAGTCCTAAATATTTTTAAAATCTGCGTAAAAATAAACTGTATCAAACAATAAATATAGTTTCTTTGTAAATTTCACCGAAAAGGCACAAACTTACTTCATCCAATCGTTGACTCACCCTGTACAGGCTCATAATCAAATCATTCAATTCCATTTTACATATCAACTTACCAAATGAAAAATATTGAACTATAGTAAAGAAAAATAAAGACATACATTTTTAGATTTATTGCCTTTTAAACTATAAGGTTTACCTAAAAACTTAACTGAAAATATCTTGGTGATAAAGATAATTTGAAGGAGGGACGGGGGCTTAAGGCCTGCGATCTTTAAGTATTAAATCTAATATGAATTGTATGATATAATATGCTTTAACAGACCTCCATTTTCGAAATCAACGAATGTAAAAACTATAAAATAATAATTGAAATTATTTTTATTTTCATCACTTCGTTGATGATTGAACAAATAACTGAATTTATCGCGCGATTTACAAAAAAGGCTCGTCTCCCCGAATCATGGTGGGAATACTGACAAGACATTGTCACCTGCTCTCATATACTCTATAATTTATGCCACAACATACAATGAGAATGTAACGTTTAGATTTTTTTGAAAAATCGTTTTGACATGTCAACATTATTTTTGGTACCAATTTTTTTAGGCATGGTGGTTCGAAATAAGCTGTGCTTTGACGTATTAAATAATGACCCCAAATTTTTTGTAGACTTTTATACTTTGTAAAAATTCTAGAGATTTTTTTCTATTACATGTCCTATATCTAAATGTAACTCTTTATCGACAGTTAAAACATGAAGTAGTAACAACAGTTAATTTTCTATTTTTATTGATAGAAATCCCGAAAACACCTTTCTTGTAACAATTCACAAAATTGAAGACGCTTGACATAATTATCTTCATAAATTTCTTGAACGCCTTGCATTTTTAAAGGATGATGCTTAGTATGCAATGTATTTATTACAGTTGTTTTCATAATATCCAAGTTTGTAGCTTACTCCTTACAGGTAATATGTTGATTATCCTGGATACAATAATACGTCCAGGCGCGGATCCAGGGGGGGGGGGCGATCGCCCCCCTCAAGAGCTTTGAGTTTAGGAAAATGGACCCGATTTTTCCTCTTATACTATAGTTTATTCAAGAACTAGAGAGAGTAATAAATCATTTTTTACCCTTTTTCTCTTCGCAAACTACCTGTGTTCTTTAGTCCGGTGTTTTTAGCAAAATTTGTTAGACACATATATTTTTCATAGGAATGGGTTAGAAATTTTATAATCAAAAATACCGGTCTATAATAATAGACTAAAACGTAGAATTATTCTCTCAAAAAATTCTAAGTTATAATCCAAATACTTACAAAATAACCATTGTCAAAAATACAAAAAGTTAAACATATATAAAAAAATAAATTCGTCCATATAATAATAAAATATTTTTGGGGCTATCGGTCATTTTATTATTAATTAAAAACATTTTTAGGGTATTTGACGTTTCAGTTTATTTATTTATTTAACCATCTGCAGAATTACAATTAAGCACTAAAAACGGATTCAAATGTAATTACTTTTTTTATGTTGTAATTAAAATTAGACATGCTTATTATTATTTCTATTGTATTGATAGATTAATTTAATTTACTTTAGTATATGGAAATACGATAGCCCCAAAAAAAATAAGATAAACATGTTAATTCTACACGCTTAAGAAAAAGACACAAACACAATAATAAAAGAATAAAAAACTTACGGCTAATTAGAATTAAATATATATAAAATTAAAAAAAAAACATATAAACAACATTAAACAATAAATAAATACGTATCTAATTCTTAATCAAAGTCAGTGAAACTATCTTCGCTAAAATTAATTATAATTGGTTCCTCTATCTCACCGATTATGAGATCGAGTTCTCACATTTTGTTTTATTCTTTTATTATATGGATTTTTCCCAATTTTCCGCAGTAACTTTATTAAAAAAAATCTTTCAAAAGTTTAGTTAAATTACCAATTTTATTAATTGTATTATTTCTAGCAACTCTACCTTTTACTTGAGAGAGATATTTACGTCTCCAACGGACAGTTTCCGGACGATTTATAAGAACAGATTTTCTATCTGGTTTTTCCCAGCAAAAATTAAGTTCTCTGAGCAATTTCCAGAGATCCGTTCTTTTAATTTCAGGTAAATCGTGATCTTCAATGATTTTAGTTAGAATTTTGTAGATGGTTGGGATCTGCTTCTCATAATAAAATGTATATACAACCCCTTTAATTGCAGTTTTCATCTCTTCTTCCAACGAGGTTTTTCGTTTGCCTGTGATCGAATGTGGCTTGGGAGTATTAACAATTCCAGTCGTTTTTTCTCCTTCAGTATTCGGTACACAGTAGATTTTCTAACTCCTGTCATGTTGGAACACATCTCAACAGAGCTTTTAACATTATTCTCTAGATATTGATATCTTAAGGTAGCATAAACATTCATCGTAATAAGTTTTTCGTTGAGGAAAAAATGTCCTGGTTTAACGATTTTGGAATAAATATAGAGGTGAAAGCCATATCTTTTGGGTATCTCATTAATCTCAAATAATATATAAAAACAAGCGCAAACAAGATAAATCACTAAGAAAACACTGTAAGTTGTACTTTGCTCACTGACAGAAATTAAATTAAACTATCAGAAATTCTATGTTGCAGTAAATTTATAAAATATATTTAAATATAATGAAATATAATTAGTTTTACGGCAGTCCTTAGTTACCTGCGGCATTGGAGCAGGTACGTTAGAGGTTTCGGTAACAGTTTTATTACTCTCTCTAGTTCTTGAATAGAGTATAGGAGTCTGTATGCTTGCGATCGCCCCCCCCCCCTTTCCAAAAGCTTTGAGTTCAGGAAAATAGAACCCATTCTGCCTTTTATATTAGGAATGAGTATATTGCTTGCATTCCCCCCCCCCCCCCCGTTGACAACTTGTTTTTCTTGCCATACTGTACTTTTGTGATATCACCGCCCCCCCCCCCCAAAGAGAGGGGCTGGATCCGCGCCTGAATACGTCTGCGTTTTTTTCATCATTAGTTGCTTCGTTCGACCGCTTCTTGGACAACTTGGTCATGACCATGTCGATGAAGTTTCTGTTCATTCTTATTACCAATTCTCTATTGTGAAATTGGCAAAAAATTAGGATATTTTTATTGAAATAACCGACATACATCGTCCGACATTCTTACCGTATCCCCATAGGTATAAGACATGTACGAAAAAAAATGTTCATAATTTTGCACGAAATCTAAAAATGTACAAAAAAAAATTGAGGATCACAGCTTCTTTTGAGTCATCCTGTATGGTTTAATATAATGAAAAAAAAATCGTACCAAAAAAACAATGCTGACATGTCAGAATGATTTTTCAGAAAATCCTGGTTTTTAAATAATGAATGTATTCCAAACTTTACATCTCCGTTTTATACAAAAAAAAATAATAATCTTTTACTTTTAAGAACATAAGAGTTAAAAAATATCTAAATAAAGGAAGTGGGTGAATATTTAAGCATGCATATCTTTAATTAAAATAAAAAATGTCTAATGTTTTATGTTTCAACCTGATAAATGAAAAAAGTACTTCATAAGACTTCCTTAAAAACTTATTAAATGAATAATGTTGCACCTTACCTGTTAGAGTTATTTGCCGTAAAAGTACTGCTTAGTGGTTGGTTGCTGAAACAAATTATGTTATTTTACATTATTTATTCAGCATTAGAATATGAATTGTATGCCTAAATAAACTTTTAATTTCGAGATTATCCAACTTACTTTCAAAACTTTAATAAGTGAAATTATTTATATTTCTAGTCACTTCAATGACGATTGAACATATAAGTGGACCTAACACGAGACTTACTATAGAGCTACTTTCCCTGAATCGTGGTGGAACCACGTAGACCTTGTCACTTACGAAGCCTTTTCCATGATGTGTCCCATATAAATTTTTTGATACGACTTTTTTCCAATACGTTAAATCACACAGGGTAATTCGAAAGAGGCTATGCTATAATAAACTTTGATTTGTTAAATAGGGACCCCTATTTTTTGCACACTTTTAGACTTCCTGAAAAATTTCGAATCCTTTTTCCATTACATATCCTAATATCCAAATGTAACTCTTTTCGATTTATTGACAGTTAACACTCGAAATGAATGAGACTGGCAATACTGCAAGTGATCTGGCAACGCTGCGCTGTAGAATCGGCAAGTGTGACGTGTGAAAAGTTAAAACAGGCCTATGGGGAACATTCTTCATCCCGACCTCAAGTTTTTCGCTGGCACAAATCATTTTTGGAAGGCAGAGAAAACGTTGAAGATGAACAACGCCCAGGGAGGCCTTTAACCTCGAAAACCGACGAAAATAGTGCAGAAAAACCTCACAATTGAGCAGAAGGACAATCGAAAAAAACAAATGCCTTGATCTTCTTGACAGAATCGCCAATGAGCAAGATTTCTTTAGTCGTGTGATTACAAGTTTGAATACGATCCAGAGACCAAGAGGCAAAGTGGGGAGTGGCACACTCAGAGCTCTCCTCGACCAAAGAATGCCCAAATGAGCAAATCGAAAATCAAATCAATGCTGATTTGGTTTTTTGACAGAAGGGGAATCGTCCACAAAGAATATATTCATCCAGGACCAACTGCCAACCAAGTTTTTTGTAAAGACGTCCTTGAAAGGCTCAGAAGAAGGGTGATTCGCGTCAGACCAGTCAATGCAGACAAATGGATGCTCCATCATGACAACGCCTCATGTCACTCTGCTCTCTATGTCACAGAATTTTTGACTTTTCCGCCACACCTCGTAGTAACAACAGTCGATTTTCTATTTTATTAAATATTGAAAATGCCTCCCGATGGTAACATAGCGATTTATAAATTCATTCTGACCATTTCTACCAATACTTGTGCCGACATTACCATTTAAGTAAAAAGTGGATTCGTCGGAGAAACAATGTTTTTAATAAAAATAGGATCCCTAAAATACATTTCTTGTAATAGTTCACAAAATTGAAGACGCTGGTCATAATCATCTTCACAAAGTTCTTTGAACGACTTGCATTTTTAAGTTCTGTTCGAAAGGTTTCCTATGGCCTCTTGCTTTTCAGCATACAGCCAATCATTGTCATTTTTAAGTGATGGTAATAATTTGTATCTAGCATATTTAATACAATTGTTTTCGTAATATCCTCGTTTGTAGCTTACTCCTTACAGTTAATATTGTGATTATCTTGGACACTTAATAATACGTCTACGTTTTTATCATTACTAGTTGCTAGTCGAACACTTTTTGGGCATCTTGAACATGACCAAGCCGATGAAATTTCTGTTCATTCTTATTAATTCATGATCGAGAACTTGGCCAAAGTTTAGGATATTTTTATTGAAATAACCGTCACCATTCGTGTGAGATTCTTACCATATCGCCATAGGTATAAGACATGTAAGAGAAATTGGGGATAACAGCTTCTTTTGAGTCATCCTGTATGATTTAATATAATGGAAAAAATTCGTATTAAAAAAACAAAACTGATATGTCCGAATGACATTTCAAAAAAAAACCTACGATTTTAAATAATGAATTTATTCCGAACTTTACGTCATTTTAAATAAAAAAAAAATTATCTTTCACATTTAAGTTCATAAGAGTTACAAAAATATCTAATTAAAATAAGTAGGTGAGAATTTAAGCATGACTATCTTTAATTAAAATTAAAAGTGTCTTATGTTTTATGCTTCAACCTCATAAGTGAAACAAGTACTTCACGAGATTTATTTTAAAACTTATTAATTAAAGAATCTTGCCCTTACCTATCAGAGTAATTAGCAGTAGAACTACCACTGGTTTGTTGTTGTCCGGATCTGAAACAAATTGTGATTTTACATTCTTATGTATCAACTTAATAAATGAAAAACATTGAATCAAAATAATAAAAAAATATACATACATTTTTAGGTCTATTACCTACACCAAACTACAGGGTTTATTTAAAGCCTTAATAAATGAAAATATCTTACTGATTAGATAATTTGGCGAAGAGACGAATACCATCCAACTTACTTTAAAAAAAGTGAAATTATTTATATTTCCAATCACTTTGATGAAGATTGAACATATAAGTAGACCTAACACGTGACTTACTGTAATAAAGCAGTTGGTTTTCTATTTTATTAAATTTTTCACATGTCTCCTATGGGTTAACTGGCGGTAACATAAGCGATTTATAAATTCATTTTGAAGATTTTTACCGATACCGATAATTTTGTGTGCTGACATAATTTAAGCAAAAATAAGATGATTCCTCGGAGAAACAATGTTTTCAATAAAAATAGGATCCCTAAAATATATTTCTGGTAATAGTTCACGAAACTGAAAACGTTTGTCATAATGATCTATAAAGTGCTTGAACGAATTGCATTTTGAAAATAGTGTTACGAATAACTGGAAGTAACTTATTGATACGCCCTCGTACATAAAATATTCCGACGCGATGAGTCATCTTTATTATAATGTTCCGAAGGAATAATGCATCAATGACTCATATTTCTAGATAGATCTGAAATTTTATGCTCTAGATTTATACAGGGATTTCCATATATAAATACGAATATAGATGATGATGATGATGATGATGATGATGATGATTAGTATAGTAGAGTTAGTCGTATAGTTAGTTACATAGTGGTATTTAAATAATGAAAATTAACTAGTAGTAATAAATGAGTTGTGATGATATAACTATTGGAAGTATTAGTGAAAGGTGTTATGTTTTTATTCTACGAATCCAATGAATTTGAAAACCAAGAGAAAGCGAAAAATGAACTTCACCATCGAATTTGTTATTAAGAAAGAACCTTAGAACCGAATTTTCGACAAAGGTCTAGAAAATTCCATTTGGAAACTAAAAGAGATAGCAAAAAAAACTTCACCATCGAATTGGTCATTAAGAAAAAAGCCTGGAACTCAATTTTCGATAAAGTTCTAGAACATTATATTTGGAAATTAAAAGATATAGCGAGCAACTGACTTCATCATTGGATTTATCGTCCAGAAAGAACACCAGGAACGAGTTGTCAAGAATATTCTAGGAGTTTTTATGGTAAATACTAAACAGCAAACATCCGAAATGGAGCAAACACTGGCCCATTTTGTGGAACGTACAGAACAACGTCGCATTCAAGACAGCCAAGAAGATGAACTTCGTAGAAAAGAAAAAGAACGTCAACAAAAAGAAAAACAGGAAGAAGCGCATCGCCAACAAGAAAAACGGGATCAGGATGAAGAAGCCCGTCGCCAACAAAAAAAATAGGATCAAGATCATGTAAAGAAGAATACAAACACTGTAGCAAAATACAAGAAAGAGAAGAGTTTCTTATTCGGAGAGTCACTTGTGAGGTTGATTCAAAGTAGAGTACAGCTCAGATGAGAAACAATCAACTTCAACTTAAAAGGAAAAGTCTGTGCTACTCTTAATATCGTAACTGTTGATACTGGTACTGCAGTATATCTGATAAAGTCAAGCCTTGTTGATAAATCTAGAAATTTACCATTGTCCAGAAAAATAATGTCGAGAACTGTAACTGGAGAAGCGATGATGTCGTTGGAGAAATGCGAGTTGAGCTTCAACGTGGAAGTCTAAAATTAAACCATTTTATGTTAGTTGCCTACATAAAAGATGACTTAATACTAGGAATGGACCTGATTCGTCAACACCGATTCTCTTTGAACAACAATCTTAACATTCTAAAGCTTAGCACCGAGGAATTTATTCTATCCCAGAACCATGATAACGAACCAAAGGCATTGCAGAAGAAACAACCAGAATAGAAGGAAGCGGGAAAAAGTGATTTATGGAAGATGAGATGATAGTTATGGAAGCAACATCGGATTAGTTCAACATTTCAACAAACCCTGTAAATACCTAGTACCGAAGGCATTAATTAATTCGTATGGCATCGACGGAATCTCCGGAGGATTCCAATAAGGCGATATAGTTTGGCGGCTATAGCATCCGCAGAGAAGAAGGGGCACATTGCCGAACTGGATGTTACCAATAATAGGACCATATATTATTCTGAAAAGAATCAATGATATTGTTGATAGAATTCGATGAAGTACTAAGACCAAAATGAAAGTAGTACATCTACACAGGTTGAAGCCATACCACGGATATATGAAAGCTGATCGGGACGATCAGAATTAGGATGGGGGCGGTGTTACGAATAACTGGAAGTAACTTATTGACACGACCGCCCTCGTATATAGAAATATTCCGATGACATAATGTGCCGAAAGGAATAGTGTATCAATGACTCATATTTCTAGATAGATTTCAACTTTTATGCTCTAGATTTATACAGGAATTTCCATACGTATATAAATAGAGATATGATTAGCATAGTAGACTTAGTGGTATTTGAATAGTGAAGATTAAGTCCGAACGATTTCTCAAAAAACCCTCCGTTTTTTTAAATAATGAATGTATTCCAAACTTTACGGCCTCATTTTTTGCAAAATCTTTCACATTTAAGAGCATAAGAGTTGCAAAAATATCTAATAAAAATGAGTAGGTGAGTATTCAAGCATGAATATCTTTAAAATAAAAGGGTGTAACGTTTTATGCTTCAACCTGATAAATGAAAAAAGTACTTCACGAGATTTACTTAAAAATATATTAGAAGAATCTTGCACCTTACCCGTTAGAGTGATCACCGGCGAAACTGCTGCTGGGTTGCTGAGGTCTGAAACAAATTATGTTATTTTACATGCTTATAATCAAATTAATTGTCCGATAATTTGGCGGGGGGATGGGGACTCATAGCCTGCGATTTTTAAGCACTCGATTTAATATGAATTGTATGCCATAATAACCTTTTATTTTCGAAACAATTAAACTTACTCTAAAATTACTATAGAGCTCCTTCCTCGAATCGTGGCGAGACCACTAACAAGACATTGTTACTTCCGAAGCCTTTTTCGTAAGATCTCATGTATATTAGACGAGAACGAATAATCAGAATTTTTTATTTTGATTTTCCAATGTTAAATTACACAGGTGATTTTTTTGTACACTTTTACACTCCCTGCTAAATTCCGAACATTTTTTCGATTGCATGTCCTATACCTAAACCTAATTCTTTTCGGTTTACCGACGGTTAAAACTCAAATTGAAGTAATAACAACAGTTGATTTTGTATTTTATTAAATATTGAAAATGCCTCCCATTAGTTAAGTGACAGTAACGTAAGCCACTTATAAATTTATTCTGAATATTTCTACGGATACCAATACTTGTGCCGACATTACCATTTAAGCAAAAGGTGGATTCGTCGAAGAAACAATGTTTTTAATAAAAATAGAGGTTGGTTGAAAAATTTTCAAAGCGACACCTATTAACCAGTACAGGAATCAAAATGTATACGACATTTTAATATTTCATCTTCTATATGAGTAGGGGAGTAGGCATACTAATCCACAAGAAATATAAAAATAACATAGAAAGTTGCCAATATATATCAGAAAGGATAGTCTCTATAAAACTACTAATGGAACATAAAAAACTAAACATCTTGTCCGTTTACAGCCCAGAAGACGGAAAACCGAAACACGAGGTAGAAGCATTCTACGAGAACTTGCAAACCACCTTAGACTCAATACCTGGTGAGGAAGCTATTATTTTATTGGGAGACTTTAATGCCCGTATAGGAAACCAAATAATCCCCGGAATTAAACAACGCTTCAACGAACAGTATCACAACACCAACGGAGAACTAATGGTAAATTTCTGTGCCTACAACGAATTAAGGATAAACAATACTTTCTTTCAACACAAAGATAAATATAAATACACTTTTGAAAATACAAGAGGACACAAATCTATGATTGACTTTATACTTAGTAACCGAGTTATACATCCTACCCAGATATTGGATATTAGAACATTGAACTCTGTTAATGCAGGAAACGATCATAAATTGGTTCTATCAAAGATTCGAATAAAGATTATACAAAAGAAAAAGCAGCTGGAAAAGGTTAGGATACAAAAAAAGAACACAGACTCTCTGTGGCATACGTCAACGAAAGAATTATATCAAAAAAGATTGATGGAAAAAATTGAAAGAAAACCAATAAATGAAGAGGAAGATATAAATCATAGCTGGGAAAAAATTAAGGGAAACATAGAAGATGCTTCAAATGAGTCATTGGGCACACATACAATCACAATCAACAACAAAAATCCTAATAAAACTCCATGGTTCCGTAAAGAAGTTAAAGATGAGTGTAACGAAAAAAGAAAAGCATATTCAGCATATAGAACGTCAAAAACGCCGGAAGCATACAATAGGTACAAACTAATTCGTAACGAAACTAATCTACTAGTCAGGCAACTAAAAAGTGAACATTGGGAGCAGTTCTCTAAAAGAATGGAAGGAGACTTCTATAGTGTACAAAAACAAATGTGGCGACTGATAAGACAACAGCGCAAAGAAGTATCTGAACTCTCCGAAACAAACAAAATATCAGAGGAGAAATGGATAGACTACCTAACAAAATTATTTGAGGGAGATGCTAACATTGGAAAAAACAACATACCAGCAATAAGGAATAATGTGGAAGTCACCATTCAAGAAGTAGAGAAAGCTATAAAATCCTTAAAAAATAGAAAGTCTCCCGGACAAGGCGGAATTCATAACGAATTGTTGAAATATGGAGGACAGCGACTAACACAGGAACTCACAAGCTTCATTCGAAAAATCCTGACACAATGCAAAGTACCAGATAGGTGGAGAACCAGCACAATGATGCTTATGTTTAAGAAAGGTGACAAACAAGAACCAGGGAACTACAGGGGTATTAATCTACTGGACACAACTCTGAAACTCGTTACGAAAGTAATCAAAAATAAAATTAATTAGGTTACAATACTGGAAGACGAACAGCAGGGATTTAGATCAGGAAGGTCTTGCGTGGATGCAGTATTTATCCTACGACAGATAGTCGAAAAATCTATAGAATACAATAAACCAACATTTTTATGCTTTATAGATCTAACAAAAGCATTCGATCGCATAAAGCTAGATGACGTAATCCACCTGTTATATAAGAGAAATATTCCTATCAATATAATTCAGACCATCGAAAACATATACGCAAACAATAAAGTTCAGATTCGCACTAACGGTAAATTATCAACACCCATACCAGTCAACAGCGGTATTAGACAGGGAGACTCGCTTAGTCCTTTATTGTTTAACATGATAATGGACGAAATAATAAAGGAGGTGCGACTTGGTAGAGGATATAAAATGGGTGATACAGAAATAAAAATTCTGTTACGCTGATGACGCTGTGATATGTGCCGAAAATGAAGACGACCTCCAGAGATTGATAAATACCTTTAATCTTACGGGAAGAAAATATAATATGATTATCTCAGCCGAAAAAACTAAATGTATGACAACCTCAAAAGAACCCCTCCGATGCAAACTAGAACTAGACGGTCAAATAATACAACAAGAAATGAGTTTCAAATATCTAGGAATCGACATAACTAGTTATGGCAACATCGAAGATGAAGTAAGAGGGCAGGTGGCCAAAGCAAACAAAGTGGCGGGTTGCCTCAACAACGTGATCTGGCGAAACAAACACTTACAACAAGAAACAAAGATTCGGATCTACAAAATCACAATTAGACCTATTATGACATACACCTCAAAAACACGGCCAGAAACGACAAAAACGAAACAACTATTGGAGACTACAGAAGTGAGAATACTTCGACGAATAACAGGAAAAACGCTACTAGACAGAGAAAGAAGCGATAACATCAGGCAATCATGCAACACAGGCTGCATTAATGAGTGGGTCCTACAACGTAAGACACAATGGAACAAACACATAAGCCGAATGACGGAGGATAGACTGGTAAGGATCGCACGAGATAAATCGCCTAGTGGTACACGCAGTAGAGGTCGACCGCGGAAAAGGTGGAGCGATAATTTAAGTCCAGAATGAGGAAAATCGAAGAAGGAACAGGTCAGGGACCTATTATAGAAGGTAGAAGAAGAAGATCTTCTATATGAACAAACACAAAAGTTTCTTTCTATCTGTCAATTCATTCTTTGTTTACAAGCCATTTGAAGTTGACGTGTCAGTGAATTTTTATACAATGGAAGGTTTATCAGCAACAAAAATTCGTATAAAAATGGTGAAAGTGTTGAAGGAATCTGCTCCTTCATTTCCAACTGTGCATCGACGGGTTTTAGAGTTTAAACGTGGTCGTACAAGCCTTGAAGATGAACCACATAGGGGACGTCCAAAAAGTGCAACACCAGAAATCATTGAACAAGTCAATGATATTGTTTGTAAAGATCCAAATGCGACTAAGCGTGAAATTGCTGATACCATAGGCATCTCGGACGAACGAGTATTCTATATTTTACACGAAGAATTATGTATGAAAAAGCTATTCGGAAAGATAGTGCCGCATTCGTTAACAATTCAACAAAAACTGAATCGAAAACAAATTTGTAAGCGTAATTTGGAGCATTTTAAGCAGTATAATAATAATCAGAAAGCAGTAGTGCGAGTGGAGCATGAGATGACTGAAGAAGTCGAAATAAAATAAAAAGAGGAGTGAGACAAGGGTGTATACTTTCAACGACCTTGTTCAATCTTTACTCTGAGGACATAATGAATAGAGCACTTATTGACCAAGTCGTTGGTATTAAAATAAATGGAATTTTAATAAACAACCTCAGATACGCCGATGACACAGTACTTATCGCAGAAACACTCGAGGATCTCCAGACCTTAGTCAATAGAGTAGCAACAGTCAGTGAAGAATATGGACTGTCACTAAACATAAGAAAAACAAAATGCATTTTAATATCCAAATCAACCCAAAATGTCCCAGATATACGCATACAGGGTCAAAATATAGAACACGTCAGAAAATACAACTATTTAGGCACCGTCATCAATGAAAACAACGATAGCTCTGAAGAAATCAAAATCCGGATAGAGAAAGCAAGAGCCGTATTCACGAAAATGAAGAGAGTGTTCTGTGGCAGAGACCTGAGTCTTGAATTAAAGGTTCGTCTGGCAAGATGTTACGTACTGTCAGTTTTGTTTTATGGAATGGAGGCATGGACGCTTAAAAAGATCGATATTAGCAAGTTGCCTTTGAATTGTGGATGTACCGCAGAATGTTAAGAATATCATGGATGGAGAAAATCACAAACGCTGAAGTACTGAGGAGAATGAATAAAGAAAAGGAGGTCATACTTACAATTAAAAAACGAAAATTACAATACCTGGGACACGTTACGAGAGGAGAAAGATATCAACTACTGAGAACTATTATGCAGGGAAAAATTATGGACAAGAGATCTGTAGGAAGAAGACGAAACTCTTGGTTAAAAAATCTAAGAGAATGGTATAATTGCAGCAATAACCAGCTGTTTAGGTCAGCAGTCTCGAAAATACGTATAGCTCTGATGATCGCCAACCTTCGGAACGAAGACGGCACCTAAAGAAGAAGCAGAATAAAATCGATTTTGTGCGTCGTTTTGTAACTATAGATGACACTTGGATTTACCATCATGATCCTAAACTGAAACAAGAACGTTTACAGTGGACTGAAGCTGGTTGTTCAGCTTTAAAACAGGTCAAGTCAGAACGATCGGCAAAAAAGGTTATGGTATCAGTTTTTTGGAATTCAAAAGAGATTTTGCTGATTGATTATCTTCAAAAAGGTAAAACAATTAACTCTGAGTATTACTACAACCTTTTGGATCAGTTGGATATAAAAGTTCGTGAAAAAAGACCCAACTTACAGAAGAAAAAAATTAATTTTTCATCAAGATAATGCACGTCCTCACACAAGTGGTTTGACAATAACTAAATTGAAATAATTAAAGTACGAATTGCTTGAACACCCACCGTATTCACCAGATTTGGTACCCTCCGACTACTACCACTTCAAGAACTTGAAACAATTTCTTCATGGAAAGCGTTTTTCGTCGAAAGAAGAAGCTATTGCAGTGGTATAAAATTATTGGAGGATCGTTGGAATAAGTGTGTTGAAGTTGAGGGAGATTATATTGAATAAAAAAACTAATTTCAAAAAAAAAATACACATTCTTGCATTTTCGCTTTCAAAATTTTCCAACCAACCTGTAGGATCTCTAAAATATGTTTCTTGTAACAATTCACAAAATTGAAGACGCTTGTAATAATCAGCTTCATAAAGTTTTTGAACGACTTGCATTTTTAAAGGATAGTACTTACTTGTATGCAGTATAATTAATACAGTTATTTTCGTAATATTCGAATTTATTGTTATCTGCTTAGAGTTAATATGGAGATTGTCTTCGACACCTAATAATACGAATAATTTTTTATCATCACTAGTTGTTGGTCGCCCTCTTCTTGGGGCATCTCGAACATCAACAAGCCAATGAAATTGCTCATTCTAAGTAACCTGCCATCATAAGAATTTCTAACCTCTATGTCTCAGTAAGATTTATTTTCCGTTAACATTAACTCAAAGTGACAATTTAATAAATGTGATAAAGGAACAGGTCATTGAATCGGTGAAGCTGGTTAATAATTATTGTTCTTACTTCAAATTTAAACTATCGATAAATCGAAAACAGTTACATTTAGGTATGGGATACAGAAAAGAAAAAATGTTGTAGCAGAAAATATAAAAGTGTACAAAAAATTGGGAACCACGGCTTCTTTCGAGTAACCCCGTATAATTAAATATATTGGAAAAAATTCTTACCATAGGTACAAAGACGACGTGTCCGAACGTTTTTCAAAAAACCCTGCGTTTTTTAAATAATGAATTTATTTCGAACTTTACGTCGTTATTTTATACGCAGAAAATAATTTTACATTTAAAACAAGAGTTACAAAAACACAATATTTAATTAAAATAAGCAGGTAAGAATTTAAGAATGAATATCTTTGTTTGTTTGGTTACATGCATCAACCTGATATATGAAAAAAGTAATTCACGAGATTTATTGGAAAATTTATTAACTGAAGAATCTTGCACCTTACCCGTTATCATTATCGCTGGGGGAAGTACTATCACCTTGTTGATCATCCGAGCTGAAATAAATTTTATTAGTCTACAAGCTTATAATAAATCACTCAATTCCATTTACGAATCAACTTAAAAAACAAAAATATTGAATTAAAATGAAGAAAAATAAAAACCTAATAACTGAAAATATCTCAACTAAAATGTGGTTGTCGGATTTGCATTGTCTTTATTTTTGTTTGTTTTTACGACGTTTCGATTACGTTGTATTTCTAATCGTTCAATCAAGTATAAATTTAATGTTTTATCTTGAGGTTACTAGCTTATACAGGGACTGTGTTCATCGAAGCGCAAAATTTCGCTTTACTGAACACACCTCAATGATTTAATGTTCCAAAGTAGTGGTTGCCAAAGATTAGGTATCTCAACACTGGGTTTACTGAAGATTCCATTATTATTTTTAATGTAAGCTGCTTTTATAGATTTTTTTTCATGTTAGGGTCCATATATATTGCCACAGCTTCAGACTACTTTATATGATGTTGTTTATCTCAGGCGTGTTTTGCAATACCTGATTTTGACGTTTCCCCTTTTTGTGTAGAAGTTTTATGTTCCTTAATTCTAACTTCTAGTGATTGTTTGGTTTTTCCAATATACATTTCACCACACTCACATGGAACACATTCTTTCTTATCGGTAGTTTTTTGTTTCGTTTTTGTTAAATGAGCTCCAAGTATATTTCCTGATTTAAAGATTGTTTTTTTATTATAAATTCTGGCAATCTGTCTTATTGTCTCCCAAGTTCCTTTAATGTACGGAATTGTGAAGAAAGAATGTGTTTCTGTTTCTAGCTGTTCAGGGGTGGTTGGTCTAAAGTTATTTAATCGTCAATTAATTTTAAAGGATAATCATTCTATTGTAAATCGGATTGAATGTTTGCCATATCTTTTTCCAATGAATCGGCATTATTGCATATAGATATAGCTCGATTATAGAGGTTACGTAGAATTCCCCGCTTTGTTACAACAAAATAATTGGAACTATGGTTAAAATATTGTCCAGTATGTGTTGAATTCCTGTATACTGAAGTTTTAATAGTTTTTTCCATGTGAGTGTGGTGAAATGTATATTGGAGAAATCAAACGACTACTAGAAGTTAGAATTAAGGAATATAAAACTCATACACCACAACAAGGGGAAACATCGAGATCAGTTGCAGAACACCCCTGGGATAAACAACCCAATATAAAATGGTCTGAAACCGCGGCAATGTATAAGGAAGGAAGAAGGAAAGAAAATTTATAGAAGCCGCTTATGTTAAATATAATAATGAAATCTTCAGTAAACCCAGTCTTGATATACCCAATCTTTAGCAACCATTATTTTGTAACATCAAATCATTGTGGTATGTACAGTGAAGCGAAACTTTGCTCTTCAATGGACACAGTCCTTATATAAGCTCGTAGTCTTAAGACATGACAAAACATCCAGTTTATACTTGATAACGATTAGACATACTACCTAATCGAAACGTCGTAAAATAAAGAAAAATAAAGACAATGCAAGTGTGACACCACATTTTAGTCAATCTTCAACATTGTCTAAAACCTTTAAACAAATGTTGAAAATATCTGATTGGGTAGACTTTTTGGCGGAGGAAAGGAGGCTTAAAGCCTGAGATCTTTAAGCATTAAAATAAATATGAATTGCATTATATAACCATAATTAAACTTCTAATTTCAAAACCATCAAATTTACTTTAAGAACTTTAAAAAAAAAAACCGAAATTATTATTATTTTCAGTCACTTGTAGGATGATTGAAGATATTTCACTTCATTTAGGTACGAGGGTAGTCACTTTTCGGGAATAACATGCGAAAACTAATATTTTTCATTGAAAATGGTGTTTTTCAAAATAATCTCTACGACGATTTATACACTTTCTGAAAAGCATTTTGCCAGTGTGAAAATGATATCCGAAAAACATCGAGTATTATTCAGAATTGACCATTCTACAATTCTCTAAAAATACGGTTATTAACTTTCATACACATAGATCCAAGACTTTGTCACGATCTTACGTTTTTTAAGCTCTTTTTCGAGCGATTGTCAAATTATGCTTGATCCAACGCGAATGCTCAATATTACAGTATTCCATATATTGATCTTGCATTATCACTTCACGCACAACATCGATGTTTTCTGACACCACAACCGATTTTGAATGACCTTTACGTAACTCGTCCGTGAACGAACGACGATCACGATTGAATTCACTTAACCAATAGTGGTTTTTGTCGGTGCTTTATTACAAATTAATTCAATTTGTTCTGGCGGAGATGCGATTTTATGTCAAAACATTCTGGGTGCTTATACCGTTTAAAATATCTAAGTTACAATGGATTTGTCATATCGCGCCAGGTGCTCGTTCCCTGATGTAAACGACCACCCTCGTATCTACAAATAATAGTTTTCAATTGCTTACCCAATAATTTTTTACTTAAAAATAAATAAAAGAAATCTTACGTCTCAGCGGAAATAGGTATGCGTGATAATTGCACTATTAAATTTCTTGCACGTTGAGCTGCCCGCCTAAAATAAATTATACAGGGTGGATTATTTGACTGGAATAAATTCGATATTAAAAATCTTATTTGTTTTTTTCATCTCTTTACTCCCCAATCGAGAAAAACAAACTGCCCTACTTTTTTTTTAAATATGAAGATATGTATGACTTAAAAAAGCTCCAATAATAATTTAAAGCATTTTACTCTACAGAAACTTCGATGGCGAAATAGGAAATGTAATGATTGTTGTTTGGCCACTTGGGGGTCATTTCTAAAGTAATTTGCTGCGTATAATCCGAAATCGAGGTCAGAATTGGCCTATCACGTCAAGATTTTGAAATATTTGAGGTTATGTACTCAAAAAATGATTTTCTTAAATCTCGAGATTATGTGGAGGATACAAATGCTCGTCCGGGACATACCGGGATAGAGGGGAATGAAATAGTAGACAGACTCACGAGGAGTGGGGTTGAGATACCATTTCTGGGGCCAGAACCTTTCTGTGGAATCAGTAGCAGCGTAATGCTGGAAAAACTAAAGATAGAAGAAGAAAGCAGGAGATCTAATTATTAGATGGAGCTGCAAGGATTGAAACAAGCGAATATACTTCTGGGGAAGTCGATCAGAAGAAATTCAAAGAATGCATAAGCATAAGTAAAAAACAATTCAGAGTTCTGACAGAGGTCCTGGCGGGGCATTGCCACCTGAAGGGACACCTCAAGGAACTCTGACTGGTAGAAAGAGAAGAGTGCAGAATCTGTGAGGAGGAGGACGAAACCTCTATTCATATCCTTTCAGAGTGCAGTGCTCTAGAAAATTCTAGGATGCGATTCTTGGGAACACACCAAATCGAAGAAGGGGAGCTACCCACCTTAAAGCCGTTTAACATCCTAAGATTCCCGAAGGAAAGAGGACTGGAAGACCTGCTCTAGCCGATAAGGTAATTCTTACGACTGGACAGCAGTAGGGGGGCACAATAGATCTATCAGGTCGCAGTGTACAGACCTCCCAAGTCTACGCACACACAAAAGCTGTTGTATCATTTAATACTACTCTTACCCTTCGAAATAAGCTATTAAATGGTCACCTACGTTTTTTTCTTGAGAAGTTACCGCCATTTTAAGAACAGGTTAGTATGTTTTTAGAGAGCAATGTCGTTTAATGCAAATTTTGATCCTCGACATTGAATCCACCAACTTAAAAATTTATATTTTTTGACAAATATTCGGCGACTCTCAGATGATTTTTTTTAAATACCAATATAATTTTTTGTAATTGTGATGCGTCGTTTGGAATTCAAAATGACCAAAAAAACTTCTGCATCCTGCACATAATCTTAAAATTTGTCAAAAAAAAACATTTTTCGGGTATATAACCTCAAATATCTCAAAACCGAGACATTATTAGCCAATTTAAACCTTGGATTAGGATTTTTTGCAATAAATTACTTCGGAAGCGACCCATTCCTGCCCAATAACAACCATAACCCAATTTTTTGTAGGTGAAAATTACAATGTTGAAAGTGAGAGATATACAGAGAATTTGACATCCAGCAGAGATTATTCTAATGCACAAAAAGGGAGATATCACTAAGGTGGAGAATTATAGACCAATAATTTTACTACTCCAAATGTATAAACATTTAACAAATGTAATATCAAATAGTTTGTGCCATCCACGTGAACAGGCTGTCTTCAGGTCGGTTTTTAACACGTACAACAATCTCAAAACATTAATAACAGTGATCGGGAAATACAATGTATAATATGGATATGTATATAGCCTTGGTTGACTATGAAAAGACTTCCGACTCAATAAAGTTCTGTAGTAGGCAGTATTAAATTCCCTTGCCTACTACAGATTAGACAGCCGCTATGTTGCCCTAATTGAACATATAAATAAGAACTCAAAAAAATGTGTATTAAGACATGTTGAAGTTTCAGAATTTATTTCAGTCAGGAGAGGAGTACGCCAGGGCGATACAAAATCACCAAAAAAATTTATGACGGTCCTTCAAAATGCATTTGGTCAACTGAACTTGTTTATGAAAGGAATAAATATAGGCGGATGCTATAAAATATATTATTAGTGATTTTAAGTTATTAATTAATCGTCTACCTAAAAACTACTGTAAAAATAATTGAAAAAGTCTTACGTCCGCTGCCGGGTTTGTATTACATTTACTTCTTGCTCAGATGAACTTGAACTTGTAGCAGGTCTGTGAAAAAAAATTAATTACTCTGGATAAACATAAAATCCGAGTGATAAAACTTTGAAATCGATAAAAGGAATATTTTTTTCCCAAAAATGTCCAAAACTTTCATTTTTACAGTTCGATAATAAAAGGAAACCATTTTTTTGCGTTAACAAAGTTCAAAATTGGTTGACTTATCGCTGCACTTGCCAGCCATCCTAACAAAAATTTTTTATTTGAAAATATGCGTCAACCATATTTCACATTTTGTCCAAAAAAATTCTTACATTACATACCTAAATCTCTAATAAATTTTGTTGAGTTTAATTGATGCCCTAAAATAAGATTAGGTAGTGATTTAAAAAAAAAAACTTCATTAATGATTTCCTTAAAAATAAGCGAAAAACAAATTTTACCAAACGGAAAATTCTACTGCTTCTTTACATTCAATTTTGTATCTAATTACATCAAGAATAATTGTTTTCTTTTTTTATAAAATGTACCAAAATAGAAAATTTTATTTATTTTCTAGAGACAAGGGAATATATTTTTGTTAAAATCTTACCCGGCTGCGTTGTTTTCTCTGTCAGAACCTGATTCACTCATTTTAGCTCTTTAAACTTCTTTGGTAAGAAATATAGCTTAGGAATTGATTTTAAGCCAAGGGTGATACGTCAACCAAACCCAAAACACTAAACTTCAGAATCCCTGTAGTTTCTGCTAACTGATTGTTTTTTGACTTCAATCTGAAAACTAAAGACCATTTTTATGTAATATAAAAAATAAACACCAATTTTATATTTAACCGGCAGTTACTAGTTCTTGCATTGCCCGCTCATTCGATAGAGTAATAATTTGAGTATGTATTTCATCGAAACGATCGCCCCCCCCCAAGAGCTTTTAGTTCAGGAAAATAGACCCGATTTTGCCTCTTATACTACATATATATATATATATATATATATATATATATATATATATATATATATATATATATATGTTTATGTAGCTTTCACGGATTCCTCCGTGTGAGATGCAATAGCAGTGGATACATCCACATTATGCCGTTGTAGTGCTGAAATCACATTCAGCAAACGTACAACTATATGCAGCTCCGTGTATAGAATGAAGTAAAATACGAACAGTAAATGCGAACTTCTCTCCATCTTATCCTTTCTGTGTTAGAGGTTGCACAGTTAGAACAAATTGTTATAAAACGCAATTTATCCCATTCCACCACCATCGAGATGATGGCCTACCTGTACCACCATACCGAGAAGAAAGTTAAAACTTACCCTCCCCGCCACAGTGATACGGCAGAGATACATGTTTCGTCTCTACTAGACTCATCAGGGTACCGACATGCACCTGGCTGTGCAAAGGACAGTTCGGAAGGAAGCACGCAAATACTGAACGCGGCTTCGCCGACCTCCCGCCGGATGGCGTATATATGTTTATGTAGCTTTCACGGATTCCTCCGTGTGAGATGCAATAGCAGTGGATACATCCACATTATGCCGTTGTAGTGCTGAAATCACATTCAGCAAAGGTACAACTATATGCAGCTCCGTGTATAGAATGAAGTAAAATACGGTATGGTGGTACAGGTAGGCCATCATCTCGATGGTGGTGGAATGGGATAAATTGCGTTTTATAACAATTTGTTCTAACTGTGCAACCTCTAACACAGAAAGGATAAGATGGAGAGAAGTTCGCATTTACTGTTCGTATTTTACTTAATTCTATACACGGAGCTGCATATAGTTGTACGTTTGCTGAATGTGATTTCAGCACTACAACGGCATAATGTGGATGTATCCACTGCTATTGCATCTCACACGGAGGAATCCGTGAAAGCTACATGAACATATATACGCCATCCGGCAGGAGGTCGGCGAAGCCGCGTTCAGTATTTGCGTGCTTCCTTCCGAACTGTCCTTTGCACAACCAGGTGCATGTCGGTACCCTGATGAGTCTAGTAGAGACGAAACATGTATCTCTGCCGTATCACTGTGGCGGGGAGGGTAAGTTTTAACTTTCTTCTCGGTATGGTGGTACAGGTAGGCCATCATCTCGATGGTGGTGGAATGGGATAAATTGCGTTTTATAACAATTTGTTCTAACTGTGCAACCTCTAACACAGAAAGGATAAGATGGAGAGAAGTTCGCATTTACTGTTCGTATTTTACTTCATATATATATATATATATATATATATATATATATATATATATATATATATATATATATATATATATATATATATATATATATAGTTTATTCGAGAACTAGAGAGAGCAATAAATCATTTTTTTCTTCGCAAATTACTTGTGTTCTTTAGTCCGGTATCTTTGGCAAAATCTGTAGCCCCAAAAAATAAAATAAACATGTTAATTCTACACGCTTAAGAAAAACACAAATACAATAATAAAATAAGTGGACACACTAAAATAAAAATATGTAAAAAAATTAAAAATATAAACAAAATTAAACATTAAAATACAACAAAAACAAAAATTTAAATAATAAACTGTGTTTACACTGGTAAACACTACGTATCTAATTCATAATCAAAGTCAGTGAAGCTATCTTCGTTCAAATTAATTATAATTGGTTCTTCTATCTCACCGATCATGAGATCGAGTTTCCGCATTTTGCTTTATTCTCTTATTATATGGATTTTTCCCAATTTTCCGCAGTAACTTTATTCAAAAAAATCTTTCAAGAATTCAGTTAAATTACTAATTTTATAAGTTGTGTTATTTCTAGCAATTCTACTTTTTACTTCTCGAACGGACAGTTTTCGGACGATTAGAAGAATAGATTTCCTATCTGCTTTTTCCCAGCAAAACTCAAATTCCCTGAGCAATTTCCAGATAGAAGAACCGATGTGTATGTGCTGGTACTCCCCCCCGTTAACAACTTGTTTTTCTTGCGATAGCCGCCCCCCAAAAGCTTTGAGTTCAGGAAAATAGACCCGATTTTGCCTCATACTAGGAATATCTCTGCTGCTGGCATCCCCCCCTCTTCAAGAGCTTCAAATTCAGAAAAATAGGCCCGCCCTTGCCTTTTACACTAGAAATGGGAATGTATCCCGTGTCTTGCCCCCCCCCCCTTCATTCACTCTCGATATTCGTAATTAGGGGGTCAAAAAAATTCTTTCTTAGTACATGTGGTTATCACCATTTTATAGTTTAGGCTACGTCACTAAAAACCCAGTATAACTTTCAAAAAGAGCCCGGTATATTACATAACAAAAATAAATGTATAAAAAACAATGTCTGTATCCATTTAAGCTTCAATATTGTCACCAGTGATGTGAAAGAATAAAAATGTTGGTTAAAAAACAAAACGGGGTTTGTGTTTTATTATTAGCACCGAGGGAGAATTGTCAGCAATCACCCTACGGTACGGTATTAAAGTGCTTTCATTATGCAAAATTTATGTCAATCATTACCATTGGATTTGACACTGGGATATGATATTTCACAATATATCGCGTAAAGGCAATGAACCACAGGCCAGATTAGGCAAAAAGGACGTTGAGGCAACCGAGTTTATCCTTGTTATCGCCTGTTCCGGGATCCCGACACCTGAGGCAGTCGTATACATCCCATAAACTGTCATTATAAACACCCACTCTTCTTCCAAGACTGCTAATACTGTTTGCTAAACACCGTCGAATGTCTTTTTATATTTATTTTAACCCAATAAATGTCTACAACACAAATTATGACTAAAAAACATTCAAATTTGTTTATTTTGAAATATTTTTATAAAAAAAAGAAACTAGTAACAAATAATATAAATATTCGCGACCACCCTTTCCGATCCTCCGTATTTCAAAAAATATAATTTAGGTCTTAATAAAAGTGAACTTGCTTTAGTTTAACAAGTGTGATAATTCTTGATTGGGTTTTTGCTAAAAAAAGAATTGCAGCACATTCGAAACTTTAGGATATGAGTAGCGCATAACACCAAAATCGAATTAATGCCTTTTCCTGAAATATATCATGCGCAAAAAATCATTTTGCAGCTCCAAAAATTTATTTATTTATTTAAACCCATTTCACATTTGTAAAAAAACAATTAACAAATGGGTACAACAGAAAAAAAAACTTAAATATAACCAAAAAAAAGAAGAAAAAAATAAGCATACATAAATTACTAGAAATAAAACTACAAAATATTACATACTTAATTATTTTTTATCTGTGCTAATCCGCAGCTAAATATGTCGAATTTATTTTGATTTTCGTTGTAGATTCTGCACATCCTATATAAAGGGGAGTAGTTACACACATTTGTACGAGGTGTAGGACAATAGAATGTGGCGAGTTGAAGTCCTAGGTACAAGAAAACTTATTTTTTTCAGTATGTCACTACATTCCACTCTGTTATGCAAAACTTTATAAAGAAATTTGAGGTCTGTGACGATACGTCTATGTTCTAGAGAACAAAAAGAATGTCACTGAAGTAAGATTTCATGCGGAAACCCTATTTCAGGATAATGTCCATGAATCCGAAAGCTTAGGTATTTCAAGAAACGCCGCTGAACGCTTTCAAGGTCATTAATATGGTTTTGATAATAAGGAGACCATATTATGGAAGCATATTCCAATTTAGATCTTACAAAAGCGTAATAAAGTAAAATGAGCGTACTTTGATTAGAAAATGTTTTTGAGTTTCTGATAATAAAGCCTAATGATTTAAAATACACCTGTATAAGATCATTTATATAAGGAACAAATGAAAGTCTGCTATCAAATGTCACACCCAGGTCCCTAAAGCATTCCATTCGTGGAACTGATGTTCCATCAATCTTATAATCATACACCAGCATGTTTTTCTTCAATGTGAAAGTCATGACTATGCATTTACCAACGTTTAGAAGCAGTCTGTTTTCGCTACACTAATCGGTGACGGTATTTATTGATATTTGTAGTCTTTGACAATCAGCATCGTTTTTTACACAAGTAAAAATTTTAGCGTCATCCGCATACAGTAGCATTGTACAGTCACCCACAATTCCATTAATAAATATATTAAATAATAAAAGACCCTTGAGGAACTCCCGAAGTCACACACAGTGGTTCTGAGGACTGACCACAGTATTCTACTATTTGCTGCCTATCGCAGAGATGATTTAAAAAATAGAATTAATTTTTGCGAAAGTCCAAAACAATGCAGTTTATCAAGCAAAATGCCGTGATCAAGCCTATCAAACGCCTTTGAAAAGTCTGGGTATATTGTGTCTACTTGACCTCCTCTGTCCAAGACATCAGCCATAAACTGAGTAAAACAGAAAAGATTGGACGCTGTGGACCTACAATTTATGAAGCCATGTTGGGAACCACTAAATAGGTGTTTCAGCTTGAAAAATAGATGTTTATGCAGAAACATTTCAAAACATTTAGAAAAATTATTTATTATACAGATTGGTCTGTAGTTTTCTATATTTTGTTTGTCTCCTTTTTTTAACACTGGAGAAACTCTGGAAATTTTCCACTTATCAGAAAACTGTGAATTATTTAGGCAGACATTAAAGATAATGGAAAGAGGTTTTGTTAATACGCATGCACAGTAACGCAGGAAAAAGGATGGAATTTTATCCGGACCTACTGCTCCCTTTGGTTTCATTTCTTTTAAGCAAGATAGTACTTCATTTTCACTAACCTTACAAATTTGAATAGTTTGAGTGACAGAACTTTGAATATCTTTATTAAAAGCATTGTTCGATGAAATATACGAAGATTTAAAAAAGTCAGCAAATGCATTTGCAATATCTGCATGGTTTCTATAAGTATTTTACCCACAAATCATATTTTCAGGTAATCTTTTATTATTTGTTTTACTATTTATAAATTGCCAGAAGTCTGATGGGTTAAAAGCAATGCGGTTTTCCACACTTTCACAATATTTTTTATATGAATCATTTATGCCATACTTAATTTGTCTTCTCTGCTGTTGAAATTTTAACAGATCTTCATTTTTTTGTGAACGTTTGTATTTTTTCCAAAATTTAAATTTTGTCATAACATTATTTATTATTTTAGATGTAAATCAAGCTGGATAATTTCTTCTGCGTTTCTTAGTTTTAGGTACGAATTTATTTAGGTTAGTGTATATCACTACATAGTATAAAACAAAGTCGCTTTCTCTGTCCCTATGTCCCTTTGTATGCTTAAATCTTTAAAACTACGCACCGGATTTTGATGCGGTTTTTTTCAATAGATAGAGTGATTCAAGAGGAAGGTTTATATGTATAATAACATCCATTAAATAGTGGAGAAATACTGTTATTTTTGAGGTTTCTAATGTGATGTCGTTAATTATCATATTTTTTTCCGCTTACATTGCAAACGCAGGCTGAACCCTACGAGATTTATTAAAATAATGTACTAATTATTTGTACACATTGAAAAGGTCTACAGAAAACTCCGCGATGGTATATGTCTATCTCTCATGGATATCCCACAATAACATTTTTTTGTCATTTACTTTTTACGACAAATAATGGCAAATTTTGAAGCGATTTTAACCAATACAGCATTAATCCTTATCCAATTAAATAGCTTAAATACATTGTTGATTTAATATAGATCTATATGGTCCTTTACAGCACAAGATTTAAATGAATATTTTCGAAGATATTACAGATTTAAAATTGCGGGAAGTAGCGCTTGCGGCGGTACTGGCCGACCGGGGCGGCGGCAGCGTGCCTATAAATAGCGCGTCGGAGGCCGATGTAATAATTGTTGTAAAAATAAAATAAATAGTCACAGTTTTTCTGTAGTGTATTTAGTATCAGCATTGCACCCGTGCGAAGCCGGGGCGGGTCGCTAGTTTGAGTATAAAACAAATTACAAGCCTTATTAGCATCATTAATCTGATACAAAAAATTTCACACATATACTCATATAGGCGCATAAAATCTGCCTTTTTAAAATTATAGTTTACATTATTAATTCTTTGTTTAGTAATTTTTTTTCATGGGCCACTGTGCATGAGAGCAATAAAGCAGGATGGTGCAACACTTCAGGTAAGATTAGGTCTTTTCCCCTTTCAATTCTACATGAAAATGAATCATTATTGTTTAAAATTAAATCTATCATTATCATGCATTTCATCGGGAATATCAGCAGCATCCAAAGATACAAGGTTTTGTTTTAACGCCGCTTCTTGTTCAGATAACACCGGGAAATAACGTTGAATACTAGATTTAAGGGCTTGAAGGTGGTTATTAATTTTCTCTCTCAACTATCTACAAATATTTAGTTTTGCTGCAAAAGGGTTTCATAGATTAAGCACTAAGTACACTATTGCATAAAATACATTGTTGCTTCTCTATGTCGTTGCTGTTAAACAGTTCAAATTTTAGTTGGAGAGGGAAATTAAAAGAATGACTAGAAATTAGTGTACAATACGTGTAAAACACAGTTTCGGGTTAAATTGCAAATAAACAAGTTCCAGCTCCGGGTAGTTATGTTATATGATACTTTGTGTATACAATTATAATACTCCACACCGAAATCTGATACTTGCTTTTTATTTTCGTTATTTCTTGTGAGCACATGTCAGTCAAAAACCATGTAAATCAATACATTTCTTAACGAAAACAATAGCCAAATGACAGTGAATGATGATATGGCCGTTATCAGTCATTCAATCGCAACGCTCTGTTTGACATAAAACAAAAAATGCAAAATCCGAATCTGCAGCAAATTCGGATCGTAAAACTTATACGTTCCGCTGGGACAATCCATAAATCATGGAAATTTAAACTTGTCTTCTTTCGTAGATGATAAAGAGATTGGAGGGCTAAACATTTCTGAATAGATTATTACACAATCTCCGTGTTCTACGCCGTTTATCCCCATTTTCTGGCTTTGTCCCTACGAGGGTGGCCCTATACGAAGCACAACTTCCGTTTTGTATCCACAATCCGTTCATACTTAACGTCCCTTACAAAAGCTTGCGTATTTTAATATATTAACATTTTGCAAGTCACTTTTTAAACCATTTCATTGAATTTAAAATAGATTTCAAACATACCCAATATAAAATATTTTTTTTAAACAATTATGTTTTATTTTGATATAAATTATACCAGATATTTACTCAAAAATTTTAATTAGAGTTTATTCCATGTACAATTGTAGATAATAATTTGTCTTTCCACCGTGTATACTGACATTTCACCCCTCGGGGTGTGTTTAAAATGTCACTCAAACGCGGCAGTCAGTAATCGAAATCAGAAAACTTATTTTCCTAGGTGAAAACATATCGGCAAAAGTGATGAATCACAAATAATGTTTTCCAAGTTAAGTAAAATGTTTACTTGACAGATTAGTCACTTGTCAATGTCAAACTGTCGACCTTGGAGGTTGGGCGATTTTTCAACTTCAATTCTCGACTTTATCTTCCACAAAGTTGTATAAATAGCTTCCTTAATAGAAACTATAGTGACATTAATTAAGTTTTCTTGAAAAGATGCTTTAGGGGGGTTTCACCAATTACGAAGATGCATGTAAGCTTTTAATTTATATTATTTTGACTTGTAACCGTATGTGGTAGAAAATTTAAACAATTTATTTTTCTAAAAAAAAGTCAATACGGATTTTTTGAATTTATAAAACACTACGTCTGTCTGTTAGCTTATGACTCAAAAATCCCTGCGAGTTTTTCATATAGGAATTACTTAGATTTGGGGGGGGGGCAATATGGTCTTGTAACCCCCCTATTTAAATGGAATGAAACGAGTTTTTTTTATATATTATAACGTACCAAACATGAAATTCTAAGGTGAAAGTTCGTACGAATACCGTTATAAACAAATTAACGTTGCAAAATTGCAACATTTAGTTTTTTGCAAAATTTTTTCACAATCATTAGGTAATTTTGAACAAAAAAGCTCCTTATACATTTTTACGTAAATCGCTTTGTTTTCGAGATAAAAAAAATATTTAAGATTTCAAAAATAATCATTTTTACAATTTTCAATGTGGCCTCACACTAAGAATTTTAAATATTTTTCAATAAATTTAAGCTGAAGTTGTTCGTTAAGAACAAAACCTTCAATCGTTGGGAGAGCAGGAAAATTTACTTACCGCCATGCAAATCTCGACCTTATGAAAATCTTGCTACGATATGTATCTTGCGGTATGACACATATGGCGATTTTTCTCGTTTTTTATCTTTCCAATATTCAGAGTTTTTCAATATTTATAATTTGCAACATTTTACCCCGAAATTTCAATACTGAGTGTCGTGTGGAATAATGCGAATTGTCATAATGTTGGTATAAACATTCGATGCATCGTTACTGCCGATGAGTAATAAATAATATGATTGCTTTATTGATAATATATAAATACCAACAGGTCACGAAACCTATCTATTTAAATACTCTAAATTCCGCGTTTTATGGGTGTCGCGATTAAAAATAAATTCCATAGTTTGAATTCAAATTTTAATTTAGAAAAATTGATCCAAAATTATAGTTAAAATTAAGTTCTAACGTTGGTAGAAACATATTATAGAGGTACGAATGGAAGAAAATATAACATTTCTCTGTTATTCTTTTTCATGGAAGCATAAAAAGAACATGGTATTTTCATGCGATTGCATATACATGCATTTTTGAAGCATGTTTCAATGGTTGACTAAAATGTGGTCGGACTTGCATTGTCTAGACAGCAAGAAACACATTCCTGCTTCACAATTCCGTACATTAAGGGAACGTCGGAGAAAATAAGACGAATTGCCAGTAGTTATAATATAAAGACAGCTTTTAAATCAGGAAATATACTTAGAGCTCATTTAACAAAAACAAAACCTAAAACTACCGATAAGAAAGAATATGTTTACAAAGTTCCATGTGAGTGTGGTGAAATGGATATTGGAGAAACCAAACGACCACTAGAAGTTAGAATTAAGGAACATATAACTCATACACAAAAAGGGGAAACGTCGAGATCAGGTAATGCAGAACACTCCTGGGATAAACAACACCATATAAAATGGTCTGAGGCTGCGGCAATATATATATGGAACCCAATATGAAAAAAAGAAAATTTATAGAAGCCGCATATATTAAAAAGAATAATGGAATCTTCAGTAAGCCAAGTGTTGAGATACCTAATCTTTGGCCACCACTACTACATCAAATCATTGAGGTGTGTACAGTGAAGCGAAACTTTGCGCTTCAATGGGCACAGTCCCTATATAAGCTCGTAGTCTTAAGACAAAACATTCAGTTTATACTTGATAACGATTAGAGATACAACCTAATCGAAACGTCGTAAAAATAAAAATAAATAAAAATAAAGACAATTAGTTTTTACTTTTTTGGGTTTCGGTCATATTATTACTTTATAAAAAATTAACACGTTTTTTTCTGACGTTTCGGTTTATTTTATTGATTAAGCCATCTTCAGAGAAGTAAATATGAAAAGGAATATGTAAATTTATGTTATATTAACTGAAAATTTTAATTTCTTACCTAATGTTAACAGGTGGTTGGTTCACTTGAAAACTTACATTTAACTATTTTATTACTTTAATACAATATAATTAAAAACTTCTTTTTTAATATAAATATAAATATAGAAAACTGATATTATTTTTTTAATGCATTTTTTACACATCTGGTTTGTTTTGCTTTTGACAGAGTACTACCAAAGGGTTTGAAAGTTTCTGGACCATCTGCAATTTTATTGCCCTATTAGATTGGTATATACATTACTCCTGAGTAGTGTACCTGTTACCTGAGTAATGTATGTACCAATCTAATAAGGCAATAAAATTGCAGATGGTCCAGGAACTTTCAAACCCTTTGGTAGTACTCTGTCAAAAGCAAAACAAACCAGATGTATAAAAAATGCATTCAAAAAATAATAGTTTTCTATATTTATATTTATATTAAAAAAGAAGTTTTTAATTATATTGTATTAAAGTAATAAAATAGTTAAATGTAAGTTTTTCAAGTGAACCAGCTGTTAACATTAGGTAAGAAATTAAAATTTTCAGTTTATCATCACTACATAGTATAAAACAAAGTCGCTTTCTCTGTCCCTATGTCCCTTTGTATGCTTAAATCTTTAAAACTACGCACTGGATTTTGATGCGGTTTTTTTCAATAGATAGAGTGATTCAAGAGGAAGGTTTATATGTATAATAACATCCATTAAATAGTGGAAAAATACTGTTATTTTTGAGGTTTCTAATGTGATGTCGTTAATTATCATATTTTTTTCCGCTTACATTGCAAACGCAGGCTGAACCCTACGAGATTTATCAAAATAATGTACTAATTATTTGTACACATTGAAAAGGTCTACAGAAAACTCCGCGATGGTATATGTCTATCTCTCATGGATATCCCACAATAACATTTTTTTGTCATTTACTTTTTACGACAAATAATGGCAAATTTTGAAGCGATTTTAACCAATACAGCATTAATCCTTATCCAATTAAATAGCTTAAATACATTGTTGATTTAATATAGATCTATATGGTCCTTTACAGCACAAGATTTAAATGAATATTTTCGAAGATATTACAGATTTAAAATTGCGGGAAGTAGCGCTTGCGGCGGTACTGGCCGACCGGGGCGGCGGCAGCGTGCCTATAAATAGCGCGTCGGAGGCCGATGTAATAATTGTTGTAAAAATAAAATAAATAGTCACAGTTTTTCTGTAGTGTATTTAGTATCAGCATTGCACCCGTGCGAAGCCGGGGCGGGTCGCTAGTATAACATAAATTTACATATTCCTTTTCATATTTACAGTAATTCTCTGAAGATGGTTTAATCAATAAAATAAACAGAAACGTCAGAAAAAAACGTGTTAATTTTTTATAAAGTAATAAATGACCGAAACCCAAAAAAGTAAAAACTAATTAATAACTACACGGTCAACAAATAGAAACAAAAAATAAAGACAATGCAAGTCCGACCACATTTTAGTCAATCTTCAGCATTGTCTATAACCTTCAAACAAATGTTTCAATGGTGCTGCTTATTCACAACTTTGAGTAAACAAAGCTACTATTCTTTTTGACATCAATGTGTCTTCTTGCTCTAAAAATTAATACAAAAGCGGATTCATTGAAATAGCGTTTGGATTCAAACACATTATATGGAATATTCAAAAGATAGGGTCTTTGCGTCGATTCGCTGCAGCGATAATTTGATTGCAACCCTCCTCTCTATTTGTTGGTTTGTTGGATCCCCCCGAATGCATCTCTTTTACTTAAATAAGTCGAATTTTTAATTTAGATACTAAAGTACTACTGATGATAGTGAAACAATGCAGAAACTTATTTTCGGCATGTTAAAAAAACAATTTAGGATCAATTAAGTTCCAATTAAAAGAAGTATTTTAAGATAATTAGGCTTTTAAATGTCAAACAAATGTGACCCATAAAATAAAGGATTACCAAAACGAAAGGGTTGGCGTTATAAAATATAACATCGTATTATATTCGAAGGACCATAGAATTTGAGAGAAGCCCTTTAGAAAAAGGGTTCAATCTCTCGAATGTACCGAAACACGGATGATAATTAGTTTTCGGGGTTGCGGTGTCTCAGGGATTATCTCAGCTTCTTCCCATTTAAGCATCTCCCTCAATAATGAGATACGGGCTCGAAAAAATGCGAACCGAGTCCTAGTTTACAAGGGAAGAGGGTCGAAACTTGGCGGGATCCAAATAAGCTGATTTGTAAAATAAATTAATGATTGCGACGTGTCGCAGAAGTCACCTCTAGACTGTCACATTGTCTGTTAGAAACCAAAAGAGAATTTTCCCCCCAGTTAATTACTTTCTGCAGATAATTCCCTCTAACGAGATATCTATGCAAAACCTTACCGGGGAAAAATCTAGCATGTGTTGTATCGCTCCATTTAATTAACACGTTTTGTATTTATAGCTGTCGGATAATAGCCATTTTTTATGGTATTAATGCACTATTACCCTAATATTCTTTAACCCCCCTTTGAAGGGAGACTTTTGCGAAAATTAAATTTTATTTTCGCGTCAAAAGTAATGGTCATCTTCGTATTTATGACAAACAAGGGAACGGTCAGTAAAAATAAGTGATCAACTGGAAATACAAGCAACGTCGTCGAAAAAAAATGTCTAAATATTTTAACAGGACATCCATTTTATTATATTATAGATGGGACAGCTTTGGAGGTGTTTTTGAAATTGAAGGGACCAATTTTTGCCTCGCGATCCGACACTGGAATCTTAAAATTAAAAAGAATGCGACGATAATACTATGTAAAATTCAAGAGAAATACTACAAAATAGTTCTCCAATGATAAAAGGTAAAAATTAAAGGCTAAATAGATGGTAATACTTCCTTTTTTCTTTGTAAAAAGGTTCATATTTTTTTAAATGAGGAAAGAAAAAAACCTGGTCCCATTCTAGTATAAGAAATCAGTTATTTTTTGTTTCTCTTTTGTTATACAGGGTGATTCAAAAATCGATCACGAAACTTAAGGGGGTGATTCTACTTGACAAAATAAGGGTAGAGCTTCATATAATTTTTTTTCAAAATGTCATTCGTTTTCGAGTTACAAGCCGTCCAAGTTCAAGTTTTTATTTTTTGTTTTTTGAATTACTCGCTTACAGGAAAACCGATTTGACTAATATTTGAAAGATAGGCTAAGTCTTCTGCGCTTCATCATTTTAGTAACAATTCATATTGATTGTTTGCCGCTAGAGGGCACTTTACCTACATTGAAAATTGTTTTTTTGTCATAATTTTTTAGTGTTGACAGCTACAGTAGTTTTTGGCATAATTTCTGAAAGACTGATGCCAGGCCTTTAAAAAAGGTGCTCTTTATTTACATCGCTAAACCCAACGGTTTAGACGTAAATCACCCTTAAAAATTAAGTGGTAAATTTACTTTTCTCATTTCATTACCACCAGCTACCAGGTAAATAGCTATCAAAGTATACTAGAGCTGTCAGTTTAACATCAAATAAATTCGCTTTTTAAACTATTTAATTTATAATCTTAAAATAACTAATAATGGCTAATCACCAATATTCAAATATCGAATATTGTGATATCCATTTTTGTTATGGAAAAGCAAATGGTAATGCAGAGTTGGCAAGAAGATATTATATGGAGAGTTATCCGGAAAGAAATATCCCTCATGCTCAAACATTTTCCAGTGTGCACAGGAGGCTTGCGGAATGTGGTTCCTTTAAAAGTTATAATGGAAATAGGGGAAGACCTAGAACTGCTAGAAACGTGCAACAAGAAGAAAGAGTGCTTGAAATTATTGAAGATAATCCAGGTATTAGTACTAGAAAAATTGGGAATGAAGTGCGGCTCTGTCAGGCTAGTTCATGGAGGATACTAAGAGAAGAACAACTTTACCCGTTTCATTCAAAAAAGGTGCAGGCTCTTTATGACGATGATCGGCCGAGACGGTTGGAAATGTGCAATCAGATCCTAGCTAAGTATGAACACGATAATCGATTAATTGGCGTCATATTATTCACTGACGAAGCTGGTTTCACTCGTGATGGCATAACAAATCTACACAACATCCACACATATGCTTACGAGAACCCAAACAATGTGGTAGAAACGAAACATCAGCGTAGATTTTCACTAAATGTGTGGGCAGGGATAATAGGAGATTACCTTATTGGTCCTCATTTCTTTGATGGTCCATTAACTGGTGACGTATACTTAGATTTTATCCAAAATCGTCTCCCATTGTATCTGGAAGATGTGCCATTGGAAGTAAGGGCCAACATGTGGATCCTCCAAGACGGAGCTCCGCCCCACTTTAGTATACGTGTCCGACAGTATTTGAATGCAACGTATCCTGAGCGATGGATAGGACGAAGTGGACCATTGGCATGGGCAGCGAGGTCACCAGACCTTAATCCTATGGATTTTTTCTTTTGGGGTCATTTGAAACAATTGGTGTACGATATTCCAGTAATCAACGTCGAGGATCTTCGCTTCAGGATAATCGAAAAGTGCCAAATTATTAAAGAAACACCAGAAATTTTTCATCGAGTTAGGCGACATTTTTTGAAGAGTGTTAGGAAATGTATGGAAGAAAATGGGGGACATTTTGAGAATCTTTTTTAGTTTGTTTAGTACTGTTTCATTAATTTTTATCAATTAAATGTATATCGCAATAATCCATAATATGAATATTTACTGATTAGCCATTATTAGTTATTTTAAGATTATAAATTAAATAGTTTAAAAAGCGAATTTATTTGATGTTAAACTGACAGCTCTAGTATACTTTGATGGCTATTTACCTGGTAGCTGGTGGTAATGAAATGAGAAAAGTAAATTTACCACTTAATTTTTAAGGGTGATTTACGTCTAAACCGTTGGGTTTAGCGATGTAAATAAAGAGCACCTTTTTTAAAGGCCTGGCATCAGTCTTTCAGAAATTATGCCAAAAACTACTGTAGCTGTCAACACTAAAAAATTATGACAAAAAAACAATTTTTAATGTTGGTAAAGTGCCCTCTAGCGGCAAACAATCAATGTGAATTGTTACTAAAATGATGAAGCGCAGAAGACTTAGCCTATCTTTCAAATATTAGTCAAATCGGTTTTCCTGTAAGCGAGTAATTCAAAAAACAAAAAATAAAAACTTGAACTTGGACGGCTTGTAACTCGAAAACGAATGACATTTTGAAAAAAAATTATATGAAGCTCTACCCTTATTTTGTCAAGTAGAATCACCCCCTTAAGTTTCGTGATCGATTTTTGAATCACCCTGTATATGTTTCGAATTTATTTTAAAATATTTTATACATAATAATATCACATAAAAAATATAAAGAATTGTTGAAAAGCTCAATCTGTCAACACCTGTTTGTTGTTTGATCAACTGATCATCTTAAAGAATACATTATTTTAATAATATACGAAGAAATTTATTTTATTTGAAATTAATTGAATTTTCGGAAAATTTTATTGTATTTTTCAATTTACGTTGGTTTTTGAGATAATTATTTAGAACATCCTATACATAAGACAGAACTAATTCTGTTTAAACACATAAACTAGGCGTAACTGTAGTAGTATTTAGTTTTATAGACAAATTATCTTTTATGATCAGACAATATGTTGACATAGTCATAAAGTGACAGTGTGGATTTGATTAAATTTTAAATATTTAATGCTAAACACTATAAAATATGTAATTATTGGATTGAAGAGGATATAATACGAATAGAAGTAGGGGATACACTGTGGAATTAGGGACATTAAAAATTAATGATGTCAACTCGCCATGTCCATCGAATCACAGTAGCAAACAGAATCTTTTATTAAGCTTGTCAAATATTTGATATGGGCGTATCATAGATACGAGCAAATTGATAAAACAACTAATAATTTTTAATATTTGCTTTGCTTACGTTACTTTTTATAGTATATTATGTATATATATATATATATATATATATATATATATATATATATATATATATATATATATACAACCAATAGCTTTATAATACAAGAATCCTAAGTATTTTTATGATTAGATAATTTATTTTGAAAACTAGACATTTATTTAGACCAAAATAAACAGCCCTAGACGAATTTACAAAATTAACGAAATTTTAAGAATCATTTATCACCTGGGGAAAATTGGATTGTCGTTTGAAAGCAACAGAAATAACATTTTTCAGCTTTCGGTTACATTGGGGTTAGCAAATTACCACATTTTTGCTTAATTATCGAATATATTAGGTATAATTTTAGAATTTTGTTTGCTGTGACATTTCCTATTTTCAAACTATTTAAAATCCAAGGGAAATTTAGAAAACTTTACTTAAGTACTTATTGAGGAAACGAATTTTCTACACTACTAAAAATCCGATTGAATCAATCCACGGCTAATTTTTATTCTCTGCAATTCATCTCTTTACACTGCTTAATTAGTTTAAAAAGAAAACAATTTTTTTTTGTTTGTTTTAGACCAACCGAACTTTGCCACCACCTTAATTGATGCAAGCATTGATCATCGTTTGATATGTACAACTGATTGGCATCAAACCGGGATAGAATTACGACATATCGCTGACAATCTTCGCAGAACCATGGTGAGTCACATTTTACATATATGTATATATGTTGGTATACAAGTACTATCTTTGTCCTATTATCAAATGTGATCGGCCGGAAATGAAAAGAAGAAGGACCGTCTGAAGAATTATTGTTTCATCATGTCAATTTACAACAAATTCTGCTTCTTGGTTTAATAAATAAATACTTGTTATATTAAAGAAAGCGTGATAAAACAGAATGCAAGATCGAAAAATGTTAAATAATGAAATTAACCAATCAAAATTTCAGTAAGAAATAAAGAAATCTTTCTGCCGTATTTAAATAGTTTGTTATATATGTAATTCTCCTTTCAGGCAGAGAATATGAAAAATATATGTACAAACAGTTTATTTCCTGCAAATATCGCTCTAGTCCTCTCTCCATACGCGTTTCGATCACCTCATGATCTCGTCAGTGGAGCTGTATCGGACCGAGAGCAACATTAGCAGGAAATAACTGATATATGAACCATAAATTTCAAGATATGTCGGCAGGATATTTCACCTGCCGTCTACCAACTTGCTCTCGGTCCCATCATCAGCTCCACTGACGAGATCATGAGGTGATCGAAACGCGTATGGAGAGAGGACCAGAGCGATATTTGCAGGAAATAAACTGTTTGTACATATATTTTTCATATTCTCTTCCTGAAAGGAGAATTACATACATAACAATGAAATTAACGTTACAAAGAATATATTTTCCAATTGTGGATAATATTTTCTCTAATATCTGCTATTCTCCTATAATTTTTAGGCAATTTACAATAAAATAGAGTCTTTCTCTCATAATTTTTCTTATAGTAATGTTTTATTAATGAAATAAAAGAAATTTTTAACCACTTTGCAGCAAAAAAAATTGCACCTTGTACTATAAGTTTTCTGTAATTTTTTAGTATAATTATAAAATGAAGCATCAAAAATATTTCAATTATTTAAAAACAAAACGAAAAGTAAAATAATAAACCAAAAAAAATACCCTGTGCTTGCGAGAATTAACTGAAAGGTGTTTCAGAGAGTATGAATATATAAAAAGAAAGAAATGTTTCCTGTCAAGATTTTGTTAAACTAATGTATTGCTTAACAATTAAATGTAATTATTCCGAATAGTGGAAACCCCCTATTTTGGGATACCAAAAATTTTTTTTAAAGGTTTGGGGACTAAGTTGAATAAAATGTAGTTAGTTTTAAAACCAATCAAGCAGAATTAAGATAACAAGCATAAACAAATCAGCGTTAGAGGTTCTAAAGTTGTATGGAAGAAGGGGGATTTATACAAAATAGCTTATTTGGTTTAGTTCAGATTTGATTTCCTTTTTTTTTCACCAACAATCGGTTTATGTTTGGTGTACCGATTCTACACGTTTACCCACATTTTATGCTATAATTCTGGAATGACTACAATTAATTGCAATTTTAACTACTGAGTTTTTTATCACGGGGAACACTGTATGTTGAATGTTTCGTTCTAAATCGTCCACACTCCCGAAAATAAGAATGAATGACAAGCAGTTGTTTTTAGTTTTTATGGAGAATTCACATTTTTTCGCGGTACTTTGTGTAAATTTTGTTAAAGAAATGATTAAATATTTTATTGTGTTTGTGAACTTACTAGAAGTGGCAAAATTTAAAGCCCGAGATCGGAAGTACGAGTTATATGTGTGAAAGTGATTTTTTTAAAAAACCACACGAGTCCGCCGAATGCAAACTTCGAATTCGTGTTGTATGATCCAAAAATAATAGGTAAGCAAAAAATTAACAAAAAATTCAATATTCCCCTATTCCAAATAATAACCGCAAAATTGATCATAGCAATTTCTCTAAATGAAAGGCAACGATTCTTTCGAAAATACGAATGTAACATCTTGAAGACTTATCGAAAACCCTTCAAAATAAATTTTTGCTCGAGTTAATTCAATTATTTGTTGCTGATTGATTAAAAAACCATAACTTTAAAAAAAAATGAATCTAAGATGACATAAAAAATGGATCATTGAGTACTTAATAAGGGGTAATAATTCAGGTCGATATGATAGTTTTTGCAAAATTCCAATTGTTTATCCCAAAGATCATTTTTTGACTCAAAATAATCAACTTACAATGATCTAAAGGAGCCCTCGTTAAAGGAGAAGAGATATTTTACTACACCGAACTAATAAATGGCCAAAAATTTTTATTTGCAACATTATAAAAGTCGTTATAAAAACATAGTTTTAAGCCAAATAACTTTGTTGCAATACCATCTAGAAAATCCAGTCTTCTTATTCGTAAAGCTGGCATTTTTAAGCAAAATTAAAAAATGTTGCTGGAATATGATAAAAAAAAGCGTTCTTTTACGCTGCGTCTTTTTCGAAAGCCTGAACACTTTACAGCTTCGCCAACACAGCACTTTCTAGTGCAATCATTTTACAATTTTCTGTATCATAACTTCAACTATTTATATGCAAAATGGCGTTTGTTTCGTTTCTTAATTTTTATAAACCAAAACACTTCTATTTTCTAAAATGTGAATCCCAAGTAACTGAGGGCAATATATATATATATATATATATATATATATATATATATATATATATATATATATATATATATATATATATATATATATATATATATACAGTGCCTTCATTTCAAAACGAACCATCCTTAATAACTTTATTAAATAGAAAAATTTTAAAAAAAGAAAAAACACGTCAATTTAGATATACAGGGGGAAGTTTAATTTTGCATTTGTTAAAAGTCTGTCAATCACCTCCTCACCTCCAGCTAACCTCACTTTGATATGTCAAATGGGAACCCCCACCTTGTGACTCATCATTGTAAGCAGCATAAAATTGTCTATCCAACCGTATAAAAAAAATTAAATCGGTTGACGTACAAGCGAACAGTGTGCAAAAATGTCTTGTAATAATGCATAATATATCGGCCTCGAACTTTAGTATGTCAAATGATTACCCTATAGTGTGATACATCATTTTAAAGGGCATACTATCTCCTATTTAGCCAATAAAAAAAACAAAATCTGTTGATGTACAAGCGAATAGTAAGAAAAGATGTGTGGTAATAATAGACACCTTATCACATTAAACTTTATTATGTCAAATGGCTACTTCATAGAGTAAAATATTATTTTAAATTTAAAATAAATATTTTTTTAAAATAATAAACAGTTAAAATATTTGCGAGAAAAAAACTAAGCCTGTTTTAAAATTCATCGCAAAATTCATTGCAGTCTAATCAATCTAGTGTATTTATTTCAATGATATTTTTTGCGGTACCTGATAGGTACAAGACATCACTGCAATAAATAAAATTTTTAAGATCTTTAAACACCAGTTGTTTATTATTGTTAAAATTGTCATTGTGACGCCTAGTTGAAACGTGAATATAAATGGTGTATACGCTAGCCGAAAGAATAGAAATAATTTTTCTCTATGGAGCTGAAGATCGGTGCGCTCGTAGAACCGCCAGAGCATTTAACGAGAGGCATCAAGACAAAAACGTGGGCCATAAATATGTACTCGAATTGGTACGAAAGTTTGAAGAAACGGGATCCGTTTGTAATAAAAAATATATTGAGAAAAGGGTTGTAGATGAAGCATGCCAAATCGAGGTACTAGGACAGTTTGCAATAGATCCAACTTTATCCATCTCAAAGGTCGCAGATTTAACCAACATTTCTGCTGGCTCTGTGCATAAAGTTTTAAAACAAAATAAGTTTTTTCCCTACAAAATTCAAATTCTTCAAGAACTCGGAGAAGACGATTTTGATAGGAGAATTCAATTTTGCGAATTAATGTGCCAACGAATTGACGAAGACCCCCATTTACCTAAGAATATCTGCTTTAGTGATGAATCAACTTTTTTTCTAAATGGACTGGTTAACAGACATAACTGCAGATACTGGGATAATGAAAATCCGCACCTTTTCCGAGAAGGGCATACTCAATATCCCGAAAAAATTAACGTGTGGGCAGGAATTTATGGCAATGAAATCATCGGGCCATTTTTTTTGGAAGATAATTTAACTGGGCAAATTTATTTAAACCTTTTAGAAAACACAATATACCCTGCCATTGTGCAATCTTTAGAAAATCAAGTGGATGAAAATGCTGTTATGGTGCTAAATGAAAATAATTTGCATTTCCAGCAAGATGGAGCTCCCCCGCACTACGCTTTGGCAATTCGAGAGTGGCTTGATGAACATTTTCCAGGGACGTGGATTGGCAGACGTGGTGCAATTGAATGGCCAGCACGGTCTCCAGACCTAACCCCTCTAGACTTTTTTCTTTGGGGGTATTTAAAAAGCAAGGTTTATAAAACCCCACCTGAAAATATTGACGATTTAATAGATCGAATTGTTCGGGAATGTAGAGGAATTAGCAGAGAAACCCTTGCCAATGTTCGTGGGGAATTTCAAAATAGGCTTTTTTATTGTCTCGCTAATAACGGCGCACATTTTGAACATTTAATAAAATAATTTTCTTCAACTGAATAAACTGCTTATATTTAACACACATTTTTGCATCCTAATTGCCTATAACGTCTATTAACTTAATTTTTTTTGACATCATTGGATAGCAGATCGTACGTCCTTTAAAATGATGTATCACACTATAGGGTAATCATTTGACATACCAAAGTTCGAGGCCGATATATTATGCATTATTACAAGACATTTTTGCACACTGTTCGCTTGTACGTCAACCGATTTAATTTTTTTTATACGGTTGGATAGACAATTTTATGCTGCTTACAATGATGTGTCACAAGGTGGGGGTTCCCATTTGACATATCAAAGTGAGGTTAGCTGGAGGTGAGGAGGTGATTGACAGACTTTTAACAAATGCAAAATTAAACTTCCCCCTGTATATCTAAATTGACGTGTTTTTTCTTTTTTTTAAATTTTTCTATTTAACAAAGTTATTAAGGATGGTTCGTTTTGAAATGAAGGCACTGTATATATATATATATATATATATATATATATATATATATATATATATTGAAATTTGCGTAAAAATACCAGCTCGTCGAAGAAGAACCCGGATTTGTCTAAATATTATCGCAAAAATATCTTTCGGTAAGTTCATCTGACATTTTTACCAACTATTAAGTACTCATGTTTTTATGCAATATTTAAATTTTAATCTTCGGGAAATGTTTAAAAAGGAACTACGATGTTTTATACCACTAAATTTATTAAGAAAACAGTGACTGCAGTTTCAACTCACAGAGTCATTTTCAAACTGAATTACAAAGGTAGACTAAGTATTCAATACAGAAACATGAGAAAATTTAACAATAAATAAAAACTACCTGAGATATTTCATTATTACAAAGGGGAGCTACTAAATTTTGGGAACTAATTATTATTTGGCGACAGCAAATAACGGGAAAAAGCCAAGTTCTGTCTGGTCATTAAGCAAATTTACATTTTTATTTCTACTATGTTTATATATTTCTAAAGATTCAAGAATATTTAACTTTTGGCCCTTTGTTGAATAATGTAATATGTCAGTGTTGCCCAAATCAGGAAAACTGTGGCTGTGTTCTAAGCAATGGTTGGCAAAGATCGAGTCTGTTTTTTGTAGTCTATATGAGCGGTGGTGTTCTAAAAAGCGAGTTTTAAAGCTTCTACCACTTTGTCCAATATACAAGCTATCACACTCTGAACATTTTAACTTATAAACTCCTGATTTATCAAATTTATTAATTTTATCTTTAACATTGTAAAGGATAGTGGACAGATTGTGTTGAGATTTAAAGGCTACTTTTATGTTATGTTTGGAAAGAGTACTAGCTATGTTTTCTGATAGGGCACCACAGTATGACAAAGATATATAAGATGAACTATCTTTATCATTTTTTATTTTAGGATATATTTAATTAAAAGCTAGTTCTTTTTGTTTTTTAGTTATTAATTTCTTTATGGTTTGTTGGGAGAAATTGTTTGATACTGCAATCCTTTCAATGATATGTAGTTCCTATTGAGGATCTTCTTCAGAGAGAGGCAAAGAGAATGCTCTATGTATCATTGAATTGTATGCAGCCATTTTGTGTTGTAAGGGGTGAAAAGAGTCATTAGATATAGTATTACCTGTAAACGTTGGTTTTCTAAAAATTTTAAAATTACACTGATTATTGAGGTGAGATATGGTGAGATCAAGAAAATTTATTTTATGGTTATTTTTAGTTTCCAGAGTAAATTGAATTTTTGGATGGCAATTATTAATCAATTGTAAGAATTTTTGAAGCTGTCTAGTAGTGCCTTTAAAACATGCTAGAACATCATCTACATATCTGTACCACAATTGAACACGGTTTTTGCTTAAAGGGGAATTAAGAATTTTGTTTTCTAAGTTTGACATGAAAATGTCTGCTAGGAGAGGGCTAAGAGGAGAACCCATTGGTAGACCTGAGTTTTGTAAATAAAATTTGTTATTAAACTGGAAATAGGTTTGTGATAGGCAAAGTTCGAAAGAGGATAAGATTTCAGTTTAATAACAAATGTTATTTACAAAATTCAGGCCTACCAATGGGTTCTCCTCTTAGCCCTCTCCTAGCAGACGTTTTCATGTCAAACTAGGAAAACAAAATTCTTAATTCCCCTTTTAGTAAAAACCATGTTCAATTTTGGTACAAATATGTAGATGATGTTCTAGCATGTTTTAAAGGTACTACTAGACAGCTTCAAAAATTCTTACAATTGATTAATAATTGCCATCCACAGATTCAATTTACTCTGGAAACTGAAAATAACCATAAAATAAATTTTCTAGATCTCACCATATCTCACCTCAATAATCAATGTAAATTTAAATTTTTTTAGAAAACCAACGTTTACAGGTAATACTATATCTAATGATTCTTTTCACCCCTTACAACACAAAATGGCTGCATACAATTCAATGATACATAGAGCATTCTCTTTGCCTCTCTCTGAAGAAGATCTTCAAGAGGAACTAAATATCATTGAAAGGATTGCAGTATCAAACAATTTCTCCCAACAAACCATAAAGAAATTAACAACTAAAAAACAAAAACAACTAGCTTTTAATTCAATATATCCTAAAATAAAAAATGATAGAGTTCATCTTATATATCTTTGTCATACTGTGGTGCCCTATCAGAAAACATAGCTAATACTCTTTCCAAATATAACATAAAAGTAGCCTTTAAATCTCAACACAATCTGTCCACTATCCTTTACAATGCTAAAGATAAAATTAATAAATTTGATAAATCAGGAGTTTATAAGTTAAAATGTTCAGAGTGTGATAGCTTGTATATTGGACAAAGTGGTAGAAGCTTTAAAACTCGCTTTTCAGAACACCACCGCTCATATAGACTACAAAAAACAGACTCGAGCTTTGCCAACCATTGCTTAGAACACAGCCAGAGTTTTCCTGATTTGGGCAACACTGACATATTACATTATTCAACAAAGGGCCAAAAGTTAAATATTCTTGAATCTTTAGAAATATATAAACATAATAGAAATAAAAATGTAAATTTGCTTAATGACCAGACAGAACTTGGGTTTTTCCCGTTATTTGTTGTCGCCAAATAATAATTAATTCCCAAAATTTAGTACCTCCCCTTTGTAATAATGAAATATCTCGGGTAGTTTTTATTTATTGTTAAATTTTCTCATGTTTCTGTATTGAATACTTAGTCTACCTTTGTAATTCAGTTTGAAAATGACTCTGTGAGTTGAAACTGCAGTCACTGTTTTCTTAATAAATTTAGTGGTATAAAACATAGTAGTTCCTTTTAAACATTTCCCGAAGATGACTAACTACCACATAGTAACGGCTACCAGCATCAACTTTTTAAATTTTAAGTTCATTTTTGAAAAAGTTATTGTTTTTAAACAATTAGTGAATTTTTACCTTTTTTGACATTTTCTCAGCAACAAATAATCCAATCAACACGTGCAAAGGCTTTTTTTAAGGGTTTTGAAAGGCCTACAAGATGCTTTACTTACATTTTCGAAGACTTCCAATACCTCATCATTTTAGTCTTTAATTGTTAACCTATTTAGCCAAATCCTGGCAGGAAACACAAGTGTTCTGTTCCTAAAACTTCATACTATTTGCCTGTCAACTAACTGTCGCCGGTATAGTCAGGAAGATAAACGAATTACCCTTGAATATATTATAACAATTTTCAAAATTATTGAAAATAACGATATAATTAATTTTACCGAATTTTGAATATACAAGTATATTTTGAAATATATTTTAGATGATTACCATGTAGAGTATGTTGGCCGTTATGTTAATATAGAATGTCTCGGATACGCTTTATGTGCAAGTCCCTGCAATGTCCGTCAGTATGATGACCGCACAATCTCCATTTGCATCTGTAATAGGCTAACTCCCCGCTCAATTAAGCTTAAGTTCTCAACGTTAGCCGTTGTCCACCTTAAATCCGAATAAATGGCCCATCTGGGAATAAAAGCAGGTCAGGCTAAGGGCTAAATCGACATTCTAGCGGTACCGAGGGCCCATTCTCTTTAAACAATAACCCTATCGCGATGAATGGAGGTGTTGATTAGAAGATTTAATTACATTGGGTCCAGGGTGTTATCGGTGGCCGCCCCTGTCATCGCGAATGATTGCATGGATCCAAAGTTACTTTATGTTAACCCTGTTTATGTGTATGGACCGGGCACTTTGGATAAGCGCTTTATTTTAGTTAATTAGTTGTAAAACTTTTACTGCCAATTTCCTATCATTTCGTTAGGATACTGATAAGCTTTATATCTTGTCCTCATCTTTCTAATGTATGTACACCTATATATGTTGATGATTTTATATTACACAGAAAAACAATATTAAGAGATTATCTTGGGAATAAAGTACCTCAATAATAATCGAAAAGCTAAGAAAAAGTGCAAAAATTGTTTTCAATTCGTTTTGACCTCAACATTTTCAAAAAATTTTTTCTCTGAATTTAATAATAATAATAAGCATTTTCTTGTGTCAAACAACTTCAAAGTTAAATTCACATAAAACATGGTTAAAATTTTACATACCAACAGAAAGTGTTTAAAGACAATTCAAAAAAATCGACGTAATTTAACTGACTGAAGTCACAGGAGTCATAAATTTAAAAAAAAAAATTTGAAAGCCGAAAAATTTTTAAAATTAACAAAATGGCGGCCGTTTTTCAAAACAAAATGGTTGCCTGTTATATGATTTATTATGTAATTCTCATTTTAGTAATTTTTTATATAATTTATTTACAAAAAAGGTTTCTTACAATTATCAAAAAAGTGGAAAAATGCGAGCAAATATCTGCAACCAGCAACTTGTTTACGAAGTCGATTTATGTAAAATTTTAACATGTTTAATGTTAAAATTCTACGATAAATCGATTTTGAAAACAAGTTGCTGCTTACAAATATTTGTTCATTTTATTCTGCTTTTTTGATAATTGTACGAAATCCTTTTTGATAAATAAATTATAAAAAAAAATAGGAAAAGATAATTATATAATGAAGCATACATTCATGTGACCTCAGTCAAAAGAGAAAATTAAACCGCGTAGACCAAACGTAAAAAATAAAAAATTTGAATGAAACAATTGCTGTATTTTTCTTTACTGCAAATGCAAATCTCGATATCTTCGTGAAAAATAATTTTTTCACAAAACGGCAAAATAAGTATAGTTTTTTGATTTTTTTTTAATGATATTTTTTGAAATAATTTCATTGCATGATTTTCAATAATTGGTTATTGAAAAAGTGAAATTTATTGTGTCTCTCTCTGCATTTTAGTATCCATGAAAATAATTGTAATTAAAAAAGCATACAAGAAATCCTCGAAAAAAAATCAATCAAAAAAGAAAATGTAGTTTTTGAGAAGATCACGTTTTTTTTTTTCGAAAAACGGCCGCCAATTTATTATTTTAAAAAACTTTTCGATTTTTGAAATTTTCTTCTGAAAATTTATAATTCATGTGACCTTAATCAAAAGAGAAAACTGAATTACGTCGATAGTTATGAAAATATACAATTTTAAATAAAACAAGACTTTTATTTTTTTCACTGCAAAAGCTGGAAGCTCAAAATTATTTTTTCGCAAAACGCCAAAATATACGGGTACACTTTTTTGGTTCTAAAATAATATATTTCACTGAGAAACCTTTTTTTTAGTATTTTCGCTGCATAATTTTTTATTCGTTTTATTAGAGGGGATAGCCATTAAACATTCATTCACATATCCTTTAAAAAATATTATAAAGTCCAAAATAAGTTGTGCTATTTACAAAATTGAAAAGAAATATCTCTAAAATTCAAATGTTTAATTCCTTGCAACAATTGTCCAAAAAATATATAGGAATGATCACACAATTCCTTCGACTGCAGCGATGCAGCAATAATTGAAGGTAAGCAAAATTATAACAAATTGAGTGGAGAGGAAATGATGGAAATAAAAACAGAAAAAAAAACGCAGTAAATAACAGAACTAGTATAAGTAACCCAAGTCACAAATCTTATTGAAAACTAATGTATTTTCTTCAAATTAAATAAATAGGAATATTCTCTTAAAACCTTATATTTTACCAGTTATAAAGAATCAAAAAATAAATAAGTAATCACAAAAAAATCATTTAATAAAAAAAAGTTCTTTCCAAAATACAATTGTTACAATTTACCATTAAATATTGAAATAAAAACAGCAAGTTCAAGGTGCGTAAGAACAAAGTTTTGTGAAAATTGAATATTTTTAAAATTATGTTTTTTATTTTATGATATATTTCACGAAGAACGCATTTTTTTTTAAATCTCATTTTAGTACCCATGAAAACAATTGTAATTGATAAAACATATAACAAGGAACCCTCGAAAAAAAATTCATCAGAAAAGAAAATGTAGTTTTTGAGAAAATCACTTTTGAAATCTTTTCGGTTTACAAATTTTCTTTTGAAAATTTATAATTTATGTGACCTTAATCAAAAGAGAAAACTGAATTACGTAGCTCTAAGCTCGACTTTAAAAATCTCGATAAATTCATTGAAAATTATTTTTTCGTAAAACGCCAAGATACGGGTACACTTTTTTGATTCTAGAATAATATATTTCACGAAAAAACCTTCTTTTTTTTGAGTATTTTCACTACATGATTTCATTTGTTTTATTAGAAGGGATAGCCATTAAATAATCATCCACATATTCTTTAAAAAATACTAAAAAGTCCAAAATAAGTTGTGCTATTTACAAAATTGAGAAGAAAAACCTCTAAAATTCTAATGTATGTTCAATTCCTAGCACCAATTGTCCAAAAAATATATAGAAATGATCACACAATTCCTTCGACTGCAGCAATGCAGCAATAATTGAAGGAGGGCAAAATTATAACAAATTGAGTGGAGAGAAAATGATGGAAATAAAAACAGAAAGAAAAAACGCAGTAAATAACAGAACTAGTATAAATAACCCAAGTCACAAATCTTATTGAAAACTAATATATTTTCTTCAAATTAAATAAATAGGAATATTCTCTTAAAACCTTATATTTTACCAGTTATAAAGAATCAAAAAATAAATAAGTAATGACAAAAAAATCATTTAATAAAAAAAAGTTCTTTCCAAAATACAATTGTTACAATTTACCATTAAATATTGAAATAAAAACAGCAAGTTCAAGGTGCGTAAGAACAAAGTTTTGTGAAAATTGAATATTTTTAAAATTATGTTTTTTATTTTATGATATATTTCACGAAGAACGCATTTTTTTAAAATCTCATTTTAGTACCCATGAAAACAATTGTAATTGATAAAACATATAACAAGGAACCCTCAAAAAAAATTCATCAGAAAAGAAAATGTAGTTTTTGAGAAAATCACTTTTGAAATCTTTTCGGTTTACAAATTTTCTTTTGAAAATTTATAATTTATGTGACCTTAATCAAAAGAGAAAACTGAATTACGTAGCTCTAAGCTCGACTTTAAAAATCTCGATAAATTCATTGAAAATTATTTTTTCGCAAAACGCCAAGATACGGGTACACTTTTTTGATTCTAGAATAATATATTTCACGAAAAAACCTTCTTTTTTTTGAGTATTTTCACTACATGATTTCATTTGTTTTATTAGAAGGGATAGCCATTAAATAATCATCCACATATTCTTTAAAAAATACTAAAAAGTCCAAAATAAGTTGTGCTATTTACAAAATTGAAAAGAAAAACCTCTAAAATTCTAATGTATGTTCATTTCCTAGCACCAATTGTCCAAAAAATATATAGAAATAATCACACAATTCCTTCGACTGCAGCAATGCAGCAATAATTGAAGGTGAGCAAAATTATAACAAATTGAGTGGAGAGAAAATGATGGAAATAAAAACAGAAAAAAAAACGCAGTTATTAACAGAACTGGTATAAGTAACCCAAGTCACAAATCTTATTGAAAACTAATATATTTTCTTCAAATTAAATAAATAGGAATATTCCCTTAAAACCTTATATTTTACCAGTTATAAAGAATCAAAAAATAAATAAGTAATGACAAAAAAATCATTTAATAAAAAAAAGTTCTTTCCAAAATACAATTGTTACAATTTACCATTAAATATTGAAATAAAAACAGCAAGTTCAAGGTGCGTAAGAACAAAGTTTTGTGAAAATTGAATATTTTTAAAATTATGTTTTTTATTTTATGATATATTTCACGAAGAACGCATTTTTTTAAAATCTCATTTTAGTACCCATGAAAACAATTGTAATTGATAAAACATATAACAAGGAACCCTCGAAAAAAAATTCATCAGAAAAGAAAATGTACTTTTTGAGAAAATCACTTTTGAATCTTTTCGGTTTACAAATTTTCTTTTGAAAATTTATAATTTATGTGACCTTAATCAAAAGAGAAAACTGAATTGCGTAGCTCTAAGCTCGACTTTAAAAATCTCGATAAATTCATTGAAAATTATTTTTTCGCAAAACGCCAAGATACGGGTACACTTTTTTGATTCTAGAATAATATATTTCACGAAAAAACCTTCCTTTTTTTGAGTATTTTCACTACATGATTTCATTTGTTTTATTAGAAGGGATAGCCATTAAATAATCATCCACATATTCTTTAAAAAATACTAAAAAGTCCAAAATAAGTTGTGCTATTTACAAAATTGAAAAGAAAAACCTCTAAAATTCTAATGTATGTTCAATTCCTAGCACCAATTGTCCAAAAAATATATAGAAATGATCACACAATTCCTTCGACTGCAGCAATGCAGCAATAATTGAAGGTGAGCAAAATTATAACAAATTGAGTGGAGAGAAAATGATGGAAATAAAAACAGAAAAAAAAACGCAGTTATTAACAGAACTGGTATAAGTAACCCAAGTCGCAAATCTTATTGAAAACTAATTTATTTTCTTCAAATTAAATAAATAAGAATATTCTCTTAAAACCTTATATGTTACCAGTTATAAAAAATCAAAGAATAAATAAGTAATGACTTAAAAAAAAATCATTTAATAAAAAAAACTTTTTTCCAAAGTGCAATTGTTACAATTTTCCATAAAATATTGAAATAAAAACAGCAAGTTCAAGGTGCGTAAGAACAAACTTTTGTGAAAATTGAATATTTTTAAAATTATGTTTTTTATTTTATGATATATTTCACGAAGAACGCATTTTTTTAAAATCTCATTGCATGATTTGAAATGGAATTGGTTATTGAAAAAAAAAACATTTATTGTGTCTCTCTCTTCATTTTAGTACCCATGAAAACATCTGTAATTGATAAAACATATAACAAAGGAACCCTCGAAAAAAAAATCATCAGAAAAGAAAATATAGTTTTTGAGAAAATCACGTTCGTTTTTTTTTTACTTTTGAAATCTTTTCGGTTTACAAATTTTTTTCTGAAAATTTAAAATTTATGTGACCTTAATCAAAAGAGAAAACTGAATTACGTAGCTCTAAGCTCAACTTTAAAAATCTCGAAAACTTCATTGAAAATTATTTTTTCGCAAAACGCCAAGATACGGGTACACTTTTTTGATTCTAGAATAATATATTTCACGAAAAAACCTTCTTTTTTTTGAGTATTTTCACTACATGATTTCATTCGTTTTATTAGAGGGGATAGCCATTAAATAATCATCCGCATATTCTTTAAAAAATACTAAAAAGTCCAAAATAAGTTGTGCTATTTACAAAATTGAAAAGAAAAACCTCTATAATTCTAATGTATGTTCAATTCCTAGCACCAATTGTCCAAAAAATATATAGAAATGATCACACAATTATGCACGGGAAACAAGCCAATCCTTCGACTGCAGCAATACAGCAATAATTGAAGGCGAGCAAAATTATAACAAATTGAGTGGAGAGAAAATGATGGAAATAAAAACAGAAAAAAAAACGCAGTTATTAACAGAACTGGTATAAGTAACCCAAGTCACAAATCTTATTGAAAACTAATATATTTTCTTCAAATTAAATAAATAAGAATATTCTCTTAAAACCTTATATTTTACCAGTTATAAAAAATCAAAGAATAAATAAGTAATGACTTAAAAAAATCATTTAATAAAAAAAACTTTTTTCCAAAGTACAATTGTTACAATTTACCATAAAATATTGAAATAAAAACAGCAAGTTCAAGGTGCGTCAGAACAAACTTTTGTGAAAATTGAATATTTTTAAAATTATGTTTTTTATTTTATGATATATTTCACGAAGAACGCATTTTTTTAAAATCTCATTGCATGATTTGAAATGGAATTGGTTATTGAAAAAAAAAGACATTTATTGTGTCTCCCTCTTCATTTTAGTACCCATGAAAACATCTGTAATTGATAAAACATATAACAAGGAACCCTCGAAAAAAAATTCATCGGAAAAGAAAATATAGTTTTTGAGAAAATCACGTTCGTTTTTTTTTACTTTTGAAATCTTTTCGGTTTACAAATTTTTTTCTGAAAATTTAAAATCTATGTGACCTTAATCAAAAGAGAAAACTGAATTACGTAGCTCTAAGCTCAACTTTAAAAATCTCGAAAACTTCATTGAAAATTATTTTTTCGCAAAACGCCAAGATACGGGTACACTTTTTTATTCTAAAATAATATATTTCATGGAAAAACCTTTTTTTTTGAGTATTTTCACTGCATGATTTCATTCGTTTTATTAGAAGGGATAGGCATTAAACAATCATCCACATATCCTTTAAAAAATATTATAAAGTCCAAAATAAGTTGTGCTATTTACAAAATTGAAAAAAAAAATCTCTAAAATTCGAATGTATGTTCAATTCCTTGCACTAATTGTCTAAAAAATATATAGGAATGATCACATTTACACAAATCTAATTAAAATCTAATATATTTTCTTAAAATTAAATAAATAGGAATATTCTCTTAAAACATCATATTTTATCAGTGATAAAAAATCAAAGAATAAATAAGTAATAATTTTTTAAACATCGTTTAATAAAAAAAAATCCAAAACCACAATTGTTACAATTAACTATTTAATATTGAAATAAAAACAGCAAGTTCAAATTGTGTAACTACATACCTGTATGAAAATTGAATATTTTTAAAATTATATTAATTTTCAATTGTAAAATGAGTCTTTTTTTGATTTAAACTCTTTCTATTAGCATGTAAAATTTTAATTTAATGAAATGGTGGCACCGTAATAATATATTTTTGGCCAAAATGTAGTTATCCAAAACTTTAACAATAATTAAGAAATATATTCATACTTCTCTTCAGCTTTATTTGTCACAATTCACGCTACAATATAGAAACTAATATAATTAATTTACCACTTAAGGACCAAGTTTGCAAAACCGCGTCTACGTCACAGATATTTCGTTCCAAATGGAAGCCAAATAAAGAATCGACAAGCAACAATATGGCTCAGATTCGCGTGCTACGGCCCAAATTTGAAAACCGCGTCTACGTCACAGATATTTCTTTCAAAATGGTAGCCAAATAAGGAATCAACAAGCTGACAATATGGCTTAGATTCGCGTGCTACGGACCAAATTTGAAAACCGCGTCTACGTCACAGATATTTCTTTCAATATGGCTTAGATTCGCGTGCTACGACCCTATAAGGGTATGCCAAAATGGCTGAAAATATTTTAAAAAAAACCTAAAACACCAAAATTTTAAAAATAACTGCATAAAAGCATATAAAAGAGTTATAATACCTTAAATAAATAAAAAATATCCGTTTTTTTTTTAACCATTGAACCCTACGTGCACTTGAACAAAAATCTAAGACTCGGCGGCGCCGCCATTGCTCTCTGAAAAAGCGAAGCCACGCCAAGCCAGCAAACAAAAATCACAATTTTCTTAACTTTTTATGCAAAAATACTTACCAAAATATGATTTTCTTGGAAAGTGCAACCTCTTTTTCTACTCGAAAGTATAAATTTTAAGGTTTATGCGGAAAAACTACTCAAAAAAAAAATGATTTTACAACACGAAATATCTCTCCTCCTATCTCGACGAAGACGCTGGCAAAACTGATCCTTATTCGTTTCCGTTTCCTCTCCAATGAAATAATTCAGGGAAATTTTTGATTTTTAATTTGGCAATTACACTTCCTTGTTTTCACAGCTCACTAGATTATCGACAGAGAGACAAACTAACCTATATGATAAGATTTGCCCATGAGTTAAACAAAGAGAGAGATATAATATCTGAAGCCACCATGTCGTATTGTCCCGGCGCAACTATGCAATATAAAGACACGCATGCGCATTTAAGACTGCCCTCTATTGATAAATAAGGCACCTATTTCTGATACAAAGTAATGGGGCTCGTAATAGAAGCTGGAAAATCAAAATAATTTAATATTTTTACATCTTGGGGAAACACTACTTCAATATCTGGTATTATAGATAGATTTCTCATTTTTAAATGTAAGTTTTCCTCCAGTTTAACCACTGTAGCAAAAACATAGTCGTCTGGTGTGTGGATGTGATGTGGATGCAAAATCCAAGGATTTTTGCTGGTAGGAGAATTTTACTTATTTTTATCTTTAAAAACAGTCACACATAGCCTTTTTTCCTTAAAATTTTTGAAATAACAGTTTTGCATTCATAAAAATATTACATTTTGGTGATTTAAATTTCTAGTTAGGTTAGGTTAAGTTAAAAGTAAGTTGGTCCTTAAAAAGGGTTAATAAAACATACTTTCCATTGTGACTCTGTGGTTTACTGTGACTTATATCTATTTAGATTTCTCCAGTTAAGCTCAGCTTTCTAATAAGTCTAACAATTGAGTCTGGAGAGGTTTTATTTAGATCCTATAACATATTCAACCCTACTAGAGTTTTAGGTTGTATTCAGTTAGATTCCAGTAGTTATTCAATTATTTATTTTTTAAAAGGCCATGCTAAGAATGTCTTTGAGTGTACAACTAATCTAAAAATTTTATGTGCCACACCTACCTATATCTTGGTAATACTTTTCAGAAACTTCTAACAATATGATCAAGTTTTATTTATCCAGTAATAAAACATACAACACAACACTGAGAACCAATTTCCACTTTAAAAAACGCAACACACTGACTGAACAACTAAAGTATACAGACTAAATATGCAATAAATAAAATACCCCCTTATCGATACATGTAAAATTGCTGACCAAGAAAAATATTGTTTAGTTACACTTAATCAATTTTCTTATCCTAATGGCCATTGATACCTGTTCGAAGAAGCGATATTTTCAATAACTTTATTTTATATAAAGAAAAAAATATATTACGTTATGTACTATTATTGCAATATACTTAAAACTTCGTGCACAACAAAAAAAAAGCATATTACTTGGGAACAGGGTTGCCAGATTAAATACTGAGATTTTCTGACGATGTCCCTGATTTTTCAGTAAAGTTCCTTACTTTTTACTTGAATGTACCAATTATCGACACTTTAAGACATACTTCAAACTAAATGATATGATAAAAATACTTTTACTTAAGATATCAACTTCAGATTTGTTGTGGAGATGTATTATGTATTACTTTAAAGTTTCGTTATACTGCCTACAACACATTAATTGACAAATATTTTTTTAAAAAATTCTTTATTATAAAAAGACAGGTTGTATATATTATCGACAATTAAGGACATACATAGAAGCCAATCATTGACACACTAAAAATTTTATGAATAATTTTAAAAGGTAATATAAAGGACAGAAAGAGGGGTTGTATTACTTTAAGTAAAAAAAATAATTCAACAAAATGAAAAGGCAAGTAGCGAAAAAGTAAATAAGATCAACAGAACATAGTACATATTGAAAATAAGCAAATATTATACAAAAACAAGATGTAACTTTTTAACAACTGAAACTTGAGAGTTCCTTAATGGTAAATAATCCTCTTTTATTTTTTATTATAGGCTTATTCATTTTTTTTACGATTTCATTTTCTTTGTACCATAGTATGTCTTTCTTCACTGGCCAAATCCAATTTAATCCATTTTTTTCAATATGGTTGACTTGGTACTTGAGGATATCATCAGTTACAATCAATTATTTGTCCAGGAAAAAACTGGTTATTATATTTAACAATAACATAATCTTCTGCTGTAAGATCTGAAGTATCAATAGCTTTCTGTGATTCTTTTTTCTGCCACTCTTTAATTTTCTTTTCTTCTTGTCGTTGGTGATATTGTTACCACTGTTTTGATGTAGCTACAACAGGTATTTTCACTTTCGACTTCTTATTTGTATTTGAAATTTTTGGTTCAGGCTAAAACAGAGACTTTTTAAATGGGGTGGGAACATTACTTGGCGTCTTTGAAGTAGAAGGTAAATTTGGTGATAGGTTTTCTTTTGCTTCCTGGTCAAGCATAAACATATTTTCTGGCGTTTTTTGAGTAATTTCTAAAATGTTAAGGTCAGTACGGTCTTTTGCTATTTTACCTCTACCTTAGTATTATTATTAAATCCCATATCTACTTCTTTAGTAGCATTAGAAGTTTCAAGAACCCATTTCACTTTTAGATTATTCAATAGAACGTTCATTTTGGTTGCAAGCAACACTTTTTCAGTAGATGTTTCTTCTAAAACTTGTAGGTTTCTGTCTAATTCATTTGTGCTTGTTTCTGTTTCAGTCTTTAGAATTCTCTTATACTTAAACATTATCATCGGTGGTAACATCTGACCACCAGCACTACATGTTATGAATGCTGTAAGATACTCTTTCTCATCGTTATTGATGAATGTATAAGCAGCTTTCTCACACTTTCTTACAATAACACTGTCATCCTTTGGGTTAAGATACAAAGCCGTCTCATCACAGTTAAACACTCTTGCAGGTTCGTTTGTTATATCAGCCAATATATTTGCTTCTAAATATTGGGAAATTTCGTAAAATCATTTTCTTATTTTTGCCTCAGCAGTTATTTACTTTAAAAAATTAAAATATATACGAATTTGCCATTTTGGTTTGGTTTGTTTTGATTTTTTTTTGATAATTTTCTTGATTTTTCTGATAAAAAAAAGTGCACACTAATAGAAGCATCTGTATTATATAAAATTTCATAAATTTTTATCGGAAAAATCAAGAAAATTATCAAAAACAAATTAAAACAAACAAAACCAAAATGGTACCCATTTCCAAATTTACTTTAATCCGAATTATTACCATTTTTTCTAAGAAATTTTTATTTTTGTTACCAGAATGATTAATAAACATATTTTTTTTTTACTTAAATTGTCCTTTTTCAAAAATAATCCTGGCAATTTTAGTTTTTTCTTGTTTTTCTGGCAGAAGATCAAAATTCCGGACATGTCAGGAAAATTCCTGTCATCTGGTAACCCTACTTGCAAAAGGATGTTAAGGAACTAAAAAACCATTTTTAATAAAAACCTTAATAATTAGATAAGCCTTTTTTTGTATATATATATATATATATATATATATATATATATATATATATATATATATATATATATATATATGTTATGTCGGATATTCTCACGGGTGTGATGTGCAATCGAAGTTTTTCGGGCATCCCGTGTATGTGTTGAGTCCCTCTCAGGACTGTAAGGCAGCTGACGTTTCGGTGAAATCTCATTCACCATTTTCAAAGCTCACTGTATGGCGTCTACGAGCGAACTGCTTGTTGACTATTCTGTTCTTATAGAAAGTGGATTCATCCGAAAAAGGACAAAAACAAAGAAATTGTTAGCGTCTTTTAACATTTCTAGAACTGACTAAAATGTGGTTGTCGGACTTGCATTGTCTTTATTTTTATATATTTTTACGACGTTTCGTTTAGGTTGTATCTCTAATCGCTATCAAATATTAACTGAATGTTTTGTCTTAAGATTACGAGCTTAAATAGGGACTGTGTTCACTGAAACGCAGTTTCGCTGCACTGTACACACCTCAATGATTTGATGTTACAAAGTAGTGGTTGCCAAAGATTAGGTATCTCAACACTCGGCTTACTAAAGATTCTATTATTGTTTTTAATATATGTTGCTTCTATAATTTTTTTTTTCATGTTGGGTTTCATATATATTGCCGCAGACTCAGACCATTTTATATGGTGGTGTTTATCCCAGGAGTGTTCTGCAATACCTGATCTCGACGTTTACCCTTTTTGTGTATGAATTTTATGTTCCTTAATTCTAACTTCTAGTGATCGTTTGGTTCCTCCAAGATATACATTTCACCACACTCACATGGAACTTTGTAAACATATTCTTTCTTATCGGTAGTTTTTGGTTTTGTTTTTGTTAAATGAGCTCTAAGTGTATTTCCTGATTTAAAGGCTGTTTTTATACTATAACTACCGGCAATTTGTCTTAGTTTCTCCTAAGTTGCTGTCCAGTGTTCGTTGTTCTAAAGTTATTTATAACATCGTCAATTAGTTTCAAAGGATAACCATTCTGTTTTTTTTTTGTAATTTCAAAATATAATGGTAAATAGAGCTCAAATTTTGAGTATCTGTTTTTTTGTTCATATTAAATTTGATGAGTCTAAAATTGTATCCAAAGGTAAGTTAGTGAAAAGAGTAATAACGTTAGTATCCAAAAAAAATGCGACGAAATTTCCCAGTATTGCAGTTTCAATTTTGAATTATTTCGTGATATAATTAACTATATTTTTTGCTCCAGTATATTCATTTTCAATAATAATTATTACAAACAAATTTTTGGTACCCCAATGGGAATAAAAATTTCACCAGTCCTAGTAAATTATATTTTGGATGATCTGGTTAGTCATTGTCTAGACCTTATGCCTTCCTACGTCCCTTACGTTAAAAGATATGTGGATGATCTTATCTTAGCCCTAGTGATAGGATAGACTCAGCTCTAGATTTCTTCAACTCTGACAATCGACATAGACAATTCACAAAGGAAGATGAAAAAATTAACAATAGCGTCCCATTTCTGAATATGCTTGTCATAAGAACTACTGATAATATCATAAAAACTGAGTGGTATAGAAAACCGTATTGCTATAATAGATATATTAGTCATATCACCCAACAAAAACAAAAATAAAGTTAATGTTGGGTATGAAAACTAGAGCTTTCAAACTAACTCATTCAGACTACAGAGAAACAGCATTATTAAAACTGAAAGTCATACTGCTAGAGAATTCCTACCCTGTTGGCCTGGTTAACAAATTTCTCTTCAGTTCACAGCACAAAATTAATGAAAATATAAACAGTAGTATCTCTCAACAAACATTAGACTAATTTTTACCTTCTAATTCTCAAAATTCTTTCAATCGTTCTCACTCTTTAATACCACCAATACACAGATAGATTCACAGACTGTAAAAATATATTATCATTCGCTACCTTATATTGAAAACTATACTGAGTTTGATGTATTCCCACATCAAAACTCGTCTGGAGTTAGGTGAAATTAGTAATATTGTCCCTTGCCTAGAATGTGATTTAACCTATATAGGCCAGACATCCAGAAATCTTAAAGGCAGAATTACATCATACAAAAGTGACTGTAACAGAAATGTAAAAAGTTGTGCCTTGTCACAGCATGTCATCAAAAACAATCACATGATGAACTGGGGTAAAGCTGAAATTTTAGGTTTAATATGAACAAAACAACAGATACTCAAAATTTGAGCTCTATTTACCATTATATTTAGAAATTACACAGTGACTGTAAAAGAAATGTAAAAAGTTGTGCCTTGTCACTACATGTCATCGAAAACAATCACATGATGGACTGGGGTAAAGCTGAAATTTTAGATTTAATATGAACAAAACAACAAATACTCAAAATTTGAGCTCTATTTACCATTATATTTAGAAATTACACAGTGACTGTAACAGAAATGTAAAAAGTTGTGCCTTGTCACTACATGTCATCGAAAACAATCACATGATGGACTGGGGTAAAGCTAAAATTTTAGATTTAATATGAACAAAACAACAGATACTCAAAATTTGAGCTCTATTTACCATTATATTTAGAAATTACACAGTGACTGTAACAGAAATGTAAAAAGTTGTGCCTTGTCACTACATGTCATCGAAAACAATCACATGATGGACTGGGGTAAAGCTGAAATTTTAGATTTAATATGAACAAAACAACAGATACTCAAAATTTGAATTCTATTTACCATTATATTTAGAAATTACACAGTGACTGTAACAGAAATGTAAAAAGTTGTGCCTTGTCACTACATGTCATCGAAAACAATCACATGATGGACTGGGGTAAAGCTGAAATTTTAGATTTAATATGAACAAAACAACAGATACTCAAAATTTGAACTCTATTTACCATTAATTTAGAAATTACACAAAGAAAAAAGTCGAAAAATAAGAAAACATTGAATTTATTATTATCCATACTATCACACTACACTGTAAGTACGATGAAGACATGTATGCCCGGCACCTATTCTTAACTCGTTACTCTTTTTTCACTCTCACCCATATTATATACAATAGATCCATCTTTATTAGACCTACTACCCATATTTTAACTTTCGTCTCCTTCTTCTTTTCATACCACTTTTATAAGTTTATCTTTGTCACACTTGTTTATTGGCTTAGGATACGCATGTCGACATGTGGCATAAAATTAATAAATATAAAAACGATATAAATGTAAACAACTAAATTCCTCAACTTGTCAAATATCTATCACTTCCATTTTGTTAAGCAAAAATGTAACTTATAATTATTAACTATTATTTTTCAATTCTATATTGAATACTGTTTTTTCTTGTTTTTAATTTAAATCCACATCGGCGAGTTTACTCTAAGATATAATTAGTGTAATTTAATATTAATTAACCTATTAATTGTAGGCTAACCTGATGAAGAATATAATAAATACTCGAAACCTTGACTAACAAAAAAGGGGTTATCTTCAAACCGTAGCCACAAAAGACTGCAACCCCACAAACTTTTTAATATATATATATATATATATATATATATATATATATATATATATATATATATATATATATATATTTATATTTATATTTTTCTAATATTTTCTTGGGTATAGGTTTTTCCATTAAAGAAACAAAGGACAACAATTTTTTTCTGACGTTTCGCTCTACATAATGAGCTTTTTCAAAAGAGCTAGGTATATTTATTTTCCATATCGAAGTAAAAATATTCTTCTATTTTTCTTTTTTGATATCTTCTTATATAATGTAGATATTTCACGAAGCTTATTAACACAGTCAATACCATATGAATTTTTGATATTTTCAAGGAAGGTCATGATGATCTTTCTGTTGCAGTCCGGAAACCCTTGCAATTAATAATTTATTTTTGTATCTTAAACCTTTTGTTAAATATTTTTTTCTAATATTTTCTTGGGTGTAGATTTTTCCATTAGAGAAACAAAGGACAACAATTTTTTTCTGACGTTTCGCTCTACATAGTGAGCTTCTTCAAAAGAGCTAGGTATATTTATTTTCCATATCGAAGTAAAAATATTCTTCTATTTTTCTGTTTTGATATCTTCTTATATAATGTAGATATTTCACGAAGCTTATTAACACAGTCACATTATATAAGAAGATATCAAAACAGAAAAATAGAAGAATATTTTTACTTCGATATGGAAAATAAATATACCTAGCTCTTTCGAAGAAGCTCACTATGTAGAGCGAAACGTCAGAAAAAAATTGTTGTCTTTTGTTTCTCTAATGGAAAAACCTATACCCAAGGAAATATTAGAAAAAATATTTAACAAAAGGTTTAGGATACAAAAATAAATTATTAATTGCAAGGGTTTCCGGACTGCAACAGAAAGATCATCATGACCTTCCTTGAAAATATCAAAAATTCATGTGGTATTGACTGTGTTAATAAGCTTCATGAAATATCTACATTATATAAGAAAATATCAAAACAGAAAAATAGAAGAATATTTTTACTTCGATATGGAAAATAAATATACCTAGCTCTTTTGAAGAAGCTCACTATGTAGAGCGAAACGTCAGAAAAAAAATTGTTGTCCTTTGTTTCTCTAATGAAAAAAACCTATACCCAAGAAAATATTAGAAAAAAATATTTAACAAAAGGTTTAAGATACAAAAGTAAATTATATATATATATATATATATATATATATATATATATATATATATATATATATATATATATATATATATATATATATGAATGAGTTAATTTAATAGCGAACTCTTGGGTGCTAATACAATAATTTTCGATATAGGAACATGAGATGAAAACATTGTTTTAAAGTCCTATTTTTGAATTATGGGGGACCCCCACCGTGATCCGGTATGTATTTTGGGATCTGCGTTTTATAAGTACATAAATCGGATATTTTGACAATAAAAATACCCACCTATATTGCACTGGCAGCCTCGAATGCAGCTGCGCTATATCGAAGCCAATTTCGCTTTTGCACGTAAACAATGACTGATTTTGATTTGTTGCGTCCACTTCGACAGCTCTCTGCCGCAATTATTCTTTATAGTAGCTTATAAATAAACACTCATTTCCACTTTATTGCTTTGTGCTTTCCGTGAATTTTATTACTTGCAAAATTTCGATTTTGGTATAACAAATCGACTTTAATTAAGAAACTATTTTGTTAAATAGAATTGCCACTTTATATTTCAGTTAGTAAGTAATAATAAAGTTATTTGTTGTTTTAAATTAAAATTATGCATATTCCCAAATCAAGAAATACCCATCAAATCCGTTGAAAGCTTTATGGTATACGGGGGAGGGTCAAATTGCTTCAATTTAAAAGTTGTATCCACTTTTTTGCCCAATTTTGATAAAAAAATATAATTTAATCGTTTTTTTTGGGTTACCCTCTATAAAAAAGTAGATCGTACTTAAATCCTATTTTCTGTAAATTATGTTATAGAAAATTGAAAATGTTGTTTCATATAATGATCTTTGAAAATATTAACCTAAAAATATTAAATATTTTGCTGCACACCGTATTTTATTTTTTAAGGAATCAAAAGAATTTAATCTAAATGAAATTTTGTGATACACTTACATATAATGGCTGAATCAACAATTCCCCAACAAATTGACCGAATGATTTTCAGGAAATCCTTGGCGTTCAAGATAAATCTGAAACATAACTAGAGGAAAGATGCTACGGGGCCATTTGGGATGCAGAACGGTCAACCCATTGTGGCAATGAAGGCGTGAAACAGACCAAAAAAAGAGGTCAACCCATACGTACCCTTTAACCTCATCTTTTCTGGGTAGCTATTCTCGTTTTTGAGAGAACGATCACTTGATGGAAAGTGGGCGTGGTTCTCACGAAAAAGTAAGAAACCGTATTCTGAATACGTTTTCGTACTTTTTCGTGAGAACCACGCCCACTTTCCATCAAGATGATCGTTCTCTCAAGAACGAGAATAGGTACCCTGGAATTAAGGAAAGGAACGGAACCGGTATAGGATATCAAAGAGTCTTCTGCAGAATATAAAGAGGTTGGAAATGCAACAGAAAAGACCTCGAACACAGCTCATCTTTTTGATATCTGAATTTATCAGGGTTGAGTCAATATGCGTTAGAAGGAGTGCGAAAACCGTTAGGGTACGTAAATAGATCTAGACGCAAACTTTCTCTTCAATGTTCACTTTGGGGAATCGGATAAAATCTGTTCAAAAGTTTTAATCGTTTTGGGTGGATATTCTGAAATAACCCAAACAGCACAAATACGTCTTAAAGACGTCCATAAAACGTTTGATCTCAACATTCAGGACGTCTTATGGATGTCCATTAAAGTCGAATGACGTCCATAAGACGTTGTATAGACGTTTTATGTTACAAAAGGTAACGTCTTTAAGAAATTTGCTTACAACGTCTTATGGACGTCCTTTTCCAACATATTCCACCATTAAAATTATGTACATTAAAAAGGGTCCCTTTAATTTTTTTGTTTGTCTTGTTTATAAAGTCAAACCGTGATTAATCAAAAGTCCAAGAAATAACTTTAATTAAGAAAAAATCAAGAGCAAAATATACGCTACCATTTTAAATAACTACAAGTTCCGCATGAATAATTTGCTTTAAAAAATATGTTCAACATAATCTCTTTATACAAAAAAATACATAATTTAAGCATAATGTAAACTTTTTCTAATTTGAAATTTAAGAAGTGAGGTAGAAGAGCAAATATTTTCAGAACTACTACTGTTCGAACTATAAGTGAACCTATCAAATTTAAGCCTTAGTTTATCCCTTCGATATAATAACTCTAAAAGGTAGACTATCAACAAAATAAAAGTTTATTAAAATAAAAAGTACACAAATCTTTAAATAGTTTTAAAAACAAGAATTTTTATTTAGTCGAATAACAAATCTGGTCTGATGCCCTTTTCAGCTATGTTTGGATTGAAATTTCCTTATTCTTCTAACTTTTTGCCAGTCCTGTTGTTTCTGTAGATCCTAATAACAAACTGATTTTAATTTTATAGAATAAAGTTTATCATTTGTAGGAGTAAATTTTTTGATATTTTTACGAATATTTATAATTGTCCTCTACTATATAATCGTAACTTATGCTATTTCAAGGGTAATATGTATAATGAAAGACAGAACTTACTCATAATAAGTCTCACCAAGTTGGAATCGTAGAACTTTCTCTTTCCTTTTTGTACTAATCAATTGTCCATGGTAATTTTACAAGCTCGCTTTACAAAGTCATAAATGCTCCCTACTCCCAGTTTTAAAATTTCTGAAACCTTAAACAAAATTACTTCTTGTAATTAACAAAACTCCATTTTCTATGTTCTTTAAATATAAACCAATCATCAGGAACAAATTAAATCTTACAGGTTTCATTAGTGGAGCACTCCATAAACAAACATTTCGCCTTCCACTTCATTAGTAATATTTCTTGTAATATTTAGGACCGGGTCTGGATGAGCTGTGCAAGCCTTTTTTGCACAGATAATATTTTTGTAAATTTCATTTCATATTTCTAATAGCATAGAGTTACTACCAAAATATAAGCGGTAAAGCATTCGGGAATTTCCTGTAACACAACCTATAAATAACGTTACTGTTTTTCCTAAGTACATTGATTCTCGATCTTATCTTAAGTATTACATAAACACGAATAAAAAAGATTTTCTGAGGCACATAGATAAATCAACTATTTTAATAAAATTCTTTCAAAAGCTAAATTTTCACAGTCGGCACCCCAACAACATTAAAAATGAATAACGACATGACGAAACACAAATACAAAACTGAAAAATGACAGTTGACAGAAACAAAAGGCGGGTTTTTTAAAGTTATAGTTTCGCTGGCATCATATTTATGTGTGTCATTGTTATCGGTACATCAAACAGTCTGTGACAAAAAGCACTAAAGTACTGATAAAAAATATCATGCAAAAGTTCTATTAACCAAGGTCGTAGTGAGGCTACTAAAAATTTGTCGTTCAATCAAAAATTTTAACCTCAACTTGTATTCAGCTGAGCTCTGTGCGGCGTTGCAAACTTATTTATTACCCAACTGCGACAAAATCCATAGGGAAGGAAATGCTTTTTAGTTTTTATCAACTAAATTATTCACAACTGTATTTATTTTCATATAAGATGTAGTATGTAGACTTTTAAAAGATATCTTAAAGACGTTGTATATAGACGTCTTATGGACGTCTTTAAAACAACGTCTATAAGACGCCTTATTTATGTCTTAAGACGTTCAGACATAATCTGGATATAAAAATGACATCTATAAGACGTCTAGTGCTGTGTGGGAAAATAGGATTACGATACGTTATTATGAAAATCTGAAGATTTCGATCTTTGATATTTGTTTAAACGAAGCAATATCTAATTGTAATAAAAAAAAACAATCTAGGTACACTTATTATGACCCTGTATAGAATATATATCCGATATAATAGCTTATTATCATTCGTTCGTCTCCGTTCTGTTCACACGTTAAATAATCCATGTCCATTTAATTTGCTTTACAGCAATAACGAAGCGAAAACGCATTTCATTTCATTGTTAAAGTACCTTTTAGTTTTTTCTTTTTCACAAACTATTTAATTAAAGTCGTACAAACTAAATTATGTTTAATGTTTCTTGTCTCCTCTCTACCTTTATGAAATAATATGACAACTTATTCGTTAATAAGCTGTCGTCGTATACCTGATCGGACCCTTTTCAACACGAAAGGGGTATTCCGAAACATTAAGTAATACCCCTTTTCTTGTCGAGACGTTTTTGCTTTTGTTGTCTTTTAAAATATCGTATGTGATATTGCTAAAAAATGCATATAATGAAACGGACTTGTATTTAATAAGTAACATACAACCGATTACACACTGTTAAGTATTGTTACAAACCTCACAAGGGACACTATTAGTGTCCAATAAGAGTGTTTTTGAAAGGGACATCTATTGTTCGAATATATAATTTGTGCATTGGGATTGTAGTGTCATGTAACATTACTAGAAACATGTGTTACAATAATAATTGCCTACTGACCAGAAAAAAAAATTGGTGTCTATAAAATTATAACAAAGGATTCTAAAATTTATATTGTTATTATAGCGGAATGAAATATATGAAAAAATCAGCTGATAGGGTACAGTTCTCCTCTTTTAGTACCCTGAATATATGTTATTTTGTTATATAATTGTGTAAATCATAACAATTTTATTCATATCTGTATTTTCAAATGAACAGCATGAGTCACCCCCATAAAATGTCATATTAAACGTTTTTAACGTATATGCACTATTCACCTTAACGGTAAGTTTCTTATTTTGCGAAATACGGGTGTTTCGGTACCATCATGGTACGAACGCGGAAGAAAATTAATAAAAATCCCGTACCGTTATTTTCGTAACATAAGAAGTAGAATACACCTATGAAGAAAAGAAAAAAATGCTCGCACGTGTACAATACTGGTTTTTATTACTGGAAAAATAAACTACAGACCCTTATACGTTCTGTCAAAATAAACATTATACAAATGAGTGAACACAGAATTTGTTCTTGTATTGAATTCAGTTTTTAAAGTACCGCATTTCTATCAGAAAAAAACAAAACTTGTTAAGTAAATGTTATTCTAAGGGTGGTAATTTTAAGAAGGGAAGCAATTTTACAGGTATATATCAGATGTTATCAGTATTTGTAGAGTAGTATCAACATATCTGATAAGGTGAAGTGTTTTGGGGATGTTTTGTCATATGTCAATAAAACGATTTGTTTAGGACTCAAGTACACTTTTCGTTAAAACGATAAGGATAAATAAATACAAATGGGCTGGTTTTATGGACTTTAAATTATTAATTAGGACCTTTTCGTCTTTTGAGAAAAGTAAATGTTGTGATAAGTATTATAATATAAGAAGAAAATGGTAAATTTTTTAGGTCACTGTTAAATTATGAAGTTTTCAAAGGTGCGAAAAATGAAATTTCGCTGAAAGATTTAGTTAGATTGGAACAAAGTAACCGCACAACATATTTTTTGTGTTCTGCAGACATTATTACTTTTCATAAATTATCTTCATTCTAGCTACGTTGAAGTGTTCAATAAAAAGGTTTAAAGATTGGAATCAATGGAGAGAGAAGGAGTACCAGACATGCACTTTAACAAGGTGTTTAACTGCTTCCTGAAATAGTAGTAGTTATTTGTTTCATATGGTAAAAATTTGGCGCCGACTTTAAAAATTTCAATTTCATATAAAAATTTAAATTAATATTTTTCGCGCTCTTTTTAAAGTCGGTTCAATTTTTTTATTAAAAATTTTATTGTTCGATTTTTAGTTTTGTAATGAGTTGAGCTTCCAAGATCACAAAAAAGTACCCATTTTTCCATAGTTATAGATCACACTAAATTGTTTTTTCGTGATAAAATATATTTATAAACCTTCTCGTTTATGCTGAGAAGCATGGGTATAAATTTGATCGCGATTGATCGAGTAGTTTTTTTGTTTATCCCGGACAAACAAAAATCATTTTCCTCTTGTAGATCCCACTAAACTGAACAGCAAAAAATTCTTTGATTCTGAGAATTCTCCAAATAAGTACTAGTATTAAATGAAATTGTACCAAACAAATATTTACTGTCCTTGATAAACCTGCTATCTCGAATTTTAATAAATTAATTTTAGATTCGTAACCTAGGTCCCCAAAAACCCCCAATAGCGATATTCAAAGAACTTAAGACATCTAAATTTTTTAGTTCAACATATTTTATCCTTCCAACTGACTTTGAAGAAATTATCTGTAATATATCCGTCAATAACCCTCTAATATCAATCAAACACATCATCACTATATTGTTATTTTTCCCTTTCTAGCGCATGTTTAGGAGTCGGTTCAATTTTATTTTATAAATTTTTTTTCTCGCAACATATGCACAGCCTGCACACCCTCACATGCAGGTCACACCTTGTGTTTATTGTTTTATATATAAAATAGACTGCAGTAATTTTCCGTCGGATAATACATATTATTACGTGATATAAATAAATTCTAATATTTTCCAGACCTCGTGGGAAAAACAAATTAAAATAATCTACATTAAAAAATCATCGAATATATACATAACGAGTTTTTAGAAATGTATTATACGTATATATAAACTACTCGCATTATGTTACGATTATCAAATACAAGCCTGTCGAAATAAACACGGACCTGTTTCATGGATTAAACAATAGACCTAGAATGACTTGTGCTTTATTTTATAGAGTTGGACTATTACCTTAAGCCCTTTTTACATTGTATCTATTCTTACTAGCTGATTTTCCGTTGAAAGTAGAGGTAAATTGATTTTATAGCTCACGTCCTTCAGCTATAACAGGTGTTCGTGTTCAACCTGCCCTATTTCGTTTTTTTGTTTGTTCTTTCCTAGGGGAGAAAGACTTTTTCTTTAAATAAAGATTTTTATTTCTTACTTTCGTTTTACCACGGGGATTATGGTACAGTGGGTTCATTAGGCTTTTAAAGAGAGCCATTTACATTGTAATAACAATGGAGTTTTGTTGTTCGCGATTCGGTTTTCTATTTTATTATGGGGTCGCATTATATCTCAAATCTTTTTGATACCATAATTAAGTTAGTTATTTAGTGACGTCAAGGTCAAGTGTCAAAGGGTTGTTGTTAAACTGGTTAATTGGCTAGTTAATGTAGCTTGTTGTATAATAAAAACAAACGGACTTTCCTTTCATATTATAAGAGAAAACACAAGCATTCGAGTTACATATTTTCTTCTAGTCTGATACTTTAGAGAAAGACTATGACACAATTAAATGGTATACTTAAAATTTGACAGTTTCAGTTTTTAATTTCAGAATCAGGAAGGGCACATCAATGTTGGTTACCACCCTTAAAGCACAATGCATTAAGGATCTCAACATATTAAAATTCCTTAACCATACCACTTGGGGCTCAGATTTTCAAACGCTCCTTAAAATATACAATTCTGTTATTCTCCCCAAGCTGGAATATGGATGTATCGCATATGACTCGGCTAGGCCCTCATATATCTCTTCCCTCAACCCTATATAGAACCAAGCCTTACGTTTATCGACTGGTGCATTCCGCACCTCCCCAATAGTCAGTCTCCAGTGCGTTACTAATACCCCCCCCCCTTTGTGTCTCCGACGCTCCTCCTTACTTGTGAAATATGTCATATCTGCTAAGTCTAGGCCTCTTCTTTTGGATCATAATAAAATTTTTAATCCTTCTGATTTCTCAGCTCTTTCAAATGTCACCTTGGGCGCAAATGATCGAGCCTCCGCTTTTACAACTTCCCACAACATAACCATCGCCAATTCCACCCCGATTCTCCCTCAAATCTTCCCTCTTTGGGATTTTCCCACCTTCGAAATCAGCTTTGATCTTCTTCAGTATGATTGGAACAATACCCTGCCTTCTATCATTAAACAACACTTCCGTAGCCTAATTAACTCAAAATTTAAAACCTTCAATTTATCTTCAGGTCGGTTGTGTGAAGCTCACCACAACGTGCCGCCACCTAGCGGAGTCCGTATATACTACGCATTGAAATATTATCTTTTCAACGTTGTTTTTTATTATAATTAAGGTTTTTTCGGGATGAAATATATTTATAAACCTTCGCATTTATGCTGAGAAACATGAATATAAATTTGATCACGATTGATCGAGTAGTTTTTTTGTTTATCCCGGACAAACAAAAACCCTCTTCCTCTTTATATAAAAATATCGATGAAGGTGAAAAATAAAGTAAGAATTTGGTATAACACTTTATTTTATTAATACTAAAATTTCTAAATAAATTTATTTGCAATTATATTTTCTCTAAAAGATTTTTAATGCCGTGCTTATTACCGTAGTGCGATATTGAACTAACAAAGGAGATATAAATCGAATATTGTCTGACAGGTATTTGCCAATACCAATCGCTGTGCATCCATGCAAAAGTAAAGTAAACATAACATATTGCAATATGATTTTATTTGCAATTAATTAAGTTATTATTGGTTAGTATTAACTGAACTAGTTAGAAGTTACATCGGTAAATATGCTTGTGTTTGTTTGAGGTAATACATATTGCTAAAGTGAAGCGCGTCTATTATAGACATGGGTATTTTGTATCGATATATAAATAGTAAAGAGCAAATTTAATCGATACACTGTGTATAGTTTTAAAAATTAAGAAGTCTCCAGTTATTGTTTCGTAATGAAGAAATAAAAAAATTACACATCTTAACAATAATTACCTTTTTTTTTAGATTATCCCTTATAGAAAATATACTATTTTACTTTGATCAAGTATTATGCTGTGAAAGCATAAGTCTTGTGCTTGAAACGCGTATGAAGAGATAACCAGAGTTGGATTCGCAGGAAACAAAACTGTCAATAATTTTCCTTTAACCGCCCGAAGGAGAAAAACGGTAACGTATTAAAATAATTTTACGGAAGTACAGATTTCTTTATATCTTACTTAAACTATAATTTTTAAGCTTCTCACTACTCCGCTGTATATATATAGATGTCGTTAGACTATTGATATTGTACAGTCAGCCATCGAAAATGTCTGTAAGTTTAATACCCTGTTGACATGTCTTAAAATTTAGGTTTTATATACACCGTTGTTCTCTGTAAATTTTGCTCTAGGTTCATTATAGCTCCCTTACCTACTGGAAGGAAAAAGATTGCAACTTAGGTTTTTTCAAAATAGCCCGAAAAGATACATCGTTTTCATGCAGGCAACAGCGAATTGTATTTAGGGATATATCTATTCCTTTTTGACGTAGTTTTGATTGAGCAGAACGCAGTGAAAAGCCTGGAGTGTCTCGAAAAAGACGAAGGATCGTTCTATCCTGCTCTTTAGCTGTCACGCAACTTGATCCCCTCTCTGGCAGGTCGTCCACGTTCCCAACCTCTAAATATCGTTTATCCACCCATTTCTTGACGAAACTTTCCGACTCTTTTATGTATTTTACAGCCGACTTATATGATAGTTTCGGTCTTTTAACATGTTAAACAAGAAACACTGCTTCATACCATTTCAAGTACTTTGCACTCATAGTAATAATAAACAATTCACTAGAAGTAGTAATGCTAAACACCGGTAGAAGTTATATTGTGTATTAGGGAATGAGTCAAAGATTATTACAGAAAAAAAATAGATGGCGCTGTGATGTCTTTTTTCTGAATAATAACAGCCACGTTTTTCTTGAACAGACTGTAACTTGAAGTTCTTTTTTGCGGCTTTTACAAATGTGTGAATTAAATCAATGATTTTTTATTTAAAAAAACAAAATCAATCCAACCCTGGTGATCACTAACAAAGTTTTTGTTGTTACAGTTCGCCAAATTTTCTCCTGTAAGACTTCCTGTACAAATTAATAACAACATCCCTCTCAGAAACAGAACAAAATGCTAAATTATATTTTTTTTGGTACGATAAATTATTTTGCCACTGCTTAATATATATATATATATATATATATATATATATATATATATATATATATATATATATATATATATATATATATATATATATATAGCAAATCTAACATATAAATAAAATTTAAAGCATCAGTATATTTAACTTTAAAAACCTATTTTATGACAATCAACATATTGAATGCAGCACTTACGAGAGTCTAAAAAGGGATTTATTCCCATGGCTTCAAAAAGCTATTAGGGATAAAAGGGTATACGCGGGCGAAGGAGGAAGAGGGGGGGGTGCGTGGCGTCAACCACGATTTTACTCGAATTACACATCGAACAACACGCGGGTTGATCGGAGTTATTTAAAAGCAACAGAGATCAGTAATTAATCATTCGAAAGAACGGGCATTAATATCTGGACGTTGCAGTGACCGCTTCCGTCATCGACCCTGATGATGCTCAGCTCATCTGCATATTTACGAACAATGAATTTAACGAGAAGACCCGCATGTAAGAATCGCATTTTTAATTATATTTGCCAATAGGAATAGTTAATTTTTCATTCTTAAATGGCATGGGTCAGTTGGTACAGAACTTTGTAATTATAATCAACGTTTGGTAAACTTTTTTCCCTCATCTAAAGAGTATTTTATCTTGAAAACTTTAGTTTTGAAAATTCTTTTCTTTTCAACTTTAATATTATACACTTTTATGACTGAATTTTTGTTTTTTACTAATCAAAAGTTAACCAGAGGAGACTTTTTACTTGCCCTGTAGATTTCGCTATTTACTACATACACGATAGAAACCTGAATCCTCAAAGGGTTAATATATTGATATCAAAGTAAATATTCGATGTTAAGGTTTACTCGTATTACAACAGTATTAATATAGTAATGATGGGGTCAGATATTGTTTGAAGTAAGTGTCCCTTTGAATGGAGTTTCGGTTCGGTCAAGTGAGCGAAGATAAATATAATTGCCGTCAATTGTAAAAGATATAAGGATCGTGGGACATGCTTATTACCGAAAAATCATACCGGCATGTTACGGGCAAATTGGCATTTGAGTCGGATTCCCCATTTTTGGTTTCGGACAAAGGGAGAATCGGGAATCGGCAGAAGCACACGAGTGAGCATTAATACCGACATCAATTAGTGTATGAGGCCAACCGTGAGAAAACAAACAATTATTTGCGAACGACTGAAGACTATCCCTTAAAGAGTGAGCTTGTCACGGTCATCCGGAGGTATCTGTGGTCACCCCTTTCTATCCCTTCATTCCTTTCAGAGCGGTGTTGACCACGCTGACCACCACATCGCCACAGGCCATTGTGGCACGCACATATTTCTCTTAATTTCCTAGATATTAACAACATCGGCGTCCGTTTTCAGAGGCGTACAACATTGTTTTAATATTCGTTTTATGTGTATTTTTTCTCAGCTTCCTATTGATGTAGTAAGATTTTAGAAAATTTGGCGTTTAACCTTGGAAAAATATAAAACATTTTATATCTCGCAAAGGAATTTTTAATATATTTTTATTAAGTTTATATTGAAAAATTAGGTTTTTTAAATTCATAATAGGTATTTAACAGAATGAGTTTTTGATATTTTCCAGAAACAAAGAGACTAAACTGTAAACAAGCAACTGGATTTCCATTTGTAATGTAATTTTTAGAAAATAATAAACTTATTCCCAAAATTATGCCTGTAGAGAGAGAAGTTATAATAAAATATTTAAAAATTAATTATGTTATTGTTGGAACAGCTCAGCACTTTAAAAATAAATCAAATTTTTATTAAAAGAGGAGATTTCTTATATCAGGTAATCTATTCAATTGAGGCCAAAAGTACTGCAAGGAAACGAAAATCTTTTATAGCAGTAAAAAAATTGTTTAGAGATCAGGTACCTTGCAGTACCACTCTGTTATCCCAATTGTAGAAATGTCCGTCCAGTTCAACAAACATCATTATCTCCACAATAACTACAATCTTTCCTTAAATTAAAATTATAAGAAAAGTGAAAAAATCCGAGAAAACTTCTTTAAGAACAAAATCGATTCAAAGATAAGAAAAGTACTCGGAAAAACAGTTAAGAGATGTAAGAAAAAATAATAAATGGAAAAACAAAAACGTTTGAAAAATAAATGACTACATTATTAACTTATCGTATTATTATGAAGCAGAGTACACAGCAGCAAAGCCCAAACGCCAAAATTTTAAAAAACCAACTACACAAACCTGAGAAAAAAATATATCGAAAACGATGATTGGAAAAGTCTTTCAAATTAATTTCGTTACACTAGTTTAATGGAGCTTGATTATATATATATATATATATATATATATATATATATATATATATATATATATATATATATATATATTGCAGAATTTAAAGAATAAACTTAATTCACAAAATAACAAAAAAATAACCAATATACAAAAAAATTTCACTAAAACAATAAAATTATTAAATGATAACCCCCAAATTAAAATCCTAAGAGCTGATAAAAGTAATAAAACTGTAATAATACAATCTACTACAACTTACACTAAATTCTACCTATTTCTCATATAAAAATCAATTATACAAACAAATTGAAGGATGTGCTATGGGGTCATCAATTTCAAGTGTCATAGCACAAATAGTAATGGAAGAACTCGAAGAAGAAACTTTAAAAAAACTCGAATATGGAGTTTCTTTCTTTTATCGATATGTTGATGATCGTATCACTGCAATCCCAAAAGATAAAATTAACGATATCTTGAAACAATTTAACAATTTCCATAAAAAAAAATTTCAATTCACCATAGAAATAGAAGAAAACAAAAAAAAATAATTTCCTTTATACTACCCTACATCACAGTGATAATAACATAAAAACAGAATGGTATACAAAAGATACATGATCATCAAGACATATACATTTCAATTCATGTCATCCTATCAATCAAAAAAAAAATCGGTAGTGAGCAATACGACTATCTGATCCAGAGTTTAGAAAAAAATCTATTGAGAAAGCAAAAAAAGCCTTAATACTAAATAAGTATCCAGAATATCTAATAAATAAAATTTTCAAAATCAGAATCAACATGTTTTATAACCCTGAAAATAGAAATAGAAACAAAAAACCAGAAAACAACAACAAGAAATATATATCTCTCCCTTTTGTAAATAGGCTGTCGCAGCAATTCCAACACCTCTTTAAAAAATACGACTTACAGGTTAGGCATAAAACTCCAAAATCAAAAACCCCTAAATTAAAAAAAAAAAGCACTGTCGTGTACGAAATTCCATGTGGAGATTGCATCGGGCAAACAAGCCAATATTTGGAAAATAGATTAAAAAGTCACAAGTATGACAAGAAAAACACTACAACATTGACCAATCATGAAAAAACAAAAGAACATCGGTTTAATTTCGATAACACCAAAATTTTAAAAACAGAGAATAACTTAAAAAAAAAGAGAATTTTACGAGATGGTGGAAATTCAAAGATCGAAATCTGCAGTAAACGACAAAAAAGATATAAATAATTTAAATAGATTATACATTCCACTACTTTAATGCAAAATATCAGTTGTTTGACGTCGATAATCCGGACGACTGGGTAAATCAAAATGATTTTAATAATAACGAAATTTTTGGATGTGCTGTTGGTGTTGTAATTGGTTGTTTTTTAATTTTTTAACTTTTATGTAATATGTGCATACAAACCATGACGATCTGAGTGTTTGTTTTATTTTTTAATCAATATAACTAAGATAATAATGGAGTTACCAACAACATTACAAGGTATGTTTTTGGTTTTTCATTCTTATGTTTTTGAATATTTGTATATCCATTTTTTTAGTTTGTTGAAGAATTATTATTAGTGACCTATATATATATATATATATATATATATATATATATATATATATATATATATATATATATATATATATATATATATATATATACAGGGTGATTCAAAAATCGATCACGAAACTTAAGAGGGTGATTCTACTTGACAAAATAAGGGTAGAGCTTCATATAATTTTTTTTCAAAATGTCATTCGTTTTCGAGTTACAAGCCGTCCAAGTTCAAGTTTTTATTTTTTGTTTTTTGAATTACTCGCTTACAGGAAAACCGATTTGACTAATATTTGAAAGATAGGCTAAGTCTTCTGCGCTTCATCATTTTAGTAACAATTCACGTTGATTGTTTGCCGCTAGAGGGCACTTTACCTACATTGAAAATTGTTTTTTTGTCATAATTTTTTAGTGTTGACAGCTACAGTAGTTTTTGGCATAATTTCTGAAAGACTGATGCCAGGCCTTTAAAAAAGGTGCTCTTTATTTACATCGCTAAACCCAACGGTTTAGACGTAAATCACCCTTAAAAATTAAGTGGTAAATTTACTTTTCTCATTTCATTACCACCAGCTACCAGGTAAATAGCTATCAAAGTATACTAGAGCTGTCAGTTTAACATCAAATAAATTCGCTTTTTAAACTATTTAATTTATAATCTTAAAATAACTAATAATGGCTAATCACCAATATTCAAATATCGAATATTGTGATATCCATTTTTGTTATGGAAAAGCAAATGGTAATGCAGAGTTGGCAAGAAGATATTATATGGAGAGTTATCCGGAAAGAAATATCCCTCATGCTCAAACATTTTCTAGTGTACACAGGAGGCTTGCGGAATGTGGTTCCTTTAAAAGTTATAATGGAAATAGGGGAAGACCTAGAACTGCTAGAAACGTGCAACAAGAAGAAAGAGTGCTTGAAATTATTGAAGATAATCCAGGTATTAGTACTAGAAAAATTGGGAATGAAGTGCGGCTCTGTCAGGCTAGTTCATGGAGGATACTAAGAGAAGAACAACTCTACCCGTTTCATTCAAAAAAGGTGCAGGCTCTTTATGACGATGATCGGCCGAGACGGTTGGAAATGTGCAATCAGATCCTAGCTAAGTATGAACAAGATAATCGATTAATTGGCGTCATATTATTCACTGACGAAGCTGGTTTCACTCGTGATGGCATAACAAATCTACACAACATCCACACATATGCTTACGAGAACCCAAACAATGTGGTAGAAACGAAACATCAGCGTAGATTTTCACTAAATGTGTGGGCAGGGATAATAGGAGATTACCTTATTGGTCCTCATTTCTTTGATGGCCCATTAACTGGTGACGTATACTTAGATTTTATCCAAAATCGTCTCCCATTGTATCTGGAAGATGTGCCATTGGAAGTAAGGGCCAACATGTGGATCCTCCAAGACGGAGCTCCGCCCCACTTTAGTATACGTGTCCGACAGTATTTGAATGCAACGTATCCTGAGCGATGGATAGGACGAAGTGGACCATTAAAAGGGGCAGCGAGGTCACCAGACCTTAATCCTATGGATTTTTTCTTTTAGGGTCATTTGAAACAATTGGTGTACGATATTCCAGTAATCAACGTCGAGGATCTTCGCTTCAGGATAATCGAAAAGTGCCAAATTATTAAAGAAACACCAGAAATTTTTCATCGAGTTAGGCGACATTTTTTGAAGAGTGTTAGGAAATGTATGGAAGAAAATGGGGGACATTTTGAGAATCTTTTTTAGTTTGTTTAGTACTGTTTCATTAATTTTTATCAATTAAATGTATATCGCAATAATCCATAATATGAATATTTACTGATTAGCCATTATTAGTTATTTTAAGATTATAAATTAAATAATTTAAAAAGCGAATTTATTTGATGTTAAACTGACAGCTCTAGTATACTTTGATAGCTATTTACCTGGTAACTGGTGGTAATGAAATGAGAAAAGTAAATTTACCACTTAATTTTTAAGGGTGATTTACGTCTAAACCGTTGGGTTTAGCGATGTAAATAAAGAGCTCCTTTTTTAAAGGCCTGGCATCAGGCTTTCAGAAATTATGCCAAAAACTACTGTAGCTGTCAACACTAAAAAATTATGACAAAAAAACAATTTTCAATGTAGGTAAAGTGCCCTCTAGCGGCAAACAATCAATGTGAATTGTTACTAAAATGATGAAGCGCAGAAGACTTAGCCTATCTTTCAAATATTAGTCAAATCGGTTTTCCTGTAAGCGAGTAATTCAAAAAACAAAAAATAAAAACTTGAACTTGGACGGCTTGTAACTCGAAAACGAATGACATTTTGAAAAAAAATTATATGAAGCTCTACCCTTATTTTGTCAAGTAGAATCACCCCCTTAAGTTTCGTGATCGATTTTTGAATCACCCTGTATATATATATATATATATATATATATATATATATATATATATATATATATATATATATATATATATATATATATATATATATATATATATGTATATATAAAGCCACATCAAATTCATTTAATCATAAAAATATTATCAAAAAAATTAAGAAAACGTTTCTGCAAAAATAAATTTAATAATTAACTCCTAAAAGAAAAACCATGTTAAGGTGCGTATAAATATGGCGAGTCGAGCTCGAGTCGAGTATACCTCGAACTTCCAACGAGACTCCTTTGAAATTTTGCCGATTTCTATTGTTATCGAGGGCCATCGTCGGCAAATTTGAAATGAGGTAATAAATGCAGTTGGGTCACAAGAAGTCAATTTTTTTATGGTTCTATTGTTTTCGAGTAGCTCGACCGAGACTCGCAGCGATCCATTTTCTGTCGGTTTTTTGGTGCGAACTCAAAGGGTTTTTTAAATCTAGTGAGACGGGTTTATGACACGCTTTTTCGAAAAAATTTACTTTGCAGTGAGACTGAAGACACGAGATTTTCTTATTTTTTTGTTAATGAAATGAAATTTATTTATCACTTGGCATTAATTGATTAAAAGTTGTTCATAAGTGAATATGGAGTGATCGGAAGAAAATAGAGGACCTGAAAATAATTCCAAAATTTGTGAGTTATGGACAAAAATTTTAGAGAAGAAAAGAAGTAAATGTGTGAAATGAAATTGCGTCAGAAAATTCGCAGAGACCAGCGAGAAGAAAATTTCGAGTGCGTCGGCCATATGGAAATGGGCCGCTGATAATATATTTTTCTTTTGGAAATGAATGGATAAGGCAAGGGGTAGATATTGTATGTGTCTGAAGTATGTATTTGAGGAAAGAGTTGTATACTTAAAAGATAATTAGATTTAGAAGTATACATCTCAATTGGGCAATTAACAGTAATGACATTTTTAAGTATACTTCAGATGTGTATAAATGTAAGGCCTTGCTATGTTATTATCTTACAACTTTCAATGCTAGCTATTGAAAATTTCTACTTTTACTCCAAAACTTAGTGAATCTACAACTTGTAGGTGAAGTAAGGAAAGGAAAAGTGGAACTGTGTGCTAGCCTGAACCGTACCCTAGAAGAAAAAATTATAAGAATGCTTCAAAAACATACTAAGAAGACACGTTAACGAATCAGAAAGTTTTTAGTTAGAAAATAAAAAGCAAGTCTCGATAAAGTTTTGAAAGTTATGAAACAAGAGTAGAATGTGAAAAACCAATCTGTAAAAAGTGCTAACAAAATGAATTTCTCGTAGAGAAAGTGAAAATAGAGGTGATACAGAGGAAATACTTTTAGAGAAAACGGTATTTGCGGGAAATTAGAAAATACCACAGGGAAGGCATGTAGATGTAATTTGTCTCAGTACAGGACACATAGTACAAGAAATGTATGAAGATAAGAATACAGCAATTTTTCGAGAAGCATTCTTAGAAAGGTTATCGACAGATTTAAAACCGCTCAGGGCCACCAACTCATTACAACTCATATTGGAGGAAATTTATGGGAGTTTTGCAGCAGTTTGAATCGAAATCTACCAAAGATTAACGTGAATAAATGACGCCGGATATCTTTCAAAGATATTTTTATCAAATGATACAATTGATTCAGGAGAGGTCAGTTGTAGATTTGGATAACGCCAGTTATCATTCTAGACTGGTGGAAAAGTTGCCAATAACATAGTTGAAAAAGCGATATTACAAATTGGTTATTAAAAAAATATATTTCCTTTATGAACGGTTTACTAAAGAAGGAACTTGTAAAAATTGCAAATTAGAAGGAAAGACAATTTAAGAAACATGTGATAGACGAATGGGCTGAAAAACTTGGAAATGATGTGCTTCGAACACATTAATTAAAATCCATTAAACTTATATGGGCACAACTAATTCGTAACTCGGGATAACCCAAAATGTAAACTATAAGGAATACGTTAATTTCTTACATACATTAAAAAAAATATCAGCGAGGACTGGTGAAACGGCATTAACTATGTTATTAAAGAAAAACTTAATTGAAGATCGCATCGATGCAGCCACACTCGCCGCGACAATCATCGCCAAACAAATTAGTAAATAAACCGGTTAAATTTCGTTTTTTACTTTGAAATATTAAAGATAATTAGAAAATAACACTCCTGAAAAAAGTAGGTTCTTTTTTAGCAACCTGAAACCGCCATATTGAACCGTGAACAGATTACTGACGCCCTACGTCTAAGCTAATTTCGAGATTACTTAAGTAATATTTCGATAATAGGAAAAACTACCTCTTATTTATTTCGGAATATAATTATATAAGGAAAATATGATATTAAAAAAATTTCAGCCAATTTGACAGCATGAGGTATTGTAATAATGGCCAGTGAACGGGAAAACAAACTCATGTAAAGGCTGATTTCCAAGATTTATTAATAGATCTTGTAAAAGTACAACAAAAAGGTATCTTTTTTATTTATAAATATAGGAGATAATATGTAAATAAAATCACTTAAAAAATTAGATTTATTTCTAATGTCCCGGCACCACAGTTATGTTGAACCCTACATAAGCTGATTTCGGGATTCATTATTAAATATTTGGAAAATAAGAAAAAATTAACTACATTTCATTTCGGAATATAAAGAAAATAATCAAAACTTAAATATTTTTTTCTTTATCCTTTATTGGTTTACAACGTCCAGATGCAATAAATCTCTTTTGCCGCCGGGCGGCGAAAAAGGGTTCGAACCGACAAAGATCAGTTCGTTGGAAGCTCGACTCGAGCTCGACTCGCCATATTTATACGCACCTTTACGTTACTGGATAAGCACGTATTTGTCTCAATTTGCTGGATATTACCAGCACACAAAGGCCCTCGTTCTGAATCATGCCCGCAAACGCCGTCGCTTGTTTGCTTCGGAATTAAGGAATCCCTACAAAATATTGTATTTTTCTTCTCATCATTATTTGTGATATGTGTGTGTGTGTTGTATTGGGTTATGTCCATGTTTCAAGTCCTTCATGATGGTTTTAAATTACATCGTGATTTTAACAGGGTAGAAGTAGGATAGTTTTTGTTGCTAAAATAAAAAATCAGACCTATATTAAAAAATTTCTATTATAGGTTTTGATGTTAACAAAACATGCAGTACGTTTAAAAATTATTGTGAAAACTCTCTAATATAGTTGTCACGATAATGGCGACATAGTAAATTGACCTCTACAAATAAGGAAAATAAATGTGCTCTGTCGAATCCGTCTCTAAACTGGGGGAGAAACAAAACCATACACCGAACAGGTATCGGTTATTTTTAACAAGAGTTACTTGATATCTGATGTTCCCCTATTACGGTCATCTCAACATTTGACTTTTAGTGAAGAACGTCAATGTATTTGATAGCCGATAGCTACCATATCGTGTTACAATTTTGGGTATTTTTAGAAATTGATTAAAATGTAATCAGTATATGGAGCATTTCGCCTGAAACTTTCAAGCGCGACTCGCAAGGGCAAAATTAGTGGAAAACACAAACCAAAAAAATATTTTAAATTCCTTTTTTAAAACATATTTTGTATTTTTTCAAGGTCAAAACATCAAATTTTCAACAATATACACCAATAGAAAGTTGAGAAAAAAATATCAAAACCTTGCATAGAAAAAGACTCTCAGATTAGTCTTAGTACTGAAAACATGAGCTTAAAGCACTGTGATCTAGCCCTAGTCTCTTGCGCTAGGACATGCAGAAATGTTTATATGTAGTTCCAACCAGGCGCGGATCCAAGAGTGGGGGGGGGCGATCGCCCCTCCCCCTCCCCCCCAAGAGCTTTGAGTTCAGGAAAATAGACCCGATTTTGCTCCTTATTCTATAGTTTATTCAAGAACTAGAGAGAGTAATAAATCATTTTTTACCATTTTTTTCTTCGCAAACTACCTGTGTTCTTTAGTCCGGTTTTCTGGTTTTTTCCAGCAAAAATTAAGTTCTCAGAGCAATATCCGGAGTTCAGTTCTTTTAATTTCAGGCAAATCTCGATCTTCATTGATTTTAGTTAGAATTTTGTCGACGGTTGGGATCTGCCTCTCATTGTAAAATGTTTGTACAACTCCTTTTATTGCAGTTTTCATCTCTTCTTCCAACGAGGTTTTTCGTCTGCCTGTGATCGAATGTGGCTTGGAAGTATCAATAATTCCAGTCGTTTTTACTCCTTCATTATTCGGTACATAGTAGATTTGCCAATTCCTGTCATGTTGGAACACATCTCAACAGAGCTTTCAACATTATTATCTAGATATTGATATTTTAAGGCATCATAAACATTCATCGTAATAAGTTTTTCCTTGAGGAAAAAATGCTTGGTTTAACGCTTTTGGAATAAATATAGAGGTGGAAGCCATATCTTTTGGGTATCTCATTAATCTCAAATAATATATAAAAACAAGCACAAACAAGATAAATCACTAAGGACACACTGTAAGGTGTACTTTGCTCACTGACAGAAATTAAATTGAACTATCAGAAATTTTATTGTTGCAGTAAATTTATAAAAGCGTATAATATTTAAATATAATTAGATTTATGGACTCGTCAGTTATCTGCGGCACTGGAGCAGGTACGTTGGGGGTTTCGGTAACAGTTTTATTACTCTCTCTAGTTCTTGAATATAGTATAGGAATGTGTATGCTTGCGATCGTCCCGCCCCCCTCCCAAAAGCTTGGAGTTCAGGAAAATAGAACTGATTCTGTCTTTTATATTAGGAATGTGTTTGCTGCTGGCACTCCCCCCCCCTTTGGCAACTTATTTTTCTTGCATTAACCTCCCCCCAAGAGCTGTGAGTTCAGGGAAATAGACTCGATTCTGACTCTTACACTAGGAATGTGTATGCAGCTGGCATCCCCCTCCGCTCCTGGAGCTTCAAATTCTGCAAAATAGAACCGACCCTGTCTTTTACACTTTAAATGGGAATGTTTCCGGTTTCTACCCCCACCCCCCGTCAAGAACTTGTTTTCGCTTGCCATACTGTACTTTTGTGATAAAACCGCCCTCCCCCCCAAAGAGAGAGGCTGGATCCGCCCCTAGTTCTAACAGTTGTAAATAATTTCTTCCAAAAAATGAGTTGTCATTAAGTATATTGTGAGTTTTATGTGAAAATTTATGAGAAATTAACACGTTTTCCAAGAAATTAATAGTATTTTCTTTATATATTCAAGATGCTAAGAATAATTCGAAAGTTGTCGTACCTGATATATTTAAGATTCGTATATAATAGCCTCATTTCAAAATAAATTAACTCGTGAACACAAAAAATACCGGGCATCATTATTTAATTCCTCTTATTGATTTATTTTCCACAACACATTGTTTTAAGAAAACCCAGACGAAAATTAAAGTGGCAGAGATTAAATTCTTTGACCCTTGGTACATTAATGTTGTGAAAAGGGCATTAAGTGCCCAGATGATGTAACATAATTTGCTTTCGGAGCTTTTAACCTTAAATAAATAGGGTGTTTTGTTTTTGCAATGTGTCAACATTTAAAAAGGGGCCTAATCTGACCCGTCGACTATTTTTAAGCTCGAGAGAGTTCGGAAAGCTATTTACCGTCAAAATAAATACTTCAGAGTCTTTTTTGTACCTCTGATAAAGCAATAACAGGGGCGTATCCAGATTTCATTTTAAAAAAAATTTTCCAGTTCAAATAATTATATATATATATATATATATATATATATATATATATATATATATATATATATATATATATATATATATGACATTCGCTGTCAACGGGAGACCCTTCCTACCCAAAACTGATCAAGGTATTTTAGGAACGGACATGATGGCGAAATAATATGCTGGCTGCAAGTCTACGACCTTACCTTAAGATTTTTATCAAGCAAACGTTAACTCAAATCATCACAAAAGAACAAATAAAGCCTTTTTTTGTGAATTTTTGATTGCTAAACATTAAGCTAGCATTTTTTAGGACGGGAAATGCTCCGTGTTACCCCTAATCTCGAAAAAGCTCCCAAAAAACAGTTTCTCGTGTCTTACGGTTACCAAGTCATCACAGATTAACAAGAAAAGTCTGTTTTTGTGTATTTTCAATCGCTGAACATGAATCCAACATTACTTTCGATGGAAAAGGCTACATGTTGTCCCTAACCTCAAAAAAGGTCTCTAGGAGCACTTTTTTGTGCCTCACATTCAAACGAGTCATCAGAAAACTTCGAAAAAAGCTTACGCGTTAAAATAAGAGGGTATATATATACGCCACCCGGCGGGAGGTCGGAGAAGCCGCGTTCAGTATTTGCATGCTTTCTTCCAATCTGTCCTTTGCACAGCCAGGTGCATGTCGGTACCCTGATGAGTCTAGTAGAGACGAAACATGTACCTCTGCCGTATCACTGTGGCGGGGAGGGTAAGTTTTGACTTTCTTCTCGGTATGGTGGTACAGGTAGGCCATCATCTCGATGATGGTGGAATAGGATGAATTGCTTTTTATAACAATTTATTCTAACTGTGCAACCTCTAACACAGAAAGGATATGATGAAGAGAAGTTTGCATTTACTGTTCGCATTTTACTTCATTCATACGCGGAGCTGCATATAGTTGTATGTTTGCTGAATGTGATTACAGCACTACAACAGCATAATGTGGATATATCCACTGCTATTGCATCTCACACGGAGGAATCCGTGAAATCCGCATAAACATATATATATATATATATATATATATATATATATATATATATATATATATATATATATATATATATTCAGGAAAGAATATCGGGTAGCGATCCATAAATAAAATAATACTATTTTGCCTTTCCTACTCAATATTTCGACATTTCATGTCTTTATCAGGAGTTAAACTACAAAGAAATTGGCAAATTAACAAACTGAAACAAACAAAATAAATGACCTTAATTTACAGAATATAGTTTCTCTTGAACAGTCGAACCTAGTACGCTCAAGATGACAATCATAATAAATATAAAATCTCAATAAAAGAACATGGTTAAAAATGCCAATCTTTTCATAAAAGTTAAAGACGGAACATCTCTGTTATACAATAACAATATTCTCTATGAAATATATTGTTTGGGATGACAAGGCTGTTACATTGGACAAATCACACAATGGCTAAAACAACGTATAACACAACATAAAAGCCACTGTATCAGTACAAACTCGTGTGCCGTTGTGGAACATCACTTAATACCGGGACATAATTTTGATTATAAAAATTCTAGAGCACCAAAAATAATTATAAGAGCAGACTATTCCTCGAAATGAGTCATATTAATAAACAGAATAATGCCATCAATTACAAATCAGAATAAGCAATATTTACTGCAATATTTTTAATTTGAGTTTTTGTATAATAAAAGTCACTGAGTGTATGTACTTATACGTGTAGTGTAGTGTATCTTTTAAATAGTGATTGTTCTTTTAAGTAAGAGGAAAAATTGTTCCTTTTTTGACGTTCTCTTATTGAGATTTTATATTTATTATTATTGCCATATTGAGCATTTGACTCTCCAAGAGAAACTCTAATCTGTAAGTTAAGGTAATTTATTTTGTTTGTTTCAGTTTGTTATTTTGCCCATTTCTTTGTATTATTTTTTACTTTTACTCCTGATGAAGACATGAGTATATATATAGAAATATTGAGAAGTAAAAAAGAGTATTTCATTCACAGACCGCATATTCGATATTCCTTCCTTAGTTCTATATATATATATATATATATATATATATATATATATATATATATATATATATATATATATATATATATATATATATATATATATATATCAGCATTTTCCAAACCTCAGTTGAAAGAATGTATATTATTTGTTTTATTAAGGTTATACGTACTGTACAGATTTTTAAATTTCTAATATTATAATTGGAATTGAAATAATCTAGTTTAAAGGTCGTGAGCAATTTATTGCAGCACTCTATAAATAAATTTTCACAATCACTTCCTGGTATTAACACCCAAAATCCGTCCCTGATTAAAAATTTTCTTTGTTTATTCAGCTCCGCGGGAGAGTTGATATTTTTGGAACTATTACGACTAATAGCGGGGGCCATTATAAATGCGAATATAAGTCGAAAGGTTTTTTTGGTTTTATTTTTATTTCCTAGAAATCCCAGAAGCTCATCTCACCGAGCATTACGTGGAGTAAAGTGGGTTATATTCGCTGTTTTATTCTTTCTTTCTCTTTTCCTCATTTAGTGTATGTGCTTCGTCGTCGACATGGCTTTTTTATTTCCATTTTGCAATCAAGTAATAGAACAGATTGGAACAACTTGCGCGGATAAATTGAATGCCATTTTAACTTAAAGGCGTTTTTAAAAATCGATTTTTAAAAGTAGATTCAGTAAAATATATTTTTAACACACTGTTTTAAAGGCGTTAGAAAAGGCATCTTCAAGGTTAAGTCATTTTAAGACATTGTCAATTAATAGTAGTGAGTTATGTACAGTGTGTCCGGATTTCGTTGTTTTTACCGGGTAGCGCGGTTTTCGCGAATTGCGTAAAACGAAAGTTGCCGCAAAAAGAATTTAACAGCACTCTTAGTTGTATTTTCGACAAGGTACTCCTCAGAATATCGAAATTTGGGCGTTTTGATCAAATCTTGTGTCAAGAAATTGAATTAGGAAATCTCCGAAAACCAGTAAAATACCACATTTAATAATTTTCTTCAGAAAATTAGTTGTCAGTAACCAAGTTTATATGTCGTTCCACAAATAACTACTTCACTGATTCGAGATATTATCTTCTGTGTATCTCCTGTACAGGGTGAGTGAACGATTGGATGAAGTAGGTTTGTGCCTTTTCGGTGAAATTAACAAAGAAACTATATTTATTGTTTGATACAGTTTATTTTTACGCAGATTTTAAAAATATTTAGGACTCTACAGGGTGAGCCAAAAAACTAGGACAGCATAAAGTTGTATTTTTTTAAATAAAACACCCTATATACGAATCATATTTTCGATTTAGCTTATAATTCTAAATCTTTTTTTATTAAGGGTTTACTATAACAAAACTTTATAGTTTCTGAGATAATTAAGTTTAAAGAAAAAACGTCACATTTTCAAGCATCAATTCAATCCTAAATAACGTTTTCAATTTTGTGACAAATATATTCAAATTTGGAATTTAGCAAGGCCAAGGACAAGTTAATATAATTTTTACCTAATATTTGCAATAAAAGCTACAGGGTGTTGAACACATCGCCTCAAATTTGAACAAGTTTAAATGAATAAATATCTTTTTTTTTAAATGGTACACCCTGTATATTTTCATGTTATTTAATAGAGTAATAAAAACCCTAAAAGTTTTGTTCAATATATCCTATACTTATTTATAATAGTTTTTGAGATATTTCAGTTTTTCTTATTTTCCATACTTTTTTACAGAAATAGTCTTCATTATCATAGTAGCCATGTAAAATAATAAAAAGAAACTACAGAGACAAACAGAATGTGGTTAAATATGATGAAATACATTATTCGTTATATTACAACGGCAATAGTTTAATTAAACATAATGTGAAAAAATTAACACAACAATAATGACAAGGCAAATACATATTTACTTTTATACTAAATTGAAACAAAAAAATTACCTATTAAATACTGAGATTAATTATTTCTTTTTAATAAGTGTTCGAATAAACGACCCTCTTGTGCAATGCACAAATTTAGTCTTTTTTGCAGATTTTCTCGGACCCTGGACAAAATTAGTGGCGTTATTGTTCTACAGGTATCCCTAATCCTGTTTCGCATATCTTCCACTGTTGTTGGTGGATTAACATACACCTTATTTTTAATATAACCCCATAGGAAGAAATCTAATGGGGTGATGTCGCAAGACCTTGGTGGCCACTCAATGAAACCCCCACGTCCAATCTATTTTTGCGGATATCGTTGGTCCAAAAACGCACGTCCCTATCGAGACCTTGAAGCAGTTGGGGTAGTTCTTCTTGTAGAAAGTTCAGGTAACTATGGCCATTTAGTGGTTCATTAAAAAAGTGGGGTCCAATAATTCGATTATGATGAATACCACACCAAACATTTAATGACCAGTGGTTTTGATGTTGCACCTCTCTAATCCAAAATGGGTTTTCTGTGGCATAATAATGCATGTTGGGTCTATTTACGGCACCGTTACTTCTAAAAGTAGCTTCATCACTAAACATTACCTTGCATAATAAATTTGGATTTAATTGAATCTCCGCATTTATTGTACGACAAAAGTTTACACGACTTTCAAAATCCTATCCATGCAATTCTTGGTGTAATTCCATGTGACATGGATGATACCTATATTTCTTGGTAGTACGATTAGCGGTGGATTGTGATGTTTCACATAATGCTGTTAACTGACGGCTAGCAATATAAGGATTTTCTTGAACATTTAACAATACTTGTAGTTCTTTTTCTTCATTAGTTACTGGTTTGTTGACCACTTGACGTTTTGGATAATCAACAGTACCAGAAGAATCAAATCTTTGCATTAAGTTTTGAAAAGTATGGGTATTAGGCTGGCGTCGATCAGGATACTTCATTTTGTAAATTCTTTGAGCAAGAAGGCACTTTTTATGAGCCTCTCCTATTGTATAAATCATATCTATTAACTCATTCTTTGGAAAATTCATTTTACAATATAAGATGAATGCAAAAAAAAAACCAAACTACACTACATAAAAACCAAAAGAAGCGATTGCGGTTATAAATTTGACACACAGAAAAATGTTCTTTTACATTGTTTTTGCCATGGCTACTATGATAATGAAAACTATTTCTGTAAAAAAGTATGGAAAATAAGAAAAACTGAAATATCTCAAAAACTATTATAAATAAGTATAGGATATACTGAACAAAACTTTTAGGGTTTTTATTACTCTATTAAATAACATGAAAATATACAGGGTGTACCATTTAAAAAAAAAGATATTTATTCATTTAAACTTGTTCAAATTTGAGCCGATGTGTTCAACACCCTGTAGCTTTTATTGCAAATATTAGGTAAAAATTATGTTAACTTGTCCTTGGCCTTGTTAAATTCCAAATTTGAATATATTTGTCACAAAATTGAAAACGTTATTTAGGATTGAATTGATGCTTGAAAATGTGACTTTTTTTCTTTAAACTTAATTATCTCGGAAACTATAAAGTTTTGTTATAGTAAACCCTTAATAAAAAAGATTTAAAATTATAAGCTAAATCGGAAATACGATTCGTATATAGGGTGTTCTATTTAAAAAAATACAACTTTATGCTGTCCTAGTTCTTTGGCTCACCCTGTAGAGTCCTAAATATTTTTAAAATCTGCGTAAAAATAAACTGTATCAAACAATAAATATAGTTTCTTTGTTAATTTCACCGAAAAGCACAAACCTACTTCATCCAATCGTTGACTCACCCTGTACATATCTAGAAATTTGTAAGCAGTCTTCGAAGGTTGATTTGGCTATCCATCCCTTTATAGAAAATATTTTTATGTCAAAAATACCATTTTTCAAAAGCTAAATAATTTTTAAATCAAAAACTATGCGACGGAAATATATTTTATTTTGCCAAAAAACAATTTTTCAAATTACTAATCATTTTTTTTTGTTTATAACAAATTATTTGCCTATTTTATGAGAATCCATTCTCGATACTCGTGATCGGGGATTATATAAAAACATTTAGTCGGGTCATACTAAACTATTTTCATTACACTTTGTATAGTAAAATGTCTGACTGCTTCGTGTCCTTGAAAATATATTTAAGCCAACCATTCAGTAAAAAAACTTTCATGAAACGTTAAAATTAATAAAAAAAAAGTCGAGTTTACATGTTGAAAATAACGGTCCAAAAAATATCTGTTATGTATGGTTTCTAGGAAACAAAACAAACGGTGTATAAATCAGCCCGTGCTAGCCTCAGGTGGCAGACTGTTTACGCCAGTTTGGCCCCATTTCCTTCGTGTCACTGTCACTTCCAATTCAACTGGATTTATTAAATAGACTGTTCAAATGCCAATTAACTGCTAATACACCCTAATAGAAATAGTTAATTATTTTTTATACTCTTGTATTTCGATAATATTCCCTCTTATTTCCGTCATTTCGTTTATTTCTATATTTAATTGGGGAAATCTGATATGGCGCATTTTTGAGGGATCGTATTCTGTGACATTGGAACGGCTGTTCCCTGTCATAATTATATCGTTTACCTTTTTGGTCAAAACGGGGAATTATTAGTTTTCCTTTGTTTAGTTGTATAGGGGTCATTTTATATTAATAAGGATTATATTTATATGGGGATGGAGGGAAACGCGAGTATCCAGAGAATTTATAGAGGCACACAACACAATATCTTTTCAATAACAATCTTTGTCAACTTTTTGCACACGATTTTTTTACTATAAAAAAATTAAAGCAAAAAAAACAAACGAAATAGCAAAGAAAGCTCTCATTTTCTGCAATAACACATATGTATTTGTTTGAAGGTCATAGACAATGATGTTTCTTGCGAAGTAGTATGTGTTGGACTTCCATTGTCTTTATTTTTGTTGAATATCACTACGTTTCGGCTAGTAGTTATGTCTAGCCGTTTTCAAGTGAAACTAAATAAATCCCTTAGCGACATGACTATTTATACTAAAAGTAAATGCAGTAGAGTATAACTGAGATGGGTGCAGTCATGCCTGCTATGGCAAAATCATATTTTTTTTATGCTGCATTTAGTTTTAGTTTATAATTACTGAGAAGTGGTTTCCACACTTCTCTTATATCTAAAGATGGTTTACTGAAACAACTCGGGTTCTGATGTATAACGGCGGCTTCTTTGAATTTTAGTTTTCTCCAATGTTGTTCTCGGTGTAGTATTTTAGCTTCAGACCATTTTATGTGGTGTCCATGAGTCCAGGCATGATTGGCGGCATCAGATTTTTCTGTTTCTCCTCGAGATGAGCATTTTTGGTGTTCTTTGATCCTTACGTCAAGAGGTCTCTTTGTTTCGCCAATGTAGGAATTGCCACATTCACATGGTATCTGATATACCCAGTTCTTCATGTCTCTTTGAGTTGTTGGTTTGACCCTAGTGAGCTGACTTCTCAGAGAGTTATTTGAATTGAAAACAACGTTGATTTTATATCGTTTTCCTATCCTCCTAACTTTTTCTGAAATGTCTTAACGTAAGGGATGTTCAATACTGGTTTTCGTTCTTCATTCGTTGTCGATATTGTCCTATTTCTGCGTTGTTCGAGAAATTTATCCACTAAATATACTGGGTATCCGTTGGCTGTCAGATCATTTTTAATACAATCTATCTCTTTCATCAAGTTCTCGTTGGAGTTGCAGAGAGTTAAGGCTCTATCTACGAGATTTTTTATAATTCCTTGTTTGGTATTGTTGGAGTGATTAGATGAATAATTAAGGTATTGTCCTGTGTGCGTGGCTTTTCTGTAAACCGAAGTTCGAATTTGTCTACCATTTCTTTCAACCAAGACATCTAAGAATAGTAATTTATTTTCTACTTCTTTCTCCATGGTGAGTTTAATAGTTGGTCTGATATTGTTGAGATGAAAAAGGAAGTTTCGAAGTTCTTCGTCGTTTCCACACCAAATAATAAATGTATCGTCTACGTATCTGAGCCATAACTTTGGTTTCTTAGTTGTGGATTCAATTGCAAACATCTCGAACCATTCCATGAAAATATTTGCGACCACCGGTGAGAGTGAAGATCCCATCGGTAGTACATCATCCTGGATGTAGAATTTTTTCTTCTCTTGAAAATAAAAATTAGTCAAACAACTTTCCAACAAGTCCATAATGGCGTGCGGTGGTAAAGATGTTCTTTCTGCTAAGGTCTACTGCATTTACTTTTAGTATAAATAGTCATGTAGCTAAGGGATTTATTTAGTTTCACTTGAAAACGGCTAGAGATAACTACTAGCCGAAACGTCGCGATATTCAACAAAAATAAAGACAATGGAAGTCCAACAGGTATCTACTACTAACACATATGTATTTTCAAGAAAAAAAACAAATGACCTGATTCGAGGATAGCCGTATATCGCTAGTTTAGCGAATTCAATCGTAGCTGTCGTTCGCTCACGGAAGAGGGGCGTGAAGGTCGTCTAAAATCGGTTGTAGTGCAGTATCGATGCTGTTCGTGAACTGATAATGTAAGATTGTCATGTGCATATTCCTGGGCAATGAAACCATTTTGTTTTTTATTTGTTATTCCCGAAATATAAACAGCTACTGCAGTACATCCAAAAACCATTAAAAGAACTTGGTTTTAAGTTATTAAAACCCTATTTTAAAGGAACAAGTATTCAGTATTCTAATCTCGCATAATAAAGTTCTCGTAAGAAGTAAATGTAAAAGATAGATTTGATGATAATGACTCAGCAACTTAACAATTTATATTTCTTTGTCATTCTTCAGCAAAGAAACAATTGGGTAATAGCCTAACAGCGAATGGTGAAAAACAATACCTAAATCGACTAATGTACTTTAGAGTTGTATTTACCACGTATACATTAAAGTTGGAGTGTTAACTCGGTAATGAACAATGCTAGTTTGAATTCACATTCCGCTCTGCTGAGCAGTATTAATCAACAGCGCCGGGGCGCCGCCGTGCGGCTGCTTTTAAACGGCAGCGTCGGTGTCTTCGCTGTATGTAATATCTATGTAATGACCGACGACGCCGAAAGGGTTACATGACAAACAACATAGGGGCGGAAGTAAAAATAACCTTCAATATGCAAATTCATACGCAGTTATTCACCCATTTACACACCCTAGATCCACGAAAGCATCCTTTTGAGTTATGAACCGCATCAGTTTTCTTTCATTTGTACGTACTTGTAAATTTTCGTCGGAAAATTAATGTAGAAAATATTTAAATTTGTTGCGAATCGTTAGTTTGGCGAGTAAATAATTCTCTAACGAGAATTTCTGAAATTTTTATTAATTTGAGAATTGGGAGTATATTACAGATAATGATTAAAAAAAAAAAGAAACAGTGGCTGGCAAAGTTCTCGTAGAAAGCCGCTACAGATGCAGCTTCAAATAACACAAGGTATCTTTATAACACGCACATACAGGGTGTCTGATGACGAAATGTCGCGATCAATATCTCAAAAAATAGAATTTTTAAAATTTGATAGTTCTAAAGTCGATGAGACCAATTCGACTAAAATATTTTCAAGATGGTGGCACTTCCAGTTTAACCGGAAGTTGATGCCTTCTTGCTTATTTTAAACGAAATACCCCATATATAATCTATTATGCTATTAATGATTTTAAATAGATAAAGTAAATCACTGTATTCTCAGCGATGTTCAAGAGGCTTCAAATTTAATTCGAATAGTAAATGAGGGTAATTAATATTTTCTTTAGGAATACCTAATTTATAAGCTACGAATCTTAAAAAAGCTCTTCTGCACCTTTTCTAGCTCCAATTTGTGTACGTTGTAGAAAGGTGACCATATTGGTGAGGCATAATTCAATACAGAACGCACAACACTATAATAAACATTTTTAAGACAAATTATATCATTGAAGTCAGATAGATTCCGTGTAACAAACCCCACTAATTTCATTCTCTTATTTGTGATATTATGTATATGCTGTTTAAAAGTTAACTGACTATCCAATATTACTCTAACATCAGATATAGAATCGATCAATTCCACAGACATACCGTCAATCTTATAATCCTACTCGATTAAAGTGTTCTTTCTACACCGTCTTGCACTTTCCGATGTTAAGGTACAACCTGTTTGTAGTGCACCATACACTAAATGCATCCAAATCAGACTAATGCACTTAAAAAATTTTAAATCATCAGCGAAAAGCAGTGCCGTTCCATGCGAAAAAGACTTGACGGCATTATTCAAAAACAAGTTGAACAAATGAGGGGCCAGATGCACTCCCTGAAGAACCCCAGATTGTACCCTAATTTCTCGCGACGAGTAGTTCTTATATCGTACAATAGATTTCAGTTTAATTAAAACACAAGTATGATTCACTGTGTCAAACGCCTTGGAAAAATCAGTATATATAACATCAACTTGGCAACGATCCTCCAAAGCACATAACAAAAAGTCAACATAAATCAAAAGATAATAATAACTTGAAAAAATCGTTAAAAGTCAATTTTTTGAACATAAACCCTCTATTTTAATAATGTTATCTCATTTAGCATCAAAAATAAAGGTGACTTTAAATAAGATTGTCTGTTTGAAAAATTTGTAGTTTTTGTAATACTGGCAATTTAACATTTTTGTATTGTCAAATCGCTATAGGGCTTTTAAGTTTTGTTATTAGTTGGCCATGACGGCGAAACGAGATGAATGAAAACAACAGAGCACTACAGAAATAACACTACTTCTTGTCATTTGACAATTATTAATAAAAATCATACCGGAGCCATAAAATTATACGCAGCAAATGTCTGGCATATTCTCGATAAAACTTTGTTACATTTCCCATAGATAATAAACAAATTTAAATAATCTACATTCGTAAGAAATGTTTTATTGATTTAGTGATATAAGCGCAATGAATACCTGAGTACTACATGCAGTTGGTCCAGACTGAGAATACTCGTGCATTATCAATAATATTCATCTGATCTAAATTAAAATGAATTAGTCAATACAACGTTTATATTCATAAATTAAGACGTGCCTATTGCACCAATGAACGGAACTATATTGTATATTGAAAATTCCGTTATATTTTCGGATTCGGTATAAGGAAAAGGGAAAAATTGCAACATCGGTTTAGGTAAGTGAAAATATTAGCGAAATATTAATAAACAGATTTATTGAAAAGACAAAAAATGTTCACAGAATGCAAAGAGGCGTAATTGGGACTCCTTTCTTAACCGAAAAGGACATTAAATATAACACAACAAGCATTTTTTTACAATGGTCCAAACTACTAAAAGTTTTTTTCTAATTTTTCCTATAGCTTCTTTGAACGCAATATTTTAAAAAATACATTTTTTAGGTTAAAAAACGACAGCAATAATAATCATAAAAATTCAAAAAAGGTTTTGGAAAAGACTCTAAAATAAGGCAATAACATATCAGATCAAGAATAAGCAATAAAAAATACACATTTCACAGGTTTAAAAACTCATTATTATTAAAATCTGGATTCTATAAAAAAAGTGAAAGAGAATGTCATAATAATGATCTTGCATCTTTGTTGAATTTATAATATGCATAAGTATATCACTGTCTTGAAAGAGATAAAGAAAGGGAATGTCATAAGATTTGCTTACAGAATCGGGCTGCAGGTACTTTTTGAAGTAAACATTTTAACGTAGTAGTAGTTTTTTTTATAAATTATAATAAAAATGATGACGATTCAAGTAAAAATACGCCCAAACGAACATTTTAGTTTAACCGTTAAACCATAAAGAAAAGAAGAAACAGATTAAATATTTTATTCCAAAAACAGGGGTATTAAAATCGACTGTCTCGAATGAAACAAATTGTCACCTAAATTGTAATGTGCTTCTTTGTTTGGCTGGGAATTTTTAATTTTTAGTTGGCACCAGCTCAACGGCGGCATTAGTAGTCGAAGTGTCGAGAAATTAAAAGAAATTAGACCAAAGTTACGACAGTAGGGTGCCGCAATATTGCCTAAACTTGCCTCGGTAAAATCTTCCACATAATGTAGGTTTGTAATTAGAACAGTGACGGCCCATTTAATATTTTTAAATGCTGTCTTTAATCTCTTTAAGCCGTACCCAGTGGGGTATAAACGAAACCTCAGAGTCCTCTGTCTGTTTGCAAATATAAATTTGTAGAGAAGGAAAATTATCTTACCGCAATAATTGAAAAGTGATATTTTTGTCCTTCCTAAGGTAAAAGTTTTTGTAATCAAAAAAAATAAATAAACATCTAGCTGTCATACTGAAAGCATTATATACCTATATACAGGAGTGAGAATCTGGCCTAATTTATCTTAGTCCTAAAGTTAATAGTTTCTGAACTACAGGGTGTTTCTAAATATTTACATATTTACATTATTTTACAGATCTTTTAGAGACAGAGGCACCCTGTATATCATCGTACTCAATTTTACATATTTAAAAAGACAAATAAGTACAAGAACATAGTAGATCCTGTCTATATATGGGTGTTAGAAAACAATTTTAGCAAGCTAAACAAACGTTGTCATTTCTGTAAACGTCATTAGTAAAAAGCACTCAACGGTTCAGGTTTTTAAGTGCAGTAAGTAAACTAGTAAATTAAATGAGTTTTCTGTTTGAAGAGCGAACACAACAAAATAATATGCATAAAGGAACAGTTGAAAAGTTAATTGTACCGAAGAGTATCTCTTGAAATAATCCGTGTCGGTCTAGCCTTCCGGCGTCGGTTAATAACTTTTTGCGACAATCCATGTCACTAAAAAGACCATAGAAACAGTTGAGAATCAGTCGGAGTCCTGGCACACTCGATTCTGGCGACACCGACTGGGCTAAACAACAGAAAACAGGAGAGGAAACACGTGATCCGCATTGTCCCACGACGTGTACGTCCCACCGGGACCAATATCAATAAAGTTATTGAAATACTTTTTAGAAGCCTAACAAGGGGAAAATATAAAGTAAAAAATCCTATTTGTATATCTGTAGACTTAAAGGCAGCCTTAAATCGCCCCTTGTCAATTCGGTCTTCTTCGAAGTCCTGACCAATATAGCCACCCTTCAAGAGGAAATGGAATATTGGATTAATTTCGTATCAAATCTTTTTTCTTTTTATGGAAAAGGTAAACACGAACCAATTCAATTTATTGGATATCACAAACACTAATGTTATTTGATGTTTCGTGAGCTTTTTACTTTAAATCTGGTAAATAAATTGGCTATTTTGACAGGATTTTATTAAACATAAAATTCATATATATATATATATATATATATATATATATATATATATATATATATATATATATATATATATATATATATATATATATATATATATATATATATATATATATATATATATATATATATATATATATATATATATATATTTAGGTTTTTCATTTAACAACAAATCCAAACCAATTTGACGTTTCGCCCTTAATTTAAGGCATCTTCAAAAATGTTTGTCTTTTTATTTATTTATCTTCCTAAAAATATTTTTTATATAATTAAAAACATTCATACATTCCAGATTCTTTAACCATAGATTATATCATTTTTGATTTTGTCTTTTCTTGTTTTTAAGTTCTTCATTTAACAAAAAATCCAAACCAATTTGACGTTTTGCCCTTTATTTAAGGCATCTTCAAAAATGTTTGTATTATAATTTATTTATCTTCCTAAAAATATTTTTATATAATTAAAAATATCCATACAAAAACATATTTACAATTTTAAAAAATAAACAAACACTTCAAACCCTATTCAAATTTTTAAAAAAGTATTTTATTTTCCCATTATACACCTTGATATTTTGTTTATCATGGAATGCGAGTGTGTTTGATTTCTTATATTTTACAATGCACCAAAAAAATGGAAAGAACTCCTACATTTAATTTTATGTTTAAGAGAATATTCAATTTTTAATGTTTATTAACAGGATCAAATACTTAATATTTTTGTTTAAATTAGGCTGGTATAAATGGGGCTCAAAATTCCTATATCCGTTCTGTCGTTAACAGTATTTTTATCTTTATTAATTTCTATCATTTCTTTTACCTGCAATTTTTGGTAATTCGTATCTTTGTTTCTAATTATATTACTGGTATAATCGAAGGTATGTCTTTCGTCCTGTGTGTATTTATTTAACGCTGTTGAGGCGTTTTTCGTATATTTATGGCCATTCAATCTGTTCTTTAGTAATTGGCTTGTTATGCCAATATATATATATATATATATATATATATATATATATATATATATATATATATATATATGTATATATGTATATATATATATATATATATATATATATATATATATATATATATATTTGTGCAAGGGATCGAATATGCTACATTTGATTTATTCATCAGAGGAGTTTTACTTTTTAAATAAGTAAATAGTGTATTTAATTTATTATGAGACCTGTGGCATACAATAATATCATGCTTTTTTAAAATGTGTTTTATTTTTTCTGGCAGCTCACTATTGTAAGGTAATGCTACTTATTTTTGCTGTTTGTGTTCTATGTCTCTTGTAATTAGGTTATTACAAAATTTATATGTTCGTTTATTAATTATTTCGGTGATAGTCTTTTCATTGTCACGCTCGATACAGAAAATAACAATAAAATGAATTTTGAAGATATGACACTAATGCACAGAAAAAAGAAAATTTTAACTGAATGGTACACCAAACCAACTTGGTCAGGTAGATATCTAAACTGTTTCTCTAATCACTAAAAAACTCAAAAAAATAGTGTTATAATCGGTCTGTCTGATCGTGCCATCTCTCTAACGTCTCCAGAATTCCGACCAAGAATACTGCAAAAAGTGAAAAAGACACTAATAAATAATAATTTCAATTAAAAGACTCCGAAATAATTAATAAACGAACATATAAATTTTATAATAACCTAATAACAAGAAACATAGAACATAAATAGCAAAAATATGTAGCATAGTACAAGACAGGCGCGGATCCAAGCAACTCAACCTTTTACTTGAGAGAGATATTTCTTTCTCCAACGGACATTTTCCGGATGATCTATAAGAACAGATTTCCTATCTAGTTTTTCCCAGCAAGAATTAAGTTCTCTGAGCAAATCCCAGAGCTCAGTTCTTTTAATTTCAGGTAAATGCCGATCTTCATTGATTTTAGTTAGAATCTGGTCGACGGTTGGGATCTGCTTCTCATAATAAAACGTATCTACAAATCCTTTTATTGCAGTTTACATCTCTTCTTCCAACGATCGAATGTAGCTTGGGAGTACTAACAATTCCAGTCTTTTTTTCTCTTTCAGTATTTTTTACATAGTAGATTTTCCAACTCCTCTCATGTTGGAACACATCTCAACAGAGTCTTTAACCTTATTATCTAGATATTGATATCTGAAGGCATCATACACATTTATCGTAATAAGTTTTTCGTTGAGGAAAAAATGCCCTGGTTTAGCAAATTTGGAATAAATATAGATGTGAAAGCCATGTCTTTTGGATATCTCACTAATCCCAAATAATAAATAAAAACAAGCACAAACAAGATAAATCACTAAGGACACACTGTAACGTGTACTTTGCTCACTGATAGAAATTAAATTGAACTATCAGAAATTTTATTGTTGCAGTAAATTTATAAAAGCTTATAATATTTAAATATAATTAGATTTGCGGTAGTCCTTAGTTACCGGCGGCACTGGAGCAGGTAGGTTTGAGATTTGGGTAACAGGTTCATTACTCTCTCTAGTTCCTGAATAGAGTATAGTAATGTGTATGCTTGCGATCGTCCCTCCCCTTCCCAAGAGCTTTGAGTTCATGAAAATAGAACCGATTCTGCGTTTTATATTAGGAATGTGTATGCTGCTGGTACTCCCCCCCCCCTCGTTGACAACTTGTTCTTATACGAGGAATGAGTATGCTGCTCGCATCCTTCCCCCTGTCGGTAACTTGTTTTTTCTTGTGATCGCCCCCCCCCTCTCCAAGAGCTTCAAATTCAGAAAAATAGACCCGACCCAGCCTTTTACACTAGAAATGGGAATGTTGCTAGTGCCCCCCCTCCCCGTCGACAGCTTGCTGTCGCTTGCCATACGGTACTTTTGTGATATCACCGCCCCTCCCCCAAAGGGAGAAGCTGGATCCACCCCTGGTACAGGATGGCAAAATCGAAAAAAAAACAAATTATTTACTATAATATTTTGCTCTGATTGATATTTATGGAGGAAGGATAAGAAATCGTCTATTTCCAATATTTTTCAGTTAATAATTTTTCACGCTTTCACGCAATTATCATTCCGAAGTGATTTATCCAAAAAGTAAAATTGCTTCCCGCTACATTAAATTGAGGTTACGTTTGGACCTAATTCGACTGAGTAAATTCAATAGGACAGCTCACTTTTAACGTCATACAATTAAATTAAACCAAAAAGCTCACTTTAAAAATTTCACAATGACTAAATAAAAATTTTAAATAAACAATTAAAAAATTTTAATGTTACAACTCGATAGTGACAACATTGATGATGATATCCAAAAATCGAAACGTAGCATTCAAATAGAATCATGCTGTGGAATTTATATTAAAAATACAGCTGGGAAACATTTTTCAAAAATTAATAATTGTGTATGTTAAGAGCCTTTTTATCTTGATTTCTTTGGTTATAATTCTGTATTTTTGCGGATCCCAAAACCCATGAATGATCATTGTATTTAAAAACGATATAAAAACAAAGAACTCTATCCGGTATAAACTTCTCAACCATTTGGTCATCATTTTATCGGAATTCAAGACAAAGAAACGGGAAACCACGATCGCCACTTATTTCATTCGAAGAAAACCGCAAAACCTAATAATAATTACTACCCCTTACCAGAATTTATAGACATAACACTTGCACGAAGCTAATTAAATTGTATGTTCTGTTATGTAGCCGCCGTGCCGCGAAATAAGAACACAAGGGTGCCATTTTCGGGGTGAGAGAGCATTGAACGTAACGTTAACCTTTGACGTTCGGGTCGCTCCGGGGTCAGACGGGACAACGGCGACATGAAATTGTATTATACAGTGTCTAGGGCAACATTTTACGCTTTCTTCTAGGTCACTTACACCAGATTCCTCCTTTTTCGTGTTTAATGAAAATTCACCTTTGGTCTTTAAATAATATATTACGTACACGCCATTCTTGATAAGGTTCAAGGTTATTTAAGAAGTTAATGATTGTTCAAGCTAAGCGGTTGTTAGATAATTGAGCACTTTGGTTTAATTACGTTTACAAGGCACTTTTGGGAGCAGATTCACAACCGGGTTCGCTAAAAAGAAGTTTTAAACCGGATCTTATTGTCATGAATCCTCTAATTCGATGCCAATTTTAATGTTGATATAAATCGTATAATAAAGATTCCTTCCTAACTGTGACATATCATAGCCGTTCTTTTTTTCGGTTCCCCACCAAAATTCACATTTGTTTTTAATGTTTGGAAAATCATTAAGGAAATATTGGCATTTCCAACACTCAAGGCATAAATCACTCCGTGCCGTGCATTGACAATCAGTTGCTTGATATCAATGAAATCCATTAGGCATATTCATAATGAGTGACAAAAGAGACCCTAAAATGACATGCTGCCACAGCAAAATATGTGAAATAGTCTGTATCTTTCGTACAGAGTGGGAGAAAAAGTATGATCAAGAAAAATGTCGATGATCTTCCTAATTTTGTACAATTATCAGATTCGTCTTATTTAATGCAAACTAATTTGGAAGAAATTAACAATACCTTTATAGAAATTAAGAATAAAAATGTAGCGGGATGGGATGGCATCTTAATTAAAATTTTACTGCAGAGTCTGCCTTTAATTCTTGGGTTGATTCAAGAAATAATTTCTTTTTCGGTGGTACCTTTCCCGACGCATTAACTATGTCATTTATTATTCCTATACCGAAAAATGAAAATATTCCTCTAATTTTAGACCCATAACTTTGATATCCACCCTTTCCAATATAACAGAAAAAGCAGTGAAAATAAAACTGTATCGTTCCTAAATTGCAAGAATATTTTAAATATATTAGTTTAGTTTTCGGAGTGATGAGGAATGATGCTGTTTTCTCGTTTTTAGAGAAACTCGGCCTTAAGCTTAAAGAGGAAAATGTGGCTGCGGCAGTTGTTTATGATCTATCAAAAGCCTTTGACAGTGTGGATCATAGGATACTATTGCATAGCTTGAACTTGCGTGCGATCGCTCCATAATGTGCCATCCCCAGATCCCAGATTTTACTTTGGAATAATTTCCTTAGATAACTAATTGGCTATCGTGGTGACTCACTCTGTATTATAAAACTGCTAATTATCAGATGATTCATTTCAAAGAAAACTTTACTTTGAACTTGGAACGTTATTTTGTAGGAACAATAATTATTATTTTTAATGCATTCAAAACACCCTAATTTTCCAAAACTTTTTTTCTTTAGATTTTTTACAAATTTAAATAATGCAAAATTTAATTAGCTTAACATCCATCGAAGCATGGGAAACATCGCGATGCACCAAAAAAAGCAACAGAAGACTAAACATAACAGATAATAAATTCAAAAGGCAGTAAATCCTTTGAACCTGAATGGTATTATCAATGTTAGACAGAAAGAATCCAACGTAAAGAACTGGTCTATATTATAAAACGGCTAAACGTCAGATTATTCATCCAAACTCCAAAGAGAATTGTTCATAAAGATAACAAGCAGCTTGTCGCGTTGGACGTGTTTTTGTTCCAAATTAATTGCAACCAGACACAATTGTGTTGGCGGAACTCGTCAAATCCGACTAAAAAGTATGAACAGTATTGTAAGTAAATTTAATGAAACCCTTGTCTTTGATCTTCAATAATTAAAATAATATTTAAAAATACAAAAAATATCGTACATAATGAAAAGAAATCAGATCTTTACTTTTTGTTTTTTATTTAAAATTATATTTTAAATAGACATAACATGTTTCGTGGCACAAAAATAAATATTATTGAAGGTGTTCAGATTTAGAAATTTAAGGTTTACAAATTTTAATTGTTGTACCATAATAATGAAAAACCAAAGCAGTTCGTGTTATTAAATAAATTTAACATCTAATTGGTCATTCAAATTGTTAATCTCTAATGATTCCAATAAATTCAATGTTTTTCTTTTATTTTCAGAATTTAGTATTTTCAAGTTTTCATCAAAGCTCTGGTTGTGAGATAAAAGATGTATTACGTAAGCTGAATTGTATTTTTTGTTAGTAATCTCTTTTGTGCTCTTTAATTCTAATGTTAAAGGTGCGGCATGTTTAAACTATGTAACTTCTTTGGCATGAACTACAATTTAGTTTATAAACTCCACTTATAAACTTGCAGCATGCCATAGCATGATCGACGGAATCAGACCTATGAACATCAGAGATTTTAACATTTCACAATGGATAGGTCACAAAATTTAATCGACAGTATTCTCAAAAATGAACTAAAGAAAACAAGAAAAAGTTAAAAGTTATGTAAGCAGTATTTCGAACAAAATTAAAAATATATTAAGAAGCAAAATTTTAATATTGCTTTCAAAACGAATAATAGCCTTGGCAAATGCATTAAAAATAGTGAAGATAAGACCTGCAAAGAGCAAAAAGGCGAAGTTTATAAATTAAGTTGTGGTTCATGCCAAACAAATTACATAGGTCGAACAGGCCTCACTTTAATATTAGAATTAAATTGCGCTGACACAAAAAACACAATTCAGAGTTCGCAATAAGTCTTTCATCTCAAAACCACGGCATTGATGAAAACTTCAAAATACGACATAATGAAAATAAAAGCGAAAAGTCGAATTTATTGAAATCATTGGAGATTAGCAAACTTACAAATACAGATAATATTTTGAATGGCCAATTAGATCTAAATAATAATTCACCATTGTTAAATTTATTTAATAATATGAACTACTCTGGTTTTCCTTATTACGGTACAACCATTAAAATTTTTAACCTTGATTTTTTAAATAGGTACCTGAACATCTACAATAATATTTATTTCTTAACTTTGTTTGTCATTGCCACTTTAACATCTGACAAAGTCTTATTAAAATATAATTTGAAATAAATAACAGAAAGTGAGGATCTGAAACAGTTCGATTTTTTTTCGTATTATATACGCCATATGGATCTTGATCAAGTAACGACTACTTCAATACAATATTTGTTACGAAATATAGCAAAGGGTTATTATAATTATAAAACTTATTGATTTTGAGCGGATTTGTTATAATAGCTAATAAGAAATTGATTGTATCGGCGGAAAATAACTGTTAAACAGTAATAATTAACACTCCTAAAAATACACAGGATGATCATAAAATCCTCTTTTCCTGCTGCTTTTATGCCAAAAATGTTAGTATATGTAAATTTATGGACAAATCAATTTATTGCAGTTTATTTTCTCGCTCGTCCACATATTCAAAAATGAACGGTGCCAGTATTCAATTTAATACCATCACTTGGATCGTATCGAATGAATATGGTTATAAACTGGGTTGAAATAGGTTTGTGTTATTACGGACGTCACTAACTCGATATGGCAGTCTCTCAACATTCGCAGATTGCAATTATAAAATTTGTAGTTTCACGAGTTCCAGCTACTTAATTTTATTAGATCCTACCAATACATGAAACAAAGTGGAAATATATTGGCCACAAGAGTATAATATGGCAGAAAGGTCCATTGGTCACATACATGTTATAAAACAACGTAAAATGACAATAAACGCTTAATAAATCGTTGTAGCGTATTAATTTGTTCATGAACGAACTGTATTGTAATCATAAAAATCTGAAAAGTGTGTCAAGTACGTGTGATTCGTTTTCGTTATGTAATTATGTTCGTTGACTTTATTTATATACATATATTGGCTTGTTTTGTATTAATCCAGATCCGTTCTTAGATTCGGTTTCTTGTGAAGACTCACAAAGGTCTTACCAAAATCTGATTTAACATCTTCTGTGCGCACTGTTCACGGACTTCGGCATGCAGTGTAGTTTCATACAAGGTAGCGCATTGTTATATATATAATTGCCGTCTCTATATCTCATCTGGTAATATCACTTTGGTTTGCCATCAGTTAATTTCGTATTGAACTGACTGAATTTATATATATCATCATCATCATCATCATTTTCAGCTATTATCTACCATTTCTAAATTATGGTGCAGCCTCCCTTATTAAGTTGTTATTATGATGTTCCTTTATAGTTATTTATTATTATTATTTTTCTTGTTTTGTTGTTATTACTATTACGTGTTCTTATAATCATTACTCATTTGTGCCCAACTCTTTCTATCGATGGTTAATCGGGACCAAGTTGTTCCTGCCACTTTCCTGATGTCATAGTCCCATCTAATGTTAGGGCGTCTCTGTGGCCTCTTCGCGTTTCTGGGATACCACATAGTTGTTTTTGTGGTCCATCTGTTGTCAGTTCTTCTTGCTACATGACCTGCCCATTGCCATTTAAGGGATTTTATTCTTTGGACGACATCTGTCACCTGGGTCATTCGTCGTATCCAATCTATTCGTTTGCGATCCCTTTTTGTTATCCCTAGCATACATCTTTCCATGGATCTTTGAGCTACTTGGAGTTTCGTAATTATTTCGCTCTTCAATGTCCAAGTTTCGCAACCATATGTCATGATCGGTAATATGCATTGATCAAACGCTCTTTTCTTAAGGTAAAGTGGCATTCTGGATTTGAAGATGATGGAGTTTCGTCCGAATGCTGACCACGCCAATTTGATTCTTCTGTTAATTTCTGGAAGTAGTGAACCCGACTTGTGTATAAGTTGACCCAGGTATACATATTCATCTACTACTTCCAGCGTGGTTTCGTTTATCCTTATTTCAATGTCTCTTATTAGATCGTTGCAGATTACTTTTGTTTTTGCTAGGTTCATCTTTAAGCTAACTCTGTTACTGGCAATGTTCAGATCATTAATTTGTTCCTGCAGTTCTTCAGGATTTTTAGCAATCAGAACGATGTCATCAGCGAATCTTAAGTGGTTTAGATATTCCCCGTCTATACATAGACCTTTATTTTCCCAGTCTATTTTGCGGAAGATACTTTCTAGAGTTGCTGTAAATAGCTTGGGGGATATTGCGTCACCTTGTCGGACTCCTTTCTGAGTTGGAAATTCTGGGGTATCTTTGTATACATTTACTCTAGCTGTGGCCTCTCTATATATGTTGGCTAGCATTTCTACGTAAGGCTTATCCACTCCCTGGTCGACTAGAGCTTCTATAACTGCTCTTGGGTCTACGAAAGCTAATGTCAGTGGCAGATCATATTCTTTTGTTCGACTCATAATTTCTCGTAGTGTTTGAATATGATCCATTGTGCTGAAGCCACTTCTAAAGCCTGCTTGTTCTCGAGGTTGAGCAGCATCAAGTGTGTTCTGTATTCTGTTGTTAATTATTTTTGTGAATATTTTGTATATTACTGGTAGCAAGCTAATTGGTCTGTAATTTTTAAGGTCCTCTTTGCTACCTTTCTTGTGGATTAGGATTATATTAGCGCTATTCCACTATCTCGGAATGCGTCTTGATTTTAGGCAGTTTGTGTATATGTTGGCTAAGATTTTCCAAGTTGAGTTTCCGGCGTATTTTATGAGTTCAGATGTGACACCGTCATTCCCAGCTGCCTTGCCGTTCTTCATGCTCCTAAGAGCTGCTTCTACTTCCTCCACGAGAACTTCTGGAACATCTTCCTGTGCTGTAGTTGTCTCTTCCTCTACTTCCTGATGTGCCGGTATTTTGTATAAGTCCTCATATAATTTGGTTATGATTTTTATTATTTCATCCCTGTTTGTTATTCTTTCATTTCCGTTCACCAGTGCTATTACTTGTTTCTTACCGATGGTTAATGCGCTTTTTGTCTTCTTATAGCTCTTATGATTTTCGATTGCATCTTCCACAAGCCTTTCGTTATAGGATTTTATATCTTCTGCAATCTTCTTTCTTATCGTTTTGCACAGCTCCCTGTATTCTATTCGGTTTATGTTCGAGCTGATTTTCATTTGTCTTCGTTGTTTCAGAAGAGCTCTCGTTTCATCGGAGAGTTTTCTATTGTGGTTACGTGGTTGTGGTCCTCCAATTTCCTTGGCGCAGTTTAGGATCGTTTCCATCAAGTGTGAGCCATCTGTTGCGTCTTGTAGTTTTTCATTAATTAGGTCTTGATATTGTTCTGAGTTGTTTCGTAAGTTAGCGCTATTTATTCCAGATGTTGGTTTTCGTATTAATTTTATTCTTTCTAATCTTGTATTGAGAACTACTCGAGCTCTGATTAGTCTGTGATCACTACCTATATATATATATATATATATATATATATATATATATATATATATATATATATATATATATATACATATATATATATATATATATATATATATATATATATATATATATATATATATATATATATATGGACCTAAAGCCTGTCCTGTCCGACGAAGCGTTTTAATAACTTTTTGTTAGTTAACGCATCTTAAACATTCATAACAAATTTAGTAAAGACCGAGAAATTATAATCAATGCTTAGGGATTCTAAACTAGCAAATTTATGCCACAAAAGCAACAAGAGAATAATTAAAATGAGCTTTAAGACATTTTAAGAGTGTAACGAAACGCCAGCTACCGTGCATTTGCATGTACCATACTTTGTTGCTTTTAAATACCACCAATCAATTTTCATCGTCTGTCAAATATTTTTTAAGCAGCAATTTTAAGGTTTTGCTTTTTAAGTCATTGTCATTACTACAAAGAAGCTCTTAAAATGCTTAAGTTATTATTAATTTGGGTATAGGCCAAATACGAATTTTTTACAGATACTTACGGTGGTAAAAAGTTTTAAGATTCCATTCGCACAAAGTACTCCAGCTCACTCTACTGATACGAACCGTGTGCTATATAATAGCAATAAAACTGCAATATTAGTTTTTTATGATTTATTTATGTACAAGCATGATCACCTGCTCAACGTGTGATGTTTTAAGGGTTCCATTTTAGTTAAGCAAGGCCCATAAACGACTTCACAAAAATTACAATATGAATAAAGTCTAATTTTAGACAGGAGGAGGAGGAATAAAACATTTGAATTAGCATATGCTCGTCCCTTACATTTACCAACATCATTACCAAAACGCAAATCAGTACCAGATAACAGGCAACGTTAGGATGTGATAATTAATTCATTAATGGAAATAGTACTTGCAAATTTCAATTAGGGCCTAACGAACTCTTATTTCAATACTCAACTTACCACCTAAAAGTAATTCAGTTAGGTTAGACACTTTAAGAGCTTTTTCTCAACGTCTCAACAAATAAACTAATTACAATCTAAGTCTGAAAATGTAAGTCCATTTCAGTTTAGTTTTATAGAAGATGCTAGTTGTTTCTTACCCGAAGAAGTACCCTCATTATTTCCACCAAGTGAGGAATTAGTGTAATATAGCAGCCTTAAGACTTATTGTGTTGCATTTTATATCTGTGTAACTTAGCTTGTCTAATGGTTTGTTCAGCAATAGAATGATATGTCTATAGCCCGCAATGTGGTTCTACTGGGTTTGGTGTTGTTGATTTATCCACCAGGATAGACACTCACGAATAGCAATCTTTGTTATTCCAAATACTGGTTTTTGGAATTTTGGAATAAATGGAGTATTAGACCCTTGTCTTGCAAGTTGCTGGTACCTATGTAAGAGTGGTTACTCTGTGTTGTGGTTTTCCAGAGCGTTAAGGTTTCAGTCTCATACCTGTTTTGATATTATCTGAGCATTCAGTGCTGTCTCACTATCAGAGAAGATGAGAACGGGCCTGCCCTATAACTCTTCCGCAAACTCCTAAAGACAGAGACATCGATAGAGTCAATTTCTGCCTGAAATACTGTGGTATGCTGTCCCAGTGCTTGACGGATGTTAAGTCGGCATGTGTCCTCGTGTATTCCGGCATCGATACCATGGTCGGTTTTGGATCGATCCGGGTACCAGACGAGGTTTCCTGCTGACTCACTGTTCGGTCAGAGCCCGCCTTCCAGTCTAGCTGAATGCTGTAGCATCCACCAAAGTTCTAACCTTTTTGCATGGTGTCACTGCTTATTTCTAATAATGAGTTCGTTACCACGCCTTTGATGCTGGTGTGTCCGAGGGCAGGTCAAGTTCACCAGATATTATTTAGTTCCAGTCTGTAGGCACTCATCCCATGGTTGCTGTGGGGATGTTTCTCATGGTACTCGTGTTGCATGGGCAGGCCAGTCTTTCGAGTTTGGAGAGCACCAGAGTGGCCCGTCTTTGTATGGTGTTTGTTCACCATATAACTAAGCAACATATGAGTCTTACTACCACAGCGTACAGCCAGTGCACAATGTGTCGCTTTCATCCCCACGTCTTACCCAGTGCCACCATGATGGACATTTTACCTTTAGAGATGATTTTCTGCAGGTGTGAACTTCAAGTAAGCAGTGCATCCAGCATTACACCGAGATATTTAAACTCCTGGCTCATCTTCAGTTGTGTGTTAAAGAAAGTTGGTATTTTTAATTCACCTAATTTTCTTCTTTTAGTAAAGGGTATGAGTATAGTTTTTCCAGGGTTTACCTTAAGGTGCTCCTTAGTACACCACTTCTTCACTATAGTCAGAGCCATGGCAATGTTTCCCCGCAATGAGTATGACTATATCGTCAGCATATCCTTGGGTATAATAGCCTTGGTCATTGAGATGTACCAGGAGCTCGTCGACCACCAGATTCCACAGACGTGGGGATAGACCCCCTCACTGCCGGCAGCCTGCTAAAAATGCACAACGAAATTTTGTATTTACAGATCTAGCGTATCTGTACATCTTTTTGTATTGGTCACTTGAATGATACTTGTAACAATACATGTGAATCGAAGTATTTATTATAATAATTAGTTATTTTAATAACTTATAATAGTTTTATTAAACGTAAGTTAAAAAGACATTAACTTAGTATATTATTTTGAATAGTTTATACCTTAAACATATTTTATTTTTATTTTAACCTCAATTAGTTGTATAAATATTTATAAACATATAAATTGGTCTAAATTTGGGCTTGGAAACCATGAAAAATGGATTTAGCTCATCGGAAAACATAAAGTAACACAAATTTACCGAAGGAAACTCTCAGGGTATACTCACCCCCCCCCTCCAGCTTCCAGACTATATAGACGTTATATTTTATCATAATATAAGCAGGATTAATGTGGTAAATTTAAATACTAGTAAATGACATATGGTACGCCACGATAGGTATCTAGGTTTAATTTAGCAGCAGTTGCCGCGTAAAGTTAGAATTAATTGATTAATTAACTCAAAGGGTCAAACCATCAAAGGAGCTACATATTCCATAAGCTCAGTTTCAGATCTGACATGTGTCATTAACATTTAAATAAATTTTGTCGTTTGATCACATTTAAATTGCTGGAATAATTAATTTCAATATCACTTTGCGTTACGGCATAATATTTTCCTTTTAATGGTTTACATGAGTATGTAAAATAATATCTGCGTTTAAATTGAAAATTATTTATTATTGTATTTTACCTCTCATCCATATTTTAATTTTAAATCGTTTAGCTTAAAATATTTTCATATGAAAATTAATTTTACCAGGTTCGTAAAATTAATATATTCAACAAACAATACAGAGTCTGATCAAAAAAATATATAATTTCAATATTTTATTTGTCTCTTGGCGCGTTAACAGAGATTGTCTCTTAAATGTTTCATATAAACAGTGGGTTTTCGTTGCTGATAAAAAGACATGGCTCTACCAAAGTTTTATCTTTTCCTGTCTAAAATAGGTGCTCTAATCTATATATAAACTATTGCCTAAATAATGCAAATTTTCAAAGGAAATTTGAATATTTGTAATTAATAAAAATAACTCGTGCTTCTCCGCAAAATTTATATATAGTATGAAGAATGACTAAAATGTGGTCCGACTTGCATTGTCTTTATTTTTATTTTTACGACGTTTCGATTAGGTTGTATCTCTAATCGTTATCAAGTATATACTGAATGTTTTGTCTTAAGACTACGAGCTTATATAGGGACTGTGTCCATTGAAGCTCAAAGTTTCGCTTCACTGTACACACCTCAATGATTTGATGTTACAAAGTAGTGGTTGCCAAAGATTAGGTATCTCAACACTCGGTTTACTGAAGATTCCATTATTGTTTTAAATGTATGCTGCTTCTATAAATTTTCTTTTTTTCATATTGGGTTCCATATATATTGTTGCAGTCTCAGACCATTTTATATGGTGTTGTTTATCCCAGGAGTGTTCTGCAATACCTGATCTCGACGTGTCCCCTTTTTGTGTATGAGTTTTATGTTCCTTAATTCTAACTTCTAGTAGTCAACTCATACAAAAAAAGGGGAAACGTCGAGATCAGGTATTGCAGAACACTCCTGGGATAAACAACACGATATAAAATGGTCTGAGGCTGCGGCAATATATATGGAACCCAATATGAAACAAAGAAAATTTATAGAAGCAGCATACATTAAAAACAACAATGGAATCTTCAGTAAACCGAGTGTTGAGATACTTAATCTTTGGCAACCACTACTTTGTAACATCAAATCTTTAAGGTGTGTACAGCGAAGCGAAACTTTGCGCTTCAATGGACACAGTCCCTATATAAACTCGTAGTCTTAAGACAAAACATTCAGTTTATACTTGATAACGATTAGAGATACAACCTAATCGAAACGTCGTAAAAATAAAAATAAATACAATGCAAATCCGACCACATTTTAGTCAATCTTCAACATTTCCTACAACCTTGAAACAAAAGTATAAAGAATGCTGCTTTTTTTTTCGATGTATGTTAGAGAGAGAGAGATCCGAAAATATTTAGATTATATTATTTTTTAGGTTTCAATATGGAAACTTTTATCATGACATATACAATTAAAATGCCTTTTATTATAGTAATAGCCTTCTACTATCTCATATGAAAACAAATTCATTATGTAACAGGGCCTAACTGAATTAATTAACCCAAAACAGAATTTCCGTTATGCAAAGACATTAATTATAATTTTATCAGAGCATTTATGTGCTTAACTAATTTAATGCTGCGTAATCCATCACGTATCAACACCTTACTCTTGATATTCTGCGGGTGCTAAAAGCACTAAAATACCCCTTGTAATTTTTCATAATAACCTTAGTTTATCTAAAGCTGAAATCTTAACCAGTAGCGTAGTTACCAGTGAAATTAGTCTTTTTTATTAAAAAAGGGCACTGTTCAGTGGCGATTGGTTCCCTCTCCCTCCCTCCATCCCCACCCCGCGCTCACATGAAGAACAGTCTCTTTTTACATTTTTTCCTTGTGCAATTTTTTTTTTAAGTTTAAACCTACCCACTGTTTTTTAATTAGAATACGTTAAAATATAAATTTGGCTTTCAATATGTTAGAAAAATCTGTATTAGTATAAATATTACTACAAGGATCGTTGTTGGGCTGATGGTGATAATTTGTTGAGTAGAATCCGTATCCGAAGTCACAATTAGTCGATTACGTCAAGATTTTGAGATATTTGAGGTTATGTACTCGAAAATTGTGTTTTTGCTACTTTTGAAGTTATATACAGGATGCACATAATTTTTTTTTGGTCTTTTTTTAGTTGCATCGTTTAATACTACTATTTTCCTTCAAAATAAGCTATTGAGCGGTCACCTAAGATTTTTTCTTTCAAAGTTACGGCCATTTAATTATAAAATATATTCCAACAACGTCGTGAGCATTTATATTAACCCTTTGAGGCACACATTTTTCTACTGTATACATGTCTCTCAAAAATGTGTTCCACGGAGTTTTTGGGATAGCTGAATATAAATATGAAGTCAAAAAATTGAAATTTTTATTTCCAAGATGGCGGATTCAAGATAGGGCATCAAAATTTACAAAAAATGTTATTGGTATGTAAAAAATTTCACTTGGGGGTTTTCAGAGTCACTGGAATGGTGGATTCAAAATAGCGGATCAAAATTTGCAATATACGATATTGGTCTTTAAAAACCTTGTAACATATATTTAGCCTTAACTTTGCAAGACAAAATCGGAGAACCAGAAAAATTTTGTACATCCTGCACATAACCTCAAAAGTAGTCAAAAACCTATTTTTCGAGTACGTAATTAAAATTTCTCAAAATCTTGATGTAATAGGCCAATTCTGACTTCGGATTCGAAATTCTATCGCAAATTATTTCAGAAATGACCCACTGCTGTCCAACAAGAATCGTAACTTCATTTTTTGTAGATCTGCGTTATTCAGTTTATACATCTACTTTTCTTTGACTTGTTAATTATGTGGAGTTGCTCTTTCTTCAAAGTTTTCTGAGACTAAAATGTTTCCGAAATAATCAATAAACTTATTATAAAACATTAAGTCAAAAAAATCTAATAACGACTCGCTAGGCAGGTCACACCAGAGCTATGGATAAAATTTTTGAAAATCCTTCCACAATAATAATTTGAGAAAGCATGTGGTAAAATTTCAAATGCCCATGCAAGTTATATGATTGGCGCTGGTGGTACATAAAACCTTTTAAATTCATATATATTCTTTGCTTCTGAAACAAACACTTTTAAAACCTCGAATTCCGTCCAATTATTGACAAAAAGTCGATGTAAATATGTCAGCAGCAGTAAATTTATTTAAGTTGACTATAAATAACTTAAAATCCTTTAGGAATGACCACCCCGGACGCTTTAATGAATGTTAGAAGCAGGCGCGGATCCAAAGGGGGCGACGGGGGTGATCACCCCCCCCCCACCCCAGGGTTTCGCATTCAGAAAAATAGACTTCTGCCAACAGCTCGCCTTCGATTGTGCGATCGCCTCCGCCTAATCGTGTGATATCGGCCCCCCCTCTAAAAAGAGAGGCTGGATCCGACCCTGATTAGAAGAGATTTCGCAATTAATATTGATTTGCATGATGCGAAAGGCAAATTTGAAGCCATAAAAGAACAGAAAAATTATTTTGTAAACATATTTTACTTATTTTTGTATTGTAGTCTAATTTTTTTTTTTTTGAATGGTGGCTTCGTTTCGTGTACGTATGTTGAAAAAATTTTATTAGCTTGTTTAGTTATTATTGTTTGTTATTTAGAATACCCGGATAGTATTTTCCTTTATTTTTTCCTTATATCACCAAGTTCCTATGAATACATTATATATAAAAGTAAATTTAATAACAAATAATATAAGAGCGTTTATTAATAATAATAATAATAATAAGGAAAGACACGACTCAGCCGCTAAGATACTCCACCAAGAGTTAGCAGAAAAATTGAACCTATTACAGGTAGAAAAAGTGCCTTATTACAAATACAATCCAGAGCCTATTCTTGAGAACAACCAGTTCAAGTTATATTGGGACCGAACGGTTCTGACGGATCAAACAGTTGCTCATAATAGACCAGATATTATACTAATAGATAAAATCTCTAGGCGAACTACACTAATCGATATCGCTGTACCTAACAACAACAACCTAAGACCAAAATACAACGAGAAGATCGCCAAATACAGAGATCTGGAGGTGCAAATCCGAAGACAATGGGCAATGAACAGCGTCCAAACGATTCCCATAATACTCTCAACAACTGGAGTGATACCAAAGAACCTCCTGCAGAACATCAAGGGACTGGGTCTTAGTGAGCATCTGTATAAACCGATGCAGAAAGCAACTCTCCTAGCAACCGCGCGAACCGTCCGAAAGTTCATGGGAAATACAGCAGACCACGTCACCTAGGACCCGATAACATGGAAAGGGTTCCCACAGAGCTTCATACTTCTGGTACCTTTGTGTACCTGGTATGAGTGAATATTCCCTGGAGGGAGTGCGAAGCCGTCTGGCTTGTAAATCAAAATAATAATAAAATAATAAAATTTCTAGGCGAACTACACTAATCGACATTGCGGTGCCTAACAACAACAACCTAAGGCCAAAATATAACGAGAAGATCGCCAAATACAGAGATCTGGAGGTCCAAATCCGAAGACAATGGGCAATGAACAGCGTCCAAACGATTCCCATAATACTGTCAACAACTGGAGCGATACCGAAGAACCTCCTGCAGAACATCAAGGGACTGGGCCTTAGTGAGCATCTTTATAAACCGATGCAGAAAGCAATTCTCCTAGCAACCGCGCGAACCGTCCGAAAATTCATGGGAAATGCAGCAGACAACGTCACCTAGGACCCGATAACATGGAAAGGGTTCCCACAGAGCTTCATACTTTTGGCGTCTTTGTATGCCTGGTATGAGTGAATAATCCCTGGAGGGAGTGCGAAGCCGTTTGGCTTGTAAATCATAATAATAATATTGATTCTATAACACATAGAACGCACCTTTAAAGGCTGGCTACCCCCCTGGCACTTATCTTAAAGAGAAATTGGGAAGTATAGGCGCTTTTAAAAAATTGTTGCTTGAGGACGAAGATAAACCATGTCAAAAAATAAAACGTGCTATATATAAAACCACATTTATGCTCGTAATTAACAAATTAGGTACCTCTATTCTTATATTACATTCGCAACATCAAAATTTGGTAATTTGTATTAAAAAACTTAATCACTTCGTTCTTGAGTTAGCCATGTAACAAAAATTTAAGACAACCACACATAAAGACCAAAAAAATACCTTTAACAAACTTACATCGTTATGAGAGTCAATACATTCTTCAGTGTTGGTTCCTTTACTGTACCACAGTTTTTTTCTAAATCTGCTAATGCTCCAGCTCGATTATTGTAAGAAATACCCGTTTCATAAAAACTCAATATAGTAAAAAGTTTCATTTAAGTGAAAGGGTTGGTTACGCCACTGTGTTTATCGAAAGTTGTAATCTTATCAAAAAAACCTAAAATGGTCAAATGTCGGCATAATTGTGGCGCTCCGGGACATGACTTATTGCGGCCTAGACTCAAAACGTACAATCCACAGTGATGTTTATCTTCAAAAGAAAAATACCCGAACTGCCATTCTGGTTAATATTTGCCTTTGTGTCCGCTAATTTTATTTTGCATAAAGTCGGAGTTTCGTATGAGATTGCGTTATTATTTGGCACTCTTTCAGTAATTTTCGTTTTGTTTTAGTTATAATGGGATAATTATCGTTATAGAATAAACAGTCATAAAAATTATACGACACAATATGCATTTATTTGTTCACTTGGCACAATGCACACATTACGATTGTTCACAGTACTAGGAAAAGAAAACATTGGTAAAATATTAATTTACTTTGATTTTCTTGAGTCAGGTAGAGACGTTAATGGTCCCGCTAAAAACCAGGTTCTAGGAACTCCATATGACGGAACTGAAACAGTGGCGTAAATAATGACCCCTGCAGACTTCGCGATAGGGGGGAGCGCAGCCAATCCAGGGGCGCAGCTAATCCAGGGGCGCCGTTAGGTTCCTTGTTGAAAATAAATAAATGCTCAATACGGATGCAAAGTAGTAAAGCGCATTCAAAGATCTACGGGTGGCGCACATAATCTTAGTTACGTCACTGAACTGAGACGACGTTTTTAGTTATCGAACATCTCAATAGATGGCGCTAGTGCTAAAAAATAACATTAATTTACCGGTTTTGTCACTATATAAATATGGCGATGATTTGTGCAATTTTTGAAATTCTAGAGTGAAATTTATTTTGTTGTTTTTGTATTTGGACGAGGCTGAAATGATTAAGTTATTGGCCTTTTCAGCGTATAACTTACTGTGTATTGTTTCAATTCCACCGCTATATATTTTTTTCTTCTTCTTCTTCTTCTTCTTCTTCTAGGTAGAACAAAGTTCTGTTATCTATACAATGCCTCATCGATCCTCGTTTGAGGTCGAAATCCAGCTGTCTCTCCATCTTTTGGGGTGCCGTCCATGCGGCCGTTTGGTGTTTGGTTTCTCTCTCATCACGGTTTTTGCTAATCTATCATCGTCCATTCATTCGACGTGATCTCTCCACTGCCTATGACGTTTTCGAACCCACTTCACAACATTCCCCACTCCGTTGTCCTCGCGTATTTTTGCGTTTCTTATTCTATCTCTTAAACTTGTTCCCGTGATCATTCTCAGCGTTTTCATTTCTGTGGTTCTCATAATTTGTTTTGTCTTTGTTGTTTCATTTCTTGTTTCTGCGCCGTAGGTCAGTATCGGTCTTACACAGACCTTGTAAATTCTTGCTTTGCTCTCAACCGTCATATGTTTATTGTTCCAGATTATGTCTCTTAGTTGGCCTGATATCATGGCCGCTTTGTTGGCCTGTTTGCGTACTTCTTCCGTTACTGCCTTGTTACTTGTTATATGTGCTCCTAGGTATTTAAACTTCCCAACCTGTTCGATATGTTTGCCATAACCATTCTTTTGCTATTACCATTGCTTTGGTTTTCTCCACAGGTATCTTCATATTATACTGTTTGGCTGTTCGATTGAGATGGAAAAGCATTCTTTGTAAGTTATCCTCGCTATCTGCTGTCAAGGCAACATCGTCTGCAAAGCATATAATCTGAACGGTGTTGTGTCCTATTGGGTACCCAATATTTGTGCTTTTTACCTCATCAATGATTTCGTCCATGATTACATTGAAAAGTGTTGGACTTAGGCTATCACCCTGTCTTATTCCTATGGATAGAGGGATTTCCTCTGTTAGAGTGTTATTTGTTTTAATTACCATGGTGTTTTTGGAATTCAGTTCGTATATTGTGCATATCTTCGTCTACTTGTTTTCTTTGTAGTAATTCTGTTATGTGTTCCAGTTTGACTCGGTCGAACGTTTGTGTAAAGTCCACAAAACAAATGAACAGCGGTTTATCGTATTCGATAGATTTTTCAACCAGCTGTCTGATAATAAATATACCGTCGATAGTAGAGCGATTATTCCGGAAGAAGAATTTTTTTATATATGTTTATCGATTACTCCGGAACGGCGGTATCGATTTGAATGACTTTGTTTACGTTATGTTCAGGAAGCTGCTGCGGTGATCCCACATCATTTTCGATAAAATTGGTGCAGTAAAATCCAAGATGGCTCTGATAATATTGCTGCCAAAAAATTTATTTTGTCCGATTTTCTCCAAAATTAACATGGGGAAGTTTTTGGGGTCGCACATAACGAATCTGTAATTATTGAAAAAAAAATGGGGAATTAAACATTTTACATCTCTCGATTTCGTCCAAAATCGGTATAGGGAGAGTTTTAGATGTGCTAATTACGAATTTAAAATTATTTTTGAAAAATTCAATATGGCGAATGGAATATGGCGAACTAAAAATTTTACATTTTTTCGATTTTATTCAAAATTGGTACTGGGTCGTTTTTGAGGGTGTTAATAGTGGATTCAAGAATTATTTTAAGAAAATTTAGTCGGTATTGGGGGTCTATATTACTAATCTAAAGTGTTCAGTTCTTTAACCACTCCTTCAAGTGTTCCTTCCAGTCAAAGTAGAGCACATCCCTCGTCATCTTGTTTTTTTAAAGAATCTGACTAGTTTTTTTTTGCCGACAGCCTCCCTGCAGACATATATCTATATGTTCTTCAAAATAAGCTAGTTTCAGTTCTAACAAGTCTATTTCCAGATGATAATAACTCTGATTTAACAAGTTTAACTTTATTGTTTCTCCTCAGCCTTATGCTGATCTTTTAATGGAGTACTTAAATACAGTTTTTCCGGGGTAGAAGAGGGGGGATGAATTGGCCACTCAGATCACCAGATCTTATCCCGCTGGACTTTTTTTATATAAATAAAATAAAAATATAAATAAAAAACGTTTTTCAAATACTTCAATAGTGTATTAATATAATCCAAAAAATTTACATTGATGCCTGTAATAGAAATTGCTAAAAAAATCGCAAAAATTACGTTTTTCTCGAGCGTTTAAAGTGAGACACCACCTTAATAAAAAGAATGTATTCAAAAAAAAATACTTTTTCATCAAATAATCGGTGTTCCATAGAAACGGCTAATCAGTTAGAAGTGATTATGTTTTTAACAAAAAAATCAGTTAAGAACCTGGAGAAAATCAACAGGAAAAGTGCAATATCCGGGAATAGTTTGAAAACAATAATATTTCTACCACAACAAATTTAATTTAACCAAGGAAAAATCAAGCTACTAATCCGAGAAAAATACAAAAAGCGTCATAGTTTTAAATTGAAACGGAAATTTTCATGTGTGGTAGCGATATTACCCTTTTATCCATTCGTAGAAAGCGTAATCATTTTAAATTGCATGCAGTGCTCTAGTAATATGATTTTATAGTAACGTGGTAGCAGGAATATTGGCAGTATGCTTTGGCTGACTGAGTCCTGTCGGTCGGTAATACACGGGATTATGTGTAAGGACAGAGGGTGCCGGAAAATGGAATAGTTAGCGACAATTCGCATTCCCCCAAACGGAGCAGTTTACCCTTTTGGGATCCCGCGTACAACATAACTGTCACCGACATGGTTTACATAAAAAGCCCTAAAATATTGACAGGATTTGTACCGGATTATATATTCTACACTAGTAATGCGTACGTCCTGTTATTAAATTATAATGAAATTCCGCTAAAAAACTATGCCCATCGATATTTTAATTTCGAAAGCATTTTCCCGATTTACATGTCCAATATTTACGTAAACGTTTTTATTGGGAAAAATATTGGTTTAATTAAAAATGTACCGCTTGCAACACATCGCCAATATATACATTATTTTCCAGTTCGTTTTTAAATTTCAAATTTCTGGAATTTTAATATTATTTGAAGAGCTACACTGAACCATGCCCATTAAAACAAAAAATTTCATATAAAATTTAAGTGTCTAGATTGCAATACTCTACGAATTTTTAAAAAACACAGATTATTTCAAATAGTATTTCCGCCAAAAGTAAATTTCGAACCTTGTTTGCCTCATTACACTATATTGCACTGGGAGAAAGTATTAAAATTATAAAAAATGTCGCATTAGATTGATTAGATGCTCAAAAGCATATTTCTATGCTGATTAGTATTATCGCGATATTTGTTTTAATTATACAATTTTTCCTAATGCAATATAGGTGATCGCGAGGCAAGCAAACTCCCAAAAATTGAACCCTTTAACTTCAAAAGTCCCGCCCAATTAGGTGCATCTGTAAGATAATAAAATTTTTGAAAAAACTTGCTGTAAAATTTGATTACAAAATTACTTTAATTCATTTCCTTACAAAAAAAAATATAGTCTTTATCTACAACATTACGACGTTCAAGCAAAAAGTGTGTTCTTTGTTTTGAGATGACCAAACAAATTGTGACTCATTTTAAAGAGCCTTTTATTGAGATTACATTTTATAATAAACAAGTTTAAATTGCATTCGTACATCGAATTGAAGAATATATTAATAATAACCTAAACCTATTTTGGAAACATATAAATTGTTTGCGTAGTTCCAGCACATATATATATATATATATATATATATATATATATATATATATATATATATGTCTATGTTTTCCGGGAATTAGTGAGTGGATAATGGCTGGGACATTTGTTAGCTGAAGATTTTCTGCTCGATAGGACGGTAGACATTTCTTTAATAGGTGTATCACTGTGTGATATGCTTGAGGGTATTAGGGGTTTAAAGACATCTTATTCCATCGGACCTGTCTGTATTTCATCTGCTTTTTTGAAAAATTGTATTCATTTTTGAGCGGAACCTTGCACTCTATATTTAAGCTTTCTTTAAAATCAGGTTTATTTCCCATTTATTGTAAAAGAAGTTTTTTAACCCCCATTTTTAAATCTTGTTATAGGCAGGATACTGGTAATTATAGAGATATTTCTGTGCAATCGACGATTCCTAAATTGTTTGATAAATTGATTTCTGATCAACTTTCTTGAAAATGTAAAGATATAATCATGAAAGAACAGTTTTATTGGGGTAGGTTCACGGTGACCAACCTGCTTCTTTATGAACAGTAGTTGTTGGGCGCCTTGGAGAGGAAATTAAGGGTAAACAGTATCTATACAGATTTCTTGAAAGCGTTTGACAGAGTAAATCACGAATTGCTTTTGCATAAGTGGCGGGCTTTGGTTCTTCACTTCTGAAATTGATATTTCGTTTCTTGAAATTCTGCTACTTTTGGGAGTGTCACAGAGTTCTTATTGTGGCCCTTTGCTTTCATTAATTTATTAATAGTATCGGTAATGCTATACTTCATTCCAATTTTCTAAGGTTTGTAGATGATCTCAAGTTCTTTAAGAGTATAGAATCTGGAACAAATACTTTGAGTCTGCAAAATGACCTTGATCGCTTGTTTTTGTGGTCGGTAAAGAACGATTTAAATCTCGATGGGAAGAAGTGTTTTTCTATTACTTTTAATCGCATAAATAATAAGAAATTAAGTAGATATATTTTGAACGGCGCAATTCTAAAATGAGTCTCTGAGGTTCGTGACTGGGTTGTATTATTTGATGTTCAGCTCTCTTTTAGAAACCACATAAATAAGATTGTTTAGGAGGACTTTAAAAAATTGAGATTTATTGGCAGATATGGAAAAGATCTTACTGCTTATTCATTTAGGGTACTATATTGTAACTGAATAAAAATAAATGAATAAAAGGGGGCACTATTCTCAAAAAATTGCCTGTTAGTCACCAGCACTTCACAAATTTTAATACGTCTCGAAAACTGTTTTTGCTTTACTTTATCGATGCGGAGAAATGCGATGTTTCAACGGGTTTGTTCCGGTACTTCTGACAGGTTTGTTTAGTTTTTTTACTAACATAATAATAATAAATATAAAAAATAGTAGGACGTTGCCAGATATTGAGCCTTTATTTTTTCGCACTGAAAGTTAGTTGCAAATAACAAATAATCAATTTATTGAAACAATAGAACATTCATCTTAAGAGAATGTAGAAGAAATTACAGAGAAATTCTAAATTACATACCAAATGCGTTTCCAACAACGTCCACTTTGTGCCATCTCAAATTTTAAAATTGATATAGGCAGGGGTAATATATACAGTTAGAGTACAAGTGTCAAATTGACAATGACGGATGTTTCCTGAGCAATTTCAAATGCAGTGCATGATATCCTTCATCAACATTTGCTGAACGTGCTTTCGCAGTTTTCACTAAGGCCTACACACTGACACGTGGTAGAAGGAAAATAATTCCCATATTTATTTAAATTTTCTTAATTTAAATTATTGTTTTTTATTATTTTTCTAATTAAATATTTTCGAAACAGTTATTAACTGTGTTACTTAAAAAGATTTAAAATAATTGATAATATACAGGATGTTTCATTTAAAAAGAATATAAGTGATATCGTCATTTGACAGTAGAAGAATTGTTGTTCTGAAGGTTGAAGAAAATCAGGATCCTCTATCGCTTTCTACTACCCCGAATTATATATATATATATATATATATATATATATATATATATATATATATATATATATATATATATATATAAAGGCGTAGATCCAAGGGGGAGGGGGGCGCTGGGGCTGATCGCTTCCCGCAAGAGCTTAGAGTTCAAGAAAATACACCCGATTGTACCTCTTACACTAGAAATGTGTATGCTGCTGGCTTCCACCCACTTGTCGACAACTGGTTTTTTCTTGCGACCCCCCCCCCCAAGAGCTTTGAGTTTAGGAAAATAGACCCGATTCTGGCTCCTATTCTAGGAATGTGTATGCAGCTAGCTTCCACCTCCCCGTCGACAACTTGTCCGCTGTCTGGATCCGCCCCTGTATATATATATATATATATATATATATATATATGTATGTATGTATGAAGTATATTTTTTAATTTTTGTCTTGCACCTTCAATATTATATATTTTATTTGCCTATTTTTCTTAGAATTATAGTCCTTTGGAAATGGAATCAAAACGTACTAATAATGTTGCTATGTTCTATATTTTACATTTTCTATAATTGACGTTTCGGCAATTTATCTTACCTTCATCAGAATATACAATGTCTAGCTAAAAACAATAGAACATTCTCTTTGTTATAATTATCAACCTGTTTTGAAAGTATTATGTGTTGACCTTGTCATCCTTAGACGTTGTTTCCGTATATATCAACTTAGCAAAAATATAATAGTAAAAAAATAGAACTAAATTAAATTATATAACGAATTCTTAAATGCACCCTAACTATTTCTAAATTCCACATACTTCATATACAACCAAAAATTTTATAAACAAATTGAAGGATGCTCAATGGGAATTTCCATTTTCACTGTTATAACACAACTTACATTGGAAGATCTTGAATGGTGAATACATATGTCAAACGAGCTAATATCTAAAAAACAGAATGAATGGTCATAAATGCTACAAAGAAAATAAAACGTCCATAACAACACATATCATGGATAACCACCATTCCTTCGACTTTGAGTGTATTCAAAATTTTAATAACCGAAAACTACACAAAGAAACGAGAAATTTTTAAAATGAAATAAAAAAAGAAACGTACAAGTAAACGCTAAGGAAGATGCCATCAACTTAACACAATATATACAAATATTTTAAAATAAAAACTAAAAATTTTCTTCTTCTTCTTCTTCCTTCTTATATATAAGCAATTTGCTTGTTATTCTTTGTCTCTTTGCCTGGTTTCAGTCTATTGCGAGGTTATTACTCCATCGTTTACGGGGTCTTCCGGTACTCCTACGTCCTATTGGTGATTTGTCCCTCGTGATCTTTACTATTCTGTCGTCGGTCATGCGGTTGATGTGTTCGTTCCATTCCCTTTTTCTTTGTAATACCCAGTCATTGATGTTATCGACTTTACACACTCTTCTTATATCCTCGCTCCTATTCTGATCCATAAGTGTCCTGCCAGCTATCCTGCGCACCACTCTTATCTCTGTTGTTTCCAGTATTTGTTTTGTTTTCGAGGTTTCTGGTCTGGTTTCTGCAGTGTATGTTAGTATGGGTCTTATTGCTGTTTTATAAATTCTGGATTTAAATTCGATTTCTATATGTTTATTGCTCCATATGGTACTGTTAAGACATGCGGCTGTTCTTGCTGCTTTCATGGCTTGTCCCCTCACCTCCGTTTCAACATCCCCGTATCCGGATATTTCTATTCCGAGATACTAAAAATATAATTTTAAAATCAAAAGCACATTACAATTTTCTAGACCCCTTAAACCCTCAATATCCAAAACAATCTTTATTACTTTACAAAAAACTCATCTATTAGTCTTACTTCAAAACGAGGCGCGCTGTCATTTTTACACTGTTGTTTTACGAAAATTAATACCAACATAATGTAAGCGGGTACACGTATTTCACTGTTAATTGTGAATTTTTTTTTTAATGTAAATACATAATATTCTCAAAACAGGTTGATAGTAATAACAAAGAAAATGTTCTATTGTTTTTCCGAAATGTCAATTGTAGAAAATGTAAAATATAGATTATACAATACTCCTATTACCTTTTAATTCCATTTTTAATGAACAATAAAAAGTTAACTTGTAATATATTAATCTTTTTAAAATAAATTGTTCTCACCGATTTCTAAGCTAAATAAAATGATCATTATAGAAAACAATCGTTGTTGAACGATTTATGTTCACACACTCGAAACAGTGGATCAAAAAATCAATAAATCAGATTCCTACCAGCGAAGTGAGATTATTCGATACGCAAAGGAGAATCATCAACTTCCTGACAAGCTTACCAAAGGCATCAATCATACACGCGTGATGGAAACGCATATCGAGGTCTCGCGTACGCGTTATACCCCTTTTATTCAGGGCGTACGTTGCGTAACGCCATTTATATGCGTGTACAAGGATAAAGAAGTCGATTTCGTAACGGTGCGGGTGAATGTCATCTCAAAAGGCAACTCGACATGTAATTGAGATCAAACATGCGGGCCCGAACTCTATTATTGCCAGTTCAGCGATTTCAGTTATTATTGTTTTTGACATCATACCGGACATACGTTGACCAACGCTGATCACATCAAAAGAATTCAATTTTAGACAATTTATGTTTTTTTGGGGATTCTCTTAGACCAGATGGAAACGGACTTCTTTTAATACCAAGAAAAAACCTGTTTCAAAGAAACTATAATAAAGAAATATACAAACAAAAATGATATAATTTTATAATGAACCTATTTAATTAAAAACTATTATTAGGATTTAAAAGAGATTTAGACTCCCCGACGAACAAAACAATCATTGCGTCAAATGAATTTCAGTTTAGCGTCCTCACTTATTAACATGATTTACAGTTTGATATTCACGTATATTTCCATTGGGAAAGCGTCGAGGTAATTAACAAATATTAAGCCGTTATTACGACGACAGAAACACCCTTGGTTTAAAAATAGATTCAGTAGGGTGTAAGGCCGGGAATTAACGGGACATGTTAATTGGTTTTAAGGAGATAATGAGGAATAGCGCTTCGGATCGAGTGAGCTCCCCAAGAGGTTTGGATCGCCTCAAGTGACCTTTGAAAATGTCACCTTTATTTCTAACCTTTGACGGGTTTAATCAGGAATAAAGCGCTTTACCTATGTGGCGAAATAACCTTTCGTTTTGACCTTATAACATATGTCGTCAGAGTGCGTGGATTTTGGAAATGAATAGATTCGATTGGGTCATAATAGTTCTTGTGCGAAAGGTTTCTATTGTCTATAATGTCGCCTCTAGTGCAAGTTTAATTGCATGCTTTATTTATTGATAATCCTAATAAATGTTAAAGTTAGTCTACTTGTTTTGAGCTATTATTTTATAAACGTGTGATGAATTAACATTGACGCAGACAAACAAAGATTTGCACGGTTTTTACCTTATTAAACAAGGATCAATATATTAAATATATCCATAGTTATCAGAAAAAATGTTTGGAGAGGTGGATGTACGGTTGCCACCTTCAGATGTAACGATTTCGTAGAAATTTGGTACAATTGGTCCAGTGGGAGATTACCCGCGCGTCATCAGTCTAAGACATGTTCATTTTAATTTGCATATAAAAATAAAAAGACAGAAAACAAAACTTAATTCTTCTAATCCAAGCTATACGTAGGCAAAAAATTTAACATTATAAGTAGGGCAAGATAGAAAGAGATAACCGAGACAAACGAATCCTTTCGTTTTATGAATAAAAACTTTCTTTTCACTTCAGGTAAAACATTAATATATTGACAGTCAGAATTTGTTCAGTAATCAATGAACAGATGCCCCGAATGACACTGAAAACAAGAGTAGTCCAAAAATTCTGAAAGGATGGTAAAAGTGCAGGTCACGACGATATATATGCAGAATTTTCAAAAGCAAGTCAATATTAAACAACTTACATATCTCTTTAACGTGATATATGACTCTGAGCAAATCCCAGTGGATTGGTTAAAGTCTACGTTTATTGCTATCCCAAAGAAAACAAAACCCAAGAACTGCGAAGACTATAGACTCATAAGCTTGATGAGCCACGCTCTTAAAATGTTCCTTCGAGTAATTCATTCAAGGATATACAGAAAGTGTGAGGATATGAATGGCGACACACAGTTTGGCTTTATCAAGGGACTTGGCACTAGAGAACCTCTGTTCTCAATGAAATTACTTGTGCAAAAGTGCTATGACCAAAGGCATCTTGCCTTTGCTTTATTGACTGATCAGGAAGCTTTTGACAACGTAAAGCACAAGCCGCTGCTGGAAAGATTAGAGACGTATAAACGTTTCTAACCTTCAAATCTGTCGCCGGTGTCTAACCGCTCGATATTTCGTACGTAATTTTAAAACGTTTCCGCACTATTTTAATCAATTGTAATAATCAATTATTAAAAATTAGAATAAAATAATGAGATTTGATTCGTCCTTTTAGATGATGCATAGTGAAACTTAGCTTGTGCTTAATTTGTTTGAATATTTCGAGTTGGAGAAGAAAAACGGTGGTGTGCGTACGCAGGGATCTTTTGCCTTAACTTTTCCGTTTTCTATTTGAAACAACTGAAGATACTGTAGATTTCTCCACCTCAATTTTTAAGGTCTATCCTTTGGGATTTTGGGGTGGAAAGTCGTTTCAATTATTCTGGTAATTGAGTTTAGTTCATTAGTTACCTTATCTTCTATCTCTTTGATGTTTTCGAGTTATTTTTACCGAAATAAACTTGGAGACAGAGGGTTTTAGTAGATCTGGATGTTTTAAAGAAGAAATTCCTGTAAACCCCAATAACAACTTAGGGATTATTTCTGCTGGTTTTTCCTGTTGGTTCTTACTACTTGTATTTTTCCTACTGGTATCTTTCTACGTTTTTGTTTGATCCTTTGCGCTTGCTTTTTTAGTACAAACATTCAACAGATGTTTCACTAATACCTACACACCATTACGCAATTAAGCAGATTTGCAGCCTGATTTGTTCGAGACTACTTAGCTAGCAATCTTACCATCGGATTAAGAGGCAAACTTTATTATTATTATTATTTTAATTTCAATACTAACTCTTTAATTTGAAGTTAAAAATAGTGTGATTATTTAAACTTGATAGTTTTATTTATAATACACTTAGCTTGATGCTACAGCAACACGATTTTCAAAGATTAGCATTTGTTTTTGTTTATTATTCCTGAAATATAAACTGCTACTCCCGTATATAACGAAGTAATAAGCAACTCAATTAAAACAATTTTAAAGATAATATTTATAAATGATTATCTCAGGAAACAAGACGAACTTATTTGGTTATCTGACAAGCTAAAATAAAATGTAAGTAAGATATAAATCTATAAGCTACTGTCTCTGCAGGTAGCTTTATAATTATGAAGAAATGCCTTGCGAAATGCGATGACGTATATACCCATCGAACTGTTTGACGTAAATAATTTTGTAATGTCAAAGGGAAATATTTATTCAATAGTTTACATCGTTAAAGCAAAGTAGCGATTTTGAGTATGACAGATATTCTCGATATCACTTACGACGTCGATCGGCTTGAGTATTAATACTGTGGCGTCAGAGGATTCTGAATTGGCATGTATAACCGCTTAACATCAGACATAATACGTAATCTATCAACAATGCAGGATTAGTGGTGAAATACCATTAAACATACATATATTTACTATCCGGTAGGCTAATAAACCTTCCAGTAAGCCACCCGTAATTGTTTATTACGCAAAATTTACTATAATCCAACCGACCGCTTTTATTCGAAAATATATTAAATAGGGATGAATTGAAATATGAATCGGAACCTTTCAACTCAATATAATTATTAATATTTGAGTTTTATTAATGATATTGAGAAGTAATACCTTGATTCCCAACGAAAAGCTTTTGTTATTAATTATTTGCATTATCGGCAATAACAAATAATTAAATAGAGAACTAAAAAGGGGCCGCTAAAAGTGCCTTACACAAATATACGAGGGTAGGACAAAAAGTTCGCAGAAGGAAGGGGTTGCAGAGGAGATGTGTCACTCCTTTTCAACTGTGCTAATTGAATAACTCAGTTATACTATATATATATACTCTTGTTAAAATTGGTTCATTACTGGAAGAGATATTATCAATTAAACAAGTCAATTTGGAAGAAAAGTGCAGCTATGAAAAAATCCAGTTTCGTGCAGAAGTAAAATTCCTGATAAAAGAAGGAAAACCTCCTCAAAAGATTTTGGAAGAAATGTCTTCTGTTTCCGGCGTTTCTTTCCCTGGAAAACCATTGTTTACAAGTGGCAAAACCTCTTCAAACAAGCGAGAGACTGCTGAAAACATCGAGAAAGTAGAAATATTAGAACTGGAAGATGCTCGTCTGAAGTATCACCTACAACCATTTTGAATATCCTGTCTGACCATCTTGGCATGTCAAAAGTGTGCGCAAGATGGGTGCCGAGAATGCTCCCGTCGCACCAAAATGAGAACCGAGTAGCGTGTAGCGTGGCGCGTCTTTAGATCTGTATAGCGGGAACAAGGATCAAATTTTGGGACGAATTGTTATTGGGGATGAAACAAGGGTTCATGATTATGAGCCTGAGTTGAAATAAAAGTTCATGCAGTGGCAAGAAAAGGGCAAACCACCCCTGAAAAAAAGTTCAACGTGTCGCAATCGGCCGAAAAATTCATGGCTACAGTTTTTTTGGATTCAAAAGGAATACTGCTGATTGACTACAAAGAGAAAAGGCGAGGAAAACTGACCAGAGGTGTGCTGCTTCTACAGGACAAACCACCCGTCCACAAGGCTTCAGTTTCAATGGCTACTATCCAAAAACGTGGCTTTCAAATCCTGGATTACTCTCCCTATAGCCCAGATTTGCCTCCTCCCCTCAAAATTTGGTGATTATTATGTATTTCTCAAAATAAAAAAAGGTTTAAAGAAAAAGATTTTTCAGCGACGAGGAGGTCAAGCAGGAAATTGTATTAGGGTTAAAGGGGAATATATTGGGAAGGTTTCACTATATAAGTGCTCCATTTCGAGAACACATGAAAGACATTAAAAAAAATGAAAATGAGGTAAAAATGACAAAAGAATATCTCAAAACGAGATTCCCTTTCTATTTGAAATGCTTAAAATGAATATAACCTCCATTTTTGTCACATACCTTCGCTAGCTGGGTTGAAAAAAAAAACACTTCAATTGCATAAGATGTATAATAAACCAAACAAAGAAAATATTACTAAAAAGCAGAAAATTTATTTCGTTTTTTTAATTACGAATATAAGAATTTCCTAAAGCGAAACAAAGAACGAGAGCCGTTAAACTTTTCAAATAAAGTCAAACGTTAAGAGAAATATTCTTCAAACTCGTATAAACGGCGATACAAAGACAGATTATACCTCCCCGTCACTGAACATAAAATTGCGTTTAGCGCGAAATTTAAATACAACTCGCGATAAAAATGTTTTTATTGTAAGCGGAGCCGAAATTACCTTTTGTAATAATAAAAAGGGGGTCCAAACACCCCCGGTATCCCCTGCATCATAAATATTATTGTTGACGGTGTTACATGTAAATATTAGATCACAACTCGCATGGGGATTTATTATTATCGTCATCAAAAGACACATCTTGAAAATCAAGAAACAATTTTATCTTGCAATTGACTCTAAAATATCATATATATATATATATATATATATATATATATATATATATATATATATATATATATATATATATATATATATATATATATGTTATATCGTAGGTTTTCACGGATGGTAGAATGAATAGTTTGGTTATTCCGGGTTTCAATCCGTTCGTTCAAAAAATCATTTTCACGACGTTAAACCACAAAAAACAATAGGCAACATCCTGGGAAATCCCAAAGATAAAACCAACCTTGAAAATCATGGCGTTTACAGCATTCCATGTGCAGATTGCCATCAAACTTATATAGGACAAACAAACAGGCGCATACCAGCAAGAATCCAAGAACATAAAAATAGCCTCAAAAACGAACAGACAACCTCAGCCCTATTTCAACATCACCAAACAACCGGACATACCTAACCGGAACTACAAGGTACGCGTCATAAGAGAGGCCCTAGAAATCGAAAAAGCGGGACAGCTAAATAAACGAAACGATGCTATAAATGTTCCAACTACATGGAAAACATTAATAAAGAATCAAGAAAGAAAACAACAAAAATCAACTAGTACACGAGAGACCAGCATACAAGAACAAAATATATCGCACTCGGCAGAGGGGAGGAGCCTGCGAAGCCGCTCATCCAATCAGGAAGCGAGCCAGCTAAACAAAACTCGAAATCCATCAGAGGCCAACATCAGTTCTCAGCGAGTAACGAGACGAACCACACTTGAAAATGCCAAATGAGATTTTGGCGAAACGTCGTGAAAACGATTTTTTAAACGAACGGATTGAAACCCGGAATAACCAAACTATTCATATATATATATATATATATATATATATATATATATATATATATATATATATATATATATACATACATACAGGTTGATATACGAACAAAATTATGTTTTCATACAAGAAAATTTCGGACAAATCTATTATTTAATGTATCTTTAAAGTGTTATAGCACCCAATTCTTAATCTATATATTTAAAATTATTCTTGATTTCTTACAAGTAGTTGCCAAGACCAGGATAATTTTTTCAACTATATCAAAAACTTGGTGGATATCATTAATATCCATTTATTTTATTCCCAAGTCTGAATAAGGATGGTAAAAAACTATATCTGGCAACTTATTGTACATAAAATGATTACGACTCATTTAATTTTATGAAAAGGGATATTTTTTCTAAGAAATTCAATGGAAATACATTTCCACTCCTAAAAAAGTCTTCTAAACCACATTCTTAAGTCTGCATTAGAAAAAAAAACTCTTTAAAATAAAATTTAGAAATATCACTTCATTGGTTTACATTGGAGATGATTTTTATCCCAAAGACATGCAGTTTAGGGTATAAAAATAGGTGCCAAGTATATATTATTTTATAAAATACAACATATCATAGAATAAGCGCTACCAGAAACAGAGATTTAATCAAATGATGAGATATATGTTTTAAATTTCTGATCTAATTTTATATTTTTCTTCCTTCATTTTTTAAAGGTCATATTAATAACATTCCTATGTAACCTTTATGTAAATATTTCCAATAAATTATCTATTTATCTAACTATCTACAAAAAGCAACTTCAACAATGTGCTAACTATATAAAAAAGTGTATTAAATTAATAGCAATTTTTTTAAATAATTTATTTCATGCTCTTTTGGTGTTAAAATTGCTGTGGACAAAATATCTATTTTGTATCTTTTTCAGGTGATATCTGAGTACTTCTTTGTGTTTACTTATATGGGACTGAAAAGTAATCGACATTTCGTAAAAGTATTTTTAAAATCAATTTAAAATTATTTTCTTGTGGATACAATATTTTGGAGACACACTGTACAAAGCTCCCACTATATAACTATATGATATAGTGGTCATAATGCATGATATCTAGTCGAGTTCAATAAAGAACTCAACAAATAAAATTTTATTATAGTGAATATTTCGGAAATGAACGGAAGTTATCGCATTATTACTAATTTTTCGTTTAATAAAGTTTGACGTGGTAGATGTCAGTCATGAACGACGTGCGGAATAATAAAATCGATTGATTTACGGCGTGCGGAAGTAAAATTGCAATCGTAACTTTGGCATGGCACATAACATGCGAGGACCCAATCGGCGATATAAAAACTAAAATGGACGGAAACCCATCACCGCAACATCATCACCCCTTAAGTGCTTCGACTGGCGTCTGCCAATTTGATGGCACCGCTATTGCTAAGACAATCCATACACCGCCGGTTGATAATATTATTAAGGACAAGGGGTGCCATTATTACCGGTCAATGGCCACCAGGGTTGAATTGAATAAGCGAAAGGGAATGAATGTTTCACCCCTCGTGCCCTCTCCGTCCGTTTCACATCAATCTAAATCGACGCAACAATGTGTAGACGGACACTGTGACCAACGATGCCACGGTTACACGCGTTTCGCGATATTTAACACCATCCCGCTTAACCACATACTCAATCTATTTCCGTGCTACAGAAAATTTAACGTCCATTAATTACTTTAACAATTGCATTACCACTATTAGAGTCTTTGAGAAAATTTACTTAACGATCAACAGGCTTTTTGGAGTATTGCCATAAGCGTACATGAAGATATATTTCTGATACAGTTCTACTCAGGGGCGGGCGGTGGGTATTGCTAACAGATCAAATTGTTCACAGTGATATGCACTGCGATTCAACCTGTTTTGTAGTTCCAGAAGATTGTCGCATAGTATTACTGTGCCGTCCGCATATCTAATGTTACTTATGAGGTTGCCGTTTATATTGATTCCTTTTGTTTTTTCTACGAATGCCTCTCTAAATATTGCTTCAGAGTATATATTGAACATCAGTGGAGATAATATGCAGCCCTGACAATTGTCCTTTTTTAATCTGATACCTTCAAATGTACAGTTAACTTTATGCGTAAATCTCTTTTATCAATACCACTAGATTTTAGGATTTCCACTAGTTTTTGATATTTCATATTGTCAAAGGCTTTACGGAAATCTATAAAACATGCATACACATCGACGATCATATCTCTAGATCATTGGGCAAGGACATTTAAAGAGAATATGGCTTTCCTTGCCCCCACGCCATTTCTAAAACACATCTTTTATATATTCCTATGTGAATGTATCTCAGAAAGATCTTTAGTGCGTGAGATATCAGACTAATTAACGAATAATCGTCATAAGACAAGGAATTAACTTCCTTGAATAGAGTTATGAAAGTTGACTTCAACCAATCACGTGGTATATTTCCTGATCTGTATATGACATTGAAAAGCAACGCCATCATATTCGGCGATGCTTTTTAATACTCTCAGCATGTATTCTATCAGGGCAACAGCCTTACCATTCTTCTGCAACTCTGTCATTATTGAACAGATCTTCTATATAGTTCATCCATGTTTTCAGTCTCTGTCAAATTATAACTGTTTGATATTCAATGATTCAAAAATAATGTCGCATTAATAATCGAGCAGGTAACGGCAGTAAACGCTCTCATAATTAAGAGTAAATAGAACTGTGAGAAAGTTGTTGCGTGAAACGCACTTCAACGTGTCCGTCGCCTAGCGGAGAGCCAACATACTACTGCGCATTGAGGTAATATTTTTTAACATTGTATCTTTAATTGTAGTTAGTGTTTTTTGGAGGTTAAATATATGTATTTATGCCGCGAAACTTGAGTAAAAATTTGGTTGTGATTAATAGAGTAATTTTTATGTTTATCTCGGACACACAAAAAACTTCTTTTTTTATTTAATAGCATAGATGGAAATAAATATTTTGAAAGTTTAAATATTTTACTCTAATTAGGAATTGTAGAAATGTAGGTACACATCATGACCATATGTAATGTCCTGTTGCCTGTTATCTGATGTGTGAATTAGAATTACATTCCACCTTTAGCATAATAAACTGTAATTGTTTTAAATTACTAACATTTCGAATGCATTTCTCCATTAGATCAGATACGGTGCAATAAAAACTAATGTAAAATAAGAGCACGTTGTATGTGTTATTACATAAAATTGTAAGTTTGTAATTTATGCACGGCTAGTTGTCGCGAGGTAAACGTATATCAGATTGTAGTGGTATATAGTGTGTTCTTGTCATAAAAATGCAAATTTTCAGCGTTTTTTTAAACGTAAATCGTACGAAACACATCATTGGCGCAGAAGAAATCTTTTTAATTGGCTTGCAATCAGCATCCTACTGATTTTTTTTTTCTGTCGAGTTTTAGACTTTAATTAACTTCTCACTTTAATTTCTTAGCTTTCTCAATTGTGGAAAACTTTGTTAATAACTCGAAAAACAAGTTATACGAGTAGAAAAGCAGTCCAATTACATCAAACTTGTCACCCAACAACGAAAGCTTCAGCCTGGTCATTTAGAAGAGATTTTAAATTCAATTTTTCGATCAAACCAGTAGATTTAAACAACAATTAATTTGTTTCAACATTGTTTATAGCGGTAGAGAGCGATTCTTTTAATATTTGACAAACACAGATATTTTTATTTAATTTCCCTTTTATTTTTTTTGCTTGTCTTCACTCCCATTAGAATTTTTAACCGACTTCTCAAAGAAGGAAGAAATTTTTTTATATATGTGCGTTGATTACTCCGGAACGACAGCACCGACTTGAATGAAATTTTTGACGTTATATTCAGGAAGTTGCTGCAGTAGCCTCATGTCATTTTAGAGGAAATTGGTTCAGTAAAATCCAAGATGGCTCTTATAATATGGCGGGAAAAAAATACTTTTGAACGATTTTCTCCAAAATTGATTGGAGTCGCACATAATGAATCTGAAATTATTTTTTAAAAATTCAATATAGCGGATCCAACATAGCGGACAAAAAATTAATTTTGTACGTTTTTCTCCATCGTATGGGGATGTTTTTGGGGTCGCACATAACGAATCTGAAATAACTTTTCAAAATTTAAAATAACGGAAAAAAAAAATTAATTTTATCTACTTTACTTCAAATTTTGTATGTGGGAATGTTCGAGGTCCCACATAACGAATCTAAAATTATTTTTTAAAAAATTAAATATGTCGGATCTAATATAATGGATCAAAAATTTTACATCTCTCGATTTTGTTAAAAATCGGCACGGGGGGATTTTTGAGAGTGGTAATTACAAATTTAATATTATTTTTAAAAAATTGAACATGGCGGATCCAATAGAGCGTCTTAAAAATTTTACATCTCTCGATTTAGTCAAAAATCGGTATTAGGGGATTTTTGGAAGTGTTAATTACGAATTTAAAAAACTCATTATGGCGGATCCCATATGTTAAAAATTTTATATGTCTCAATTTTCTCCAAAACTAGTATAGGGGAGTTCTTGGGGGTGTAAATTACGAATTTAAAACTATTGTTAAAAGATCCAATATGGCAAAATTTTCAGCCAGATTCACTAAGAAGATTTAGGATGAAAACCCGTTCTTGTTGTCATGAAATTTAAATCTTCTAGTCGGCCACTTTTGTTTTGCTTATGATATTGTCATAAGTTATATTATATGTCAACAAATAGACACATATATAGGGTTATTAAGGATAAGAACCTTGTGATAAAGCCTTAAAATAAGTAAGGGAAAAAATTGTCTATCAAAAATAAATACAATTCCTTATTTTTGCCAGTTCAGTAATGAAACAAAATGCCTTTTTATGCTTGTATTTTTAAGGTTTAAAACTTGCTTGAGTTATTGTTACTCTTGTCAGTTTAAGCCCTCTGCTATCAATTTAGGATGGTTTTAAAATTAAACCACGTTAGTAAATTCGGCTGTTTACGTTTCCCGATTTTGTTTAAAATGGGTATTCGGTCAGTTCTAAGAGTGTAAATAGATTTGAAATTATTTTATAAAATTTAATGTCAGATGTAGACTTGTAATAGAAGAAATATTCAGAAATTTGCAGGGAGGCTAAAAGTGTGCAAATAGTTGGTGGTCATTTTTTTTTTAAATTAAAGTTGATTATAGTACAGTTTCTTTTGTGTTATCGTGTATGATGTAATGTACTGGAAAAAATTCGTACCAAAAAAACGAAGTGTCTCAGCTATATATAAAAAATCCCAGCGGGGTTTTTAAATAATGAATTTATTCCAGACTTTGTATCCTCATTGTATGTGGAGGTACGGTACCCTTATCGCACAAGAAGCTGCCCTGCAGTGCACCAACTATACGCATTAACTGACCGATTTAAAACCGGATTTAAACGAAATTAACCTACGCTTATGAAGTTTGGTTATTAATATGATGCATTGGAGCGCCACACCTAACATGTGAAACGATTCAAGGTAATTAGTGAGCAAGTAGGATATGAGTATCGTCGAAGTTTGCAGATTTTATCACTCAAAGGTGAATGGCATTCCAGTATTATTCATTCATATGCTGGACATTTAATCAAAACACAAGTTCTAATTACTTTTCGCAAACAAAAAGTGTCGGTTAATATACATGGACTCGAACATGGGCCAACGATAATTAATTATTCTTTACTGCATTCGCTCAACATTTATTTTTGCCGGGATTAATTTAAAATTTTGAATTTTTATTGCTTTGGACATCGGACAAATTACAGTGAATAATGAACTTTGTTTGGCTCAGATATCCATATGTACTTTTAACATATCATTAATATGAAAAAATATACATTATAAAATTTCATTACAGACAGATAGATCGACTGATAAACAGACAGGGAAGCAGGCAGACAAGCACATAAACGCACAAGTAAAGTTAAATAAAAGTTTGTAAAATATTCAAATTAAACCAAAGCAAAAAGTCTTATTTTCATGTTTAATTCTAGAGTTTTTCATGGATTAATTACCAAAATTTTACTACTAAAAAATTAAACTATTGCTAATACTGCAAGAATATGGTCCTTTCTATATATTTCTATTTCTACACACTTTGTTTTCCTTCCGACACCTCTGATCGAAATAACAGAAAGCATGATCCCATTAATGCTTATCAATCTTTTGTATTAAAAATTCAAACGTTTTTTTAAAACACAGGGAGTATCAAAAATCCCCAATAAGCTGTAAAATACGAGGGCAGTCCCAGAATTAACCGGCCTGATACATAGATGGCGGTAGTTGTTAAAATATAATGACTGTGTTCATCAGTGTACACAATGAGACCCTTAAGTGGTCGAAACTAGTATAGAGAGAGTTAGAGTGGAATTCACAGAGAATGTACTGCCTGTCTCCTTTCTTGACGGTCGTAAGGAGAATAAAATAACTCATCCAAATACACAAACCGTGAAATTCACAGAATAAAATAACTTTTCCAAATACATAGACCGTGCAATTGTTTATTTTTCATATATATATATATATATATATATATATATATATATATATATATATATATATATATATATATATATATATATATACGGATACGCCATCTTTTATGTCGGTATGTAAACTTCGAAAAAAAAACTGTTTTGTTTATATGAGGTATTTTTATTAAACTTGGTCTTTTATAATTTATTGGGACTAGTTTTTGAATACTACATCGATCAAGTCGCTACTTTTATTGGCCAAAGCAAAATGTGACCCTTTTGCTTCGTGTTCCATTACCTTTTCGAACATCTCGGGTGGTATAGCGGTGCCTTGAGCTCTTCAATGGTGTAAGGCTTGCTGGCGTACACTTTACTTTTTAAATAACCCCACAAAAAGAAGTCTGGAGCGGTCAAATCCGGAGATCTGGGTGGCCAGTGAATGTCGCGTCTTTTTGACATCAGACATCCAGGGAATTTCCGTTGCAGAAACTGGATTGTGTGATTTGCAGTGTGGCATGGCGCACCGTCTTGTTGAAACCAGTAACCATCAAGACCTTGTTCACGCATTTGTTGGCAGACATAATGAGCCAACATCCACCGATATCGATTTCCATCGACTGTTTCGTTTTCTTTGAAAAAAAATGCCCCAATGATGGTTTTGGCGCAAACGCCAACCAAACAGTCACTTTTTGGTCATACAATGGCGTTTCGTGGATCTCGTGTGGATTCTCCGTCCCCCAAATGCGGCAATTCTGCTTATTAACGCCGCCAAAGAGTGTGAAATTGGCCGCGTCGCTCATCAAAATTTGTATTTCAAGCGACGTGGACGGTCTGTCGGAAATATTCTTTGTGTTAACTGCACTTTATACGGAAAAAAATGCAAATCATCCTTCAAAATGCGCCGCAAACTGGCTCCACTGACGCTAAAATGCTGAGCGCGGTGACGATACGACACTTTTGGGTTCTGGGCAACGTTCTCTTTGACCGCTTCAACCAGTTCATTGGAACGTCTTGGTCGTTGATGAACGGTATGTTGAGGATCTCCCACTATCCCATACTCAACAAAATTCGAAACCAAACGACGGATAGTGTTGTCAGACGGTGCCTGTTGGCCACGATATTTTCGACGATATACACGTTGAGTTAGCACAACTGAACGACTATTTTGTACATTGTCACTATTTCGGCGCGTTGTTTCGGTGTAAACCGATTCAGGGTTAAAATTGTACTGAATTGACGTTTCAAAAACACGTATAACCAAATCAATCGGTTGGTAAATGTCAAAGTTATTCAATGTTTACATACCGACATAAAAGATAGCGCACCCATTCTTTTTCCCTGTAAATTATTATTTATTATACAGTGCCTTCATTTCAAAACGAACCATCCTTAATAACTTTGTTAAATAGAAAAATTTAAAAAAAAAGAAAAAACACGTCAATTTAGATATACAGGGGGAAGTTTAATTTTGCATTTGTTAAAAGTCACCTCCTCACCTCCAGCTAACCTCACTTTGATATGTCAAATGGGAACCCCCACCTTGTGACACATTATTGTAAGCAGCATAAAATTGTCTATCCAATCGTATAAAAAAAATTAAATCGGTTGACGTACAAGCGAACAGTGTGCAAAAATGTCTTGTAATAATGCATAATATATCGGCCTCGAACTTTAGTATGTCAAATGATTACCCTATAGTGTGATACATCATTTTAAAGGACGTACGATCTGCTATCCAACGATGTCAAAAAAAATTAAGTTAATAGACGTTATAGGCAATTAGGATGCAAAAATGTGTGTTAAATATAAGCAGTTTATTCAGTTTTATTCAGTTGAAGAAAATTATTTTATTAAATGTTCAAAATGTGCGCCGTTATTAGCGAGACAATAAAAAAGCCTATTTTGAAATTCCCCACGAACATTGGCAAGGGTTTCTCTGCTAATTCCTCTACATTCCCGAACAATTCGATCTTTTAAATCGTCAATATTTTCAGGTGGGGTTTTATAAACCTTGCTTTTTAAATACCCCCAAAGAAAAAAGTCTAGAGGGGTTAGGTCTGGAGACCGTGCTGGCCATTCAATTGCACCACGTCTGCCAATCCACGTCCCTGGAAAATGTTCATCAAGCCACTCTCGAATTGCCAAAGCGTAGTGCGGGGGAGCTCCATCTTGCTGGAAATGCAAATTATTTTCATTTAGTACCATAACAGCATTTTCATCCACTTGATTTTCTAAAGATTGCACAATGGCAGGGTATATTGTGTTTTCTAAAAGGTTTAAATAAATTTGCCCAGTTAAATTATCTTCCAAAAAAAATGGCCCGATGATTTCATTGCCATAAATTCCTGCCCACACGTTAATTTTTTCGGGATATTGAGTATGCCCTTCTCGGAAAAGGTGCGGATTTTCATTATCCCAGTATCTGCAGTTATGTCTGTTAACCAGTCCATTTAGAAAAAAAGTTGATTCATCACTAAAGCAGATATTCTTAGGTAAATGGGGGTCCTCGTCAATTCGTTGGCACATTAATTCGCAAAATTGAATTCTCCCTATCAAAATCGTCTTCTCCGAGTTCTTGAAGAATTTGAACTTTGTAGGGAAAAAACTTATTTTGTTTTAAAACTTTATGCACAGAGCCAGCAGAAATGTTGGTTAAATCTGCGACCTTTGAGATGGATAAAGTTGGATCTATTGCAAACTGTCCTAGTACCTCGATTTGGCATGCTTCATCTACAACCCTTTTCTCAATAGATTTTTTATTACAAACGGATCCCGTTTCTTCAAACTTTCGTACCAATTCGAGTACATATTTATGGCCCACGTTTTTGTCTTGTTGCCTCTCGTTAAATGCTCTGGCGGTTCTACGAGCGCACCGATCTTCAGCTCCATAGAGAAAAATTATTTCTATTCTTTCGGCTAGCGTATACACCATTTATATTCACGTTTCAACTAGGCGTCACAATGACAATTTTAACAATAATAAACAACTGGTGTTTAAAGATCTTAAAAATTTTATTTATTGCAATGATTTCTTGTACCTATCAGGTACCGCAAAAAGTATCATTGAAATAAATACACTAGATTGATTAGACTGCAATGAATTTTGCGATGAATTTTAAAACAGGCTTAGTTTTTTTCTCGCAAATATTTTAACTGTTTATTATTTTAAAAAAATATTTATTTTAAATTTAAAATAATATTTTACTCTATGAAGTAGCCATTTGACATAGTAAAGTTTAATGTGATAAGGTGTCTATTATTACCACACATCTTTTCTTACTATTCGCTTGTACATCAACAGATTTTGTTTTTTTTATTGGCTAAATAGGAGATAGTATGCCCTTTAAAATGATGTATCACACTATAGGGTAATCATTTGACATACTAAAGTTCGAGGCCGATATATTATGCATTATTACAAGACATTTTTGCACACTGTTCGCTTGTACGTCAACCGATTTAATTTTTTTTATACGGTTGGATAGACAATTTTATGCTGCTTACAATGATGTGTCACAAGGTGGGGGTTCCCATTTGACATATCAAAGTGAGGTTAGCTGGAGGTGAGGAGGTGATTGACAGACTTTTAACAAATGCAAAATTAAACTTCCCCCTGTATATCTAAATTGATGTGTTTTTTTCTTTTTTTTAAATTTTTCTATTTAACAAAGTTATTAAGGATGGTTCGTTTTGAAATGAAGGCACTGTATATAAACACACTTCGGCATATTTTTTCAAAAAATAAAGTGCAATGTGTTTCTAAATTTGGGCGTATAATAACCGTTAATATATATTTATTTTTGTTTATCTGTAACAAAAGATTATTTCTAAATGATTCATCAAAGTCAAACCGCTGAATTTTAATCTCAGGATAAAAGTTATAGACTTAAACAGTAAATGAATATAAGAAAAGGTTTTGTTTTTATTTAAAATGTACCCTGTACATTTCCGGTAAGGGGAGAAAAATCTAAAGATCGTGCGATTATAATGAAATGGAAGCAGGTTTTTGCAAAAAGATATGGCAAAAGAGCTTTTGTGCTTCGCGAGCGGGATTTTTCAGTTCGATAGCCCTTGAACGGTAAATTAATTTCAAAGTCTCATTCGCCCTGGCTCCGGTCGTCTTCATCTTTTGAGTGTAATGAAGCTCAAGGCGATCATTTTAAACAATCGTAAGCTGGCAAATCACCAAGGGGGGTTGGAAACCGTTACGATCCCCGCAAGACGTTTCGTCAATCAATGCACATATTTTTCTCGTGAATGTCATTTGCAGTGCCGTTTAATTTTTGCATCGCATATTGCCAGAACACTTTTCCACAGTCCATAAAGTGAAATGGCTCCGGTTACGGCGCACGGTCGCATATACTCGCTCGTGATATTTTATTTATCCTGTTTTTGCTGTGCGTAAACCAATGACCCGAAAATATGTGTTCAGGAAACCCTAGCTCGCTGTGTCGGGCTCTCTCAACGGATTATGGCATATAAGTCGTTTTGAATGCATAAATCACCGGATAATGACGGTTCCACTTTGCTTATTTCATCACCTACAAATATTGTGATTATGCCACATTACGTCGCTACCGACTATCGTAAGGACAAATTAATTTTAAACAAAGATGGATATTTCGTTTTATTCTTTGGTTTTTAGTTTTTTATAGCCTCGGAAAAATGTGCATTGATTTATTTGGCATTTTACGTTTCTATTTCAGAACAGCTTTTATAGAGTTTTTCAATAAGGGCGGGTTGATGTTAGCAGCCTGCGGCAGCCATGCTGTTTCAGTGGCGTCTGTCTAATCTATTGTTTATTGTTCTGTTACAGATGCCAAATCATCAAGAAAAGTTACTCAATTGAACATTACGCCTATTTTACGGCAGACGCGGTGGCCCTTTAAAGTCGACTCTCCAACGTTTGGTGGCTAAAGTCGAGACGACCCGTTCGATGAACAATCAGTTAACACCCGTATGTCAAAGAAACGCCAGATCAATCAAGAACATCCCCGTAGTTCGTGAAAATGTGCAGGAGAACTTGAGGCAGTCAATTCCTCGCCGTGCACAAGAACTACGGCGAATTTTTGCGTCGGGCCTTGGACCTATACCCATACAAGATCCAACTGACCCAGGAGCTCAAAGTTATGATCATAAATAACGCCGTTTATTCGCTGACTGGGCTTCAGAGCATTTGGAAGAGGACCCAAATTGTGGCCGAAAAATCATCTTTAGACACAAAGCCCATTTTTGGATGAATGGCCATGATAACAAACACAATTGCCGTATAAGAGACTATGTCAACCCACACAAAGTTCACCAGGTGGTAATTCATCCACAAAAAGTTACTGTTTGGTGCGGATTTTGGGCTGGCGGCTTCACTGGTCCGTACTTTTTTGAAAACGACGTTGGTGAGGCCATCACCGTCAATGGCGAGCGCTACAGAACTATGTTAACTGATTTCTTTTGGCCCAAATTGAACGATATTGAGATAGAAGACATGTGGTTCCAGTAGAACGGCGCTACGTGCCACACAGCGGACGCCACGATATATATTTTGTATAAACGGTTTGAAGATATGGTTGTCTCTTGCAGAGGTGACGTGGACTTGCCACCAAGATCATGCGATTTGACCCCTCTGAACTTTTTATTGTGGGGTTTCCTGAAATCGCCAGTCTATGCCAATAAGCCGCAATCAGCCGATGCCCTTAAAGGCAACATGATCAATGCCATCGCTCAAATTCAGCCGGGTCTATGTGGCAGAATCATTAAAAATTGGACCGTTCGGATCTGTGCCACCGTCAAAGGCTGCGACGGACAATTGAACGATGTTATATGGCATACATAGGCTTTTCTAATAAAAAAAGACTTTCGTTAATACCTCACACACAGCCTGTTTTATTCCATTTCAACACCGACCCGCCCTTATTGCAAAACCTTTAAGTTAAAATTTGCACGAGAATACAAATAACATATATATTTGATTTAGGGTTAATTCGACATTTTTTAATATTTTGAACACCCTATATACGTTATCAGCACTGTTCTTAAAATTCGAAGGCAACCAAAACGTTTCATTAAGAGTAACTTTTCCTGGAAAAATAAAAAATATTGAAGTTTAATAGAGTGCAGTAGCCCGCCGTAAACATACTATATAGTACAGGCGCGGATCCAAGGGGGGGCAGTGGGGGCGATCGCCCCCCCCCCCCCCCCAAGAGCTTTGATTTTAGGAAAATAGGATTCTGCCTCTTATACTAGGAATGTGTATGCTGCTCGCATCCTCACCCCCTATCAGCAACTTGTTTTTTCTTGTGATCGCCCATCACCTCTCTGAGAGCTTCAAATTCAGAAAAATAGACCCGACCCTGCTTTTTACACTAGAAATAGGAATGTTGCTGATGCCCCCCCCCCCCGGCGATAATTTGCTTTCGCTTGCCATACTGTACTTTTATGATATCACCGTCTCGCCCCCCAAAGAGAGAGGCTGGATCCGCCCCTGGTATAGTATATGTTTAAAAATGACGCTATAGACTTGGATTTAAAAACAAGCATAAAATAACTAAAATGTTATTCATAAAATAAACCAGCAGATACCATATTTTTTATGATTATAAAATATTTTTTTACACACATGCCAAAACAGAATTATTCAAATATAAAGATAATAACTTAACTACCGGAAAAAAAAAGATTAAAAAAACAAAGGTAAAAGCCTCCGCTTTTAGTGTTTTAACAACTAAACGCACTAAACGCATCAATTTCCCCGTTATTTGCCCACTAATAATTTTTTTATGACTTGCGTGTAAGTAGTTAAATATTTTCATTCACGCACCTAAAAAAATATAGGAATTTTATCATGTGACAATCACATTTCCACTGACGGACGGATCAGGTCGTAAAAAGACCGAAAATAATTTTTCTGTCGGGTGGATTGAATAATTTCCCTGAATTTTATAGGTTTCCGTCCACACCAATGTCAACAGAATTTTTTTATATCAATTGCTTGGAAAACATCATTTCAAAATGACATTTATGGACTAGTAAAAGGAAAATTGAGTTTTAATATTGTCATAATTGTGATGGTAATAAATAATATACAAGGTGTTGTGGCAATAGAATATGGAATAACCCTAAAAAAATTTTGTGGAGCAAACAGAATTTGTATTGTCGTATATGCGAGTCCGTCGTTTCAGGGAAATTATTTGTGGAGATCGGATTTTCCGCGAGAACGCCACGAGGTACGTTTCGATCGAACGCGAACGACGTATACGAGCTATGAATGACTTGCGTATCAGGATTTTTGTCATTTATGCTATGCGTTTGTCCCTGCATTAAGTGGTCCCCACCTTGAAGTGAAGCTTGGATGTCATTTAAAAATTGTTCCATTAGAGAAATTGAAGTGTTGGGATATAATTGAACATTTTGATTTATTTGGGTCATGTCAGATTCATTACGAGTATGGAATCCTGTTAGGTCTGGCGCGACCCCACGAGGGGCCACGGAGGTCCCACCAAAACACCCTGAAATGCCACCCGCCTCATCAGACCGGAAGGAACTGTGAGAGAAGGGATTGGACATTTTTTAATAAATTATTTTTCCTCTTAAATTAGAATGTTTTGTATAAAAAATACAAAAATCACGGAGAGCTGGGCTTTAATATACTTAATATATGGAAAAATTAAGTATATGGAATTTGGGTTGGATGAGAACTTGGCCAATATTTACTTTGTTTTTTATTAGACGTGAGCTCTTATAGGACTTTTTGCAGTAGAAGTTTTTTTTGACTGGGACTCAAGTTTTGTGTCGAAATTAAATGTAGTGTTGGGACTCTTAATAAATTTTCTGAAATTCAATTTTTTCGAAAATGTTTGTTTTGGTGTTAAGCGCAAACCAAGGCACGTTTAGTGTTCTTAGATCCATTAACGATGTCACTATCAGGTTATCACTAATTTTCTCTTAATAGAAAATTAAGTCGTAATCGGGAATGTCTAAATCGGGTATGTCGCTATCAGGTTTCCTTTACGCAATTTTATTTCCGCAAATTATTATAGTCGTAGAAGTAGGCGAGTGAATATTCTGTATATTAATTTCAAATAGTTTCCGTAAGAATTAAAAAAAAAGAATCGGCGTGAAAAGGTTTTTAGAGAAATTTATTTTTTTTCGACGGCGCTGGAATTTTACTAAAATTTGAGTTCAAAAGACTTGGATACTCGTGTGCGCGTGTGTGTTAAAAAATTTGAGAGATCTGTGCTCTTTAAAAGACAAGCAGATTCTGCTAACGAATCGGCACTCCTTCGGGTCTTCCGAAAGGAACCGATTAGCGCGGTTCGCCAAAGCTTTATGTCTGCGCCGCCGTCTGTGTCGGTGTCTATGCGCCGTTACCGCCGACAACGTGCAGTTTATTTCTCGGAATTTCAACCGTCTTTATACGTTTATTTTATTTTTATGATTTTTTTAGGTTCTTGTAGATAGAATTCTACAACAGTATAGCTAGAAAACTTTTAATGTTGTTAAATATTAAACTACATAAATTTCGACTGAATTTTCCAAATTTACAGTTAAGTTTAACTCGATTACTGATGCAAATTAATAAAAATTACGGGAAAATTAAATTTTACTTCCATTAGAGGTATTACGAAACTAAACTTCACAACCGATAAATTGTAAAGCCGTAAATGCGAAATTTGATCTTAAATTGAGAGTAATTTGCTTTAAAATGTTGCAGTTTGTTAAATTATAATATACTAGCGACCCGCCCCGGCTTCGCACGGGTGCAATGCTGATACTAAATACACTACAGAAAAACTGTGACTATTTATTTTATTTTTACAACAATTATTACATCGGCCTCCGACGCGCTATTTATAGGCACGCTGCCGCCGCCCCGGTCGGCCAGTACCGCCGCAAGCGCTACTTCCCGCAATTTTAAATCTGTAATATCTTCGAAAATATTCATTTAAATCTTGTGCTGTAAAGGACCATATAGATCTATATTAAATCAACAATGTATTTAAGCTATTTAATTGGATAAGGATTAATGCTGTATTGGTTAAAATCGCTTCAAAATTTGCCATTATTTGTCGTAAAAAGTAAATGACAAAAAAATGTTATTGTGGCATATCCATGAGAGATAGACATATACCATCGTGGAGTTTTCTGTAGACCTTTTCAATGTGTACAAATAATTAGTACATTATTTTGATAAATCTCGTAGGGTTCAGCCTGCGTTTGCAATGTAAGCGGAAAAAAATATGATAATTAACGACATCACATTAGAAACCTCAAAAATAACAGTATTTCTCCACTATTTAATGGATGTTATTATACATATAAACCTTCCTCTTGAATCACTCTATCTATTGAAAAAAACCGCATCAAAATCCGGTGCGTAGTTTTAAAGATTTAAGCATACAAAGGGACATAGGGACAGAGAAGGCGACTTTGTTTTATACTATGTAGTGATAATTCTATAGTTAGTTATCATTTAAGCAGTGAGAGTCAATTATTTGTAAATTCATTACTTAATAAAAATTCCCTTACTCAAAATATGCATTATTTCGAGAACATATCATGCAAAGCAGATTACTTTATATTAAGGAAATGTCATTTAAGCAGGATCCCCTAAAAACTTGCTGCCCTCTGGAACCTGCCCTTCGCCTTCCACCCACCTCAATCTCTTAAAAAAAATCCTAGCTAAGTTTGCGTTTTACATATTTAAAGAAATATTTTTTAATTTTAAGAGTTATCTTTTTTGCAAGTTTTGAGATGTCCCAAAACTAAATAAGGGTGTTCCATTTTCGATACATTTAGGGAGTATTGGAGTTATTATCAAAGATATAGTGTTGCGGTTTTCACTTTAGTGCCCTACTTTTTTACGAAACGACAGATTCCGGTGTAAAATTTGTCCTGGTTCTCTTAATTTTTAATCTATAGGTACACGTAGTCAGTTTTTTTCTTCTTATGATTTTTTAAATAGGACACCCTGTATATTATTTTAGATATTGATTAAGTATACTTTAGGCATTTCAAAAATATGTAATGTGTTCATTTCATTTTGAAAAACAAGGTCAGAATTCGCTATTTTCAATAATTTATTTTATTTGTAACAGTAGGCCATAGCCAATTTATAAGAATTAAATGTAAAGTTTTGACAATAATAATTATATCAACGATTAGACACTTTGAAAGTTAATTTTAATGATTTTCTATATTTCCAATTGTAAATACTTAATATAAGATTTACAAGCCAAACGGCTTCGCACTCCCTCCAGGGATTATTCACTCATACCATGTATACAAAGACACCAAAAGTATGAAGCTCTGTGGGGACCCTTTCCATGTTATCGAGTCCTAGGTGGCGTGGTCTGCTGTATTTCCCACGAACTTTCGGACGGTTCGCGCTGGTGCTATGAGAATTGCTTTCTGCATCGGCTTATACAGATGCTCACTAAGGCCCAGTCCCTTGATGTTTTGCAGGAGGTTCTTTGGTATCACTCCAGTTGTTGACAGTATTATAGGAATCGTGTGGACGCTGTTCATTGGCCACTGTCTGCGGATTTGCACCTCCAGATCTCTGTATTTGGCGATCTTCTCGTTGTATTTTCACCTTAGGTTGTTGTTCGGTACAGCGATGTCGATTAGTGTAGTTCGCCTGGAAATTTTATCTGTTAGTATAATGTCTGGCCTGTTATGAGCAACTGTTTGATCTATTAGGACCGTTCGATCCCACTCGTTGTTTTCAAGAATAGGCTCTGGATTATATTTGTAGTAAGGCACCTTTCCTACCTGCAATAGTTTTAACTTATCTGCTAACTCTTGGTGGAGTATCTTAGCGGCTGAATCGTGTCTTTCCTTATACTCGGTTGCGGCAAACGCTTGGCATCCTCCAGTTACGTGCTGGATCGTCTCTGATGTTCGACAGCCATATCTACATTGGTCATTTTCTATTGAGGGATCTCTGATAATGAATTTCCGATAGGGATCTTATTGGTAAGGGGGGTATAAATAACAAAAGGGTTAATTAAATTTTGTAACAAATTAGAGTATATTCAAAAGAAAACAAGAATAAATTCAAATACAGGATAAAATATTAGCCGAAACATTAGAACAGTTTACATTATATTAAATTTAAAAATTGAAGATATTTACTTACATAATTATTAGGAACAACCTCTTGATTTGGGGGAACACTCTTTAAGCTTAGGATGTCATTGTTAGGAGCGACTCAACTAGACTGATCTTTGATTATTTTCCAATCAATTACCATGTATAATAGTGTATAGTCAGCAAAAACAAACCATACGGTTAACTATTATACAGGGCGTTGGACAATTAAAGTTTTGTCAATCCTTGCTCGTGACAATATCTCACTTTCTTTGTACCTAAATATTTTTGGATTAACCATTTTATTATCTTATGGTTTGATGTTTAAATTTTGACGAACTCCAGTCTTGTATTCAGAATTTATAGCTTACAGCAAAAATAATTCTACCTTATTCTGACCTATATAGTACCAAGAACTAGTAAATGGGCGAGATTTGGATAAGTAGTACTCTCAACATTATGGATATTCAATAAGCGCAAGGTCAACAAGTTCATAAAAAAGTAATTTTTGCTAAACTTTAAATCAGAATATGACTTATCCAATGGCAGGTAAAAATAATTTTTTGCATGATTAGTTAACTGGCAATTTATCCCTTTGTTAAAGCTTTAATGTTAAAAAAATAAACTTCTTTTAAAAGAAAATAAATTTGTTCAATTATAAATTTTTTTAAAAAATTTAATTGTTAAAAGCTTTTGTTTGAGAATGAAGCTTTTTTGTGATTAGAGCATGGTCCACTAACAGCCCGATTAAACTGTCAAAAGCACCAGTAAAATCCCGTTGTGGTAAGTGCATAAAAAAATAGTTAATTAGTCATTGCAATGGTGCAAGGGCAAAACAGTGTTAAATCGCAATTAGGCTATAATTGGCATTTTGACAAGCCGGTGAGTTGCCAATAAAACCAGGCAAAAACAGTTCTTTCGCTGTGCACAAAGCAAATGAATTTTAGTCGACAGGTCTGAATAATCCGTTCTCAATCGGCAAACAAGCCTGTCACATAATGAATAGTGGGCGGGGATGGCTTGCACCGGGGGAGAGGGGTGGTTATGCATCGCCACCTGAAAGCTATTCGTTCGCTATTGCCCAGATTCAATTTTCAATATGCACACATGTCATTCTCCAAACAGAGGAAAATTTAGTGTTCAGTTTAAATAGTTACTTATATATACATTTTCAAAGATGTTTAATCAATGGAAAATACTATTTAATTTTTGGTAAAAATTTGCAAAGCGTGAAAAGCATGAAAATTATGTTTTTTTGAAAAAATTTCGATACTCACCCCCTATTTCGAGGTCCTAGAACACAATTCCGGCCTTGATTTTTCACTATTTTTCCTCACTTTCCCGGAAAACTCAAAAAAAGAAAAGCGTCACTTCACAAAGCACTTTCTTTACCGAATTTACGTATTTATTTTCAATGGAGCTAGTTAAAAAATATTGTACGTAATATATTTCAATTATTTTTGCACACATTTAAGCAAACCAATTTAGAAAAACTTATATTTTCAGTGAAAAATCAAAAAGACGTCTCGAAAACGTCATCGACTATCTAAACTGGCCGCCGAATCACGTAAAAAGGTGCAACGTTGCCAGATTAAAAATTTCTTCATAATATAAACTATAAGATCTGTCCTCAGTCAACAACATAGTTTAATTTTTTTAAATATTCAGAACAGTTTCTAAGTAAAAATAATCTTAACCCTTCAAAAATATTGGTTGGTTTTTGTTAAGATAGGTTGGTTTTGGTTAAGATAAGTTGGATCAGGTTTAGTTTGATTTTGGTTAATTTGGAAACAGAAACTAACCTGAACTAATCTAAATTAACCTAGATTTAAAGTTTCCTGATATAAACTTTAAAATTTACCCATTACAGTTAACAACATAGTTTAATGTTTGTAAGGTATAAAAAGGTGTACAATGAATCTTAACCTTCCAAAATTTTTGGTTAGTTCTGGTAAGTACAGGCTAACATTAGTCTTGGTTACTTTAAAAAACTGAAATTAACCTGAACTAACCTAAACTAACCTGAACTAACCTAAACTAACCTGAACTAACCTAAATTGACCTAGATTTATTAATTAAAAAATGTCATTATCCAGCAGAAACCACGTGGAGGCGGGACAAGCTCTGCCACTCGACACTTTCTGCTAACGGACATAAGCAACATGATCAATTCATATTATCCGTTTAAAACTACTGGTATTTGGAGGGAAACAAACAAAAGCAACTATAATCCTTAAAACCTTTATTATTTAGAGTCAAAATCGTACATCGAAGACATAGACATAAGAGTAATTAATAGTACTTCAATAATCAAAGGTAAGGAAACATTCTTTTTGGAACCTTTTCTTTCTAATTCAAACAGAAAGAGAAGATAATTTAAAGAAATCGTTTTTGCAATCTGGCAACATCGCCGACTTCAACAGTACGCCATTTTTAGCGAACTATGCTAACTATTATTTTTTGATGCCGGTGTTTTCTTTTGATTTTGTTGTGATTTTTGTTGTGGTAATTTTTCGGATTTTTTCGATAAAAAAAGTGCATATTTTTGAATTTTTGTATAATGCAGAAGCTTCTATCACTGTGGAATTCGTTGGTATAACAAAAGTTTAACGATTTAGTGAAAAAAATTGAACCTAAAGTCAAAAGTTATTTTCCCTGTTTTCCGCAAAGTTGAGAAAAAATTATGGAAAACCGAGGTCAGAATCGTATTCTACGACCTCGAAATAGGGGGTATGTATTTAAATTTTTTCAAAAAAACGTGATTTTCCTATCATTTCACTCTTTACGAATTTTTTCCTAATTTTTTAATAACTACTCATACTGATGAATGTTTCATAATAATCTAGGAGTAGATATAGTAATTGCGAGAATTCTACAATGCTTAAAGACAAAATCTCCTTCTTTAGGTGGATTATAGCACAACAAAAAGTAATGACCAATAAAAGCACCATTATAGGTGTAGAGAATAACTACATCGAACGAATAGCTAGTAACAGGAAAAGAAAACCAGGTGATCATGGGCAACGTTTGGAAAACTGGGGCACAGTTTCAAAAACAACTCAGTCCTCATCAACTTAATAACCATAGCCTCACAAAAGTATTAACACACTACAGAGGGTTATGGAGCAAGCCATGTTTGGAAGAAAACGAAAATTATAGACATAATGGAAGAAGCACAGAGGGTGAAGTGGAGGTAGGCAGGACATGTTGCCAGACTACCCACAGATAGATGAGCATATTGAATAATAGAATGGAGAATAGAGATTCAGGCATACAAAAAGAAGTGTGGCATGACCACAAAAGCGAAAGATGGACGATATCAGACAGGTAGTAGATAAACCATAGATAAGTGTAGCACAAGAGAGGGAGACGCGGAAAGGGTTGGACAAATATGGGAGAAAGAAGACGAAGAAGAAGAAGATGACGTTCAATTTCAGTATTTTTACTTACTATGCTATTTCATTGTATAAGGTATCATATATATACCACCGTATTTACATTATAACATGAACACGTTGCTTAAAAAAATAACTTGCTTATGAACTGATGTACCCTGTCATTAAAATTAAAATTTAATTTGAATTTTCTCTCTATCTTTTTTACTTTTAAATCATCTATTTTTCGAATTAAACTATAATATTTTATAATTATTTAAAAATACACATTCTCGAGGAATTTCCTTTGAATATTGCTAAGTAAGATACATCGAAGCACAGGTCCGTTTCCTCTACGGATATAAATATTACTCTTATGGCTCCATCTCGAAAATTCCTTCAAATTGAAACTTAATTTACATATCAAAGGGTAATTTGTTTAAGAAAAGAGTGTTCAATATATACTCAAACGCGCGAAACATTTTAGTAATCGAACAGATACGTAATAAGTATACTTTTTTCTTTTTGATTATGAAAAAGACTCTAGGTTATAAACAACTTTTGATATTATGATTTAAGTCAAGCATGGACTAGCTGCTGAACTAAAAATTTTGACAGGTGTCAGTTTTCAGTGCTAAATACTTCAGACAATTATCTAAAAAATGGTACTCTACATTTATTTCGAAAAAATTAACCATTTCCCAGATAAATTAATTTGTTTCTCTCCAAGAAGAGCGAGAATTCCTGAGTTAGAAGAACGAATTCTGGATTAGATTGCTGATAATTCTTCTGCATAAGAGAGCTCGCTGTTCAAATAGGCAGAACTAAATGGGTTATCCTTGAAACTTTCCAAGGACCATTGGTTCATCTTTTCTACGTTCAAAAGGTACACGCAATGTTTCCAGACGATTCATTACTCAAACTGGATTTTATAAAAATTTTACTAGAACTTTTTTGTTTAAGGACGAAGCCGGCTTCACAAGGGACGGCTTTAGAAATTTACACAATTGGTACGAAAAAAGTCCCCATGCGGTAATACACACTAGGCACAAAAATTTATAATCAAACATCCTGTGTATGTATTTACCAATCGAATAATAACCATCGAAATACATAATCCAAAAATAACATGACAAATATGCAAATGATTTATTGCTTTTTTGTCTCACAAACTTCCATTGTTCTTTCACAAAATTCAACGAGTTTCTAATATTGGTAAACGCTGATCGAGTACAGGTCCACTTAATGAATATTACTGATTACGGGCCCCCTAAAAAATCGCAGTGAAATGTTTCGGAAACAGAAAAAATTATTACTTCTCCTTGAATTTTTGGTAAAAACATCTTTATCTAAAAATTTTGTATTAATTATGAGGTATATGTGTAAAATCTTAAGGTAAGTACGGACCTGTATAATGTGGTATGCGGATGACACAAGGGGTATTAAATCCATGTGATCGGATTCCGCATCTTGATACTGTCACCTCAAACACAACCTTCGTTGCTCGAGGCTTAGACCGTAGTATGTACATTATGCACCTATTTAGGAGAAGTGATTATAATTTAATTGACATAAATTAGAACTGTTGAAAATTAGAATTGTTAAGATATATTAAAATTAAATGGCTCAATTTGGGGAAAATGCTGATATTTATTAACAAATATAGCAGAAATGTTCACCATAGAAAGAGTTTTACTAAGCTTATCAAAACACCTAAACCTTTAGTTTCTGCACATCCTGAACCCAAAATACACATAGAGAGATATTTAAAATCCTATCATATACAGGGTATGGGTAAAAATTTTAATACCCTTATTTAAAAAAAATATTGAAAAATGTTTGCCAGTTGAATATCTCATACAATAAAACAACCATTTTCTATAAAGGAGTCGTTTCCTTGTACTATTACCTAATTTGTAACATCAAAACACATAAAAGTCATACTTTTTCCATAGTATCCGTATTTGTACATATGGCTAAATAATTTAAAAAATTGTTCTAAAAGTTTTATACACAAAATAACTATTTTAAAACACGAAATAAAAAAAAACGCAGGAAGAAATAATAAATATGGAAGTTAGAAATATGGTAACAATTTGCAAACACTTAAAAAATGTTATATAAACTAATAGTACCATTTAACAATATCACCGATTACTTCATCTTACAAATGCGACAAAATACATTCCCGCCAAAGCAAATTTCGTCACCTTGTTTTCCTCGCGATCAGTTCTTACACTGTAAATCGAACACTACAGAAAATATGGCTCTTTTTAAATTCCCAAAAAAAAAACCCTTAAACTAAGCATTTGAATACTGCCAGAAATAACAAGAATAAAAAATGGAGTGATACCATACCAACAATATTTAAAAATTATTAATTTATGTTTAACTGTAACTTGGTGTAAATATATTTGTTTAGATGTCCGACGAAAGATATAAGGTAACTTCAAACCTTATAAAATGTTGTTACACTTTTTTGTAAAGAAGGTTTAAGGTATGTTTGTTAAAATATATTCTATATGGAGTTTTCTCAAGTGATTCGGAACTATACTATAATCAACAAGGAAAAGAAAAATAACTTTTAATTTAAAGAAATTCGTCACTTTTCCAAAAAAAAGGAAGTATTAGCACCTATTTAGGCTTTTATTTTTACTTTTTTCTGTGAAGAACCATATCTTTTTAAGAATACTTAATTTCTGGTTGTTTTTTAGATATTCCTGCCTACAAAGATGATCCAGAACTAACTGCACACTTTTTTTTGAAAAAAAAGCATTTAAAAAATTCTTAATATCTGTTAAAAAAACAATGAATCTTATTTCAGTTATATAAATTAGAGTTATTAGTGTAATTTTTTATAATGAAGATGACGTATCAATAAAGAATAAAATTTCACATGAATTAACACCAATTTTTTTCCAGTCCATACGACGGTATTATTTTTCAAATTTGTATGCTTGTGTAACGATATCTATTCATGTTGGTCCATTAATCCTTAATCTATAACGCCATACTAATATATTGGGATAATTCCAGGTTTAATTGGTTTCCATTCCATATTTCCTGACATTATCCTAGTTCGGCATGGCATTACCAGAGGAACTTCATGTGCGTGCATTCAGAGAATGAAGCCCTGTAATTGAATATTACTTTGACTAACAGATTTACATGAAAGGTATAGGCTTTACATAATCCCTTGTGCCATGAATAGATAGGTTAGCGAAACGGACTATCTAATACTTTCCAGTAAAATTCCTGTTATAGGTATAGTAAGATAAATAAACACGTCAATCTTTAGAATCTAATGTATCCATAAATAAATATTCTACATTTAGCAAGTATTTGCTTATATTAAAGCTTTTAAATAAGTGAATAATTAATGTATTCCTCATAAAACATTAATCGGTTTTCAAATTCATTATTATTATCGTTTAGATTTATTTACAGCAAGGAAGTAGACAAAACTGTCACAGTGCATCTTCAAAAACTGAGAAAATGAGGAAAATGCAAAACAATTGACGTTTCGCCCTTTATTTAAGGCATTTTCAAAATTTTTTCTTCCTAAAAATAGTTTTATATAATTAAAACATTCACATAAGAACATATCTACAATTTTATAAAGAACAAGACACTTTAAAAACAGTTTAAAAATATTTAATTTTACCGGTACATACCTTGACATTTTGTTACTCTATTGTTAAATAAAATTCAATCTTTACAACAACAAATAAGGTATACGTTTAGTTTTATGTTTAAGAGGATATTCAATTTTTGATTCTTATTTGACAGGATCGAATACTTAATATTTTTGTTTAAATTACTTGTGTAAATGTGGCTTTTAAAAAAAAATTAAAAATTTAAATACTGTTTTAAAAGTGTCTTGTTGTTTTTTAAAATTGTAGATATGTTCTTAAGTGAATGTTTTAATTATATAAAAATATTTTTAGGAAGAAAAAATTTTGAAAATGCCTTAAATAAAGGGCGAAACGTCAATTGTTTTGCATTTTTTGTTAAGTATAGAACCTAAACCCAAGAAAAGACAAAATAAAGGAAAAATGATATAATCTATGGTTCAAGAATCAAGAATATATATATATATATATATATATATATATATATATATATATATATATATATATATGACGGATGATAACATGTTACGTAATACTATTAAATTCAGTCCTACTATTTAGAGCTTTGGTAGGTTTTCCAAAAGCTCTTGCTATTTTATTGTATAAAGCGGGAATAAGACTATTGACACTTGCTAATTTAAATAAATTTTAATTAATACATTGGTCACATTAAAAAATCACTATAAATCTAATATATCTGGTTGACCTTCATTGTTATTTCCATACTATAAGAAGATTGTGGTTGTGTCCCATTCTTTGTTGACATTAATGGCTTATAAACAACCATAAAATATCAAATGGCGACTTTTAAATTTTTACAGTACGATAAGATAATTGTAATTTATAAAACCGACACGCATTATGCTGTTATATAAAATATACATTAGATTGCACAAAAAAACCCGTTTTACAAATATGGAAAGGCGCTATATTTTTAATATGAAGTAAAAACACACATAACAATTTATTTACATTGCTTAATTACTTTGACGTTAAAATTTTATAGAACAATAGAAAAAAAAACTTTAAAATTAATATTATATGTATTTGCTTAAGGTAAGTACAATTCGTTCTAGTGAAGTCAGTAAGTACAGTGCCTCTTATATGTATAAAACTCTTTTGTAATAATAACGCTAAAATTTGTTTAAAGCATGACTACCAGTTCCCTAGCTCTTTCGTTTAAAACTTGCTTAGGTTTCTTTTCCTTAAATAATATACAGGATATTGCAGGAGCGGATCCAGCATCTCTCTTTGGGGGGGGGGGGGGGGGGGATAATATCACAAAAGTACAGTATGGCAAGCGAACATAAGTTGTCAACGGGGGGGGGGGGACACCAGCAACAATCCTATTTTTAGTGTAAAAGGCATGGTCGGGTCTATTTTTCTATATTTGAAGCTCTTGGAGAGAGGGGGGGGGCGATCACAAGTAAAAGTCAGTTGCCGACAAGGAGGATGCTAGCAGCATAAGTATAAGAGCATAATCGGGTCTATTTTCCTGAACAAAAAGCTCTTGGACGAGGCTATCGCAAGAAAAACAAGTTGTGAATGATGGGGAGTGCCAGCAGCATACATATTCCTAATATAAAAGGCAGAGTCGGTTCTATTTTCCTGGACTCAAAGCTCTTGGGAAGGAGGGACGATCGCAAGCATACACATTCCTATACTCTGTTCAAGAACTGGAGAGAGTAATAAAACTGTTACCGAAACCTCCAACGTACCTGCTCCAGTGCCGCAGGTAACTGAGGACTGCCGTAAACCTAATTATATTTAATTATAAGCTTTTATAAATTTACTGCAACAATAAAATTTCCCATAGTTTTATTTTATTAGTGTATTTGTGTCTTTTTCTTAAGCATTTTTTTTTTGGGGAGGGGGAATCGGATTTCCATATAATAAAGTAAATTAAATTAAGATATCAGTACAATAGAAATAAAAATGGTTTAAGAAATAAATAAACTGAAACGTTAAATTTCCTAAAAATGTTTTTATTTAATAATAAAATGACTGATAGCCCCAAAAATATTTTAATATTATATGGACAAATTTATTTTTTTAAATGTTTAACTTTTTGTATTTTTGACAATGGGTATTTTGTAGGTATTTAAATTATAACTTAGAATTTTTTGAGAGAATAAGGCTACGTTTTAGTCTGAATGTGCCTAAAACGGTTTCTATGACAAAATTAAAAATAATAAAAATACAGTTGTGATTGGTCTGTGTGTGCAATAGTAAGAAATAAAATAATATTCTAAAGGAGCGAACTCGTAGACGCCATACAGTGAGCTTTGAAAATGGTGAATGAGATTTCACCGTAACGTCAGCTGCCTTACAGTCCTGAGAGGGACTCGGCACATACACGGGATGCCCGAAAACCTTCGATTACACATCACACCCGTGAGAATATCCGACATAACATATATATATATATATATATATATATATATATATATATATATATATATATATATATTTATATATATATATATATATATATATATATATATTTCCTAACTATTAATAAGCTATTATACAGACGTAAAAGTGACGTATTTAAGTAAGCTAGTGCAGTAAAAAGGTCGGAACTTTCTACTGACGTTAAAGATGACACAATTACCACATTTAGACGTCATAACTATAAATAGATCGTTGAAAAAATAACTAAATATCAAAATATTATGAGACGTAAAATGTAACAAAAAAATCAACATTAAGATTCAATTTAAGAACACACAAGTTGATATTTAGAGATTCTAATTTGTTATAATGCACTACCAAAAATGGTCGTTAAAAATAAATTTAAATAATTAGCGTAGAGCACCCAAGAAATTCCCCATGTTTCAGTTAAACAAACAATGCTTTATATTTACCCGCAGGGTCAGAGTATACTATATATTTTCATATACTAAAAATCCTTAGGAACAACACTACGCAATTATTTAGGTTTTGAGGGCTATTTTTTATGTTAAAAAAACATTTTTGTACCCTGCAGCCGTGTAAAATTCATATTCGACTTCCTAACTGCTTACATGTAAATAAATTACGAAATCAAGATGCCCCTGTTTTGATACCTGTTTATAAATATAGCCCTGCATAATAAGGCCCTTGGGGCCAAGAAATAATAACATATGTCTTAAATCTAAGTTTATATTTTGAAACATTTTTCGTAGTGTTTTTTATACAGTTTTTTTATGGGTAACTGAACGTTTTTCTTTTAAAAACCCATAATGTAAAGAAAACCGAAAAAAAAGAAAATGAAATCCAAAATTTAACCAGAAACTGACGCAAAAAGCTGCTGTTGTCATGGAAATTCGCATAAGAACTAAATGTCAGTTCTGATATTGTTCTCATTTGTATTATTAACAAATTCGTCTTTATATAAGCAAATCAAGAACAAAAACTTAAAGACAGACCTTTGAATTTGTAAAAAGAATAATTGTCCTCTGAAATTTCTGTATTTTTATCGATTTGGTAATCAAATTTGAAACAACAACTTCCAAGTTCTATTGAAAAATTTAACCTTGAATTGACCTTTTCGTTGTAACAAGAACAAACTTAAAAAAAACATTTCTGACGTAAAATTGCCTACTACTCCGGTGTTAAAGGTAGGAGTTTCCATTTGAAAAATTCACTCTGTTCTTCAAATGACCTAATAAATTGACCTCAAAGTCAAAATCACTCACACAGAATTGTTCTGTAACTGATATCATTTTTTTCTGCAATAAAAAATGGAGGTTTCTATTTAAAAAACTCGACTTGACCTTCGAATGACCTTGTAAATTGATCTCAAGGTCAAAGTCACGAGCACAGATGAGTGACCCCCATTATCCTGAACAACTTTCGTCTGAACCATTACCATTTTTCTGTGTCTAGCTTACTTACGAAGAAATTTGGGTGCATAGATTATAATGTCCCATATATATATATATATATATATATATATATATATATATATATATATATATATATATATATATATATATATATATATATATATATATATATATATAAATACGCGTGGATTATTCTTGGGAATAAGGTTTATACAAATGTTAGGTACAGTTTTATAATGTCAGTAAAATTTTATTTTCAAGACGTGACGTTTCAACTATTTTATGGTCTTCTTTTGGTTATTTTTTTTCCTTTTTTCGTTATAAATGTCTTACATTAAAATTTCTACAGTCTATTATATAATCATTTAGAAATAAAACAGAGGTAAACATTTTTTTCGACTCATCATTTTTAGTTACAATTTCCCTTAAAAGTACAGAGACTTACTTACATTACGTTTATTTATTAAATAACATAACAAACATATATATATATATATATATATATATATATATATATATATATATATATATATATATATATATATATATTCGACTGTTACTGTCACGTGAAACTGTAGATCGGGTTAGTTAACGTAGGGATGTTTATATTTTAAAAATAACGACTTTTTTATTTAATTAATTAACACTTTGTTATTAAATCGTTGTAAGATCGAAATTGAACGGCGTTATTTCCAGGATCCAATTAATTTCCAATTTTGTATCAAACAGTATATATGCTATGCCAAGACATATTGTTTAACTATGTAAATTTCCCTTTAACAAGATAAAATGTAACGTCTAGTAATTGTTATTTCTAATAATTAAAACTAATAATTACAATCATACATTTTCCCTGAAGAAAAACGTGTCTGAACAGCCTTGTATTTTGTTGTTGGGTATGACAACAAATAATACGCAACTGAATTTATTTTATTTTATGCGGTTTGCACCATCGCACCATCAGATAAGATAGAATGCCACTGGGAAATCATATTTCTTTGAGTTTATTGCAGAGATTCATCGTAGTCGTTAAAAGGAAAAAAAAAATAGGAAATATGTATAAGAATATACCACAAATTTATCGTGCAAGAAATTTAACAGGAAACTGTTGCAGTTTTAAATGTTAAAATTGTAAGTATTAGATGCGTTTTTATTATTTGGAAAAATTTTGAAGAATTTTTCCATAAAATAATGAATATAAGAATACGTCCAAATACCAAAAAAAAACTCCAGTCCGCAAAAAAATGGGTAGACGGAAGAGTAAGGAAGAAAAAAATGGCAAAAATTTTGGGCCTGCTTTCTTTCTTAAGGGGTTACATAGGTTTCAAATTTTCAAAAAATAATTTTTTTATTGGCCCATTGGAAAGTACACTATTTCAGATATATTCTCTGAAAATTACAAGTCAATCGGGATTAAATTTTTGGAAATAGAGCCTATAGAAGGTCCTTCCATCTCAGGGTCGCTCGGTCGGTCCGCGAGCATGAGGTATAAAGACGCAGCTATTCTTCCTTTCCCTCTTGGTGTGTTTGGCAACATGCTGCAGCTACCGATAACCTCGAAGGTTTCCAACATGATTATGAACCTTTGGCCCATGATGTCTTGGCAGCTATCAAGCTGATCTACGATGAGCTGAGCAAAGACGAACTTCTGCAGCGGTTTGTCGGAGGATTCACACAAAATAATAACGAAAGTTTCAATCAACTAATTTGGAAGATAACTCCGAAAATACTTCCGGCTGGCTCCAAAATAGTTCATATCGCTGTATAGATAGCTGCATCTATGTTATCTATTTTGATGTTTTTCCACGATATGGATGTGAAAATCGGCCGGAATTACTATGAATATGCTCGGATGATAGACGAGCATCGCATTTCCTTGACCGACAAAAAGGCAGAGGCTATGACTCGAGAAGCCCGAATTCGATTTAGAAGAGAGCAAAAGGATGCTTTAGATATAGCACTGACGCAGAAACTTTGCTGTATGGCCCTGAGATTGGTAATTCTATGTAAGTTAAAAAAATTTCTAGGGTCTTTTCTTACATGAAACGCGTTTTTCTCAAAACTGCATTTTTGAAGGCGATGGACACGATTTCTCGAAAATGAATTCACCGATCTTCTTCAAATTTTACATGATTTTTCTAAAAGTGATTCTCTAGGGAGTGCATGAAGGATTTTGCAAAAAAAAATAAAATTTGTATTTTTGGCAGAGCTTTTTGGCATCAATTTTAACGAAATTTTGAATTTTTTTTTGCAACTCTGCTAAAAATGCAATTTTTAATTTATCGCAAAATTCTTCGTCCACTCCCTAGCTATACTATACGGTTTATAACGTCCTTCTACGTCTTCCGATTTCCAGTCGCCACTGATCCCGATCTTGCCAAAGATCGTTATCCAGTTGCCTTATCCTGATTTCTTCGTCAATTCCTCCTCTCCAACTTCTTCTTGGTCTTCCTGGTTTCCGTCTTCCTCGTGGTTTCCATTCTAATATCTGCTTTGGGAGCCGTTCTTCAGGCATCCTTTGAACATGTCCATACCACGTAAGTTGTTTAATTTTAATGTCGTCCACTATGTCATGTGTAACTCCCATAATCTCCTTAATTCTTTCGTTGGTCACTCTATCCATCCTTGATTTACCTGCCGCACGTCTCCAGTAGTCCATTTCAGTAGCTCTTAGTTGACCCTCCGTCCTCTGTTTGATTTGCCACACTTCGCTGCTATATGTGATAATACTTTTTACTATCGTATTAAATATTCGATGTTTATTAGTTTTTGATACCTGCTGGTCCCATAGAATTCCGTTCATCATAGCTATAGCTCTCCTGCCTCGAGTGCTCCTTTCCTTTATTGCTTTATCCAGTGTACCATCATTTGTTATTTTTAACCCTAAGTATGTGTAACTCTCGCATTTTTTAATACATTGCCCATCCTCCAATTTAAGATCTTGCTGAATCCCTCCAATACACATGTATTCGGTCTTTTTTATGTTAACCTCCAGACCCCACTTGTTATATTCTTCGATTAACTTCCTTGCCATGTAGTTGAGGTCATCGTACTCCTGAGCCACCACTATTTGGTCATCTGCGAAGCATAAGGTGTACAGCGTATTATCGTTTAATGGAATACCCATAGCACTACATTTCCTTTTCCATGGTTTAAGTACTTGTTCTAAATATATTTTAAACAATGTGGGTGATAGGCACCATCCCTGCTTAAGTCCTCGATTAACTTTAAATCCGTTCGACATTTGATTTTCCAATTTTACATGTGCATTACTATTTTCATAAAGGTTCTTGACAGCTTTCATAAGGGTCGCACTTATATTTGTTTTCTCGAGGGCTTGCCATAAGCGGTTTTGTGGTACACTGTCATAAGCTTTTTTAAGATCCACGTACAAAAGATGAACTTCCTGATTGTAAGCCAGCTTCTTTTCGATTACTTGGGTGATAGAAAACAGATGGTCCATAGTGGATCTTCCTGCTCTAAATCCGGCTTGTTCCTCGGCCTCCATGTCTTGGTATTCCAGTTCTATCTTTTCCTTTATTACTTTCCCGTATATTCGGCTTAAGGTACTCGTAACGGCTATACCTCTGTAATTTTCACATTCATCCCTTCTTCCTTTTTTGTGTATGGCGGATATTAGTGAAGTTTTCCATTCGCTGGGTACCGTGCTTCCATTTAGGCATTTCTGAAATAAATTCGTCATCTGTTCATACAGCTTTCTAGTTCCGTATTTTATCAACTCTGCTGGGATATTACCGGGCCCTGGCGCTTTTCCGTTTTTCAGTGATTTGCATATCTTAATGACGTCGTTTAGGTATATTCTACATGGGGAAGCTATTACCTGTATGTGTTGTTGTTTTTCCTCCTTCTGAAATTCCACCCTATCTTCCTGGAGCAGAACGGAGAAATACTTATCCCATTGTTCGAGTGAGATTGGTGCAATTACATCTTTTTTCTTTTCCTGTCTCAGGGATTTTATAATTCTCCAGCTTTCCGTACTTCTCTGTCCCCCCAGAAACATGTTAATCTTGTTACATTTAGCCTCCCATGTTTCGTTCTTCTTTAGGACTATCTTTCTTCTAACTTTTGTTTGTAACTCTTTATATTTTATCTTGTCTTCGTTGGATTTTGTATTTAAATAGGTTTTGTATTTGTCCCTTTTGTCCCTAATGTCTTGTTCAATATCTTCATCCCACCAATACGGTTTTCCTCTCTGTTTCTGTCCCCTTTCTTGGTACCCCAGTGCTTCTGTTGCTGCTTCCTGAATGCAGGTCTTGATGTGCTGATACTATTCTTCCGTATCTTCAAACTCTACGTCACCCAGTTTAGAGTCTAGTCTGTCCTTATACAGTTTCTTAGTGCTGTCATGTTCTAGGCTGTCTATGTTGTATCTGATTTCCTCCTTTTTCCTATAGTTATTTTCGTTCATTATTTTTCCTTCGTGTCGGATTGGGAACGTTACTTTCATCTTTAGTAGGTGATGGTCACTTCCACAGGTTGCACCTCTATAAACTCTCACGTCTTGTACTTTAAGTTTTGTTTTAACTCGAGCTATAGCATAGTCTATAATAGTTTTTAATTGTCGGGTATTCTGGGTCCACGTATATTTGTGTATCATCTTATGCGGGTAAAATCCATTGAGGATGCGTAGTTCATTCTGTTCACATACTGTAATCAACCGCATTCCGTTGTCATTGGTCACTTGTTCGCCGAATGGGCCTACTGTTTGATCATGTTGTTTACTTCCGATTCTACTGTTTAAATCTCCAAGTATGATAACTTCCCTCTCGGTACCAATTTTTGTTATAATTGTATTGAGTTGCTCGAAAAATTCATCCTTCTTTGTGCCCAGTGAGTCATCGTTTATGGCGTAAACTCCTACTATTGCTATTCTGTGTCCATATATCGTTAGGTTTACCCTTATGATGCGCTCAGTGATAGCTTCCCATGAAGTTACAAATTTTCTTAATTTCTTTTTAATTAAGATCGATATTCCCTGTTGGGCGCGTTTATCCCTAGCTACACCGCTAAAGAAATGGTCATACTGTCCGAGACTCTCTGATCCCTGTCCCTTCTTTTTTGTTTCCGTTATTACGGCCAGGTCCAGGTTTTGTTCTTTAACTTCTGATAGAATTTCATTTAATTTCTGGGAGATACTCTGCACATTCCATGTTCCATAAATCATCGTCCGTTTCCTGAGCTTTTGTCGTCTTTTTTTGTTCCGTCCGGAGTTCCGAGGCTGAAGACTGGTTTCTTTTACTTATATACTAACAGGAAATATTTGGTCTTTTTATTTCAGATAAGGCTATCTCGAGTTATCATGTCCACCGTAAAGTCCCTTTTTTCGAAGCGTCTCTGAAAATCAGGTCGCACCGGCACATTTCTCAAGATTTTTAGATGAAATTTTTACTAAAAGCAGTTCAGTAGTTGCTCTTTCACCTGTAAAAAGTTTGGCCATAATAAATATTTTCTTATATGAAAAAAAAATCGTAAAAATTCCCTTTTTTTAGCTTCTTAATTTGAGAAACAAAACAATGAAAATTTTAAAATTCACAATATCCATTTTAGGTTAACGAAAACTTTAAGTGGATAAGTGAACTTACTGGTTATTTTAGTTCTACTGTGGGAGAAATATCTTTTTAAATTATAACCTTCTTATATAATTTCTCGCTTCCATTGTGTAATTATATAATATAATTAGGTAAACTTTTATACAAAGACAACTGGTTAACTACTCTAAAGAAAAACCAAAAACGTAATTCGGGAATATTTACAAACAGTAAAACCTGGAGATTTTAAATTTATGGAGGAGTTTTAAAGTTAAAAGGATCGTAAACTTGTGTCTAAATGGTCGAGCTATTAGCATTTTTTATTTTTTGCGCTGTAAATGTAAATGATATAAGGTGAATCGTGCTCTACTATTTAGCATAAACATAAAATTTAAAAGTTCTCAGGGCGGAATAGGGCGAACAGGATCGCGGTTTTTATAGATCTTTTTATTTCTACGAATTAATATTCAGGAAAATGCCGTTAGGACTCGACGATCAAATGTCATTTGAGATAATACGTAAGGGACTTTTGCGGAAATAGAATTAGCATTTTCCGGCTCCATTTAGACGGTATAAAATGACAGGAGCTCTTATGGGACCATAAATAAACGATTTGAAACATCGAGATGCTTCCTTAACATATAGACAGATTTTTGTTTCCTTACAATGCCTTCAGAATTAAATAGAGTGATAAATGCGATGCTTACAAATATTTGAACATTTTTTTTCGGTTCGGAGACACGAATGAAATTAAAGCGTCACCTTCAACGCCATTATTTAGAATGATATGTTTCTCTGTCTGTAAATAGATTGTAAATTACAAGTCTACCTACTGCCCTACCGCAAAGAACCATTGCCGAAAGCAGAAATGGACAAAGAGGTCATAAAATGTCATAAACACATTAGCCATGCATTTCTATTATTTGCCTTTCACTAAAAGTTTGGTCTTGCCGAAAATAATAACCATTTAAAAAAGGGCTTGTTATTTATATTTACTTTGACCATGAGTTTTACAACTTTCAAAAAATATTGTGTCAAGGGGGGTCTACTACAAAGATTGAAGATAATTTACCGAAATTTGCTCATGTACGAAATTTTGTTTGATTTAGGCATTTTTTTGTATACATAAAAATATTGCATCCATTCTTTAGAATAATTATATATAAACACCGAAAATGCCAAATTAGATTTTGCCAGTTTCCACAAGATACCAAACTAACGAACATATGTACTTCTTCGGAAAATTCAAAATGGTGACTCAAGTGAAAACGCATACGTTGAGAAAAGAATAGTTGTAAAAATACACAAACACTTAATTTTTATTTGATATATTAGTGAAGTTACTAGAGCTTATTGCGAATTTCAAGATGGAAGATCCAATATGGAGACTATGATGGACAAAAGTCTCTAAAATTCACAGAAAATCCATACTATCGATTGTACTATGCTTAAATTTCACTCAACAAAGTGCTAGGTTTTATAGGCTGCTAATCAATATTCTAGTATTAAATTATCGAATGTCGTAATGGCGGATCCAATACGGCACCCATAAGGATGCTAAAATTCAAGGGAAATCCATATTATTGATGGTACAAGGATTGAATTTCACTCACCATGACTTATTACCAGATTTTCTAGTATGTCAGATCAAATTTTTGTATTATGAAATTTCAAATGTTATTATTTTCGTCAAAAAATACTTTTAAGTTCAATCTTCAAATTCCTGTTTTTATCAATATGACATAGAAAATTCAGTTTATTCATTCATTGTTCAAGAATGAAGATGCCAGTATTTTAAATATTAAATTTTTGTCGATTAAAAACCGGTTATTACGAAGTTAAGAAAACAACTAATCCACTTCGACTGCACCAATACATGCCAATATCTACAGAGGTTGAGTAACATACTTAAGATTTGGAGCGATCATAAAAACAAAATATGAAGGATTTTATTAGTTACTGAATTTAGATTTTAGGAATACAAGATAGCGATTTCAATATCGTGGAAGTCTAACTGAGCAACTTAGCAAAATATTCAATTATTTTATGATCAGTAAAATGCCATGGTCAGACTTATTTGTCGGTCTACAGACAGGGGAGGCATCTCACTAGAAAGAGAAAGCTTCATGCTACCTATATGTCAGTCGTTCGCCTTTGGCGCATGCGTACTTCTTCTGTAAAAGCATATATATATATATATATATATATATATATATATATATATATATATATATATATATATATATATATATGTATATATAATATCGGATGTTCTTGCTCTGAAATCAATTTTTCTTAAAATTATATTTTTCAAGAAATACTCATTCACAAGATCAACAATTTTAAAAACAATCCACCCACAAAGGATTTCTTTGTTTTAGTGCTTTCATTAAAAAAAAATATAATGAAATAACAAAAGAATTGACTATCCGCCATGGTTTCTCTGAAAAACAAAATTTATAGGAAATTTTACGACAATATATTAAAGGAAAAACATTTAAGGAAATAAAAAAGTGTGTTCTTGGCAGATTAATAAAGCAAATGTACCAAACAAGAGACAAATGTATCCCTGAGTTTGAATAAAAAAGGAGTAGCCATAAAGACGTTGGAAAGTCAAGCAATCGGAAAAAAGCCCGAGGGAGAGTGTTTTCAAACTGACCACTTGAGCTCGGCTAACAGAAAACGGGCATATATTATAAAAATATTGCTATATGGAGCCGAGCGATGAAGTTGACAGGGGCATGAATAAAATATCAACCTTTTACAAAACGTTTAACACAAATTTCATTATTTTTTATTGAAAGCTAAACTGCATTTTATGTACTTGCGTTGAAATGATTTCGACAAGGAATATAGTATGACTCTTTTTGATTGAATTTATTTTTTTTTTAATCGAGGAGTTATTTTAATGATTTTTTTGAAAAATATGTGGTTAGTGTTTGAATATTCACCAAAAAATGAATATTTTCTGATGTAGAATGTTATATACACTTGAGTCGCGTTCAATCTTTACATTCCCCCACCATAAATGTCGTGTAATAAGTCTCCTCAATATGAGTTCGTCACATTATAAACAAATCAGTGGCATTCCCTGATTATGGGACCGGACTGAAAACATAATATTTAATATTTTTCTGCAAATTGAAATATGTTTTTAGAGAAATTATTTTAAATAACGTAAAAGTAATATTCCAACAAAAATAACTGAACCATGTATTTCGTATTTTTATGAATATCTAATTTTTTTCACCACAGGTAAAGATTGCTAATATCAGACGGTAGCTGTTTGGTGATCTCCCATTCTAATGTGTTTATTAATGTGATCAGGATACAATATGTTATGTAATTTATATTTTATTATTATTTCCTGCTTATTTTTACGTAAATCTAAATTTAGATTGGCGGGCAAATACGACACACGTTAAACATACGGAAGTCCGCACATAAACCACTTACATGTAACAAATTGTGGTTAGGGCTTTAGTAAAAACCATATATTTCCGCAGCCAACCTTCAGAGCATTAGAAATTTTATTAAAAATGATGTGGCACACTGTTCTTACGCATTTTTTGAATTTGGTTGCATGACTTTGTGTTTTTCTCTTCGCTTCTTTGCCTTTGGATCCCTGCATGTATAAGAAAATAAGGCAGCGTTCTTCACGTATTTATGGTATATGGTTCTTGAAACGACAGGCTGTCAAAAACAACAGCCCAATGGTCTGAAGCCTGCACTTCTCAGCAAAAAATCCTAGCTACGCCTATGCGTATTAGTAATACCTATAATACCTAAGCGTTAAGCACTGAAAACTCGCTGAAACTTTTTTAAAGAGGAAATAAAATATACGAGAAATAGAAGATATCCAGAAATAAATGCCATATGTACTTTTAACCTCCTCTCCTAATGGATTTTATTTAGCCGCTTTATATTTTGCTAATGCAATTCTTAAAAACCTATAAATCGTAAAAAGGTCCCATTCCCCTCATTTTCTTAAGGACTATCCCATATTTTATACGCACTTTTTACAGGGGCATGTTTTTTAATACCTAAGGAATACTTTTTCTCCGCCATTCCTTTGCATTTTACGAACGATATTGTGATTTACGTAGCATGTAAAAAAATATAAAACTAAAATGTTTTATGGTTTTAATTTTAGTCGCTTTAGTTTATGGCTCTTTCTTTAAATTCAGAAATACATCAATTTAAATTCAGTTTGTCTTTCTTTAACTTCAAAACTTTGTGTTTTAAAATATAGTTTTTTGTTTTATTAAAAGTTTTTGTACACGCATCGCTCGCAGAGCATCTCAAAGAGATATTCTGTGTAAGAAACTAATCTCGATAAAAACCTAAATCTGCTGTGCCCGAAATACCTCATATATTTGTTTCTCTGTCTTCTAGTTTCTGCTTTAAATGTTTTCTTAGGAACAGTTTTATTAAATAGATACAATGTACACAAATTGGTTTGTTTTTATTACAAAATAAACAATAAATCCACAGCTTTATTAGTAATATATTAACAGATGATCTGATGATCATGATAAATGCGATTCTGGTGTGGCAATAAACTTAAAACCATGATTAAAGTTATGTATGGACTACCTTAATAATCGGGCAGTTTATCACGAGTCGATTACAGCTGTAAAACTAAAAACCCCATAGATTGGGAATGCAGGGGATGCAGCCTTTGCAGCGATGCAATATATTTGCAATTTTATGCAAATATTGCAATAAACGCTTGCATATTCGTGTTAAATCACGGTATAATGTAGGCATATATAACATAATTCGTAATTTACCATTTTGATTAAATACCGCTATTTATTCAAGTGCCCATTGATATTCTACATTTATTATTCAAATTTTATAATCCATTTTTCAGCCTTTGTTGTCTGGATTTTTCGATAATTAATTTTGCCTTTACATTAAACTATATTGTTTATTTAGTTATTTGTCAATATATCTCCCACTGAACAAATTTTATAATGAAATAAATGGGATAAATAAAAAAAAGACCAAATTTATTTCACTAAAAATTAATTTAATTATACAAAAAAAATAAGAAAATCTCCCGAACTGGGTACTCACCGAGACTTTCTTGGTTGAGCTGCTTAAAAATTTTATCTATGATGTTGTCGTACGCTATCCTATAAATAAAAAAGTCTTGTGAAAATTAATATTTTTGATAAACACACACAGCGTAGTACCACAGTGCAATGCCACTAATTAATTTTTTCTAAAATGTTTTTTTTTTAAATTATCTTTACTTTGAACTTTTCCCTCCTCCATAATAATATTTTTTATATCTGGCAATAGAGCAATAGCTTAAAGAACGCTGATTTCTATAAATGACAACGTAGAATTGTGTGTGCCATTTATTGATACGGCAGAGTAGAAAGGCAAGGATCCCAAAAGACTTATTTATAATGGAGAAAGATGAAATAATGTATTAATATTGCCCATATAGAGCTACGACAAAACTTGTGCTAGGCGCTAAATGACTACAATACTATTAAAGAAATCTAATAAAAAACACTTTTTATTTTAAGTTCGGTTTTATTATTTCTATATTTATTTTTCAGCGTCGATGTGTGTGTGTGTTAGTTTTGTTGCTAAAAGTCGTTTTATTTACCACTATGACTACAAATAAAATTTGTCTGATGATCCAAATTTATGTCCCAATTGAACAACAACCTGTGTTTTTTAAAGACAAATCCCTCATTATAAAATATTATACAAACATCATAAATAGGTTACAAATCAATTTGTACTATCCAAAAATTAGAGCAGAATGTGAAAACACATAGTGAGAAAAAGTACTTACCATTCAACGGTGTTTATGGCTTTCAAGACATTATATAAGGTGTTCTCAAAGTTGAGTCATTTATTTTAACAGCTTGTAGAACTCGTAAATAGAAATTGATTCACCAAAAATCGTTTATAAAAAAGTTTGCAAATAAGGAAATTATTAACAATTATTTAAAAAATGCAAAAATTGTAACACAAACCTTATTTCATGATATTTCCAATCACTGCATTGTAAAAACTTTATTTACTACACTGCGCAGATTGCATCTTGTTCCACAAAAACTGCTCAAAATTGTCACACAAATACAAAATCTTGCTCAACGTCCCGGTCTCCACGGATAACATCACAAGCATTTTCAATGCGTTGTTGTAGTTCTTTCACAGTATTCATCTCTCCATCATGATAAACTATTTTAAAAGCCCCACAAAAAAATCGCAGGGATTTAGATCCCGGGAACGTGCAGGCCAAAAAATGGGTCCATTATTTAAATGTTTGTGAACTTCTCGTCTGAAATGTGGCTGAGCTCTATCATGAAGAAGTCACATATTCTGTCTCAGATTTAAAGGAACATATTTTAATAATTGTTTTGAAGAAAGTCTAAATAATTTCACCTGTCTGTGTCATTTACTATGCTAGCCCAAACATTTACTATAAATCTGTGCTGAAAATGACTTCTTTTCACTGCAGGCGGATTTTCTACTACTGATGTAAGAGCCAGTGACAAAATTCATCTCTTCTAGGATAAATTTCTGATTGCAATGCTTGAACCCGTTGATACTGATACGGATAGTGTTTTTTGTTTTCCACACTTTACTATGAACAACTCCTACTTCACCTGCTATGGACCTAGTGCTCGTTGTTGGATCGTTTTCAACAATTTCTAAAATTTCTTCCTAGATCTCCACCATTTCGCGTGGAGGAGGTTTTCCGGCGTGACCTCCTCGTTGTTTCTTTAAATACCCGATGTCGCGAAGTCTTATAACTAAATTTACAAACATCCGCGAAGACCGATGGTTTCGTAAAGAAAATCTCCCCACGTACAAACGGCATGCTGCAGCTGCATTTTATTAGCAGTCCCCTTCAGTTAATTTTGCGTCTACCAGTTCATTGTTTCCATAAACGTGTGCTATTTTTATTGCACGAAACACCCACAAATGAAAAACAATATCACGCACTACTGTACGAATTATTTAGCACTGATCAAATCGAAAATCGCACTCAAAATCGTGTAACAATTACATACAAAAAATAGGCATACCCAGTATCAGTAGTGAACAAAGTTTTTACAATGCAGTGGTTGAAAATATCATGAAGAAAGGTTTGTATTACAGTTTTAAATTTTTTTGAATAATTGTTAATAATTTCTTTCTTTGCCAACTTTTATATAAACGATTTTTGGTAAATCGATTTCTCTTCTACAAGCTGTTAAAATAAATGACCCATCTTTGCAGATTATGCAAAAATTATGTACCTTACTCATAATACGAGCACACATAAACAGACATCATACGATTTCGAGACATTGTGACAACCCCTAAAAACTAACAACATTTTATAAATCCTCAAATTTTCATTTCCAGACTAGCTTCTTAAAAGTTATATACTTTTACTATTGACAGCATTAAATTGTGGATTTCTTATACCCATCTCCTATAAATGTCAGTGCATCATTTCCTCTTGCATGTTGATTGTTGCAGGAATCAGAATTAAATTTTAAATTGTATAAAACCATTTTATTTAGCTAAAATTGCATGAAATGTGAAATTTTTGATTTGTCCAGGTCCGCACGTATAAGTAGTGGAACAAACTAATGATGATTCAGTAGAGCATTTTAATTGTGTTGCTCACACACAAAACAAGTGTAAATGAATTACTGCATTCGAATATTATGCAAATTATTTTGGTGTAACCCTTTTTGAATTTACGCCCGCAACTAAAGGTGTTGACAAATAAATTGCTCTGAAAAATTTATGCGTTCTGCGTGGCCACTTCGGAAATATTCCGGGAATAGTTTTTATATTTTGAATTTCGTAATTCTAAACCTATTTTTATTTGATTTCGTTTATGAAATAATACATAACACCGTTTTTTGACTAATATATCACAAACAAAAACACAAATAAGAGAAAAAAGTAAGAAAATAAATACATGAAAAGGGATGAAATTAAATTCTTTTTAACTCTTGTAAAATTGACTTCCTCTTCTTTTTTCTATTATAAGAGGGCACATCTACTTACCTGAAGTAATTTACGTTTGACGTCATCTTTAAAGAGAGAAGAAGAGCTGGCATTCCTTTCTTTTCAATAGCGTTTCTTTGTTTTATTGTTAAAGAATTAAAATAAGGGTTAGTGAATCGGATGGAGCAGTTGTCGATAAGAACGCATTTGATTTTGAAAAGTCTCTATCCGATAACTCCAATCCGATCAAATTTTACATTAGAAACAAAGTCATAGTCAACAAAATACAAAAACAAAAAGAATCGTTTTCTTTTATTCTCAAATTGGCAAAATAGAGGATTTTGTTTATTCCCGGGAGTATCAAATATTTGAAAAAGGTATCAAGACACTGTTAACGGCGCAAACACACCTCAGGGACCAATCCAGCCCTTCTCTTTAGGGGGGGGGGGAGCGATATTACAAGAGTACAGTTTAACAAACGAGTTGTCTACCGCGGGGAGGGGGGTGTTACATTCACGGTTCTAATGTAACAGGCAGAGGCAAATCTATTTTTCTGAACTCAACGCTCTTGGAGAGGGGGGAGGGATCGCACAATATGGCAAGCGAAAGTAATCTGTTGAAGTTTTTGAGGGGGCGATCGCCACCACAGTTCGCTCCCCTGAATCCGCGACTACAACACCTATTTATTGTCGATTTTTGATTAGTAAACGTATTTACAGTGGCAATGTTTAAATATATGTTCAGAGGAGTATTGGGAATTGAAAACGACCTTGTGTCTAACGTAGAGTTTCGATAGGATGCAACATTTCAGATAATATATATATATATATATATATATATATATATATATATATATATATATATTCTTTATTAAAATGTGGCAAACAGAAGTAGAAAGAAAAAAAAATTATCGAAAGGGATGAAATTAAATATTTTTCAATTCTTATAAAGGAATTGATTTATTTATCTTTTTTTTTCCGAGATAATTGGATACATTTACATAAGTAAAGTAATTTAGAGTTGTTGTCAACTTTAAATAAAGAGGAACAGCTGATATCTCTTTCTTTTCAGTAGCATTTTTTTGTTTTATTATAAAGAATTGAAAAAGGGATTTGTGGAGTGGACGGAGCATCTTCGATGAAAATCCAATTGATCTACATCCGATAATACCGATCAGATCGGCATTTTGCGTTAGAAACAAAGTCATATTCTGTTCACGGGCTAGATTAAAATTCAATTATTTAGAAAATTTGAACAAAACCACGTCGATTGAAGAGTTACTGAATTTATTTACTTATACAAAAATGTTGACGTTTGGTTCATATTAACGTAATTTATTATGCAAGCTTTCAATTTGCTTGAAAATACTTCTCAAAGACTTCCAAACATTTTTAAATATCACGAAATAATAAAATACAAATATTATTTTACAAAAAAGTGTATTTATAAGGAAAAAACCTGTTCATGAAAAAATAAACAAAAGGAAAAGTGTTAAAGTATGAACCAGATGCGTTGCAAGGGACCCTACTTTAAACAGCCGGGAATATTGATTGCACATCTGCATTACTGTATGTGCAAACTAGGTCAAACTTCTTCACTGCTACTTCTAGATAGAGAGATATTGTCAAGTTGAATATTGTTGTTTACTAAGACATTTTTTTTAATGAATGAAAGAAAATATTACGTATATTGTGAGAATTGATTACACTGAAATGAAGATTAACAGCATAAATTGTAATTTTAATTTGATTTTGATAAATATTCCTGGAGAAACTTTGATCTACAATAATAATCAGATATTTTAAAATATATTTCTCTGCATTGAAATAAAATATTATTGCCTTTTACTAAGGATAATAGGTTTCTTTTTGGTATTTATTATCGTTGTACCATCGTAAAATGTCTCTTGTTCTCCAGTATCAAGTATCCCCCTAATCTCTTGCGTAGTACAGTAATTTTCATTACGTAAACTCTTAGACAAATAAATTGTATTATAACAGTCATTGCCATTACTACTTGATACGCTTTAGACTCGTAACAATACGGCAAATTAAATATGTCAAAAGTGAATGTCCACCAGCTATCAATAACGCCTTATGTATATATAGTATGCGTTGATATTTTGCAGGAAATTATTACAATATTTTGATTGTAACATAAGTACATTGATAGATAAGAATTATTATTAGAGAATTATTTAAATCGTAGAAATAATTTTCCGTCGGCAGGTTGTGTAATTTTATACTGTAAAATTATACTGTTGAGATATTTACTACCTATTTTATGGTAGAAACGAACAGGTATCTTTCATGGGTGTATTTAAGTGGCTACACCTCCAAGAACAATTTCAAGTTGTGTAATCCATGCAGGTAAATATTCAAGATGACTGGAGATAGTTGCCAGTCGAAACGTTGCGATCCGAACTGCCTACATCATTAGTAATATATGGATAATTTATTTGATTAGTTAAACATTCCAAATTCTCGATGGCTAGTGTTTTTATTAAGAGGTGGTTCGAAAAGTTCCGAGACTGGCACATAGATGGCGACTCTAATAACATATCCATACCATAAAAATGGTTTCTTTATTGCTGTATTTTGAATTGAACATGACAATTATGGCTTTTATTATCATTTGTAGGGTAAATTTCGAATTATAAAGTTTTAAATTCGGCCGCTGTGTATTTTTTATGCACGTACATCGATTACAATAGAACGGAGGCATCGATCTAAATAAATTTTTTTGCAATATATTTAGGAATGCTGCGGTATTCCCATATTATTTTGGATGAAGTTGGTACAATAAAATCGAAGATGGCGCTGATAATATGGCGGACAAAAACAGTAATTTTTCCGATTTTCTCTAAAATTGGTATGGAGTGGCTTTCGAGATAGTACATACCGATTCTAAAATTCCTTTAAAAAAATTCAACATGGCGGTTTAAAAAATCTCTCGATTTTGTCCTAACAGAGGGATTTTTGAGTATGTAAATTACGAATTTAAAATTGTTTTTAAAAAATTCAATGTGGGAGGTGCAATATAAGGGCCTAAAAATGTTGTATTTCCTTATTATTCGAAAATTGGTACTGTGGGTTTTTTGAAAGTGTATATTAAGACGACGGTATATTTATTATCAGACAGCTGGTTGAAAAATCTATCGAATACGATAAACCGCTGTTCATTTGTTTTGTGGACCTTACACAAGCGTTCGACCGAGTCAAACTGGAACACATAACAGGATTACTGCGAAGAAAACAAGTAGACGAAGCAATCATACGCACAATATACGAACTGAATTCCAAAAACACCATGGTAATTAAAACAAATAACACTCTAACAGAGAAAATCCCACTATCCATAGAAATAAGACAGGGTGATAGCCTAAGTCCAACACTTTTCAATGTAATCATGGACGAAATCATTGATGAGGTAAAAAGCACAAATATTGGGTACCCAATGGGACACAACACCGTTCAGATTATATGCTTTGCAGACGATGTTGCCTTGACAGCAGATAGCGAGGACAACTTACAAAGAATGCTTTTCCATCTCAATCGAACAGCCAAACAGTATAATATGAAGATATCTGTGGAGCAAACAAAAGCAATGTTAATAGCAAAAGAACCGGTAAGATGCAAACTAATGGTTGGTGACAAACATATCGAACAGGTTGGGAAGTTTAAATATCTAGGAGCACATATAACAAGTAACAGGGCAATAACGGAAGAAGTACGCACACAGGCCAACAAAGCGGCCATGATATCAGGCCAACTAAGAGACATAATCTGGAACAATAAACATATGACGGTTGAGAGGAAAGCAAGAGTTTACAAGGTCTGTGTAAGACCGATACTGACCTACGGCGCAGAAACAAGAAATGAAACCACAAAGACAAAACAAATTATGAGAACCACACAAATGAAAACGCTGAGAATGATCACGGGAACAAGTTTAAGAGATAGAATAAGAAACGCAAAAATACGCGAGGACAGCGGAGTGGGGGATGTTGTGAAGTGGGTTCGAAACCGTCGTAGGCAGTGGAGAGATCACGTGGAACGAATGGACGATGACAGACTAGCAAAAACCGTGATGAGAGAGAAACCAAACACCAAACGGCCGCCTGGACGGCCCCCCAAAAGATGGAGAGACAGCTGGATTTCGACCTCAAACGAGGATCGATGAGGCATTGTATAGATAATAGAACTTGGTTCTACCTAGAAGAAGAAGAAGTATATTAAGATTAGATTAAGAGTTTAAAATTATTTTTTCAAAATACGATTTGGCGAATCCAGTATGGTAGGTTAAAAATAGTACGTTATTCTCATTTTTTCAACATTGGTATTAGGGGGTTTTGGGAATCGTAGTTGATGAATCTCAGTTAATTTTTTAACATTTAATATGGCAGATATAAAACGGGGAATTAAAAATTTTATTTTTTTTTTCGATTTTGTCCAAATTAATGTTGGGTGGTTCTGGTATTTGCAAAACTCTCAGAATCAAGGAATTTTCTCTTGTTCATTTAAGTGTGGTCTACAACTTTAGATAAAATGGGCACTTTTTGCGACCTTAAATACTCAACTCAATTCAAACCCAAAAATCGAAAAATAAATTTTTTTTAAAGAAATTAAACCTACTTTTAAGGAAGCACTAAAAAAGCCAAAAATTAACAATATATATATATATATATATATATATATATATATATATATATATATATATATATATATATATATATATATATATTATATGAAATTGAATTTTTTGAAGTCGGTGCCAAATTATTCATAAAAGTATTTTTCAATCTTTTTATGACACATTTTTACAGGTATTAATTTTACTGCCGACTTCAAAAATTTTAATTTCATATGTTAGAAAAATATATATTAATAGTTTGCCTTTTTTAGCGCCTTGTTAGAAATCGGTTTAATTTTTTTTGGAAAAATTCTGTATAGGTATATTTTTACTCTAATTCGAATGTTAAAAAATACAGGGTCTCGAAAATTTATGAATTCCCTATTCACCACATTTGTGGTGAAATAACTTTTCCCCATATAAAACAATCAGTGACGTCACTGGTGGAAAATGTATATTTTTGATATTTTGGGATTTTTTTCGCTGCAATTTAACGAAGGGATTTTTTTCGCCGCATGATTTTCTTCCACGCATTGTTATAAAGAGTTTTTTTTCTCCGCATATTTTTGAGATTTTCTTCATAGCCAAGATATACCGAAAAAATAGAAAAATATTCAAATAACATCAATTCTTTTGTGTAATACAAAAACTTACGTGCATGTCGTTTTATAAATAACAGATATTTGATATGCGTAAAACTTCTTTTGAATAGAGTTAATGATAGCTTAGTATAACAATTTAGTATAGAAAAGATATGTGATTTAAGTGTTTAAAGTGCCATCGTACCTTTTTATTACACAGACTTAATCCCTATAAAAAATGTTCTATTGAAATGTTTGAAAGCGTCTGGAGAGATAAGCATCTTGAAGTTATATTTTTTGATTGATAATACAATTTACTTTTCATATATTAAAAGTTTATTCACTGGAGATTAACATTATGAACTGTTGTATATCAAATTTCACTGGAGATGTGATGAATATGGATATTTTTTCAGTTAATAACTTTTGTGTTATGTGACAGGTACCCTGAGGATTAGTACTTCTAGTTGAGAACCTTTGTTAGTTTGATTCTTTTAGGTTGTTTTAGGATGGCATATCTTTTCTTCCCCTTTTTTTTGTTATGTCCAATTTAACCAATAAAACTGAACAAGGTGGTAAAATAAACAAAACTCTACAACTAAATCTATGATATGGATCAATTTAAAATGTATTTTATTTTATGTGTCTGATCTCTAAAAATAAAAATGAAAAAAATAATAAATTTTAATAACCTTAACACTCACCACTTAAATATTTCGGTACTTAATCATACATTTTTTATTTTCATTTTGATAAGTTTTATATATAAACAGACCATAACTTTCTTAATAAATGTTCTTTAAATATGTCCTCTGAAATTCTATTAAACATTTATTTATTTATATTTGTCTGATTTATAGCCACAATCTCACTTTTCTTATAAAAACATCTCTCCGTAATTTCCTACAATCTGGAAGTTTATTTATGGTTATGATTTTAGAGATAAAGTATTGTTTTTAGAAACAGATTACACAGCCCTCAGAATTGCTCTATCACATCAGGTTTTTTAAATATGCTGACCTAAAAGTGCAAAAAATACGATTTTGGCTTATATTTGAGGTTATGTATCATCGCGACATGTTTTTTTCTTAAAAAAACTATACATTTCATCTTAAACTATAAGTTTTAGTCTTTCGAAAGCCGCTGAGTTTGCTCAAATGTCTTTCTTTTTCTTCGAGATATTTAATTTTGAAAATTTCAAATTGTATGAATTTTTCAAATTTTGAAAACCTTCACCTTTCGTGACTTATTTTAAGCCACAATTCTGATAAACCATGGATGTCTTAAGACTAACAAAGCATCGTTCAATCCAAATTTATCATTAGTTTTACAAAATAAATTTGTTCAAACAATTTATTTAAACAAATTATTGCGAAATTCATTATTTGTTAAAGAAATACTAAGATATCAATATCTAGATATTAATGTTAAAAGCTCTGTTGAGATGTGTTCCAACATGACAGGAGTTGGAAAATCTATTATGTACCGAATAGTGAAGGAGAAAAAAACGACTGGAATTGTTAGTACTCCCAAGCTGCATTCGATCACAGGCAGACGAAAAACCTCGTTAGAAGAAGAGATGTAAACTGCAATAAAAGGAGTTGTACATACATTTTACTATGAGAAGCAGATCCCAACCGTCGACAAAATTCTAACTAAAATCAATGAAGATCGGCATTTACCTGAAATTAAAAGAACTGAACTCTGGAAATTGCTAGGAGAACTTAATTTTTGCTGGAAAAAAAAACAGAAAACCAAGGAAATCTGTTCTTATATTTCGTCCGGAAACTGTCCGTTGGAGAAGGAAATATCTCTCTCAAGTAAAAGGTAGAGTTGCTAGAGATAACACAACTTACAAAATTAGTAATTTAACTGAACTTTTGAAAGACTTTTTTGAATAAAGTTACTGCGGAAAATTGGGAAAATTCATATAATATAAGAATTAAAAAAAATGTGGAAACACGATCTCATGATCGATGAGATAGAGAAACAAATTATAATTAATTTGAGCGAAGATAGGCTTCACTGACTTTGATTACAAATTAGATACGCAATGTTTACCAGTGTAAACACAATTTATTATTTATATTTTTGTTATATTTTATTGTTTAATGTTGTTTAGATATTTTCTTTTTATATTTTTATTTTAGTGTGTCCCACTCTTTAATTTTATATATATTTAATTCCAATAGCCGTAATTTTTTTATTATTTTATTATTGTATTTGTGTCTTTTAAGAAAAAGACACAAATACAATAATAAGCGTGTAGAATTAATACGTTTATTTTATTTTTTTGGGGCTATCGGATTTCCATATAATAAGGTAAATTAAATTAAGATATCAGTACAATAGAAATAAAAATAAGTAGGTCTAATTTTAACTCTAACATATAAAAATTAATTACATTTGAATCCCCTTTTAGTGTTTAATTGTAATTCTGCAGATGGTTTAAGAAATAAATAAACTGAAACGTCAATTACCCTCAAAATGTTTTTAATTAATAATAAAATGACCGATAGCCCCAAAAATATTTTAATATTATATGGACGAATTTATTTTTTTACATATGTTTAACTTTTTGTATTTTTGACAATGGATATTTTGTAAGTATTTTATAACTTCGAATTTTTTGAGAGAATAAGGCTACGTTTTAGTCCATTATTATAGACCGGTATTTTTGATTATAAAATTTCTAACCTATTCCTATGAAAAATATATGTGTCTAGCGGATTTTGCTAAAGACACCGGACTAAAGAACACAGGTAGTTTGCGAAGAGAAAAAGGGTAAAAAATGATTTATTACTCTCTTTAGTTCTTAAATAAACTGTAGTATAAGAGGAAAAATCGGGTCCATTTTCCTAAACTCAATGCTCTTGGGGAGGGGGGCGATCGCACCCACCGCCTCCCCTTGGATCCGCGCCTGGTTCCAATAAACATTTTTATAACAGAATAATAGAAGTCATTAAACGTAATCTCTGTGCCAAATATCAGCTTGATAACTTAAAAACTAACCGCCAGATATTAAAAATAAAAAATCTCCTCTTCAAGTATCCTGATGCATTATCTGAACACCCTGTATCAATATTCAGGTCCTACTTTTCTGAAACCCTCATATTGTTACTACACGAAGCTCCACCCAGTGATACCGTTTTTCTTAATACTGACCAGTGCGTCTCTATTTCTTTCTAACTTAATGGATAATAACTTTATAAATTGTTAACTCTTAATTTTATCATAATGGTTTATCTTCAAGTAACAAACAAATATTTAGTATTCCGGCAAATTTTACATTACTTAGATGGCAACTTCTTGATATTTTTCTAAATTTTGTGTCACCTTTTGTATAAAATTTTTATTTTGTAGTAATACAAATTACCATGCAAATATCCTGTTATACAAAGAAAATCCTTGAGGATAATACCATTATCCCCGTGATGTTTGTAATTTGAAATTCAAGAATCATAGCGTTTTACATATATGATATGTAAACTAAGCACAATTTACATTTGTGCATTCTTGTTGGTAACGTTTATCTTTGTTCATAAAATGATTTGATTTGCATTATTATACAAGCAATATCGTAAACACTAATCAATAGTTGAAATAGTCTACATCAATAACTTTCACGTTGTGTAAGGTATTTTATAGAGTAATTGTCAAAAAAACCCTGGATAGTCTTCGAAGCTTAATTTTATTTTGTACGTGTTAAACAGGAATCGATAAAAAATTTTATTTATTCATAAATTGACGAAACAATAACGTTTACAATTTGGCAGACTAGGGCAGGGGCGGATCCAGCCTCTCTCTCTTTGGGGGGGAGGGACGGGCGGTGATGTCACAAAAGTACAGTATGGCAAGCGAAAGCAAATTGTCGATGGGAGGGGGGGGAGACACCAGCAACATTCCCTTTTCTAGTGTAAAAAGCAGGGTCGGGTGTATTTTTCTGAATTTGGAGCTCTTGGAGTGGGGGGGGGCGATCAGAACAAAAAACAAGTTGCCGACAGGGCGGGGGGATGCGAGCAGCATACATATTCCTAGTATACGAAGCAGACTCGAGTCTATTTTCCTGAACTCAAAGCTCTTTGGGGGAGGGCTATCGCAAGAAAAACAAGTTGTCAATGGAGGGGGGAGTGCCACCAGCATACATATTCGTAATATAACAGGCAGAATCGGTTCTGTTTTCCTGAACTCAAAGCACTTGGGAAGAGGAGGGGCGATCGCAAGCATACACTTTGCTATACTCTATTCAAGGACTAGACAGAGTAATAAAACTATTACCTAAACCACCTGCACCTGCTCCAGTGCCGCAGGTAACTGAGAACTGCCGTAAATCTAATTATATTTAACTGTTATAAGCTTTTATAAATTTACTGCAACAATAAAATTTCTGATAATTAATTTTAATTTCTGTCAGTGAGCAAAGTACACATTACAGGGTGTCCTTAGTGATTTATCTTGTTTGTGCTTGTTTTTATATATTATTTGAGTTTAGTGAGATACCCAACAGATATAGCTTTCACCTCAATATTTATTCCAGAATCGTTAAACCAGGGCATTTTTTTCTCAACGAAAAACTTATTACGATAGGAGTTGGAAAATCTACTATGTACCAAATAATGAGGGAGAAAAAACGACTGGAATTGTTAGTACTCCCTAGCCATATTCGATCACAGACAGACGAAAAACCTCGAAGGAAGAAGAGATGTAAACTGCAATAAAAGAGTTATTCATACATTTTATTATGAGAAGCAGATCCCAATCGTCGACAAAATTCTAACTAAAATCAATGAAGATCGCGATTTACCTGAAAATAAAAGAACTGAGCTCTGGAAATTGCTCAGAGAACTTAATTTTTGCTGTGAAAAACCAGATAGGAAATCTGTTCTTTTAGATCGTCCGGAAAAATGTCCGTTGGAGAAGAAAATAACTCTCTCAAGTAAAAGGTAGAGATCACAGATATTACAGTTGTACAAGTTCTTTTTTTAGATAACTCTCACTCTTAATGAAGATCATCTCTTATGACCCATAAAAAATTACCTAAAATGTACTGCTTAATTCACTAGCAAGGTATCACTTAAATTTAATCTAATCTGGTACCGAGATATAAAGACACCCAAAGATACGTTGGAATGGGTAAAAAGGTACATATAAATATGGCGAGTCGCACCCGTGACGATCCTGCTATGAATTTTGAGGACTTCGGCGGCCAGCGTCAAAGGAGATAATAAAACATATTTCTATTGTTCGCGAGCAGTGCACCTGAGACTCGCAGTGATCCATTTTCTGTTGGTTTTTGGTGCGAATTCAAAGGAATGTTCTTTATCTAGTTGGACGGCTGTATAGCACGCTGTTTAATAAATTTGACTGGTCAAATTTAATTCTCATTACATACTTTTTATGTAGTACTACAGATATGGAGAGTAAAGTAGCGTTTCTTTCATTTCGCGTTATTTTATCGTTCCCCTCGCGCTTTATTGACATGTTTGTAAATAAAAACAAATAAACCGAAAAATGGTTTTGTTAAAAATTTACTGCGCCTCGTCTATAAATCCGGCGATAAATATTATTCAATAAATGCCTGGATTTAATGGAATAAGAAATGCAAACAATAAAAGATTTCCCTTTATGTGCCCCTATAAAAAATCGGATTCATTTTTTATAATAAGAATAAGGCGACGTAAAATGTTTATATACACGGTTAAATAGCTACGGCTCAGTGCAATAGAAAAGGTTATGTCTTTTCTACAAATCCTGAGCGGTTTAAAGCGAAGAGAGAGAAAGAAAGGGGACTTTAATGTCCTCATTTTTGATGTTCCCTAAGAGCAATCACTAAAACAAATTCAAAATATGTTTACGTCTACTTTTATGGCAGTTATAGATGCATATACGATTCTATTTTAAGAACATCACGTGAATAAACAGATTTTCATAGGTTATATTACCAGTTTTTTTAGTTTTACGGGGTTAATTTTATTTCAGCTCTTCTTTTTTGTAAATTTTTGTCTGAAAAATATTTATTTAATGACGTTACAATTATTTTGTAATAAAAAAGTTGAAACGTTTTAATAATTCTAAAAATCTTGTCCAAGGCCAAACCTGGTAAACAATTTTCGGAATTACGTTTTGAATTTATCTTTTTTGAAAATATTACATGAGTTTTTAGAGATTACAGGACACCATGACTGAGATTCTATAAAAGATAATGTCATAATACAGATCTTGCACCTTTGTTACAGTGTGCCACTGTCTTCAAAAAGAAAGAGTGTGTCATCAAACGTTGTACACTTTTCAAGATCACCAAAAACTTCAGCTGCAACGAAGCTGAGTAAACCTACTGATTATTTTAGTTCTACTGTGGTTTATAATATAAAAAACACAATATGTAGCCGGTTTTTGACAAATCTACGATTTGATGAGAAATAATTTTAAAACATATATGCAAATAATGCTCCTCATGTTATTATTTTACAAACTAATTAAATATACCACAGAGTAGGAAAATTATCACGATACGTATTATTCGAATATAATTACTCTCATATATCTAGAAAATAAAAACTACTGCTAAATCATTTCCTTTTCCTGTGAGGTATAATTAATTAAATGAACAAGTAAAGGATATTGGGGGTAACTTCTGATTACCCTTCCATATAGATTTATTCGATTAAAGGGGTTATTCCCGTTGAAAAATATAATAACCAGTAAGCAATTAACATAGGTGCTCTTTTTATTTTAAAAAGTACTATCACTGAAACCGCAAAAATTAGTCAAAATAAATCCAGAGTTAATCAGCGATTAGATTTTTTGAAACCAAAATCTTTTTGATATAATATGGCTTATTTAACAGTTTTGGAGATAATAACTAGATATTAAGATATGGCATTTTTTTACTCTGGTAAAAATAGTTACACACAAAAATAGTTTTTTGACCAGGCCCGTCTAATCTGTTGTACCGATTCTGTCAATCCCATGAATATAGCTCAATTCCTCGTCAAACAGTGTCATGTTGATCACGAATGGTGACAAATCAAGAATTTCATCTAAAAAAAAATCAAAATCGGCCAAAATTTATTATTTCTTACGATTTATTGTAATATCATAAAACCTAAACACACAGTGGCTAATAAGACAAGGTAGTGCCAATATATGCGATAAAATATAGGATCAGTGCACAAAAAGAGTTTTGTAAAAAAATAATTTTGTTCATAGTCATAGCGACTAATAAAACGACTTTTAGTAACATGCTCACAATGCACACAATAAATAACTAAAACCATATGTAAAATGAAATAATTGTTTTACAAAGGCGAAGTTCAATCAAAACGAACACGAACACCGAAATAAAAACTAATGTCACTTCTTACCCTATAACAAGAGTGTTCTCTATTAGATTTATTAATAATATTCCAGTTATTTAACTGGAACAAATTTCGTTATAGGAATATACAGAAAATAGTTATACTTAGGTCCATTTTTCTCACTCACACATAAGCCATGTTAGATCTTTGTCTTTCAACTGTACCATATCAATAAATGACACAATCTTATGTTACCCATTATAAAAAATCCGCGCGCTTTATGCTGTTGCTGTATTGCCGAACAACATATAAAAAAGGAAAGAGGATTCCGAAACGCAAAACTACTAAAAAAACTATTTTTATAAAAAAATTAAGTAGTACCATGATACTGTGGCACGATCTTACGAGTCGCTTGAAGAATCCTAGTGTATACGGGGTTACGGTAATAACAATACGAGATAATAACAATAACAATACAAGAATCTTTAATGGAATCTAAACTTATTTCTTCGTTAAAATTCGGATATCTTAATTTAAATCCCTGAAATAAATATAGCGTTTTTATTGAAAAAAAGTCTTGATTTAATAAATACCAGTGTGTTGTTTATTCGATTTATTTAGTAGCATTTCAGTTATTTGATGCCTGGCAAAAATTCCGCTGTTGCTGTGTTGCCAGATATCTAAAAATAGGGTTATGATTGTTGCTGAGCAGCTGGAGGTCATTTTAGAAGTAATTTGCTGCGCAGAATCCGAATCCGAGGTCACAATTGGCTCGTCACGTCATTATTTTGAGATATTTGTGGTTTTGTACTCTGAAAATGGGTTTTTGGCTACGTTTGAGGTTATGTGCAGGATGTACAAAATTTTATCATCAATTATTTAATATTACTCTTATCCTTCAAAATAAGCTATCGAGCGGTCATCTACAGTGTTTTCTCGCAAAGTTACCGCTATTTTAATTACAGGTTAGTAGGTTCTCATAGATCAATATCATTTTTTACGTCTTTTTAGATACCATTATAATTTTTTGTAAATTTTGATGCGCCGTTTTGAGTCCGCCATCTTGGAAATCAAAAATTAAGTTTTCTGACTTCATATTTTGTCCCTCTAAATGTACTTGTATAGATTATGTATTTGGTAAAATTATATACTATGTTCTATTTTTAAATTTTAATTTTTATAATCTCTAATTTATATACTGTAAAATTATATTATACTCGGTTAAGCAGATCAGTTTTACTGAACTTCGCCGAGTCTAAAAGTCAAAATGAAAATATGGGCTTGTAACATGGTACTTCTACTTTCAAAATCTTTTTACAAAATTAAAATCGAGCCATTCCATAACGCGTCGAGGCTCGTTGAAAGATGCATAAAAAATTTCCAATGGCAATTATGCAAAAATTAGTGAACCGACTTTATTTTTTGAAGGGTTAACGATATAGCTAACTATAGCTACACCGACGGAGATATGAATTTTTGAAAAAAACACTGAATTTTCCGTTTTTCCTTTTTTTCTGTCACTAATAATCCGATTAAGTCGACTCATTTTGTTGGTATTTTTATTCTCTACAATTCTTTTCTTTACACCATCGATTTTTTGGTTTAATTGTTTATAACAAATTTATGGATTATGGTAGACTACTACGGATTGTTTTTAGTGTGACGGTATAATCATACAGAATCACTTTTTTTTTCTGTATTCATTGATCTAATTTTAAAAATACCATGATAAATAGAAATATTGATTGTATTTTAACATTTATATAACTGCACAGACTTTGATTTGACTTATCCTGCATAAAAATACCATACCAATTGCAAATTGAAAAAAAATTCAATAAAAGAATCAAATGGAAAAACTCCTAAGCATATGTCCCAATAAGAGTCATGAATGGCGCCTAAGAAATACTTTAGCGAAGCAAAAGTATCATAATAACATCGGTTCTCTGAGTGCTCATCCCTTCAATCTCAAATTCTATGAGCTCGTTTATGATCCTATAGGTCTTGGAAGAATCTCTTAATGGGGACCTAATTCCCTTCGCTATTTTACGTATGCTCGCTTCCAAGTTTTATGTTATCGTATAAAATTTTCTCGTAGCGTAATGTTTATTGAAGTTGATTATATTGCCTCGGATAACATTGTCACATATCTTGTGTATCTGCTTTAATTAGAAACCAACACTTGCCTTTTTAATTAGCATGATTTATTTAAGCTGATAAACGGCAGTTAAAACTTGGATTACCAAGGTATACAACAATGTTGTTTTCAAGTTTTTAGCTAATTGGTGATTTTTTAACTGATAAATTGAAATGCACTAGAAATATATCAATAATTAGCAAAAAGTTGCATTATCTGGCAATTATGGAATATCAATATCAAATCAGTCAACCATTAAACAATATATAATCATCAAAGTAATTGTAAGATTGCAACAAAGTCAATAATAATAAAGATATATTAGTTAGAGCATCAACAATACAGACTAAGCATCTAATTTTCCTACACAAAATTTAGAATATTTTAATAAACCTTTGCATACTCTTAAGTTAAGATCCTAACCATCAATCTTCATCTAGATGATATTTAGAGGACAGAGGGGTAGAATAAGATTGTTATAAACAAATAATAAATGTCTCGGTTAATAATGTCGATTTTACTAAGAGATGTCGTCACTAATTCATTTTCATTCAAAGAAAACAGCTACTGAAAGATATTGATTGTTGGTTGAAGCTTATGGTGAGAATGTTTTAACCCAAAGAACTTGTAAACGATGGTTTAAACGCCTCAAAAGTGGTGATTTTGATGTAAAAGTCAAGGAGAGTCCAGGCCAGCCGAAAAGTCTGAAGATGTAAATTTGCAAACATTATTGGATGTAGACTCAACTGAAAAATTAAAACAGTTGGCAGCAGCATTGAATGTATGTTTCCCAGTCCACTATTTCCGAAGGTCTACATCCATTGGGCAAGATTCAGAAAGAAGGAAAAGGGGGTTCTGTGTAAACGGAAGGAAAGAGACATTGAAAGGTGAAAAACCACTTGTGAAATGGTGCTTGCCAGACAGAAAAGGAAAAGGTTTTTGCACCGAGTTTTGACAGGTAATGAAAAGATGAATGAATGCACAAATCGCCAAAATCGCATTTTTTAAATGTTTAACATTGTTTATCTCAAAAACTAAGCGTCATATGAAAAAAATTGCATTAAATTTCTTAATCACAATCTAATTCCCACTCGGATGAATTTCCACTCTAAAAAACCATATTCAGCGCTTCACAATATATAAAAATAAACTTGGGTGGGTCCATATAAATTAAAACGGCAGTTGGGACGCCTCTGATCCCTACACTATTATTTTAGGTGAAACACAGTAGACTTAAAAATTAATTTATGTAGTGGAAAAGTAAAGTTTTTCTTTCTTGAAAGTGCTTTATATTATGACGTTTCGACAGAAATATCACCAACCATTTTCAAACATTTAAAAACCAAAATACTCAATTACAGCCATCTTATTTATTATAGCTGTTATAATATTTTTAAATGTCTTTCAGAATTTTAATTATATTAATTTACCAATTCTGGTGTTGAAGTTTTAGTTGTTATATTTAACTTTTAAGAAATACGGTCAATTTTTTTTGGAATTTCTTAAATTTCCAGTAAAATGATATTGAGATTCCGAATAACAGTTTAATATCTTTCTTGGAGATCATTTGATCCAAACAAGTGTAAATTAATTAGCCTTGAATACCTTAACGTGGATGTAACAAAAGAAGTATCATTTATTCAACTCGAAACTGCTCACGATATGTTGCACGTGGACAGGTACTTATTCAAGAATGTCCGCATTTTGAGGTTAGTCTATGACATTGACGTTAAAATGACTGTGACTGCCAAAATGCAGGTTTCTTTAAATTTATATTAACAAGTTTTTTTAGGACGTCCAAATGCATAATTATCTATACTTTTTATATTGTTGCAGGATTCTTCTAGAACTAGAGATTAGAAATGGGTGGCATTAAAACAACTAAATTATGTAAATATTGTGATTGCCAATATGTCGGTAAGTTTAATTCACCGTTTAACATACAGGTAAAGAAAAATTATAAACAACATATGGCCGGTTCATAATTCCACACGCGAACGGCGTCACTGATTTGATTGAAATTTTTTGCATTATGCTTAGGAAGTTGATGCGGTGGTTCCATATTATTTTGGTCGAAATTGGTTCCGTAAAATCCAAAATGGCGCTGTTAATTTGGCTGACAAAAAATTAAATTTTGTCCGGTTTTCTCCAAAATTGATATGGATAAGTTTTCGGGGTGGTACACAATGAATCCAAAATTATTTTAAAAAAATTCAATATGGTAGTTTTTGAGGATGTAAATTACGAATTTAAAATTATTTTTTTGAAATTCAGTATGGCAGCCCCAATATGGTGGGTAGAAAATTTTACATTATTCACATTTCTTATAAATTGGTGTTAGGTGGTTTTCGGAATCGTAGGTTCCACATCGGATGTTAATTTTTTAATATTCAATATGGCAAATAAAATATGGGAGACTATACATTTTTCTGATTTTATAGAAATGGATATTAGGGTGTTCTTAAGGCCATATATTACGGATATTAAATTAATTTTTTCAAACTCAATGTGTAAGATAAAATGTGTCGGACTAAAAAATTTACATGTTTCAAGTTCTTTCAATATCGGGGTTGGTGGGTTTTGGGGGCCTAGGTTACGAATTTCTAATTAATTTCTGAAAATTCGAATAGCGGATTTACTATAGCAGACTCAATATTGATTTGGTAGAATTTGGTTCAATAAGTTATTAACAGGTTGTACACCGAAGAAATCAAGAAAAGGAGAAATAATGTTGTGTATTTCAGTGTATATTTTGAATTATCGGTCAAACGCGGTCGGTCTTACTTAGACCATATTCAAGACTTAGACCCTCGAAACAAGGTAATATGGTCAGTAAATAAGCTTTCTCAGTACTCACCAACCACATTCCAATGTGGAGGTTGTTCTCCAAATGACAAGGTTGAGGTGTGCCCTTTGACGAGTAAGTGTGGTTGGTGAGTACTGGAAAAGCTTATTTACTGACTATATTCTCTTGTTTCTAGTGTATAAGCCCTGAAGATGGTCTAAGTAAGACCGAAAGCGCTTAGTCGATAATTCAAAATTTACACTGAAATACGCAACAATATCTCTCCTTTTCTTAATTTCATTCAAAATTGGTATTTGGAGAGTTCTCAGAATTAAAGAATTTTTTGTTTTTCAGTTTAGTGTGGTCAATCCAAAACTAAAAACCTACTTGGCGCCAAATTGATTTAAAATTAAATATATTTGTCAATTTTTCCTCCAACCGAAAACATCCGAAAGCGGACAGGAATTAGGCCGAAATTAAGAATTAAATCAACAAGCTGAATGTTCGTCAACTTCCTATATGTTAATTATTAGTCTGTAATTTTTAGTTGAGAGTATGCACGGATGAAAGTAAAGTGTATCATTTAACTTGCAAGGGAAAATTGTTAGTGTACATTCTTAGCTGTTAATTTTTGGAAGTATGAACCAACCATTATTTTATTCTAATTCTGATATTTTCAAATGGTACGCTGAGGTCACGAACTTGAGATATAAAACTGGACTGCTCATGAAAATAATTTTTGACCCCGCTTATTGGTCGCCATTCGGTGCAATGATTTGTATGGCAACATTGAATTCCCTAATAGTTTCTTACATTGGCGTGAATGAATGTCAATTCTATTATTCTAACTAACAGGTTTAGACAATAACTATCTCTTTCTATACTATATCTAAAACAATAAATCGCTCTTCCTTGTTTACTTGACAGGTTAATCGAGTATATTCAATAAAAAAGACCAGAGCTCCGATTCTGTAAGAATATTTTTTGACATTCTCTCTCCTTATCTCTTTTAGGACAGTGATATACTTATGTGTTAAAACAGACTGAACAAAGATAGAAAATCCTCATTATGACATCGTCTTTCCCTTTACTCTTATAGAATCGCAGCCCAGGATAATTGTTTCTGTAAAACAATATTTAACTTGAATTTCTACTTTTAGTTTCCTCAAAATTATTATTTTTCTGTTTAAAGCAACTCCAATAAAGCAAATTTTTTAAACTTCTTTGGAACAGCGTAAATATGTAACAATTTTATTATTTTTAGATAACAAGCATGAAATGTCAGTTGTTATAAATAAATGAAAATGCTTTTTCTATGACTGTTTACATATTTTATTTTTTACAATAAAACTGTTATTTAGTAAAATAGCTAAAATGTGAAATATGCGCCAAAAACAAATCCAGACTAATTTTTTTTTTGAAATATCTGTTTTAGAAACATCTTTTTTCGGACGTAGAATATAAGAAGTTAACGAAAAAAAGTATTAAGACATTTATTTTTAAAAATTTTATATCATGAATTAATATAATATATTGTTTAATGTAAGGTATCGAAATGTCCACATAATCTATTGCAAAGTAAGATAGTTTCATTATTTAAAAATAGCTTCGATTAGGTCTTTGTTAAAATTATTTTCTCCTCGATGCTTTTAGGGAACTGATATGTTAGGTATTTATATAGGGTTAACAACATTCATAATAATGTTGACATTTCCTTCATAATAACGCAGCTTTAATTTAAAGGAAGTAAAGTAACATTATGTACTAAACCATTTTTATAAAAAAAAATTAACTCTAAAGGGGATAGTGTTAAAGCGGTTTATATTTAAGTGTAAACAAAATAATATTTATTAAGATACTTTAAATATAAAGAAGCTTGTAAATACAAGAGAATTCTTACACTAATACAATCATTTTTAATCTAAATATATACATAAAGATTTACTAGCAACTTTTAATTTTTACACTAGGTCAAACTTTCAATTTACTTAACTGTCTAAGGATCTGGAATTGACCTTTCCTAGAGTTGAATTTTTGAAATGGTAATCAATCGCAGCTTCTCACTACTTTGACAAAGGATTTTCATGACACAAATTTCCTATCTGAGCTAAAATCAAGAATTTTTGTTTTATTAATTAATAACATATTCAAACAAAAGGTTATTATTTTATTTTTAGACAAAACAAATACATAAAAGTAAAATTTATGTAATTTCCAAACATTCTTAACAATATTGAAAAATTTCATATTATATGCAATCATTTATTTCTATTTTAATATGGCATATTGGTTTTTAAACGTATAATCATTTTAAATTTTAACACCATACCAGTTTCGATATTCAGCTTTATATGTCAGTGGAACATTAACTTTATGGTAAAACGATATTGTCGCTGGTTAATGCACACCTAATTCAGGACTTTTTTTTGTAGAGCCAGTGTGTGTTATTAAGTCCAAGTTTAGTTGCTTCAAGATGTTTACATCAAACAGTGCTTCGTAGTTTTTTTTAGGCAGTTTATTTGTAAAAAGCACAACACAAACTTTTTGCTCATCTTCTTGTATAAAACAATTTCCAGAAATATGCTCTGAACAGAGTTACTTATCTGATGTATAAAAGAATTATGATCATGACCAATTTGCTTCAGCTCTTGAATTTGAAGATTCTTTTCTCTTAGAAAACTAAAATATTGATAGCATTTAATAATTATCATATATCATATCAATAAGATTAGCCTTGTTACCCTTAGATTTACAATTTGATTCTAAGGTAAAATTTTATATAATTATTACTGAATGCTTTATAACTTACCAATTAAATAAATTCCAATTTACCAGATGAGGTATTTGCACGTCTTACGATGAAGAATCACATTTTTTAAAATACCAAAAAAAACCTTAAAGATCACATTCCTGTTTGAAATTTTCAGTAGAACGTTACATAAAATGTGATAAAATCCATAAAACAGCAAAATCAAAAATAAATTTTTGTCAAAACGAAAACTATTCAGTCAATGTCATAAATACACTTTCACCAATATCATAAAAACTTAGGAAATTTATTGTTGCCAAAGCAATTATTTGCACCAAATGGCATGGAGCACGGTGGGGTCATTTTTTTTATAAGGGAGATATGGAACACGAGCAGTCCAGTTTTATATCTGAAATATTTTTGGTTTCCATTTATCTCCTTTGTGTTGTTTGGTATTTACTATCCTCAATTTTATAATTAAATTTATAAAGGTTAATACAATGAATTTATTTGACCTACAGAAAATCATGCAAAACAATATGTAAATGAATGTCAAAAAATGCTAATGCTCCTGGCTTTGAATTTCTATTTTGGTACAGTCTTTATTGTGTTTGGACACATCTCATCTTTTGTATTTTTAAATATAATAGGTGCAAAGACATTTTAATATTTATTTGTATACAATGCATAGTGGTGTTGTGCTTTTACCTACTTACGTCGCTTGCATAATGCATGATGTTGCCATTTTATTTTTTCTCTGATTGTTTTTAAAGTAGCACATTAAAAATTCTAAAAATATCCTCAAGAACAGGTTCGTAAATAAAAATACTAATTATAAAACGTAGTAGATTTTAATGGTGGTACCTAAAGAAGGAAAACGGTACGCTTGTCAAATCGCCCGGGGCATCAACCTGTTTATCAACTTTAATAATTACGATATAGTGATGGGCGAATGTTTAAAGTCGATCAAATCTACACCGTACGAGGTGTATTGCTACTATGCGGAGATTTTGTTAGAAGAGGGTTCATGTTTATATCTGTATTGTCGTGGTCATCCACCTCTGTTTGGCTGTTGCCACGTTTACACACCTTATCTTGCTATATTTGCTTACATCGACATTAAAAGGACATTAAAAATAAATTTTACATTCGATTCTATAGATCAATTCTTTTTTTTAGGTACAACATCCTTAACATCACCAGTGATGCTTAAAAAACATCAACAAGATCTTTCAGGGACAAATCTTACATTAAAAAAAATGACCTGAATGTAAGGCGATTAACTATAAAATTATTATCATACAGAGTATCTCAAATAATTTGCATATAAAATGTTATTGATTTTGGTTTGTTTCATCTCAAATTTAAATGAAAAATTCTTGAAATAAGATGAAATAATCGAATTACTTCAAATTTTGTTCTTGTCTCACCTTATCTCGACTTATCAGGCAAATTATCACGAAACAAGACCTAAATAAACAGGGTGGGGAAAATGTTTCAGAACTGCTGGATTAAGATCGAATAAAAGTCGAACGGGAAATGGTTTTTCTTCAATCTTTAGAACTACAACTTTTCTACAGTTGGTCCACCAAGAGAATACGCATGCGTCATCAATAATATTCGACCGAATTTAATTAAAATTAATTAGTCAATACAACGTTTATATTCATAAAGACGTACTTATTGCACCGATGAACGGAACTGTATAATGAATTTAAAAATCCGTTATATTTTCGGAATTGCTATCAGAAAAAGAGAAAAATTGCAACATCGGTTTAGGTAAGTGAAGAGATTAGTAAAGTAATAATAATAATAAGTAGCGTCCACACGATTCCCATAATACTGTCAACAACTGGAGTGATACCAAAGAATCTCCTGCAGTACATCAAGGGACTGGGCCTTAGTGAGCATCTGTATAAACCGATTCAGAAAGCTGTTCCCCTTGCAACCGCGCCAACCGTCCGAAAGTTTGTAGGAAGTGCAGAAGACCACGCCATCTAGGACCCGATAACATGGAAAGGGTCCCCACAGAGCTTCATACTTTTGGTGTCTTTGTATACCTGGTATGAGTGAATAATCCCTGGAATGAGTGCGAAGTCGTTTGGCTTGTAAATCGTATAATAACTAGTAATCTTCTATACATGGACAATCATAAACTGATAGCTGCTACCAGAAACCAGATGGAACAAATGCTTAAAATTGTGGAGGAGTTCTCCGGGGATATCGGAATGCAATTTGGACTTGACAAGTGCCGTATTTTGAACATCGTTAAAGAAAATATTCAACCGGAAGTATTTGAGATGCAGACCGGTGAAATTATATCTGCAATGGAAGCAGAACAAACATACAAATACCTAGGTATGAAACAGGTTAAAAGAATTGACTATCGCATTATGAACGCAGAACTGACCAATGAATTTGTCAGGAGGGTAAGGCGGGTATTATGAACTAGTTTAAATAGTAGAAATTTGTTTAAGGCTCTCAACACGTACGCATGCTCTGCGCTTAGCTACTCTTTTGGAATTTGCAAAATGGGGCAGGACGGACATCGAAAGCCTACAAAGAAAAATAAGAATAGTCTGAAAGCATACAAACACCACCCTCGGAGTGCTATTGAACGTACAATGCTGCCAAAACATCACGGAGGAAGAGGATTGGTGGATATTGGTAAGCAGCTCGACAAACAAATAATAAACTTACGTTCTTATTTCCACAGATTAGCGGGTTCTTCCACTCTACATCGAGCAATATGCGAGGCAAACGATTCAACGTCGCTACAGCTGAGGGAACAGGATATTGCTTCTCACCACTAAACAGACGAAGAGAAGTTGCAAGCCTGGCTACGGAAACCTCTTCATGGACGGCATCCAAGTGAGATCAATCAGGACAATGTCGATAGCTCAGCGTCAAACGACTGGTTGATTTCAGGACAGATGTCTCCGGAAACAGAAGGCTTATTGTTAGGTATCCAAGACCAGGATATTCCGATGAAAAACTATCGAAACTTCATCATCAGAGATCCTTCAATTGAAAACGACCAATGTAGATATGGCTGTCGAACATCAGAACCAGCCAGCACATATATGAAGGATGCCAAGCGTTTGTCGCAACTGAGTATAAGGAAAGACATGACTCAACCGCAAAGATACTCCACCAAGAGTTAGCAGATTAATTAAATCTATTGCAGGTAGGAAAAATGCCTTGCTATAAATACAATCTGGAGCCTATTCTTGAGAACAACGAGTTTAAGCTATATGGGGACCTATAACAGATCAAACAGTTGCTCATAATAGACCAGACATTATATTAACAGATAAAATTTCTAGACCAACTACACTAACTGATATTGCTATACCTAACAACAACCTAAGACCAAAATACAACGAGAAAATCGCCAAATACAGAGATTTGGAGGTACAAATTCGAAGACAATGGGCAATGAACATCGTCCAAACGATTCTCATAATTTTATCAACAACTGGAGTGATACCACAGAACCTCCTGCAGACCATCAAGATACTGGGTCTTAGTAAGTATCTGTATAAACCGATTTAGAAAGCAATTCTTCTTGCAACCTCGCGGACCGTCCGAAATTTTGTGGGAAATACAGCAGACCATGTCACCTGGGACCTACAAAGCTCCAAAATTTTGGTACCTTTGTGTGTCTGGTATGAGTCAATATTCTCTAGAGGAAAGGCAAAGCCCTTCGGCTTGAAAATCATATAGTAAAATAATAATAATACATTTTCTAAATACAACATCCTGTAGGTTATTATTTATTTTAAATCGCCCGTAAATTTAGAATATTTTTTTGTATAGCACACTCTATGGATAAATTCCGCTGTTTTGAAAATATTGACAATTAAAAGGATAAGAATACAACCCCTTTTAATAGAAAAATAAACAGTAATTAAGAACTATTTAATTAAATGTTCGAATTGTTTTCCTTTAACCACGTGACAGTGTCTAAGCCTTTTTGAAAACAGAGAAAGCACGTTCCGCAAATGATGAGGGATATCATACACTACATTTAAATTTCTGTCAACTAAAGTGTTCCGCTCTGTGCTATACACAGTCTTTAAGCCTCAAAGATAGGCAGTTATGCCTGTTGATGAAGCCATTAAAACAGAATGTGGCTTCAAAATAAGATACGGTTTTCAAAATAACGTTGTTGGTCTATGATATCCATTATTTCTTGACAAAATTGCATACATCATTCAGGATCGTCTTCTGAAATAAGATTAGGTACTTTTCTTTCTTTGAGGATTCTCCAAATGGAAGGAGATCCGTATTATTGTATAGTTTATATACATATATATAATAAGTTTTGATATTGAAGAAAGTCCGATTTTCTTCTTGCAATGCAAGTATAATTTCCAAGGATTTATTGCCATTCGTAGCTGTTTTATGAAGCCCCGTCTTTGATAGGTTTTTTTACATTACCTATATATTCAAAATTATAGAATATACTATTGTTGATTTAGAAAGGGACTCCCGTTCAGAGAAAGTTTGGTTGAAAAGATTGGTAGCTTCTTGGAAGGATCCACATCTATTCCCGTATCATAAGCATAGTAATATGTACTTGTTGTGTTAACTGAGTCTTGGTATTTTGTTACAATAAGTTTTAGTTTACTTGACAATATATGTATTAATACCGTTGATCCGAAACTAATCTCAATAAAAAATCAGGAACTTATTTAGATTAATACTCTCTTACCACGGAAATTGAAGTTTGAATCAGGAGGGAGAATAAGGACAATAAACAATTGAATTTACCCATATGGTATGCTATGCAAAAAATATTCTAAATTTGAGATTTAAAATAACTGATGACATAAGGATGATCCATTTGAATAAAATATTAGTTTTATCATCATTTGACGTTATTGATGTTACTAGGATATAGAATGCGGAATTCAATTAAAAAATTGAAGTTCTGAAGGTTGAAGGAAACCCAGATCAGGTATAAATTTTCAATCGATCATAATTAAGCTGTTCCGAAACATTTGTCTCAACACGTATATAAAAAATAATTTTATAACAATCATTCGGTAGATGTCCTTACTTTCGTTACCCTACCACAGGCTTCCAATTTGTATAATTCATGAAACAACTAGGTCTTATTGTGATGAATCACTAATACTTAAAGGTTTTACTAGAAGTCTTTGATTTTCATTTTGAAAGTTGGTCAAACAAAACCCATTATAAGTTTTCTGATGTCTATTTTAAAAAACTATTTAATTAAAATCTTATGAGCATTATTTTCAGTTTAATAGTTATGTAATACCTTTATTTCAAGATGTCAAAAGATTTTATTAAACAAAAATACTGACACCTCCCACATATTTTGGATTTGTATATGTGATAAAATACAATTATCTGACTTCTATTATCTTTAATTTTGGAATCAACACGACGTTGTGACTCCCGTATACATCACGACTCCTTATCGGTTGAAAACAGTCCTCTAAATACAATAATAGAAAAATATGGAGTAAGTTTGTTTCTGATGTATTACATGTGTTTAGATGACTCTAAACAACTGAAGTTTCTATTGGTACCTGCACATTGATCAAAAGTAGAGCAAGAGGGGCTATTTTTCCTTGAATTATTATGACATTTCCAATCCTTGAAAAATTTTTAACCCCCCTCCAAAAAAATGTTCTATATCCATCCTTGATATTGTTATAGTGTTCACTCCTGATATGTTGGAAAATAATGAAATCGAATAAATTTAAAACTTTCAAGTTAATTTTGCACAGAAATGACTGTTAAGTATATTTTCATAATTACTTTCTCTGATTCATGGAAAATACGTTTCTGACATAAGCATTACGAGCTAGATATAAATAGTTTTACTGAACATTTGTTTATCGATCGATATAATTGAAATTTGATACGGTTTTTTTTTATTGCATATTACATAACAGTTTGCATGCGTTTTATTAACAATGATTTTTCCTAAAACCAATTTCTACTTTATCAGTGCAATATTAAACAATGGCACATTCATTGAATTATTACCCTTTCTAAAGCTACGTATAAATGGATTGTTCCATGAATACAATAAATCGCGAATGGTAAACAACATAATTAAAAAAAATATTAAAATAAATCACCCATTTTATCTATTTCTCTTGTGTTAAGTCGTACTAAGGTACTCAAGCGGCAAAATTAGCCTATACCTAGATCGCGTTACCGAGTTTAACGAACAGTAGTCGCAATAATAATGGTAAAATGAGGTGGACAGGCATAGGTTCAGAGACCAGAGCGTGGCTAGCAATTGTAATCAGTACCGGGGCCAGAGTACTACCGCGGTCCATAACCCCGCGCGCGTCCACTTGGCAACAACGCATCGGTTCAGCTGACACCTGCAGCGTATCTTTCTGTGGGGGCGGGGGGCGCGGAGCGAGTACTCGCGAGCCGCTTTCCTCCCGTTCTCCGCGCGCCCCCAACCGTCACAAATCCCCAGGACACGACCAAGATATATACACACACACCACAGGCTTATAAAAACGGAATCGGTAAAGTCAGAAATTCGAATGGTAATAGAAAAAATATATATTGTGCTAGATCCTTGCAAAACTAAACAAACGTATTTTTAGCAAAAATAAGTTGTTACACTCGGAGTAACAAAATATGGTAATTTGCAGTGCATGAATTTAGGGCATTAAGTAGAACTAAGAAGGAAACGTCATCTTATTCAAATTAAATAGATTAATTTATTTAATTGTTTCAAACTTTTAAGATATTTTTTATATAGTGGCATGAATGTATAGATCAGCTAGATCAGCCCTGTTTTTATATAAACAGCATCCAAAGTCGGAAAATTCGGTTTTCTGTCCGTAGAATTTTCCGGTTACATTTTAGAGAAAACTTGTCCAAATGAAAATTGTGGGTATTGAAAAGATTTTTAATTTCATTTTTTACACGTCAAAATCGATAAATAATTTATCGAGATTATGGCGGAAAACCACCTTTTTTGCACTATTTTATAAATACTAATAACTTTTGCAAGAAAGGCCGAAAGTGGTGTATATCCCCTTGATGATAAGGCCATTATGTGCCTTTATAACTGTGCGAAAGCTGGATCAAATCGGTTTGGTAGTTTATGAATAACCTTAATTGTTTATCCCAGATACTGAATGTTCAAACAATTGTTCTTGCCCAGAAGATGATTCTACAGATATTTGCAAAAGCGAAATGGATTCTTTAAAGTTCAAACTACAAATAAAGATAAAAAAACTATGAATTTTAAAAAAAATTGTTGTTAAAAAAACCGTTTAAAGAAGGGCTATCTTTTTTACTTATAAACAATTGGAATAACTTTGTTAATTTTAATGATACAAGTTTGTAAATAAGTGGACCTGAAAGCTGATGAAAAAACACGATTTAAAAAAAAGTCTCCTGTGACCAATAGGAGCCAAGATAGCATTTTTTAAAAAAAAGTCATATCTCTTTTGTTTATAAACATTAAGAATCGAAATTTTCACAGATTTTAAATGAAGACCTATATTTTATGATGCAGTTGATAAGTATGTAATTCATGCATCGTTTGTAAAATTATAGTCCTTCGAAGTGAAGGTACTTTTGCAAGTGCGTTGTAGCCAGTGGTGGGGGAAGCTTGGCTTTCTCACGATGTGCTTTTGAAATTCAAACTTCAAATTGGAGCGCGCAATTGCATCATAAAATATACGTCTTCGTTTAAGATCTGTTTAAAATTCGTGTTTTTTCACTAGCTTTCAAGTCCACTTATTCACAAATTTGTATCCTTCAAGTAAACAAAGTTATTCCAATTGTTTATAAGTAAAAAAGGTAGCCTTTCTTTAAAATTTTCTATTAAAATGATCTCAAGACGATGTATCTTTATCAGGTTCTCGAGGAACTCCGATTTGATGCCACTGGATTATTTGTTGTAGAGATACCTCAGGAATAAGGTCTACGAGAATAATCGCGCCGTCAGCTTATAAATTTGCGTTGACTGTACGTATATTTTTCATAAACAAATTATTATTGAAGTTTCTGGTACGTTGTTTATACCAAAATCAAAGAGCTGTATGAAAGAATTGAATAATTTAGTAAGAATTAGATAATAAATACAGATCTTTTAGATCTACCCTAGCTATGATTCTGAATATAAAGTGCTTACGTTGAATTGGAATCTAAAGTGTTCCTCTTTTTCAAAGTTCAAACTTATGTTGAAGAAAATCAAATTTTAATTTTTAAAATTAAAGTTAAACCAGGTGAAAACAAAATAACAGTACTAAGAGTTCTTCTAGTTTGACCATATTTCAATATAATGTAAATCGCCATTTTGTACACGCAACATATTTATCAGGATAGTGTCAAAAATGTCTTTATTGTGTATGTAATTGCTAATTTTACGTGCGGTATAAGCGTGGCTCAAAGACTTGAGTTGAGACTGCGAATCTAGTATTTATTTAGTTTGTAGATGGAAAACATTCTAAACCTATGTTAATTTTAAGCTATATTTAAACTGGCATCGTAACATTGCCATTTGTCAAGTGACACTACATTATACGAAAGCAAATGCACTCATTTTTAATTTTAACAAATTAAAAGTGTTTTTTTATAAGAACCTGCAGTAATCATCTTTACCACTTGGTTGCCAGATTTCAAGCACTGTTGCAGGCTGTATCTGCGCATTTAATCGGACCGGTGGTACTGCAACCGCGCGCGGGGGCGGGTGTGTGGCGTGATGTCAGTGACGTCACCGCAGCACCAGGTCAGGGTACCGCGGGGGGCGGCGGGGCAGCGGCCACGTGTTCGTTAGATTCGGTCCAGCCTGTACTACGCAACCCACAGATCAAGGACAGTTTTACGAGCTCCTGCATATAGTACTTATTTTCTTATTTTACGTTAGTAAATGCTCCATGCAGCGCACGTTGTGCAGCGCAATCAGTAGCGTAACGACGGATATTGGTTAAATGAGTGATAAAAAATTACATTTTATATTATATTGCACTTTTAGAGTTTTCGTGTTGAGAGTGAAACCACAAAGTTGGGCAGGTTTTTTTATATTTAGCGGCTGCTTGTTACAATTGTTTTATTTTTGTCATTTATTTTACTTGTCATATTGATTGGTGTGGTCGATTTTATTGTTAGGTCTTTTTAGGTGCAATATAAATAATATGATAATTGATATGTTGTAGTCAAGCAATTTAGTTACGCAATTCAATCTAAATTTTTTTTTGCAAGCGTTAACATTCAAATATATTAGTTATATATATATATATATATATATATATATATATATATATATATATATATATATATATATATATATATATGTATATTCTCACTGGTGTGACGTGTAATCGAAGATTTTCGGGCATCCTGTGTATGTGCTGAGTCCCTCTCAGGACTGTAAGGCAGCTGACGTTTCGGTAAAATCTCATTCACCATTTTCAAAGTTCACTGTATGACGTCTACGCCATATAATGAGCTTCATATATATATATATATATATATATATATATATATATATATATATATATATATATATTAGCTCGCAGTGCATTGACCTCCAATCTCACTCACATACTGTTGTATTAACGGGATATAAGTATTTTTTAAAATTTTGAAACGTCAATAACAATCATGTCACTTTTCGGATTCCATGTTGTATTAACGGTTTTTATTTACCAAATTTTAGTTAATTTGTTGTCAATGTCAACCTACTTTAAGAACGACGAGCTTCCTAAAAAATAAAATAGTCAACGTGGCCCCCAAGAGCTAAGCTCAATCGGAAAAAGAACGAGTTATCTCAAGAAGAGCAACCCGTAATGCCCTTAATTTTACAGCTGACTTTTCGCTTTTATAGGAGAGGTGATGTCGCGGTCTGAATTCGGAGAAGCACCGAGTCAAAGTGCTGCCACCGCGCCTATTAATGTCTGCGTATCCCCGTTTCGGCAATCGAAAAATTTTAGTTTTAGCACTGTATGCCATATTTAAATTATTTAATTTATTTAAGAAGTTTGGGGCAATATTAAACCTGAAAGTTAATATTTTGTCGTAAAATAAGCGTGTATTCACAACACCCCTCCCCTTAGATCTGATACTGTCTGAACTTTTGTTTCAAGAAAAATTAATCAGGAAAATTGAGTGATTTTCCATTAATCCTTTTGCTAGTAAGGACATGATGGAAGTACCACGTAAGAGCTTATTTTATCCCATCTATTATGATAAAGTTTTCGCAACTTAATTCATAAATTTGATCTTTGTTTTAGATCCATATTTACAACGATTTTAAGAGTTCAGTTCTTAGAACTAAGAACTTGCGTCATCTGGGCTATTCTGTTCCGACTCTGCAATTTTATTTAATTTGTTCCGAACATTACCGAACTCCCCAATTCAGCAAAGTCCTCTCGAGCGCCATGTTCTAAATAAACCGGTAATGTAACGACATAAGTACAAGCTAATTTTCGACCACTAAAAATTTTTAAGACGTGTTTCGTCACAACACCAGTGCCGAATTTGTCAGTGGTTTCCACCGATGCTTTTCCCAGACACCCATGTTTACGTACTTACCTATTTTTGGATGTTATATTTAAAGTCTTTCCTTGATAGGATTTATAGGTAAGATGTTCGACCTATAGACGGTCGTTTATACAACAATACATATACACGGGAACCATCCTGAGAGGATTCTGGAACTTAATAAAGAAAAAAAAAGTACATTTCTGCTAAACGAGAAGTGGTAGTAATTTTCCTGACATTTGACTTTGTTGTTTATATATATATATATATATATATATATATATATATATATATATATTTAAATTTCTAAGAACTTCATTAAAATAATATGTTCTTTAAATTATTTCTTGTTGAAACCCTCCATATTATTTTATATTCTAATTAGTCTGGTCATTTGACTAAAATTCTGTGCCTTGCTAGCAGATTAAGATGTGAACTTTTTGGGGCACTTGAATAGTTACCTTATCTTAATTTTTTTGGAGTTACACGAGTTAAACTTCAGTCTGAAAGATCATAAACATTTTTCTCTCGATCATAACTTTTACCCGCTTCTATACTAAAGATAATTTATTTTTTGGACCTTTTTCGTATCCATACGAATTTTTTCTGATACTGCGTGCTAATTATGAATATGTATGATCGAATATCGAGTGTTGGAAGTACCAAACAAACAGACCAGAACAAGTATGGTATTCATGGAACTAATTGTATATCAATTAACACGCAGTATAAAATTATGAATACAGTGATAATAATAATAATGACTGTTGTACTCAAATTCAAGAAAAAAAAAACATGAAAAACCAAACAGAAAAAATTAAAATTTATTGTTCTATTACACGCCCCTGAGTACACTACGCCGATAGCCGCAGGCTCTGGCAACCAAGGCCACGACAATAGTTGCATTAAGCCTATTATTACATAGATAACATAACAGATTTTACATTTATAAACCAAGCTGCTGGGCTTAACTGAAGGCCCATTTTTATTTGTCACCCGTAATGGTTCCACTGACGGCATAAAACCACGATTATATCTTACGGCTACTGCTTTTTTGTTTTAGCCTTCTCGCACTCGTAAATTCTAGATAAAATTAAAAAAGGACAAATACGATAGTCAGATTAGAATCAGCAAGATTTATTAATTTTTTTAATGTATTTTATAAGCATGAAACTAATCATTGGGACCTGTGATAACGGAGAAACAAGTTAAAACAACTTCGGAATTAAAATTAACTTTTTATATAAAAAAATTAAACTAACTTTTAAAAAAGCTCTAAAAACAACTTTAGATGTGTTTTGTGTTGATTTACGCTTAGACCATGATAATTTCCGAATAATGTTTCTGTAGATGAGCCATTTTTCATCACCGGTAATGTTTTTTTCAAAACAGGGTCGATTTCATTGCTCGTTTTGAGTGATTTTCAACTTTTGCAACCTCTCGAACAGGTATATGATGATTCTCTTCAATTATGGCATCATCAATTTCAGGAGGTCGATCAGAACGTTCGTCGTCTTTGAGTGAAAAATATCCAAAACGAAATTTTTTAAACCAATTCTGACAGGCACGTTCTGTTATGCAACCAACACCATAAACTTCACATATTTCTTTGTGAGCCTCAGCAGCTTTCTTTCCTTTCTGGAAATAAAAACATAAGTATGCCGAAAATGCTCGTTTATGCACTACATGTTAAAATTGGTTCTAAACTAACAGCTGCAAGCAAAATTATTCATAAGTTGCTTCTAAAGTAACCCAAATGTGACTGATATCATATGTCAAAAGGAAAACACACAGTCCTTTCAAACAATTACAATGCTCTTTACGTGTGACAACTGAAAGTACTTTCTTGACTACCTAATAGTTATTTGTCTTATTTAGTAATATTTTGGCACTGACTTCAAAAGTTTGAGAAATCGGTTCAATTTAAAAAATATATATTTTTTGATTTTTATTCTTGAATTGAAGTTCGCAAAAAATTACCCATTTAATCCAAAGTTGTAGACCACATTAAATTGGACAAACAATAAATTCTTTGATTCTGAGAATTCTCCGATTACCATTAAATTACCAAACAAATATTTAGTCTGCTAGAGTAAATCTGCTATCTTGACTTTAAGAAATTAATTCTAGATTCGTAACCTAGACTCTAAAAACCCCCCACTACCAATATTGAAAGATCTTGAAACATGTAAATTTTTTTGTCCGACATATTTTATCCTGCATATTAAGTTTAAAGAAATCAATTCAAGATCCTCCCCAAGAACTCCCAAAATAAATTTGAGAGATGTTAAATTTCCACTCATCCATCTTTCTCGTTCACATGTAAGCCCCGCTAGTTCTTCGTCTTTTTACCGCACCATATCAATAAATGGCACATTGTGTTGTCGATTACGGAATATCAGCGCTTTTTTAAGCTGCTGCTGTGTTGCTAGATGTCTAAATTTCACAGGTCTACAAAAAAATGGGGTCATGATTCTTGTTGAGCAGCGGGAGACATTTTCGAAATAATTTGCTGCGTAGAATCCGAATCTGAGGTCACAATTGATATTGTTTTCGCATTCTACGCCTAAATTACTTTGAAAGTAACCTCCAGCTATCCAACAACAGAGCCTTTTAGACCTGTGTTATTAATATGAAACAGGAAAATTATTCGGAACCGTCTAAAGCAAAAATAATAAAAAAAAAAAGATTTTTAGGATCAGTTAAGTTGGGCAGGGCACTGTGGCACCACCCTACGAGCTGCCACTGAATAAGATACAAAAATAAGAAAAAAGATATTTGTGAATATGGAACAAAGAGAGAGAAAAAACTGCAGTAACATAATTTTTACTTAATAATGTTCCTTATTTTATAAAAATTGGTAATAAAATAATGAATACTGATTGCAATAATGCCACTTCAGGCAATGGTTGTTTGTTGTTGGAGGTACGTAATTTTTTAAACAGGGAAATACCTATCATTATTTTTTATCGCGCGAAGGGCACCTAAACAAAAAGAGGAAAAAATATAGTTATGCATCTGTAATGATGTAACGAACAGAAAAGTACAAAGGCCTCAAGGCAAAACGATTCTTAATGTATAATATACATGTTAAAATTTATTTATCCAACACAATAGTATTGCAACACTTGCAGTTTCAAGGCGAAGCCAGTCCCCTATTGCTTCCCCCCTTTCCCCAACCTAAAGAATAATTAATCGGTAATGTCAGCGACTATAATAATCATATTAAAAAACGATAAAGTAGTAGCCTTCGTTTAAACGCGTTATATAACAAAGGTCTCGCAAAAAAATTAAATTATGTTTATTATTTTAATTAAGGCAAAATATTTATAAGGAACGCATAATGATATTGTGAAAATATACCTTTATAGTGTTTACATTTTCTTTAATGTGATATTTTTTAATGCTAATTTAACAAAACAAGTTCTAACAAGACCTTTAAAAAAATTGTCGTCTAAAAGTTAAATCACAAACAGTTCATTAAACAAGTTTAAGGTTTTCAGTACCAAAGATTATTTCATGTTACAGATACGACAGAAGGTGATCTCAACAAAACCAAATTTCTCGACCTTGCTTGTTTAGTTGACCCTCTTTGTACTGGATGAAATTGTAAAATTAAAAAGATTACACAGGTCTACAAGATTTTGTTGTTAGGCAGCTGGGGGTCGTCTCCGAAATAATTTGTCAAATCCGCATCCGAGATCATAATTAGCGAATCACTTTCGGATTGTGAGATATTTGAGGTTATGTATTCGAAAAATGGATTTTTTGGCTAATTTTCTAGTTATGTAGAGGATGCATAAAATTTTTTTTTTTTGTTTCTAGTTGCATCACAGGAAGGAACTGTATATATACATATATATATATATATATATATATATATATATATATATATATATATATATATATACATGGTCCTTATAAAACCGAGATCATTTTTTTCAAGTAAAGTCTGACTTCTGAAGGAAATTCCAAGGTCCAAAATTCTAAAACGGTGGAAAATGGAGAAAAATCAAGGTACAAGAAAAAGGAAAGCTGCGAATATTCACTCTTGCTGACCTTGGTTAGGTTATGTTATGTTATTTTATATTAGGTTAAGTTATGTTTTAGACGCTGAATATAAAAATTATTCTCTCAAAGTAATAGGTAACAAAAAACCTCTTTTTATCAAGTTCCATGAAAAACCAATGGAAATAATTCCACTTGTTACAGGGGTTATTGATTTATTGGATTAATTGTGTTCACGGGTTCCGGATTCGTGAATTCCTGCCATGCAGCTTCATTGCCTTTTATCTCCATCATTCTTCTCCACCAACACGACAAAATCGCTTTTCTCCACACCTCCAGTTTTTGTATAAGTATGTATTCTTAATGTTGTTATAATAAGCCAATCCATTGTGAATAAACTTGTCCATATCATTTTTTTTTAATATGGTAGACTGAATTTGGTCATTTTAGTATAGATATTACAGCTGAAAATTTTGTGGATTTTTCGTTGGGCACAATTTACATGCTTTACAATTGTTTGTTATGTTGAAATATACTGTGATAAATATTTTCAGATTTTTTCGTGAGTGGTACAGAAATTGCTTCTGAAAACAATAGTTTAATCTATAGTATCCCTAGTATTTCAATATTTTAATCGAATAGATTTTTTTATCTTATAAGCTTACCAATCTTTACAAGTGGATTCTATGTATATAAAATATTTTCGTAACTGTTGGTCCAGTATCGTTTTACATAATCCAAATAGAATAATTAGCACAGTGTATATGCGTTTCTATATATTTTTGTGCATAGTAGTGAAAATTAGCCTAAAAGCATTGGTTCACCTGAAGTAATTAAAGAGCAGATCACACACTTGAAATGTCCTCCCAGTAACCTGTCCTTTTTTTAAGTTATGCTCTACCATATTTTAAATATATTTTTCGGAAAGATGCCAGAAAAAAATGACTTTGCCAATGAAATTCAGGTTACAATATGTTATTTTAAACATTACGTCAACAAAAAGTACCAATTTGGAAAGAATAACCTTAACCCTAAATAACCTTCAAGGTCAAGTTCAAGGTTCAAATCAAAGTAACCGTCGAAAGGCCAGGGAAAAACCCTAAACCCTTGGCACTTTTCTTTTTGGTTGTGTGTTGAATTTTTTCATTTTCTATCGTTTTAGAATATTTGACTTTGAGATTTCCTTCAGAGGTCAGATCCTACCGTAATATTTCCCGCTCTTTCTATTTTCGGGATCAAAAATAGATGTTCTCATTTGAAATATTACCTTGACCTTGTAATGTGCGGCAAGGTCATGATCAAGGTCAAATTCATGGTAACATTCGGATAGTCAAGGAAAAATTCGAAACCCCTCGTACTTAAGTGTCCTTTCACTCAAAATTTTCGATTTATATAGTCTCACCGGGACTTAGGGAACACATCGGCGCATGATCATACTCTAAACCTTTGATGCTCTGTATTTTGAGTGTACTTGAGCCCATTGGGACAGCATGCTGAAAACTAGAACTGGGAATCATTTTCAGTTCATTAAAAAATATCTTGAAATAATCATATTCAAATAATTATAATCGACGGTAAACAAATCGACTGTTGTGGTAAACCCATGCCAAGTGACAAGACCCGCCTTTCTTATTGGTTAGAGCTCAAATCCATCAGAGCAAAAAGAATGTAGAAGAGAACATGATCTTTTAGAAGAATTCATGCGCGGACTCACAAAAGCGCGCTTGCACTACCGCCACTTTCCATCAGTGGCAATCACAGCTTATCAATTTTGTAATATTGGTTTTTAATTTTAGTCATGATTGTGGTATCATGAATGTTATCGCTATATTCTTTTTCCCAGTGCAATATAGCCGGTAACGAGGCAAACAAGATCAAAAAAATGGACCCATCAACTTCAAAAGCACCGCCAAAGCTATTACATCCGTAAGATCATGAGATCCATGTCAATACCAAAAAAAAATGTGAAAAGGATGAGTAATTAAATAAAAATACATAATTTTGTTCATTTATTCAAATTACTCTTTAAACTTATGACCAAGAGAAACTAGCGAAGCAAATTAACAGTGTGAAAAGCACGCAACACAATAAATAACGCAAGATTAACAAGATTAAGCAAAATAAAATATGATGATATACTATGCTAATTATTTCATTACTTTTTGGTTAGTTTTATTTCTTACAATTGTTGTGACTTGTTCCATTTTGTATTATAATATTTTACGTTGTTTGGCCTGTTGTTTTTTCCCGAGAGCTGCTATATCTCTTCATCGTATTGTCTTACGGTCTGTTTCTTGTTGTTTTATCCTTGCACCTTATTATTCACGCTATTTTGTCACGGAGTCATTTTTAATCGACTTCAAGAGAACAAGAAGATTCACTATTTGTCGTGTATGCAAACGATTATCTCGGGAACTACTGAATCTATTTAAATGAAACATTAGTTTTGAAAGATCGCATTTAGGTATTGCCAAGACATTAGTGAATTATAAAATTCAATTTTTAAACAATTTTATATAATGCGCCATAGTAAAATTCAAGAAAAACTTGTTTGAAAATAAACAAAATAAGCCTATTAACTCTTGTTGAACTTAATTAATCAAAGTGATTTACTTAAATCCACTTAATTTATATGTCTCATTACAAGTTTTTATTTTTTCTCCCGCTTAAGTGATGCGTTACATTAATTAATAATTAACACCAGTTTAAGTTTTAGAACTAGATAGAGTAATAAATTGCACACAAGTATGGCCTTGTTTTTATTACGGTTATACGGATAAACTTATCATTACCGTACGGGCATAAAGACTAATTAGACATCTTTTAGTACCGTGGAAAAAGACTAAATTAGTGCTATATTTTAAAGTTCGCAAAGTCATCATTAGTTTCTGCATAATAACCCATCATTCCATCGAAAAATAAAAACATTAATTATGATTTAGAATAAACTAGTCATTTGCAATAAGAATTTTTATAGTGCGACAATAATTACAGAAAAGCCAATTAACTTTTTTAAAGAAACAATATCTGCTTAATATACAGGATGTTCTCAAAGTTGAGTCATTCATTTTAACAGCTTGTAGAACTCGTAAAGAGAAATCAATTTACCAAAAATCGTTTATATTGTAGTTGGACAGGAAAGAAATTATTAACAATTATTTTAAAAATTTAAAAACTGTAATACAAACCTTATTTCATGATATTTTCAACCACTAGATTGTAAAAACTTTGTTTAGTACTGATAGTGGGTCAGGGGCAGATCCAGCCTCTCTCTTTAAGGGGGGGGGGTGATATCACAAAAGTACACTATGACAAGCGAAAGCCAGTTGTCAACGGGGGGGGGGGCACCAACAACATTCCCCTTTCTAGTATAAAAGGCAGGGTCGGGTCTATTTTTCTGGAAGAAGGGGGGGACGATCACAAGAAAAAACAAGTTGCCGATAGGGGGGAGGGGGAGGGGCAGGAAATGAGCAGCATACACATTCCTAGTATAAGAGACAGAATCGGTTCTATTTTCCTGAACTCAAATCTCTTGAGAATGGGAGGAGCGATCGCAAGTATATACATTCCTATACTCTATTCAAGAACTAGAGAGAGTGCTTTTATAAATTTACTGCAACAGTAAAATTTCTAAGTCAGTGAGCAAAGTACACCTTACAGTATGTCCTTGGTGATTTATCTTGTTTGTGCTTGTTTTTATATATTATTTAAGATTAGCGAGATACCCAAAAGATATGGCTTCTACATCTCTGTTTATTCCAAAATCGTTAAACCAGGGCATTTTTTCTTCAACGAAAAACTTATTAAGTTGAATGTTTATGATGCCAAGTTTCGTTACTATTGATGAAACTTGGATACCCCGAAAAAGGCAAAGGACATTACCACGGTTTTTTGGGATTTACACGGCATAATAACAATCGATTACCTATAGATTAGAAGTCGATCACAGGAGAATATTATTCTTCACTACGGGATCGATTTGATGTATCGAAAAAGCGGCCATATCTGGTGAAAAAAGTGGTCTTTCACCACGATTATCTACCAGCGTTCGAGTGCAATTGCAAAAGCAAAATTACAGAAATTACGTTACGAATTACTTTCTTATACAACTTATTCTTCAGATTTAACACCCAGATGAAACTATGAATTAATTTCCATATATACCCATGACAAAATTTGTGCCAGGCGCTAAATGAATTATTATTAATCGAATCAAGAACTTGAATGGGAAGAAACATTATTTTTTTTTTCGGCGTCTGTTTCTGTTTTCACCTGGAGGTTCTAGAAAAATGATTTTATTTTAAATTTAGTTTTTGTTATTTACTGAAGTGTTTACATAATATTTATCTTCCGACATCGGTGTGGATTTTTTATTGTTACTAAAGGTCGTTTAATTTTGCGTTATGACTACACACAAAGTTAGTTTCTTTAAGTATTATTCTAGTGAGCTCTCTTTAAAGGAAAACAGAATAAAAGAATCAAGACGGCTACTGATTTAAAAACTGGAAAACAAAGTGGATGTGGTGAGAAGTGTTACTGTCATAAATTTACTAAAAAGAGGTATGAGAAAAATGCTCTGCGGGTGTAACGAGGCATAAACTGTTTTTTTTTCATATGTGTGTTATTCGGAGGTGATGAAGCGTAGAATAAAATAAAGTCTCTCTGTTGTTTTACAATGATCCCACACTTTGTTCCACGTATTGACACTACCTGTCTAAACAGTCACGAAACGCCACTGCCTTAACGTTGTTTAGTTAGTTTTAAATCTCCGAAATTGAGCGCTTAAATTTAAACTAGTCTAAACTCTTTATTTAATGAAAGTATCATACAATTCTGAATGCATTTTTTTTAGGTACTCTGCCATTGTCAATAAATATATTTAAAAAAATTACATGGTTAGTAGTTTTAATATGCTCAAAATTTTGTATCTCTTGTGACAATTTTTGAGAAGAAAACAGTGGTGTTTTTACGAAAGGGATTAGAAATTTCCAATAACCTGCCATTTAAAATCAATCTCAAAATCTGCATAATTTTGCCATAGCGTACTCTATTAAAGGCCTTTATAACGTCGAAAAAGCACAGAAAATGCTACATTTTACATTCCTGTATCTTTGTACTCTGATAATCTAAGATACCGACTACAATTGTTTAGTGATACCAAATTGGGTTCTCAAAAATTCATTGAAAAGTTGTTTTTTTTTTTAAATTTTAACTACACCTTTATTCAGTCCAAAGAAATTCAGTTGTGACAGAAAGATAGACATATCTATTTCTTGTTTTTAGGGTACGGAACTTTAAAAATGATCGTGAGAATATTTTTATTAACGTTTCCTATTATTTTTTACCATGTATATCAAAAAAACAAAACAAACGAAATACGGCAACAGAAAATGCGTAAAATGTCATTCGAAGCAATTAATCTATTTTAAGGCAACCTGCTAGTTCTTAACACGTGTGTGTTGGCTCCTGTTCCATCCAGCTATATTTACTTCGCTTACTCGCGTGATTTAATGGATATTAAAATGTTGGAAAATTACATGAGCAACAGTATAACTAACTCCAATGATAAATTTAGACGCTAATTTATTAGGTTTTCTTTGGATCTTATTACATTGCAATTTCTTAACACCTATTTTAACATTTATTTTATTCCGGTTTAAGTTCAGACCTCACGTCGGGTAGTTCCTTTGCATAATTTATCATTTATTGAGAATTTTCTTTTTGTTTTAATATGTAATTTCTGTTTGTTATATGATATATATTACTAAATTCATGAACTTATCTATCTTCCATAAAATAGTACAATAGTGGTTAAAATATAAGAAAATGAATTAAGACAACATAGCTCAAACATTTGATCCAAGGAATAAACAATTACAGCTCAATAAAGCCTTTGTTTCCCTGCATTCATCTGGTAAAAAATACGAGTGAAGATAAGCAGATATTAAATGCTTTAAAACTTACAAATGATAATGAAATACATTACAATTTACCAGATAAGGTACTTGCACTCAGGGGCAGATCCAGCCTCTCTCTTTGGGGGGCGGGGGGCGGTGATATCAAAAAAATACAGTATGGCAAGTGAATGCAAGTTGTCTACGGGGAGGGGACACTAGCAACAATCCCAGTTCTAGTGTAAACGGCAGGGTCGGGTCTATGCTTTTGTATTTAAAGCGCTTGGAGAGGGGGGGAGGCGATGACAAGAAAAAACAAGTTGCTGACAGGGAGGAGGATGCGAGCAGCATACACATTCCTAGTATGAAGCAGAATCGGGTCTATTATCCTGAACTCAAAACTCTTGGGGGGGGGGGGGTCTATCGCAAGAAAAACAAGTTGTCAACGGGGGGGGGGGAGTACCAGGAGCATACACATTCCTGATATAAAAGGCAGAATCGGTTCTATTTTCCTGAACTCAAAGCTATTAGGAAGGGAGGGGCGATAGCAAGCGTACACATTCCTATACTCTATCCAAGAACTAGAGAGAGTAATAAAACTATTACCGAAACCTCTAACGTACCTACTCCAGTGCCGCAGGTAACTGAGGATTGCCGTAACTCTAACTATATTTAATTATATTTAAATATTATAAGCTTTTATAAATTTACTGCAACAATAAAATTTCTGATAGTTCAATTTAATTTCTGTCAGTGAGCAAAGTACACCTTACGTGTGTCCTTAGTGATTTATCTTGTTTGTGCTTGTTTTTATGTATTATTTGAGATTAGTGATATACCCAAAAGATATGGCTTCCACATATATATGTATTCCAAAACCGTTAAACCAGGACATTTTTTCTTCAACGAAAAACGATTATTACGATGAATGTTTATGATACCTTAAGATATCAATATCTAGATAATAATGTTAAAAGCTCTGTTTAGATATGTTCCGACATGGCAGGAGTTGGAAAATCTACTATGTACCGAATACTGAAGGAGAAAAAAACAACTGGAATTGTTAGTACTCCCAAGCCACATTCGATCACAGGCAGACGAAAAACCTCGTTGGAAGAAGAGATGTAAACTGCAATAAAAGGAGTTGTACATACATCCCAACCGTCGACAAAATTCTAACTAGAATCAATGAAGATCGGGATTTACCTGAAATTAAAAGAACTGAGCTCTGGAAATTGCTCAGAGAACTTAATTTTTGCTGGGAAAAACCAGATAGGAAATCTGTTCTTATAGATCGTCCGGAAAATGTCCGTTGGAGAAGGAAATATCTCTTTCAAGTAAAAGGTAGAGTTGCTAGAAATAACACAACATTCAAAATTTGTAATTTAACTGAACTTTTGAAAATTTTTTTTGAATAAAGTTACTGCAGAAAATTGGGAAAAATACAAAAAAAAATAAAAGAAAATATAGAAACTCGATCTCATGATCGGTGAGATAGAGGAACCAATTATAATTAGTTTGAGCGAAGATAGCTTCACTGACTTTGATTACGAATTAGATACGTATTGTTTACCAGCGTAAACACAATTTATTATTTAGATTTTCTGTAACATATAAAAATTAATTACATTTGAAACCCTTTTTAGTGTTTAATTGTAATTCTGCAGATGGTTTAAGAAATAAATAAACTGAAACGTCAAATGTCCTAAAAATGTTTTTAATTAATAATAAAATGATCAATAGCCCCAAAAAAATTTAAATGTTATAGGGAAGAATTTATTTTTTTTTATATGTTTAACATCTTGTATTTTCGACAATGGGTATTTGGAAGTATTTAAATTAGAACTTAGAATTTTTTGAGAGAAAAAGGCTACGTTTTAGTCTGAATGTGCCTAAAACGATTTCTATGCCAAAATTAAAAATAATAAAAATACAGTTGTTATTGGTGTTAAATATGTCAAAATTATCTATATTTTCTAGTGTATGTGAATTATTAGGAAACCATAAGAAATAAAATAATATTATAAAAACTTTTTATTTTAAGTTATTACCGAAATAATATTCTATGCCATAAATACTTAGTGATAAAATAAATCTCCTTCCGACGCCTATGACAAGGATTAAAATCCTTTTTAATACTTCACAAATCCAAATATCTATTGCTATCCAACCCAAATAGTCTATTATTATAGACCGGTATTTTTGATTATAAAATTTGTAACCCATTCCTATGAAAAATATATGTATCTAACACATTCTACCAAAGACACCGGATCAAAGAACACAGGTAGTTTGCGAAGAAAAAAAGGGTAAAAAATGATTTATTACTCTCTCTAGTTCTGGAATAAACTATAGTATAAGAGTATAAATCGGGTTTATTTTCTTGAACTCAAAGCTATTGGGGGGGGGGAGCGATCGCCCCCACCGCCCCCTCCCTTAGATCCGCGCCTGCTTGCACGTCTTACCATGAAGAACGCATTTTTTTGAAATACCAAAAAAAAGTTTAAAATTGATGTTCTTGTTTGAAATTCCTACTAAAATGTTTCACAAAATGCATAAATCATGCAAAAGACAATGTCAAGGATACCGGTTCACTAACATAATAAAAATTTAGGGAATTTATTGTTGCCAAACTAATATTTGCACGTAATAGTGGGGGATATTATATATGAGCAATCCAGTTGTATATGTCAAGTTCGTGATGCGAAGCCATTATTACTAATAAAAGATGCCCAACATGTTGAGTTAATACTATAGAACAATCTAATACACTTATCAAACACTGCTAATATTTTTATCATGTTTAATTTTCAATTTCGTCATTTGGTCGTGCTGTGTAGAAATACATTTTTGTGTAAAAATTCAATTTTTTCTAAAAAACTAACCCAAAAACAATTGAAAATGCCTTGAACATCTTTATGAATCTTTTTAAGCAAGAAGTATAGAATAGCAGTTGTTTTATTCTTTACATTCATTTCTGTTCCTTAAAACTTCTAATTTTGTTTGTGACCTGATACACTTGTTCTAGCATAGAGTGCAAAGCGGGCGAACATGTGTAACGTTTATTTTTTAGAGGAGCGTAAATACGTTAGGAAATAGAAAGGGACTGAAGGGGAACAACAGGTGCAAGCAGCCCTACCTGCTCCTGTCTGCAATGCAACAGAGGGATTTCAAAAGGGTCGCAGGGATAAATTAATTCACATTTCGACATCTCTGAAGAGCATCTTTCAGAGCCGGCATTATAAAGTTTTTATCTTTTTATAAAAATAATAAGACATATTAAGGAAAAGTAAGAATGAAGTAATTTTTAATTTATGTATGCACTCTAACACCTCAAAATGTTAACGACTGAGTTTTACCATGCATATTAATGACTAGTCTACAAGAAGTCACGTGATTTACTTATATATTTAACACTTGGAGTCATCTGACACTGTACTTTATCAAACATACGAAATGTCAAATGGAAGGAATAAGAGAAAGTAGCGGAATGTAGTAAGTAAAGTAGTAGGTGAAAGCACAGATTATTTCATCATACAGATGCGATAAAGCGCGTTCCCACCAAAACCTAATTTCGTGACCTTGCGACCCACTGTGTTACACTGGAAGAAAGTGACAATTAGAAAGGATACCCCCACAGATTTTTTCGAAAAAGTATCGATATACTAAGATATCGGTATCGAAAGATTGATATAATATTTTTTAGATATAATCTTCAGTAAATTTAAACAATAAGAGGGGGGGGGGCTTTTCTAATATTTAAGAGACATAAATATTTTTATTTTATTTTGCTTTTAGTTTTTTTACTTGTCGTGACCCCTTTGAGTATTTTAAAAATGTGTTAAAATTACCACAAATGCGTGGTATCGATAGACGCTACGGTACCGTATTTTGGAGTATCGATACTTTTGCTATTGATACCCTATATTTTGTATCGATATTTTTAATGCGGTACATTGCTAGTATCGATACATTTGGTTGGGTATCGAAACATACGAGCCGGAATCGAAATCACTTGGGCAAACCGTGTCTATAGAAATTTGTAGATTGCGGCTACGTTACAGTAGCTAGCAGGGTAGCTCCCTTTATTTTAACAGATTTGATTCGGTTTTGCGATGCTACCTCACGCATTTCATGAACTAAATCTCATAAGAAGTTGGTGTGCCGTTTTGGGACTCCTAAAAAATTAATAAATGGAAAAGTTTTAATTACATAAAATCTATTTTTACATGTATTTGTTCCTACAAAATATCCAAAGTGTTTTATTTTTTAAATATATCGCACAACGATAAATATTATACCACTGTTTTAGCAAGTACCAAAATTACTACTAAATTTTAAACAATTAATATATTTCCCAATACATCTCCTTGTGTTTTGTATGTATATGATTGAGGAACTCAAAATTTAAACACAATTTTTAATATTTCTGTGTAAATAAGAATATCCATATCGGTAAGGTATTGATGTTCTAGATATCGACTTTTTTAACAACGATATTTTCTTACGATATAGTTCGATACCAAATATAGACACTTTCAATTGTGTAGAACATCTCTAGCTTGTAGTGATTTTGATCCCTGTAGAAAATAGAACGCGACTGTAACAAATTCTGGCATCGCCAAAGCTGTAAGATAAAAAAATCTGTGGCGAGGGTAAGGTTAGTAATGGAAAAAGAAGGGAAGGTTGGGACGGGAGAGCTAGGTGAGGGGATTGAGATTACATATATTTGTAAGCACTATAATAATTGCAAAATCCTAATTCCAAATAGTTTCCTTATTCTGTGTTGTTTCAGTGAACAACAACTGTCACTAACACACGATAATTAGAGTTACCATTTTTCTTATTATTTTAATTACATTTATTAAAAGTGTTGAATCAACGACTTTTCTTTTACCTTCAAATATATTAGATTTTATCAACGCATTCTACCTAATTTTTACCAATGCCGGCCCTGTCTCTCTCTTTACACTTGTATACACTGCTCTCTGCAAAATTTATTTGTGGTGTTCCGAAAAAAACTTGTCTTTGTTAATCACCTTCCCTGAATAAATTGTGGTTTTAGTAATTTGATTACGAAACACAACGGAAATTTTTTCAACTATTTTTTTAATACTCTCTTCTAGGAATATAATATTTGATTCTTTAGGGTTCAGAACCTGGACACAAAAAGACTTTGATAAAAAATCGATATTAGGGTATATCACCACAACTAAAGAAGATATTTCTTTAGTTAAGACTATTTTGATTTGCTTAATGTAAGACAAAATTTTTTGTAACTTAAGGCGATGATTGATTTAAACAAAATGAGAACACTAGAAAGAAATAAAACTTATTTCTTGATTCACGATCGAATATCCTAATTTAAAATACTGATCGAAGAAAATTTAAATTTTCCTTGAAGTAAAACCGATATTTTCATTGGGAAAAATTTTCATTTAAGTGGAACTGTTTGATATTAAACGTATAATTTCAAGAAAAAAATAAATTGTTGAAACAAAAGAATTTGTATGTCTTCATGTTCGCCCCATTATGGATCAAGATCGCATAGATTCGTGGAAACAGCGATATGGCAACTGAAAACATATCTTAATTCTTACTTGCAATACTGGGGTTCAAAAGACCCCAGGACTATTTTTTTGTAATTTTAAATACATGAACGTTAAGGCAACTAATCTATACGAACATTTATCGATAGTTTGAGAGTACAATTACCATTAAGGCCATGTAGGATAATGCTGAATTGATTAGTCTGTCTGTAGCAGTCCTTCAAAATCGCGTGGGGGTCCAAATGGACCCCAGTATGATAAGTACGTTTAAAATCGAATTTTTGAAGTGCATTTTTTTCTGAGAGTGAAGAATAATATAGATACATGATATTATGAAACGTAGTTTTATAGGCGACGAGTTTTTTATTGATGTACATATACGTTTTTCTTTCTCTATCTCTCTGGCTTGTTTCGAGAAACAAAACCTCTTTCTTCTTTTCTTTCCTCCTTTTCTATATATACCTCCCTCTCTTTCCTATTCCATCCAGCACTAAATTTTTGGTTTATAAAATTATTGCTTAAAATTTTGATGCACATTTTTATTTTTTATAACTTATAACTTTTATTGGTAACTCAAATCTTCATTTAAATAATTAATAAGGTAATGTTTTTTGATAAAAATACAAAGCTCATTTTTTCTCAAAATTTCTTCCTTCATGTCACAAAATAAATGCCTTTTTTTAAGAAGCCACTTAAGTACTATTTTATTCCTGATACATTTAAAAAAGTCGTAACTAGCCATTCATATAGAAAAATAAAAAAATTAGGAAGCTTTTCGTAACAACCGTCATTTCGCAAAATCTTTTTTGCTTTTAGATTTTTTTGAATATAAAGGGTTTTCCAATAAGAGGTGTTATTTTGATATTCAAAGAAAAATGCCATTTTTTAAGATAAATGATCGGATATTTATTACATTATAAAGAGGAAGGTATGCCGTTAATGATGGAAAATAACATCAGCCAAATGACCACCACGACCATGCCTACAGGACCATATCCTTTTCATGAAATTTTCCATAACCAAATCGCAAAGTGGCTGCCCTATGTCCTCGATAGCCTCACGAATTCCATCTTTGAGGTCTTGAATCGACGCTGGGCTGTCACATCACAAGATCTCGGTGGCCAATTGTGATCACCTCTTCGAGAGATAACACGGCCCGGAAACTTTTCCCGTAAAAGATCAATGGTTTCGTTGCTTGTGTGGCACGTAGCGCCGTCTTGTTGAAAGTAAACGTGGTCCAGATAAATACCATCCAATTCCGGCCATAAAAAATCATTAATCATCTCTCGATAGCGCAATCCATTCACCGTAACTGTTGCTCCAGCCTCATTTTCGAAAAAGTAAGGTCCAATGACCCCGCCGGACCATAAACCGCACCAAACAGTCACACGTTCAGGATAGAGAGGCTTTTCAACAATAACTCTTGGGTTTTCCGAGCCCCAGATGCGACAATTTTGTTTGTTGACGAAGCCACCGAGGTGGAAATGGGCCTCATCACTGAAGATGATTTTTCGATGGAATTCCGGATCATTTTCATGCATTTCAAGAACCCAATCAGCAAAGGCACGACGTTGTTGATGATCGGCCGGCTTGAGTTCTTGCGTTAACTGAACTTTATAAGCCTTAAGATCCAAATCTTTATGCAAAATACGGTGTAATGACGTTTGTGGAATCCCTAATTCCAAAGAACGACGAGGAATGGACAAACCTGGGTTTTCTTCAACACTTTCGGCTACAGCAGCAATATTCTCGGCTGTTCTTGAGCGACGTGCACGGGTTTTCTTCTTCACATAACTAACTTGTCCCAACAGCTCGAATTTTTTCACCAATTTCTTTATTGCGCTCCGACAAGGTGCTTCATGACGACCCAAAAATGTTCGAGTTTTACGAACCGTCTCTGCCAAAATTTCACCATTTTTATAGTGAATTTTAATAATTTCAATGCGTTGTTGAAGCGTGTATCGTTCCATCTTTATTTATGGCGTAGTTTCTACTTGTCAAACGTCAAAAACTTACAGCTTCAAAAGTGACATCTACCGAAATAGCGGGCTTTTCAAAATGACACCTCTTATTGGAAAACCCTTTACATAAATTTACTTTTAAACTATATAAAAAAAATGTCAAGTAAAAATATACAACAGTTTTTTTATAACGATTTTTGTGATTGAGACCCAAAAGGCCCCATTGTGACAAGTATGTGATTCTACAGAAGTAGGACAAATAAGGATTAAACCGATAGTTAAATTCTAATTTCTGTCTCGAGAAATAGATAATATTTCTCATTTTTTGTACCCTAAATACGACGAAAAGAGTTTGCTTTAACACTTTCAGAATGAGTTTTACCAAAAAATTAATCTGGTGTCAGATGAATCCACTGATCCGAATAGTGAAAAATAAAACTGTTATATTATCATACTAACTAAAAATAACCTAACAAATCTTTTTTGTTATAAGTACAAGCATAGTTTCAATCAAAATACGTACTGGTATTTTCTTATGACACGTTCAAAGATTGATGACCACTTTTTTCCAAGTGACCCAAAGTTACATCAAATGAACACGTGGTCTCTATTATAAAACCGATACCGTAGCTGTCAATTTTATATTTACTTTGTATACAAACAGCCTTTTTTCTTGGCGTGGGTCTTCCTAACAAAAAATCAGGTCAGAAACGAAAAATTAAATTTATTGTACGAGGCCACATTAAAAAATACGACATGTATATATACATACTTGACGTTTGAAATATGTTTCGATTACAATAAATTGGAAGATTCTAAAATATCATTGTCAAAGTTGTCACATTTTTTTTGCAATATTTGATACATATTTTAATTTCACGATATCTGTTTGAATACCCGAAAAACCTTTTGAACTCATTTTAATTTTTTTAAATTATTTATTATTATTCAAATGTTTCTAATATCTCAAATAAAAAAAAAAATTAGATCTGAATTTACTAATTAAAAATTTTCTCATATCAGACTTGGATAAATTAGAAATTTAGCTAACAATATTTTAAAATTACTCTAATGTTTATACTTTTTGAAGACCACTGTATAGGCTCACGTCGTACAACTAAGTATAATCCAACTTCATCTTTGTTGAGTTTTTTATTTTTGTTTATTTGTGCCAGCTCCCGGTGTTGGGTTGGTTGTGCGCGCCCGAGGCCATCTTGAAACAGCCATCATTTATAAGTGTAGCGATACGAAGAACTTGATTCCGAGGTTTGCTTCACCTCAAGATGTTGATGACCTTATACGTACGAACCCTCGGTCTCTCCTGATTTAGGTCCGCGCAACCGATTTTTTAATCTATTCGCCAATATTGTCACAAGTTTTATATATAGCGTAGAATTTTTAAAGCTTAAGTATTTATTATTTTGCACTTTTTCCTCACATTTTTACTTGTAGTTTTTGTGTTCATTTCCTAAAATAATTTTTTTATGGTTACATGATATTTTTACTACTATATTTATATTAAAAGTTATTTTTATTTCTTCTCTTATTCAATTTTTTTAAAGTTTATTCTTAGTAAATTATCATGACCTAAGTGGAACTTATATATTTAAAATATTCTACCGACTTTTGACGATATTACTTTCCATTTCTATTTTTCTATGTGTGGTTGAATGCGCTGCTTCTACAAAAATCAGAACATAGATTTTGATCCGGCTACGCAAAGGTTCCAGGTTCTGCTAAGTTGTTCTTTAACCTAGAAAATATGTCTGGATATGGCTACCTTCTTTCCAGATATTTATAATGCAAAAGGAACTTTTCAGTATTTCATTATAGCTCTGAAAGATTTTCTTATAGCAATAAATATGTATTAACGTACTCGTTAAAATGTATTTCAGAAGCTTCATGACAGTTCTTATTCGACTGGATAAAATACACGTCATGTAGATTCTCCATGTTCCATTCCATCATGGAATTTAATTTCATATATTTTAATCAAAACTATTATTACCAACAATCATATCCCGGATATCTAAAATTTTTATTTTAACAACAATTTTTTTTGCAATGAAAATTTTCTATGTCATCATGTTTTTTTTCTGTGTACCAATTATTGAGGAGTTATTTAGGTTATTGAAAAATTAACGTTATTACTTGATCACCAAAAATTATTCTTTCTTTCTGCAGAACGCAACTCAAAAAGATTGGGCTAATAATCAAGTTACACTTCAACCCCTACGTAGTCTATTACACAGAAAACGAAGCACATCAAAGCAAATTTTTTCAAAAAAACTGACCATGAGGCGGTGATGGGTTCAAAAACCATCTTTTGGGAATACCATCTTCACGGTCTCTTATCTGTAAAAAAAGGCAGTGGCGTTCTCTTTCTTTACAGGGTTCAGCAACGGATGCGTAAAACACCTCAATATGTCGGAGGCTAGGTCCGTATCTCTTTTAGAGATAGTTGTGCTTTGCTTTGATTACTCAATAGGCGCCACCTGTTTTACATTGTCTGTGTTACTTACCTAGTGATAAAACAGGAAAACACATAAGTTTCAGGAACGATGTTAATTTGCTGACTGCTGATGTATAGCTCCATAATAAAGCGACTATTTAAAACACAATAACAATTCCATTTTATTCTCAGTAAAAATATATATACACAAAAAAGAATGGTACCTACAATTTTTTATTTTTACCCATTTAGTAACAAAGGAAAATCATTTTCTTAACCTTGCATTTTTAGGGTTCTAAATTTGCTTGACCTATCGTTGCACTTGTCAGTTTAAACCCTCTACTGTCACCGCTTTTAAAGTTAGACCATTTAAATGAATAAGAAGGTTCAACTTTAACATAAAAAATATTTTTTAATGTGAGAATAAATGGCACCACTTATTCCAAAAAAAATTAAGTGAAACATTTTTCAAAAATTGCCTAATAAACGAAAATTTACCAAGTATATCGTTTTGCTTTCAGACGCTTCTTTATTAATGAAACTCTCAAATTAGTGAAATTATCATACTCTTTCGGTACGGTAATGGGTTTGGTTCGTATACCGTACAATGACTGGAATTACCGTACATGTACGGTAATTACCGTACGATTGGCAACGTTGTCGCAGCCTCACATGACAAATTTTAGGGATATTTGTTCTTAATTTTTGCCAACCTTATTCTCAACCTAGAGCACTCTAACCTAGTTCCGAACTTACGCTGATTACCAGGTAATAAATCAAATATTGGCAAGCCATGGAAAATTATCAAAAAGAAAATTATGATCAAAACAGTCCAAAGTTACTAATCATAATTAAAAAACTTCAAAAAAAATAAATTCCATACTGTATACTCAACCTTAAATGATTGGACTCTACATGCCGTGCTCGTGTCAAATGAATCGGGTATACATTCACAACAAATGCTAACTGAACTATATTACTGACTATAACCTTACATTTTTAATACTGAAATGGAATGTAAATAAATGAGAATTTATTAAAAATAAAATATGTTATTACCTTCAAATTCAAACCAAATAATGTGATATATAAACTACAGCATTTTACAAACTCTGTTAAGAAGAAGGAGTGATAAGTTATAAGACCAAAACGGTTGTGAATCAAAAACAAATTCCATGTTTACAAATTTTAAATTACAGGATAAATAATTAAATTTAATCAGGTAAAAATATACAAATTATATCATATTACTACAGAACATGTAGCATTGATGCAAACTGGTAAATTTAAATGCTACAGCAGTTTACGTAAAACACACCAATATAAGAGCTTTAGCAATAGAAATCACAAAAGTCTACAAGAAAATAAAATAGAGGCATAAAATAAAATAGGCAATATGTTTGTGCGCAAATGTAAAATCAATATGCATTACACGAGCGAAAAAAAATTCTTAAGTGCTCTTTCCTTCATTAAAGTTTTCAAAACAAAAGTGTTTGTTTAGTTTGATATACTGCGCACTCATTTAGGAAACCATAAATAAACTCCTATATTTTACAGGTGACAAGTAAAAACAAATAAGTTCATTTCTGCGATTAATTTATGCACTCTAACAGTTGGATATAATTCTTGAACGGGTTTTTGTGTTTACTCAGAAAAGCACGTACATATAAGCATGTTTCTAGCGTTTATGTTTGCCAAATTTTGTTCGATATTTGGTATGTACGTGGTTTAATGTTCTGCATGCTTTATTTCTTTTAACATACCATATATACAAAACCATAAATTGGACTCAAAAAATACAAAATGGCGTATTGTGAAATGGTGTTTATCCAAACATAAAAGAATTTAATTATTATGTATTATGTAGTTCTTGGCGAATGGTCTGAACGGTGAAATAAAATATCGAGGCTTTGGAATTTTAGAGCTATTATTCCGTACGTGCGATTTCTATAAGAGTCTAACCGCCATAAAATATAAATTTTTAAAATGGAACCTATATTGTTCATAAAATTCTAAATATACTCTTAAAAGGGGTACCTGGAAATAACGCCACGCATGGTTCTGTATAAGAAAATAACCATAATAAATTATTTAAAAAAATATTAAAATCTCAGTGGCTTACTAGTAATAGGTAAAAAGTTAAATTTTTTATTTGTTTTTAATTTATATTTTATTTATTTCTTTATGGATTAAGCTAATATTTGACATTGATATTAAGGCTAATGAATAGTCTAATCCACAGGTAAAACTGTTTTCCTAACTTGCCACCAGATGACACTTTACCTGGATATGAAAGCTTTTTCTCTTATAACTTTTTTATTGTGGCAGATGTGATCAAAGGGATATGATTTTAAAAGCAGTGAGAAATGCATTAAATAATTCGTACCTCACATCGATAAATATTTATGTACTTATTCAAAAAATTATTATAGTAAAACATAAAATTAACATACATGCTAATATTCTTTATATTAAAGTCTATTAAAATCATTTATAAAATATCTTTAAACGCGATGAAAAACACCAGGTGTATTTTTAACTTGTTCACGGCCATTTATTATCCTAAATTGTACATCGTCAAGATTACGAACTGCAAAAAGTTCAGTGGATTAAGATCAAGGGATTAGGATGCCCAGGGAGGTGGTCTACCTTTGTCTATCCACCATTCGGAAAATATCTCATTTACATATGCTCGTAAATACTAAATACTAATACTAAAATGAGGCACGGTTTACTATCTTGCATGAACCATAACCTCACTTTTAATTGAAGGGGTACATCTTCTCACAGGCTCGGAAGAAAATTTTGTAAAAAATTTAAATACAAGTCACCACTTATCACTCCACCAAAAAGTAATTTACCCTGGCATACACATTTGACGTTGATGACGTGAGTTTTGTTAACAACCTAATTATCTGTATTATTTAAAGGACTCCACGTAAAGCTTATGGAAGTCCGGTTTCCGATAAAATGATTGGTACTGGAATATGTCGTATATTTTGGTTCCCTGATTAAAAGTCTCAGTGGGCACGAAGCCCGAAAACTCCAGGTTTTTCGAATATCCGCTGATTAGTATCGTCATTTAAAGGTAATACGCTCCTACGTAAACTGAAAATAATAATTGGGTCGACATCTTATCTGTGAAGTGTCATCGAGTCTCATTAGGGTATACCAGGGTTTTTGGAGTCGCTGATTCCGGGTAACCTCCATCACGCTACGATCAAAGTCATTTGAGGGTCAAATCGTTGAAAAAATATAAAAAAAATACATTAATGTTTTTTTGAGTCGCTGAATTCACCTTAAAGTTATTTGAAGGTCATTCCAAGGTGAGACTTGGGAAATCTTTGGAAAAATCCAAATAAATTCATAGGGTCTTTGAGAAAAAAAACTTTGAATGAATCCCAATCACTTCTACCTCAAGCTTTTCAGATCACTGAATTTAAATCTGGGATTTGCTCGATCTCACCCTGGCTTAGCGGGAGATCCATTACGGAACTGGGCGGAGCAGGCCAGATCTTTACGAACTCCGAAGACGACTGGCCCAAGCTTGCATTCTTGTTTAGGGTTTAAATGTGATTTTGATGCCATTCTGGAGTAACAGAGATTTCGCGGTTGTTAAGATTAAAATGACCTTGAAATTACTTTCAGGTGACCTTGTAGGATCAAGCAAATGACATATTCGGATTCAATAACACAAAAAAAATCACATTGTTTTTTCAACGGTTCCTCTCGATTTGACTTTTAAATGATCTTGATCGTGACGTGATGGATTCGGGCTTCGTGCCCCCTGAGACTTTTAATCAGGGGACGAAAATACACAACATACTGCAATACCAGTTATTTTAACTGAAACCGGATTTTCGCAAGCTCTGAACGGGGTCCTTTACCCATCTCTTATAAAATCCGCTTGTTTATTAATAATGTAATCTTAGTGATATTATTATCAGATTTTAATTTTCAGTCCACCATGTTCGATCCGAAAAATAATTTTAAATTCGTTATTGACATCCTCAAATTTTTAATCCGCCACATTGAATTTTTAAAAAATAATTTTAGATTTGCGATCCCGAAAACTCCCCCATACTAATTTTGAAGAAAATCGGATAAAATTGATTTTTTTTGTCAGCCATATTATCACCGCCATCTTGGATTTTACTGAAGCAATTTCGACCAAAATAAAACTAGCGCAGTAACTTCCTGAACATAATGCAAAAATTTTATTCAAATCGGTGCAGCCGTTCCGGAGTAATCGGCGTGTATACATTAAGAAAAAAAAGGGCGAATTTAGAACCCCTTCCTTTAGAAGTTGGTTAAAAATTGTTCAGGAGGGCTCTAAAAGATTGCAATTTAATGACAGATATGGTAAGAATCTTACTGCTAATTCATTTAGGGTACTATATTGTTCTTTGGTGCGCTCGGGTCTGGAAAATACCTGTATGATTTGGTCGCCGGTTTAACAATGTCATGGTGAGTTGATCGACAGTGTTCCACGTAATTTCTTACGAACATTAGCCTTCAATGGAAACATAAATATTTATAACAATTTTGATTACAGAATTAATTATGATATTCAAATGAACTCGTTCGGCCTGAGATAATTAAGAGAGCGAAGATATTGCACGGATGAACTTTTCATGTTTAAACTCTTAAACGGAATTGTTAACAGTTCCTGTTTCTTACAATGTATTTGATCTTAATACCGTTTATAGAGCCAGGAATAGTGCCATGTTTACAGTGCCACTGCATTACACTAATTATGGCTATAATAGACCTGTTTCACGAATGGTTCTCTCACTCAATGACCTTGGTTTGAATCTATTTTTGGAAAGTGTGCACTCCGTCCCGATTAGTTTTGGTTAATATATTTGCTTTTAGGTATAATTCTTTCTCTTCTTTCATCTTTGTGATGTATTAGTTTCATTATTTGTATATGTATATATTTTCTTGGTTTTAATTCTAAACAAACCATTGTAAACTGGTTTATCCGTTGAAATAAAATAAATGAATATTTTATCACATAAAATCATCCCGTTAAGTTTGTTGACGTTGTTTCCGGAGACCCTGTATAACACATTATGCATTAACGGAGGTATCATCTTCGAAACATTTATGTTCTCGACATTACAAGTTCTACCAGTCACATCTACCTAATAATATTCAGGTACATCTTGGGATATTTTATATGACATTATGTCTTGTCAACATATAGGGACACTTCCTGTTAACAGCATATAGGTACTTACTTTAAGTTTAAATTCTAAGTAAAAATGACATAATCATGTTATAAAACAAGTGTCTTTGACAGATATAATTGCACAACGCTAGTGACGTTAAAGTCATAAACATTGTAGCACACGTGCTTAAGTACCTTTAAATTATCGTTCTGTTAAATGACTTTTGTTAACAAATGACCAATCCTATAAGAGCACTTAAAGATGGAAACCATAATAATTTTCAACGGCTCGCGTCAAAACATTCTTTTGACATTTTGAGATGAAATGAGCAACGGTATTTTAAATTACTTCTTAAACCCATGGCAAAATTATATTATTAATAGGAAATTCCTTCAAATAAGTAATTTGCGCGATATAACTTAATAAGGAGGTCTAATCGATTTCCAACCAGACTAAAGGTATAAAAACAAAAACATCTAAAGGCTATTAGCGAAAATATTTTCGAGTTAATTATATTTTATTGCCTATAATTAAGATTTTATGACTTTTTGCATAATAGGATAAAAAGGTATAAAATCTTGTTTAAAAATTATAATAGTAAAATAAGACGATTAAGAAAGGGGACAGGCAGTATACCCTCTTCGAATTTAATTTTGGTTCTCACTCCATACAGGTTTCGACCACCTAATAGTCTCGTCAGTGAAGCAGTAATGAACCGAGAGCAACAATGGCAGGAAACAATTGTCTATCTATGAATGGCCCGATTTGAATTTTGTAAAAAGGTTTTAAAAGTAAAAGTATCATTCTACAAGCCTATATTTTCATTTTGCATCAAATAAGCTGCGAAATATGTGAAGAAAACATGGCTGGATGCGTGAAAGTAACCGTATAGTGAGGACAGCGTCCTCTGGACTGAAGGTTCCACAGTTCTTTGTCTATACTGTCTATGGCACAGCCATATACAGTTAAGACTTACAGTGAGAGTCACTTTGGGCTGCCGGGCCAATAACCTTTACAAACCTCTGGTCTTCACAGTATAGTGTTTCCGCTTCAAGTGTCGGTGCACCTATTGCTTCGCACACTCTTACATTTCGCATTCATTGTATGCTTGGTCTCTTAATCTAATATTTCACTAGTAATAAATGTCGATTACCTATATTTTGATGTGATCCTAGGGTGTCCTGGGTCCCGTATGTCCTATGGTGTTTCCCCCAGTGGGGTTGCACGGCCTGAAATCTGTTGGCTTGTTCTTGTCTTTCTCTAGGGTTGCTGTGGGTGCCTCCTGTTCCTTTTAGTGTTCGTTGTAAGCGGGTTTTGGCTGATTAGAGCTGGTGTCTAGGCCTTTATGTTTCCTACGTCCTTTCTAGGGTTGTAACTCACTAGTGACCTTATTAGTCCGTTGTCATGCGTTTCTGCATTAAGAAAAGCTTTGGCGGTTTTTTACCTTAGGTTCTCTTTTGTTGGAATCCATCTCATCTCCACGTGTTCCTAACGAACCATTGGACATTTAAGGCCATCCTCAGTATGATGTTTTCCTGGGTCTCTAATTTTTTAAAGTGCGTAAACGCTGCGTATCCCCGTGCTACTCATCCGAAGGTCAGGACTGGTTTTAGCACAGTTTTTATTACTGTCATCTTATGTTTTAAGCCCATCTTGCTCTTCCTGTTTAGCAGAGGGTAAAGTTATCTCCTCGTCAACTTTTTTTGACTGTGGCTAAGATTTATTTTTCCGATCTCAGGTCTCGGTCAAAAGTCAAAAATATTTGGCGTGACCTGACCATCTGACATCTTCTTTTGGTTAGGAAGAGAGGTACCTCCTCCTGGAGGTATCTGCTAATTGTTTCCGGCCCTGTTGATCTTGTCATTATGGCAGTACAGTCTGCAAACAGGCCTATTTTCTTATTTGCCGTTTTGAAGATGTCGTGTATGAATATGTACCGATGCGGCGAAAGTACGGTCCCAAGATGTGTTTTTTCCATCTCAGCCTTTTGACAAAAATCAAAAATATTTGGCCTGATCTGACCACCTGACATCTTCACCGTCTATGTCGACTGTTTCCCTAGAGAGGAAGAGGAAGAGAGGTTGACTCTTATTAGCATTAACAGCGATTTTCCAGGAAAACAGCAAACCGTGAATTTGGTTTTTCTCCTCCTGGAAGTATCTGCTTATCATTTAGCAGCCCTGTTGATCTTGCCATTATAGCAATATTATCTGCAAACAGGGCGAGTTTTGTATTTGCTGTTTATGTCGCGTGTGAATATGTTGTACAGGTGCGGCGAGAGTACGGTCGTCTGTAGTACTTCTGCTTCTGGTCTTATATAGTACCCGACACCAGCGTTCCCGCCACTCCTTTTCTACTTTCACGCACTCGGCTGTTTCAGTTATATTTGCTAGCATTTTTCACGTATTTCACAGACTTTTTGATGAAATATAAAAATATAGGCTTATAGAATGATACAAGATAGTGAACTAAAAATTGTGCAATTGTGCAAAATCTAATGAACTGACAGCGCCTGGCTTTGGTACGCATAAAATACATATAAATTACTCGAAGGTCCTGCAATATAACTTGAAAAATAATGAAGATATAAATTTTTGAAGGAACGCTGAATTTTCCGTTTTTTTCTGTTTTTCTCCGTTACTAATGATCCGACTGAATCAATCTAGAACTCATTTTATTGGTATTTGTATTCTCAATAATTCGTCTCGTTACATGATCGACATTGCTTCATTAGTTGTGATTTTATAAGCAAAAAAACAAGAAAAAACTATTTTTTTGGTTTCAGTTATTTACAACAAATCAATGGATCATAATAAAGAGTGGAAAACATAACAAAATATCAATACGGATTGTTTTTAGAATGATGGTATAGTCAGTGTTCTAATAGTATTTATATATATATATATATATATATATTAACCCTCGCGTATGATATTACCGTAAATGTGTACATAAAGTATTTTCGTGAACAATAAAAACAATATACTAAGTGAAGTAATTATTTTACTAGAATCATATTTTTAAATTGCTGAACGCTTTTATGGAATTATAAATTGGATGCACTTATTAATTAATATGGTAAATAAATCTCTCTATGCGACAATAACAAATGTTTTGTATTTACCCCATTTAAATTAATTGTTGTCACCATGTAAACAGGATAAATTGTTGGTGCTATTATGTTAGTAAATGGATATTATTTATTTTAAAAATATTGATGGGTTTTCAATTGGGTTTGATTGATAAAACATTATTTATTTAGCAAAAAAAGTTTGAAATATTTAATAATTCTTATTATTTTTAGTAGAATTTATTAATATATATTATTATATATTTATCCCATGTAATTAGCTAAACGGCATTCTCACTTCCTCCGGGGGAACATATACTCATCTCCGATATACTCAGATATTATAAACCAGGAGCTCTATGGGGAATCTTTCCATGTTGTTGGGCCCTACTTAAGTGGTGTTATGGGCCTCTGCATGTCTCGTAAACTTCCGGATAGTTCTCAAGATCCCAAGTAGCACTGACTTTTGCGTAGTCTTCTGTAACATCACTCAATAACTTTCCGGTCTAACTAAGAAAAACAAACATCCTTGAAGAGTGAAACATTCATACCAGCGCTGCTCTAACTTTCGATTTGTCTTTGCTCTCAAATAGGTCTCAGTTTCGGCAATCACTTATTCATTTTGAGCCAAATTTCTTCCCCTGTAGCATCTTTTTGAGGTCTGCAAAAAGCCAGTAATAGCTGGGTCAAAGCTGGACAGTACCGTGGGTGAGGAAGCAATTCGAAACGTAATTCATTCAATTTAACAATGGTTTTCATTGGCCCGCGGTACAGTGTATTATCTTGGTGAAACAACAATTTTATATGTGAGGCCGTTTTTATCTCTACACTCAATCGATCCAATAATGCCATGTAATATTCGGCATTGATAGTTTTACCTTTCTCAAGATAGTCAATGAACAAAATACCATCCAAGTCCCAAAATACCGATGTCATAACTTTGCCAGCTGACTTTTGACTTTTTGATGGCTTTGGATGAGTTTCACCGGCTGCTGTTCCACTCAACTGACGATCTTTTTGATTCGGGTGTGTAGTAGGGGATCCACGTTTCATGCACTGTCACATTCTGATGCAAGAGATCCTTTTTATCTTGCTTGAACAGCTCCAAACAGCACTCTGAATCGTCGACGCGTGGTCCGGTGTGATCAAACGCGGCATCCAATTTGAAAGCAACTTACGCATGCTTAAATTTTCGTGTAAAATTGTAAACACACTACCTTCTGATATCTTTAAGGGGCCACGTAACTTCACTTTATATCAGCCAAAACTATTTTGTGGACTTCTTTTATGTTTTCCAGAACAACTGCAGATTTTGGACGACCAAAGCGTTCAAGATCATCTGTGTTTGTACGGCCGTGTTTAAATTCAGCATAACTCCATAACTCTTATTAAGCCACTGTTTGTCTTCAACAGTATTTTTTCCCATCAAAAAACAAGGTTTGATCAACACACGAAGTTCTTTTTTATCCATTGTTTTGGTTGTTTATGCATTTTTAAGGATTATTACTTCATTCACACTTTTTTTAAAATTTTATATAATTATTATTGCTTGTTTTTCAATATTAAAAGTATATTTAATAAATATTGCGTTCTCAAGAGCTACAGGAACAATTATAAATAACTTTTCATTTATGAATATAAACGTTATATTGACTAATTGAGTTCTGATGAATAATATTGATGACGCATGGGTATCTTCTCGCTGGACCAACTATATGTTTTTTGTTAATAAATGTAAGTGCTCTTATTTACGAAAAGTTGGAACATTGTATTTAATACTCCATACGTATTTTTAAAGAATATAAGTTGTCTAATTTTATTTCGTTCTACAACCGTACCCACTTATTAATAACTTTTTTATTTTTTATGGCTCTTAGTGGTTCCACTGCCAGGCAAGAATAATAAAATATATCAAAGATAGGTGGTCATTTTTCTTCTCAAAAGCCATGGGATCTATAACAAAACTATAATATACAGCAATTAAAACGACAATAGTACTTTAAAAACAGTATATAATTAAATCTGTTCGCCCGTTATATATTTAACTTTACAGGGTGACCCGCGCGCAATTTATGAATTCATCGGTGGTCATTCGTACTAAAAAAAAATTTAAATACATATTTATATTGAAGTTTTTTGGAACTATCATTACATTTAACAAACTAAAGTGTATATATATATATATATATATATATATATATATATATATATATATATATATATATATATATATATACAGATTGTTGGTAATCATTACTATCGTATTAAACAGTGCGGAGAAATCCAAGGAAATGAAGAAGCTCTGGGTCCTGAAAATGACAACAGCACTGTTTCGTCCTCATTTAAGATTCATTAGACTATTGCACCAGGTACAATTCAGCAGTCGTGCACTATACCAACAAAATTATATAGACCCGCCATGCGATGGCGCGGCAGTAAAATAAAAATAGGAATATCTCAAAACTCAATACACGAAGCATTCTACCTACAGGATAGAGGCCGCATCATTCGGCATCGGCAACTAAACTAACCGCGAATCTTCGCAGTTTAAGCAGGTGCGACAACTGTCTTGTCTGTTGTTTTATCATTTTAAAAACAGAAGAAAGGGTATAACCGCGAAATAATGGATTGTACCAGATGCAATGGTCTGATGTGTCTCAGATAAGCACAAACCAGCGCTGTCGTCATTTTCTGGACCGGAGCTTCTCGATTAACTTGAAGTTCTCCGCACTTTTTAATAGGAGAGTCATATTTATCAATAATTTATGTTCGCACTATCGAGAATTTTCTATTTTGTGGCGCCATTTTGAATCTGCCATCTTACAAATGAAGATTTCAGTTTTCTGACTTCATGTTCGTATTCAGTGACCCCGAAAACCCCTATTATTTTAAAGTTGTCCGCATGTTTATCAATAATTTATGTCCATCCTGTCGAGAGTTTTCTATTTTGTTGCGCCATTTTGAATCTGTCATCGTGCAAATGAAAATTTCAATTTTCTGACTTCATGTTCGTATATAGTGACTCCGAAAACTCCCAAGTACAAATTTTCGAGAGAAATGTATACAGTAGAAAAATATATGCCTCAAAGTATTAATGTGAATGCTCATGACGTTCCTTCAAAAATTCGAAGAGCCGTAACTTTGCAAGAAAAAATCATAGTTGACCTTATAATAGCTCATTTTGAAGGGTAAGAGTAGTACTAAATGATATAACTAGAAAAAAAGATCATAACTTCAAATGTAACCAAAAAACCTATTGCTGAAGGTCATAACCTTAAATATCTCAAGATCCTGACATGATGAGCCAAATCTAGGATTCGGATTCCTCACAGCAAATTACTTCGGAAATGACCCCTAGCTACCCAACAACAGAACCTTGTAGACTCGTTTAATTTGTGTTTTCTTTTATATTTTTAGTTTTAATACCAGAAGAACGTCTAATATATTATTTATTTACTCACAGATGTTTACTTATGTCATTTATATGTTGTTTTATTTTTATTTACCTGTTAATTTTTTTTAAAATTTTTATTTTGTTAATAATTAATAAGTTAGAAACTTATTACAAACTTTAAGTACCTAATATATTTATTTTTATCATATATATAATGCCACTACATTACAATGTACTAACAATATCGAACAAAAATTTCCAAAATTATTTTATTTCTTAATATTTGTGTTTGTGTTTTGTATGTATCTGATTGAGGAACTCATTATTTATTCATTCTAATAAGAGTCATTTATATTTAAATACGATTTCTAAGATTATTGTGTCAATAATAAGAATCCCCGCATCGTCAAGGTATCGATACTCTCAATATCGATTTTCTTAATAACGATATTATCATGTACAGGCGCAGATCCAAGGGGGGGGGGGGGGCGGTGGGGGCGATCTTCATTGAATTGAGGTAGAATTTTGTCGACCGTTGGGATCTGCTTCTCATAATAAGATGTATGTACAACTCCTTTTATTGCAGTTTACATCTCTTCTATCAACGAGGTTGTTCGCCTGCCTGTGATCGAATGTGACTTGGGAGTACTAACAATTCCAGTCGTTTTTTTCTCCTTCAGTATTCGGTACATAGTAGATTTTCCAACTCCTGTCATGCTGAAACACACCTCAACAGAACTTTTAACATTATTATCTAGATATTGATATTTTAAGGCATCATAAACATTCATCGTAATAAGTTTTTCATTGAGGAGAAAATGCCCTGGTTTAACAATTTTGAAATAAATATAGATGTGGAAGTCATATTTTTTGGGTATCTCACTAATCTCATATAATATATAAAAACAAGCACAAACAAGATAAATCACTAAGGACATACCTTGCTCACTGACAGAAATTAAATTGAACCATCAGAAACTCTATTGTTGCAGTAAATTTATAAAACCTTATAATGTTTAAATATAATTAGATTCACGGCAGTTCTCAGTTACCTGCGACACTGGAGCAGGTAAGTTGGAGATTGCGGTAACAGTTTTATTACTCTCTCTAGTTCTTGAATAGAGTATAGAAATGTGTATGCTTGAGATCGCCCCTCGCCTTTCCAAGAGCTTTGAGTTCAGGAAAACAGAACCGATTCTGCCTTTTATATTAGGAATGTGTATGCTAGCACTCCCCTCCCGTTGACAACTTGTTTTTCTTGCGATAGCCACTCTCCCCAAGAGCTTTGAGTTCGTGAAAATAGAGACGATTCTGCCTCATATACTAGGAATGGGTATGCTGCCCGCATCCTCCCCCACCCCCCTCTCCAAGAACTTCAAATTCAGAAAAATAGACCCGACCCTGCCTTTTACACTAGAAATGGGAATGTTGCTGGCTGATGTCTCCCCCCACCCCCGGCGACAACTTGCTTTCGCTTGCCAGACTGTACTTTTGTGGTATCACCCATCCCCCATCCCCCCAAAGAGACAGGCTGAATCCGCCCCTGATCCTGTATCGATTCTCGTTTTTTACGATATGGATCGATACCAGATATCGATACTTTTAAGAATATCGCACATCCTTAATGGATGCGAAGCACTTCGAAGCCAATAGTCATGTGTTTTTTTGGAAAAACTGATCACAACCGTACATTTAGAGAGTCGTAGAATGGTCAATTCCGAATGTTACACAACCATTTGTTTGCCGGAAATCTTCGGTAAATTGAGAAAAAACAATCCGGACACGACGAGTAGTTAAGATTTCTTTTTGTTCGCGTACATGAAGACACACTGCGTGGTCAAGATGTTCTGCGCCAGAGGAGGCGATTGATGCGTTCAAAAACCATGTTTTGGGGATGCCATCTTCACAGTGGTAAAAATGTTTTTTGAATTGGTTCAGATTCATAAAAAAGTATATAAATAATCTTGGAGAATATTTTGAAAAATCATAAAACCAATTTCAATAATAAATATTTGTTTTTGTGTGTTATTCTTGAAATATAAAAAAATATAATTTATATTGTCACACATAATATCTAAAGTTATTTTTAAAACATACATAAAGAAATAACAATCGTAAATACATCACCCTGTATTGTATATAACTTAATGATACTGACCAAGCAGGCATTAAAATACAGTTCTATCGGACCAGACAAGTTTCTGTCGTAAGAAACCAGCAGGTACTTTGACTCCACTTCTGGGTACTCAAAATCACTCTTACATGCACGTAGTGGGTATATACCTACACAAAAAAAACATCACGAAGATAAAAAGTTCTGAAATAAAAAGCACATCAGCTGGAAGGTTCGAACCGGTTTCAGAGTATAGTGTTTTCCTTTTCTCCTTCTAGTAGTACTACAACTACTGCTACTACGTAGTAGATTTGACGGTGAGTTTGCTTTATATCGATACAGTGGCCCAAGCATTAGTTATAAACCATAATTTTTATTGATTTTTTAATCTATCTTCTCCACGATGGGTTATTTGACTTTTTTAAGTGGCCAAACATTAAATTTGTATGTATTAATAGCTAAAAAAATATTTACATTATTTTTTTATTTGTTAAAGATATTTTGGAAAAACAAATTTTAAGATACGTAATAGAAACTAAAATCCGTGCAATCTAACGGGAAAGATAGATTTCTATATTATACATTATTTTATAGAATACTAGCGACCCGCCCCGGCTTCGCACGGGATTTATAGGCACGCTGCCGCCGCCCCGGTCGGCCAGTACCGCCGCAAGCGCTACTTCCCGCAATTTTAAATCTGTAATATCTTCGAAAATATTCATTTAAATCTTGTGCTATAAAGGACCATATAGATCTATATTAAATCAACAATGTATTTAAGCTATTTAATTGGATAAGGATTAATGCTGTATTGATTAAAATCGCTTCAAAATTTGCCATTATTTGTCGTAAAAAGTAAATGACAAAAAAATGTTATTGTGGGATATCCATGAGAGATAGACATATACCATCGCGGAGTTTTCTGTAGACCTTTTCAATGTGTACAAATAATTAGTACATTATTTTGATAAATCTCGTAGGGTTCAGCCTGCGTTTGCAATGTAAGCGGAAAAAAATATGATAATTAACGACATCACATTAGAAACCTCAAAAATAACAGTATTTCTCCACTATTTAATGGATGTTATTATACATATAAACCTTCCTCTTGAATCACTCTATCTATTGAAAAAAACCGCATCAAAATCCGGTGCGTAGTTTTAAAGATTTAAGCATACAAAAGGACATAGGGACAGAGAAAGCGACTTTGTTTTATACTATGTAGTGATAAATTAAATTTAAGAATATGTTAATTTAATATTTTTTTTTTAATAAAGTAAAGAAATCAGGATGCTCAATAATGGCATCATCAATTGGAAGACTATATTAAGTCCACGCGTACTATATGCACATATGGCGTTTGCGGCTTGTTACACACATGTGTGACATTTATGGCACAGCTTGGTTGCACACGTACTGCAATGTAAACCTTTTTTTGCCCTTTTTTTGCTGAAAGCGTGGAGTTATTTTATTGACATAACCTAAATTTATCCGATAAACTAAATGTATAGTCGGTTATGAGAGATTTTAATAATTTTATACTGATTTATAAGCAGACCTGTTTTAGATAGATTTGAATGTCATTATGGTCATATTGATGTGAGTGTGTGAAGATTATTTTTTTGTAAAAACAAAATTTCCGATGCGTTTTTGGAAGAAGAAATCCCTGAGGATAAACTTCCGTTTTTTAAAATTATTATCTTATTTATTGAAGTACTTTATATACATTTTTAACTTATAAATTATTCTTCTTTACACAAACTGCAAAAATTACTTCGCCAGTTGCATTTTCTACCTAAAATGGGTCACATAATGGATTTTAACCTGCGTAGGTGTTACTTTAAGTGTTTTTATTTTTAGAAGCATATTATTGGCAAATGCAAATATATACGAGCCCGTATGGCAACTGTCTGCAACATTATTGCGTGAAACACCAGCACTTGTTCGCCCACCTCTTGTTGTCCAGTACTTGACCAGTTCTTTGTGCAAACTGCAATTAGGAAATAAATTTACAGGCTTTAAAAAAAAACAAACAACTGTAAAATATATTTTAATCAACAGTTCTCTGCGTGAAGTAAACTTAGATAGAAATGTGTTTCGTATAATACATATTTGTATTACCTATTTTCAAAACTTTTAGTGAATTTCAATTTAATTTTTTTCCGTCTCTTTATCTTACAGGTACCACCCCATAATTACCAAATGTTATTTTTCTAAAAGATTGAAAAACTGATGAAAATGAGGCATAGTTATTTTCAACTCATACATTTTGCCTTTCCGATTTTTTAAAATTTATTCACATTATCCCTTTTGCTACCATTCTCCTGTGTAACTCAGGAGCAAAGAAGATCTTCTATATGATATAAAACAAAAGTATACTATAAAAATCTACACTGCTGTTAGTCAGCACATTTTGAAATTTTCATATTTCGTTGAAATGGAAAATAAAATTTAGCCATAATCCATAAATTTTTAAAATACATAATTGCGGTATTCTACTGCTTCTACAACTTTATAACAAAAGATTTAGGCATCTATAAAAAAATCTTTTTTTTCTTAACAATCATAAATCTCAAGTTTCTCGAAGCACTACAGGAGTTGATGGCGTTTTAATTTTTATTATCCAATTTTACCAGAATAATAAAGAAAGACAAGAAGAAAAGATGGCTTGGGTTGAGCAGTGATAGAGGCATCCTGAGGCTAAAATCCCACTCTAGAGCGTCGCGAGCCGAGCGCGCGCTGAGGCTGCTGCGATCAAGTTGGTGTCCTTGAACGATCGCGCGTACAAGTCCACTTGCACTTTCTTGCATCGAAAAGGCCTGAGGCACCAAACGAATTGGTAAACGCTGCTGCCAGATTTATAAGTTTTATGTATACTTAGTATCTGCTTGTTTGGCAAAATTGTCTTTGTATATATATATATATATATATAAAATATTGGCGAAGCGGACGTGAAAATTTGTCAATCTACATGATTCTCGTGTTAAAAAGTGCGGAGCACTCCAAAATATGGAAAAACTCCGGGTCCGACAGATGGCGACAGCGCTGTTTCGTCCTAATATGGGACTCGTCAGGCCACCGCAGTCGGTACAAACCATCATCTCGCCTTTGCATCGTATAAAGCTGAATTTATAATCAAAACACAGCAAATAAGACGACAAAGGCGACATCTCGATGGTCCACTTGATAATACAAGAACCACACAGATTAACAAAGTTTGTAAAAGAACCGTCATATGGTGGTGCGACGGTGAATTAAAACAAAAATATGTAAAATCGAGTACACGAAACGCGCTGCCCAAAGGATAGGGGTCGCATTTTTCGGTACTGGCAAGCAAGCCTACCGCTTATTTTAGCAGCCAAAGCCACGTGCCGCACCAAACGATCCCACCATGAGAGCATCGTTCAGCGTGTTTCAAAGCCAAACAAGTAAATAAATAAGTAGATAAGTTTTTGTCCGTGTAATTTAAAATAAAATAGAATAAAATATTGGCGAAGCGGACGTGAAAATTTGTCAATCTACATGATTCCCGTGTTAAAAAGTGCGGAGCACTCCAAAATATGGAAAAACTCCGGGTCTGACAGATGGCGACAGCGCTGTTTCGTCCTAATATGGGACTCGTCAGGCCACCGCAGTCGGTACAAACCATCATATCGCCTTTGCATCGTATAAAGCTGAATTTATAATCAAAACACAGCAAATAAGACGACAAAGGCGACATCTCGATGGTCCACTTGATAATACAAGAACCACACAGATTACTCGATTTTACATATTTCTGTTTTAATTCACCGCCACCATATGACGGTTCTTTTACAAACTTTGTTAATCTGTGTGGTTCTTGTATTATCAAATGGACCATCGAGATGTCGCCTTTGTCGTCTTATTTGCTGTGTTTTGATTATAAATTCAGCTTTATACGATGCAAAGGCGAGATGATGGTTTGTACCGACTGCGGTGGCCTGACGAGTCCCATATTAGGACGAAACAGCGCTGTCGCCATCTGTCGGACCCGGAGTTTTTCCATATTTTGGAGTGCTCCGCACTTTTTAACACGAGAATCATGTAGATTGACAAATTTTCACGTCCACTTCGCCAATATTTTATTCTATTTTATGTTAAATTACACGGACAAAAACTTATCTACTTATTTATATATATATATATATATATATATATATATATATATATATATATATATATATATATATATATATATATATACATTAAGTTTTATCTTCAAATATTGACTGTCAAATTTTTCGATAATATCAAGTTTTCGCTTTAGACTAACCAAAATATTGCGGCAATTCGAAAAATGAAATTAAACACAGTAGAAGTTCCAATTTTTGGCATATACCTTCTCCCTCTACTCTCTTCATTTATTAAACTGATTCAGAGACGAAGAAGAATTTAACACTGGATTCTTAGAGGTGTATGTCTACGATATATTCTGTCATCTCTTTTGTTTAATTACGTAATGAAACGATATGTCAAAAATCACTGTAAGAAGTATCCCAAGGTTTGATAATAAATGAAGAGATTGTCAATAATATCAGATATGCTGACGATAGCATCTTATTGTTGAAAAATCTTGAAGAACTATAACATCTTGTACAACGTCTCAGTCACGTATGCCAAAAATACAGTTAAAAAATAAATCTTAAGAAAATCAAATTTATGGTAACAAAACTTTAAAACACCAGAGTCGTCCTCGTCACTACATAGTATAAAACAAAGTCGCTTTCTCTGTCCCTATGTCCCTTTGTATGCTTAAATCTTTAAAACTACGCACCGGATTTTGATGCGGTTTTTTTCAATAGATAGAGTGATTCAAGAGGAAGGTTTATATGTATAATAACATCCATTAAATAGTGGAGAAATACTGTTATTTTTGAGGTTTCTAATGTGATGTCGTTAATTATCATATTTTTTTCCGCTTACATTGCAAACGCAGGCTGAACCCTACGAGATTTATCAAAATAATGTACTAATTATTTGTACACATTGAAAAGGTCTACAGAAAACTCCGCGATGGTATATGTCTATCTCTCATGGATATCCCACAATAACATTTTTTTGTCATTTACTTTTTACGACAAATAATGGCAAATTTTGAAGCGATTTTAACCAATACAGCATTAATCCTTATCCAATTAAATAGCTTAAATACATTGTTGATTTAATATAGATCTATATGGTCCTTACAGCACAAGATTTAAATGAATATTTTCGAAGATATTACAGATTTAAAATTGCGGGAAGTAGCGCTTGCGGCGGTACTGGCCGACCGGGGCGGCGGCAGCGTGCCTATAAATAGCGCGTCGGAGGCCGATGTAATAATTGTTGTAAAAATAAAATAAATAGTCACAGTTTTTCTGTAGTGTATTTAGTATCAGCATTGCACCCGTGCGAAGCCGGGGCGGGTCGCTAGTATATGATAAAACATAGAACAAAGAAATATCTTGTTATTAAGGCTTAGGTACATGGATTACAGAAAACACTGAATAAACAACAGAAATCAGAAGTCGTATGGAAAAAAAAGGATAAAAGGTTTCTTCAGACATAATTAATACTTAGAAATCAATTCTTTTTATGCACAATAATTAATTGTACGTATCTTAAGGAAATTAGGTAATTGAATAAAGCTTTGTCCAATTTTGATTTTTGACCGTATCTTTGCCAATGAGTTGCGGATATTAACTTATTTCTATGTTAATTTTTCATGTGTCAAACTGACTAGTAATGTCTTGATATAATGTAGATATGTGGTTAAAGCAAAATTTTATAATTGAGGACTCCCATGGACTTAGTTGCCTTTGTTATCGCTAGGACAGAACAAAGCCATTATTTTTTAAATATTAATCCACAATTGACTCCTTTTTACCTTTTTAATTTTTACCATAATATAATATTTGTGCTTAGTAAAAGAATGAGAAATCAAAACTTGTTGACAGACGGTTTTATTGTTTTCGTTTTTTCCCAAAATAGTAAACAACAAATTTGGCAACGGTGGTATTTTCATCCAGTTACCAGTCCATCTTCAGACGCCAAGTAGAAAAGAACCGTGCACGATCACTAGTCGCTAGATGGTCTTAGTCGGGCCATCGAGGACCCTAGACACGACCCCAAGAAGAGTCTCGACGATCATCTTGAGCTGCTGCCGTACAACGCGACAGACACAGAGTAGGCGGAGACAGAAAGAGTTGTTGACCTCAGGTCAACGTTGGCAGACCGCTGTTATTAGATACATAAAGCAACACCATTACGGTAAACGTACTCTTTGACGTAAACGTAAAAAATACCAGTTTACGTCACCTTTTCATTTTGAGACGTGAAAGTAACGGTTATTTTGTTAAATTTAACCTAAATTTATTGCTCTTTATTATAGTACATAGAAACATTAAAAGTATATTGATTTGGTAGGGCAATAGCTATTGATAATAGTATCGATACAAACATATTTTTGCCCGAAAACACTTAACATTACCTTTCATTTATTGCAATTCTAGAATTTCTTTTGTAATTAGTTACAACTTCAAACACTAAAATATGAAGAGTTAATTTTGCAAATTAATTCTAAATATTGGCAATAAAGTTTAGGCAACAAATTTCCCTTATATGTACTTTTACGTCACAGGAAAAATAGGTAATGCACATGCGCATATATAGTTTACGGTTAAATGCTTGGCGCTGCTTTAGGTGCCTATTTTCACCATCTCTTTACAATGATTTATTTTTATGCTTGTCCTATTTTTTAAACTAATATCTGTCGTTTGCCTTTACGATAATTACTTATTTATAACTCTTTTGTTTATCTCTTAATTATTATTCTTAGTAATTACAAACGCATTGATATATTATTACGCTAAGTTAAATATTACACACCATTTTGGTTTTTATTGACGTGGCTAGTAAATTATATGGAAAACATTAATGATAAAGAGACTAATTTGCCCTGTTAATTGAAGCATAGATAAAACAGTAGAGGTCAGTAGTTAGAAGTAAATAAAATCGGAAACTGAAAAGGAAAATAGTTTATTTAGTAATATGACGAAGCCTAAACGTATTTGCTTTTTATAAATTAATACGCTTAGATGCAGGCAATCAACCAAAACAAGGATTTCTTTTTCCAGATGCTATGGAAGAACCACTTACTCGAAGATTTATCCTTTTCATTCTACAGGATGAGTCAACGATTGAATGAAGTAAGTTTTAGGTAAAATTTACCAAGATACTATAATTACTGTATTATATGATTAATTTATACACACATATTTTATTTTTTAAACATATTTGGGACTATACAAGTTTCATATACCTTAACTTTATAGTTTTTGAGATAACTACGTTTAAGAAAAAAGTCACATTTTCAAGCGTCCATTCAATCGTAAATATAGTTGTTAATTTTGTGAGAAATACATTCAAATTTATTACCAAGGAAGTCCAAAGACTATTTTTACTAAATATTTACAATAAAAGATACAGGGTGTTCAAAATATTCAAAGTCGAAAAATTATTAAAATATTACTTTTTTCAAATGTATTTTTTATTTTATTTTGTACACTAATAAAAATATATAGTGTATCTACGTCATGTTTCAAGTTGTAACGTTAGCTCTTCACAAAATAATAGCAATTTATATGTGTACCAAAACCAGGCACTGTTGGTTCATGAGTTTTTCCACAATTGCGATATGAAATTTCTTTAGCTCCTCTAGATGCGTCACGTATTTGGAAAAGTTATTTAATTCTCCCTACAACAGTTAAGAAAGGGAACAGACAGTAGACACTCTTTGAATTTCACTTTGGTTCTCTCTCCATAATAGCTTCGACCACAATGGAGCTGTAACGAACAACATTCGCAGAAAACAATTGTCTATATAAAATACAAGTTCCGAAACACGTTTAATATCTTGCCAACATGTCTTGGAATTTATATTTTATATAGACAATTGTTTCCTGTGAATGTTGCTCTCGGTTGGACACAGCTCCACTAACAAGACCATTAGGTGGTCGAAACGCACATGAAGGGAGAACCAGATTTGTATTGCAGAAAATAAACTGTATATATTTCTTCCTTTATCTGCTTGAAAGGAAAATATATGTACATATATATATATATATATATATATATATATATATATATATATATATATCTGACTGAAATCTTAATTTTTAAAAAATACAGGGTGTACCATTTGAAAAAAATGATATATTGTAATATAAAATTTTTCGAATTTTAATCATCCTTCCTTGACAATAAATCTGAACATATTTTTGACAAAATTAAGAAGGGTATCTACGTTTCAATAGATGCCTGAAAATGAGATTTTTTTTATTTGTTTATATGCATTATCCTTTCAAGCAGAGAAAAAGTAAGAATATATACAAACAGTTTGTTTCCTGGAAATACAACTCTGGTCCTCTCTTCATACGTGTTTCGACCACATTATGGTCTCGTCAGTGGGGCTATATTGAGCCGAGAGCAACATTCCAAGGCATGTCGGTAGAATATTAAAAACCTGCCACTATTCCGGTGATAGATGTCGTTTGGTCAAATACTTGATAACGATTAGAGATACAACCTAATCGAAACGTCGTAAGAATAAATAAAAATAAAGACAATGCAAGTCCGACAATCACATTTTAATGGGTATAAGTGTTATGTAATATAATAAATATATTTCCTTGGTAAATTTTACCTAAAAGGGATGAACTTTATTCAATCGTTGATTTACCCTATCTATTATCCAAATTAGTAGTTTTTAAGACTTGTTTTAAAGGAACGAAGCTAGAAGAGACATCATACTCTTGCAAAAAATTGTGAAATTAAGAAAACATATTAGATATTCTCGTAACTTTTTGAAAATAAAAATTTGGTTCTGTATTTTTTTAATAATACTTAATTAAAGCTTGAATTTTCTTGCCTGTCAAATGTTTTTATTTCCTAAAATGAATTCAAACCTGTGATTAGGAACTTGATTCTACCAAAACACTCGTAAAAACGAGGATAAGACATAACAATGCAGTGTCAAATAACAAAGACAAATGTGATACCGGTAGTTTAAATCTGATACAACTCAAAACAATGTACAAGCACCCAAAGAAAATACTTTCTTGGAAATTTAAAAAGTAATTTAAATTTAAGTAGCAAGTTCTTTTATTAGTATAGCATATGCAGTACAAGCAATTAATAGTAATGACACGTGATACAGTAGGCAGAGTGGTGCAACATGTTCACGAGAACCCACTACAGAACCATTAATTACTTAAACCAGACTCGTTACCTAGTGTACCATTTGTAATTTTGCCATGGGCAGACAGTACTATTTAAATTCGAGCAAAGTAGTTGAACTTGTTACAGTATTTATAGAAGTGTGTACAGTACAGTATTTTTCGCCTTTTAGCGCTCTTTGAGAAGTCGGTTCAATTTTTTTTATAAAAATTTTATTTTTCGATTTTTAGTTTTGAATCGAATTTAGTTTATGAGGTCGTAAAAAATACCCATTTGATCCAAAGTTGTAGATTACTCTAAACGTATCGCAAGAAAATAAATTGTTAACGGGGAGGAGTGCCAGCAGCATACACATTCTTAATACAAAAGACAAAATTGGTTCTATTTTCCTGAACTCAAAGCTCTTAGGAAGGGGAGGGGCGATCGCAAGCATACACATTCATATACTCTATTTAAGAACTAGAGAGAGTAATAAAACTGTTACCGAAACCTCCAACGTACCAGCTCCAGTGCCGCAGGTAACTGAAGACTGCCGTAAATCTAATTATATTTAATTATATTTAAATATTATAAGCTTTTATAAATTTACTGCAACAATAAAATTTCTGATAGTACAATTTAATTTCTGTCAGTGAGAAAAGTACACCTTACCATGTGTCCTTAGTGATTTATCTTGTTTGTGCTTCTTTTTATATATTATTTGAGATTAGTGAGATACCCAAAAGATATGGCTTCCCCTTCTATATTTATTCCAAAATCGTTAAACCAGGACATTTTTTCCTCGACGAAAAACTTATTTCGATGAATGTTTATGATGCCTTAAGATATCAATATCTAGATAATAATGTTGAAAGCTCTGTTCAGATGTGTTCTAACATGACAGGAGTTGGAAAATCTGCTATGTACCGAATACTGAAGGAGAAAAAACACCTGGAATTGTTAATATTCCCAAGCCACATTTGATTACAGGCAGACGAAAAACCTCGTTGGAAGAAGAGATGTAAACTGCAATAACAGAAGTTGTACATACATTTTATTATGAGAAGCAGATCTCAACTGTCGACAAAATTCTAACTAAAATCAATGAATATCGGGACTTACCTGAAATTAAAAGAACTGAGCTCTGGAAATTGCTCAGATAACTTAATTTTTGCTGGAAAAAACCAGATAGGAAATCTGTTCTCGTAGATTGTCCGGAAAATGTCCGTTGGAGAAGAAAATATCTCTCTCAAGTAAAAGGTAGAGTTGCTGGAAATAACACAACTTATAAAATTAGTAATTTAGCTAAACTTTTGAAAGATATTTTTGAATAAAGCTACTGCAGAAAATTGGGGAAAATACATATAATTAAAGGATAAAAGAAAATGTGGAAACTCGATCTCTTGATCGATGAGATAGAGGAACCAATTATTATTAATTTGAGCGAAGATAGCTTCACTGACTTTGATTACGAATTAGATACGTAATGTTTACCAGCGTAAACACAATTTACTATTTAAATTTTGTGTAACATATAAAAAATAATTACATTTGAATCCCTTTTTAGTGTTTATTTGTAATTCTGCAGACGGTTTAAGAAATAAATAAACTGAAACGTCAAATGTCCTAAAAATGTTTTTAATTAATAATAAAATGACCGATAGCCCCAGAAAATTTTAATATTATATGGACGAATTTATTTTTTTATATATATATGCTTCATGTATTTTTGACAATGGGTATTTTGTAATTGTTTAAATTATATCTTAGAATATTTTGAGAGAAAAAGGCTACGTTTTAGTCTGAATGAGCCTAAAACGGTTTCTATGCCAAAATTAAAATTAATAAAAATACAGTTGTGATTGGTGTTAAATATGTCAAAATTATCTATATTTTCTAATTTATGTGAATTATTAAGAAATCATAAGAAATAAAATAATATTATAAAAACTTTTTATTTTAAGTTTATTACTGAAATAATATTCTATGCCATACATACTTAGTGATAAAATAAACCTCCTTCCGACGCCAATGACAAGAATTAAAATACTTTTTAACACTTCACACATCCAAATAAATATTGTTATCCAACCCAAATAGTCCATTATTATAGACCGGTATTTCTGATTATAAAATTTCAAACCCATTCCTACGAAAAATATATGTGTCTTACAGATTTTGCCAAAGACACTGGACTAAAGAACCACAGGTAGTTTGCTAAGAAAAAAAGGGTAAAAAGTGATTTATTACTCGCTCTAGTTCTTGAATAAACTATAGTATAAGAGGCAAAATCGGGTCTATTTTCCTGAATTCAAAGCTCTTAGGGGGGGGGGGGGGATCGCCCCCACCGCCCCCCTTGGATCCGCGCCTGCCACAGCAGCAACTTTCTAAACATAATACAAAAATTTTCGTTCAAATCAGTGCCGTCGTTCTGAAGTAATCGATGTACATACATGAAAAAATATACAGCGGCCAAATTTAAAACCTGCTTCTTTTAGAAATCAATTAAAAAATACAGATAGAATAGTTAAAGTTGATTAAAAAAATATATCAAGGTCAACATGTTCTAGGATGTTTTAAATTTGAATTAAAATAAGTCTACTTTTTTCTAAATTATGTTTTAAATCATTGAATCATAAACATAAAATTTCTTCCAAAAAAATTATGTGTCAGTGGCGAAGATGTAGCTTATTTTCTATTATATGTGACCTGTTTTATAAGTTAATAACAAAACTTCTTACATTTGCGAATAATAAACTAAATTCTCTGTTTTAATATCAAAAATTTTTCATATCTGATAACCGCCCTTAATATAGACAAACTTGAATTAGGTTATGTTTCAATAAACATCAATTTTTTTGTTAATTAAGATCAATATAAACAAGGAACCGTGAAATAATCAACATCTAATACGAATTATTATGTAAAAATCTTCCCTTATGGTAATAGGTCTCTTCGATTCCCAGATTCATAATCCTTTGAGTTTTTATTAGTTACTGTTACAAAGACGCGTGGTTGGCACAGGTGGCCAACCGACTTTATAGAACGAACAAGTCCATAACAAGCTGAAGGAGGGCCAAACTTGGAGTAGCACACGCTTGTCTGTATAATGCGGGTATCGATATTTCCATTTGAGACATCTTGTTCACTTTAATTGCTTATTGTTCTAAATAGACCAAGTTCGGTGACTTAATTACTTTCTTACCTCTCATAAATATTTATGAGTTTCAACCGACTGTCAATAATACATATTTCTTATATGTAGATTAATAACTTAGATTCAGTATATATATACAATCGACGAACGGGTCTCGAACGCTTGCTTGCACGGCATATTTATTTCTTAATTATTTTTTTCGTATAACGGATTTATTTTTTTTATTTATTGTTTGTTTTTTCAGTTGCAGTCGGAACGAATAAATCGACGATGACAGTTAAAGTTTTCAAAACAAAGTGGCTTATTTAAGTCGACACGAGCTTGTGGTGTAACAAAGTAGTTTTTTAACAAGTTGTTTTAACATCTCATAATAATGCCACAAAGGCTATTAAAGAATATGTATATCTACAATACAATATTTTAAACATCCATATTCAGTTCTATCATACAATAAAAATAAAAATTTTAAATTAAGGCAAAGAAGGTAGGCTACCAAATCACGCTGTAACAAAAGCCGGGTTCCAGTGGCGTTATAACGTTGGTGTACTTTTTACAGAGATGGATTACATTTTTTTACAATGAAATTTAAATAATAATAATAATGTATGCACTAGGGAAGCAATGGGATGCAAGGAATAATTGATGTAACCAAGCTTGTACTAACCCAAGAAACCTTTTTGCTGCTTACGTAGATTATACGAAAGCCTTCGACTCAGTGCCACATGAGTAGCTCACAACTGTACTGAGAATCTATAGGAGCGATATTTATTTCCTTTTTAGAACGCATCATGTCTACCTGAAGGACTAGGATCCAACTGCAAGTGCCATTCAGCGATACCATCGAAGCTAACACAATTCCAATAGGCAGGGGAATATTTCAGGACGATTCACTTAGCCCTTTGTGGTTCTGCCTTGCAATGAACCCACTATCATGCCGCTTAAACTCCACCAGATATGGCTTTACTAGTAGGAAAAACAACGGAGAGGTAGTAAGAATGAATCATCTTCTAAACATGGATGATTTTAAACGGATGGCTGCTACCAGAAATTAGCTGGAACAAATGCTTAAAATTGTTGAGGAGTTCTCCGGGGATCTCGGAATGCAAGTTGGACTTGACAAGTGCCGTATTTTGAACATCGTTAAAGGAAGGATACGTCCAGGAGCATTTGAGATGCAGATCGGTGAAACTATAACTGTAATGGAAGCAAAACAAACATACAAATACCTAGATATGAAAAAACAATTAACCGTCGCACTATAAAAGCCCAAGTGACAACCGGATTTGTTAGCAGGGTAAGGCGGGTATAACGAACTAACCTAAAAAGTAGAAATTTGTTTAAGGTGCCCAACACGTACGCTTGCTCTGCACTTAGCTCTTCTTTTGGAATTGTAAAATAGAGCGGAAAAGAAAAATAAGAGCACTAATAACAAAAGCACAAAAATACCAACCTCAGAGTGCTATTGAACTTACAATGCTTCCAAGACACCAGGGTACCTATTCTCGTTCTTGAGAGAACGATCACTTGATGGAAAGTGGGCGTGGTTCTCACGAAAAAGTACGAAACCGTATTCTGGGTAGCTTTTCTCGTTCTCGAGAGAACGATCATCTTGATGGAAAGTGGCCGTGGTTTTCACGAAAAAGTAAGAAACCGTATTCTGAATACGTTTTCGTACTTTTTCGTGAGAACCACGCCCACTTTCCATCAAGATGATCGTTCTCTCGAGAACGAGAATAGGTACCCTGGAGGGAAGAGAATTGGTGGATATTGGTAAGCAGCTCAATCAACGAATAATAAATTTACGTCAATATTTCGACAGGGTAACGGACTCTTCCACACTCCATTTAACAATATGCGAGGCAGTCGATTCAACGCCGCCACAGCTGAGGAAACAGGATATTGCTTCTCACCACCAAACGGAGTAAGAGAAGTTACAAGCCTGGCTACAGAAGCTTCTTCATGGACGACATCCAAATGAGGTCAATTAGGACAATGTCGATAACTCAGCGTCGAACTACTGGTTGATTTCAGGATAGATGTCTCCGAAAAAGGAGGGCTTGTTGCTAGCTATCCAAGACCAGGTTATTCCATCGAAAAACTATCGGAAGATCATCATCAGAGATCCCTCAATAGAAAACTACCAATGTACATATGGCTGTCAAACATCAGAGACAGTCCAGCGCATAACTGGAGGATGCCAAACATTTGCCGCAATGGAGTATAAGGAAAAACACGACTCAACCACCAAGATCCTCCACCAAGAGTTAGCTAGTTAAATCTATTGCAGGTAGGAAAAGTGCCTTACTACAAATACAGCCCGGAACCTATTCTTGAGAACGACGAGTTCAAGCTATATTGGGACCGACCGGTTCTAACAGATCAGACAGTTGGTCATAAGAGACCAGACATTATATTAACAGATAAAATTTATAATCGATTTTACGAAGAAAAATCATTCTTTTCAAAAAATTGTGCTTGTCGAAATATAAGTTTACCATAAAACCTAAAATCAGATACACATTGTTTAAAATAATAAATAACGGTACAAGTCCCCTGAAGAATTTTCATGTGTTCCTAATTCATTAACACCCTGTATATCTAAAATTTTTAAATGTTAAACTCATTTGACAAGTAGAACTTTTTCAGTCCGGCCTCATAACAAGGGAATATTAATTATTTTGAGAGGTATTTAATTTGGAAAGCTTTTAGGTATAAATTGCACGTAACAGACGCATATCGAACGGATTTATATATAACACGACTCGAATGTGTAAAAAGTTATATCTATCTAAAATATAATTTTTTATGAAATATGAACCAGATGAAATTATAGTCCGACTCTGACAATTTAAAGAGTGAAGGCGGGGGAAGGGAACCGATCAAGTTGCTACCGTGTACAGCAAACGTAAAGAATAAGAACATCTGGACACCTGGCCGTAGCTACCTCGATAGCTATAGCGATTTGACCTGTGGTGGACTTCCCTTAATTACAATTATTAACCAGTAGCGTGTATTTTATAGTTTGTGTTTTGCTTATTTTCTTTTGTTGCGTACTGGCCAAGTTGAGCTCGTTTTATTTTGATTAAACGTTGATACGCATGAAAAGGGTATTAATCTTGTTTCTTCGCCTTTAAAAGTATTCTCAGAGGCGAAAAGATTTTTTTATAATTTATAAGTCATTAGTATCTTCGTAGGTACCATTTTTTATTAAAAGTGTTACATTTTGAAACAAGGCCAAATCGTTTTTGATTGTCATTAAAAATTAATTTTTATTAATTTAAAACATTATTAAATTACTGAGCAGGGAAGAAAAATAATTAGTTTTCACTTTAATAGTTCACTGCATGCATTCGAAGATAAAATCAAGGAATTTACTTCATGCTTCGAGGGTTCCATATCAGTTCCATCTCAAGTGCGTTTGCTTATTGTTTAATTGTTGTTTGTTTTCTTTTTGTCGGGGAAAAAGAATCCTCAACTAAATAATATATTTAAAAAATGACCTATAATAAAAAAACAGTACGTGTACGTTATAAAACGCTTAACTTAACACTAAAGGCAGCACAATACATACTGTTAATTTTGTGCATTTGTGTGTCAGGTATACAACAGACCATTTTTACTCGCAAAAACCATACAACAAAAACTAAAATAGGTAAGAATCTTCTACCCCTTTTTTTTCGTGCATTCACACCATAACTCTTCCACAGTGAAGTCAGGTGTTCATAGATTTATTTTCGATTTAAATTTAACCTAGGGATTAGTGAAAAGGAAGCACAATAACTAGGTAGCGTACACTAACAGGTGTTACAATAAAACTATGTTAATCGTGCAGTGTCATAGAGCGTTATTTTTTTGGTCGGCGTTTTTATATATACACAAGGGGTGTTAATAGGTATATTGTATTTTTCGTATCATTACATGAATTTGCAAAATGCACTACGAGGGTGACAGTACTTGTAATATTGTTATTTCAATTAGATCGTTTTGTTCGATGTGTGGTATTTGCAAATTACAAAAGCTTTTTGAAGTAGAACAGTTGACCTAGTAATAAGATTTTAAAGATTTGGTTGCGGCTTCCTCATTCTGATAAGTGATGGGGAGTTATTTTAACGGTTTAAAAGAAGATGGGACGTTAAAATAGGCAACCGTCGATGCAAAGCTTTACGCATAGAATCAACAATTTCTGTGATATGCAAATAAGGCTCGATGTTTGCAATAATTCTTTCTGATGCGCAGTAGTTTTGGTTTTCACGCTGGCGTTATGTTTGTTGACCTCTGTTTCAAATTATTCAATTTCTTTTTGTATTTATTCACATTTTCAAGTCTAAATACTATTTTAAATACATTTAGGACCGGTTAAAATAAAAAAACATGATCCATGGTGAAAGTTTTAGACCCCGTGATATTCTATTTCTATTTATTTATTCAGTCTTAAAAATTGGCACATAAATATTGTCCATGTCAAGAAAAAAGTAGAAAAGTAACTTAAAAGTAAATTTAAATACACAAACAAGTAGTTGTACGTGTAGGAAAATAAAAAATGCCAAAATTGTAATGAAGTATAAATCCAATCTTTCTAAGAGGATATGCATGAACAACCACAATTATTTACCCTTACCATAGTATTTTTGTATAGAGTAGAAGCCATTTTCCACAAAGTAACCCCTTAAGGATTTTTTAAATTTGTTAAACGATCCCATTTCATAAATGTTTTTAGGTGATTTGTTATAAATATGGACTCTTTTGATAAGCTGATAAACGAAAATTAGGCATTAAAATATTTTTGTTATTTCTCATGTTGTGATTGTAAAGAGTCGATTACAGCTGGGAATTGGTGTTGGTGCTGCCTCCATTATAAGTATACAAGGCAAAGTTAAAATTTTGTTGTTTTAATAGCAGGGTTTGTGAGTGCAATCCAACTTTTTTTAATGGAATGTAATAAATAAAGAGGAATTTAAAAAATATATGTATTGAAGAACCTGATATAGACAATCTAAAACCAGAGATGCCCGTGTTGACATATTCGGGAGGATAAAGCAACAATATGCTTCAAAGAAACTAAAATGCAATTATTACAAAAATTCATTGATATGCAATAATAAATTATTGTTGAAGACAATTTGAATCTCATAACTAACTTTAGCAGAGTTGGACTGCAATATCCTTGAGATCCTGTAGCTGAGATAGTTATTGTTTAATATATTTTATTTCAGAAAAAGTCGTAATGACCATGAACATTTTTTATCAAAGATCATTTCTAACTAATTTTATATTTCATTATATCCTTAGACAAGAAGTTTTAATATACTACAATACACACTCAGAAAAAATAGTTATTTACATTTTACTTATTAGTATTACCAATATCTTGATTTAAAGTTACTGTGGCCGAAGAAATAATCAATTAAGTAGAAGTCATAAAAGAAAATTAAAAACAAAGAAAATACTGTACATAATGCATAAAAAAGTGCGTGGATAAACAAATAATGAAGTGCAGAAAGGCTTTTTTCAGTACCTAGTTACTAGTAAATATATGTATGTATATATAGTTATATTTTTACAAGGAATTTTATATTTTATATGGCTTTTTTTATTTTTAGAAATTTTGGATTTTAAGTGACTGAAATTACTTTGTAATGAATTATAACCTTTATGTTCTTTAAAAAGATTTTAAAAGTTTCAGATAGATTTGGAATACACGATAATGAAAGGTAATTAATATTTCTATTTTTAATTACTTATATTATATTTATAAAATTTGAATTTATGATTTGTTTTTCTAGATATTACACATTTTTTTATTTTATTTTATTCTGATAAAAGTCAAATATATGACTGAAACTCAAGAAGAAGCTATGACGTCATCGATATCTTTTTTCAATTGTGAACCTCATATTTAATTTCAGAATCAGAAAGGGTACATTTTTTACATACGACAAGTTAAATACGATGTTGGTTACATAAGAAAATTGTCAGAAAAATCACTGTTAAACCATAAAATATGAAAAAAAATGGTACGATCTAAGTTAAATGTTGAAACTGGGCCGCGTTAACAATCTGAACATTGTCGATGACATCTGCGGTTGTTTCATACCTCTTGGGGTGTTCAAACTTCTAATGCTTCTAAATTGTCAGGCTGGATCAAGTATACTTTAGTTATTAAGTATCCCCATAAAAAATAATCAAGGGTTTCAAATCTGGTGATCTGGCTGGCAGAGAGACAATTGAGTGGCCAGTTTTTCTCACCTAAGTCATTACCCTTGTTAACACATACTTTACTTAAATATAAGTTCAAAATATTTAAATAACAATCCTCTGAAATTCGTAAGTAATTTTAAAAGCAAAAAATCACATACATCCAACAAAAAGTAGATAATAACTTGTTGATTTAACAACAGTCGGGTAATGATGTGACGAATCAGCGCTGTGTCTTTGTATGTAAAGGAGTTGTTGGCAAAATCCAGAATTTTAATAGAAAATGCACTGTTTCACATTCGCATGTTCTTTAATTCATTTTTTACAATAAAATTTAAATATATTCCTTAGTGAAGCGATTACAAGAAGAATAGGATTTAAATTTTTAACGTAAATTATAGTACTTGCACGTAGCCAGCATTCTGGTAATTTTAATTAACGAAATTTCTTTATGTTCACCAAACATACTATATGTATAGTATAATATATTTGTTATTGGCTTGTAAGAAAAAAATATCTATGTAAAAAGTTTTTAATACATAAATCATTACTACACCCCTGGTATAAAAATTATGAGCGATCATTTTTTTTTATGAAAAAGGGGTAGAGCACTCAAATTCTGCTTGATATTATTCGCGATACCTTTAAATAAAGCTTCATTATCTGGTTATCCAGTCTGCACCGAGTGATTTATAGAGCCGTCAAATTGTTACATGGCTTTTGTATATTGCAGCTAACACCTGGTCACCATGTTGGTTTTATTAGGTATGGTGCATTATTTAATTAAATCGTTTTAGATTTTGATGATAAACATTGTATACTATTTGATTAGAATTATTGGATTTGGATTTCCGTTATACAATTTCCCGGTTATATCAAGATATATAGATACATATATAGATAGCATGTGTCGTTAAAATGTAGTGGTGCTTGACGCAAAATGTTAATCATAAGTAATGTGTACACACGTTTATTGTGTACGAAGATTATTGAATATTAAATAAAAAATGTGCTTAACGAATCGACAAATGCAATAGAAATATTATTGTGACAGAACCATTACTACGTATATACAGGGTGTAGGGGTGTGTAGTTCTATTGGGGCCACGTTTTGAAATTATTGTGAAGTATACACAGTGATTCACAAAAAAGTTTCATCTCAAAGTTTTCAAAACTGGAATATCCTGTATACCTATTATTTCATGTTTTCATAGCGCGGGCCAAGATGAAAAGGTGTCAAAAATTATACAGATTTAATAAAAACTTTTTTTTTATTATCATTAATGACAAATAAATATCTGAAATAATTTTCTTCATTTTCGGTAATTGTTCTCTGATATTTTTTTTATCAGCAACATATATATATATATATATATATATATATATATATATATATATATATATATGTTTATACGGCTTTCACGGATTCCTACGTGTGAGATACATTGGCAGCATCCACATTATGCTGTGGTAGTGCTGAAACGCAGCAAACGTACAACTATATGCAACTCCGTATGTAAGTGAAATAAAATGAGAAACAGTGATTGCAAACTTCGCTCCATCATATCCTTTCTGTATTGAAGGTTGCACAGTTAGAGTAAATTGTAATAAAACACAATTCATCCTATTCCACCACCATCGAGATGGTGGCCTACCTGTACCACCATACCGAGAAGAAAGTCAAAGCTTACCCTCCCCGCCACAGTGATACGGCAGAGATACATGTTTCGTCTCTCACTAGACTCATCAGGGTACCGACATGCATCTGGCTGTGCAAAGGACAGATCGGAAGGAAGCAGGCAACACTGAACGCGGCTTCGCCGACCTCTCGTCGGATAAATTGTGTTTTATTACAATTTACTCTAACTGTGCAACCTCCAACACAGAAAGGATATGATGGAGCGAAGTTTGCATTCACTGTTTCTTTCGCATTTTATTTCACTTATATATATATTTATATATATATATATATATATATATATATATATATATATATATATATATATGTGTGTGTGTGTGTGTGTGTTTCACATTCTGATTCACTTAAAATTCGCCACGATATTTAAATTATAGAGCTTATATATTCGCACTTCTGAAAGTATACAACGCATCAACTTTTTAATAATGAATGACACATTTGACAATTAAATATGGCGGACTTAAGATGGCAGCTAATGCAATGCAAAAGTAATTTTATGAACAACTAAAACTCATCGAGATTGCTTGAAAATAAGCAATCTGGGTTCTTATGCTTGCAAAATCAGTCTCAGATATGCGAAGTCCAAAATAGCAGATCCAATATGGCGAAGAAATATCTCATATTCATTGAAAATCACCCAAAATTATTCAGGAAGTAAATGGGGATTAATATATATATATATATATATATATATATATATATATATATATATATATATATATATATATATATATATATATATTATATATATATATATATATATATATATATTATATATATATATATATATATATATATATATATATATATATATATATATATATATATATATATATATAATAGTTTATTTTTTGTTAATGCCTCTTGTATTTTATATTTAACTAACATAAGGTTTCCACGATACTATTATATGGTTTACATAATAGATAGAAAATCTATCAAAAAATAATTTCTGTTATGTGAATTTTCCTTTATTCTGCTAAATATTTACTTATTTATTAAATATTGTATTGCGTGCTTGTTAGTACGTAGTGTACTTAAAAATTTATGTCAACATAATCTGATTTATTTAATTACACACACTATATGATAATAGTCTTACCATTATTTACTTCTTGTGAGTATTAAAATTTGGTTATATCAAAGTTGTATTCAAGTTTCTTGGTATAATAATTGCTTCAACTTGATTTCCTTTTATATAATTTTTTTTTTAGATATGTTTACCTTATTTTTATATTAATTTTGAAGTTAAAATACAAAAAGAGAAATAACCCAAGACCAAAATACTATTCTAAAAATTGTAAATGTCAGGAACATACGGATTCTAGTGAGAGTGTTTTGTTCTTTTGTACGAACTTTATTGGTTTACAAGGTTAACTCCAAACCACAATTATAAAATTAATCATATTTTTTAGGGTTATTCACACATCAATATTACATAAATTTGACTCGCAATTGATCGGTTCTTTATATTTTAAACCCACTGATTTCCGTTTTCTTCTTTGTTACATATCTACGTATTTAATTTTAGGAATTTTGGTTACTTATCTTCCAGAAATACTTGCCTGTATGTTCAAATATTTACTTATCTAGTTTTTAAAACTAAACAAAGGATTAACATTAATAATAAATTGATAGAATGTGTAAAGAATATTATTCTAAAAGGTTCGTCGTTCGCGAGAACCGATTCTAAGTAAATAAAACAAGCTGGTCGCCTCAAGCAAGTCAGCCAAGTGGCGCCTACCATTTGTTTGGAGGATAAAGTAATCCTCCACTCAACTATTCGTTTCAATGTCTCATCTAGTGTGTTTTGTTTGCTAAATACAGTGGCGAAATATTAAATGTTTTATATACAAAAAGAAGAAGAAAAAATATGAAAATTTTTGTTAATATTTCATCTGCCAAAATAATTGATAAATCAGTTATTTTCATATATTATTTGGAAGCTTTCATTCCTTTAATAACAATACCAGTGTTATAGTCTTAGAACCAGAGGGGTATATATATATATATATATATATATATATATATATATATATATATATATATATATATATAAGAAACATTTTCAAATTACCATTGATACATCCCTTCTATAATTTAGCTTCAAGTCTGCGACAAATATTTTGCCTATTTATTTCGATGAATTAGATTTAACATTATTTGGTTTTGTTATAGAAGATGATCTTCAAATGCAAAAAAAAATAATGCTTTATTATTACCTCCTGACGCTTTAGTAGCTGCATGTAACTACGCAATACTAACCTGAACTCACCTGTATTTGTAATCGAATGCAACTACCTTGTTGTGCTTTCTGCTCATGTATGAAAAAACAAATTTGTAAAAATAAATACAATCAAAATTAAATAATTATTTAAAACTAAAATTTTTAATAGAATAGTAAAACTACTGAAACTCCATTTTCACCATTCAATTTAGTTCACAGGCATGAAACTAAATTATAAAACGGTTATACATATATCTACTTCCTTCGAAAAAATGGATTTCTTAAAACTTATTGAAAATGGTGGCATTATAATGATTATAGTATTATTGTTTACTTTTAAAAATGCATCAAGAAAATCCTTATAGATCACAAGGATTTCAAAAAAGTGGTTAAAGTATTATCAATATAATTTTTCCCCTCATCAAGAAAGTTTTCTTATAAAACTGTATTTTATATTCCTGCTACTTTTGGACCACTTTTGCAATGACTATGTCATTAAAATAATGTATTATACTTGTTAAACATCTTTAAAATTAAATCTAATTACAAATGACGAATCCAGTATTTTTAAAAACTAAACTTTCTTTTACCTCGATGAAAAAACCGCAAAATATTACTCACAAAAGTGGTTATCTTAATTACTATTCCATTTTTATCTCTTTCTTGACTGAAATAATAACCGAATTAAACTAATGAACATCATGCCCTTGAAAAAGCAATTAATATTTGTGCTTGTGGTGTCAAAGTGTATGATGACACATCCTATTCCTAATAGAAATGTCTTAATGTGAGATTTTAAATAAGCTGATTGAATATATATATATATATATATATATATATATATATATATATATATATATATATATATATATACTACGATATATTTAGCTGCTGTCGACCTTCTTGAACTGCGCATACCACTCGAAAAGCTTGCTGCATCTTAAACAATCCTCATCATACGCGGTTTTCAATAATTCGAATGTTTCCTAACCACTTTTTCCAATTTAAAACAAAATTTGATTGCGGCGCATTGCTCTATAGCAAGAATTGTTACGCATTGGCAAACGAAACTTTAAATGAACACAGTTGGTCAATAAATGAAGTTCTGTCGTCGGGTATATTCAAAATCAGGAATTCAAAATACATATATAAAACTTTGGTAAAGCCTTTTTTTTTCATCATCTAGGCAAACCCACAGGGCTCCCGTACTAATATACTTAAAGAAAGATTAGATTATCAATCAGTTGCGTCATTATCTTATTATTTTGTGTAACTTCAATGCAATATATATAACATTTAGTACCTACTGGTAATCTTCCCATTACCAATTTTTTTTTGCTTTAAAAGTGTTGTTGGTGGAATATAACCGCAACTTAAATTGGAGTAATACAGTAAAGCAATCTTATTGTTTATTTTGCTATTATAATAATAGGTTGTTTAGAGAAGATAGAAGATGATTGGTACTTGATCTAAAAAGTCGCACACGCAAATTTAAACTGGTGCACACACAAATCACTTCCTTATGCGTTTAATAACTATGTTTACATCTAGTCCTGAAACATCTATTTTACAACCAACGATCGTAAATTAGTTTCATGTGGTAATAATAATAATAATAATACTGGTAATTTCTAGTCTGCGAAACAAAATGTAGTCATATTGTTATGATATTTAATTACATATATAAGCAAGACCAATAAGGCTCGATTTATATTATCGAGCCAAAAATTCTAGGCTCGCCAAATATCATGTCACTAATAAATTATACCATTTGACGGAAAAAATAACGTAATTAAAGTTTATTTCTATAAATTCAATTGCCTTTCAAAAGTCAAGATAATTAATGGATAAGCGGTTATCTGAGATATAATAATTTGTTTTTTTCATGAAAGAGGGTTTTGTTTTTTATTAAAAATCAACGTTCCTAGAATCGCATGAAAAATTCTGAAGCAATTAAATCCGATATCCTTGTTTATTTGGTAAATTCACAACGGTGTAAACCCACTTAAACCTGCATGTATTATTATTGCTGAATACGGACGACCTAAGATGCCTTTGAGGCACAGTAGATTGCACTTGTTAACTGACCTTACACAGTCCGTTATTTTTGGTCATAATGTACTTTTTACTCGCTTACATCGTATATGGGTTGTACTTTTGCATTTATGGATATATAGAATTATAAAATTATTATAGTAATGATTAGTTCTGTTATAAAGGCAAAACGGTTTAAGGTGTACATTAAGTCAAATTAAGCCTTTTTAAATTTAAAGGTATTTTTACACAAAGATCTATTATGAGTCATTTAGTGTACTGTATAAAGTTAATCCGGTGTAAATTCTGGTGTGAACAAACCACGGTAATCAGATGAAATTTTAGGTAATCAAGGCGTAATGCTAAGTAATTTGGCGAAAATAGTAAAATTTTAAACAATCTTACTGAAGTTATTTGATCTGTTTTAATTTGTGGGGAAGCGCTGTCCACGCACATATGAAGTAACTGTACTGATCGTCTAATAAACAGAAAATGTCCAGACATGCTATGCGCCATTTTTGGTAAAGTGAAGTTATAATAACAGTGAATACGCTGTCGCCACTGAAAAATTATAACGACTATACGTAAATCTTCAACTGACAAGATTTGAATCAATTTACATACCTACCCAAAATTGCAGCGATATAAGTAGTTGAACGAAACGAATGGTAGAAAGAGATAAAATGACAGTATTACGTTGTAACCTCACTCACCTGATCTAATTTATGTCAATTGATTGTGAAGGTCTCGTGCTCTCCTGGGAGGGTCTTCACCGCCACGTCGCGGCAAAAATGACCCTGTTCCATCATGTAATTCATTATGTAGATACTAACAATAACAACCTGATTTTTACCTGTTTTTATTTAGCATTAGTAACTTTTGAGTGATAATTGGAAAATTCAAAAAATAAATAAATCCCGATATAAACGAACTTCCACGTTTCCTAAAGGATAAAATTAATACAATAAGCCCAGTAAATACGTAAATTGGTTCATAGTCTCGGAGATGAGTATAAAAATACCGCAAAGGGCAAGGTGCGTTGACGTCTCGCTAAAATCGAAAAATATTTAAAATTGTGAAAGGTAGTTGAAAGAGACCTTGGGAAAAATTAATTAAAATTCGGTAAATAAAACCATTAATAAAACATGAAATTCAAAAAGGGACAATGACATTGCGAAAATTAAAAAAAATACTCTTACACCGTTAATACGACAATATGTATAAAGGAAACAAAATAATTTCCACATGATATCAATTAAGAGTACCTTTTTTGAAGAGGAATGAAGTATTTAAAAAATCAGTTTTCAATTCTGTAAAATAACACCTGTCAAAAATTAGCCTTAACGAGTGTGGTTGTAAGTCCTTCCTAACTTCTCTGATGACCTAAAATATGTTCTGCCGTATGGTTTAATGGGTCTTTATAGCCTCTATAAAATATCGAAATATCATTAAATTACGCCTATTCAAGACTTAAACCTGATAAGGTAAGTACCGCATTAGGACTCTGTATCTCCGGGACACAATTTTTTTGTTTATATCAAATCAAATGAAAATTTTTGGGAACCCACCCTCGATACTCCTAATCAGGGGGACAAAATACCTATTAAAAACTTTGGTAGAGCCATGTTCCTTTATCGCCTATGAAAACCCACTGAGCTCCCCAATTACAACGGAAAAGATATGTGTAAAACTGTAAATTCAAAATTTTTAAACCTTTTCCAAAATAATCTTAATGTCTTATAAAAAAAATTAATATCATAACTATTAAATGTACCAAAAAAAAAAACATTTTTTAATGGTACAGCTGTCGCTTCAAAACATGAATCATGACATGATTCTCATGACATAGTTTTTATCATTTTCCTCAGTATGTAATAAAGATAATGGTATCAAACAGATATGTTTGAAGTCAGTAAAAATTGGTGATTAATAAACATACAGTTAATTATTTTAAATAATAACGGTTGTTTAATATAATCAAAACATCGAGCATTTTAAGCCTCTTTTTTAGAAAAAGAGGGGTTTTCCATTTTTTTTTTTTTTTGAAAATCACTAAGCACTTTTCTGCATATTTTCAAAAACTCTTATTTGTCAATTATTAGACAAATATTCTAAATAGAAAAAGACTAGTCAAATGGCAACACTGGCGTTGGTAAGTGCCATCTGACGTATCCATTTTAATGTTTGAAATTTTTGACGGCATACATATTCAGAACATTTTGACATACGAACGCTAGTTTCCAGTAATTTCAAAACTTCATCTCGGACAAAATTAATTCATGAACATTTCACGTCATTATTTCTTATTATGCATCGATACACTTAATTCTTTACATGGCGATGAATCATCTACAAAAATCACTGTATATAGCTGCTTTAGTGAATTCATTTGTGACTGTCATTCGCTCACGGACGAGTCGGGTGAAGTTCGTAAAAAATCAGTTGTGGTGCAACAAAATATCAATGTTAAGAAGCTATGTTTGCGTTGTATCCTGCATAATTTGACTATCACTCAAAAAGAGACTTGTGTCGAGGGATGCAAGAAAATACTCCAAAAGTACGATCGTGGTACTTCAAATAACATTTATAAGATTGTAACAGATGACAAACCTTGGATCTATACATGTAACCCCGAAAGCAAACAGCAATTGATCTTTTGGGTCTTCTATGATGAGCCAAAACCAACAAATAACAATAATTTTTTAAAAATTCAATATAATGGACTAAAAATTTTAAATCTCTCGATTTAATTTAAAATTGGTACTGGAATGTTTCTGACATCATAGTTATGTTTGGATTAAGAGTTTAAAATTATTTTTTGAAATTCATTATGGCGGATCCAATATGCTAGGTTGAAAATTCATATTTTCTCAAAATTTGTATTAGGGTTTTTTTGAAATCGTGTTACTAAACGAGGCAAATAAATAATAACACGATACATACAAGCTACGGTAAGGAAAGGATTACAAATAAAGCATTTCTCAATTTTTTTATGTGAATCACTTGTCAGGTATTAATTCGGCGTCGATTTCAAATATCATATAAAATTTTATATTTTTTTATAAAAATTTTATTACTCTACTTTGCACGAAATATTGATGTTTAATAAATCTTTCGATGAATCATTTTCCATAAAACTAAAATTATTATTTTAAATACAGTTCTCGAAATAATTGACCGGTTCATTCTATTAAAATACAGTCTATAAATAATGAGAGTAATTATACATATATAAAATACTTATTTCAATATGATAAAACCCATAAGCTTTACATGTCTCATCGTCATGGGAAATAATATTACCATACTAATAAATCTTGTCTAACAATTAAATCAAATAATAAACTATAATTACTTTATTTTCTAAAATTTTCTATTGGCTACTTTTTGGAAGCTAAAATTTATAAGAATAGTAATTAAGTAGTTTATCTACCTGCAATAAGTCAGTACCGTACCATTGTTTCTGACCTATATAAATAATATACACGAGGTTTAAAAAGTGTGACGGATTCGTGCGATAACAAGCTTAAAATTAAATTAAAATTAAAAGATACCATCTTAAAATTATGATAATTGAAAATTAAGCTTTTCACACCTGAGTCACTTTAACAAATTTACCCAAAAACAGACAAAAATTAGTTGATGTATGAGCCGGAAAAGAATGATTTATTAGGCGGCTTTTTAATGAAAATATTGAGAAAAATTTTGGAAATATGGAAAAAATATGTTAATTTTTTAACGGTGTATGTTTAAAACAGGTCATTATAAATACATCACTGAGTTTTGTTATTCGAACAGCAAGTTCGTTAAAAAGATTATGACACCACATTATTGATAGCATGATTATTATTTCTTGATGGCAAGTCAAAACGAGGAAATCATTTTAAAAATAAAAAATTCATCTACTAATTCTAATTCTAAATATATACATACATATAGAGGGTGATTCAAAAATCGATCACGAAACTTAAGGGGGTGATTCTACTTGACAAAATAAGGGTAGAGCTTCATGTAATTTTTTTTCAAAATGTCATTCGTTTTCGAGTTACAAGCCGTCCAAGTTCAAGTTTTTATTTTTTGTTTTTTGAATTACTCGCTTACAGGAAAACCGATTTGACTAATATTTGAAAGATAGGCTAAGTCTTCTGCGCTTCATCATTTTAGTAACAATTCACATTGATTGTTTGCCGCTAGAGGGCACTTTACCTACATTGAAAATTGTTTTTTTGTCATAATTTTTTAGTGTTGACAGCTACAGTAGTTTTTGGCATAATTTCTGAAAGACTGATGCCAGGCATTTAAAAAAGGTGCTCTTTATTTACATCGCTAAACCCAACGGTTTAGCCGTAAATCACCCTTAAAAATTAAGTGGTAAATTTACTTTTCTCATTTCATTACCACCAGCTACCAGGTAAATAGCTATCAAAGTATACTAGAGCTGTCAGTTTAACATCAAATAAATTCGCTTTTTAAACTATTTAATTTATAATCTTAAAATAACTAATAATGTCTAATCAGTAAATATTCATATTATGGATTATTGCGATATACATTTAATTGATAAAAATTAATGAAACAGTACTAAACAAACTAAAAAAGATTCTCAAAATGTCCCCCATTTTCTTCCATACATTTCCTAACACTCTTCAAAAAATGTCGCCTAACTCGATGAAAAATTTCTGGTGTTTCTTTAATAATTTGGCACTTTTCGATTATCCTGAAGCGAAGATCCTCGACGTTGATTACTGGAATATCGTACACCAATTGTTTCAAATGACCCCAAAAGAAAAAATCCATAGGATTAAGTCTGGTGACCTCGCTGCCCATGCCAATGGTCCACTTCGTCCTATCCATCGCTCAGGATACGTTGCATTCAAATACTGTCGGACACGTATACTAAAGTGGGGCGGAGCTCCGTCTTGGAGGATCCACATGTTGGCCCTTACTTCCAATGGCACATCTTCCAGATACAATGGGAGACGATTTTAGATAAAATCTAAGTATACATCACCAGTTAATGGGCCATCAAAGAAATGAGGACCAATAAGGTAATCTCCTATTATCCCTGCCCACACATTTAGTGAAAATCTACGCTGATGTTTCGTTTCTACCACATTGTTTGGGTTCTCGTAAGCATATGTGTGGATGTTGTGTAAATTTGTTATGCCATCATGAGTGAAACCAGCTTCGTCAGTGAATAATATGACGCCAATTAATCGATTATCGTGTTCATACTTAGCTAGGATCTGATTGCACATTTCCAACCGTCTCGGCCGATCATCGTCATAAAGAGCCTGCACCTTTTTTGAATGAAACGGGTAGAGTTGTTCTTCTCTTAGTATCCTCCATGAACTAGCCTGACAGAGCCGCACTTCATTCCCAATTTTTCTAGTACTAATACCTGGATTATCTTCAATAATTTCAAGCACTCTTTCTTCTTGTTGCACGTTTCTAGCAGTTCTAGGTCTTCCCCTATTTCCATTATAACTTTTAAAGGAACCACATTCCGCAAGCCTCCTGTGCACACTGGAAAATGTTTGAGCATGAGGGATATTTCTTTCCGGATAACTCTCCATATAATATCTTCTTGCCAACTCTGCATTACCATTTGCTTTTCCATAACAAAAATGGATATCACAATATTCGATATTTGAATATTGGTGATTAGCCATTATTAGTTATTTTAAGATTATAAATTAAATAGTTTAAAAAGCGAATTTATTTGATGTTAAACTGACAGCTCTAGTATACTTTGATAGCTATTTACCTGGTAGCTGGTGGTAATGAAATGAGAAAAGTAAATTTACCTCTTAATTTTTAAGGGTGATTTACGTCTAAACCGTTGGGTTTAGCGATGTAAATAAAGAGCACCTTTTTTAAATGCCTGGCATCAGTCTTTCAGAAATTATGCCAAAAACTACTGTAGCTGTCAACACTAAAAAATTATGACAAAAAAACAATTTTCAATGTAGGTAAAGTGCCCTCTAGCGGCAAACAATCAATGTGAATTGTTACTAAAATGATGAAGCGCAGAAGACTTAGCCTATCTTTCAAATATTAGTCAAATCGGTTTTCCTGTAAGCGAGTAATTCAAAAAACAAAAAATAAAAACTTGAACTTGGACGGCTTGTAACTCGAAAACGAATGACATTTTGAAAAAAAATTATATGAAGCTCTACCCTTATTTTGTCAAGTAGAATCACCCCCTTAAGTTTCGTGATCGATTTTTGAATCACCCTATATATATATATATATATATATATATATATATATATATATATATATATATATATATATATTTGGGTCATTCTCTGTTAAAACAGCCACCCCCCAGCACATTTCAAGTTTTAAGATCAATAAACTTTATTAGGCTTAAAATTTTCATGATGGTATGGTATATTTGGATTTTCAAAATGGCGGAGTAACAATGGCGGCCACAAGAAAGTAACTGCTAAATTTATTCTCTTATTTTTCATCCAATTCGTATAAAAACATACTTATAAATCTTGCAATTCACTTATAAAATGTTTTCGTTGTCGCTGATTATAAATCTTCTATTAGCTTTTTAAAATTTCAAAATGGCGACTCCAAGATGGCTGCTTGAAAATGTAAAAATCATTTTTGTCATAAAAGTACGAGTATTATTTTTCTTTAAGTATGCGTATAGTAAGTGAGATTAAATTGGGAGTTATTGCAGTTAATTTTGAGTCGAGGTACCGTCATAATATTAAATTTTGTATCCAATCGACAATGAGGTAAAGAAGATCGTACTGAAATAATTCCCACTGCCCATACATGTAAACCTCTAAACTGGAATAATGAATATGTTATTCCTGCATCGGTGAATAATTGAATCCAGAATGACTACTTCTATACTGAGTAAAAAGTTTTCATGTGAACGTCTGTACTTATGTTATTACTAATTTAAAAACAAATAAAATTTAAAGATATTATTTAATGATCGGGAAAAATTATTAATATATTTTATGTATATTGAAAAATATTGTATATTTTTATATTTTTTATCCCTATTTAACTAGCAAGAAAACAGGAAAAAATGACCCCTTCCGAATAGTTAGAAGAAAAAACGTAATGTAAATTTTATCGTTATGATCTACATACCTGCTACAGTTTTATATAAAGATACTAAAATGTTGTGCTGGTACCATCATAATTACACAGATCGTCAGCAAGCTACACCCTGGGGCGAAATTTAACTGCCCTATTACTAATAGAATAGGTGCAAGATTGAAACAGTGTTAGATAATAAAAAATAGCAGGAGGTAGATGCTTCTTAGAGGGTGATTTTTAGAAATCTAATCACTACTGTTTGGTGGATATATATATACCTCTATATATCATGGGAACGTTAATGAATATTAACAAAATTACCACTTGTATTTGACATGTGATACATATATAACACAGATAAAATATCTGTTTTATGATAAAAAAAAAAACAGCTTTAATTAAATTAGGTTCTTTTCTGATTTACTAGGACTGACAATTTTCTTAAATCAGTGTTTTTAACTAAGGAATTCGATTTTAAACTAAGAAATATGTTGGAAAACTAAAAGAGAGCACAGATTTATATTTAAAAAAAGTCAGGATAGAATTTTATTAAAAAAATCTAAAGTCTAAATATAACCCGATATAAAGCAAGCGGCGCGCCAATAGCTCCCCAAAATTTTGTACTGGGTGTCTAAATTTTGACATTTTTGCAAGATATCTTTATTAATATTGAAGATCAAGACTTCAATCTTCGCGAGCCGATGTTACTTTTTTATTACACAAGAGCTGCAACAATTAAAATCTTCCTAGCCCTTTCTATTTTTAAGATACAGCGCGAAATTGAAAATTTTTCGTCTATATATCTTTTAATGTTTCTTTCCTTGAATTCATGTGGAACCCATTTTTTTTCTTTCTGGATCTTGCTCAATGCATTTAGACATTCGGAGATAGCTGCCAATTGTCTTAAGGTTTGGGTTGAGTATTCATCCAATAATTCTTAAAAATCTACACCTTCAAATTTTTTCAGCTGACCTGGACGCTTCGTGTCTTTCACATCAAAATTACCCCTTTTGAAGCGTCTAAACCATCGTTTACAAGTTTTTTTGGATTAAAAAATTCTCACTAAAAGCTTCAGTTAACATTGATTTTCAACAGTTGTTTTCAGTTATTAAACTTTCCCATAAAACGTCTTTTCCTGGTAAAGAGTTATAAATTTTTGAACCTATAAAAACTATGTTTTTTGCACCAAGAGAACTAGCTTTTGACGGAGTATGTTTACTGTTCGAATTGTCATAGATGTCATTAGTATATACCAACAAATGTATTAATGATGCCATCTCTTATTGTTAGTAAAAACACATATTATAAATTTATAAATAAATAACTCAATCCATATCATTTTCACTAGTTAGCCAAATCTAAGAATTTTCAGTTGAATATTCTAGTCCGGCTCTGCCTAAGCCGCCATATTATTATTACCCTAAGCTCCACCCAATGATACATTAAGAAAAAGTTACAACACTCCTCCTGACCCATAAAGTACCAAGTCATATTTCTTAACACAAAAGCGTTTTAATTTTCACGCTGTAATTAACAAAATCTCACTGTATTTGAAATACAGTACTGAACTTCGCCAGCTTTGCACTATAATCGTTAAATATAATCGTGTATATTTCTCCAATAACAAAACGTACTAAGGTTAGAACAACTGTGTACAATCAGTTAATTCAATGATTTATCGATATTTAAAACGTCAATACGGTTTGTAAGTACGTGACATTTATTCTTGACCTCGAAGTAAAATTTTTAATCAACGTTCTGTTCATATTTTACGAGTTGGCTTTATGAAACATTGTGAAATAATGATTTGATCGAAAAAGGTACAATCATCTTACTCATATTAGCATGTGTACGTAATGTAAAAAAAATAAGGAAAAACAATGCTAGTTTATTTAATTAACTAACGCGTGGTAATGATGGGTATAATAGCAGGAAAACGCAAATTTTATTCCTTCAATATCATAGATATGAAGCATAAATTTAAATGGACGTATTGTTTTTTTTTTTGAATTGTAGATCCTTTATAACATCAGAAAGAGATAAAATAAATGCGTTGGCGTAAATAAATATATATTTTTTTACGACAAAAACAACAGGAAATACCGGAACTTTAAAAAAAATATATAAAAAAATTGAACCGACTTCTAAAAAATCACTAAAAAACGAAAAAAACAATATTAATTTTGAAGTCGGCACCAAATTAATACCTGCCAAATTATAATTCCCATAAAAAGATTGAGAAATACTTTATTTGTAATGTCTTTCTTGCAGTCGCTTCTATGTATCTCGTGTTAGTAGTTATTTATTTTATTTTGTAATAATTTGGCGCCCACTTCAAAAATTCCAATTTCATATAAAAATTTAAATTACTTTTTGCTTTTAGCGCTTTTTTAAAAGTCGGTTCAATTCTTTTTTTTCGATTTTAATTTTGAATTGAGTTGAGTTTCTAAAGTCACAAAATAGTGGCCATTTTATCCAACGCTGTAGATCGGCACTAAATTAAACAACAAACAATTCTTTGATTCTGAGAATTCTACGAATACCAGTTTTAAATGAAATAGTACCAAACAAATATTTAGTCTGCTATAATATATACACTATCTTGAACTTTAAGAAATTAAGTTTAAATTAGCATGCTAGGCCCCAAAACCCCTCAACACCGATAGCGAAAAGACTTGAGACATAAATTTTTTAGTCCGACCATTCCGCTCCGCGTACATCCCAAGTATGTTATTCTATTCGCCAATTCTAGGTGGGTGTCTTTGACTTTAAATTTTGCTCATTATAAGGATCCTTGTCGCATGTTTTTACGACCGCAGTTTATAAGTGTTTGTGGTCCTTCGGGATTGACAGCCAGGAGTACAGTATCATCAGCATATCTAATGTTATTTATTGTTTTTCCATTAATAAATATCACCTCTCACGTAATCGAGAGCTTCCCTAAATAAAATTTCTGAGTGTCTATTATATAAGAGCGACAATAGCATATTATAGCCTTGGCGTACTCCTCTTTTTACCAAGATTTCTTATGAGTTTTCGTTTTCCACTGAAACAGTCGCTGTTTGGTACATATACAGATTCGTAATTATGTGCTAGTCCTTGTCGTCAATTCCGGATTTCTGGAGGATCTGCATAAGTTTTTGGTGTCATACTTTGTCAAGAATACACATTACAGTTTATATCTCTTGCTCTCTGTATAAATACTTGTAAGCTGAATGGAGCTTCACGTGTACCAAGTCCATTTCTGAACCCAAACTGAAAGTCACTAATATTTTGTTTTTGGGTTCTGTATATATGGGGAGAATTTTTAGGCTTGACTCATTAAGCTGATGATTCTGTAATCTATGTACTCAGTGGCATTTCTCTTTTACGACAGCGGTATAAAAATCGACCTCAGCCAATCCGTCGACAAAAGATTGTTTTTGCAAATTTTTTTCATTAGCATGGTGAGTTTAAGTTGCCAGTCTTCCATGATTTTCAGTATACGGTCTAGTTCACACCCTTTATTATTTTTTAATCTCCTTATTGCCTTTCTAACTTCACTTCTTGTTATTTCTGGAACCGAAAATCCCTGGTCACTGGAATCTATCATCGTTGAAATGCTCTTCCATGCATTCGCACCATTTTTCAAGTCTTTGATTGGTTTGAGTGGTAGGACAGTCATGTCTATCCATTAATATATTATTATTGTATGGTCTCTTAAAGTTGTTTTAATTTTGTTATGTAAATTGAAGGTGTTATGCTTCTCTTGTAAGTGTTCTATCTCGACACATTCTCTATGGAGCCGTAGGTCATTTGCCTTTTTGATCTTTTCATTTATTTTTCTGTTGATGCTTTTTTATTGATTTTAATTTCGGTATTGTCTTCGTTTCTCCACGAGGTGCAATATCTCTTCTGTCATTCACTCTCTTTCCTCTTAATTTTTTTCTGATTTTAGTTTATTTTCTATCATGTTTGTGCAGATATTCTTTATATTTTCTAAGTTTCCTCTTTTCTTGGGACATCTTCTTTAATTTTGCTGTTGATTATTTTTTTTACTTCACTGTCCATATTTTCGTACTTTAGTTTCTCTATATCAAACTGTTTTTGATATTTCTTCCTTTATATTTGTTTGATGTGCAGTTTTACTCGGGCTAACGAAAGGTTATGATCAGAAGATACATCTGCTTCAAGGTAAGTTTTAACTGCTTTAATGGGATTTTGAAATCGCTTATTGATGGTAATGTAGTCTGATTTCTTATAATTCTTTGATAATTATCAGCTGAAGTATTAATTTCATTATTTCTCGATCCCAAACCAAAGTTTCCAACCACGTTTTCTACAGTTCTCTTGCTAACTTTCGCGTTAAAATATGATATTAACTTTATTCTTTTTAATAAATTTTGGAGCTGTATTGACATGTTCATAAAATTCTTCTATTTCATTATCCGGATTGTCTGATATTGGATCATAACTCTGGACTACCTTTATATCAAATTGTATCTCGTTAAGAATAGCTACACTGTCGAATATGTCAGTAAAATTCATTAATGCAGTATTCACGTCTCTATTGATTACCTTAATCTATACCCTCGAAAACTCCCCAGTAGCAATTTTGGAAATAATCCAGAAATGTACAATTTTTGGACTGCTTTATTGTGTCTGCAATATTGAATTGTTTTTAAATTTGTAATTGACACTATCAAAAACTCGGGAGGTATTAAATTGTTAGTCTGCCATATTGAATTTTTTTTAAATAATTTTAAATTCATAATTTACACCGTCCAAAACCCTCTATACAAATTTTGAACAAAATCCGCCATATTCGATCCACTATATTGAATTTTTTAAAAATAATTTTAAATTCGTAATCTACGCCCTTAAAAATCCCCTTAATCGAATTCTGGACAAAATCGAGAAATGTAAAATTTTTAATACACCATTTTAGATCCGCCATACTGAATTTTTTAAAAATAATTTTAGATTCGTTATGTACGGCCCCGAAAACTCCCCCGTACCAATTTTAGAGAACATTGAGGAAATTTAATTTTGTTGTCTGCCATATTATCAGCGCCATCTTGGATTTTACTGAACCAACTTCGGCCAAAATGATATGGCACCACTGCAGCAACTTCCTAAACATAACGTAAAAAATTTCATTCAACTCGGTGAATAATTGATGTACATACATTAAAAACATAGACGTCGAATTTAGAATTTTCTTCTTTTAGATATCGGTTAAATAGTATATTGCTTACTGCTCCCGAAGAGCTGCCACTGTTTTCGGTATTATTTTAAGGAACAAAATTAAATTTATTTTCTCGTTCCATAGTTGAAACAAAGTCACGGTAATTGCAGTGTGATTTTTGATTACACGGTAGTTTTAACATAATAAAAAACATTTAAACATGGTTCTTATATGCTCAAATTAACAGAAAAATCTTGTTTGGGCTTTATATTATATACAATTTCAAAGTATTTGGCGTGGACGAACTTTAAATTGGTTATTTTCTTATTGCCTCCGGGCATGCTTCTGTTTATGGCCATTAAATTTTATACAAGAATTGGCACCTTAACTCGCACATTTTGTAACTTATAGGGTAATCCTTAAATCAATGAAGAAAATTAGAGGAATTTCTAATTTCATTTTATTAATTATTTTGAGCACCTGGTGCAGATGCCAAATGACCAACCATCACTCGAATATACTCCCTAATTAATACTGAATGACATACGTATATATATATATATATATATATATATATATATATATATATATATATATATATATATATATATATATATATTATATACGTAGATAGGTATATATATATATATATATATATATATATATATATATATATATTATATATTATATACGTATATAGGTATATATATATATATATATATATATATATATATATACCTTTTATATTTTAAAATAATAGTAATAGGAGACCCTCAATAAAAGATCTATCAGATTCTTACATAAAAAAATATCCCATTTAAAATGTTATCTCTTAGATTCTTCAAGCAATTATTTTACAATTTTATTAACACTATGAAAGACTTACGATATTGCCTGTTTTATATTAGACTGTGATTTATTAATGTAAAGTTAATGTCGAATTGCTTTTAGGCAATTCCTTATTTATCCCAGATAACGTACGCAGAAAAGTTTATGCCTCAATAAATTTGTAAAATTAACTTTGTAAAAGGGAACAGCGTTTACGTTAGGTATCCTGAAACCAATAAAAAACCACTATTTAACCCATTTAATTTTCTCATTTCTTTTTTGCCAGGGCAGGAATTTGTTGAAATGTATTTTTTGGACTTCGACCGTCTCCAATAAAAATTCTCGTTAATGCCGATGTTTAACCAATGATTGGACGATATTTCAAATTATGATCTCCAAAAAGATATTTTGTTCAGTTTGTAGTGAAACCACAGTCTATCTGTTTACCACGCAAACGAAAAACAATCTTTTGAATGCTCAAATGCCACTTGATTGAACCGATGTGTAAAGGTGGAAAATGATTCGTTCTTTTCAGAATATTTTCCTCAATTCGCCGACCGCTAACCGTTCTTCGATTCTGTAAAGGCACGGTTGCAACATGTCCTGTTTTTCCGAAAAAACAAGAAACTATTTGCTTCGCAGTGTTTCCTGTCCGAGGAACTTTTGTTGGTTTTGGCTCATCATCGAAGACTCATATGGTTGAATGCTGTTGACTTTCCAGCAATGTTACCAAGTCAAGTAAAATTTCACCAGATTTGGTGATTTTTTTGTTTAATTTGGTAATTTCACCAAAACTTTTTCTAAAAGGTCAATTTCTATAGGTTTTTAATTTTATTTTTGTCTGCATTATTTCGGAACTTATAATTTATAAAAATATTTCTTCTTAAAAATTAATATCTGAATATTTAGTTGAGCAAAGATATAAAACAAACAGTTCTGGTGTGTATTTCTTTTTCTGTTGTTAAAACGACTATATCTCATGTAGTTCTATCTTTGTAATTTACATTATGTTCATGTAATAGGAACACTGAACATTACACACTGATTGGTAACTGAACATGAGAGTCACACGTTTCTTTTTTAAGAGATTCGTGGTGAGAGCGCAAGTATGCGTCAGATACCGGTAACGGGCGCAAATTTGTTTTAAGGACCCTTCTGTTGCCATTATTAAAATAAAAGTTTCGAGCTTATACGCACGCTTCAAGACTCATCAGCTGTCTTGATCTTATAAATGTTTTTGAAGCAGCGCGATCGTATTTTTGTGCATTACCTTGCACCAATCAACACGAGCCTTTTTTAAAGCAATTATTAAATTATGTGGAATCGAATAAGAACCTGGTTTCTTCGCAGTCAAATGTCCATACAACATATTACATACGCTGGTGTTACTAATGCCCAGGGATTCCTCGATCTCATGGTATGTCACATGACAATCTTGGTTTATCAGGTGATACACAACATCGATGTTTTCTTCTCCGAGAATCAATTTTGTACCACCTTCAAGCGACTCGTCCCCGAGCGAAGGATGACCACGATTGAATTCAATTAACCAGCGATATACAGTGGCTTTTGTAGATGCTTCATCGCCAAATGAAGAATTAAGTTCATAGATGTACTCTTTTTGACATAAATCGTACGAAATGTTTACGAGTTAATTTTTTTTTAAACAGAGATGAAATTTTGAAGTTTCTGTAAACATCACAAATAGCGTCAGTACGTCAAAATGTCAAACTTTACAATGGATATGTCAGAAAGCCTCTAGCAACGCCAGTATTGCCAGTTCTCAAAATATCAACGACAACCCTCGTAAAATAAAAGTACTCAAACTAAACTATCTCGATAAATAAATTCTAGAGTTACGATCACACGACTATTTTAAGAATCTTCTATTTGATCCAAAAATGGATAAATATAAAAATAAAAAAGATAACCTAACCTTAAAAGAAGTTCTATGAAGGAAGATCCTTATTAGGTTAGCACATTTGGAGGTTATAGCATAAAACCGCGTTAACTTACTGGCTATTTTAGTTATACTGTGGTAATATTATGTTTTGTAATTCTACTTGGGCCAAATATCAACGTAATAATACATTTTCCAGTTATGTATCCGTATTTTAACTTTATCAATACTATCCTGTAAATTTTCTCCCTAAATTTAAAAGATTTTAATTTAAACGAAATGCATAAAGTAGTCCCCTACGTAAAGTTCCACATTCAAATGATGTCTCCTCGTTTTAGAATAATTGCGCGTGGAGAAAAAACGCATCCCGTCAAATCTGACTGGCTATTACACGTTATTAGTAGAGCCTAGGACGGAAAAGTCGTAAAGTTACTTTGCTACTAACGTAATGACGTTGTGAAAAGGTTTATCACTCTATAAACAACGCGATATACCCCTTACGTAGTTAGCTTTATCATCAAATCCCTCCATGCAGAAGCTTGGTCAGTATAATTGGACAATCCGTATAACAAAATCCATTTTATAGAGAAACGGACCAGTTGACGATTTGTCATAAGCAATTAGGAAAGTACTTCGTCGGAAATAAGCATAGCTGAAGCTGATCGGGGCTTTAAATTATATTAGGGGGACTAAGGCACCTCGGATTTCGTCCTAAATCTTCGACGGCAACCACAAAACTTTATGGACTTCATTTAAATTTGAAATGTGATGGAACACTACGTATTCGGGCGTTTACCATAAAATACAAGCCGATATTTTGACTTCGTTCTAATAATGGCTTAACGCCTTCGATGGTTTATAGCGCGCTCAGTTGCGCATTCAGCCAAATTTGGAATACTACCAGAAGCTGTTTTATTGCCTCAAGTATCTGTAGCTGGGATTAAATTGGATCGTATTGTCAAAAGGCAATATAAACGAACTTCTTTGATTTCCTTTTTTTTTTAATTAAGAAATGTTAAACATTTCACGTATAAAATTTTATAGCATTTTCTTTTCGTAATGAAAACTCTCTTTGCAAAATATGTATATTTTAATTTTTATCAACGCAATAAATTGTAACGTATAAAATATACCACTAAGGAAATTAATAATTAAAAAAACTTTAAATGAAAATAAAAATGGTGCGATATCCAGTTGGAAAGATAATTTATATCTCTGGACGTATTTAGAAATTTTAATATCGTCAAAATTTGAAAGATTAGAAAATGCGAGAAACTTGGAACTACTACTCACAAAACACGAAAAATTAGAAATGTTATTTAGGTGCTAGTAACGGTGACGTTAATTCGATAGTGTCGTCCCCCACGGTGGTGCTAGCAACTAATGCAAATTTTTTCTTTAACATATATCGTGGACAAAACACAGAGTCATAATATAGTGGATGTTGCATTCAGGTACCGGTCCATTACCATATGGAGGTCTTATTCAAGTGCAGGTTACTTGTTGTTGACGTTATCAGACCATACATAATTTAGGTCGAGGAATGACATGAAATAAAAAACAAGAGGCATAAAATGATCAAATCATATAAATTAGGTACGAAAATTTTGTTTCTGTAGACCTCTGGTAATTTAGTAAAGTAAGTTACAGATATTTACAAAATAAAATACAGTTCCAAGAAAAGAGCTGTCACAAATCCAGGCGTGGTAAAAAATCAGTTCACTAAGTCTGCATGAAAGAATATAGACATGACTTAATTATGTAGTATGTAAATAATAACATGCAAAAGCTGGAACACCTGTCACCTAATAATTTTTGTTGACACAGCTCTATCAATACTGATTTCAAGCCAAATGGCTTCACACTTTCTCCAGGGAATATTGACTTGGTATACAAAGATACCAAAAGTATGAAGCTCTGTGGGAATCCTTTCCATGTTATCGGGTCCTAGGTGATGTGGTCTGCTGTATTTCCTACAAACTTTCGGATGGTCCGCGATGTTGCAAGGAGAACTACTTTCTGAATCGGCTTATACAGAGGCTCACTAAGGCCCAGTCCCTTGATGTTCTGCACGAGGTTCTTTGCACTCCACCAGCCAGAACTCAGCTTCTTGTACCGTGGCACCCCAAGAGTCGGTTCTGCACAAATATACTGAGATGATGAGCCAGCGCTTTCTCATTTTCATGTATACCTTCGTGTCCTGGTACCCACTTTAACATAACTCTATTGTCCCTTGCCAGAGTTGTAAGTTCACTCTGACATTCCCAAACCAATCTAGACAACACCTTTTGACCCTTAAGGGCCTTCAGGGATGCATAGAGAGATCTCCTTCCTTTTTATTTTATCTGCATATTGTAAAATTGCATATATTTCTGGCTGAAATACTGTTGGGTATTTTCCTAAAGGAAAAGTATTTTCTCTTCCTGGTTCTAGCCCATATATCTCACCTCCGGTATCTTCTTTGGTTTTTGAAATGTCAGTGTACCAGATAAGTGTTACAGAAAGTGGCTCAAATTCAGCTTGGTTGCTTACCCTTCGATCCTCTATAGTGACCTCGAAAGGTATATGATAGCGGTAGCCCGAGATCATAGAGTCTGTGTCTATTTCCAACGCACCTGATTTTATTACATATAATTTTATGTCCTGTCATCAGCATTTGTACTGTTGGCATTGAAAGGTGTAGCCTGTAAAGGCCCATTCTTGCCTCTCCTTGAATCATGATATATAGTGGAGAGATGTCTAGAATGCACTCCATTGCTGAGGTTGGGGCCGATTTCATAGCCCCCGTGATGCTCAAATAGGCAACACTCTGTATGCCGCCTAGCTTGGTCAAACCTGCACACGTGATCGCTGGTCTCGCCATACTAGTGTAAAACCAATGCACCATCGTTGTATATATATATATATATATATATATATATATATATATATATATATATATATATATATATATATATATATTACTATTTAATCTTGAATTCTGGGGAGATAATTAGTATGGTGGAAATGTTTATGTTCGAACTATACATTCCTAAAATATTTTTTTTAGTAAGTAGTAGTAGTAGTAAGTTTTGTACATGCAAATATATACACATTAATTTGCAAAAAAACAAACTCTATCAGAATTGGTGCAAAGTAACCCTATATTACAGTCTTTTATTCTTTTACCTGTACCTATATAATTTTTTTTTCAAAATATTTGCATATATTTTTCAAGTCGTCACAATATATACACACTTTACATTTCTCAGGAAAAACAAATGACTGGTTAATTTAATTTATATCGATGCATCGCGTATGGTTTAAATAATTTATGCTTGCGCAACCATGAACTGTTATAATTACTGTGAACAACGATTTTTCAATGAAATCGTTAATATCGTTTTAGATAAGTACAGTAATTACTTTAAAGTAGTAATTTTAGAATGAGCTTGATTTTACACTTAGCGGATCATTCATTGGTTTGGGCAGAAATTGTCACATAAATTATTAGTTTATTGATTTGTTAATAGCTTTGAATTTTATTACTCGTAGTTCTAGAAATAAGTAAAACTGGGTCAGAGCATCCCTAAAATTAGTTAGTGCTATTTTGAACAATTTAATAAAGATACAGTTAATTTTTGTTGAACTGGGTATAGAACTTGGTTATCTCTACTTATTGCAAATAAGTTTTTTTGTACATGTGTTATATACATATACACTAATTTTAAAGATATTTTCACCAGATTTTCATAAAAAAATATGAATGAAAATTATTTACCACACTTTTTTTGTACTGAACTGGACTTGTCTAAAGAAATACCTAATTCTGTATTAATTTTTTTGATTATAGAACTAAGTTATTTCTGTTGCAAATTCAGTTTTTTTTAGTTAAAAAAAATTAGACATACGTACTGAAGAAGAAGAATTTCAAAATTATTTTCAATTTTAACAAATTTGCAATTTTAGAAAAATATTGGGGTACTTTTTAAAAATACTTTTATATAATATTGAGTAAGTTTTAAGAATAACTTCAGCAATTTGAAGGTATATAGGTACTCCCAGAGGAGGGTCAAGCCAAGCTCGCATCTGTCAATAGGTAATTCCGTAGCGCTTGGTAATTATTCTTTAGTAAATGACAACATGACATATTACATTAACTACTGTAGGGGATATAACCTGTTCACTATTTTGACTTGACACAGAAAATTAATAGCCTAACAGCATCAGAGATATGCTGATAAATGCGAATTACTTGTATCTACGTGAATTAGGTGAGTGTAGGCCTACTAGCCATCAGTTAAGATGTTCATTCCAAGTATGGGCTTAATTGGATATGTCCATCGGTTTTATTTTTTATGACGTGATCGAAAGAAAAAGATAGTTTGAATTATTACAATTAAAACAACGATTAACTTTAAACGGATTGCACCAAACGTCCACCTCATCAATTAATTGATAGATATTCTGTTGTATTCAAATAAAGCGACTTATTCATTTGTTTATGTCGCCAAAAAAAACCTTTTTTGAAATATATCAATAATAAATAGTTAAACAATAAGGTTGATTTAGATGGACACGCCCAAATTTTTTATGTTTTGCGCCGCTGAAACGGTTTTTAAGGTTGAAAGTGTACCCTAGTGGGAATGAGATTGTTATAAACAAGTAATTGTTAAAACATTTGAAAATGCGATGTTTTAAAAAAAAAATGGAAAAAGCTCCTTACAAATTTTTTCGTACGACACTTAGTTTCCGAGATAAATTAAATATATATTTCAAAAATGCGATTTTTGAACGACAATAACTTTTAAAGCAATATACGTTGTTCAATTCTGCTCGCAACGATTCAAAAAAATTTTGTTTTTAATGCTTTTTTCTATAAACTGTAAAGCTAAAAATTGGTGCGTTGAGGGGAACCTGCACATGAACTCCGTAATAGTATGGAAAATAAATTTCTTTGCTATTTCTTTCTATTATTTAAAATCATTCAAAACTTACTCTATAAGCACATTCGGAAACGGTCGGGTATGTCCGAACAAGCAATCGTGCTATAGAAATAGAAACAGTCTTTGGCTTGTTGCTGTTCTTCTATCTCTCTCAAAGCAATTTAAATGCTGTGTAAGTTTGTCTCATTTTTTTCCTGATTTACAATGTTTGAATTTGTGGTTATGTTGAATATGAGATATATTTGTTTCTAGTAATGAAATGAAGTTCATAAATGTGTTTTTATATTTTATTTAGCTAAAAGTATAGATTTACACGTTATATAAGAAAAAAATATCAAAATAGCAATAATTATTTTTATTTCTGTTTATTTCTTAACGTTAAAAATCAGAACAATAATAAATTATTAGGGCTGAATTAAGAAGAAATAAATAAATATATACATATTATATATCCAATTGAAAAAGTCTTTAATTCCGTTTTACTGACCTACACAAACTTCTGACAGGGTTCAGCTAAATGTTTGTTGAGCCCACAAAATATCCCTCTACTCTTCAATATTTTATCCAAAATGCATAAATATATCCGATATTTTCTAATAGGTAATTTATTAAAAAAAAAGTCTAGAGTTAAATACTTTAAAATATAATATTGGAGATTTCACGAAAAAAATTTTTGGTCAATTAACCTAAAAAATTAAAAAGTAAATATGTTTGGTATTTTACCCTAGAAAAGATTAATGTTTTTAGAGATGGTAGTTTGTAGTTATTTCTATGCGAACTGGCCCGAAGTTTTAAGAAAAATATCCTAGAGAGTCGCTTAAGTTGATAGAAAGAAATTTTCTTTCTTCTTTATTTCTTTTCTGTTTCTATTTCTATCTTGTTACGGAGTTCGCGTGCTGCTTACAGACATACCATGCGGTACTCGGCGGCACATCGACTTCTTTCGATGGTTTTCGGTCGCACAGTAGTCCAGTTAAAATAGACTAAAAAAGGGATAACTTCGCAAAAATTCTTATGGAGCTGAAAATTGGTATAGGTCTTAAATGTAGTATTACAAATAAAATATCAAAAGTTTCCACCGATCCCACGTCTGATAAAATTTTTATTCAAGGTCAAAAGTCCCAAATATCGATTTTCATATTTTTCTCGTAAACAGTAAGTCTTAGACAGAAGTTCTAGATCAAACAATTGTTCTTATACTTTTTTCCTGCAAATCACAATTCCTGAGATATCGCGATTCCAAAAGTTTGAAACTCAGTGTCGTACGACAAAGTTAGAAAAGATTTTTTTAAATTTAAAATCGTCCAGTAACAGCAGTTTGCAAAAACCGAATTTTCCAATATTTTAACAACTATTTATTTACGACAGTCTCAGTCCTACTCGGGCGAACTTCCACTCTAAAAAATTCAATTCAGCGGTTCAAAACATATCAAAATCTTGGGTGGGTCTATCTAATTCAAAAAGACAGTTGGGACTCTTGTGGCCCTTATACTAAAGTCTGTATATATATATATATATATATATATATATATATATATATATATATATATATATATATATATATATGAATAGTTTGTTTATTCCGGGTTTCAATCCGTTCTTTCAAAAAATCCTTTTCACGATGTTTCGCCAAAATCTCATTTGGCATTTTCAAGTGACGTTCGTCTCGTTACTCGCTGAGAATGAGACGAACCGCACTTGAAAATGCCAAACGAGATTTTGGCGAAACGTCGTGAAAACGATTTTTTGAACGAACGGATTGTAACCCGGAATAACCATACTATTCATTCTACCATCCGTGAAAACCTACGATATAACAATATATATATATATATATATATATATATATATATATATATATATATATATATAACTCAAATTCTTAGGATAGCGGTCCTAGGGCTGAATGAAACTCTGTTTTTTACAAACGCCAAGCTTTCGGAAGTATATTATTTCCTTCTTCTTGAAGATTCGTAAGATCTCTTCAATATTATTTTGTGGTACTGGTGTAATAATGTCGTCCACAAATGTCTTTATGAAAGGTGGTTGGAAGCCTAATTCTGGGATACACGAATTAAGTAGGTCATCCATTACATATTGAGAAATGATCGGTGATATATCAGCTCCCATAGGAGTGCCAAGAACCTGTTTATAGAATTTATTATCAAATTTGCAATAATGGTGTCGAAAATAAGCTTTATTATTTCTAAAAATGTATCATTTGTAAATTTTGTATTTTCTGAAATTTCAGACCAGTGTCTGTTAATGCTTTCTTGAATGAGTGAATAAGGTATATTACTATATAACGAGACCACATCCAGACTGATTAATACAAAATTTGGTGGAAGTTTTTGGTTAGTTATGAATGTTGCAAAAGCAAAGCTATCTTGAGTGAAATAATCATTGCTTCTGTTATAAGATTGTGTCAGTATACCAGTGATGAGTGCAGACAACTTACTGTAGGTGTATTAATTGTGGATATGATTGGACGCACTGGAATATCTGGTTTATGAATTTTGGGTAAACCATAAAACTTAGGTGCCGTTTTATTAAATACCCAACTTATAAATTAAAATCAAAATAACATTTTTTGTAAAACATAATGATTCCACATTCAAAATTGCCGCTAAAATAAAATTAGACATTTCTGACATATCCCATCTACCAAGAAAAGAGTGTATCAAGGATTTTCTTATCAGATAAACCTACATTCAGTACAACTGAAATAACCCACAAAATAAATTTATATATCAGTGTTTAAAAAAACATGTAATAGTAAAATGTGATAATTATGCAAATATCAACAGTTTCTACATGAATTTTCCGTTTTATTTTCTAAAAGCTATAAATGGACTCAATTTGCACGTAAGTCTTTGAATTTAGAATCATTTTCTTTTTGATATTAAATATCATATATTGTAAAATTTAAAATTATAATCAACAGAACTGTTTTGTATTGTAGCCCTGAAGAAGGAAATAATATACTTCCGAAAGCTTGACGTTTGTAAAAAACAGAGTTTCATTCAGGCCTAGGACCGCTATCCCAAGAATTTGAGTTTTCCTTTCTAACTAGTCGGTCAAGAACTACTCTTCCCCTTATATATATATATATATATATATATATATATATATATATATATATATATATATATATACTACTCTTTGGAATTATATTATATTATATTACAAGTTCATTTATAATAAAATAAAATATGATATAAAAATTAATATACATTTTCAAAATGCCGAAATTTTTTTAAAAATGTAGTAAATTCTTCATAAATCTCGTGATTTCAGTCCGGACTCATAACGAGGGAGCATACTTATTATCTTTGCTGCGTATAGTATGGGAAGGTATAAAAAAATTAATTTAAAAACTAATTAAAAAAACGATATCAGTATATCACCACCAATATTAGACAAGTCATTGTCAGCCTATAAAAAATAAGGCTACTACTGTGCTTTTAGTTTATAAAGAAGGGGTGGATAAAAACGTAAGGGGAGAGATTGTCGCGACAACATACACCTGTGTGAAATGATCCATGTAACCCTGTGTGTAGACCCCTGTAGTGCCTTTCAGAAACATCCCAAATATCCTTGTGAATAAACTGGTAAAACCATAATGATGGATATTTTTTGTCCGTTACATTGTCATCGTTTCAGTTTACCCATCAGTCCATTGTTTAAAAGTTTAGCGGATTTCACCAACTTTGGGGTTGAAATAATGATAGTTTTATTATAATTGTGTTAGTTACGGTTGGTGACCTTTTTGTGCTGAAAAATCATTTTGTTCGGCTTTTTGATTTTCTAACACTAACAGGTGCTCTTCAAGATAATTAACCAAATCCACAACTTCCTCATACTTTTATATACAAATTCCTATTGTCAGTAAAGGTGTTCCTAATATTTCTATTTAGTTGAAATAATTATTGCAGAATACTAATACACTAAAAAAATAAATTGTTCATTCCACCAGTAATGAGCTGAAGCTGAAATAGAGTTAAAAATGGAAATTGCTGGTAGCTCTCCGAACGAATATTTTTAAAATTATACAATACGGATAGGGATAAATTGACGCATTAATAATGATATCTGAATCATATTAAATTAGTCACAATAACAAAATAAGTATTTTTTATCCATTTCAAATATGGCACCTCAAATTCGCTCACCATTTCATATGGTGGTTACCAGCTAAATAAGTTTTTTAACAATATCATATTGAAATAATTAAGAAGCTGTATTTAGCATGACGTCTAAAATCAATACTTACTAGGCAATAAAGTAATAAACAGAATACATAAATGTCAAGCTCATATGTACAACATATGTTGCAAATTGGTCAATTTTCGTCGATTAGTAAAAAAATGGTTTAGTAACACGAGATCTATTTTGCTTGAAGCATATGTTGACACATCAAATTACAGTTCAAATCCCCAGCGGGATCTAAGCTCAAATCCAAAGGGGCCTCGTAAGATAGATTTTAACAGGTGATTTGTATATATGTATATATATATATATATATATATATATATATATATATATATATATATTAGGATGCACTTTAATCTATTTTATATATAGCATATGCACATTGTCAGGCTTAATTCACCACATTTACTTGCTTTAAAATATGTTCCCGGAAGTTTTCAAACCCTGTTTGTGGGCCACCAATAATACATATTCAATTCAGATGCTTTGATAAACATATACACACAGACCTGCCCTGAATTTACAATTAGCACACACCTCGGTACACCTGTAAAAATCTGTCATATGGCCTATTACCATAATATTGATTTCTAAGTGAATAAATTTCTCTATGCAGATAATAGTTTCTTTTTATGGAGTGCCTAGCCTACCGGGAATCGGTAAACTAATAAATCCGAACTGACGTTTCATATGACGTCATAAAACCTGTCGGTGGGTCTTCTAATACTGGTATGTGTGGTTTTATTTTATAAATAAATGTAGATAACCTCTTGTTTTCAGGGTGAAAGTTGCCAGAGTTCCTGTTAATTACACAGGTCTAAAAGGTTGTGTTGCTGGGCAGCTGGGGATCATTTCTGAAATAGTTTTTTGCGTAGAATTCAAATTCAAGGTTAGAATTGGCCCATTACGCCAGCCATTACTCGAAAAATGTTTTTTACGACTTTTGGAGTTATGTACAGGTTGCACAAAGTTTTTTGTTCTTTTTTTCTAATTACATCATTTAGGACTACTCAAAATAAGGTATTGAGCGCTCATCTACGATTTTTTCTTACCGTTACGGCCATTTTAAGTTATGAAATATATCTCGCAATGTTACTAACATTCACATTAACCCTTTGAAGCATACATTTCCTCGCGAAAATTTGTTTTTGGGGTCGCTGAGTACGAATAAGAAGTCAAAAAATTGAAATTTTCATTTCCAAGATGGCGGATTCAAAATGGTGCATCAAAATTTACAAGACATGATATTAGTATCTAAAAAATTTTACTTAGGGGTTTTCGGAATTGCTGATTATGGATAATGTCAGAAAATAGACATTTTTATTTTTAAAATGATAGATTCAAATGGCGGATAGAAATTTGCAAAAAACAATATTGGTCTCTAAAAACCTACTAACTTGTATTTAAAATGGCTGTAACTTTGCAAGGAAAAATCGTAGGTAATAGTTCAATAGATTATTTTGAAGAATAAGAGTAGTATTAAATGATGCAACTAGAAAAAAACCAAAAAAATTTCACGCATCCTGCACGTAGCCAAAAAATCCTTTTTCGAGTAACATCTTCTTCTTCTTCCTCTTCTTCTTCTAGGTAGAACCAAGTTCTGTTATCTACACAATGCTTCATCGATCCTCGTTTGAGGTCGAAATCCAGCTGTCTCTCCATCTTTTGGGGGGCCGTCCAGGCGGCCGTGTGGTGTTTGGTTTCTCTCTCATCACGGTTTTGGCTAGTCTGTCATCGTCCATTCGTTCCACGTGATCTCTCCACTGCCTACGACGGTTTCGAACCCACTTCACAACATCCCCCACTCCGCTATCCTCGCGTATTTTTGTGTTTCTTATTCTATCTCTTAAACTTGTTCCCGTGATCATTCTCAGCGTTTTCATTTCTGTGGTTCTCATAATTTATTTTGTCTTTGTTGTTTCATTTCTTGTTTCTGCGCCGTAGGTCAGTATAGGTCTTACACAGACCTTGTAAATTCTTGCTTTGCTCTCAACCGTCATATGTTTATTGTTCCAGATTATGTCTCTTAATTGGCCTGATATCATCGCCGCTTTGTTGGCTTGTGTGCGTACTTCTTCCGTTACTGCCCTCTTACTTGTTAAATGTGCTCCTAGGTATTTAAACTTCCCGATATGTTTGTCATCAACCATTAGTTTGCATCTTACCGGTTCTTTTGCTATTACCATTGCTTAGGTTTTCTCCACAGATATCTTCATATTATACTGTTTGGCTGTTCGATTGAGATGGAAAAGCATTCTTTGTAAGTTTTCCTCGCTATCTGCTGTCAAAGCAACATCGTCTGCAAAGTATATAATCTGAACGGTGTTGTGTCCCATTGGAAACCCAATATTTGTGTTTTTTACCTCATCAATGATTTCGTCCATGATTACATTGAAAAGTGTTGGACTTAGGCTATCACCCTGTCTTATTCCTATGGATAGTGGGATTTCCTCTGTTAGAGTGTTATTTGTTTTAATTACCATGGTGTTTTTGGAATTCAGTTCGTATATTGTGCGTATGATTGCTTCGTCTACTTGTTTCGCAGTAGTTCTGTTATGTGTTCCAGTTTGACTCGGTCGAACGCTTGTGTAAAGTCCACAAAACAAATGAACAGCGGTTTATCGTATTCGATAGATTTTTCAACCAGCTGTCTGATAATAAATATACCGTCGATAATAGAGCGGTTATTCCGGAAGCCCTGCTGTTCTTCGCACGCCCCTAACTTGTCTACGATCCGTTGTGACAGCATTTTGGTTAACAATTTGGCTGAACTGTTCAGCAGGCTAATTCCCCTGTAGTGTTCGGGTTGTTTCTTTGATCATCACCTTAAATATCTCAAAATTTTGACGCCATGGGTCAATTCTGACCTCAGATTGTAATTCAACGCAGCAAATGACCCCCAATTGCCCAACAACCATCACGACAGCATTTTTTGTAAACCTGTATTATGTAATTGTAACCATCAACAGCACTGTCTCTCCAGATGACTGTATTGCAACTGCAAGACTAGGCTTTTTTATTTTATTAGAAGCAAGTGCGTGTTTAGCAGTTAGATCCCCTTGGCCCTCATCTTGTGACGTCTATGATCCGAACCAGTATGATATTAACTTAAATATAGTACGGTTTTTCTTGTTTTCGGTAATAAAATAATTAAAGAAACTACGAGAAATCAACAACAAAATGAATCATCTTTGTGACTCCGCCAGCTTTGAGATTCAAAATGATTGACCCATTTTATTATTCGTTGAATCAATTGATTTCTTTTGAAAGCGTAATAAATAAAAACACTTTTCGAGATATCGCTTATCCTCAATATGTTTTGTTTAATTTGAATTAAAACACTTGTAAGTCCACCATATGTCCAGGTTAATATGCTGATATTTGGTTTAATCAGAAAAATACGCGACACGGTCGGTGGGTCACACGTGTACCATGTAGCATCGTGACGCCCCCTATTTTCATTTATTAAAATGATCTTTGAACATTTGCATATCGCATGTTTTACGTGTATACGTACATCTCACATATGGTACACATTCTATCTATTTTGCATAAAATATTCCACAAGAGGGGTACAAACACTCAATATTGTTTTTTTTTTCATTTATGTTGTGAGGTAAAAATGCAAGGGGGTGTAATAAAACTAAGTTTTTGCAATATATCGTTACTTAATATTCGTATTTAAATAATAATTGTTACTGGAAAATCAGTGCTCGTTTCGGTGTTTTCAGATCAGCAACTACATACCTCTATTGTTGGAATATTACGGTTAATATTTTAAGCAGGTCATAAATTTTTGACTGGAAATGCGCATTTAAGACTGAACCATTGCCGGCCATATTAAAAAATAATAATAAATGACTTTTCGTCGGTTCATTGTGAATATACAAAACGAACATATAAAATACAGAAGCCAATTTCATTTTTGAAACCCATAATTACGTTGCATTAAATAATTTTATGGTTTTTCGTTTGTTCATTCGTTCAGCGTTAAAACTGTTCAGACGATATGTCAGATTAAAATTATGTACCGAATAAAAAAAAGCAAATATCGTTCGTATGCGCTATCTCGAATAAATTGGAGTTGAACGCCTGACTTAAACCAGATCTTTGGGTAATACAAGTAGCACCTAAGAGATGAGTTTTAAAAAAGAAGTGGGCGATCGTAAGTTTTAATAACTACCTTGCCATATGTAAGATCGCCTACTGCTTTTGTATTACTGTATTTTAATACTACTTTGTCATCAACGACAGTAAAAGGTAAGATCTTTTCTGAACACTTACTACTTATTGGTATTTATTTATTTGTTTTTTAATTAGATTTATTTCCGACTTTTGCTAAGATATAGCCATTTAAGGGTAAAGCAATAGCTGCTTTAAAATATATCTGTATTTTGAATTATGGAATTTGCTATTTTACTATCAATTTATCCAAATAATTAAAATCTACTATTTTATTATCAATACAAACATCAGATAAAATAAGCTCGCATATGTTAATAAGATTTCCTAAATCCTAGAAGTTTACAATAGCCTAATAACCAGGGGCGGATCCAGCCTCTCTCTTTGGGGGGGGGGCGGTGATATCACAAAAGTACAGTATGGCAAAAATATTTTAATATTATATGGACGAATTTATTTTTTTTATATATATATTTAACTTTTTGTATTTTTGACAATGGGTATTTTGTAAGTATTTAAATTATAACTTAGAATTTTTTCAGAGAATAAGGTTACGTTTTAGCCTAAATGTGCCTAAAACGGTTTCTATGACACAATTAAAAATAATAAAAATACAGTTGTGATTTGTGTTAAATATGTCAAAATTATCTACATTTTGTAATGTATGTGAATTATTAAGAAACCATAAGAAATAAAATAATATTATAAAAACTTTTTATTTTAGGTTTATTACCGAAATAATATCCTATGCCATAAATACTTAGTGATAAAATAAACTTCCTTACGACGCCTATGACAAGGATTAATATCCTTTTACCACTTCACACTTCCAAATATCTATTGTTATCCAACCTAAAAGTCCTTTAATATAGAGCGGTATTTTTGATTATAAAATTTTTGACCCATTCCTATGAAAAATATTGGTGTCTAGCAGATTTTGCCCAAGACACCGGACTAAAGAACACCGGTAGATTGCGAAGAAAAAAAGGGTAAAAAATGATATATTACTCTCTCTAGATCTTGAATAAACTATAGTGTAAGTGGCAAAATCGGGTCTATTTTCCTAAACTCAAAGTTCGCCCCCTCTTGGATCCGCGCGAGCTGTAAAGTAGTGTTATTAGCAGGCGCGGATCCAAGGGGGGGGGGGGCGGTGGGGGCGATCGCCCCCCCTCCCCCAAGAACTTCGAGTTTAGGAAAATGGACCCGATTTTTCCTCTTATACTACAGTTTATTTAAGAACTAGAGAGAGTAATAAATCATTTTTTACCCTTTTTCTCTTCGCAAACTAGAAATAGGTTAGAAATTTTATAATCAAAAATACCGGTCTATAATAATGGAATAAAACGTAGCCTTATTCTCTCAAAAAATTCGAAGTTATAATTTAAATATTTACAAAATATCCATTGTCAAAAATACAAAAAGTTAAACATATATAAAAAAATAAATTCGTCCATATAATATTAAAATATTTTTGGGGCTATCGGTCATTTCATTATTAATTAAAAACATTTTTAGGGTATTTAACGTTTCAGTTTATTTATTTCTTAAACCATCTGCAGAATTACAATTAAACACTAAAAAGAGATTCAAATGTAATTACTTTTTATTTGTTGTAATTAAAATTAGACCTACTTATTTTTATTTCTATTGTACTGATATCTTAATTTAATTTACTTTATTATATGGAAATATTATAAACATGATAATTCTACACGCTTAAGAAAAAGACACAAATACAATAATAAAGTAATAAAAACTTACGGCTAATTAGAATTAAATATATATATAAAATTAAAGAGTGAGACACACTAAAATAAAAATATATAAAAAAATTAAAAAACATATAAACATTAAACAATAAAATACAACAAAAACAAAAATTTAAATAATAAATTTTGTTTACACTAGTAAACATTACGTATTTAATTCCTAATCAAAGTCAGTGAAACTATCTTCGCTCAAATTAATTATAATTGGTTCCTCTATCTCACCGATCATGAGATCGAGTTCTCACATTTTGTTTTATTCATTTTTTATATGGATTTTTCCCAATTTTCCCCAGTAACTTTATTCAAAAAAATCTTTCAAAAGTTTAGTTAAATTATTAATTGTGGTAAATGTGTTATTTCTAGCAACTTTACCTTTTACTTGAGAGAGATATTTACTTCTCCAACGGACAGTTTCCGGACGATCTATAGGAACAGATTTTCTATCTGGTTTTTCTCAACAAAAATTAAGTTCTCTGAGCAATTTTTAGAGTTCAGTTCTTTTAATTTCAGGTAAATCGTGATCATCATTGATTTTAGTTAGAATTTTGTCGGAGGCTGGAATCTGCTTCTTATAATAAAATGTATGTACAACTCCTTTTATTGCACATTTCATCTTTTCTTCCAATGAGGTTTTTCTTCTGCCTGTGATCGAATGTGGCTTGGGAGTACTAACAATTCCAGTCGTTTTTTTTTTCTCCTTCAGTGTTCGGTACATAGTTGATATTCCAACTCCTGTCATGTTGGAACACATCTCAACAGAGATTTTAACATTATTATCTAGATATTGATATCTTAAGGCATCATAAACATTCATCGTAATAAGTTTTTCGTTGAGGACAAAATGCCTTGGTTTAACGATTTTGGAATAGATATAGAGGTGGAAGCCATATCTTTGAGTATCTCACTAATCTCAAATAATATATAAAAAGAAGCGCAAACAAGATAAATCACTAATGACATACTGTAAATTATACTTGGCTCACTGACAGAAATTAAATTGAACTATCAGAAATTTTATTGTTGCAGTAAATTTATAAAAGCTTATAATATTTAAATATAATTAAATATAATTAGATTTACGGCAGTCCTCAGTTACCTGCGGCACTGGAGCAGGTACGTTGTAGGTTTCAGTAACAGTTTTATTACTCTCTCTAATTTTTGGATATAGCATAGGAATGTGTATGTTTTGCGATCGCCCTCTCCCCTCCCAAGAGCTTTGAGTTCAGGAAAATAGAACCGATTCTGCCTTTTATACTAGGAATGTCAATGCTGCTAGCACTCCCCCCACCCAAGAGCTTTGAGTTCAGGAAAATAGACCCGATTCTGCCCCCTCTACTAGGAATGTGTATGCTGCTGGCATCCTCCCCTGTCGGCAACTTGTTTTTTCTTGTGATTGCCCCCCCCCCCTTTCCAAGAGCTTCAAATTCCAAAAAATAGACCCGACCCTGCCTTTTACACTAAAAATGGGAATGTTGCTGGCGACTTTTTCACTTGCCATACTGTACTTTTGTTATGTCACCGCCCCCCCAAGGAGAGAGGCAGGATCCGCCCCTGCTTTATAGCCAATTTGCGACTGTAATGTAAAAGGCAGTCTTTCGTTAATTTTTGGTCTCTAAATGCGAAAATGATGAAAAACAAATGAATAGTTTAACCACGTTATTTTAAAAAGTAATTTGTAATATACCGAAGCGCGACGTTGCGAAATTTATGTTTTCCATAAGTTAGGGAAATTGTGCACTATCTGGCAACACCATGTAGGAGTGTCTAGAGATGACGAGTCAACCACGAAGTCTCAAACTTCTAGAGCTAAAATAACGGAAGTATCCATTTAAACCCGTAGTCGAATATACTTACAGATGGCTTCTTCCGATACCCGCTGTTTCTAGAAAATACTAGAAGGACGACATGGCTATGAAAGCAGCTGGCCGGCAGTCGTATCATCAGTATGGGTAGCACGAGTAGTAGTCAGTATTAGATAAAGGAGCGAAGTGTGCGAGCAAGCCAATTGTAAGAGCCTTGTATTAGTGTTATCTTTATGTTCAATAAAGTTGGTTCCGGTTCTTCATGGAGAAGGTTTACCAGTTCTAGCACCTCCAGCAAAATAAGAGAAAGATTTGGAAATGTATAATGATAAGACAGAACCTGATAATGTATCAGAAAAGGACGATTCTTATTTAAAAAGCAGTTCTGCTCCATAATGGTATAAAAGACCCTCTTGCACATCCAGTTGACATAAAAGAAATCTTCGAAAATATGTCACTTATTCTAAATTCAATAAGCTACGTATACGTATACGTATAAGTGGCAAATATGTGGTGACCTAAAAGTCATACAGCTATTACTAGGGCTTCAGGGTGGATTTACGAAGTATTGCTATTTTCTTTGTCTTTGGGACAGTAGAGCAACACAGAGCCATTAACAAGTAAAAGAATGGCTTCCGAGAGATCAATATATTCCAGGTCAAGCTAACGTAAAGAATATACCGCCTGTTGATCCCAAAAAAGTACTATAACCTCCATTATACATTAAACTGGGATTGATTAAAAATTTCGTTAAGGCCTCAGGTAAAGACGAATTGTTTCGGAGTTTTCAGGAAACAAATAAGTGGAAAACTACGAAAAACTTGTACCAGAACTACTTGAAAGCTACTGCAAAATTGGTTGTCGCATGTCTCTTAAAATACATTTCTTGTACTCCCATTTAAATTTTTCCCAGAAAATTTGGGTGCGGTTAGTGACGACCAAGGAGAAAAGTTCCGCCAAGACATATTAACAATGGAGCATCGCTACCAAGGCAGATGGAATCCAGCAATGATGGGGATTATTGTTGCTTTCTTATGAGAGAAAGCGATCAGGAATATAAGCGAAAGTCAACATTTGCAAAAAAGTTATGTACAAAAAGGCTTACTATAAATGTATTTTCATGTGTATTTTTGTAAATTAATCCTGTTATCCTTAAAATATCTTTTTTTTTGTTTTGAACTTCTCTTCCATTCACAAATATTCCTCAACCAGGAAGCCTGTCTCCTTCCTACCCCTCTACATCCCTCTACTTTACCCATCATGATTAGCTGAAGAATTCTATATCGCTCCCCTCTGAATATATGTCCAAGATATGAGATTTTTCTACACTTCACAGTGTTTAACAGTAGACGAGTTGTGTCGGCCCTATTGAGTATCATTTCGTTGGTCTTAATTGTCCAGATCTCTGCCCCATATAGTAACACTGGCTAGACGTATGATCTTATCATTCTCTGTCGTAGTTTTAGGTTGAGGCTATCATTGCAGAAAAGTGGTTTCATTTTTTGAAAAGTTGCTTTAGCAGTCTCTATTCTACACCTTATCTCTTTATCTGGGTTTAGATTTTCGGTGATATAACATCCAAGATATTTAAAATGAGTCACCCTGTCTATACTTTTTCCTTCTATTTGTATTGAAGCGTTAAGATGAGGTTGTCTACTAAAGACCATAAATTTTGTCTTTTTGATATTTATGTTGAGCCCCATTTGTTGACCCTCAGTGTTAACACAGTTTAATAGATGTTGCAGGTCTTGTAGTTTGTCGCTTAGGATAACAGTGTCGTCAGCATATCGTATTGTATTTATATATTTTCCATTGAATTGTACTCCCATTCGTTGTCCTTGAGTAGCCCGTTTAAAGATTTTATCTGAATATATATTAAAAAGCAGTGGAGATAGTATGCAGCCCTGCCTGACGCCTCGCAGAATTTTACTTTCTTCTGTGAGTTTTCCATTTAGCTTTACTGTTGCTTTCTGCCGCCAATATAGATTTTTAATAATTCTTACGTCTCTGCTGTCTACCCCTACGTTACTTAAAATGTCTATGAGTTTTCTGTGCTATACTCTTTCGAAGGCCTTCTCGTAATCAACAAAACATACGAATACATCCTTGTGTTGGTCCCGGCATTTTTGCAGAAGTATATTTAGAGCGAATAAAGCCTCTCTAGTACCTAGGGCGTTTCTAAATCCGAATTGGGTTTCATCTAAATCTGCTTCGCATTTAGATCTTATCCTGCTGTGGATGATTCTGAGAAAGACCTTCAAAGTGTGGCTCATTAAACTTATTAGTCTGTACTCACTGCATCGTTTTGCTCGCTGTTTTTTTGGGATTGGGACGAATACAGACTTCAGCCAATCTTCCGGTATATCTCCAGTCGCGTAAACGGTATTAAACAGTTTGACCAAGATTCCTATATTTTCCTCATGGATCATTTGTAACAGCTCGGTTAGGACATTATCAGGCCCGGTGGCTTTCCTGGTTTTTGCAGATCTTATGGCAGATAGAATTTCACTGTTTTGAACTTATGTATCAATATTATATAAAAATGTTTGTATTATAGTTTAATCGCGACAGTCGTAAACAAAAGTATAGCCTTTAAGTAAATACCAAAAGTTAAAGATTCTCAGGCCTAAAGAACTTTGTTTTTGTACGAGACTGTACCCAACACACGTTTTACAGACACATTCTTTTGCAGTAATAACTTTAAATATAATAAATTTGGCAGCGCCGCAAATGTCTATATTGAAGGGTCTATAGAGTAAACGTGTGTATAGTAACGTTCATATAGTGTGTCTCAAACCTATACCGTTTTTTATGTTGCCATCTCAACACATTGAGAAAATAAATAAAAATACCGAGAAATATAGTTAATTAAAAGTTACATTCTGAAGGTGAATTGCGGCATAAAGGACGATTTGCTAAAGAACTGGTCCTTAACAACCGTAAAAAAGCACTTTTCGCAATGAGTGAAGCAAAAAAAGAAACTCCGAGTACCTAAAATAACCTATGCAGTGGTCAACGTATCGTCGAATTACAAGAGCTGGGAAAAAATTTAAAAGGGTGTTTATGTGAAAAAATTCTTTCTCTTGAAAATATAATTCACGAGAAACACATGGGCCTTCAATCAATTTTGAATTCTAATTGGGAATTTTGTAACATTGAAACAGTAGTACCTACCGGTAAAGTTCATTTCACAAAAAGTGAGGTTAAAGATTGAGATGTAAACACAAAAACAGTTCTAGTATTGATAATAATTTAATCTATACATTATAAAAAATTAAATTTTTTATTTTTGAATGGTTGAATTTTTTAATTCCTTAACCTTAATTACATTGATACTCACAAACTAACCTAACTAACTTAGTTTTGAATTATCGCGCGTCAAGTATGACGATAACAAGGTTGCCAAGTTGTGATCATTGTACCCCACTACGCGTCAGATATTTTCAAATTATTGTTATTTAAAAAATATGTATTTTCTAAACAAAACGGTCAAGCAATTCCGGGTTTTTTTTTTCTAAAAAATTCATAATTTTTGGATCTACGTTGCAATTGAAAAAAAAACTGAAAAAATAATACATATGATAATTAATAATTTATTATTCGCAATACTCTGACATCGTTTTTTGAGCGATTCTTCATACATTAACAGGTAATTTATAGCAACCGTCACATTAAAATTATAAAATTTTCAAATTTTTAGAAAAACTGTCAGTTGGATTACTAACATGATTTTACATGCCATCCACATTAAAATTGAAAAGGTATTTTTATCTTCAGCGCAGAAATTTAGTTGCTGTTGGTGTATCTATATACAAGTTGTGGTATATAGTACTTACAAACCTTATTCATGTTATAAAAAGTTAAACTACAAGCAGTGTCTCTCGCGCCGTCCAACTGTAAATGTAAAATTTGCGCGCCAAGAGTTTTATTTATATATAACCTAAATTGTAAAAAAACCGTTAATATTATTGTTTGAGCCGTATTTGAAAGCTTAACTGTGTAATATGTGTCAAAATCAATCTTGTTAATTAAATAATAATTTATTTAATTAATATAATCATAATAATTACTGAGATGCAGACCGGTGGAACTATAGCTGCAATGGATGCAGAACAAACATACAAATACTTCGGTATGAAACATGCTAAAAGAATTGATCATCGTACTGTCAAAACCGAATTGACAACCGAATTTGTTAGAAGGGTAAGGCGGGTATTACGAACTAGTTTAAATAGTAAAAATTTGTTTAAGGAGCTCAACACGTACACATCGTCTGCACTTACCTACTCTTTTGGAATTGTAAAATAGAGCAGGACGGACATTGAAAACCTGCAAAGAAAAATAAGGACACTCTTAAAAAGAGCACACAAACACCATCCCCGCAGTGCTATTGAACGTATAATGCTGCCAAGACATTAAGGAGGAAGAGGATTAGTGGATATTTCCACAGGTTAGCGGATTCTTCTACACTACATTGAGCAATATGCGAGACAGACGATTCAACCCAACTACAGATGAGAAAACAGGATATTACTTCTCACCAAGAGAAGATACAAGCCTGGCTACAGAAGCCACTTCGTGTACGGCATCTAAATGGGGTCAATCAGGACAATATCGACAACTTAACATCGAACTACTGGTTGATTTCAGGACAGATGTTTCTGGAAACGGAAGGCTTTTTGTTAGCTATCCAAGACCAGGTTATTCCGATGAAAAACTATCGGAAGTTCATCATCAGAGATCCCTCAATAGAAAACGACCAATGTAGATATGAATGTCGTACGTCAGAGACAATTCAGCACACACCTGGAGGATGCCAAGTATTTGCCGCAACGGAGTATAAGGAAAGATATGACTCAGCCGCCAAGATGCTCCACCAAGAGTTAGCAGATAAGTTAAATGTATTGCAGGTTCTAACAGACCAGACAGTTGCTCATAATAGACCAGATATTATTTTAAAAGATAAAATTTCTAGGCAAACTACACTAATTAATATTGCTATACCTAACAACAACAACCCAAGGCCAAAATACAACGAAAAGATCGCTAAATACGGAGATTTGGAGGTGGAAATTCTAAGATAATGGGCAATGAACAGCTTCCAAACGATTCCCATAATTTTATCAACAACTAGAATGAACCTCCTGCAGAACACCAAGGGGCGTGGCCTTAGTGACCATCTTTATAAGCCGATTCAGAAAGTTTCTGGGAAATACAGCAGACACCTAGGACCCGATAACATGGAAAGGGTCCCCACAGAGTTCCATACTTTTGGTATCTTTCAATATGATATGTATTGATATGAGTTAATATTCCCTGGAGGGAGTGCGAGCCGTTCGGCTTAAAAATCATAATAAATATTTTTCTACTTTACCTCAACTCTCAGAGAAAAACACTACTATTTTAGGATAGGCGTTTTTATGGAAACTTAAACATATGTGATAATTATGACAATGCGTGATGAATTTATTTTATCTGGTTTAGATTTTAAATAGTAAGATGAATTGATAATAAACCAGCAAATTTTCATTAAACAATTCCATGATTCAAAATAAAGGTGTATTTTAAAGCAGCCATTGAAAGCCAGAGCTCCCCGCGCGCAACCAACTCGTGCGCGCGGCCAAGCCTACCCTTAAATGGCTATAGCTAAGCAAAAAAAGGGCTTGGGTATGTTTAGCAAGTCCAAAATGCCTATAAACAAATTACTCAGTGTTTTTTAAATGAAACTTTGTTAAAAACAATAGAAACATCACTTTTACAGGCTCTACGTTTCAAATAAATGTAAGGTATAAATAAAAAGGCTTGAAGATCTCGCAGTTTGCAATTTTTTTAACAGTAATTTTGTAATTACTTTGGTTCTAAGTAATATTTCTTGGTAAATCTTGAGCGACATTATTTCTACTCAATACAGTTATCGACATGCATTAGTTTTATATTGATACCTATCATGGACAATTATTTACGGTGTTTTAAACAATTAAATTGTTAATAAGAAACTATATAACTACTTAACGAAAAAACAAGTTTCATATACGGTTTCAGTGGGAAAAATACTTACTCGATCTTGGAGACCTAACAGAGCCGCGAAAACTCCCCTGGCTGCCAGACTATACCGCCATTGAAATTTCACAATTAATAGGTAATTAATACCTGAAATGCTAGAAAATGTTCCTTTGATAACGATATATATTGTCAGCGTGAATGTTAAAGGGTTTTTCACTGAAAGCACACAAAACTGATCACATTTAACTTAGTACTCACTGTTTTTAAGACATATGTCATAACCCGATAAAGTGCAGTTTAAGTTTCCGATTGCAAGCTAACTTACGACCCGTCATATAACAACACCTAAGGTCTTGACCGCAGGTCACTCTTATTTTGCACTGGCTGCTTTGACACTGTCTAGCCGAGCCTGGAAGAACATGTTATATATTTCTGAGTATTGGTATAGGGGTAAGCCATGTACATAGAAGCAATAAAATAATTTTTAAATTAAATTAATTAATATTTCGAGCAAGTTACGACTTTTAGGTAATGATACCTTTTAAGGAAACTAATTTTCCTTAAAGATGAATTAGTATCAACTGACCTGTTAATTGGCGCTCTCAGATCACCGGATCCATTTGTTCTGGATTTCTTTTTATTGGGAATTTTACAAAATATGATTTATAAAATTCCACATCATTCGGTTCTCAATACAACAAATTTGGCTTTTCAGTTTTTGCAAAACAAACCTGTTATTATTTTAAATGTCTAAAGAAAAATTGCAGAAATATGCCAATTTTGTATCAGGAAAAATGGTAACCATTTTCAAGACTACTTAAAATAAAATATTTCATTTAGTGTTCCGTTTAGTTAATTTATCTATTTTTTTTTACAGAATAAGGTTAAACATTGCTTGGATTTTGGAAATTATAAAGTTTATTATATAATAAAAATTGTCTTCAACTCTTAAACTACATTACGAGGTGTGGCAATTAAATTCCGGGAATTTGTCAATAAAAAACAAGCAAATTAAGTTTCGGGCAAAATTTTAATAATAATAACATATATATTAATAATATGAACGTACAATGCTTCCAAGACACCAAGGAGGAAGAGGATTGGTGGATATTGGTAAGCAGCTCGACCAACAAATAATAATCTTACGTTCATATTTCCACAGGTTAGCGGACTCTTCCACACTACATTGAGCAATATGCGAGGCAGACGATTCAACGCCGCTACAGTTGAGGGAACGGGATATTACTTCTCACTACCAAACAGACCAAGAGAAGTTACAAACCTGGCTACGGAAGCCACTTCATGGACGGCATCGAAATGAGGTCAATCAGGACAATGTCGACAACTCAGCGTCGAACTACTGGTTGATTTCAGGACAGATGTTTCCGGAAACGGAGGGCTTCCCGTTAGCTATCCAAGACCAGGTTATTCCGACGAAGAACTATCGGAAGTTCATCATTAGAGATCCCTCAATAGAAAATGACCAATGCAGATATGCCTGTCGAACATCGGAGACAATTCAGCACATAACTGGAGGATGCCAAGCGTTTGCCGCAACCGAGTATAAGGAAAGACACGACTCAGCCGCTAAGATACTCCATCAAGAGTTAGCAGAAAAGTTGAACCTATTACAGGTAGAAAAAGTGCCTTATTACAGGTACAATCCGGAGCTCATTCTTGAGAACAACCAGTTCAAGCTATATTGAGACCGAACGGTTCTGACGGATCAGACAGTAGCTCATAATAGACCAGACATTATACTAATTGATAAGATTTCTAGGCGAACTACACTAATCGACATTGCTGTACCTAACAACAACAACCTAAGGCCAAAGTACAGCGAGAAGATCGCCAAATACAGAGATCTGGAGATCCAAATCCGAACAATGGGCAATGAACAGCGTCCAAACGATTCCCATAATACTGTCAACGACTGGAGTGATACCAAAGAACCTCCTGCAGAACATCAAGGGACTGGGCCTTAGTGAGCATCTGTATAAGCCGATGCAGAAAGCAGTTCTCCTAGCAACCGCGTGAACCGTTCGAAAGTTCGTAGGAAATACAGCAGACAACGTCACCTAGGACCCGATAACATGGAAAGGGTTCCCACAGAGCTTCATACTTTTGGTGTCTTTGTATGCCTGGTATGAGTGAATAATCCCTGGAGGGACTGCGAAGCCGTTTGGCTTGTAAATCATAATAACATATTAACGGATCAAAATCTATTTCAAAAATAAAAAATACAAACACTATTTAAAACAGAGTCAGAATTAAGAAACTTACAAATCTAAACATGCATTAAAGTGCTTCAAAAGATAAGTATTGACAAAGCTAGTTTTTCAAGAATTGTAAAATTTTTAATTTAAAGACATTAACTGGCAAATGAAAAATATCAATCTCGGTAGAAACTGAATTCATTTCCCTACACATTCGAGAAATAGGACTGTGAATGCCATAATTCGTTCGGTGACATATCACCTCAAACAAATTGTTCGCTCTAAAAGCTCTTTGAGGAACCGTTAATCCAATAGTATTGAGTAGAACGAGGTCAAGATATATACGTCTCACACACAATGGTAGCAACCTCAAAGCATCGGCAGTATCATCATATACCGACCGCTCCTGCTCCATTCCCTGTTTAAAGGCAATGAAACTTAAAAACTTTCTTTGTACTCTTTCTAATTTTTCTTTGTATGTAAAATAATGAGGTGACCAAACTTGGGAAGCATATTCTAAGATTGATCGAACTACAGAGCAGTATATCACTCTAAAACACCCTACACTATTAAAATCTGTAAGCATTCTCTTCACAAACCCGAGCAGCTTCAAACCCCTGTTCATAATATTATCAATATGTGTGTCGAAGCAAAGGGCCCGATCAAATGTAACACCCAGATCCTTCACACATTCAACGCGATTGATCATATTATTATCAAAAAAGTAATCAGAAGTTATCCAATTCCTTTTACGATAAAAACTTATAATGGAGCATTTATTAACATTGAGGTGCATAAAATTTAACTTACACCATTCAGAGAATCGAGCTAGATCCTGCTGAATGCCCTCACAATCGTTGCTACTCCCGACAACCCGAAATATCTTTAAATTATCTGCATAAAGAAGATATCTACTGAAAGTTATGATGTATTATCGACCTTCACAATAGTCTCCCTTTAACTCTACACAACGATCCCGACGTTGCTCCCACGATTGGAAGCACCCTTGATAATCCTCCGAAGTTAACCCGTTCAACACCACGGTTACAGCTTCTTTGACATCTTGTACGCCACCATGATGAGTTCCCTTGACATGCGAATTCATCTTGGGAAATAAAAAAAATTCGTAGGGGGTAATATCGGAGGTATAGGGTGGGTACGGCAATGTTGGAATGCCTTTTTTCGCCAAAAACCGGAGGCGGCGCGTTGTTGTGGTGTAAGATCCACCCGTTCTCGGCGAGTTTGAGTTAAACATCGAAAACGCATACCTGCAGCCACTCCAGGATGCCAACATAGAACTGTCCAGTCACTGTCTGGCCGACAGGGACATATTCACGATGAATGATGCCGCGGATATCGGAAAAAACGATCAACATTGCCTTTAGTCGCAACTTGGACATCGTCGCTTTCGTTGGCCTCACCCCACACTTCTCCACCCACTGCTGACATTGTTTATGGGTCTCGGGGTCATACCTCATCTCCAGTGACTACCCGACTCATACAGTCTCTGCCGTCACTCCGAATGCGGGACAACAAATCCTCACAGATCGATTTTCTCTTTTATTTCTGTTCATATTTCAATTTAGCCCTGTTTCTTAAACATAGAAAATTTTGTTTATTGCATAATCAAGAATTAACGCAAGTTCACAAAAATCGCGAGTCTCTATCTCACCCTCTACTTTGTTTTTACCTATCTAGACTAACGGATAGTATCTCCGGTCTTGCCTTAGTATCATCAATATTACTTGGCTGCATTTTGTTCCTAACTATCTGTCCGCCTTATTTTCTGAACCTATCAACTCAGACGATTGTTTATAATTTTCTGAAGATATTAATTTTAATAATACATAACATCACTCTTAAAAATAACTAATAAAACAAAAAACCTCTTGAAAAACACAATTCACGTTCATTTAATGTAAAATCCCTTAATGTCGAAAATATGTTGTAGCGAATATGCAAGTCATTTTACTGATGATTCTAACAATGCCTTGTGACTTTTGCCTAATTGGATTTGAGCTCTGTTGCAAAGTCTGTGCGAAATGAATTAATCGACATCGTAAAGAGGGATAAAATGGTAGAATTAAGGGCTGGAACACCACAATATCCATAAATAATCATTTGTTTAGATCAATCATCGCGCCACAATCTTTCCTTCCTTTACCTCTAATCTGAAGAATTATTCTTTTAGCTTTGCAATAATAGGAAGATGTGTCATCTAAAGATCAACAGCGGCATACTAAATCTAGCCTGCCTCCATAGGTATTATTATTAACTACATATCCCTACAAATCTTTACACAAGTCGACCATTTATCCCTACAGCTCATGCAACTCGGTAAAGCTGTCTTGACACAGTGCCATAGCCCTACTTAGTTTCTTCTACAAACATTTTTACAAATTATTTTAACTTTTCGAATTCTTCATACTAATAATTTAGACATCTACAACAGAGCAACAGCTTGAAGCGGGCAGATTTTCTATAACCGGCAACATCGGATTGAGTGCCATTTATTATTAAGCTGCAGTGAAAAAAGAAAAAGCAAAGGCATTTATATATGAGTGACAAAGATAGGACAATGTAATAATACTTTTTTATGGAGGCACTAAATGACGGGAATGCTATTGAATAAATCGAATAAAAAACACACTTGTTACCGGATGCGAAAATACACCTTTTTATTTCGGCGTTCGTCTTTGTTTTGTTACTCAGATATTGACATCATATTTATTTTTCAACGTCGGTGTGTTGTAGCTTTGTTACTAAACGTCGTTTTATATGCCACTATGACTATAAACAAAGTTAGTTTTTTAAAGGACTGTTTTCTTTTATATATATATATATATATATATATATATATATATATATATATATATATATATATATATATATATGTTATTTGTAGGTAACTAAACTTGATCGAAAAAAGAATCAGATCATCCTGTGAGATATGAAAGAGTCACATAAATAATAAATTAAACGTAGTTAAATTCTTCATACCGTGACTATTGGTAAGGCAATTGTTATTTTACATGTTTTATAATGATGTTTGTTTTTTGAAGGTCATAGACAATGATGTTTCTTGCGAAGTAGTAGATATCTGTTGGACTTCCATTGTCTTTATTTTTGTTGAATATCACAACGTTTCGACTAGTAGTTATCTCTAGCCGTTTTCAAGTGAAACTGTTGTGTATGATTTCTTGTTTTGTTCTCACTTTGTCACAAGTGGCGTCATTTTTTCTTAGGATGGGGGCGTAGTCTTCTTCTAATGTATATTCTTTAGTTTCTTCGAACCGTTGGCGAATGTCCTCTAGTAGTGTTGTTTTTTTGAAACGATGATAGTTTATCTGTGAACGTATTAATGCCTTACTAGCATTTTCTAATATCCTGTTTGCCCGTTGTCCTGGAACTGGAGATTTTATACGAAAACCATCTTGTATTATTCCCTGATCTCGTGCTTGTCGTAGAAACTGGATGTGCGTCCGCTCTTTTGTAAGCTTAATCTTGGATTTCTCGTAGCCTCGAAATTTGTCTCTTATACCGGGTCCATACCGGGCTTCTAGTGTTTGTTTGAAGGTCATAGACAATGATGTTTCTTGCGAAGTAGTAGATATCTGTTGGAATTCCATTGTCTTTATTTTTGTTGAATATCACTGTTTCACTTGAAAACGGCTAGAGATAACTACTAGCCGAAACGTCGTGATATTCAACCAAAATAAAGCCAATGGAAGTCCAACAGATATCTACTACTTCGCAAGTTTTATAATGATGTTATATTTGGTCCTACGTATTGACATTACCTGTCTAAATACTCACGAGCCAATATAAACTATAATATGCTACCTTTCATTACGTAAAATTTTTCCAATTAAAATTTTCACGTTTATTCAAATACTTACCGTTGATAAGAGCAATCAGTGGTGAAGCTCTAATACCCACAATTATCCAGGATTTCGAATTAACATATGCAAATGCCATTAAACCGACAGATTAACTGTCAGAGGTTTGTCAAGAATTGATCCCGTGTCACTGTTTAAACCCGAGAGAGAGAGCGATTGCAGCTTCGCGATAAACACCATTGCCATTTACTTTGGATTTGTATTAATTGCCTAAGATCTGTGCCGAGTTTAACCAACTCTTTAGTACAGAAATATAATCATATAAATAAAAATTGACATCCTTATTAATTTTAGATTTTAAACTAAAAGGTTGGTTTCACGATCTTTAAGAATAAAAATGTTAATTTAAAATTTAATGTATTTTATTTAGGAATGATTATTCTTTTAAGAAAAAAATTATTATTATTTTTGTAAGCTTTTTCACCTATAAATACCAAATATTGCCAATCATTTTTAACGTGCTTTGGAAGTACTTAGTGTATAAGGTGATTTCCGATGATTTTAATTACTGGGGAAGTTGTATTAGATGGAAAACATGGCAACATAAGAGGTTAGTTCAGAGCAATGGCATTTTCCAAATGAAAGATTTTTTGAAAATGATTATACAGAAAATAATTATTTAAACTTCGCATGGATAAGTGACGCGGATTCCTAAAATATGTAAAATTGTATCGTCAGTTTTCTTTGGTTATATTTCCTAAACAAATTCATGAAATTGTCTTAAAAATAATGCATGGACCGTAACAGTAAGTAGAATCCACTTGTTTTAAAAGTGCTTTAAAGAAGCAGAGGCGGATCCAGCCAGCAAGTTATCGACGGGGGGGACGAACACCAGCAACATTTCCATTTGTAGTGTAAAAGGCAGGGTCGGGTTCATTTTTCTGAATTTGAAGCTCTAGGAGAGGGGGGAGGACGATCACAAGAAGAAACAAGTTACCGACAGGGGGGAGAATGCGAAAAGTATAGACATTCCTAGTATAAGAGGCAAAATCAGGTCTATTTTCCTGAACTCAGAGCTCTTGGGGGAGGGCTATCGCAAGAAAAACAAGTTATCAACGGGGGGGAGGGGGGGGGGTGCTAGCAGCATACACATTCCTAATATAAAAGGCAGAATCGGTTCTGTTTTCCTGATCTCAAAGCTCTTGGGAAGGGGAGGGGCGATCGCAAGCATATACATTCCTACACTCTATTCAAGAACTAGAGAAAGTAATAAAACTGTTACTAACTATATTCAATTATATTTAAATATTATAAGCTTTTATAAATTTACTGCAACAATAAAATTTCTGATAGATTTATTTCTGTCAGTGAGCAAAGTACACCTTACAATTTGTCCTTAGTGATTTATCTTGTTTGTGCTAGTTTTTATATATTATTTGAGATTAGTGAGATACAGTTATGAGAAGCAAATTCTAACCGTCGACAAAATTCTAACTAAAATCAATGAAGTTCGGGGTTTACCTGAAATTAAAAGAACTGAGCTCTAGAAATTGCTCAGAGAACTTAATTTTTGCTGGGAAAAACCAGATAGGAAATCTGTTTTTAGAGATCGTCCAGAAAATGTCCGTTAGAGAAGGAAGTATCTCCCTCAAGTAAAAGGTAGAATTACTAGAAATAACACAACTTACAAAATTAGTAATTTAACTGAACATTTGAAAGATTTTTTTGAATAAAGTTACTGCAGAAAATTGGGAAAAATCTATATAATAAAAGAATAAAAGAAACTGTGGAAAGTCGATCTCATGATCGGTGAGATAGTTGAACCAATTATAATTAATTTGAGGAAAGATAACTTCACTGACTTTGATTACGAATTAGATACGTAAGTTTACTAGCGTAAACACAATTTATTACTTAAATTTTCTGTAACATATAAAAATTATTTACATTTGAATCCCTTTTTAGTGTTCAATTGTAATCCTACAGATGGTTTAAAAAATAAATAAACTGAAACGTTAAATGTCCTAAAAATGTTTTTAATTAATAATAAAATGACCGATAGCCCCAAAAAATTTTTTAATATTATATGGACGAATTTATTATTTTATATATGTTTAACTTCTTGTATTTTGGACAATGGGTATTTTGTAAGTATTTAAATTATAACTTAGAATTTTTTGAAAGAAAAAGGCTACGTTTTAGTCTGGATGTGTCTAAAACGGTTTCTATGCCAAAATTAAAAATAATAAAAATACAGTTGTGATTTGTGTTAAATATGTCAAAATTATCTATATTTTCTAATGTATGTGAATTATTAAGAAACCATTAGAAATAATATAATATAAAAACTTTTTGTGTTTATTACCGAAATAATATTCTATGCCATAAATACTTAGTGATAAAATAAGCCTCCTTCTGGCGCCTATGACAAGGATTAAAATCCTCCACACATCCAAATATCTATTGTTACCCAACCCAAATAGGCCATTATTATAGACCGGTATTTTTGATTATAAAATTTCTGACCCATTCCTATGAAAAATATATGTGTCTAACAGATTTTGCCAAAGACACCGAACTAAAGAACACAGGTAGTTTGCAAAGAAAAAAAAAGGGTAAAAAATGATTACTGTTACTCTGTCTAGTTCGTGAATATACTATAGTATAAGAGGCAAAATCGGGTCTATTTTTCTAAACTCAAAGCTCTTGGGGGGGGGGGGGGGGGCGATCGCCCCCACCGCCCCCCCCCCTTGGATCCGCGCCTGTAAAGAAGTCGCTTTAAATCCAAGCCTGTTAAGGTTCCACGTTCATTCCAACCTCACAAAACTCGGCAGTTAGAATTTGACAGAACACATATTCAATATTCGTCAATTTTATCATATCTTAAAATAAAAATACTAAAGAAAGGAGAAAAATTGAGTAGTGCCATAGCACAATGGTAAAAACTTATTATTGTTTACTTAAATGATTTAAGTTATCAAAATTTATTTTTGAAAAAATAAATTATAAATATTTCAAAATTTTATCCATGAGCGTATATAATAAATATTATTTAATAACTGTGAGGCCACGATGATACACCAATTTTACTAGGTTATTGTCACCCAAAGATAAAATTTACCTGTTCTTACCTGAATTAACTTTTTACTAAAAAGTAATAAATAAAAGGGTATTAGTCCTTTTATTTATTATTAAATAGGATAATGTAAAAAATTCTGACTATCTCTTAAAAAGATTATGTATACCAAATTGATTATTATTTGTAGACTCTATTAATTTTTTATTTTATTTTCAGATTCAAGAATTACCTACCGTGCAAGATGGTATCTGTGCGAAGCAATAATACGAACTCTCCCTTTGTCTGAAAAACCGAGTCTAAATATTGCTCATGGTGTTAAGCACTTTTTCCCTGTAACTATATACGGGTATGACACATAGTCTCAATATGCAGGTGTTTCTTATGAAATGGCAGGTACCCTTTAAAAGACGAAGGGTTTGTCTGCTTTTTATTTCTAAAACTGGTTAGCGTAAGGTAGTTTTGTGTTTACCCTTTTTTTGTTTGTTCCTTATTTGTTTCGTACTTATACTAATTGTCACTAAGTTTTTTTGCTAAAACAACCACACTTTACTGGTTAATTTATTCCAAAATGCTTGTTTTATTTTATTTTAAGCTTTAATTATTACAATTTTAATTATAATATACAATTTTTTAAAAATAGCCTGAAAAATAAAATACTTGTTTCATTTTAAACCTTAATATTCTTGTGAAATAAAGGTTACTATGGACACAATAAAAAATTTAAATAGTAGTGACATTTATTCACTACAAATATTGATGTATTGGTACACACAAAAAAAATAATTCCTCTTGGAGGAGAGGAGAGGGGAGAAGAGGGGAACAATCTGGCTAATATTTTTACTTTTCATTAACGATATTACGGTTGGAGTCTCGAGCAGTGTTTTGCTCTTCGCAGATGATATAAAGCTATTTCGGATGATTCGTATTGTAAAAGACGCCCTAGAGCTGCAAGGGGATGATATTGATATTGTTCGGAATTATTGTAACGCGAATAATTTGCCCTTGAATGTTGATAAGTGCCCCGTAATGACTTTCACCAATAAAACCAACTCTTTATATTTTGAATTTACTCTAAACAGTCAAATACTTCAACGAAATTATTCTTTTAAGGACCTCGGAGTCACTTTTGACCCAAAACTTTCATTCACGAAACATTTTTTTTTGATTTGTGGTAGTGCGGTCAAAATGTTGGGGTTCATATTGCGCAATTCTAATGATTTTAACAATTTGCAGACCTTAAAAACTTTGTATGTTAGTAATGTTCGGTCGAAGCTGGAATACGGTGCGGTCATATGGCATGCTATTTATGATAAATACATTAGTCAATTAGAGGGAGTGCAAAGAAAATTTTGAAAATATCTATCATTTAAGAGTGACGGAGTATTCCCTCAAAAGGGTATAGATGAAGAGCAATTACTGAGGCAATTTAACGTTCCATCTTTAATAAATTGCAGATATTACATGTTAGCCCAGTTTCTGAGCAAGCTATCCAGATCTTATATCGACTGCTCTGATTTATTATATCAAGTTAACTTTCATGTACCCCCAAGACCTGTCAGATCCTGTCCCATTTTTTCATTACCTAGCCCTGAAACAAATTTTCTTATAAAAACGCCTCTATTTCAAGCCATGAGTATCTTCAACCAACCCCCTAAGAGATTAACACAGGCTTTAAAGTTAAAGTTTCTAATAAAAATGTAAAATGTTTTCTTCTTGTGAATTGTTGTATGAATATCACTAATTTTATTTTTTCTTATAATTTTGTTTAATATCTTATTTAAAGTTGTATGACATATTGTCTTATAAATGGATGTTATCTGTTAGACAATAAAGATTATACATGATTTACAAGCCAAACGGCTTCGCACTCCCTCCAGGGATTATTCACTCATACCAGGCATACAAAGACACCAAAAGTATGAAGCTCTGTGGGAATCCTTTCCATGTTATCGGGTCCTAGGTGACCTTGTCTGCTGTATTTCCTACAAACTTTCAGACGGTTCGCGCGGTTGCTAGGAGAATTGCTTTCTGCATCGGCTTATACAGATGCTCACTGAGGCTCAGTCCCTTGATATTCTGCAGGAGGTTCTTTGGTATCACTCCAGTTGTTGACAGTATTATGGAAATCGTTTGGACGCTGTTCATTGCCCATTGTCTTCGCATTTGGACCTCCACATCTCTGTATTTGGCGATCTTCTCGTTGTATTGTGACCTTAGGTTGTTGTTGTTAGGTACAGCAATGTCGATTAGTGTAGTTCGCCTAGACATTTTATCTGTTAGTATAATGTCTGGTCTATTATGAGCTACTGTTTGATCCGTCAGAACCGTTCGGTCCCAATATAACCTGAACTGGTTGTTCTCAACAATAGGCTCCGGATTGTACTTGTAATAAGGCACTTTTGCTACCTGTAATAGTTTTAACTTTTCTGTTAACTCTTGGTGGAGTATCTTAGCGGCTGAGTCGTGTCTTTCCTTATACTCGGTTGCGGCAAACGCTTGGCATCCTCCAGTTATGTGCTGAATTGTCTCCGATGTTCGACAGCCATATCTGCATTGGTCATTTTCTATTGAGGGATCTCTAATGATGAACTTCCGATAGTTCTTCGTCGGAATAACCTGGTCTTGGATAGCTAACAAGAAGCCCTCCGTTTCCGGAAACATCTGTCCTGAAATCAACCAGTAGTTCGACGCTGAGTTGTCGACATTATCCTGATTGACCTCACTCGGATGCCGTCCAACAAGTAGCTTCCGTAGCCAGGTTTGTAACTTCTCTTGGTCTGTTTGGTGGTGAGAAGTAATATCTTGTTCCCTCAACTGTAGCGGCGTTGAATCGTCTGCCTCGCATATTGCTCGATGTAGTGTAGAAGAGTCCGCTAACCTGTGGAAATATGAACGTAAGTTTATTATTTGTTGGTCGAGCTGCTTACCAATATCCACCAATCCTCTTCCTCCTTGGTGTCTTGGAAGCATTGTACGTTCAATAGCACTCAGAGGGTGATGTTTTTGTGCTTTTGTTAGGAGTGTCCTTATTTTCTTTGCAGGTTTTGGACGTCCGTCCTGCTCCACTTTACAATTCCAAAAGAGTAGCTCAGCGCAGAGCAAGCATACGTGTTGAGCGCCTTAAACATATTTCTACTATTTAAACTAGTTCGTAATACCCGCCTTACCCTCCTGACAAATTCGGCTGCCAATTCTTTAGACAAGATGAAGATGAAGATTATTATTATTATTATTATCAGTTAAAAAATATAATATCCGCAAAAAAATATATTTATATTTTTTTTGTTTTTAATTATTTTTCTTCTTACTAGTTCCATTAAAACTATACTCAATTCAAGAATTAAATTTGCTGTTTCTTAATTTACACAAAACAAATCATTTCTAAGGGCATACTGATGTCTGCCATTGGTCGCCAGTATCTATAGAATGTTACGATTTATCTTTATAAAATTTCTCACCAAAGTTACTGAAAAGCGTCCTTGAAGACGTTTACTTATACCTGAAAAATAAAGACATATAAATGTAAAAATGCAGCGTCATGTAAAACTATTGTTCAGGGCCAGGGCAAAATTATGACCTAATTCATCACCTTCTATTTTGGTGAGGTGTCAACTCTTTCCCATAACCCCTTTCATCCTCTGAAATCAATCTTGATTAGGGATGATGATAAAATAAATAAGATAAGGAGGGACAATTGCTTCCCATTAGGATTATTTTTTAGGAAAATTAATTAAATACTTTAAAGTTTTTAGATTTTGTATTGATTATTAACAATGCCTATGTTACAGAAACTCCCGGTTCAAGCATCCAAGAAAGTTCTGGTTTAAAAGTCAATTTTTGTTTGTTTAATACAACTTCAGTAACTATTTTTTTAAGAAAAACTTTTTCATGTAAGTAATAATAAGGTAATAAGAAGAGAAAACCTGCTCATCAACATACTTTATTGCTCAAACTGCGTGCGTTCGTGCTTTTCTGTTGGAACAATCATAGTGGACCTGTTCTCTTACAGGCTGTTGAAGCTAAGAACGACGAAACGCCGACAAGAAAGTACGTTTGTGCACGTCGGGAGCAAATTATATTTTTCAAAACCCCGCACTTTTCAGCATGCGCACAGTCGACTTCCTGTTATTGATCGCTTATCTGACACTGGTAATTGCAGACGAACAGTACTGATTTGACGCCATTTTTGGTATTAGTCAGTGTGTATTCGATTTTACAGATTTCTGTTTTTATTCACCGTCGCGCCACCACATGGCGGTTTTCACAAATTTTTTCAATCTGTGTGGTTCTTGTGTTTTCGAGTGAACGAACCATCGAGATGTCGCCTTTGTCGTCCTATTTGCTGTTTTTAATCTTAAATTCAGCTTTATAGGATACAGAGGCGAGATGATGATTTGCACCGACTGCGGTGGCTCGACGAGTCCCATATTAGGACGAAACAGCGCTGTCGCCATCTGTCGGACCCGGAGTATTTCCATACTTTGGAATGCTCCGCACTTTTTAACACGAGAATAGTACAGATTGACACATTTCACGTCCGCTAAGCCAAGATTTTATTTTATTTCTGTGTTTATATATATATATATATATATATATATATATATATATATATATATATATATATATATATATATATATTATTAATTATAAACATCTAATCATAAAATAAACAATACAATAACATAAGGAAGTTCAGCTACTATAACTATTTTGGCATGTATGGTACTCTACAAAGTCTATGCTTACATTTTGTCAAAACTAGGGGAAATAAATTTGCGAAATTCGCTCGTGTCCATGATCAACTGAAAATTTTGTAATGCGCATGCCCAGTAGTGCGGGATTACGTGTCACATTATAAATTTGCAGGACAAATAAATATTTTGTCTATGGAACAATCACACTAATCACTAGGCAAATTTTATTTTCTTGTGCTTAAGGATAGTAAAATTTAAAAAATCAATACATGTTTTAAGGGCCTTTTAAACCATCCGTTATTCAGGCATCTTACCTGATTTAGAAACTTAATTCAGTGTGGTGTAATAGTATTTAGGGCAATGAGGATCTTTATTAAGTCGTCGGGCGATGCAGATCTTCCTTACTAACTTAGGAAATGATTTAATGTAGTGTAACAGCATTTAGGATACTCAGTCGAGGTGCGGCGAGCGACGCAGACTAACTCAGTGGGCTGACGCCGCGCAAAAGTGGCAAGTAATGGAAAGGAAGTTGTATTAATATTATTAGTATTAATAAAGATATGCCATACTTATGGAATAAAAATTTTCACATAAACGTGAACTACGATGTTTATATGGTGTTGTTCGCTCAGCGCTCAATTTCTTTTTTTTTTCTTTTCATACAACCAGCCATTACGGTTAAAACAAGGTTTTTTCCACGTCCTTAAAAAGCTCTCTGCCATTGTAAAGATCGCAGTTGTAGCCTGTTCGATAATTATTGAACCTCTAATTTAGGATTCTGATTCAGGATAGTATAGTTGCGCACTCTAAATTTATCCCAATTCTATGTTCTACTTAGAAATCCTGAATATCGTATAGTTGAATAGCTCTTTGATTTTTAATTTTAAGTTTAATGGGTTATTTACTTTATTATCGCCGTCGAACCTATGAAGCGGAAATATTAAATTCTCTTTATCCGTTACTTAATTAGATTTCACGTTTATGTACGTGAAGAATCAACAAATTGTAAACTCGTTGAAACTTGTTGATACCAAAACTAAACACATCGTAATTCTAACACTTGAAATTCGACTCGTGTCTCGCCAATATCTACGTGACACGTTTAAAGGGGCATCTAGCTTAGCCGTAACGATGTTTAAAGAACATTATATTTTAAAAAGATTAACTTTATTTCTTTAATAATTTTATGCCCAAAATGACACATTTTTTTTCTTGGTATTTAAAAAATACACGCTTTCCATGAGAACTTCCGTATGTAATTACTTTATTTATAAAACATTTAAATTCCTTTATAAATATGAATTAACCAATCTAATCTTTGCAATAAATTAAATATTTGTTTTTTAACTGGATAAGTTTAATTACCTTTTCGGATATATTTTGAAAATTGTTATTAAACGATATATGTAATAAATTAAATCTATTGGAATACAAATATGTTTTTATTTTATGCAGTGTTCGCGGAAAAGTCTGTACTAGAGGAAAATTTTTTATTTCTTTAATTTTTAAAAAATTATTTTTTAGTTTGTTTGTGCTTAATTGGAAAACAAAAATAAACTAAAATATTTCTCCTATCTAAGTTTCTTCAATCCGCAAATGATATTTAAAAATTTCAAACTCCTGAAAATGTCATTATTTGTTCAAATATAAATACATGTTATTAGGACAAGTCATTTGTATTTATTTGTATTCAAAATCCAAACTTGGATAAAAAAATTTAAACTTTTATTTTTTTTTCATATTTTCTTAATAAAAAAAATACTATATATTTTTCAGTGTATATTTGTCTCGAATTTCAGATTAAAAAAAAGAGAATATTTAATTCTCTTTTTTATAATAAGATACATTTTTCAAAATAAAAGATTTAAGAAAACTGAACGACATGTTTATACTATTTTCATGATTGTTGCTGTGCAAGTGGGGATCATTTCCGACATAATTTGCTACGTAGAATCCAAATCTGAAGTCAGAATTACCCCACCACGTCAGGATTTTGAGACATTTGAGGTTATGTACTCGAAAAATGTTTTTTTGGCCACTTTTGAGGTTACGCATAGGATGCACAACATTTTTTTGGTCTATTTTTCCAGTTGTGTCATTTAATACAACTTTTGCCCTTCAAAATAAGCTCTTGAACGGTTTCCAAAGTTACGGTCATTTTAAATACAGGTTAGTAGGTTTTTAGAGAACAATATTGTTTTTGGCAAATTTCGATCCGCCATTTTGAATTCTCCCCTCTTAAACATACAAATTTCTATTTTCTGACATAATATTCTTAATCAACTACTCCGCAAACTCCCAAGTGAAATTTTTTAGATCATTTCTTGTAAATTTTGATGCGCCACTTTGAATCCGCCATCTTGGAAATAAAAATTTCGCCTAAAAGGATTAATGTGAATGCGCATGACGTTGTTCAGATATATTTCATAACCCAAAATGGCCTTAAATTCGCAAGAAATAATCGTAGATGACAGCTTAATAGCTTATTTTGAAGAGTAAGGGTAGTATTAAATGATGCATTAGAAAAAAAGACAAAAAAAATTTTGTGCATCTTGTACATATATAATTTCAAAAGTAACCAAAAAAACATTTAGAGAACATAACCTCAAATATCACAATATCCTTTTTTTATTGCAATTATCACTTTGCACTTTTTTGAATATCTACGAAATGCACCAAAACGCTTTTAATAGACAAAAAGAAAGGGGACACAAATCAAAAGATATGTGAGCCTAAACAAAACAGTTATTAGGCCGGCAAATTATATTCTCAATATTGTCAAATTTACTATGTTAAAATGTAAACATGATCCAGTACTTTTCGGCATGCGCACTACAGAAGTTCAGCTGACTATCGACAGGACCAAAATTCGAAAATTTACTTCACCTTGTTTTGGCACACCGTAATCATACACTTTGTGGAACTCATTAGAGTAAATTAATCTCACAAGGCTCTCTCTCTCTCTCTCTCTCTCTCTCTTTGTCAACCTCTGTCCATCCACTCCTGGATGTAGGTCTCCCTCAATTGTTTCCATCTTTCTCTATTCTTCGCCAATCTCACCCACTGTTTGCCCGCCACTGTCCTTATGTCGTCTACTCATCTGTTTTGAGGTCTTCTCGTGCTTCTTGTTGTCTCCCTCGGTCTCCATTTCAGGATTCTTCGTGTCCATCTGTTGTCCTCATATCGGGCTATATGACCAGCCCATCGCCACTTCATCTTTACAACCTCCTTCACGATGTCTTTGACTTTCGTTCTGCGTCTTATCTCGGTGTTTCTAATCCTGTCTCTTAATGATATCCCAAGCTTGTTTCTTTCCATCGCTTTTTGGACTGTTTCTAATTTTTTAGCGGACTTTTTGGTGAGGGACATGGTCTCTTATCCATACGTACACACCGGTAATATGCATGTGTCGTATACTTTTCTTTTTAGATTTATGTGAATTGAATTATTTTTCAGGATGTATGCAAGTTTACCAAAAGCGGCCCATGTCAGCTGTGTTCTTCTTTTTATTTCAGCATCCTGGTTTGATTGAACAGTTTTGGCGAGATAGTGTCCCCTTGTTTCAATCCCCTTTGTAGTTCTATGGGGTTCGTTTTCGTCTTGTCGTCTATTTTTATTTGAATGGTTGCATTTTCGTATATGTTCTTTATGATGTTTATATATCTTGAATCGATTCTTGCGTTTTCTAAGGATTGTAATAGTGCCCATATTTCGACGGAGTCGAATGCCTTCTGGAAATCTACAAAAGCCATATGGAGCGGTACATTATATTCGGTGCACTTCTCAATTAGTATTCTTATGGTGTGTAGGTGATCAGTGGTGCTAAAGTGTTTTCTGAATCCAGCTTGTTCGACAGGTTGGTAAAAATCAAGTTTGTTTGTTATGCGGTTGGTTATGATTTTGGTTAACAACTTGTAGGTGTGTGATAGTAGGGATATTGGTCGGTAGTTTTCAATATTTGCATTGTCGCCGTTTTTGAAATTAAAATCTCACAAGGCAACAACCACAAAATAAAAAAATGTTATCAAATCAATACTGGAACAGAAAATCTGCTGTCAGCATACTAATAAATAAGTACGGGTTTTTCAAGTATATGGGTGGCGCCCGATGTACACAAACCCACTTTTTCGTTAGTATTTCGCAGTTTTTGAATTTAACATCCTAAAAGGATCGGAATTTATTATGGAGGGCAGTGTATGTGAACAACATCTCAAAGGTAAGGAAAAACACCAATCCACTTAAAATTAATTTATCTACTGCGGCGTTTAGTAATAGTACAATTTTTAAATTAATTGCAATAAAACCGTTGACACAATAGTAAAATAACTCTTTCGTTAAGCAAACCATTTTGATTTATTTATGTTTTTAATATCCATAAAAGCAATTTAGCCGAAAAATAATCATTTGGCACATATCAAGTAAAATAAACAAATAAGAACCATAAAAATAAACACCAGCCGTTTAATTTGTGACCCTTTCATGACCTCTGGTGCTAAATTGCAAATGTAAACAAAAAACATATATGACAGATCATTAGATGGTATCATTTTTCGACCAAATGTTTATTTTCTTTATTATCTATTTTCATATTTTATTCAGAGCACGTGTCAAGTGCCAAGACAGAGGATTTGACAGTAACCAGATTACTAATATTTTTACTTGAGGGGCAAACATATTGCCGATTGATATTTTAAGCCTTGATATCTTACAACATGTGTTACAGACATTACCATAATCTTAATGGTTTAAAATTAGTGTGTCGTCAGCTTTACTTTCTTACATTATCATAACGGTAGTAACTTAAAAAATAAAACGATCATAACGTCTTATCTTTTGACATGCAGACTTAGCACTAAATGGTGTAATTTAAATTCTACGTAAATTTTAACGTATAATTCGATAAGAACCTAACGGAAAACAATAAATATTATATCTAACCTTGGAGTTCGTCCTATTTTTTTTAAATCTAGTTTTAGATAACTGCACTAAAACCAATAACGTGTCTAGATGTTGAGTCTAACAACAGTCGACGATAAAGATCATCGACGTAGTCGTGTTTATATATTGTCAGATTTAATTAAAGCGTAGTAGTTAAAGTAGCCAATATAACATGATAAAAAAAACTTTAAAGATTATAGAACAAGTCTTAAAATGAGTTTTTTAATCTGACAAAAAGTCTTTCATTGCAAGCTGGTTTAAATTTGTAATATTTTTTTACCTTTTTAACAGAAGATCAGAAATTCTATCCATTTCACAAGTGTGAGGGATAGTTCCTTCCAAATTTTCATTCTTAAAAGGAAATGCATCTTTCACATCATTAAAAGCTTCTTTTAAAAACCCAGTGTTGCTTGAAATGTTTGCTCGATAATATTCCAATTCCTAAAAATGAAAGAATATCAGAACCTTCACAGATAATTAAACTTTGTAATTATTGAAGAATTAGACTTTTAGTATTCCTCAAATATGATGATGTTACAACGAACGAAATTAAAATAAGCATTAGAAGAAACGTTAACCAAACTGAATTAATCTTTTAAAAATTATCCTTAAGTACAATTAACCTCAGTTATTGTTACATACTCGTATTAAATTCCGCATATTATCGGAAAAAATATAGTTACTAATTACTTTTCATGCTGACGACACTACAATTTCTTATGTACATGAAAGGTAAGGGTTGTTTCTGACATTCATATGTGGTTAAGATAAAGAATATTATTCTGGAGGTGCTGATAATTTAAATATCTCGGAATACATATCGATGGTGCCTACAAAGAAAATTACTCAACGATTAGTGTGGTGAAGGAAGTCCCTTCGATAAAATTACGGCGAAAAAAATCCCTTCTCAGTGCCATGTAACTAATCACGCCACAGTAAGAACGGCGTTAAAAATCTTTCTTAAATTGTCCCAACAACCTATAGGCTCATCGAAGGTTCCCGACCATAATCCAGGTAGGGATTTTCCCATTGTTAATTATACTATAACTATATTGTAGTCAATAAATTTTAATCTATATATGTACGTGCAAAAACCCTGTTTTTTAAGTTACACTATTCAACTTTATTGATTATACTATATTGCATTAAGATTTACATCTGCTAACCTTTGGTGTAGTATCATAGAGACTAGTTCGTGTCTTTCCTTACACTAGGTTGCGGCAAACGCTTGGTATCTTCCAGTTATGGGCTGGATTGTCTCTGATGTTCGACAGCCATATATACATAGGTCGTTTTCTATTGAGTGCATTATAACTGTACCATATTCTTAGGTAAGAAGTCTAATCAGGCTGTATAAAGTTAAGTAAGAAGAATAAACATGAAAAAAATAATTACATTTTTTTTGTCGTTGTATTCATATTTAAGGAACCTGTGTTGTAAAGGTCCATAGCTAGGCGGTATATTGAAAACAAGTTTATGCTATTTTTAAAATTTATATCTTCTATAAACATTCCATCGCTAATAAGCTTGGAAAGACAATCAAGCGTTTGACACCACTCCTCTCAAGACAATATATATATATATATATATATATATATATATATATATATATATATATATATATATATATATATATATATTGGTCTGTAGAAATTTTCCACCTGATAAATCAATTATATCACCAAATTATTCATGGTACTCCATAAATTTATATTTCAAAAAAGACATATATTTTTATTGTCGACACCATCAAAGATGAGAAGTCGTAACAGCCCTCGAGTCTATCGGGCCTCCATTTAGGGTTATAAAAGGTAAATGAAGCATTTCCAAGGGTTATCAGACTATATTGACCGACATTTACATTTTGTTACATTGTAGATGGTCATCTGCGTGTAATTTAAGTGATATATGGCAGTCAAATGTCTTTTTTAGGGAGGAATAACTCACTTGACTGCAGACCTTGCGGTTCAAACCGCTTTTTAAATCGCACTCATATTTAAAAATCTTATTCGGCCAAGTGGACCCTACAAATTTATTCACAGTATTGAACATTAAATTATTCAAGGGACATTGTGGTCAGTTGTTTGTATGCAGGCTGTAGTTGTTTCTTTTTTACATAATTTCTTTCCAATATTTGTTCCGATATATAAATTTCTTTTGTGCATATAAAAAGTTACATTGCGTGAATAAAATTTTCATTTGGTAAAAGTCTTTTATTTTACAGTGTTTTTTAGACAATGTGTAGAGTACTTTTAAATGTGGTTAGTTCTTAGGTTATTACGAGGGGAGTTGCCACTTCACGATCCATTTTATACCGCGACAGAGAAATAATACAACCAAATACCACTCCCTTGTTATGAGACCGAAATGAAAACAGACATTTTATAAAGATATAACCCAATAATTTTAAAAAAATCATTCTGCTAAACTAAAAAAATTATATTTCTATCACTATTTTTTAATAAATGATGTAACCATGATATATTTTCTATTCTACAAATGTTTTTTATTGGCAACACAAAATTTTGTCTACTTAAATCCAATGAAAAACTAATAAATTAATAAGTAGCTTTATAACTAGCCTTTAATTTAAAAAAAAAACAATTCAGAGAGGAAAATAATAACCACCAATTAATTGATCATCGGGAAATATATTATATGTATTTACATTTTTGGTAAGCTAGTTTTATCATAAACTATTTCATTTTACAAGTGTGACAAAAGAAATTCCTGCCAAAACCAAATTTTGCTACCGTCCTTGCCTCGCGACCCGCTGTTACACTGGGAGAAATGTAAGATTAGAAATAAGGCAGCCAGAGATTATTTCATCTTAACCAGATGCGACAAAACACGTTTCTGTCAAAAGAACAATTCTGTTGGATCTATTATTTTTTTACTGTTTCCAAAAATATATTCTGAATAAAACAATAAAAACAAAAATGACTGATTTGTTATACTAAAATGTGTGTTTTTGTCTCTTAATTTAAAGAAATAAGGAACTTTCACATAAAAATAGTACTATTAGGACATTTAGTATTTTATTTTTACTTTTCGTCAACGGTGAATGATATCTTGTAGTGTTTCTTTTAAATTTTAAGCATTACTATGTGTGTTATCGCAGGATTTCTTGAAATTTTGACAATTTTTCCCAGTATATTCTAGCGGGTCGCGAGGCATTGGACCCCTTAACTTCAAAAGCCCCAACAAATCTGTAGCATATGTAATATAATAAAATCTCTGATTTTGTCTTGACACAACTTGATTTTGCACAATTACAAGAGACGCATAGTTGTTATATACAAGTGTCTTTCCTGCAAATACCACTCTATTCCTCTTTCCATACGCGTTTCAACCACCTTATGGTCTCGTCAGTGGAGCTGTATTGGAGCGAGAGCAGCATTCGCAGAAAACAACTGATATATGAAATATAAATTCCAAGGTATGTCGGTAGGATATTGCAAACCTGCCACCTACCGACCTCGATTTCAGATTGAAAAATATCGCCAGTTGAACGACATTTATCAATCACCGGAGTAATGAGGAATTAAAAAAAAATCAAAATTTCAGTAAGAAATAAAGAAATCTATCTGTCGTATGTAAATAGTTATTATATATGTATTCTATCAGCAGTGGCGTAAATAACGACCCTGCAGACACGGCGGTGCGGGGGGGGGGGGGGGCGCAGCCAATCCAGGGGCGCACTCAAGTCTCTTGATGAAAAGGAATAAATACGAAGGATCAAAACGAGTGTAAAATAGTAGGGTGCCTTCAAAAATCTGCGTGTGGGCGCACATACTCTTAGTTACACCACTGCCTATCAGGCAGAGAAAAAGAAAGAAGATAATTAAACAGTTTATTTGTTGCAAACACCACTCTGGTCCTCTCTCCCTAAGCGTTTCGGCCACCTTATGAAAGCAGAATACATATATAACAACTATTTAAATACGGCAGATAGGTTTCTTTATTTCTTACTGAAATTTTGATATACGTTGAGGTCGGTAGGTGACAGGTTTGTAATATCCAACCTACATACCTTGGAATTTATATTTCATATATCAGTTATTTCCTGCGAATGTTGCTCTCGATCCGATACAGCTCCACTGACGAGATCATAAGGTGATCGAAATGCGTATGGAGAAGACCAGAGTGGTATTTGCAGAAAATAAACCGTTTGTATATATTATTTCCTTTTCCTTGCCCGACAGGAGAATACATTTATAACAACTATTTAAATACGGCAGAAAGATTCCCTTATTTCTTACGGAAATTTTGATTCTCTTTTTAAAAAAAAAACAAGGAGCGCTCGTTCTCGTGTCTCTTCAATTTTTTAAGAGATTATTAAAATATTTATTTTTCTTAGCTTAATACTGGCTTTTTTTAAACACTAATTTAATTTGGGAGAACACTAGTTCTATATCTAATAGTTTATTTTTATATTTTTATTATTATAATATTATAATATCTGCCTGAATTTTAATGACATTTACAAGCGAGCCAAATTTTTTTTTATCAATCCATATTTTACTCTTTAATTACCAAAAATTAAAATAAAAAACAAATCGTAATCTCTTTCATTTGACATAAATAACAAATTCAATATTTGCATTTAAATGATCAGTTTTAAAAAGAAAGTTTACCAAAGAATTTGGCAATATCTTAAGAATGAACGATAATAAGGAGAGGAAAACTGTCACATTACCAAGAACAGGAAGAAAAAACGTCGTAAATAAGAGAGCAGCAAAAGCTGATTCCAAATTTATGTCGTAATTAATGCTTCCTTCCCAAAGATATTACTCCCGAGTACGATATATTCCTGTATCGGTGACATATTATTTATAGGGCAATATAATGTCCCGAGAGCAACTCGAATGAAATAGTAGAAACAAAGAACGTGAAGAGACCTTAAAGGAAAAACAGCAATAGTAATCAATGACCGAAGTGTATTGCTTAAATCAACTGCTGTATTATGGAACAAACTGCTGGCAAGGGGCAGTTATGGCCACATCTCACATATAGTCGAGGTAAAAGTAACAGAGCCCTGCGGCGATATAATAAAGTAATCTTCGAAAATTCGGTCGCTCTTACACTGGCTATAAACATAACCATAATTCAGCCCTACGCTTGCCCTTAGCTTTTATAGATAAAAACCACGGAATAGATTTTCCTCTCGTCATTTTTTGCTTTGGGGGTTTTGCTTTGTTTCGATAATTTAGTTTTACTCAATTTTATATATTATCCCTACGAAAAATAATTTTTTTATACATTTTTAATCAATACTTCCTAAAAAGTCTTTTTTATATTTTACAATCAAATCAGACGAATCTTCTTTTTTTATATAGCTTAACGTACATAAAGGAAACAATAATTCTACGAAGGATAATATTATAATAAGGTAGTATTATGAAGAATAATACAAATTTAATCACGAATTATTTGCAAAAGGTAATATAATTTAGCTAAAGGCAACTTAAAAAACTGTGGCTGAACGGATTTTCCAGAGATTATGTTCTGCGGCAAGGGACTTAACTTCCCCTGGGAGACCTGTCTTTGATACAGAGAGCTTATTTGTTAGCACAGAGATTCGGTTTTAATGCGAAAAATATACTCGAATGCACATAAAATAAAGTACGTACTTAATTAATATTTCAGAATTTATTGGAATTAGGGTTAACAAAATATACCTTCTAAAGTCTTTTAGACGTATCTTTAATTTGTAATATTCTATAGAAAAAATCAAAAAATAAATTTTTATATTAGACAACATTAAGTATATAATACATTTCTTTCGGTGAAAAATAATTTCTTATAAAATTTACCGGGAAAATAGTTTCAAAATTCAAATTCTACATAAGACAACTATAAAAAACAACTTACCGAGAAAAAAATACAAAAGCAACCAGAAAACCCCAGCAATTAAAAACAAACGCAGTCCCTGCTCAAACTACAATAGGGACACCAACCTCAAAACAAAGGAGAAGTGCTACCCTTGAAGAAAATACGTCAATACGAGAATAATCAACAAAAACAGGCTTATTGAGTGGCTCCCAACCTGAAGGCCAACCTTCGAAAGCCAAGTTACTCACAATCACGGCTCACTTCAAGAAGGAGAAAGTAGATTTTGGGCACGTCATCACCATCCCCGAAGGAGACAAGATGCACCAAGACTTCAGGAAGACAAACAAATTAAATAAGTCTACAAAAATGAGGTCATAATTACTGCTGGGCAGCTGACGTCATTTCCGAGATAATTTGCTGCGTAGGATCCGAATCCGAAGTCAGAATTTGTCGCATCACGTCAGGATTTTGGGATTTCTGAGGTTATTTTTTTGCGAAGTAGTAGATCTCTGTTGGACTTCCATTGTCTTTATTTTTGTTGAATATCACGACCTTTCGGCTAGTAGTTATCTCTAGCCGTTTTCAAGTGAAACTAAATAAATCCCTGAGCTACATGACTATTTATACTAAAAGTAAATGCAGTAGAGTGTAACTGAAATGGGTTTAGTTTACAATTACTAAGAAGTGGTTTCCACACTTCTCTTATATCTAAAGATGGTTTACTAAAACAACAAGGGTTCTGATGTATAACCGCCGCTTCTTTGAATTCCCGTTTTCTCCAATGTTGTTCTCGGTGTAGTATTTTAGCTTCAGACCATTTTATGTGGTGTCCATGAGTCCAGGCATGGTTGGCGGCACCAGATTTTTCTCCTCGAGATGTGCAATAAATAAATTACCATTCTTAGTTGTCTTGGTTAAAAGAAATGGCAGACAAATTCGAACTTCGGTTTACAAAAAAGCCACGTACACAGGACAATACCTTAATTATTCATCTAATCACTCCAACAACACCAAACAAGGAATTATAAGAAATCTTGTAGATAGAGCCTTAACTCTTTGCAACTCCAATGAGAACTTGATCAAAGAGATAGATTAAATTAAAAATGATATGACAGCCAACGCACACCCAGTGTATCTAATGGATAAATTACTTGAACAACGCAGAAATATCCCCTATGTTAAAGGCATTTTAGAAAAAATTAGGATAGGAAAACGATATAAAATCAACGTTGTTTTCAATTCAAATAACTCTCTGAGAAGTCGGCTCACTAAGATCAAACCAACAACTCAAAGAGACATGAAGAACTGTGTATATCAGATACCATGTGAATGTGGCAATTCCTACATTGGCGAAACAAAGAGACCTCTTGACGTAAGGGTCAAAGAATACTAAAAATGCACATCTCGAAGAGAAACAGAAAAATCTGGTGCCGCCAACCATGCCTGGACTGATGGACACCACATAAAATGGTCTGAAGCTAAAATACTACACCGAGAACAACATTGGAGAAAACGGAAATTCAAAGAAGCCGCGGTTATACATCAGAACCCGAGTTGTTTTAGTAAACCATCTTTAGATATAAGAGAAGTGTGGAAACCACTTCTTAGTAATTGTAAACTAAAACTAAATGCAGCATAAAAAATGGGATTTTGCTATAGCAGGCATGACTGTACCAAGCTCAGCCACATTCTACTGCATTTACTTTTAGTATAAATAGTCATGTAGCTAAGGGATTTAATTAGTTTCACTTGGAAACGGCTAGAGATAACTACTAGCCGAAACGTCGTGATATTCAACAAAAATAAAGACAATGGAAGTCCAACAGACATCTACTACTTCGCAAGAAACATCATTGTCTATGACCTTCAAACAAACATCTGAGGTTATGTACTCAAAAAATATTTTTTTCTAGTTGTGCCATTTAATACTAACCTTATCCTTCAAAATAAGCTATTGAGTACAGGTTAGTAGATTTTTAGAGACGAATATTGTTTTAGGCAAATTGATCCGCCATTTTGAATCCACTGTCTTAAAAATTAAAATTTCTATTTCTGATATAATACATATTCGTAAACAGCAACTTCGAAAACCCCCACGTAAAATTTTTTAGATATCAATTTTTTTGTAAATTTTGATCCGCCATTTTGAATCAGCCATCTTAAAAAAGAAAGTTTCAATTTTGTGATTTCATACTCGTAATTAGCAATCCCAAAGTACAAATTTTTTAAAGAAAGTACAAAAATGTATGCCTTAAAAGGTTAATGTGACTGCTTATCATGTTGTTGGGGCATATTTCATAACATAAAATGGCTGTAACTTTGCAAGAAATTATCAATAGCTTATTTTGAAGGGTATTAAATGATGCAATTAGAAAAAAAAAAACAAAATTTTATGCATTCTCTACATAACTACAAAATTAGTAAAAAAATCGATTTTTCGAGCACATAACCACAAAAATCTCAAAATCCAGACGTGATGGGCCAATTTTAACCTCGGATTTGGATTCTACGCAGCAAATTAATTCGAAAATAGTTCCTAACAACAGAACCTTGTAGACCTGTGTTATTATTTTGACGCATTCTGTGTACTACCGTGCCAATAGCATCATAAGAGATTAAGAAAGCAACATTTCCAGATTTCTAAATATTATTATGTACCTTCACAGGTTTGATACGTTTTAACTTTATAAATATTCAAAGTTTTCTTGTTCGCAAACTTATCCAGTAAACAAAACTCTACTGAAATTATTTTTTCATGGAATGGCAGTAATCCCACCAATACTGTATAACTATAAAAACATTTTTTCTTTTCCGTTAAACTATAATAGCCTATAATGATTTAGCGATTTCAGAGGTCAAGCCGACACGACTCAAATGAAAGCTACCCTTTGTAGAATGAGTCATATTGTCGGCATGTCCGGACCATCGACGTTATACCTATTAGAGAATTAAGCGTAACGGTAAAAAAGGTTTTGATTGGTACAGAAACGATTCAGCAAGCAAAAATGGTACCATTTTAGGATATAAGTAACAATTTTTTTTTACCCAATCTGTTTTGGACTGTCTAGTTGGTCAGTTTCAGTTTTCTCGTAATACTATTAAAAGTTATTTTATAAAGGGTGTTTTTTATAGAGGTATAGACTTTTAAATGGAATAAAACAAAGATGAATTTTTTAAATTGACATGAAATTTACTTTATTCGAAAGATAACCTTCTGGCATTATAATTTAAATATGACTTCTGGCATATGACCGCCACGGCTGGCTCGGACGTAGTCTAATCTGGAGATCCAATTTTCGATGACTTTTTCCAACATTTGTGGCCGTATATCGGCAATAACGTCGCGAATATTGTCCTCCAAGTGATCAATCGTTTCGGGCTTATGGGCGTAGACTAGCGACTTCACATATCCCCACAGAAAATAGTCTAGCGGCGTTAAGTCGCACGATCTTGGAGGCCAATTCACGGGTCCGAAACGTGAAACTATGCGGTTACCAAACGTTTCCTTCAATAAATCAATTGTGGCACGAGCTGTGTGACATGTTGCGCCGTCTTGTTGAAACCACAGCTCCTGCACATCATGGTTGTTCAATTGATGAACGAAAAAGTCAGTAATCATGGCTCTATAGCGGTCACCATTGACTGTAACGTTCTGACCAGCATCGTTTTTAAAGAAGTACGGACCAATGATTCCACCAGTCCATAAAGCACACCAAAGAGTCAGTTTTTCTGGATGTAACGGTGTCTCAACATGCACTTGAAGATTATCATCACTCCAAATACGGCAGTTTTGTTTATTGACGTATCCATTCAAACAAAAGTGAGCTTCATCGCTAAACAAAATTCGCTTATGAAAATCGGGATCAACAGCAATCTTGTTTTGAGCCGATTCACCGAATCTACGCCTTGCTAGGTGATCGTGTGGCTTCAATTCTTACACGAGTTGGATTGTGTAAGTACGCAAACCAAGATCTTTGAGCAAAATCTTCCATAAAGTGAATGGACACATATCCAATTCCTGTGCACGATGGCGGATAGACTGATTCGGGTCTTCCTCTACGCTACGCTGTACAGCAGCAATGACTTCTTCTGTACGCACTGTACGACGTCTCTGTGGATGCGTATTATCATTTAGAGTAAACGTAGTGCGAAAACGTTCCATAGTTAATCGAATTAATTGCTCTGATGGACGATTATGTTGACCGTAAAATGGACGTAGTGCGCGATACGTATTTCGAACAGAACCATGATTTTCAAAATAAATTTGCACAATTTGGAAGCGTTGTTCAGGCGTCAGTCTATTCATGTTGAAATGCCAAACCGAACTAAACATAAATCACTTGACAGCTGACAAAATGGCCGCCAGTAAAAACCTACACATAAAGCCTTGGATTCGTTAAGAAAAATAGTTATCTTCCAAAAATGTTAGGTTGAATCAAGGATTTTTTTATGATTTTGTGTTCTTCCTAATCAAAATAATACGCATGTTTTGTCACGGGGGCTATGCCATTATGTCCCACAGCGGCATGATCTCCCAAAAAAGGATATTTGAGTAATAATGAACCTCTCTACAGGACACTGCCTTCTGAAATACATGTCAAAAAGACAGTCAAGGCTGAGGATTTAAATTTTGATGCCTGAAAAAAATAAAACTCTTATCCCTCAAAAAAATAATTAACTTCATGAAAAGCTTAAAGATTCCTAGTTTATATTAAATTATGGTAACGTACAAAAAATCTTATAAATCGAGATGCTGTAGAAGGGCAAAAAAAGCCTTAACAACTCAGTCACAATCTACAATTGGTCTGCCCTCGCCCTCCTCAATAAATACATATTTTTAAAAAATGGAAAAAGTCTCATAATAGCCTTTTTGTAAGCAATAGTTTTAATTAAAAAGGAAGGGAAATCTTGATTTGTTTGCTACATTTTTGCAAATATAAATGAAGAACTAAACATCATATTAACGACACAATCACTTCATATTCACGAAAGAGATCACCCAAAATCATAACTAGAGAACGTTCATATTCAAAATATCGAAGAAAAATCAGTTTAAACACGTTTAGAAAATAAATTATTTGTATAATATTTAATCATATACCAACACACTATCTATATTGTAGAATTTCAATGGAGTATTGATTCGCCACAAAAATGTAAATTGCCGTGCCGCGTATAATAAAAGGAATGTCTAACAAATTAGCTCAAACGTTAAAAGTGCATAATATTTGATGACTTAACTATATATATTAAAAAATGTGTTGTTATGAACTTTTTATCAAAATTATAAATAATGTTTGTTTCACAAAAATATGCTTCTATTTGATGATGTCATATCTGAAAAGGACTCTGAAAGTACCAAGTAATATATGCATATTTTTTTTTAATTGAAAGTCACATCACGCGATTATACCGCATTTTATTTGAAACTGTACCTAAAGTATATAATTTCTGTCAGTGACTAATTTAACATATGTCACCAAAGCGACGAGGCGGAGAAATAAATATCTTAATGCAACTATAAATGATTTAAAATTTGCCACTCTATTAACAGGACAGGGACTAAAAACTCAAAACGTCATATTTCGCCAGCCTTAAATAACAATCAGCTGATCACATTTAAAATGGCACTGTGATGCCGACTAACATGTACTTGGTTTCTTATCGTGAAGATAATGGATGTGGCAACACACATACTCGGAATGTCCATCTTGAACAGACTTGAAAACAGACGTCCCGACTGGGTTCCGCATTATATGAATGTTTTATTGACTGATTATTGATTCATGGGTAGATCCTGTGAGTTCACATTCAAATTACTATACTTTTGTTGTATATAGATATTGCGTTGTATAAAAAACGTTTATTCAGACTTGCTTGAAAATTATTCTAAATTCGAGCTGTATGCTTATGCGCGCTGATGTTATTAATCTAGTAGGCGGTTTTGTTTTAAGAATATTGACGTTTAATTCGTATTAATTGCATTAATTTTCTCTCGCGCACATTATCATAAAAAAATTCGCACATAATTTAAAAGTATAAAGAGTCAAGGGTTCTTTATACTTTACTGACATTTTAATTTTTAAGCTTCTCACTACTCCGTTTGACTGTTGTTATTATTATTTACCTTTAACGGCTTGGAAGAGAGACACGGTAACGTTTTAAAACAAAATTTGATTTTAAAATAAATTCAATCCGATCCTGTCTAATGTTTATTTATATTATAAAAATTTGCAAACTACGCATGTTCAATGACACCCAGGCATATCTCCTTATTGAGAACAAACTGGATTACAGCACTGGTCGCATATGTTATGGTTGCAATATTGATAAGCAAAATAAAGAATCGTCTCTAAACAAATATAAAACCGTTATCATTAAATCATATTCATTAAAAATGAATACCAAAATTACTCAAATTTTAAAAACAAGCGTGAACTAAAACAAAAGGGTTATCGGTATATTAACAATCACAACAAAAAACTGATAAATAATGGCGTGTGTCTAGTCAAAGTAAACCACCTATTCAAATGTAATCTAAACCGAAACAATTCCGTAAACCCATAAATTAATACCAATTAATCAAAAATTTGATATTTTCTAGAAACAAGCTGCAATGAAAAAGCCAATTATAACGAATTTCCAAATGACAAATGATCAAATTAGTATAATATTCTTTTAATAATAGTCGGCAGCGAGAATTAAAAAAGTCGAACGACAATCAAATTAATTTGAACTATATAGCACAATTGATCCATAAAAAAGAAAATATGACTTCCTGACTCAGTATAATTACATGACAGGGGGTGGATTTCAGTGGTTATTTATCCTGGAGAAAAATTTAAAACCAGTTATTAAGCGTGTCGTGATACATACCGAGCACAACACAGTATTAAATTTTTTGAAAAGAAGAACCTTAATTGTATAAAAAGAAAAGTGAAAGTCAAACTCAATTTTCTCATACAATCACGCAATTGTCTTTGTTACTCAACGTGATCTAAAAAAAGTTTTATCAAGGATTCAATTTAATATCTTCAATGTAAATTCACGTGATTATTTTAAAAAATATTCTTCGTATCTGATCACATGAATTTCATATTAAAACTACAATAGGTTATTTTAATCTACATACTTCGTGCGCTAAGGGGGGGACGGGTTGTAGCTGCTTTTAGATCTCCTTAGTATTTTCAAGTGTTTTTAGATTTAAGGAGAATCGATTTTTCGAGAGTACAAGTCTCAAAACAGATCGGTTTCATTGTTATTAACAATTTAATTGTTTAAAAGTATATAAACTTGGTTATTTATGAGTTTTTTGCTCAGTCGAATCGATTATACTCTGCCCGTGTGCCACTTGTATCCACCTCCCCCCCCCCCCAGAAACAAATCCTGAATCGGCCCTCTGGCCAAGGTAAGTGTTTATGGACCTTTAAACAATTAAATTGTTAATCACAAAAAAACTTCCCAAACAGCACAAATACGTCTTAAAGACGTCCATAAAACGTTTGATCTCAACATTCCGGTCGTCTTATGGATGTCCATAAAAGACGAATAACGTCCATAAGACGTTGTATAGACGTCTTATGTTACAAAAGGTAACGTCTTTAAGACATTTGCTTACAACGTCTTATGGACGTCCCTTCCCAACATTAAAACAACATATTCCACCAATAAAATTATGTACATTAAAAAGGGTCCCTTTAATTTTTTTGTTTGTCTTGTTTACAAAGTCAAACCGTAATACACTACCATTGAAATAACTACAAGTTCCGCATGAATAATTTGCTTTAAAAAATATGTTCAACATAATCTCTTTATACAAAAAAATACATAACTTAAGCATAATGTAAACTTTTTCTAATTTGAAATTGAGGAAGTGAGGTAGAAGAGCAAATATTTTCAGAACTACTACTGTTCGAACTATAAGTGAACCTATCAAATTTAAGCCTTAGTTTATCCCTTCGATATAATAACTCTAAAAGGTAGACTATTAACAAAATAAAAGTTTATTTAAATAAAAAGTACACAAATCTTTAAAGAGTTTTAAAAACAAGAATTTTTATTTAGTCGAATAACAAATCTGGTCTGATGCCCTTTTCAGCCATGTTTGGATTGAAATTTCCTCATTCTTCCGACTTTTTGCCAGTCCTGTTGTATCTGTAGATCCTAATAACAAACTGATTTTAATTTTATAGGATAAAGTTTATCATTTGTGGGAGTAAATTTTTTGATATTTTTGCGAATTTTTATAATTGTCCTCTACTATAGAATCGTGACTTATGCTATTCCAAGATTAATATGTATAATGAAAGACAGAACTTACTCATAATAAGTCTCGCCAAGTTGGAATCGTAGAACTTTCTCTTTCCTTTTCCTACTAATCAACTGTACATGGTAATTTTACAAGCTCGCTTTACAAAGTCATAAATGCTCCCTACTCCCAGTTTTGAAATTTCTAAAACCTTAAACAAAATTACTTATTGTAATTAACAAAACTCTATTTTCTATGTTCTTTAAATATAAACCAATCATCAGGAACAAAATAAATCTTACAGGTTTCATTAGTGGAGCACTCCATAAACAAACATTTTTGGCCTTCCACTTCATTAGTAACATTTCTTGTAATATTTAGGACCAGGTCTGGATGAGCTGTGCAAGCCTTTTTCGCACAGATAATATTTTTCAAGATTTCATTTCATACTTCTAACATCGAGTTACTACAAAAATATAAGCGGTAAAGCATTCGGGAATTTCCTGTAACACAATAACCTATAAATAACGTTACTGTTTTTCCTAAGTACATATGATTCTCGATCTTACCTTAAGTATTACATAAACACGAATAAAAAAGATTTTCAGAGGCACATAGATAAATCAATTATTTTAATAAAATTCTTTCAAAAGCTAAATTTTCACAGTCGGCACCCCAACAACATTAAAAATGAATAACGACATGACGAAACACAAATACAAAACTGAAAAATGACAGTTGACAGAAACAAAAGGCGGGTTTTTTAAAGTTATAGTTTCGCTGGCATCATATATATATATATATATATATATATATATATATATATATATATATATATATATATATATATATATATATTTATGTATGTCATTGTTATCGTTACATCAAACAGTCTGTGACAAAAAGCACCAAAGTATTGATAAAAAAGATCACGCAAAAGTTCTATTAACCAAGGTCGTAGGGAAGGAAATGCTTTTTAGTTTTTATCAACTAAATTATACACAACTATATTTATTTTCATATAAAATGTAGTATGTAGACTTTTAAAAGATATCTTAAAGACGTTGTATATAGACATCTTATGGACGTCTTTAAAACAACGTCTATAAGACGCCTTATTTATGTCTAGTGCTGTGTGGGTTGTATCATCGAAAAATCGATTCTCTGGGCAACTAATACTAATTTCGAAAATTAAAAAAAAAACTACCCTAGCTTAGCTGATTGGATAAGAACAGGTCTGAAGAAAAATGGTATTTAGCATTCATAAAATATGCATCAGCTGGCACCGCACAAAATGATGAATCTCTTTGGGTGCACACATAGGTTGACGGGCTATTGTTAACAAACTGTTAATGGCCGGTGACAATGTTTGCACAGTGGTTATTAATGATAGGGTACCTCCTTTAATTGCGAAAAGTCCTTTGCATAATGTCACACCAGACAGGATTGCCTTAATCATATTCAAAATCTCATACATATAAAATAAGCGTAAAACTTTTTATTCAGCCTTACCTAGGTCTGGTTTATGTAAGGGATAGAAAAATGACCGCTGTCTTCTATGCCTTTGTTAGTTAGGCGTCACGTCATAATATAGCCGTCACCGTTCACTTAAGCTAACATTTGACATCTAATCATTTTATTTAAATGATTTTGCCAAGTCAAAGTTTAAGTAGCGTTAATTAATTATGCTTTTACCTTTTGCCATGGGAATTTTTATGTGGTAAATTGGGCGTTAAGGCTAATGGTCAAAATATATGATGCGATGAAAAAATATTATAAATAACGACGGCTTTAGGCACGATAAATATTAACAAGAACCTTTATAATTTGTTGACTAATGGCAGAATGCTTCCTTATGATAAACAGGAATAATTTTGGAATAAATTGCTTGTAGCAATATCTATCTAGACAAAAAAATACCGAGCAAACAAAAGTTTGTTTAAATTCGTTCTTAAACGGGTTAAAATGGTTTCAGTCGTAATATTATGGCGGAATTTCGATAAAAATGTGTACAAAGTTTTATAAAAAATCAAAATCTTGGCACTTTCCTTTGAACTATACTACAATTTGTCGATTAGATGATTTTAATTAAAAATTATTTTTGAAACATACAGTTTTCTTTTTTCTTGCAAGGAAATATTTAGCTTACTAAGTCTGCTGAGATATCAATAAAAAAAATTACATAAAATTTAAGATTAACCTGAATTAAAACGGAGTCCAAACGTTTGGCAACGTTGCATGAGCGCGCACTTCATGTCTTTGAATACATTTAATATGAAAACTTTGACACATTGATATTTTGAAATAGTACAGATTAATTTTTTATTGTGATTATCTTATACAGCCAAAGGGCTTCGCACTCCCTTTAGGAAATATTGACTCATACTAGGTATACAAAGATACCAAAAGTATAAACTCTGTGGGGACCTATTTCATGTTATCGGGTCCTAGGTGACGTGGTCTGCTGTATTTCCCATAAACTTTTGGTAGGGTCCGCGCGGTTGCAAGAAGAACTGCTTTCTTAGGCGTAGTTCCTTGATGTTCTGCAGAAGGTTCTTTAGTATCACTCCAGTTGTTGATAAAATTATGGGAACCGTTTGGACGTTGTTCATTGCCCATTGTCTTCGAATTTTGCACCTCCAGATCTCTGTATTTGGCGATCTTCTCATTGTATTTTGATCTAAGGTTGTTCTTGTTAGGTATAGCAATGTCAATCAATGTAGTTCGTCTAGAAATTTTATCTGTTAATATCATTTCTGACCTAATATGGTCCCAATGTAGCTTGAACTCGTTGTTCTCAAAAATAGGCTCCGGCTTGTCTTTGTAGTAGGGCACTTTTCCTACCCGCAATAGATTTAACTTGTCTGCTAACTCTCGGTGGAGTATCTTTGCGGCTGACTCATGTCTTTCTTTATACTCCCTGGGGGCAAATGCTTGGCATCTCCCAGTTATGTGTTGGACTGACTCTGATATTTGACAGCCATATCTACATTGGTCATTTTCTATTGAGGGATCTCTAATGATGAACTTTCGATAGTTTTTCGTCGGAATAACCTTTTCTTGTATAGCTAACACAAAGCCCTTCGTTTCCAGAGACATCTGTCCTGAAATCAACCAGTAGTTAGACGCTAAGTTGTCGACATTGTCCTGATTGACCTCATTTGGATGCCGTCCATGAAGTGGCTTTCGTAGTCAGGCTTATAACTTCTCTTGGTCTGTTTGGTGGTGAGAAACAATATCCTGTTCCCTCAGATGTAGCGACGTTGAATCGTCTGCCTCGCATTTTGCTCGATGTAGAGTGGAAGAGCCCGCTAACCTGCAGAAGTAAGAATTTAAGTTTATTATTTGTTGATCGAGCTGCTTAACAATATCCACCAATCCTCTTCCTCCTTGATGTCTTGGAAGCATTGTACGTTCAATAGCACTCCAAGGGTAGTGTTTGTGTGCTTTCGTTAAGAATGTTCTTATTTTTCTTTGCAGGTTTTGGATGTCTGTTTTGTTCCATTTAAGTAAAATTATTATCAACTTTTTCTGGTAAAGCAGCTTTTATTTTTTTTATAATAATATTTAAATTTTTCGGTGTACTTGTGACACATAGTTTTTTTACCAATATTTTCAGACAATAGTGATTCTATTACAAGGTTGCAAATCGATACATGATTAAAGAGAAAATATAATGTGTTCCTTTTCAACATTTTTCAATAGTTTATAACAATAATAAACTCACAATTTTTCATTAAAACAGTCTATATGCATTACGGGAATGCAAAAATAAAACTATCTGAAGCAATCAATAACCGTCATCGGATTGACTGTTACAATTTCCCCGCAAATGACTTTTTTATGTACAATTTCACATAATGCATGTTCATCCCTTTGTATCAGATGCACAATGGAGCGGCAACACGAGCTGGCAAGTTTGTGAAGCTGCACAGACATTTTTCCAAGCTAGTAGTTCGGACCATTTATCTTGGTTTGTTAGATTTTCCAACATTTATTTACTTTTCCGGTCAGAATTTCCAAAAGCGAATACACCAGCCACCTAATGCATCGATAATATCATTTGTCTTAGCCTAAAAGCCACTGAACCATTTATGCCGACAACCCTTAATGTATATTCAACGATTTGTCAAAATCAAGGGGATATGAATATGATATTCAAGAAATTTGATTATTTTTTTACGCTCTGTAACCATTTATTTAAATATTATTTTTATTTGGGAAAAAAACGCTGTCAAATTAATAATCACTCTGTATTAGGAATAAATTCTTTGTTGTACTTAGACACAAAGATCAAAAAAAGGTCAAGTGCTAATAGAACTGAAGTAAACAATATTCTATACCATCAATTTAATCTATACGTTTACTATATCTATTTAAAATGTACCTACGTAGCATAACATGATTTGTAGCTATCTAAATTGAGGTTAATCGCTGGAACATTATTTTTTTCTTAACTAAAAAGCTATATTATATATACCATTTATATTTTCAAAAATTACTATATTTGAAGTTGTTTCTTACCAGATGATTAGTAGTGGTATACTAAGAGTTTTAATTAATACCTGTTTTCATAACAAGACATGATATAATTGTTTCCCTATTAGGGTAGCATTCTGTATCGTTGTTGTAGACTACCCATCTCCACCAAACACTTTTTTTTCGACAAAATCAAATATCTCTTGAACGAAACGAGCTATAGAAATGAGTCAGGAAGCATTCAAAAGATGTCCAATGCAGAAACATTATGTCGAAATCCAAGCTCCTTAATTCTATACCTTTTTTCTTTTAGAATGCTCCCTAGTTCATCTTAAATTGGTTCACTTAACACAGGTAAACACAGCATATTACTTGTTAAAACTTGTCTTTTTCTAATATATAAAATTCTGCCTTTAAATATATTATATAAACAATTACAGAAACATGTGATACTTTATAAGGTCAAAATTGTTTGATATAATATTTTTTTGTTTATCAGTCAATGCCTGCAGTATCAGTAAAAGTAACCGATAAAGTACCAATGACTTTGAAAAACAATTTTTTGTCAAGGGAATTTTAATTGACACTAAACATACATAAAAGTTTTATCGTGCAATATTTTTCGCTGCCTAACTGCCATACGATGGGTTTCTAATTTTCAAAAGTTATAATACTCCAAAGTCGATGTAAATATAACGAATAAAGCCTTGTTTTAATGAGCGGGTTGTTACAAGATGCCATCAAATGAGGGTGAGCGGGTCATTCGAGTTTTACAACTTTCTGAAGAAGGTTTATATCTACTTATAATGCTCTGTATTAGACTTTAAAATGCTCATTTTACTACATTATTTTATAAACATTGCCCCGGGGCTATTAAACACGGAGCTGGAAAACGCCATATATTTTTATGGTTATTGAACGACGAATCCAATTTTTGGGGCTATTTAAAACGTTCAACGTATCCACGCGAAGAATATGCACGGTGACATTTACTTCGCCCGCAAAATCACTGCATTTTATGTGCGATATCCGATTGCCATTTTTATATCTAAATTTCTTTAAGTAGATACCTTCACATGCTCTCAAAAGGGCTTTGCTTCTTATCCCTATATTGCTCGTAAAACTTCTTAGTCGTTTATTTTTTATATTGCTCTGTTGGCTATTAAAATATTTATATGCTATAAATATTTTACAATGGTTAAAAATAACGTTTTTATATTAAAGATTTTTAGAACCCTACTATTAAAGAAGTTACTATATACGATCTAAAATATTTCTTCCATCATCTAAGAAATTTTATGAGTAGAATTGAGCCTCTCAGTTACAGTCAATAAAATATAAATATATAGATAACCCCCATTGGGAAGTTTGAACTAGCCATCACATAATAATATATGCTGTAGACTACTACTACTACGACTCTACTGAAGAAAGAATATCCTAAAAACAAAATTCAAATCATGAGTAAAACAACTGGAAGAAGTGAAAATATAGAAAATATACATACAATATCCATAGGTGCTAGTTTCCGTAATTATAAAACGAAATAAAAACACTTTTAATTACCCTTATAACACCTCTGTATTATTGGTTGCCTATTCTAACGTCACCACTAATATTCACTAATTCAATCGAGAAAGAAAATAAAATCAAATATTCAAACACATAATACACCACAAAAAAAAAACAAATACATAAACTTATGATTGTCTAAAACAAAAACTAAAATAAAAGTCAAGATAGCGGCGAATAGAGGGCTGGAATAACAATATAAAAACAAAAATATGACGCGAACCGTTTTGAATCAGAGGGCCATTTATATTTCCTTTATTAAATTCTCAACGCGCCACAAAAGAAGATTGAAAAAAGGCTGCTGAAAAATGTGAGTGTAAATTACATTGGCTCAGAGTAAAATAGGCCTCATAACAGTATTTCTTTTCATGCGTATATACGGTTGATATGGTAATGAAAGCATCCACATCATGTAATGTCATCGAGATATCAAGAGAAATAGTGAAATAAGAAGGAGGGCTATAGATTCGCACTCCGGAAGTTTAAGTCTACTTTAGCGGGAATATATATGATGGAATTTGAAAGAATATGCATGCAGTTAAAATTATAACACTCATTGAAAAGCTATTGTGATTGGTACAAATAAATTAAAAAGTGATAGAAACCACAATTTTCACTTTTCGAACATTCTGTGCAGTCAATATGATCTTGCTACGGTTTTGCAAGGTAAAAGGATGGGACAATAAAGCTAATAATTTTTTCAGTCAATATATATATATATATATATATATATATATATATATACATATATATATATATATATATATATATATATATATATATATATATATATATATATATATATATATTATATTTTCTTGATTCTTGAATCATAGATTATATCATTTTTTCTTTATTTTGTCTTTTCTTTAAAACAGTATTTAAATTTTTTAAAAAATATTTAATTTTACCGGTACACATCTTGATATTTTGTTGCTCTATTAATAATGAAATTCAATCTTTACAACGCCTATTGAGGATACATAGAATGCGAGTGTGTTTTATTTTTTATATATTTTTTATATTTTACAATGCATAAAAAAAACAAAATAAGGTATACGTTTACTTTTATGTTTAAGATGATATTCAATTTTTGATTCTTATTTGACAAGATCGAATACTTAATATTGTTGTTTAAATTAGGCTTGTGTAAATGTGGCTCAAATTTCCCATATCTGTTCTGTCGTTCGTCTGTTCATAAAAACACACAAAAAACGCAACGACAGCATTACACAAACATGAATTTGATTTTTAAACACAAAGATTCTAATCCAGGAAAGAAACTACTTCAAATAAAAGAAATGCTACATATAAAAAAAGAAAAACAAGCAAGATATCAAAAACCTAAGCCAAATATATTTTAACCTAATAAACTAAACCACCTATTGTAGTCCTTATTGTTTTGCAACACACTGTATAATAAATATTGATAAAATTTATTTATAAATCGGAAAAAACTGAGTAAAAAGGTTTCCAAATTAAAAAATATTAAGTTGATAGTAACGAAGGAATCGTCAAATAATTCACTAAGAACATGACCAACGTAAATTAAGGTGCGTATCTGGGATTGATTTTTAATTTTTAATTTTTAAATTCACATTATTTTATAAATTGATATTTTTAATTAATATTTACCGTTTGAGTGTTAATTCTAAGTCATGTGAGTGTGCGTTTGTGACCATATTACTTGTATTTTACTTTTATTTTAGATTATACTTTTGAAAAAGCCCACTACGTTGGGCGAAACGTCAAATACAGAATAGTAGTATTAATTTTGAAACTTAATCCAAAGAAGTTACCATACATTTATATATATATATATATATATATATATATATATATATATATATATATATTATTCATTGTTTTAAACCGTCATATTACGAAAAAAACCCAAATAATTTCAAAAGCCTTCCGGAAGTTTACATTTCCCTATGTTCGGAGCTTTAGCCACTTTTAATAAAAAAAAAAAGAAATTCTAAAGATAAGAATGTGGGGATCGAACGGCACCTAAGCTATTGTTCCCGACATTCGCTGGGGTGTCAAGTGGTCACATTTATTTGTAGCGGTTCAATCTTCATAGAGAAAGAAATGAGACAAGCGAAATATGTCCCCAGGGTGGGAAACAGTCATTTAATCATACTTTTATCAGCTCATAAATGAAACTATTGCTATATCTGCGGTTCTGTTCTCACGAACTGTGATTTCTTTTTATTCGAGACAGTTTATTTGTTCCCTAGTGCTCTTGTAAGATATTATTACTCAGAGAATGTTAACTTAAATATAATTTTTTAAAAATCAGACCTTTAGTATTATTACCTTAATTTGTCGTGAGCGTAGAACTATATATAAACAAACTACAAAAGCAATCTCAATATTATAAAGTTTTGTAAGTTGTAGGCAGCTTTTTGTTAACCCACTTTTTTATTTATTGATTTGGCGCCGACTTCGTAAATTTTAATCACTTATACATATTTATATATATATATATATATATATATATATATATATATATATATATATATATATATATATATAATAGTAAGTCAAGACCCAGATACTCTGAAAATCGTTTCTACTAAGATATATACCTTATAAAGTTTCACCCCTAGTGCCAAATCAAAAATAAGTTCTACGGTGCCACGTGACTTCGTAACATATCATTTATCACCCTTAACTCTTTGCTTAGTTTAGATAATTAACTGTCTTGTTAATTCAAATCATTTTGATTGTCTTTACGAACGTTCGATCCGAACTGCCAAACCTTTGAAAAATTAACTTAAGCCCTTTTTAATTGAAGTTTAATTTTACGACAAAAGGGTTGATTTAACCCTCTTTATTTTCCGGGTTTAAATAAATCTTAAAAGGGTTAAGATCAATTAATTAATTTTTATGGAATATAAGCTATAAAAATATAATATTTAGTAGTTTGCGACAGGTTACATATATATATATATATATATATATATATATATATATATATATATATATATATATATATATATATTTATACGGCTTTCACGGATTCCTCCGTGTGAGATGCATTAGCAGTGGTTATATCCACATTATGCTGTTGTAGTGCTGAAATCACATTCAGCAAACGTACAACTATATGCAACTCTGTATGTAAATGAAGTAAAATGCGAAACGGTAAATGCAAACTTCTCTCCATCATATCCTCTCTGTGTTAGAGGTTGCACAGTTAGAATAAATTGTTATAAAACACAATTTATCCTATTCCACCACCATCCAGATGGTGGCCTACCTGTACCATCATACCGAGAAGAAAGTCAAAGCTTACCCTCCCCGTCACAGTGATACGGCAGAGGTATATGTTTCGTCTCTCACTAGACTCATCAGGGTACCGACATGCACCTGACTGTGCAAAGGACAGATTGGAAGGAAGTATGTAACACTGAACGCGGCTTCGCCGACCTCTCGCCGGATGGCCTATATATGTTTATACGGCTTTCACGGATTCCTCTGTGTGAGATACATTAGCAGTGGTTATATCCACATATTTCAGTTATTTTAAAATAGATTAAATGGGCACAAATTTCCGAAAAATACTACGACTACATTAAATAAACATGTACGAGAAACAGGTCATTCGTTCAACTACAACAATACAACAATATTTGAACGTGACCATAATTATAACAAATTGAGTAGTTGTAAAGGACATTCCAGTGATGGAATTTAAAAAAACGCAGTTAACGACAGACCTGATATAAGTAACCTAAGCTACATTTACACAAATCTAATTAAAAATTAATATACCCTCTTAAAAGTGAATGGATGTGAATATCCCCTTAGAACATTTATATGTTATCAGTTTTATTAAAAAAGAAGCCAAAGACTCCATAAGTTATGATTTCAAAAATAATGTAATAAAAAAAGAATTGTATCTTTCAGTATCGAAATAAAAATAGGAAGCTCAAGGGCGTACCGACATATTTTTGTGAAAATTTGAATATTTTTCAAATTATATCAAGTTTTTAATTGTAAAATAGGTTTTTAAAAAAAAAATTTTTAATTGTATTTTAACTTTTTCTGTTAATGTGTAGGATTTTAAACATAATTTGTGTATTTTAAATTTTAGGTTATTTTATGTTATTGTTATTACTGAATTAAAGAAAATAATATTAAAAAAACTTATTGAAAATGTCTTAAACAAAAGGCTAAACGTCAAAACACGTTGTTTTTTAACATCCACGTAACCTCAAGAATACAAAAAAAAATATATTGATATATATATATATATATATATATATATATATATATATATATATATATATATATGTGCTATAGATCATATGCGTAGCTAAATGCTAAATTTATAATAGTGATACAGATTTAAAAAGTCAAAACAACTGCTGTTCCATTTCCGGCATAAACTTCACGAAGCAAGTGATTTCGCGGTCGCTCGCGTTTTTGGCGCCCGCAATTTGAATGCTGATGCGAACTCGGGTACGAGATCTAGATAGCATTGACATTTTAAGTCCCGACGACAATCCACTTCATATCTTCTAAACAATTGCCGCAGTCAACTCAAAAGATGAAAACCTTCTGAAATATGCAAGTCCTTGCATTCATGACATTTTTGCCACAGACTGAGTTTTCGTTTTTCGTTCGAAAAAGGAAGCTCGGCACTGCGTCTCCCTATTCTTTTTTATGTTTTATTGTCTTTATAGAGGTAAATATTCGAAATTGTGAAGGATTCTCTCTGCCTTGCAAATGAGTTCAAAATAAAATAAAAAATACGAGGCATTAGACACTCTCATTTGCGCCTTCTTTATGGGAGCATCATTAAAGATGCTATCGCTACTTTTTTAAACTTCAGTGGATTACTTTTCTAAGTGGAAAAGTTTTAACTTCCAAAGATGAGCTTACACAGTTCATACAGTACGGACTAGTAATTATTATAAACGAAGTCAATGACGTTGCGCGATTCTGAACATTGTAAATAATCTTTTATCTTGCAAATGTAAGATAATTATAAAACAATTCCCTTACCTATAACTACGGTAGGAATAACTGAACTGTGTATTATGTTTATCTTACGAAGCATTGAAGAGAGCGCACTAAAAGAATTTTTAAAAAACTAACTTTGTTCGTAGTCATAGCGGCAAATAAAAACGACTTTTAGTAACAAAACAAAAAGACACACCAACGTAGCAAAGTACATATATAGAACTAAATTTAAGGCTCGATTCTCACTATAGGGCAGCTCTAGATACGCTCTTGGTCCGGCAAAATATTCTTACAGGAGAAACAATGAATCTATTCACACTATCGCTCTCTTGGAGATTTCAATATCGTAAGGTACTTTTCATTTAAAAACATTTTATCGAACCGAGAGCAAACCAAGAGGATATTGAAAGCGGCACTAGAGTGTGGATCGGGCCTAAAATATATTTTTTAGAACCGCTAAGTGTCAACAAAAAAAACACGAACGCTGATATAAAAAACCTCATTACCGGTATCAAGTGTGTTCTTTGTTCAATTTATTAAATAGTATTCTAGTAATTTAGCGCCTGACACAAAATTTCGTTTAACTTTGAATATAGCAACATACTAGAAATACTAAAGCATTGTCCCATCTTTCTTGTTCTCATTTAATCCCCGTTAGATGTATATTTTTCCACTGTGCCGTACCTATAGATGGCACTGTCCTATGTTGCCGATTATAGAAAATTCACGTTTGTTAAGCTATTGTTATGTAACCAGATGTCCAAAAAATTCATATGCAAAAAAAAAGGTATTCGAAACAGATTAAAAATAATTTTGAATCACTAGCTGTACGACTTCTACTTCCACGGATAGAAATAATTTCTGGAGATAAAGAAACATATCTTTCTGCAAATCAATACTCCGATTAAAATATATTTATATCAAATTTCTTTAGAAGAAAATGGTATACAGGGTGATTCAAAAATCGATCACGAAACTTAAGGGGGTGATTCTACTTGACAAAATAAGGGTAGAGCTTCATATAATTTTTTTTCAAAATGTCATTCGTTTTCGAGTTACTAGCCGTCCAAGTTCAAGTTTTTATTTTTTGTTTTTTGAATTACTCGCTTACAGGAAAACCGATTTGACTAATATTTGAAAGATAGGCTAAGTCTTCTGCGCTTCATCATTTTAGTAACAATTCACATTGATTGTTTGCCGCTAGAGGGCACTTTACCTACATTGAAAATTGTTTTTTTGTCATAATTTTTTAGTGTTGACAGCTACAGTAGTTTTTGGCATAATTTCTGAAAGACTGATGCCAGGCCTTTAAAAAAGGTGCTCTTTATTTACATCGCTAAACCCAACGGTTTAGACGTAAATCACCCTCAAAAATTAAGTGGTAAATTTACTTTTCTCATTTCATTACCACCAGCTACCAGGTAAATAGCTATCAAAGTATACTAGAGCTGTCAGTTTAACATCAAATAAATTCGCTTTTTAAACTATTTAATTTATAATCTTAAAATAACTAATAATGGCTAATCACCAATATTCAAATATCGAATATTGTGATATCCATTTTTGTTATGGAAAAGCAAATGGTAATGCAGAGTTGCCAAGAAGATATTATATGGAGAGTTACCCGGAAAGAAATATCCCTCATGCTCAAACATTTTCCAGTGTGCACAGGAGGCTTGCGGAATGTGGTTCCTTTAAAAGTTATAATGGAAATAGGGGAAGACCTAGAACTGCTAGAAACGTGCAACAAGAAGAAAGAGTGCTTGAAATTATTGAAGATAATCCAGGTATTAGTACTAGGAAAATTGGGAATGAAGTGCGAATTTATTTGATGTTAAACTGACAGCTCTAGTATACTTTGATAGCTATTTACCTGGTAGCTGGTGGTAATGAAATGAGAAAAGTAAATTTACCACTTAATTTTTAAGGGTGATTTACGTCTAAACCGTTGGGTTTAGCGATGTAAATAAAGAGCACCTTTTTTAAAGGCCTGGCATCAGTCTTTCAGAAATTATGCCAAAAACTACTGTAGCTGTCAACACTAAAAAATTATGACAAAAAAACAATTTTCAATGTAGGTAAAGTGCCCTCTAGCGGCAAACAATCAATGTGAATTGTTACTAAAATGATGAAGCGCAGAAGACTTAGCCTATCTTTCAAATATTAGTCAAATCGGTTTTCCTGTAAGCGAGTAATTCAAAAAACAAAAAATAAAAACTTGAACTTGGACGGCTTGTAACTCGAAAACGAATGACATTTTGAAAAAAAATTATATGAAGCTCTACCCTTATTTTGTCAAGTAGAATCACCCCCTTAAGTTTCGTGATCGATTTTTGAATCACCCTGTATATTAAATTAAGCACTTCTCCTTATTAACCCTGTGTTTTTCGCTTTTTCATTTAACTATTTTACAACATGGCCTCAAATATTCTATTACGTCATACATATAAGAAAACCGATAAAAATTTTCGATTATTTCTTAAAGGAAACGTCTTCTTAAACGAAAAGATAAAATCCTCTTAAAAAACCTTCGAAATGTAACTATCTGCGCTTGCATTATATGCAAAAACAAAAGAAAAATGTTCGAAGGTAGTTTATTTTAACAGGTCACTTGATTAATCATAATCCAAGAATTCATGGAACTTCTGGTGTAAGGAATTTATCGACCCACAATTCGCGTGTCAGCAAGTATTTGAAGAAAAAATCGTTACATTCCAAGTGACACCACTTACTGCTCAATCAATACATTCCTTTCGGTTGTAACTAAGCTTGACGATGAGTATTCCCTTGTAATTTTTCCAGGAAATAAATTATATCACATAGCAATAAGTGTCAGAAAGTATGATGTTTTAAAAATGGCGGAGAAAGGTTGCGTGCTGTTCTGAAATTATCCCCACTATTAGTTTATATTAATTTCAATATAAAATTGAAGTTTAGCGTATATATATATATATATATATATATATATATATATATATATATATATATATATATATATATATATATATATATATATATATATATATATATATATATATATATATATATATATACAGTGCCTTCATTTCAAAACGAACCATCCTTAATAACTTTGTTAAATAGAAAAATTTAAAAAAAAGAAAAAACACGTCAATTTAGATATACAGGGGGAAGTTTAATTTTGCATTTGTTAAAAGTCTGTCAATCACCTCCTCACCTCCAGCTAACCTCACTTTGATATGTCAAATGGGAACCCCCACCTTGTGACACATCATTGTAAGCAGCATAAAATTATCTATCCAACCGTATAAAAAAAATTGAATCGGTTGACGTACAAGCGAATAGTGTGCAAAAATGTCTTGTAATAATGCATAATATATCGGCCTCGAACTTTGGTATGTCAAATGATTACCCTATAGTGTGATACATCATTTTAAAGGACGTACGATCTGCTATCCAACGATGTCAAAAAAAATTAAGTTAATAGACGTTATAGGCAATTAGGATGCAAAAATGTGTGTTAAATATAAGCAGTTTATTCAGTTTTATTCAGTTGAAGAAAATTATTTTATTAAATGTTCAAAATGTGCGCCGTTATTAGCGAGACAATGAAAAAGCCTATTTTGAAATTCCCCACGAACATTGGCAAGGGTTTCTCTGCTAATTCCTCTACATTCCCGAACAATTCGATCTTTTAAATCGTCAATATTTTCAGGTGGGGTTTTATAAACCTTGCTTTTTAAATACCCCCAAAGAAAAAAGTCTAGAGGGGTTAGGTCTGGAGACCGTGCTGGCCATTCAATTGCACCACGTCTGCCAATCCACGTCCCTGGAAAATGTTCATCAAGCCACTCTCGAATTGCCAAAGCGTAGTGCGGGATAGCTCCATCTTGCTGGAAATGCAAATTATTTTCATTTAGTACCATAACAGCATTTTCATCCACTTGACTTTCTAAAGATTGCACAATGGCAGGGTATATTGTGTTTTCTAAAAGGTTTAAATAAATTTGCCCAGTTAAATTATCTTCCAAAAAAAAATGGCCCGATGATTTCATTGCCATAAATTCCTGCCCACACGTTAATTTTTTCGGGATATTGAGTATGCCCTTCTCGGAAAAGGTGCGGATTTTCATTATCCCAGTATCTGCAGTTATGTCTGTTAACCAGTCCATTTAGAAAAAAAGTTGATTCATCACTAAAGCAGATATTCTTAGGTAAATGGGGGTCCTCGTCAATTCGTTGGCACATTAATTCGCAAAATTGAATTCTCCTATCAAAATCGTCTTCTCCGAGTTCTTGAAGAATTTGAATTTTGTAGGGAAAAAACTTATTTTGTTTTAAAACTTTATGCACAGAGCCAGCAGAAATGTTGGTTAAATCTGCGACCTTTGAGATGGATAAAGTTGGATCTATTGCAAACTGTCCTAGTACCTCGATTTGGCATGCTTCATCTACAACCCTTTTCTCAATAGATTTTTTATTACAAACGGATCCCGTTTCTTCAAACTTTCGTACCAATTCGAGTACATATTTATGGCCCACGTTTTTGTCTTGATGCCTCTCGTTAAATGCTCTGGCGGTTCTACGAGCGCACCGATCTTCAGCTCCATAGAGAAAAATTATTTCTATTCTTTCGGCTAGCGTATACACCATTTATATTCACGTTTCAACTAGGCGTCACAATGACAATTTTAACAATAATAAACAACTGGTGTTTAAAGATCTTAAAAATTTTATTTATTGCAGTGATTTCTTGTACCTATCAGGTACCGCAAAAAATATCATTGAAATAAATACACTAGATTGATTAGACTGCAATGAATTTTGCGATGAATTTTAAAACAGGCTTAGTTTTTTTCTCGCAAATATTTTAACTGTTTATTATTTTAAAAAAATATTTATTTTAAATTTAAAATAATATTTTACTCTATGAAGTAGCCATTTGACATAATAAAGTTTAATGTGATAAGGTGTCTATTATTACCACACATCTTTTCTTACTATTCGCTTGTACATGAACAGATTTTGTTTTTTTTTATTAGCTAAATAGGAGATAGTATGCCCTTTAAAATGATGTATCACACTATAGGGTAATCATTTGACATACTAAAGTTCGAGGCCGATATATTATGCATTATTACAAGACATTTTTGCACACTGTTCGCTTGTACGTCAACCGATTTAATTTTTTTTATACGGTTGGATAGACAATTTTATGCTGCTTACAATGATGTGTCACGAGGTGGGGGTTCCCATTTGACATATCAAAGTGAGGTTAGCTGGAGGTGAGGAGGTGATTGACAGACTTTTAACAAATGCAAAATTAAACTTCCCCCTGTATATCTAAATTGACGTGTTTTTTCTTTTTTTTAAATTTTTCTATTTAACAAAGTTATTAAGGATGGTTCGTTTTGAAATGAAGGCACTGTATATATATATATATATATATATATATATATATATATATATATATATATATATATATATAGAGTACGTTGATGTAAGACAATCAGAGTATGGCGGAAAAAGCAGCTATGTGATATATCACATGCAAGTTATTTTAATTAGCTTTATTTGAATCCTCCTCCTTTCCATAAAATACATACTTTCGAAAACATTGGTCCTTCCAATGAAGAATGTCACTAAAATTAGGGCTTAAGAATCGAATAGTTTAAGTTCCCAAAATGCAACATGGGAACATGATAAAACATGTAAAACAACAATTCCGGTACTCAAAATCAGCGTAAAAATAATTTAACTGTGTTTTATGTTTACCTTTCCGAACATAGAAAAGTTAAAAACATTATTCATGTGAAACTTTGATATATCAAAAGTCTTTATTTTATCCCATATATAAACAAAAGGATCTATTTCTACCTTCGACAAAGTTTCGTCACTTCTAAACAATACATATATAAAACAAAACACTTTATGTATCTCCTTACACCCGCACAGCCTACAATATATTTTTATTAAATTTATAGCAGCGAAATTTCTCTGTTTTCACATGGTTTTTCAATTTTAAAATGAAAATTTTTCTTTTAAGGATAGTTCTTCAGGAAACTAGTTTTATTTATAGTCATAGCGGCTAATAAAACTACTTTTAGTAAATAACTAAAACACGTACACCGATGTAGAAAAATAAATATTTTCTAAATACCTCTGTAAAAACGCAATAAATAATTGAAACTAAATTTAAAATAAAATATTTATTTTTTCGAACTGCCAAGTGCAAACAAAACAAAAACAAACTCCGAAATAAAAAACGAATGTCACTTTTTTCCCAGTAACAAATGTATTGTTTGGAAATCAAGGTTCTTGGTTCTATACCTTGTCAAATTGGAATTACTACCCAACGTTTCGCCTACAATTGCGCAAGACATCGTCACAGATTTTTACTCTACAAGATTAGAACATTGAATGACTGTCGAGGAGCAACAGCCCGATATTTATATCCATTTATTTTACTTTCCAAGGAACTTTCTGTGACCAGACTTCGGGAGCGGCCATGGGATCTCCACTATCACCTGTAATAGCTAACATTTTCATGAAAGCTTTCGAAGAAAACGCCTTGTCTTCTGCTCCTCTAAAACCTAAATGTTGGTGCAGATATGTAGATGATACGTTCGTAGTTTGGCCGCATGGCGCAGATAATCTCCATAATTTCCTGGATCATCTAAATCAACAACACCCTAGCATGAAATTCAACATGGAAACTGAATCAAATGGTGCACTTCCCTTCCTTGATGTACTAGTACAAAGGAAAGAGAATGGTAAATTAGGACATTTTGTGTACAGAAAATCAACACATACAAATCGATATCTCAATGCAACGTTACACCATCATCCTTCTCAAAAACAATCCGTCATAAACTTTCAATATATGACCAACAATCACTAAAATCAGAAACAGGAAAACTGACTAATGCTCTGACAGGCAACGAATATTGAGCTGAAGATATAAGACGTTCTATTAATAAATATAAAAACCCAACTCCTCAACAAAATGTCATAAATGAACCTTCTATGGACAGTGTTGTCTTATCTTACATACACGGAACCACCGACAAGATTGCCAGATTGCTACGAAAATAAAACATTCGGACAATTTTCAATACATTTAAGAGAGGTGCACAATGTTTGAAATCTCCAAAGGACGCAATTCCATTTCAAACAAAAGGCGTTTACAAGATACCTTATATCCACTAGGCTTAAGAAACATGAAAGATTTATTAAAAAAAGACAAATTGTACAATCTGCAGTAACTGAACACCAGCATTGCTCAGGTCAGACTCTTAATGTAAAAGAAACTAAGGTGCTAGCATCAATGTCTGGTTTCTTTAAACTTAAAATTAGAGAATCAATCGAAATTTGTAAATATCCAAATAATATTAATCGAAATATAAGTTACAGTCTACATCACACGTGAAAATCGATTGTAACGCTGGATCGTGGCTCGCAGAGCATCAGTCGGGTATAAATACCGGGCTGATGGTCCTCGATAGTCATTCAGTGTTCTAATCTCGTGGAATAAAGATCCCTGAAGATGTCTCGTACAATGGTAGGAGAAACGTCGGATAATAATTCCAATTTGACACAATCTAAACCCAAGAACCATGAGTTTCAACTTAACCAAAGCCGTGAAAGCTTTTGTTCTTAAATGTGTTCTTTATTCGATTTATTTTACATAGTTTCATCTTTCCCGCCAACATATAAGCCCCGTTAGATATTTGCCTATCACCTGTGTCTTATCAATAAATTGCACGATAAAATATTCGCTTGTTTTAAGCTATCGCTATGTTGCCAAACGTCCAAATTATTAATATGAAGAAGGAAAAATTATTCGCAATAGTTTATGGCAAGTGCTATGGCTCCGTGGCACTACCTAACGAGCTACCATTGATCATGAAATCTCAAAACAAAAATTTGTTTAACTCCACATAGACAAAAAAACGTAAATAAATGTAACATTTTAATTTGTTACAGCCCTTAATTTAATTCGAAATCTACTGCACCTCAGCAAACTAACAAAGGGCTTCACGTATGTACGTGAAAATCAATAACCAAACAATGAAAATGATTAGTTAACTGGGGTATTTAATATGCGGTGAATGAATGTATCCTTATAATTATTGAAACGTCAGTTGTTATTAATGCTTATTAAAAGCTTTTTACAATTGGGGGTGTTAACGTCAAACAATGTTTTGTAGTATAGCGAACAAAAAAGTCAATATTTAAAATAACTTAGTGAAATACGAACCTCATTGCGTTAATTATATAGTTAGTTGGTCTGATGTTAATAGCTCGGTTATTTCGAACGACGAAAAAGTAATCATATAGTCATACAATAACCCTGGTTATATTTATTGCTTTTAGCGACATGATTAGTCCTAACAGATAATGAGATTTTATTTATAGTCATTACTATATTACAAATTAATGGAATGCCTTTTAGTAATGATAATTGGTGCGACACAAAAATTAATAGACTTTTCTCTACAGTGCAAATATTAATCTAGAAAAGTTGATGTTTTTAAAAAATACAGATTAGTAGAAGACAAATATATTTTGCCTTCAAATGACGTTGCGTTGAGTATGAGTAATTACAATAAATAAATGCTACTTTTACTTAAAATTTAGGAAAGAAGTATAAGAAGCCACATAAATGTTTTGGCACGCTTTGACAATATAAGTTTTATGATCATCCCGCAAAAAAAATCGACGCCCTGAAATGACAAAAAATAAATGTTTTATCTTAGGAATAAAATAAAGACAACAAAAAAAGCAAATCACTGTCCTAGTTGGACGCAAACGAGATTTTTCTTTTGCTTCGATAAAATCTCCCATGCGTGCTAAAGGGTCTCGGTGGATTTCAGCACTTATTTTTATTAAGTCATAGAGCATGAAATCATATTCCTCGAACATAAAACTTTTTTTACTTGTTTTTACAAAAAAATGGTAATTACGCTGAGGGTTGCGAGATAATGGAAACACAGGACATATAGGGAGAATGGAGAGAAATAATTACAGTTAATGAGGGATCACAATAATTTTTGAATCCTATAGTGTAGTTACTTCGTCATTTGTGCTATCGGTATCATTATGTTTTCCCTATAGGACCCTTTTGTGCAGTATGCCCGCTATGTAATTTTTTAATATGAAACCGGAAAAACTGCAGGTTTAAAATGTAGAATGCGAAACACCCATGGGAATTGACTTCATTCGATGTTTTTAACGCTATGTGGATACTTATTTCTAATCACGCAATTAGGGTTCCCTGATTACAGTGATCATCGTTCATTTCAATTAAAGTTATTTAGAGCGTGCTTAATTGACATGATTTAGGTATCTGTTTGGGGTTGTTAAAAAGGTTATTTATAAAAATGCATAACCTTTATTCATAAAAAAGAATGTATATATAAATAAAACGAGAAGACATAATTCCCAAAAATTAAGAATATAAAAATAAGAACTCTATATATATATATATATATATATATATATATATATATATATATATATATGTAATCGAAGGTTTTCGGCCATCCCGTGTATGTGCTGAGTCCCTCTCAGGACTGTAAGGCAGCTGACGTTCCGGTGAAATCTCATTCACCATTTTCAAAGCTCACTGTACGGCGTCTACGAGTTCGCTCGTAGGCGCCGTATGGTGAGCTTTGAAAATGGTGAATGAGATTTCACCGAAACGTCAGCTGCCTTACAGTCCTGAGAGGAACTCAGCAAATGCACGGGATGCCCGAAAATCTTCGATTACATATCACAGTCGTGAGAATATCCGACATAATATATATATATATATATATATATATATATATATATATATATATATATATATAGGGATGGCAAGAAAGTAATTTTGGTTATCACACATAAAGATTGTCTCGATACTGTCTGATCAGTGACTTCAAAAACATCTCTTCTTACATGTAACCCTTTTAACAACATATTATGCAATAAAATGTTTATATTTGTTGTTTCCTAATTAGTTTCGTAGTTTTGACTAAGATTACACGATCAGTGACAGTAAAAACTACCATAACCATTTCCTCCATCTTGAATTTCCAAAAACTAACATTAAATTCGTGATGATCTGCCTCAAAAACTTATAGATAACGATATGCTTACAAAGCTTTTGCAGTTTTTAATGCACAAATGTGGCATAAGCCGCCATTTTGGGCTCGTTGTTTTGGATTTTTTAGATTTTGACAAAAAATGGAATGTCTGAGAGCAAGAACCAGTTCAACTTCTCATTTTTTACTTACTAGAGTACTTGTCTTTCGATTGTTTTTTCGTTAACGAATATGAGGTTTGAGTCTCCATTTTAGGATCGCCATTTTGATTTTAGCATATCTGTCAGTTTAATTTGAACCGTAGAATAAAATACTGATAATTTAACTCGAAATAGTACTGTGAGATGTCAAAAATAAAATTGAGAGCATTCTCTAATGCTTTGGTTTGATTTTGAGTTTGGCGAACTTGCCATATCAATATAAATGAATCCTTATTATATACTCATACTTAAAATCAAAAACGTAATTCAGAGTCCTCATTTTTTTCATTTTCTGATGATTTCAAGCAATCCGGTCGCCATTTTGTGTCTGCCATTTTGGTTTTCGCAAACCTACTATGCCTTAATCACAAATATTTTGAGCCTATACCTAATTAAATACGCCTAATTTATTTATAGCTATTTTAATTCAATTGCTTGCTTTTTTGTTCACTCGCAGCCGCCATATTGAATTTTTTCAAAAGGCCATGTTTTTTCGAAATTTCATTTCAAAACGAATCTGCTACGACTTTACGTCTCTACGTTTAGAAATGAAGATGCTCATTTATTCTTATGTTCATTCAAATTCCGACATCCCTTTGCATCCAACTAGTCACTAGTCGACCCTAACCTCAAAAATTTTCCTAATTTACTAAAATGACACTATTTGTGGTTCAGATAAGAGGTTTAATCACCATATTATCAAAATCTGTTTTACAGGAAATGAAATTAAAAATGATTGTTATATCCGATCAATATGCCGATTTTCAGGAGTATTTTTATACATAGCCTATTGATCAGATATTATAATAGTGTCATTTTAGTAAATTAGGAAAATTTTTGAGGTTATGGACGGCTAGTGACAGGTTGGATACAAAGGGATGTCGGAAATCGAACCAACGACCCCGAAAACATAAGAATAAATGGTCATCTTCATTCCTAAATGTAGAGACTGATAGTTTTAGCAATTCAAATTGTGTTTGAGGTTATGAACGAATTCTGAATGGCTGAAGTTATATGGATATCATAAATTGATTTCAGTGACCCCAAAAACATAAGATAAGGAGAGTTTGAAGTATTTTTTGAGGTTAGGGACAAATATTGACCTGATGAGGTTTAATGAACATTGGATTCGAATTCAGCGACCTCGAAAACTTAGATGCGGTTATTTAGTTCATAAAATACTGACTTTATGTTTTTTATCTGTCAATAATTCTCATTAAACGAAATTTTCCATGATTGCGGATGCCGTATTGAAATTGCCATGATGTTTTTTGGAATTACCAGACGACTTTCGATAGAGTTTTGAAATATTGATGCATTATAGTTATGGGCAGCCCACTGTACCCTTTGATATATATATATATATATATATATATATATATATATATATATAGAATTTAAAACAGTTGTTTATATTTTACATTTTTGAAGTTAGATAAATTTTTGTAATTAATGAAGTGTTAGCTTTGCTATGTTACTTTTAATTCCCCCTAAAACCACTATCATGCAATCTTAAAATCTCTTGTTTAATTAGGATTGGGGTACAGATTGATTTCAAACTTTTTAAGCGTCAATATGTACTGTGATCCTTTCAGTCGGCTACGGCTGAACAATTTCAAATTAACCCTTTCACTAATCCTTTTTCGATCTCTATACTACCCCGCTAATTACTGCAAAGCAATGAGCTTAAACTGACTCGCGTAGACATGGTTAAACCCCTTATTAACTAGCACAACTCGTCTTAGATCGGAATTTTCCTTTAGTCAGCAAGGGTTGAATTCTATAAAACCTTTTTTTTTTAATTTGGATTTTCCTGCAAAACTATGTGTTCTAAAAATAAAATTTCTTATGATATTATGACCCAAATGACTAACTCCGCAATGTGCATTTACTTACACCCCACTGTAAATGTTTTGCAGAAGAAATAAGTCATAAATTCCCAGGTGTTACTTACTGCGTCAATTGAAGATTTGATAAAAAAAACAACATTGGCTAAATTAATTTATTTTATTATAACACTATGAACACAGTGATGCATTACGGTCTACTTACTAATCATCTTTAAGTAAATATTTATCTATGTCTATATACAGAGTTGTACAAGTTCATTTGGTTTGAAGGACAAATTTTCGTAACCTAAATGACCATAACTTCAAACATTAGAATTTATTACTTATATTTATAAACATAATTTTCTTTTTATAATCCAAGAAAGTTGATTTGCATTTTCTTTAGATGATACGGATTCATGTACTACTATTATTAGGTCGGCAAGAATGGGTTTTGGGTTGTCACACAATATTTATGAAAAAAACAACATTTTTGGCATCTCTGACTTTTTTATTTCCGTAAAGAAAAGAAAGCTGCTGAGGCTCACAAAGAGATATGTGAAGTTTATGGTGTTGTTTGCATAAGAGAACGCACGTGTCAAAATTGGTTTTAAAAATTCCATTTTGGAGATTTTTCATTCAAAGATGACCAACGTGCTGGTCAACCTACTGAAATTGATGATGACCAAATCAAAGCCATAAATGAAGAGAATCGCCTCTGGCCCTGGGGGCTTCCAAATCTCGATAAGTCCTTCTTAATCAAATCCTAATCAAGGCCCAAATATGTTTAATAAGTAAGAGGTAGTTTTGAGTTGGAGTATGCAAAACATAAACGTATGTAGGTACTTATTTATCTATTATCAGGCCATGGCAATTGTCGATGGGTGTGTTCAGCAGAGAATTTACATAAAACGTTGCATGAGATGTAAACTATAATGATATCAATAATAACTACCAGGGTTGCGTTGATTTTGATTTTTTGTAAAATCAAAAATCATTGATTTAATTAGAAAAAAACATTATTCTTTTGATTTTTATTTTAGAAATCTGTGAGAAACACAAAAAGATATTGATTCAGCTGTATACCAAAAAGTATCCTCTTAAATGCGTAGCAGAAGAATATCTAAATATTTTGAAACATATAACAGTGACCCTTGATATTTTATAAAGAAAAAATGCAACTATTTCAGATGCTGTGAAAATACTTATGGCAAATCTTCAAAGAAGAGCTAGAGTCTAGAGCTTTCTTTTCAAAAAAAATCAAGCATTTTGTAACTAACATATTTGATTGCCAAAAACAAAACTTTAGGTTATCTCAAGAAGAAGTAAATTTGACTCTAGAAACTATTGGTAAGTTATTTGAAGATACGGGATTGCTACAACTAGCAAAAAATTCATTGCACGCTCCAGTCCATTTAAGAAAATAATGTTTTCGGAGGAAGTAACAAAAATATAAATGTGTAGGTGAAACCTGTGTTTAGTACATTCGGTTTTGTGTACTTCGATTTAGGAAATAAATTAGGGATTGAAAAAGATGGAAAATTGGTATTTCTATTTAAATTTTACAACGAAAATGCAAATGATGATAAATAACAAGTTGTCGTTTGTATGTATATTTTTTAGCTGCTGTAAGTTTATCTTTTTTTATTTTTTAGGCGTTGCAGCGTAGCTATTAAATCGTTTGCGATTTTTTTTTCGCAAGTTGTTTCAAATATTATAATATATATTTTTCTTTAAATTATGATTTTTATGGATTTAAGTAATTTGATTAAAATTAACACTGATAACAACTATATGGTATCTAAGGTTACAAAACGAAATGATATTATGATTGTACAAGCTTTGTTTTTAAAAATATAAAATAGAAATTACCTTCTTATTCTACCATGTTCTTCATTATTTCTTTGCATTCTAGTTGGTGGTTGCAGCTCACCTATATCTATTTGTATGTATATTACAATTTCTATAGCATATACATGTTATAAATACTTGATTTTTTTCTCAGCCATTACATTCCATACTATCAATTTTTTACAAAATGTATATTATAAATACCAGGGGTGGAGGGGCGGGGGGCAATATCACTAGAACAAAGAAAGATGGAAATTACCCACATCCCATTCGCATTTAAGACGGTACAGTACGAAAAGCCAAAGCGAGTTGACAATGTGTCCTAACCCCAAGCTACCAATATAAACCGGGGGAGGAGTGGGGGGGATAACGCGATCCACGGGTGACCGCCTTCCATTAGTTCCGTTGTTGACAAATACAACAATCTGTAAGTAGACCGGGCGTCTCATTTAGTTTTACCGCCCAAGGCCTCCGATGGGCTTAACCCACCTCTGGTGAGACTACAAAGATGTTGTGTATTTTGAGCTGCTTCTAAGAGGCCGGACGATCAATTCAGATGTTTATTGTCGACAATTAATGAAACTGGAAGAAGCAATTAAAGAAGAATGGCCAGAAATGGAAAATAGTAAAGGGATTGTGTCCATCATGAAAATGCAAAGCCTCACTATTTTTCAGGAACTCGTGGGAAATTATTGAAGCTTATATATATATATATATATATATATATATATATATATGTTTATACGGCTTTCACGGATTCCTCCGTGTGAGATGCAATAGCAGTGGATATATCCACATTATGCCGTTGTAGTGCTGAAATCACACTCAGCAAACGTACAGCTATATGCAGCTCCGTGCATGAATGAAGTAAAATGCGAACAGTAAATGCAAACTTCTCTCCATCATATCCTTTCTATGTTAGATGTTGCACAATTAGAATAAATTGTTATAGAACGCGATTTATCCTATTCCACCATCATCGAGATGATGGCCTACCTGTACCACCATACCGAAAAGAAAGTCAAAACCCTCCCCGCCACAGTGATACAGCAGAGGTACATGTTTCGTCTCTACTAGACTCATCAGGGTAGCGACATGCACCTGGCTGTGCAAAGGACAGTATTTGCATGCTTCCTTCCGATCTGTCCTTTGCACAGCCAGGTGCATGTCGGTACCCTGATGAGTCTAGTAGAGACGAAACATGTACCTCTGCCATATCACTGTGGCGGGAAGGATAAGTTTTGGCTTTCTTCTCGGTGTGGTGGTAAAGGTAGGCTATCATCTCGATGGTGATCGAATAGGATAAATTGCGTTCTATAACAATTTATACTAACTGTGCAACATCTAACATAGAAAGGATATGATGGAGAGAAGTTTGCATTTACTGTTCGCATTTTACTTTATATATATATATATATATATATATATATATATATATATATATATATATATATATATATATATATATATATACAGGGTGATTCAAAAATCGATCACGAAACTTAAGGGGGTGATTCTACTTGACAAAATAAGGGTAGAGCTTCATATAATTTTTTTTCAAAATGTCATTCGTTTTCGAGTTACAAGCCGTCCAAGTTCAAGTTTTTATTTTTTGTTTTTTGAATTACTCGCTTACAGGAAAACCGATTTGACTAATATTTGAAAGATAGGCTAAGTCTTCTGCGCTTCATCATTTTAGTAACAATTCACATTGATTGTTTGCCGCTAGAGGGCACTTTACCTACATTGAAAAATTTTTTTTGTCATAATTTTTTAGTGTTGACAGCTACAGTAGTTTTTGGCATAATTTCTGAAAGACTGATGCCAGGCCTTTAAAAAAGGTGCTCTTTATTTACATCGCTAAACCCAACGGTTTAGACGTAAATCACCCTTAAAAATTAAGTGATAAATTTACTTTTCTCATTTCATTACCACCAGCTACCAGGTAAATAGCTATCAAAGTATACTAGAGCTGTCAGTTTAACATCAAATAAATTCGTTTTTTAAACTATTTAATTTATAATCTTAAAATAACTAATAATGGCTAATCACCAATATTCAAATATCGAATATTGTGATATCCATTTTTGTTATGGAAAAGCAAATGGTAATGCAGAGTTGGCAAAAAGATATTATATGGAGAGTTATCCGGAAAGAAATATCCCTCATGCTCAAACATTTTCCAGTGTGCACAGGAGGCTTGCGGAATGTGGTCCCTTTAAAAGTTATAATGGAAATAGGGGAAGACCTAGAACTGCTAGAAACGTGCAACAAGAAGAAAGAGTGCTTGAAATTATTGAAGATAATCCAGGTATTAGTACTAGAAAAATTGGGAATGAAGTGCGGCTCTGTCAGGCTAGTTCATGGAGGATACTAAGAGAAGAACAACTCTACCCGTTTCATTCAAAAAAGGTGCAGGCTCTTTATGACGATGATCGGCCGAGACGGTTGGAAATGTGCAATCAGATCCTAGCTAAGTATGAACACGATAATCGATTAATTGGCGTCATATTATTCACTGACGAAGCTGGTTTCACTCGTGATGGCATAACAAATCTACACAACATCCACACATATGCTTACGAGAACCCAAACAATGTGGTAGAAACGAAACATCAGCGTAGATTTTCACTAAATGTGTGGGCAGGGATAATAGGAGATTACCTTATTGGTCCTCATTTCTTTGATGGCCCATTAACTGGTAACGTATACTTAGATTTTATCCAAAATCGTCTCCCATTGTATCTGGAAGATGTGCCATTGGAAGTAAGGGCCAACATGTGGATCCTCCAAGACGGAGCTCCGCCCCACTTTAGTATACGTGTCCGACAGTATTTGAATGCAACGTATCCTGGGCGATGGATAGGACGAAGTGGACCATTGGCATGGGCAGCGAGGTCACCAGACCTTAATCCTATGGATTTTTTCTTTTGGGGTCATTTGAAACAATTGGTGTACGATATTCCAGTAATCAACGTCGAGGATCTTCGCTTCAGGGTAATCGAAAAGTGCCAAATTATTAAAGAAACACCAGGAATTTTTCATCGAGTTAGGCGACATTTTTTGAAGAGTGTTAGGAAATGTATGGAAGAAAATGGGGGACATTTTGAGAATCTTTTTTAGTTTGTTTAGTACTGTTTCATTAATTTTTATCAATTAAATGTATATCGCAATAATCCATAATATGAATATTTACTGATTAGCCATTATTAGTTATTTTAAGATTATAAATTAAATAGTTTAAAAAGCGAATTTATTTGATGTTAAACTGACAGCTCTAGTATACTTTGATAGCTATTTACCTGGTAGCTGGTGGTAATGAAATGAGAAAAGTAAATTTACCACTTAATTTTTAAGGGTGATTTACGTCTAAACCGTTGGGTTTAGCGATGTAAATAAAGAGCACCTTTTTTAAAGGCCTGGCATCAGTCTTTCAGAAATTATGCCAAAAACTACTGTAGCTGTCAACACTAAAAAATTATGACAAAAAAACAATTTTCAATGTAGGTAAAGTGCCCTCTAGCGGCAAACAATCAATGTGAATTGTTACTAAAATGATGAAGCGCAGAAGACTTAGCCTATCTTTCAAATATTAGTCAAATCGGTTTTCCTGTAAGCGAGTAATTCAAAAAACAAAAAATAAAAACTTGAACTTGGACGGCTTGTAACTCGAAAACGAATGACATTTTGAAAAAAAATTATATGAAGCTCTACCCTTATTTTGTCAAGTAGAATCACCCCCTTAAGTTTCGTGATCGATTTTTGAATCACCCTGTATATTTATGCTCACAAATCTAAAACCAATAATTCCGAGACAATATCTACTTTTCCAATTTTTATATATACACAATTTCCTAACCTGGACTACCAGCATGGCGAAAGCATTTTTCATATAACAGACAATAAGAAATTCAATATAATTTAATGATGAAACGAATATTGTTAATATTTACTAAAAGATCAGAATTATTTACTTAATATTGCACAAAATTCCATGATTTGTTATTAGTAATATCGGGTTTCTGGGTCAAATCCACGCTTTGTCTCTAAATTTCACCACCTTTAAACTATAAACGAGAAAACTGACACGAAAATATTTTTATATTGCAAATATAAAAATTCTTATTGCGTTTTCCGTATATTTATCAAGTTATACGATATGAAATTCAAAAACGAACAACATTCATCATCCAGCACCCTGGTGAAATAAGAAATAATATACTGAATAACTCTAATTTTTCAAAGTAAGCACTATATGTTAGGAAAACATTGAAATTTACATATATAGGCAATCCTCCAAGGATATTATTCTTATCATATTTGAAGTTACATAAACGGCCGTATATCAAGTAATAAACTCTGTTCCACAAATATAAAGTAGTCAACAAAAATTAGGTCCTTGAGATTTATTTTCCATAATTTTCAGATACACTGCAACAAAAAGTATAGGTACACTTACCTATACAACTCTAATTTAACTGTAGCGGAAAGTAGCAACATTTAGTATGCTATTAGTTAGTTAGTTATGAGTTTGATGATAATTTAAACAAAATATCATTATTGTAAGAAAATTTCAGCCATTAAGCTAGTAGATGCAGTGGTGACTAGTGACTGTTCAAACAGGTAGTGCCAATAAGTGGGATAAAATACAGGATTATTATAAAATATGTAAAATAACAATTCCCTTAACTATAGTTACGATAAGAGTCGTTTAACTGTTTTTTGTTTATCTTACCAAGGGAATAAGAGCTATAAACATTATTCATGTAAACCTAAGATATTTTAAGTGCCTTTGTTTTTAGTCATAATGGCAAATACAATGACTTTTAGTAAAAAACAGAAACACACGCCGATGTTGGAAAATAAATATTATGTAAATATTTCGGTAAATCACTACATAGTATAAAACAAAGTCGCTTTCTCTGTCCCTATGTCCCTTTGTATGCTTAAATCTTTAAAACTACGCACCGGATTTTGATGCGGTTTTTTTCAATAGATAGAGTGATTCAAGAGGAAGGTTTATATGTATAATAACATACATTAAATAGTGGAGAAATACTGTTATTTTTGAGGTTTCTAATGTGATGTCTCTAATTATCATATTTTTTTCCGCTTACATTGCAAACGCAGGCTGAACCCTACGAGATTTATCAAAATAATGTACTAATTATTTGTACACATTGAAAAGGTCTACAGAAAACTCCGCGATGGTATATGTCTATCTCTCATGGATATCCCACAATAACATTTTTTTGTCATTTACTTTTTACGACAAATAATGGCAAATTTTGAAGCGATTTTAACCAATACAGCATTAATCCTTATCCAATTAAATAGCTTAAATACATTGTTGATTTAATATAGATCTATATGGTCCTTTACAGCACAAGATTTAAATGAATATTTTCGAAGATATTACAGATTTAAAATTGCGGGAAGTAGCGCTTGCGGCGGTACTGGCCGACCGGGGCGGCGGCAGCGTGCCTATAAATAGCGCGTCGGAGGCCGATGTAATAATTGTTGTAAAAATAAAATAAATAGTCAGTTTTTCTGTAGTGTATTTAGTATCAGCATTGCACCCGTGCGAAGCCGGGGCGGGTCGCTAGTACACAATAAATAACTTAAACTAAATTTAGAATAAAATAGTTTTTAGATCCACCAAGTAAAAGCAAAACAGAACGCCGAAATAAAAAAAACTTATGTCATTTCTCGCCCGGTTAGAAGTGTGTTCTTTGTTCGATTTATTTAACAGCATTCCAGTGATTTAGCGCATGGCACAGATTTCATCATAACTGCATACGTAAAATATTAATACATAGTTCCATCTTTCTTGCTTACATATAAGCTCCTTTAGATCTTCGTCTCTCTACTGTGCCTTGTGAATAAAAAGCTGTTACTCTGTTGCCAGACGTTTAATATGGAAAAGGAAAAAGTATTCGAAAAAATTGCAGTAAAAATAATTTTAAAAAAATATTTTTAGAATAAATTAAGTAAAGCCTGTGGCCTTACCTTAAGAGCCGTCAATGACTAGATGCACATTTTATCTACCAGATTTATTAGAAAATCCATTAAGTTGGCAACGCTGAAACCAACCAACCCAAACAGGTAGACAATTTAAGAAGAACAATACAGTTTTTTTTTAATATTCCAGCGTACTTATTTTTATATTTTAAACAGCTTCTTTATATTTAAACAGAAAATTCAATTACATTATTACAAAATACGAGCGTTACCTAACAAAAAGAAAAATAAAGACGAAAGATAACATTGTGTATTTTTATTTAGAATTTTATTGGTCAGCATTAAAGAACTGACCTTTCCGCTTCATTGAAATAAAGTAGTTGGAGTTGTGTCGCAAAGTAACTTATTCGAGCCTTTGTTCGTGTCTCGTGTAGCTAATCTCTTCGATTCTTTTACTATTTTTCAGAGTATTTCTTCGTAAATCTAACAATGAAAAAATCATTAAAATTATATAAATTAGTCTATTATTATACAAATTACTATTCGGTTCATATTGTATAATTGTTTACATTTTAAATTTGCATGCCTTTGAGAGTGACTTTTTCACTTTATAAGAGTCAACTCATGCAAGACATTAAAAAAAAAAATAAAAGAAGTTAAAATATAAAAATATTTTATTTATTTAGAGTGGAATGAAATTTTAATATAGAATTCTTCCAATATTTTGTCAAGTATTCCTAAAACCTGATAGTCTATTGGCTGAGTAAAGTTACTCAGTTAACTCCACATGTGCTTCCCATACATCCAATTGAGTTGAAATTTTACATGTTCATATAGTTTCAAAGACAATACAATATTATGGTACCATCGAGCTGATTTGACATCTGTCTGTCTGTAAATTAACCGTACGTAAAGTGAAGGCATACGTGCGCAAAATGTTCTTGTCAGAAAAATAATAAAATAAATATTTTTTTTAAGAAAAACGATTTCATTTTCATAAAAGTCGCACACTAAAAGGTATAAAATGATTTTCTACATAAAAATATGGTAAAAAAATATACGACAAATAGTTATATACAGTAGATTCGTATGTTAGATTACTAGTTTGATAATTTATTTTAGTTCACATGAGAGTGAGAGCTTCTTAAATTGAGAATTATATACATTAATCACGCTTTAGTCATTCGTCATCAAATTAGACCACTCACGATTTTATAGCCAAAGTAAATTACTTCTTCACAAAAATTTTATTTTTTACTTTATAGTTTTCAAGACATACGGAGAGTATGCAGTGACAATGACAGTTGCAGTGGCAGTGGCAGTTGTAGTGGCAGTGGCAGTAGCAGTGGCCGTGGCAATGGCAGTGGCAGTGGCAGTGGCAATTGCAGTTGCAGTGAGAATGACAGTTGCAGTGGCAGTTGCAGTTGCAGTGGCAGTGGCAGTTACAGTGGCAGTTGAAGTGGCAGTGGCAGTTGCAGTGGCAGTTGTAATGGCAGTTGCAGTGGCAGTTGCAGTGGCAGTGGCAGTTGCAGTGGCAGTTGCAGTTGCAGTGGCAGTTGCAGTGGCAGTTGCAGTGGCAGTGGCAGTTGCAGTGGCAGTTGCAGTGGCAGTTGCAGTAGCAGTTGCAGTGGCAGTTGCAGTGGCAGTTGCAGTGGCAGTTGCAGTGGCAGTTGCAGTGGCAGTTGCAGTGGCAGTTGCAATGGCAGTTGCAATGGCAGTTGCAATGGCAGTTGCAATGGCAGTTGCAATGGCAGTTGCAATGGCAGTTGCAGTGGCAGTGGCAGTTGCAGTGGCAGTTGCAGTGGCAGTTGCAGTTGCAATGGCAGTTGCAATGGCAGTTGCAATGGCAGTTGCAGTGGCAGTTGCAGTGGCAGTTGCAGTGGCAGTTGCAGTGGCAGTTACAGTGGCAGTTGCAATGGCAGTTGCAATGGCAGTTGCAATGGCAGTTGCAGTGGCAGTTGCAATGGCAGTTGCAATGGCAGTTGCAGTGGCAGTTGCAGTGGCAGTTGCAGTGGCAGTTGCAGTTGCAGTGGCAGTGGCAGTTGCAGTGGCAGTTGCAGTGGCAGTTGCAGTGGCAGTTGCAGTGGCAGTTGCAGTGGCAGTTGCAGTGGCAGTTGCAGTGGCAGTTGCAGTGGCAGTTGCAGTGGCAGTTGCAGTGGCAGTTGCAGTGGCAGTTGCAGTGGCAGTTGCAATGGCAGTTGCAATGGCAGTTGCAGTGGCAGTTGCAGTGGCAGTTGCAGTTGCAGTGGCAGTGGCAGTGGCAGTTGCAGTGGCAGTGGCAGTTGCAGTGGCAGTTGCAGTGGCAGTTGCAGTAGCAGTTGCAGTGGCAGTTGCAATGGCAGTTGCAATGGCAGTTGCAATGGCAGTTGCAGTGGCAGTTGCAATGGCAGTTGCAATGGCAGTTGCAGTGGCAGTTGCAATGGCAGTTGCAGTTGCAGTGGCAGTTGCAGTGGCAGTTGCAGTGGCAGTTGCAGTGGCAGTTGCAGTGGCAGTTGCAGTGGCAGTTGCAGTGGCAGTTGCAGTGGCAGTTGCAGTGGCAGTTGCAGTGGCAGTTGCAGTGGCAGTTGCAGTGGCAGTTGCAGTGGCAATTGCAGTGGCAGTTGCAGTGGCAGTTACAGTGGCAGTTGCAATGGCAGTTGCAGTGGCAGTTGCAGTGGCAGTTGCAGTTGCAGTGGCAGTTGCAGTGGCAGTTGCAGTGGCAGTTGCAGTGGCAGTTGCAGTGGCAGTTGCAGTGGCAGTTGCAGTAGCAGTTGCAGTGGCAGTTGCAGTGGCAGTTGCAGTGGCAGTTGCAGTGGCAGTTGCAATGGCAGTTGCAATGGCAGTTGCAATGGCAGTGGCAGTGGCAGTGGCAGTTGCAGTGGCAGTTGCAGTGGCAGTTGCAGTGGCAGTTGCAGTGGCAGTTGCAGTGGCAGTTGCAGTGGCAGTTGCAGTGGCAGTTGCAGTGGCAGTTGCAGTGGCAGTTGCAGTGGCAGTTGCAGTGGCAGTTGCAATGGCAGTTGCAATGGCAGTTGCAGTGGCAGTTGCAGTGGCAGTTGCAGTGGCAGTGGCAGTGACAGTGGCAAGGGCAGTGGCAGTTGCAGTGGCAGTTGCAGTGGCAGTTGCAATGGCAGTTGCAATGGCAGTTGCAATGGCAGTTGCAATGGCAGTTGCAATGGCAGTTGCAGTGGCAGTTGCAATGGCAGCTGCAGTGGCAGTGGCAGTTGCAGTGGCAGTTGCAGTTGCAGTGGCAGTTGCAGTGGCAGTTGCAGTGGCAGTTGCAGTGGCAGTTGCAGTGGCAGTTGCAGTGGCAGTTGCAGTGGCAGTTGCAGTGGCAGTTGCAGTGGCAGTTGCAGTGGCAGTTGCAATGGCAGTTGCAATGGCAGTTGCAATGGCAGTTGCAGTGGCAGTTGCAGTGGCAGTTGCAGTGGCAGTTGCAGTTGCAGTGGCAGTTGCAGTGGCAGTGGCAGTTGCAGTAGCAGTTGCAGTGGCAGTTGCAGTGGCAGTTGCAGTGGCAGTTGCAGTGGCAGTTGCAATGGCAGTTGCAATGGCAGTTGCAATGGCAGTTGCAATGGCAGTTGCAGTGGCAGTTGCAATGGCAGTTGCAGTGGCAGTGGCAGTTGCAGTGGCAGTTGCAGTGGCAGTTGCAGTGGCAGTTGCAGTGGCAGTTGCAGTGGCAGTTGCAGTGGCAGTTGCAGTGGCAGTTGCAGTGGCAGTTGCAGTGGCAGTTGCAGTGGCAGTTGCAGTGGCAGTTGCAGTGGCAGTTGCAGTGGCAGTTGCAGTGGCAGTTACAGTGGCAGTTGCAATGGCAGTTGCAATGGCAGTTGCAGTGGCAGTTGCAGTGGCAGTGGCAGTGACAGTGGCAAGGGCAGTGGCAGTGGCAGTGGCAGTGGCAGTTGCAGTGGCAGTGGCAGTTGCAGTGGCAATTGCAGTGGCAATCCCAGTGGCAATCCCAGTGGCAATTGCAGTGGCAGTGGCAGTGGCAGTGGCAGTGGCAATTGTAGTGGCAGTGGCAGTGGCAGTGGTAGTGGCAATGGCAGTTGCAATGGCAGTTGCAATGGCAGTTGCAATGGCAGTTGCAATGGCAGTTGCAATGGCAGTTGCAGTGGCAATTGCAGTGGCAATTGCAGTGGCAATGGCAATGGCAATGGCAGTGGCAGTTGCAGTGGCATTGGCAGTGGCAGTGGCAGTGGCAGTGGCAGTGGCAGTTGCAGTTGCAGTTGCAGTGGCAGTTGCATTGGCAATTGCAGTGGCAATTGCAGTGGCAATTGCAGTGGCAGTGGCAGTGGCAGTTGCAGTGGCAGTGGCAGTGACAGTGGCAGTTGCAGTGGCAGTGGCAGTGGCAGTGGCAGTGGCAGTTGCAGTGGCAGTGGCAGTGGCAGTAGCAGTTGCAGTGGCAGTTGCAGTGGCAGTTGCAGTAGCAATTGCAGTGGCAATTGCAGTGGCAATTGCAGTGGCAGTAGCAGTGGCAGTGGCAGTGGCAGTTGTAGTGGCAGTGGTAGTGGCAGTGGCAGTGGTAGTGGCAGTGGTAGTGGCAGTGGCAGTTGCAATGGCAGTTGCAATGGCAGTTGCAATGGTAGTTGTAGTGGAAATTGCAGTGGCAGTGGCAATGGCAGTGGCAGTTGCAGTTGCAGTGGCATTGGCAGTGGCAGTTGCAGTGACAGTGGCAGTGGCAGTGGCAGTTGCAGTGGCAGTTGCAGTGGCAGTTGCAGTGGCAGTGGCAGTGGCAGTGACAGGGCAGTGGCAGTTGCAGTTGCAGTTTCAGTTGCAGTGGTAATGGCAGTTGCAGTGGCAGTTGCAACGGCAGTTGCAGTGGCAGTTGCAGTGGCAATTGCAGTGGTAGTGGCAGTGGCAGTGGCAGTGGCAGTGGTAGTAGCAGTGGCAGTTGCAGTAGCAGTTGCAGTAGCAGTTGCAGTAGCAGTGGCAGTTGCAGTGGCAGTGGCAGTTGCAGTGGCAGTTGCAGTGGCAGTGGCAGTTGCAGTGGCAGTTGCAGTGGCAGTTGCAGTGGCAGTTGCAGTGGCAGTTGCAGTGGCAGTTGCAGTGGCAGTTGCAGTGGCAGTTGCAGTGGCAGTTGTAGTTGCAGTGGCAGTGGTAGTGGCAGTTGCATTGGCAGTTGCAGTGGCAATGGCAGTTGCAGTGGCAGTGGCAGTTGCAGTGGCAGTTGCAGTGGCAGTTGCAGTGGCAGTTGCAGTGGCAGTTGCAGTGGCAGTTGCAGTGGCAGTTGCAGTGGCAGTTGCAGTGGCAGTTGCAGTGGCAGTTGCAGTGGCAGTTGCAGTGGCAGTTGCAGTGGCAGTTGCAGTGGCAGTTGCAGTGGCAGTTGCAGTGGCAGTTGCAGTGGCAGTTGCAGTGGCAGTTGCAGTGGCAGTTGCAGTGGCAGTTGCAGTGGCAGTTGCAGTGGCAGTTGCAGTGGCAGTTGCAGTGGCAGTTGCAGTGGCAGTGGCAGTTGCAGTGACAGTTGCAGTGGCAGTTGCAGTGGCAGTTGCAGTGGCAGTTGCAGTGGCAGTTGCAGTGGCAGTTGCAGTGGCAGTTGCAGTGGCAGTGGCAGTTGCAGTGGCAGTTGCAGTGGCAGTTGCAGTGGCAGTTGCAGTGGCAGTTGCAGTGGCAGTTGCAGTGGCAGTTGCAGTGGCAGTTGCAGTTGCAGTGGCAGTTGCAGTGGCAGTTGCAGTTGCAGTGGCAGTTGCTGTGGCAGTTGCTGTGGCAGTTGCTGTGGCAGTTGCAGTGGCAGTTGCAGTGGCAGTTGCAGTGGCAGTTGCAGTGGCAGTTGCTGTGGCAGTTGCTGTGGCAGTTGCAGTGGCAGTTTCAGTGGCAGTTGCAGTGGCAGTTGCAGTGGCAGTGGCAGTACATTAGTACAACATTAGTTCTAAACATATTTTCAAGATTTTTAGGTTGTGTATTTTATGAAATGATTATACAGGCAGTTAAAAACCTTCACACTAAATAACTCTTTTTTTACCATGTATTTTTTTGCGATTAGAGTGTCATTAGCTTCTCAACATAGAAAAAATTATGTTCTGAAATCAATCAACTACAATATTATTCTATGTAAATTTAATTGAAATAAGTATTTAAATCAAATATAGAAATTTGTTTAATGAATTTTTGTGCCTCTAATCAAGAAAATATCCTTTTCAGTTTTATTAGGCATCATGGCAATTTTTCTTTCTAATTCGTAATGGACGAAAGTGTGATGTCATTTTAGGCAACAGAATGAATCAAGTGATTTTATTTATGAAGCATCAAGATGAATAAATTATAGTAAAATGCCATTAAAACTGCAATGTAGTGAAGAATTTAATTCTTCGTTGGTCATCTTTGAGTGAAAAATCTGACACGTGTGTTCTATTATTCAATCAACACCAAAAACTTCACATATTTCTTGTGAGCCTCAGATGCTTTCTTTCTTTTATGGAAATAAAAAGTAAAATATGTCGAAAATATTCTTTTCTGCACTTCATATTACAAGGTGTTTGTAAATGTGACTGATATCCAGTGACAAAAGAAAAAACTATAACACTGGCAAAAGTCCATTTTAAAGGAATCACCACGCTCTCTACGTGTGACAACCAAAAATAATTTCTTACCGACCCAATATAAGTAACTAGATAGTATACAGTATATTTCCTTTCTCTGAAGTTACTCAAGAGTTCGGTTGGACACCCTATATAATCCGAGCGTTAGTCACAATAAAAACAAACGCGCTTTTTCTAAAGAATCAAAACGGTCATTGTCTGCTAACTGCAGCGAAAAAAGCGCTTTATAGCTTTTCCTATTTGGCCGTCGATATTAAATCTACCTGTGTACCTGATCTCGGCATCAGTGAGTCATAATAATCGACCAGACGAATGGTAGACACCGCTCAGTAGTCCGAGGATCTTTTTATGGTGAGTCAACACACGATGTTGCCAATTATTAGCTGCAACATATTAGCATTCTAGTAAATACCCCTTAAATTATAATTTTTAACATCATTGAAGTCAATACACTCCTAATTACCATCAGATCTAATACTACTACACCGGTATAGGAATATTAGACGTTGAAAAAAATTAAATGCAGCTCGAATTTTGTTTCACAACTATTTTTTTAATAAAAATTAAAAAAGGAAAAATCCGGTTTCTTCGTTTTATTTGAAAACTATTATTTGTACTTAAAAACATACAAAGTTGTAGGCATTAAAATATCTTATTTATACAAAGCTGATATTTTTAAAATTTTTATTACTATTATAGAGTATATTACCGCCGTTCACATAAGAAAACAATATATGGCAACTGTTTTCAAACAAATCTTGCTAAATGGTCAAGGTCAACTTTTATTGCATCTAACATTAATATCTGTCAAAATTTCCACTCTGTAAAAAAGTGCCCCCGATTTACCCGAGCTAAAACTACCTGACTTTTGTTGATATTTCTTTAAATCTTCTTTCTGCAGTCTCTACAATGCCCAAAGCCTTTTTTGAACCGCTTATGACCCTCTTAGATGTTAATTTTTACCCTAAATAATTTAATTATTCTATCAATATAGGGGGATAATCTTCACGACTGGTTTTGACTTTTAATTTTGTACCTGAACAATTTACAAGAGAATTTGAATAAAGGTAATTAAAATGTACTTAAGTGTAATTAATTTAATAAATGATGTTTCAGTCGTGCGTTAAAATTAATTAATCAAAAAAGTAAGTAGGAGAAAATGGTTAATATTTTTCATCTATTAAGAAATGACAAGATTTGTAACGTTTGAAAGGGTTACGATAACAAAATCTATAAACAGTTTCTCAAAATACATACACTCACTGATTGTTGTCAAATATCTTACCGTCAAGTATTTTGCATGTATGTCACCGTAAAAAATGTTCTCTTTTATATACCTACTTAATAATTTTGCTATTTACCTGATGAGTCATGTTTTACTTTATTACGGGCTATATATTAATAAAGGATAGAAATAATTAACATAGCCTAACCAAAAGAAACCTCGTATCGATGAGGACGTTCGAAGCGACGAGAAGTTAAATAACTCAAGTCCAAGAAGTACTTATTTTATTAAATGGCGCGATAGGTATCGGGGAGACGGAGTACACGCTGCCGATAGCGATATATTCTTTGCAGTTTTCCGGCGACTAAATCACAAACACTTCTGGATTAAACCTAGCCTTATTAGCTTGCCGTAACAGCATCCCGAAAACTGGAGAAAATATGGCTCTTTGTAAATTCCCTCTAAAAATCCCTTAAGGTAAGCCTTTGAATATTTATTGTCAAAAATAATTTGGATAATAAGACAAAAATGTAATGATCTAAATTTAAAAAAAGACAAACTTTAGTATTACTTTACTTTTTATCAGCGTAACAGTGATAGTCTTCCTAATTTTAACACTTTTTTCCCAGTGTAATATAGAGGGTCGCGAGGCAAGCAAGGTCAAGAGAACGTTTTGCAAGATATAATCTTGCAGCTTTGATAACGGTTTCTTACAGTGGTGTGACAAGGAGCTTATTGAGGTAAATTTAAGGATGAATTAACCTAAAATAGTCACCCAATAGTCCCGATCCATATCCCATGTGTGGACATCATTAAAAGGCATATACGAGCATGAAATCCAATTTTTAACTCAATTGCAGAACCAAAAATTGCTGCACAAGAAGGATAGAATCGAATTCCATAAGAAATCATCCAAGATGTTTTGGGCTAGACTTGCAAAAAATACAAAGTGCTAAACTCTTATTACGTTGCTTTAAAGCTGTTATTGTTGCTCCTTCTAATTTTATTTTATAACCTATTTGATTGTTTCATTAATTTCTCCACGAATGTAAAGATTTATAATATGATTTGTTTTTTAATATCATAAAACAACGTGCAAGTAAGAGATTTCATAATAAAAAAACACAAAAATGTTAAAGAAAAAAAATATAAAGACTTAAAATACAATATGCAATATTTTTGTCGGCGAGTGTATATTTCTAAATGGAACGAACCACCACTGCAAAAATACGTGAACATATTATGAATTAGATTTTGGTCTCAATGGACGTTGTTACCCTTTTAGGAAAGACATTGTCGGTACTTCTACAACGGTTAAAGACAAGTTTTTTCGTTCAGTAACACATGCCTTCCTCGTGGAAAAAATATTCGGATGAAATTTCCAAACTAGATTGATTTTTACCTACTAATGGACACATATTTCAAAAAATGGATAATAAAAATGTTCTCCATACGAAGTATATTGTAGGTCCATTAAAAATGATTAAATGAAATATGCAGAATTTGTAATAGGCAATGAATATTTATGAAAGTACAATGTGTGTACAACATTTGTGCTCAAAATTATGTTTCATGAACAAAAATAAATGTTTTTGGTGCATAATTTAATCCTGATTTAATAATATACAAAAATTCAAACCATGCAAAATTTAAATATGAATATTTAATTATTCCGGAAGTGGTAAATTTGTGAAAATTAAACAAATGCAACCTTTCGCAATAATTTTACAACATTTATCCATTGTCGAAATTGTAAAAATATTAATAAATATAATAAAAAAAAACAAATAAGTTCAAACTATAATTGAAAAATAATTACACAGCCAACAACAGCCAAGTTATTATAACTTCAGTTATACCTATATACATTATAATAAATAAATAATCAAAATTCAAGTCAACACTCAACTAAATCGTAGTACTAACAAAGAATAAACTAATATTTTACCACGTAGATACCCAAACAGAATAACCTGTTTGATTTAGAACCAACAGGTTCTTTTTCGGGTGAAATAATTGAAAACGAACAACATATTATTAGAGAATCAGATACCCGAAATTAAAAAACTTTCTCCTGGCCTCCATATAAGATGACAGCCTGGTTTTTGAACTTAAAACTATTATTTAAGGAGTCACATAAATTTTATAGGTTTTATTTTATACTTATAGTATTAAAAATATAAATTCTATAGACTGGTTTTCGACTTTACAAATACAAATCAAAATGGGCAACGAAATCTCAATAAATTAAATATCTTTTAAAAATGGTTTCCCATGTTTTGCTCAAAAATGTCATTATCTTGTGTGTAATAAATATGAAGCAAAGTCAGATACATTTATTTACTTTGTTATCAGTTCTGTATACCTTGGAGAATCGACTTAAACTATTTTGGCAGCCTGAACTTGGCAATCTTTTGTAGTTGGGTGTCGTCAACTTTGGCTGTATTCTTTCGAGTACATATACATATATATATATATATATATATATATATATATATATATATATAAAGTATATTTTTTTCTTGGACCTTTAATGATCTATTTTAATTTGTTTGCTTTTCTTGGGTTTATGGTCCGTTAAAAAATTAAGTCCAAACGGAATAGCGTTAGTGTACAATATCTTTTTTATATATATATTTACCTTTACGTGTGCAATGTTGTTCGTGAATTTTCGTTCAATATATATATATATATATATATATATATATATATATATATATATATATATATATATATATATATATATATATATATATATAATACTCCGAGAAAAGGATATGAAAATTTTTTGCGTTATATTCAGGAAGTTGTTGAGATGGTCCCACATCATATTATTTTGGCCGAAATTGATTTAGTAATATCGAAAATGATATAGCTTGAAATTTTAAAATTATTTTTTTGAGAGTTGAAACGGTAGATCAAATATTGTGAGTTCAAAATTTTACGTTATTCACATTTTTTCAAGATTTGTATTAAGGACTTTTCGCGATTATAGTTATACAGCAGATACAATATAGAATACTAAAAATCTTACATTCTTCTGATTTTCTCCGAAACTTATATTAAAGCGTATATTACGTATTTTAAATTAATTTTTTCAGACCCAATATCCTGGATAAAATATGTCGTACTAAAAATGTAAATTAATTATTTGTTTGGTAGTATTTTATTCACAACTGGTATTTGGAGAATTCCCAGAATCAAAGAATTATTTGTTTTCTTTTTAGATTGCTTTACAACTTTGTTGAAAGTAAGGACTTTTTTGTGACGTTAAAAACATTGCAAGGTACTATACATCTGGCTTAGTACTTAAGTTCAAATAAATTATGGATATTATAAGGAGTTCAAAACCGGAAAATAAGATTTTGATAGAAGCGCTAAAAAGCGAAGAATAACAATATTTATTTTGTATGAAATTAAAATTTTTGATGTAGGCGCGATATTATTACTAAATAAAACAAATAATTAACACGAGATACAGACGAGCTTTTGTGTGAATTATATTTTGTTAAGTATTAATTTGGCGCCACCTTCAAAATTTTTAATTTCATTTACATTACTATTTTTTGCTTGTTAGCGCTTTTTTATAAGTCGGTTTAATTTTTTTTATTAAAATTTATGTCCCTTTCGGAATATGGAGAAATATTTCTAATATTATAGATATTATCAAAGCTCTGCAAAGGGCCTATAACATTCATGTTTAACAAACAAAACATATTACAAGCGCTCGATAGGCTTACATGAAAAATTATTATTTATTTCAAACGTTCTTTTAGAGTTTATATAAACAAGCTCATTATCTATTTGACACTGACGTCAAAAACGATGTTATGTGAGGATTTACATACATAGATCTTCATCAAAATATTGTGTTTCACCTTTCAACAAGACTAAAGTAAAAAAAAAGATTTTAGTTTCCAAACCGGTTAGGTTTTTTGAATAATAATACTAAGCGTAATTTTTAAAGCCGATTATTACTGGTGCATGGCACAGTCCGTACATCGCATCACGCCCTAACGGATTTTTTTTATACCGATTTCCGTCGAATTTTAAATTTTAATACTATTGGATTTATTAGTGATAAAATGTTTTGGTACAGCTGTATGTTCGGGTATTATCGAGCTGAATGTGTCGAAAGTATGGGGGTTATTTTTTGCCAGTGTTTTAGGATGTTCCCGGTTGAAATGTTTCGTTAATTTTATGCTGTTTTATGTTTCAACATGCGTGATTTGGAAAAAAATATTTTTCAATATTAAATACGGAAAACGTATAAATCACACTGAGATTATTGAATGTTGGCATTTGTTTTACTGGAATATAGGATTTGAAATATTTATTATATATATATATATATATATATATATATATATATATATATATATATATATATATATAAACGCTGTCAAGCAAAAAACAATTTCTTCTGCATTGGCCCAACATTTGTTAAACACAGGACATAAGATAAATTTATCAGGATCAAAAATGCTATCGAGACGTGAAAACTTGTCCACAAGAGTTATAAGGGAAGCCATTAAAATTACAAAGAGGCCCAACAATATAAAGAGCAGAGATGATAGCCAGCGACTGCCTAATACTTGGAAAAACCTGCTTACGAAACATCAACCAGTAGTAGGTAGTAAATAAACGAATTATAAGTCGGCAACACAACCCCAAACACTGGCAACAAGGCTCACAACATTTTAATATGTTGATAATTGTTAGTGTTCATCGTGATAAATTATCTTTTAGCTGTATCCTCCTGATGATGCCGTAAGTAAATGGCGAAATATAGAGGTAAATAGAAAATAGAATATATATATATATATATATATATATATATATATATATATATATATATATATATATGAAGTAAATTGCGATCAGTAAATGCAAACTTTCCTCCTTTCCGTGTTAGAGGTTGCACAGTTTGAATTAATTGCGATAAAACATAATCCATCCCATTCCACCACCATCGAGATGATTGCCTACCTGTACCACCATACCGAGAAGAAAGTCAAAACTTACCCTCCCCGCCACAGTGATATGGCAGAGGTATATGTTTCGTCTCTACTAGACTCATCAGGATACTGACATGCACCTGTCTGTGCAAAGGACAGATCGGAAGGAAGCACGCAACACTGAAACGCGGCTTCGCCGACTTCCCGCCGGATGTCATATATATGCTTATGCGGCTTTCACAGATTCCTCCGTGTGAGATGCAATAGCAGTGGATATATCCACATTTTGCCGTTGTAGTGCTGAAATCACATTTAGCAAACGTACAACTATATGCAACTCCGTGTATAAATGAAGTAAATTGCGATCAGTAATTGCAAACTTCGTTCCAATCATATCATTTCCGTGTTAGAGGTTGCACAGTTTGAATAAATTGCGATAAAACAAAATCCATCCCATTCCACCACCATCGAGATGATGGCCCACCTGTACCACCATACCGAGAAGAAAGTCAAAACTTACCCTCCACACCACAATGATACGGCAGAGATACATGTTTCGTCTCTACTAGACTCATCCACTGCTATTGCATCTCACACGGAGGAATCCGTGAACGCCGCATAAACATATATACGCCATCCGGCGGGAGATCGGCAAAGCGTGCTTCCTTCCGATCTGTCCTTTGCACAGACAGGTGCATGTCAGTACCCTGATGAGTCTAGTAGAGACGAAACATGTACCTCCGCCGTATCACTGTGGCGGGGAGGGTAAGTTTTGACTTTCTTCTACGTATGGTGGTACAGGTGGGCCATCATCTCGATGGTGGTGCAATGAGATGAATTGTGTTTTATGGCAATTTATTCAAACTGTGCAACCTCTAACACGGAAAGGATATGATTGGAACGAAGTTTGCATTTACTGTTCGCAATTTACTTCATTTATACACGTAGTTGCTAACTTCATCAGATCAGTTTTCAAAATATTCTACAAATAATTAGTTACACACATGCGCAATAACTGGTTTGAAAGTGACTTGAACTTTGATCCCAGTTTCAGGTCGCCGAAATAAGCAGGTGGATTTAAAACTGGTTTTACATCTTCACTTTCAAGTGAAGCCAAATATCCTGGCTATCCTGGCTGTAATATTAAATTCCACTTATTTTTGTATTAGTATATGAGTTATTATTAGTTTTCAAATTAATAATAATTTTTTTTTTCAATTAAGCTATTATTTTTGTTTGATTCCTTAAAGAAAAAGAAATAATTCTCAAATTAAAAAACTATAATTTTCATGCAAAATAGCATAATATAATAAAGAAAGCAAATAAAATGAGCCCAAAGTAAAAACTATCGTTTTCATGCAAAATAGCATAATATAATAAAGAAAGCAAATAAAATGAGCCCAAAGTAGTGATAGATCTGATAAAAATTTAATTAATTTTCATAAAAACAATGACTCAAAAACCTTTAAAATTTAAATTAACCGCTGCAAAATATAGGTGAATACTACTATTATTATATATTTTTAAACTTATATAGTATACTATGATTCATCACAGATGAATCATTTGAATACAATAAATGTATACCTATGCGGGTACGTATATATGCCATAAAAATTATATCAAATGTCACCAAATAAATTTCCTTGAAAATTAATAAATAACATGAAATATTATGGATTTTTAAAATTTGGAAAAGATAATATAAACAAATTCTTAAGATAAATGTGCAGAAAATTTGAATATTCGTCGCGGAATTGTCATTTAAATTTTAAAAAGTTTACAGATAGTTTGGTTAAACGAATTAATATTAATAATTTTTTTTAGTCAATTCACATTTACCTACGCAGGTAAAAAGGGAATGAAAAATAAACAAAAAAACAGTAACCTGAAAGGATATATTATCTTAAAAATTGGGTAACCGTGTTCACCCGTATCTCTTATTTTAAAAGCATCCCAAGCTACAGACGAAATTGTGTCATAAAACCAAATTGACCGCGACGAATCTCGAAACAAACGGCCAAAGTTTGGCCTTGACTGACCGAAGACAGGCAAAAATAGAAAAGAGGTTTTTATTTGAAGGCACAACCATGTTTTCAACAAATCTAGTCGGTTGTAAAGACCACCAACCCTTCAGGCCATTTACGTTTTGTTCAAAACAACAGCAGCTTGCGGTAATTTAGACCTTTTTGTGCCCGGGGACCATTGTTAAGATTTTGCAAGTGTGCAAGTTCTTTTCTTCGATAATCACACAGGTTTAGGCATGTAAAACAGGGTCATAACATGTGGTTTTAAAATCATATAATTTTTAAGAAAAAAAGAATAATTAGAGAAGGATGATGCATGTGGTACATTTTTAATCAATATCGAGATACGGAAGATTCAATAGTTTAAAATTTTATTTTGTTTGTTTGCAGGTCATCGACATCAATACATGTTTTGATTATTGTTTTGTTTTTTATTATTGACAATGACCGTATATATATAATAATATATTCTAAAATTAAATGCAAAATTAATGTTGCCCTACAATTATCAGTTTATCAAAGTTTTACAAATTTGGAGTGACTTTGTTTACATTTATGAACCAGAAAACAAAATTTCGTGGTTTGTAAACCTGCTTAAAATCACAATAACACAAATATCATATTTTAAATAAGTAATTTACATGAAAAATTTACACCACTTCGTTGATGTTTATTCTTAAGAGGTGAGAGGGTGGTTGGTAATCATTTTACGACATTTTTATTGAAATGGAGAAAAAATATACCTGCCACCGAAAGGTAGTACCACTAAACCTTTTTAACGAAAAAAGGGACGATCATAACTTTTCCTACGAGCAGGCACCAGTCGCGTGGCTCTCTGACGCTTAACTATTTTCTATCTTCCTTCTACGCAGTAAAAATACAACAGGTACCCCATGTGGCACTATATAATCAAAACACGAAGCATTAAAACCAAAGCTCTTAAGGATTTAAGTTACCATCTGTGCCGTTTACCAAAGTTGCCCTGAGTAGGCTTGGGTTCCAAGAAATGGCCACAAAGTTCTCGGAGATGGGCTCTAAAAACCAGACACGATGGCTTGCTAAAGCAAAGACACACAACACACACACCTGATATGTAAGAACCATATCAGTGGCGTGGAGAATATCACAGTAAAGTTATCAAATTAAAAAAAAATAATTAAAAAAAAGTAAGTACATTTGTCCATATTCTTAAAATGAAAAGTCTCATCTTTCCTGCAAAAATCTAAAATTAAAATGTAAGGTTTTACATATACTATTTAATATTTTGTCATCACGCAATAAAACACATTATATTAAGCATTAGCCGAATTGCTTGCCTCGCGACCCGTCAATACACTGAGAGAAATTGTTTAAATTAGAAGGAATTACTACACATCCTTTTTTTTTGAAAAAAGTGCCCCATTTCTTCAAATTAAAAGAACATAAACAATATAGTTAGCTTCAATTCAATACAAACTTGGTTATACTAGGAACGCCTTTTTTTACATCTGGTTCAGATAAAATAATCTGTAGGGCTGTTCTTTCTAATTTCACAATTTCTCCCAGTGTAATAGCAGGTCTAAAGATAAGCAAAGACACGAAGTTTGAGTTTGGCTGAAATGCCTTGTGTCGCATCTGTAAAATGAAATTATATGTGTTTTAGTAATGATTAAAAATTATACACGAGTGAAAAGAAATTTTTCTTTGGGTTAATTCATAATATTTTTTATTTTTACTAGGGCACTTTGCTTACATTTATTCCCCTTTCAAGCAGTTAAGGAAGGAATATATATAAACAATTTAACTCCTTGAAAGGAGAATAAATATAGGCAACTAGTTAAACATAGCAGTAAATAGATTTATTTATTTCTTATTGATGTATTGATTTTTAACGTTTAAGCATTGATTCACACTTTATTTTTAATTTTCTGCACGAAATCGTTAAAATTTTGTAATATCCACAAATTTTACGCCATAAAAGCTTCTATATTATATAAAATTTCATAAAATTGCACTTTTTTATAGCAAAAATTAAGAAAACGACTGAAAAACTTTAAAAACAACATCCCTGATTATATCCGTCAGCGATATCACTAGTCTTAAAAGGGAAATAATGTGCATTCTAACCACAGCATAAATATGATTTGTGTGAAATACACACATATTCTTTTCTCACTGTTAAAGCTGTAAAGAAAAGGACCCGAAAAACGTATTTGGTCGGCGCGAAGAACAATTCTATAACTACTTGGCCAAACCTTGGTCTAGAAAAAAACATTTCGACCATAAGAACATGTGCCATGACTTTTTTAATGTTTAGGTGCTAAACTATAAATATCCTTCTTCAATCAAATTTATATTCCTAATACTAGCAGATACTAAACTATCCGCTTTCCTACTAACAGACCTTTCCCAATATATTTCCCTGTCAGGAATTGTCCTGCCTTCATGGGGTCTCTGCTGGACAATAACATTTTAAATTAATATATCTAGGTCAGTTTAGATTAGTTCAGGTTAGTTCCAGTTTTCTAAACTGACTAAAAACCAAGCTAAACCTGAACTAACCAAACATTTCGATTCATTAAGATTAAATTTATACTTGTTTTTACATTACAAAAATTAAACTATGTTACTGACTGAGATAGATTAATTTTATTAAGTTTAAAATAAAAGTTTATACCATGAAAATATTTTATATCTAGTAACGTCGCCACGTTTTCGATAATAAAAGGGTCGATCACTGTTACGGAACTTATTTTTGTTTTTTCGTCGTAACATATTACATGCAATGTTTTTTAACTACCGCAATTCGAAATAATACGAAAATTCCCTATTTTTTCCAGAAATAAAAGAGACCTTGTAGAGTGGAACGTGATGTTTGTTGTGCATTCTGTAAAACTGAAGAAAAATTGTGAATTTTTTTTTTTTAAATATCGTTTTGCCAGATTTCACATAGTCCAAATAATTACCAAAGCAAGTAGAATATATATATATAGAACGCTTCGATATTTCAGAAACAGAATGGCCTATAGTATGTTTGTATCCATAACTGAGACAACATGAAAACATTTTTTTAGCTACTTTATAAATCTACAAAACAACTTACCAAGATTCTTTTTTTTTCAGATTCATCAATATCTGAAAATGGTATACCAATCTTCCCAAGATATCCGTTTCAAATTCCTACTTAGATATTCACGAAATATCACTGTTCTTTTTTCTACTTCGTTAATAAATAATTTCGTATCTAAATTATCCCTCTCCAATACGTACACACGTCAAGTTTCGCGCGTATCCTGGACACAACAAGGTGTCTCTAGTACCTTGACTCCCGCGTGATACGCGACGGAACATATGACGCATGGTACCTCGTTAACACGCGAATTTTAGAGCAAGCTATAAGAGTGTGACAAAAAAAGTTTGGTAACCTCTGGTTTAAAGTAACACAAGATAAACAAATGTTAATTAAAAAAAAACTAAAAACCTTTTGAAAATACGAAAATCACCTCTTTAATTTTTTGCCACATTAATCGCAGATTATCATAAAATGTAAAGTAGCAAAAAAATATGTATATATTGTTGCAGGGACTGCAACCACATTAAATTATTTAGTTTAAACCCTGAAAAGTTACACCACTGACGGACTCTCTTAAGTCAGGTCTTTGCTATCGTATACATTTTATTTTATTTGGGTAGGTACCCAAATTGCCATTTCAGTATACAGAATGGTTCTCTAAAACTAAATAAACACATGCTATTTTAAAAAGATCACAAGATTAGGTTAATAAAGGTGTAATTTTTGTATTTTTCCAGTTAATTAGAAGTTGAACAGTTAAGGAGATTATGGAATTTGTTAAAAACAACCGAAAGCCGTATAATATCCACCTCCTCGGTGCTGTTATAGATGTCGTTTGACTCATGAAATTTCACAATTTAGTATATAACGGATAGGAGTAATATCCTACCAGCACATCACGAAACTGTAATTTTGATGTTGCAAATTTTGCTCTTGGTTCGATATACGACCACTGATGAGACGACGAGATGATCGAAACTTGTACGTAGCTTGAAATAATATTAGTCCTACAAATAACAGAAATTTTTATAATATATTGTAAATATGTTTAAAATCAATGTTACATATAACCTACTTACACGGTTTTAGTTTTCAGTTCTTAGATTAATATAGAAATAAGCACTTGCCAAAAAAAAGGAAGAATTTCAAAAAACACCATAAAAACTTTTTTTAAAAAATCAAAATTTCAGTAAGAAAAAAAGAAATCTATCTGCCGTATTTAAATAGTTGTTATATATATATATATATATATATATATATATATATATATATATATATATATATATATATATATATATATATATATATATATATATATATATATATATATATATATATATATATAATTCAGTATTTGGGGTTTGCAAACCTCTACAGGAAACCAAACGAACGAACGGATGTATTCCTGGATTAATACTGATTCACATGTTCCCATCCGTGAAACACTACGCAACAACATATATTATATATATATATATATATATATATATATATATATATATATATATATATATATATATATATATATGATTCAGTATTAATCCGGGAATACATCCGTTCGTTGGTTTGGTTTCCAGTAGAAATTTGCAGACGTTTCGCCAAAATCCCATTTGGCATCTTCTGTGCTTGGTAGTTGTAGATCAACTACCAAGCACAGAAGATGCCAAATGGGATTTTGGCGAAACGTCTGCAAATTTCTACAGGAAACCAAACCAACGAACGGATGTATTCCCGGATTAATACTGAATCACATGTTCCCATCCGTGAAACACTACGCAACAACATATATATATATATATATATATATATATATATATATATATATATATATATATATATTCTCGTTTCAGGCAGAGAAAAAAAAAGAATGGTCCTCTCTCTATACGAGTTTCAACCACCTTATGCTCTCGTCAGTGGAGCTATATCAGATCGAGATAATTTCAGTAAGAAATAAATAAATTTAAATATCGCAGATAGATTTCTTTATTTCTTACCGAAATTTTGATTTTTTAAAAAATTTCTCACTATATTTTTTAGTTGGACATCGAGATCGGTAGGTGGCAGGTTTACAGTATCCTACCGACATACCTTGGAATTTTTATTTCATATATCAGTTATTTCCTGCGAATGTCACTCTCGATCCAATACAGTTCCACTGACGAGACCATGAATTGATCGAAACGTCTTGTATATATTCTTTCCGTTTCTCTGCCTGAAAGGAGAATATATATATATATATATATATATATATATATATATATATATATATATATATATATATATATATATATATATATATATATATATATATATATACATATATAACAACCATAGAAATTATTGGAATAACTTTTCGTTTTCTTTTTCTGTTTGCAATTTTTTAGTTTGTCTTTAATCGGTCCTTATCTTCCCCATTTCAATCAAAATGACATGAAACTATCACAGTAACTTCCTAAATATGACGCAAATAATTTCGTTCAAATCGGTCGAATTGAAAACCGCCATCTTTTTGAAGTTGGTAAAAAGTGATATATACAGGGTGAGTCAACGATTGGATGAAGTAAGTTTGTGCCTTTTCGGTGAAATTTACAAAGAAACTATATTTATTGTTTGATACAGTTTATTTTTACGCAGATTTTAAAAATATTTAGGACTCTACAGGGTGAGCCAAAAAACTAGGACACCATAAAGTTGTATTTTTTTAAATAGAATACCCTATATACGAATCGTATTTTCGATTTAGCTTATAATTTTAAATCTTTTTTATTAAGGGTTTGCTATAACAAAACTTTATAGTTTCTGAGATAATTAAGTTTAAAGAAAAAAAGTCACATTTTCAAGCATCAATTCAATACTAAATAACGTTTTGAATTTTGTGACAAATATATTCAAATTTGGAATTTAGCAAGGCCAAGGACAAGTTAACATAATTTTTACCTAATATTTGCAATAAAAGCTACAGGGTGTTGAACACATCGGCTCAAATTTGAACAAGTTTAAATGAATAAATATCTTTTTTTTTAAATGGTACACCCTGTATATTTTCATGTTATTTAATAGAGTAATAAAAACCCTAAAAGTTTTGTTCAATATATCCTATACCTATTTATAATAGTTTTTGAGATATTTCAGTTTTTCTTATTTTCCATACTTTTTTACAGAAATAGTCTTCATTATCATAGTAGCCATGGCAAAAACAATGTAAAAGAACATTTTTCTGTGTGTCAAATTTATAACCGCAATCGCTTCTTTTGGTTTTTATGTAGTGTAGTTTGGTTTTTTTTGCATTCATCTTATATTGTAAAATGAATTTTCCAAAGAATGAGTTAATAGATATGATTTATACAATAGGAGAGGCTCAAAAAAATTGCCTTCTTGCTCAAAGAATTTACAAAATGAAATATCCTGATCGACGCCAGCCTAATACCCATACTTTTCAAAACTTAATGCAAAGATTTGATTCTTCTGGTACTGTTGATTATCCAAAACGTAAAGTGGTCAACAAACCAGTAACTAATGAAGAAAAAGAACTACAAGTATTGTTAAATGTTCAGGAAAATCCTTATATTGGTAGCCGTCAGTTAGCAGCATTATGTGAAACATCACAATCCACCGCTAATCGTACTACCAAGAAATATAGGTATCATCCATATCACATGGAATTGCACCAAGAATTGCATGGACAGGATTTTGAAAGTCGTGTAAACTTTTGTCGTACAATAAATGCGGAGATTCAATTAAATCCAAATTTATTATGCAAGGTAATGTTTAGTGATGAAGCTACTTTTAGAAGTAACGGTGCCGTAAATAGACGCAACATGCATTATTATGCCACAGAAAACCCATTTTGGATTAGAGAGGTGCAACATCAAAACCACTGGTCATTAAATGTTTGGTGTGGTATTCATCATAATCGAATTATTGGACCCCACTTTTTTAATGAACCACTAAATGGCCATAGTTACCTGAACTTTCTACAAGAAGAACTACCCCAACTGCTTCAAGGTCTCGATAGGGATGAGCTCGACAGTATGTGGTTCCAGCACAATGGTGCGCCTCCGCATTACCATCGTGAAGTTCGTGCGTTTTTGGACCAACGATATCCGCAAAAATGGATTGGACGTGGGGGTTTCATTGAGTGGCCACCAAGGTCTTGCGACATCACCCCATTAGATTTCTTCCTATGGGGTTATATTAAAAATAAGGTGTATCTTAATCCACCAACAACAGTGGAAGATATGCGAAACAGGATTAGGGATACCTGTAGAACAATAACGCCACTAATTAATAAAGGTAATTTTTTTGTTTCAATTTAGTATAAAAGTAAATATGTATTTGCCTTGTCGTTATTGTTGTGTTAATTTTTTCACATTATGTTTAATTAAACTATTGCCGTTGTAATATAACGAATAATATATTTCATCATATTTAACCACATTCTGTTTGTTTCTGTAGTTTCTTTTTATTATTTTACATGGCTACTATGATAAAGAAGACTATTTCTGTAAAAAAGTATGGAAAATAAGAAAAACTGAAATATCTCAAAAACTATTATAAATAGGTATAGGATATATTGAACAAAACTTTTAGGGTTTTTATTACTCTATTAAATAACATGAAAATATACAGGGTGTACCATTAAAAAAAAAGGTATTTATTCATTTAAACTTGTTCAAATTTGAGCCGATGTGTTCAACACCCTGTAGCTTTTATTGCAAATATTAGGTAAAAATTATGTTAACTTGTCCTTGACCTTGCTAAATTCCAAATTTGAATATATTTGTCACAAAATTGAAAACGTTATTTAGGATTGAATTGATGCTTGAAAATGTGACTTTTTTTCTTTAAACTTAATTATCTCAGAAACTATAAAGTTTTGTTATAGTAAACCCTTAATATAAAAGATTTAAAATTATAAGCTAAATCGAAAATATGGTTCGTATATAGGGTGTTCTGTTTAAAAAAATACAACTTAATGCTGTCCTAGTTTTTTGGCTCTCCCTGTAGAGTCCTAAATATTTTTAAAATCTGCGTAAAAATAAACTGTATCAAACAATAAATATAGTTTCTTTGTTAATTTCACCGAAAAGGCACAAACCTACTTCATCCAATCGTTGACTCACCCTGTACAAACATTATAGTAGCTCCTTTTAAATATTCAAAATTTTGCGTTTACAATTCCGTTATTATTTAATTACTAATGTATTATTTAACCGATCTGTTTATTTAATAAATACTACGCCATTGTTTTAATTGCTAGATTGTTTATTTAATACCGATAATTATATATAAATTATTACAGTCACATTTATACATATCGAACTGTTTACGAAATCATAAAACATCTTTCCCAAAAATTACTGATTCAAACTTTGTCCTTAGAGGTCCCGTAAACTATCAATATTCCGTTCTCGTACAATCCAAAGTGTAAAACTTTTAAGATATTATAAATAAACTTCGAAGTAATAAAGGAAAATTTATTTGTCATCGAGAATCAGTCGACGCTTTTCATGGCAATCTTCCAAAAATCAAAATAATATGATGATAATACGCTGCAAGAGACTGAAAATTTTGCAATATTTATTTTTAAAATTGTCGCTTTAATCTTATGTTATAATTCTTTGTTCTCGAATACAAGTACGCTTAGTTTTGCAGTGCACTACTGATTTATTTTTTTCTCTTAGATTTAGCTCAAGGTCATTGCAATTTTCCTGATTATTCAATTTATTTTACCTTTGTTTGTATTTGTACGTATGTAACTTATTTATTATTAAATTTAACACCGAAACAAAATACCATGATAAAAAGATAAGGTAAATCAGGTGACATATCAACAAAAAACAGGCCACATCAATTTACTGTTCGACTCATAGAGATTAAAATGGAATGATTAACACAATTAATCATCTAAAACTATATTTCTGAATTTTTATTTATGTATGTATATAATTAATATTTGTTTATTTACCATGCAATTTATTCGTAGAAATGCATCAGAATTTTTTATTGCTATCAGCTTTACTAACAAAACTTCAGTAACAAATATAAATTAAAATTTCAAATCTCCCAACGAAAATTTACTCCTATAAATGCTTATCTACTTATGTATACAAAACAAAAGATAAAAGTATTCGTTTCTTTAACTATATAATATTATGACTTCATGATGACCTTGACATTTGTGAACATCTGCACAACGAAAAAAAATCGTTTCGTTTAAAAATATGTGCCAGTGGCAAACGGCCTTGATTTTTCCGCAATACGGGAATATGATGCAACTGTTTTTACTAACTGCACTAAAAATTGCATTTCGTCTAACAAATATATAACGTCAATCTTTTTTAAAAAATTTTTTTCGTTGTCCTCCGAGAGGTAACATTTTCTGGATTAGCCTGTTGTTAAAAAGCATTTACAAAGATAGTAATCTGGAATCTTAATTATCATTTTTTTCACGAACTTATTTGCGAAAGATTAGGTATCTCAACACTAGGTTTACCGAAGATTCCATTATTATTTTTAGTGTAAGCTGCTTCTATAAATTTTCTTTTTTTATGCTGGGTTCCATATAAATATAGCTGCAGCTTCAGACCATTTTATATGGTGTGGTTTATCCTAGACCTATTCTGCAATACCTGATCTCAACATTTCAACTTTTTGTGTATGAGTTTTATGTTCCTTAATTCTAACTTCTAGTGGTCATTTGGTTTCTCCAATATTCACATGGAACTTTGTAAACACGTTTTTCCTTATCAGTAGTTTTTGGTTTTGTTTTAGTTAAATGAGCTCTAAGTGTATTTCCTGATTTAACGGCTGTTTTTATATTATAACTGCTGGCAATTCGTTTTATTTTCTCCGAGGTTCCCTTAATGTAAGGAATTATGAAGAAGGAATGTTTCTTGCTGACAATGGTCGTTGTTTTAAAGTTATTTATAACATCGTCAATTAATTTTAAAGGATAATCATTCTATTGTAAATCGGATTTAAAGTTTTAACTAATAGTTTCGTTTGAAAAGTTCCCTATGACATCAAGGAAGGGTAATTGATAATTTTCCTCTTTTTTCATGGTAAATTTAATTGTAGTTCGAATCGTGTTTAGATATTTCAAGAAATCATTACGTTCTTGATCATTGCCCTTCCATACGATGAAGGTATCATCGACATATCTCAACCAGACTTTCGATTTCTGCATTGCTATTTCTATGGCATAAGTTTCGAACCATTCCATATAATTATTTATTGGCGACGACTGGAGAGAGTAAAGAACCCATCGGAAGCTCGTCGTCCTGAGCGTAGAACTTGTTCTTTACTGGAAAGTAAGGACTATACAGCAACACTCCAAAAAGTAACGTGTCTACAAACGAAGTTCGCTTGTAGACGCCGTACAGTGAGCTTTGAAAATGGTGAATGAGATTTCACCGAAACGTCAGCTGCCTTACAGTCCTGAGAGGGACTCAGCACATACACGCCCGAATATCTTCGATTACATATATATATATATATATATATATATATATATATATATATATATATATATATATATATTAAGACGACACACCTTTAAAAGAGGCTCCTCAATAAATTGTAATCAATATTTTATGGCAATAATGTCAGGAGATGAACTACTTCAAAATTTACTAGGCGACTTGTCTCGATTTACGTAAATAATATTTACTTTTTTCTTTGTTAATCTATTTAAATACTCTTCATAAAAAAAAGTATGTCACAATTTTGCAAAATGACTAATAAATAGGTTAAGACCCACAATAGGTAACACGCAAAATAATATTTTTTAATTGCTTAGTAAACAGACGGCACAGATAAGAAACAAGTTTTGGTAAACTGGAAAGGATCTTGAAAAAAGAAATCATAATTTGTTGGTTCCTGAAGCTGGACGTTATGCACCAACACACATGTCTTTTAGCAATGCTTCATTTTACTATTTGTAAAGTTTTGTGTAACAATAATAATGCTATAAAAAATGAATAGTTCGAAATCTGAATCCCTCTCTCTGTATGTTCATTATGTATACAAATAGTCTTCTACAGTCATAATAACCGTTTCATCTGATGAAAATATCTGTCTCCCGAGCCACTTTATCAGGTTAGGAAAGAGTAAAAAGTCACTAGGTGCCAAATCTGGTGAATAAAGTGGATTGAAACTGCAAAAGCGTGAACTCAAACACTGTCTTGATGAAAAAGAACTTTTATGCGTTGTAATATTGAACTTCTTTTTCATTTCTTCATCCAAACAGCCAAGAAGTGGTGCATAGTAATCCTCTATGATTGTTAGACCTTTTTTAAATAGTCAATAAATATTATGCCTTGAGAATTCCAAAGAACAGTGGTCAGAACCTTTCCCGCCTACATAACAACATTCTCCCTTTTTGGCTCATTCGAATCGGACGCCCTTCACTGTTTTGACAGCTGCTTCGACTCAAGCGTGTAGTCATGGATCCAGGTCTAGTCTACAGTCACGTATCTATGCCAAAAATCTGCTGGATTACGTTTAATTATCGATAAACACTACTAAGAATTAATCTTTCAATTAATTTGTTTTCAGGTGACAACAATCGCGTCACTCATCTCACACACAGTTTTTTCATACACAAATATTAGTATAAAATATTTTCTACAGTACCAATTGATATACCTACACATTCAGCTATATGAGCAGCTGAAACTCGTCTTTTTCCATTATTTATAGCAATGGTATGATGATCTGCTTCAAATGATTGCTACTTATAAACTAAGCATCGGATCATACTGAAACTTTTTAGAGGTTCCTTTGAACAGTACAGCTACATAATTGTATGCATTTAAAAATGATAGTAGCGCCATCTATGATTAATTTACCTTACTTATTGAACCACACGGTATCTAACTAAATGTGCATAGAATTGAAATAGTAAAGAACCACTTTACTAAAATAAATTTAGTGGTAATATTTACTACCTACATGATTCCTGCTTTGGTGCAGATAATCAGCATTCAAACCTAGGACCGCTTTCCTGGTTCCGAAGCGTTCTCGACGAACCTAGACAGGTCGAAACCTGTCCTAACTTTTGTGATTGTTTTACTCACTTTGCAGGTGTTACGTCTCTTTTATGCACTGACCAGTCGATTATTGTGGATTTTATGCATCCCTTTTATTTTCTGAACAAGTGCAATTTTAAGGGGGAACATAGGAAAAAAACCAGATCCCAAAATTCGTCTTCGATTTTTTACTTGTTTGTACAAGGTTTTACGTAACCTTCATGTGTCCTTGATGATATCATAAGTTTATCTATTATTGTCATAATATTACTTTGTATGTTTAATAAATATGGCACGTTTTATTTCTTGTATTTAAACTTTAAATACCATCACATGTATAAATAACCTAAACTGAAATTTATTGCGGATTTTCGGAGTTTTGGAAAATCTGCAACAGTTGTGCTTTTAAGTAACGTGATATGTGTGCAACAAATCAGTAATGTGTGTAATTATAAATGCGATTTTGATGTGCCATGTTATACGTAAATCGAATAAGCAATAAATACAAGCAAATTAAATAATATTTATTTTATGATTTATGGTGAATTTTATAAGTGCGTTACAGCGTAAGTTATTTAGAATAATTTTCTACTTAATATTAATTAAATGTTTATTTTTTATTATCATACAAGTCTACATACTCCTATCGTTCTTCTTATCACGAAGTAGAAACCCTGGATAAATGATCTCGTTTCTAACGCAGCGTTCTGATCCGATCAGACTGATCCGATACAGTTTTATCCATCTAAAATTCACGTAATAAACAGTTTAAATTGAAGTTTATATCCAATGTAATATTTCACCCGGTAGTAATTTCTCAGAAACATCTTTGAATACATACTTCTATATTTTACCACTATGCGTAACGGAAAACGCAGCTTTAAGAGCTTTTTCAGTTTTTAACCCCCTTATATTGATCCTACCGTGGAAATATTTTTATGGAATCATCCTCTGAAATTCCTTAGAACATGGTGAAAATATTATCAAAATATGCCACCCCTGTTAAAATTTATACACGAATGAAACACTAGAAACACGTGGAATGGAGAACTAACTTTTTATAGTCAGCTAAAGAGTGGAATTATCATCCTTATAATTAAGTATAGTTCATAAGAATAATTCCCGTTGACTTAGTCAAATGGCTCTAGTACTCCCTCTGGGGGAACACTCATTTATTCCAGGTATATTTAGATATCATGAGGATAGAGCTCTGTGACGGTCTTTTCCATCTAGGCCCTGCCCCTGCAACAATTTAATATTCTCTGCCAACTCTTGATGGTTTTTATCTCTCCTGGCACTCCAATGCAGCAAATGCTTGGCATCCTCCTGTTCTGTGCTGAATTGTCTCTGATGTTCGATATCTATGTCGACAATAGTCATTCTGGATCGAGAGGTCTTTGATTACGGGATTCACATAGTTTCTCATTGAGATGACATGATCTTGGATAGCTAGTATAAAGCTTTCGATTTCAAGAAACATTTGCCTTGACGTCAACAAACAATCCGACGTTAATTTGTCGATATTTTTCTCATCTCGTTTCAGCTTCTCTTGGTCGGGTTGGTGAGGAGAAGTCGGTCCCTCAACCGCAGCGATGTTGATTCTTCTGCCTCACATATCGCCCGGTGTGGCACAAAAGACTCTGTTGTCCTGTGAAAATATGAACTTAAGTGCGATAGTTGTTGATCCAATTATTTACCAATATCCACCAATCCTCTTCCTCCGTGGTATCTTGGTAGCACTACGAGGATGATGTTTGTATACCTTTGTCAAGAGTACTTTGACTTTCCCCTGCAGACTTTCTATGTCCGTCTTGTTCCATTTTACGATTCCAAAAGTGTGCAGTGCAGAACAAGCATAGGTGAACTCATAAATTAAGTCGGTTTAATAGTTCGTTGGTCAATTCTTTGTACCTGTGTCATGCCCAATTAATTATAGATTTGTTCAGCCTCTGTTGCCACAACGTTTTGATCGTTTTGCATTTCAAATGGCTTCCGGTTGTATCTTTCCTCTCGTTGTGTTTAAAATGCTGGATCTATCAAGACAGAACCGATTTCCTGTATCCCTAGAGAACTCCTCCACAGTTGATGTCTGGTGGCAGCCATTATTATTACTATTATTATTATGATTTCAAGCCAAACGGCTTCTCACTCCCTCCAAGGAACATTGACTCATACCAGGTATACAAAGATACCAAAAGTATGGAGCTCTATGGAAACCCTTTCCATGTTATCGGGTCCTAGGTGGCGTGGCCTTCTGTACTTCCTACAAACTTTCGGATGGTCTACCCAGTTGCAAGGAGAACTGCTTTCTGGATCGGATTATACAGATGCTCACTAAGGCCCAGTCCCTTGATATTCTGCAGGAGGTTCTTTGGTATTACTCCAGTTGTTGATACTATTATAGGAATCGTATGGACGCTGTCCATTGCCCACTATCTGCGGATTTGCACCTCCAGATCTCTGTATTTGGCCATCTTCTCATTATATTTTCATCTTAGATTGTTGTTCTTAGATACAGCAATGTCGATTAGTGTAGTTCGCCTAGAAATTTTATCTGTTGGTCGGTCCCAGTATAACTTGAACTCGTTGGATTGTATTTGTAATAAGGCACTTTTCCTACCTGCAACAGTTTTAACTTATCTACTAACTCTTGCTGGAGTATCTAAATCGTGTCTTTCCTTATACTCGGATGCGGCAAACGCTTGGCATCCTCCAGTTATATGCTGCATTGTCTCTGATATTCGACAGCCGTATATACATTGGTTATTTTCGATTGAAGGATCTCTGATGATAAACTTCCGATAGTTCTTCGAATAACCTGGTCTTGGATAGCTAACAAGAATCCCTCCGTTTCCGAAAACATCTGTCTTGAAATCAACCAGTAGTTCGACGCTGAGTTGTCGATATTGTCCTGCATGACCTCATTTAGATGCCGTCCATGAAGTGGTGTTTGTAGCCAGGTTTTTAACTTCTCTTGATCTGTTCGGTGGTGAGAAGCAATATCCCGTCCCCTCAGCTGTGGCGGTGTTGAATCGTCTGCCTCGCATATTGCTCGATGTAGTGTGGAAGAGTCAGCTAACCTATGGAAATAAGAACGTAAATTTATTGTTTGTTGATCGAGTTGCTTACCAATATCGACTCACCCTCATCCTTCTTGATGTCTTGGAAGCAGTGTACGTTCAAAAGCACTTCGAGGGTGGTGTTTGTGTGCTTTTGTTAAGAGTATATTTCAAAATTGCTGCGTATAATAAAAAAAACATTAAATGTGGTTTTCTGTTACGTCAACTAAACATATTTTTAGATAATTTTTAATTATTTTACAAAAATTTACATTTAATAAAACGGGTTTTTAAATAAAAGTACTGAACTTCTAGACTGCCTGTCACCTGATAACAGTAAGTTTATCTTCTCAGATAAGCTTCAATGTCGTTTACTGTAACAATAAAAACACCAAGATTAATTTAAAATTCTACGTTTTATTTACTGTTATTTTTAGTACTACGTAATTTTACACAATACTGCGAAATCGTGGATAACGTTTTTAAATATTTTGGTCATTCTCATCACACCATAAATATTCTTATACATTATTCGAAAAAAAATAAGAGTGACTATAATATGTAACGGTAACCTAAAATTAAACCAAACAAAATCATAATCTGACTCATCACAACTGAAAAATCGGATACAAAAAAGAAGAGAAACCGATACGCCCTGTATAAAAAGCATCAGGTGTGGATCTGATTAACTCTCTTTAGGGGCATCAACCTCTATAGAGCTTTAAACCCTGTTTTTAGCTTTCAATTATAAGTGGAGAGTAGAGGCATATTGTGTGAAGTAAATTTATCGCATGTCACAGGTTTTTTTATTTTTAAAATTTTATTTTGTATTTGTCATTTTGATATATCTTTAAATTTTCCTGAGTTATGATAAATTCCGTTTGAATATAATGACTTATTAAGTAAACATTTGCACAAATCGAATTGATTTATTTTTGGTTGCTTGATAATGGCTTTTCTGTATCGGTTTTGTCAGTAAACACTTGATAATTGACCTTAAAATGCACAGAGACTAAATTTTGAGGGACTATTTATTTTTTTGCGTCTTCCTTTCATAAATAAAGAGGTTTTAGTATATGTTAGTGAAACTCTTAATATTAGTATAGACTAAATAAATAATACCACATATCTGTCTACACGGGCATCCATTGCAATGATTGTTTAATCTTTTTTGTTTCGTAGAAACTTTTGGGTGGCATTCGATATCGTTTCCACTATAAACAATGCAAAATTGAAATGTAATTAAGGAAAATATAAAGTAATAAACTTATTAATTGGATATATTGATTAAGTTCATAATATACAGTTATGGTCAACTGAACTTCATTAGAAGTGGATGTTTCAAAAATTTACTTTATATTTACACTAATTAATTAAATACATTTTATGACAATCTGAAGACAATATTTAATGTCACGTAATTCTAAAAATGGACCATATCCCTTTCTACCAGTTTGTTCAGGTACCAAATGGAGTAAAATCTAATTAATATAAATAAATTTCCATTATCCAATGGGAAAAATTATACCGGGAACCAACTCGATCTATATATAGAAGGAAAACTTTGAAAATATATGACAGTATACTAATGTCGATGAGGAAAATCCAGATAAAATATTTTCAAGATAGTAGCAGACTCTAGATACATTTTATATATCATGTTCTGTACCTAAGTCTAGGCATTTTTGACATATTTAAATTTTTATGTCAAAAATGACGTTTGCAGATCCTAAAATAATTATCAATTATTTCCTATAAGGAAGCCTTTTTTATTTAATTTGGGTCAGACTTCTTGTTGAAAAGGGCCTACTTTATTAGATTTTTATAATATTTTGATAACCAATAATACAGGGTATTCAAAAAACAAGATTAAAAATTAAATTGAATTGTCAAAAGTCAATTTTTTTAAATGGAAATCCCTAAATTTTCTAATTTTACCTTATTTAGCATTAAAAATAAGATAGGTTTGTGTAAGGTTGTCTATGCTGAAAAATTTTCGTTGGTTATGACGTTTTACTCATAGCTAAACTACGACGGCATTGAAAAACAATCAAATGCTAAAGAATAATATGAAGCTGTCGCCATTTAAAAATTATTAATAATCATGCCGGAACACTTAGATTATACAAACGAAGATTATTTAAATTTATTTATTATTTATGGATAATGTGATAAAGATTAAGGACATGTGACACATTTGCCATTCAATATCCGGAAAAGCAGAAGCCATCACAATATGCTGTTAAACAAATTATCGAAAATTTTAAGAACTCTGGATATGTCAAGGTAATAGTTCAAAGAAATAAACCTCTTGTTAATAATGAGAATATTGAGAATGCTATTTTGGAATATTTCGCTGCATATCCAACAATATCCGTAAGACAAGCTGCTTTAGAGTCAGAATTATTCAAATCAACACTTCATAGAATATTACGCAAACATAAATTTTATTCATATACATTTTCCATGGTTCAGCATCTAAAAGAAACTGATTTTGGACAGACGAAGCTAAATTTACAAAAAATGCTGTTTTTAATCGACATCATTCCCATTATTGAAGTGATTCAAATTAAATGTGTTTAGAGAGCAAAATTCTTAAGTCCTGGACATTTAGTGTTTATTATGCAGTAAGAAATAATGGGGTTGTGGCACTAAATTTTTATCAAGAAAATTTTCAAATGGTGAGTGACAGCATCATACATTTAATTATCATTTGATCGCTTTTCAATACTGTCATAACCAGCTATGAGTAAAACGTCATAGCCAACTAAAATTATATTATAATTGAACTTAAAATCCGCAGCAAAATCGCCATATAAAAATATTAAATTAGCAATAATTCGAAAACTAAAAATTTTCGATATAGACAACCTTATATGAACTTACCGTTATTTTTAATGCTAAAATAGATGAAACTAGAAAATTTGGGGTTTTCATTTGAAAAAATTGACTTTTGACGATTCATCCAATTTAATTTTTAATCTTATTTTTTGGACACCCTGTGTTATTGGTTATCAAAATCTAGAAATCTAATAAAGTGTACCTTTTTCAACAAGGAATCCAACCGAACATAAATAAAAAAGTCTTTCTTATAGGAAAAATTAAAAATTATTTTAGGACCTCCAAACATTATTTTTGATATAAAAATTAAAATATCTCAAAAACGCTTTGACTTAGGTATAGGACATGATACACAAATTGACCCCTTTTTTCTGTATAACTACCTTGAAAATATTTTAGCCGGGTTGTCCTCTTCGACATTAGTGTACAGACAAATTTTCAAAATTTTCCTATATACAGTTTCCATACATATGATGGAACACCCTGTATTTAAAACATAAATTCTAAAATACATTTAATATGAACATATTCTGGATATAACTAGAAACGGCGATAAGACTAAGTCCCTGTAGTTGCCAAATTACGTCAAGGGAACCAAAAATAATAAGGGGAAAGTTGAAACATTTTTATATCGCTATATTTGAAAATATAATGCTTAAAAAAAGTGACAAAAGGGAACCAATATTTATTTCGTGCTACTGAGACCGATCATCTTAATTTAATCTTGTAGATTTTGTTTAAATCTTAAATGAATTTAAGTTCTAGAGTAATTTTTGGCCTTTCATACTCGAACGTTCCCCCGCACGGAAGTTCTGGAATATTTGCTTGCTAATTTTGCAAAAAAAAACGTTTAATTGGGAATAAAACTATTCCAAACTGTCATTTTTGGGGGATGCATCGGTAATTCTTACAACGCCTGCGGATTTCCTACTCCCCACTCTGTTTGTTGAAAGCTGTTAAGACAGTAGCGACTCGTAGAATATTTCGAATACTTTTTCCTTCTCCTCATTAATAATTTCGACTTCTGGCAACAGAGCAACAGCTTAAAATGCGCGGATTTTCTATAATCGACAACACAGTATTGTTCCATACAGCATAGTGGAAAAACGAAGATCTAAAGGGGCTTATATGTGAGAAATATGGTTTTAGCTTTTCTATTATTGGTAAGATAAGCATAAAACACAGTGAAATTTTTCTTACCGTAACGATAGACATTTTTTATAATCGTCACACCTCATGATTTTGTTCCAAGGTCCAGTTTGTAAAGTTTCTGCGTTATCCATAATCAGTAAGCTACAGTTATTGAGCCAGCTGAAACTTGTAAACATGAAGATTTGCAGATCAGCTGATCGTTTAGGGCGATGACGAGTAAAGTTCCCCACATTTTTCGATGATTTACAAAAAAAAATATTTTAGTTTCAAAATAGGGGTTTTTACGTTTTTACGTATTTTATTACAGTACGTAATTTACCAATTTTACTTTACACATGAATCACGCCACACTTCATGTAGCGCGTTAATAAAGTCACGTTGTAGTATAACATGACAAACTTATTACGTATTTTAATCGCTTTTTTCCTAAATAATTGTTAATACAATGGAAAAATGTATGCAAAATAAAAAAAACGCGGGGCAAAATACAAGTTCGATTACTTTCATACATGTAACCAGTTATTTGTGGATATAACAAATGAAACAAATCCGAGTATTTACCTATTTTCGAGATGTATTGATAAGAAACAAGGTTAATCATTCTAAGGCAAAATCAATAAAAATAAAAAAACACTGAGAAATAAATATATTTATTTAAATTTTGTAATTGGGGCCTAATTTGTAGTGATCAGCTCGAAATTTCGTTTATAAAACTTATGGCTTGTCTTTCGCGCACATTAAAATTGCATTTCAGAAAATGACGAGACACTTGTTTGTTTGTATACTCCTTAATAGCAAGTTTATTTGCCAAATTTCACATTTCCAGCTTCATTTAAAGATAATGTATGTCAGTAGCGGCTCGTACGCTAGTGACACAGTGCCATGGAACTACTAAATTCATTCCAAAACCATTTTTTAAAAATTATTTTTACTTAAACTTTTTGAACAATTGGCTACATATGATTGTTCCATTTATTGATTGAGCACAGTGGAAAGACGAAGATCAAAATAGAGTTATATGTGAGGAAAGAAGATTGATTAATATTTTCAGTATTCAGCTATGACGAAATTTTGTGCTAAATGCTAAATGACTGGAATGCTATACTTGTTTCCGAATGAGATGGTTGCCAGAACCAAATATTTGGTTATAAAATTTATTAACAGAGCTGAAAATAGTATTATCAAAAATTAAATCAATTAATTTTAAAAAATCCTTCGAAAATGTAGTAAATGTTTCTATTTTATGCCATTTTAACTCCAAAATTTCTTTGACAAGATCCAACAGAATGTTTTTAAGTAACGACACGACGTCTAATGAAATCAAAACAAAATCTGAAGGAAGTCTTAAAATCAATAAGAGCGATTACAAAGGAAAAATTATCTTTAATATTATAGTCAGTATCATTTTCAAAATGTTATAAGTGGTAGAATTGATGGGATAGAATAGGTCGTAGTGGCCGTTAGGTTTGTGAATTTTCGGTAAACAATATAATTATGGAAAAGACAAATAAAGTATTTTACATCCTGTTTATTAATATTTTTTTTAAAGTTTGTTATTAAATTATTATATATATATATATATATATATATATATATATATATATATATATATATATATATATATATATATATATATATATATTATATTTTCTTGATTCTTAAACCATAGATTATATAATTTTTTCTTTATTTTGTCTTTTCTTGGGTTTAGGTTCTTTATTTACCAAAAAAATGCAAATAATTGACGTATTTTATTTTTTTTATATTTTTTATATTTTACAATGCACAAAAAAAACAAAATAAGGTATACATTTACTTTTATGTTTAAGAGGATTTTCAATTTTTGATTCTTATTAAAAGTATCGAATACTTAATATTTTTATTTAAATTAGGCTTGTGTAAATGTGGCTCAAATTTCCCATATCTGCGTTTTTATCTTTTTTAATTTCAATCATTTCCTTTATTTGCCATTTTTGGTAATTCATAGCTTTGTTTTTTTTATTATAGTACTGTTATAATCAAAAGTATGTTTCTCGTCCTGCGTGTGTTTGTTTAACGCTGTTAAGGCGTTTTTCGTATATTTTTGGCCATTCAGTCTGTTCTTTAGCAATTGGCTCGTCATGTCTATATATTTTTTGGGACAATTTGTGCAAGGGATCGAATATACTACATTTGATTTATTCGTGAGAGGAGTTTTACTTTTTAAATTTGTGAACAGTGTATTTAATTTATTATGTGACTTGTGGCATACAATAATATCATGCTTTTCAGAAAAAAAATAATGATAAAATAAAATACATTTAAAAAAATATGGAACATGTCATGAGAGGAGGAAAATATCAAATAGTACAGATTATTATGCACGGAAAAATCCAAGAAAGGAGATCAATAGGAAGGAGAATCTTGGCTGAAGAACCTTAGGAAGTGGTTTAGTTGCAGTAACAATGAACTATTTAGAGATGCAGTCTCAAAAATGAGAATTGCCAACCTTCAAAGGAGAGATGGCACCTAGAGAAGAATTATTGAGGTTACAGCTTTAAAGTTTTAATCAAGTTCTACAATTAGAACTCGCTTCTATATATTTCCAAAATTTAATAGGTGTACCATGACAAGCAGTAGAACTTTTTCCCTTTGATTGTAGAAGAAAATATACTCATACATACCATGTTAAAAAATATATTTAATATTTTTGTTGTTCTTTTTAGTTGTCAAATTACTCATAAATGATAATTTAAAATTTGTTATAAAAAAAAATCATCACAACGGTTAAAATAATACAATAACAATTTAGTTTTAAATACACCGGATGACTTACTGATAAAACTATATTAATCTACAGGCATTATTCATATATAAGAATTTTGTTATTATTTTATTAACTATTGAGAAAACGGTTAAAGTGATTTAAGCTTTCGTCAGCTTTTCAGATAAATTTTCAATCTGCGAATATATTGCATATTTCAGCATATTTAATGTACATAATTTATGCTTATTATTACTGATCAAACTAGTCAAATGTATATGCTTGTAAAGCCAGACGAGGTGGTGCCATTGACTGATACAGATAAATAATATTACCGAGAAATATAATGCCTATTTATATTAAGTTACACTTGATTTCATTTCCGAGAATACTGTTTTATGTTTACAAACGGTTATCAAATCGTTTTGTATTTGCTTGGGTAATTAGATCTTATATTTATTTTATTGGAGGTAAATAAATTCAATCTAACGACAGCAAAAAATTTTAAGCATTATTGTACTCCCAAAATTTCGAAAATTTTTGATTTATCTTAAAATGAGTTCATTTTTGGATTATTCAGGATATGTTTCAGAGGTAAAAATAAACTCATGATTAGGCAAAAAATATATGAACATCAATCTATTTTATTAACGGTAAAAGCTAGTCATAAAATAGGCGTTAGTTTGCAATTATCTTTTCTCAAACATATTTCATTTTCAAAAGCTTTTTGAATAGTTTCGTAGCGTTAAACTTCCTCAAGTAGATTAAAGATGATTTTTTAAAGGATTTTCTTAATCTTTATATTCACCAAATGAATAGATCTAATTTTTATTATCAGTAATGTAGGAGCTTTTACACACGGGTGCATTACAAAGTATAAAGTGTGGTTGACTAATATTTAAGCATGTCCAATCTGCCAGACGAGGACAAAAACCATATATTCCATGGAGAAAAAAAGAGAAAAAGAGAAAATCAAATATTAGACTTGGTGTACCTTGATGATTCATCTTTAGTGATTCAGAATCAGGAAGAGGTTTCGTAACACTTATGTGACCAGTACGTTTTGTTTGACTTTCGTATTTATTTAGGTTTTTCGTAATTTCTTAGACATACTTTTTTTTTGTTACACAGAATTTGAATTAATTTCTGTCACCGCATTATTTTGAATTATTAAAAATATTGATATTACCTATTTAAGATCTTGATATGAAAAATAAGAAAACATATTATGCTAAACATTATATATATATATATATATATATATATATATATATATATATATATATATATATATATATATATGTATATATATATATATATATATATATATATATATATATATATATATATATATATATATATATATATGAAGAAATCAAAACGTAATAGTGCTGTTGTACTTTATATATTTTATGTTTTTTATATATGATTGACATTTCGGTAATTTATTTTACCTGCTTCACAATTTGCAGGATATTAAAAATAATAGAGCATTTTTTTATATAAGTTAAATTATTTAGAACATATTGTATATTTACCTTGAACAAGAATTCACGACCACCACTGCACACGGTGTGCAATTATATTTAAAAAATGTAATATATAGAAAGTACGCCAACGCTATTACGTTTTGATTTAATTTTTTAACGGACTAAAAAAATAAGAAAAACAAACAAACATATATATATATATATATATATATATATATATATATATATATATATATATATATACATATATATATATATATATATATATATATATATATATATATATATATATATATATATGTATATATTTCTTACGTATGTTAATGCTTGTTTTTAATTTAAAATCATGTTATAGTTTAGATAATTGTAAGGTAATAATCAGAAAAAATATTAAAAATTTAATAATGCCTCTTATTGAATTAATTTTTATTTAGAACTTGTTCGCATAAATTTTTTTTAATAATAAACAATATTACGTTCACACACGAAACATGGACAATAATTACAATAGTAAGTCCCATTTCTAGCAATCTAACGGCAACCTAACTGGAATCAGGAATTATTACGTATTTAAAATAACTCTTGGTGTAAATAATCTGGCAACCAAAACAAAGTTTTTAATATTTGTCTTCAGTAAACTAAATTAAATAATTATTAAATTCTACGTTAGAAAAAATGCATTAAACTGATTGTAATTACAAAAAAAAATTACCGAAATATTGAGGTCTGAAAATATTTTGAGTAGTGAAAAAAATCTATTTTCTTAAGTATCATATTTACCAGTTTTAACTTGTATTTCAGTGCAGTTTAAAACCACAAAAATATTAGTCGCAAAAATTTAATTTAAATGATAATCTTATCTTTTTTTTCTAGAAATGTCATCACCCACGCCACAAATACCACAAAAATTGTTTATCGCAAAAGTACGCACTAATTTATTTAAATTTTTTTAAAATTATTTAGAAAAATACAAACAGTCTGTTTAAGAAAAAAAAGGTTATTAAACCCTTTATCTCATAATTAAAAAAATATTCCAGCAGGCATTAGACAAAATTTATAAGTCGAGACAATAATATTTTTGACGGTTTCCAAAAGTTATTGCATTGTAAAGTTCAAAATTTAATATAGAAAAAAAAGTATGCATAGGTTTTTAGACTAATATGTTCTAAAATAAAAACATTGTTTTTAAAAATACTGGTCTTCGACACAAAGGTGACAATCATCAAAGGTGGACGTTAAGTAAAGTACATTATCATCAGAGGCTAAAATCTTGGCAATGATTCCCTAGTCCAACTTCTCAACCTAAACCCAGTAAAATATCAATCTTTAGCTGTTAACTAACAACAAAGGTTTAGTATTTCTAAATATATTTGGCCAATATTTCGCTCGGTTTTTGGTAGACACGCCTATCGTCGTCGCCTATTGGTTGAGGCGCGAAAAACACAAATCACCCTTATGACGTCGTGCGTAAAAACAGTTATCGTTTGTGATCGTATTGCGGGGTGAAGCTAGGTAAACGTGAGAGTCAGAAACACAACACTGAAATAGTCGCTTTAGTAGTGTGTATCACGAAGCACGCAGTTCAAACCTCGTTTAGACTCCGTACCGTTCGGACGCGCTCTAAACCGCTCTAGTCGCGTGCCTTCGCGAGTTCGAACTTTGTGTTCTGTGTTCAGATTTATAAATTTTCTGTGATTGAGTTTGCCAACATGGCAGTGCCCTTTAACATACCTGGCGATCAAAATGAAGTGGAAGTTCTTCTAGTACAACTTCAAACACTTCTTACCAGACTCCAGGTCGCTGTTCGTCGTAATCAACAATTGTCGCAACAGCAACAACCACCTGTACCATCAACATCTTCAATTCCAACAACTTCAGTTCCAACACCTCCAGTTCTCAGTGGTGGTCGAGGTAAGTCACCTTGAAATAAATTCCCGCCAAAAATTCTTTATTATTTTTTTTTTATTTTAATTAAATACTATTACAACCGCGACTTGTTGCTTCGAAATAGAGTTCATGGCCAACTTAAAAAATACCAGAAAAAAAAGTGATGCAACGCCAAAACGACTAAAATTCGCAGGCAATGCAACATGTTTTGCACGAGTTTCAAGGCCAGAAATTCATTGACTCGCGACACGATACCCGGGCAGAAATTATCCGCGACACTTAACATTTGGCGCCCAACGTGGGGCGGGCCTATCCCGTCTTGTCAAGGCCAATAACTAATTTTTTGTCCATTTTTTTTGTTATACTGAGTAAATTAAAAATGTTAACCGGTTGTTATTTTTGATTTTTTTTATATTTACATACAAATACAACTTGGGAAAAACAAACATCGGGGTTTTAAAAATTGAAAGTCTATTTTTTTAAGCAACACTGCAAATAATATAAAGTGCAAACATTTTTTGAAAAAAAAAACGTCAAATGAAATTAAATAAAAATTCTTTATCAAAATAATTGAAATTGAAAGCAATCATAACTAAAAAAAAATAAAATATTAATTAAAAGATTTACGTGTACTAGTTCTTTCGTAAATAAAAAATATATGGCAAAAAGAAATTTAGCGATTTATAAAATTGCTGGTGTAGAAACTTGTTGATACATTACTAAGACAAAAATATTTAAGAAATTTGAATATAAATATAAAATATTTAAAAATGGGGGAAAATAGATAGAAATATATTAAAAGAACTATGTATAAAAAATATATATTTTATTGAAAAATATTTTTTTTTAATTTTTTAAAAGAACATTTTTAATGAAAGTGATGGCAAAAACATCGGATTTTGTATTAGATTTTTGTTGACGCCGACGGGACGTGTTAAAAATTAAAATTCAGTTTCACGGTCACACCAAGACGCTTCTTTTTCGATGTTGTTTCTAGGAAAAACCTTTAATGTGATTGTATGTATTGGTACTGGAATAAATAACAATGATAAAATAAATCTTTTGCAAAGTGGCCTTGGTTTTGCAAAATGCCTGGTGCAATAATTATCTATATACGTGCATGTATCCTACAACAGCTGTGTTTATTTTTTTCCACTACTGAAGGCGCCGCAGGTTATTCATGTATATGCAAAGTTTTATTAATGTAGTAGAAGTAAATAGTTCTTGTTTTATATCTGGAATCTGTTGGCTCATATTCATTTCGAATTTGTAACTTCACGATAAATGGTGAGTGTTTGCCATTTATAACAATTTTTATTTAAAGAAAAATTATTTTAATTTTCCTTGAATATGAGACTAAAAATTTTTTATTTATAAAATGTACAGAATTATTAAACTCAAAATTTAGCTCCACTTTTTAACTATATTGTTATATTAAATGGTACTAATTGTACAAAAACTAGTTGAATATTAATAAAATGTTGCTAAATTTAGCAAACTGATAAATGCAATATTTTTTATAGTACGAAACTCGTCGAATAGCAGAGTTGCGACTCGCGAATCGACTGCACTAACACGCTCGACTTCATCTGCATCCCAGAACTCATTTCCTGATCTCCTGTCAAATCTATCGTGGCTTGCAGCCACTGCCAGTGGAACTTCTAGTTCTTCTTCGCCATTAACTGCCATTTCCATAAGATCTCCCAGAAGAAGGGCAAGTTCCGTTTCATTAAATTACGATGACACAAAGATCTCCATCACAGCTATTGTTAAGCATGATTATAATGCCCAAGATTGGAACAAGGTTGGTGTCACCCTCAGAAAAATTGCTGATAACTTCAAGCCATCCCTAACAACTCAGGTGGGTGTGTGCTCTTTTTAGTCGTCGCACCCACTAATATTGCATGTTTTTTTTTATTTTGGCAAAATATTTTGTTATGTTTTTGTTGGTGTACAGTTTTATCCTTGGTTACCAATTAGATATTTTGTCAAAAAAAATTTCTGAGAAAATTTTGTTATAGCCTCAGAAACAAATGCTTTTACTAACCTCTAGACGATTGTAAAAAAATACCGTAATTCTAATGAATATACATTACTTGAAAAAAGTAAAAAGATATTTATTTTTAAAATTTTTGTTAAATATTTTTTCCTATAATAAAACAGGTAACTATGCGAATAAACCTAATTTAATTTCCTTGCAAAGCTATAATTTTAACTATGTTGCATGCAAATATTTTATTTTTTAGTTTTATTTGCAATTAATTTAATTATTGCATTACATACTGCTAAAACCTATAATTGCGAGAACAACTTAATCGTGGGATATACTTTGATTTTGCTTTAGATCACTATAATTATTTACTCTCTTCGTTTTAATCCAGTCCTAAAAATAACACTGCTGATAATTATATCCTCTGAATTAAGATTCTCATGATTTAATTGTAAAGCCTCCTAATGGAAAATAAAAAATACAGGATAAATTGTATTTTTAAACAAAAAATTTTCAAAAACTACGATTTTGGAAAAAGAAATATGGAATCAACAAAAAATTAGTATATTATTGTTAATTTTAGAATTTAAAATAAATTAGCTAAATCGTAACGTTTCGAGATAATCATTATATTATGACCAACCTTAAGCTTGGCGCCCAACATGGAGAAGGTAGAAAATTTTGCGCCTAAGGGGTCCATTGTATTTAAAGTTATCCATCACATAATTTTTCCATTATTACCAAAAATTTTAGTTTACTTTAAAGAATATAACTTTTTAAAAAATCCAATGTGAAAAACTATTTATTAAAAGTAACCTAATTGTAGAATAAAAGCTACTGGTTTAGCGAAAAGATTCGCCATATGCTCTTGTGTAATAACTGTACGGCTGGAAGGAAATAATCTGATGATTTAAATGTATCACACGCTTAACTGAAATGAATAGAGCATGTACGCTTTTACATGGTGCGTTAGGTAGGCAACCAAGCATACACAGCAACAACTTTTTATGGAACCAGCTGACGATTTATTTAACTTATATTTAGTATTCAAACATTTAACCAAACCAAAGTTCCTTGTATATTGATTTTATTACAATTCTGACAAATTGCATTTTAAATATTATTTTATTAAATGTTTCGTAATTTTCTTAAATACCATAACAATTAAAACGTATTAATTAATACGACAGAAACCGATTCAAAAAATTGTGTTAGATAACATCATTTCCCAAACAAAGAAAACCATGAACGTGTAATATAAACAATGGAATAAATATAATTACATTATAATTATCTATAAAACGGTAGTCAAGGTTAAAAATGCATATTGCAAGCAATTGTCCTTAAACACAACAAATTCTACGACGCAGTATACTAAGAAGTAAATATCATAAGTTTCGTAATTCTCCATGGTGCGAAGAATATACCATATCATAACAAGCTATACATACCAAGCATAAACCAGTGAATATAAATCAATGATTTTAATATTTTCTTAGAAGCATTACGTCCTTATATTTATTTATTGCTGCTCTCCATTCTTTTTCTCAAAATACTAATTTTTCGTTGAACTACCATACAGCTTTACTGACTGTCAAAAGAAAGGAAATAGAAAACTTTGTTACAAAATTTGTTGAAATACGTAAAGCAAAACCTGATTGGCTCCTATTTATATAATAAATTAACTTGAATCATTTAATGCATGCCTTTTTTTCTAATTCATTTTTGGCAAAAACATCTGCAAATTTTAAAGTCTGTTTTTAAAGTGATATGAAATTTTGTTTGTGTGGAAAGATCTGCCAAAAAAGTAGACAAAAAAAGGATATTAGAATTAATATAAAATCGTGATAATTCATATTTAAATAAAAATAATAAAAAATTTTAATTTATATTTCTCTTTTTTACAGACCGACACTGATGATGGAAACAAGGCAATATCGACAGATGGATTTCTGTCTAAAATAATGCCATCTTCAGTATCCTCCTGTTCGTTGATGACAGCAATGATTTGCTTTGTGGGTTGGCACATATTTCGGTAAGCTTCCTAACAATCTGTGAGGCACCCGTTCGCATAATTCATCCAAAGCCTAAGTGATTGAAACGATAGTTAAGGAATTTTTGCATCCATATATATTATGTTTTTGCTTTATATTGTTTTCCATATTATACTTTCGGTATGTTCTTATTTCCATTTATATAGTATTCTATTCATAAATATACTGAGTGTTAGGTTAACTTTAGGGATTTATATTAACTAAATATTTTCCAAGTAAATAAGCAAATCATGTGATTTGGTGTGGTACTGCTTCTACCCGCACTAGTTGTTAAATATTGTGTAAAAAATCAGATTTTATTTTCTTGGAAATTGTTTCGAGAGGAATTATGATGTATACGCAGGTCATTTGTGAATTTAGGTCAGTCTGTAAAAAAACTATTATTATAAAATAAACGAAAAACAAAATTGATTAAATTCTTTAAAATTATTATCTAATCAAACACCAAAAATACACTGCTCCAGTTCAAAAATAAAGTTTTATTTCAATTTTTGTTTTTTATTTAAAAGTGGAAATATTTAATTTTTGCAAACTGATCTAACAAAAATACTGTGTTGGTTTTCCAAAGAGAGAAAAGTAAAACAAAGTGTTTGATCTCATTCAGTTAGGCCCGAGCCAAATAAGGCAGGTCTGCACTCAGGAATTTTTATATTTTGTATTAAGGTAAAAATTTCAGTTTTCTTTTGTTTGTTTCAACTTGGCAAAGTGAGAATTCGTACATTTGACTTCCGTGGAGTCCAAAATTTTGAGATTGATTTTACAAAGTACTTTCTGTTTATAAAAACGGCATTTTTTTTTATCGTTGCGACCATTTATAGAATCATCAAAAATTAAGAAAAACTGTTTTTTTTTTCTGCTAGTCATATAAATCAAATTATTATTCTAAATAGAAGTTTAAAATTTAATATTTTTTTAAAAGAAAGTAATAAGCAACTCCTAATAAAATTTTTATGAAACTATAGCAAAAAATATAAAATTTATTACAGATTTTGTGTGGTATTTTATAAAACTTTGAAATGAATGAGTTTAAAATAAAATCTAATTTATAAAACTGATTAACAGATCAAAAATATAAATCAAAATTTTTATTGGCGTTTGTAGATAAATTATAAAATTCTCATTTTGCTAAAGTATTGTAATTATATGTATATAAAGTGATTTTTCTTCAAAAGTTGGATTCAGCAGAGCCAAAGAAAAACTTCATCGTGCCAAACGGCGAAACATTCAATTCTTTTTAATTAAATTGGGTAAAATAACATATTTGACTTGCAGAATTTTTAAATCGCAATAAATATTTTTGATAAAAGTGTGCTTATTATGGTTATATATAAAAAATTTTGGCAAACAAAAAAACAAGTCAAAAAATGATTGTTTTGCTCATTCACCCGAAATCGGAATATTTTAAACAGTTAGCTTTTGCTGTCGATGAGTCTGACTGTCTATTTGTGTATAAAAATGGCGCAGTAAAGTCTCTAACTTTACTGCCCTTAAAAAGGTTTTCAAATGATCTCCGTAGTTAGAATAGAGGTGCATTCAGGAGGCTGAATTTTTCCCAGCCCGCACCTACAGGATAATTTAAGAAACCTTCAAGAATTTTTTTAAGGTTTTTATTAAATAAGTAAATATTATTGTATTTTTTTAGTACTAATGCCATGTTGATACCGGAGAGGCGGCGAGACGAAAAATCTAATAAAGTTCGATATTGATAAATAAAATTTTAAGAAATGTAATCGCGTAAAACTTTTAAATTGTCCTGTTGAATTGTAAATATTATGAGGCTGAGTCTAACTAAAATTTTCAGCGTTATTTAAAGGCTCGGCCTCAGAAACGCATGTTATATAGCTTTCTACTTTTTTACAATATAAGACGTAAGATTGTAAGTTATAAAATGCTGATATTTTTAAACAAATAAAGCAATTATATGTAATTTAAGGTTTAGTTTTAGATTTTTAACGTAGCTCCTTTCTAGGAGCTGCCGCTAGAAGTAGCTCTTCAAAGCACCTCTGTGATTACGCCTAAACGGCAAATTTAAATGTAAAAGAGATTTCCCAATAATTTTGGGACTTTTACATAGACTCCTGTTTTCATTGATCTCTGATGCATTTTTTGAAAGAATGTTTTTATTTTAGTAGTTTTTATTCCCCTAGTCAGTATAGTCGTTGTTTTGATATAGCGTTGGCTAGGTTCTCTTTCTTTATTTCTAAGTTGTAATGTAGTTGTGTGTTATTGTTTAATGATTTTATCAATCATACTATAAATATAGATGTATTTTGCTAATTGCCATATGATTTCATTGCTACTAGAAATACATAACATATAGAGATACAGTTTATAATAAAAAATAAACAGGTATTTTTTGCTTTGTACATAGTCCGTGGACAAGTGACAATTTACACTTATTCTATTTTCTTCAAATATATTACAAAATTCTATCAGGCATTTAATACATTTTATTTGAGTTGTATATTTTTCATTAAATTTATATATTTTAAGTATTTTAAAGTATATTTTACGTAATATGTAATTTTATATGTATGACCACATGTCCAGGGATTATTTTTGTCCATCATTCTGCTCTTAAAAACCTTTGATTGAGAACTCAGGTTTTTAGGGACAAAAATAAAGTATGTTCTACCTGACTTGGACCAACAAAGATCATTTGGGCCCGTGATACTAATAGCCCAGATCGGTCGCTTTAATATTTTAGGTTAAAAATATTGCTTATATTACTTTCTTCAGATGTAATCAATGTCATAAGTTATCTACATATTTAATACATATATCTATATATTATTATATTTTTGTGATGTATGGAAAAGAAGTATAATGGTTAATTTTCATTATTTTATGTTTCGCTGCGCGTGTGTTGTAAAAGTTTTGTGCAGCTATGGCTTTCAATGCCATACATACACACATCTCTACCAACGTCTTTCACAGTGTAACTTTTTCACTTTTATATAGTTGATTTGAAATATATGTAAACATGCCGAAAGAAATTTAAGTGTTTTATTTTCCTTACCTATCTATCCTCTAAAACCTGATTTATTTCAGTTAAAATTGTGGGATTCATAAAACAGCTTAACGTGATGGGTTTTAATTTATATCTTTTTTTCTAGTAACACCGCAAATTTAACCAATATTTTTCTTAAACAAAATGTGGTTGTCGAACTTGCATTGTTTTTATTTTTATTTATTTTTACGACGTTTCGATTAGGTTATATCTCTAATAACGATTAGAGATACGTCGTAAAAATAAATAAAAATAAAGACAATGCAAGTCCGACAACCACATTTTAGTCAATCTTCAACATTGTCTACAACCTTCAAAATCTTTCGTTGCCATAAAACCTTATTTTAAACTTACAATAAAAGTAAGTCAAATACTAATAAAAAAAAGTCTAAATAAATAATAAACTCCGTATTTTCCAATCAATTGACTCTGCTTCTGACGAAAATAAGATTTTCTATATACACAAGAAATAAAAATAATAATACCGAAAGAACCCTTAGAAAAATATATGTTTGGTCCCCCAATAAGCTGATTTAAAGTTATTGGTCACGTCAACATGTTATTGGTTTGTGGGTATTAGGCCAAAATTGTCGGAGTTCCTTTCAATTTAAAGTTAAAAAGGAGGGTTTCCTATCAGGTGTGGGCTTCCCAATGGATTTCGTTCTACCTAAATCAAATAAACTTGTCGGTTTTATATTTTGCAGAATAAATCCAATTTATCGGCCAGTGTTCAAGTAAAACTTTTGGGATTTCTTTTATCTTAAAATGTAACTTATACTTTTTTTAAAGATTGTTCTAACACATATTTTTATATAGCCTATATTTTTTCAAAATAAATATATAACTTTGATAGATTTTTAAGCGCTAATTGTAGTAACAACATTTATCACTTTCAGTGGGTAGGAACAAATCTTTGTTACTTATTATTATTAAGCACCATATTATTTTCTAATCGGGATTTGATAGTGTCACCCAGTTAAAATTTTAATAAAAGTAAGAAACAAATATTTTTTCGAAAAAATTCTCCACATAAGCATATATAATTACTAAAAATCAGGATCTATTTCCCGGAAGAGTTTGCTCTTCCTCCTAATTCTCTCTGTTTAGGCCAATGAATAGAGAAAAAAATAAGTAATTCTGTAACAAAAATATTGTCCGTATACCGACTGTGCCATCACACTAAAATCAATCCGTAGTAATATTTTGTTATATTTTCCACTCTCTATCATGATCCCTTAATTTGTTATATACACTTAAAACCAACCATTTTTTGCCTATAATAAAATCAACCAAAACCAATGAAACAATCTTGATAGTGTAGGAGAAAAAGAGGAAAAACAGGAAAATTTGGTGTTTTTTCAAAAAAACATATGTTGGTCAGTTTTTAAGTTGTAGTGTGCTACGCCGCAAGAGAGAAAGAAAATTAAAATGAAAATGGATTGTTCTAAACGCTTCGGTACAGGTGGTTATTTTTTTGGTGTTGATCGCTCCTTCTTTTAGGGCAGTGCCTAGGCTAGCATGCCGGAGATTTGGGGGGTTATATAAATTCAAAGCGCCACTTGTTTTAGGCCCGTCGACAAGAAGAAGCGATGATGTTAACGAAAACAGGAAACAACTAGATCCGAAAATAAAACACCTCGATTCCAAAAACAGTTAAAATTTATATTTAACAATAAACAAAAAGGATTCTGTTTTACAATCTATGTGAATTGCAACTTAAACTAAAGAAATATGTGACTATTTACTAAATGAATTAGAACAAAAAAAAACAAAGAAACAATGAACAACACTACTGCAAGTATGACGTCATCTGCGCCATACGCCAAGTTGGTTTAGATGTAGGTCCAACTTTAAACTGTCAGCTGATTTGCGTCGAATAACCTTACTTTTTATGTACAGTTGTATTTTGTACTAATAGATTATCTAGTGCGCCGATTTAGGAACTAAATTAAAATTACTGGATTTCTAATGGGTGAAATAATGTTGTAAATTACCTAGTGTATACGTATACCTTCGGTTTACAAGGTAGTTTAACTTAAATTAAATATAAAATGTCCTGTGATCGCACGCAGAAAGTCTTATTAGTTTCCAATCACAGGGGAAAAAATGAAAGCATACGATAAATTAGGTAATACCACAGTTTATTATATATAGTTCTAATACCTGAAGCGTGATTTTATCACTGAGTCTAAGTACTTTCAGCAAGCACTAACCTGTAACTTCTTTGGGAGCAATGGAGTGTTTTATGCCAGGCTCCGGCATGGAATTCCAGTTGTTAAATAGAAAAGGAAGATCCTAGTTTAATAAAATCTGATTGTGGCATGTACCTGTTTGTCTGTACGGGTGTAACAAGTACCAAAAGTCACAAATATGGTGTTGACCTCTTAGAGGTGATAACTTTTACTACACTTTACTTGTCCTAAAACACTATATATGGTTTTAGCTGTTTACTGGGATAAACGTAGTGCTGTATAATTAGATAAATCAGTCAAAATATTGCTTTCTGAGCTTATGCCAGTTTTCCCAACCAAGACTTGGCCCAGAATCTCTCTACTGACGCTTTTAAAAATCTCAAGAGCGCCCAGAAAAAAAACAAACAAAAGATTAACTAACTACATCCTTGATGAAAGTGGCAAAAGTGGAGTGTTTCATACATTTCTAGGCATACTTGATTTTTTTTACAAAACAGGTTTTTGATATGACAGTGACAAAAACTTTTAGCTTTTATTTTATATGTATTTGTTAAAGAGACTACTTGATGGAAATAAGGGATTAATTTATGGTGAGGATTAGCTTGATTGTTGGTATTTTGGTAAAATTATTTATAGTTTCGTTCATAACATAACAAAACTGTAACAAGTGTTAGCCCTTCACGCGTACTATATCCATTCGACTCCCCTCGGCAGCCACGTTGACCCCGGTTTCGGCATGTTTGCTAGCATTTTTCACGTATTTTATAGACTTTTTGATGAAAAATGAAGATATAGGCTTGGAGAATGCTACTTCTACTTTCAAAATCTTTTAACAAACTTAAAATCAGACCATCTATGACGCATCGAGACGCACTAAAAATATCAAAGGGCAATTGGGCAAAAAGTAATGAACCGATAGCATTTGTTTTTGGCACACATAAACTACATATAAATTACTATTATTTCGCAAAGGGCCAGCGTTACAACTTAAAAAATGACGGAGATATGAATTTTTGAAAAAACGTCGTATTTTCCGGTTTTTCCTGCTTTTCTCCGTTACTAATTATCCGATTGAATCGATAAAGGATTCATTTTGTTGGTATTTTTATTCTTTACAATTCGTCTATTTACACCATCGAGATTATTTTATTAGTTTTGATTTTATGATCACAAAACGAAAAAAATACAATTTTTTGGCTTTAATTGTTTATAACAAATTACTGGATCAGACTAGAGGGTAAAAAACTTATCAAAATATCACTATCGATTGATTTTGGTATTATTGTCACGAAAAGATCTCTATTAACTGGCCTAGTTTAGCAAGAGTGTCTCAAGAAAGTGATTAGGTTTTAAAACCAGAACCATCTTGGTATCAGGAGTTATGGGCATCTCTCTACTAGACACATTGGTAACCGCTAATCTGAACAAATTCTAAGAAAATTCCATAGGATAAACTAGACATAGGTGGCGCAAGTGGGTTAATGCTTGGAGAGATTATGTTTAAAATCAAAATTATTAAAAAATCGTTTTTTGGTTTATTGGTAAATAGAAAACTCTTTTTAAGCCCCTCGTATATCACAAGTATAAAAAAATATTTTTTAAAAAATTGGAAGAAAACAAAAAAAAGATTCAGTTGAAATATTTTTTGGAAAATAAAAATTGCAAACATTTTTCGACTAAGTATAAATTTTTTGTTATTACTAAAGTCCCAATAATGGCTGCTTTTTTAGAATAAAACTTTAGGTAAACTTAAAAATTTTTAATAACAAAAAGTTATTTTGGAGAATTATACTGTACTGGTCCGATGGTTCAAAATCATGCAAAATTCCGTTAACTTACTTTTTATAAAAATAATATAAAAAGGAATAGCAATATATTTTTTACTTTTAATATTTTCAGAGACTTTTATTGCTTAAATAAACCACTAGCTTTCATATTAAAATTCTTTCTAAACATTGTCGACGACATTGTGGTTTTTAATTAAATTTCGCTTAATCCTTAAAACTTCAATTCGTCGTAAAGTTCTTTATGTCCTTTATTATCTTTCCACTTAAAAAGTTCTTTGTTTTTTCCCGATAAGAATGCAACACATAGGTACTCGAACAAACATCTTATTTTTCTACTTTGTTAGACTTTCCTGGAAAAATATTATTTCATTTAAGTTCGAGAAAATAGCAATTTCAGTGGAAGCAACGAGAATTTTCTATTAGATTTTATGAATTGAAGCGGAATGAAAAGCACTAATAAAGTAAACTTCAAGCGCTTTTGACGTCAAATTTTTATTTCTCACGCTTATATCGACGCTAGAATTCAACTTTTTGCTAATAGTGGTAGGTGAACTAGTGACTATTGATGAACATAATATTCATACCAAATCGATTAACATAAATTAGTCTCATTTTGCATTTATACATATATATTATTTTCTGAGACAACCTTAATAAAATGTATATTTGTCAAATGATCACAACTGAAAAAAAAAACAAAGAAAAACTAATTTTTTATTAATTACAAGGTTCTGTTGTTGGCCAGCTAGAAGTAATTTCGGAAGTATTTTGAGATATTTGAGGTTATGTACTCAAAAAAAATTTTTTAGTTAATTTTGAAGTTATCTACAGGATGCACAAAATTTTTTGGTATTTTTTTCTAGTTGCATCATTTATCATTATCCTTACCCTTCAAAATTGCCTATTTAGCGGTCATCTATGATTTTTTCTTGCAAAGTTTCGGTCATTTTAAGTTATGAAATATATCCCAACAACGTCATGAGCATTCACATTAATTCTTTGAGGCAGACTGTACACATTTCGCTCGAAAATTTATACTTGTGCATTCTTGGGGTCCCTGAGTATGAATATTAGGAAAGAAAATCGAAATTTTCATTTCCATGATGGCGTATTGAAAATGGCGCATCAAAATTGACTAAACATGATATTAGTATGTAAAAATTTTCACTTGATGGTTTTAGGAGTCGTTGATTACGAATGTTATATCAGAAAACAGGAACTTTTATGATTTTTAAAATGGCAGATCGAAATTCGCAAAAAATAATATTGGTCTCTAAAAACCTACTAACTATTACTTAAAAAGGTCGTAACTTTGCAACAAAATATCATATATTACCGCTTAATAGCTTATTTTGAAGGATAAGAGTAGTATTAAACGATACAACTAGAAAAAAGACCACAAACACATTTTTCGGGTTTATAACCTAAAATATCTCAAAGTTCTGACGTGATGGGACCTTGGATTCGGATCCTACGCAGCTAATTACTTCCAAAATGACCTCCTGCTGTCGAACATCAACCATGACCCTATTTGTTGTAGAACTGTATTATTTTTAGGTACAGAAGTACTTCTTCCTCCAACTCGGTAGAAAAACTATGAAAGTAACTAATAACTCTTTGATGATAAAATCTTTGAAAAAAAAATTGATGGGTTCAAAAGAGAGTACCTGTTGGTGACCTTGACCTTGACCCCGGATTCAAAATTAGGGATCATTTCAGGATCATGTTGGATATTTTAACTTAAATTTTAATTTGAAAAGAGAGGGAAATTTTACAACCTCATTGGTATGTCTGTTAGGATCTGGCTATTGCCGAACATAATACATATTCCTATTTCATCTCTGAAAACGTTATGGCATAGTCAAAATAGGAAAAAATTGGTGTAGATGTTAAATACATCATTACAAATAAAATATCAAATATCTCCACCGATACTACCTCTGTTAAAAATTTTATTCAAGGTTAAATGTCAAAAATATCGATTTTTCGCATTTTTCTCGTAAACGTTAAGTTTTGTCGTAAAAATAGGTTAACAAAAGTTGTAGACCATACAATTCTTTACCAGAATTGTTCTTCCAAAAGTTGGAGAAGTAATTTTTTACATAATATGCACATACATCCGCACCACCTATGAGGTACTTGGCGTATTTCTTTTTAACGTGATTTCTCCAGTAGACATACTCTACAATCTATTGTGAATAAGTTTTATTAGACTATCCTATTGACTGAAAAAATAGGACTACTTGTAATGATTAAAGTCGAACAGATTATTATTCATTGACAAATTTGAGCTAGACTTCAAATAATCTCTAAAATCTACCTCATAGAGCTGAATATGACTATATATCCAACGTAAAATTTACTAATCTTTTCCAATCCATTGTCAAAAATAGTTTCTAATCTAAGATATCTAAGTTGACTTTTAAATGATCCCTAAATTTTACCATTCAAGGTCAAGGTTAAGATTAAGGTTACCCTAAACCTGTGACATAGTGAAAAAGTGTACCTCTCAAATAACCGTGTTTTTTTTTAAAGCACAGAAAATGATTCTTTTTTGGTATGATACGAGTAAACTTTTTTATTTTGACATTAAAACACTTAAACCCAGTAGTCTACCATCGTTATTTTTTTGTTCTTTTACTGTTACGTGGTTGAAGAACATGCCTAGGAATGGTGACGTCCTTAATAAAGCCTTATATGACTTCAAACGATGCGTCTGCCATAATTTTCAACCCGTTTTAAAATGGCATGGAAGAATGTTGAATTACTGTTAACTGAGCTATTTTTAAGGCACCCTTATAAAATAAAGTCGTAACGTTACAGTAGAATAACTTCATTGCTTTTTATGTCTTTGTATATTCTTAATGTTTATTGGAAAATAAAAATGTTTTAGAATCAACTCGAGTAGATTTTTAAAATGATGATATTCTCATAGTATGGGTTGGTATTCTTAGTGAAGGCTCTCGGACTTGCTTGTAAGGCAGCATATGAAATGTCCCCAAAAAATAATTTTAAAAATATAAGTTTTAAATTAGTGTTTTTGGAAAAATATATTTCAGTCTTTTGGGCATGAGTAAATAATTTAACATTTATACAAACAGCATATATTTCCCTTTGTTTTTGAAAGACATTTATCTCCTCTACAGTCCATAAAATCCTTCTGTTTATTTTGTAAGTAAAATTTTCTGATACGTTTGCAAAAAATTTTGCTCGCAAAAATATCGACTTTCAAATGTCGTGTCATAGAATTTCGGTAATGATAGATTTAATGGCGCATTTTTCAAAAAAATAGCAGTTTTCCTGCCACTGCGATTTTAGTACGTACCTTGTCTCTATATTATATGTTTTCATAGATACGATAACTACTTGAAATTTTCAGGTTTTCTAAACTTAAATTAATGAAATTTCGCAACAAAAATGTCTGCCTTCTAAAATGAACTCTGTCATCATATATAAGAAAAATAGCAGACATTAATTGCTGTATTTCTTAATCATTATTGACCGCTTGTCTCTTAATCGTTTGAAGATGGTATTTGACGGCTTCACGCAATAAAAATTTTATAGCCCGAAGTTAAATCAAAAAGAAAATATTGCAAGTAAAACTAATTAAAGTACTTCTCGGCACTCGGCGCATCCAACACACATGACCAAGCTATCTCGACAGCTTTCCTATTATTTTTCGTTAATGGGTACTATTTGCAGGTTTCGTCTGTATGTCTCATTTCTGACTTTGCTTCTTTCGCTTTTATTTTCTATTCTTGTCAAATATCTCATTACCGTTGCACTGATTTGTGAGTCTTGTCTTTTTGATAAAGAATGTGCCTGTCTACTAGGCATGAATGATGGTCTCGCCATTTTTTTCACTACTTCCGTTTTCATCTTTTACATCACTTCTCTTTTTCCTAGAAATGTTATCTTCCTTATATTGAATAGGCCTCCTACTCTTCCTATTATTTCATTTATTTCCTTTTCCGTTCGCCCATTCCCTTTTTATACACAGTTCATTCAAAAATATCCGGGACTAATTTTTTTTACGAATGAAAACAAGAGTTTAGAAAAAATATTTTATTTAATTTTCAACGTAACCTCCTACTCTCCTCCTCTCTATACAAATTTTGCTGCGCTCGTATAGCCGCTGGAACAACCTGGAAAAACTCCTCTTCTGGAATAGCATTCAGAGCCCTGATTACATTCCTTTGAATCGCTTCAACATCTTCAAAACTTTCTCCCTTCATCGTCATTTTCTATTTGGAAATTAAAAAAAAGTCTGCCGGAGCCAGATTTGGCAATTATGGCGGGTGGTGAATCATAGATACCAACTTTTGGGCCAAAAATTGTGTAATGAGTATTAAAGAATAGGCTGCCACATTGTCGTGCAACAGAAATCATTCACCGGTGTGGTGCAATTCCAGGACACAGAACACTTTTGTAGAACTGTGCGTTCACTGTTTGGTCCGGGGGCACTAATTCGCTATGGATAATCCCGCGAGAATTGATAAACAAAATGGGCATCGTTTTGATTTTCGACTTTGTCGCTCAAACTTTGTTGAGCCACCTTTCACCCTTATCTCGCTACTCAGCGGTTTGGCGTTTGGTCAAAACAAAATTTGATTGCGGCGCGTTGCTTCATAGCGAAAATTGTGATGAAGTGGCAAAAACAAGTCTACTTCAAACAAACACAGCTGGCCAATCAATGAAGTTGCAGCGCTCACATCTCCATTGTGGGTAACTAACAGCTTTGTTTCATGTGTTTTATTGGTTTTGTATATTGATTATCATATTTATCTTCGCTAATTCCTCCTCTATTACTTTAAAATTGTATTGTAGGTTTTCTTCCGTAACCGCTATCAACGCCATGTTGCCTGCAAATATTAGCTCCATCAGTTGTGTTATTCTCAGCTCCAAGTTAACACGCATCATTATTTAAGACCTTACCTTGATTCAAATTCTTTTGATTCTGCATTGTTAGTTCTAATTAAAATAAATGGAATTTTAATAAACAACCTCAGATACGCCGATGACACAGTACTTATCGCAGAAACACTCGAGGATCTCCAGACCTTAGTCAATAGAGTAGCAACAGTCAGTGAAGAATATGGACTGTCACTAAACATAAGAAAAACAAAATGCATGTTAATATCCAAATCAACCCAAAATGTCCCAGATATACGCATACAGGGTCAAAATATAGAACACGTCAGAAAATACAACTATTTAGGCACCGTCATCAATGAAAACAACGATAGCTCTGAAGAAATCAAAATCCGGATAGAGAAAGCAAGAGCCGTATTCACGAAAATGAAGAGAGTGTTCTGTGGCAGAGACCTGAGTCTTGAATTAAAGGTTCGTCTGGCAAGATGTTACGTACTGTCAGTTTTGTTTTATGGAATGGAGGCATGGACGCTTAAAAAGATCGATATTAACAAGTTGGAAGCCTTTGAATTGTGGATGTACCGCAGAATGTTAAGAATATCATGGATGGAGAAAATCACAAACGCTGAAGTACTGAGGAGAATGAATAAAGAAAAGGAGGTCATACTTACAATTAAAAAACGAAAATTACAATACCTGGGACACGTTACGAGAGGAGAAAGATATCAACTACTGAGAACTATTATGCAGGGAAAAATTATGGGAAAGAGATCTGTAGGAAGAAGACGAAACTGTTGGTTAAAAAATCTAAGAGAATGGTATAATTGCAGCAATAACCAGCTGTTTAGGTCAGCAGTCTCGAAAATACGTATAGCTCTGATGATCGCCAACCTTCGGAACGAAGACGGCACCTAAAGAAGAAGAAGTTCTAATTATGTCCTTATTTCCTTTGTACATATCCTTTAATATCTATTTCCTTATTGTTTACTCGTCATTCTTTCTCTCTTAACATTTTCCGTACGTCATTCCCCCATATTCTAACACATTCTCAATGTCTATAAAGCATACATGTATTTGTCTATTTTTGTTTAATGCCTTCTCGCGCATTTATCGCACATATCACTTTCTTCTTAAATCTATATTACATATCTTTCAGTGTTAGTTTTACTATACTTCTTGGTTTTTTTTCTATTATACAGGTCTACAAAAAATGGGGTCATGATTGCTGTTGGGCAGCTTCAGTATCACGTCAGAATTTTGAGAAAATATGAGGTTATGTACTCGAAAAATGTTTTTTTTCACTATTTTTGAGGTTATGTAAAAAAGAAGAAATTAATTATTACTTAATCTAGACTGCGGAGCTTATAGGGGAAAGTTAGCTCATGCTTAAGAAGAGATAGAGCGTTTTTGAGGAGCAGGACCTCTCTTTCTGATTTTGGTCAGGTGATAGGAGCATCCAAAGACATTTGTAATACCGTGCTTAGCTACGCCATTAGAAAGAAACGGCCTGAGTCTCGAAAATGTTCCATCTTTTTTTAAACATGAGCCAACTTTTTTAATAATAATTAACTTCTCCTACGTCTATGTTTAATACTAATCTTAACCTTCAAAATAAGCTGTTGAGCAATTTTTTCGTCGCGAGCCGCTCAATAGCTTATTTTGAAGGGTAAGAGTGGCATTAAATGATGTAACTAGAAAAAAGATTAAAAAAAATTTGTACATCCTGTACATAACTTCAATACTAGCCAAAAAAACTATTTTTTGAGTACATAACCTCAAACATCTCGAAATAGTGACATGATGGATCAATTCTGACCCCAGATTCGGATTCTACACCGCAAATTACTTCGGAAATGACCCCCGACTGCCAAACAACAGAAACTTGTAGACCTGTGTTAACCTTGAAAATACGTTCTCTGGGAAATTTGGGAGTGTTATTTCTTTGTAATTAACATAATTTCTTCCATCTGCCCTCCTATATACTGGCAAAGCACATTACTAAACACAGCTGGGAGTAAAGAAAATAGATTTTATTCTTTCGTATAAATTCGAAAAAATTTGTATTTTGTGCCCCGTCTAAGCTCAAATTTTTTTATGATTTAATGACACACAGCTAAAAGTGCAGAAAATCGCTAAAATACAATTTTTTAATTATTTCGAAAAAATTTCAAAAAAAAGCCACGCCTCTGCTCTAATTTGAATAAATCATAAAGTTCTGTTCGATATTTTAAAGTGCCTCTATTAAAGCAAATTTACAAAGTACCTCCAAGCAAGGATTAAATAAAATTATTAAAATGAACTACTTAAGAAACCAGCTCTGCTAGCAGAAATCAAGTGAGACATCATCCATGCCACACTATGTTAATACAATAATAAAATTTTCACCAATTGGTCTTTATTGAGATAATGCAACCCACATATTAAATCACTTTATATGTATTAGTAAAATAGTTAGGCTGGCAGTAACATCTCTATTTCTACTAATTGAACATATTTTAGGACGTGACCCAAATCAAAATGATTGTTTTATAACATTTTTATTGATATATATATATATATATATATATATATATATATATATATATATATATATAAATATATATATATATTTATTTATTTATATATTTATATCTTCGAACATACCTCTGTAGAATTAGTATAAAGTCAGAACTAGGGCCCGGTTGTTTGAACGCTGAATAACGTAATAATATTTTTATTTATATTTGAAAAGTGTTGATAAACAGTAGATATTTAATTTCTTGGTACACATATACCCATTTTATGCTGTCCTTTTCTAATTGCATTATTTAAACAAGTATCATATGATAATCGCTACATCAATTTTGAATACATAAAAGTATGACTATATGGTTGCCTAAATTATATTTATTGTTATTTTCAATATGTAAGCAATATTCAACAATATTTGCCAATAAAAATAAATTTTTAAATCCTCTTTTTGTTAATATTAATAATAAACTACGCATTTGTAGTAATTTATAACACTTAAAAATGCTGAAAATAGTCACGACATGCAATTAAACTGAGAGAAAAGATAAGTAAACATGTTTGTGTCTGTCAAACATGAAAAAAGCCTCTCCCCTACCTACCATAAATAGCCTTCAAACAAATCTATTGTTGTTTAAATCTATAGGGTATGATCGAAGATTTATATATATATATATATATATATATATATATATATATATATATATATATATATACAATTTTGATCCTGCCAGGTCGTATAACCGGAAAATCTCGTAATTACACAGCATCAAAATTCATAATATATCAACAAGACTGAAATATTGCATAAAAAACAAAACGCCTATTTTTGAAAACAAGTGTAATGATTTTAGGTCAATTTTCAAATGTTCTCTCCTGACCTCTTATCTTACCAACCATATTACAACCCTATTAATGACAACTCGAACTAAAATGTGTAAGTTATTATATGAAACGTGTTGAAGTTGACTCAAAATAATATTGTTATGACAATAAACAGTCTGTTATCCACAGATTTTTGTGACAGTTTATCTAACTTAAACCTACCCTAATAAATTTATGAACAGTTGTAGCACGTGGTTCTTTAAGAGATAAACACTTTTTCTCGGTTAAAAAAATATCAGTTTACGTAAAGAAATATAAAAGAAGGTACCCCTGTCAACAGAAAATAAATTTGATAATAGACAAAAAATTAAACACCTTGCGTGTCTACACGTGCTAAATTTTTTTAGGAAAACAGAAAATAAAAAATGGACACGTTTATTCAAAAGATTTTTAATAAATAAATAGCATGGTTAAATTAGTTTACAGAAAGAAATGACCATACAGTGGTAAAAATTACAATCAAAGACATTTGGAAAATAAAAAATACAGGATGATCATCTAAATAACGAATTAAATTTTGAAACACACACAAGTCAAAATTTATAATGTAAATTGTAGTCAAACTATGACATAGATGAAATAAATAGCCCGATAGTGGAAACTGTGTGTCTGTGTAGTCATACTTATTATATATATATATATATATATATATATATATATATATATATATATATATAATATTTCAGGACGTTTCGATTCTTTCAAATCTTTTTCAACTGAGCATATCGGAGGATATATATAACAGGTTAAAAACTTACCATTAAGAACAGAGATTTTTGTTTTAAATAAAAAATTAATTACAACACAACCAATTATAATCACACACTCTATTATGCACTAACTTTTCAAAAGTATTTTTAAAAGTCCAGCTAGGAGAGTGGACATTACATTTTTAACCCTATAACTGCCTTGACTTGACTGAATGTGGAACCCAGATGGTGTATGTTTTAGGTACTTTAACTGGCGTAAAAAGTTTGGGTCTTTTAATTGAAGTGATATCTTTCTGAAAAAATATCGCGATTGAATTTAGAAGAACTGAAAGTGGAGAATTATTCTTATTTAATGTTTTATTTATTTTAGAATTTCCCTTATATTGGTTTATTTTAATATATTGAAGTAGATTTGATTTAGATTATTAACGTCTGTTTTATCGTATACGAAGTGATCGCAAAAAAAATCCGAATGCCGTAAACGATAAAACAGACATTAATAATCTAAATCAAATCTATTCATATAGAGATATACTCAAAACCAATATTGTGATAAGCGTAACAAATGCGTGCTACCAGTCTTAACCTACGAAGGAGGAGTACTGACTCTTCAGTCAGGGAATCACAAGTAGCTTAACGCAAGATGGAAATATCACCTTTATGAAAGAACCAAAGTGGACGATATTAAATTACCAACAAGACTGTCTGAAACTTTCTCGATTTAACCGTTTTTCCATGTTTGGTAGTTCGCGATAATCACCAATTTGGGACACCCTGTAGAAGTGCCTAAGATTGCAACAGCTTATTTTGGACAATATTCAAAGTTTTACCTAAAGCCTTTAGCAGATATATGTAAGATTAAAACTCTAGTGTAATGGCTACGAAAATATATTTTCGCAAATCTTTTATTACCGGAAAAATGGAAAAAATTTTCTCCAGGCACCGGCGAGATTCGAACTCACGATCTCCTGTTTACTAGACAGGCGCTTTAACCAACTAAGCCACGGCGCCATGTGCACAAGTGGCTGCAGTGGAGGATAATTTGCATATTAATAAGAGAATATTAATAATATATGATTTATGTAATAAGTCATACTTATATGCAAAATATTATTTTTATACCACATGCTGGTGGTAACAATAAACGTTAAAAATGTATGGAGTTTTACCTCTGTTGTATAGTCGAGTGAACCAATCTCATTCCTGGTTTAAAAAAAAACTCTTCGTTTTTTTAATACAAGTAACACACACAGATGGCTAAAGAAAATGACACAATAATAAAATATAAATTTTTTTAAAAAGAGCACTGCCCTAATTAGACACGACTGGTGCATTAACACTATTTCCAGAAACAGGAAAAGATTGGGAAGAAACTAAAGTTACTTAATTTTCGATGGGGTGAAATCTAAAAAAACAGCGTTTTTTTGAAAAAATTTCACCACTCACTCCCTATTTCGAGGTCGTAAAACAGGATTCTGGCCTTGGTTTTCCACTACTTTTCCTCATTTTCCCGGAAAACCCAAAAACACCAGATTCCACTTCACAAGACACTCTTATTTCTGAAGAAAACAGCAAATTTTCATATTTACTTTCTATAGTACTAATTAAAATACATTGTAGGTACAAACAACTGGTGTTTTTAACGAAAAAGGAAAAATACGATTATTAAACGTCATCGATCCTTGTACTACTGAAAGTACGAAATTTTCGTTGCGACGTTGCCAGATGTAAAATATTTTCCTGGTATTAACTAAAAAATTTGCCCATCTCAGTCAACAACACAGTTTAATTTCTGTAATGTAAAAACAAGAGTAAAATTAATCTTAACCTACCAAAATTTTTGATTAGTTCTGGTTAATTCAAGTTTAGATCGTTTGGAAAACTGAAACTAACCTGAACTAATCTAAGCTGATCTAGATATATTAAGTAAAACATGTTATTGTGCAGCAAAGACTACATAGAAGCGGCACAATCTCTGCCAGAGAAGGATATTGAGGAAGATCCGAATTAGTAGGGAAGCGAGTGGTTTGAAATTTTGGTATCTGCTGTCAAAAAGGAAGGTTAAAAAAATTATAAGACCAAGATATATAAAAATGAATTAGGGTTATAAATTCAATGGAAGAAGGGTATTGTCTGGTACCAGAACAATATGAGAAACAGGATGCATAAAGAAATATCCACTAAAAGCAAATTATTAATGTTCTTCCTTATTCTCACTAAAAGAGGGGGGATAAACCTCTCTCAACTTCTAAAAGAAGTTCTACATTCAAGCGCTATATATGTTTTTTATGTATATACGTCGATTGCTCCAGAACGGCAGAACCGATTTCAATGAAATTTCTTGCATTATGTTCAAGAAGTCGCTGCGGTTGTCCAGTATTATTTTGACTGAAATTGGGTCAGTAAAATCCAAGATGGCGCTGATAATATAAAAAAATTAATTTTGTCCTATTTTCTCCAGAATTACTGAAGGGAAGTTATCGGGATAGTTCACAACACACAATTTGGCGCTGACTTCAAAAATTTTAATTTCATATAAAAAAATTTTCGCTTTTTAGCGCTTTTTTAGAAATCGTTTTAATTTATCTGTTTTATTTCTAATAAATATTACTTGATAAATTCTGAAAACTGTGTAACGACTATCTCAAAGAACTTTTTATAGCAGGAAAATTATCATCTGAGTTTATTATGCATGACATGCATGTATTATCCCCCAGGTATTTAATTTCTTGACTCACACTGCTAAATACTTACCACCGGGGTTTTATATTTCATTTTTCATGGACACTTATCAAGAAACAAAGGATGCGCTGGAGTGCTCGAAAGGAGAGGAAAAATTCCCCTTTGGCATTAAAATGTAAAACGCACATATTCCTTTATGAAATCTCAAGAGCTTAGGGTGTAATGTAGGTCAGTAATACGGTGATTACGTGTGGTATTCCATCATGCATTTCGCTATTTGGGGCAATGCATTCAGTCCCATTAATTAGTGAGAACAAAAGCTTATCGTAATTAATAAAAAATGGGGTAAGAGATGTAGAAGGTTGCGTTCAGTGGCGTTGGATGCTTAGGATTTTAGAGAAATAAGAAAACACATGATAATCAGGGATTCACATATCAGCACTTCCTAATTTATCACATTCCTTTAAGAAGATGAATAGTTGTGAAAGACAGACAGCGAACTAACCTGAACTAATACAAAGAAGGTTTAATTTCCTATTATTGTCTAGTTAATATAACTTTATTATTATGATTTATTTAAGTTGATGCTCAAGAGCATAATTTGAACGCTCTAGGTAATTTTGTAAAATTGCAAAAATTAGCAATAGTGCGTTGTCTCGATTACTACACTTCACTACATAGTATAAAACAAAGTCGCTTTCTCTGTCCCTATGTCCCTTTGTATGCTTAAATCTTTAAAACTACGCACCGGATTTTGATGCGGTTTTTTTCAATAGATAGAGTGATTCAAGAGGAAGGTTTATAGGTATAATAACATCCATTAAATAGTGGAGAAATACTGTTATTTTTGAGGTTTCTAATGCGATGTCGTTAATTATCATATTTTTTTCCGCTTACATTGCAAACGCAGGCTGAACCCTACGAGATTTATCAAAATAATGTACTAATTATTTGTACACATTGAAAAGGTCTACAGAAAACTCCGCGATGGTATATGTCTATCTCTCATGGATATCCCACAATAACATTTTTTTGTCATTTACTTTTTACGACAAATAATGGCAAATTTTGAAGCGATTTTAACCAATACAGCATTAATCCTTATCCAATTAAATAGCCTAAATACATTGTTGATTTAATATAGATCTATATGGTCCTTTACAGCACAAGATTTAAATGAATATTTTCGAAGATATTACAGATTTAAAATTGCGGGAAGTAGCGCTTGCGGCGGTACTGGCCGACCGGGGCGGCGGCAGCGTGCCTATAAATAGCGCGTCGGAGGCCGATGTAATAATTGTTGTAAAAATAAAATAAATAGTCACAGTTTTTCTGTAGTGTATTTAGTATCAGCATTGCACCCGTGCGAAGCTGGGGCGGGTCGCTAATTTTTAATATTCAGCAAATTTATTCCAAGAAAGAACACAAACACAAAAAAAAACTTAAAACTTGAGCCTTCAAGTCGTTAAATTTTCACGGTGCTTCAAAAATCTTGTAACCGAAGCCTCTTGATATGATAATGTAATTTTCAATTTCAATTCCACTCTGTAATTATTGTCTTTTTTGTCAGGAAATTGATGGCACAATAGGGCAAACAGGGGCGTGATATTACGTTCCACGGAACTTCTGGAAAGTTGACAGCCGACAAGAGTCCCCTTCACGTCAACGACAAATTCCACTTGGAATAAATTTAACCATCGAATTGTTATTTTCTTGTCAGCCAGTTCATTGCCCGTAACTTTTTATATCTAATTCTTTTCCAGTAAATTAAGTATATATATATATATATATATATATATATATATATATATATATATATATATATATATATATATAATTTATTTTTGTATCTTAACCTTTTGTTAATATTTTTCTTTAATATTTTCTTGAGTGTAGGTTTTCTTATTTGAAGAAGGAAGACAATTCTAACGTACGCTCTACATAGTGAGCTTTTTCAAAGTTATGTTCTATTTATCTGTATCCCTCATCCTGAAAGTAGCTTTGTACGTACAAGAATTGTCGTCTTTTAATCTTCAAATAAGAAAGCCTATACTCAAAAAAATATTAAAGAAAAAATATATATATATATATATATATATATATATATATATATATATATATATATATACATATATCAGTTTTCTTAATTTTGTATTTTCTTGGGTTTAGGTTCTATAATTAATAAAACACAAAACGATTGACGTTTCGCCCTTTATTCAAGGCATTTTCAAAATTTATTCCTAAAAAAATATATAATTAAAATACATCAATATAAAAAACCTATTTTACATTTTGGAAAACAAACAAGACACTTAAAAACAGTAGTCAAAAACTTTAAAACATTTAAAAAATATTTAATTTCACCAGTTCATACCTTGACATTTTGCTGTTCTGTTTCTAATAAAACTTTAAATTTTCATCGTTTACTGAGGATACGTGGAATGCGAATGTGTTTTATTTTTTTAAATATTTTTTATATTTTACAATGTATATAAAAAAAACAAATAAGGTATATGTTTGGTTTTATGTTTAAGAGGATATTCTATTTTTGATTCTTATTTGACCGGATCGAATACTTAATAGTTTTGTTTAAATTAGGTTTGCGTAAATGTGGCTCAAATTTCCTATATCTGTTCTGTCGTTAACAGTGTTTTTATCTTTTTTAATTTCAATCATTTCCTTTATCTGTAATTTTTGATAATTCATATCTTTGTTTTTTATAATGGTACTGTTATAATCAAAAGTGTGTTTTTCGTCCTGTGTGTGTTTGTTTAACGCTGTTGAGGCGTTTTTTGTATATTTATGGCCATTTAATCTGTTCTTCAGTAATTGGCTCGTCATGCCTATATATTTTTTGGGACAATTTGTGCAAGGGATCGAATATATTATATTTGATTTATTCATTAGAGGAGTTTTACTTTTTAAATTTGTGAATAATGTATTTAATTTATTATGTGACCTGTGGCATACGATAATATCATGCTTTTTTAAAATGTATTTTATTTTTTCTGACAGCTCACTAGTGTAAGGTAATGCCACATATTTCTGCTGTTTATGTTCTATGTTTTTTGTTTTTACGTTGTTATAAAACTTATATGTTCGTTTATCAATTATTTTGGTGATAGTCTTTTCGTTGAAATTATTATTTATTAGTGTCTCTTTTACTTTTTGAAGTATTTTTGGTCGGAATTCTGGAGATAGGGAGATAGCACGATCAGATAGACCGATTATAACGCTGTTTTTTTGAGTTTTTGAATGATTAGAGAAATAGTTTAGATATCTACCTGACCAAGTTGGTTTGGTGTACCATTCAGTTAAAATTTTGTTTTTTCTGCGTATAAGTGTCATATCTAGAAAATTTATTTTATTATTATTCTCTGTTTCGGATGTGAACTGTAATTTTTCGTTGAAACTGTTAAACTCTTGGAGAATTTCATTTATTTTATTTTGTGGTACGGCTGCTATGCAATCATCGACAAAACGTTTGAAAAATATTATATTAAAATTTAATTTTTCTAAGACTTTTTCCTCTAAATATTCCATTACTAGCTGAGCAATGGTAGATGAAATTGGTGATCCCATAGCACATCCATCGAGTTGTTTATAAAAGGTATTTTCATACTGAAAATAATTTGTATTAAGAACGAGGTCAACAGCATCCATAAAATTATTTTTTGATAGCGTTGTATGTTTTTTTAAAATTTCCCATTTTTCTGCTAAAATAGTGTGGACAAGTTGATTTGGTATGTTTGTATACAAAGATATAACATCTAGCGAAATGAGTCTGTAATTTTCAGGAAAGTTTACTTTATCAATAAATTTTTTAAAGGCGAATGAATCTTTAATAAAAAAATCGTTTTTGCCTGTAATATTTGAAATGCAATCTGATAAGAATTTTGATAAACTATAGAATGGCGATTGTATACAAGAAACGATAGGTCTTAGTGGTATATTTTGTTTATGTAATTTTGGTAGGCCGTATATTTTTGGTGGAATAGCATTGTGAATGGTTAGCCTTTTTGCATCTTTTTCAGTTAGTTCTTTTACATTGAGCAATTTTTTGAGCCACGTTTACGCAAACCTAATTTAAACAAAACTATTAAGTATTCGATCCGGTCAAATAAGAATCAAAAATAGAATATCCTCTTAAACATAAAACCAAACATATACCTTATTTGTTTTTTTTATATACATTGTAAAATATAAAAAATATTTAAAAAAATAAAACACATTCGCATTCCACGTATCCTCAGTAAACGATGAAAATTTAAAGTTTTATTAGAAACAGAACAGCAAAATGTCAAGGTATGTACTGGTGAAATTAAATATTTTTAAAATGTTTTAAAGTTTTTGACTACTGTTTTTAAGTGTCTTGTTTGTTTTCCAAAATGTAAAATAGGTTTTTATATTGATGTATTTTAATTATATATTTTTTTAGGAATAAATTTTGAAAATGCCTTGAATAAAGGGCGAAACGTCAATCGTTTTGTGTTTTATTAATTATAGAACCTAAACCCAAGAAAATACAAAATTAAGAAAAATGATATAATCTATGGTTCAAGAATCAAGAAAATAAATAAATATATATATATATATATATATATATATATATATATATATATATATATATATATATATATATATATATATCTTTATTTTTGTATCTTAAACCTTTTGTTAATATTTTCTTGGGCGTAGGTTTTCTTATTTGAAGATTAAAAGAAGACAATTCTTCTAACGTTCGCTCTACATAGTAAGCTTTTTCAAAGTTATGTTCTATTTATCAGTATTCCTCATCCTGAAAGTAGCTTTGTACGTACAAGAATTGTCGTCTTTTAATCTTCAAATAAGAAAGCCTATACACAAGAAAATATTAAAGAAATATATATATATATATATATATATATATATATATATATATATATATATATATATATATATATATATATATAAGGCGACGAAGGACCAGACTAACCTGAACTAAAGAAGAAATACTATACGCTATAAAAACAATGAAGAATGGTAAATCACCGGTTCCAGATAGGATTACATCAGAACATCTCAAGCTTGTGGAAGGTGAATCAGTGAATATTCTTATCGACCTTTTTAACTGCATTTACAAAACAGGAGAAATACCAAAAGAATGGTTCTTGTCAACTTTTGTCACCATACCAAAAAAGGCAAACGCAAAACAGTGCACTGACCATCGCACAATAAGCCTAATGGAACATATATTAAAAGAATTCCTCAAAGTGATTCACACAAGAATTCACAGAAAACTAGATGTGGATATTGGTGATACTCAATTCGGATTTCGGAACGGGCTTGGAACAAGAGAAGCACTATTTGCACTTAGCGTCATGTGCCAAAGATGTCTAGATATGAACCAAGATATGTATATGTGCTTCATTGACTATAATAAAGTGTTCGATAAAGTACATCACGATCATCTAATGAGACTGCTGGTAGAAAAAAACTTGGATAAAAGAGACATCAGGATTATTTCCAAGATTTACTATAACCAGAAAGCGAATATTCGAATAGAGCAAGAGACAACGGAGGAACTCGAGATTAAGAAAGGCGTAAGACAGGGATGTATACTTTCATCAATCTTATTCAACCTATACTCAGAGGACATCGTAAACAGAGCACTTTCAGAGCAAAATATAGGTATTAAAATAAATGGCATCCCAATAAACAACTTGAGATATGCCGAGGACACGGTTGTAATTGCAGAAACTTCGGAGGATCTTCAGATACTAATTAACAGAATAGTAGAATGCAGTGAAGAATATGGATTATCACTTAACATCAGTAAAACAAAAATAATGGTGGTATCTAAATCACCACAAAACTTCCCTGACATAACTGTGCATGAGCAAAGAATTGAACGTGTGAGAAAATATAATTACCTGGGAACTGTTATCAACGAAAATAACGATAGCTCTGAAGAAATCAGAATCAGAGTGGAAAAAGCTAGAGCTACATTTATTAAAATGAAGAAGGTGTTCTACGGACGTGCTGTCAGTTCTTTACTACGGAAAGGAAGCGTGGACATTGAAAAAGATTGATGCCAAGAGGATGGAAGCATTTGAGATGTGGATGTACCGTAGAATATTAAGAATATCGTGGACAGAGAGAGTAACAAATGTGGAGTTTTGTGAAGAATGCGGAAAGAGAAAGAATTAGTACTTACTATTAAAGAACGTAAACTGCAGTACTTGGGACGTGTTATGAGGGGAGATAAATACCAGTTGCTGCAATTAATTATCCAGGCATATATAGACAAAAGATCCATAGGAAGAAGAAGGCATTCATGGTTAAAGAACTTAAGAGAATGGTACAATTGCAACAACTGCCAAACTTACATAATTACCCTAAATACCACATTTCCAGTAGCGGATCTAAATGGCAGTGGGCCTCGGTGCAAAACGTATTTGTGGGTAATTTTTTACCAAAACTAACAGAAGTAGACTTTTTGAAATTAACTACGGAAATTGTTTAGATTAAGGGAAATGTAGGAAAATTACTTTTTTTTTCTTTACAAACCCCCTGGTTCGAGATTGTAGAATAGGATTCTATTATTGATTCTTCACGGTTTTTCCTTATTTTTCCAGAAACCAAAAAAAATTGTTCTTCACTTCAAGGTTATTTTTATTTATTGGAAAAACATCGAAATTTCATTTTTATTGTTGATATAAACAGTTATAGTATTATATGTAATATAATTCAATTTTTTTTGCACATATTTTAACAATAAAAACTCGTATTTACAACGAAAAAAAAATACGTATTGTAATCATGAGAAAATACAGTTTTTCAAAAGCTTTATCTCCTGATTTATGTATAGGAACCTTTTTTTAAGTTGTTTTGGAAAATTACCTTTTTTACTGCAAATATTTAAAATGTGGTGTAAAGGTTTTAAAACTGACTTCATAGTTTTTATTTCTTTAATTTAGATTTTTTCATAACCTACGGAAGCTTTATTTTTAATAAGTTTTTCACAGTATCTAAAAAAATTGACTAAAAGTATCACCAATAATATCATCTTCTTAAATATTTTTAATAGGTATTTTTAATTAAAAGTTTATAGTTCAGGTATTTGTTATTTCTCGTACTTTTCGCCATGTCCCTTTTACATCATCCCCGCAATTGTCTATCTGGGTTTCTGTTCTCTAGTAAACTTATTTGAAATCTTCCTGTATCTAGTATAGGTCTGCCTTAGCTGATTAACTAATTAACATTTGTTTGTTTAATTATTTGCTTGGCATTTTTTGAAGCCTCTCCTCTGGATTATAAGGTGGATCTCGCAAGTCTCCGCACTTTAGAAGTGGTCTGTATTTTTATAGAATGAAAATTTAAATAGTTCGAAATATGGCAAAACCGGTACTTACCAAATCGAGTACTGCGACGGTAAACCAAAATGCCCACGAACTTCAAATTCGCATTCTAAACTCTTAAAATTTCAATATATTTCAAAATATCAAATAAAAAGTATTTCCACGATTGACCGTTCAAACGGCACTGTCCATAAGGGCGCATTTACAGGGCTAACGCAATCACGTCTCCAATAGCCATATCATTTACGCACAGGATTCCAATTTTAACATTAAAATCAAGTTTACACAAAGAATGCCTCATATATTAACTTACAATAAATTTAAAAAAAATTATAATACAAATTACAACTTGAAGAAATCAAGAAAAATGAAACCCATTCCTTAACATCGCTTGATAAGTGCTTTACTCCATACATACATTTTTTCAAATCATAACCCCCAAGTTTATGTTTGGAATATAAAAAAAATGGTAGGTAAAAGGGACGTTAACCAGATCAAAGTATTTATTTCTCTGACTACGCCTATGAATGTTTATGAATATCACACTTCACTTTTCGACAATTTAATTTAAAAAGTGATAAACCGATGATAGTACCAAAAGATCGTTTATCCCTGAAGTACTACCCGTAACGAAAATATCATCCTTTAGACAAAAATCGAGGCGTCAAGCCGTCTGGTCGAAAACTCAAGGCTAAATTTGTTAAATCGTTTTCGAAGCCATCAAGTGGTATTATTTTCCTTTTTGGTTAGAAGATGAGAAGAAACATCTGGTTTTTTATGGCTGTACGACTCAAGAGGAACAAAAAAGTAATAACTCTAAACACCATCAGTAGCTTAATAAATAAATCCCATTAGTTTCGGTTGGTTTTCAATACGTGATTTAGTGAAATGTTTGTTCTTAAAAAAAGTAACCTGAACCCAAATCTATTAACTCTGAGCGAAACAAATGGAAATTTTAATATGTATGCGAAAGCAACCAAGTTCATTTATCAGCATTTAGATTCTTTTAATTTCGATTAATGACTTTTCGAATGACCATTATTTAACCCTTTAACCCTTCGTTGAACAATCACAGGTCCGTACTCAGGGGATTCCAAATATTTAATCAAAACAATTGTCATTAATAGAATTGATTGGTTTTAGGTTGCCAGTTCAAATTAGTTTCATTTATTTCTCAAAAAAAATCCTTTTAAGTATTCATTTGAATATTGTCAAAAATCATAAGAAAAAAAGAATGATGTGCTGGTCAGAATAAACAAAATTTAACATTATTAATCTATGTTTAACTGTAATTTAATGTAAACATATTTGTCTAGATAACTGACAAAAAATATAAGATATAATGTTATCTAATGGGTGTTTTGGTTAATAATATCGATTTTTTCCGAAAATTTGAGCATTTGTTTCATTCAATAATCAAAGTATTGGCCATCGTTAGCTATTATTTTTTCCGATCTTTCTATCAAACAACGGAGTCCGCACTAAAAGAACTGTTTGTTTTTTAAAGCCAACCATCGCCAAACCAATTTTTCACTTCTTTGTAAAAATGTAAGTATTGTTCTGAAAGCATATATATATATATATATATATATATATATATATATATATATATATATATATATATATATGTTATGTCGGATATTCTCACGGGTGTGATGTGTAATCGAAGGTTTTCGGGCATCCCGTGTATGTGCTGAGTCACTCTCAGGGCTGTAAGGCAGCTGACGTTTCTGTGAAATCTCATTCACCATTTTCAAAGCTCACTGTATGGCGTCAGTTCGCTCGTAGACGCCATACAGTGAGCTTTGAAAATGGTGAATGAGATTTCACCGAAACGTCAACTGCCTTACAGTCCTGAGAGGGACTCAGCACATACACGGGATGCCCGAAAACCTCCGATTACACACACATATATATGTATATATATATATATATATATATATATATATATATATATATATAAATATATATATATATATATATATATATATATATATATATATATATATATATAGATATAGATATAAAGGGGGAAATAGTCGCGACTGACTAGTAAGAAAAAATATTCACAACCAGGAGCATTGGGGATGCGGGTTAATAAAGTATTAGGCTTTTATAAGGAAAAGCCCTTGTTTGACTCTATCAAGCTTTCGAGAATTTGTTTTTCTCTTCTTCAGAACGTCTCTACAAAATTAATTACAAAGTTAGAATTTAACCTAACCTAAAATTATTAAGAATTCACCACTGTGGGTTGAATATAAAACAAGCGAATATATGAAGAACAGGGAAAGAACCCTCTATTAAAACTTTTTAGTTATATTTATAGCCATAATACCATAGAATTCTTCAAACTGAACAGGAAGAATTTCATTATTTTTCTTAAAAATCCACAAACAATAAATTTCAAACTTGACTATTTCGCCATTTTGTCGTGACAGATGTCAAGTGTCAACTAAGCAGTGGTATGAGTTACCCGAGTAGTGAAATTAACCATTTCGAGGAAGAGCCTTTGATGATGTGAAGGAACTCTTTTAAAAATCTCAGTGCAATCCCAGTTGATAGAATGGTCAAGATCAAAGACATGTTGAGCCAGAGTACAAGACGTTAAACCTCTATTGACATCACTATGATGGGAGGTGAACCTGCGTTTAATGTTTCTGGACGTCGGCCCTATGTAAACTAACCGAGAGTTCGCACAAGGAACTTTATAAATAATATAGGAAGTCTTATTGAACTATTGAGGTGTTTTTGTTTTAAAGTTAATTTTGGAGAGAATTAACATTGGTTTTTTTTGCTCTTTTGATATCTGTATGCTTGAAAATTTTCATCAATTTATCAGTGAGACTTTCTATGTGAGGTAATGTATGGAAAAACAACTTTGTATTTGAAGAAGTGTTTGTTAAATTTAAAGATTGACTATTGAAGAGAGGAGGTTGAGAAGGAATTTCAAAAATGTTTTTTTGAATGTTATATTTAGTACTTAAAGAAATTTTCTAACAATGTTTTCTGGGTAAGAATTCTCCAGTAATATATCGCTTAGCTGGCGTAATGCCTCTACCCTAAAATCAGGATGTGTAAGCTTGACTGCTCTATTTTTAATGCCTAAAATGAGAATTATTTTTCATCTTATGAATCTATTTGAACGATATAATTTTCTATATCATTTAGTTTTTAAAGCATTCTCATTCGTACGTATCACTAACATATCAAGAAATGGAACACTATTGTTAGTTTGTTCCTCCACGGTGATTCTAACTTTGTAATTAATTTTGTAGAGACATTCTGGAAAAGAGAAAAATAAATTCTCGACAGAGTCAAACAACAGACTGCATCCCCAATACCCCTAATTCTGAATATATATATATATATATATATATATATATATATATATATATATATATATATATATATAAACTAGTTAATATTGGGATTTGCAGCAAGGGAAAAAGTACTCTTTAAAGTTAATCCAAGCTTTCGAAAATCTTTATTATCATTTTCATCTTCAGGGAGACTACAATAGTAACAAAAAAAGGGAAATTAGTGAGATAAATTTTCCGCAATAATTTTAAATAACTTCTTTATTTGAGGAGGTTCACTAAGATGTTAAATGGTTTTATGACAATGTACATTTGTAAAAGAAACCAAAAACCAGGGTCACAGACCAATTTACAACAACTTGTTAGATAAAATTGACTTTAAAATTTTAAATAAAATAAAAAAACAGGAGAAACCATTTTGTTCATTCCTTCCCGAGTCACATGTAAATGTAAAATGAACTCGAATTATATATATATATATATATATATATATATATATATATATATATATATATATATATATATCACCTTCCAAGTATTTTGCAGTACTTTTTTACACCCCATGTAGATAAGACGCTATTTAAAAAATATATTTTTAAAAAATGGGTTACATAATTTTGAATGATGCTAACCTTCAATGTAAAACTTAAAGAAAAATTATTCTATAATTCACCCATTTCTTTTCAGTACGATCAACTCGTACAAGAAACCAGTTAACAGGGAAAATAATTTTTATGAAATGTTCAACTCAGCATGCGGTGGCATAAAATACAATACTTAAACGATTTTTGCATTTCGTTTTGTCATTCGAGAACAACAAAAAAAGAAGTAAATCGCCGATCCTGACCATGTAAATTCGAGATTGGCAATGGATCGGTTAACACGACTCATGATGTTGACATAAAGCCCCAAAGTAATCCGTCACAGCAGTCCGGGTGACGAGACGGTAACTTTTTTTAAACTTTACAAAGGGGTATATCACCATGTTTGGGGGAGGAAGCGCACGCACAAAGTGTGATAATGTTTTAGAATTGACACCAGTTTCGATTTCATTTACATTATGCGGATCGCAGATCCCATCTCGGTATCTCCGCTAATCCGATAACGAAATTAATTCGATATTGGCTGCCATTGTGTTTTACTTTCGTATTAGCCTCCCTTTTGACGTTTGCGTGGCTTTAAACTACCAACTGATAGGCTTTTTTTAAATAGAATACATTACATTAACACATTACCCTATCAAGAATTACATCATTATAATAAATATTATGGGGTGTCAGAGGTTTTCAGCATATAGCATAGCCAGCATACAAGGTATATTAATACTTAAATTACCAGTAGAAGTCTAAAGGATCGGTAGTCTGAAGAATATGGGATCGAAAGGTCTGAGAGTCGCAGGGTCCAAAGATATGTCAAGGAGAACATAAAATATGCAATTTAAAAAAAATAGAAAGTCAAGAATTTGAAAAATCTGCATTGTGGAGATTCATGATCATAAAGATCTAGAAATAAGAAATCGGGAATCCAAAGAATCTGGATCTGAGAAACTTGGAGTTTAAAAAGCGCGAATGCGAGTATTTCAAATTTTTTTTACCATTTATATTTCGAAAATAACAAAAACAAATATTTATCATTGAAAATTGTTCTAATGTTTTTCAAAAGCATTTTTACCACAGGTTTTTGAACGCATCGATAGTCTCTTCTGGCGTAGAAAACTATTCCCTACGCAATTTATTTTTCATGTAGGTACAGGAAAAAAGAAATCAGATGACTCATCAATTCCACGTTTTGGGTGCTCAAAAAGTTACTCATTTCAGCCAATGTGAGAACTCGCATTGTCATGGTGAAGAATGATCCATCGTGTCTGGTTAGTTTTCCTCATATTGTCGAAGACTTTCGGCAAACAAACGATTGTAAACCATTCAGAACTGACCATTCTACGAATCTATAACAGTATGTAGTAGTAGAACCATGACCAGTTTTTTCAAAAAAAAAACGCGCGACAATTTTTTTCGAAGTGCTTAAACTGATCTTAACAGAAAAAAGGAGCGACGAAAATGACAAGGATAGATGAAACAGGAAGACGAAACGTGTATATCGACTACCAATAAACAGACCAAGACTTCCTGAAGTAATACCGCAAGGTCTCCCAAGAAGTCTTATACTACTAAGGTCCCTAGGGTGTGGTTTTAGTGGGTAGGGTGTCCTTTAGAATGGAGACGCGAGTCCCACACAGAGTGCGTAAAAAGCATTTCCACATCCACAAAAAAAATGATGCTCGTACGTGAACGAACAACGGTCACATTTGAATTCACTAAACAATTGATACATGATACTTATTGTAGATGATTTATCTGCATATAAGAAATTTAAATTCGTTGATGCCCTCTTGTTGAGATAATCTTTCGAAAGTTGTAAAAATAATCGCAGGAAAAGAATTTATTCCATTTTTTTTGGCGGAAATGAAATTTTAAAGTTATATCAGAAAGTACCTAGCAACGTTAGTGTTTCCAGTTCTCGACATGTAAATGGCTATCCTCGTATTAGCTTAAAATTGAGTAACCTGAATTTGGGAGATTCGTGACACGAAAGATCCAGAAGTCAAAGATTGCAGGTCCAAGGACTCTGGATCTGAATTTAGGAAACACAGATTTAGAGAGTTTTGGCCAAATTACTAAGAAATCAGATCTCATGGAACTAGAATCTGAAAAGTCTAGTTCTAGGTAACGATTTATGGTTTAAATTTCTCATAGTTGAAAACTGTTGAGGTTGCATTAAATTCTTTAAAAAATATATCGAAATAGGTGTCCGAGAGCAATTTGGTTTCTAAAAATGTATACTCCCACTCAAGAATTCTGTAGAAAAATTCTGTGGCCATAGTTTATCAAAATAGTACCCATTTTCTTCCTTTATTTTAAAACCTAGAGCAATTTTTTATATTCGAGAGCTAATAGAGCTATACTATATTTAATATCTTATATTTTATAATAGCATATAAACGTCCCTAACTTAAAATATGACATCCCCATTATTAAAAACCTGATCCATAATCATTATATCTACTCAGATATACAATGAAACGTCAAGAAATTATACACGTACTGATTTAACAACATGTTCCAATGACATAAACCGAACTCAAAATCGGATCACAATAATAATCTAGTTCTTTGTGGCGAAAAACGAATGAAAGAAAAACACTGACACGCGTTGAATGTGTCGAATATCAAACGCCCTCTATTTCGCTAGTCCTAAACAAATGAAGTCCGCAAGTCACGTGCTCTCCACGAACGTCGTTATTTTGTGCGAATCAAAATGATTTGATTGAATGAGATTTTCGGGTGTAAATTATAGTATAAGCTCAAATCTATTAGGATAGAATTAAAGAACATGATATGGATGACAGAATAGACCGAATGACTCATTTAAATAAACTTTTATGTTTGCAGTAGTATTTGAGGATTAGAAACGATCTTGTTCTAACGTTTTTATTTGACCACTTTATTGATGCCAATAAAAAAAACAAACCGAAATTTCTGGGTCTTTGTTCTTGTAGTTATTTATTTAATTTAAGAAATGACTGTTATTTGTGCTTTTTATTTTTTAAGCACAAAACCTTTGTCAAATATATCACAGAATATAATCGAAATAAGGAGTATTTCTATCTCTACAAGAAATCATTTACAATGTCGCTAGGATATTTTTTATCTTGACTGATGGTATAATATATGAATTCGAAGAAAAGTTACTATTGCACCATAGGTGTAGGGTAAGTGCCCAAATAATAAAATAAAATAAAAAATGCTTTATTAACTCCAATATTAACTATAAGTTAACACAAAAATTTTTTCGTAAAAAATCTCAAAACTTTTATACCAAAAAAATTAAAATCAGGAACAAAACACTCCTGTAAAGGGGCATCTCTCTGTTGCTCTATGGGGAGACGCCTCCTTAAAAAGGGAGAGATGCCACATATCTTAAAACCTAATTTTCTGCATCTCTTCTCGCGAACAGATGTTGTACATGTCACATGAAGCCATTGTTGACATTTCCTATACTGTAGCTAATGAACTTCTTTCGTCGTCTTCGAATAATACTTAAAACATTCAACACAAAAACAATCATTGCAACCGGTGTCTTAACTCTTTTTTATTAAAGGTTCATCGTCGCTGTCACTCCAGATGTTTTCCTTTGATATTTTTAGGATTGGAGTTTTAGCCTCTTTTTATCTAATTTTAAAGATTTAATTTTTATTTTACAATTCTGGTTTTTATTTATCTTTCCTTTTTTGTTTCTCTTTTTCTTGTTTGTCTGTAATGTTTTGAGGACAAATCAGAACTGTTGCACCTGGTTTCAATCTTTTGCTAAAGGAAATTGATATAACAGGAATTGGGGAAAATTGGTTCAAATATTTGCTTGGTGTAATATTGTCTCTGTTATTGTCCCTAGGTATAATCTATGTAAACGAACCTTAATAATCCACTAAACATGTAGCTGCTGGTTCTGGAGGCATAAGTTCAACGGTAAGCCTTTTTGAATGTTCGTTTGCATTGCTGCTGACTCAAGTATACAAAAAAACTGATCTGAGTCGAAAGGAAATATCTCTGTAGCTTTAATTCCATTAACAGCATTTTCCATAATGGCTGCACTTATCCACGTTTTACCAATAACTGTTCCAGCTTGATATCTTGTGAAATTTTTGCATATAACTGTGCTTTTTGATTAAAATATGCTTTGAAAAGATAAAAACGGCAGAAATAACTTGAATTTGATAAAAAAAAAAACATTTTTTATTCATATAAATCCACCACGAGACGTAAATAATGAAAGATCTGCTTGTCTAACTAATAATTCTGGAGTTTTTTCTAAAACTGACTGCACCCAGACAAAATTCGGCATTTATTTTCCTTTAGAAAATTAGTGTTATTGTATGTTCATCTTTTCAGCAAATTGGTAAGCTATCATCCTAACAACAATTTTATCTCGAGCAAAGTCAGCTGCTGATAATCGTTGGAATGCGTAACTACTTTATTTTTCATTCGCGTTACGGAGAACACCTGCAAAAAAATAATATTACCTAAGTAAAAACTTGACATTATCTCCATATTAAAAATGTTTAAATACACATTTTTTTAACAAAACTTTTTTCTCGATCCAAGACTTCCTTTTTCCATATTCCCCGATTTTATTCTGTATAAGTTAGAGATGATATGCTATATCGCCTATGTGCCTCGCTTTTACCAATTATTCCATCATTAACTTTTTAAAAAGCTTCAGAAATTTGTTTTTCTATACAATCTCCTCTCCTAGGAGCCTTTGCAGACCTCTAATATGTGCGAGGCATCATATCTCTGCAAATTAAAGCACTTCTTCATTTCAATCAGTACGTTTTTTTTACAGAAATACATCATATAAAAATATCTGTGGCGTCCTCTGTTGCATGTGAATAAAATGACAAAGGATGTGGTGTCTCTCCAACCGCAGCATCTCTCCAGCACTACTTACCCTACATTCCTTATTAGATAGAAAATATTAATAGTAACCTCTACATTCTAAGAAGAAATCTTTCAAAAACTAAATGGAATACTCTAGAACACGATCGTATTGATACAAAATATGTTATGCTACAACAGCACAAACATACGTGAAAAGAAAAGAACAATTGTCTTAATTACCAGTTGACAATACAGAATGACTTGCGTGATGGAATAAACTTAAAGCAAAAAAAAATGAAACACTTGAAAACAGCAACCAGTTCTACTGATAATAACTACTCCGATTTCTTTATATTGCGCAAGCAAGGTAATCGTCAAAAACGAATCAACATATACTTATAATTTAACCACTGTAATTTGCAAATCCATCTGTAAATTTTTAACGATTACTTGCAACTACCATATTTATCAAGAACAAAGTGTCGCGTTTTTAACCTATATTCTAAATTGTATGTTATTTCTTGTATCGAATGTAGAGTAAAAATTACAAAAGAATACATCATGAGCAAGATAGCATTCGAAATTTCTTTCTCGCTCTTAAAATAAGGTCAATAAATGTCGTAGCACATTTTTTATCATTACCATCTTACAACACTCATCACCATTCACATAATATATTTTTTGGTGATCTAATGTCACGACACTTTCTTTAAAAAGAAAAAGTGATCATATCTTCAAGTGAATCAAAAAATAAAGCATAATCTGAGAAAAAAAAATAAAAAAAAACTTCATTATATTTCACACTTAATCAACAAATAAGTTGATGTTTTTAAAACCAATGTATTTTCTCTAAAGAGAAACTGAAGTAATTTTATGCACCCATGTCACAACAACGGAAATAAAGGGGTAATGTTAAAGCCAACATCTAACTTATCCGTTAAAAGGAAAAATAATCCCTATGAATGACTCTGACAATTCGGAAAGAACAATTGAAAATATGTGTTTGGCAGAACACGACAATTCCATAAAGAAAATGAATTCACCTCTCGGTGCACCCCAAGTAAATCTAGTGACCATCGAAGGAAATCGGGAAAAAGAAAATAAAAAGATTAAAAGATGAGTAAGTTGGAATAAAATGATTGTTCACGCAAAAGCTGCCCCGAGCACGTGTCAATGCCAGTCACAAAATAATAGGGGGACGATGCACAACTAAAAAAACAATTACTTTATGTTTGCTTGATGTAATACTTACTCTTCTCGCCCCTATGAAGTGTTGTTTTACATCTTATCAATAGAGGGGATTTTTTTCTCCAGCGTCATAATTATTTTTATTATTGGTTATTGAGATTTTATAATGTCTAAGAAACCCAGAAAACTGATCTGAATTAAAATAAATAATAGGATTTGATCTAAGGCAAATCAGTGGCAGTTCGTATGGTAGTACCAGAACGCAGTTTTCTTATTTAGTATTTTTACTTTAAACTTTTCCCAATATTTTTCCTTTCTCCGTATTAATAATTTGAACGTCTGGCAACAGTGCGCTAGCTTAAAACGCGCGGTTTTTCTACAATCTACAAAGTAGGATTGAGCAATTTATTGATACGCTTCAGTGAAAAGACGAAAATCTAACGAGGCCTATATGTAAGCAAGAAAGATCAAGATATGTATTAATACTTTTTGCAAGGGTCTCGAACCATTCTACGATAATGTTTGCTACTACCGGTGAGAGCGAAGATCCCTTCGGTAGTCCATCATCCTGGATGAAGAACATTTCCTGTTCTTTAAAATAAGAATTGGTCAAACAACGTGTTACTGGTCCAAGATGAAGTGTGGTGGTAGAATGTTGGTGTTTTAGCTCTCCACGTCATAGCTAATAAAAAGGCTAAGAGTTCTTGTCCTAGGACGGTAGTTTTCCTTGTAATGGTTTCAGGATTGGAAAAAGAAATTTGGCAAGTTCAGGAGTCGGAAAGTTGCGAGGACTCATGATAGGTCGTAAAGGCATGTCTATATTTGGAAATCCATAAAGATGTGGAATTTTGTTGCGGTGTGGAGTTAGCTTAGTCCGGGTATTCTCAGGAGTATATCATTCGTATTTATTAAAAACGCGATATATTCTATAGTATAGGTGTGTAGTTTCCTTTCTTTATAACTTCATCAAATATAAAGAAGCCGCGGCTATACATCAGAACCCGAATTGCTTTAGTAATCTGTCTTTAGTGTGGAAATTACTTCTTAGTAATTGTAAACTAAAACTAAATGCAGCATAAATCAAACTGGAGCATAGACGCATGATGCATTTATCTGGGCCACACTCCATTGCATTTACTTTTAATATAAATTGCTGTGTAGGTTAAGAATTTGTTCAGTTTCACTTGAAAATGGCTAGAGATAGCTACTAGCCTAAAAAGGATGATATTCACCAAAAAATAAAAGCAATAGAAGTCCAGTACTACTTCGCAAGAAACATCGTTATATATGATCTTCGAACAAACCAAAAAAAACACCCTTTTTACCGTGTGAGAAAATGATTGAAAATTGTTATATTTTCAATTTTATTTTTGTTATTTACTGTGTATTTACCGAGGTATGTACGTAATAATTATTTCTCTACGTAGGTGTGTGTTTTTGTTTGGTTACTAAAAGTCATTTTATTTATCGCTATGACTACATACAGAGTTTTTTTAAAGAACTCTTTTAGTGCGCTCGCTCTCTTTAAAGAAAAAACTTACTAAAAATATATAGGTATAATAAAAATGGCTGTGAAGGTGTGGGGAAACACCCATATGTGTGTTGCTGGAAGATGAGAACTTGAAATATCTGAAGTTCACTTGTATGATGGTTTTAGCTTTTCTGTGTTGGGTATGACAAACATAAAACACAGTTATATTCTTCTTACAGCGGCTATAGGTAAGGGAATTGTTTTACATGTTTTATTATAATGCTATATTTTGTCTCACGTATTGGCACTACAACACTACATGTCTAAATAGCCAGGAGCAGTCATTAAGACAAAGTTGTTGACCGAAAAACGTACCAAAAAGCATTAAAAAAGTTAATTTAACTTTTTTTAAGGTACCAAAACTGGAATGTACTCAATTTGGTAAGTCTCCGTCCTTCTATCAGCCTGTCACAATATTTATCCTCAATTATTTTCTAGGGTAATAAAATGAGAAATCCACAAATATACACTGTAAAAAGGAAATACGTTAAATTTAGGGTCATAAACGTTCTACTGCCAGGAAAAGGTGGAAATTTTTCCCATCATCTGTATACCGGTTTCGAACTCACTGGTTTCCGTCAGTTCCGGCAGACATGTACACCTCATCATAAGGAAATTGAGTCCTTTAAACAACTTATATCATACTAAATAAAAAGTTCAATATAAGTTGCGCCATCTCCTGGGATGTCATGCAATGTATCATGAATATTAATGCAAATTCCTTTAATGTTAAGTGCATATGAAATAATTTTAATGTATAGAAAGTTGAAATATCTTTTCAGTTACTTTATTGAAGTTTAAGATACCGTTTAATCAAATTTAATATACAACAAAATGATATTTGAATGAATTGCTTTAGATTTGAAGTAAATGTTAATTATTCACGATTTTAGTTATAAAATCATTAAATTTAAGAAGACTGTTATTTTACCGTAGCTAAAATACTACAATAATATTCCTTTTCAAATTATGCTACTTTCTTTCTGCCTTTTTACAAAATTTTAATAGAAAAATCATATTTATTACAAGTTATAAGTTTAAATTAATAAAAAACACGTAATATTACCTAATCCAACAGAAAATAATTATTATAAACTATATCGACTGGTTAACCAACCCGTATTAAATTGGTGGTTCAACCGTATTATTTTCCCCTCTATACAATTTCGAGGTTATGTCATCCACGATATAATATACAATAAAAGAAAAAATAATAGACGTCATTCAGAGAGTAAAGCCCGCCCCTTTTACGCAATCGAAAGCCCTCGAAATGACAGTTCATTTCGCCTATAATTACCATTTATTTCATGGTTTACCAACGTTAACAAGTCATATGAAGACCTGTTAATGTCGCCTTTTTAGACAGCTCTTTCACGACTTTCTTATGATTTTTGTAATTATACGTAGCCTTATCTAAAGTAAATTTAAATGACATGTATACCTATTAGCAGTGGAAAAATTACAGATTCCAAAAAAAACATACTAATTATCATCTAATTTAAAAAGTTGTGAATTTAAAACTTATGTAAATGCTAAAATACCGAGATGATCCCACGGATAACAGTAAAAGTGTTATTTCTATAATATTTTCAACAAGTCTTAACAAGAATGCCCTATTATCATTCTGTAAACGTAGAATGTTGTAAGAACTAATCAAATACGTAATTTGTTATGTATTTTTTAAAGTGTCTAAGTTCTTAAAATATTTTAAGATGACCTACACAGATAAAGTTTTAAAATGGGGGAAAAAGGTGCAGAAAAGATAAGAAAAATAATCTACATTATTCGGCAAAACCGAATATGAATTATCTTAATCCTGCATATCGATTTAAAATATGGGACACACAGTCTTTGTCTCAATGAAGTTTATTTTTGACCTTGTACTTTCGATTGTTCGTTATATTTAGCGCAATATCACTGCGTTTAAAAAAATGTAGTTTATTGTTTTAAGGAGGCAATAAGGGTAATAACTTTAAAATAATAATCAATTATTTTTGTACATGACTGTGTTTTTTATAAAGAGTAAACATTGTGGCAAAATAAATAGAAAATTTCTGTGTTTTTGGTACAAATATGATGTTCTTGCATGTTATTTTATGCTTGCTTGGACGTGCTGCATATTCTGTATTATAAATACAAAGCGTGGTGTACGCGGGGGGGTCAGTCACAGAATCTTGTTATTGAAAACGCGTATAATCATTTTAGCTGAAGCATTTTTCACATTAAAATAGAACCGTATATTCTCCGAACATTTTCATTACGTATACCGTTTAAAATGTCAAATTTTACAATGGATATGTCAAATGGCACGCCCGTGTTGCCAACTTCCGAAATATAAAAAAGCTACTCTCGGTAACGGGCGGCGACTCAGGTGTCCATCACTCCTCATGCGGACAGACTACATGACGCCGCTTTTAAAACCCAACCTCTCCCTGGAAATATTTATGCCAAGTAGAGAGGATTGGGAAGGAGAACAAAATCTTCCGAAAAATGGATCCTAATGGTATACTGATGGATCTCAACAAGATGAAAGAGCTGGAGCCGGAGTATTCGGCAGGAGCACAGGAGTCGGAGGGTACTATCCTCTCGGACAATGTGCGACAATTTTTACAGCGGAAATTTATGCTATTCTGCAGTGTGCCCATCTCTGTAAGAGGAACATAGACAGGAATAGAGTAGTAAATGCTCAGACAGTGAAGCTGCGATATTGGCACTGAAGTTCAGTGTCGTGACTTCGCGACTCGTGTCTGAGTGCAAGGATGTACTAAATGGTATGACAAGGAATGGCTGCACAGTCAGACTCGTCCTGGGTCACTCGGGTATACGCGGGAATGAGGAAGTAGACCATCTGGTAAAGTTGGGTTCGGCGACTAAACCGTATGGACCCCAACCAATATTACCTGTCCCAATTCCTATTGACAAAAGGGAATTCAAATCGTTGCTGGAAAGCAAATTTATTGAATCGTGGAAAGGAGCTCTTCGAATGAAGTGTGCTAAGGAACATATAACTGGGCCTAGCGCACGACGTACTAAGGAGCTTCTCTCTTTGGTAAGGAAAAAGCTGCGAATTGTGGTGGGATTGTTGACAGGACATTGTCACCTCAGGGGCCATCTTCATAGAATTGGTGTCGAAGGCGACCCGACATGCAGACAGGGGCGGATCCAGCCTCTCTCTTTGGGGGGGGGGGCGGTGACATCACAAAAGTACATTATGGCAAGCGAAAGCAAGTTGTCGACAGGGGGGGGGAGTGGGTGAGAGAGACACCAGAGACATTCCCATTTCTAGTGTAAATGGCAGGGTCGAGCCTATTTTTCTGAATTTGAAGCTCTTGATGAGGAGGGGATGCCAGCAACATACACATTCCTAGTTTAAGAGGCAGAATCGGGTCTATTTTCCGGAACTCAAAGCTATTGGGGGGCGGCTATCGCGAGAAAAACAAGTTGTCAACGGGGAGGGAGTGTCAGCAGCATACACATTCCTAATATAAAAGGCAGAATCGGTTCTATTTATTTCTGATAGTTCATTTTTATTTCTGTCAGTGAGAAAAGTACACCTTACAGTGTGTCCTTAGTGATTTATCTTGTTTGTGCTTGTTTTTATATATTATTTGAGATTAGCAAGATACCGAAAAAATATTGCCTCCACTTCTATATTTATTCCAAAATCGTTAAACCAAGGCATTTTTCCTTAATGAAAAACTTATTATGATGAATGCTAAGAAATCAATATCTAGATAATATAATGTTAAAAGCTCTGTTGAGATGTGTTCCAACATGACAGGAGTTGAAAAATCTACTATGTACCGAATACTGAAGGAGAAAAAACTACTGAAATGTTTCGTACTCCCCCATTCGATCAGAGGCAGATGAAAAACCTCGTTGGAAGAAGAGATGAAAACTGCAATAAAAGGAGTTGTACATTCATTTTATGATGAGAAGCAGATCCCATCCATCAACAAAATTCTTACTAAAATCAATGAAGATCGGGATTTACCTGAAATTAAAAGAACTAAGCTCAGGAAATTGCTCAGAGAACTTAATTTTTGATGGAAAAAACCAGATAGGAAATCTGTTCTTATAGATCGTCCGGAAACTGTCCGTTGGAGAAGGAAATATCTCTCTCAAGTAAAAGGCAGAGTTGCTTGAAATAATACATTGTACAAAATTAGTAATTTAACTGAACTTTTGAAAGATTTTTTTCAACAAAGTTACTGCGGAAAATTGGGAAAAATCCTTATAATAAAAGAATAAGACAAAATGTGGAAACTCAATTAAATGAGCGACGATAGCTTCACTGAATTTGATTACGAATTAGATACGTAATGTTTACCAGTGTAAACACAATTTGTTTTTGTTGTATTTTATTGTTTAATGTTGTTTATATATTTTGTTTATTTTTTTTTATACATTTTTATTTTAGTGTGTCCCATTCTTTAATTTTATATATGTTTAATTCCAATTAGCCGTAATTTCTTTATTATTTTATTATTATATTTGTGTCTTTTTGTTAAACGTGTAGAATTAACACGTTTATTTTATTTTTTTAAGCCTATCGGATATTTCGTATAATAAAGGAAATTAAATTAAGATGCCAGTGCAATAGAAATAAAAATAAGTAGGTCTAATTTTAACTGTAACATATAAAAATTAATTACATTTGAATCCCTTTTTAGTGTTTAATTTAAGAAATAAATAAACTGAAACGTCAAATTTCCTAAAAATGTTTATAATTAATATTAAAATGACCGATAGTCCCCAAAAAAATGTTTAATATTATATGGACGAATTTATTTTTTTATATATGCTTAACTTCTTTTCTTTTTGACAATGAGTATTTTGTAAGTATTTAAATTGTAACTTCGAATATTTTGAAAGAATAAGGCTACGTTTTAGTCTGAATGTACCTAAAACGGTTTTTATGCCAAAATTAAAAATAAAAAAAATACAGTTGTGATTTGTGTTAAATATGTCAAAATTATCTGTATTTTGTACTATATGTAAATTATTAAGAAATCATAAGAAATAAAATAATAATATAAAAACTTTTTATTTTAAATTTATTACCGAAATAATGTTCTATGCCATAAATACTTAGAGATAAAATAAATCTCTTTCCGACGCCTATGACAAAGACTAAAATCCTTTTTAACACTTCCAAATATCTATTGTTATCCAACCCAAATAGTCCATTATTATAGACCGGTATTTTTGATTATATGTAGAAAATATATATATATATATATATATATATATATATATATATATATATATATATATATATATATATATATATATATATCTAACAGATTTTGCCAAACACACCGAACTAAAGAACACAGGTAGTTTGTGAAGAAAAAAGGGTAAAAAATGATTTATTACTCTCTCTAGTCTTTGAATTAACTATAGTATAAGAGGTAAAATCGGGTATATTTTCCTGAACTCAAAGCTCTTGGGGGGGGGGCGATCGCCCCCCCCCGCCCCCCCCTTGGATCCGCGCCTGCATGCAGATGGTTTTTGGAGGAGGATGAAACTGTTGACCATGTTCCCAGATAGTACCCAGCATTCAATGTACTGAGACAGAGATATTTCGGAGATACAGTTTTGTTACCGGAAGCAGTTAGGCAAGTTCAACTAACGAGGCTGCTTGGATTCGCAAAGGCGATCGGCCTCGAATAACCTGCAGATGGAGGCCTAGGCATCGATGATCTAGTACCACTACCCCTTTTTCATTCATTCATTCATACTCTCATACGTAATTTTTTAAATCTGAAAACAGTAGAAAAAAATTAATTATAACAAAAGCTATTTATTGGTTTTTAAAATAACCTAAGAACCTATAGATCACCCCGTCAAAAAAAAACTATTAAAAATCTTGGATTTCTCCAAACATTTAAAAAAAATCGGCAACTTTACCCACACAAAAAAAAACACCTGTTATTTTTGGAATCAACTGTACCACCAGCTGCAAATTTCCGATAGATTTGTTTGTTTTTACAGCGTTTTATCTCAGACGAAAGCGTTTATTTACCATTTTACCACAGAGAGCTTTGAAATTCAAGACATTTGTTATCAAGGAACATAAAAATGATTCAGAATTCATTACTTATAAATCATAACAAATGCACGTGTGTTGCTTTTTGTTTCGCCATGAGAACATTTTAAATAATCAATAACGTAACAGTATACTTGAACATTCTTATCGAATGTTCAGTTGATAAAAGAGTTGCAACTAAAGAATTTGCTTTCAGCCGACGCTTTTCTCACCATAACTTTTAAATAATGACGATATTAAATGTGTCAATAGATATTACAAGACGAATCAGCAAAACAATAGAAATGTGATATTTAAATAAACGTTCACACAGGATACATTATGTAAATTGCTTTTCTTGTATCTGATTACATGATAAATGTTAATTCATACTCTATACCAAAACAATAAAAAAGCATTGTTGTTTAGACTATGTCATTACATAGCAATATTTCACCTACGAGTGCACAATACATCTTCAGGTGTTTAAAATAATTATATCATATATTGTACTTTAATTAAATGAACGTTTTTTGTTTCTCAAATTTTAAGGAGACACTGTACACATCACCTTGATGATTATAATCAGCAACATAACCAGTTACAAACCTCTATCCATATTGTTCCAAATCTACAAACTATTTATAAGCTTTATCATCAATCGTCTAACACCCGACTAGTTGAGTAAGCTGGATTTCTTAAGAAATACAGTAGTATATCGGACCATCTACTCATAACAAAGACCTTTAGAGAAAAAGTAAATGAGTACCATCTGCCTTTATCGATTATGAAAAAGCAATAACTAGTAGATTGTAACTTTTATTGACTTTTAAGCTAGGTGCCCCCTTTACTCCTTTTACGTGTTATGTGCAGATTTACAAGCTAAACGACTTTGTACTCCCTCCAGGGATTATTAACTCATACCAGGTATACAAAGATACCAAAAGTATGACCTGGGGACTCTTTCTATGTTATCGGAGGTGAAGTGGTCTTCTGTACTTCCTATAAACTTTCGGATGGTGCGCGCGGTTGCAAGGAGAACTGCTTTCTGCATCGGTTTATACAGATGCTCACTAAGGTCCAGTTCCTTCATGTTCTGCAGGAGGTTTTTTGGTATCACTCCAGTTGTGTGAACGCTGTTCATTGTCCACTGTCTGCGGATTTGCATCTCCAGATCTCTATATTTGGCGATCTTCTCATTGTATTTTCGTCTTAGGTTTTTTTAATAGGTATAGATAGCAATGTCAATCAGTGTAGTTCGCCTAGAAATTTTATCTGTTAGTATAATGTCTGGCCTAGTATGAGCAACTGTTTGATCTGTTAGAACCGTTCGATCCCAATATAACTTGTATTCGTTGTTTTCAAGAATAGGCTCCGGATTATATTTGTAGTAAGGCACTTTTTCTACCTGCAATAGTTTTAACTTATCTGCTAACTCTTGGTGGAGTATCTTAGCGGCTGAGTCGTATCTCTCCTCATACTCGATTGCGGCAAACGCTTGACATTCTCCAGTTATCTGCTGGATCGTCTCTGAAGTTCGACAGCCATATCTACCTTGGTCGTTTTCTATTAAGAGATCTCTGATGATGAACTTCCGATAGTTCTTCGTCGGAATAACCTGGTCTTGGATAGCTAACAAGAAGACATCCATTTCTGGAAACATCTGTCCTGAAATCAAACAGTAATACATGTTATGTTATAACTTATTGTAGGTTTTTGTGGTGTCTTTGCAATATAAAAACTAATTTTAAAGCATGTCTCTTTTACATGATTGTGCCTTTCTCACTGCGGACTCCAGCTGGTTCTTCCATACCAGCCTCTTATCATACACGCATTGGTGGACGAAGAGGAGGACCTCGATAGGTTCTTCCTAGTCAAATTCCAAACAAGGTCAAAATATATTCAGTAATTAAGAGGCACTTTGGAGTTGGAAGCCCTGCACATATGCAAAGTACCTTCTTACTATTATCAGGCGAAGGCAATGGTCAATGGCTGTGTTCAGCAGAGAATTTACATAAAACGTTGAATGAAACGTACATTACAATAATATCTCCATTTTGCATATGTTTTCTGATATCAACGCCATCTATGTGGAAGTCTAGAAACTTTTCAAAGCAACTAAGTATATTTACTTCAAGTCACTATTTTTGATGAGTATAGTTTTAAACACCCTGTATCATAGCAGTAATACAGCACGTAATTTTTCATTATGATGAAGAATTTGATATGAATTCATATGTGAATAAAATAAAACGGTTTGTATGCGGGATCCATGCGGCGTAATTTCTGCATTTCTCTGTAAAATTAAATTAATTAAATTTTAAAAGTCAACACACAACAGGCTGGTGTGAAAAATAAAGAAGGGATCACAATTGAATGGAATTTATGCAGAGACAGTGTAGGACTTGGTGTTAGGCCTTGGTTTATCTGTTCAGAGAGCGAGATTACAGAGCTTTTTGGGTCTTTATTTTTGCATGATGAACCAAGATAAGAAAAAAACCGAGAGCAAAAACAAAACTGCTCTCAGTTTGGTTTCACAAAAGTAAAAACATTATAACTGATTTTTATGCGATATAGTTGCTTCAAGTCCGATACTGTAGAAAGGAAATAAAACGGTGCGGTAGGGTTAGAATTTTAGATTAAAAGTCTTCAAATTAATATCAAAGGTTTCTCTATAATTAAAAAGCGGCAAATGATAATTCATTGTGAGGCATAGAGACGTAAAGACCTAAATGAACGTAATAATAAGTAACAGATGACAAAAGATTCTTTGACAGTGGCAAACTTCAAAGTGTTTACGACACGTCGAAATCAGAGAGCTTCCCCCCGTTTTTCCGTTTATCCCTTAATACTATACAAATCCGTGCTTGCATCAGGGCTTACCGGAGGTTTTTGTTATTCCTTTAGACATTGTTCTTTTTCGTATATTTAAAGGAAAATACACATTTACAAGGGTGAGAACTCATATCATTTTATACGCCTAAATGCTCCTTTTATAAACCGCAAATTTCGAAGGTATATGCACTTATGTAGAGGCAATTTTATGAATCGCTGATTTTGCAATTTAGAGAATTTAATATCAGGAAGTTTTTTACAAGGCTTGATCACAAATTTGCAAACAATGGAGAAGGCGTATTAACGATCCTAACTCATTTTGTTAGATTTGTGGTGAACTGACTGGTGTTATTGCGAGTATTTTAGTTTTTCGGTGACTCATCAAGATAAAGCTTGAACTCCAAGTATTTGTTGCGTAATAAGAGTGAAAAATTTATTCGATTGGAAGGAAGAATCACGTCATAAGCCGTTTGCTATTCCCATGACATCGACTGAGCCTCGAGATCATGTTTTGGACTGTTATTTGTGTATTATTCCCATAAAATGCATTAATTCAAAGATGAAGCACCCATTTAAATACCCTAATTTATCTTCAGCTATAAGACCAGCCAGTAAGAACTATATCAGTTCGATCTATGTCGTTTCAAATGGATGATTTACTGCGTTCCACTTCAGGTGTTCATGACGATGATGAGTCTGATTCTAAGTGTGAAAAAATAGAAATTAAGCCACATTTTATAATTCAAGGAAAGCTAAATGACCTAGTTCGCGATTTGAATTTGTCAAAAAGCAGGTAGAACTATTAGGATCTCGTTTGAAAGAATTTCCTACATCGTGAAAGTAAAATATGCCATTTTCGAAATGATGATGAACATTTTAAAAGTTTTTACTCAAGATAGAAACTTGGTGTATTGTAATGATGTAAATTTAGTTGTAGACATTTTGAAAATAGAATTTTATCTCTCTCGGTGGCGTTTGTTTATCGACTCATCCGAATCGAGTTTAAAAGCAGCTCTGCTCCATAACGGCAATGTACTTCGTTCTATTCCTCTAGCACATGATTTTAATATGAAAAAGCGATTTAAAATTCGGCCCTACTACTTGGAATGCAGTTGGGTTATACTAAATTCTACTGCTTTTTATACGGATGGAACAATAGAGACAAAACGAATCACTATAGTAAAAAAGTATGGCCTGTACGTAAATCTCTAGTTTCTGAATAGAAAAATGTGAAGCATTTATCACTTCTAAAGCCTTCTGATATATTTCTTCCGCAATGGAATGAATTTTTGTATTTAAAAGAGAAATTCTCTTGAATAAGTGGTTCTTAAAACAAAAATGGTATTTGCGTAAGACCTCAAATCAGGGAATTAATAAAAGATCCGAAATTTGAAGAAAAATTAAATATTTTGGAAAAATCAGCATGCTTCCAAAACGTGGTTGCGGATTTTTTGAGTAATCATAAAAGACTATAGAGAACTGATAAACAAGCTTCTGCTGATATATAAAGCTTTGGGTTGCAATATGTCACATAAAATTCATTTCCTGAACTCACATCTGAATGTTTTCACTGTGAATTTGAGGCTGTAAGTGATGAGCATGGAGGAAAGTTCCATCACGACATTTCACATATTGAAAAACATTATCACGGTTGGTGGAGTCCAATGTAGTTGACCGGCTACTGCTGGAAAATCAAGAAGGGCCAACCGGAAGCCAAATATTACAGAAAATTGTAAATTTTCGGTCTATAAAGTACATCTTTTATATAATTTCCTGGATAACTATTATTTTTTCTATAAAATTTATGGCTCTTTACCAAATAAGATGTATACCTGATAAAAAAAATTCAAACAGTTTATTTTTATTGACGATACCCTATATAATAAAAACAACACTTAAAAAATTCGTATGGCACGACGAAGTTTAAATTTTGTCAACCAGTGTTATTTTTATTTTGGAAAATAACTTTTACAATTTTGAACAGCTGAAAATCAGGGGCGTATTGCTAGGAGGGGTGAAATCGCAACTTTCATTCCACATTAACTAACCTAATAGGGGGAAATAAATAAAATAGACTGATATACATTTTTTAATGTATATCTTTTTAAGGACAAAAGTCATCAATCAATACAAAATTGAATATCTCTACAACAAAAAAAAAAAGGAAAACTTTGTATTCAAACCGTTAGTTTTTATTAGTACTCGGCAATAAAATAACCAATAAAATGGACACTTAAAAATGCAACATGAACCGGTAATAGAAGATGTAAAATATACTATTGAAAGTAGGAGTTGAAAAAATGGTACTTTCTCCCTCTCATTTTTAGACATCAATACAATGTAAAGTCATCGATTTAATCATATTTAATTACTCATATTAGAGATTAACAACCCAACAAAGCATCTTAATCTTCATAGTTTAAAATAGAAAAGGTAGATAATTAATATTCCTCAATTAAGTTATCAAATAATTGAAATATATATTTCAACAAATAACTGATTTCAAAATGTATGTACTTTATATAATGTAGTGCTAATATATTTTTACTTGGAAGAACTTTGAGTCCTCGCCGAGAACGCATGTTGAAAAATGGAGAAAATGGCCCTTTTTTGAAATTCTCTAAAAATTCTTTAAGGTAAGCATTTGAATATTATCAGAAATGATAAGACCATAAAAAGGGAAGTGCTGGTTCAAATTAACAAAATTTAACAAATGGTTAACTATAACTTAGTGTAAAAATATTTGTTTAGACGACAAACATACTCTATACTAGCTTTTATCCACAACTTCGTCCACGTAAAACTTAAATACAATTGTTATAAACAATAAACAATTAAAAAAAAAACAGCCTATATTATTCCATACAACCTCTTCTTCATATCTGTAAAGTTTCATCGAAATCGGTTAAACCGTTTCGAAGATCAGCCAGTGCAAACAGACAGACAGACAGAAAAAAACAATCTATGTCACTCCTAATAACCTCCTGTTCGTGTTTGTAAAGTTTCATCAAAATTGGTTCAATCATTTCGAAAATTAGCTCGTACAGACAAACAGAAAAAACAGCTTATATCACTCCTCACAATCTCCTCTTTCTGTTTGTAAGTGTCATCCAGCCATTTCGAAGATCAGTCCATGCAGACAGACAGACAGAAAAAAAGCAGCCTATATCATTTCTGATAACCCACTCTTCATGTCTGTAAAGATTAGCCCATACAGACACACAGACACTTCAATTTTATTTATGAATTTATGGACAGTTTTCTCAAGTTTTTCGGAACCTACAAAATACGGGAAAAACAAAAATACCTAATTGTTATACTAGAATGAAATCCATTTTTCCCTCTTAATTTAAAAAAAAATATATGACAGCTTTTCTTGTTATCGATGGAGAACTATATAAGTGTTATCGAGATATTCTTTCAAATTTTAACACTTTTTCCCAGTGTAACATTGCCGGTTACAAGACAAGCAATGTCACAAAAAATAGACCCTTCACTTTAAACTAAATAACTCTGTGACAACTATAGTACTATAGTACTATAGTACTATAGTACTATAGACACAACGAAGGAAGTAGAGTCAAAAACTAAAAGTGCAGCCATGACAGGAGGCCAATTAAGAGACGTAACATAATACAACAAATACATGACAGTTAAGAGTAAGGTTAGAATCTATAAGATTTGAATAAGGCAGACACTTATTGAAAACAAGAAGGGAACCAATATAATGAAGACCATCGCTGAAAATAATTACTGGAGTTAGCCTAACACAAGTCAACAAAGCCACTGGAAAGAACATATATATCGAAGGAACAATGGAAAACTGACAAAGATAGAGACAGATTGAGAGACAGCTGGATTTCAGCACTTTACACCTCAAATTTTTACACCTTCGTTTTTCGTTATTAATAAACATTTGGCATGGTTCCCAATGATGCTAATTTACACATAAGTCAAACACATGATCAATGGATTGGATCAACTCAACTTAAGTTATTCCTAGATTGTTGTCTTCCTAAATCAACATTAAAAAAATATTAAACTTTACTTTAGTATTTTTCTTCCAGAAACATACGTGTGTTTTCTCAGTGTAGTACCCTTCCAAAAATTTACCCCTTTGTTCAGCGTTACACAAGATGCTTAAATATTTTAAGTGCAGATGGATATAATTTCGTTACTGTTTCTAATTGTTGACAAGCCGAATAGACGCCCAGTAAACTGTATTTACATATCTATCAAACACAGGGTTTCAAAGGGTTATCACACGCTAAGCAAGAATAATTAGATGATTGAAACGGGCATTTTGTATCAGTCAACCGCACACTATTTGCTAATTGCAAACAATTAATTATGGTGTCACGTGATGACAATGCGCATATAACTATTGTTCCCTATCTATTTTACACGTCATACGTTATTCGAGAAAACTTTGTTTGCATAACAATTAGATAATTGTAAACATATTTGGCTCTTGTCATTATATTAAAATAAGAGAATATGTATGTAGCTCAGTGTCACTTTCAGCTTCAATAATTTATTAATTAAATTTATTTAAAAAGTACATGCTTTTAGAAAGTAAAGCACAATACTAACTGAAAAATGTTAACTGCCTTTTTAAAAACCTATTCAACAACACTTCACTTGATAATATAAGCCAAAAAAAATCTCCTCAACCTTCTACATACAGATGGACAGACTCACAGACATGACAAATTTATAAAAGTTTCTGGTGGCTATAGAACTCCAAAATGGACATAAATGACCGAATTTATATACGGTAAAACTAAATTTTACGTATGTATTATGACCTACATTTAGCCAAAGGTAAATTAAACAAATTATCAATGGTGACATCACTGGGGAAACCAATATTATTAAGTAATACTTCCATAAAACAAGACACTTTATATATTTGGCGAATGAAAGTATTCAAATAAAAATAAATAATTTGCAAATATCTGTGTGGGTATATTTGTGCCTACGTAACTTTCTACGGTGAAATTTTTATGAAGACAAGACGAAAAGAAAAACACTTTGTTTCAAACGCTTGAAAAGATAGGACTAATGTGATTTGAAAAGTGACATCATGTATTATTCTGTGATTTTATTAGTGACCTTTGTGTCGAAAAGTGTTGTTTCAATATCCAATCAAAATTCTTCCAGTAATTTTACACAAGCACTATGGTAAGTAAAAATATCAATTTATAATAATCAAATAATAACACTTGCATTAGAAATTATGTTATTTAACCAACCCATTTAGTAAATACTAGTAAATAATAATAATGCTTTTTAGGGAATTATCAAATATGGCAATTCAAGGCCGACAAAATCGTCCATATTACCAAGATTACTATCCAAATATTGAAAAATATCCTTCGTACTTACAATATTATAAACCTCAAACAGGGCAGTATGGGTACTCCCAAAACTACCTTTCTAACGAAATATATAACCCTCCCAATCAATATTATCCCTCACCATACCCTCACTACTCGAATCGTCCATACTACACATATTCTTCCCAACCCAAACCACAATTTTTACAAAACACTCAACAGTCAGTTATGGATGCTCTATTTTCCATTGCCCAGAATGATGATCTACAGTGTGTCCCAAAATTACTTTGCGAAATCACCTCTGGAGGCCTGACTGGCAGACAAGGAGGATTTAACTTACCTGTCAATATTAATCTGGAATCATTAGCAGCGTAAGTTTTTTTACAATTGATTATTTTAAGGTCAAATTAAGAATTATGTATTTATTACACCTACATTATAAATTTTCAAAGCTTTAAAAATTAAGTTAAAAAATTATTGCTCAAGTAATGCATCATGTTTTAAATAAGTATTATTTTCAATCAAGTAAATATCCATTCCGTATATTGATCCGAATTACTATTTTTAGGTTTTTATCTGGTTTAAATAGTGCAAATATGTCTCCAGTACTCCATTTCGGAAAAGCAGCTGTTTTAGGATTTGCCTCCAAAGGTCATTCTAGATCATGCCAGTATGCTTACCCGCAATGTCCCAGTGACCCAGATAGATTGGTGCAGTACTTAAATAACCACAATGGAGGATTTTTCAGGTTTTTTCAAGGAATTAATCCTTCAGGACAAGCAAACTTGCAAAATTATGCTCCGCAATATTTTAACGGTTATAGACCTGGATATTATGGAAAGCAAGCTTCAGCTGAAAAACGAATTCAAAATAAACCATCAGCGTTTACTAATAGCAACTTTGATAGAGAAAATTATTATAAAGAACACAGAGGTTTAGCTTTTCCACAATTTTCCTATACAACTCCAGTTAGTTACGCTACTGTGGGACCTCATAAAGTGATCTTTCCTAGTAAGGAAGAGAACTCCAATAACTATTTTGATCAATCGGGAGTAAAAACCTTAAAATTTCCTTCAGGATCTAATAACAATGTCCCTTACAGACGTGGAAAAACCCTTTCATTTGACCCATATTTCTCACATACCAGTAATAATATTTTGGATATTCAAAGACCTTTACCCAACCATGTACCTACACAAAATATATTTCCTGATAGAACTGGAACTGGTGAATTAAAACTGGATTTAGAAGATTTGGAAAGTAACTATCAACAGTCTGTGGCATATGATCATCAATATTATAATCAGTTACTATACGACAGTTTTCCTAATGATGGTACTACCAAATATAAGCAATCTTATTTAAGTTTTCCGGATAAATAGTTTTCTTTGAAATACTACATTATTGAAATGAAATAGAGACTGATGCAAATTTTATTTTTCAGCTTAAATATAAGACAAGAAATTTTACTAATTTTTCTGTAAAAATAATTTGATACCTTTTAGAAGCTGTTCAGATAAAACATTAAAATTTATCTAATTACTTTTTCTATAATTAATTTTATTATATTTATTATTTATGTATCTAATATAGTAATAAGACTGTATAAAATTAATTTAATTATATATTTATGATAATATTGTTTGAATTTATTAATGAAGAAAAACATAACAATAGTATCATGTTATTGTGCTTTATCACAAATTACAGATTAAACAAACAAACTATTATGTATTAAAATTGGGACAAAATATAGAAGGGAGAATAGCTTTTTTAGTTATCTTGAAAGTGCTATTTAACACCTTAAAAAATCGACAGTTTGACTAAAATTCTGTCTCCCTATATTTTTCAGGGTAGAAATTTTAATATCTACATGGATAAATTTAGATAAAAATCAACGCTGTTTTAAGTTTTTTATAATCTGTTACAATGAGTGAGTAGAAGTATCATATATTTAATTAAACTTTTCCATAATGAATAAAAATGTTAAAATATTTTTTGAATTTCCATAAGAAATAAATAAATCTATTTTTCTGCAGTGTTTCAATAGTTCCCTATATGTATACTCTCCTTTCAAGCAGAAATGAGGAAAGAATATAAAAAAAAAACAGTTTATTTCCTCCAAATATAACTCTGGTTCTATTTCCATATGCGTTTCGACCACTTTATGGTTCTGTCTATAGATTGTTGTTTCCTGCGAATGCTTTAGGTTCGATACAACTCCCCCGACGATTGCATAAGAGTTCGAAACATGGTGGAGAGACCCAGAGTGGTATTTGCAGGAAATAAACTGTTTGTATATATTATTTCCTTTTTTCTGCTTGAAGGAAGAATACATATAGGCAAATTTATTTTATATTATGTATTATTTTAATATCTAACTTTAAAAAATTTGTAATTTTAAAAATATAGGGTAAAGTGAACAAATATCGGTCACTGGGTAATACCAGTTAAGACAATTTCCTGTAAATTAAGATTTTTTGGTCATGATGCTAAACTGTGAGCATGTACCAACTCAGAAGCAGCTGACCAAATAGTATTTGATTCATAGTAAAGCTTCAGAGACTGCAATTTCCAGCATTATCATTGATGTGATCGATATTTGCACAAAATATATTTTATGAAAGGAAAAAAAATGGCTTGTGGTTAAATACAGTACTTCCACTGAATTAAAAAAATAGAATAAAACTTTATAAAAAAAGAATCTCTGTACAAATTTTACATAAATCTAGTATCTAATATATTATTTACATTGACTAACGTATTTTTATTTATTGCACTAGCGGCCTGTAAAGTTACGTCTTAAAATTAATCTAAAAATCTAACAGTATTTTTTTGGCACGAACTTCGATGTTTGTAAAAAAAATAATATCTTTAAAAATCTTTATCATGTTCCTATTTTATAACATGAACTACACAACCTGTACAGGTTATTTACTACGGAAACACAAAGCTTATATTCTATATAGCACAATATCAGTCTTTGCAAGCTCTTCCTCTCTTGACAAGTTGGTTACAAAATCTTGGTGAAGCTATAAAATCTCCTAAAAATACGCTGAGAAAATAGAACTCCTTCTGCTTTTCATTTGATGCTTTGTAGTTGCTAAAAAAGAAAAAAGTTTCTTTAAAACATAAGATGGATACAAATCCCCTGAACATACTAATAAATTATCAAGAAATAACACACTTTTTTAAGCTTCTCCAAAAATCATCCGCCATAATATCCGAAAACAAATACCGGACAGAATTCCTAACATCTCTGACAACGTTTTGCATATGTCATTGTATAATTATAATTAAAAAGCCAAATTTGTTCTAATTAAAGGTGATTAAAACTTAATTAATTAAATAACCCTTTCGATCGTTATCTTCACTTTTGAATGTTCCTATGGTATGTGTTTAAGTTTTGATAATGACTACCGCCATTATGCAAAACAGCATCTTAATTAATATTATTAACGTGTGACATTTTTTGAAGGGTTTATTAAATCGGAAAAACGTTACTTTGTTACAGTTGTTGGTAAATTAACATATGTACTTCATTGTTAGATAAATTTAAATTACTTATTGAGTATTCAGAAATAATTTTTCATAGAACCAAATAAAATGTAAAATACTTTATTGTATTGGGAAAGACGTTATTTCTTTTTCCTTTTGACATTTGTGTGTAGTTTTGTTTGTAGCTGTTAGTTTAGGGTCAATTTTAACATGAAGTGCAGAAACAGCCATATTTTACTTCCGTAAAGGAAAGAAAGCTGCTAAGGCTTACAAAGAGGTATGTGAAGTTTATGGTGTTTATTGCATAATAGAAAGCACATTTCAGAATTTATTTTAAAAATTCCGTCCTGGAGATTTTTCGCTCCAAGATGATTGACATTCTGGTATACACTGTTGAGTAAAGGTCTTTTCCATATCTCTCCAGCTATCTCTATTGTTTATTTTCTGCATCCATTGATGTTCGGCTATTCTTACAATGTCATCTTTGCATTGGTTTAGTAGGCAACTTCTAATTCATTTCCTTACCCTTGGCCTCCATTCATTTATGCGTTTTGCCCAGTCTAGCTCTCTTTCAGTCGTGCTACCTTTTCCAAAATGTCTAACAGTTCAGTTTGTTGACTAATCTATGTATTCCTTATCTTGTCTCTCACTCTTATACCCATCTTTTCCCTTTCTTGTGTACGTTGTGTTCTTACTAGTTTCCTCGAATTTTCCTTCATCATGCTTCACGTTTAACACTCATATGCTTAGTAGAATAAATTGATTGTAGAGTCTTGATATTAAATTGTTAGAAAAGTCAGATCTAACCTACTTATTCTTTTTATTTCTTCAGTTATCCCATTTTTATCAGGTGAGATCAGCTGTTTCCTGTGTTTCATTCTGCGACGATGTTTAGCTTCCTGTGATCACTCTCGGTTTTATTGTTATTCATTTTCAAATTCATTTTCGGGGATGCATCACAGAAATTGGTGACCAGGTTTGGGAATCCATTTACATGATGTTCATAATTAATTTCATACATTTGCGCTAGCAAGCTAATAGACCTATAATTATTCAAACTTTAGCAGTTTGCCATATAATTGATATTTGACCTTTAGTGAGACTTAGAAGATCAGTCTTCAATCCAGTCCCTCCAAATTTTAGCGAATATTTTGTCTGGGCTTGCAGCTCTATTATTTTTGAGATTCTTTAGAGTAATACTCAATTAATCCATCATAATGCTTCAGATTTCTTCCGATCCAATAGTTAGTATCTTTCTCTCACTTTCTTGCTTTTTTTGTTGATTTGTGTTTTTAATCGACTTCTAAAAAAAGGAGGTTTTTCAATTTGACCGCTATGTATTTTTTTATATGTACATCGCTTGATTACTCCTGAACAGCCACATAGATTTGCTTGAAATTTTTTACGTTATGTTCAGAAAGTTACTACAGTGGTCCCCTATCATGATTAACAAAATTGATGCAGCAAAATCCAATATGGCGAACAAAAAAATTAATTTTATTCGATTTTCCCCAAAATTGATATGTGGAAGTTTTCGGAGTCATACGTAACAAATCTGATGTTATTTTTAAAAATTCAATATGGCGGATCCAATATGGCGTACATAAAAAATTAATTTTGTCCAATTTTCTCCAAAATTGATATGGGGGAGTTTTCGGGATCGCACATAGCGAAATGAAATATGACTGTCTATCATTCGATTTTGTCCAAAATCGATGTTAGGGAGTATTAATTAGAAATTTAAAATTATTTTTGAAAAATTAAGTATGGTGAATCTAATAGTGCGTCGTTAAAATTTCTCGATTACTCGATGTTCTCCAAAATTGGTATAGGAGGTTTTTCAGGGTGTAAATTACAGATTTAAAATTATTTTCAAAATATGCAATGTAACGAATCCAATATGGCAGACTTAAAATTTTATATTTTTCGATATTGTTAAAAATTGGTACTGGATCGTTTTTGAGGGTGTAAATAGCGAATTTAAAATTATTTCAAGAAAATTTAATATGTCAGATGCAATATCAGGGTCTAAAAATTTTACATTTCCGGATTTTGTCCAAAATTGGTACTAGAAGGTTTATGATGGTATAGATTTTGATTATATGGAGAGGTTCAAATTATTTTTTTGAAATCCAGTATAGCGGATTCAATATTGATTGGAATTATATATTATTCACATTTTCTCAGATTTGGTATTAAGGGGTTTTCGGGATCGTAGTTTACGAATCTAAAGTTAATTTTTTACAACTTAATGTGGCAGATACACTATGGGAAACCAAAAAATTTACTTTTTTCCGATTTTGTCCTTAATTCACATTGGGGTGTATACAAACTCAATATGTTGGCTAAAATATGTCGGACTGAAAAATTTACGTCTCAAGTTTTCTAAATATCGGTATTGGGAGGTTTTGGGAACCTATTTTACCAATCTAAAATTAATTTAAAATTCAAAATATCGGATTTCTTACTGTTTCTGGAACATAACACATTTTTATTTCAGTACAAGCAGAAACTTTAATACAAAAACAATTTAGTTTACATTTGTGTAGTAACGGGTTGACATTTCCAGTGATTTGTTTTGTCGCAAAACTGGATTCAGCTTACAAATATTTTAGGAATGTCAAATAAATCTTAAAGACCTTTTGAATCCATCAACTACAAGTCTATTGACACTTTTTGTAACCATACTTACTTAAAAACTTCATCCCAATCTACTTGCACCTCCTGTTTGCCACTCTTGCGTGCTTTTTCAGCATGGTGTAGACAAACTTTCGGGTAAATACAGACGTTCTCACCTAGCTCCGTGACAAGTCGTTTTTCAGCTTCAATCATGTTTACCATTTCTTCTTTAGTTATGCTTCTGCGAGCCCTTTTACTGACATATGTGCCTGAAAAATTATTAGTTGAGGAAAGTTTCTATCGATAAAGAAAGAAAATTAAATTTCAAACGTCAAAAAGCCCTACAATAATCTTTTTCTATTTTAGAGTTTTGTGCAAGATCCTATAAAATTTATTTTTAATTATTCTCAAAATACAGAACACGGTAGATTTATTAAATGAGTTTAAGATGAATTTTAACAATAATGAAAAACATATTAAAACAGCAGAACTGTTAATTATACTCTCATCCTAAATAAATTGAAATTAAAAAGTAAAATCTTGGATATTACTTCATAATATAATAAATTTAAATAATGATGACTTCCTGTGTTTTGTTGCGGTTTTTGGTAAACAACATAGAAAGTATAACAATGTTGCTTTATTTTTATCCGAAATAAACAGTGGAGCAATATTATTTAATTCAAACTAATTATATTTTTGGATTTTTACATATCCTATTAAGACTGGTAATTAATTTTCTCATGTTTTTTCACACGGCGGTTTGTGATCATATAACATGGAAATTTAAGACTATTACTTTTATTTTACATGATATTTAAAAAAAATGGTATTTTCGGTCATTTTGCTTGCACCTCTCAAAAATGATCATTACAATTACAGTGTTCCTCCGTATTTTGACTACATTTACTTAGTAATGTTCTTGTGAATATATTCAAGATTTAATGCAAAATCCCAACGTTTGAAGATTTTCGTCACCATATATACTTCTTTCCCTAATAATGCTGTTTATATTCTAAATTTAATGCAAAAACATTACTTTTAAAAATTTTCATCGCCATACTGCTGAAATTTCTTAGAAATAACTAACTATTTTGAAAAATTCTTACCATTTTATAGTAAATAACAACTTTTCAGTATTTTCGAAATAGATAATACTGGTGTATTTTGATAGAAATAAAAATATTTTCTAAATATCATACTTTATATACATAGTGATTAAGACCTTTCAACTCTTTCAAATTTTTACACAAAGCATGTTACAAATGATGTGGTGTAATTAATTTTTATATAACACCAAAATCTTAGTTCTTAAAGTAAGTTTTGATCCTATTGTTCACATATAATACAATGTACATGTTGGTAGAGGACTTAGATGTGAATAGTTTGAAAAGAGTCGAAACGTCGTGATCAATTTAATATATACAAAAAGTATGACTACTTCATATATATAGTTTTAATTATAATAATGAACCAGATAACCAGGAATATAACAAACTGAAAATATTTATATATATATATATATATATATATATATATATATATATATATATATATATATGTAATCGAAGGTTTTCGGGCATCCCGTGTATGTGCTGAGTCCCTTTCAGGACTGTAAGGCAGCTGACGTTTCGGTGAAATCTCATTCACCATTTTCAAAGCTCACTGTATGGCGTCTACGAGTGGCTCGTATATATATATATATATATATATATATATATATATATATATATATATATATATATATATATATATATATATGTACATATTATATTTTCCAGATTCTTGAACCATAAATTTTTTTTATTTTGTCTTTTCTTAGGTTTAGGTTCTTTATTTAACAAAAAATCCAAAACAATTTGACGTTTCGCCTATTATTTAAGAAATTTTCAAAATTTTTTGTTTCATTATTTATTTATCTTCCTGTTAAACAAATATGTGAAACATTCAAATTCCAAATGTTTACATCTAAGTAAAAAAATCAGGCTATTTTTTTCAGCAGCCAATTTAGTGTATGTTCTTGATATTTCTTTAAAATGCTTTACTACATGCAATCCATGTGATTCTTCTATTTCTTCATAAAAGTCATAATGGATGTGGTTCTTAATAGCTTCAACCCAAACTATTATTATTATATTTTCCAGTTTCTAGAACCATAGAATGTATCTTTTTTTTATTTTGTTTTTTCTTGGATTTAGGTTCTTTATTTAACAAAAAAATCCAAAACAATTTGACGTTTTGCCCTTTATTTATGACACTTTCAAGAAATATCAAGAACCTACACTAAACTGGCCGCTTAAAAAAAATAGACGAATTTTTTTACTTAGATGTAAACATTTAGATCTGTTTCCAACTTTTTTGAATTTGAATGTTTCATATATTTGTTAAATAAAGAACCTAAACCTAAGAAAAGACAAAATAACAAAAAAGGATATAATCTATGGTTCAAGAATATTAATAGTTTGTGTTGAAGCTACTAGGAACCACATCAATTGTGACGTTTTATGAAGAAATAGAAGAATCACCTGGGCCCCACGTAGTAAAGCATCTTAAAGAACTATCAAGAACACACATTAGACTAGCCGCTCAAAAAAATAGACTGATTTTTTTACCTAGATGTAAACATTTGGATCTATTTCCAACGTTTTTGAATTTGAATGTTTCACTTGAAAACGGCTAGAGATAACTACTTGCCGAAACGTCGTGATATTCAACAAAAATAAAGACAATGGAAGTCCAACAGATATCTACTACTTCGCAAGTTTCACATATTTGTTTCACAGGAAGATAACTAAATAAAAAAAACAAAAAATTTTGAAAATGGTTTAAATAAAAGGCGAAACGTCAATTTGTTTTGGATTTTTTGTTAAATAAAGAACCGAAACCCAGGAAAAGACAAAATAAATAAAAAGGATCTATATATATATATATATATATATATATATATATATATATATATATATATATACTCTGAACTAACTATTTCTTTTCGATCAGTTTAAAATTAAATATATTAGTTTAAAGAATGTAAATCTATTAATTTGTTTGACGACATGTAAACTAATTGTGTTATTACCAAATTTTAACGTTGATTACCTTAACACGCAATCGATTTGGAAATATTTGGTTTCGAACGTTGTGTAAAAAAATATATTTCCGCAATTTGAAAGAATGGGTAGTTTTTTTTTTCTATTCTTAAAGCAATAACTAGAGTAATCAGAGATATTAGTTCCTAAGAAACCAACATTGTGATTAAAATTTTGCGGTTGTTGTAATGCGATATAGTCATTTTGCCACCTCTAGTTTCATCTTTCAGTTTAATAAATATGGATAGAATATTTCTATTTTCTACAAAAAAGCATATGTACCAGAAAGATTAAATTTTTTTAATCATAAAATAAGGAATTCTTGTTAAAGGGTGTGAACTAATTAATGCAAATCTACATGAATTCTTACAACAGCACCGTATAAACTATCCGTAAAATGAAAGTGAACAACCTTCAGCAAAACAAAATATGATATATTAGAGCCTTAAAAATATATAGGACAAGCATATTTATATCACTTCCTTAAAAAAAATAATGATTTATATTTTTTGTTTTTAAGGAACTTATTAGTAATTAATGAATTAACCTTACAAATAAAAATTTTAGCACAAACAATACGACATGACATACTTACCGCTGGTTAAAAAATCAAAAAAATACTTACTAGGATTTAATGAATAGGCCAATTTCTTCACAAAATTGGATAAACGCACAGCAACAATGATCACAGGAAAGCCAACTAGCTCCACTGGTAACTCAAAAATAGGTTCTTGAGCAGCCGTCAAAATCGGCCGATCCAACAAAAAAATCGAACAATGAATAAAAAAATACACCAAAAATGTCAAACTGCCTATTTTCATATTGTAGAGGAAAAAATGTCTACTCTTTTTACCGGAAGATACGATATTTCACAAAAGGTAAATGATATGTTAAGAACGGTAAAAGAAACAGTGGGCTGAGAATTATGTTTGTAAGTCAGTCTTAAGAGTGAAAGTGACCACCACTCTAAAGTTAATAAAATTTACCGTGGAGGGCACTCTGTTTAATATTCTAAATCGACGTAATTAAACAACGAAATGTTAAGTAATAGTTCATTATTGTTACTGAATTTGACTAATGTTAAATTTTAATAATTAATGATGTTCCAAGTTATCGGTTTGCACTAGTATAATTTATTAATTTTTAATGTTTATTGAATAAGTTATTGCAATTTCTTTTGCAATTCAATTGCAAAGGCGATGTTTATTAGGTTACGTATTCAGTATATGTAATACCTGTAATGTATATTTCAAAAATATATGTTTTGCTTCACAATACGTAAGAAATATTTGTTTTCATTTTATTTAAATTTTTAGACAATTAATTTTTTAAATGGAAACATGGTATCCCCTATGCCCCAAGCAGAAAAGGTATTTTTATTCTATTGCATAAAAAGAGAAATGCTAAAGGTGTCTGTAAATATAAACCGGTTCCTGTATTATCAGCATTAATAGAAATGTTAAAAATATAATGTATATTGTGACTTTTCTGAGTAAATATGGTGTGGCAACTAAGTGGCACCATAGGTTGCAAAAGAAAAAGTGGAGTTTTTGGAGGGTTTAAACGAAGAGAGCTGTTTATATATCGAGAACTGGCAACACCAATGTTGCTAGGTACCATCTGACATAGCCATTGTAGAGTTTGACATTTAAGACGATATACATACTTAGAACGTTTTGACCTACGAAAGCTATTTGTGTTGTTTACAATAACTTCAAAATTTCATCTCGTCAAAAAAATGGAATAACTTTCAACATGGTTTATCTCAACAACAATGCATGAATAATCTTAAGTCTTACTATGGCAACGAAGGACTTATATAAACCACTGTATATCGCTGGTTGAGTGAATTTCATTCTGATTGTCGTTCGCTCACTGACGAGTCGCAAAATTGGTTGTAGTGCCAGAAAACATCGCATACCATTTGGCTGAGGCATCCCTAAGCATTACTAACACTAGAGCATATAATATATTGCATAGACATTTGGTCATAAGGGTTCTATGTTCAAGTTGGATACAATATAATTTGACAATTCCTTAAAAAAAGGCTCGAGTCAATCGATGCAAGCAACGAAATGATTGTGTATAAGCCCGAAAATAAATATTCGCCAGTATGCACTTTGAAGTAGATGATCGTAAAATTGTCAATTCTGAATGGTAAACAAGCATTGGTTTGCTGGAAGTCTTCGGTGAATTGAATAAGACAAACCAGATACGACGGATCATTCTCCACCATGACAATACAAGATCTCACACATCGACTCAAATAAGTAATTTTTTGAACACTCAAAATGTGGGATTGTTGGGTCATCGGGCAGACAGCCCTAATTTGACCCCCATGATTTCTTTTTGTTCCCGTACATGAAGAACAAACTACGTGAACAACGATGTTCCAGAAGATGCGGTTAAGGCGTTCAAGAACCACCATCTTCACAGCAGTAAAAATGCTCTTCAGACTAGTTCAAATGCATGCATCATAGCAAAGAATTGCATTAAAACCATATTCATTGATAATTGTTATTCCCAAAATACAAACGGCTATCCTCGTACAATCAATTAAATTGAAAGGATACATTTTTGGGTATATTTATGGATCTGAGAAAGGCTTTTGATCGTGTATATTATAAGCTTCTATCGTTGAAAGCTATGGATTGAAGTATACGGTTTGTCAGTGATTGACATTCTATATAAACAACAGAGCTAGTAGATATCAACAACTCCCAGTCTAAACGTTACAGAACTGAATGTAGAATACCGCCGGGGTCCGTTTTAGGTTCTTTTTGTGGATTCCAGAACACTAATATTTGAAATATATATGTGTAAACGTAAGCGTAACGGACCTCGTGCTTTTCGAGTTTCAAATGAAAATGCTCAGTCACGAACTTTGTATTTTTGAAATTCGACAAAGTAATATTAATCTGAATAGTTAGAGGAAGTCTTTTCCAAAACGGCAATTTTTTCAATCAAAAATGGAATCCACAGCGCTAGTTTATAAAAAAAACACTAATCAATGAGCTAGCGCTTGGCGCTCAATGCGTAAATACACATGATTTCTTTGTTATTTTTTTGCGCCGTATTGTTTTTTTCATTTTTATCTCTCCAAGCTCATGATGGTGCTTTTTTCACGTAGGTTGCGTTTTTCTATACCTTTATTGTCAATCATATTTACATATTATTACTTTCTTTACCCAATAATTCCACAGTATTCATACTTAATAATGTAAACAGTAATTTATTTATTTCACAGAAAAGATATACCTTTTGGTTTAAACATTTCCTGTTCCTGTTTTCTTTTCACGTTTTTCAACATTGGCAACATCCTTTTTTCAGTTTTTTTTTGTCTTTGTTGACACTTCTGACGTAATTTTTCCCTTTCTCGCTCAAAAAACCTTGCAAAGCCTTTAGGCCTTTAATTTTGACTTTAGTGACATCTGAAGAGTCCGGTTTCCAGCGGCCGAACTCTCCAGGTTAATATTACCTTATCGAATTTCAAAAAATCAGAAATTCGTCGCTGAGTTTTTTCATTTGAAACTCGAAAAACACGGGCTTCATTACGCCTTCATAAATATTTTAATTTTTCCGCAACAGCAATTTTTCTTACTTCATTGGTGCCGCTAGAAATTGGAGAATAAAATGATTTAGAAAAATCATAATCGAGCCGAAATTGATTTTTGATTTTTTTCTCAAAAAACTAAAAGTAATAGACAAGTTTCTGGGACCAAAATTGTGCGAGAGGCATAAAGATCGAAAAAATTGAAAAATTGTAAAATTATCCTTTATTATCTTTTTCATTTATTTACAAATGTATAATTATGAATCTCTTTTTTGTATATACCGTCACAGTATTATGAGAATTTATAGGATATTTGCGAATAAAAATTGCATATTGAAAATTGCATTTTCCAGATGAATTGTCAGCCCTCAACACACAATTCAGTAGTAAGGTAAGAATATAGATGTTAAATTAAAATCTTACAAACAAAATTATTTATAGAATACACACATTACAAGTTCTCAATAAAAATAATTTATAACTACCAAAATGCATGTTAAAGAAATAAAAGAAAAGTATTATTATGATGTAATTTTTAATTATCTATTAGCAAAACAAGAAATACTTCATTGTAGCGTTATGCATTTTAAAAAAGTGCCATAAAAACTTGGCTCGAAGCTTATTTATGGTAATGAACGTAGTTTTCGTACATTTTCCTTCGAAATTAACCTAAAATATACTGATATAAAATGAGAAAGACGTTGTAATTCTTCTCGGGAAAATAAATTTAAATATAGCGCGAGAAACTTTATGTCTTCTTTGCATAAAAACAAAGAGTTCGCTCTCTAATGCTCCTCATGAATACATTTCCAAACTATTTCGTTTCAAAAATTAGGATTTTTTTATTTTTGTTGTAAAATTTTATGTCTTACGTAGTAACTTTAAATACGAAATTATTCTTATTATCCTGAATTTCTTATATACACTTTAACTATTTCTAAAGGTAAATGATATCTTAAAAACTTGCAGGTGAATTAAAGTAAAACTATCTATAAATTTTTCAAAACGTATTTTATCTTACTTGCACTTATTGTTAAAGAAATTTAAATTTCAGGATAGTATATGCGTAGAAAAAACTGTAAAATGTGCTCGAAGACCTAAACTATGCTACTAACAGCTAAATTCATAGAAGCAATGCTGAGTTTACGAAAACATAGTTACTGGCTAACTAATCTTGTGAATTTTTGGTGCCATATTGTCGTTGATACAAATTTTATTGCATTTTTTTAAATACAGTCATTGTCAATTTTTTTCTGTTCCCCTGAACTGTTATAAATAAAAAAAATAAGACAAAATGAATTACTTTTATTTCAAATTTTATAAAAATCATACTTAGTCTTTAAATAATAACACTAAAAATCACATTAAAGCTACTTATTTCTTCTAGTTTATACAATTTTTTATCATCTAATGTAAGTTTACAAAAAAATGTCCTTTTTAAATAAAAAAAGAACTGAATATCACATATTTTATTTTTTTGTTAGTAAAGCTTTCCCTTCTTCTTTGAAAATTCAGTCTCTAGTCTATAGAGAAAATTCCAATATATATAGTTTATTTATGTACAATATTTGGAACCTAAAATTAAAAAAAAAAACTTTTAAACCAATTAAAAAAATGATAAATAAGTAAATGACACGCACTCATTTTCTTTTAGAACATTTGCTTTGAAAATACACAAGTTATGTAATGCAATTAACAGAACATACTCAAAATGTGGGAGTGCCGAGACAATTGCCCGTTTGTCTCCCCCCCCTCCTTCACCTAAATCTATGTAGCATAACTTATTTTTGATATAGAAATAACGGCAATGGACATATTCCTAAAACAGCTAAATTCAAGTTAAAATTTGCTGCTCAAAATTAAAAATGTCACTAACTACAATTGCAAAATAGGAATAATTTACATGAAATAAAAAAATAATAATTTACGAGTGGAAAAATTCACATTTCATTTCTTAATTACATTACATCAAAATATTGATTAGTTCTAACTATGCAGTTACCTGCATTATACACATTTTTACCTAATTTGTGGAGGAATTTACAAAACATAAAGTCACTTATTTCATTTAGCCTAATGTCACCGCATTCGGACTTTTTTCATCATCTGGAGAACCTGCAATCCAGGAAAAGGACATGTAGGATAAAAATTATGGCAACCATTTCCGTCCACTCCTGCGATTAGCTGTCCCATGTGCGCTGCGAAATGATATTTAGAGGTCAATTCTGCTGTAGTGCTGATTGTTGTCTCCCTGAAAATTATTAGTTCGTTAGAACTCGATCGAAGTCGTTAGTCACCGTTTTCTTTCGTCAGTACAAACAAAATTAAAGAAATCACTTAATTAGTTTTTGGAAAGTGTCGTGCTGTTAACGTACAATAAATGATTGACCAAGTCGAATAATCAGATGTGAGATCATCAAAAATACACTTTTTATTGAATATAAATTTTAAAAGAGACATAATATTACCTAATACATAACTTGAAGTTACCCAAGCATTGTTTATAACAATAAATGGCAGTTTTTTTTTCGTAAATATGTTTCGCCATGGTAACCAATTATCAGACATGTTTTTCAATGTCCCAAAAACTTTAAATTCTCTCAATAAATTTTAGAATTTTTGTTGTAGTTTTATCTTTCAACATATCGCTTTTTAACTATATTTTCTTAACCGCCAACAATTAAATCTGTCATTAACCATTACCAAAATCATAAAACTTAATGTTTATTTGGAATCAATCGGTTAATATTACGCCATAGGTAATTACGTATGATTACAGTATACACATTAGAGCATTCGGAGAAAGTTTCTGAACTCAGTTGTTGATGTTACGTATATTTGACTGCATGTTTACAAAGTCATCGTGTTAATGACTGTTGGTTTTAATCACTAAATATAGTTTGTTTATTTAATGGGACTGCTTAATTTTGAGACCCCCTTTAATAAGTTATCCATCTAGACGTGAAATAATAATAGTTATCTGAAAAAAAAACTTTTTTCAGAGGGCTCGGTTGATTTTAATTAAATCGTTTATATCTTGATTAAAATTACGATTTAAATCGCTTGATTTTTTCAGTAAAAATCATAATTTTAATAAAAAAATATTTATTATAATATTTTTAAAAACTTGCAAAAAAAATTCACAAATGACTTAATAGCTGTAATGTAACGCGTAAAAACATAAAACACCATAAACTTTTAAATCAAATAAATTAGTTTCTAAAATACCTGAAACTTACAGCAGCTAAAAAATATAAATATAAAAGACAACTTGAAGAATCAAACTTATAATTTATCATCTTTTGCATTTTCATTGTGTAATTTAAATAGAAATAGTAATTTTCCGCAATTTTCAGTCCCCAATCTATTTTTTAAATCAGAATGCACAAAACCAAATGTAATAAACACACTTTCCACTGACGCTGAAGAAGTAGCTACACACAGGAAATGCTTTATTACTGGTAATTGTTTCAATATCAAGCTCATCGTTTTCCTAGGTCCTCCATTGAATCCCATTTATATTTTTTTGTTACTTCCTCCGAAAACATTGCTTTTTTTAAAGAGAGTAGAGCGTGCGTTCGATTTTATTGCTAGTAGTAGCAATCCCGTATCGTCAAATAATTTACCAATAGTTTCTAAGTCCAAATTTATTTCTTCTGGAGATACATATAACCTACAAAATGACACGGTTTCAATGCTTGATGATCGACGATGAAATGTTTGAGAAAGCTCTAGTTCTTCTTCGAAGATATGTTGTAAATGTTTCCGTTGCTCTACAGCATCTGAAATAGTTGCATTATTACTTTTCAAAATATCAAGGGCCACTGCTATAGATTTCAAAATATTTAGATGTTCTTCTGCTGCGCGTTTAAGTCCAATATTTGATAATTCTTGGTGTATAGCGGAATCAATTGACATATTTACACATTTTCCTGAGAAAAAAGAAAACATTTTTCTTTTTCTTCTTCATAAATTTATTCCAAAAGAGTGGTTGCTATAGTTGGCCTGGCCAGGTTTCAACTTTTGAATTGCCTTTCGTACTTGTCAGTGTTCAATATACCTAAAGTTCGAGTTAGTAGCAAAAATTGCTTTTGCTATTTCTGTTTCAACATTATATTTTTCAGCTGTTGATGTTCGAGTTACAAAATTGCTAACATAGAAAAAAGTTTCAGTTCTTTTCCTTTTTTGGGTCGGCTTGGAAATGTTTGGTGGAGATTTTTCGATACAAGAGATAAAGCTAGAAGTTGACAAAGCTCATGAAGCTGGATTTGCATTTTCAGTCTGTTCTGAAGAACTCTGGTGTGTATCTAAAACCAAAAATTTAGTTTTAATCTCATAGAAACTTTCAAGAAAAACAATTCAGTCTAATTACTCTCGTATAAAGTCCAAAATGGTAAAAATAACAAAAGCAGTATCATTAATTATAAAAAATAAAATATAATTATGTCAAAAATCATTTACATCGGATAGTGGGTTTTGCAAAAAAAAAATAATACCGCGAAAACGGGACAATTTTTACGTCGTGTGTTCATTTTGAACAAAACTTTGTTACTTAACTAAATACTTACACTACTTACCTGCATATATTGTACTTTCCTGCTCAGTAGCCTTAGTACAAAACTTGTGATGTCACTAATCCTTGAATTTCTTTTTTGCTGCTTTTACAAATTGCTCTACAACCAGATTTATTGGGATCTATTTTCTTAAGATAAGATTACAATATGTAGCATTCTCTCCTCCCAGCTATTTCAATGGATACAATTATTTGAATAATAACTACACTACTTCACTGAACCAGAACACAATCAGTAATATAACAAATAGGCACGAATTATTACCCCTTAATAAATTATAGACAAACAAGTAAGCGAGTCCTGACAAGATTTTTCTGGCAGTAAAAGCCAGTTCTGACAAATCAAAAAGAAAAGAAAAATATGTCTTGAATTTTTTTGTGAATGAAAAAATGAAGAGTAATAGAAAATCTACGCATTTACAGTACAATTATTTATGCTGAATAATAAATAAGTAAAAAGTGGTTTAGGCTTTTAATACCTGCCTATTAGGTATTGGTTATTATTGATTTTAAAGTACCCGGAATTTCCCATTGAAACAAATCGCGCTTGAGATGTTGTAAAACCTTTTTTTTTCTGGGTTGGTACATCTGTCATCTGGTGCTCAAATATTTGTTTGAGAGCGATCTGTTGGGAGTTTGTACATGATAGCTTTATCAACAAGTCAGTATTTGTTGTGTTTTGAGAATTTCGCAATGTCAAATTTAGTTGAGCAAAGAGTATATCTGAAATTTTGTGTTTTTAAGAAAACGTGACGTGCGGAAGCCTTGAAAATGTTAACGGTAGCCTACGGGGACTCGACAATGTCGAAAACACAAGCGTCCGAGTGGTACTCTGGTTGATGATTTGTCTCGTTCCGGTCGTCCATCCACCAATGTGACTGACGAAAACATCGAAAAAGTTAAGAAAATTGTCCTCGCAGATCATCATGTGAGCTTCAAGGAGATAGCAGCCGATCTTGGTGTCTCATCCGGATGGGTGCAGAGGGTTATGCACGATGTTTTGGGCATAAGACGAGTTGAAGCGCGGGTTTGGCGAGAGTGCTGCCTTTGTTGAAGAACCAGCATCGGATTGATGTCGCCAAAGAATCTTTGGGCTAAAATGTGATTGACGTCATCATTACCGGTAACAAGACATGGGTCTATGAATATAACATCGAAACTAACCAAGAATCATCGGAATGGCGCTTCTCAGACGAGTCAAAAAGGTATTGTAGATCGTTTCTTTTTATTGCCGTGGTGTGGTCCACTCTAAATTTCTTCCGTCAGGCCAGAAAATAAATAAGGAATATTACATGAGCGTATTAAAGCGTTTGAGGAAAAATGTTCGTCGCAAGAGGCCAGAATTATAGAGAAATAACTCGTGGTTTCATCACCACGACAACGCACCACACACACATCTCACTTTGCATACGATTATTTGACAAAAAACGACGTTCATACCATTCCCAAGCTCCATATTCACCCTTCAGGACTCCTTGTGATTTTTTCCTATTCCCACAATTCAAGTTACCATTTAGCGGAATGCGTTTTGAGACGATTGAGGCCATAAAGAGAATTCGCAGAAGGGGCTGAAGGTGATCGCAAAATCGACCTATGAAAAGTGTTTTCAAAACTGGAGGAAGCGTTGGAGTATGTGTATTGCTTGCAATGGAGATTCCTTTGAAGGAAATAAAATCAATATCGATAAATAATTGAAGAATTTCTGGCACTTTTTGATCAGAAGGTACTTGTAAAATATAAGTTTAGTAATGTAAATATGAATGTATAAATAATAAAACCAAAATATTAAAGTAGTATTCATTAACGTTTTATGTGGAAATCTTAAAAAACATATAAAAAAAATCAAAAAAGTCAGTCCAGCCTTGAAAACAATTGGCAGTTTAGAAAATTTTTCACAAGTCCTTGATGCTGAAAATTATTTACAATATAATTAAAAAATAACTGAAAAATAGAATTCTTTGAAAAAAGGTTTCGATTCTTCCTTACCTAAGCAAGCTTAATAAGGATTTTTCTGTCTCAGTCAGTTTTTCTTTCTGAGGAGTGGCAGTAAGTTCACATATGAGTTTTGGGAGACAAGCGTTTTTAATCGTTTGCAAAATCTGCGTCCTTGTAGACTGCGTAGCTGAAAAATAAAAAAAATAATATTTGTGCAATGTGAATAAAGTAAACATGCTTAAACATCTTTTCCAAATTGCGAAAACTCCCTCAAATATGTTACAAGGCAACATTAAACATTACATAAGAAACGTGAATTTAATAATAATGAAAGTAAAATGAAGTTAAAAATGTTTTTAATGCAATAACAAAGGAATATCATGCCCGAATTATCACGAATATGGATAGTTGGTTTTTTCTGACATCAAAAATAAGATAAACTTATTTTTAGTACAAAAGCAAGAATTCTTATTGTGTTAAGTATTTTTTTTTGTATTTTATTTCGTTGATATGCACCTACAAGATATTAGATGGGTCCAACAGGGATTTTAAAAAATTAATTTACTGAAATGCAAAGGTTCGAATGCCTTGGATGTTTTATACTCACCCTTTGCACTAATATTTATTTATAATATCCTGCACCAAACCTTGAAAATATCAGGAAGACTATTACACAATAGCCATTCTTCTTTATGCTAATTTTTTCAGTCGTCAGCTAGCGCATATTCCTAACAACTGTTTCCTTTTGTATTTAAATTTTTTACAACTTGGAGATTTACTTTTTAAGAAATAGATTTAACTAAAATCAATTTAAAAATAGTACAAAAAAGGAAGAATGATTAAAATTAAATAGAATGAACAAGATTTTATAACAGGATTAAACAATTACTATAAATTTCTGCTAATAAACAAAACGCCTTCATCAAAAATAATTAGATCATTTTTATTTGGAGTCCAAAAAAATACAAAGCTAGATTTTCTTGTTTTTCGTATCATAATAGTTCAAACTTCGTATAATGAAATTTTTTATCCTAGATCAACCGTGCTAATTAAGAAAAACCAATTATTTCATTAATTATGAAAAAAAAATAAGTTTAAGACTACATTAGATGACCAATAAACAAGTTTATTTAACCTTGATCCACGAATCAATATGTCCGTAAAATAATTCATTAAAATTTTAAAATCCTTGGCAATCCCACACAAGTTGTCTGAAAAACGTATTTGCGTAACAAGGCAACAAGAACTATCAACTAAATTGGATATATGTACCAGGTTAGCGTATTTTATAGTAATAATATTAATATTTTGTAAAATTTCATAATATTTCAAATCGGATGAATTTCGGAATCAAGCAAAAAAATAAATTTTTTTTAGTCTCTATCGGAATTTCTTAATTAGATAAGCGTACTTACCCAAATGTCTTACTGATTCCTCCTCGATATCTGCATCTATATCAATATCAGCCTTCGAATCTCCATACCCAGGATTAGTAGGTCTTGGAGGGCTATGTTTCGATTCTTCAGTCCTGTTTCCACCAATCAGCTTATTAAACAACCCTGAGTAGTCCGAAATCACTAAGAGCACAAAACAAATTGCAAACACTATTCTTATGATAATTTTTCCGGTTAATACCATGGTCACTACTTTTGTCTGGTAATTTTGAAAATATACGTTTTGCAGATCATTGTTTGTGACTAAAATGTTGTTAAACTGATTGTTTAAACGCTCTGGTGTTCCCGCTCACCTTGTGGGTTTTTTTTCGCCCCTCCGCGCCGCGCGTTGGTTCACCGTATCCACCGTAGAGTGAAAGCGAAAACCGATCATTTTAGCAACGTAGCGCTAATTAATTCTCCTTAACACTTCTTTATTTTGGAAAAATACCATCTATTTACACTTAAGGCGTAAAGCATCTTGATTTTAACATAAAATAAATACAAATACTGATATTAATTAAGCTGGTGAATAATCTGAGATTTATGTTTCTAATATTTTCTAAATTTGTTTATTAATCTATCTTAATTTAAAGTAAATTCAAATTTGTTTAAAACGTTTTACTTGGTAAAAACAAAATATTGCTTTATTTGGGGTCATTCTATGAAAAAATTATACAAAAAATTTTTTAAAAGTGATTACAATTTCAATTATAGCTATTAACAAATCTCACTTGCAACAAACAATAACGGAAACTTTCTTATCCTCTCCAGTTTTATGATTTTCCAAAATGGAGTTCCAAAACGGAAAGAAATGTTTTCTTGCTTGACGTCAATATTTCAGTAATAACAAAGGTGTACAAAAAAGGGATCATGGGCAGCATTTCCAAAGTATTTTGCTACGTAGAAGGCGAATCTGAGATCAGAATTGCTCTACCACGTCAAAATTCTGAGATATTCACGGTTAGGTGTTGAAGTATGTTTTTTTTGGTTGCTTTTGAGGTTATCTGCAAGATGCACAATTTTTTTTATATTCTTTTCTAGTTGCATTCGTACACTTCAAAATAGCTGTCGATTTTTTCTTGCGAAGTTACGGCCATTTTAAGTACGGATTAGTAGGTTTTAGAGACCAATATTGTTTTTGAGGAATTTTGATCCGACATTTTGAATCCACCATCTTCTAGTTCTATTTTCTGTCATAATATTCAAAATCAGCGACTCCGAGAACTCCAAAGTCAAATTTTTTATATATCAGTAAAATTTTTTGTATATTTTGATGCACTATTTCGAATCCGCTATCTTGGAAATAAAAAGTACTTTGGAAATGGCCCTCAGAGGCCCAATAACGGAATCTTGTAGACCTGTGCAATCGGTCGGAACTGTGTTCCAACTTTTTTAATAATGAAAAAAATTCCCGAACAACAATTTTTTAGTCATTATTTTTGCTGCTAAAAATTTGCTTGGAAAAAACTCTGCATTTGAATTTCCGCAACAAGAAAATGTATACAAAATTTTATTATATCAAAAACCTAGCAATTCTTAGTCATACAGCCTTGGCTTAAAAAAATATTAAGGTTAAGTTATCTTAACCTACATTTTCATAAAACTTAACGGAACTGTGCTAAAACTCCTTCGTAAACAGATACCCAGCTGGTGTTGTTGATGTCTGACGGAAAAGTTGATCTGGCCGCAAAAATGAACAATTTTTATGTAATCGGAACACTTCCGAACTGCTTATAACACTTCCGAGATGAAAGTGAAATTCTTCTCTTGTGTTATGTCACGTATTAGACAACAAATGCCTGATTATATCAATTTAGAACGACGAAAACTACATTTGTATTTGAATAATGAAAAGATTACTTACATATATTTGTTTTTGTTGTATTAAAAGCAGACGTTCTTATAATAAGAAAAAAAGTCTTGATATCGGTAAATATCAAAATTTGAGGGCATCAATATATTGGATCGGCAAGAAAGTATTTTTGGTTGGCATACATAGAAAGCGTTGTAATTGTTTTAAAGGATTTCTGTCAGTGGTTATGGTTTTTTCCTGGGTGGAGATAATTTTGATTTTTTTTTTGCTCTTGTGATAATTCCCTCTCCAAAAAGAGAGACTAAATCCGCCCCTGGTCACATTTAGATTACTTTAAAAGCAACTTGAGCTTAAATTTGTTTGTAGCTGTTAGTTTAGTTAGGGTCCATTTTAATATGGAGTGCAGAAACGAACATTTTCGACATATATTGTTAGATATGTGAAATACATGGTGTTGATGTTACCTCCTCCATACAGCCCTGACTTGACACCATCTGATTACCATTTGTTGCGAGGTTTACAAAACTCTTTGAATGGTAAAACTTTCATAAATGATGATGATCTTAAATGGCGCTTGATTCAGTTTTTGCTGTTAAGATCCCAATTTCTGTGAGCTCGGGATCATGAAGCTGCAAGAGAGATGAAAAAATTCATTGAACAAAATTGAAAATATACAGTTGATTAAAATTTATTCTCAGTATAAAAAAAAAAAGTTTTTTAACACTACAAAAATGAAATAACTTTCTTGCCGACCTGACACATAATAATTATTTACAGCCAGAATTGCTATAAAACCTAATGATAAAAATATACCGTTATATGCGTCATAACAAAGTTTAGTACTCCACCGTACTCATCTCTTCTTGTTTGTAGAGATGTGTGTGTTTCACACTTTTATTTATTTCTTTATTCTTGAAATTACCCAGTGTTTTATCATTGTTCGTAATTTAATTCACTTTGTTTACCAATAAAAAATCTATATTTTTAAAATAATGCTAAAAATCAATTAAAATCAAAATGAAATTAGGAGTGAAAGAAAAAGAAAAAGTGCCAATTGTTACAGCACAATGATGGCAATATTTCCGGGATGTGCAGTTAATATTGAGAAATTATAATATTAGGAATTTCAACTATTTATTGGACAAACATTATACAGGGTGATTCAAAAATCGATCACGAAACTTAAGGGGGTGATTCTACTTGACAAAATAAGGGTAGAGCTTCATATAATTTTTTTTCAAAATGTCATTCGTTTTCGAGTTACAAGCCGTCCAAGTTCAAGTTTTTATTTTTTGTTTTTTGAATTACTCGCTTACAGGAAAACCGATTTGACTAATATTTGAAAGATAGGCTAAGTCTTCTGCGCTTCATCATTTTAGTAACAATTCACATTGATTGTTTGCCGCTAGAGGGCACTTTACCTACATTGAAAATTGTTTTTTTGTCATAATTTTTTAGTGTTGACAGCTATAGTAGTTTTTGGCATAATTTCTGAAAGACTGATGCCAGGCCAGGTGCTCTTTATTTACATCGCTAAACCCAACGGTTTAGACGTAAATCACCCTTAAAAATTAAGTGGTAAATTTACTTTTCTCATTTCATTACCACCAGCTACCAGGTAAATAGCTATCAAAGTATACTAGAGCTGTCAGTTTAACATCAAATAAATTCGCTTTTTAAACTATTTAATTTATAATCTTAAAATAACTAATAATGGCTAATCAGTAAATATTCATATTATGGATTATTGCGATATACATTTAATTGATAAAAATTAATGAAACAGTACTAAACAAACTAAAAAAGATTCTCAAAATGTCCCCCATTTTCTTCCATACATTTCCTAACACTCTTCAAAAAATGTCGCCTAACTCGATGAAAAATTCCTGGTGTTTCTTTAATAATTTGGCACTTTTCGATTATCCTGAAGCGAAGATCTTCGACGTTGATTACTGGAATATCGTACACCAATTGTTTCAAATGACCCCAAAAGAAAAAATCCATAGGATTAAGGTCTGGTGACCTCGCTGCCCATGCCAATGGTCCACTTCGTCCTATCCATCGCTCAGGATACGTTGCATTCAAATACTGTCGGACACGTATACTAAAGTGGGGCGGAGCTCCGTCTTGGAGGATCCACATGTTGGCCCTTACTTCCAATGGCACATCTTCCAGATACAATGGGAGACGATTTTGGATAAAATCTAAGTATACGTCACCAGTTAATGGGCCATCAAAGAAATGAGGACCAATAAGGTAATCTCCTATTATCCCTGCCCACACATTTAGTGAAAATCTACGCTGATGTTTCGTTTCTACCACATTGTTTGGGTTCTCGTAAGCATATGTGTGGATGTTGTGTAGATTTGTTATGCCATCACGAGTGAAACCAGCTTCGTCAGTGAATAATATGACGCCAATTAATCGATTATCGTGTTCATACTTAGCTAGGATCTGATTGCACATTTCCAACCGTCTCGGCCGATCATCGTCATAAAGAGCCTGCACCTTTTTTGAATGAAACGGGTAGAGTTGTTCTTCTCTTAGTATCCTCCATGAACTAGCCTGACAGAGCCGCACTTCATTCCCAATTTTTCTAGTACTAATACCTGGATTATCTTCAATAATTTCAAGCACTCTTTCTTCTTGTTGCACGTTTCTAGCAGTTCTAGGTCTTCCCCTATTTCCATTATAACTTTTAAAGGAACCACATTCCGCAAGCCTCCTGTGCACACTGGAAAATGTTTGAGCATGAGGGATATTTCTTTCCGGATAACTCTCCATATAATATCTTCTTGCCAACTCTGCATTACCATTTGCTTTTCCATAACAAAAATGGATATCACAATATTCGATATTTGAATATTGGTGATTAGCCATTATTAGTTATTTTAAGATTATAAATTAAATAGTTTAAAAAGCGAATTTATTTGATGTTAAACTGACAGCTCTAGTATACTTTGATAGCTATTTACCTGGTAGCTGGTGGTAATGAAATGAGAAAAGTAAATTTACCACTTAATTTTTAAGGGTGATTTACGTCTAAACCGTTGGGTTTAGCGATGTAAATAAAGAGCACCTGGCCTGGCATCAGTCTTTCAGAAATTATGCCAAAAACTACTGTAGCTGTCAACACTAAAAAATTATGACAAAAAAACAATTTTCAATGTAGGTAAAGTGCCCTCTAGCGGCAAACAATCAATGTGAATTGTTACTAAAATGATGAAGCGCAGAAGACTTAGCCTATCTTTCAAATATTAGTCAAATCGGTTTTCCTGTAAGCGAGTAATTCAAAAAACAAAAAATAAAAACTTGAACTTGGACGGCTTTTAACTCGAAAACGAATGACATTTTGAAAAAAAATTATATGAAGCTCTACCCGTATTTTGTCAAGTAGAATCACCCCCTTAAGTTTCGTGATCGATTTTTGAATCACCCTGTATGTAGAAAGAAAAATAATTTTAAGTAATTGTTTATAGATCGAAAAATTCTATATATTCCAAAAATTACGTTAATTAAAATCTCATTGAATTTAAATAAATGAAAAATTTTTAAAAATAAAACTTCTTTAAATCCTACAAACTTCATATTTTCTTAAAACCAGTGCGCGGATTTTGCAATGCAGAATTAGCAACTTGGCAACATGGTTTTTCTGGTTTGTATCTGTCTCTATTTTAACCTAAAATCTCTTTGATAAAAATATATTATGACTATGTCAACAATTTCTTAGCACTCACGACGTATTATTTTTGTATAAACGTTCTGTGATAAACAAATAAAACTAAATCATTTTCGATCTCTTTCAAAAAATAAATACTATTATATATGGCGTGCACCATTCAAATACCCCAATTTCACATTATAATCTACTCTATTCATAAGATTGGAGTAGATAAAATTTTTAATGCATGAAGATGGAGAATATAATCTCTTTAATATATTTCGAAAACACAAAGACTAGCACAGGAAACATGATTGATATATGGGGAAAATGAATTTCCATTTTACCAAAAACATTAGTCGATAGTCGTTTTGGCTCGACACAATTTGCTCTCGTTTGACAGCGCCCATCCATCATTTCGCTTGTCCGAATTAAACTCGACCAAATATTTCACAGTTTCGGTATTATATTTATTATATAGCAATAGAGAAACGGTTTCGCGCAAGTTTGATAATTTATTATTTCATATCCTTGAAAACATTTTTAAGAGTAAATTTGAAAAAAAAACGAAAAGTATGTTTTTTATAAACTTTCAAATAAAAGAAATTGCCTTTTTAGGTAAGTTCAATTTTGAAAGATTTCCTCCTAGAGTGAACTTAGAAATATTGTGACTAATTTGATTTTATTCTCAAATAAAAGAATTATTTAAAATTTCAGTGTAGCCAAATATTTAAATTTTCACTGAAAAAAAATTTTTTTTTTCGATTAGTGTTTCACATATTGCTATAGAAAAAATTAAGTACTTTTCCATGAGTAAAAAACCTAATATGGCGGTCATAAACAAAAGCAAAGTTATAATGGTTCCAGAAAAACGAAACGTTGTAACTAAAATTTGACTAAATAGATGTATTCTGCATAAAAAGTGGCCATATAAAAATGTTTACAATCAGAACCGATTCAAAAGCATCGATAACCTACGGACATAATTGCCTAAAACTTTCTCCATTTAACCGAGTTTCTATCTCTTATATTTTTCGAGATTGTAATGCTATCACCACCAATTTCATACACCCGGTATATCATTTTTTTAGTACTTTGTAGTAACTTTATAAACAACAAAAGAAATGTATGGGTCTTTCATGAAATCACCTTATAATTTCAAACTTAAACACAACAAAAATACCTAAAACAATCATTTTGTTAATCTATAACTAATTGCTATTAATAACTTGTTACCAAACATAAAAAATAACCTATTTAAGTATTTATTAATTATAATTTTAAGTGAGTCCACCTGTTTATAGCCACGGTTGTTATTAATCTCCCAAAAATAACTAATTGTTTTGATATCATTTCCTAAATCAAACAAATTCATGAAACAAAATTTGTAAATGATAATGTTCATGACAAATTGTTCTAAATAACTACAACTTTTATCGCAACAAGAATCTGTTAATGATGGGTTCCATCTAATTGCCGAGAAAAAAAAACATGTGTTCGTTTACACCAAAGAGTAAAAATTAAACCATTAGAATTAATATGATCACCACCATAGATAAAATCATTTCAATATTCAACCCCCTGATCACCACATTACGTGTCATAAATTGAAGAAAGATTATTTACAACCTACATGTCCGAAATGTCATATATGATGAATTTTATAATTAAGGGCGCTCTGAAGATTATACAATAAAATTCTAAACAACAAAATAAAAATAAAAGTTTCGCTTACGTTTAGGTTGTTTAGCTTGACTGTAGAGAAAGGAAATAATATATATATACATATATATATATATATATATATATATATATATATATATATATATATATATATATATATATATATATATACAAACAGTCTACTTCCTGCAACTACCACTCTGGTTCTCCCATACATGCCTCGACCACTTTATGGTCTCGTCAATGGAGCTGTATCGGAACGAGAGTAACATGTGCAGGAAACAAATGTTATATGAAATATAAATTCCAAGGTATATCAGTAGGGTATTATAAATCTGCCGACTTCCATATCAAACTGAAAAATACCGCCAGTCGAACGACAAAAAATTATCTATTTTTTGTTGCCAAAAAGTATCTATGTTATTTTAATACCTTTGTATCACCGCAAGACGCAGTTTTTTATTTTAGCGCAAAACCGTAATTTTTTTTACGTCCAGCTTTTCGTAATTATTTGGGCGTAAATTTCTTACTGCCGCAAATCAAGTAAAAATTATACGATCGCAGTCACTAAAAAGTATGGATAATTTGGACTTGGTCGCAAAAATTTATGGGTTAGAAATCGCTTCGGTAAAACAAGTGTAAAAATTAAATAATCCCGAAAAACAAGCTAAGTGGATGCCGCAAGTAAAATGTTGAAATTGTAACGAGCATAATGTCTCTGGAGGGTTAAGTTTTTCTAGCTAATTTTTATGTTTTTTCACGAAAAATAAGACTGTCTTTGTCTTTTATTATCCTCAAAAAATGAGTTGTTTTTTTATTTTCTTATTTGTTGTTTGAGTATAGGAAAATTCAAGTTATGGTATAGAAGTTTCGCGATCTTTAGTTGCCAGGTCCCGTTCCACCGCAACCACGGAGTTACGCGATCTTTGGCCGAACACAAGTGAATCTAGGGTCCCTTTTTATCCCAAAACCTTACCTAGGGGTCCGTAAGCAGGTACTCCTTACGTCTACACTCTATTTTAACCTTGGAAAACCAAGAGACACTATTTAAACCGATCCTAGAACCTTCAACAATAATCCGCCTTTCAGCTATCGGTGTGCAATGATATATATATATATATATATATATATATATATATATATATATATATATATATATATATATATATATGTTTATAGGGCTTTTACGGATTCCTCCGTGTGAGATGCATTAGCAGTGGTTATATCCACATTATGCTGTTGTAGTGATGAAATCACATTCAGCAAACGTACAATTATATGCAACTCCGTATGTAAGTGAAATAAAATGCGAAACAGTAAATGCAAACTTCGCTCCATTATATCCTTTCTGTGTTAGAGGTTGCACAGTTAGAATAAATTGTAATAAAACACAATTTATCCTATTCCACCACCATCGAGATGGTGGCCCACCTGTACCACCACACCGAGAAGAAAGTCAAAGCTTACCCTCCCCGCCACAGTGATACGGCAGAGGTACATGTTTCGTCTCTCACTAGACTCATCAGGGTACCGACATGCACCTGGCTGTGCAAAGGACAGATCGGAAGGAAGCATGCAACACTGAACGCGGCTTCGCCGACCTCTCGTCGGATGGCTTATATATGTTTATACGGCTTTTACGGATTCCTCCGTGTGAGATGCATTAGCAGTGGTTATATCCACATTATGCTGTTGTAGTGCTGAAATCACATTCAGCAAACGTACAACTATATGCAACTCCATATGTAAGTGAAATAAAATGCGAAACAGTGAATGCAAACTTCGCTCCATTATATCCTTTCTGTGTTAGAGGTTGCACAGTTAGAATAAATTGTAATAAAACACAATTTATCCTATTCCACCACCATCGAGATGGTGGCCCACCTGTACCACCACACCGAGAAGAAAGTCAAAGCTTACCCTCCCCGCCACAGTGATACGGCAGAGGTACATGTTTCGTCTCTCACTAGACTCATCAGGGTACCGACATGCACCTGGCTGTGCAAAGGACAGATCGGAAGAAATATATATATATATATATATATATATATATATATATATATATATATAATTTATTTTAGAAATATATATATATATATATATATATATAGATATTGTCACGAACGGATAGGGGTGTTATAGACGAACTTCCTTGACGCACGCACCTAACTAATTTTATCGTAGATTTAGTGGCTCTTCTAGAAGATTTGGAAGGTCTATGCCGCCATCAGAAACGTCGTCGATGTTCTAAAAGAGAAATGAGAATTTATTTTGTCCAGAAATGGGGGTTTTTTTGAAGTGAAGACTTGAAAAATCCTGTTCGAAAATCAATCGTTTTCGAAAATAGAAGTTTTGGCGATAAAAACGATTAAATTATCGAAATCAGACGTGAAAACAGCCTTTAGAGACCAAAACTCTATCAGCGATTCAGAGTGTAGCTAAAATCCAGCGGTCCTTCGTAATCGGCTCAGATTTTCTTCGTACTTCTTCAGTCTTGCTGCATTCGATGCTCTGGTCGTCTGCTGCTAATTTGTCGCAAAAACGTGGGATTTTTATAGTGATCAGATCCGACACTCCCCAAAATCAGGTAATGTTACCAATAAGTAGGGTATGACTTTTCGACGCAAATTTTAAAATTTGATTATGTCGCGGGATTTCCTTTCGATTTTTCGTTGTTTTTCTTTCTAGAAAACGTGCATTTTCAACAATATGAAATATAAATTCCAAGGTATATCAGTAGGATATTAAAAACCTGCCACCTACCGACTTCGATATCAGACTAAAAAATATCGCCAGTCAAACGACATCTATGAATCACTGAAGTGGCCATGATATTAGGCCAACTAAGAGACATAATCTGGAACAATAAACATATGACGGTTGAGAGTAAAGCAAGAATTTACAAGGTCTGTGTAAGACCGATACTGACCTACGGCGCAGAAACAAGAAATGAAACCACAAAGACAAAACAAATTATGAGAACCACAGAAATGAAAACGCTGAGAATGATCACGGGAATAAGATTAGATAGAATAAGAAACGCAAAAATACGCGAGGACATATAAACAACCATTTATACAAGGAAGATACTATTAATCCTTATTGATCGGAACAATCTTTTTAGGAAGATTTATGACAAAAAGCCATTCATCTATCAGTAATTTCTGTCATTAGTTAGGAATGGATTAACTCTAGTACTAGTCATACTAGGCACAAACACGACTTCTAAGGGTTGACTCAGCAGTAGATGTAACCTCTTTAGGTACTTTTGGTACTTGTCGGAGCATTTACTTCTTGTTAGATGTCACTGTAAATATTCAAAGTGTAAAGATCTACCCACTCATATTATCAACTGAAGCTTGTAATTAATAATTAATATCTTATTATTAAATTATATGCATATTGGTTCTGGGAACTATAAATTCATATAGACGTAGGTATAATTTGCGTTATCGCTATTAAAGTTCTTAATAATATTATACTGATGCTATTCTTAGAGAATAATTATTATTCGGAGAACAAACGTAATGTGTATTATTATCTATAATGGCAGGTATCTACCACAAACTTAATAGCTCCTTCGAAAAGATACTATGCCTAGCCCATAAATTTGTTTATAAAATAAATTAATGTTTTTCTTAGATTAACCGCAAAATATAATTCGGTAGATATTTGTCTACTTCGCATATATTTGTCTCTCTTGAATAAAAAAAAGGTCGTATTAAAACAGTAAATTTTCAACTACGTAATTTATAATTAAGATCGGAACTTCCATTGTCTTTATTTTTAGAATTATCACGACGTTTCGACAAGGTACGTATGAATAAAACAAATCTAATAATGAACACAATGGAGATTTGGTAAATAAATCACTTTCAAAATATATAAATTGTTCTTAAAAAATATTTTAACATTGCTTTTTTTAAAATCTGTTTGTGTTTATCAAATACCTTTTTACTTTCACCCCCTTTTTGAAAATTAACTTAAAACTCTTTTTGCTAGCTAATCTAGATTTGCACATGTATGGGTGGCTGTAGAACTAAATCCTCTTAATCATTATTTAATGATAGAGAATAAAACAAAAGTTGAAACCAGAATATAACAAAATGAGACTAATACCCAGATAGCACAAGATTTCCATTGGATATCCAGAATAGGTACATATAATGTCCTGTATGTCCATGGACCGTTTATGGATGTCCATTAGATGTGATGACCTGTAATCTATATGGACGTCCATATCTGGATGTCCAGTGTAAGTCCATCAGACGTCCATTAATTAAATTTCGGGTTGTCGGTAAAATCGGATACTGTAATATTGGCCTGTAGAATTGTCATTTCTTAACCCGCCGGCCCGCCATGATCACATTGTGTTGACGTCGAGCTAAAAAAGACCTTTGGAGTTTTAGTTGAGCTAAAATCAAGTGTGCTTTTTATTTGAAGAAGATGCCACCGTTAAAGGTAAGTGTAGTTATTTCTAATTTAATTTTTTTAATTATACCAAAAATTACCGAACGAAACTACAGACATGCCCGACGAAAAGCTGATAATTTAGTGTCAAACTCGCACAAATTTGAAAGTGAACAAAATATTCAGTATCAAAACACGTATGTTAAAATATAGCTTTTGTAGCTATACTTTTTCATACAATTACTTATTTAAATGGAAATTACTACAAATAAGTGCAAATATTTTGATAGGCCAATGAATTTTGTATCTTGTTGGTTAAAATGGAGCACAGATAGAGTTGTAAATTTGTGTAATAATAAAATTGTAAATTTTAGAGAAAATTCTCTCTGACAAAGTCATTATTGAGTAATCAGTCTAATAAGATTGCTGGCATTAATAAATGTTATCAAAATTTATAATGGAATAAAAGCTATAGCAAATTTGAATAATTATATTAATTTTTTTTATGACTATTTTGGATTAAACGCTAGTAAAAGTTTACATTGATGTGTATTTTTGTGCAGTATAATTGTTTAAAAATATATAATAAAGTTTTGACAGTTCGACTCTAGGTTTAGACTTATAATTTAATTTATTTTAATTATTTTTTAGATGAATTTTCCACAGATTGGTCCAAATAAAATGTGAAAGCCAATTTGTACCAAATTAGAGAGGATATTCAGGTAATCTTAAATAGGGAAAAAACAACAAGTATCTACAAAGAATTTTCTGCAGGAGTTCAACTATCCTTTTACTTAAGAAAATAATCAGCTGCCTCAAGTCCCATAAGATCTTCAGGACAATTTAAACTTCAAAGATGCAGTAAGTTTATTACACTTCTCCTAAAATAAAAGCTGAAACTTCTTCGAGTAATGCTTCTTTATGTGTATGAGTCTATTGATAAAAAAAACAACTTAATTTACAGGATTATTTTATATATATATTTTTTTACTTTGATTCTTAAAGTCAAAAATATTCTTAGGTTAGCATATGTGGAATTAACGTTTAATTATCTCAATAAAGTAATATAATTTTAGGTTTTACAATTAGCGAAAATTGGAGGAAATTATACCTATTAACTTATTAAAAGATATTTTATTGTAACAATGACAGATAGCCTTTCCAAGAATTATACATATGATGGAACAGTAAAGTGCCCTTTAAAGAACTTATGTTCACTATTTGTAGGTAAGTTACCACTTAAATATAAAAATTTGATGAAAAAAATCTCTCTGTTTTATTTGTCATACTCGTAAATAATAAGAACAACTTAGGTGTCAGATTTCACACGTTGAACTCTAGATCCTCTTGTTCTGATAATACCCAGACAAAAAGTGTGTTAAAATTTTTTTTCTGGTCTGTTGGTTTAAGCACTCTAAGCAATAACGATGCATTTGGTTTTATATATATATATATATATATATATATATATATATATATATATACATAGAGAGAGAGAGAGAGAGAGAGAGATATTTAAATTCCTACAAAACCATAAAATACTGCATCATTTAACGTTAAACCTTATTAATTTTCAGCTGCGGTAGAAGAATGGGGGGCCGATAAAAAACAGCCGAAGACGAGATTAGACAATGGCAGAAGAGATTAAACGACAGAAATAAATCTAGAAAAAAATAATTATTGTAACAATAAAAAGTCTTTATTTAAATAATTGGTATATTTTCTATTACCCAATTGAAATTGTACCTATTACTATGGAACCAGATAACTTATTCATAGCGATCCTTCTACAGCTTGAACAATTTAAATCAATTGAAGCTATATTTTGTAGCACTTGCAATTCGACTAATTATAAAATTTTATATTCTTATATAGTATTGTATTAAAAACTTGACAATTGTAACCAATAAGTGTAATATGTGGATCCAGTTCCTGTTACCTGGTTCGCTAATGTAATTTATATCTGTTTAATTTTTGGGACTAATAGGGCCATCTATGGTTACTTATTATCGACGTTTTGATGACATGAGTGGTCTGTGTCTTCAGAAGTGCACATTAATTAGGTACTGTAAGCTCTCGGACCCTAAGCAAATTCTGAAAATATCTACCATTCACGTTAGCGGAACGTCAAGAAGAGGGAACAATAGATTATGACTTATTTATCCAAAAAGCACAATACCATAGGATAATATGTCCACAATCGGATCAAGAATGTACAATATATGGACATCCAAAATTAGTCCTATTAATATCCAAAAATGATCCATACTTGGACAATATATGTAATCCAAAAAGACATCCATGAGTGGGACAATCGTATAGTCTAGTGGATATCCACAGGATGTTGGTGAACAAATTCTGGACATTCCATGGATACCCAGTATGTTCAGCTTTGGATAAACGATGGATATCCAGTGGACTGAAGTGTGCTATTTGGGTATGCTGCAACTCTTCAAGGAAATCCGTTTTAGCCTCCGGCGCAATGTATCAAATCGGCAAGAAAATGTTCGTTTCTGTACTCCATGTTAAAATTAACCATAAAATAACAGTTACAAACAAAATAATGCACAATTTGTTTCTAAAGTAACCTAAATGTGATTGATATCAAACGTCAAAAAACCTTAGCAATAACAGAAGCCCTTGCAAACATCTACAACGCTCTCTATACGTGACAATCAAAAATACTTTCTTGCCAATCCAGTATTTATTTGTATCAAAGTAGCCGATAATAACTTTCTCTGTTGTAACTTACTTTCCACTGAAAAAAATATTAGGGGGGCTTAATAAACACACCCTGTACATCTATAATAAATCAAATAGTAAGGCAACAAATTTCACGGATCACCGATCATTTGACGTCTGCTATTTTTTATGCAGTTCTGTTTGTTTTGCACCATTAATAATTCAAAAAAAAACGTGAGTCAAATATACATTTGTGATCATCAATTTTACTATAATATATCCGTCAGGAAAAATAACAACAATACCATAATGTTAATTATTGTAAAATTATAGGTCTGTGTTTTATTTGAATAGTGTAAACATATTTACTTGTTACAAAAGACAAGTTACCAAATTACCTACATAGGTAAAATAATACGTAGAGCCAACATGGTTTTACCCCTAATTTTTATACTATGTTGTCTTAATGTCTACCTCTAGATAACATCAAGTTTTTCAGGACTATATTTCTAGAACATGAGCTAACTTAAACTAAACACTTTTTTGAAGTACAAGTAAATTTGGGTCAGAAGCAGCCTTAAAAGCAGTGCCATCATCATTTCCGATCAATATTGATTTTTTTGAGGCAAGAATACCGGCTGTGCCATCACACTAAAAACAATCCGTAGTCATTATTTTGTTATATTTCCAACTCTCAACTATGAGCCATTAATTTGTTATAAACAATTAAAACCTCGTTTTTATTCGTTTTTTGCTTATAAAATCAAAATTTATGAAGCAATGTCGATAGTGAAAAAATTATTTGTAGAGAATAAAAATATCAATAAAATGGGCCCTTAATCGACTCAATCGGATAATTATTAACGGAGAAAAACAGGAAAAACTGGAAAATTCTGCGTTTTTTAAAAATTCATATCTCCGTCATTTTTCAAATTGAAAAATGCTAGCACACATGACCAAAAATGAATTTGCTACAATATGTCTATTAAGATTTGAATTAAAATTATTCTTAAGACCTAATAACAAAATTGTTTAAATTATGAAATGATGAAAGAATAACTTAATGGTTTAACTGAGACTCTAGTAGCGTATGTTGCCTCCTTTACTTCGGATTACAGCATTTATGCGCCTAGTCATGCTTCTAATTAAATTTTAGGTAAAATCTTGAGGAATTGGTTCCCATTCGATGATAGCTGCATTTTCAAGTTCCCTCAGGTTTCTAGGTGCAAGTATATGACGTTTAACATTTCTTTTGAGGTAATCCCATACATTTTCGATCGGATTCAGATCTGGGCTTTTTGGTGGCCATTGCATAATTGGTATACCAACTTGATTAAGATAATCGAGTACCTCCCTAGCCACGTGAGATCGAGTGTTGTCTCGCATAAACAAGAGATTGGGTCCCACAAAATGACCGAAAAGCATCACATGTTCTACTACAATATTCTCAAGGTAGTAATCAGCATTCATATATCTCGTATGGACAGGAACTAATTCTGTGCGAGCGTCAAAGCAGATGCCACCCCAGAACATAACAGAGCCACCGCCAAATGGAATTCTTGCAAGTAGCAAACCTCTCTTCTGGTCTTCACCATACTCGCTCACAACCATCTGGATGTCTTAGGTTAATTTTGATGATTTCGAGCAAGATGTAAGCTGGCAGCTCTGTTCTCTCTAGTAAGCAAGGGCTGTCTAATCCAACTTCATTTAACCGTCTTCTAAATGTTCTAGAAGAAATTGCTACATTGCGAGTTCGTTTCTCATCCTAGAACTAGTGGCAGTCCTGTTTCTTAAAGCATATTGTCTAAGAAAACGTTCATTTCAGTCGTTGGTGCATAGTTTTCGTCCTTGCCCTTGCCTTCTGGAATATATTTCTACTTCAGTCAAACGTCTTACCATGCGTCTTATTGTGGAACGATGTTTGCCTAATAAATTGGCAACATAACTCTGACATTATTCCTCGTCCAATAAAACTGATGCTCTCACTAACTTCTGTTCAGTTAAATTCCTTTTTAATAGTATATTAACGGATCAAATAAATACAATCCATTTCAAAAATAAAAAATACATATACTATTTAAAACAGTCAGAATTAAAAAACTTACAAATATCATTATTTAAAACAGTCCGAAATAAAAAAAAAACCTACAAATCTAAACATACATCAAAGTACTTCAAAAGACTAGTATTGACAATTGACAATATTAATTAGTTTTTCAAGAATTGTAAAATTTTTAATTTAAAGACATTAATTGGCAAATGAAAAATATCAATCTCGGTAGGAACTGAATTCATTTCCCTACACATTCGAGAAATAGGACTGTTAATGCCATAATTCGTTCGATGATATATCACATCAAACAAATTGTGCACTCTAAAAGCTCTTTGAGGAACTGATAATCCAATATTATTGAGTAATTCGGGAGAATCAATACAAGAGTTAACAATCTTATAAAGTAGAACGAGGTCAAGATATATGCGTCTCACACACAATGGTAACAACCTCAAAGCATCGGCAGTATCATCATATACAGATCGCTCCTGCTGCATTCCCTGTTTAAAGGCAATGAAACTGAAAAACTTCCTTTGTACTCTTTCTACTTTTTCTTTGTATGTAAAATAATGAGGTGACCAAACTTGGGGCGCATATTCTAAGATTGATCGAATTACAGAGCAGTATATCACTTTAAAACAGTCTACACTATTAAAATCTGTAAGCATTCTCTTCACAAACCCGAGCAACTTCAAACCCCTGTTCACAATATTATCAATATGTGTGGCGAAGCAAAGGGCCCGATCAAATGTAACACCCAGATCCTTCACACATTCAACGCGATTAATCATGTTATTATCAAGAAAGTAATCAAAAGTTATCCAATCCCTTTTACGATAAAAACTTATAATGGAACATTTATTAACATTGAGGTGCATAAAATTTAACTTACACCATTCAGAGAACCGAGCTAGATCCTGCCATTCGCAATCGTTGCTACTCCTGACAACCCGAAATATCTTTAAATCATCTGCATAAAGAAGACACCTACTGAAAGTTATGATGTCCTCAATATCGTTAATAAAGCAGTTAAAAAGGAGCGGAGCGAGGTGCGCACCCTGAGGAACACCAGAGGTAACAAATATATCAGATGATTCACAGTTATTAATTTTTACTCGTTGTACTCTACCAGACAGGTAACTATTTATCCATTGTAGAAATGATCCATGGATGTCCAAGCCTTCCAGCTTGTAAATGAGAAGCTGATGGTTAACCTTGTCGAAAGCCTTGGAGAAGTCAGTGTAAATAGCATCCACTTGACACCTCCCCTCCAAAGCCTCCACCAAATACTGCTCATAGACAAGCAGATTAGTAGTAGTCAATCGACCTGCCATAAAGCCACACTGTGAAGTTGCTAACACATGCCTAAAAAGAGGACACATCTTTTGGTAAACAATACCCTCAAAAATCTTATTAAATAGTGAAAATTTCGAAATTCCACGATAATTTTCGACGTTAGCTTTGTCTCCATCCTTATGGATTGGCATAATGTAAGTAGTTTTCCATACTTTTGGGAAAACACCCGTTGATAAGAAAATATTAAAAATCTGAGCCAACACTGCAGACAAAACACCCTGACAATTCTTAACAAATATGACTGGTATCCCGTCGGGTCCGGTACCCAATTTACTGTTCAAGTAATCTATTGCTTTGCAATTTTTTGATTCCCTTTTCTAATTTTTCGGAGTGACAAATAAAACAATCTACCATAAAAACGTATTACTTTAAAAAAAAAGTAGGCAAATTAAAAGCTTAATTTTAAGGAAAATCTATAGCAAGGATTGAACAAAATTGTTTATCTCCTAAAAAATTCTTTAAAACTGTCAATCTAAACAAATCGTTTTGATTGCTGTCATTAATAACGAAACAAAATATTCATAACGTACAATTAAAATACTCGATAAACTTCAAAAGTGGCATAAGAAATAATTTTTTGAATAATTTCATATTGTTGCGTTAATTTTGTTCAGGAATTTCTTTATACTTGAATCAAAAATATCGCTGCAATTTACTAAATACCATTATAAAACAATTTAATTTTTTAGGCTGAAATGTTTTATAAATTGTTTATAGAAATTCTTCTATTATAATTTTTTGTCTGTTTTATAAAATATTTTATAATTTTATTATATTAACGTTATGATAATAAATTTATGAAACACTTTACCCGCCTACAACAAAATAATGTATTGCACCTCCATATAATCAATTAACATTTTGGAAGTAGTAATCACTATCACTACATAGTATAAAACAAAGTCGCTTTCTCTGTCCCTATGTCCCTTTGTATGCTTAAATCTTTAAAACTACGCACCGGATTTTGATGCGGTTTTTTTCAATAGATAGAGTGATTCAAGAGGAAGGTTTATATGTATAATAACATCCATTAAATAGTGGAGAAATACTGTTATTTTTGAGGTTTCTAATGTGATGTCGTTAATTATCATATTTTTTTCCGCTTACATTGCAAACGCAGGCTGAACCCTACGAGATTTATCAAAATAATGTACTAATTATTTGTACACATTGAAAAGGTCTACAGAAAACTCCGCGATGGTATATGTCTATCTCTCATGGATATCCCACAATAACATTTTTTTGTCATTTACTTTTTACGACAAATAATGGCAAATTTTGAAGCGATTTTAACCAATACAGCATTAATCCTTATCCAATTAAATAGCTTAAATACATTGTTGATTTAATATAGATCTATATGGTCCTTTACAGCACAAGATTTAAATGAATATTTTCGAAGATATTACAGATTTAAAATTGCGGGAAGTAGCGCTTGCGGCGGTACTGGCCGACCGGGGCGGCGGCAGCGTGCCTATAAATAGCGCGTCGGAGGCCGATGTAATAATTGTTGTAAAAATAAAATAAATAGTCACAGTTTTTCTGTAGTGTATTTAGTATCAGCATTGCACCCGTGCGAAGCCGGGGCGGGTCGCTAGTAAAATATAAATAAAATAAAATAGTTGTAGAACGTTCAGATTATAAAATAACTTTGCTGATTGGGAAGTTATATGAGTGAAAGTGAAAAAATTTTTTTGGAAAAACCACGCAAGATAGCGTATGTAAAAAGTCACCGAAAAATTCGGAGAATTCGAATAATTACTGAATGTTTTTATAAAATATTATAATACAAAAATAAACTATAATATGTGATCGTATTGTAAAAATGTATAAAGGATAAACAGTGCACTCAATTATGGTGAAAACGCATACACAATGAACTGTGGACATTATTATGAGCACATCATAAATTTTGTGATCAGCGATTTACTGATATCAAACAATTTCGAATGTGACGGATTAGTTACACAGTAACGTCGGGAGATTTCCCTATGGAATTGCATTTCATTCGAGTGCAGAATGAATTTATCAAATCAAATCGCTATACGCGACGCGTTGCCGAGACAATTTATCTTTTTCACTAATACGGTAGAATATTTGTGAATGTCCTCGGTAATTTTAATACAGGTGCTGTGTTTATTCATTATCTGATTAAACCGATTTTCATCATTAATAATTCAGATTAAATCTATTTTGTTTACGCTCGCATCCGTGAAAAATCGTTTCGTTTTATTCCAAATTGATTTCGGGTTAATACATTTTGGATTAAAACACCGACCGTGTATTGAAATACATTTATCGTACTTTCTCGTTACACTTTTATTTCGAAATAAAAAGTATGGTTCCATTGTATCCGGTCAAAATAACTGATAAAACATTTTATTGCGTTTGTAATATTTTTGAATTTATAATACGCATAATTTTACGAAGATAAAAATAATTTCTCCTGTCCTCGTCTATAATGCTGGAGAACTGTTGAAATTCTCCTTTTTGTGCCTCATTGTTTACTTGAACATATATCTAACATATATTTATTGATTGAAAACGAAATAAGATAATAGCAAATTCTCTAACTAGTCATCTCTGTAAAATCTTGGAAAGAATTATTAACTTTCGTCTATCTTGGTTCCTTGAAAAAAGGGACATCTTACTAAAAGAACAAATGGGTTTCAGACGGGAGCGTTCAACCCTTGATCATCTGGTCGGTTTGAAAATTGACATACAAACAGCATTCCGTAACAAGCATCACTTAACCGCCGCTTTTCTGGATTTAACATCTGCCTTTGACACTGTTGACAGAAATTCCATCATATGCTCCCTACAAGATTGTGGCATTAAAGGCAATATGCACTACTTCATTGAGGAATTTCTCAGAGATCGTTCATTCCGAGTAAAAATCAACAACTGCTTATCTAGCTCCTACCCACAACCTTCCGGTGTACTCCAGGAATCAGTCTTGAGCCCTACCCTATTTATCATTGCTATGAATAGCATTAAATCTCACATTCCACCTCAAGTCTCCCTTCGCTTATTTGCTGATGACATCCTAATCTATCACGCCTCCTCGGACAAATCGATAAGAGATTTCTGCAAACGAGCCTTATTAACCTCAATCAATGGGCCTCCTCCTTGAGATTATCTATTTCCCCTTCCAAATCAGCTACTGTTCACTTTTGTAAACGTAGATCTTGCCTAAAAACTTCTTCTATACTCCTAAACCCCTATCCCATTCCCAACCCCCCTCCCCACAAATTTTTGGGTCTATACTTCGACTCCTCCCTAAACTTTGGACAACATATTGGCTACCTTAAGGCTAAGTGTTCCAAAGATCTCAACATTTTAAGAATGCTCTCTGGCATTAAATGGGGTTCCCATCGTATCTCATTATTAAGACTACATAACTCTCTCATCCTCTCAAAATTGGATTATGGCTCGGTGGCATATGCATCTGCCCCTCCTTACCTTATCAAAAGACTAGATCCCATCTATAATAGCGGATTACGAATGGCCCTGGGACCTCCAGTTTATACTGCGGGTCAGAACTTCTCCCCCTTCGTCACAGAAGAAATCTATTGCTGCTAAACTATGCAAACTCTCTGAAATTCAGACCCTTTATACCTCATTCCAAATATTTCTTGCATTTTCCCCCGCCTCCCAACAATAGTATGTCTTGGCTCACATATGAGATTCCTTTCACTGTATCAAATCACCTCTCACCCGCTCCCAGACCCGATCACTCATGAAAGATTCACATTCCCTTCATGGAACTCATCGCCCATCATAATTCTGGAATACTCTAAGGAGACCTGCAACAGAAAACTCCTTAGAAAGTACTTTAATGAACTCACTCACACTAAATACAGAGATCATGCAATGGTATTTACTGACGGATCCAAGACCGATTCTAGAGTTGGCGCAGCTGTCTTTTTTTCCCCTCATAAATACTCTTACACCCTTCATCCCTCCTCCAGTATCCTATCTGCAGAACTGTTTGCGATTTTTAAGGCCACTAAGATAATAAAAGGATCCCACAAAAAATTATGGACTATCGCTACTGATTCCTTAAATTCTATTACCTCTCTAAAATCATATAATCCCACTCACCCTTTGATCATAAACATAAAATACAACCAGGACAATGTCGACAACTTAGCGTCGAACTACTGGTTGATTTCAGGACAGATGTTTTCGGAAACGGAGGGCTTCTTGTTAGCTATCCAAGACCAGATTATTCCGACAAAGAACTATCGGAAATTCATTATCAGAGATCCCTCAATAGAACTACTGGTTGATTTCAGGACAGATGTTTTCGGAAACGGAGGGCTTCTTGTTAGCTATCCAAGACCAGGTTATTCCGACGAAGAACTATCGGAAATACATTATCAGAGATCCCTCAATAGAAAATGACCGATGTAGATATGGCTGTCGAACATCAGAGACGATCCAGTACATAACTGGAGGATGCCAAACGTTTGCCGCAACCGAGTATAAGGAAAGACACGATTCAGCCGCTAAAATACTCCACCAAGAGTTAGCAGATAAGTTCAAACTGTTGCAAGTAGGAAAGGTGCCTTACTACAAATATAATCCAGAGCCTATTCTTGAAAACAACGAGTTCAAGTTATACTGGGATCGAACGGTCCTAACAGATCAAACAGTTGCTCATAACAGGCCAGACATTATACTAACAGATAAAATTTCCAGGCGAACTACACTAATCGGCATCGCTGTACCGAACAACAACAACCTAAGGTCAAAATACAACGAGAAGATCGCTTAGTGAGCATCTGTATAAACCGATTCAGAAAGCGGTTCTCCTTGCAACCGCGCGAACCGTCCGAAAGTTTGTAGGAAGTACAGAAGACTACGCCACCTAGGACCCGATAACATGGAAAGGGTCCCCACAGAGCTTCATACTTTTGGTGTCTTTGTATACCTGGTATGAGTGAATAATTCCTGGAGGGAATGCGAAGCCGTTTGGCTTGTAAATCTTATATATATATATATATATATATATATATATATATATATATATATATATGTATATATATATATATATATATATATATATATATATGTATATATATATATATATATATATATATATATATAAAATTAAATTCTCTCGACTTCTCCCTATTTCATGTGGAAATCTAAAAAAAAATTAAAGAATCATAATTTTTTTTAATTAAATCAATATTTTTTGATTTAAAAAAAAATCAAAATCAACCCAACCCTGATTCTTGAGGTATCGGGAGGATACCTCTGGGGTTGCGGCCATGGTAACTTTTCATCTAGAGGTCGAGAACTATAACATATCCCAGTTACAAAGAAATTTACCAAGAACCAATTTCCATAAGGTTCCAGCGGGGTCCTTTCGGTTCCATTAAAAATCTCATTTCCTTCTCTTCCCTCAAAACGTATTATTTATAATCATCATAATGGAACACCATATGAATTGTATAGTTTAAATAATATTTAAAAACCACAAAATTTTTGTTATCTCAAGATCATTCAGATCATTCACCTGCAACTGCGAAGAATCGTCGTGACACAATCTGCAAATGGTTTGTAGTCAGATTTAGCATTTTTCAACGTTTTACTTTATAATGTATGGACGTTTTAAAAATGTAATGCCTCAGTATAAATCTCTTGTATTTTCGCATCGCAATATAACTTAGTCCCCGCAACGTCGGAACAACAATATAAGGCAGCGAAGCCAAAGCATAATAATTCTTGGCGGAGGTTAATAAAATAGAGTGAACTTAAAAATTGCATTAAAACATGGCGGGCCACCTTTGCATGAAGTAATAAATTTCAAATTCAACGGCTTTAAAAAAGTTGATCTATACCATTAGTGTTTAAACTATCATAAATTTTCGATTGGTGTTCAATTTGAACGACTTTAAACAACACATAGGCGGAACATACATACATTTCTAATACGAAAGCTAATCTCTAGAAAGTAATCAAAAACGTGCCCAATGGCCCCTACGGAATTTATTTTTAACCTCATACCTCTACATATATTAGTAGAGAGTATGTCAAGTGGTCATCACTGCGCTGACTTTTCAGGTAATAAAACTAAACAAACTAAGCCAGAATAACGCGTTTAACGCAATATGGCTGCCGGAGCATCAATAGAAGACCAAGAAATATTAGATGAACTCGGAAAAAAGGAACTGAAACATTATTTCTAGAACCTGAACTCTTTGAGGAGTTAGCGCAGGGCGGATCCAAGAAGGGGGGGAGAGTGATTCACCCAGTGGCTTCGAATTCATAAAAATAGACTGGATATCTTGCTGTATTAGAAGCGTGAATCTTGCTGCCCCCCTTCCTCTCTCGACACTGATTTTATTATGTCAGTTCGTTTCCGCTTGTCATTCGGTATTGTTTGCTTTGGTGATATCGCTTCCCTCCCCCAAAGAGAGATACTGGATCCGCCCCTGGACTAGCAACAGCACAATACTGGAAGAATTAAAAAGAGAAGAAGAAAATAAGAAATCTAATTATTGGGTGAATCTACAAGGAATGAAATAAGCGAAGATACTTCTGGAGAATTATAACCAGAAGAAATGTAAATAATGTAATAGCTTGAGTGAAAACCAACTACCACCTGAGAGGTGGTAGTTGGTTTGTCTTGCGAAACCATAGAATACAATACCTGACAGCGTATCCAGTGGAAGATAGAAGAGGGAGATCTACTTCATCTGAAGCCGCCCATATTCTGAGTCTCCTCAAACAAATAGGATTGGAGAACCTGCAGTCAATTTAGCAGTAGAAGGAGGTCACAATAGATTTTTCAGCTCACAGTACACAACACATTGCCATCTTCACATACTTCAGTTATATGAGGAAGTAGATAAGTAGGTCAGGAAGTAGTGTTATAGCGTTTTCTTTTTTTTTCTTCTCAGTGATTTACTATCCACAATCTCCCAATGCATTCCACGGTGCTCTATTATGGGCTTTTTGATGCCATTTTTTCCTGCTGTTATCTTCACATCGTCTACCAAACTTTGTTGGAGTTGGAACCAATACCTCGCTTTGTTATTTGTAGACCTCACAGAGCAAATTTATAAGACCACTCTTCTGAAAGTTTTCTTACAACGTTACCAACCCAGTTCCACTTCACTTTTGCTATTATCTCCATTAGTTCAATTACTCTTTGACGTTCCCTTATTTTAGTACCTTATCTTATTTCTTAAATTGAAACCTTACTCTTGCTTCTAGCGTCGTTTTGAATTGTTCGGCAGTTTTCTGTAAATGTCATTATTTCCATGCCATAAACTGTTAGTTTAGGGATACAATCTAATTGAAACGCCGATAAAATAAACAAAAATAAAGATAATACAACAAGTCCGACAACTGCATTTTAGTCAACCTTCAAACAAGCATATATTGTGTGACATCAACGCCATCTATGTAGCGGTCTAGAAACTTTTCAAATCATCTAGTAGTATGTTGTGAAGGTAATTTTTACGCTAACCAAAAACATTTATTTTCTACAAGAAAGACTGGGTGTCCTGAAACAAAAATATCAATACCGAATGATAAATTTTTTGTATATCCCGTTCTTATTAATTATTAACAACCGTTCTTCAAATGAATCTTTTTTAAACAGTTATAAATATAAAAAGCATACAGAAAACGAAGCTATGTGTTTATATTGGAACATTTTTCGTTAATTTATCCCTTAATGATGATTAAAATGAAACCAAAGGCAAACTGTAGTTAATTCTTGAATTTCAATGATATGGTGTTACGCCAATGGGATTATCCCGCTTTTAAAGTAAGTGCAGGCGGACATTTAAGTTCGTCCAAGTATGAAGTTTATTTGTCGTTGTATATCGGATACGGCGAGTTTGGGGGCGCGTGACACTTATTTTAAAAGGGACGGGAGGCTCATACACCCCATCGAACCTCTTCAAGATCACCCGCACGTAATTATCAGTTATCAGTCATCCGGAAAAGCGCACGAACTTTTTAGCGCCGTTTTCTTTAAACATATTTATGTCAAAGCTTTTCAATTTGCTCACGTCAATACAGATATTTCGACTTTGAGCCTCAGTACACTCAATTTCCCCTCAGTATCAAATTTACTACTCAAATTTTCGTATTTTCGGTGAACAATATAGCTTAATTTTAATTCATGTTTGAACAAATTATCTGATTTGCTTAGTCAACTGTTTGTTTAATTAAAATACACAATACAATATTTATTTATTGAAGAAATGTTCGTATAAAAAATTTGATAAATCCATTCATTGATTCTAGAAACAATTATCAGACTTCGGTTGTTTTTTGATTTCCTTCCCACTGCTTTTTCTATAATTAATGACGCCATTTTTCACATTTATGTTTTTAATTGGATGGTAGGGTTATGATCTGTAATATCTAAACTCTATATTCTTAATTAATCAAGGAAACGCACCATGAATAACAAAATGTTTTATTACTGAAACAATCATGGTTTCTAATTCCTTATTTAAATATCGTGATATATATTCTTCTTTCGTAACGAACTTTGTAATAAATAATAGAACATAATTTGCATTATTGATGCATATTTACTAGCTGCAATGCAAATAGTATTTGATTTCAATAGCAAATATATTAGTTTGGAGCTAATATTCACCCAAAGGCTATCGCTTCTGTCAATTTGCACAGGTAGAACGCTAAATGTCTGCTATTGGCCGAAAGCAAGAGCACATAATACGCAATTAAGAAGGAATCCGGGATATTAACTAGAAATTACAAATTACAGAAGCTCAATGATGCGTATAGCGGAAATACAGCCGAAATCAGTAGTGGTGGTGTAAATTATCTACTCAGATAATTATTGAAGTAAAGAATTTTAGCTACAAACTATTATTATAAACCGACCGACTATCTCTATAGACTCTACTGATTACGAAATTTATTTGTATACCTTATGAACCATGATCAATTGCTCTCTTAACCATAAATACATACGTAAATGAAAAAATTTAATTAGCAATTAACTCGGTCTTTAATTTAGTTCTGCATATACGTGAATTAAAGATTATTGTATTTGTACTTCCTACATTGAATGCAACTGTATAATTTTTATATAATAGAATTGATTCTACGCCTATTTAAGTGAAATATTTATTCCGAAACCTCCTATCTCGAGAGATTTATTTGTAACAACAGAAAAAGCTGATATACTAGTTAAATTACGTCAAATTTCGTCCATTTGTTAGAACGGGAACAATACGATTTGCAAAATAGATGTACTAGTCATAGTACATGACAATTCACATTACCTCGACAACAGATTGCTGTTTGGGAGAACAAAACTGATGGCGAAACAGCGGTAATGCCTCGGTTTGTGTTTGAATAGACACGTCGCCGAAAGGACAACCTGTAGAATATTAATAGGGGTCTAAAAGGGACTCGAATTAAGTTAAAATGCCATTAATGTAATGGCACCTAGTTACTGTCTAAGTTGTAAGTTTGAAAAGTTTCATGTATTTATTATATATAATTAATATATATTTAAGTTTAGAGTCCTTGTATTAATGTAATCTAATATTTAGGATATATATATATATATATATATATATATATATATATATATATATATATATATATATATATACTAGCGACCCGCCCCGGCTTCGCACGGGTGCAATGCTGATACTAAATACACTACAGAAAAACTGTGACTATTTATTTTATTTTTACAACAATTATTACATCGGCCTCCGACGCGCTATTTATAGGCACGCTGCCGCCGCCCCGGTCGGCCAGTACCGCCGCAAGCGCTACTTCCCGCAATTTTAAATCTGTAATATCTTCGAAAATATTCATTTAAATCTTGTGCTGTAAAGGACCATATAGATCTATATTAAATCAACAATGTATTTAAGCTATTTAATTGGATAAGGATTAATGCTGTATTGGTTAAAATCGCTTCAAAATTTGCCATTATTTGTCGTAAAAAGTAAATGACAAAAAAATGTTATTGTGGGATATCCATGAGAGATAGACATATACCATCGCGGAGTTTTCTGTAGACCTTTTCAATGTGTACAAATAATTAGTACATTATTTTGATAAATCTCGTAGGGTTCAGCCTGCGTTTGCAATGTAAGCGGAAAAAAATATGATAATTAACGACATCACATTAGAAACCTCAAAAATAACAGTATTTCTCCACTATTTAATGGATGTTATTATACATATAAACCTTCCTCTTGAATCACTCTATCTATTGAAAAAACCGCATCAAAATCCGGTGCGTAGTTTTAAAGATTTAAGCATACAAAGGGACATAGGGACAGAGAAAGCGACTTTGTTTTATACTATGTAGTGATATGTATGTATGTATATATATATATATATATATATATATATATATATATATATATATATATATATCGCAAAAATTCTCAAGAGACACAATATTAAAACCATTTTCACCACAGACCATAAAGTAAAAGATCTCCTGCCAACACTTAAAGAAAAAATTCCTCTAGAACACCAGGGAGTATACGAAATTCCAGGCGGAGAATGCAGCTCATCTTACGTAGGCCAGACCAACCGTCAAATAAGCTCCAGAAGAGGCGAAAATATATATGCTGTCAAGCAAAAAAACATTTTTTTCCGCACTGGCACAACACCTGTTAAACACAGGACATAAGATAAATTTCTTAGGAACAAAAATGCTGTCGAGAAAACTAGTCCACAAGAGTTATAAGGGGAGCTACCGAAATTACAAAGAGGCTGAACAACTTTAATAACAGAGATGATAGCCAGCGATTGCCTAATATTTGGAAAAACCTGTTTACGAAACATCAACCAGTAGTAGGTAGTAAAGAAATGGATCACAACTCGGCAACATGACCCCAAACACTGGCGAAAATTTCGATATGGCGGATCGAATATGGCGCCTGCAAAGTTGGGTCTCCGGTTGCATCTGAGAAAAAGTGTAATAAAATTATTGTAATATTCCGAAAATACTTTCAAACATACCTTTTGATTACATATTACGCAGTTTTCAGAATCATTAATTACAAATCTTCTAAAAAAAATGCGAGAGTCAAAATGGCGGATCTATTATGACGAGTATTACCAAAGATTATTACAGCTAACACTCATAATAATCTCTGATATTACCCACTCAAACCAAACGATTTGACCGCAAATAATTATTTCTAGTCAATTTACAGTTTGACTATTTATATACAATTTTGGGTTTTCGTGATCCCTAATCTCTTATGCTTATATCGAAATTGCAAAATTCAAAATTGCGAATCCAACATAGCGGAAAGCGACCATTCTAAACCTTTTTACCACTAAAGCATAAAGGAGTTAAATCTATTTGTATCGAGGTTTTGAGGTATCTGTTTCGCAATGTGCAAAATTTTCTTATTCGAAATGGCGGATCAAACATGGCTGACATACACCCATTCTAACACTTTTTAAGGCTTAAGGATCAGCTATTTCAATTAAATCTATTGATGTGGAAATTTTCGGGGTCTCTGATTCTCAATATTTAATCAAAATTTAATAATTCAATATGGCGGATACACACTCATTTTAACCCTTATCAGAGTTCAGCTTAATTTTTTGTAAGTGGGTTTCTTGAGTCTCTGATTTCAGAGTTTTAAAAGCCACAAAGTGTGTACTGAAAAGTGCTCCAAAATGTATTGAACATAAAGATCATATCTTTGCACATTCAATAAAGGTTTTTTCTTCTTAGGCTTAAATAAAGTAATATATTGAAAATTAAGTTACATTTCAGCTTGTCTCAAAGACAACTATGCTAATAAATTGGTTGTTTTCAATTTTAGGCCAATATTGCATATGAACCTTTTTATTCTGTAGATGATTTTTAAACGTAACCGTAAAATATATACAGGGTGTTCGATTTAAAAAATGCATTTGCATTGTTTATGCAGATTGTTCAATTGTTTTTCTGCTTTCATGATCTTAATCAGCAGAAAACATGCTACTACCTTGCTAATTTGATCAATTTTGTATCTAAAGGGTGTTTTTTATAGAGGTATAGAATTTTAAGTTAGCAACACTTTTTTAACTGGCGGTCATTTTGTCAGCTGTCAAGTGATTTATGTTTAGTTTGGTTTGGCCTTTCAACATGAATAGACAGACGCCTGAACAACGTTTCCAAATTGTGCAAATTTATTTTGAAAATCGTGGTTCTGTTCGAAATACGTATCGCGCACTACGTCCATTTTACAGTCTACATCGTCCATCAGAGCAATTAATTCGATTAACTATGGAACGTTTTCGCACCACGTTTACTCTAAATGATAATACGCATCTACAGAGACGTCGTACAGTGCGTACAGAAGAAGTCATTGCTGCTGTAGAGCGTAGCGTAGAGGAAGACCCGAATCAGTCTATCCGCCATCGTGCACAGGAATTGGATATGTGTCCATTCACTTTATGGAAGATTTTGCGGAAAGATCGTGGTTTGCGTGCTTACAAAATCCAACTCGTGCAAGAATTGAAGCCACACGATCACCTAGCAAGGCGTAGATTCGGTGAATGGGCCCAAAACAAGATTGCCGTTGATCCCGATTTTCATAAGCGAATTTTGTTTAGCGATGAAGCTCACTTTTGTTTGAATGGATACGTCAATAAACAAAACTGCCGTATTTGGAGTGATGATAATCCTCAAGTGTATGTTGAGACACCCTTACATCCAGAAAAACTGACTGTTTGGTGTGCTTTATGGGCTGGTGGAATCATTGGTCCGTACTTCTTTAAAAACGATGCTGGTCAGAACGTTACAGTCAATGGTGATCGCTATAGAGCCATGATTACTGACTTTTTCGTTCATCAATTGAACAACCATGATGTGCAGGAGCTGTGGTTTCAACAAGACGGCGCAACATGTCACACAGCTCGTGCCACAATTGATTTATTGAAGGAAACGTTTGGTAACCACATAGTTTCACGTTTCGGACCCGTGAATTGGCCTCCAAGATCGTGCGACTTAACGCCACTAGACTATTTTCTGCGGGGATATGTGAAGTCGCTAGTCTACGCCGATGAGCCCGAAACGATTGATCACTTGGAGGACAACATTCGCCGCGTTATTGCCGATATACGGCCACAAATGTTGGAAAAAGTCATCGAAAATTGGACCTCCAGATTAGACTACGTCCGAGCCAGCCGTGGCGGTCATATGCCAGAAGTCATATTTAAATTATAATGCCAGAAGGTTATCTTTCGAATAAAGTAAATTTCAGGTCAATTTAAAAAATTCATCTTTGTTTTATTCCATTTAAAAGTTCTATATCTCTATAATAAACACCCTTTATAATAATAAAAGGGTTGGTAATAGTGCGCACTTAATTTGATACAGCCTGTATAAAAACATATATAATAAATTATAAAAAAATGCGTAAAATAATATAAATTATATAAAAAAATACATATATCATCGAAGAACTCAAATATAAAAATTAAGTAAAGATATTGTAACAATTCCAAACATGTTCACGAAGCTCAGTTTTATCGTCGATCTTATGTACATTTATAAAAATATTTACAGTATTATTGGCAATTTAAAAACAATCTTAAACAAAAAAAAACATGTAGCTTTTACCAGTTTTAAAATTGATGAACTTTTCATAAATACCGATAAAGCACATTAACAGGCCGATCCATTAGCTCATCAATCCATTAGCTGATAGGCGGTGGCTGGAAAAGTGGCGATATTTTACAACTTTTACAATAAAAGCCGGAGTAAAGTAAAGTCGGCAAAAACCATCAATCAATAGAAAGATAATTTTACTGTCCAATTGAATTTTGTGCTCGTATTAATTCGGTAAGTCATCGCACGAAGTTAAGCAGATTTTTGAAGTTGCCAATAAAATAGGGTGATAGAAGAGCCTATTATGTTTTTATCAAGGCCGAAATAAAATTTTAATTAGTACATTGATTAAAGTTTACTTTACTAAAAACACCAGAAAATTATTTTAAATTTACAATTCATCTACATTATTAATAATAAATCTCGATTAAGAAAAATCAAATAATTAAGCTGAATGAATATTGAAAGATGTCACTAGAACAGTGTCTATTGCTAAACATTTAAATGATTTTCATATGAACTTAGCAACTAAAATTACTAAAAATATAGGTCCACGTCAAAAATTATAAAATTGTCGTTGGTAATAGTATTTATCTAAAGTCAAATTCTACTAGATTCAAACAAATTCTACTAGATTGAAACAAATATCTGTCAAAGTAATTAATTATACATTTTCCATTTTGTTCAATGTCCTTTTGCCAGCTTTCTTGTAGCTTGATAGAAATTTGGTCCCTCTCAGCAAAAAACTGAACCAGATGCGATTTAAAGTCATCATTATTTATGAAAGTTTTAGCATTCAAAGAGTTTCTGGGACTTATGGGAGATGTAACATCAGTTTCCAACCAAGCTCCAATAATTTGCTACGAGTTATTAAAAATGAGTGAGGCTTTACACTATCTTAATGGAACACAATTCCTTGGCAATTTGTCAATTTTGGCCGTTTTTCTCTGATTATTCCATTTAGTTGCATTAGCTGTTGACAAAATATCCTCCTGGAAGCAGCTCAAAATATAGAACATCTTCGTAGTCCCACCAAATTAACAACATGACTTTTTTGGATGTAATTTCTCTTTAGATGTTGTTTGTGCTATTCATCACGCTAAGACCATGATTATTTTGAAAATATTTTACTGTAGATGACCCATTTTTCATCACCAGTAATGATTCTTTTCAAAAAGGGTTAGTTTCATTACGCGTGAGAGGCATATGGGAAATATTGATTCGTTGTCTTAAATGGATCTCTTTCAATGCATGCAAAACCAAAATATCCAGCTTTTTATCAAGTCTAAGACCCTTTAAATGGTTTTTCATTGTTGTGGGCTGTACATTTAACCTTTCTGTAATTTATCTAACAGTTATATGACGATTCTCTTCAATTATGGCTTTGATTTTGTCCACAGAGATTTCAGTAGGTTGACCAGAACGTTGGTCCTCTGCAAAACGGAATTTTTTAAATGAATCTTGACATTTCGGTTTTGTTATGCAATCAACACCATCAAGTTCAGATATCTCTTTGTGAGCATCCGTTACGGAAATAAAAAAGCAAAATATGTTTGTTTCTGCACTCCGTGTTAAAACTAACAACTACAAACAAAATTAGGAACAAGTTGCTTCTGAAGTAACTTAAATGTGACTGACAATGCAGAAGGAAAAAATCATAAGAGTGACAGATATCCTTCAAAACAATTACAACACTCTCTATGAGTGACAACCGAATATACTTTCTTGCCGACCCAATAATATCAACCAATCCGTTTGAGTTTCAAACTAAGAAAAGCATTTGAGAAGCCATAAACGCACAACTATAAAATTCTTGTTCGTGGTTAAATTCTATAAAAAAAACCTCAGCGACAATTTTTTGGAACCTGACTAAGGCGTCTGATTGCATTAATCACGTAATATTGTTAAATAAATCGAATTCTGTGACGTTAGGGAGGAAATACTGATGTGTTTTAAGTCTTGTTTTAAGAACAGAAATGAGGTCGTACAAGTAAAAAAATCCAATAAGAGAAAAGTTCACTACTGGTGCACCTTAAGAGATCCCTTCTTTTCTTAATTTATATTCATGATCTGACTTCACTGAAAATCGCATGCAACTTTACATTGTATGTGGATGATACGTCTATCTGCTGGTCCGTAGAAAGATCTGTTAGCAATAAAGCAGTGATTTAATGCAAATATGCTGATATTTTATATCGATAAAACTAAGTTTATGACTTTTACTAAAAATCTAATACTTGTTAAAAAATAACAAATAAGAATTTCAGTAATTATCTAATGCTTTTTATTCCTTTTAAGCTTATTTATTTCTATAAAAATTTAATTATTTTAAATTTTAGAATATTATTTGTTGTTTTTCTTCATGCTATTGCGTTTAATTATAATTTAAGTGCTTTTGTTTAGTAAACTAGTGACTTGCACTTTATTTTTATATATTTATTAGATATTAATTTTAGTTTCCCAATTAGAATGACAATCTTGCTCGGAAAAGAACGATAATTTTGTTTATATAAACTAATTTGGTTTACTATATAGTTTTAACTCGCAACGTAGTTGTTTCTGATTAATACCCCCCCAAAGATAAAATCAATCTCTCTGCTATATCTTTTTAGTACAGCATCATTTAGTAAAAATACTTTTTTCCATTAAATTAATTTTTAGTGACATATAATCGCCTTATTTTACGCTTCATTTGAAGTTCGAAAATTGAACAGAACGACATTTATTCACTAAACTAGCAAATTTGCTCAACTCAAAGCCTTTCATCATTAACTGAAAACTGAGACACGGAGAAAACTTATTTAAATAAATTTTTTGAGTAATTTCAAATATTCCTTAGGTCATTTTACCCACTAGTCATGCAAGAAAGTAAAAAAGGGCACAATATATTTACGAACAGTTGCAGGGTTTAATGAAATAAATAACCGACTGACAATTAAGAGTAGGGTTGTTTTTAATTGAATAACTATTAAGGGACGGCCGGACCGAAAGGAATGTAAAGATTTATTATTGCGAGCTGACCAAGAACAAGTACAAGGCGGACACCGCACGCCAATTTGAGTGACATTTCATTTAACTCCTGCGTCGTGGTTGTCACTCAGAATGGCCCTGGTGCGAAAGAAGCCGAATTGTTGGAGTTGTTCAAGTGTGATGCTGCAAATTACCTTAATGTTAATATAATGTTTGACAGTATTTATCGAAACCATTTTTTATACATTTGTTAAAAGAAAAAGACAGGATTTTGAAGCAAATGTAATTATACGGTGGAGCAGGTAAAATCATGGGAAATTGATATTTTATTAATTTTCCTGAATTATCTATAATTTTTTTGTACTCAAATATAGAGCCAATAATTTTTTAAACGGCGTTAATAAAACCACCCAAGATGTCCAACAAAGGCTGGCATTTTCAAGTCGAAAATTTTAAAAGGTGCTATTCTATATATGTTGTGTGTAGTATTATTATTAATTTAAGGAAGTGGCATACATAACATATATTAATTTTATTTTAAAACGTAGTAATTTTTATTCTGGACAGGCAACACTATTGTACGACATACAATAAAACGCATAGAAGATAGATAATAATGCAAGTCATACAGGACAACATGCAAAAATAACGGTTTCAAGTGTGTTGTGCTTTTGACGCCGTTGCTATTACGGAGCATACAGCGACAGACCATTAATGTGATTTGAGAGTCGAGCTGATTATCTTCAAGCCCTACGATTTTGATGAATTGCTCTCAAATAGAAAGTTACTTAATGGCCGCCAATGGAAAAATTAATCATTTCTTATATCAGGGAAAATGTATCTATTGAAAGAAAAAACGTTTCATTTTGGAGAAGCACGGTGTACCTTTCTGTTCCAAGCTATTTAGCTTCAACATTGTAGTGGGCGGAATGTTTTACATTGATATTGTGATATTTATGAGTTCTTATCTTGACATTTTAATGTCTTAAAGATACATTAGGAAAATAAATGGCCAATTCCACAGTATAAAAATATAGGTTGATGTTTCCAACAATAAGTTTGGTCAATCATTCTGAGTATGAATATGTTGAACCCTTTAAATAAATTATTTCAAAATTGTTAATTTATTGTTACTTAATTAACTAGTCAGTAATTTTAAAGTAATATTCTGTAAATATGGGTTCAATACAAGCACGATCAACGTATTTTCAGTAATGGAACATTGTTATATCAACATTTATTTGTTTATATTGCCCTGCAGGACTAAAGTCCCTATTATTAGACAGGAGAAGGAATATTGTTACTTACACATAGAGCGTATAAATCAATAACAAATAATTATAAAAAATCGATTTGATTACAGAGTAATTACAGTGAAATATATCAAATTTGTCTTGCAGGTGATCATAAAGAGAACACATAATAGAGAAAATTATAGTACATTAGTTCTTGGTTTAGGGAAATAAAAAAATACTGGAGATCTAGTTATCCCTGTAACATGAAAATGAACTCAAGCAAATCAGTTGCTAAAAGCTTGTTATTGATCAGTTTATACAAAAGTAGCCCATGGATCCAGCAGGGGCGGATCCAGCCCCTCTCTTTGGGGGGGGGGGGGGGCGGTGATATCACAAAAGTACAGTATGGCAAGCGAAAGCAGTGTATAAGGCAGGATCGGGTCTATTTTCTTAATTTGAAGCTCTTGGAGAGGTGAGGGGCGATCACTAGAAAAACAAGTTGCCGATAGGGGGGGGGATGCGAGCAGCATTCACATTCCTAGTATAAGAGACAGAATCGGGTCTATTTTCCTGAACTCAAAGCTCTGGGGGGGGGGCTATCGCAAGAAAAATAAATTGTTAACGGAGAGGAGTGCCAGCAGCATACACATTTCTAATACAAAAGACAAAATCGATTCTATTTTCCTGAACTCCAAGCTCTTGGGAAGGGGAGCGGCGATCGCAAGCATACACATTCATATACTCTATTCAAGAAATAGAGAGAGTAATAAAACATGTTACCGAAACCTCCAACGTACCTGCTCCAGTGCCGCAGGAAACTGATGACTGCCGTAAATCTAATTATATTTAATTATATTTAACTATTATAAGCTTTTATAAATTTACAGCAACAATAAAATTATATATATATATATATATATATATATATATATATATATATATATATACAGGGTGTCCAAGATAAGGATCCTAAGCATGGGGATCTCGGAAACAGTTGGAGATACGAGGTCGGTTAAATTAGAGAAAAGTTGCGCAATTTAGTGCTAAATTAAATGCAGTTAAAAAAATTTAAAAATTTCAAACACTTCCGGAGATTTCCGGAAAAAAACGAAATTTGGCAAAATGGTTTTTAATTTTTGCAGGCTTTATTTAAAGAGATATCAGAAAATAAAAGGTAGATTCTCATTGCCACTTTTTATTTTTTATAATATGGTCTAAACAAAATTTAAATCCGACGTTTCGTTTCTGAGATACCATCATGAACTTTCATTTTTTATATGGAACAAAAAAAAGTATCACATGTATTTGATAGCATTTTTTATTACAAATTCAACGATGTATCACCCTTGCATATCGAATACGTAGTTCAAGTACTTTCCATAAGAGCTCCATGAGAGCGAGAGAGAAAGGTATATCAGTTTTATAAAAGCCAATGAACTACACACTTGATATGCAAGTGTGATACACCGTTGAATTTGTAATAAAAAATGCTATCAAATATATGGGATACTTTTTTTTGTTCCATATAAAAAATGAAAGTTCATGATGGTATCTCAGAAACGAAACGTCGGATTTAAATTTTGTTTAGACCAAATTATAAAAAATAAAAAGTGGCAAGAAGAATCTACCTTTTATTTTTTGATATCTCTTTAAATAAAGCCTACAAAAATTAAAAACGATTTTGCCAAAATTCGGTTTTTTCCGGAAATCTCCGGAAGTATTTTGAATTTTTAAAATTTTTAAATTGCGTTTAATTTAGCACTAAATTGCGCAACTTTTCTCTAATTTAACCGACCTCGTATCTCCAACTGTTTCCGAGATCCCCATGGTTAGGATCCTTATCTTGGACACCCTGTATATATATATATATATATATATATATATATATATATATATATATATATATATATATATATATATATGTATATATATATATATATATATATATATATATATATATATATATATATATGCTTAACTTCTTGTATTTTTGACAATGGGTATTTTGTAAGTATTTAAATTATAACTTAGAATTTTTTTGAGAGAAAAAGGCTACGTTTTAGTCTGAATGAGGCTAAAACGGTTTCTATGCCAAAATTAAAAATAAGAAAAATACAGTTGTGATTTGTGTTAAATATGTCAATCGGGTCTATTTTCCTGAACTCAAAGCTCTTGGGGGGGGGGGGGGGGCGATCGCCCCCCACCGCCCCCCTTGGACCTGCGCCTGGGATCCAGTTACTACGTTTCTAGAGTAGTGAAATTAAATCTTTCCAATAGGCTCTCGTGAGGTGTAGTAGCTTGTGGCTAAAATATATCCGATTTAAAACTTGAGAATCTTAAGAACCGATATTAAATTTTCTTTAATTTTTCAGAGTATATATGGTAATACGGATACTACATCATTAATACGATAGATAAATGTAAATCTGCAATGACTCCCAAGTCTTTAATGTAGTTAACCAGCCTTAGACTTGAGAATGACATAACATTACACTTGTCTATGTTTAGAACCAGTTTGTTTTTTATACACAAAGCATTTAGTTTTATGTCCTGGAAAACCTTTAAATCGTCTGCATGAAGTAGACATCTCTTATTCAACCCAGAAGTGAACTGTTAATAAGAATGTTAAAAAGTAAGAGATCTAAAACGGATCCTTAAGAACACCCGACATTACTAAAAAATTATTCGATCTATGACGAAGAAGATTAAGTCATTAAAACCAAAATACAACAATGTAAAAAGTAAAACACAGTGATAAAGCCTATCAAAAACTTTGGAAAAATCAGAATCAATACGCTCCGAATCACTATGCAATAGTACAGATTAGTCACTGTTGTGTTTTAATATTTCCAAACTGAAAAGCTTGGATATATTTTTTACAATGTAACCATTTCGAAAAATAAAAAATGACATAAACCCTCTTGCCACTTCTTTAAGGTCATTAATTTTAATAGAAAATTTCCATGTTCAAAATACCCCCTCAAAATTACCAAACACTTAAATGCAGGTGAAAAACTTCCTGCCTAATAATCTAAATCAAACCAAATCGATTTGTATCCGTTTAGATAACCTAAACCAAAAAGTTCGGGACGTCAACAAATTAAATATCAATTAGGGTATCGAAATCGAATGAATAAAAATGGTGGTCGACTCATTATCGATAAACAAGCTAATTTAGGAACATATAGGGTCTTCTCTGCGGTTTATTATAATTCAATTTAAAAAATGTAATTGTTTTGTTGCATGTTTTGAGCTGTGAGAGTCCAGATGTAAGGTTACAACTGATGTGAACGTTGTTCCGAAACATATTATTCATGCTGGTAGGAAAAGCTGATTTGATAAAAATTCATCTGTGACCAAACAGCCTGAAATTTCATTAAAAAAATTTCCAAATTTCCCATTTCTTCTTCTATCTACTTGGCATAAGTTCAGCGCTAATCTATGAGCTTGGTCACATACAGGGTGTCCAGCTGCTTGAAAAAATAATCCATTACTGCAATCTTAGTTTGAAATGGAATGTTATTTAAAAATAACCACTAGTAATGTTTGTCTGAAGGTTGTGGACAGTGTTGAAGATTGACTCAGATGTGGTTCTCGGACTTTCATTGTCTTTATTTGTGTTTATTTTTACGGCATTTCGACTAGGTTGTATCTCTAATCGTTATCAAGTATAAACTGAATGTTTTGTCTTAAGGCTACGAGATTATATAGGGACTGTGAGCATTGAACCGCAAAGTTTCGCTTCACTGTACACACCTCAATGATTTAGTGTTACGAAGTAGTGTTTTGCCAAAGATTAGGTATCTCAACACTGGGTTTATTGTAGATTCCATCATTATTTTTGATGTAAACTGCTTCTATAAATTTTCTTTTTTTCATGTTGAGTTCCATATTTATTGCCGCAGCTTCAGACCATTTTATATGATGTTATTTATCCCTGGCGTGTTCTGCAATACCTGATCTCGACGTTTCCCCTTTTTGTGTATGAGTTTTATGTTCCTTAATTCTAATTTCTGGTGGTCTCCAATATACATTTCACCACACTCACTTGAAACTTGGTAAACACATTCTTTCTTATCGGTACTTTTTGGTTTTGTTTTTGTTAAATGAGCTCTAAGTGTATTTACTGATTTAAAGGCTTTTTTTATATAATAACTTCTGTAAATTCATCTTATTTTCTCCGAAGTTCCTTTAATGTATGGAATTGTGAAGAAGGAATGTGTTTCTTGCTGTCCAGTAGTGGTTGTTCTGAAGTTATTTATAGCATCGTCAATTAATTTAATAATAAATGCGTTCAGTGTTGCATGCTTTCTTCCGATCTGTCCTTTGCACAGACAGATGCATGTCGGTACCCTGCCTGATGAGTCTAGTAGAGACGAAACATGTACCTCTGCCGTATCACTGTACAGGAGAGGGTAAGTCTTGACTTTCTTCTCGGTGTGGTGGTACAGGTAGGCCATCATCTCGATGGTGGTGGAATAGGATAAATTGTGTTATGTAGCAATTTATTTAAACCGTGCAACCTCTAACACGGAAAGGATATGATGGAAGGATGTTTGCATTTACTGTTCGCATCTTACTTCACTTACACACGGAGTTGCATATAGTTGTACGTTTGCTGAATGTGATTTCAGCACTACAACGGCATAATGTGGATATATCCACTGCTATTGCATCTCACACGGAGGAATCCGTGAAAGCCACATAAACAGATATATATATATATATATATATATATATATATATATATATATATATATATATATATATATATATATATATATATGTTTAACTCCATGGTTCCGTAAAGAAGTTAAAGATAAGTGTAACGAAAAAAGAAAAGCATATTTAACATATAGAACGTCAAAAACGCCGGAAGCATACAATAGGTACAAACTAATTCGTAACGAAACTAAACTAGTCAGGCAACTGAACATTGGGAGCGGTTCTCTAAAGGAATGGAAGGAGACTTCTATAGTGTACAAAAACAAATGTGGCGACTGATAAGACAACAGCGCAAAGAAGTATCTGAACTCTCCGAAACAAACAAAATATCAGAGGAGAAATGGATAGACTACCTAACAAAATTATTTGAGGGAGATGCTAACATTGGAAAAAACAACATACCAGCAATAAGGAATAAAGTGGAAGTCACCATTCAAGAAGTAGAGAAAGCTATAAAATCCTTAAAAAATAGAAAGTCTCCCGGACAAGACGGAATTCATAACGAATTGTTGAAATACAGAGGACAGCGACTAACACAGGAACTCACAAGCTTCATTCGAAAAATCCTGACACAATGCAAAGTACCAGATAGGTGGAGAACCAGCACAATGATGCTTATGTTTAAAAAAGGTGACAAACAAGAACCAGGGAACTACTGGGGTATTAATCTACTGGACACAACTCTGAAACTCGTTACGAAAGTAATCAAAAATAAAATTAATTCGGTTACAACACTGGAAGACGAACAGCAGGGATTTAGATCAGGAAGGTCTTGCGTGGATGCAGTATTTATTCTACGACAGATAGTCGAAAAATCTATAGAATACAATAAACCAACATTTTTATGCTTTATAGATCTAACAAAAGCATTCGATCGCATAAAGCTAGATGACGTAATCCACCTGTTATATAAGAGAAATATTCCTATCAATATAATTCAGACCATCGAAAACATATACGCAAACAATAAAGTTCAGATTCGCACTAACAGTAAATTATCAACACCCATACCAGTCAACAGCGGTATTAGACAGGGAGACTCGCTTAGTGCTTTGTTGTTTAACATGATAATGGACGAAATAAGGTAGAGGATATAAAATGGGTGATACAGAAATAAAAATTCTCTGTTACGCTGATGACGCTGTAATATGTGCCGAAAATGAAGACGACCTCCAGAGATTGTTAAATACCTTTAATCTCACGGGAAGAAAATATAATATGATTATCTCAGCCGAAAAAACTAAATGTATGACAACCTCAAAAGAACCCCTCCGATGCAAACTAGAACTAGTCGGTCGAATAATACAACAAGAAATGAGTTTCAAATATCTAGGAATCGACATAACTAGTTATGGCAACATCGAAGATGAAGTAAGAGGGCAGGTGGCCAAAGCAAATAAAGTGGCGGGTTGTCTCAACGACGTGATCTGGCGAAACAAACACTTACAACAAGAAACAAAGGTTCGGATCTACAAAACCACAATTAGACCTATTATGACATACACCTCAGAAACACGGTCAGAGACGACAAAAACGAAACAACTATTGGAGATTACAGAAACGAGAATCCTTCGACGAATAACAGGAAAAACGCTACTAGACAGAGAAAGAAGCGATAACATTAGGCAATCATGCAACACAGACTGCATTAATGAGTGGGTCCTACAGCGTAAGAAACAATGGAACAAATACATAAGCCGAATGACAGAGGATAGACTGCTAAGGATCGCACGAGATAAATCGCCTAGTGATACACGCAGTAGAGGTCGACCACGGAAAAGGTGGAGCGATAATTTAAGTCTAGAATGAGGAAAAATCGAAGAAGGAACAGGTCAGGGATCTATTATAGAAGGTAGAAGAAGAAGATATATATATATATATATATATATATATATATATATATATATATATATATATATGTATTGGCAACTACTGGAGAGATTTGCAACAGAATGGTGGGTCTAAATGAAAGTTAAAATCGGATTTAGCGCGTCAAAAACTAGAAAAATATGGTCTCATTTCTGGGTCTGAAATATTATCGGTCTGTGTTATTATTAGATTTTGTTTGGTAATAGTAATTTAATTAGTTGATGACAAAAAGCTTAGTTTATTTCGTATAGTTGTAATTGCTGCTATTCGTAGAGTACGTATGACTAAGATTTTCTAGAAAACTGTTGATTTTTTTGAAATGAATATGGAATATCTTTTTTTTTTAGTTAATTTTCCAAAGTTTTTCTTAAAAAGAACAAAATAATAGATATAATATTTACCTTAACATTTACTAAAATCCCATTGGCATTATTTATAAGAACATTAAATCAAACATAAAAGCTAATAACTTAATTCTAAAAGTGGCTTTAATTACGAGAATGGCTTGGTAAACGTTTTTCTCTGCCATTTTTCATCGGGATGGCAATTTATATTGAAAATACTTAAGGTTTTCCAATTTCTTTATCCCATTAGAAAAATAACAGGAAAACTAGCGACACGAACTGTCTAATTCTCGAGAGTTATTGCTCACCAAGGTGCAATTTAGAAATTTATTACCCTATTTGCATGTGGAGAACTAACTAAGGCATTATTGGCAATACAAGTAAGCGTGCACCGATTTGTTGGTAACAACATTTTCTATTAGTAGCGAGAAATTATATGGGTTGCAATAACTTGTTGAAAAAGCGGAATTGCTTATGAAAAAGCTTTGTTAGGGAGCGGAAATTGAGTTTTAGAAAATTGGAAAAGCTCATCAAGAAATTTGATTGTCTATTGAATGAAGACGTACTTCAAGCTGAACTAAAATATATACTGCTTTGCAATAATACTAAAGCTATAATTTTTATGATATTTAGCAAAGCAGTCAGAATTTAAAATTAGATACGGAAATAAACAAAATTGTATATATATATATATATATATATATATATATATATATATATATATATATATGATATCTATCATCCAGCATTCAGCTTGGAGATCCCAATGCCTGAGCAAATGCATGAGTTTCAGTACTGTTGTATTTATAATGATTTTAAAAACTGCAATTATTTAGAAATTAATAATTATTTGTCTTGTTTTGATTGGCAGTTTTTTGTTAATGAACATGATGTGAATGTCACTTTGAATACCTTTTATGATATTCTTATTGAATGTTTTAACATTTATGTACCTAAAGCAATTACTAAAAATAAGAAGTTTCCTCATTGGTTTAGCCCTGAATTAAAGGCACTGATCTTAGAAAAGAAGAAGGCACACAGAAATTTTAAAATGTCTAATTCTGCTGAAAACTATATGGTATTCTCTGATTTGAGAAGATCATGTAAGCAGTTATATGAAAGTACCTACCATGCTTATATTTCGAATATGGAGGGGACTATGTGCTCCGATAATAGTGCATTTTGGGATTATGTGAATGCAAAAAATGGAAGAGGTTGTTTCCCCAGCTCAATGTCCTATGGTGATTCTTGGGCTAATAATCAATCAGACACGGTGGAGCTCTTCAGGTTATTTTTTTCATCTGTGTATTCTAGTAACTCCGGCGGCCTCCCATCTCATAACTGTGCAGGGTCAACTGATCTTGGTTCTCTGCATGTGACACCTTTGGATGTATGTAATGCAATCTCACATCTAGAAAGTAGGTTGGGAGTGGGGCCGGATGGTATTTCACCTCATTTTATCAAAGGTTGCCAGTGTATTCTTTCCACAATATTATCTGAAATATTTAATGTGTCTCTGTCCACTGGTGTGTTTCCTGATGTTTGTAAGGTTACTTATATTACCCCTATCTACAACTGTGGTGATAGGACGAATGTTGAGAATTATAGAGGTATCTCAAAATTCTCTATATTTAGCTATATTTAGCTAATTGTTTGAACAGATAGATAGTCCATCAAAAAATATATCCCCTATTTATAAATATTTTTTCTACTGCCCAACATGGCTTTGTCCGTGGTCGCTCTGCAGTCACTAATCTTTTGGCTTATGAGCAGGTCTTGTTGGAGGCGTTGGAGAGGAGTTGTCAGGTGGATGCTATTTACACTGACTTCTCCAAGGCCTTTGACAAGGTGGATCATCAGCTTCTCTTGATGAAGCTAAGTAGTATGGGTATCCACGGAGTTTTTCTTAAGTGGTTTGAAAGTTTTCTTTCCAATCGAATACAAAGGGTGAAGATTGATGGTGTTGAACCTGCTGATATACCTGTCACTTCTGGAGTCCCACAGGGTACACATTTGGCACCCCTTCTTTTTAATTGTTTCGTGAATGACATAGAGGATTCTATAATCTCAAGCAGATGTCTTTTATATGCTGATGACTTAAGGATATTTAAGATTGTTGGAGAGATAGAGGACTGTGTTGCCTTGCAGGGTGATCTGGATAGTTTTACTAAGTGGTGTGACCGCAATTTCATGCAACTTAATTTAACAAAATGTTCTGTCATTACTTTCTCAAAGAAAAAAGATAGTATAGTTTATAATTATACATTGTACAATACAATGCTGACTCGCTCAGATCATATAAAGGATCTTGGGGTGATATTTGATGAGGGTCTTTCTTTTGACCTGCACGTTAATAGTATTTCGAGCCGTGGTTTGAGGCTTGTTGGCTTTATTAAACGCACATTAGCTGATTTCAGCAGTGTGCAGTGTTTTAAATCTGTATACTGCTCAATGGTTCGATCTGTCTTGGAGTATGCATCTCCAGTCTGGGCACCAAACTATGAAATATACAGAAATAAAATCGAGAAGGTACAGGTCCGTTTCTTGAAATTTGTTGCTTTTAAGCAAGATGTGCCATTCAGTGTAATACGGGATTATATGAGCTTGTTATCACTATATAATAGACGCATCTATCTTGACCTAATATTATTTTATAAGATCATAAACTCTATGGTTGATGCTCCTGAATTGTTGGGGGCTGTTGGATTCGCTGTACCTCAGAGGGTGCTTCGGGTCCATAGTCTTTTTAATTAACCATACCATAGGACAAACTATGCGTTTAACACCCCAAGGTCCAGAATGAGTAGGGAAATGAATTCACTGCCTAGGATTGTTGACCCATTTATACTCTCTCTGAACTCATTTAAGGGTTGTATTAAAGAATTTTTAAATAATTGAATTTTATACATAATAGACTGTAGTGACAGTATTATTGTTTTAGTTAATTGTTATTCTTTTATTACTGATGTGACTTGTGATATTTTGTGATTGTTTCGTTTTAGATTTTTTATTCTTATTTGACGTATTATATAAAATGGAATTTGTATGATTTATTGCCGTTAATAAACCATTATTATATATATATATATATATATATATATATATATATATATATATATATATATATATATATATATATATATATACGAGGTTTGTCCCAAAAGTATCGAGCCTACCTTCATATCTCCGCATTGATGTCATTCCTTATCATCCGGTGAGTGACATCCTTCAAAGTGGTCCCCATTTAATTGAATAACACGTTCCCAGCGGTGTTTCCACTTCCTGAAGCAGTCCTGGAAGTCAGTTTTCGGAATTGCCTTCAGTGCATTCGTCGCTTTAGTTTCAACCGTCTCTTTGTCATCGAACCGGTGTCCTTTGAGTGGCATTTTTAATCTGGGAAAGAGCCAAAAGTCACATATATATATATATATATATATATATATATATATATATATATATATATATATATATATATATATACATATATAATATTACAAACTAGGGTTATTGAGGGATGCAGTAAGTTTAAATTTGTAGGCCTTGGTAAGGCCAATAACCCTAACTTGGTATATATATATATATATATATATATATATATATATATATATATATATATATATCGCTCGGGATCCGGCAAATTACAACAGCGCTGTTCAGGCCATTGCATCTGGTACAATCCATCATCTCACTATTGTGCCCTATCTGTTTTTAAAATGAAAAAAACAGCAGACAAGACACTAATAGCGACATCTCGATGGATCACTCAATAACACAAGAGCGACATAAAGCAACAGTGTTGTAGAAAACCGTCATGTGATAACGCGACGGTAAATAAAAAAGGAATATATCAAAACTAGATGCACGAAACATGTTACCCAAAGGATAGTAGTTCGGCATCGGCAACCAAACTAACCACGAGTTTTCGCAGTTCAAGTATGGATCCAAAGATCTCCCTATGAGAGCGCTGCGTGTTTTTTAGGTCAACAAATATAGGCAAAAAAGAGCTAAGTTTTCATCAATAAAATTTTAAAATAAAATAGAAAATTCTCAGCTATTCGGACACAAGATTGTTGGTGCGACACCTGCCTGCAAACCGGTAAAACAATAACAGGAGTATATTATTGTAACCTTCTAGACTAGCTTTACGTAAAAATTCGGAAAAAAGGGCTGGTTCACAGATGAAAAAAATCATCTTACGTCAGGACAGTGCACTTGCTCACAAAAGCGTTTTGACGATGACTAAAATCATTGAATTATAGTTCGGATTGCTTGAACCTCTACTACCCTATTTATCAGGTTTAGCTCCGTGTGAATTCCATCTGTTCCCATACCTTAAAAAATTTCTGCGCAGAAAGCGTTTTTCATTGAATGAAAAAGTCATTACAGCCGTAGAGGGGTATTTTAAAGGTCTTCTGGAATATCTCTTCAAGGATAGGATATGTGAATTGGAGAATAGCTGGAAAAAGTGTACTATACTCAAGAGAGATTATACGAAACAATAAACGTATTTTCAATCATTAAATAATGCTATTTCATGTGTAGTCTAAAAAATTTTCAATTGAACTAGCATTGTAGGTAAGAAAATATTAAACATACTCAAAACTTGACCACGTTACCACTGGATGGAACAATACACCTCTTGGGATGTTTGTTGCCTTCGTTGTGCTTACTTTTAAGTAAATAATAAGTTCTATGCTTAGAACGACGGTCTCTCAATATGTTCAAAACTCATGATATGGAAACGCCAGTGGTAGAACTGAAAGTACAGTTGGAATATGTCAATGATACCTTTATCTTATGACAGAGTATTGAACAAAAGCTAAATGAATAATACAACTAACCAAATAAGAATTTCTGATAGTAGGAAGTTCGATAGGATTTTATAAAATACTAGAAAATGAAAGAGCAAATAGAGTAAGCAAAATCTCTAAATAAAGGGTTGTAAATTGTTTTTCGTTAAATTGAAAAAGTTCGAGACGTTAATCAGATCATTCGGCGTGTTGATTGGCGGTGCGGATTCGTAAAATTCATCAGATGCAAATTGACAATATACAAACAATTAGAAATCCCTTGTGCATTAACGTACAATGCCGATTTCATTATTAGTATCAGGAATGCTATTACAGGACGCGTCATGGACAAATATGTTTCGCCAACCCCGCAAATTCAATTTGCACCCCGGCCTCGCATTCGCATTACCGAAAGGATTAAAAAACTCGTTTCAAAGTCCTTTATTACACCTCCAATACAATGCCCATTCATACGGGTGCTTATTGGCGGAAGAATGTTCATAAAAGTCATATGAGTTTATTTGAATACAAATGGACCGCTCATAATTTCATTTCATTTCATTACGGGTATTTTTAATTTTACTTCCCCGTTTGAAAATATGTTGTATTTTTAAATTCATAATAAAATGCAAAATGATAATGGAACTCATAGCTGGGCGTAAAAATTTTCCCGCAAAATATACAGGGTATCCGAGAAAATGTGGGATATCTCCTGATATGAAAAAAATACGTAAAAGGAATAATACAAGTTCATATAAACTTTTTTCGTATAGGCCTCCTCTCCCAGCCAAAAAATTTCTAAGAGACAATCCAGATTTAATTGTTTTACAACCCGATAAGTCAAACAAAACAGTTATTATGAAAAACTCAGATTACGATGCAAAAATCATGCAATTACTCAATGACACCAACACATATAAAGAAGTTAAAGCTGACCCTACCAACTCATACCAAAAAAAATAATGATCTAATAAAAAAATGGGAAAACAAACAGTTTATTTCACCAAATGTAGCAAAAGACTTAATTACAAATAACGCTTCACCACCACGCATATATGGGCTACCAAAATTACATAAACCCGGAACTCCACTTCGACCAATTGTATCTTGTATACAATCGCCTTTTAATGCACTCTCAAAATATTTCAAAAATATTTTAGCAAATGTCACTGGCCAAAATCATTTTTACATTAAAGATTCATGGAGCTTTAAAGAAAAAATACAAAACGTTAAAAGCCCAGAAAACCACGTGTTGATCTCATTAGATGTTGTATCTCTCTACACAAATATACCCATAAATGTGTCCTTAAACATAATCAGAAAAAAATGGTCAGAAATAAAGAAATACACTGATATACCATTAGATGATTTTCTTGAAGCTGTAGAAATCTGCCTAACTTCTACATACTTCAAATACAAAGATTTATTCTTTAAGTAAATTAAGGGTTGCGCGATGGGTGCATACATATCAAGTGTTATTGCTCAATTAGTGTTAAAAGACCTAGAAATTGGAGTTTTTAACAGCTTAAAATTCAAACTACCATTCTTTTACAGATATGTAGATGACTGCGTAACGGCTATACCAAAAAATTAAGATTCATATATCTTAAACAAATTTAACAGCTATCATGAAAAATTACAATTTACCATAGAATTTGAAAATAATAACCACATAAATTTTCTAGATGTGACGTTGCATCACAAAAATAATACAATACTAACTGAGTGGTACACAAAATCTACATGGTCTGGTCGCTACCTCAACTACAATTCCCAACACCACATGGACCAAAAAAAATCAGTAATAATTGGAATAGCCGATAGAGCCATCATCCTTAGTAGTCCCGAATTTAGAAACAACTGCATCAAAAAAGCAAAAGAGGTCCTTATGATAAACTCTTACCCAAATAAACTAATTAATAAAATTTTTAAAGAAAAGCTAGAAAAATACAAACATGGAAATACTAAAACAGAAAATTTAGAACACAATAAAACCAAAAAACAATATCTTTCCTTGCCATACATACCAAAACTTTCAAACTATTTTTAAAAAACAGAATATAACCACTAGTCATAAGGGCCATAATTTACTTAAAAGCAATTTCAGCAAATTAAAAAGTGACATTCCAAAAAACAAAAAATCAAATGTTGTCTACCAAATACCCTGCAAGGATTGTCCATCGAATTATATCGGCCAAACTAGTCAGTATCTGCAAAATCGTCTAAATGGACATAAATATGACAAAAAAAATATTACAGCCCTAAAAAAACACGAAATGAAACACAAGCACACCTTTGATTATGAAAATACAAAAATCTTGAAAACTGAAACTAACAAAGGAAAACGAGAATTTTTGCGAAATGATTGCAATAAAAAAAAATCCGAATGCCGTAAACGATAAAACAGACATCAATAATCTAAATCAAATTTATTTCAACATATTAAAATAAACCAAGGGAATTTCTAAAATAAATAAAACAATAAATAAGAATAATTCTCCGCTTTCAATTCTTCTAAATTGAATCACGATATTTTTTCAGAAAGATATCACTTCAATTAAAAGACCCAAACTTATTACGAAACTTAAAGTACCTAAAACATACACCATTTGGGTTCCACATTCAGTCAAGTCAAGGCAGTTATAGAGTTAAAAATGTAGTGTCCATTCTTCTAACTGGACTTTTAAAAATACTTTTGAAAAGTGAATATACAAAAGAGTGAGGGATTACAATTGGTTTGTGATGTAATTAATTTTTGTTTAAAACAAAAATCTCTGTTCTTAATGGTAAGTTTTTAACCTCCTATTCCATATATAATAATTTTAAAAATGTACATTTTTGTAGCATCCGCCGAAACCCTCAGTTGAAAAAGATTCGAAAGAATCGAAACGTCCTGAAAAATAGAAATATATATTTACAATAAGTATGACTACTTTATATATGTAGTTTCAATATAAAAATGAACCATATTCCCAAGAAAATAACCAACAATATATATATATATATATATATATATATATATATATATATATATATATATATATATATATATATTGTTCACTGTTGACACAAAATTAAATTTGAAAACTATTGTACTGGAATAATTACTGCCAATCAAATAACAAGTTCATTTAGTGTTAAATAGTATGTTAATTTATTCCCTAAAAAGCTATTCGATCCTTGTATTGTTTTACAAAGGTTTGTTGTTACATTTCAAACACTCCAAAAACTTTGTTATGTTTTCCTGTTTGAAAGACTGCTTAATATTCCGCCAGCATAGAAGAGAAGTGTTTATTTTACAGATTATCGGGACTCTGACAAGGTGACACATTAAAGGGAATATCTTTTTTGAAAAGGCATAAATATTGACACTGCGATCAAACTGTTTGCGAAATAACATGCCATAAATTTACTAATTAGGGCAACATCTCAATATCTCCACTCTAAAGCATAATGCTGTTTGGACAAAGGGTCTGAGATGGCTTTCATCCCTCATTTGCATAATACTCAGAGAAAGGCACTTAGTAACTGCTATTATAAATACAAACACGTATTCTCGGTGCAATATTGATTCAACACAACTAATCGTCATTTCGATACCCATTTAATAATCTCCCGAGTATATTCGTTGACACAAACTTCACTATTGTTATGTAATTGGGACAAGTATTATTTTTTACGACCCATGTATATTAGTCTTAAGTTGCTGTTAATCCCTTTTGATTTAGGGGACTTAGTTGCAAGTGCATTTTAGGAACTAACATTTTTTTCGTACCAACATCGTTGTTTCTAGTGGGATTTCGTACTTCCTAATATACGCTATGCTGACGGGTTAGGGGAAGTCAGCAGGGTGAAAAAATGAGTATTTTAAATAATTTTTCTTGACAGTAATTTAATTTATTTTATAAATCAATTAATACGAAATTGTTATATTATGTTTTAACTTTATTTGATATAAAATTAAAAAGGAAATATTCATTGTAGACCAAGTTATCGCCATATTTGTTGAACCCTGTCCCACAAGTCCTGCTTTGCGGTTACCGTACTTTAAAATTAATTGACGATGTTATAAATAACTTTAGAACAACGACCACTGGACAGCAAAAAACACATTTTTTCTTTACAATTCCGTACATTAAAGGAACTTCGGAGAAAATAAGATGAATTGCCAGAAGTTATAATATAAAAACAGCCTTTAAATCAGGAAATACACTTAGAGGTCATTTAACAAAAACGAAATCAAAAACTATCGATAAGAAAGAATGTGTAAAATGTATATTGGAGAAACCAAACGACCACTAGAAGTGATAATTAAGGAACATAAAACTCATACACAAAAAGGGGAAACATCGAGATCAGCTATTGCAGAACACGCCTGGTATAAACAACACCATATAAAATGAACTGAAGCTGCGGCAATATATATGGAACCCAACAAGAAAGAAAGAAAAATTTATAGAAGCAGTTAAAAGCGTTAAAAATAATAATGAAATATTCAGTAAACCCAGTGTTGAGATACCTAATCTTTGGTAACCACTACTTTGTAACGTCAAATCATTGAGGTGTGTACAGTGAAACGAAACTCTGCACTTCAATGGACACAGTCTCTATATAAGCTCATAGTCTTAAGACAAAACATTCAGTTTATACTTGAGAACGATTAGAGATACAACCTAATCGAAACATAGTAAAAATAAACAAAAATAAAGACAATGAGTGTCCGAGAACCACATTTTAGTCAATCTTCAGCATTGTCCACAACCTTCAGAGAGAATCCTAGTGGAAATGAGGGGTGCAGAAAGAATGGAGGACGTAGGAAACAAGGCCCTACAAGAGGTCACATGTTGGATGAACACCAAACAACTTAAATTGGCCCCACAAAAAACTGAAGCAGTCATTCTGGTCGCTGAGAGGAAAACAAAGACGATAAGGGTATCGGTGGAAAATATAATGGTGCAGAGCCAGGAACATATCAAGTACCTCGGGATATAACTGGATAGAAATATGACCATGGGAACGCATATACGTAAAACAGAGGAGAAAGCAAATAAGGCAATGAATGGCATCAGTAGACTTATTCCTAGGGTGGGTGGACTACGAGAGGCAAGCAGGAGAATCCTTTGTTCTGTTGTGGAATCCATTATGTTATACGGAGCGTCTATATGGAAGAGGGCAATGGATAAAAAGATGCATAGAAACGTGCTACTAAAAGTATAAAGAAGAATGGCCATTAGAATAACAGGGGCATATAGAACGGCATCAACGAAGGCAATACTTGTAATCACAAAGATCCGACCAATTCACCTCCAAGCAAAAAAGAGAGCCCAAACAGAAAAGGTAGGAACGACAGTGAGAAATGCGGCACATGAAACAATGATGACATCATGGCAGGAAGAATGGAACACTAAAGAAGGAACGGCTGAGTGGACGAAGAGACTTATACCGACAATTAAAATATGGACAGAAAGGAAACATGGTGAAGTTGATTTCTTTTTAACTTAACTACTCACCGGACACGGATACTTCCAAGCATATCTTAAACGCTTTAAAATTATTGAAAATCACGAGTGTCTTTATTGCGATGGAGTGGATACCGCAGAGCACACATTCTTTGAATGCATAGGATGGGATGAACTAAGACGAAGCTTGAAGCGGAAAATGGATAAATGAAATCCCAATAATGTTCTACATAAGATGCTAGAGTCCGAAGACAACTGAAAAGAGGTATGCAGGGTGGCTAAACTGATTCTAACAAAAAAAAGGAGCGACGCGAATGCCAAGGATAGATGAAAGAGGAAAACGTATATATATCGACTATCAACAAACAAACCAAGACTTCCTGAAGTAATACCGCAAGGTCTCCCAAGAAGTCTTAAGGTCCCCAGGGTGTGGTTTTAGTGAGTAGGGTGTCCTCTATAACGGAGACGCGAGTCCCACACAGAGTGCGTAGAAAGCATTTCCACATCAACAAAAAAAACAACCTTCAGAGAAACATTACTACTGGTTATTTTTAAGAGTATACTATGGAGCATGCGTGGATCCAGGGAGGCTCCATTACTGCAATACCCACTCCAAAAAAAAAATTGTCATAGGTTAACATTCACGCATCTCAAAAATGAGCTAATAAATTTAAGGCAAATTAATATTAGTTTGAAAGAAAGGAAACGGAGATTTAGGGAAGCTGGTGTAAACTCAAAACGACCCGCCAAAATTTCTTGGCTTTTTCAATATCACAAAACCAGTCACTTAGCATTTTTCAATACACTATTCTCTTTCTCCATGACATAAAAATGAAATATGTTTTAGTGAAATTAAAATATAGTTAAATAAAACAATTAAAAAAAACGGTTAGTTTGGAAATAAAGAAATGGAATGTAAAACGTTGATAATAAAAAATAAATAGCTATAGGTAATGGGCAATAAAATTTGACATTGTAAAAATAAAAGCTTCTCGAAACGACACAATGTATGTGTATATTAATATGTTTTGACAAAGGCAGGGGCATGCACCGAAATTTTATGGTGATTGAAGAGCGAACTATGTCAAGCCACTTAGCATGCAAACCTCGCTTTATGGCTGAGCTTTACTATCAAGCCGTAAAATATTTCAAACGTATTTAAATGGAACTTTTTAATTTCCCCATAAAAATCAACTAGTGTAATGCCAGTTTTGATTTAAGTGATGCCGAATAATACGCCCGCATACTCTCGACGAGTGCGAAATCGTTCCGATCTCCGATGATCCACTTTATTCTGATGTCATCTCTTTTCTTCGGGGACTTTTTACAGTCGGGTATACGACCCTTTCAAGTGTTGCTCTCTTTAGTAGTAACTATCTCCATAAACTCTCCGATAGATCGTATAACTTGATGATTTCATATACTCTGCACGTGCAATATCAATATTCCATCCACTTAAAAGATTTTACTCTTATTTTATGTTTTATGTATATTGTTTTGACTCTTGGGATTTGTTTTTCATATATACAATAAGTTTTAAAATAATGAAACTGAGTTTTTCTAAAAACTGATTCTGAATTTGGTCATTTCAAAAATGTGTTGTTATTTAGAATGTTCAAATATTCTTTGGTTGAAGTGGCAGATTGCAGATATCAGTGGATAAATACAGAAAAATGACAAGTGAAATTGAAAAATATATTTGACGACTACTGAAAAAAAAACTTCGGATTAGTTTTTGTAGGTTCCATTTCAAAAATCATTCTGTCCTTTATTTAAGAAACGATTTTAATGCAGAACGGGTAAAAAGTAAAGAGAACGTGAGAACTTGTATGAGATTATAATCGTCAACAGGGTACGTTTATTTCCCTCTGGTTTAGATTAATTAAATTTTCTTTTTTCCATATTTTTGATAAATTTGATGAAAATATTGTTTACAATTTAAAGAAAAATGTGTTGTTATTGAGAATGTTCAAATTTTCTTTAGTAGAAGTGGCAGATTGTAAAGAAATTGGTAGATAAATGCAGAAAATTGACACCACCGAAAAAAATAAACTACGGATTCGTTTTTGTTGGTTCCGTTTCAAAAATCATTCTGTCCTTTATTTAAGAAACAATTTTGATGCAGAAGGAGTAAAAAGTGAAGAGAACATTAGAGTATGTGTAAGACTATGATCCTAAAACACCTGACAACAGTGTACGTTTCCCTCTGGTCTAGGTTAGTTTAATTTTATCTAACTAACGGTGTTTTAAAAAGGATTTATAAGATCGTGACAGGTACGAGTCTGGAATCTATGCGTATGAACCCGAAAGTAAACAGCTGTCGCCAAAATGGATCTTCCATGGAGAGCTAAAACCAACAAAAATTATTCACGTACGAAGCACTTCGAAACAAATGGTCGCCATGTCACAACCGTACTTTTAAAGAATCGTAGAATAGTCTATTCTGAATGGTACACAATCATTTATTTGCTGAAAGTCTTTGGTGAACTGAGAAAAACAAACCGGAAACAACGGATTTTTCTCCACCACGACAGTGACTTTTTCAGGACTCAAAATGTAGAATTGATTGATCTTCCGAAATACAGCCCTGATTTGGCACCCAATGTTACTGTACCTGTATGAACCAGTACGCAGAACAAACTGCGTACTGATTCATACGCATGCAGAAGTGCGGAATATTTAGAAAAACTTCTATACTCGTATGAGGAGAAGAAATTCTTCTAGAAAATGAACCAAAATTTGTTTACAGTTTACAACAAAAATATATACGAAAATGTTTGTAGTTTCCTCGATTTTAATTCACAAAGAGAACTTAAGGTTAATAAGATAATTGACATTGATAAACAAAGTTAGAAACTCAAATCGAGATTTCCCTGTGCCATAAATATGCTAATAGAGTAAATAAGCACTGTAAGAAGAGAAAGGGTTAAGCAATATTATTAAATAACCATTTCGTACATATGATTTGATTTACTTGAAATTTATTCATAGGACAACTGTCGCAATTCTACGTAGTAAAGAAGATGTAATGTGTAATAGAGGAAAATCGGAACGAAAACAACCCCTGTTAAAACCATAAATTAAAGTTTGAGACGCGAACGGGCTGGTAGAGAAATATTTAAAAAATCGCTTCCGCTTAGTCAGGACGTTGTAGTTCCATTGTTACAAGCACAAGATTGTAAGGGTAATATTATTTCCGGTGAAAATTTGCCCCCGTATTTTCTTTCTACAATAACAGTCCATTTTCTGAAAATAATTTGACACTTTTGTGCGATAAGCTAAATTGGATTTTTTAGTATTAAAACGAATGAAAATATATAAATTTGTTGGCAAAAACAGTTTCCTTTACACGAAGTAAAGTAATTTTACTTGTGTTTTATGTATAAAAGGATATATATTAAATATATATATATATATATATATATATATATATATATATATATATATATATATATATATATATATATATATATATATGGAATTTTTTTTTAATTATTTCTGACACTTTTTTTGGGATTCTGACAAAAAGTGTAGACTTTGTAAATCTAGAGAAGCGACAGTTGCAGTGGCAGTGGCAATTGCAGTGGCAGTTACAGTGGCAGTGGCAGATGCAACGGCAGTTGCAGTGGCAGATGCAGTGGCAATAGCAGTTGCATTGGCAGTTACAGTGGCAGTGGCAGATGCAGTGGCCCTTGCAGTGTCAGTGGCAGTTGCAGTTGCAGTTGGAGTTCCAATTACAATTGCAGTTGCAGTGGCAGTGGCAGTGGCAGTAGCACTGACAGCGTCAGTTGCAGTTGCAGTTGCAGTTACAGTTGCAGTGGCAGTGGCAGTGGAAGTTGCATTTGCAGTTGCAGTTGCAGTTTCAGTTTCATATGCAATTACAGTTCCAGTTGCATTTGCATGTGGAGTGGCAGTGGCGGTCTCAATGGCAGTCCCAGTGGCAGTCCCAGTGGCAGTCTCAGTGGCATTCTCAGTAGCACTCTCAGTGGCAGTCTCAGTGGCAGTCTCAGTGGCAGTCTCAGTAGCACTCTCAGTGGCACTCTCAGTGGCACTCTCAGTGGCACTCTCAGTGGCACTCTCAGTGGCACTCTCAGTGGCAGTCCCAGTGGCAGTCTCAGTGGCAGTCTCAGTGGCACTCTCAGTGGCATTCTCAGTGGCACTCTCAGTGGCAGTCTCACTGGTAGTCTCAGTGGCAATCTCAGTGGCAGTAACAGTGGCAGTCTCAGTGGCAGTCTCAGTGGCAGTCTCAGTGGCAGTCTCAGTGGCAGTCTCAGTGGCAGTCTCAGTGGCAGTCTCCGTGGCACTCTCAGTGGCAGTCTCACTGGTAGTCTCAGTGGCAATCTCAGTGGCAATCTCAGTGGCAGTCTCAGTGGCAGTGGCAGTCTCTGTGGCAGTGGCAGTCTCAGTGGCAGTCTCAGTGGCAGTCTCAGTGGCAATCTCAGTGGCAGTCTCAGTGGCAGTCTCAGTGGCAGTGGCAGTCTCAGTGGCAATGGCAGTCTCAGTGGCAGTCTCAGTGGCACTCTCAGTGGCAGTCTCAGTGGCAATCTCACTGGTAGTCTCAGTGGCAATCTCAGTGGCAGTAACAGTGGCAGTCTCAGTGGCAGTCTCAGTGGCAGTATTAGTGGCAGTCTCAGTGGCAGTCTCAGTGGCAGTCTCAGTGGCAGTCTCAGTGACACTCTCAGTGGCACTCTCAGTGGCACTCTCAGTGGCACTCTCAGTGGCACCCTCAGTGGCAGTCCCAGTGGCAGTCTCAGTGGCAGTCTCAGTGGCACTCTCAGTGGCACTCTCAGTGGCACTCTCAGTGGCAGTCTCAGTGACACTCTCAGTGGCACTCTCAGTGGCACTCTCAGTGGCAGTCTCAGTGGCAGTCTCAGTGGCAGTCCCAGTGGCAGTCCCAGTGGCAGTCTCAGTGGCAGTCTCAGTGGCACCCTCAGTGGCACTTTCAGTGGCACTCTCAGTGGCAGTCTCACTGGTAGTCTCAGTGGCAGTCCCAGTGGCACTCTCAGTGGCAGTCTCAGTGGCAATCTCAGTGACAGCCTCAGTGACACTCTCAGTGGCAGTCTCAGTGGCAGTCTCAGTGGCAGTCTCAGTGGCACTCTCAGTGGCAGTAACAGTGGCAGTCTCAGTGGCAGTCTCAGTGGCAGTCTCAGTGGCAGTCTCAGTGGCACTCTCAGTGGTAATCTTAGCGGCACCCTCAGTGGCAGTCTCAGTGGCAGTCCCAGTGGCAGTCTCAGTGGCAGTCTCAGTGGCACTCTCAGTGGCACTCTCAGTGGCAGTCTCAGTGGCACTCTCATTGGCACTCTCAGTGGCAGTCTCAGTGGCAGTCTCAGTGGCACTCTCAGTGGCACTATCAGTGGCAGTCTCAGTGGCACTCAGTGGCACTCTCAGTGGCACTCTCAGTGGCAGTCTCAGTGGCACTCTCATTGGCACTCTCAGTGGCAGTCTCAGTGGCAGTCTCAGTGGCACTCTCAGTGGCACTCTCAGTGGCACCCTCAGTGGCACTCTCAGTGGCACTATCAGTGGCAGTCCCAGTGGCACTCTCAGTGGCACTCTCAGTGGCACTCTCAGTAGCACTCTCAGTGGCACTATCAGTGGCCGTCTCAGTGGCACTCAGTGGCACTCTCAGTGGCACTCTCAGTGGCAGTCTCAGTGGCACTCTCAGTGGCACTCTCAGTGGCACTCTCAGTGGCACTCTCAGTGGCACTCTCAGTGGCACCCTCGGTGGCACTCTCAGTGGCACTATCAGTGGCAGTCCCAGTGGCACTCTCAATGGCACTCTCAGTGGCAGTCTCAGTGGCACTCTCAGTGGCACTCTCAGTGGCACTCTCAGTGGCAGTAAGAGTGGCAGTCTCAGTGGCAGTCTCAGTGGCACTCTCGGTGGCACTCTCAGTGGCACTCTCAGTGGCAGTCTCAGTGGCAGTCTCAGTGGCACTCTCAGTGGCACTCTCAGTGGCAGTAACAGTGGCAGTCTCAGTGGCACTCTCGGTGGCACTCTCAGTGGCACTCTCAGTGGCACTCTCAGTGGCACTCTCAGTGGCAGTCTCAGTGGCACTCTCAGTGGCACTCTCAGTGGCACTTTCATTGGCAGTCTCAGTGGCAGTCCCAGTAGCAGTCTCAGTGGCAGTCTCAGTGGCACTCTCAGTGGCACTCTCAGTGGCACTCTCAGTGGCACTCTCAGTGGCACTCTCAGTGGCAGTCTCAGTGGCAGTCTCAGTGGCACTCTCAGTGGCACTCTCAGTGGCACTCTCAGTGGCACTCTCAGTGGCACTCTCAGTGGCCCTCTCAGTGGCGTTCTCAGTGGCACTCTCGGTGGCAGTCTCAGTGGCACTCTCAGTGGCACTCTCAGTGGCACTCTCAGTGGCACTCTCAGTGGCACTCTCAGTTTCACTCTCAGTGGCACTTACAGTGGCAGTCTCAGTGGCAGTCCCAGTAGCAGTCTCAGTGGCAGTCCTAGTGGCACTCTCAGTGGCACTCTCAGTGGCACTCTCAGTGGCAGTCTCAGTTGCAGTCTCAGTGGCACTCTCAGTGGCACTCTCAGTGGCACTCTCAGTGGCAATCTCAGTTTCACTCTCAGTGGCACTTTCAGTGGCAGTCTCAGTGGCAGTCCCAGTAGCAGTCTCAGTGGCACTCTCAGTGGCACTCTCGGTGGCAGTCTGAGTGGCAGTCTCAGTTGCAGTCTCAGTGGCAGTCTCAGTGGCAGTCTCATTGGCAGTGGCAGTGGAATTCTAAGTGGCAGTCTCAGTGGCAGTCCCAGTAGCAGTTTCAGTTTCAATGTCAGTGGCAGTGGCAGTGGCATTCTCAGTGGCAGTCTCAGTGACAATGTCTGTCTCAGTTGCAGTGGCAGTGGCAGTCTTATTGGCAGTGGAACAGATACCTAAAACCCTTCTAAAGCTTCTCTTAAAATCCCTGAGTGCTGGGTGGCTTCAAAAAGGAATAGTGAATTTTTAAATTAACAATAAAAAATTTTTTTAACGTCAGTGGATGTACCCCTTTAAATAAATTGTTAGCGTTATAATTGTTGTACTATGAATTTTTCACAGATATCTAAGACCCTTTTAGAGCTTCTCTTAAAATCCTTGAGTGCTAGGTGGCTTTGAAAATTAATAGAGAATTTTTAAATAAACAATAAAAAAAATTTTATCGTCAGTGAATGTACCCCTTTAAAATAAATTGTTAGCGTTATAATTGTTGTACTATGAATTTTTTACAGATATCTAAGACACTTTTAAAGCTTCTCTTAAAATCCCTGTGTGCTGGGTTGCTTTGAAAATCCATAGTGAATTTTTAAACAAACAATATATTTTTTTAACGTCTGTGGATGTACCCATTTAAAATAAATTGTTAGCGTTATAATTGTTGCACTATGAATTTTTTACAGATATCTAAGACACTTATGAAGCTTCTCTTAAAATCCCTGAGTGCTGGGTTTCTTTGAAAATCCATAGTGAATTTTTAAATGAACAATAAAAAATTTTTTTCACGTCAGCGAATTTACCCCTTTAAAATAAATTGTTAGCGTTATAATTGTTGAACCATGAATTTTTTACAGTTACCTAAGACACTTGTAAAGCTTCCGTTAAAATTTCTGAATACTGGGTGGCTTCGAAAATGCATAGTGAATTTTTAAATTAACAATAATTTTTTTTTAACGTCAGTGGATGTACTTCTTTATAATAAATTGTTAGCGTTAAAATTGTTATACTATGAATTTTTTACAGATATTTAAGACACTTTTAAAGCTTCTCTTAAAATCCCTGAGTGCTGGGTGGCTTCAAAAATGCATAGTGAATTTTTAAATTAACAATAAAAAATTTTTTTAACGTCAGTAGATGTACCTTTTTAAAATAAATGGTTAGCGTAATAATTGTTGAACTATGAATTTTTTACAGATACCTAAGACACTTCTAAAGTTTCACTTAAAATCCCTGAGTGCTGGGTGGCTTGGAAAATCCATAGTGAATTTTTAAATTAACAATAAAAAAATTTTTCACGTCAGTTAATGTTCCCCTTTAAAATAAATGGTTAGCGTAATAATTGTTGAACTATGATTTTTTTACAGATACCTAAGACACTTCTAAAGTTTTACTTAAAATCCCTGAGTGCTGGGTGGCTTAGAAAATCCAAAGTGGATTTTTAAATAAACAAAAAAAAAATTTCACGTTGGTGAATATACCCCTTTAAAATAAATTGTTAGCGTTATAATTGTTGAACCATGAATTTTTTACAGTTACCTAAGACACTTCTAAAGCTTCCTTTAAAATTCCAGAGTGCTGGGTAGCTTCGAAAATGCATAGTGAATTTTTAAATTAACAATATTTTTTTTTTAACGTCAGTGGATGTACCTCTTTATAATAAATTGTTAGCGTTATAATTGTTGTACTATGAATTTTTTACAGATATCTAAGACACTTTTAAAGCTTCTCTTAAAATCCCTGAGTGCTAGGTGGTTTCAAAAATGCATAGTGAATTTTTAAATTATCATTAAAATATTTTTTTAACGTCAATGGATATACCCCTTCAAAATAAATTGTTAGCGTTACAATTGTTGAACTATGAATTTTTTACAGATATCTAAGACACTTTCAAAGCTTCTCTTAAAATCCCTGATTCCTAGATGGCTTCGAAAATCCATAGTGAATTTTTAAATTAACAATAAAAAAATTTTTTAACGTCAATGGATGTACCCCTTTAAAATAAATATTTAGCGTTATAATTGTTGAACTATGAATTTTTTTCAGATACCTAAGACACTTTTAAAGCTTCTCTTGAAATCTCTGAGTGCTGGGTGGCTTCTAAAATGCATTGTGAATTTTTAAATTAACAATAAAAATTTCTTAACGTCAGTGGATGTACCCCTTTAAAATAAATTGTTAGCGTTATAATTGTTTAACTATGAATTCCTTATAGATACCTAAAACATTTTCAAAGCTTCTTTTAAGATCCCTGAGTGCTGGGTGACTTCAAAAATGCATAGTAAATTTTTAAATTAACAATAAAACATTTGTTTAACGTCAGTGGATATACCAATTTAAATAAATTGTTAGCTTTATAATTTTTAAACTATGAATTTTTTGCAGATACCTAAGAAGCTTCTCTTAAAATCCCTGAGTGCTGGGTTTCTTTTAAAGCTTTTCTTAAAATCCCTCAGTGCTGAATGGCTTCAAAAATGCATAGTGAATTTTTAAATTAACAATAATTTTTTTTTAACGTCAGTGGATGTACCTCTTTAAAATAAATTGTTAGCGTTATAATTGTTGAACTATAAGTTTTTTACAGACACTTAAGACACTTGTAAAGCTCCTCTTAAAATTTCTGAGTGCTGGGTGGCTTCAAAAATGCATAGTGAATTTTTAAATTAACAATAATTTTTTTTAACGTCAGTGGATGTACCTCTTTATAATAAATTGTTAGCGTTATAATTGTTGATCTATGAATTTTTTACAGACACCTAAGACACTTTTAAAGCTTCTCTTAAAATCCCTGAGTGCTAGGTGGCTTGGAAAATTCATAGTGAATTTTTAAATAAACACTAAAAATTTTTTTTCACGTCAGTGGATGTACCCCTTTAAAATAAATTGTTAGCGTTATAATTTTTGAAGTGTGAATTTTTCACAGATAACTAAGACACTTTTAAAGCTTCTCTTAAAATTCCTGAGTGCTGAGTGGTTTCAGAAATGCATAGTGAATTTTTAAATTTACAATAAAATATTTTTTTAACGTCAATGGATATACCCCTTTAAAATAAATTGTTAGCGTTACAATTGTTGAACTATGAATTTTTTGCAGATACCTAAGACACTTTTAAAGCTTCTCTTAAAATCCCCGAGTGTTAGGTGGCTTCAAAAATGCATAGTGAATTTTTAAATTTACAATAAAAAATTTTTTTATCGTCAGTGGATATACCCCTTTAAAATAAATTGTTAGCGTTATAATTGTTGAACTATGAATTTTTCACAGATATCTAAGACACTTTTAAAGCTTCTCTTAAAATCCCTGACTGCTGGGTGTCTTCAAAAATGCATAGTGAATTTTCAAATTAACAATAAAAAATTTTTTAACGTCAGAGAATGTACCTCTTTAAAATAATTTGTTAGCGTTATAATTTTTGTACTATGAATTTTTTACAGATATCTAAGACCCTTCTAAAGCTTCTCTTAAAATCCCTGAGTGCTGGGTGGCTTTGAAAATGCAAAGTGAATTTTTAAATTAACAATAATTTTTTTAAACGTCAGTGGATGTACCCTTTTAAAATAAATTGTTAGCGCCATAATTGTTGAACTATGAATTTTTTACCGATACCTAAAACGCTCAGTGGCAGTCTCAGTGGCAGTCTCAGTGGCAGTCTCAGTGGCAGTCCCAGTGGCACTCTCAGTGGCACTCTCAGTGGCACTCTCAGTGGCACTCTCAGTGGCACTCTCAGTGGCACCCTCAGTGGCACTCTCAGTGGCACTATCAGTGGCAGTCCCAGTGGCACTCTCAGTGGCACTCTCAGTGGCAGTCTCAGTGGCACTCTCAGTGGCACTCTCAGTGGCACTCTCAGTGGCAGTAACAGTAGCAGTCTCAGTGGCAGTCTCAGTGGCACTCTCGGTGGCACTCTCAGTGGCACTCTCAGTGGCACTCTCAGTGGCAGTCTCAGTGGCACTCTCAGTGGCACTATCAGTGGCAGTCCCAGTGGCACTCTCAGTGGCAGTCTCAGTGGCACTCCCAGTGGCACTCTAAGTGGCACTCTCAGTGGCACTCTCGGTGGCACTCTCAGTGGCACTCTCAGTGGCACTCTCAGTGGCACTAACAGTGGCAGTCTCAGTGGCACTCAGTGGCACTCTCAGTGGCACTCTCAGTGGCACTCTCAGTGGCACTCTCAGTGGCACTCTCAGTGGCACTCTCGGTGGCACTCTCAGTGGCACTCTCAGTGGCACTCTCAGTGGCACTCTCAGTGGCACTCTCAGTGGCACTCTCAGTGGCACTCTCAGTGGCACTCTCAGTGGCAGTCTCAGTGGCACTCTCAGTGGCACTCTCAGTGGCACTTTCAGTGGCAGTCTCAGTGGCAGTCCCAGTAGCAGTCTCAGTGGCAGTCTCAGTGGCACTCTCAGTGGCACTCTCGGTGGCACTCTCAGTGGCACTCTCAGTGGCAGTCTCAGTGGCACTCTCAGTGGCACCCTCAGTGGCACTCTCAGTGGCACTATCAGTGGCACTCTCAGTGGCACTCTCAGTGGCACTCTCAGTGGCACTCTCAGTGGCACTCTCGGTGGCACTCTCAGTGGCACTCTCAGTGGCACTCTCAGTGGCACTCTCAGTGGCACTCTCAGTGGCACTCTCAGTGGCACTCTCAGTGGCACTCTCAGTGGCAGTCTCAGTGGCACTCTCAGTGGCACTCTCAGTGGCACTTTCAGTGGCAGTCTCAGTGGCAGTCCCAGTAGCAGTCTCAGTGGCAGTCTCAGTGGCACTCTCAGTGGCACTCTCGGTGGCACTCTCAGTGGCACTCTCAGTGGCAGTCTCAGTGGCACTCTCAGTGGCACCCTCAGTGGCACTCTCAGTGGCACTATCAGTGGCAGTCCCAGTGGCACTCTCAGTGGCACTCTCAGTGGCAGTCTCAGTGGCAGTCTCAGTGGCACTATCAGTGGCAGTCTCAGTGGCACTCAGTGGCACTCTCAGTGGCACTCTCAGTGGCAGTCTCAGTGGCACTCTCAGTGGCACTCTCAGTGGCAGTCTCAGTGGAACTCTCAGTGGCACTCTCAGTGGCACCCTCAGTGGCACTCTCAGTGGCACTATCAGTGGCAGTCCCAGTGGCACTCTCAGTGGCACTCTCAGTAGCACTCTCAGTGGCACTATCAGTGGCAGTCTCAGTGGCACTCAGTGGCACTCTCAGTGGCACTCTCAGTGGCACCCTCAGTGGCACTCTCAGTGGCACTATCAGTGGCAGTCCCAGTGGCACTCTCAGTGGCACTCTCAGTGGCAGTCTCAGTGGCACTCTCAGTGGCACTCTCAGTGGCACTCTCAGTGGCAGTAACAGTGGCAGTCTCAGTGGCAGTCTCAGTGGCACTCTCGTTGGCACTCTCAGTGGCACTCTCAGTGGCAGTCTCAGTGGCAGTCTCAGTGGCACTCTCAGTGGCACTCTCAGTGGCACCCTCAGTGGCACTCTCAGTGGCAGTAACATTGGCAGTCTCAGTGGCACTCTCGGTGGCACTCTCAGTGGCACTCTCAGTGGCACTCTTAGTGGCACATTCAGTGGCAGTCTCAGTGGCACTCTCAGTGGCACTCTCATTGGCACTTTCAGTGGCAGTCTCAGTGGCAGTCCTAGTAGCAGTCTCAGTGGCAGTTTCAGTGGCACTCTCAGTGGCACTCTCAGTGGCACTCTCAGTGGCAGTCTCAGTGGCAGTCTCAGTGGCACTCTCAGTGGCACTCTCGGTGGCAGTCTCAGTGGCACTCTCAGTGGCACTTTCAGTGGCACTCTCAGTGGCACTCTCAGTGGCACTTTCAGTGGCAGTATCAGTGGCAGTCCCAGTAGCAGTATCAGTGGCAGTCTCAGTGGCACTCTCAATGGCACTCTCAGTGGCACTCTCAGTGGCACTCTCAGTGGTATTCTCGGTGGCAGTCTCAGTGGCACTCTCAGTGGCACTCTCAGTGGCCCTCTCAGTGGCACTCTCAGTGGCACTCTGAGTGGCACTTTCAGTGGCAGTCTCAGTGGCAGTCCCAGTAGCAGTTTCAGTGGCAGTCTCAGTGGCACTCTCATTGGCACTCTCAGTGGCACTTTCAGTGGCAGTCTCAGTGGCAGTCCCAGTAGCAGTCTCAGTGGCAGTCTCAGTGGCACTCTCAGTGGCAGTCTCAGTGGCAGTCTCAGTGGCACTCTCAGTGGCACTCTCAGTGGCACTCTCAGTGGCACTCTCGGTGGCAGTCTGAGTGGCAGTCTCAGTTGCAGTCTCTGTGGCAGTCTCAGTGGCAGTCTCAGTGGCAGTCTCATTGGCAGTGGCAGTAGAATTATAAGTGGCAGTCTCAGTGGCAGTCCCAGTAGCAGTTTCAGTTTCAATGTCAGTGGCAGTGGCAGTGGCAGTCTCAGTGGCAGTCTCAGTGACAATGGCTGTCTCAGTGTCAGTGGCAGTGGCAGTCTTATTGGCAGTGAAACAGATACCTAAAACCCTTCTAAAGCTTTTCTTAAAATCCCTGAGTGCTGGGTGGCTTCAAAAAGGAATAGTGAATTTTTAAATTAACAATAAAAAATTTTTTTAACGTCAGTGGATGTACCCCTTTAAATAAATTGTTAGCGTTATAATTGTTGTACTATGAATTTTTCACAGATATCTAAGACCCTTTTAAAGCTTCTCTTAAAATCCTTGTGTGCTAGGTGGCTTTGAAAATTAATAGAGAATTTTTAAATAAACAATAAAAAAAAATTTTATCGTCAGTGAATGTACCCCTTTAAAATAAATTGTTAGCGTTATAATTGTTGAACTATGAATTTTTTGCAGATACCAAAGACACTTTTAAAGCTTCTCTTAAAATCCCCGAGTGTTAGGTGACTTCGAAAATGCATAGTGAATTTTTAAATTTACAATAAAAAATTTTTTTATCGTCAGTGGATATACCCCTTTAAAATAAATTGTTAGCGTTATAATTGTTGAACTATGAATTTTTCACAGATATCTAAGACACTTTTAAAGCTTCTCTTAAAACCCCTGACTGCTGGGTATCTTCAAAAATGCATAGTGAATTTTCAAATTAACAATAAAAAATTTTTTAACGTCAGAGAATGTACCTCTTTAAAATAATTTGTTAGCGTTATAATTTTTGTACTATGAATTTTTTACAGATATCTAAGACCCTTCTAAAGCTTCTCTTAAAATCCCTGACTGCTGGGTGTCTTCAAAAATGCATAGTGAATTTTCAAATTAACAATAAAAAATTTTTAACGTCAGAGAATGTACCTCTTTAAAATAATTTGTTAGCGTTACACTTTTTGTACTATGAATTTTTTACAGATATCTAAGACCCTTCTAAAGCTTCTCTTAAAATCCCTGACTGCTGGGTGTCTTCAAAAATGCATAGTGAATTTTCAAATTAACAATAAAAAATTTTTAACGTCAGAGAATGTACCTCTTTAAAATAATTTGTTAGCGTTATACTTTTTGTACTATGAATTTTTTACAGATATCTAAGACCCTTCTAAAGCTTCTCTTAAAATCCCTCAGTGCTGGGTGGCTTTGAAAATGCAAAGTGAATTTTTAAATCAACAATAATTTTTTAAACGTTAGTGGATGTACCCCTTTAAAATAAATTGTTAGCGCCATAATTGTTGAACAATGAATTTTTTACCGATACCTAAAACGCTCAGTGGCAGTCTCAGTGGAAGTCCCAGTGGCAGTGTCATTGGCAGTCTCAGTGGCAGTCTCAGTGGCAGTCTAAGTGGCAGTCTCAGTGGCACTCTCAGTGGCACTCTCAGTGGCAGTCTCAGTGGCAGTCCTAGTTGCAGTCTCAGTGGCAGTCTCAGTGGCACTCTCAGTGGCAGTCTCAGTGGCACTCTCAGTGGCACTCTCAGTGGCAGTCTCACTGGTAGCCTCAGTGGCAATCTCAGTGGCAGTCTCAGTGGCAGTCCAAGTGGCAGTCTCAGTGGCAGTCTCAGTGGCACTCTCAGTGGCAGTCTCACTCGTATTCTCAGTGGCAGTCTCAGTGGCAGTCCCAGTGGCAGCCTCAGTGGCAATCTATGTGGCAGCCTCAGTGACACTCTCAGTGGCAGTCTCAGTGGCAGTCTCAGTGGCAGTCTCAGTGGCAGTCTCAGTGGCAGTCCCAGTGGCAGTCTCAGTGGCAGTCTCGGTGGCGCTCTCGGTGGCACGCTCAGTGGCACCCTCAGTGGCACTCTCAGTGGCACTATCAGTGGCAGTCTCAGTGGCACTCTCAGTGGCACTCTCAGTGGCACTCTCAGTGGCATTCTCAGTGGCACTCTCAGTGGCACTCTCAGCGGCAGTCTCAGTGGCAGTCTCGGTGGCACTCTCGGTGGCACTCTCAGTGGCACTCTCAGTGGCAATCTCAGTGGCAGTCTCAATGGCTGTCTCAATGACAGTCTCAGTGGCAGTCTCAGTGGCAGTCTCAGTGGCAGTCTCAGTGGCAGTCTCAGTGGCACTCTCAGTGGCAGTCTCACTGGTGGTCTCAGTGGCAATCTCAGTGGCAGTATCAATGGCAGTCTCAGTGGCAGTCTCAGTGGAACTCTCAGTGGCACTCTCAGTGGCACTCTCAGTGGCACTCTCAGTGGCAGTCCTAGTAGCAGTCTCAGTGGCAGTCTCAGTGGCACTCTCAGTGGCACTATCAGTGGCAGTCTCAGTGGCACTCAGTGGCACTCTCAGTGGCACTCAGTGGCACTCTCAGTGGCACTCTCAGTGGCACTCTCAGTGGCACTCTCAGTGGCAGTCTCAGTGGCACTCTCAGTGGCACTCTCAGTGGCACCCTCAGTGGCACTCTCAGTGGCACTAGCAGTGGCAGTCCCAGTGGCACTCTCAGTGGCACTTTCAGTGGCAGTCTCAGTGGCACTCTCAGTGGCACTATCAGTGGCAGTCTCAGTGGCACTCAGTGGCACTCTCAGTGGCACTCTCAGTGGCAGTCTCAGTGGCACCCTCAGTGGCACTCTCAGTGGCACTATCAGTGGCAGTCCCAGTGGCACTCTCAGTGGCACTCTCAGTGGCACTCTCAGTAGCACTCTCAGTGGCACTATCAGTGGTCGTCTCAGTGGCACTCTCAGTGGCAGTCTCAGTGGCACTCTCAGTGGCACTCTCAGTGGCACTCTCAGTGGCACCCTCGGTGGCACTCTCAGTGGCACTATCAGTGGCAGTCCCAGTGGCACTCTCAATGGCACTCTCAGTTGCAGTCTCAGTGGCACTCTCAGTGGCACTCTCAGTGGCAGTAAGAGTGGCAGTCTCAGTGGCAGTCTCAGTGGCACTCTCGGTGGCACTCTCAGTGGCACTCTCAGTGGCAGTCTCAGTGGCAGTCTCAGTGGCACTCTCAGTGGCACTCTCAGTGGCAGTAACAGTGGCAGTCTCAGTGGCACTCTCGGTGGCACTCTCAGTGGCACTCTCAGTGGCACTCTCAGTGGCACTCTCAGTGGCAGTCTCAGTGGCACTCTCAGTGGCACTCTCAGTGGCACTTTCAGTGGCAGTCTCAGTGGCAGTCCCAGTAGCAGTCTCAGTGGCAGTCTCAGTGGCACTCTCAGTGGCACTCTCAGTGGCACTCTCAGTGGCACTCTCAGTGGCACTCTCAGTGGCAGTCTCAGTGGCAGTCTCAGTGGCACTCTCAGTGGCACTCTCAGTGGCACTCTCAGTGGCACTCTCAGTGGCACTCTCAGTGGCGTTCTCAGTGGCACTCTCGGTGGCAGTCTCAGTGGCACTCTCAGTGGCACTCTCAGTGGCACTCTCAGTGGCACTCTCAGTGGCACTCTCAGTGGCACTCTCAGTTTCACTCTCAGTGGCACTTTCAGTGGCAGTCTCAGTGGCAGTCCCAGTAGCAGTCTCAGTGGCAGTCCTAGTGGCACTCTCAGTGGCACTCTCAGTGGCACTCTCAGTGGCAGTCTCAGTTGCAGTCTCAGTGGCACTCTCAGTGGCACTCTCAGTGGCACTCTCAGTGGCAATCTCAGTTTCACTCTCAGTGGCACTTTCAGTGGCAGTCTCAGTGGCAGTCCCAGTAGCAGTCTCAGTGGCACTCTCAGTGGCACTCTCGGTGGCAGTCTGAGTGGCAGTCTCAGTTGCAGTCTCAGTGGCAGTCTCAGTGGCAGTCTCAGTGGCAGTCTCATTGGCAGTGGCAGTGGAATTCTAAGTGGCAGTCTCAGTGGCAGTCCCAGTAGCAGTTTCAGTTTCAATGTCAGTGGCAGTGGCAGTGGCATTCTCAGTGGCAGTCTCAGTGACAATGTCTGTCTCAGTGGCAGTGGCAGTGGCAGTCTTATTGGCAGTGGAACAGATACCTAAAACCCTTCTAAAGCTTCTCTTAAAATCCCTGAGTGCTGGGTGGCTTCAAAAAGGAATAGTGAATTTTTAAATTAACAATAAAAAATTTTTTTAACGTCAGTGGATGTACCCCTTTAAATAAATTGTTAGCGTTATAATTGTTGTACTATGAATTTTTCACAGATATCTAAGACCCTTTTAAAGCTTCTCTTAAAATCCTTGAGTGCTAGGTGGCTTTGAAAATTAATAGAGAATTTTTAAATAAACAATAAAAAAAATTTTATCGTCAGTGAATGTACCCCTTTAAAATAAATTGTTAGCGTTATAATTGTTGTACTATGAATTTTTTACAGATATCTAAGACACTTTTAAAGCTTCTCTTAAAATCCCTGTGTGCTGGGTTGCTTTGAAAATCCATAGTGAATTTTTAAACAAACAATATATTTTTTTTAACGTCTGTGGATGTACCCATTTAAAATAAATTGTTAGCGTTATAATTGTTGCACTATGAATTTTTTACAGATATCTAAGACACTTATGAAGCTTCTCTTAAAATCCCTGAGTGCTGGGTTTCTTTGAAAATCCATAGTGAATTTTTAAATGAACAATAAAAAATTTTTTTCACGTCAGCGAATTTACCCCTTTAAAATAAATTGTTAGCGTTATAATTGTTGAACCATGAATTTTTTACAGTTACCTAAGACACTTGTAAAGCTTCCGTTAAAATTTCTGAATACTGGGTGGCTTCGAAAATGCATAGTGAATTTTTAAATTACCAATAATTTTTTTTTAACGTCAGTGGATGTACCTCTTTATAATAAATTGTTAGCGTTAAAATTGTTATACTATGAATTTTTTACAGATATTTAAGACACTTTTAAAGCTTCTCTTAAAATCCCTGAGTGCTGGGTGGCTTCAAAAATGCATAGTGAATTTTTAAATTAACAATAAAAAATTTTTTTAACGTCAGTAGATGTACCTTTTTATAATAAATGGTTAGCGTAATAATTGTTGAACTATGAATTTTTTACAGATACCTAAGACACTTCTAAAGTTTCACTTAAAATCCCTGAGTGCTGGGTGGCTTGGAAAATCCATAGTGAATTTTTAAATTAACAATAAAAAAATTTTTCACGTCAGTTAATGTTCCCCTTTAAAATAAATGGTTAGCGTAATAATTGTTGAACTATGATTTTTTTACAGATACCTAAGACACTTCTAAAGTTTTACTTAAAATCCCTGAGTGCTGGGTGGCTTAGAAAATCCAAAGTGGATTTTTAAATAAACAAAAAAAAAATTTCACGTGGGTGAATATACTCCTTTAAAATAAATTGTTAGCGTTATAATTGTTGAACCATGAATTTTTTACAGTTACCTAAGACACTTCTAAAGCTTCCTTTAAAATTCCAGAGTGCTGGGTAGCTTCAAAAATGCATAGTGAATTTTTAAATTAACAATAATTTTTTTTTAACGTCAGTGGATGTACCTCTTTATAATAAATTGTTAGCGTTATAATTGTTGTACTATGAATTTTTTACAGATATCTAAGATACTTTTAAAGCTTCTCTCAAAATCCCTGAGTGCTAGGTGGTTTCAAAAATGCATAGTGAATTTTTAAATTATCATTAAAATATTTTTTTAACGTCAATGGATATACCCCTTCAAAATAAATTGTTAGCGTTACAATTGTTGAACTATGAATTTTTTACAGATATCTAAGACACTTTCAAAGCTTCTCTTAAAATTCCTGATTCCTAGATGGCTTCGAAAATCCATAGTGAATTTTTAAATTAACAATAAAAAAATTTTTTAACGTCAATGGATGTACCCCTTTAAAATAAATATTTAGCGTTATAATTGTTGAACTATGAATTTTTTTCAGATACCTAAGACACTTTTAAAGCTTCTCTTGAAATCTCTGAGTGCTGGGTGGCTTCTAAAATGCATTGTGAATTTTTAAATTAACAATAAAAATTTCTTAACGTCAGTGGATGTACCCCTTTAAAATAAATTGTTAGCGTTATAATTGTTTAACTATGAATTCCTTATAGATACCTAAAACATTTTCAAAGCTTCTTTTAAGATCCCTGAGTGCTGGGTGGCTTCAAAAATGCATAGTAAATTTTTAAATTAACAATAAAACATTTGTTTAACGTCAGTGGATATACCAATTTAAATAAATTGTTAGCTTTATAATTTTTAAACTATGAATTTTTTGCAGATACCTAAGAAGCTTCTCTTAAAATCCCTGAGTGCTGGGTTTCTTTTAAAGCTTTTCTTAAAATCCCTCAGTGCTGAATGGCTTCAAAAATGCATAGTGAATTTTTAAATTAACAATAATTTTTTTTTAACGTCAGTGGATGTACCTCTTTAAAATAAATTGTTAGCGTTATAATTGTTGAACTATGAGTTTTTTACAGACACTTAAGACACTTGTAAAGCTCCTCTTAAAATTTCTGAGTGCTGAGTGGTTTCAAAAATGCATAGTGAATTTTTAAATTATCAATAAAATATTTTTTTAACGTCAGTGGATTTACCTCTTTAAAATAAATTGTCAGCGTTATAATTGTTGAACTATGAATTTTTTTCAGATACCCAAGACTCTTTTAAAGCTTCCCTTAAAATTTCTGAGTGCTGGGTGGCTTCAAAAATGCATAGTGAATTTTTAAATTAACAATAATTTTTTTTAACGTCAGTGGATGTACCTCTTTATAATAAATTGTTAGCGTTATAATTGTTGATCTATGAATTTTTTACAGACACCTAAGACACTTTTAAAGCTTCACTTAAAATCCCTGAGTGCTAGGTGGCTTGGAAAATTCATAGTGAATTTTTAAATAAACACTAAAAATTTTTTTTCACGTCAGTGGATGTACCCCTTTAAAATAAATTGTTAGCGTTATAATTGTTGAAGTGTGAATTTTTCACAGATAACTAAGACACTTTTAAAGCTTCTCTTAAAATTCCTGAGTGCTGAGTGGTTTCAGAAATGCATAGTGAATTTTTAAATTATCAATAAAATATTTTTTTAAAGTCAATGGATATACCCCTTTAAAATAAATTGTTAGCGTTACAATTGTTGAACTATGAATTTTTTGCAGATACCTAAGACACTTTTAAAGCTTCTCTTAAAATCCCCGAGTGTTAGGTGGCTTCAAAAATGCATAGTGAATTTTTAAATTTACAATAAAAAATTTTTTTATCGTCAGTGGATATACCCCTTTAAAATAAATTGTTAGCGTTATAATTGTTGAACTATGAATTTTTCACAGATATCTAAGACACTTTTAAAGCTTCTCTTAAAATCCCTGACTGCTGGGTGTCTTCAAAAATGCATAGTGAATTTTCAAATTAACAATAAAAAATTTTTTAACGTCAGAGAATGTACCTCTTTAAAATAATTTGTTAGCGTTATAGTTTTTGTACTATGAATTTTTTACAGATATCTAAGACCCTTCTAAAGCTTCTCTTAAAATCCCTGAGTGCTGGGTGGCTTTGAAAATGCAAAGTGAATTTTTAAATTAACAATAATTTTTTTAAACGTCAGTGGATGTACCCTTTTAAAATAAATTGTTAGCGCCATAATTGTTGAACTATGAATTTTTTACCGATACCTAAAACGCTCAGTGGCAGTCTCAGTGGCAGTCTCAGTGGCAGTCTCAGTGGCAGTCCCAGTGGCACTCTCAGTGGCACTCTCAGTGGCACTCTCAGTGGCACTCTCAGTGGCACTCTCAGTGGCACTCTCAGTGGCAGTCTCAGTGGCACTCTCAGTGGCACTCTCAGTGGCACTCTCAGTGGCAGTAACAGTAGCAGTCTCAGTGGCAGTCTCAGTGGCACTCTCGGTGGCACTCTCAGTGGCACTCTCAGTGGCACTCTCAGTGGCAGTCTCAGTGGCAGTCTCAGTGGCACTCTCAGTGGCACTATCAGTGGCAGTCCCAGTAGCACTCTCAGTGGCACTCTCAGTGGCACTCTCAGTGGCAGTCTCAGTGGCACTCCCAGTGGCACTCTCAGTGGCAATCTCGGTGGCACTCTCAGTGGCACTCTCAGTGGCACTCTCAGTGGCACTAACAGTGGCAGTCTCAGTGGCACTCAGTGGCACTCTCAGTGGCACTCTCAGTGGCACTCTCAGTGGCACTCTCGGTGGCACTCTCGGTGGCACTCTCAGTGGCACTCTCAGTGGCACTCTCAGTGGCACTCTCAGTGGCACTCTCAGTGGCACTCTCAGTGGCACTCTCAGTGGCAGTCTCAGTGGCACTCTCAGTGGCACTCTCAGTGGCACTTTCAGTGGCAGTCTCAGTGGCAGTCCAAGTAGCAGTCTCAGTGGCAGTCTCAGTGGCACTCTCAGTGGCACTCTCGGTGGCAGTCTCAGTGGCAGTCTCAGTGGCACTCTCAGTGGCACTCTCAGTGGCACTCTCGTTGGCACTCTCAGTGGCACTCTCAGTGGCAGTCTCAGTGGCAGTCTCAGTGGCACTCTCAGTGGCACTCTCAGTGGCACCCTCAGTGGCACTCTCAGTGGCACTATCAGTGGCAGTCCCAGTGGCACTCTCAGTGGCACTCTCAGTGGCAGTCTCAGTGGCACTCTCAGTGGCACTCTCAGTGGCACCCTCAGTGGCACTCTCAGTGGCAGTCCCAGTGGCACTCTCAGTGGCACTCTCAGTAGCACTCTCAGTGGCACTATCAGTGGCAGTCTCAGTGGCACTAAGTGGCACTCTCAGTGGCACTCTCAGTGGCAGTCTCAGTGGCACTCTCAGTGGCAGTAACAGTGGCAGTCTCAGTGGCACTCTCAGTGGCAGTCTCAGTGGCACTCTCAGTGGCACTCTCAGTGGCAGTCTCAGTGGCAGTCTCAGTGGCACTCTCGTTGGCACTCTCAGTGGCACTCTCAGTGGCAGTCTCAGTGGCAGTCTCAGTGGCACTCTCAGTGGCACTCTCAGTGGCACCCTCAGTGGCACTCTCAGTGGCACTATCAGTGGCAGTCCCAGTGGCACTCTCAGTGGCACTCTCAGTGGCAGTCTCAGTGGCACTCTCAGTGGCACTCTCAGTGGCAGTAACAGTGGCAGTCTCAGTGGCAGTCTCAGTGGCACTCTCGTTGGCACTCTCAGTGGCACTCTCAGTGGCAGTCTCAGTGGCAGTCTCAGTGGCACTCTCAGTGGCACTCTCAGTGGCACCCTCAGTGGCACTCTCAGTGGCAGTAACATTGGCAGTCTCAGTGGCACTCTCGGTGGCACTCTCAGTGGCACTCTCAGTGGCACTCTCAGTGGCACTCTCAGTGGCAGTCTCAGTGGCACTCTCAGTGGCACTCTCATTGGCACTTTCAGTGGCAGTCTCAGTGGCAGTCCTAGTAGCAGTCTCAGTTTCAGTCTCAGTGGCACTCTCAGTGGCACTCTCAGTGGCACTCTCAGTGGCAGTCTCAGTGGCAGTCTCAGTGGCACTCTCAGTGGCACTCTCGGTGGCAGTCTCAGTGGCACTCTCAGTGGCACTCTCAGTGGCACTCTCAGTGGCACTCTCAGTGGCACTTTCAGTGGCAGTATCAGTGGCAATCCCAGTAGCAGTCTCAGTGGCAGTCTCAGTGGCACTCTCAATGGCACTCTCAATGGCACTCTCAGTGGCACTCTCAGTGGTATTCTCGGTGGCAGTCTCAGTGGCACTCTCAGTGGCACTCTCAGTGGCACTCTCAGTGGCACTCTCAGTGGCACTCTGAGTGGCACTTTCAGTGGCAGTCTCAGTGGCAGTCCCAGTAGCAGTCTCAGTGGCAGTCTCAGTGGCACTCTCATTGGCACTCTCAGTGGCACTTTCAGTGGCAGTCTCAGTGGCAGTCCCAGTAGCAGTCTCAGTGGCAGTCTCAGTGGCACTCTCAGTGGCACTCTCAGTGGCACTCTCAGTGGAACTCTCAGTGGCAGTCTCAGTGGCAGTCTCAGTGGCACTCTCGGTGGCACTCTCAGTGGCACTCTCAGTGGCACTCTCAGTGGCACTCTCAGTGGCACTCTCAGTGGCACTCTCAGTGGCACTCTCGGTGGCAGTCTCAGTTGCAGTCTCAGTGGCAGTCTCAGTGGCAGTCTCAGTGGCAGTCTCATTGGCAGTCTCATTGGCAGTGGCAGTGGAATTCTAAGTGGCAGTCTCAGTGGCAGTCCCAGTAGCAGTTTCAGTTTCAATGTCAGTGGCAGTGGCAATGGCAGTCTCAGTGGCAGTCTCAGTGACAATGTCTGTCTCAGTGGCAGTGGCAGTGGCAGTCTTATTGGCAGTGGAACAGATACCTAAAACCCTTCTAAATCTTCTCTTAAAATCCCTGAGTGCTGGGTGGCTTCAAAAAGGAATAGTGAATTTTTAAATTAACAATAAAAAATTTTTTTAACGTCAGTGGATGTACCTCTTTAAATAAATTGTTAGCGTTATAATTGTTGTACTATGAATTTTTTACAGATATCTAAGACACTTTTAAAGCTTCTCTTAAAATCCCTGTGTGCTGGGTTGCTTTGAAAATCCATAGTGAATTTTTAAACAAACAATATATTTTTTTTAACGTCTGTGGATGTACCCCTTTAAAATAAATTGTTAGCGTTATAATTGTTGCACTATGAATTTTTTACAGATATCTAAGACACTTATGAAGCTTCTCTTAAAATCCCTGAGTGCTGGGTTTCTTTGAAAATTCATAGTGAATTTTTAAATGAACAATAAAAAATTTTTTTCACGTCAGCGAATGTACCCCTTTAAAATAAATTGTTAGCGTTATAATTGTTGAACCATGAATTTTCTACAGTTACTTAAGACACTTCTAAAGCTTCCGTTAAAATTTCTGAATGCTGGGTGGCTTCGAAAATGCATAGTGAATTTTTAAATTAACAATAATTTTTTTTTAACGTCAGTGGATGTACCTCTTTATAATAAATTGTTAGCGTTAAAATTGTTGTACTATGAATTTTTTACAGATATTTAAGACACTTTTAAAGCTTCTCTTAAAATCCCTGAGTGCTGGGTGGCCTCAAAAATGCATAGTGAATTTTTAAATTAACAATAAAAAATTTTTTTAACGTCAGTAGATGTACCTTTTTAAAATAAATGGTTAGCGTAATAATTGTTGAACTATGAATTTTTTACAGATACCTAAGACTCTTCTAAAGTTTCACTTAAAATCCCTGAGTGCTGGGTGGCTTGGAAAATCTATAGTGAATTTTTAAATTAACAATAAAAAAATTTTTCACGTCAGTTAATGTTCCCCTTTAAAATAAATGGTTAGCGCAATAATTGTTGAACTATGAATTTTTTACAGATACCTAAGACACTTCTAAAGTTTTACTTAAAATCCCTGAGTGCTGGGTGGCTTAGAAAATCCAAAGTGGATTTTTAAATAAACAAAAAAAAAATTTCACGTTGGTGAATATACCCCTTTAAAATAAATTGTTAGCGTTATAATTGTTGAACCATGAATTTTTTACAGTTACCTAAGACACTTCTAAAGCTTCCTTTAAAATTCCAGAGTGCTGGGTAGCTTCAAAAATGCATAGTGAATTTTTAAATTATCAATAAAATATTTTTTTAACGTCAATGGATATACCCCTTCAAAATAAATTGTTAGCGTTACAATTGTTGAACTATGAATTATTTACAGATATCTAAGACACTTTCAAAGCTTCTCTTAAAATCCCTGATTCCTGGATGGCTTCGAAAATCCATAGTGAATTTTTAAATTAACAATAAATAAAATTTTTAACGTCAATGGATGTACCCCTTTAAAATAAATATTTAGCGTTATAATTGTTGAACTATGAATTTTTTTCAGATACCTAAGACACTTTTAAAGCTTCTCTTGAAATCTCTGAGTGCTGGGTGGCTTCTAAAATGCATTGTGAATTTTTAAATTAACAATAAAAATTTCTTAACGTCAGTGGATGTACCCCTTTAAAATAAATTGTTAGCGTTATAATTGTTTAACTATGAATTCCTTATAGATACCTAAAACATTTTCAAAGCTTCTTTTAAGATCCCTGAGTGCTGGGTGGCTTCAAAAATGCATAGTGAATTTTTAAATTAACAATAAAAAATTTGTTTAACGTCAGTGGATATACCAATTTAAATAAATTGTTAGCTTTATAATTTTTAAACTATGAATTTTTTGCAGATACCTAAGAAGCTTCTCTTAAAATCCCTGAGTGCTGGGTTTCTTTTAAAGCTTTTCTTAAAATCCCTCAGTGCTGAATGGCTTCAAAAATGCATAGTGAATTTTTAAATTAACAATATTTTTTTTTTAACGTCAGTGGATGTACCTCTTTAAAATAAATTGTTAGCGTTATAATTGTTGAACTATGAGTTTTTTACAGACACTTAAGACACTTGTAAAGCTCCTCTTAAAATTTCTGAGTGCTGAGTGGTTTCAAAAATGCATAGTGAATTTTTAAATTATCAATAAAATATTTTTTTAACGTCAGTGGATTTACCTCTTTAAAATAAATTGTTAGCGTTATAATTGTTGATCTATGAATTTTTTACAGACACCTAAGACACTTTTAAAGCTTCTCTTAAAATCCCTGAGTGCTAGGTGGCTTGGAAAATTCATAGTGAATTTTTAAATAAACACTAAAAATTTTTTTTCACGTCAGTGGATGTACCCCTTTAAAATAAATTGTTAGCGTTATAATTGTTGAAGTATGAATTTTTCGCAGATAACTAAGACACTTTTAAAGCTTCTCTTAAAATTCCTGAGTGCTGAGTGGTTTCAGAAATGCATAGTGAATTTTTAAATTATCAATAAAATATTTTTTTAACGTCAATGGATATACCCCTTTAAAATAAATTGTTAGCGTTACAATTGTTGAACTATGAATTTTTTGCAGATACCTAAGACACTTTTAAAGCTTCTCTTAAAATCCCCGAGTGTTAGGTGGCTTCGAAAATGCATAGTGAATTTTTAAATTTACAATAAAAAATTTTTTTATCGTCAGTGGATATACCCCTTTAAAATAAATTGTTAGCGTTTTAATTGTTGAACTATGAATTTTTCACAGATATCTAAGACACTTTTAAAGCTTCTCATAAAATCCCTGACTGCTGGGTGTCTTCAAAAATGCATAGTGAATTTTCAAATTAACAATAAAAAATTTTTTAACGTCAGAGAATGTACCTCTTTAAAATAATTTGTTAGCGTTATAATTTTTGTACTATGAATTTTTTACAGATATCTAAGACCCTTCTGAAGCTTCTCTTAAAATCCCTGAGTGCTGGGTGGCTTTAAAAATGCAAAGTGAATTTTTAAATTAACAATAATTTTTTTAAACGTCAGTGGATGTACCCCTTTAAAATAAATTGTTAGCGCCATAATTGTTGAACTATGAATTTTTTACCGATACCTAAAACGCTCAGTGGCAGTCTCAGTGGCAGTCTCAGTGGCAGTCTCAGTGGCAGTCCCAGTGGCACTCTCAGTGGCACTCTCAGTGGCACTCTCAGTAGCACTCTCAGTGGCACCCTCAGTGGCACTCTCAGTGGCACTATCAGTGGCAGTCCCAGTGGCACTCTCAGTGGCACTCTCAGTGGCACTCTCAGTGGCAGTAACAGTGGCAGTCTCAGTGGCAGTCTCAGTGGCACTCTCGGTGGCACTCTCAGTGGCACTCTCAGTGGCACTCTCAGTGGCAGTCTCAGTGGCACTCTCAGTGGCACTCTCAGTGGCACTCTCAGTGGCACTCTCAGTGGCACTATCAGTGGCAGTCCCAGTGGCACTCTCAGTGGCACTCTCAGTGGCAGTCTCAGTGGCACTCTCAGTGGCACTAACAGTGGCAGTCTCAGTGGCTCTCAGTGGCACTCTCAGTGGCACTCTCAGTGGCAGTCTCAGTGGCACTCTCAGTGGCACTCTCAGTGGCACTCTCAGTGGCACCCTCAGTGGCACTCTCAGTGGCAGTCGCAGTGGCACTCTCAGTGGCACTCTCAGTGGCACTCTCAGTGGCACTCTCAGTGGCACTCTCAGTAGCACTCTCAGTTGCACTATCAGTGGCAGTCCCAGTGGCACTCTCAGTGGCAATCTCAGTGGCAGTCTCAGTGGCACTCTTAGTGGCACTATCAGTGGCAGTCTCAGTGGCACTCAGTGGCACTCTCAGTGGCACTCAGTGGCACTCTCAGTGGCACTCTCAGTGGCACTCTCAGTGGCAGTCTCAGTGGCACTCTCAGTGGCACTCTCAGTGGCACTCTCAGTGGCACCCTCAGTGGCACAATCAGTGGCAGTCCCAGTGGTACTTTCAGTGGCACTCTTAGTGGCAGTCTAAGTGGCACTCTCAGTGGCACTATCAGTGGCAGTCTCAGTGGCACTCAGTGGCACTCTCAGTGGCAGTCTCAGTGGCAGTCTCAGTGGCACTCTCAGTGGCACTCTCAGTGGCAGTCTCAGTGGCACTCTCAGTGGCACTCTCAGTTGCACCCTCAGTGGCACTATCAGTGGCAGTCCCAGTGGCACTCTCAGTGGCACTCTCAGTGGCACTCTCAGTAGTACTCTCAGTGGCACTATCAGTGGCAGTCTCAGTGGCACTCAGTGGCACTCTCAGTGGCACTCTCAGTGGCAGTCTCAGTGGCACTCTCAGTGGCACTCTCAGTGGCACTCTCAGTGGCACTCTCAGTGGCACCCTCAGTGGCAGTCTCAGTGGCACTCTCAGTGGCACTATCAGTGGCAGTCCCAGTGGCACTCTCAGTGGCACTCTCAGTGACACTCTCAGTAGCACTCTCAGTGGCACTATCAGTGGCAGTCTCAGTGGCACTCAGTGGCACTCTCTGTGGCACTCTCAGTGGCAGTCTCAGTGGCACTCTCAGTGGCACTCTCAGTGGCACCCTCAGTGGCACTCTCAGTGGCACTATCAGTGGCAGTCCCAGTGGCACTCTCAGTGGCAGTCTCAGTGGCACTCTCAGTGGCACTCTCAGTGGCAGTCTCAGTGGCACTCTCGGTGGCACTCTCAGTGGCACTCTCAGTGGCAGTCTCAGTGGCAGTCTCAGTGGCACTCTCAGTGGCACTCTCAGTGGCAGTAACAGTGGCAGTCTCAGTGGCAGTCTCAGTGGCACTCTCGGTGGCACTCTCAGTGGCACACTCAGTGGCACCCTCAGTGGCACTCTCAGTGGCACTATCAGTGGCAGTCCCAGTGGCACTCTCAGTGGCAGTCTCAGTGGCACTCTCAGTGGCACTCTCAGTGGCAGTCTCAGTGGCACTCTCGGTGGCACTCTCAGTGGCACTCTCAGTGGCACTCTCAGTGGCAGTCTCAGTGGCACTCTCAGTGGCACTCTCAGTGGCAGTAACAGTGGCAGTCTCAGTGGCAGTCTCAGTGGCACTCTCGGTGTCACTCTCAGTGGCACTCTCAGTGGCAGTCTCAGTGGCAGTCTCAGTGGCACTCTCAGTGGCACTCTCAGTGGCAGTAACAGTGGCAGTCTCAGTGGCACTCTTGGTGGCACTCTCAGTGGCACTCTCAGTGGCACTCTCAGTGGCACTCTCAGTGGCAGTCTCAGTGGCACTCTCAGTGGCACTCTCAGTGGCACTTTCAGTGGCAGTCTCAGTGGCAGTCCCAGTAGCAGTCTCAGTGGCAGTCTCAGTGGCACTCTCAGTGGCACTCTCAGTGGCAATCTCAGTGGCACTCTCAGTGGCAGTCTCAGTGGCAGTCTCAGTGGCACTCTCAGTGGCACTCTCAGTGGCACTCTCAGTGGCACTCTCAGTGGCACTCTCAGTGGCACTCTCAGTGGCACTCTCAGTGGCACTCTCAGTGGCACTCTCGGTGGCAGTCTCAGTGGCACTCTCAGTGGCACTCTCAGTGGCACTCTCAGTTTCACTCTCAGTGGCACTTTCAGTGGCAGTCTCAGTGGCAGTCCCAGTAGCAGTCTCAGTGGCAGTCTCAGTGGCACTCTCAGTGGCACTCTCAGTGGCACTTTCAGTGGCAGTCTCAGTGGCAGTCCCAGTAGCAGTCTCAGTGGCAGTCTCAGTGGCACTCTCAGTGGCACTCTCAGTGGCAATCTCAGTGGCACTCTCAGTGGCAGTCTCAGTGGCAGTCTCAGTGGCACTCTCAGTGGCACTCTCAGTGGCACTCTCAGTGGCACTCTCAGTGGCACTCTCAGTGGCACTCTCAGTGGCACTCTCGGTGGCAGTCTCAGTGGCACTCTCAGTGGCACTCTCAGTGGCACTCTCAGTGGCACTCTCAGTGGCACTCTCAGTTTCACTCTCAGTGGCACTTTCAGTGGCAGTCTCAGTGGCAGTCCCAGTAGCAGTCTCAGAGGCAGTCTCAGTGGCACTCTCAGTGGCACTCTCAGTGGCACTTTCAGTGGCAGTCTCAGTGGCAGTCCCAGTAGCAGTCTCAGTGGCAGTCTCAGTGGCACTCTCAGTGGCACTCTCAGTGGCAGTCTCAGTGGCAGTCTCAGTGGCACTCTCAGTGGCAATCTCAGTTTCACTCTCAGTGGCACTTTCAGTGGCAGTCTCAGTGGCAGTCCCAGTAGCAGTCTCAGTGGCACTCTCAGTGGCACTCTCGGTGGCAGTCTGAGTGGCAGTCTCAGTTGCAGTCTCAGTGGCAGTCTCAGTGGCAGTCTCAGTGGCAGTCTCATTGGCAGTCTCATTGGCAGTGGCAGTGGAATTCTAAGTGGCAGTCTCAGTGGCAGTCCCAGTAGCAGTTTCAGTTTCAATGTCAGTGGCAGTGGCAGTGGCATTCTCAGTGGCAGTCTCAGTGACAATGTCTGTCTCAGTGGCAGTGGCAGTGGCAGTCTTATTGGCAGTGGAACAGATACCTAAAACCCTTCTAAAGCTTCTCTTAAAATCCCTGAGTGCTGGGTGGCTTCAAAAAGGAATAGTGAATTTTTAAATTAACAATAAAAAAATTTTTTAACGTCAGTGGATGTACCCCTTTAAATAAATTGTTAGCGTTATAATTGTTGTACTATGAATTTTTCACAGATATCTAAGACCCTTTTAAAGCTTCTCTTAAAATCCTTGAGTGCTAGGTGGCTTTGAAAATTAATAGAGAATTTTTAAATAAACAATAAAAAAAAATTTTATCGTCAGTGAATGTACCCCTTTAAAATAAATTGTTAGCGTTATAATTGTTGTACTATGAATTTTTTACAGATATCTAAGACACTTTTAAAGCTTCTCTTAAAATCCCTGTGTGCTGGGTTGCTTTGAAAATCCATAGTGAATTTTTAAACAAACAATATATTTTTTTTAACGTCTGTGGATGTACCCATTTAAAATAAATTGTTAGCGTTATAATTGTTGCACTATGAATTTTTTACAGATATCTAAGACACTTATGAAGCTTCTCTTAAAATCCCTGAGTGCTGGGTTTCTTTGAAAATCCATAGTGAATTTTTAAATGAACAATAAAAAATTTTTTTCACGTCAGCGAATTTACCACTTTAAAATAAATTGTTAGCGTTATAATTGTTGAACCATGAATTTTTTACAGTTACCTAAGACACTTCTAAAGCTTCCGTTAAAATTTCTGAATACTGGGTGGCTTCAAAAATGCATAGTGAATTTTTAAATTACCAATAATTTTTTTTTAACGTCAGTGGATGTACCTCTTTATAATAAATTGTTAGCGTTAAAATTGTTGTACTATGAATTTTTTACAGATATTTAAGACCCTTTTAAAGCTTCTCTTAAAATCCCTGAGTGCTGGGTGGCCTCAAAAATGCATAGTGAATTTTTAAATTAACAATAAAAAATTTTTTTAACGTCAGTAGATGTACCTTTTTAAAATAAATGGTTAGCGTAATAATTGTTGAACTATGAATTTTTTACAGATACCTAAGACACTTCTAAAGTTTCACTTAAAATCCCTGAGTGCTGGGTGGCTTGGAAAATCCATAGTGAATTTTTAAATTAACAATAAAAAAATTTTTCACGTCAGTTAATGTTCCCCTTTAAAATAAATGGTTAGCGTAATAATTGTTGAACTATGAATTTTTTACAGATACCTAAGACACTTCTAAAGTTTTACTTAAAATCCCTGAGTGCTGGGTGGCTTAGAAAATCCAAAGTGGATTTTTAAATAAACAAAAAAAAAATTTCACGTTGGTGAATATACCCCTTTAAAATAAATTGTTAGCGTTATAATTGTTGAACCATGAATTTTTTACAATTACCTAAGACACTTCTAAAGCTTCCCTTAAAATTCCAGAGTGCTGGGTAGCTTCAAAATTGCATAGTGAATTTTTAAATTAACATTAATTTTTTTTTAACGTCAGTGGATGTACCTCTTTATAATAAATTGTTAGCGTTATAATTGTTGTACTATGAATTTTTTACAGATATCTAAGACACTTTTAAAGCTTCTCTTAAAATCCCTGAGTGCTAGGTGGTTTCAAAAATGCATAGTGAATTTTTAAATTATCATTAAAATATTTTTTTAACGTCAATGGATATACCCCTTCAAAATAAATTGTTAGCGTTACAATTGTCGAACTATGAATTTTTTGCAGATACCTAAGACACTTTTAAAGCTTCTCTTAAAATTCCTGAGTGCTGAGTGGTTTCAGAAATGCATAGTGAATTTTTAAATTATCAATAAAATATTTTTTTAACGTCAATGGATTTACCCCTTTAAAATAAATTGTTAGCGTTACAATTGTTGAACTATGAATTTTTTGCAGATACCTAAGACACTTTTAAAGCTTCTCTTAAAATCCCCGAGTGTTAGGTGGCTTCAAAAATGCATAGTGAATTTTTAAATTTACAATAAAAAATTTTTTATCGTCAGTGGATATACCCCTTTAAAATAAATTGTTAGCGTTATAATTGTTGAACTATGAATTTTTCACAGATATCTAAGACACTTTTAAAGCTGCTCTTAAAATCCCTGACTGCTGGGTGTCTTCAAAAATGCATAGTGAATTTTCAAATTAACAATAAAAAATTTTTTAACGTCAGAGAATGTACCTCTTTAAAATAATTTGTTAGCGTTATAATTTTTGTACTATGAATTTTTTACAGATATCTAAGACCCTTCTAGAGCTTCTCTTAAAATCCCTGAATGCTGGGTGGCTTTGAAAATGCAAAGTGAATTTTTAAATTAACAATAATTTTTTTAAACGTCAGTGGATGTACCCCTTTAAAATAAATTGTTAGCGCCATAATTGTTGAACTATGAATTTTTTACCGATACCTAAAACGCTCAGTGGCAGTCTCAGTGGCAGTCTCAGTGGCACTCTCAGTGGCACTCTCAGTGGCACTCTCAGTGGCACTCTCAGTGGCACTCTCAGTGGCACCCTCAGTGGCACTCTCAGTGGCACTATCAGTGGCACTCTCAGTGGCACTCTCAGTGGCAGTCTCAGTGGCACTCTCAGTGGCAGTAACAGTGGCAGTCTCAGTGGCAGTCTCAGTGGCACTCTCGGTGGCAATCTCAGTGGCACTCTCAGTGGCACTCTCAGTGGCAGTCTCAGTGGCACTCTCAGTGGCACTCTCAGTGGCACTATCAGTGGCAGTCCCAGTGGCACTCTCAGTGGCACTCTCAGTGGCAGTCTCAGTGGCACTCCCAGTGGCACTCTCAGTGGCACTAGCAGTGGCAGTCTCAGTGGCACTCAGTGGCACTCTCAGTAGCACTCTCAGTGGCAGTCTCAGTGGCACTCTCAGTGGCACTCTCAGTGGCACTCTCAGTGGCACTCTCAGTGGCACTCTAAGTGGCACCCTCAGTGGCACTCTCAGTGGCAGTCCCAGTGGCACTCTCAGTGGCACTCTCAGTGGCACTCTCAGTGGCACTCTCAGTTGCACTATCAGTGGCAGTCCCAGTGGCACTCTCAGTGGCATTCTCAGTGGCACTCTCAGTGGCACTATCAGTAGCAGTCTCAGTGACACTCAGTGGCACTCTCAGTGGCACTCAGTGGCACTCTCAGTGGCACTCTCAGTGGCAGTCTCAGTGGCACTCTCAGTGGCACTCTCAGTGGCACCCTCAGTGGCAGTCCCAGTGGCACTCTCAGTGGCAGTCTCACTTTCACTCTCAGTGGCACTATCAGTGGCAGTCTCAGTGGCACTCAGTGGCACTCTCAGTGGCACTCTCAGTGGCAGTCTCAGTGGCACTCTCAGTGGCACTCTCAGTGGCACTCTCAGTGGCAATCTCAGTGGCACTCTCAGTGGCACCCTCAGTGGCACTCTCAGTGGCACTATCAGTGGCAGTCCCAGTGGCACTCTCAGTGGCACTCTCAGTGGCACTCTCAGTAGCACTCTCAGTGGCACTATCAGTGGCAGTCTCAATGGCACTCAGTGGCACCCTCAGTGGCACTCTCAGTGGCAGTCTCAGTGGCACTCTCAGTGGCACTCTCAGTGGTACTCTCAGTGGCACTCTCAGTGGCACTCTCAGTGGCAATCTCAGTGGCACTCTCAGTGGCACCCTCAGTGGCACTCTCAGTGGCACTATCAGTGACAGTCCCAGTGGCACTCTCAGTGGCACTCTCAGTGGCAGTCTCAGTGGCACTCTCAGTGGCACTCTCAGTGGCAGTAACAGTGGCAGTCTCAGTGGCACTCTCGTTGGCACTCTCAGTGGCACTCTCAGTGGCAGTCTCAGTGGCAGTCTCAGTGGCAGTCTCAGTGGCACTCTCAGTGGCACTCTCAGTGGCACCCTCAGTGGCAGTAACAGTGGCAGTCTCAGTGGCACTCTCGGTGGCACTTTCAGTGGCACTCTCAGTGGCACTCTCAGTGGCACTCTCAGTGGCACTCTCAGTGGCACCCTCAGTGGCACTCTCAGTGGCACTATCAGTGGCAGTCCCAGTGGCACTCTCAGTGGCACTCTCAGTGGCAGTCTCAGTGGCACTCTCAGTGGCACTCTCAGTGGCACTCTCAGTGGCAGTAACAGTGGCAGTCTCAGTGGCACTCTCAGTGGCACTTTCAGTGGCAGTCTCAGTGGCAGTCCCAGTAGCAGTCTCAGTGGCAGTCTCAGTGGCACTCTCAGTGGCACTCTCAGTGGCACTCTCAGTGGCACTCTCAGTGGCAGTCTCAGTGGCAGTCTCAGTGGCACTCTCAGTGGCACTCTCAGTGGCACTCTCAGTGGCACTCTCAGTGGCACTCTCGGTGGCAGTCTCAGTGGCACTCTCAGTGGCACTCTCAGTGACACTCTCAGTGGCACTCTCAGTGGCACTCTCAGTGGCACTCTAAGTGGCACTCTCAGTGGCACTTTCAGTGGCAGTCTCAGTGGCAGTCCCAGTAGCAGTCTCAGTGGCAGTCTCAGTGGCACTCTCAGTGGCACTCTCAGTGGCACTCTCAGTGGCACTCTCAGTGGCACTCTCAGTAGCACTCTCAGTGGCACTCTCAGTGGCACTCTCAGTAGCACTCTCAGTGGCACTCTCAGTGGCACTTTCAGTGGCAGTCTCAGTGGCAGTCCCAGTAGCAGTCTCAGTGGCAGTCTCAGTGGCACTCTCAGTGGCACTTTCAGTGGCAGTCTCAGTGGCAGTCCCAGTAGCAGTCTCAGTGGCAGTATCAGTGGCACTCTCAGTGGCACTCTCAGTGGCACTCTCAGTGGCACTCTCAGTGGCACTCTCAGTGGCACTCTCAGTAGCACTCTCAGTGGCACTCTCAGTGGCACTTTCAGTGGCAGTCTCAGTGGCAGTCCCAGTAGCAGTCTCAGTGGCAGTCTCAGTGGCACTCTCAGTGGCACTTTCAGTGGCAGTCTCAGTGGCAGTCCCAGTAGCAGTCTCAGTGGCAGTATCAGTGGCACTCTCAGTGGCACTCTCAGTGGCACTCTCAGTGGCACTCTCGGTGGCAGTCTGAGTGGCAGTCTCAGTTGCAGTCTCAGTGGCAGTCTCAGTGGCATTCTCATTGGCAGTCTCATTGGCAGTGGCAGTGGAGTTCTAAGTGGCAGTCTCAGTGGCAGTCCCAGTAGCAGTTTCAGTTTCAATGTCAGTGGCAGTGGCAGTGGCAATTTCAGTGGCAGTCTCAGTGACAATGTCTGTCTCAGTGGCAGTGGCAGTGGCAGTCTTATTGGCAGTGGAACAGATACCTAAAACCCTTCTAAAGCTTCTCTTAAAATCCCTGAGTGCTGGGTGGCTTCAAAAAGGAATAGTGAATTTTTAAATTAACAATAAAAAATTTTTTTAACGTCAGTGGATGTACCCCTTTAAATAAATTGTTAGCGTTATAATTGTTGTACTATGAATTTTTCACAGATATCTAAGACCCTTTTAAAGCTTCTCTTAAAATCCTTGAGTGCTAGGTGGCTTTGAAAATTAATAGAGAATTTTTAAATAAACAATAAAAAAAAATTTTATCGTCAGTGAATGTACCCCTTTAAAATAAATTGTTAGCGTTATAATTGTTGTACTATGAATTTTTTACAGATATCTAAGACACTTTTAAAGCTTCTCTTAAAATACCTGTGTGCTGGGTTGCTTTGAAAATCCATAGTGAATTTTTAAATGAACAATAAAAAATTTTTTTCACGTCCGCGAATGTACCCCTTTAAAATAAATTGTTAGCGTTATAATTGTTGAACCATGAATTTTTTACAGTTACCTAAGACACTTCTAAAGCTTCCGTTAAAATTTCTGAATACTGGGTGGCTTCGAAAATGCATAGTGAATTTTTAAATTACCAATAATTTTTTTTTTAACGTCTGTGGATGTACCCCTTTAAAATAAATTGTTAGCGTTATAATTGTTGCACTATGAATTTTTTACAGATATCTAAGACACTTATAAAGCTTCTCTTAAAATCCCTGAGTGCTAGGTGTTTTCAAAAATGCATAGTGAATTTTTAAATTATCAATAAAATATTTTTTTAACGTCAATGGATATACCCCTTCAAAATAAATTGTTAGCGTTACAATTGTTGAACTATGAATTTTTTACAGATATCTAAGACACTTTCAAAGCTTCTCTTAAAATCCCTGATTCCTGGATGGCTTCGAAAATCCATAGTGAATTTTTAAATTAACAATAAAAAAATTTTTAACGTCAATGGATGTACCCCTTTAAAATAAATATTTAGCGTTATAATTGTTGAACTATGAATTTTTTTCAGATACCTAAGACACTTTTAAAGCTTCTCTTGAAATCTCTGAGTGCTGGGTGGCTTCTAAAATGCATTGTGAATTTTTAAATTAACAATAAAAATTTCTTAACGTCAGTGGATGTACCCCTTTAAAATAAATTGTTAGCGTTATAATTGTTTAACTATGAATTCCTTATAGATACCTAAAACATTTTCAAAGCTTCTTTTAAGATCCCTGAGTGCTGGGTGGCTTCAAAAATGCATAGTGAATTTTTAAATTAACAATAAAAAATTTGTTTAACGTCAGTGGATATACCAATTTAAATAAATTGTTAGCTTTATAATTTTTAAACTATGAATTTTTTGCAGATACCTAAGAAGCTTCTCTTAAAATCCCTGAGTGCTGGGTTTCTTTTAAAGCTTTTCTTAAAATCCCTCGGTGCTGAATGGCTTCAAAAATGCATAGTGAATTTTTAAATTAACAATAATTTTTTTTTTAACGTCAGTGGATGTACCTCTTTAAAATAAATTGTTAGCGTTATAATTGTTGAACTATGAGTTTTTTACAGACACTTAAGACACTTGTAAAGCTCCTCTTAAAATTTCTGAGTGCTGAGTGGTTTCAAAAATGCATAGTGAATTTTTAAATTAACAATAATTTTTTTTAACGTCAGTGGATGTACCTCTTTATAATAAATTGTTAGCGTTATAATTGTTGAACTATGAATTTTTTTCAGATACCCAAGACACTTTTAAAGCCTCCCTTAAAATTCCTGAGTGCTGGGTGGCTTCAAAAATGCATAGTGAATTTTTAAATTAACAATAATTTTTTTTAACGTCAGTGGATGTACCTCTTTATAATAAATTGTCAGCGTTATAATTGTTGATCTATGAATTTTTTACAGACACCTAAGACACTTTTAAAGCTTCTCTTAAAATCCCTGAGTGCTAGGTGGCTTGGAAAATTCATAGTGAATTTTTAAATAAACACTAAAAATTTTTTTTCACGTCAGTGGATGTACCCCTTTAAAATAAATTGTTAGCGTTATAATTGTTGAAGTATGAATTTTTCACAGAAAACTAAGACACTTTAAAAGCTTCTCTTAAAATTCCTGAGTGCTGAGTGGTTTCAGAAATGCATAGTGAATTTTTAAATTATCAATAAAATATTTTTTTAACGTCAATGGATATACCCCTTTAAAATAAATTGTTAGCGTTACAATTGTTGAACTATGAATTTTTTGCAGATACCTAAGACACTTTTAAAGCTTCTCTTAAAATCCCCGAGTGTTAGGTGGCTTCAAAAATGCATAGTGAATTTTTAAATTTACAATAAAAAATTTTTTTATCGTCAGTGGATATACCCCTTTAAAATAAATTGTTAGCGTTATAATTGTTGAACTATGAATTTTTCACAGATATCTAAGACACTTTTAAAGCTTCTCTTAAAATCCCTGACTGCTGGGTGTCTTCAAAAATGCATAGTGAATTTTCAAATTAACAATAAAAAAATTTTTAACGTCAGAGAATGTACCTCTTTAAAATAATTTGTTAGCGTTATAATTTTTGTACTATGAATTTTTTACAGATATCTAAGACCCTTCTAAAGCTTCTCTTAAAATCCCTGAGTGCTGGGTGGCTTTGAAAATGCAAAGTGAATTTTTAAATTAACAATAATTTTTTTAAACGTCAGTGGATGTACCCCTTTAAAATAAATTGTTAGCGCCATAATTGTTGAACTATGAATTTTTTACCGATACCTAAAACGCTCAGTGGCAGTCTCAGTGGCAGTCTCAGTGGCAGTCTCAGTGGCAGTCCCAGTGGCACTTTCAGTGGCACTCTCAGTGGCACTCTCAGTGGCACTCTCAGTAGCACTCTCAGTGGCACCCTCAGTGGCACTCTCAGTGGCACTATCAGTGGCAGTCCCAGTGGCACTCTCAGTGGCACTCTCAGTGGCAGTCTCAGTGGCACTCTCAGTGGCACTCTCAGTGGCACTCTCAGTGGCACTATCAGTGGCAGTCCCAGTGGCACTCTCAGTGGCACTCTCAGTGGCAGTCTCAGTGGCACTCTCAGTGGCACTAACAGTGGCAGTCTCAGTGGCTCTCAGTGGCATTCTCAGTGGCACTCTCAGTGGCAGTCTCAGTGGCACTCTCAGTGGCACTCTCAGTGGCACTAACAGTGGCAGTCTCAGTGGCTCTCAGTGGCACTCTCAGTGGCACTCTCAGTGGCAGTCTCAGTGGCACTCTCAGTGGCACTCTCAGTGGCACCCTCAGTGGCACTCTCAGTGGCACTCTCAGTGGCAGTCTCAGTGGCACTCTCAGTGGCACTCTCAGTGGCACTCTCAGTGGCACTATCAGTGGCAGTCCCAGTAACACTCTCAGTGGCACTCTCAGTGGCAGTCTCAGTGGCACTCTCAGTGGCACTAACAGTGGCAGTCTCAGTGGCTCTCAGTGGCACTCTCAGTGGCACTCTCAGTGGCAGTCTCAGTGGCACTCTCAGTGGCACTCTCAGTGGCACTCTCAGTGGCACTCTCAGTGGCACTCTCAGTGGCACTCTCAGTGGCACTCTCAGTGGCACTCTCAGTGGCACTCTCTGTAGCACTCTCAGTTGCACTATCAGTGGCAGTCCCAGTGGCACTCTAAGTGGCAATCTCAGTGGCAGTCTCAGTGGCACTCTCAGTGGCACTATCAGTGGCAGTCTCAGTGGCACACAGTGGCACTCTCAGTGGCACTCAGTGGCACTCTCAGTGGCACTCTCAGTGGCACTCTCAGTGGCAGTCTCAGTGGCACTCTCAGTGGCACTCTCAGTGGCACCCTCAGTGGCACTCTCAGTGGCACTATCAGTGGCAGTCCCAGTGGTACTTTCAGTGGCACTCTCAGTGGCAGTCTAAGTGGCACTCTCAGTGGCACTATCAGTAGCAGTCTCAGTGGCACTCAGTGGCACACTCAGTGGCAGTCTCAGTGGCACTCTCAGTGGCACTCTCAGTGGCAGTCCCAGTGGCACTCTCAGTGGCACTCTCAGTGGCACTCTCAGTAGCACTCTCAGTGGCACTATCAGTGGCAGTCTCAGTGGCACTCAGTGGCACTCTCAGTGGCACTCTCAGTGGCAGTCTCAGTGGCACTCTCAGTGGCACTCTCAGTGGCACTCTCAGTGGCACTCTCAGTGGCACTCTCAGTGGCACTATCAGTGGCAGTCCCAGTGGCACTCTCAGTGGCACTATCAGTGGCAGTCCAAGTGGCACTCTCAGTGGCAGTCTCAGTGGCACTCTCAGTGGCACTATCAGTGGCAATCTCAGTAGCACTCAGTGGCACTCTCAGTGGCAGTCTCAGTGGCACTCTCAGTGGCACTCTCAGTGGCAGTCTCAGTGGCACTCTCTGTGGCACTCTCAGAGGCACCCTCAGTGGCACTCTCAGTGGCACTATCAGTGGCAGTCCCAGTGGCACTCTCAGTGGCACTCTCAGTGGCACTCTCAGTAGCACTCTCAGTGGCACTATCAGTGGCAGTCTCAGTGGCACTCTCAGTGGCACTCTCAGTGGCAGCCTCAGTGGCACTCTCAGTGGCACTCTCAGTGGCACTCTCAGTGGCACTCTCAGTGGCACTCTCAGTGGCACTCTCAGTGGCACTCTCAGTGGCACTATCAGTGGCAGTCCCAGTGGCACTCTCAGTGGCACTCTCAGTGGCACTCTCAGTGGCACTCTCAGTGGCAGTAACAGTGGCAGTCTCAGTGGCAGTCTCAGTGGCACTCTCGTTGGCACTCTCAGTGGCACTCTCAGTGGCACTCTCAGTGGCAGTAACAGTGGCAGTCTCAGTGGCAGTCTCAGTGGCACTCTCGGTGGCACTCTCAGTGGCACTCTCAGTGGCACTCTCAGTGGCACTCTCAGTGGCAGTCTCAGTGGCACTCTCAGTGGCACTTTCAGTGGCACTCTCAGTGGCACTCTCAGTGGCACTCTCAGTGGCAGTCTCAGTGGCAGTCTCAGTGGCACTCTCAGTGGCACTCTCAGTGGCAGTGGCAGTAGAATTCTAAGTGGCAGTCTCAGTGGCAGTCCCAGTAGCAGTTTCAGTTTCAATGTCAGTGGCAGTGGCAGTGGCAGTCTCAGTGGCAGTCTCAGTGACAATGGCTGTCTCAGTGGCAGTGGCAGTGGCAGTCTTATTGGCAGTGGAACAGATACCTAAAACCCTTCTAAAGCTTCTCTTAAAATCCCTGAGTGCTGGGTGGCTTCAAAAAGGAATAGTGAATTTTTAAATTAACAATAAAAAATTTTTTTAACGTCAGTGGATGTACCCCTTTAAATAAATTGTTAGCGTTATAATTGTTGTACTATGAATTTTTCACAGATATCTAAGACCCTTCTAAAGCTTCTCTTAAAATCCCTGACTGCTGGGTGTCTTCAAAAATGCATAGTGAATTTTCAAATTAACAATAAAAAATTTTTAACGTCAGAGAATGTACCTCTTTAAAATAAATTGTTAGCGTTACACTTTTTGTACTATGAATTTTTTACAGATATCTAAGACCCTTCTAAAGCTTCTCTTTAAATCCCTGACTGCTGGGTGTCTTCAAAAATGCATAGTGAATTTTCAAATTAACAATAAAAAATTTTTAACGTCAGAGAATGTACCTCTTTAAAATAATTTGTTAGCGTTATACTTTTTGTACTATGAATTTTTTACAGATATCTAAGACCCTTCTAAAGCTTCTCTTAAAATCCCTCAGTGCTGGGTGGCTTTGAAAATGCAAAGTGAATTTTTAAATCAACAATAATTTTTTAAACGTCAGTGGATGTAACCCTTTAAAATAAATTGTTAGCGCCATAATTGTTGAACTATGAATTTTTTACCGATACCTAAAACGCTCAGTGGCAGTCTCAGTGGAAGTCCCAGTGGCAGTGTCATTGGCAGTCTCAGTGGCAGTCTCAGCGGCAGTCTAATTGGCAGTCTCAGTGGCACTCTCAGTGGCACTCTCAGTGGCAGTCTCAGTGGCAGTCCTAGTTGCAGTCTCAGTGGCAGTCTCAGTGGCACTCTCAGTGGCAGTCTCAGTGGCACTCTCAGTGGCACTCTCAGTGGCAGTCTCACTGGTAGTCTCAGTGGCAATCTCAGTGGCAGTCTCAGTGGCAGTCCAAGTGGCAGTCTCAGTGGCAGTTTCAGTGGCACTCTCAGTGGCAGTCTCACTCGTAGTCTCAGTGGCAGTCTCAGTGGCAGTCCCAGTGGCAGTCTCAGTGGCAATCTATGTGGCAGCCTCAGTGACACTCTCAGTGGCAGTCTCAGTGGCAGTCTCAGTGGCAGTCTCAGTGGCAGTCCCAGTGGCAGTCTCAGTGGCAGTCTCGGTGGCGCTCTCGGTGGCACTCTCGATGGCACTCTCAGTGGCACCCTCAGTGGCACTCTCAGTGGCACTATCAGTGGCAGTCTCAGTGGCACTCTCAGTGGCACTCTCAGTGGCACTCTCAGTGGCACTCTCAGTGGCATTCTCAGTGGCACTCTCAGTGGCACTCTCATCGGCAGTCTCAGTGGCAGTCTCGGTGGCACTCTCAGTGGCACTCTCAGTGGCAATCTCAGTGGCAATCTCAGTGGCAGTCTCAATGGCTGTCTCAATGGCAGTCTCAGTGGCAGTCTCAGTGGCAGTCTCAGTGGCAGTCTCAGTGGCACTCTCAGTGGCAGTCTCACTGGTGGTCTCAGTGGCAATCTCAGTGGCAGTATCAATGGCAGTCTCAGTGGCAGTCTCAGTGGCACTCTCAGTGGCACTCTCAGTGGCAGTCTCAGTGGCAGTCCTAGTAGCAGTCTCAGTGGCAGTCTCAGTGGCACTTTCAGTGGCACTATCAGTGGCAGTCTCAGTGGCACTCAGTGGCACTCTCAGTGGCACTCAGTGGCACTCTCAGTGGCACTCTCAGTGGCACTCTCAGTTGCACTCTCAGTGGCAGTCTCAGTGGCACTCTCAGTGGCACTCTCAGTGGCACTATCAGTGGCAGTCCCAGTGGCACTCTCAGTGGCACTCTCAGTGGCAGTCTCAGTGGCACTCTCAGTGGCACTATCAGTGGCAGTCTCAGTGGCACTCAGTGGCACTCTCAGTGGCACTCTCAGTGGCAGTCTCAGTGGCACTCTCAGTGGCACTCTCAGTGGCACACTCAGTGGCAGTCTCAGTGGCACCCTCAGTGGCACTCTCAGTGGCACCCTCAGTGGCACTCTCAGTGGCACTATCAGTGGCATTCCCAGTGGCACTCTCAGTGGCACTCTCAGTGGCACTCTCAGTAGCACTCTCAGTGGCACTATCAGTGGCAGTCTCAGTGGCACTCAGTGGCACTCTCAGTGGCACTCTCAGTGGCAGTCTCAGTGGCACTCTCAGTGGCACTCTCAGTGGCACTCTCAGTGGCACTCTCAGTGGCACTCTCAGTGGCACTCTCAGTGGCACCCTCAGTGGCACTCTCAGTGGCACTATCAGTGGCAGTCCCAGTGGCACTCTCAGTGGCACTCTCAGTGGCAGTCTCAGTGGCACTCTCAGTGGCACTCTCAGTGGCAGTAACAGTGGCAGTCTCAGTGGCAGTCTCAGTGGCACTCTCGGTGGCACTCTCAGTGGCAGTCTCAGTGGCAGTCTCAGTGGCAGTCTCAGTGGCACTCTCAGTGGCACTCTCAGTGGCAGTAACAGTGGCAGTCTCAGTGGCACTCTTGGTGGCACTCTCAGTGGCACTCTCAGTGGCACTCTCAGTGGCACTCTCAGTGGCAGTCTCAGTGGCACTCTCAGTGGCACTCTCAGTGGCACTCTCAGTGGCACTTTCAGTGGCAGTCTCAGTGGCAGTCCCAGTAGCAGTCTCAGTGACAGTCTCAGTGGCACTCTCAGTGGCACTTTCAGTGGCAATCTCAGTGGCACTCTCAGTGGCAGTCTCAGTGGCAGTCTCAGTGGCACTCTCAGTGGCACTCTCAGTGGCACTCTCAGTGGCACTCTCAGTGGCACTCTCAGTGGCACTCTCAGTGGCACTCTCAGTGGCACTCTCGGTGGCAGTCTCAGTGGCACTCTCAGTGGCACTCTCAGTGGCACTCTCAGTGGCACTCTCAGTTTCACTCTCAGTGGCACTTTCAGTGGCAGTCTCAGTGGCAGTCCCAGTAGCAGTCTCAGTGGCAGTCTCAGTGGCACTCTCAGTGGCACTCTCAGTGGCACTCTCAGTGGCACTTTCAGTGGCAGTCTCAGTGGCAGTCCCAGTAGCAGTCTCAGTGGCAGTCTCAGTGGCACTCTCAGTGGCACTCTCAGTGGCAATCTCAGTGGCACTCTCAGTGGCAGTCTCAGTGGCAGTCTCAGTGGCACTCTCAGTGGCACTCTCAGTGGCACTCTCAGTGGCACTCTCAGTGGCACTCTCAGTGGCACTCTCAGTGGCACTCTCAGTGGCACTCTCAGTGGCACTCTCAGTGGCACTCTCGGTGGCAGTCTCAGTGGCACTCTCAGTGGCACTCTCAGTGGCACTCTCAGTGGCACTCTCAGTTTCACTCTCAGTGGCACTTTCAGTGGCAGTCTCAGTGGCAGTCCCAGTAGCAGTCTCAATGGCAGTCTCAGTGGCACTCTCAGTGGCACTCTCAGTGGCACTTTCTGTGGCAGTCTCAGTGGCAGTCCCAGTAGCAGTCTCAGTGGCATTCTCAGTGGCACTCTCAGTGGCACTCTCAGTGGCACTCTCAGTGGCACTCTCAGTGGCAGTCTCAGTGGCAGTCTCAGTGGCACTCTCAGTGGCAATCTCAGTTTCACTCTCAGTGGCACTTTCAGTGGCAGTCTCAGTGGCAGTCCCAGTAGCAGTCTCAGTGGCACTCTCAGTGGCACTCTCGGTGGCAGTCTGAGTGGCAGTCTCAGTTGCAGTCTCAGTGGCAGTCTCAGTGGCAGTCTCAGTGGCAGTCTCATTGGCAGTCTCATTGGCAGTGGCAGTGGAATTCTAAGTGGCAGTCTCAGTGGCAGTCCCAGTAGCAGTTTCAGTTTCAATGTCAGTGGCAGTGGCAGTGGCATTCTCAGTGGCAGTCTCAGTGACAATGTCTGTCTCAGTGGCAGTGGCAGTGGCAGTCTTATTGGCAGTGGAACAGATACCTAAAACCCTTCTAAAGCTTCTCTTAAAATCCCTGAGTGCTGGGTGGCTTCAAAAAGGAATAGTGAATTTTTAAATTAACAATAAAAAATTTTTTTAACGTCAGTGGATGTACCCCTTTAAATAAATTGTTAGCGTTATAATTGTTGTACTATGAATTTTTCACAGATATCTAAGACCCTTTTAAAGCTTCTCTTAAAATCCTTGAGTGCTAGGTGGCTTTGAAAATTAATAGAGAATTTTTAAATAAACAATAAAAAAAAATTTTATCGTCAGTGAATGTACCCCTTTAAAATAAATTGTTAGCGTTATAATTGTTGTACTATGAATTTTTTACAGATATCTAAGACACTTTTAAAGCTTCTCTTAAAATCCCTGTGTGCTGGGTTGCTTTGAAAATCCATAGTGAATTTTTAAACAAACAATATATTTTTTTTAACGTCTGTGGATGTACCCATTTAAAATAAATTGTTAGCGTTATAATTGTTGCACTATGAATTTTTTACAGATATCTAAGACACTTATGAAGCTTCTCTTAAAATCCCTGAGTGCTGGGTTTCTTTGAAAATCCATAGTGAATTTTTAAATGAACAATAAAAAATGTTTTTCACGTCAGCGAATTTACCCCTTTAAAATAAATTGTTAGCGTTATAATTGTTGAACCATGAATTTTTTACAGTTACCTAAGACACTTCTAAAGCTTCCGTTAAAATTTCTGAATACTGGGTGGCTTCGAAAATGCATAGTGAATTTTTAAAATACCAATAATTTTTTTTTAACGTCAGTGGATGTACCTCTTTATAATAAATTGTTAGCGTTAAAATTGTTGTACTATGAATTTTTTACAGATATTTAAGACCCTTTTAAAGCTTCTCTTAAAATCCCTGAGTGCTGGGTGGCCTCGAAAATGCATAGTGAATTTTTAAATTAACAATAAAAAATTTTTTTAACGTCAGTAGATGTACCTTTTTAAAATAAATGGTTAGCGTAATAATTGTTGAACTATGAATTTTTTACAGATACCTAAGACACTTCTAAAGTTTCACTTAAAATCCCTGAGTGCTGGGTGGCTTGGAAAATCCATAGTGAATTTTTAAATTAACAATAAAAAAATTTTTCACGTCAGTTAATGTTCCCCTTTAAAATAAATGGTTAGCGTAATAATTGTTGAACTATGAATTTTTTACAGATACCTAAGACACTTCTAAAGTTTTACTTAAAATCCCTGAGTGCTGGGTGGCTTAGAAAATCCAAAGTGGATTTTTAAATAAACAAAAAAAAAATTTCACGTTGGTGAATATACCCCTTTAAAATAAATTGTTAGCGTTATAATTGTTGAACCATGAATTTTTTACAGTTACCTAAGACACTTCTAAAGCTTCCTTTAAAATTCCAGAGTGCTGGGTAGCTTCAAAAATGCATAGTGAATTTTTAAATTAACATTAATTTTTTTTTAACGTCAGTGGATGTACCTCTTTATAATAAATTGTTAGCGTTATAATTGTTGTACTATGAATTTTTTACAGATATCTAAGACACTTTTAAAGCTTCTCTTAAAATCCCTGAGTGCTAGGTGGTTTCAAAAATGCATAGTGAATTTTTAAATTATCATTAAAATATTTTTTTAACGTCAATGGATATACCCCTTCAAAATAAATTGTTAGCGTTAAAATTGTTGAACTATGAATTTTTTGCAGATACCTAAGACACTTTTAAAGCTTCTCTTAAAATTCCTGAGTGCTGAGTGGTTTCAGAAATGCATAGTGAATTTTTAAATTTACAATAAAAAATTTTTTATCGTCAGTGGATATACCCCTTTAAAATAAATTGTTAGCGTTATAATTGTTGAACTATGAATTTTTCACAGATATCTAAGACACTTTTAAAGCTTCTCTTAAAATCCCTGACTGCTGGGTGTCTTCAAAAATGCATAGTGAATTTTCAAATTAACAATAAAAAATTTTTTAACGTCAGAGAATGTACCTCTTTAAAATAATTTGTTAGCGTTATAATTTTTGTACTATGAATTTTTTACAGATATCTAAGACCCTTCTAAAGCTTCTCTTAAAATCCCTGAGTGCTGGGTGGCTTTGAAAATGCAAAGTGAATTTTTAAATTAACAATAATTTTTTTAAACGTCAGTGGATGTACCCCTTTAAAATGAATTGTTAGCGCCATAATTGTTGAACTATGAATTTTTTACCGATACCTAAAACGCTCAGTGGCAGTCTCAGTGGCAGTCTCAGTGGCACTCTCAGTGGCACTCTCAGTGGCACTCTCAGTGGCACTCTCAGTGGCACCCTCAGTGGCACTCTCAGTGGCACTATCAGTGGCACTCTCAGTGGCACTCTCAGTGGCAGTCTCAGTGGCACTCTCAGTGGCAGTAACAGTGACAGTCTCAGTGGCAGTCTCAGTGGCACTCCCGGTGGCACTCTCAGTGGCACTCTCAGTGGCACTCTCAGTGGCAGTCTCAGTGGCACTCTCAGTGGCACTCTCAGTGGCACTATCAGTGGCAGTCCCAGTGGCACTCTCAGTGGCACTCTCAGTGGCAGTCTCAGTGGCACTCCCAGTGGCACTCTCAGTGGCACTAGCAGTGGCAGTCTCAGTGGCACTCAGTGGCACTCTCAGTAGCACTCTCAGTGGCAGTCTCAGTGGCACTCTCAGTGGCACTCTCTGTGGCACTCTCAGTGGCACTCTCAGTGGCACCCTCAGTGGCACTCTCAGTGGCAGTCCCAGTGGCACTCTCAGTGGCACTCTCAGTGGCACTCTCAGTTGCACTATCAGTGGCAGTCCCAGTGGCACTCTCAGTGGCATTCTCAGTGGCAGTCTCAGTGGCACTATCAGTAGCAGTCTCAGTGACACTCAGTGGCACTCAGTGGCACTCTCAGTGGCACTCTCAGTGGCAGTCTCAGTGGCACTCTCAGTGGCACTCTCAGTGGCACCCTCAGTGGCAGTCCCAGTGGCACTCTCAGTGGCAGTCTCAGTTTCACTCTCAGTGGCACTATCAGTGGCAGTCTCAGTGGCACTCAGTGGCACTCTCAGTGGCACTCTCAGTGACAGTCTCAGTGGCACTCTCAGTGGCACTCTCAGTGGCACTCTCAGTGGCAATCTCAGTGGCACTCTAAGTGGCACCCTCAGTGGCACTCTCAGTGGCACTATCAGTGGCAGTCCCAGTGGCACTCTCAGTGGCACTCTCAGTGGCACTCTCAGTAGCACTCTCAGTGGCACTATCAGTGGCAGTCTCAATGGCACTCAGTGGCACTCTCAGTGGCACTCTCAGTGGCAGTCTCAGTGGCACTCTCAGTGGCACTCTCAGTGGCACTCTCAGTGGCACTCTCAGTGGCACTCTCAGTGGCAATCTCAGTGGCACTCTCAGTGGCACCCTCAGTGGCACTCTCAGTGGCACTATCAGTGGCAGTCCCAGTGGCACTCTCAGTGGCACTCTCAGTGGCAGTCTCAGTGGCACTCTCAGTGGTACTCTCAGTGGCAGTAACAGTGGCAGTCTCAGTGGCAGTCTCAGTGGCACTCTCGTTGGCACTCTCAGTGGCACTCTCAGTGGCAGTCTCAGTGGCAGTCTCAGTGGCAGTCTCAGTGGCACTCTCAGTGGCACTCTCAGTGGCACCCTCAGTGGCAGTAACAGTGGCAGTCTCAGTGGCACTCTCAGTGGCACTCTCAGTGGCACTCTCAGTGGCACTCTCAGTGGCACTCTCAGTGGCACTCTCAGTGGCACTCTCAGTGGTACCCTCAGTGGCACTCTCAGTGGCACTATCAGTGGCAGTCCCAGTGGCACTCTCAGTGGCACTCTCAGTGGCAGTCTCAGTGGCACTCTCAGTGGCACTCTCAGTGGCACTCTCAGTGGCAGTAACAGTGGCAGTCTCAGTGGCACTCTCAGTGGCACTTTCAGTGGCAGTCTCAGTGGCAGTCCCAGTAGCAGTCTCAGTGGCAGTCTCAGTGGCACTCTCAGTGGCACTCTCAGTGGCACTCTCAGTGGCACTCTCAGTGGCAGTCTCAGTGGCAGTCTCAGTGGCACTCTCAGTGGCACTCTCAGTTGCACTCTCAGTGGCAGTCTCAGTGGCACTCTCGGTGGCAGTCTCAGTGGCAATCTCAGTGGCACTCTCAGTGGCACTCTCAGTGGCACTCTCAGTGGCACTCTCAGTGGCAATCTCAGTGGCACTCTCAGTGGCAGTCTCAGTGGCAGTCCCAGTAGCAGTCTCAGTATCAGTCTCAGTGGCACTCTCAGTGGCACTCTCAGTGGCACTCTCAGTGGCACTCTCAGTGGCACTCTCAGTGGCACTCTCAGTGGCACTCTCGGTGGCAGTCTCAGTGGCACTCTCAGTGGCACTCTCAGTGGCACTCTCAGTGGCACTCTCAGTGGCACTCTCAGTGGCACTCTCAGTGGCACTTTCAGTGGCAGTCTCAGTGGCAGTCCCAGTAGCAGTCTCAGTGGCAGTCTCAGTGGCACTCTCAGTGGCACTTTCAGTGGCAGTCTCAGTGGCAGTCCCAGTAGCAGTCTCAGTGGCAGTATCAGTGGCACTCTCAGTGGCACTCTCAGTGGCACTCTCAGTGGCACTCTCAGTGGCACTCTCGGTGGCAGTCTGAGTGGCAGTCTCAGTTGCAGTCTCAGTGGCAGTCTCAGTGGCAGTCTCAGTGGCAGTCTCAGTGGCAGTCTCATTGGCAGTCTCATTGGCAGTGGCAGTGGAGTTCTAAGTGGCAGTCTCAGTGGCAGTCCCAGTAGCAGTTTCAGTTTCAATGTCAGTGGCAGTGGCAGTGGCAGTTTCAGTGGCAGTCTCAGTGACAATGTCTGTCTCAGTGGCAGTGGCAGTGGCAGTCTTATTGGCAGTGGAACAGATACCTAAAACCCTTCTAAAGCTTCTCTTAAAATCCCTGAGTGCTGGGTGGCTTCAAAAAGGAATAGTGAATTTTTAAATTAACAATAAAAAATTTTTTTAACGTCAGTGGATGTACCTCTTTAAATAAATTGTTAGCGTTATAATTGTTGTACTATGAATTTTTCACAGATATCTAAGACCCTTTTAAAGCTTCTCTTAAAATCCTTGAGTGCTAGGTGGCTTTGAAAATTAATAGAGAATTTTTAAATAAACAATAAAAAAAAATTTTATCGTCAGTGAATGTACCCCTTTAAAATAAATTGTTAGCGTTATAATTGTTGTACTATGAATTTTTTACAGATATCTAAGACACTTTTAAAGCTTCTCTTAAAATCCCTGTGTGCTGGGTTGCTTTGAAAATCCATAGTGAATTTTTAAATGAACAATAAAAAATTTTTTTCACGTCAGCGAATGTACCCCTATAAAATAAATTGTTAGCGTTATAATTGTTGAACCATGAATTTTTTACAGTTACCTAAGACACTTCTAAAGCTTCCGTTAAAATTTCTGAATACTGGGTGGCTTCGAAAATGCATAGTGAATTTTTAAATTACCAATAATTTTTTTTTAACGTCTGTGGATGTACCCCTTTAAAATAAATTGTTAGCGTTATAATTGTTGCACTATGAATTTTTTACAGATATCTAAGACACTTATGAAGCTTCTCTTAAAATCCCTGAGTGCTAGGTGTTTTCAAAAATGCATAGTGAATTTTTAAATTATCAATAAAATATTTTTTTAACGTCAATGGATATACCCCTTCAAAATAAATTGTTAGCGTTACAATTGTTGAACTATGAATTTTTTACAGATATCTAAGACACTTTCAAAGCTTCTCTTAAAATCCCTGATTCCTGGATGGCTTCGAAAATCCATAGTGAATTTTTAAATTAACAATAAAAAAATTTTTAACGTCAATGGATGTACCCCTTTAAAATAAATATTTAGCGTTATAATTGTTGAACTATGAATTTTTTTCAGATACCTAAGACACTTTTAAAGCTTCTCTTGAAATCTCTGAGTGCTGGGTGGCTTCTAAAATGCATTGTGAATTTTTAAATTAACAATAAAAATTTCTTAACGTCAGTGGATGTACCCCTTTAAAATAAATTGTTAGCGTTATAATTGTTTAACTATGAATTCCTTATAGATACCTAAAACATTTTCAAAGCTTCTTTTAAGATCCCTGAGTGCTGGGTGGCTTCAAAAATGCATAGTGAATTTTTAAATTAACAATAAAAAATTTGTTTAACGTCAGTGGATATACCAATTTAAATAAATTGTTAGCTTTATAATTTTTAAACTATGAATTTTTTGCAAATACCTAAGAAGCTTCTCTTAAAATCCCTGAGTGCTGGGTTTCTTTTAAAGCTTTTCTTAAAATCCCTCAGTGCTGAATGGCTTCAAAAATGCATAGTGAATTTTTAAATTAACAATAATTTTTTTTTAACGTCAGTGGATGTACCTCTTTAAAATAAATTGTTAGCGTTATAATTGTTGAACTATGAGTTTTTTACAGACACTTAAGACACTTGTAAAGCTCCTCTTAAAATTTCTGAGTGCTGAGTGGTTTCAAAAATGCATAGTGAATTTTTAAATTATCAATAAAATATTTTTTTAACGTCAGTGGATTTACCTCTTTAAAATAAATTGTTAGCGTTATAATTGTTGAACTATGAATTTTTTTCAGATACCCAAGACACTTTTAAAGCCTCCCTTAAAATTCCTGAGTGCTGGGTGGCTTCAAAAATGCATAGTGAATTTTTAAATTAACAATAATTTTTTTTAACGTCAGTGGATGTACCTCTTTATAATAAATTGTTAGCGTTATAATTGTTGATCTATGAATTTTTTACAGACACCTAAGACACTTTTAAAGCTTCTCTTAAAATCCCTGAGTGCTAGGTGGCTTGGAAAATTCATAGTGAATTTTTAAATAAACACTAAAAATTTTTTTTCACGTCAGTGGATGTACCCCTTTAAAATAAATTGTTAGCGTTATAATTGTTGAAGTATGAATTTTTCGCAGATAACTAAGACACTTTTAAAGCTTCTCTTAAAATTCCTGAGTGCTGAGTGGTTTCAGAAATGCATAGTGAATTTTTAAATTATCAATAAAATATTTTTTTAACGTCAATGGATATACCCCTTTAAAATAAATTGTTAGCGTTACAATTGTTGAACTATGAATTTTTCACAGATATCTAAGACACTTTTAAAGCTTCTCATAAAATCCCTGACTGCTGGGTGTCTTCAAAAATGCATAGTGAATTTTCAAATTAACAATAAAAAATTTTTTAACGTCAGAGAATGTACCTCTTTAAAATAATTTGTTAGCGTTATAATTTTTGTACTATGAATTTTTTACAGATATCTAAGACCCTTCTAAAGCTTCTCTTAAAATCCCTGAGTGCTGGGTGGCTTTGAAAATGCAAAGTGAATTTTTAAATTAACAATAATTTTTTTAAACGTCAGTGGATGTACCCCTTTAAAATAAATTGTTAGCGCCATAATTGTTGAACTATGAATTTTTTACCGATACCTAAAACGCTCAGTGGCAGTCTCAGTGGCAGTCTCAGTGGCAGTCTCAGTGGCAGTCCCAGTGGCACTCTCAGTGGCACTCTCAGTGGCACTCTCAGTAGCACTCTCAGTGGCACCCTCAGTGGCACTCTCAGTGGCACTATCAGTGGCAGTCCCAGTGGCACTCTCAGTGGCACTCTCAGTGGCAGTCTCAGTGGCACTCTCAGTGGCACTCTCAGTGGCAGTAACAGTGGCAGTCTCAGTGGCAGTCTCAGTGGCACTCTCGGTGGCACTCTCAGTGGCACTCTCAGTGGCACTCTCAGTGGCAGTCTCAGTGGCACTCTCAGTGGCACTCTCAGTGGCACTCTCAGTGGCACTATCAGTGGCAGTCCCAGTGGCACTCTCAGTGGCACTCTCAGTGGCAGTCTCAGTGGCACTCTCAGTGGCACTAACAGTGGCAGTCTCAGTGGCTCTCAGTGGCACTCTCAGTGGCACTCTCAGTGGCAGTCTCAGTGGCACTCTCAGTGGCACTCTCAGTGGCACTCTCAGTGGCACCCTCAGTGGCACTCTCAGTGGCAGTCGCAGTGGCACTCTCAGTGGCACTCTCAGTGGCACTCTCAGTGGCACTCTCAGTGGCACTCTCAGTAGCACTCTCAGTTGCACTATCAGTGGCAGTCCCAGTGGCACTCTCAGTGGCAATCTCAGTGGCAGTCTCAGTGGTACTCTCAGTGGCACTATCAGTGGCAGTCTCAGTGGCACTCAGTGGCACTCTCAGTGGCACTCAGTGGCACTCTCAGTGGCACTCTCAGTGGCACTCTCAGTGGCAGTCTCAGTGGCACTCTCAGTGGCACTCTCAGTGGCACTCTCAGTGGCACTCTCAGTGGCACCCTCAGTGGCACTATCAGTGGCAGTCCCAGTGGTACTTTCAGTGGCACTCTTAGTGGCAGTCTAAGTGGCACTCTCAGTGGCACTATCAGTGACAGTCTCAGTGGCACTCAGTGGCACTCTCAGTGGCAGTCTCAGTGGCAGTCTCAGTGGCACTCTCAGTGGCACTCTCAGTGGCAGTCTCAGTGGCACTCTCAGTGGCACTCTCAGTTGCACCCTCAGTGGCACTATCAGTGGCAGTCCCAGTGGCACTCTCAGTGGCACTCTCAGTGTCACTCTCAGTAGCACTCTCAGTGGCACTATCAGTGGCAGTCTCAGTGGCACTCAGTGGCACTCTCAGTGGCACTCTCAGTGGCAGTCTCAGTGGCACTCTCAGTGGCACTCTCAGTGGCACTCTCAGTGGCACTCTCAGTGGCACCCTCAGTGGCAGTCTCAGTGGCACTCTCAGTGGCACTCTCAGTGGCACTCTCAGTGGCACCCTCAGTGGCACTCTCAGTGGCACTATCAGTGGCAGTCCCAGTGGCACTCTCAGTGGCACTCTCAGTGACACTCTCAGTAGCACTCTCAGTGGCACTATCAGTGGCAGTCTCAGTGGCACTCAGTGGCACTCTCTGTGGCACTCTCAGTGGCAGTCTCAGTGGCACTCTCAGTGGCACTCTCAGTGGCACTCTCAGTGGCACTCTCAGTGGCACTCTCAGTGGCACCCTCAGTGGCACTCTCAGTGGCACTATCAGTGGCAGTCCCAGTGGCACTCTCAGTGGCAGTCTCAGTGGCACTCTCAGTGGCACTCTCAGTGGCAGTCTCAGTGGCACTCTCGGTGGCACTCTCAGTGGCACTCTCAGTGGCAGTCTCAGTGGCAGTCTCAGTGGCACTCTCAGTGGCACTCTCAGTGGCAGTAACAGTGGCAGTCTCAGTGGCAGTCTCAGTGGCACTCTCGGTGGCACTCTCAGTGGCACTCTCAGTGGCACCCTCAGTGGCACTCTCAGTGGCACTATCAGTGGCAGTCCCAGTGGCACTCTCAGTGGCAGTCTCAGTGGCACTCTCAGTGGCACTCTCAGTGGCAGTCTCAGTGGCACTCTCGGTGGCACTCTCAGTGGCACTCTCAGTGGCACTCTCAGTGGCAGTCCCAGTGGCACTCTCAGTGGCACTCTCAGTGGCAGTAACAGTGGCAGTCTCAGTGGCAGTCTCAGTGGCACTCTCGGTGGCACTCTCAGTGGCACTCTCAGTGGCAGTCTCAGTGGCAGTCTCAGTGGCACTCTCAGTGGCACTCTCAGTGGCAGTAACAGTGGCAGTCTCAGTGGCACTCTTGGTGGCACTCTCAGTGGCACTCTCAGTGGCACTCTCAGTGGCACTCTCAGTGGCAGTCTCAGTGGCACTCTCAGTGGCACTTTCAGTGGCAGTCTCAGTGGCAGTCCCAGTAGCAGTCTCAGTGGCAGTCTCAGTGGCACTCTCAGTGGCACTCTCAGTGGCAATCTCAGTGGCACTCTCAGTGGCAGTCTCAGTGGCAGTCTCAGTGGCACTCTCAGTGGCACTCTCAGTGGCACTCTCAGTGGCAGTCTCAGTGGCACTCTCAGTGGCACTCTCAGTGGCACCCTCAGTGGCAGTCCCAGTGGCACTCTCAGTGGCAGTCTCAGTTTCACTCTCAGTGGCACTATCAGTGGCAGTCTCAGTGGCACTCAGTGGCACTCTCAGTGGCACTCTCAGTGGCAGTCTCAGTGGCACTCTCAGTGGCAGTCTCAGTGGCACTCTCAGTGGCACTCTCAGTGGCACCCTCAGTGGCACTCTCAGTGGCACTATCAGTGGCAGTCCCAGTGGCACTCTCAGTAGCACTCTCAGTGGCACTATCAGTGGCAGTCTCAATGGCACTCAGTGGCACTCTCAGTGGCACTCTCAGTGGCAGTCTCCGTGGCACTCTCAGTTGCACTCTCAGTGGCACTCTCAGTGGCACTCTCAGTGGCAATCTCAGTGGCACTCTCAGTGGCACCCTTAGTGGCACTCTCAGTGGCACTATCAGTGGCAGTCCCAGTGGCACTCTCAGTGGCACTCTCAGTGGCAGTCTCAGTGGCACTCTCAGTGGCACTCTCAGTGGCAGTAACAGTGGCAGCCTCAGTGGCAGTCTCTGTGGCACTCTCGTTGGCACTCTCAGTAGCACTCTCAGTGGCAGTCTCAGTGGCAGTCTCAGTGGCAGTCTCAGTGGCACTCTCAGTGGCACTCTCAGTGGCACTCTCAGTGGCACCCTCAGTGGCACTCTCAGTGGCAGTAACAGTGGCAGTCACAGTGGCACTCTCGGTGGCACTCTCAGTGGCACTCTCAGTGGCACTCTCAGTGGCACCCTCAGTGGCACTCTCAGTGGCACTATCAATGGCAGTCCCAGTGGCACTCTCAGTGCCACTCTCAGTGGCAGTCTCAGTGGCACTCTCAGTGGCACTCTCAGTGGCACTCTCAGTGTCACTCTCAGTGGCAGTAACAGTGTCAGTCTCAGTGGCACTCTCAGTGGCACTTTCAGTGGCAGTCTCAGTGGCAGTCCCAGTAGCAGTCTCAGTGGCAGTCTCAGTGGCACTCTCAGTGGCACTCTCAGTGGCACTCTCAGTGGCACTCTCAGTGGCAGTCTCAGTGGCAGTCTCAGTGGCACTCTCAGTGGCACTCTCAGTGGCACTCTCAGTGGCACTCTCAGTGGCACTCTCAGTGGCACTTTCACTGGCAGTCTCAGTGGCAGTCCCAGTAGCAGTCTCCGTGGCAGTCTCAGTGGCACTCTCAGTGGCACTCTCAGTGGCACTCTCAGTGGCACTCTCAGTGGCACTCTCGGTGGCAGTCTCAGTGGCACTCTCAGTGGCACTCTCAGTGGCACTCTCAGTGGCACTCTCAGTGGCACTTTCAGTGGCAGTCTCAGTGGCAGTCCCAGTAGCAGTCTCAGTGGCAGTCTCAGTGGCACTCTCAGTGGCACTTTCAGTGGCAGTCTCAGTGGCAGTCCCAGTGGCAGTCTCAGTAGCAGTCTCAGTGGCACTCTCAGTGGCACTCTCAGTGGCACTCTCAGTGGCACTCTCAGTGGCACTCTCAGTGGCACTCTCAGTGGCACTCTCGGTGGCAGTCTGAGTGGCAGTCTCAGTTGCAGTCTCAGTGGCAGTCTCAGTGGCAGTCTCAGTGGCAGTCTCAGTGGCAGTCTCATTGGCAGTCTCATTGGCAGTGGCAGTGGAGTTCTAAGTGGCAGTCTCAGCGGCAGTCCCAGTAGCAGTTTCAGTTTCAATGTCAGTGGCAGTGGCAGTGGCAGTTTCAGTGGCAGTCTCAGTGACAATGTCTGTCTCAGTGGCAGTGGCAGTGGCAGTCTTATTGGCAGTGGAACAGATACCTAAAACCCTTCTAAAGCTTCTCTTAAAATCCCTGAGTGCTGGGTGGCTTCAAAAAGGAATAGTGAATTTTTAAATTAACAATAAAAAATTTTTTTAACGTCAGTGGATATACCCCTTTAAATAAATTGTTAGCGTTATAATTGTTGTACTATGAATTTTTCACAGATATCTAAGACCCTTTTAAAGCTTCTCTTAAAATCCTTGAGTGCTAGGTGGCTTTGAAAATTAATAGAGAATTTTTAAATAAACAATAAAAAAAAATTTTATCGTCAGTGAATGTACCCCTTTAAAATAAATTGTTAGCGTTATAATTGTTGTACTATGAATTTTTTACAGATATCTAAGACACTTTTAAAGCTTCTCTTAAAATACCTGTGTGCTGGGTTGCTTTGAAAATCCATAGTGAATTTTTAAATGAACAATTAAAAATTTTTTTCACGTCCGCGAATGTACCCCTTTAAAATAATTTGTTAGCGTTATAATTGTTGAACCATGAATTTTTTACAGTTACCTAAGACACTTCTAAAGCTTCCGTTAAAATTTCTGAATACTGGGTGGCTTCGAAAATGCATAGTGAATTTTTAAATTACCAATAATTTTTTTTTTAACGTCTGTGGATGTACCCCTTTAAAATAAATTGTTAGCGTTATAATTGTTGCACTATGAATTTTTTACAGATATCTAAGACACTTATGAAGCTTCTCTTAAAATCCCTGAGTGCTAGGTGTTTTCAAAAATGCATAGTGAATTTTTAAATTATCAATAAAATATTTTTTTAACGTCAATGGATATACCCCTTCAAAATAAATTGTTAGCGTTACAATTGTTGAACTATGAATTTTTTACAGATATCTAAGACACTTTCAAAGCTTCTCTTAAAATCCCTGATTCCTGGATGGCTTCGAAAATCCATAGTGAATTTTTAAATTAACAATAAAAAAATTTTTAACGTCAATGGATGTACCCCTTTAAAATAAATATTTAGCGTTATAATTGTTGAACTATGAATTTTTTTCAGATACCTAAGACACTTTTAAAGCTTCTCTTGAAATCTCTGAGTGCTGGGTGGCTTCTAAAATGCATTGTGAATTTTTAAATTAACAATAAAAATTTCTTAACGTCAGTGGATGTACCCCTTTAAAATAAATTGTTAGCGTTATAATTGTTTAACTATGAATTCCTTATAGATACCTAAAACATTTTCAAAGCTTCTTTTAAGATCCCTGAGTGCTGGGTGGCTTCAAAAATGCATAGTGAATTTTTAAATTAACAATAAAAAATTTGTTTAACGTCAGTGGATATACCAATTTAAATAAATTGTTAGCTTTATAATTTTTAAACTATGAATTTTTTGCAGATACCTAAGAAGCTTCTCTTAAAATCCCTGAGTGCTGGGTTTCTTTTAAAGCTTTTCTTAAAATCCCTCAGTGCTGAATGGCTTCAAAAATGCATAGTGAATTTTTAAATTAACAATAATTTTTTTTTTAACGTCAGTGGATGTACCTCTTTAAAATAAATTGTTAGCGTTATAATTGTTGAAGTATGAGTTTTTTACAGACACTTAAGACACTTGTAAAGCTCCTCTTAAAATTTCTGAGTGCTGAGTGGTTTCAAAAATGCATAGTGAATTTTTAAATTAACAATAATTTTTTTTAACGTCAGTGGATGTACCTCTTTATAATAAATTGTTAGCGTTATAATTGTTGAACTATGAATTTTTTTCAGATACCCAAGACACTTTTAAAGCCTCCCTTAAAATTCCTGAGTGCTGGGTGGCTTCAAAAATGCATAGTGAATTTTTAAATTAACAATAATTTTTTTTAACGTCAGTGGATGTACCTCTTTATAATAAATTGTCAGCGTTATAATTGTTGATCTATGAATTTTTTACAGACACCTAAGACACTTTTAAAGCTTCTCTTAAAATTCCTGAGTGCTGAGTGGTTTCAGAAATGCATAGTGAATTTTTAAATTATCAATAAAATATTTTTTTAACGTCAATGGATATACCCCTTTAAAATAAATTGTTAGCGTTACAATTGTTGAACTATGAATTTTTTGCAGATACCTAAGACACTTTTAAAGCTTCTCTTAAAATCCCCGAGTGTTAGGTGGCTTCAAAAATGCATAGTGAATTTTTAAATTTACAATAAAAAATTTTTTTATCGTCAGTGGATATACCCCTTTAAAATAAATTGTTAGCGTTATAATTGTTGAACTATGAATTTTTCACAGATATCTAAGACACTTTTAAAGCTTCTCTTAAAATCCCTGACTGCTGGGTGTCTTCAAAAATGCATAGTGAATTTTCAAATTAACAATAAAAAATTTTTTAACGTCAGAGAATGTACCTCTTTAAAATAATTTGTTAGCGTTATAATTTTTATACTATGAATTTTTTACAGATATCTAAGACACTTTTAAAGCTTCTCTTAAAATCCCTGTGTGCTGGGTTGCTTTGAAAATCCATAGTGAATTTTTAAATGAACAATAAAAAATTTTTTTCACGTCAGCGAATGTACCCCTTTAAAATAAATTGTTAGCGTTATAATTGTTGAACCATGAATTTTTTACAGTTACCTAAGACACTTCTAAAGCTTCCGTTAAAATTTCTGAATACTGGGTGGCTTCGAAAATGCATAGTGAATTTTTAAATTACCAATAATTTTTTTTTAACGTCTGTGGATGTACCCCTTTAAAATAAATTGTTAGCGTTATAATTGTTGCACTATGAATTTTTTACAAATATCTAAGACACTTATGAAGCTTCTCTTAAAATCCCTGAGTGCTAGGTGTTTTCAAAAATGCATAGTGAATTTTTAAATTATCAATAAAATATTTTTTTAACGTCAATGGATATACCTCTTCAAAATAAATTGTTAGCGTTACAATTGTTGAACTATGAATTTTTTACAGATATCTAAGACACTTTCAAAGTTTCTCTTAAAATCCCTGATTCCTGCATGGCTTCGAAAATCCATAGCGAATTTTTAAATTAACAATAAAAAAATTTTTTAACGTCAATGGATGTACCCTTTTAAAATAAATATTTAGCGTTATAATTGTTGAACTATGAATTTTTTTCAGATACCTAAGACACTTTTAAAGCTTCTCTTGAAATCTCTGAGTGCTGGGTGGCTTCTAAAATGCATTGTGAATTTTTAAATTAACAATAAAAATTTCTTAACGTCAGTGGATGTACCCCTTTAAAATAAATTGTTAGCGTTATAATTGTTTAACTATGAATTCCTTATAGATACCTAAAACATTTTCAAAGCTTCTTTTAAGATCCCTGAGTGCTGGGTGGCTTCAAAAATGCATAGTGAATTTTTAAATTAACAATAAAAAATTTGTTTAACGTCAGTGGATATACCAATTTAAATAAATTGTTAGCTTTATAATTTTTAAACTATGAATTTTTTGCAGATACCTAAGAAGCTTCTCTTAAAATCCCTGAGTGCTGGGTTTCTTTTAAAGCTTTTCTTAAAATCCCTCAGTGCTGAATGGCTTCAAAAATGCATAGTGAATTTTTAAATTAACAATAATTTTTTTTTTAACGTCAGTGGATGTACCTCTTTAAAATAAATTGTTAGCGTTATAATTGTTGAACTATGAGTTTTTTACAGACACTTAAGACACTTGTAAAGCTCCTCTTAAAATTTCTGAGTGCTGAGTGGTTTCAAAAATGCATAGTGAATTTTTAAATTATCAATAAAATATTTTTTTAACGTCAGTGGATTTACCTCTTTATAATAAATTGTTAGCGTTATAATTGTTGAACTATGAATTTTTTTCAGATACCCAAGACACTTTTAAAGCCTCCCTTAAAATTCCTGAGTGCTGGGTGGCTTCAAAAATGCATAGTGAATTTTTAAATTAACAATAATTTTTTTTAACGTCAGTGGATGTACCTCTTTATAATAAATTGTTAGCGTTATAATTGTTGATCCATGAATTTTTTACAGACACCTAAGACACTTTTAAAGCTTCTCTTAAAATCCCTGAGTGCTAGGTGGCTTGGAAAATTCATAGTGAATTTTTAAATAAACACTAAAAATTTTTTTTCACGTCAGTGGATGTACCCCTTTAAAATAAATTGTTAGCGTTATAATTGTTGAAGTATGAATTTTTCGCAGATAACTAAGACACTTTTAAAGCTTCTCTTAAAATTCCTGAGTGCTGGGTTGCTTCAAAAATGCATAGTGAATTTTTAAATTAACAATAATTTTTTTTAACGTCAGTGGATGTACCTCTTTATAATAAATTGTTAGCGTTATAATTGTTGATCTATGAATTTTTTACAGACACCTAAGACACTTTTAAAGCTTCTCTTAAAATCCCTGAGTGCTAGGTGGTTTGGAAAATTCATAGTGAATTTTTAAATAAACACTAAAAATTTTTTTTCACGTCAGTGGATGTACCCCTTTAAAATAAATTGTTAGCGTTATAATTGTTGAAGTATGAATTTTTCACAGATAACTAAGACACTTTTAAAGCTTCTCTTAAAATTCCTGAGTGCTGAGTGGTTTCAGAAATGCATAGTGTATTTTTAAATTATCAATAAAATATTTTTTTAACGTCAATGGATATACCCCTTTAAAATAAATTGTTAGCGTTACAATTGTTGAACTATGAATTTTTTGCAGATACCTAAGACACTTTTAAAGCTTCTCTTAAAATCCCCGAGTGTTAGGTGGCTTCAAAAATGCATAGTGAATTTTTAAATTTACAATAAAAAAATTTTTTATCGTCAGTGGATATACCCCTTTAAAATAAATTGTTAGCGTTATAATTGTTGAACTATGAATTTTTCACAGATATCTAAGACACTTTTAAAGCTTCTCTTAAAATCCCTGACTGCTGGGTGTCTTCAAAAATGCATAGTGAATTTTCAAATTAACAATAAAAAAATTTTTAACGTCAGAGAATGTACCTCTTTAAAATAATTTGTTAGCGTTATAATTTTTGTACTATGAATTTTTTACAGATATCTAAGACCCTTCTAAAGCTTCTCTTAAAATCCCTGAGTGCTGGGTGGCTTTGAAAATGCAAAGTGAATTTTTAAATTAACAATAATTTTTTTAAACGTCAGTGGATGTACCCCTTTAAAATAAATTGTTAGCGCCATAATTGTTGAACTATGAATTTTTTACCGATACCTAAAACGCTCAGTGGCAGTCTCAGTGGCAGTCTCAGTGGCAGTCCCAGTGGCACTCTCATTGGCACTCTCAGTGGCACTCTCTGTAGCACTCTCATTAGCACTCTCAGTGGCACCCTCAGTGGCACTCTCAGTGGCACTATCAGTGGCAGTCCCAGTGGCACTCTCAGTGGCAGTCTCAGTGGCACTCTCAGTGGCACTCTCAGTGGCAGTAACAGTGGCAGTCTCAGTGGCAGTCTCAGTGGCACTCTCGGTGGCACTCACAGTGGCACTCTCAGTGGCACTCTCAGTGGCAGTCTCAGTGGCACTCTCAGTGGCACTCTCAGTGGCACTCTCAGTGGCACTCTCAGTGGCACTATCAGTGGCAGTCCCAGTGGCACTCTCAGTGGCACTCTCAGTGGCAGTCTCAGTGGCACTCTCAGTGGCACTAACAGTGGCACTCTCAGTGGCACCCTCAGTGGCACTCTCAGTGGCAGTCCCAGTGGCACTCTCAGTGGCACTCTCAGTGGCAGTCTCAGTGGCACTCTCAGTGGCACTCTCAGTGGCAGTCTCAGTGGCACTCTCAGTGGCACTCTCAGTTGCACTATCAGTGGCAGTCCCAGTGGCACTCTCAGTGGCAATCTCAGTGGCAGTCTAAGTGGCACTCTCAGTGGCACTATCAGTGGCAGTCTCAGTGGCACTCAGTGGCACTCTCAGTGGCAGTCTCAGTGGCACTCTCAGTGGCACTCTCAGTGGCAGTCTCAGTGGCACTCTTAGTGGCACTCTCAGTGGCACTATCAGTGGCAGTCCCAGTGGCACTCTCAGTGGCACTCTCAGTGGCACTCTCAGTAGCACTCTCAGTGGCACTATCAGTGTCAGTCTCAGTGGCACTCAGTGGCACTCTCAGTGGCAGTCTCAGTGGCATTCTCAGTGGCACTCTCAGTGGCACTCTCAGTGGCACTCTCAGTGGCACTCTCAGTGGCACTCTCAGTGGCACCCTCAGTGGCACTCTCCGTGGCACTATCAGTGGCAGTCCCAGTGGCACTCTCAGTGGCACTATCAGTGGCAGTCCCAGTGGCACTCTCAGTGTCACTCTCAGTGGCAGTCTCAGTGGCACTCTCAGTGGCACTATCAGTGGCAGTCTCAGTGGCACTCAGTGGCACTCTCAGTGGCACTCTCAGTGGCACTCTCAGTGGCAGTCTCAGTGGCACTCTCAGTGGCACTCTCAGTGGCACCCTCAGTGGCACTCTCAGTGGCACTATCAGTGGCAGTCCCAGTGGCACTCTCAGTGGCACTCTCAGTGGCACTCTCAGTAGCACTCTCAGTGGCACTATCAGTGGCAGTCTCAGTGGCACTCAGTGGCACTCTCAGTGGCACTCTCAGTGGCAGTCTCAGTGGCACTCTCAGTGGCACTCTCAGTGGCACTCTCAGTGGCACTCTCAGTGGCACTCTCAGTGGCACTCTCAGTGGCACTCTCAGTGGCACTCTCAGTGGCACCCTCAGTGGCACTCTCAGTGGCACTATCAGTGGCAGTCCCAGTGGCACTCTCAGTGGCACTCTCAGTGGCACTCTCAGTGGCACTCTCAGTGGCACTCTCAGTGGCACTCTCAGTGGCACTCTCAGTGGCACTCTCAGTGGCAGTAACAGTGGCAGTCTCAGTGGCACTCTCGTTGGCACTCTCAGTGGCACTCTCAGTGGCACTCTCAGTGGCAGTAACAGTGGCAGTCTCAGTGGCAGTCTCAGTGGCACTCTCGGTGGCACTCTCAGTGGCACTCTCGGTGGCACTCTCAGTGGCACTCTCAGTGGCACTCTCAGTGGCACTCTCAGTGGCAGTCTCAGTGGCACTCTCAGTGGCACTTTCAGTGGCAGTCTCAGTGGCAGTCCCAGTAGCAGTCTCAGTGGCAGTCTCAGTGGCACTCTCAGTGGCACTCTCAGTGGCACTCTCAGTGGCAGTCTCAGTGGCAGTCTCAGTGGCACTCTCAGTGGCACTCTCAGTGGCACTCTCAGTGGCACTCTCAGTGGCACTCTCGGTGGCAGTCTGAGTGGCAGTCTCAGTTGCAGTCTCTGTGGCAGTCTCAGTGGCAGTCTCAGTGGCAGTCTCAGTGGCAGTCTCATTGGCAGTGGCAGTAGAATTCTAAGTGGCAGTCTCAGTGGCAGTCCCAGTAGCAGTTTCAGTTTCAATGTCAGTGGCAGTGGCAGTGGCAGTCTCAGTGACAATGTCTGTCTCAGTGGCAGTGGCAGTGGCAGTCTTATTGGCATTGGAACAGATACCTAAAACCCTTCTAAAGCTTTTCTTAAAATCCCTGAGTGCTGGGTGGCTTCAAAAAGGAATAGCGAATTTTTAAATTAACAATAAAAAATGTTTTTAACGTCAGTGGATGTACCCCTTTAAATAAATTGTTAGCGTTATAATTGTTGTACTATGAATTTTTCACAGATATCTAAGACCCTTTTAAAGCTTCTCTTAAAATCCTTGAGTGCTAGGTGGCTTTGAAAATTAATAGAGAATTTTTAAATAAACAATAAAAAAAAATTTATCGTCAGTGAATGTACCCCTTTAAAATAAATTGTTAGCGTTATAATTGTTGAACTATGAATTTTTTGCAGATACCAAAGACACTTTTAAAGCTTCTCTTAAAATCCCCGAGTGTTAGGTGACTTCGAAAATGCATAGTGAATTTTTAAATTTACAATAAAAATTTTTTTTATCGTCAGTGGATATACCCCTTTAAAATAAATTGTTAGCGTTATAATTGTTGAACTATGAATTTTTCACAGATATCTAAGACACTTTTAAAGCTTCTCTTAAAATCCCTGACTGCTGGGTATCTTCGAAAATGCATAGTGAATTTTCAAATTAACAATAAAAAATTTTTAACGTCAGAGAATGTACCTCTTTAAAATAATTTGTTAGCGTTATAATTTTTGTACTATGAATTTTTTACAGATATCTAAGACCCTTCTAAAGCTTCTCTTAAAATCCCTGACTGCTGGGTGTCTTCAAAAATGCATAGTGAATTTTCAAATTAACAATAAAAAATTTTTAACGTCAGAGAATGTACCTCTTTAAAATAATTTGTTAGCGTTACACTTTTTGTACTATGAATTTTTTACAGATATCTAAGACCCTTCTAAAGCTTCTCTTAAAATCCCTGACTGCTGGGTGTCTTTAAAAATGCATAGTGAATTTTCAAATTAACAATAAAAAATTTTTAACGTCAGAGAATGTACCTCTTTAAAATAATTTGTTAGCGTTATACTTTTTGTACTATGAATTTTTTACAGATATCTAAGACCCTTCTAAAGCTTCTCTTAAAATCCCTCAGTGCTGGGTGGCTTTGAAAATGCAAAGTGAATTTTTAAATCAACAATAATTTTTTAAACGTGAGTGGATGTACCCCTTTAAAATAAATTGTTAGCGCCATAATTGTTGAACTATGAATTTTTTACCGATACCTAAAACGCTCAGTGGCAGTCTCAGTGGAAGTCCCAGTGGCAGTGTCATTGGCAGTCTCAGTGGCAGTCTCAGTGGCAGTCTAAGTGGCAGTCTCAGTGGCACTCTCAGTGGCACTCTCAGTGGCAGTCTCACTGGTAGTCTCAGTGGCAATCTCAGTGGCAGTCTCAGTGGCAGTCCAAGTGGCAGTCTCAGTGGCAGTCTCAGTGGCACTCTCAGTGGCAGTCTCACTCGTAGTCTCAGTGGCAGTCTCAGTGGCAGTCCCAGTGGCAGTCTCAGTGGCAATCTATGTGGCAGCCTCAGTGACACTCTCAGTGGCAGTCTCAGTGGCAGTCTCAGTGGCAGTCTCAGTGGCAGTCCCAGTGGCAGTCCCAGTGGCAGTCTCGGTGGCGCTCTCGGTGGCACTCTCAGTGGCACCCTCAGTGGCACTCTCAGTGGCACTATCAGTGGCAGTCTCAGTGGCACTCTCAGTGGCACTCTCAGTGGCACTCTCAGTGGCATTCTCAGTGGCACTCTCAGTGGCACTCTCAGCGGCAGTCTCAGTGGCAGTCTCGGTGGCACTCTCGGTGGCACTCTCAGTGGCACTCTCAGTGGCAATCTCAGTGGCAGTCTTAATGGCTGTCTCAATGGCAGTCTCAGTGGCAGTCTCAGTGGCAGTCTCAGTGGCAGTCTCAGTGGCACTCTCAGTGGCAGTCTCACTGGTGGTCTCAGTGGCAATCTTAGTGGCAGTATCAATGGCAGTCTCAGTGGCAGTCTCAGTGGCACTCTCAGTGGCACTCTCAGTGGCAGTCTCAGTGGCAGTCCTAGTAGCAGTCTCAGTGGCAGTCTCAGTGGCACTCTCAGTGGCACTATCAGTGGCAGTCTCAGTGGCACTCAGTGGCACTCTCAGTGGCACTCAGTGGCACTCTCAGTGGCACTCTCAGTAGCACTCTCAGTGGCAGTCTCAGTGGCACTCTCAGTGGCACTCTCAGTGGCACCCTCAGTGGCACTCTCAGTGGCACTATCAGTGGCAGTCCCAGTGGCACTCTCAGTGGCACTCTCAGTGGCAGTCTCAGTGGCACTCTCAGTGGCACTATCAGTGGCAGTCTCAGTGGCACTCAGTGGCACTCTCAGTGGCACTCTCAGTGGCACTCTCAGTGGCAGTCTCAGTGGCACTCTCAGTGGCACTCTCAGTGGCAGTCTCAGTGGCACTCTCAGTGGCACTCTCAGTGGCACCCTCAGTGGCACTCTCAGTGGCATTATCAGTGGCAGTTTCAGTGGCACTCTCAGTGGCACTCTCAGTGGCACTCTCAGTAGCACTCTCAGTGGCACTATCAGTGGCCGTCTCAGTGGCACTCAGTGGCACTCTCAGTGGCACTCTCAGTGGCAGTCTCAGTGGCACTCTCAGTGGCACTCTCAGTGGCACTCTCAGTGGCACTCTCAGTGGCACTCTCAGTGGCACTCTCAGTGGCACTCTCAGTGGCACCCTCAGTGGCACTCTCAGTGGCACTATCAGTGGCAGTCCCAGTGGCACTCTCAATGGCACTCTCAGTGGCAGTCTCAGTGGCACTCTCAGTGGCAGTAAGAGTGGCAGTCTCAGTGGCAGTCTCAGTGGCACTCTCAGTGGCACTCTCAGTGGCAGTAACAGTGGCAGTCTCAGTGGCACTCTCGGTGGCACTCTCAGTGGCACTCTCAGTGGCACTCTCAGTGGCACTCTCAGTGGCACTCTCAGTGGCAGTCTCAGTGGCACTCTCAGTGGCACTCTCAGTGGCAGTCTCAGTGGCAGTCTTAGTAGCAGTCTCAGTGGCAGTCTCAGTGGCACTCTCAGTGGCACTCTCAGTGGCACTCTCAGTGGCAGTCTCTGTGGCAGTCTCAGTGGCACTCTCAGTGGCACTCTCAGTGGCACTCTCAGTGGCACTCTCAGTGGCGTTCTCAGTGGCACTCTCGGTGGCAGTCTCAGTGGCACTCTCAGTGGCACTCTCAGTGGCACTCTCAATGGCACTCTCAGTTTCACTCTCAGTGGCACTTTCAGTGGCAGTCTCAGTGGCAGTCCCAGTAGCAGTCTCAGTGGCAGTCTCAGTGGCACTCTCAGTGGCACTCTCAGTGGCAGTCTCAGTGGCAGTCTCAGTGGCACTCTCAGTGGCACTCTCAGTGGCACTCTCAGTGGCACTCTCAGTGGCAATCTCAGTTTCACTCTCAGTGGCACTTTCAGTGGCAGTCTCAGTGGCAGTCCCAGTAGCAGTCTCAGTGGCACTCTCAGTGGCACTCTCGGTGGCAGTCTGAGTGGCAGTCTCAGTTGCAGTCTCAGTGGCAGTCTCAGTGGCCGTCTCAGTGGCAGTCTCATTGGCAGTCTCATTGGCAGTGGCAGTGGAATTCTAAGTGGCAGTCTCAGTGGCAGTCCCAGTAGCAGTTTCAGTTTCAATGTCAGTGGCAGTGGCATTCTCAGTGGCAGTCTCAGTGACAATGTCTGTCTCAGTGGCAGTGGCAGTGGCAGTCTTATTGGCAGTGGAACAGATACCTAAAACCCTTCTAAAGCTTCTCTTAAAATCCCTGAGTGCTGGGTGGCTTCAAAAAGGAATAGTGAATTTTTAAATTAACAATAAAAAATTTTTTTAACGTCAGTGGATGTACCCCTTTAAATAAATTGTTAGCGTTATAATTGTTGTACTATGAATTTTTCACAGATATCTAAGACCCTTTTAAAGCTTCTCTTAAAATCCTTGAGTGCTAGGTGGCTTTGAAAATTAATAGAGAATTTTTAAATAAACAATAAAAAAAAATTTTATCGTCAGTGAATGTACCCCATTAAAATAAATTGTTAGCGTTATAATTGTTGTACTATGAATTTTTTACAGATATCTAAGACACTTTTAAAGCTTCTCTTAAAATCCCTGTGTGCTGGGTTGCTTTGAAAATCCATAGTGAATTTTTAAACAAACAATATATTTTTTTTAACGTCTGTGGATGTACCCAGTTAAAATGAATTGTTAGCGTTATAATTATTGCACTATGAATTTTTTACAGATATCTAAGACACTTATGAAGCTACTCTTAAAATCCCTGAGTGCTGGGTTTCTTTGAAAATCCATAGTGAATTTTTAAATGAACAATAAAAAATTTTTTTCACGTCCGCGAATGTACCCCTTTAAAATAAATTGTTAGCGTTATAATTGTTGAACCATGAATTTTTTACAGTTACCTAAGACACTTGTAAAGCTTCCGTTAAAATTTCTGAATACTGGGTGGCTTCGAAAATGCATAGTGAATTTTTAAATTACCAATAATTTTTTTTTAACGTCAGTGGATGTACCTCTTTATAATAAATTGTTAGCGTTAAAATTGTTGTACTATGAATTTTTTACAGATATTTAAGACACTTTTAAAGCTTCTCTTAAAATCCCTGAGTGCTGGGTGGCTTCAAAAATGCATAGTGAATTTTTAAATTAACAATAAAAATTTTTTTAACGTCAGTAGATGTACCTTTTTAAAATAAATGGTTAGCGTAATAATTGTTGAACTATGAATTTTTTACAGATACCTAAGACACTTCTAAAGTTTCACTTAAGATCCCTGAGTGCTTTGTGGCTTGGAAAATCCATAGTGAATTTTTAAATTAACAATAAAAAAATTTTTCACGTCAGTTAAAGTTCCCCTTTAAAATAAATGGTTAGCGTAATAATTGTTGAACTATGATTTTTTTACAGATACCTAAGACACTTCTAAAGTTTTACTTAAAATCCCTGAGTGCTGGGTGGCTTAGAAAATCCAAAGTGGATTTTTAAATAAACAAAAAAAAATTTCACGTTGGTGAATATACCCCTATAAAATAAATTGTTAGCGTTATAATTGTTGAACCATGAATTTTTTACAGTTACCTAAGACACTTCTAAAGCTTCTTTTAAAATTCCAGAGTGCTGGGTAGCTTCAAAAATGCATAGTGAATTTTTAAATCAACAATAATTTTTTTTTTGACGTCAGTGGATATACCTCTTTATAATAAATTGTTAGCGTTATAATTGTTGTACTATGAATTTTTCACAGATATCTAAGACACTTTTAAAGCTTCTCTTAAAATCCCTGAGTGCTAGGTGGTTTCAAAAATGCATAGTGAATTTTTAAATTATCATTAAAATATTTTTTTAACGTCAATGGATATACCCCTTCAAAATAAATTGTTAGCGTTACAATTGTTGAACTATGAATTTTTTACAGATATCTAAGACACTTTTAAAGCTTCTCTTAAAATCCCTGATTCCTAGATGGCTTCGAAAATCCATAGTGAATTTTTAAATTAACAATAAAAAATTTTTTTAACGTCAATGGATGTACCCCTTTAAAATAAATATTTAGCGTTATAATTGTTGAACTATGAATTTTTTTCAGATACCTAAGACACTTTTAAAGCTTCTCTTGAAATCTCTGAGTGCTGGGTGGCTTCTAAAATGCATTGTGAATTTTTAAATTAACAATAAAAATTTCTTAACGTCAGTGGATGTACCCCTTTAAAATAAATTGTTAGCGTTATAATTGTTTAACTATGAATTCCTTATAGATACCTAAAACATTTTCAAAGCTTCTTTTAAGATCCCTGAGTGCTGGGTGGCTTCAAAAATGCATAGTAAATTTTTAAATTAACAATAAAACATTTGTTTAACGTCAGTGGATATACCAATTTAAATAAATTGTTAGCTTTATAATTTTTAAACTATGAATTTTTTGCAGATACCTAAGAAACTTCTCTTAAAATCCCTGAGTGCTGGGTTTCTTTTAAAGCTTTTCTTAAAATCCCTCAGTGCTGAATGGCTTCAAAAATGCATAGTGAATTTTTAAATTAACAATAATTTTTTTTTTAACGTCAGTGGATGTACCTCTTTAAAATAAATTGTTAGCGTTATAATTGTTGAACTATAAGTTTTTTACAGACACTTAAGACACTTATAAAGCTCCTCTTAAAATTTCTGAGTGCTGAGTGGTTTCAAAAATGCATAGTGAATTTTTAAATTATCAATAAAATATTTTTTTAACGTCAGTGGATTTACCTCTTTAAAATAAATTGTCAGCGTTATAATTGTTGAACTATGAATTTTTTTCAGATACCCAAGACACTTTTAAAGCTTCCCTTAAAATTTCTGAGTGCTGGGTGGCTTCAAAAATGCATAGTGAATTTTTAAATTAACAATAATTTTTTTTAACGTCAGTGGATGTACCTCTTTATAATAAATTGTTAGCGTTATAATTGTTGATCTATGAATTTTTTACAGACACCTAAGACACTTTTAAAGCTTCTCTTAAAATCCCTGAGTGCTAGGTGGCTTGGAAAATTCATAGTGAATTTTTAAATAAACACTAAAAATTTTTTTTCACGTCAGTGGATGTACCCCTTTAAAATAAATTGTTAGCGTTATAATTGTTGAAGTGTGAATTTTTCACAGATAACTAAGACACTTTTAAAGCTTCTCTTAAAATTCCTGAGTGCTGAGTGGTTTCAGAAATGCATAGTGAATTTTTAAATTATCAATAAAATATTTTTTTAACGTCAATGGATATACCCCTTTAAAATAAATTGTTAGCGTTACAATTGTTGAACTATGAATTTTTTGCAGATACCTAAGACACTTTTAAAGCTTCTCTTAAAATCCCCGAGTGTTAGGTGGCTTCAAAAATGCATAGTGAATTTTTAAATTTACAATAAAAAATTTTTTTATCGTCAGTGGATATACCCCTTTAAAATAAATTGTTAGCGTTATAATTGTTGAACTATGAATTTTTCACAGATATCTAAGACACTTTTAAAGCTTCTCTTAAAATCCCTGACTGCTGGGTGTCTTCAAAAATGCATAGTGAATTTTCAAATTAACAATAAAAAATTTTTTAACGTCAGAGAATGTACCTCTTTAAAATAATTTGTTAGCGTTATAATTTTTGTACTATGAATTTTTTACAGATATCTAAGACCCTTCTGAAGCTTCTCTTAAAATCCCTGAGTGCTGGGTGGCTTTGAAAATGCAAAGTGAATTTTTAAATTAACAATAATTTTTTTAAACGTCAGTGGATGTACCCCTTTAAAATAAATTGTTAGCGCCATAATTGTTGAACTATGAATTTTTTACCGATACCTAAAACGCTCAGTGGCAGTCTCAGTGGCAGTCTCAGTGGCAGTCCCAGTGGCACTCTCAGTGGCACTCTCAGTGGCACTCTCAGTGGCACTCTCAGTGGCACCCTCAGTGGCACTCTCAGTGGCACTATCAGTGGCAGTCCCAGTGGCACTCTCAGTGGCACTCTCAGTGGCAGTCTCAGTGGCACTCTCAGTGGCACTCTCAGTGGCACTCTCAGTGGCAGTAACAGTGGCAGTCTCAGTGGCAGTCTCAGTGGCACTCTCGGTGGCACTCTCAGTGGCAGTCTCAGTGGCACTCTCAGTGGCAGTCTCAGTGGCACTCTCAGTGGCACTATCAGTGGCAGTCCCAGTGGCACTCTCAGTGGCACTCTCAGTGGCACTCTCAGTGGCACTCTCAGTGGCAGTCTCAGTGGCACTCCCAGTGGCACTCTCAGTGGCACTAACAGTGGCAGTCTCAGTGGCACTCAGTGGCACTCTCAGTGGCACTCTCAGTGGCACTCTCAGTGGAACTCTCAGTGGCACTCTCAGTGGCACTCTCGGTGACACTCTCAGTGGCACTCTCAGTGGCACTCTCAGTGGCACCCTCAGTGGCACTCTCAGTGGCACCCTCAGTGGCACTCTCAGTGGCACTATCAGTGGCAGTCTCAGTGGCACTCTCAGTGGCACTCTCAGTGGCAGTGTCAGTGGAACTCTCAGTGGCACTCTCAGTGGCACCCTCAGTGGCACTCTCAGTGGCACTCTCAGTGGCACTATCAGTGGCAGTCCCAGTGGCACTCTCAGTGGCACTCTCAGTAGCACTCTCAGTGGCACTATCAGTGGCAGTCTCAGTGGCACTCAGTGGCACTCTCAGTGGCACTCTCAGTGGCAGTCTCAGTGGCACTCTCAGTGGCAATCTCAGTGGCACTCTCAGTGGCACTCTCAGTGGCACTCTCAGTGGCACTCTCAGTGGCACCCTCAGTGGCACTCTCAGTGGCACTATCAGTGGCAGTCCCAGTGGCACTCTCAGTGGCACTCTCAGTGGCAGTCTCAGTGGCACTCTCAGTGGCACTCTCAGTGGCACTCTCAGTGGCAGTAACAGTGGCAGTCTCAGTGGCAGTCTCAGTGGCACTCTCGTTGGCACTCTCAGTGGCACTCTCAGTGGCAGTCTCAGTGGCAGTCTCAGTGGCACTCTCAGTGGCACTCTCAGGGGCACCCTCAGTGGCACTCTCAGTGGCAGTAACATTGGCAGTCTCAGTGGCACTCTCGGTGGCACTCTCAGTGGCACTCTCAGTGGCACTCTCAGTGGCACTCTCAGTGGCACTCTCAGTAACAGTCTCAGTGGCAGTCTCAGTGGCAGTCCCAGTGGCACTCTCAGTGGCACTCTCAGTGGCACTCTCAGTGGCACTCTCAGTGGCACTCTCAGTGGCACTCTCAGTGGCACCCTCAGTGGCACTCTCAGTGGCACTATCAGTGGCACTCTCAGTGGCACTCTCAGTGGCAGTCTCAGTGGCACTCTCAGTGGCAGTAACAGTGGCAGTCTCAGTGGCAGTCTCAGTGGCACTCTCGGTGGCACTCTCAGTGGCACTCTCAGTGGCACTCTCAGTGGCAGTCTCAGTGGCACTCTCAGTGGCACCCTCAGTGGCACTCTCAGTGGCACTATCAGTGGCAGTCCCAGTGGCACTCTCAGTGGCACTCTCAGTGGCAGTCTCAGTGGCACTCCCAGTGGCACTCTCAGTGGCACTAACAGTGGCAGTCTCAGTGGCACTCGGTGGCACTCTCAGTGGCACTCTCAGTGGGAGTCTCAGTGGCACTCTCAGTGGCACTCTCAGTGGCACTCTCAGTGGCACCCTCAGTGGCACTCTCAGTGGCAGTCCCAGTGGCACTCTCAGTGGCACTCTCAGTGGCACTCTCAGTGGCACTCTCAGTAGCACTCTCAGTTGCACTATCAGTGGCAGTCCCAGTGGCACTCTCAGTGGCACTCTCAGTGGCAGTCTCAGTGGCACTCTCAGTGGCACTATCAGTAGCAGTCTCAGTGGCACTCAGTGGCACTCTCAGTGGCACTCAGTGGCACTCTCAGTGGCACTTTCAGTGGCACTCTCAGTGGCAGTCTCAGTGGCACTATCAGTGGCAGTCCCAGTGGCACTCTCAGTGGCACTCTCAGTGACAGTCTCAGTGGCACTAACAGTGGCAGTCCCAGTGGCACTCTCAGTGGCACTAACAGTGGCAGTCTCAGTGGCACTCAGTGGCACTCTCAGTGGCACTCTCAGTGGCACTCTCAGTGGCACTCTCAGTGGCAATCTCAGTGGCACTCTCAGTGGCACCCTTAGTGGCACTCTCAGTGGCACTATCAGTGGCAGTCCCAGTGGCACTCTCAGTGGCACTCTCAGTGGCAGTCTCAGTGGCACTCTCAGTGGCACTCTCAGTGGCACTCTCAGTAGCACTCTCAGTGGCACTATCAGTGGCAGTCTCAATGGCACTCAGTGGCACTCTCAGTGGCACTCTCAGTGGCACTCTCAGTGGCAGTCTCCGTGGCACTCTCAGTGGCACTCTCAGTGGCACTCTCAGTGGCACTCTCAGTGGCAATCTCAGTGGCACTCTCAGTGGCACCCTTAGTGGCACTCTCAGTGGCACTATCAGTGGCAGTCCCAGTGGCACTCTCAGTGGCAGTCTCAGTGGCACTCTCAGTGGCACTCTCAGTGGCACTCTCAGTGGCAGTAACAGTGGCAGCCTCAGTGGCAGTCTCTGTGGCACTCTCGTTGGCACTCTCAGTAGCACTCTCAGTGGCAGTCTCAGTGGCAGTCTCAGTGGCAGTCTCAGTGGCACTCTCAGTGGCACTCTCAGTGGCACTCTCAGTGGCACCCTCAGTGGCACTCTCAGTGGCAGTAACAGTGGCAGTCACAGTGGCACTCTCGGTGGCACTCTCAGTGGCACTCTCAGTGGCACTCTCAGTGGCACTCTCAGTGGCACCCTCAGTGGCACTCTCAGTGGCACTATCAGTGGCAGTCCCAGTGGCACTCTCAGTGCCACTCTCAGTGGCAGTCTCAGTGGCACTCTCAGTGGCACTATCAGTGCCACTCTCAGTGGCAGTAACAGTGGCAGTCTCAGTGGCACTCTCAGTGGCACTTTCAGTGGCAGTCTCAGTGGCAGTCCCAGTAGCAGTCTCAGTGGCAGTCTCAGTGGCACTCTCAGTGGCACTCTCAGTGGCACTCTCAGTGGCACTCTCAGTGGCAGTCTCAGTGGCAGTCTCAGTGGCACTCTCAGTGGCACTCTCAGTGGCACTCTCAGTGGCACTTTCACTGGCAGTCTCAGTGGCAGTCTCAGTGGCACTCTCAGTGGCACTCTCAGTGGCACTCTCAGTGGCACTCTCGGTGGCACTCTCGGTGGCAGTCTCAGTGGCACTCTCAGTGGCACTCTCAGTGGCACTCTCAGTGGCACTCTCAGTGGCACTCTCAGTGGCACTCTCAGTGGCACTTTCAGTGGCAGTCTTAGTGGCAGTCCCAGTAGCAGTCTCAGTGGCAGTCTCAGTGACACTCTCAGTGGCACTTTCAGTGGCAGTCTCAGTGGCAGTCCCAGTAGCAGTCTCAGTGGCAGTCTCAGTGGCACTCTCAGTGGCACTCTCAGTGGCACTCTCAGTGGCACTCTCAGTGGCACTCTCAGTGGCAGTCTCAGTGGCAGTCTCAGTAGCAGTCTCAGTGGCACTCTCAGTGGCACTCTCAGTGGCACTCTCAGTGGCACTCTCAGTGGCACTCTCGGTGGCAGTCTGAGTGGCAGTCTCAGTTGCAGTCTCAGTGGCAGTCTCAGTGGCAGTCTCAGTGGCAGTCTCAGTGGCAGTCTCATTGGCAGTCTCATTGGCAGTGGCAGTGGAGTTCTAAGTGGCAGTCTCAGCGGCAGTCCCAGTAGCAGTTTCAGTTTCAATGTCAGTGGCAGTGGCAGTGGCAGTTTCAGTGGCAGTCTCAGTGACAATGTCTGTCTCAGTGGCAGTGGCAGTGGCAGTCTTATTGGCAGTGGAACAGATACCTAAAACCCTTCTAAAGCTTCTCTTAAAATCCCTGAGTGCTGGGTGGCTTCAAAAAGGTATAGTGAATTTTTAAATTAACAATAAAAAATTTTTTTAACGTCAGTGGATATACCCCTTTAAATAAATTGTTAGCGTTATAATTGTTGTACTATGAATTTTTCACAGATATCTAAGACCCTTTTAAATCTTCTCTTAAAATCCTTGAGTGCTAGGTGGCTTTGAAAATTAATAGAGAATTTTTAAATAAACAATAAAAAAAAATTTTATCGTCAGTGAATGTACCCCTTTAAAATAAATTGTTAGCGTTATAATTGTTGTACTATGAATTTTTTACAGATATCTAAGACACTTTTAAAGCTTCTCTTAAAATACCTGTGTGCTGGGTTGCTTTGAAAATCCATAGTGAATTTTTAAATGAACAATAAAAAATTTTTTTCACGTCCGCGAATGTACCCCTTTAAAATAAATTGTTAGCGTTATAATTGTTGAACCATGAATTTTTTACAGTTACCTAAGACACTTCTAAAGCTTCCGTTAAAATTTCTGAATACTGGGTGGCTTCGAAAATGCATAGTGAATTTTTAAATTACCAATAATTTTTTTTTTAACGTATGTGGATGTACCCCTTTAAAATAAATTGTTAGCGTTATAATTGTTGCACTATGAATTTTTTACAGATATCTAAGACACTTATAAAGCTTCTCTTAAAATCCCTGAGTGCTAGGTGTTTTCAAAAATGCATAGTGAATTTTTAAATTATCAATAAAATATTTTTTTAACGTCAATGGATATACCCCTTCAAAATAAATTGTTAGCGTTACAATTGTTGAACTATGAATTTTTTACAGATATCTAAGACACTTTCAAAGCTTCTCTTAAAATCCCTGATTCCTGGATGGCTTCGAAAATCCATAGTGAATTTTTAAATTAACAATAAAAAAATTTTTAACGTCAATGGATGTACCCCTTTAAAATAAATATTTAGCGTTATAATTGTTGAACTATGAATTTTTTTCAGATACCTAAGACACTTTTAAAGCTTCTCTTGAAATCTCTGAGTGCTGGGTGGCTTCTAAAATGCATTGTGAATTTTTAAATTAACAATAAAAATTTCTTAACGTCAGTGGATGTACCCCTTTAAAATAAATTGTTAGCGTTATAATTGTTTAACTATGAATTCCTTATAGATACCTAAAACATTTTCAAAGCTTCTTTTAAGATCCCTGAGTGCTGGGTGGCTTCAAAAATGCATAGTGAATTTTTAAATTAACAATAAAAAATTTGTTTAACGTCAGTGGATATACCAATTTAAATAAATTGTTAGCTTAATAATTTTTAAACTATGAATTTTTTGCAGATACCTAAGAAGCTTCTCTTAAAATCCCTGAGTGCTGGGTTTCTTTTAGAGCTTTTCTTAAAATCCCTCGGTGCTGAATGGCTTCAAAAATGCATAGTGAATTTTTAAATTAACAATAATTTTTTTTTTAACGTCAGTGGATGTACCTCTTTAAAATAAATTGTTAGCGTTATAATTGTTGAACTATGAGTTTTTTACAGACACTTAAGACACTTGTAAAGCTCCTCTTAAAATTTCTGAGTGCTGAGTGGTTTCAAAAATGCATAGTGAATTTTTAAATTAACAATAATTTTTTTTAACGTCAGTGGATGTACCTCTTTATAATAAATTGTTAGCGTTATAATTGTTGAACTGTGAATTTTTTTCAGATACCCAAGACACTTTTAAAGCCTCCCTTAAAATTCCTGAGTGCTGGGTGGCTTCAAAAATGCATAGTGAATTTTTAAATTAACAATAATTTTTTTTAACGTCAGTGGATGTACCTCTTTATAATAAATTGTCAGCGTTATAATTGTTGATCTATGAATTTTTTACAGATACCTAAGACACTTTTAAAGCTTCTCTTAAAATCCCTGAGTGCTAGGTCGCTTGGAAAATTCATAGTGAATTTTTAAATAAACACTAAAAATTTTTTTTCACGTCAGTGGATGTACCCCTTTAAAATAAATTGTTAGCGTTATAATTGTTGAAGTATGAATTTTTCACAGAAAACTAAGACACTTTTAAAGCTTCTCTTAAAATTCCTGAGTGCTGAGTGGTTTCAGAAATGCATAGTGAATTTTTAAATTATCAATAAAATATTTTTTTAACGTCAATGGATATACCCCTTTAAAATAAATTGTTAGCGTTACAATTGTTGAACTATGAATTTTTTGCAGATATCTAAGACACTTTTAAAGCTTCTCTTAAAATCCCCGAGTGTTAGGTGGCTTCAAAAATGCATAGTGAATTTTTAAATTTACAATAAAAAATTTTTTTATCGTCAGTGGATATACCCCTTTAAAATAAATTGTTAGCGTTATAATTGTTGAACTATGAATTTTTCACAGATATCTAAGACACTTTTAAAGCTTCTCTTAAAATCCCTGACTGCTGGGTGTCTTCAAAAATGCATAGTGAATTTTCAAATTAACAATAAAAAAATTTTTAACGTCAGAGAATGTACCTCTTTAAAATAATTTGTTAGCGTTATAATTTTTGTACTATGAATTTTTTACAGATATCTAAGACCCTTCTAAAGCTTCTCTTAAAATCCCTGAGTGCTGGGTGGCTTTGAAAATGCAAAGTGAATTTTTAAATTAACAATAATTTTTTTAAACGTCAGTGGATGTACCCCTTTAAAATAAATTGTTAGCGCCATAATTGTTGAACTATGAATTTTTTACCGATACCTAAAACGCTCAGTGGCAGTCTCAGTGGCAGTCTCAGTGGCAGTCTCAGTGGCAGTCCCAGTGGCACTTTCAGTGGCACTCTCAGTGGCACTCTCAGTGGCACTCTCAGTAGCACTCTCAGTGGCACCCTCAGTGGCACTCTCAGTGGCACTATCAGTGGCAGTCTCAGTGGCACTCTCAGTGGCAGTCTCAGTGGCACTCTCAGTGGCACTCTCAGTGGCACTCTCAGTGGCACCCTCAGTGGCACTCTCAGTGGCACTATCAGTGGCAGTCCCAGTGGCACTCTCAGTGGCACTATCAGTGGCAGTCCAAGTGGCACTCTCAGTGGCACTCTCAGTGGCAGTCTCAGTGGCACTCTCAGTGGCACTATCAGTGGCAATCTCAGTAGCACTCAGTGGCACTCTCAGTGGCAGTCTCAGTGGCACTCTCAGTGGCACTCTCAGTGGCAGTCTCAGTGGCACTCTCTGTGGCACTCTCAGTGGCACCCTCAGTGGCACTCTCAGTGGCACTATCAGTGGCAGTCCCAGTGGCACTCTCAGTGGCACTCTCAGTGGCACTCTCAGTAGCACTCTCAGTGGCACTATCAGTGGCAGTCTCAGTGGCACTCAGTGGCACTCTCAGTGGCACTCTCAGTGGCAGCCTCAGTGGCACTCTCAGTGGCACTCTCAGTGGCACTCTCAGTGGCACTCTCAGTGGCACTCTCAGTGGCACTCTCAGTGGCACTCTCAGTGGCACCCTCAGTTGCACTCTCAGTGGCACTATCAGTGGCAGTCCCAGTGGCACTCTCAGTGGCACTCTCAGTGGCAGTCTCAGTGGCACTCTCAGTGGCACTCTCAGTGGCACTCTCAGTGGCAGTCTCAGTGGCAGTCTCAGTGGCACTCTCGTTGGCACTCTCAGTGGCACTCTCAGTGGCACTCTCAGTGGCAGTAACAGTGGCAGTCTCAGTGGCAGTCTCAGTGGCACTCTCGGTAGCACTCTCAGTGGCACTCTCGGTGGCACTCTCAGTGGCACTCTCAGTGGCACTCTCAGTGGCACTCTCAGTGGCGGTCTCAGTGGCACTCTCAGTGGCACTTTCAGTGGCACTCTCAGTGGCACTCTCAGTGGCACTCTCAGTGGCAGTCTCAGTGGCAGTCTCAGTGGCACTCTCAGTGGCACTCTCAGTGGCAGTGGCAGTAGAATTCTAAGTGGCAGTCTCAGTGGAAGTCCCAGTGGCAGTGTCATTGGCAGTCTCAGTGGCAGTCTCAGCGGCAGTCTAATTGGCAGTCTCAGTGGCACTCTCAGTGGCACTCTCAGTGGCAGTCTCAGTGGCAGTCCTAGTTGCAGTCTCAGTGGCAGTCTCAGTGGCACTCTCAGTGGCAGTCTCAGTGGCACTCTCAGTGGCACTCTCAGTGGCAGTCTCACTGGTAGTCTCAGTGGCAATCTCAGTGGCAGTCTCAGTGGCAGTCCAAGTGGCAGTCTCAGTGGCAGTTTCAGTGGCACTCTCAGTGGCAGTCTCACTCGTAGTCTCAGTGGCAGTCTCAGTGGCAGTCCCAGTGGCAGTCTCAGTGGCAATCTATGTGGCAGCCTCAGTGACACTCTCAGTGGCAGTCTCAGTGGCAGTCTCAGTGGCAGTCTCAGTGGCAGTCCCAGTGGCAGTCTCAGTGGCAGTCTCGGTGGCGCTCTCGGTGGCACTCTCGATGGCACTCTCAGTGGCACCCTCAGTGGCACTCTCAGTGGCACTATCAGTGGCAGTCTCAGTGGCACTCTCAGTGGCACTCCCAGTGGCACTCTCAGTGGCACTCTCAGTGGCATTCTCAGTGGCACTCTCAGTGGCACTCTCAGCGGCAGTCTCAGTGGCAGTCTCGGTGGCACTCTCGGTGGCACTCTCAGTGGCACTCTCAGTGGCAATCTCAGTGGCAATCTCAGTGGCAGTCTCAATGGCTGTCTCAATGGCAGTCTCAGTGGCAGTCTCAGTGGCAGTCTCAGTGGCAGTCTCAGTGGCACTCTCAGTGGCAGTCTCACTGGTGGTCTCAGTGGCAATCTCAGTGGCAGTATCAATGGCAGTCTCAGTGGCAGTCTCAGTGGCACTCTCAGTGGCACTCTCAGTGGCAGTCTCAGTGGCAGTCCTAGTAGCAGTCTCAGTGGCAGTCTCAGTGGCACTTTCAGTGGCACTATCAGTGGCAGTCTCAGTGGCACTCAGTGGCACTCTCAGTGGCACTCAGTGGCACTCTCAGTGGCACTCTCAGTGGCACTCTCAGATGCACTCTCAGTGGCAGTCTCAGTGGCACTCTCAGTGGCACTCTCAGTGGCACTATCAGTGGCAGTCCCAGTGGCACTCTCAGTGGCACTCTCAGTGGCAGTCTCAGTGGCACTCTCAGTGGCACTATCAGTGGCAGTCTCAGTGGCACTCAGTGGCACTCTCAGTGGCAGTCTCAGTGGCACTCTCAGTGGCACTCTCAGTGGCACTCTCAGTGGCACTCTCAGTGGCACTCTCAGTGGCACTCTCAGTGGCACTCTCAGTGGCACTCTCTGTAGCACTCTCAGTTGCACTATCAGTGGCAGTCCCAGTGGCACTCTCAGTGGCAATCTCAGTGGCAGTCTCAGTGGCACTCTCAGTGGCACTATCAGTGGCAGTCTCAGTGGCACTCAGTGGCACTCTCAGTGGCACTCTCAGTGGCAGTCTCAGTGGCACTCTCAGTGGCACTCTCAGTGGCACTCTCAGTGGCACTCTCAGTGGCACTCTCAGTGGCACTCTCAGTGGCACCCTCAGTGGCACTCTCAGTGGCACTATCAGTGGCAGTCCCAGTGGCACTCTCAGTGGCACTCTCAGTGGCAGTCTCAGTGGCACTCTCAGTGGCACTCTCAGTGGCACTCTCAGTGGCACTATCAGTGGCAGTCTCAGTGGCACTCTCAGTGGCACTCTCAGTGGCAGTAACAGTGGCAGTCTCAGTGGCAGTCTCAGTGGCACTCTCGGTGGCACTCTCAGTGGCACTCTCAGTGGCAGTCTCAGTGGCAGTCTCAGTGGCACTCTCAGAGACACTCTCAGTGGCAGTAACAGTGGCAGTCTCAGTGGCACTCTTGGTGGCACTCTCAGTGGCACTCTTAGTGGCACTCTCAGTGGCACTCTCAGTGGCAGTCTCAGTGGCACTCTCAGTGGCACTCTCAGTGGCACTTTCAGTAGCAGTCTCAGTGGCAGTCCCAGTAGCAGTCTCAGTGGCAGTCTCAGTGGCACTCTCAGTGGCACTCTCAGTGGCAATCTCAGTGGCACTCTCAGTGGCAGTCTCAGTGGCAGTCTCAGTGGCACTCTCAGCGGCACTCTCAGTGGCAGTCTCAGTGGCACTCTCAGTGGCACTCTCAGTGGCACTATCAGTGGCAGTCCCAGTGGCAGTCTCAGTGGCACTCTCAGTGGCACTCTCAGTGGCACTAACAGTGGCAGTCTCAGTGGCTCTCAGTGGCAGTCTCAGTGGCAGTCCCAGTAGCAGTCTCAGTGGCAGTCTCAGTGGCACTCTCAGTGGCACTCTCAGTGGCACTTTCAGTGGCAGTCTCAGTGGCAGTCCCAGTAGCAGTCTCAGTGGCAGTCTCAGTGGCACTCTCAGTGGCACTCTCAGTGGCAATCTCAGTGGCACTCTCAGTGGCACTCTCAGTGGCACTCTCAGTGGCACTCTCAGTGGCACTCTCAGTGGCACTCTCAGTGGCACTCTCAGTGGCACTCTCAGTGGCACTCTCAGTGGCACTCTCGGTGGCAGTCTCAGTGGCACTCTCAGTGGCACTCTCAGTGGCACTCTCAGTGGCACTCTCAGTTTCACTCTCAGTGGCACTTTCAGTGGCAGTCTCAGTGGCATTCCCAGTAGCAGTCTCAGTGGCAGTCTCAGTGGCACTCTCAGTGGCACTCTCAGTGGCACTTTCAGTGGCAGTCTCAGTGGCAGTCCCAGTAGCAGTCTCAGTGGCAGTCTCAGTGGCACTCTCAGTGGCACTCTCAGTGGCACTCTCAGTGGCACTCTCAGTGGCACTCTCAGTGGCACTCTCAGTTGCACTCTCAGTGGCAATCTCAGTTTCACTCTCAGTGGCACTTTCAGTGGCAGTCTCAGTGGCAGTCCCAGTAGCAGTCTCAGTGGCACTCTCAGTGGCACTCTCGGTGGCAGTCTGAGTGGCAGTCTCAGTTGCAGTCTCAGTGGCAGTCTCAGTGGCAGTCTCAGTGGCAGTCTCATTGGCAGTCTCATTGGCAGTGGCAGTGGAATTCTATGTGGCAGTCTCAGTGGCAGTCCCAGTAGCAGTTTCAGTTTCAATGTCAGTGGCAGTGGCAGTGGCATTCTCAGTGGCAGTCTCAGTGACAATGTCTGTCTCAGTGGCAGTGGCAGTGGCAGTCTTATTGGCAGTGGAACAGATACCTAAAACCCTTCTAAAGCTTCTCTTAAAATCCCTGAGTGCTGGGTGGCTTCAAAAAGGAATAGTGAATTTTTAAATTAACAATAAAAAATTTTTTTAACGTCAGTGGATTTACCCCTTTAAATAAATTGTTAGCGTTATAATTGTTGTACTATGAATTTTTCACAGATATCTAAGACCCTTTCAAAGCTTCTCTTAAAATCCTTGAGTGCTAGGTGGCTTTGAAAATTAATAGAGAATTTTTAAATAAACAATAAAAAAAAATTTTATCGTCAGTGAATGTACCCCTTTAAAATAAATTGTTAGCGTTATAATTGTTGTACTATGAATTTTTTACAGATATCTAAGACACTTTTAAAGCTTCTCTTAAAATCCCTGTGTGCTGGGTTGCTTTGAAAATCCATAGTGAATTTTTAAACAAACAATATATTTTTTTTAACGTCTGTGGATGTACCCATTTAAAATAAATTGTTAGCGTTATAATTGTTGCACTATGAATTTTTTACAGATATCTAAGACACTTATGAAGCTTCTCTTAAAATCCCTGAGTGCTGGGTTTCTTTGAAAATCCATAGTGAATTTTTAAATGAACAATAAAAAATGTTTTTCACGTCAGCGAATTTACCCCTTTAAAATAAATTGTTAGCGTTATAATTGTTGAACCATGAATTTTTTACAGTTACCTAAGACACTTCTAAAGCTTCCGTTAAAATTTCTGAATACTGGGTGGCTTCAAAAATGCATAGTGAATTTTTAAATTACCAATAATTTTTTTTTAACGTCAGTGGATGTACCTCTTTATAATAAATTGTTAGCGTTAAAATTGTTGTACTATGAATTTTTTACAGATATTTAAGACCCTTTTAAAGCTTCTCTTAAAATCCCTGAGTGCTGGGTGGCCTCAAAAATGCATAGTGAATTTTTAAATTAACAATAAAAAATTTTTTTAACGTCAGTAGATGTACCTTTTTAAAATAAATGGTTAGCGTAATAATTGTTGAACTATGAATTTTTTACAGATACCTAAGACACTTCTAAAGTTTCACTTAAAATCCCTGAGTGCTGGGTGGCTTGGAAAATCCATAGTGAATTTTTAAATTAACAATAAAAAAATTTTTCACGTCAGTTAATGTTCCCCTTTAAAATAAATGGTTAGCGTAATAATTGTTGAACTATGAATTTTTTACAGATACCTAAGACACTTCTAAAGTTTTACTTAAAATCCCTGAGTGCTGGGTGGCTTAGAAAATCCAAAGTGGATTTTTAAATAAACAAAAAAAAAATTTCACGTTGGTGAATATACCCCTTTAAAATAAATTGTTAGCGTTATAATTGTTGAACCATGAATTTTTTACAATTACCTAAGACACTTCTAAAGCTTCCCTTAAAATTCCAGAGTGCTGGGTAGCTTCAAAAATGCATAGTGAATTTTTAAATTAACATTAATTTTTTTTTAACGTCAGTGGATGTACCTCTTTATAATAAATTGTTAGCGTTATAATTGTTGTACTATGAATTTTTTACAGATATCTAAGACACTTTTAAAGCTTCTCTTAAAATCCCTGAGTGCTAGGTGGTTTCAAAAATGCATAGTGAATTTTTAAATTATCATTAAAATATTTTTTTAACGTCAATGGATATACCCCTTCAAAATAAATTGTTAGCGTTACAATTGTTGAACTATGAATTTTTTGCAGATACCTAAGACACTTTTAAAGCTTCTCTTAAAATTCCTGAGTGCTGAGTGGTTTCAGAAATGCATAGTGAATTTTTAAATTATCAATAAAATATTTTTTTAACGTCAATGGATTTACCCCTTTAAAATAAATTGTTAGCGTTACAATTGTTGAACTATGAATTTTTTGCAGATACCTAAGACACTTTTAAAGCTTCTCTTAAAATCCCCGAGTGTTAGGTGGCTTCAAAAATGCATAGTGAATTTTTAAATTTACAATAAAAAATTTTTTATCGTCAGTGGATATACCCCTTTAAAATAAATTGTTAGCGTTATAATTGTTGAACTATGAATTTTTCACAGATATCTAAGACACTTTTAAAGCTTCTCTTAAAATCCCTGACTGCTGGGTGTCTTCAAAAATGCATAGTGAATTTTCAAATTAACAATAAAAAATTTTTTAACGTCAGAGAATGTACCTCTTTAAAATAATTTGTTAGCGTTATAATTTTTGTACTATGAATTTTTTACAGATATCTAAGACCCTTCTAAAGCTTCTCTTAAAATCCCTGAGTGCTGGGTGGCTTTGAAAATGCAAAGTGAATTTTTAAATTAACAATAATTTTTTTAAACGTCAGTGGATGTACCCCTTTAAAATGAATTGTTAGCGCCATAATTGTTGAACTATGAATTTTTTACCGATACCTAAAACGCTCAGTGGCAGTCTCAGTGGCAGTCTCAGTGGCACTCTCAGTGGCACTCTCAGTGGCACTCTCAGTGGCACTCTCAGTGGCACCCTCAGTGGCACTCTCAGTGGCACTATCAGTGGCACTCTCAGTGGCACTCTCAGTGGCAGTCTCAGTGGCACTCTCAGTGGCAGTAACAGTGACAGTCTCAGTGGCAGTCTCAGTGGCACTCCCGGTGGCACTCTCAGTGGCACTCTCAGTGGCACTCTCAGTGGCACTCTCAGTGGCAGTCTCAGTGGCACTCTCAGTGGCACTCTCAGTGGCACTATCAGTGGCAGTCCCAGTGGCACTCTCAGTGGCACTCTCAGTGGCAGTCTCAGTGGCACTCCCAGTGGCACTCTCAGTGGCACTAGCAGTGGCAGTCTCAGTGGCACTCAGTGGCACTCTCAGTAGCACTCTCAGTGGCAGTCTCAGTGGCACTCTCAGTGGCACTCTCAGTGGCACTCTCAGTGGCACCCTCAGTGGCACTCTCAGTGGCAGTCCCAGTGGCACTTTCAGTGGCACTCTCAGTGGCACTCTCAGTGGCACTCTCAGTTGCACTATCAGTGGCAGTCCCAGTGGCACTCTCAGTGGCATTCTCAGTGGCAGTCTCAGTGGCACTCTCAGTGGCACTATCAGTAGCAGTCTCAGTGACACTCAGTGGCACTCAGTGGCACTCTCAGTGGCACTCTCAGTGGCAGTCTCAGTGGCACTCTCAGTGGCACCCTCAGTGGCAGTCCCAGTGGCACTCTCAGTGGCAGTCTCAGTTTCACTCTCAGTGGCAGACTCAGTGGCACTCAGTGGCAGTCTCAGTGGCAGTCTCAGTGGCACTCTCAGTGGCACTCTCAGTGGCACTCTCAGTGGCACTCTCAGTGGCACCCTCAGTGGCACTCTCAGTGGCACTATCAGTGGCACTCTCAGTGGCACTCTCAGTGGCAGTCTCAGTGGCACTCTCAGTGGCAGTAACAGTGACAGTCTCAGTGGCAGTCTCAGTGGCACTCCCGGTGGCACTCTCAGTGGCACTCTCAGTGGCACTCTCAGTGGCACTCTCAGTGGCAGTCTCAGTGGCACTCTCAGTGGCACTCTCAGTGGCACTCTCAGTGGCACTCTCAGTAGCACTCTCAGTGGCACTATCAGTGGCAGTCTCAATGGCACTCAGTGGCACTCTCAGTGGCACTCTCAGTGGCAGTCTCAGTGGCACTCTCAGTGGCACTCTCAGTGGCACTCTCAGTGGCACTCTCAGTGGCACTCTCAGTGGCAATCTCAGTTGCACTCTCAGTGGCACCCTCAGTGGCACTCTCAGTGACACTATCAGTGGCAATCCCAGTGGCACTCTCAGTGGCAATCTCAGTGGCAGTCTCAGTGGCACTCTCAGTGGTACTCTCAGTGGCAGTAACAGTGGCAGTCTCAGTGGCAGTCTCAGTGGCACTCTCGTTGGCACTCTCAGTGGCACTCTCAGTGGCAGTCTCAGTGGCAGTCTCAGTGGCAGTCTCAGTGGCACTCTCAGTGGCACTCTCAGTGGCACCCTCAGTGGCAGTAACAGTGGCAGTCTCAGTGGCACTCTCGGTGGCACTCTCAGTGGCACTCTCAGTGGCACTCTCAGTGGCACTCTCAGTGGCACTCTCAGTGGCACTCTCAGTGGCACTCTCAGTGGCACTCTCAGTGGCACTCTCAGTGGCACCCTCAGTGGCACTCTCAGTGGCACTATCAGTGGCAGTCCCAGTGGCACTCTCAGTGGCACTCTCAGTGGCAGTCTCAGTGGCACTCTCAGTGGCACTCTCAGTGGCACTCTCAGTGGCACTCTCAGTGGCAGTAACAGTGGCAGTCTCAGTGGCACTCTCAGTGGCACTTTCAGTGGCAGTCTCAGTGGCAGTCCCAGTAGCAGTCTCAGTGGCAGTCTCAGTGGCACTCTCAGTGGCACTCTCAGTGGCACTCTCAGTGGCACTCTCAGTGGCAGTCTCAGTGGCAGTCTCAGTGGCACTCTCAGTGGCACTCTCAGTTGCACTCTCAGTGGCACTCTCAGTGGCAGTCTCAGTGGCACTCTCGGTGGCAGTCTCAGTGGCAATCTCAGTGGCACTCTCAGTGACACTCTCAGTGGCACTCTCAGTGGCACTCTCAGTGGCAATCTCAGTGGCACTCTCAGTGGCAGTCTCAGTGGCAGTCCCAGTAGCAGTCTCAGTATCAGTCTCAGTGGCACTCTCAGTGGCACTCTCAGTGGCACTCTCAGTGGCACTCTCAGTGGCACTCTCAGTGGCACTCTCAGTGGCACTCTCGGTGGCAGTCTCAGTGGCACTCTCAGTGGCACTCTCAGTGGCACTCTCAGTGGCACTCTCAGTGGCACTCTCAGTGGCACTTTCAGTGGCAGTCTCAGTGGCAGTCCCAGTAGCAGTCTCAGTGGCAGTCTCAGTGGCACTCTCAGTGGCACTTTCAGTGGCAGTCTCAGTGGCAGTCCCAGTAGCAGTCTCAGTGGCAGTATCAGTGGCACTCTCAGTGGCACTCTCAGTGGCACTCTCAGTGGCACTCTCAGTGGCACTCTCGGTGGCAGTCTGAGTGGCAGTCTCAGTTGCAGTCTCAGTGGCAGTCTCAGTGGCAGTCTCAGTGGCAGTCATAGTGGCAGTCTCATTGGCAGTCTCATTGGCAGTGGCAGTGGAGTTCTAAGTTGCAGTCTCAGTGGCAGTCCCAGTAGCAGTTTCAGTTTCAATGTCAGTGGCAGTGGCAGTGGCAGTTTCAGTGGCAGTCTCAGTGACAATGTCTGTCTCAGTGGCAGTGGCAGTGGCAGTCTTATTGGCAGTGGAACAGATACCTAAAACCCTTCTAAAGCTTCTCTTAAAATCCCTGAGTGCTGGGTGGCTTCAAAAAGAATAGTGAATTTTTAAATTAACAATAAAAAATTTTTTTAACGTCAGTGGATGTACCTCTTTAAATAAATTGTTAGCGTTATAATTGTTGTACTATGAATTTTTCACAGATATCTAAGACCCTTTTAAAGCTTCTCTTAAAATCCTTGAGTGCTAGGTGGCTTTGAAAATTAATAGAGAATTTTTAAATAAACAATAAAAAAAAATTTTATCGTCAGTGAATGTACCCCTTTAAAATAAATTGTTAGCGTTATAATTGTTGTACTATGAATTTTTTACAGATATCTAAGACACTTTTAAAGCTTCTCTTAAAATCCCTGTGTGCTGGGTTGCTTTGAAAATCCATAGTGAATTTTTAAATGAACAATAAAAAATTTTTTTCACGTCAGCGAATGTACCCCTATAAAATAAATTGTTAGCGTTATAATTGTTGAACCATGAATTTTTTACAGTTACCTAAGACACTTCTAAAGCTTCCGTTAAAATTTCTGAATACTGGGTGGCTTCGAAAATGCATAGTGAATTTTTAAATTACCAATAATTTTTTTTTAACGTCTGTGGATATACCCCTTCAAAATAAATTGTTAGCGTTACAATTGTTGGACTATGAATTTTTTACAGATATCTAAGACACTTTCAAAGCTTCTCTTAAAATCCCTGATTCCTGGATGGCTTCGAAAATCCATAGTGAATTTTTAAATTAACAATAAAAAAATTTTTAACGTCAATTGATGTACCCCTTTAAAATAAATATTTAGCGTTATAATTGTTGAACTATGAATTTTTTTCAGATACCTAAGACACTTTTAAAGCTTCTCTTGAAATCTCTGAGTGCTGGGTGGCTTCTAAAATGCATTGTGAATTTTTAAATTAACAATAAAAATTTCTTAACGTCAGTGGATGTACCCCTTTAAAATAAATTGTTAGCGTTATAATTGTTTAACTATGAATTCCTTATAGATACCTAAAACATTTTCAAAGCTTCTTTTAAGATCCCTGAGTGCTGGGTGGCTTCAAAAATGCATAGTGAATTTTTAAATTAACAATAAAAAATGTGTTTAACGTCAGTGGATATACCAATTTAAATAAATTGTTAGCTTTATAATTTTTAAACTATGAATTTTTTGCAAATACCTAAGAAGCTTCTCTTAAAATCCCTGAGTGCTGGGTTTCTTTTAAAGCTTTTCTTAAAATCCCTCAGTGCTGAATGGCTTCAAAAATGCATAGTGAATTTTTAAATTAACAATAATTTTTTTTTAACGTCAGTTTATGTACCTCTTTAAAATAAATTGTTAGCGTTATAATTGTTGAACTATGAGTTTTTTACAGACACTTAAGACACTTGTAAAGCTCCTCTTAAAATTTCTGAGTGCTGAGTGGTTTCAAAAATGCATAGTGAATTTTTAAATTATCAATAAAATATTTTTTTAACGTCAGTGGATTTACCTCTTTAAAATAAATTGTTAGCGTTATAATTGTTGAACTATGAATTTTTTCAGATACCCAAGACACTTTTAAAGCCTCCCTTAAAATTCCTGAGTGCTGGGTGGCTTCAAAAATGCATAGTGAATTTTTAAATTAACAATAATTTTTTTTAACGTCAGTGGATGTACCTCTTTATAATAAATTGTTAGCGTTATAATTGTTGATCTATGAATTTTTTACAGACACCTAAGACACTTTTAAAGCTTCTCTTAAAATCCCTGAGTGCTAGGTGGCTTGGAAAATTCATAGTGAATTTTTAAATAAACACTAAAAATTTTTTTTCACGTCAGTGGATGTACCCCTTTAAAATAAATTGTTAGCGTTATAATTGTTGAAGTATGAATTTTTCGCAGATAACTAAGACACTTTTAAAGCTTCTCTTAAAATTCCTGAGTGCTGAGTGGTTTCAGAAATGCATAGTGAATTTTTAAATTATCAATAAAATATTTTTTTAACGTCAATGGATATACCCCTTTAAAATAAATTGTTAGCGTTACAATTGTTGAACTATGAATTTTTTGCAGATACCTAAGACACTTTTAAAGCTTCTCTTAAAATCCCCGAGTGTTAGGTGGCTTCGAAAATGCATAGTGAATTTTTAAATTTACAATAAAAAATTTTTTTATCGTCAGTGGATATACCCCTTTAAAATAAATTGTTAGCGTTATAATTGTTGAACTATGAATTTTTCACAGATATCTAAGACACTTTTAAAGCTTCTCATAAAATCCCTGACTGCTGGGTGTCTTCAAAAATGCATAGTGAATTTTCAAATTAACAATAAAAAATTTTTTAACGTCAGAGAATGTACCTCTTTAAAATAATTTGTTAGCGTTATAATTTTTGTACTATGAATTTTTTACAGATATCTAAGACCCTTCTGAAGCTTCTCTTAAAATCCCTGAGTGCTGGGTGGCTTTGAAAATGCAAAGTGAATTTTTAAATTAACAATAATTTTTTTAAACGTCAGTGGATGTACCCCTTTAAAATAAATTGTTAGCGCCATAATTGTTGAACTATGAATTTTTTACCGATACCTAAAACGCTCAGTGGCAGTCTCAGTGGCAGTCTCAGTGGCAGTCTCAGTGGCAGTCTCAGTGGCAGTCCCAGTGGCACTCTCAGTGGCACTCTCAGTGGCACTCTCAGTAGCACTCTCAGTGGCACCCTCAGTGGCACTCTCAGTGGCACTATCAGTGGCAGTCCCAGTGGCACTCTCAGTGGCACTCTCAGTGGCAGTCTCAGTGGCACTCTCAGTGGCACTCTCAGTGGCAGTAACAGTGGCAGTCTCAGTGGCACTCTCGGTGGCACTCTCAGTGGCACTCTCAGTGGCACTCTCAGTGGCAGTCTCAGTGGCACTCTCAGTGGCACTCTCAGTGGCACTCTCAGTGGCACTCTCAGTGGCACTATCAGTGGCAGTCCCAGTGGCACTCTCAGTGGCACTCTCAGTGGCAGTCTCAGTGGCACTCTCAGTGGCACTAACAGTGGCAGTCTCAGTGGCTCTCAGTGGCACTCTCAGTGGCACTCTCAGTGGCAGTCTCAGTGGCACTCTCAGTGGCACTCTCAGTGGCACTCTCAGTGGCACCCTCAGTGGCACTCTCAGTGGCAGTCGCAGTGGCACTCTCAGTGGCACTCTCAGTGGCACTCTCAGTGGCACTCTCAGTGGCACTCTCAGTAGCACTCTCAGTTGCACTATCAGTGGCAGTCCCAGTGGCACTCTCAGTGGCAATCTCAGTGGCAGTCTCAGTGGCACTCTTAGTGGCACTATCAGTGGCAGTCTCAGTGGCACTCAGTGGCACTCTCAGTGGCACTCAGTGGCACTCTCAGTGGCACTCTCAGTGGCACTCTCAGTGGCACTCTCAGTGGCAGTCTCAGTGGCACTCTCAGTGGCACTCTCAGTGGCACTCTCAGTGGCACTCTCAGTGGCACCCTCAGTGGCACTATCAGTGGCAGTCCCAGTGGTACTTTCAGTGGCACTCTTAGTGGCAGTCTAAGTGGCACTCTCAGTGGCACTATCAGTGGCAGTCTCAGTGGCACTCAGTGGCACTCTCAGTGGCAGTCTCAGTGGCAGTCTCAGTGGCACTCTCAGTGGCACTCTCAGTGGCAGTCTCAGTGGCACTCTCAGTGGCACTCTCAGTTGCACCCTCAGTGGCACTATCAGTGGCAGTCCCAGTGGCACTCTCAGTGGCACTCTCAGTGGCACTCTCAGTAGCACTCTCAGTGGCACTATCAGTGGCAGTCTCAGTGGCACTCAGTGGCACTCTCAGTGGCACTCTCAGTGGCAGTCTCAGTGGCACTCTCAGTGGCACTCTCAGTGGCACTCTCAGTGGCACTCTCAGTGGCACCCTCAGTGGCAGTCTCAGTGGCACTCTCAGTGGCACTCTCAGTGGCACCCTCAGTGGCACTCTCAGTGGCACTATCAGTGGCAGTCCCAGTGGCACTCTCAGTGGCACTCTCAGTGACACTCTCAGTAGCACTCTCAGTGGCACTATCAGTGGCAGTCTCAGTGGCACTCAGTGGCACTCTCTGTGGCACTCTCAGTGGCAGTCTCAGTGGCACTCTCAGTGGCACTCTCAGTGGCACTCTCAGTGGCACTCTCAGTGGCACTCTCAGTGGCACTCTCAGTGGCACTCTCAGTGGCACTCTCAGTGGCACCCTCAGTGGCACTCTCAGTGGCACTATCAGTGGCAGTCCCAGTGGCACTCTCAGTGGCAGTCTCAGTGGCACTCTCAGTGGCACTCTCAGTGGCAGTCTCAGTGGCACTCTCGGTGGCACTCTCAGTGGCACTCTCAGTGGCAGTCTCAGTGGCAGTCTCAGTGGCACTCTCAGTGGCACTCTCAGTGGCAGTAACAGTGGCAGTCTCAGTGGCAGTCTCAGTGGCACTCTCGGTGGCACTCTCAGTGGCACTCTCAGTGGCACCCTCAGTGGCACTCTCAGTGGCACTATCAGTGGCAGTCCCAGTGGCACTCTCAGTGGCAGTCTCAGTGGCACTCTCAGTGGCACTCTCAGTGGCAGTCTCAGTGGCACTCTCGGTGGCACTCTCAGTGGCACTCTCAGTGGCACTCTCAGTGGCAGTCTCAGTGGCACTCTCAGTGGCACTCTCAGTGGCAGTAACAGTGGCAGTCTCAGTGGCAGTCTCAGTGGCACTCTCGGTGGCACTCTCAGTGGCACTCTCAGTGGCAGTCTCAGTGGCAGTCTCAGTGGCACTCTCAGTGGCACTCTCAGTGGCAGTAACAGTGGCAGTCTCAGTGGCACTCTTGGTGGCACTCTCAGTGGCACTCTCAGTGGCACTCTCAGTGGCACTCTCAGTGGCAGTCTCAGTGGCACTCTCAGTGGCACTCTCAGTGGCACTTTCAGTGGCAGTCTCAGTGGCAGTCCCAGTAGCAGTCTCAGTGGCAGTCTCAGTGGCACTCTCAGTGGCACTCTCAGTGGCAATCTCAGTGGCACTCTCAGTGGCAGTCTCAGTGGCAGTCTCAGTGGCACTCTCAGTGGCACTCTCAGTGGCACTCTCAGTGGCACTCTCAGTGGCACTCTCAGTGGCACTCTCAGTGGCACTCTCAGTGGCACTCTCAGTGGCACTCTCAGTTTCACTCTCAGTGGCACTTTCAGTGGCAGTCTCAGTGGCACTCTCAGTTTCACTCTCAGTGGCACTTTCAGTGGCAGTCTCAGTGGCAGTCCCAGTAGCAGTCTCAGTGGCAGTCTCAGTGGCACTCTCAGTGGCACTCTCAGTGGCACTTTCAGTGGCAGTCTCAGTGGCAGTCCCAGTAGCAGTCTCAGTGGCAGTCTCAGTGGCACTCTCAGTGGCACTCTCAGTGGCAATCTCAGTGGCACTCTTAGTGGCAGTCTCAGTGGCAGTCTCAGTGGCACTCTCAGTGGCACTCTCAGTGGCACTCTCAGTGGCACTCTCAGTGGCACTCTCAGTGGCACTCTCAGTGGCACTCTCGGTGGCAGTCTCAGTGGCACTCTCAGTGGCACTCTCAGTGGCACTCTCAGTGGCACTCTCAGTGGCACTCTCAGTTTCACTCTCAGTGGCACTTTCAGTGGCAGTCTCAGTGGCAGTCCCAGTAGCAGTCTCAGAGGCAGTCTCAGTGGCACTCTCAGTGGCACTCTCAGTGGCACTTTCAGTGGCAGTCTCAGTGGCAGTCCCAGTAGCAGTCTCAGTGGCAGTCTCAGTGGCACTCTCAGTGGCACTCTCAGTGGCAGTCTCAGTGGCAGTCTCAGTGGCACTCTCAGTGGCAATCTCAGTTTCACTCTCAGTGGCACTTTCAGTGGCAGTCTCAGTGGCAGTCCCAGTAGCAGTCTCAGTGGCACTCTCAGTGGCACTCTCGGTGGCAGTCTGAGTGGCAGTCTCAGTTGCAGTCTCAGTGGCAGTCTCAGTGGCAGTCTCAGTGGCAGTCTCATTGGCAGTCTCATTGGCAGTGGCAGTGGAATTCTAAGTGGCAGTCTCAGTGGCAGTCCCAGTAGCAGTTTCAGTTTCAATGTCAGTGGCAGTGGCAGTGGCATTCTCAGTGGCAGTCTCAGTGACAATGTCTGTCTCAGTGGCAGTGGCAGTGGCAGTCTTATTGGCAGTGGAACAGATACCTAAAACCCTTCTAAAGCTTCTCTTAAAATCCCTGAGTGCTGGGTGGCTTCAAAAAGGAATAGTGAATTTTTAAATTAACAATAAAAAAATTTTTTAACGTCAGTGGATGTACCCCTTTAAATAAATTGTTAGCGTTATAATTGTTGTACTATGAATTTTTCACAGATATCTAAGACCCTTTTAAAGCTTCTCTTAAAATCCTTGAGTGCTAGGTGGCTTTGAAAATTAATAGAGAATTTTTAAATAAACAATAAAAAAAAATTTTATCGTCAGTGAATGTACCCCTTTAAAATAAATTGTTAGCGTTATAATTGTTGTACTATGAATTTTTTACAGATATCTAAGACACTTTTAAAGCTTCTCTTAAAATCCCTGTGTGCTGGGTTGCTTTGAAAATCCATAGTGAATTTTTAAACAAACAATATATTTTTTTTAACGTCTGTGGATGTACCCATTTAAAATAAATTGTTAGCGTTATAATTGTTGCACTATGAATTTTTTACAGATATCTAAGACACTTATGAAGCTTCTCTTAAAATCCCTGAGTGCTGGGTTTCTTTGAAAATCCATAGTGAATTTTTAAATGAACAATAAAAAATGTTTTTCACGTCAGCGAATTTACCCCTTTAAAATAAATTGTTAGCGTTATAATTGTTGAACCATGAATTTTTTACAGTTACCTAAGACACTTCTAAAGCTTCCGTTAAAATTTCTGAATACTGGGTGGCTTCAAAAATGCATAGTGAATTTTTAAATTACCAATAATTTTTTTTTAACGTCAGTGGATGTACCTCTTTATAATAAATTGTTAGCGTTAAAATTGTTGTACTATGAATTTTTTACAGATATTTAAGACCCTTTTAAAGCTTCTCTTAAAATCCCTGAGTGCTGGGTGGCCTCAAAAATGCATAGTGAATTTTTAAATTAACAATAAAAAATTTTTTTAACGTCAGTAGATGTACCTTTTTAAAATAAATGGTTAGCGTAATAATTGTTGAACTATGAATTTTTTACAGATATCTAAGACACTTCTAAAGTTTCACTTAAAATCCCTGAGTGCTGGGTGGCTTGGAAAATCCATAGTGAATTTTTAAATTAACAATAAAAAAATTTTTCACGTCAGTTAATGTTCCCCTTTAAAATAAATGGTTAGCGTAATAATTGTTGAACTATGAATTTTTTACAGATACCTAAGACACTTCTAAAGTTTTACTTAAAATCCCTGAGTGCTGGGTGGCTTAGAAAATCCAAAGTGGATTTTTAAATAAACAAAAAAAAAATTTCACGTTGGTGAATATACCCCTTTAAAATCAATTGTTAGCGTTATAATTGTTGAACCATGAATTTTTTACAATTACCTAAGACACTTCTAAAGCTTCCCTTAAAATTCCAGAGTGCTGGGTAGCTTCAAAAATGCATAGTGAATTTTTAAATTAACATTAATTTTTTTTTAACGTCAGTGGATGTACCTCTTTATAATAAATTGTTAGCGTTATAATTGTTGTACTATGAATTTTTTACAGATATCTAAGACACTTTTAAAGCTTCTCTTAAAATCCCTGAGTGCTAGGTGGTTTCAAAAATGCATAGTGAATTTTTAAATTATCATTAAAATATTTTTTTAACGTCAATGGATATACCCCTTCAAAATAAATTGTTAGCGTTACAATTGTTGAACTATGAATTTTTTGCAGATACCTAAGACACTTTTAAAGCTTCTCTTAAAATTCCTGAGTGCTGAGTGGTTTCAGAAATGCATAGTGAATTTTTAAATTATCAATAAAATATTTTTTTAACGTCAATGGATTTACCCCTTTAAAATAAATTGTTAGCGTTACAATTGTTGAACTATGAATTTTTTGCAGATACCTAAGACACTTTTAAAGCTTCTCTTAAAATCCCCGAGTGTTAGGTGGCTTCAAAAATGCATAGTGAATTTTTAAATTTACAATAAAAAATTTTTTATCGTCAGTGGATATACCCCTTTAAAATAAATTGTTAGCGTTATAATTGTTGAACTATGAATTTTTCACAGATATCTAAGAGACTTTTAAAGCTGCTCTTAAAATCCCTGACTGCTGGGTGTCTTCAAAAATGCATAGTGAATTTTCAAATTAACAATAAAAAATTTTTTAACGTCAGAGAATGTACCTCTTTAAAATAATTTGTTAGCGTTATAATTTTTGTACTATGAATTTTTTACAGATATCTAAGACCCTTCTAGAGCTTCTCTTAAAATCCCTGAGTGCTGGGTGGCTTTGAAAATGCAAAGTGAATTTTTAAATTAACAATAATTTTTTTAAACGTCAGTGGATGTACCCCTTTAAAATAAATTGTTAGCGCCATAATTGTTGAACTATGAATTTTTTACCGATACCTAAAACGCTCAGTGGCAGTCTCAGTGGCAGTCTCAGTGGCACTCTCAGTGGCACTCTCAGTGGCACTCTCAGTGGCACTCTCAGTGGCACCCTCAGTGGCACTCTCAGTGGCACTATCAGTGGCACTCTCAGTGGCACTCTCAGTGGCAGTCTCAGTGGCACTCTCAGTGGCAGTAACAGTGGCAGTCTCAGTGGCAGTCTCAGTGGCACTCTCGGTGGCAATCTCAGTGGCACTCTCAGTGGCACTCTCAGTGGCAGTCTCAGTGGCACTCTCAGTGGCACTCTCAGTGGCACTATCAGTGGCAGTCCCAGTGGCACTCTCAGTGGCACTCTCAGTGGCAGTCTCAGTGGCACTCCCAGTGGCACTCTCAGTGGCACTAGCAGTGGCAGTCTCAGTGGCACTCAGTGGCACTCTCAGTAGCACTCTCAGTAGCACTCTCAGTGGCAGTCTCAGTGGCACTCTCAGTGGCACTCTCAGTGGCACTCTCAGTGGCACTCTCAGTGGCACTCTAAGTGGCACCCTCAGTGGCACTCTCAGTGGCAGTCCCAGTGGCACTCTCAGTGGCACTCTCAGTGGCACTCTCAGTGGCACTCTCAGTTGCACTATCAGTGGCAGTCCCAGTGGCACTCTCAGTGGCATTCTCAGTGGCAGTCTCAGTGGCACTCTCAGTGGCACTATCAGTAGCAGTCTCAGTGACACTCAGTGGCACTCTCAGTGGCACTCAGTGGCACTCTCAGTGGCACTCTCAGTGGCACTCTCAGTGGCAGTCTCAGTGGCACTCTCAGTGGCACTCTCAGTGGCACCCTCAGTGGCAGTCCCAGTGGCACTCTCAGTGGCAGTCTCACTTTCACTCTCAGTGGCACTATCAGTGGCAGTCTCAGTGGCACTCAGTGGCACTCTCAGTGGCACTCTCAGTGGCAGTCTCAGTGGCACTCTCAGTGGCACTCTCAGTGGCACTCTCAGTGGCAATCTCAGTGGCACTCTCAGTGGCACCCTCAGTGGCACTCTCAGTGGCACTATCAGTGGCAGTCCCAGTGGCACTCTCAGTGGCACTCTCAGTGGCACTCTCAGTAGCACTCTCAGTGGCACTATCAGTGGCAGTCTCAATGGCACTCAGTGGCACCCTCAGTGGCACTCTCAGTGGCAGTCTCAGTGGCACTCTCAGTGGCAGTCTCACTTTCACTCTCAGTGGCACTATCAGTGGCAGTCTCAGTGGCACTCAGTGGCACTCTCAGTGGCACTCTCAGTGGCAGTCTCAGTGGCACTCTCAGTGGCACTCTCAGTGGCACTCTCAGTGGCAATCTCAGTGGCACTCTCAGTGGCACCCTCAGTGGCACTCTCAGTGGCACTATCAGTGGCAGTCCCAGTGGTACTCTCAGTGGCACTCTCAGTGGCACTCTCAGTGGCAATCTCAGTGGCACTCTCAGTGGCACCCTCAGTGGCACTCTCAGTGGCACTATCAGTGGCAGTCCCAGTGCCACTCTCAGTGGCACTCTCAGTGGCAGTCTCAGTGGCACTCTCAGTGGCACTCTCAGTGGCAGTAACAGTGGCAGTCTCAGTGGCACTCTCGTTGGCACTCTCAGTGGCACTCTCAGTGGCAGTCTCAGTGGCAGTCTCAGTGGCAGTCTCAGTGGCACTCTCAGTGGCACTCTCAGTGGCACCCTCAGTGGCAGTAACAGTGGCAGTCTCAGTGGCACTCTCGGTGGCACTTTCAGTGGCACTCTCAGTGGCACTCTCAGTGGCACTCTCAGTGGCACTCTCAGTGGCACTCTCAGTGGCACCCTCAGTGGCACTCTCAGTGGCACTATCAGTGGCAGTCCCAGTGGCACTCTCAGTGGCACTCTCAGTGGCAGTCTCAGTGGCACTCTCAGTGGCAGTCTCAGTGGCACTCTCAGTGGCACTCTCAGTGGCACTCTCAGTGGCAGTAACAGTGGCAGTCTCAGTGGCACTCTCAGTGGCACTTTCAGTGGCAGTCTCAGTGGCAGTCCCAGTAGCAGTCTCAGTGGCAGTCTCAGTGGCACTCTCAGTGGCACTCTCAGTGGCACTCTCAGTGGCACTCTCAGTGGCAGTCTCAGTGGCAGTCTCAGTGGCACTCTCAGTGGCACTCTCAGTGGCACTCTCAGTGGCACTCTCAGTGGCACTCTCGGTGGCAGTCTCAGTGGCACTCTCAGTGGCACTCTCAGTGACACTCTCAGTGGCACTCTCAGTGGCACTCTCAGTGGCACTCTCAGTGGCACTCTCAGTGGCACTTTCAGTGGCAGTCTCAGTGGCAGTCCCAGTAGCAGTCTCAGTGGCAGTCTCAGTGGCACTCTCAGTGGCACTTTCAGTGGCAGTCTCAGTGGCAGTCCCAGTAGCAGTCTCAGTGGCAGTATCAGTGGCACTCTCAGTGGCACTCTCAGTGGCACTCTCAGTGGCACTCTCAGTGGCACTCTCAGTGGCACTCTCAGTAGCACTCTCAGTGGCACTCTCAGTGGCACTTTCAGTGGCAGTCTCAGTGGCAGTCCCAGTAGCAGTCTCAGTGGCAGTCTCAGTGGCACTCTCAGTGGCACTTTCAGTGGCAGTCTCAGTGGCAGTCCCAGTAGCAGTCTCAGTGGCAGTATCAGTGGCACTCTCAGTGGCACTCTCAGTGGCACTCTCAGTGGCACTCTCAGTGGCACTCTCGGTGGCAGTCTGAGTGGCAGTCTCAGTTGCAGTCTCAGTGGCAGTCTCAGTGGCATTCTCATTGGCAGTCTCATTGGCAGTGGCAGTGGAGTTCTAAGTGGCAGTCTCAGTGGCAGTCCCAGTAGCAGTTTCAGTTTCAATGTCAGTGGCAGTGGCAGTGGCAGTTTCAGTGGCAGTCTCAGTGACAATGTCTGTCTCAGTGGCAGTGGCAGTGGCAGTCTTATTGGCAGTGGAACAGATACCTAAAACCCTTCTAAAGCTTCTCTTAAAATCCCTGAGTGCTGGGTGGCTTCAAAAAGGAATAGTGAATTTTTAAATTAACAATAAAAAATTTTTTTAACGTCAGTGGATGTACCCCTTTAAATAAATTGTTAGCGTTATAATTGTTGTACTATGAATTTTTCACAGATATCTAAGACCCTTTTAAAGCTTCTCTTAAAATCCTTGAGTGCTAGGTGGCTTTGAAAATTAATAGAGAATTTTTAAATAAACAATAAAAAAAAATTTTATCGTCAGTGAATGTACCCCTTTAAAATAAATTGTTAGCGTTATAATTGTTGTACTATGAATTTTTTACAGATATCTAAGACACTTTTAAAGCTTCTCTTAAAATACCTGTGTGCTGGGTTGCTTTGAAAATCCATAGTGAATTTTTAAATGAACAATAAAAAATTTTTTTCACGTCCGCGAATGTACCCCTTTAAAATAAATTGTTAGCGTTATAATTGTTGAACCATGAATTTTTTACAGTTACCTAAGACACTTCTAAAGCTTCCGTTAAAATTTCTGAATACTGGGTGGCTTCGAAAATGCATAGTGAATTTTTAAATTATCAATAAAATATTTTTTTAACGTCAATGGATATACCCCTTCAAAATAAATTGTTAGCGTTACAATTGTTGAACTATGAATTTTTTACAGATATCTAAGACACTTTCAAAGCTTCTCTTAAAATCCCTGATTCCTGGATGGCTTCGAAAATCCATAGTGAATTTTTAAATTAACAATAAAAAAATTTTTAACGTCAATGGATGTACCCCTTTAAAATAAATATTTAGCGTTATAATTGTTGAACTATGAATTTTTTTCAGATACCTAAGACACTTTTAAAGCTTCTCTTGAAATCTCTGAGTGCTGGGTGGCTTCTAAAATGCATTGTGAATTTTTAAATTAACAATAAAAATTTCTTAACGTCAGTGGATGTACCCCTTTAAAATAAATTGTTAGCGTTATAATTGTTTAACTATGAATTCCTTATAGATACCTAAAACATTTTCAAAGCTTCTTTTAAGATCCCTGAGTGCTGGGTGGCTTCAAAAATGCATAGTGAATTTTTAAATTAACAATAAAAAATTTGTTTAACGTCAGTGGATATACCAATTTAAATAAATTGTTAGCTTTATAATTTTTAAACTATGAATTTTTTGCAGATACCTAAGAAGCTTCTCTTAAAATCCCTGAGTGCTGGGTTTCTTTTAAAGCTTTTCTTAAAATCCCTCGGTGCTGAATGGCTTCAAAAATGCATAGTGAATTTTTAAATTAACAATAATTTTTTTTTTAACGTCAGTGGATGTACCTCTTTAAAATAAATTGTTAGCGTTATAATTGTTGAACTATGAGTTTTTTACAGACACTTAAGACACTTGTAAAGCTCCTCTTAAAATTTCTGAGTGCTGAGTGGTTTCAAAAATGCATAGTGAATTTTTAAATTAACAATAATTTTTTTTAACGTCAGTGGATGTACCTCTTTATAATAAATTGTTAGCGTTATAATTGTTGAACTATGAATTTTTTTCAGATACCCAAGACACTTTTAAAGCCTCCCTTAAAATTCCTGAGTGCTGGGTGGCTTCAAAAATGCATAGTGAATTTTTAAATTAACAATAATTTTTTTTAACGTCAGTGGATGTACCTCTTTATAATAAATTGTCAGCGTTATAATTGTTGATCTATGAATTTTTTACAGACACCTAAGACACTTTTAAAGCTTCTCTTAAAATCCCTGAGTGCTAGGTGGCTTGGAAAATTCATAGTGAATTTTTAAATAAACACTAAAAAAATTTTTTCACGTCAGTGGATGTACCCCTTTAAAATAAATTGTTAGCGTTATAATTGTTGAAGTATGAATTTTTCACAGAAAACTAAGACACTTTAAAAGCTTCTCTTAAAATTCCTGAGTGCTGAGTGGTTTCAGAAATGCATAGTGAATTTTTAAATTATCAATAAAATATTTTTTTAACGTCAATGGATATACCCCTTTAAAATAAATTGTTAGCGTTACAATTGTTGAACTATGAATTTTTTGCAGATACCTAAGACACTTTTAAAGCTTCTCTTAAAATCCCCGAGTGTTAGGTGGCTTCAAAAATGCATAGTGAATTTTTAAATTTACAATAAAAAATTTTTTTATCGTCAGTGGATATACCCCTTTAAAATAAATTGTTAGCGTTATAATTGTTGAACTATGAATTTTTCACAGATATCTAAGACACTTTTAAAGCTTCTCTTAAAATCCCTGACTGCTGGGTGTCTTCAAAAATGCATAGTGAATTTTCAAATTAACAATAAAAAAATTTTTAACGTCAGAGAATGTACCTCTTTAAAATAATTTGTTAGCGTTATAATTTTTGTACTATGAATTTTTTACAGATATCTAAGACCCTTCTAAAGCTTCTCTTAAAATCCCTGAGTGCTGGGTGGCTTTGAAAATGCAAAGTGAATATTTAAATTAACAATAATTTTTTTAAACGTCAGTGGATGTACCCCTTTAAAATAAATTGTTAGCGCCATAATTGTTGAACTATGAATTTTTTACCGATACCTAAAACGCTCAGTGGCAGTCTCAGTGGCAGTCTCAGTGGCAGTCTCAGTGGCACCCTCAGTGGCACTCTCAGTGGCACTATCAGTGGCAGTCCCAGTGGCACTCTCAGTGGCACTCTCAGTGGCAGTCTCAGTGGCACTCTCAGTGGCACTCTCAGTGGCACTCTCGGTGGCACTATCAGTGGCAGTCCCAGTGGCACTCTCAGTGGCACTCTCAGTGGCAGTCTCAGTGGCACTCTCAGTGGCACTCTCAGTAGCACTCTCAGTGGCACCCTCAGTGGCACTCTCAGTGGCACTCTCAGTGGCAGTCTCAGTGGCACTCTCAGTGGCACTCTCAGTGGCACTCTCGGTGGCACTATCAGTGGCAGTCCCAGTGGCACTCTCAGTGGCACTCTCAGTGGCAGTCTCAGTGGCACTCTCAGTGGCACTAACAGTGGCAGTCTCAGTGGCTCTCAGTGGCATTCTCAGTGGCACTCTCAGTGGCAGTCTCAGTGGCACTCTCAGTGGCACTCTCAGTGGCACTAACAGTGGCAGTCTCAGTGGCTCTCAGTGGCACTCTCAGTGGCACTCTCAGTGGCAGTCTCAGTGGCACTCTCAGTGGCACTCTCAGTGGCACCCTCAGTGGCACTCTCAGTGGCACTCTCAGTGGCAGTCTCAGTGGCACTCTCAGTGGCACTCTCAGTGGCACTCTCAGTGGCACTATCAGTGGCAGTCCCAGTAACACTCTCAGTGGCACTCTCAGTGGCAGTCTCAGTGGCACTCTCAGTGGCACTAACAGTGGCAGTCTCAGTGGCTCTCAGTGGCACTCTCAGTGGCACTCTCAGTGGCAGTCTCAGTGGCACTCTCAGTGGCACTCTCAGTGGCACTCTCAGTGGCACTCTCAGTGGCACTCTCAGTGGCACTCTCAGTGGCACTCTCAGTGGCACTCTCTGTAGCACTCTCAGTTGCACTATCAGTGGCAGTCCCAGTGGCACTCTCAGTGGCAATCTCAGTGGCAGTCTCAGTGGCACTCTCAGTGGCACTATCAGTGGCAGTCTCAGTGGCACACAGTGGCACTCTCAGTGGCACTCAGTGGCACTCTCAGTGGCACTCTCAGTGGCACTCTCAGTGGCAGTCTCAGTGGCACTCTCAGTGGCACTCTCAGTGGCACCCTCAGTGGCACTCTCAGTGGCACTATCAGTGGCAGTCCCAGTGGTACTTTCAGTGGCACTCTCAGTGGCAGTCTAAGTGGCACTCTCAGTGGCACTATCAGTAGCAGTCTCAGTGGCACTCAGTGGCACACTCAGTGGCAGTCTCAGTGGCACTTTCAGTGGCACTCTCAGTGGCAGTCCCAGTGGCACTCTCAGTGGCACTCTCAGTGGCACTCTCAGTAGCACTCTCAGTGGCACTATCAGTGGCAGTCTCAGTGGCACTCAGTGGCACTCTCAGTGGCACTCTCAGTGGCAGTCTCAGTGGCACTCTCAGTGGCACTCTCAGTGGCACTCTCAGTGGCACTCTCAGTGGCACCCTCAGTGGCACTCTCAGTGGCACTATCAGTGGCAGTCCCAGTGGCACTCTCAGTGGCACTATCAGTGGCAGTCCAAGTGGCACTCTCAGTGGCACTCTCAGTGGCAGTCTCAGTGGCACTCTCAGTGGCACTATCAGTGGCAATCTCAGTAGCACTCAGTGGCACTCTCAGTGGCAGTCTCAGTGGCACTCTCAGTGGCACTCTCAGTGGCAGTCTCAGTGGCACTCTCTGTGGCACTCTCAGTGGCACCCTCAGTGGCACTCTCAGTGGCACTATCAGTGGCAGTCCCAGTGGCACTCTCAGTGGCACTCTCAGTGGCACTCTCAGTAGCACTCTCAGTGGCACTATCAGTGGCAGTCTCAGTGGCACTCAGTGGCACTCTCAGTGGCACTCTCAGTGGCAGCCTCAGTGGCACTCTCAGTGGCACTCTCAGTGGCACTCTCAGTGGCACTCTCAGTGGCACTCTCAGTGGCACTCTCAGTGGCACTCTCAGTGGCACCCTCAGTTGCACTCTCAGTGGCACTATCAGTGGCAGTCCCAGTGGCACTCTCAGTGGCACTCTCAGTGGCACTCTCAGTGGCACTCTCAGTGGCACTCTCAGTGGCACTCTCAGTGGCACTCTCAGTGGCAGTAACAGTGGCAGTCTCAGTGGCAGTCTCAGTGGCAGTCTCAGTGGCACTCTCGTTGGCACTCTCAGTGGCACTCTCAGTGGCACTCTCAGTGGCAGTAACAGTGGCAGTCTCAGTGGCAGTCTCAGTGGCACTCTCGGTGGCACTCTCAGTGGCACTCTCGGTGGCACTCTCAGTGGCACTCTCAGTGGCACTCTCAGTGGCACTCTCAGTGGCAGTCTCAGTGGCCCTCTCAGTGGCACTTTCAGTGGCACTCTCAGTGGCACTCTCAGTGGCACTCTCAGTGGCAGTCTCAGTGGCAGTCTCAGTGGCACTCTCAGTGGCACTCTCAGTGGCAGTGGCAGTAGAATTCTAAGTGGCAGTCTCAGTGGCAGTCCCAGTAGCAGTTTCAGTTTCAATGTCAGTGGCAGTGGCAGTGGCAGTCTCAGTGGCAGTCTCAGTGACAATGGCTGTCTCAGTGGCAGTGGCAGTGGCAGTCTTATTGGCAGTGGAACAGATACCTAAAACCCTTCTAAAGCTTCTCTTAAAATCCCTGAGTGCTGGGTGGCTTCAAAAAGGAATAGTGAATTTTTAAATTAACAATAAAAAATTTTTTTAACGTCAGTGGATGTACCCCTTTAAATAAATTGTTAGCGTTATAATTGTTGTACTATGAATTTTTCACAGATATCTAAGACCCTTCTAAAGCTTCTCTTAAAATCCCTGACTGCTGGGTGTCTTCAAAAATGCATAGTGAATTTTCAAATTAACAATAAAAAATTTTTAACGTCAGAGAATGTACCTCTTTAAAATAAATTGTTAGCGTTACACTTTTTGTACTATGAATTTTTTACAGATATCTAAGACCCTTCTAAAGCTTCTCTTTAAATCCCTGACTGCTGGGTGTCTTCAAAAATGCATAGTGAATTTTCAAATTAACAATAAAAAATTTTTAACGTCAGAGAATGTACCTCTTTAAAATAATTGGTTAGCGTTATACTTTTTGTACTATGAATTTTTTACAGATATCTAAGACCCTTCTAAAGCTTCTCTTAAAATCCCTCAGTGCTGGGTGGCTTTGAAAATGCAAAGTGAATTTTTAAATCAACAATAATTTTTTAAACGTCAGTGGATGTACCCCTTTAAAATAAATTGTTAGCGCCATAATTGTTGAACTATGAATTTTTTACCGATACCTAAAACGCTCAGTGGCAGTCTCAGTGGAAGTCCCAGTGGCAGTGTCATTGGCAGTCCCAGTGGCAGTCTCAGCGGCAGTCTAATTGGCAGTCTCAGTGGCACTCTCAGTGGCACTCTCAGTGGCAGTCTCAGTGGCAGTCCTAGTTGCAGTCTCAGTGGCAGTCTCAGTGGCACTCTCAGTGGCAGTCTCAGTGGCACTCTCAGTGGCAGTCTCACTGGTAGTCTCAGTGGCAATCTCAGTGGCAGTCTCAGTGGCAGTCCAAGTGGCAGTCTCAGTGGCAGTTTCAGTGGCACTCTCAGTGGCAGTCTCACTCGTAGTCTCAGTGGCAGTCTCAGTGGCAGTCCCAGTGGCAGTCTCAGTGGCAATCTATGTGGCAGCCTCAGTGACACTCTCAGTGGCAGTCTCAGTGGCAGTCTCAGTGGCAGTCTCAGTGGCAGTCCCAGTGGCAGTCTCAGTGGCAGTCTCGGTGGCGCTCTCGGTGGCACTCTCGATGGCACTCTCAGTGGCACCCTCAGTGGCACTCTCAGTGGCACTATCAGTGGCAGTCTCAGTGGCACTCTCAGTGGCACTCTCAGTGGCACTCTCAGTGGCATTCTCAGTGGCACTCTCAGTGGCACTCTCAGCGGCAGTCTCAGTGGCAGTCTCGGTGGCACTCTCGGTGGCACTCTCAGTGGCACTCTCAGTGGCAATCTCAGTGGCAATCTCAGTGGCAGTCTCAATGGCTGTCTCAATGGCAGTCTCAGTGGCAGTCTCAGTGGCAGTCTCAGTGGCAGTCTCAGTGGCACTCTCAGTGGCAGTCTCACTGGTGGTCTCAGTGGCAATCTCAGTGGCAGTATCAATGGCAGTCTAAGTGGCAGTCTCAGTGGCACTCTCAGTGGCACTCTCAGTGGCAGTCTCAGTGGCAGTCCTAGTAGCAGTCTCAGTGGCAGTCTCAGTGGCACTTTCAGTGGCACTATCAGTGGCAGTCTCAGTGGCACTCAGTGGCACTCTCAGTGGCACTCAGTGGCACTCTCAGTGGCACTCTCAGTGGCACTCTCAGTTGCACTCTCAGTGGCAGTCTCAGTGGCACTCTCAGTGGCACTCGCAGTGGCACTATCAGTGGCAGTCCCAGTGGCACTCTCAGTGGCACTCTCAGTGGCAGTCTCAGTGGCACTCTCAGTGGCACTATCAGTGGCAGTCTCAGTGGCACTCAGTGGCACTCTCAGTGGCACTCTCAGTGGCAGTCTCAGTGGCACTCTCAGTGGCACTCTCAGTGGCACTCTCAGTGGCAGTCTCAGTGGCACCCTCAGTGGCACTCTCAGTGGCACCCTCAGTGGCACTCTCAGTGGCACTATCAGTGGCAGTCCCAGTGGCACTCTCAGTGGCACTCTCAGTGGCACTCTCAGTAGCACTCTCAGTGGCACTATCAGTGGCAGTCTCAGTGGCACTCAGTGGCACTCTCAGTGGCACTCTCAGTGGCAGTCTCAGTGGCACTCTCAGTGGCACTCTCAGTGGCACTCTCAGTGGCACTCTCAGTGGCACTCTCAGTTTCACTCTCAGTGGCACTTTCAGTGGCAGTCTCAGTGGCAGTCCCAGTAGCAGTCTCAGTGGCACTCTCAGTGGCAGTCTCAGTGGCACTCTCAGTGGCACTCTCAGTAGCAGTAACAGTGGCAGTCTCAGTGGCAGTCTCAGTGGCACTCTCGGTGGCACTCTCAGTGGCACTCTCAGTGGCAGTCTCAGTGGCAGTCTCAGTGGCACTCTCAGTGGCACTCTCAGTGGCAGTAACAGTGGCAGTCTCAGTGGCACTCTTGGTGGCACTCTCAGTGGCAGTCTCAGTGGCACTCTCAGTGGCACTCTCAGTGGCACTTTCAGTGGCAGTCTCAGTGGCAGTCCCAGTAGCAGTCTCAGTGGCAGTCTCAGTGGCACTCTCAGTGGCACTCTCAGTGGCAATCTCAGTGGCACTCTCAGTGGCAGTCTCAGTGGCAGTCTCAGTGGCACTCTCAGTGGCACTCTCAGTGGCACTCTCAGTGGCACTCTCAGTGGCACTCTCAGTGGCACTCTCAGTGGCACTCTCAGTGGCACTCTCAGTGGCACTCTCAGTGGCACTCTCAGTGGCACTCTCAGTGGCACTCTCAGTGGCACTCTCAGTTTCACTCTCAGTGGCACTTTCAGTGGCAGTCTCAGTGGCAGTCCCAGTAGCAGTCTCAGTGGCAGTCTCAGTGGCACTCTCAGTGGCACTCTCAGTGGCACTTTCAGTGGCAGTCTCAGTGGCAGTCCCAGTAGCAGTCTCAGTGGCAGTCTCAGTGGCACTCTCAGTGGCACTCTCAGTGGCAATCTCAGTGGCACTCTCAGTGGCAGTCTCAGTGGCAGTCTCAGTGGCACTCTCAGTGGCACTCTCAGTGGCACTCTCAGTGGCACTCTCAGTGGCACTCTCAGTGGCACTCTCAGTGGCACTCTCAGTGGCACTCTCGGTGGCAGTCTCAGTGGCACTCTCAGTGGCACTCTCAGTGGCACTCTCAGTGGCACTCTCAGTTTCACTCTCAGTGGCACTTTCAGTGGCAGTCTCAGTGGCAGTCCCAGTAGCAGTCTCAATGGCAGTCTCAGTGGCACTCTCAGTGGCACTCTCAGTGGCACTTTCAGTGGCAGTCTCAGTGGCAGTCCCAGTAGCAGTCTCAGTGGCAGTCTCAGTGTCACTCTCAGTGGCACTCTCAGTGGCACTCTCAGTGGCACTCTCAGTGGCAGTCTCAGTGGCAGTCTCAGTGGCACTCTCAGTGGCAATCTCAGTTTCACTCTCAGTGGCACTTTCAGTGGCAGTCTCAGTGGCAGTCCCAGTAGCAGTCTCAGTGGCACTCTCAGTGGCACTCTCGGTGGCAGTCTGAGTGGCAGTCTCAGTTGCAGTCTCAGTGGCAGTCTCAGTGGCAGTCTCAGTGGCAGTTTCATTGGCAGTCTCATTGGCAGTGGCAGTGGAATTCTAAGTGGCAGTCTCAGTGGCAGTCCCAGTAGCAGTTTCAGTTTCAATGTCAGTGGCAGTGGCAGTGGCATTCTCAGTGGCAGTCTCAGTGACAATGTCTGTCTCAGTGGCAGTGGCAGTGGCAGTCTTATTGGCAGTGGAACAGATACCTAAAACCCTTCTAAAGCTTCTCTTAAAATCCCTGAGTGCTGGGTGGCTTCAAAAAGGAATAGTGAATTTTTAAATTAACAATAAAAAATTTTTTTAACGTCAGTGGATGTACCCCTTTAAATAAATTGTTAGCGTTATAATTGTTGTACTATGAATTTTTCACAGATATCTAAGACCCTTTTAAAGCTTCTCTTAAAATCCTTGAGTGCTAGGTGGCTTTGAAAATTAATAGAGAATTTTTAAATAAACAATAAAAAAAAATTTTATCGTCAGTGAATGTACCCCTTTAAAATAAATTGTTAGCGTTATAATTGTTGTACTATGAATTTTTTACAGATATCTAAGACACTTTTAAAGCTTCTCTTAAAATCCCTGTGTGCTGGGTTGCTTTGAAAATCCATAGTGAATTTTTAAACAAACAATATATTTTTTTTAACGTCTGTGGATGTACCCATTTAAAATAAATTGTTAGCGTTATAATTGTTGCACTATGAATTTTTTACAGATATCTAAGACACTTATGAAGCTTCTCTTAAAATCCCTGAGTGCTGGGTTTCTTTGAAAATCCATAGTGAATTTTTAAATGAACAATAAAAAATGTTTTTCACGTCAGCGAATTTACCCCTTTAAAATAAATTGTTAGCGTTATAATTGTTGAACCATGAATTTTTTACAGTTACCTAAGACACTTCTAAAGCTTCCGTTAAAATTTCTGAATACTGGGTGGCTTCGAAAATGCATAGTGAATTTTTAAAATACCAATAATTTTTTTTTAACGTCAGTGGATGTACCTCTTTATAATAAATTGTTAGCGTTAAAATTGTTGTACTATGAATTTTTTACAGATATTTAAGACCCTTTTAAAGCTTCTCTTAAAATCCCTGAGTGCTGGGTGGCCTCAAAAATGCATAGTGAATTTTTAAATTAACAATAAAAAATTTTTTTAACGTCAGTAGATGTACCTTTTTAAAATAAATGGTTAGCGTAATAATTGTTGAACTATGAATTTTTTACAGATACCTAAGACACTTCTAAAGTTTCACTTAAAATCCCTGAGTGCTGGGTGGCTTGGAAAATCCATAGTGAATTTTTAAATTAACAATAAAAAAATTTTTCACGTCAGTTAATGTTCCCCTTTAAAATAAATGGTTAGCGTAATAATTGTTGAACTATGAATTTTTTACAGATACCTAAGACACTTCTAAAGTTTTACTTAAAATCCCTGAGTGCTGGGTGGCTTAGAAAATCCAAAGTGGATTTTTAAATAAACAAAAAAAAAATTTCACGTTGGTGAATATACCCCTTTAAAATAAATTGTTAGCGTTATAATTGTTGAACCATGAATTTTTTACAGTTACCTAAGACACTTCTAAAGCTTCCTTTAAAATTCCAGAGTGCTGGGTAGCTTCAAAAATGCATAGTGAATTTTTAAATTAACATTAATTTTTTTTTAACGTCAGTGGATGTACCTCTTTATAATAAATTGTTAGCGTTATAATTGTTGTACTATGAATTTTTTACAGATATCTAAGACACTTTTAAAGCTTCTCTTAAAATCCCTGAGTGCTAGGTGGTTTCAAAAATGCATAGTGAATTTTTAAATTATCATTAAAATATTTTTTTAACGTCAATGGATATACCCCTTCAAAATAAATTGTTAGCGTTAAAATTGTTGAACTATGAATTTTTTGCAGATACCTAAGACACTTTTAAAGCTTCTCTTAAAATTCCTGAGTGCTGAGTGGTTTCAGAAATGCATAGTGAATTTTTAAATTATCAATAAAATATTTTTTTAACGTCAATGGATTTACCCCTTTAAAATAAATTGTTAGCGTTACAATTGTTGAACTATGAATTTTTTGCAGATACCTAAGACACTTTTAAAGCTTCTCTTAAAATCCCCGAGTGTTAGGTGGCTTCAAAAATGCATAGTGAATTTTTAAATTTACAATAAAAAATTTTTTATCGTCAGTGGATATACCCCTTTAAAATAAATTGTTAGCGTTATAATTGTTGAACTATGAATTTTTCACAGATATCTAAGACACTTTTAAAGCTTCTCTTAAAATCCCTGACTGCTGGGTGTCTTCAAAAATGCATAGTGAATTTTCAAATTAACAATAAAAAAATTTTTAACGTCAGAGAATGTACCTCTTTAAAATAATTTGTTAGCGTTATAATTTTTGTACTATGAATTTTTTACAGATATCTAAGACCCTTCTAAAGCTTCTCTTAAAATCCCTGAGTGCTGGGTGGCTTTGAAAATGCAAAGTGAATTTTTAAATTAACAATAATTTTTTTAAACGTCAGTGGATGTACCCCTTTAAAATGAATTGTTAGCGCCATAATTGTTGAACTATGAATTTTTTACCGATACCTAAAACGCTCAGTGGCAGTCTCAGTGGCAGTCTCAGTGGCACTCTCAGTGGCACTCTCAGTGGCACTCTCAGTGGCACTCTCAGTGGCACCCTCAGTGGCACTCTCAGTGGCACTATCAGTGGCACTCTCAGTGGCACTCTCAGTGGCAGTCTCAGTGGCACTCTCAGTGGCAGTAACAGTGACAGTCTCAGTGGCAGTCTCAGTGGCACTCCCGGTGGCACTCTCAGTGGCACTCTCAGTGGCACTCTCAGTGGCAGTCTCAGTGGCACTCTCAGTGGCACTCTCAGTGGCACTATCAGTGGCAGTCCCAGTGGCACTCTCAGTGGCACTCTCAGTGGCAGTCTCAGTGGCACTCCCAGTGGCACTCTCAGTGGCACTAGCAGTGGCAGTCTCAGTGGCACTCAGTGGCACTCTCAGTAGCACTCTCAGTGGCAGTCTCAGTGGCACTCTCAGTGGCACTCTCTGTGGCACTCTCAGTGGCACTCTCAGTGGCACCCTCAGTGGCACTCTCAGTGGCAGTCCCAGTGGCACTCTCAGTGGCACTCTCAGTGGCACTCTCAGTTGCACTATCAGTGGCAGTCCCAGTGGCACTCTCAGTGGCATTCTCAGTGGCAGTCTCAGTGGCACTCTCAGTGGCACTATCAGTAGCAGTCTCAGTGACACCCAGTGGCACTCAGTGGCACTCTCAGTGGCACTCTCAGTGGCAGTCTCAGTGGCACTCTCAGTGGCACTCTCAGTGGCACCCTCAGTGGCAGTCCCAGTGGCACTCTCAGTGGCAGTCTCAGTTTCACTCTCAGTGGCACTATCAGTGGCAGTCTCAGTGGCACTCAGTGGCACTCTCAGTGGCACTCTCAGTGACAGTCTCAGTGGCACTCTCAGTGGCACTCTCAGTGGCACTCTCAGTGGCAATCTCAGTGGCACTCTCAGTGGCACCCTCAGTGGCACTCTCAGTGGCACTATCAGTGGCAGTCCCAGTGGCACTCTCAGTGGCACTCTCAGTGGCACTCTCAGTAGCACTCTCAGTGGCACTATCAGTGGCAGTCTCAATGGCACTCAGTGGCACTCTCAGTGGCACTCTCAGTGGCAGTCTCAGTGGCACTCTCAGTGGCACTCTCAGTGGCACTCTCAGTGGCACTCTCAGTGGCACTCTCAGTGGCAATCTCAGTGGCACTCTCAGTGGCACCCTCAGTGGCACTCTCAGTGGCACTATCAGTGGCAGTCCCAGTGGCACTCTCAGTGGCACTCTCAGTGGCAGTCTCAGTGGCACTCTCAGTGGTACTCTCAGTGGCAGTAACAGTGGCAGTCTCAGTGGCAGTCTCAGTGGCACTCTCGTTGGCACTCTCAGTGGCACTCTCAGTGGCAGTCTCAGTGGCAGTCTCAGTGGCAGTCTCAGTGGCAGTCTCAGTGGCACTCTCAGTGGCACTCTCAGTGGCACCCTCAGTGGCAGTAACAGTGGCAGTCTCAGTGGCACTCTCGGTGGCACTCTCAGTGGCACTCTCAGTGGCACTCTCAGTGGCACTCTCAGTGGCACTCTCAGTGGCACTCTCAGTGGCACCCTCAGTGGCACTCTCAGTGGCACTATCAGTGGCAGTCCCAGTGGCACTCTCAGTGGCACTCTCAGTGGCAGTCTCAGTGGCACTCTCAGTGGCACTCTCAGTGGCACTCTCAGTGGCAGTAACAGTGGCAGTCTCAGTGGCACTCTCAGTGGCACTTTCAGTGGCAGTCTCAGTGGCAGTCCCAGTAGCAGTCTCAGTGGCAGTCTCAGTGGCACTCTCAGTGGCACTCTCAGTGGCACTCTCAGTGGCACTCTCAGTGGCAGTCTCAGTGGCAGTCTCAGTGGCACTCTCAGTGGCACTCTCAGTTGCACTCTCAGTGGCACTCTCAGTGGCAGTCTCAGTGGCACTCTCGGTGGCAGTCTCAGTGGCAATCTCAGTGGCACTCTCAGTGGCACTCTCAGTGGCACTCTCAGTGGCACTCTCAGTGGCAATCTCAGTGGCACTCTCAGTGGCAGTCTCAGTGGCAGTCCCAGTAGCAGTCTCAGTATCAGTCTCAGTGGCACTCTCAGTGGCACTCTCAGTGGCACTCTCAGTGGCACTCTCAGTGGCACTCTCAGTGGCACTCTCAGTGGCACTCTCGGTGGCAGTCTCAGTGGCACTCTCAGTGGCACTCTCAGTGGCACTCTCAGTGGCACTCTCAGTGGCACTCTCAGTGGCACTCTCAGTGGCACTTTCAGTGGCAGTCTCAGTGGCAGTCCCAGTAGCAGTCTCAGTGGCAGTCTCAGTGGCACTCTCAGTGGCACTTTCAGTGGCAGTCTCAGTGGCAGTCCCAGTAGCAGTCTCAGTGGCAGTATCAGTGGCACTCTCAGTGGCACTCTCAGTGGCACTCTCAGTGGCACTCTCAGTGGCACTCTCAGTGGCACTCTCGGTGGCAGTCTGAGTGGCAGTCTCAGTTGCAGTCTCAGTGGCAGTCTCAGTGGCAGTCTCAGTGGCAGTCTCAGTGGCAGTCTCATTGGCAGTCTCGTTGGCAGTGGCAGTGGAGTTCTAAGTGGCAGTCTCAGTGGCAGTCCCAGTAGCAGTTTCAGTTTCAATGTCAGTGGCAGTGGCAGTGGCAGTTTCAGTGGCAGTCTCAGTGACAATGTCTGTCTCAGTGGCAGTGGCAGTGGCAGTCTTATTGGCAGTGGAACAGATACCTAAAACCCTTCTAAAGCTTCTCTTAAAATCCCTGAGTGCTGGGTGGCTTCAAAAAGGAATAGTGAATTTTTAAATTAACAATAAAAAATTTTTTTAACGTCAGTGGATGTACCTCTTTAAATAAATTGTTAGCGTTATAATTGTTGTACTATGAATTTTTCACAGATATCTAAGACCCTTTTAAAGCTTCTCTTAAAATCCTTGAGTGCTAGGTGGCTTTGAAAATTAATAGAGAATTTTTAAATAAACAATAAAAAAAAATTTTATCGTCAGTGAATGTACCCCTTTAAAATAAATTGTTAGCGTTATAATTGTTGTACTATGAATTTTTTACAGATATCTAAGACACTTTTAAAGCTTCTCTTAAAATCCCTGTGTGCTGGGTTGCTTTGAAAATCCATAGTGAATTTTTAAATGAACAATAAAAAATTTTTTTCACGTCAGCGAATGTACCCCTATAAAATAAATTGTTAGCGTTATAATTGTTGAACCATGAATTTTTTACAGTTACCTAAGACACTTCTAAAGCTTCCGTTAAAATTTCTGAATACTGGGTGGCTTCGAAAATGCATAGTGAATTTTTAAATTACCAATAATTTTTTTTTAACGTCTGTGGATGTACCCCTTTAAAATAAATTGTTAGCGTTATAATTGTTGCACTATGAATTTTTTACAGATATCTAAGACACTTATGAAGCTTCTCTTAAAATCCCTGAGTGCTAGGTGTTTTCAAAAATGCATAGTGAATTTTTAAATTATCAATAAAATATTTTTTTAACGTCAATGGATATACCCCTTCAAAATAAATTGTTAGCGTTACAATTGTTGAACTATGAATTTTTTACAGATATCTAAGACACTTTCAAAGCTTCTCTTAAAATCCCTGATTCCTGGATGGCTTCGAAAATCCATAGTGAATTTTTAAATTAACAATAAAAAAATTTTTAACGTCAATGGATGTACCCCTTTAAAATAAATATTTAGCGTTATAATTGTTGAACTATGAATTTTTTTCAGATACCTAAGACACTTTTAAAGCTTCTCTTGAAATCTCTGAGTGCTGGGTGGCTTCTAAAATGCATTGTGAATTTTTAAATTAACAATAAAAATTTCTTAACGTCAGTGGATGTACCCCTTTAAAATAAATTGTTAGCGTTATAATTGTTTAACTATGAATTCCTTATAGATACCTAAAACATTTTCAAAGCTTCTTTTAAGATCCCTGAGTGCTGGGTGGCTTCAAAAATGCATAGTGAATTTTTAAATTAACAATAAAAAATTTGTTTAACGTCAGTGGATATACCAATTTAAATAAATTGTTAGCTTTATAATTTTTAAACTATGAATTTTTTGCAAATACCTAAGAAGCTTCTCTTAAAATCCCTGAGTGCTGGGTTTCTTTTAAAGCTTTTCTTAAAATCCCTCAGTGCTGAATGGCTTCAAAAATGCATAGTGAATTTTTAAATTAACAATAATTTTTTTTTAACGTCAGTGGATGTACCTCTTTAAAATAAATTGTTAGCGTTATAATTGTTGAACTATGAGTTTTTTACAGACACTTAAGACACTTGTAAAGCTCCTCTTAAAATTTCTGAGTGCTGAGTGGTTTCAAAAATGCATAGTGAATTTTTAAATTATCAATAAAATATTTTTTTAACGTCAGTGGATTTACCTCTTTAAAATAAATTGTTAGCGTTATAATTGTTGAACTATGAATTTTTTTCAGATACCCAAGACACCTTTAAAGCCTCCCTTAAAATTCCTGAGTGCTGGGTGGCTTCAAAAATGCATAGTGAATTTTTAAATTAACAATAATTTTTTTTAACGTCAGTGGATGTACCTCTTTATAATAAATTGTTAGCGTTATAATTGTTGATCTATGAATTTTTTACAGACACCTAAGACACTTTTAAAGCTTCTCTTAAAATCCCTGAGTGCTAGGTGGCTTGGAAAATTCATAGTGAATTTTTAAATAAACACTAAAAATTTTTTTTCACGTCAGTGGATGTACCCCTTTAAAATAAATTGTTAGCGTTATAATTGTTGAAGTATGAATTTTTCGCAGATAACTAAGACACTTTTAAAGCTTCTCTTAAAATTCCTGAGTGCTGAGTGGTTTCAGAAATGCATAGTGAATTTTTAAATTATCAATAAAATATTTTTTTAACGTCAATGGATATACCCCTTTAAAATAAATTGTTAGCGTTACAATTGTTGAACTATGAATTTTTTGCAGATACCAAAGACACTTTTAAAGCTTCTCTTAAAATCCCCGAGTGTTAGGTGGCTTCAAAAATGCATAGTGAATTTTTAAATTTACAATAAAAAAATTTTTTATCGTCAGTGGATATACCCCTTTAAAATAAATTGTTAGCGTTATAATTGTTGAACTATGAATTTTTCACAGATATCTAAGACACTTTTAAAGCTTCTCATAAAATCCCTGACTGCTGGGTGTCTTCAAAAATGCATAGTGAATTTTCAAATTAACAATAAAAAATTTTTTAACGTCAGAGAATGTACCTCTTTAAAATAATTTGTTAGCGTTATAATTTTTGTACTATGAATTTTTTACAGATATCTAAGACCCTTCTAAAGCTTTTCTTAAAATCCCTGAGTGCTGGGTGGCTTTGAAAATGCAAAGTGAATTTTTAAATTAACAATAATTTTTTTAAACGTCAGTGGATGTACCCCTTTAAAATAAATTGTTAGCGCCATAATTGTTGAACTATGAATTTTTTACCGATACCTAAAACGCTCAGTGGCAGTCTCAGTGGCAGTCTCAGTGGCAGTCTCAGTGGCAGTCCCAGTGGCACTCTCAGTGGCACTCTCAGTGGCACTCTCAGTAGCACTCTCAGTGGCACCCTCAGTGGCACTCTCAGTGGCACTATCAGTGGCAGTCCCAGTGGCACTCTCAGTGGCACTCTCAGTGGCAGTCTCAGTGGCACTCTCAGTGGCACTCTCAGTGGCAGTAACAGTGGCAGTCTCAGTGGCAGTCTCAGTGGCACTCTCGGTGGCACTCTCAGTGGCACTCTCAGTGGCACTCTCAGTGGCAGTCTCAGTGGCACTCTCAGTGGCACTCTCAGTGGCACTCTCAGTGGCACTATCAGTGGCAGTCCCAGTGGCACTCTCAGTGGCACTCTCAGTGGCAGTCTCAGTGGCACTCTCAGTGGCACTAACAGTGGCAGTCTCAGTGGCTCTCAGTGGCACTCTCAGTGGCACTCTCAGTGGCAGTCTCAGTGGCACTCTCAGTGGCACTCTCAGTGGCACTCTCAGTGGCACCCTCAGTGGCACTCTCAGTGGCAGTCGCAGTGGCACTCTCAGTGGCACTCTCAGTGGCACTCTCAGTGGCACTCTCAGTAGCACTCTCAGTTGCACTATCAGTGGCAGTCCCAGTGGCACTCTCAGTGGCAATCTCAGTGGCAGTCTCAGTAGCACTCTCAGTGGCACTATCAGTGGCAGTCTCAGTGGCACTCAGTGGCACTCTCAGTGGCACTCAGTGGCACTCTCAGTGGCACTCTCAGTGGCACTCTCAGTGGCAGTCTCAGTGGCACTCTCAGTGGCACTCTCAGTGGCACTCTCAGTGGCACTCTCAGTGGCACCCTCAGTGGCACTATCAGTGGCAGTCCCAGTGGTACTTTCAGTGGCACTCTTAGTGGCAGTCTAAGTGGCACTCTCAGTGGCACTATCAGTGGCAGCCTCAGTGGCACTCAGTGGCACTCTCAGTGGCAGTCTCAGTGGCAGTCTCAGTGGCACTCTCAGTGGCACTCTCAGTGGCAGTCTCAGTGGCACTCTCAGTGGCACTCTCAGTTGCACCCTCAGTGGCACTATCAGTGGCAGTCCCAGTGGCACTCTCAGTGGCACTCTCAGTGTCACTCTCAGTAGCACTCTCAGTGGCACTATCAGTGGCAGTCTCAGTGGCACTCAGTGGCACTCTCAGTGGCACTCTCAGTGGCAGTCTCAGTGGCACTCTCAGTGGCACTCTCAGTGGCACTCTCAGTGGCACTCTCAGTGGCACCCTCAGTGGCAGTCTCAGTGGCACTCTCAGTGGCACTCTCAGTGGCACCCTCAGTGGCACTCTCAGTGGCACTATCAGTGGCAGTCCCAGTGGCACTCTCAGTGGCACTCTCAGTGACACTCTCAGTAGCACTCTCAGTGGCACTATCAGTGGCAGTCTCAGTGGCACTCAGTGGCACTCTCTGTGGCACTCTCAGTGGCAGTCTCAGTGGCACTCTCAGTGGCACTCTCAGTGGCACTCTCAGTGGCACTCTCAGTGGCACTCTCAGTGGCACTCTCAGTGGCACCCTCAGTGGCACTCTCAGTGGCACTATCAGTGGCAGTCCCAGTGGCACTCTCAGTGGCAGTCTCAGTGGCACTCTCAGTGGCACTCTCAGTGGCAGTCTCAGTGGCACTCTCGGTGGCACTCTCAGTGGCACTCTCAGTGGCAGTCTCAGTGGCAGTCTCAGTGGCACTCTCAGTGGCACTCTCAGTGGCAGTAACAGTGGCAGTCTCAGTGGCAGTCTCAGTGGCACTCTCGGTGGCACTCTCAGTGGCACTCTCAGTGGCACCCTCAGTGGCACTCTCAGTGGCACTATCAGTGGCAGTCCCAGTGGCACTCTCAGTGGCAGTCTCAGTGGCACTCTCAGTGGCACTCTCAGTGGCAGTCTCAGTGGCACTCTCGGTGGCACTCTCAGTGGCACTCTCAGTGGCACTCTCAGTGGCAGTAACAGTGGCAGTCTCAGTGGCAGTCTCAGTGGCACTCTCGGTGGCACTCTCAGTGGCACTCTCAGTGGCACTCTCAGTGGCAGTCTCAGTGGCAGTCTCAGTGGCACTCTCAGTGGCACTCTCAGTGGCAGTAACAGTGGCAGTCTCAGTGGCACTCTTGGTGGCACTCTCAGTGGCACTCTCAGTGGCACTCTCAGTGGCACTCTCAGTGGCAGTCTCAGTGGCACTCTCAGTGGCACTTTCAGTGGCAGTCTCAGTGGCAGTCCCAGTAGCAGTCTCAGTGGCAGTCTCAGTGACACTCTCAGTGGCACTCTCAGTGGCAATCTCAGTGGCACTCTCAGTGGCAGTCTCAGTGGCAGTCTCAGTGGCACTCTCAGTGGCACTCTCAGTGGCACTCTCAGTGGCACTCTCAGTGGCACTCTCAGTGGCACTCTCAGTGGCACTCTCAGTGGCACTCTCAATGGCAGTCTCAGTGGCACTCTCAGTGGCACTCTCAGTGGCACTCTCAGTGGCACTCTCAGTTTCACTCTCAGTGGCACTTTCAGTGGCAGTCTCAGTGGCAGTCCCAGTAGCAGTCTCAGTGGCAGTCTCAGTGGCACTCTCAGTGGCACTCTCAGTGGCACTTTCAGTGGCAGTCTCAGTGGCACCCTCAGTGGCACTCTCAGTGGCACTATCAGTGGCAGTCCCAGTGGCACTCTCAGTGGCACTCTCAGTGGCACTCTCAGTGGCACTCTCAGTTTCACTCTCAGTGGCACTTTCAGTGGCAGTCTCAGTGGCAGTCCCAGTAGCAGTCTCAGTGGCACTCTCAGTGGCACTCTCAGTAGCACTCTCAGTGGCACTATCAGTGGCAGTCTCAATGGCACTCAGTGGCACCCTCAGTGGCACTCTCAGTGGCAGTCTCAGTGGCACTCTCAGTGGCACTCTCAGTGGCACTCTCAGTGGCACTCTCAGTGGCACTCTCAGTGGCAATCTCAGTGGCACTCTCAGTGGCACCCTCAGTGGCACTCTCAGTGGCACTATCAGTGGCAGTCCCAGTGGCACTCTCAGTGGCACTCTCAGTGGCAGTCTCAGTGGCACTCTCAGTGGCACTCTCAGTGGCAGTAACAGTGGCAGTCTCAGTGGCACTCTCGTTGGCACTCTCAGTGGCACTCTCAGTGGCACTCTCAGTGGCACTCTCAGTGGCAGTCTCAGTGGCAGTCTCAGTGGCACTCTCAGTGGCAATCTCAGTTTCACTCTCAGTGGCACTTTCAGTGGCAGTCTCATTGGCAGTCCCAGTAGCAGTCTCAGTGGCACTCTCAGTGGCACTCTCGGTGGCAGTCTGAGTGGCAGTCTCAGTTGCAGTCTCAGTGGCAGTCTCAGTGGCAGTCTCAGTGGCAGTCTCATTGGCAGTCTCATTGGCAGTGGCAGTAGAATTCTAAGTGGCAGTCTCAGTGGCAGTCCCAGTAGCAGTTTCAGTTTCAATGTTAGTGGCAGTGGCAGTGGCATTCTCAGTGGCAGTCTCAGTGACAATGTCTGTCTCAGTGGCAGTGGCAGTGGCAGTCTTATTGGCAGTGGAACAGATACCTAAAACCCTTCTAAAGCTTCTCTTAAAATCCCTGAGTGCTGGGTGGCTTCAAAAAGGAATAGTGAATTTTTAAATTAACAATAAAAAATTTTTTTAACATCAGTGGATTTACCCCTTTAAATAAATTGTTAGCGTTATAATTGTTGTACTATGAATTTTTCACAGATATCTAAGACCCTTTCAAAGCTTCTCTTAAAATCCTTGAGTGCTAGGTGGCTTTGAAAATTAATAGAGAATTTTTAAATAAACAATAAAAAAAAATTTTATCGTCAGTGAATGTACCCCTTTAAAATAAATTGTTAGCGTTATAATTGTTGTACTATGAATTTTTTACAGATATCTAAGACACTTTTAAAGCTTCTCTTAAAATCCCTGTGTGCTGGGTTGCTTTGAAAATCCATAGTGAATTTTTAAACAAACAATATATTTTTTTTAACGTCTGTGGATTTACCCATTTAAAATAAATTGTTAGCGTTATAATTGTTGCACTATGAATTTTTTACAGATATCTAAGACACTTATGAAGCTTCTCTTAAAATCCCTGAGTGCTGGGTTTCTTTGAAAATCCATAGTGAATTTTTAAATGAACAATAAAAAATGTTTTTCACGTCAGCGAATTTACCCCTTTAAAATAAATTGTTAGCGTTATAATTGTTGAACCATGAATTTTTTACAGTTACCTAAGACACTTCTAAAGCTTCCGTTAAAATTTCTGAATACTGGGTGGCTTCAAAAATGCATAGTGAATTTTTAAATTACCAATAATTTTTTTTTAACGTCAGTGGATGTACCTCTTTATAATAAATTGTTAGCGTTAAAATTGTTGTACTATGAATTTTTTACAGATATTTAAGACCCTTTTAAAGCTTCTCTTAAAATCCCTGAGTGCTGGGTGGCCTCAAAAATGCATAGTGAATTTTTAAATTAACAATAAAAAATTTTTTTAACGTCAGTAGATGTACCTTTTTAAAATAAATGGTTAGCGTAATAATTGTTGAACTATGAATTTTTTACAGATACCTAAGACACTTCTAAAGTTTCACTTAAAATCCCTGAGTGCTGGGTGGCTTGGAAAATCCATAGTGAATTTTTAAATTAACAATAAAAAAATTTTTCACGTCAGTTAATGTTCCCCTTTAAAATAAATGGTTAGCGTAATAATTGTTGAACTATGAATTTTTTACAGATACCTAAGACACTTCTAAAGTTTTACTTAAAATCCCTGAGTGCTGGGTGGCTTAGAAAATCCAAAGTGGATTTTTAAATAAACAAAAAAAAAATTTCACGTTGGTGAATATACCCCTTTAAAATAAATTGTTAGCGTTATAATTGTTGAACCATGAATTTTTTACAATTACCTAAGACACTTCTAAAGCTTCCCTTAAAATTCCAGAGTGCTGGGTAGCTTCAAAAATGCATAGTGAATTTTTAAATTAACATTAATTTTTTTTTAACGTCAGTGGATGTACCTCTTTATAATAAATTGTTAGCGTTATAATTGTTGTACTATGAATTTTTTACAGATATCTAAGACACTTTTAAAGCTTCTCTTAAAGTCCCTGAGTGCTAGGTGGTTTCAAAAATGCATAGTGAATTTTTAAATTATCATTAAAATATTTTTTTAACGTCAATGGATATACCCCTTCAAAATAAATTGTTAGCGTTACAATTGTTGAACTATGAATTTTTTGCAGATACCTAAGACACTTTTAAAGCTTCTCTTAAAATTCCTGAGTGCTGAGTGGTTTCAGAAATGCATAGTGAATTTTTAAATTATCAATAAAATATTTTTTTAACGTCAATGGATATACCCCTTTAAAATAAATTGTTAGCGTTACAATTGTTGAACTATGAATTTTTTGCAGATACCTAAGACACTTTTAAAGCTTCTCTTAAAATCCCCGAGTGTTAGGTGGCTTCAAAAATGCATAGTGAATTTTTAAATTTACAATAAAAAATTTTTTATCGTCAGTGGATATACCTCTTTAAAATAAATTGTTAGCGTTATAATTGTTGAACTATGAATTTTTCACAGATATCTAAGACACTTTTAAAGCTTCTCTTAAAATCCCTGACTGCTGGGTGTCTTCAAAAATGCATAGTGAATTTTCAAATTAACAATAAAAAATTTTTTAACGTCAGAGAATGTACCTCTTTAAAATAATTTGTTAGCGTTATAATTTTTGTACTATGAATTTTTTACAGATATCTAAGACCCTTCTAAAGCTTCTCTTAAAATCCCTGAGTGCTGGGTGGCTTTGAAAATGCAAAGTGAATTTTTAAATTAACAATAATTTTTTTAAACGTCAGTGGATGTACCCCTTTAAAATAAATTGTTAGCGCCATAATTGTTGAACTATGAATTTTTTACCGATACCTAAAACGCTCAGTGGCAGTCTCAGTGGCAGTCTCAGTGGCGCTCTCAGTGGCACTCTCAGTGGCACTCTCAGTGGCACTCTCAGTGGCACCCTCAGTGGCACTCTCAGTGGCACTATCAGTGGCACTCTCAGTGGCACTCTCAGTGGCAGTCTCAGTGGCACTCTCAGTGGCAGTAACAGTGGCAGTCTCAGTGGCAGTCTCAGTGGCACTCTCGGTGGCAATCTCAGTGGCACTCTCAGTGGCACTCTCAGTGGCAGTCTCAGTGGCACTCTCAGTGGCACTCTCAGTGGCACTATCAGTGGCAGTCCCAGTGGCACTCTCAGTGGCACTCTCAGTGGCAGTCTCAGTGGCACTCCCAGTGGCACTCTCAGTGGCACTAGCAGTGGCAGTCTCAGTGGCACTCAGTGGCACTCTCAGTAGCACTCTCAGTAGCACTCTCAGTGGCAGTCTCAGTGGCACTCTCAGTGGCACTATCAGTGGCACTCTCAGTGGCACTCTCAGTGGCACCCTCAGTGGCACTCTCAGTGGCAGTCCCAGTGGCACTCTCAGTGGCACTCTCAGTGGCACTCTCAGTGGCACTCTCAGTTGCACTATCAGTGGCAGTCCCAGTGGCACTCTCAGTGGCATTCTCAGTGGCAGTCTCAGTGGCACTCTCAGTGGCACTCTCAGTGGCACTATCAGTAGCAGTCTCAGTGACACTCAGTGGCACTCTCAGTGGCACTCAGTGGCACTCTCAGTGGCACTCTCAGTGGCAGTCTCAGTGGCACTCTCAGTGGCACTCTCAGTGGCACCCTCAGTGGCAGTCCCAGTGGCACTCTCAGTGGCAGTCTCAGTTTCACTCTCAGTGGCACTATCAGTGGCAGTCTCAGTGGCACTCAGTGGCACTCTCAGTGGCACTCTCAGTGGCAGTCTCAGTGGCAATCTCAGTGGCACTCTCAGTGGCACCCTCAGTGGCACTCTCAGTGGCACTATCAGTGGCAGTCCCAGTGGCACTCTCAGTGGCACTCTCAGTGGCACTCTCAGTAGCACTCTCAGTGGCACTATCAGTGGCAGTCTCAATGGCACTCAGTGGCACCCTCAGTGGCACTCTCAGTGGCAGTCTCAGTGGCACTCTCAGTGGCACTCTCAGTGGCACTCTCAGTGGCACTCTCAGTGGCACTCTCAGTGGCAATCTCAGTGGCACTCTCAGTGGCACCCTCAGTGGCACTCTCAGTGGCACTATCAGTGGCAGTCCCAGTGGCACTCTCAGTGGCACTCTCAGTGGCAGTCTCAGTGGCACTCTCAGTGGCACTCTCAGTGGCAGTAACAGTGGCAGTCTCAGTGGCACTCTCGTTGGCACTCTCAGTGGCACTCTCAGTGGCACTCTCAGTGGCACTCTCAGTGGCAGTCTCAGTGGCAGTCTCAGTGGCACTCTCAGTGGCAATCTCAGTTTCACTCTCAGTGGCACTTTCAGTGGCAGTCTCATTGGCAGTCCCAGTAGCAGTCTCAGTGGCACTCTCAGTGGCACTCTCGGTGGCAGTCTGAGTGGCAGTCTCAGTTGCAGTCTCAGTGGCAGTCTCAGTGGCAGTCTCAGTGGCAGTCTCATTGGCAGTCTCATTGGCAGTGGCAGTAGAATTCTAAGTGGCAGTCTCAGTGGCAGTCCCAGTAGCAGTTTCAGTTTCAATGTCAGTGGCAGTGGCAGTGGCATTCTCAGTGGCAGTCTCAGTGACAATGTCTGTCTCAGTGGCAGTGGCAGTGGCAGTCTTATTGGCAGTGGAACAGATACCTAAAACCCTTCTAAAGCTTCTCTTAAAATCCCTGAGTGCTGGGTGGCTTCAAAAAGGAATAGTGAATTTTTAAATTAACAATAAAAAATTTTTTTAACATCAGTGGATTTACCCCTTTAAATAAATTGTTAGCGTTATAATTGTTGTACTATGAATTTTTCACAGATATCTAAGACCCTTTCAAAGCTTCTCTTAAAATCCTTGAGTGCTAGGTGGCTTTGAAAATTAATAGAGAATTTTTAAATAAACAATAAAAAAAAATTTTATCGTCAGTGAATGTACCCCTTTAAAATAAATTGTTAGCGTTATAATTGTTGTACTATGAATTTTTTACAGATATCTAAGACACTTTTAAAGCTTCTCTTAAAATCCCTGTGTGCTGGGTTGCTTTGAAAATCCATAGTGAATTTTTAAACAAACAATATATTTTTTTTAACGTCTGTGGATGTACCCATTTAAAATAAATTGTTAGCGTTATAATTGTTGCACTATGAATTTTTTACAGATATCTAAGACACTTATGAAGCTTCTCTTAAAATCCCTGAGTGCTGGGTTTCTTTGAAAATCCATAGTGAATTTTTAAATGAACAATAAAAAATGTTTTTCACGTCAGCGAATTTACCCCTTTAAAATAAATTGTTAGCGTTATAATTGTTGAACCATGAATTTTTTACAGTTACCTAAGACACTTCTAAAGCTTCCGTTAAAATTTCTGAATACTGGGTGGCTTCAAAAATGCATAGTGAATTTTTAAATTACCAATAATTTTTTTTTAACGTCAGTGGATGTACCTCTTTATAATAAATTGTTAGCGTTAAAATTGTTGTACTATGAATTTTTTACAGATATTTAAGACCCTTTTAAAGCTTCTCTTAAAATCCCTGAGTGCTGGGTGGCCTCAAAAATGCATAGTGAATTTTTAAATTAACAATAAAAAATTTTTTTAACGTCAGTAGATGTACCTTTTTAAAATAAATGGTTAGCGTAATAATTGTTGAACTATGAATTTTTTACAGATACCTAAGACACTTCTAAAGTTTCTCTTAAAATCCCTGAGTGCTGGGTGGCTTGGAAAATCCATAGTGAATTTTTAAATTAACAATAAAAAAATTTTTCACGTCAGTTAATGTTCCCCTTTAAAATAAATGGTTAGCGTAATAATTGTTGAACTATGAATTTTTTACAGATACCTAAGACACTTCTAAAGTTTTACTTAAAATCCCTGAGTGCTGGGTGGCTTAGAAAATCCAAAGTGGATTTTTAAATAAACAAAAAAAAAATTTCACGTTGGTGAATATACCCCTTTAAAATAAATTGTTAGCGTTATAATTGTTGAACCATGAATTTTTTACAATTACCTAAGACACTTCTAAAGCTTCCCTTAAAATTCCAGAGTGCTGGGTAGCTTCAAAAATGCATAGTGAATTTTTAAATTAACATTAATTTTTTTTTAACGTCAGTGGATGTACCTCTTTATAATAAATTGTTAGCGTTATAATTGTTGTACTATGAATTTTTTACAGATATCTAAGACACTTTTAAAGCTTCTCTTAAAGTCCCTGAGTGCTAGGTGGTTTCAAAAATGCATAGTGAATTTTTAAATTATCATTAAAATATTTTTTTAACGTCAATGGATATACCCCTTCAAAATAAATTGTTAGCGTTACAATTGTTGAACTATGAATTTTTTGCAGATACCTAAGACACTTTTAAAGCTTCTCTTAAAATTCCTGAGTGCTGAGTGGTTTCAGAAATGCATAGTGAATTTTTAAATTATCAATAAAATATTTTTTTAACGTCAATGGATATACCCCTTTAAAATAAATTGTTAGCGTTACAATTGTTGAACTATGAATTTTTTGCAGATACCTAAGACACTTTTAAAGCTTCTCTTAAAATCCCCGAGTGTTAGGTGGCTTCAAAAATGCATAGTGAATTTTTAAATTTACAATAAAAAATTTTTTATCGTCAGTGGATATACCCCTTTAAAATAAATTGTTAGCGTTATAATTGTTGAACTATGAATTTTTCACAGATATCTAAGACACTTTTAAAGCTTCTCTTAAAATCCCTGACTGCTGGGTGTCTTCAAAAATGCATAGTGAATTTTCAAATTAACAATAAAAAATTTTTTAACGTCAGAGAATGTACCTCTTTAAAATAATTTGTTAGCGTTATAATTTTTGTACTATGAATTTTTTACAGATATCTAAGACCCTTCTAAAGCTTCTCTTAAAATCCCTGAGTGCTGGGTGGCTTTGAAAATGCAAAGTGAATTTTTAAATTAACAATAATTTTTTTAAACGTCAGTGGATGTACCCCTTTAAAATAAATTGTTAGCGCCATAATTGTTGAACTATGAATTTTTTACCGATACCTAAAACGCTCAGTGGCAGTCTCAGTGGCAGTCTCAGTGGCGCTCTCAGTGGCACTCTCAGTGGCACTCTCAGTGGCACTCTCAGTGGCACCCTCAGTGGCACTCTCAGTGGCACTATCAGTGGCACTCTCAGTGGCACTCTCAGTGGCAGTCTCAGTGGCACTCTCAGTGGCAGTAACAGTGGCAGTCTCAGTGGCAGTCTCAGTGGCACTCTCGGTGGCAATCTCAGTGGCACTCTCAGTGGCACTCTCAGTGGCAGTCTCAGTGGCACTCTCAGTGGCACTCTCAGTGGCACTATCAGTGGCAGTCCCAGTGGCACTCTCAGTGGCACTCTCAGTGGCAGTCTCAGTGGCACTCCCAGTGGCACTCTCAGTGGCACTAGCAGTGGCAGTCTCAGTGGCACTCAGTGGCACTCTCAGTAGCACTCTCAGTAGCACTCTCAGTGGCAGTCTCAGTGGCACTCTCAGTGGCACTCTCAGTGGCACTCTCAGTGGCACTCTCAGTGGCACCCTCAGTGGCACTCTCAGTGGCAGTCCCAGTGGCACTCTCAGTGGCACTCTCAGTGGCACTCTCAGTGGCACTCTCAGTTGCACTATCAGTGGCAGTCCCAGTGGCACTCTCAGTGGCATTCTCAGTGGCAGTCTCAGTGGCACTCTCAGTGGCACTATCAGTAGCAGTCTCAGTGACACTCAGTGGCACTCTCAGTGGCACTCAGTGGCACTCTCAGTGGCACTCTCAGTGGCAGTCTCAGTGGCACTCTCAGTGGCACTCTCAGTGGCCCCCTCAGTGGCAGTCCCAGTGGCACTCTCAGTGGCAGTCTCAGTTTCACTCTCAGTGGCACTATCAGTGGCAGTCTCAGTGGCACTCAGTGGCACTCTCAGTGGCACTCTCAGTGGCAGTCTCAGTGGCACTCTCAGTGGCACTCTCAGTGGCAATCTCAGTGGCACTCTCAGTGGCACCCTCAGTGGCACTCTCAGTGGCACTATCAGTGGCAGTCCCAGTGGCACTCTCAGTGGCACTCTCAGTGGCACTCTCAGTAGCACTCTCAGTGGCACTATCAGTGGCAGTCTCAATGGCACTCAGTGGCACCCTCAGTGGCACTCTCAGTGGCAGTCTCAGTGGCACTCTCAGTGGCACTCTCAGTGGCACTCTCAGTGGCACTCTCAGTGGCACTCTCAGTGGCAATCTCAGTGGCACTCTCAGTGGCACTATCAGTGGCAGTCCCAGTGGCACTCTCAGTGGCACTCTCAGTGGCAGTCTCAGTGGCACTCTCAGTGGCACTCTCAGTGGCAGTAACAGTGGCAGTCTCAGTGGCACTCTCGTTGGCACTCTCAGTGGCACTCTCAGTGGCAGTCTCAGTGGCAGTCTCAGTGGCAGTCTCAGTGGCACTCTCAGTGGCACTCTCAGTGGCACCCTCAGTGGCAGTAACAGTGGCAGTCTCAGTGGCACTCTCGGTGGCACTCTCAGTGGCACTCTCAGTGGCACTCTCAGTGGCACTCTCAGTGGCACCCTCAGTGGCACTCTCAGTGGCACTATCAGTGGCAGTCCCAGTGGCACTCTCAGTGGCACTCTCAGTGGCAGTCTCAGTGGCACTCTCAGTGGCACTCTCAGTGGCACTCTCAGTGGCAGTAACAGTGGCAGTCTCAGTGGCACTCTCAGTGGCACTTTCAGTGGCAGTCTCAGTGGCAGTCCCAGTAGCAGTCTCAGTGGCAGTCTCAGTGGCACTCTCAGTGGCACTCTCAGTGGCACTCTCAGTGGCACTCTCAGTGGCAGTCTCAGTGGCAGTCTCAGTGGCACTCTCAGTGGCACTCTCAGTGGCACTCTCAGTGGCACTCTCAGTGGCACTCTCGGTGGCAGTCTCAGTGGCACTCTCAGTGGCACTCTCAGTGGCACTCTCAGTGGCACTCTCAGTGGCACTCTCAGTGGCACTCTCAGTGGCACTTTCAGTGGCAGTCTCAGTGGCAGTCCCAGTAGCAGTCTCAGTGGCAGTCTCAGTGGCACTCTCAGTGGCACTTTCAGTGGCAGTCTCAGTGGCAGTCCCAGTAGCAGTCTCAGTGGCAGTATCAGTGGCACTCTCAGTGGCACTCTCAGTGGCACTCTCAGTGGCACTCTCAGTGGCACTCTCAGTGGCACTCTCAGTGGCACTCTCAGTGGCACTTTCAGTGGCAGTCTCAGTGGCAGTCCCAGTAGCAGTCTCAGTGGCAGTCTCAGTGGCACTCTCAGTGGCACTTTCAGTGGCAGTCTCAGTGGCAGTCCCAGTAGCAGTCTCAGTGGCAGTATCAGTGGCACTCTCAGTGGCACTCTCAGTGGCACTCTCAGTGGCACTCTCGGTGGCAGTCTGAGTGGCAGTCTCAGTTGCAGTCTCAGTGGCAGTCTCAGTGGCAGTCTCAGTGGCAGTCTCATTGGCAGTCTCATTGGCAGTGGCAGTGGAGTTCTAAGTGGCAGTCTCAGTGGCAGTCCCAGTAGCAGTTTCAGTTTCAATGTCAGTGGCAGTGGCAGTGGCAGTTTCAGTGGCAGTCTCAGTGACAATGTCTGTCTCAGTGGCAGTGGCAGTGGCAGTCTTATTGGCAGTGGAACAGATACCTAAAACCCTTCTAAAGCTTCTCTTAAAATCCCTGAGTGCTGGGTGGCTTCAAAAAGGAATAGTGAATTTTTAAATTAACAATAAAAAATTTTTTTAACGTCAGTGGATGTACCCCTTTAAATAAATTGTTAGCGTTATAATTGTTGTACTATGAATTTTTCACAGATATCTAAGACCCTTTTAAAGCTTCTCTTAAAATCCTTGAGTGCTAGGTGGCTTTGAAAATTAATAGAGAATTTTTAAATAAACAATAAAAAAAAATTTTATCGTCAGTGAATGTACCCCTTTAAAATAAATTGTTAGCGTTATAATTGTTGTACTATGAATTTTTTACAGATATCTAAGACACTTTTAAAGCTTCTCTTAAAATCCCTGTGTGCTGGGTTGCTTTGAAAATCCATAGTGAATTTTTAAATGAACAATAAAAAATTTTTTTCACGTCAGCGAATGTACCCCTATAAAATAAATTGTTAGCGTTATAATTGTTGAACCATGAATTTTTTACAGTTACCTAAGACACTTCTAAAGCTTCCGTTAAAATTTCTGAATACTGGGTGGCTTCGAAAATGCATAGTGAATTTTTAAATTACCAATAATTTTTTTTTAACGTCTGTGGATGTACCCCTTTAAAATAAATTGTTAGCGTTATAATTGTTGCACTATGAATTTTTTACAGATATCTAAGACACTTATGAAGCTTCTCTTAAAATCCCTGAGTGCTAGGTGTTTTCAAAAATGCATAGTGAATTTTTAAATTATCAATAAAATATTTTTTTAACGTCAATGGATATACCCCTTCAAAATAAATTGTTAGCGTTACAATTGTTGAACTATGAATTTTTTACAGATATCTAAGACACTTTCAAAGCTTCTCTTAAAATCCCTGATTCCTGGATGGCTTCGAAAATCCATAGTGAATTTTTAAATTAACAATAAAAAAATTTTTAACGTCAATGGATGTACCCCTTTAAAATAAATATTTAGCGTTATAATTGTTGAACTATGAATTTTTTTCAGATACCTAAGACACTTTTAAAGCTTCTCTTGAAATCTCTGAGTGCTGGGTGGCTTCTAAAATGCATTGTGAATTTTTAAATTAACAATAAAAATTTCTTAACGTCAGTGGATGTACCCCTTTAAAATAAATTGTTAGCGTTATAATTGTTTAACTATGAATTCCTTATAGATACCTAAAACATTTTCAAAGCTTCTTTTAAGATCCCTGAGTGCTGGGTGACTTCAAAAATGCATAGTGAATTTTTAAATTAACAATAAAAAATTTGTTTAACGTCAGTGGGTATACCAATTTAAATAAATTGTTAGCTTTATAATTTTTAAACTATGAATTTTTTGCAGATACCTAAGAAGCTTCTCTTAAAATCCCTGAGTGCTGGGTTTCTTTTAAAGCTTTTCTTAAAATCCCTCAGTGCTGAATGGCTTCAAAAATGCATAGTGAATTTTTAAATTAACCATAATTTTTTTTTAACGTCAGTGGATGTACTTCTTTAAAATAAATTGTTAGCGTTATAATTGTTGAACTATGAGTTTTTTACAGACACTTAAGACACTTGTAAAGCTCCTCTTAAAATTTCTGAGTGCTGAGTGGTTTCAAAAATGCATAGTGAATTTTTAAATTATCAATAAAATATTTTTTTAACGTCAGTGGATTTACCTCTTTAAAATAAATTGTTAGCGTTATAATTGTTGAACTATGAATTTTTTTCAGATACCCAAGACACTTTTAAAGTCTCCCTTAAAATTCCTGAGTGCTGGGTGGCTTCAAAAATGCATAGTGAATTTTTAAATTAACAATAATTTTTTTTAACGTCAGTGGATGTACCTCTTTATAATAAATTGTTAGCGTTATAATTGTTGATCTATGAATTTTTTACAGACACCTAAGACACTTTTAAAGCTTCTCTTAAAATCCCTGAGTGCTAGGTGGCTTGGAAAATTCATAGTGAATTTTTAAATAAACACTAAAAATTTTTTTTCACGTCAATGGATGTACCCCTTTAAAATAAATTGTTAGCGTTATAATTGTTGAAGTATGAATTTTTCGCAGATAACTAAGACACTTTTAAAGCTTCTCTTAAAATTCCTGAGTGCTGAGTGGTTTCAGAAATGCATAGTGAATTTTTAAATTATCAATAAAATATTTTTTTAACGTCAATGGATATACCCCTTTAAAATAAATTGTTAGCGTTACAATTGTTGAACTATGAATTTTTCACAGATATCTAAGACACTTTTAAAGCTTCTCATAAAATCCCTGACTGCTGGGTGTCTTCAAAAATGCATAGTGAATTTTCAAATTAACAATAAAAAATTTTTTAACGTCAGAGAATGTACCTCTTTAAAATAATTTGTTAGCGTTATAATTTTTGTACTATGAATTTTTTACAGATATCTAAGACCCTTCTAAAGCTTCTCTTAAAATCCCTGAGTGCTGGGTGGCTTTGAAAATGCAAAGTGAATTTTTAAATTAACAATAATTTTTTTAAACGTCAGTGGATGTACCCCTTTAAAATAAATTGTTAGCGCCATAATTGTTGAACTATGAATTTTTTACCGATACCTAAAACGCTCAGTGGCAGTCTCAGTGGCAGTCTCAGTGGCAGTCTCAGTGGCAGTCCCAGTGGCACTCTCAGTGGCACTCTCAGTGGCACTCTCAGTAGCACTCTCAGTGGCACCCTCAGTGGCACTATCAGTGGCACTATCAGTGGTAGTCCCAGTGGCACTCTCAGTGGCACTCTCAGTGGCAGTCTCAATGGCACTCTCAGTGGCACTCTCAGTGGCAGTAACAGTGGCAGTCTCAGTGGCAGTCTCAGTGGCACTCTCGGTGGCACTCTCAGTGGCACTCTCAGTGGCACTCTCAGTGGCAGTCTCAGTGGCACTCTCAGTGGCACTAACAGTGGCAGTCTCAGTGGCTCTCAGTGGCACTCTCAGTGGCACTCTCAGTGGCAGTCTCAGTGGCACTCTCAGTGGCACTCTCAGTGGCACTCTCAGTGGCACTCTCAGTGGCACCCTCAGTGGCACTCTCAGTGGCAGTCGCAGTGGCACTCTCAGTGGCACTCTCAGTGGCACTCTCAGTGGCACTCTCAGTGGCACTCTCAGTGGCACCCTCAGTGGCACTCTCAGTGGCAGTCGCAGTGGCACTCTCAGTGGCACTCTCAGTGGCACTCTCAGTGGCACTCTCAGTGGCACTCTCAGTAGCACTCTCAGTTGCACTATCAGTGGCAGTCCCAGTGGCACTCTCAGTGGCAATCTCAGTGGCAGTCTCAGTGGCACTCTCAGTGGCACTATCAGTGGCAGTCTCAGTGGCACTCAGTGGCACTCTCAGTGGCACTCAGTGGCACTCTCAGTGGCACTCTCAGTGGCAGTCTCAGTGGCACTCTCAGTGGCACTCTCAGTGGCACTCTCAGTGGCACTCTCAGTGGCACCCTCAGTGGCACTCTCAGTGGCACTATCAGTGGCAGTCCCAGTGGTACTTTCAGTGGCACTCTCAGTGGCAGTCTAAGTGGCACTCTCAGTGGCACTATCAGTGGCAGTCTCAGTGGCACTCAGTGGCACTCTCAGTGGCAGTCTCAGTGGCAGTCTCAGTGGCACTCTCAGTGGCACTCTCAGTGGCAGTCTCAGTGGCACTCTCAGTGGCACCCTCAGTGGCACTCTCAGTGGCACTATCAGTGGCAGTCCCAGTGGCACTCTCAGTGGCACTCTCAGTGGCACTCTCAGTGGCACTCTCAGTAGCACTCTCAGTGGCACTATCAGTGGCAGTCTCAGTGGCACTCAGTGGCACTCTCAGTGGCACTCTCAGTGGCACTCTCAGTGGCACTCTCAGTGGCACTCTCAGTGGCACCCTCAGTGGCAGTCTCAGTGGCACTCTCAGTGGCACTCTCAGTGGCACCCTCAGTGGCACACTCAGTGGCACTATCAGTGGCAGTCCCAGTGGCACTCTCAGTGGCACTCTCAGTGGCACTCTCAGTAGCACTCTCAGTGGCACTATCAGTGGCAGTCTCAGTGGCACTCAGTGGCACTCTCTGTGGCACTCTCAGTGGCAGTCTCAGTGGCACTCTCAGTGGCACTCTCAGTGGCACTCTCAGTGGCACTCTCAGTGGCACTCTCAGTGGCACTCTCAGTGGCACTCTCAGTGGCACTCTCAGTGGCACCCTCAGTGGCACTCTCAGTGGCACTATCAGTGGCAGTCCCAGTGGCACTCTCAGTGGCAGTCTCAGTGGCACTCTCAGTGGCACTCTCAGTGGCACTCTCGGTGGCAGTAACAGTGGCAGTCTCAGTGGCAGTCTCAGTGGCACTCTCGTTGGCACTCTCAGTGGCACTCTCAGTGGCACTCTCAATGGCAGTAACAGTGGCAGTCTCAGTGGCAGTCTCAGTGGCAGTCTCAGTGGCACTCTCGGTGGCACTCTCAGTGGCACTCTCGGTGGCACTCTCAGTGGCACTCTCAGTGGCACTCTCAGTGGCAGTCTCAGTGGCACTCTCAGTGGCACTTTCAGTGGCAGTCTCAGTGGCAGTCCCAGTAGCAGTCTCAGTGGCAGTCTCAGTGGCACTCTCAGTGGCACTCTCAGTGGCACTCTCAGTGGCACTCTCAGTGGCAGTCTCAGTGGCAGTCTCAGTGGCACTCTCAGTGGCACTCTCAGTGGCACTCTCAGTGGCACTCTCAGTGGCACTTTCAGTGGCAGTCTCAGTGGCAGTCCCAGTAGCAGTCTCAGTGGCAGTCTCAGTGGCACTCTCAGTGGCACTCTCAATGGCACTCTCAGTGGCAGTCTCAGTGGCAGTCTCTGTGGCAGTCTCAGTGGCAGTCTCAGTGGCAGTCTCATTGGCAGTGGCAGTAGAATTCTAAGTGGCAGTCTCAGTGGCAGTCCCAGTAGCAGTTTAAGTTTCAATGTCAGTGGCAGTGGCAGTGGCAGTCTCAGTGGCAGTCTCAGTGACAATGGCTGTCTCAGTGGCAGTGGCAGTGACAGTCTTATTGGCAGTGGAACAGATACCTAAAACCCTTCTAAAGCTTCTCTTAAAATCCCTGAGTGCTGGGTGGCTTCAAAAAGGAATAGTGAATTTTTAAATTAACAATAAAAAATTTTTTTAACGTCAGTGGATGTACCCCTTTAAATAAATTGTTAGCGTTATAATTGTTGTACTATGAATTTTTCACAGATATCTAAGACCCTTTTAAAGCTTCTCTTAAAATCCTTGAGTGCTAGGTGGCTTTGAAAATTAATAGAGAATTTTTAAATAAACAATAAAAAAAATTTTATCTTCAGTGAATGTACCCCTTTAAAATAAATTGTTGGCGTTATAATTGTTGAACTATGAATTTTTTGCAGATACCAAAGACACTTTAAAGCTTCTCTTAAAATCCCCGAGTATTAGGTGGCTTCGAAAATGCATAGTGAATTTTTAAATTTACAATAAAAAATTTTTTTATCGTCAGTAGATATACCCCTTTAAAATAAATTGTTAGCGTTATAATTGTTGAACTATGAATTTTTCACAGATATCTAAGACACTTTTAAAGCTTCTCTTAAAATCCCTGACTGCTGGGTATCTTCAAAAATGCATAGTGAATTTTCAAATTAACAATAAAAAAATTTTTAACGTCAGAGAATGTACCTCTTTAAAATAATTTGTTAGCGTTATAATTTTTGTACTATGAATTTTTTACAGATATCTAAGACCCTTCTAAAGCTTCTCTTAAAATCCCTGACTGCTGGGTGTCTTCAAAAATGCATAGTGAATTTTCAAATTAACAATAAAAAAATTTTTAACGTCAGAGAATGTACCTCTTTAAAATAATTTGTTAGCGTTACACTTTTTGTACTATGAATTTTTTACAGATATCTAAGACCCTTCTAAAGCTTCTCTTAAAATCCCTGACTGCTGGGTGTCTTCAAAAATGCATAGTGAATTTTCAAATTAACAATAAAAAATTTTTAACGTCAGAGAATGTACCTCTTTAAAATAATTTGTTAGCGTTATACTTTTTGTACTATGAATTTTTTACAGATATCTAAGACCCTTCTAAAGCTTCTCTTAAAATCCCTCAGTGCTGGGTGGCTTTGAAAATGCAAAGTGAATTTTTAAATCAACAATAATTTTTTAAACGTCAGTGGATGTACCCCTTTAAAATAAATTGTTAGCGCCATAATTGTTGAACTATGAATTTTTTACCGATACCTAAAACGCTCAGTGGCAGTCTCAGTGGAAGTCCCAGTGGCAGTGTCATTGGCAGTCTCAGTGGCAGTCTCAGTGGCAGTCTAAGTGGCAGTCTCAGTGTCACTCTCAGTGGCACTCTCAGTGGCAGTCTCAGTGGCAGTCCTAGTTGCAGTCTCAGTGGCAGTCTCAGTGGCAGTCTCAGTGGCACTCTCAGTGGCAGTCTCACTGGTAGTCTCAGTGGCAATCTCAGTGGCAGTCTCAGTGGCAGTCCAAGTGGCAGTCTCAGTGGCACTCTTAGTGGCACTCTCAGTGGCACTCTCAGTGGCAGTCTCAGTGGCAGTCTCAGTGGCACTATCAGTGGCACTCTCAGTGGCACTCTCAGTGGCACTCTCGTTGGCAGTCTCAGTGGCACTCTCAGTGGCACTCTCAGTGGCACTCTCAGTGGCACTTTCAGTGGCAGTCTCAGTGGCAGTCCCAGTAGCAGTCTCAGTGGCAGTCTCAGTGGCACTCTCAGTGGCACTCTCAGTGGCACTCTCAGTGGCACTCTCAGTGGCACTCTCGGTGGCAGTCTCAGTGGCACTCTCAGTGGCACTCTCAGTGGCACTCTCAGTGGCACTCTCAGTGGCACTCTCAGTGGCACTCTCAGTGGCACTTTCAGTGGCAGTCTCAGTGGCAGTCCCAGTAGCAGTCTCAGTGGCAGTCTCAGTGGCACTCTCAGTGGCACTTTCAGTGGCAGTCTCAGTGGCAGTCCCAGTAGCAGTCTCAGTGGCAGTCTCAGTGGCACTCTCAGTGGCACTCTCAGTGGCACTCTCAGTGGCACTCTCAGTGGCACTCTCAGTGGCAGTCTCAGTGGCAGTCTCAGTGGCACTCTCAATGGCACTCTCAGTGGCACTCTCAGCGGCACTCTCAGCGGCACTCTCAGTGGCACTCTCAGTGACATTCTCAGTGGCAGTCTCAGTGGCACTCTCAGTGGCACTCTCAGTGGCACTCTCAGTGGCACTCTCAGTGGCACTCTCGGTGGCAGTCTGAGTGGCAGTCTCAGTTGCAGTCTCAGTGGCAGTCTCAGTGGCAGTCTCAGTGGCAGTCTCATTGGCAGTCTCATTGGCAGTGGCAGTGGAATTCTAAGTGGCAGTCTCAGTGGCAGTCCCAGTAGCAGTTTCAATTTCAATGTCAGTGGCAGTGGCAGTGGCAGTCTCAGTGGCAGTCTCAGTGACAATGTCTGTCTCAGTGGCAGTGGCAGTGGCAGTCTTATTGGCAGTGGAACAGAGACCTAAAACCCTTCTAAAGCTTCTCTTAAAATCCCTGAGTGCTGGGTGGCTTCAAAAAGGAATAGTGGATTTTTAAATTAACAATAAAAAATTTTTTTAACGTCAGTGGATGTACCCCTTTAAATAAATTGTTAGCGTTATAATTGTTGTACTATGAATTTTTCACAGATATCTAAGACCCTTTTAAAGCTTCTCTTAAAATCCTTGAGTGCTAGGTGGCTTTGAAAATTAATAGAGAATTTTTAAATAAACAATAAAAAAAAATTTTATCGTCAGTGAATGTACCCCTTTAAAATAAATTGTTAGCGTTATAATTGTTGTACTATGAATTTTTTACAGATATCTAAGACACTTTTAAAGCTTCTCTTAAAATCCCTGTGTGCTGGGTTGCTTTGAAAATCCATAGTGAATTTTTAAACAAACAATATATTTTTTTTAACGTCTGTGGATGTACCCCTTTAAAATAAATTGTTAGCGTTATAATTGTTGCACTATGAATTTTTTACAGATATCTAAGACACTTATGAAGCTTCTCTTAAAATCCCTGAGTGCTGGGTTTCTTTGAAAATCCATAGTGAATTTTTAAATGAACAATAAAAAATTTTTTTCACGTCAGCGAATGTACCCCTTTAAAATAAATTGTTAGCGTTATAATTGTTGAACCATGAATTTTTTACAGTTACCTAAGACACTTCTAAAGCTTCCGTTAAAATTTCTGAATACTGGGTGGCTTCGAAAATGCATAGTGAATTTTTAAATTACCAATAATTTTTTTTTAACGTCTGTGGATGTACCCCTTTAAAATAAATTGTTAGCGTTATAATTGTTGCACTATGAATTTTTTACAGATATCTAAGACACTTATGAAGCTTCTCTTAAAATCCCTGAGTGCTAGGTGTTTTCAAAAATGCATAGTGAATTTTTAAATTATCAATAAAATATTTTTTTAACGTCAATGGATATACCCCTTCAAAATAAATTGTTAGCGTTACAATTGTTGAACTATGAATTTTTTACAGATATCTAAGACACTTTCAAAGCTTCTCTTAAAATCCCTGATTCCTGGATGGCTTCGAAAATCCATAGTGAATTTTTAAATTAACAATAAAAAAATTTTTTAACGTCAATGGATGTACCCCTTTAAAATAAATATTTAGCGTTATAATTGTTGAACTATGAATTTTTTTCAGATACCTAAGACACTTTTAAAGCTTTTCTTGAAATCTCTGAGTGCTGGGTGGCTTCTAAAATGCATTGTGAATTTTTAAATTAACAATAAAAATTTCTTAACGTCAGTGGATGTACCCCTTTAAAATAAATTGTTAGCGTTATAATTGTTTAACTATGAATTCCTTATAGATACCTAAAACATTTTCAAAGCTTCTTTTAAGATTCCTGAGTGCTGGGTGGCTTCAAAAATGCATAGTGAATTTTTAAATTAACAACAAAAAAATTTGTTTAACGTCAGTGGATATACCAATTTAAATAAATTGTTAGCTTTATAATTTTTAAACTATGAATTTTTTGCAGATACCTAAGAAGCTTCTCTTAAAATCCCTGAGTGCTGGGTTTCTTTTAAAGCTTTTCTTAAAATCCCTCAGTGCTGAATGGCTTCAAAAATGCATAGTGAATTTTTAAATTAACAATAATTTTTTTTTAACGTCAGTGGATGTACCTCTTTAAAATAAATTGTTAGCGTTATAATTGTTGAACTATGAGTTTTTTACAGACACTTAAGACACTTGTAAAGCTCCTCTTAAAATTTCTGAGTGCTGAGTGGTTTCAAAAATGCATAGTGAATTTTTAAATTATCAATAAAATATTTTTTTAACGTCAGTGGATTTACCTCTTTAAAATAAATTGTTAGCGTTATAATTGTTGAACTATGAATTTTTTTCAGATACCCAAGACATTTTTAAAGCCTCCCTTAAAATTCCTGAGTGCTGGGTGGCTTCAAAAATGCATAGTGAATTTTTAAATTAACAATAATTTTTTTTAACGTCAGTGGATGTACCTCTTTATAATAAATTGTTAGCGTTATAATTGTTGATCTATGAATTTTTTACAGACACCTAAGACACTTTTAAAGCTTCTCTTAAAATCCCTGAGTGCTAGGTGGCTTGGAAAATTCATAGTGAATTTTTAAATAAACACTAAAAATTTTTTTTCACGTCAGTGGATGTACCCCTTTAAAATAAATTGTTAGCGTTATAATTGTTGAAGTATGAATTTTTCACAGATAACTAAGACACTTTTAAAGCTTCTCTTAAAATTCCTGAGTGCTGAGTGGTTTCAGAAATGCATAGTGAATTTTTAAATTATCAATAAAATATTTTTTTAACGTCAATGGATATACCCCTTTAAAATAAATTGTTAGCGTTACAATTGTTGAACTATGAATTTTTTGCAGATACCTAAGACACTTTTAAAGCTTCTCTTAAAATCCCCGAGTGTTAGGTGGCTTCAAAAATGCATAGTGAATTTTTAAATTTACAATAAAAAATTTTTTTATCGTCAGTGGATATACCCCTTTAAAATAAATTGTTAGCGTTATAATTGTTGAACTATGAATTTTTCACAGATATCTAAGACACTTTTAAAGCTTCTCTTAAAATCCCTGACTGCTGGGTGTCTTCAAAAATGCATAGTGAATTTTCAAATTAACAATAAAAAATTTTTTAACGTCAGAGAATGTACCTCTTTAAAATAATTTGTTAGCGTTATAATTTTTGGTACTATGAATTTTTTACAGATATCTAAGACCCTTCTAAAGCTTCTCTTAAAATCCCTGAGTGCTGGGTGGCTTTGAAAATGCAAAGTGAATTTTTAAATTAACAATAATTTTTTTAAACGTCAGTGGATGTACCCCTTTAAAATAAATTGTTAGCGCCATAATTGTTGAACTATGAATTTTTTACCGATACCTAAAACGCTCAGTGGCAGTCTCAGTGGCAGTCTCAGTGGCAGTCTCAGTGGCAGTCCCAGTGGCACTCTCAGTGGCACTCTCAGTGGCACTCTCAGTGGCACTCTCAGTAGCACTCTCAGTGGCACCGTCAGTGGCACTATCAGTGGCAGTCCCAGTGGCACTCTCAGTGGCACTCTCAGTGGCAGTCTCAGTGGCACTCTCAGTGGCACTCTCAGTGGCAGTAACAGTGGCAGTCTCAGTGGCAGTCTCAGTGGCACTCTCGGTGGCACTCTCAGTGGCACTCTCAGTGGCACTCTCAGTGGCAGTCTCAGTGGCACTCTCAGTGGCAGTCTCAGTGGCACTCTCAGTGGCACTCTCAGTGGCACTCTCAGTGGCACTATCAGTGGCAGTCCCAGTGGCACTCTCAGTGGCACTCTCAGTGGCACTAACAGTGGCAGTCTCAGTGGCACTCAGTGGCACTCTCAGTGGCACTCTCAGTGGCAGTCTCAGTGGCACTCTCAGTGGCACTCTCAGTGGCACTCTCAGTGGCACTCTCAGTGGCACTCTCAGTGGCACTCTCAGTGGCACCCTCAGTGGCACTCTCAGTGGCAGTCCCAGTGGCACTCTCAGTGGCACTCTCAGTGGCACTCTCAGTAGCACTCTCAGTTGCACTATCAGTGGCAGTCCCAGTGGCACTCTCAGTGGCACTCTCAGTGGCAGTCTCAGTGGCACTCTCAGTGGCACTATCAGTGGCAGTCTCAGTGGCACTCAGTGGCACTCTCAGTGGCACTCAGTGGCACTCTCAGTGGCACTCTCAGTGGCACTCTCAGTGGCAGTCTCAGTGGCACTCTCAGTGGCACTCTCAGTGGCACTCTAAGTGGCACCCTCAGTGGCACTATCAGTGGCAGTCCCAGTGGCACTCTCAGTGGCACTATCAGTGGCAGTCCCAGTGGCACTCTCAGTGGCAGTCTCAGTGGCACTCTCAGTGGCACTCTCAGTGGCAGTCTCAGTGGCACTCTCAGTGGCACTATCAGTGGCAGTCTCAGTGGCACTCAGTGGCACTCTCAGTGGCACTCAGTGGCACTCTCAGTGGCACTCTCAGTGGCACTCTCAGTGGCAGTCTCAGTGGCACTCTCAGTGGCACTCTCAGTGGCACTCTAAGTGGCACCCTCAGTGGCACTATCAGTGGCAGTCCCAGTGGCACTCTCAGTGGCACTATCAGTGGCAGTCCCAGTGGCACTCTCAGTGGCACTCTCAGTGGCACTCTCAGTGGCACCCTCAGTGGCACTCTCAGTGGCACTATCAGTGGCAGTCCCAGTGGCAGTCTCAGTGGCACTCAGTGGCACTCTCAGTGGCACTCTCAGTGGCAGTCTCAGTGGCACTCTCAGTGGCACTCTCAGTTGCACTCTCAGTGGCACTCTCAGTGGCACTCTCAGTGGCACTCTCAGTGGCACCCTCAGTGGCACTCTCAGTGGCACTATCAGTGGCAGTCCCAGTGGCACTCTCAGTGGCACTATCAGTGGCAGTCCCAGTGGCACTCTCAGTGGCACTCTCAGTGGCAGTCTCAGTGGCACTCTCAGTGGCACTATCAGTGGCAGTCCCAGTGGCACTCTCAGTGGCACTCTCAGTGGCACTCTCAGTGGCAGTCTCAGTGGCACTCAGTGGCACTCTCAGTGGCAGTCTCAGTGGCACTCTCAGTGGCACTCTCAGTGGCAGTCTCAGTGGCACTCTCAGTAGCACTCTCAGTGGCACCCTCAGTGGCACTCTCAGTGGCACTATCAGTGGCAGTCCCAGTGGCACTCTCAGTGGCACTCTCAGTGGCACTCTCAGTAGCACTCTCAGTGGCACTATCAGTGGCAGTCTCAGTGGCACTCAGTGGCACTCTCAGTGGCACTCTCAGTGGCAGTCTCAGTGGCACTCTCAGTGGCACTCTCAGTGGCAGTCTCAGTGGCAGCCCCAGTGGCAGTCTCAGTGGCAGTCTCAGTGGCAGTCTCAGTGGCACTCTCAGTGGCACTCTCAGTGGCACTCTCAGTGGCACTCTCAGTGGCACTCTCAGTGGCACTCTCAGTGGCACTCTCAGTGGCACTCTCAGTGTCACTCTCAGTGGCACCCTCAGTGGCAGTCTCAGTGGCAGTCCCAGTGACAGTCTCAGTGGCAGTCTTATTGGCACTCTCAATGGCACTCTCAGTGGCACTCTCAGTGGCAATCTCAGTGGCAGTCTCACTGGTAGTCTCAGTTTCAATCTCAGTGGCAGTAACAGTGGCAGTCTCGGTGGCAGTCTCAGTGGCAGTATTAGTGGCAGTCTCAGTGGCAGTCTCAGTGGCACTCTCAGTGGCACTCTCAGTGGCAGTCTCACTGGTAGTCTCAGTGGCAATCTCAGTGGCAGTAACAGTGGCAGTCTCAGTGGCAGTCTCAGTGGCAGTCTCAGTGGCAGTCTCAGTGGCACTCTCAGTGGCACTCTCAGTGGCACTCTCAGTGGCACTCTCAGTGGCACTCTCAGTGGCAGTCTCAGTGGCAGTCTCAGTGGCAGTCCCAGTGGCAGTCTCAGTGGCAGTCTCAGTGGCAGTCTCAGTGGCACTCTCAGTGGTACTCTCAGTATCACTCTCAGTGACACTCTCAGTGGCACTCTCAGTGGCAGTCTCAGTGGCAGTCCCAGTGGCAGTCTCAGTGGCAGTCTCAGTGGCACTCTCAGTGGCACTCTCAGTGGCACTCTCAGTGGCAGTCCCAGTGGCAGTCCCAGTGGTAGTCTCAGTGGCAGTCTCAGTGGCACTCTCAGTGGCACTCTCAGTGTCACTCTCAGTGGCACTCTCAGTGACAGTCTCAGTGACACTCTCAGTAGCACTCTCAGTGGCACCCTCAGTGGCAGTCTCAGTGGCAGTCCTAGTAGCAGTCTCAGTGGCAGTCTCACTGGTAGTCTCAGTGGCAATCTCAGTGGCAGTATCAGTGGCAGTCTCAGTGGCAGTCTCAGTGGCACTCTCAGTGGCACTCTCAGTGGCGGTCCTAGTGGCGGTCCTAGTGGCAGTCTCAGTGGCAGTCTCAGTGGCACTCTCAGTGGCAGTCTCAGTGGCACTCTCAGTGGCACTCTCAGTGGCAGTCTCACTGGTAGTCTCAGTGGCAATCTCAGTGGCAGTCTCAGTGGCACTCCCAGTGGCAGTCTCAGTGGCACTCTCAGTGGCTGTCTCACTGTTTTTTTTTTTTTTTTTTTTTTTTTTTATCGAGGTTTAGGAAATCTGTTTGACAGACACTCCAGTGTTAATGTCGTTGCACTGGAGTAGTGTTGGTTTCCGGACGGTGCCGCCAACTAAAACCCTTTCCTCGTTTGGACCTGGTAAGTGTCCTCCTCGGAACTGCTGCGTGCATTACTTCAAGGAGGTGGTCAAATAATTTGTTGATATCACCCCTCTATTCTTCTGATATCCGTCTCTTTTGTTGCCAAGATCGACTTGGCGAGCTTTGATACGGCCTTCCAATTGTTCACATTTTGCAGCATTTTTCCCACTAAGTTTTCTGGTGTGAGCTGACCCATATTGCTTTCCGCCGTTCTTCTCTCCTCCGCCCATCTAGGGCACTCAAAGAACGTGTGCTCCACAGTGTCCACCTTACCGCAGTATATACATTTGTCGGTCTCCGCCACCTTGAATCGCTCTCTGTAGGCCTGGAAACATCCATGACCAGAGATCAATTGGGTAAGATGAAAGGTAACTTCTCCGTGTCCCCTCTTGATCCATGGTTCGATTTGTGGAATTAGTCTGTATGTCCATAGACCTTTATTCGTATTTACCTCCCATTCCTCCTGCCATTTACTAAGGGTGTTTTCGTTTGCGATCTTTTTGTTAATCCCCTCTCTTAGGCTACACCTCTCTTCCACCATTAGGTGTATTGGTGGAATTCTCGAGATTACCGACAGAGCCTTCGTTGAGACTGTTCTGTAGGAGCTCACGGTGCGTATTGCAGCTTTCCTTAGCACTCTCTGCAGCATATCCTTGTAGGTCTTTTTCTTCATAGCTCGTCCCCATATTACGACTCCATATAGGATGATTGACTGGGCTACTGCGAATAATGTTCTCCTAATTCCTTCTCTCGGACCCCCAATATTAGGCATTACTCTACTGAGGTTTTCAATGGCATTTCCCGCTTTTTTAGCAACAGTCCTGATGTGCTGGGCCATTTTCATGTTACGATCTAGATACACCCCGAGATACTTTGTGTATTCCTGGCTTCTTATTGCCACGTCTTCGACCCTTATTTCAATTTCCCGTACCGTCCAACCACCGGCGAGTACAACTACTTCTGTTTTTTCCGGAGCTAGTTTCAGTTGTTTGTTGTGCAACCATCTTACCACATCTTTCATCACTTTATTTGAGGTGTCCTGTAGCTTCTCCGCATTCTTTTCAACCACCACAACACCAAGGTCGTCTGCATACCCAATGATTTTAACCGTGCGCGGTACTGGGATTTTTAGTATGCCATCATAATAGAGGTTCCACAGCGTGGGTCCTAGGACCGACCCCTGAGGCACCCCACATGTCATCTTCATCTTGCCATTTTTCCCGATGTTTATCCACCTATCCTCCAGATAGCTTGCTATCATATTATACAGGTACGGGGCAATTTGTCTGTTTTTCAGCTCTTCTAGTATTCCCTTCCACGGGGCCGAGTTAAAGGCATTTCGGACATCTATGGTGATCAGTATGCACCGCTTCTTCCCTGATCTTTCATTAGCTTCGTCGGCTATTTCCTGGACCCTCTGTAAAGCTTGAGTGGTGGACCTTCCCTGCCGGAATCCGTACTGTTCCTCAGCAAGGTCGCCGGTTCGTACTATTTCTTCCCTGAGCTTGTCTAGAATGAGTTGTTCTAGAAGTTTCCCCATGCCATTTAACAGACATATTGGCCGATACGCCTTATTATTTTGGCCAGGTTTACCCTTTTCCACAAGGACCAACCTCCCTACTTTCCACTCCTGAGGGAATAGACCCTCCAGCAAGAGACGATTCAGGATTGCCAGTATCTTATCAGGGTGTCCCTTGACAGTTGCCTTTATTATTTCAGGGGTTATGTTGTCTGGCCCTGGTGCCTTCTTCTCCTTTATCCTATCGCAGGCAGTTGCTAATTCCCTCTGAGTGAAGAGAGGTATCTCAGTTTCAGGTACCTCCAGTCTGTCCCAGATCTCGACCGACTGTCTTGGAAATAACTCGCTCGCTATCTCCATTTGTTTTTCGTCACTTAGGCAGGTTGGCGTGGCCCTCTTTATTTTGTCCATGACTATCTTATAGCCCTTACCCCATAGGTCGTGTTCAACCTCTTCTATTACTCTCTTCCAGGCCTCCTTTTTTGCATGCCCAACAGATTTCTTTAGATTACTACGGCTCTGACGGTAGTTCTCCATGGCTTCCTGCTTTTGCCTTGGATCACATCTTTTGTTCATCCTGGTAACAACTCTTTTCGCTCTTATGCAGATTCTCCTTTTTTCTGCAACCTCCACGGTCCACCAATACACTGGTTTCTTGTTTCTAGGGGCCCTTTTCTTTTTTAGGACTTTATTACAGGATTCTGTAATAATATCACCAAGTTTCTTGGCGTCCAGTTCTCTTGGGTTGCTCTGTAGGAATCTCACTCCGATCTCCTGTACCACTTTGAGGATCTCCTCCGGCTTGGCTATCCAACCCCGGCTATCCTGAGTGACGTTTGCTTGAGGCACTGTCTTTACTTCATAGACAATATGCTGGTGGTAACTCAGCGTTTCTTCTTCTAGCACTTGCCAATTGGCAATATGCCTGCCAATGACTTTGCCACTAAAGGTTATATCTATGTGAGATTTACTATCCCCTCTTATAAACGTCCCTCGTTGATTGTGGATCATCAGATTTTCTTCAGCTAGCCATTCGGATAATATATGTCCCCTACGGTCTTCTAAAGGTGATCCCCACAGATATGATTTGGAGTTGAAATCTCCTCCAGCGATTATTTCTTTATCATGTTTTTTCATGTCCCTACGAAGAGCAGCCAGGAATCTCTCAAAAGTTGGAATATCTACATTTGGAGAAATGTAGCAGCCAAAGATAACCACTTCATCCATCTCGATCCAAACGAAACCATCTCCCGCGCCAGTTTCCCTTAGCACTAGCTTTGGATTTCTTATTACCATAGCGACATTCAGGCAATTGTCTGCAATCAGTTTTCCTTGCACAGTTTTTTTCTTATTCGGCTCTGCTATGATCATAATATCCGCATTCTCCTCCTCTGCCGTTTTGTATATGAGGTCCATTGCCGCCCTTCCCCTATCCACATTACCTTGTATGACTTTCATAACGAGCTTTGCAACCGTCCCCTTTTCTCCTTTCTCTGTTCCTGTAACAAATTCTTGTCCCTTCTCCAGTTTTGTATTAATTCCCTGTACTTCGGGCAGCGCATCGTTTCAGCTTTGTGACCATTGGTCTTACATAGGTAACACATTTGTTCGTTTTTGCAATCCCTTTTTTTGTGTCCTGCTTGTCCACATTTATAACATAAGTCTTTAGCCTGTTGTTCCATACACTGTCCAGCCAGGTGACCAACTCTAAAGCAAGTGTAGCATTTAGGTAAAGAAATTATTTCCTTTACCCTCCATCTCTCCCAGCCTTCGCCTATCCTTTTCTTAGAGAGAAGTGTTCGAGCTGCATCTCTCTCTAGTGTTACGAAAGCGTATTTCCATCCATTTCTATTTGTTTTTTCGCTGAGTTTTACTTGGAGTTCACCATCAAAGTCTAACAATTCCTTTTTAATGTACTCTCTTATCCGATCTTCGTCTATGGTTTCGTCTATGTCCATTAACATTACCGTTTGTGTGTCGGTTTTTAATTTGACTTTTGCCAATTTGTCCATTTTCTTAGTTAACATTTCTTTAAAATCCTGTCTACTTTTTTCTTCTTTTCCTTTTATCTTGACGCATACCTTACCGCCGCTTGTTCTGTTAACTCGGTCAACAGTTATTCCCTCCGTATTGACCTCCTTCTTCATGCTTCTTATGATGTCGGCATATGTTTTCCCCTCCAAGGGGTTTAATATTATTGTGTCTTCGTTTTTATTTTTTCTGACTCTAGCAACCTCCACCCCACCGACCGCTGACACTGCGCTGTAGCGCCTAGATGAATTTCGCCACATATTGATACAAATATTTTGTTTCCTGCACACGTACTCCATTATTTTTCTTACGACCATATAGTCCGTTTTATTTGTAGCGATGCAGACTGTGTCCGTCCTTCCATTACTTTTGGCAATTTCTGCTACTTTTTGTAGCTTATCCTTTAGGGCGTTAATATTTACTTGTGTTTCTTCGATTTCCTGGGTGACAATTAGATATGTATATTTTTCTGAACTACTTTTTTCTGCCAAGTCCACACTCATCGTTTCGTTCTTTGTTATGCTGTATAGCATTTGTTCAGACCCCCGATCCATTTTAGCGAGAGCCTCTTCCATTTGCGGATTCATTTCTAAAGTTCTTTTAATAATTCGATCATTCATATCTTCTTTCGAACTCATGATGAAAATTTGGTACACTTCTTCTGGCCAACTGAGTTCTATAAGGTGTTGTAACTCTTTTTCGTTTAACTCTTTTTTAAGTTCATTTTCTATTGTTTCTGTTAGTCCCACTCTCTCTTCTTGTTGCTTACTCCACGTCTGTGTGCCTGCTTCTACAGTTTGTTTTGGTAATTGGTTCATTCCATTATTTTTTGTAACCTCTTTATAATTTTCCAAAATTTCTGTAACAAATTTTATTGCATCTGGCATCCTTTTTGAAAAGCTGGCCAGCATGCTTATCGATTTCTTTATTTCTTTCTTTGTATTGGGTATTTCCACTATTACTTTTCGAAGCAGATCAATTTCTTGGCTTGTTTTTCTTATCAGTTCCTTAAGCATGAAATGTTCTTTTTCCATTCTGTGTAAGAATATGTTGGACTCCTCCTCTTTTTTATTGGCTTTCTCGGGCGTTTCAACCCTTTTTCTTTTAGAGTCTCTACACTCTAGTTCAATCGACATTGGTTGGCTTTGGTTTGGTTCCCTACTTTGATAGTTATGTTGGCTATCTTCGCCTTTGATACCTTTATTTGGTGTGTTTCTAGTGGGGGATCTTGCTATAGAATCCCGTCTTTTAAAGGGATCGAAATTATCAATTCCTTTTCCCTGTTCCTTACTATTGTTGCTTAAAAATGGATGATTGTCTCCCCCAGAATCCGTGAGACAGCCCTCGACTGAGGGGTGGGATTCTCCGGCTCCGCCGGTACCCACCTGGGGTAAATTTTTCCTTTGCGTTTGCTCCTCCATTTTAAGTTTTTTTTGGTATGGTTTTTATCGGGTTACCTTCCCTAGACCGATTGCCTTCTCTTCGGCTCTGAGCTCGATCCACCCATTTGCAGCCGCCCGCTCCGGGTCAGACGCTGCGTAGAAAAAGAGAGTAAGAAAGGAGTGGACCCCTAGCCCTCGAAACCTAATAGCGTCAGGGTCCGGAAAACAGAAGAATTTGACCAAGTGAGGCCGACAGGAAAGAATAAAGGAAAGAGGAAGGGATCTCACCCAAGACAAGATGAAACAAAGTGGGCTGTCTCACTGGTAGTCTCAGTGGCAGTCTCAGTGGCAGTCCCAGTGGCAGTCTCAGTGGCAGTCTCAGTGGCAATCTCAGTGGCAGCCTCAGAGACACTCTCAGTGGCACTCTCAGTGGCAGTAACAGTGGCACCCTCAGTGGCAGTCTCACTGGTAGTCTCAGTGGCAATCTCAGTGGCAGTAACAGTGGCAGTCTCAGTAGCAGTCTCAGTGGCAGTCTCAGTGGCAGTCTCAGTGGCACTCTCAGTGGCACTCTCAGTGGCACTCTCAGTGGCACTCTCAGTGGCAGTCTCAGTGGCACTCTCAGTGGCAGTAACAGTGGCACTCTCAGTGGCAGTCTCACTGGTAGTCTCAGTGGCAATCTCAGTGGCAGTAACAGTGGCAGTCTCAGTAGCAGTCTCAGTGGCAGTCTCAGTGGCACTCTCAGCGGCACTCTCAGCGGCACTCTCAGTGGCACTCTCAGTGACATTCTCAGTGGCAGTCTCAGTGGCACTCTCAGTGGCACTCTCAGTGGCACTCTCAGTGGCACTCTCAGTGGCACTCTCAGAGGCGGTCTCAGTGGCAGTCCCAGTGGCAGTCTCAGTGGCAGTTTCAGTGGCACTCTCAGTGGCACTCTCAGTGGCACTCTCAGTGGCAGTCTCACTGGTAGTCTCAGTGGCAATCTCAGTGGCAGTAACAGTGGCAGTCTCAGTGGCAGTCTCAGTGGCAGTATTAGTGGCAGTCTCAGTGGCAGTCTCAGTGGCAGTCTCATTGGCAGTCTCAGTGGCACTCTCAGTGGCACTCTCAGTGGCTCTCTCAGTGGCACTCTCAGTGGCAGTCTCAGTGGCAGTCCCAGTGGCAGTCTCAGTGGCAGTCTCAGTGGCACTCTCAGTGGCAGTCTCACTGGTAGTCTCAGTGGCAATCTCAGTGGCAGTATCAGTGGCAGTCTCAGTGGCAGTCTCAGTGGCAGTCTCAGTGGCAGTCTCAGTGGCAGTCTCAGTGGCAGTCTCAGTGGCAGTGGCAGTCTCAGTGGCAGTCTCAGTGGCAGTCTCAGTCTGTAAGCATGAGAATTTTTAAACATATCCTAGCATTCCTTTAAAGATAAATAGCCACAAGTCTATTTGGACCTCTTGTATTTCCGCCATAGCACCTCATTATTTTTTAATAAGCCAATTATCTCCTTAGTAAACCATTGTGGGTACTTACTATACCAGAACAAATTTATTGGTATAGTATTATTAAGAAGTATCTATATTGGTTAATTATTCTAGAAGCAAAAAAGTTTGGCACCCATTTTAAACACAAATGATCATGAAACGATCACTTAATATGAGAAATGTCCGCAGTTTCAACGTTTTAAAGAAATACATATTTACGCTTGTCTTCCGCTATAAAACGCAATTACAAAATTGAACAAATGGAAAAGTAATACAACAGATCATTTAGAATAGGAGCGTGTAAGGGCCACGTGAACAAATCAATCTCAACTTTATTTCTTCTCCAATCACAACTTAAATTAATCAACCCAAACGACAGATATGGAGGTCGCCTTACATAAAAATTCCATTAATCAATCATTCGGCCTCATCTCTAAAAGGGCTACTAATTTGGCAGAACGTTCTATCTGATGCAGTAAATTCAATTGATTTGGTTGCTTAAATAAGTTAGAAAAACGAAAAAGTTTCATTCGATGATGAATCATAAAACAAATTATATATATATATATATATATATATATATATATATATATATATATATATATATATATATATGTATATATATATATATATATATATATATATATATATATATATATATATATATATATATATAGATATATCCCGAACATGATTTTATTAAACCACATATTTAAATAAAAAACGTAATTGGACAGTACAAACGTTCATGTTGCGATATTATATGAAAAAGACATTTTTTTCAAAAAAATGTATTTTTTAGGGGCTTCACAGTGCTACTTATTTTTCCTGTTATCTACATTAATCAAGTTCCAACTTAAAAAAAATTGTCTCGATATCTTTATTTCTCTCGGATTTTTACGATTTTGCATAGTGCCCCCAACTTTCTGCTCAGTAATCTTAGTACAAAACTTAAAATTTAACCATAACTTTAAAAAATTCCTAAGAAGGCCCTAATTGTCCGATTTTAATTTAAAGAAAAAACGTTTGAAAGCTTGAGATAAGCATGTTCTTTTATTATAACATGAAATTGTATTTGTCAAATATAAAAATCGTTAGAAAAATGTAAGTGGTCGAATAAAATCATTAAAAAAATCCTTTTTTGTTTTTGATTATTACTATTTTGCAACGAGGGTAATAAATTTTGAGCTCTATCTTGTAGAAAATTTAATTGCAAAACTTTTTTCTCTTTCCAATTTTCCTCTAAAGTGAATACTTTGAAAGTTATAATTCAGAAAAGGAGAAAAAACGGTTTTTTCTCATTTTTTTTTCACCTTTTGTTAAACAAATAAATGAAGCGGTATTTTTTGAGAAGGAGCATATCTCAAAGTGAAAATTAACTTGCCCCTTCTCAACAGCCAACCAAAAGCAGATCAGCCTCTGTCTAAGTATAAATATATCACTATCACTACATAGTATAAAACAAAGTCGCTTTCTCTGTCCCTATGTCCCTTTGTATGCTTAAATCTATAAAACTACGCACCGGATTTTGATGCGGTTTTTTTCAATAGATAGAGTGATTCAAGAGGAAGGTTTATATGTATAATAACATCCATTAAATAGTGGAGAAATACTGTTATTTTTGAGGTTTCTAATGTGATGTCGTTAATTATCATATTTTTTTCCGCTTACATTGCAAACGCAGGCTGAACCCTACGAGATTTATCAAAATAATGTACTAATTATTTGTACACATTGAAAAGGTCTACAGAAAACTCCGCGATGGTATATGTCTATCTCTCATGGATATCCCACAATAACATTTTTTTGTCATTTACTTTTTACGACAAATAATGGCAAATTTTGAAGCGATTTTAACCAATACAGCATTAATCCTTATCCAATTAAATAGCTTAAATACATTGTTGATTTAATATAGATCTATATGGTCCTTTACAGCACAAGATTTAAATGAATATTTTCGAAGATATTACAGATTTAAAATTGCAGGAAGTAGCGCTTGCGGCGGTACTGGCCGACCGGGGCGGCGGCAGCGTGCCTATAAATAGCGCGTCGGAGGCCGATATAATAATTGTTGTAAAAATAAAATAAATAGTCACAGTTTTTCTGTAGTGTATTTAGTATCAGCATTGCACCCGTGCGAAGCCGGGGCGGGTCGCTAGTAAATAATAAAATAAAATTAAAATAATTTTTAATGAATTATGTACGTAGTTATTTATAATACTTTTTATAATCAGTAAATAAATACTTATCTGACATCCTGTACATAATACCGCTAATTAAAAAATATTTTTAAGTGCTAACGTAAAATATTGTAGAATTTTGTCAATAAGAGCTTTTCCTTTTCAAGACCAATCGAGGAAGTAAGAAAAGTTGGTGTGTGCAACAATAAAAAAATATGAATTCTTCATTGAACTATTTACGGTATTTTTCCTTTTTTAAATTTCATTTATCTTCCTTCAGTGTACGTTATTTCTATATAATTATACTTAATACACGACTGTTTTAGAAATACTCATCAGCTAATAACACCTTCATCACTTACTAACATCATAAAATCTGCTTTTATGTTCATAAATAATAGAGTATCATAGACATGGGCTTAACACAATCATTCATGCAAACATCTCAATTTTAAGTGGAATGTTCCTTAACATTAGATGCTACTTATTCCTTCAATTATGTTCATAATATTGATTTAAAAGCATCTCTAGATTGATGATAGGCTTTAAAACTTTTAAAAAATTATAAAATCGAATGCTTGGAAGAAAATTAACAATACGTCGATTCCGATATTGTTTTCGATGAGTTATAAGTGGTTCTACCAGCTTCTTTCGAGTTACTTGGAAAACAGTAGAAAAATATTCTTGCTTGTGAAACAGAAAGAGTTTGCACTTGTCACGAGGCATGGTCATTTTAAAAACACAAATGTTTCCTACTAAAGAAAACTCAGTAAAAATCAAAGAACAACGCCAACAATCCACGTCTCTACGATTGGAGTGTTTCTTTCAAAATGCCAACTATTTTTGAATCATCGTGGCTGTCACTGTAAGGTCAGCTAAACTTCCGTTGCCACAATGTCATTGTCTTTATTATGAGGGGGGCTCAATAAGTCCTTAGAAGATCCAGAAGATTGCGCGCGAAGCATCGAAATATATTTTCCGCAGTGCCATTCCGAAACGGTTGATAAAATCCACAACATTGTGGTTAAGTGATTGAAAAACAAAATTGCGCAAAATAGTTGAGGTCCCAAGGATATCGAAAGGCACAGTCATTTCAAATTTACATGAAAAATTGGGTGTGAAAAAAAAATCGGCATGATGGGAGCTGCGTTTTCTCACAGCTGAGAACAAACGCCGTCGTGTGGTCGCTCCTAAAGCTGCCTTGGCGCGCATGCGTCCTAATCAGGATGAGTTTATGCATCGATACGTAGATGTAGATGAAACATGGAAACATTACTATACTCCCGACACCATGGATTCTTAAAAGCGAAGAAGGCAAATGCGGTGACGTCGGCAGGCGAGGTTATGGGGACGGTTTTTTGGGATGTACGTGGAATTATCGACGTTGATTACTTGAAAAAAAGGACAAACAATCACTAGACAGTATTATGCGTCGTTATTAGACCATCTGAGTGAACAAATAAAGAATAAACGTCCTCATTTGAACAGAAAAAAATCCTTTTTTATCATGACAATGCATGAGTGCACAGTTTCGATAGCCAAAATTGTTGAATTAAAATTCAAATTATTCACGGGATATGGCGCTCTGTGGCATTTTTTATTTCCAATCCTAAAAAAGTGTGCGAAGTAGTAGAAGAGACCAGAGGGATCCCACGAGGACGACGAAAGTTATGCACCTTAATAACCGTAGATGTGGAAAACGCCTTCAATACAGCGCCTTGGTCTGGAATCCTTGAAGATCTCAAAAGGAGAAAGATTGCTCCCTATTTGTTCAATATAATTGCTAGCTATTTTGAAGATCGATTGGTCATAAGAGGATTCTTTTTAACCCAAATACTCACCGGACACAGATACTTCCAACCATATCTTAAACGATTTAAAATTATTGAAAATCACAAGTGTCTTTATTGCGATGGAGAGGATACCGCAGAGCAAACATTCTTCAAGTGCATAAGATGGGATGAACTAAGACGCAGCTTGGAGCGGAAAATGGGTAAATTAAATCCCAATAATCTCCTACATAAGATGCTAGAGTCCGAAGACAACTGGAAAGAGGTATGTAGGGTGGCTAAACTGATTTTAACCGAAAAAAGGAGCGAAGGAAATGACAAGGATAGATGAAACAGGAAAACGAAATGTATATATCGACTACCAACAAGCAGACCAAGACTTCCTGAAGTAATACCGCAAGGTCTCCCAAGAAGTATTATACAACTAAGGTCCCCAGGGTGTGGTTTTAGTGGATAGGGTGTCCTCTAGAACGGAGGCGCGAGTCCCACACAGAGTGCGTAAAAAGCATTTCCACATCAAAAAAAAAAAAATCCTAAAAAAGTGGATTACAGGATTCATATCGACTGAGGAAGTCGTCGCAGAAACGAATGTTTATTTTGAGGATCTTCCAAAATCATATTTTTGTGATGGCTTAAAAAAATTGGAGGGGCGCCAGGAGAAGTGTATTGAGCTAAAAGGAGATTATGTTGAAAAATAAAAAAAAAATCTACCCCAAAAAAAATGTTTTCCTATTTTTTCTACGGACTTATTGGCCCACTCTCGTATTCTATAGGTATTTTATTTGATACTAGCGACCCGCCCCGGCTTCGCACGGGTGCAATGCTGATACTAAATACACTACAGAAAAACTGTGACTATTTATTTTATTTTTACAACAATTATTACATCGGCCTCCGACGCGCTATTTATAGGCACGCTGCCGCCGCCCCGGTTGGCTAGTACCGCCGCAAGCGCTACTTCCCGCAATTTTAAATCTGTAATATCTTCGAAAATATTCATTTAAATCTTGTGCTGTAAAGGACCATATAGATCTATATTAAATCAACAATGTATTTAAGCTATTTAATTGGATAAGGATTAATGCTGTATTGGTTAAAATCGTTTCAAAATTTGCCATTATTTGTCGTAAAAAGTAAATGACAAAAAAATGTTATTGTGGGATATCCATGAGAGATAGACATATACCATCGCGGAGTTTTCTGTAGACCTTTTCAAAGTGTACAAATAATTAGTACATTATTTTGATAAATCTCGTAGGGTTCAGCCTGCTTTTGCAATGTAAGCGGAAAAAAATATGATAATTAACGCCATCACATTAGAAACCTCAAAAATAACAGTATTTCTCCACTATTTAATGGATGTTATTATACATATAAACCTTCCTCTTGAATCACTCTATCTATTGAAAAAAACCGCATCAAAATCCGGTGCGTAGTTTTAAAGATTTAAGCATACAAAGGGACATAGGGACAGAGAAAGCGACTTTGTTTTATACTATGTAGTGAAGTGGCATTCTAAACACTGTTATAACTGGAACTGTGGATCGTTTCATATCACTAATAGATGAAACTTCTATCGAAAATATTGCTTTAACAGCGGAAATTATTTTGCTGAGTTAACATAATATTTATGGATCATTCTAACCTAAAATATATTCTTATGTTTTCTATAAAGATTTGCGAATAATTTTTATTAATTGCATTGAATGATTACGAAAAAAATTTAAGCCACCTCAGTAATTAAATGAGCGAGTAATTTTCATTTTAAATGAAATGCATTTAAAATTTTACTGCTCTTTCAACGAATCCTTTAATGCCCGCGTGCATCATATCATAAAAGTAGCCAATAATTTACGAGATAATTTATACGCGTATATCTGCCACTGGTTTAAAATATAAAACCGGTTCGAAATTGCAGCAATATTTATGCCACATTTGCAAAAACTGATCACTTGCAATGATTTATTCCCATCCAGAATTAGGTATAATACTCGGATGGACAAAGCACCTCTATTAAAAAATGTGTAAATCACTTTACCAACAAATTTACATTATGTGTTATTTTAATACCACGTTGTAAAACGATCTCCACACCCACCCAATCGTAAACGTAAAATTATTTACAATTCTACAACAATATATCATTTTATATACAATGCCATCTTTCTGTCATTGTAAATAATCTTAAAGTATTTGTTATTTAACCATACTTTTAAAATTAAACGAAACTTTGTATTTTGACAATGTTTTTAATGTTACATGCATGATTAATTTCTTGGTCAAAATAGGACAGCATAAAATTTTTGAATAGCCATGTTGGATTTGCTATTTGTCTCTTTTACATTTCATTTCTTTACTGACCTTAATGTAAATGACAGACATACACACAGGCGCGGATCCAAGGGTGGGAGGGGGGCAGTGGGGGCGATCGTCCTCCCCAAAAGCGTTGAGTTTAGGAAAATAGACCCGATTTTGCCTTTTATACTATAGTTTATTCAAGAATTAGAGAGAGTAATAAATCATTTTTTACCTTTTTTTTTTCTTCGCAAACTACCTGTGTTCTTTAGTCTGGTGTCTGTAGCAAAATCTGTTAGACACGTATATTTTTCATAAGAATGGGTTAGAAATTTTATAATCAAAAATTCCGGTCTACAATAATGGACTATTTGGGTTGGATAACAGTAGATATTTGGATGTGTGAAGTGTTAAAAAGGATTTTAATCCTTGTCATAGGCATCGGAAGGTTCGTCTATCTCACCAATGATGAGATTGAGTTTCTACATTTTCTTTTAATCTTTTATCATATGGATTTTTCCCCATTTTCTGCAGTAACTTTATTCAAATAAATCTTTCAAAAGTTCAGTTAAATTACTAATTTTGTAAGTTGTGTTATTTCTAGCAACTCTACCTTTTACTTAAGAGAATTTCTTTCTTCAACGGACATTTTCCGGACGATCTATAAAAACAGATTTCCTACCTGGTTTTTCCCAGCAAAAATTAAGTTCTCTGAGCAATTTCCAGAGCTCAGTTCTTTTAATTTCAGGTAAATCCCGATCTGCATTGATTTTAGTTAAAATTTTTTCGACAGTTGGAATCTGCTTCTCATAATAAAATGTATGTACAACTCCTTTTATTGCAGTTTACATATCTTCTTTCAACGAGGTTTTTCGTCTGCCTGTGATTGAATATGGCTTGGGAGTACTAACATTTCCAATGGTTTTTTCTCCTTCAGTATTAGGTAAATAGTAGGTTTTCCAACTCCTGTCATGTTGGAACACGTCTAAACAGAGTTTTTAACATTATTATCTAGATATTGATTTCTTAAGGCATCATAAACATTCATCGTAATAAGTTTTTCGTTGAGAAAAAATGTCCTGGTTTAACGATTTTGGAATAAATATAGATGTGGAAGCCATACCTTCTGGGTATCTCACTAATCTCAAATAATATATAATAACAAGCACAAACCAGATAAATCTCTTAGAACACACTGTAAGGTGTACTTTGATCACTGACAGAAATTAAACTATAAGAAATTTTATTGTTGCAGTAAATTTATAAAAGCTTTTAATATTTAAATATAATTAAATATAATTAGATTTACGACAGTCCTCCTCAGTTACGTGTGGCACTGGAGCAGATACGTTGGAAGTTTCGGTAACAGTTTTATTACTCTCTCTATTTCTTGAATAGAGTATAGGCATATGTATGCTCGCGATCGCCCCTCCCCTTCCCAAGAGCTTTGAGTTCAGGAAAATAGAACAGATTTTACCTCTTATACTAGGAATGTGTATGCTGCTCGCATCCTCCCCCCCCTGTCTGTGATCGCTCTCCCTCTCCAGGAGCTTCAAATTCAGAAAAATAGCCCCGACCCTGCCTTTTACACTAGATATGGGACTGCTGCTGCCCCCCCCCCCCCGTCGACTACTTGTTTCGCTTGTAATACTGTAATTTTCTGATATCACCGCCCCCCTCCCCCTCCAAAGAGAGGCTGGATCCGCCCCTGCATACACACATACTTACATATCCGTTAAATTGTTAACATCTTTTTTGCGAAATTGGTTCAAAAATAAGTGGCTCTAAAACAAACACACGCAACATTATTTTTATAGTACCACTAACCTGAAACAAAATATAGGATCATTATAAAATTTCTAAGAAAATAATTCTCTTACTCATAGTTACTGTAAGAAGAATTTAACTGTGTTTTTATACTAATCTTACCAACTATGTATTTTTATTTAACTTACGACTGCGTGACTTTTTTCCACTTCCACTTCGTTTTTCAATTTTTAAATGAAACAGTTGCCATCTTGAATCTTTTAGTCTAAGTTTTTCTTCTCTATTCTTAAAAAAAACTATTATTTGTAGTCATAGAGGCAAATAAAACGACTTTTAGTAAAAAAAAAATCACGAACTCCGAAATAAAAAATTAATGTCACTTCTCACCCGGTAACAATAAATGTGTTCTTTATTCAATTTATTTAATTGCGTTTCAGTAATTTAGTGTTTAGCACAAATTTCATCATGGCTATATACATAAAATAAAAATACATAATTCCATCTTTCTCGCTCACATATAAGCCCCTTTAGATCTTCGTTTTTCCATTGTGCTGTATCAATAAATGACACAATCCTATGTAGCCGATAATAAAAAATTAGCGCGCTTTAAGCTATTGCCCTTTTGCCAGACGTCTAAATTATTAATATGAGTACAAAAAAATTTTAAGTAAAAATAATTTTAAAATAAATACGACCTGCTAGTGCTTTGTTTCATATTTATAAATATATTTTTTTAAACAATTAGCCCCGATAATAAATAAAGAAACGATACATTTAACCTTAAAAGATATTTTTACTAAAGATAACCAACCAAAAATAAAAGGGGTAAATTACGTATTTTATACTTGACAGGTGCTGATGAACGCATTTCATTAGATCGACACTAATGATACGTAATTTTCACATGCACCATTTAGTTATAACACCATATGAGCCCCAATTTACCACGGTTCAATTTTACAAATAAAATTATTACCAAACCGTGACAAAATTACATAGTTTTGAATACTGAAAATTTTAAATTTAAAGCTACATTTTTCATTAACGACTACGTTACTTCATAAATTTGAATTTTAGTCGTATATTCTATTTAAACCTAAACTCCCATAACACATGAACAATAAAACAACCCGTTTATATATATATATATATATATATATATATATATATATATATATATATATATATATATATATATATATATAAACAATAATATAACTAAAATATTTCACTTCGCTGAAAATATAACAAATAACTATAAATGTGGTAATAAAACTTCGCAAGAAAAAGAGTCCCATCCCTGAGGAAAATAACAATAAAGGGTAGAGTTTTATGCATTCACCGAAACTCCTTTTCAGGAGCCACTGCATCAGAGAAATGACGCGTTGTCGTGACAACCACTCGGAGCAAAGGCATTCATACGTGTATGTTACTGGGTATATAGGTTATCTCAATATCTAAGTGGAAGAGAAATAAAGGATTTAACAAAGCACATACCACCCCCAGGCGAAGTTCTCATTTTTATGCAACTGTATGAAAATAATGATTATGGTTTATGCAGGGTGGATTTCAACTCATAATAGTACACTGAAAAAATTTATGGTGTAAACTACACTAAATTAAGAAAAAAAACATATGGAATTATCGTAGCAATATAAAAAATTTCATTCAAATCAATGGATTTATTTTCCAAGTAAAAATACATAAAAACTATCGCAGACAGAAGATTATTATCATGTCAGATAGTCCAGCAGCATGAGTGTGGCCATAAGGTCCTGCTTGTGTAGGTACACCAAGGTAGAGGGGAATGAAATGGTAGACAAGCTCGCAAGAAAAGCGACTGAGACACCGGCTGGAGCCCGATCCTTTCTATGGAATCAGTAGCAGTATAATACTGGAAGAACTAAAAAGAGATGAAGAAAGCAAGAGATCCAATGATTGGACGGATTTGCAAGGATTGAGACAAGTGAAGATACTTCTTGGGAAGTTTGGAAACTACGACCAAAAGAGATTCAACGAATGCATAAGCCTAAGTAAAAACCAACTCAATCCTGACGGGGCATTGCCATCTGAAGGAACACCTCAAGAAACTCGGATTGGTAAAAAGAGAAGGGTGCAGATTTTACGAGGAGGAGGGCAAAAACCTATATTCACATCCTTGCAGAGTGCAGCGCTTTAGAAAACCCTAGATTATGGTTCTTGGGAACACACCAAATAGGAAAAGGGAGCTATCCACTTTAAAGCCGTCCAAATTCCTAAAGTTCCTGAGGGAAATTGGACTAAAGGACCTACTTTAGCCGGCCAAGTATCCCATGCGACTTATCAGCAGTAGGGAAATACAATAGGGCTATTGGGTCAAATGTATACAGATTCCCAACTTTATGCACATACAGTGAAAAAAATAGATATTGTGGTCAAATTTAGAATCCCATCTTTTTTGAAAATAAGTAGCAGAACGTTATTTAATGATAATGACATACTTATGTATGCTACCTAATTAAAAATTTAGGAGAAAATAATGGTGGTACAATACACAAGTGATAAACCAACTTCAATGCATATTCTGGCTGCCGCCGGGGGGGGGGGGGGGGGGGACGATATACTGAATTTAAGAAAGATAAAATTATCCTTACTATCAAGAACTTTTTGGATACGCTGTATATGAACATTAAATTCCATCATATCATATTCATAGCATGTTACGCATTAGTTGGATAAAGTACTTTTCAACATATAATTCCCTTAATATTTGATAATTGGACCACTACGGCATTGTTACATTTTTTAAATAAGGTAATATATGTATTCGGACAGTTCAAGAACTAAATCCGTTAAGCCGAAATGAGTGTCGAGTAACACACGTCCCTGGACATCCGGTTGTGGGCACGTTCGATTCCGGGGTCGGATCCGGGGCTTGGCGACGAACACAAGCCGATAGCGCTGCTGAATTATTGATGTCCACTCGGCTTACGAAGACAATTTGATATATTGCTCCAATTTGAAATTGGAACCACCAAATAAAGCTACTCGACCACCTCACGAATACCGGGCTAAATGACAGACAGTGTAATATAACAGCAGGATTTGGACAAAAATAAACCATAATTATTTGCTAAACGGTATTAATATATATATATATATATATATATATATATATATATATATATATATATATATATATATATATATATATATATATATATATATAAAATGATATATTTAAATGAAAGGATTTCAAATAAAAATCGTCTCTGTGTCTTGTGTATTTTATTATTCATCTTTAATAAACAATATTTTATTATTATTTCAGCAATTATAACAACCTCTTTTAAAAATTCCTTTGAAATTCTCAGCGGCTGACATCTGAGTAAACATAAAAATTCAGAAGCTGCCTTGACGATATCTTTTAACAAAAGTAAATAAATGTAAGAAAATATATTTTCGTTTCAATGTTTGCCTACATTTTAGGAGGCCACTGTATCTCAAAAAGAAACAAACTGCTCCCAGCGGACAATGATAACATTTTAAACGGTTGACAGGCAAATATCTATGCGGGCTCCTTCTTATACCTTTCTTCCGATATTGCTGACGCCACAGTGATGTAAGAACAGACTTTTACGGTCAAAAATCTACATTTTCTATTTATTCTTAAAATTCAAAACACAAAAAACAAATTAAGATTAAAATGAAAACGAAATTAGTATTAATTTCAAGAGAATTAATTACTTTGTTTTTAGAAATTTTCTTAATCTTAAATATACAGTATGGGTAAGAAGTATGGTACAATCTGATACGTCAATTTTTAGTTAATTTTTTATATTTTTCTGTAATTTTTTATGTTATAGAAGATGAGTCAAAAAAAGTGGGTACGTTGATATATATATATATATATATATATATATATATATATATATATATATATATATATATATATTATATATATATATATATATATATATATATATATATATATATATATATAAATTAAATGTCAATATCTGAACGTCGCATCGCGCTAAGATGGGTTTTTGATCTTTTTCACACCTGTGGAGTTTTTTCTTATATATGTTTATGCGGCTTTCACGGATTCCTCCGTGTGAGATGCAATAGCAGTGGATATATCCACATTATGTCGTTGTAGTGCTGAAATCACATTCAGCAAACGTACAACTATCTGCAACTCCGTGTATAAATGAAGTCAAATGAGAACTATACATGCAAACTTCGTGCCATCATATCCTTTCCGTGTTGGAGGTTGCACAGTTTGAATAAATTGCTATGGGATACAATTTATTCTATTCCATCACCATCGAGATAATGGCCTACCTGTACCACCATACCGAGAAGAAAGTCAAAAATGACCTTCCCCGCCACAGTGATACGGCAAAGGTACATGTTTCGTCCCTACTAGACTCATCAGGGTACCGACATGCACCTGTTTGTGCAAAGGACAGATCGGAAGGAAGTTTGCAACACTGAACGCGACTTCGCCGACCTCCCGCCGGATTACGTATATATGTTTATGCGGCTTTCACGGATTCCTCCGTATGATATGCAATAGCAGTAGATATATCCACATTATACACTTGTACACAGAGTTGCAAATCGTTGTACGTTTGCTGAATGTGATTTCAGCACTACAATGGCAATATATATATATATATATATATATATATATATATATATATATATATATATATATATATATATATATATATATATATATGTATATATATGAAAATGGCCCACAATATGCCACTGTTGTCCTAACGCTGATTTAGTTTTTGTTTAACAGAACATATTGGCATAACTACACTTACTTCTACTAAAGTCATGACGCCCAAAAATTGAAGTTTATATTTATGACTTTCTATTAGCCATTGTTCTGCGAGTGTTTGAAAATAAATTGCTTCGCTATTCTTAGCGACTTCCGCTTCATATCATCAATTACCACGAAGTAAATAGACCTTTTGAGAATATCGCATCGTCATGGAAGACTTGAAGCGAAAATGGACACATCTCGACTTTTAATTAATTCCAAAACCAGAGGGACGGTGTTCCATTAGATTAATACAAAATCGAACATGTGGAACCCCTAATTCTTTTCGGTTCAACATAGAGATCACGGTAATTCGACAAGTGGTATTGTTACGAATAATGCTCACCCGCACCGTGGTGAACCTGAATTATCCTTAATTAAAGCGTTCACAAAAGAGCAGGGAGATCCGCATTCACGCTAATCTATTAATTTTTTACAGTACCGGACTTAAATGTTCAGCTAATTTATATATATATATATATATATATATATATATATATATATATATATATATAATAAAATAGAATTAAATATTGGCGAAGCGGACGTGAAAATTTGTCAATTTACATGATTCTCGTGTTAAAAAGTGCCGAGCACTACAAAATATGGAAAAACTCCAGGTCCGACAGATCGCGACAGCGCTGTTTCGTCTTAATATGGGACTCGTCAGACCACCGCATTCGGTACCCGGAGTTTTTCCATATTTTGAAGTGCTCCGCACTTTTTAACACGAGAATCATGTAGATTAACAAATTTTCACTTCCGCTTCGCCAATATTTGATTGTATTTTATTTTAAATTACACGGACAAAAACTTACCTATTTATTTATTTACTTGTTTGGCTTTGAAACACGGTGCTCTCATGGTAGGATCGTTTGGTGCGACACGTGGCTTTGATTGCTGAAATGAGCAGTAGGCTTGGTTGCCAATACCGAAAAATGCGACCCCTATCCTTTGGGCAGCGCGTTTCGTGTACTCGATTTTACATATTTCTGTTTTAATTCACCGTCGCGCCACCATATGGCGGTTTTTTACAAACTTTGTTAATCTGTGTGGTTCTTGTGTTATCAAGTGGACCATCGAGATGTCGCCTTTGTCGTCTTGTTTGCTGTTTTTTGATTTTAAACTCAGCTTTATAGGATGCAAAGGCGAGATGATGGTTTGTATCAAATGCGGTGGCCTGACGAGTCCCATTTTAGGACGAAACAGCGCTGTCGCCATCTGTCGGACCCGGAGTTTTTCCATATTTTGGAGTGCTCCGCACTTTTTAACACGAGAATCATGTAAATTGACAAGTTTTCACGTCCGCTTCGCCAAAATTTGATTCTATTTTATTATATACTAGCGACCCGCCCCGGCTTCGCACGGGTGCAATGCTGATACTAAATACACTACAGAAAAACTGTGACTATTTATTTTATTTTTACAACAATTATTACATCGGCCTCCGACGCGCTATTTATAGGCACGCTGCCGCCGCCCCGGTCGGCCAGTACCGCCGCAAGCGCTACTTCCCGCAATTTTAAATCTGTAATATCTTCGAAAATATTCATTTAAATCTTGTGCTGTAAAGGACCATATAGATCTATATTAAATCAACAATGTATTTAAGCTATTTAATTGGATAAGGATTAATGCTGTATTGGTTAAAATCGCTTCAAAATTTGCCATTATTTGTCGTAAAAAGTAAATGACAAAAAAATGTTATTGTGGGATATCCATGAGAGATAGACATATACCATCCCGGAGTTTTCTGTAGACCTTTTCAATGTGTACAAATAATTAGTACATTATTTTGATAAATCTCGTAGGGTTCAGCCTGCGTTTGCAATGTAAGCGGAAAAAAATATGATAATTAACGACATCACATTAGAAACCTCAAAAATAACAGTATTTCTCCACTATTTAATGGATGTTATTATACATATAAACCTTCCTCTTGAATCACTCTATCTATTGAAAAAAACCGCATCAAAATCCGGTGCGTAGTTTTAAAGATTTAAGCATACAAAGGGACATAGGGACAGAGAAAGCGACTTTGTTTTATACTATGTAGTGATATATATATATATATATATATATATATATATATATATATATATATATATATGTATGTATGTCCTCGTATTTTATTAAAAACTGGTCAAGGCTGTGTCGGATATACATTATGTTAGAGTTGCGTAACAGTTATATCAGGGAAAAAAATAGAAAAGATATAATCAAAGACACACAGATTCTCGACAGGACCGCATTGTAAGAGCCGAAGTAAAAATAAATATAAAGACAGAAAGAATCAACATGACACTTAAGAAAATGGGTAACTCCTGAAAACACAGGTTCTTATAGGGAATGTATTGCCTCTATTCTAAATTATGAAAACAGTACGACGATAGATGAAATATTTGGAAACATCCAAGACTCCATAAATACAGCTATCGAAAGTGATAGAACAAAAATTAAACCAAAGTCTAATAACCACATTTTAAATAATTCTATATGTGTGGCAGATTCATAGTGGTAGAATAAGTTTTTTCTTTCTTTTTTACTTTTACAAACAAGTAAATAAAGATGAAATAAAGGTTAAATAAAGATCAAATTGAACTTAAATAAAATTAAAAAACAATTTTACGGCCATAGAGTTAGTTCACCAAAATGCCATTTTCTCCTTCAAATGGTTAAAGGAAAAGGTAGACAGTACCATTTCCACCCCAGTTCTATCTCCACTTAATGATCTCATCACTGGAGCTGAAACAAACCAAGAGCAAAATTTACAAAAATCAATTGTGTAAAAAAATCTCCATTTCGAAACATGTCGGTAGGATACAAAACCTGTAAACAGTTTTGAACGCAGAACAGACATCTATACATACACATAATTTTTTATTGATATTATATTAAAATTTTCCAATCCGTCGCTGTCGTTAACGGGTAAAATATATAGGCATAATTTAGCCTTCACCTTAATAGGGAAAAACAGTCGAAAGTCATCGTGACGTCGTCGTCGATGAATATTCATTTTACATTCAATTTATTCCAGATCGACAACGCTGGCGAGTTTCAAAGGACGCTAGAAGCACTCGTTCGCACCGCTTGGCCACATATTAAAAAGCTTAATCGACCTCGAATTATTGTCTGAATATTCTTCTGATCCCACGCCTTTTGGGTATTTTTAGTTAGGTCAGCTATTTATCTTAAACGATCTTACTGAACCATATTTTTCACTAAATACGGGTAACGTGCAACCGTTTTATATATATATATATATATATATATATATATATATATATATATATATATATATATTGAAATTAAGTTTTTTACAAAAAAGTGGTATTGGGCATCAGTTATGACAAATTTATAATAATATAATAATAATAATTTTATTACCACTAAATAAGATAGTTACAATAATTTTCTACATCCATGTATTTTTTGAATCCATAAGCTACAAGCAGCTTGTCTGGATGTCAAATAACAAACGCTTACTTTCTAATACACTGTCACAAAATAAAACAATTAAAATTCAAGTCAAATTAAAATTAATTAAATAAATTAAACTTATACCTATTTAAAGAGAAAACATCACATACATACATATCAATCATATTAAAAAATATTAACACAAAAAAACAATACCTAAAATCATCTTCATTTCCAATACTAATTTAATAACGGCACTGCATTAACAATCTGATGTTGGTTTGCCTTTATCCACGTAGATATTTTCACACAAAAAGAATATACATTTACAATAGATTTTATTTCTAAAGGTAACAAATTAAATAACTTTGGACCGATATACATAATATGCCTCTGCGAAGCCGTGTATAATGCCACAGGAAAGGTAAGGCCTCCATTGTGAACAGACCTGGTATGAATATTGTGCATAATCGGACTTTTATATTTATCACACTTCTTCATAAATTTTAAAACATTTTTAAAATACAATTGTCTAATAGTTAAAAGGTCAGCTTGTTCAAATAACAAGTCTGATGGAAACCGCCCTGATTTATTTAAGAATATTTTTATTATATACTTTTGAGTAACAGTCAACGGGTAAAGAATGCTACCACATGCACTGCCCCAAACATTCAAACCATATACGAGGACTGACTCAATCAAAGCCTGGTAAGTCATTCGCAATAGCTTCAAAGACAGGAATTCTCTCAGTTGGTAGAACTTGTATATAGTCTTTCGAAGTTTCTTAGTGATATAGTTTACGTGAGCATCATATCTGAGATTCCGGTCAATGAACACCCCTAAGTATTTAACCTTGTCCGCCGCTGCCACAGACTCAATACATCCGCACTATTTCTCACCCATAAGACATTCATAATTATGTACTAAAAGATTAGGATATACAGTATTAACTCTATTATTCATAGAAAAGGCCATGTAGACAGTTTTACTGACATTAATAGTCAGAAGATTCTGATCCATCCACAATCGTACCCTCGAAAAGTAATCCTCTGCTCTCTGAAATGTCTCCTGCCAAGATTTACCTTTAATTAAAATAACTGTATCATCGGCATAACAAATACATTCACTATTTTCATTTGGAAGAACAGTAAAAAGATCATTTATATATAGAGAGAACAGGACAGGACCCATTACTGTACCCTGCGGTACTCCAAACTCCACAATACCTGTTTTACTTAGTGTTTCATTTATTCTCACTTTCTGTGTTCGATTAGTTATATATGACTCAAACAGATCATACACGATACCTCGAATGCCAATACTTTCAAGTTTACTCAGTAATTTTTGGTGCGTCACAGTGTCAAATGCATGCGCCAAATCAACAAATATCCCCAGTGTTTTGAATTTTGTATTAAATCCACGAATTATATAATCCGTTACATGCACTATTGCATCTTCCGTGCCTACTCCCGACCGAAATCCATACTGGGAAAGAGACAAAATTTTATTTTCTTTCAAAAAATCATCCAATCTGAGTTTAATGCACTTCTCAAAAAGTCGGCTGATCGAACTAGTCATCGTAATAGGTCGATAGTTTTCCTTATTTAATTTATCCCCCGATTTATAAATTGGAACGATAACCGCGTTCTTTAAAATTGCAGGATATCTTCCTTTTTCAAATATCAAATTTATTAAATGTAAAAGAGGCTTTATAAGGCAAATATGATTATCTTTCAATATTTTAGGAGAGATATTGTCATTACCAGCCGCCGCTTTAGTGTTTAAAGAATTTATTACGGTAATTAGCTCACTCTCAGTTATGGGACGCAAAAACATGGAATTCGAAATACGTTTACTAAAGAAATTGTAATTGTTTGTTTTAATTTTTTCCGCCAAGTCCTTGCCCATACCTCCAAAATAATCCAAAAAAATATTAGCAATTCGCAGGCTATCACAAACAAGCTCACCCTCATCCTTAATCAGTGATATTCCCCCAGACCCACCATTCTCATTGGTAGCTCGCCTAATCACCTCCCATGTTCTCTTAATGTCACCTTTACATATACAATATATATATATATATATATATATATATATATATATATATATATATATATATATATATATATATATATATATATATATATATATATATGAATAGTTTGGTTATTCCGGGTTTCAATCCGTTCGTTCAAAAAATCGTTTTCACGACGTTTCGCCAAAATCTCATTTGGCATTTTCAAGTGCGGTTCGTCTCGTTACTCGCTGAGAACTGAATCTTCAGAAACAAAACAGCAAAATGTCAAGGAGGCAAAAAAAATTTTGAAAATGCCTTGAATAAAGGGCGAAACGTCAATAAATTTTATATATTTATTAAATATAGAACCTAAACCCAAGAAAAGACAAAATAAAAGAAAAATGATATATATATATATATATATATATATATATATATATATATATATATATATATATATATCAGAAAAAAATAAGTTTTTGCCCTTGTAATTTTAAAATAAATTAAAAATTCTCGGCTGAGCGGACATAAGATTGTTAATAAACATTACTTTCTTGTTAAAAGTGCGGAGAACTCCAAAATCAGAGACCACAGAGAAGCTTCGGGTCTGAAAAATGATCATTATTTTTGCTTTGCCATTGTCTTAGAGTTCTCCGCACTTTTTAACACGAGAGTAATGTTTATTAGCAATCTTATGTCCGTACAACCGACAATTTTCTATTTTATTTTAAAGTTACACTTACGAAAGCTGATCTCTTCTATGTATACATATATATATATATATATATATATATATATATATATATATATATATATATATATATATATATATATATAATTTACCGTCGCGCCACCACATGGCTGTTTCATACAACATTATTGGTTTGTGTTGCTCTGGTGGTATTGAATGATTGTTAACTGTTTTTTGATTTTAAAATCAGTTTATAGAGCACAATTGTGAGATGATGGTTTGTACCGAACGCAGTGGCCTAATGAGTCTCATACCAGAACAAAACAGCGCTGTGGTTTTCTTAGATTATCCTATTTGTGTATATATTCAAGTTTTGATTTTCTTGCGGGTAGAATCCGTTTTATTAATTAAACTGCATATGTTTTAGTTATTATGCATATTTATTGACGTTTCGGTCACACTTAACCTTCCTCAGAATAATTTTTTGTTAACTTATATATTTTACAGTTTTCACAAGGGGCACACATAACAAATAATGACATATTGGTACCACGAGAATAATATTTGACACGATACAACAAAAACTTTGCTGTAGTGTCACAGCTTTATTTAAACTGTTTCAATATGAATGATGTTTAAAAGCGGAGCTTTTTTATTTTTATTTACCGTTACATGTAGCAATCACATTGAATTGGTGAAAATCACGCGACAGAATATAACGAATACCAAACTAGTTAATTTTGGTAATAATTCAACAAATTTGATTGACATTAAGATACAATCTTCCTAGTATATTACATGTGATATAAATCTTTACTTTTTATACATTTTTTCCATATGCCTGCGGCTACTAAAAGGGTGTATATCACCACCCTTTGTGTTCATGGACGCATCAAACAAAAGCAATAAAATACAATAGAACGGAAATCTTTGTCAAGTTTACACTTTGTACAAACGCACGATAATGAATCGTCTGCCATAAATATAAAAAATTATGAGGATGTTCATTTAACGCTTTTTTAATGCAGTTTTTATTAACAACTACAATAATAAGGTATAAAATATTAGGAAATTTAAAGCCAAAAAATCCTCTAAGTGGATTTATGCAAAATCAAAGAAAATGTTGATTTATTTCTGGTTCGGAATGAATTAATCTTAAAACAAATTACAGGCTTCTAGCATTTTTACAGTTAAAAAAAAAGGGATATCAACCGAAAAAAAAACAATAAGTTCTGTTTTGAGAGTCTAATATATTACGCTGCAACAATTAATTTACCTTCCTCGCTATTATTTTGCTTCTATACTCATTCTGCATTTGAAGTTTAAAGAAATTAATTTAAGATCCGCAATATACGTCCCAAGAACACCCCAAAATCAATTTCTACTAAATCGGAAAAATGTCAAATTTACAGTCCCCCTTATTTTATCGGCCATATTAAATTGTAAAAAATTGATGTCAGATTTGTAACCTACGATTTCAAATTTTGAAAAAATTTTAATAACCTAAATTTAACCCACCACATTGTTGGATCCGCCATACTTTTTTTTTTAAATAATTTTAGATTCGTTGTGTACGACCCCGGAAACTCCCCCATATCAATTTTGGAGAACATCAGACAAAATTAATTTTTTTGTCGGCCATATTATCAGTGCCATCTTGGATTCTATTGAACCAATTTCAGACAAAATAATATGGAACTACCGCAGAAACCGCCTGAATATATGCAGAAAATTTTATTCAAATCGGCCCCGCCGTTCCGGAGTAATCGATATACATACATAAAAAAATATATAGCGGTCGAATTTAGAACCGTCTTCTTTTACAAGTCGGTTAAAAACCGAAAATGTCTCGATAGTTTAGCTTTGAAAAACAAAGACAAAAGTATAACTTGTGGCTCTATTTCGTCCGAAAAAATTGGCTCGAAATACTCGAAATATCTACGTATAATACCTCTTAAATGTGTTGAGATATGTATCAAAACACAGCTAATTATGTACAAGAGCCTCAAATACCCCCTCCACCCATACAACTTTTTTTTGACATAATCTCAACATAATTTACCATGCTACTGTACAGGGAGAGCTTTTTATAATTTATTCACTATCTGTTCACCATTGGGTCAAAATAAAAGTGGGTTATATCAATCACACCATGCCCATATTGTCATTTTTCGTCACGGATATTAGCACTTCTTTGTGACGCAGTTGAGAAAAAGATTAAAAATGACGCCCATTACTTATTTTAAAAAGCCCATGGTCTTTTCTCGGTGACTTTGGCCCTCCGGCCCCTTCAAACATTTTTAAATGCGTGCCACACCGGTATTTGCACAATAGATGAAAAATTAAGTTGTTGACCCTCTATCAAAAGGGTCAAAATTAAGTGTTTAGTCTTGGGAAGTTCATAATAACAAATCGACTAAGAATAATAAAGATTCTGTTTAAGTAAAAATATTATTAATATTTATCTTATTTATATTCTAATTACCATTATTATTTTGTCATAATAAATAAATCATAAACAATGATTAGTTGAGTGAATAATTTGGCTTATAAACAAAAAAGTCAAGTTAGATAAGTCAATAACGTCCTTGCCCAATTTTATTGTTCATCATACAATAACATATCACAACCACTTAAAAATTTAATCAAATTGAAGATTACTGTTAACGAAACATTGTAGGTAGTATAACCACAGTAGAAGTAGAAAACCAGAAGGTTCATTCGGCTGGGTATACCAACCGAAATCTTAGGTGACCTTGAAATGGTCTCTCCCAAAAACAGTTCAATATTGGTTACAGTCTACATCACTTGCATCTCTATTAATATTATTTGGATATTTACAAATTTCGATTGATTCTCTAATTTTACGTTTCAAGAAACCAGACATTGATGCTAGCACCTTAGTTTCTTTTACATTAAAAGTGTGACCTGAGCAATGCTGGTGTTCAGCTACTACAGATTGTACAATTGGTTTCTTTTTTATATATCTTTCATGTTCTTTAAGCCTAGTGGATATAGACCGTCTATAACGTAAACGTAACGTAACGGAAATCACAACATTCTGTATCACAACTTTCAGTATTAAGAACACTTTATTATTACTCTCTTTATCTTAACAATTTAACTCCCGTCGACGGTCGAACGCGGGCTTCTGAAACATACTATAACGGTCGACGTTACCTACGCAACGAAAGATTTATGCAATACACGCGATTTAAATTGTTTATTTTGTACCGGCGAATGTAAGTAAATTTAGATTCCGTAAAAGAGAAAACAGCAGCGCCCTTGCAAAAGATCATTGAGCGAAATGGAATATATAATTAATTAAAGTTTGTTCTTTGCATAAAAAAAGTTTTATTTCACACTACAAAACCAAAATTACTTTCTTGCCGACCTAAAATGTAACTTAAAAAATAATTTTCCTTGTCACCAAAAAGATATTTCTCTTGTCAATATTAACAAAAAATAAATATCATATATTAGAGAATCCCCTGCGTTGAAACGATAACCTATTTACTTCTCATAATACCTTTTATTTAGAAGTAATTTTCATCAAGCATATAGTAATATTTATACACAAAAAGACGAAACTGCCCTTTCACCTACTTTTTTCCAGAATGATTAATGATGCTAGTTCATCAAAGCCCTACATCCCAGTTAATATGAATAAACAATTTTAAAGGACCTGACAGATTTTATTTTATATTCAAATTTAGGATGCTCAAGCTTAGGGGCTCAAAGTCCCCGTTTGACAGGTATTATATAGATATAAATTGACTCGCGAAAAGTAGAATGCCATTCTCTTTGTCCAGTTTTAAAGGATCATTTATTATTTGAAATATTTTGCATATATGCTTTTCGGTCTGACAATGTTTAAATGACTTTGTTCTTGATTTTTCTTTATCATCGATCTCAAGATTCGTTAATAAATAGAACACTTTCGTGACTGGCCAGTGTCAAATTATCCTTTATATCATAAGTAGTAAGAATAATTTAAGTTGTATCAGTTTAAATCCCATTTCCATCTTAAAGATTATTATATGCTAGAAGCTGCTACGGAACCGTAATAAAATGCGTGTCCGACTCGAATTTAACCGATTTGATAAGACTCGATTTTATATTTAGTCAGGAAGCCTAGTGGGTTTTAGTAGCTGATGAAGACACATAGCTCCACCAAAGTTTTTATATGTATTTTGACTCCTGAAGCCGCGTTGAGTATTTGCATGATTTCTTTCGATCTGTCCTTTGCACAGCTAGGTGCATGTCGGTACCCTGATGAGTCTAATAGAGACGAAACATGTACCTCTGCCGTATCACTGTGGCGAGGAGGGTAAGTTTATGACTTTCTTCTCGGTATGGTGGTACAGGTAGGCCATCATCTCGATGGTGGTGGAATAGGATAAATTGTGTTCCTTAGCAATTTGTTCCATCTATGCAACCTCTAACACGGAAAGGATATAGTTGGAACGAAGTTTGCATTTACTGTTCGCTTTTTACTTCATAGACGAAGCTGCATATAGTTGTACGTTTGCTGAATGTAATTTCAGCACTACAACGGCATAATGTGGATATATCCACTGCTGTTGCATCTCACACGGAGGAATCCGTGAAAGCCGCATATACATACATACATATATATATATATATATATATATATATATATATATATATATATATATATATATATATATATATATATATATATATATATAATAACTGATCTTACTCATAAACTAGTCAACCGATCTGGCTGAACTTTCGCACACTTATAAAGACTTATAATGGACTTATCATCGCGGTATTATATGTCATTTTTGGCCATTTGTAAAAGTTATTAACATTTATAAAATAATGCAAAAAAATGTGTACAATATTCATACTACATATATATTAACGATCTCTGGCATCTACAGTTATGGGTGAAAGGTGTTATCTTGTATCTGATAATACAAATATCTTAACCATCGGCATCTCATTAGCAGATCTCATGAAAACTACTGATGAATATATTATCAAGACTAAAAATTTTTCCATTTTGTTGGACTTCTGATGTAAATTGCATCTTTTGGTGGAAATTGTTGAATGCATTTAGTATGATGTCAATTTCATTTTCGGGAACAGCTGCTAGATAGTCGTCAACGTACCTCTTAAAAAATTGAATCGGTATATCAAATTTTTCTAAGACATTTTCTTCCAGATATTCCATGACCAACTGTGGTACCGTAGATGATATTGGTGAACCCATTGCGCAACCATCAAGCTGCTGATAGTATGATAGTATGTATCTTGATATTGAATGTAATTCTTGGTTAGTGTCAAATGTATGTCTTCAGTGAATGCTTCTAGGTTTAAAGTGGTAAAGGTTTTTAAGTTATCCCATTTTGCTTTTATTATATCTTTTAATAGGTCATTCGGAATATTTATATATAACGAGACGACATTTAGTGATGCTTGTTTCATTAATAAATTTTTTAAAAGTAAAAGAGTCTTTTATATTATAATTATTTTTTCCAGTTATATTCGACAAACAGCTGCATATTTAAAATTCGATTGTAATGAAAAGAAATTATCGGTAAAAATCAGCACAACTAAACAAATGAAAATCGTTTATAAATTTAACTTTCTGCTTGTCCTTATGGTAAGCTATTAAACACTGTACGTATCGTCAACTGAGATAATGCGCTTATTCCACAGGGAATGTAATTTACAGTCTCGTCATTGATTAGCGAACGTCACATAATCTGAGATGCGACGCGTTATTTAGCATAATGCACACTAATCGCTACAGTCTGCTCTAGACCTGTCTCTTGTCTCCAGTGTCTGTCAACATCAACGCTATTAGAGCAGTTAATCTCATTTTGTATCACCTGCTTGATCCATTATTCATCTGGCCAACTTGTTACCAGAGACGCGGTTTGAGGTTAGGTTTCGCGCGAACTCCAACCGCATCCGGAACAGCCTATTTTCCTAGTTTCAATGCTCCAACGCTCTTAATGTACCCTATGATTTGTTACTACCGCTACATTCCCAGTTTTTATATTCATTGAAAATAATCACGGATAGGTAATGTTTTTGCAAAACAAGATTTTTAGATACTTACTATCTTCAAAATATTTAATAAAATTAAGTAAAGTTAAAAGTTAAAAACTCATAGTTTACTGAAATATGACTTGGTGGGTAGAAATTAATTTCATTTCTACTGATTATTTTTTAATTAAATGCAATTAATGTAATGCATAAAATTTAGTAATTTACATTAATCGAAATTAATTTATTACTTGATCATTACTTTTTACGGTGTCTATGTACATACATACAGGCAGTGTTCATTGAATTTGAGATATGTTATTGTGTTATGTTATTTAATGATCCAACATTAATATGAGTCAAAAAATTCTGAAACTACCAGGAAAATTTGGACATTTTTCCCATAGGTAGTGTCCGTCATCTAGACCGGTTTCGAACTTATCAGTACGGGGCAGACATGTACATCTCAGAGTTGCCAGATGATTTTATTTTATTTGCCTGACTGTCCTAGGCAAGTTTACTGGAACTTCCAATTTACGATATTCTAATTTATGACATGCTCTATTTTACGATAGAATTTATATCTGTTTTACATTTCTTTTCTTATCTTGACTCCTACCACATTTCACGTATTCTGCGCGGTATTTGTGCTTTTGCTTGTACTTATGCTTTTTCTCGTGCTTGTGCTTCTTCTTGTGCTTGTGCGTGTGCTTGTGCGTGTGCTTGTGCTTGTGCTTGTGCTTGTGCTTGTGCTTGTGCTTGTGCTTGTGCTTGTGCTTGTGCTTGTGCTTGTGCTTGTGCTTGTGCTTGTGCTTGTGCTTGTGCTTGTGCTTGTTGCTTCTGCTTCTGCTTCTGCTTGTGCTTGTGCTTGTTGCTTCTGCTTGTGCTTGTATTTGGGCTTGTATATATATATATATATATATATATATATATATATATATATATATATATATATATATATATATATATATGTATATATATATATATATATATATATATATATATATATATATATATATATATAAATATATATATATATATATATATATATATATACATATATATATATGTTGGCTTTTTCATAGTTTGGCGCTTGCGCAGATTATACCTTGGTTCTGCCTGGTTGATTTTCTGGCTTCTCTGTGTCTGTGCCTCTTCTGGACTCGCTATTCTGTTCGAATATATATATATATATATATATATATATATATATATATATATATATATATATATATATATATATGTAATTTTCTACCACATTCACGTTACAAAAAAATTATCAGTGACAGAATACGTAACATGGTCTTTTAATGAAAAAAAATTAATGGTTTGAAACAACTTTTAAACTGTAATAGTTTTTTTTTTCAAAAAAGTTGGCACGAAATTGATACTCCGAAATAATAAAAGTCACTAATTATCCTAGAACCAGGAACAAAAGTCCTGTAAATTATCCCGGAGCTAGGGATAGCCACTTAAAAACTGAAAAGTACACTGTTAAACCAGTCAAAGGGTTAAATGATCCTTCAAAAATGCGGACATCCATATCGGGAAAAGTCCAGTGCTTTGGACGCCATATTTTACGCTTTATGGGCCTTCAGTGTGCTTGCTACTTGCTAGGATTTGAATAATGACCCTTATTAGGACATGGACCTGTCTGAGCTTTTTATTTATTGCGGTTGTACTTTTCATTATAAATTATATTTTAAAAAGATGTATCTTTTTATCGTTATTATGACTTTTGACAAATAAATAAAAAAGAAACAGGTAAAATTCAAAATACACAAGCACGAAGCTCAATCCAAATTTATCATTAGTTTTGAAAAATAAATTTGTTTAATCAATTTGCTTTTTTTAAAATAAATGTTTCCATTGCATTTTATAAAAATAAATAAGTTTGAAGGAGTCGTTATCGGTATTACAATATATTTTGTTTGTAAACAAAATCATAAACAATTAATTTTGCAATTTAAAAATTTTGAAACGATCGTTAGAAAGTAATTAAAAATATATATCCAGAATTCACAAAACGAAATTCTACAAATACTAGAAATGCATATCGTTAAAGAGTTTATATTTAAATTGCAAAATTTGTTATTTAATACTTAATTTGTAACAAAATATATTGTAATAAGGATTACAACTCCTTTGAACGTATTTATTTTTGTAAAATACAATGGAAGCATTTATTTAAAAAAAAAAATAATGAATTTTGCAATAATTTGTTTAAACGAATTGTTTAAACAAATTTATTTTGCAAAACTAATGATAAATTTAGATTGAGCGATGCTTTGATAGCCTTAAACCATCCATTTAAAATTTTCAAAATTGAATATTTCGAAGAAGGACGAAAATATTTGACAGACATACTTTAAAAATGCTATGTGCAGTTTTTTGAAAAAAAGAAATGTCAAATATAGGCCAAAATCACGTTTTTTGCACTTTTAAGTTAGAATATTTTAAAAAACCGGATGTGATGAAGTAATTCAGCGACCCAAAATCTACAAGAAATGATTATTCTTATTCAATGTACAAATTTCACGTCGTGCTGTGTGTGACATACTTTAGACTTTATCTTTCGGTAATTTTAGTTCATTGCTATTTAAGTCTATAATAACAATGAGCAAATGCGACATGAAACAATGAATTATGATATCTAATTATTTTATATTATGTGGAAACCACTTTAACAAAAATCATATTTAATTTTTAATTAAAACCATAACGCAGAGACACAGGCGTAGCTAGGATTTTTTTGCTGGGGGGGGGCAGGCAAAGAAGAATGAATAGATTTCCTTTTAGAGCAGTTTTCGTGAAAATATCGCATCAGATGAAAATTTGTTCATCGACCAGTGAAATCCAAAATTGCCTATGTTTTACAGAGGAATTTTTAGGCGTGATTCATAAGGTTTTAGTGTTCCGTAATTGACCGATTCCACTCAAAATCATACCGTGAAAAATACTTAAAAAAATAAAATTCTTTCTCCGGGAAATATACTATTCTAGAATCCGAAAAAGCATACTCGCACTTTGTCGTTTTGCGCAAAAATCATTTTCAACTAATTTATCGAGATTTTAAAGTTGAGATTAGTGCTTTTGCATTAAAGAAAAATACAGTCTTTTTTTTTATTGAAATCACATAAACTTCAAGAAAAAAATTTGACAGTTTTCAAAATTAACAAAATGGCGGCCGTTTCTAGGAACAAGAACATTTTTTACTGTTGCCTGTTATATATTTAATTATATTATTATCATATTTGTAATTTTTTTATATAATATATTTACTAAAAAAGTTTTCTTACGATTATTCAAAAATAGAAAAATATGAGCAAATATTTGAGTACATTTTAAGCATGTTAAAATTCCATGGAATAGGTCACTGAAAAAAGAAAACATTTATGGTCTCCCCTTCATTTTAGCACCCATGAAAACAATTGCAATTGAAGAAGCATATTACAAGGAACCCTCATGAAAAAAATCATGAAAAACAATGTTGTTATTTTTTCGAAAAACGACCGCCATATTGTTAAGGGGCCTTTTAGGATACAATTTTTCAAGAAAAAAATTTTTTAGTAATTTTTTTAATAGAAAGAAAAGAGATATAATTTTATAATTTTGCACATATATTTATTCGTACTTTAAGTATACAAAAATATTTTTTTTTGGTTTTTTTTATGAATAATTTTACCCATAATAATTTTTTAAAAAAAAAACATCAAAAAATGACGGCGGACGTGATTCCAGGTGACTGAATCGTCTCAAAAAAAAAAAAAAATATATAAATATATATATATATATATATATATATATATATATATATATATATATATATACCAAATTAATCCTTGTTCAAGTGCCCATGGTCGGTACCGGAATGATTTTTTTTTCATCAAAAAATAACAAAATGGCGGCTATTTAAAAAAATCCATTTTTGAGGGTGAAAAATCGGGTAAAAATCGGAAAATTTGTTACCGATTAAAGTGATTTCGATACCGACCATGGGGACTTGAACAAGGATTAATTTGGTATTTTCTTTTTTTTTTCAGACGATTCAGTCCCCTGGAATCACATCCATCGTCATTTTTTGACGGTTTTTTTTTAATTGTTATGGGTAAAAAAACCTATAAAAAAATCAAAAAAAAAAAATTTTTTCTATACTTAAAATACAAATAAATATATGTGCAAAATTATAAAATGATATCTCTTTTCTTTCTATTAAAAAAACATGAAATGTAACCTAAAACACCCTTAATAATGAAAATTTTTCGGTTTTCAAATTTTTCCTGAAAGTATGACGTATGTGACCTTAATCAAAAGAGAAAACTGAATTATGTAAATTAATCATAAAAATATACAATTTTGAATTAAAAAATTATTATCATTTTTCTTCACTGCAAAAGCTCTAAGCTCAACTTTCAAATCTCGATAACTTTTTTGGGTTCTAGAATAATATTTATAATGGAAAAAGCTTTTTATTTTTTCGACTATTTCCACTACATGATTTTTAATGGAATCAGGCAATAAAAGCATTGAGTCCTCCTGTATTTACACCTCTGTCTGTGAAAATGCGATAAAATTTTAATAAAATATTACAAAATTATACTCTTTTTTTCAAATCAAAATATGTATCCAACCCATGTATTGATTATTTGTCAAACCAATCGAGGTCGTTTAAAACCAAACAAAGCAACGTGCATTGTTATCCATTTCAAAACAGTTTTTAAGTTTATCAATAGATATATATGTATATCGAAAGTACTTCAACATAAGCACGCACAAGCGCATGCAATTAATGTCCATAGATTCACAAGTACAATATTTAACCGGATGTGGCCCAATGAAATACTAATTAGGGTATATACCTGGCATAATACTCTTGTAGCGTTCAATTAAATGTAAACCGTGGTTTACCTAAATAATACTATGACTTAAAATTGATTGATTCAACAACTCTTTAGTGACAGCCATCTCTGGTCCTCGATATATGTTTCTGGATTTTCAAAAATCTTGTGATTATTGGAAAGGGTAAATTTCAATCTATCAAAAATTGGAAACTAAAAGACAAATAAGCTTGATTCTAGGTCAGAAAAGCCATCTTAGAACTAAGAAATTGAATTCTATGAAGATCAGTGTTATGAATATACTAAGAGGCATTTCTTATTTTTCCTAATATACTTGTGGTGGATTTCGTAAAGCCACACCATTTGTCAGATTTCATTATGAGCCAATATCTTACTGGAAATAAGAAGTTTGGAGTTCCTTCCCAAACCAGTCTATATTTTTGATTTAGTTCGATTCTTTACTTTTAAACATGCCCCATCAACCCAAGTTTCGCATCAAGGACCATGCCAAAGTATTTAGGATTAATTGAATAGGGTACAATTATTCCACTAATATGTCCAGGAATGGGGTCTGTTAGCCTTTTGTTGGTAAAACTTGAATCGATTTAGGTTCATTAAGCTTAATTTTCCATTGTCTGGTGCAGCCTATTACTATATTGCTTGTTGTTTGTAGTTCTCTGTTAGAGCTTCCTTGATCCTAATTTACTGTGAGAAGAGCAGAATCATCAGCAGTCTATCTATCTTCGAACACTAACAGGTCGCTGGTATATAGCAATGACGCTGCACTGGGGCACCCAGGCTTTTATTTCTTTCAGTTCAGAGTAAGCATTTCCTTGTTTTATTCTAGACAATCTGACAGATATATGTGACATTAGAATATCTACGTATTGCTTTGGTAGCATTTTATTTAGTTTATATATCAGACCTTCGTGCCATACTTTGTCGAAGGCTTATGCAATGTCTAAAAAAACTGAAAAGCAGACTTGTTTCTCTTCTGATTTATGAAATGATGAGCACATTAAGAGTATACCAGAAAGCCATTAAAAACGTAAGTTACTCAATCTAAATTGTATATTTTCAGTTTCCATTTACGAATATTATAATCTTAAAACGAGCGATAATATGAATCGACATCCTTTCTTTAAGTTCCACATTTGTAAGTTGTAGATTGATGTATAATGGAAATAACAAACAAAAACAAATATTTATCATTAAAAATGGTTTTATTGTTTTTCAAAATACTCTCCAGGACGATCAATAGGCTTTTGTATGTATTTGAATCGATTCGAAGAACATTTTTGCCATTGTGAAAATGATATCTCCAAAACATTACAGCTCTTCCAACTCCAAAGAGTGGTCTGCATGTACATCACGAAAACCGTGAAAGGCACCCTGATATCAGCCATGAAAACCTTACCAAAGCTCCTCCCATCTTGAGGCTGAGGCGATGGTACCGGCATACAGGTTGGAACAAAACAGGTATTGTGGACTAGAACTGCTATCAGACACTGCAGAATTGTAAGCAAGGTGACGAACTCATTGTTGGAGTTAAGCAGTGACACCATGCCAAGAGCCTATAACTTTAACAAGCACTACACCATTCTGACTGACTGGAAGACGGGATCTATCACCGAGTCAGCCAGAAAACCTCCACTGGCTTACAGACGGGTCCAAAACTGACCATGTTACAGAAGCTGGAATAGATGGAGCCGCACCCAGATTCAATATAAGTGAGACACTAAAGCAGCACACCACGGTATTCCAGGCGGAAATAAATGCTATGGATTCCTATCTTCGAGATAATCTGATGAAGAATGGCAAGGGCAAGAGCGTTCGGAGTTTCTCTGACAATCAGACAATGCCGAAAGAGCTCGCATGTCATCAGATCAGGTCTGGAATTGTCTTCAAAACCTTATTGCTCTGGAAACTAGAACAAAATAACTCTTTCGTAGATACCGAGAAAGAAGGGCATCCTAGGCAGTGAAAAAGCGGAGCAACTTGCAAGTATTTGTCATTACTAAGGCTACTATTAGTTAGAATTAATTCCATTTTGTGTGAGAATACGTATTAAAAGAACCGCAAAATCCGTATAATAAATTAATGCTATGAATCCGAATACTTTTTTAGCACACGGAATGCGGATTGTGATGGGATTGGATAAAAATAAAAGGAAAAAGAATATCAGAATAAGGATGCGACAAGGAAACGAACGAAACATGCCACTGTCGGTGTCTGTTTCATTCGTATTAGTTCATACTGTTTCGCCACCTTCCACATCCGTATACTACATTTTTAGCCGAGCGTCCGTTCTATATCATTTAACCAATGCATCCAGTTTATCCCATATTAGCAGAAAGAGTACATATTAACATTGTATTGCAGATGGAAGTGCAGTAAATTGAAAAATGATGCGGATTTCGGATTCTTAATTAATCCGAATATTAAATTCATCCGTATCCGGATCATCCGAATATTTGCAGCACTACTGTAAACAATACATATTGCGTCCATATGTCAAAATGTTTTGAGTACATATATCTTCTAAAGTGTCAAACTTTACAATAGATATGTCACGTGGCATCTAGCAAGGTCTGTGTTACCAGTTCCCAAAATACAAACAGCTACCCTCGCAGTTTATGGAATACTGGTATTTAAAAATATGAATGGTTGTTTTGAAAAGGTTTTAGATAATCTTTAGAAAAAATGCTATTAATAAACCAGATGTGAAAGTTAAAAAAAATAGCTAAACTATTATATTGTACAATTTAGTTATGCAAGGGTACGCACGATTTGCCAGCAATTATCGGGTAGAGAGGAGATGCAGAGAATTGAATTTATTTACTTTGACGATTGCTCGAAAAGACGAAACCAATTACTTTACGTAATTTCACAAATGAATCCCTTTCTCTTCGCTTATCTACAATTTTCTCTAAGAAGAGTCTAATCACCACATTTACAACATATATTTTAAAATATAGTTCCAAAGCAGTAATGCTTTTCAAACTAAGAAACACTATTTGGTTTAAAAATAATTCTTAATTTTTATTGCTCTTTTTATAATTATATTTACTTAAAATAACTATCTTTTTTGATTAATGAATTTTCTTGGTAGGGTATGTATTGTTTCCCCTAATTTAACAGATAGATAGCTTTTAATGGCCACATTGCACAATAAATCAAAGGGTTTTTACACTTTCATTCAAAAATCGGAATATTTATTGTTTTACAAAATGACGAGTTATCTCTATTGTTTCGTAAATAAATTATTACCCTGGTTTATTGTTCTCGTATCACCTGGTCGTCTATTTTATTTTCATTGCGGTAATCAGCAATCGGGCTAGCTTTTATGATTTGATTAGTTTTGTTACAATAGATGAAAATGCATATTTATTTTACAAATTAGCATACTAAGTTATTAAAAAATTAAAATTTTAGTAAGAAATAAAGAAATCTTTCTGCCGTATTTAAATAGTTTGTTATATATGTAATTCTCCTTTCAGGCAGAGAATATGAAATATATATATATATATATATATATATATATATATATATATATATATATATATATATATATATATATATATATATATATATATATATATATATAAACTGTTAATTTCCTGCAAATATCGCTCCGGTCCTCCTCAATACGCGTTTCGATCACCTCATAAACTCGTCAGTGGTGCTGTCAGTCTGTCATCGAAGTCGGTAGATGGCAGGTGCAATATCCTTCCGGCATACTTTGAAATTTCTATATATAAGTTATATTATCGCGATTTTAGAATTGTTTTTATACATTAGACCAAATGTTAAAGATGTCTTGACGAACATTGTAAAGTTGGTAAACTAAAAAACGTAGGCAACTACGTAAACCGTCGTCAGATATGTGTTCTCGAGAGAATAACCGTCTTGAAGTTATATTTTTCGTCTGATAATCGGTCTAATCTACATTGTCATACAGTGTGAACTTTCTTCCTTCTTTTATAAATTAAAATCACCGAGTTTTTCATTCTTCATAGTTTATATTTTTAAATAATTGTTTCGAAAACAACTTGACCTATAGCACGATTTTCTTTTTTACTTTTCATTTTGGAAAAATTTTCTATCGGTTGTTCCTTTATTACTTCAGCAAAAAGTGCTTTCTTAACCAATTCTTTCCTAAATTCTGGAGTGTCTAATATCAGTATTTTTCGTATTTTTCAATCCTGATTCTCGCTTTTTTATATTTAACCACATTCTTCTTCAAATTAAGAATCTTTTCACTTTTGTTCTTTAGGGTTTTTGTTTTCAATTTTCTCAACGGTTGGTATTTTTTGTTTGTTTCTACATCGGAATTTGTTCTTCGATGTTTACGAGCGTTCATGTCTTTACTACTACTGCTTCCCTTCTCTTTATTTTCAAATACTTGAGGTGTTCTTTTTTCTTTATATCTTCTTATTTCTTAGGATCGTTCCTAACGCTTTCATATCGTCTCTTCTCTACTTAAATTATTCTTTCTTGTAAGTGTCATTTTGTACCTAAAACATATAAACAATCTAATCCCCTGGTAGTACGAACAGTACCCTGTCTTCATTTATAACAGGGTACTGTTGCCAGGGAACTGTTAAACATACAAAAATTTTAAAATATCATAAAGCGTATTATGATTTATAAGCCAAACGGCTTCGCACTCCCTCCAGGGATTATTCACTCATACCAGGCATACAAAGACACCAAAAGTATGAAGCTCTGTGGGAACCCTTTCCATGTTATCGGGCCCTAGGTGAAGTTGTCTGCTGTATTTCCTACGAACTTTCGGACGGTTCTCGCGGTTGCTAGGAGAACTGCGTTCTGCATAGGTTTATACACATGCTCACTAAGGCCCAATCCCTTGATGTTCTGCAGGAGGCTCTTTGGTATCACTCCAGTTGTTGACAGTATTATAGGAATCATTTGGACGCTGTTCATTGCCCATTATCTTCGGATTTGGACCTCCAGATCTGTGTATTTGGCGATCTTCTCTTTTTATTTTGGCCTTAGGTTGTTGTTGTTAAGTACGCAATGTCGATTAGTGTAGTTCGCCTAGAAATTTTATCTATTAATATAATGTCTGGTCTATTATGAGCTACTGTCTGATCCGTCAGAACGGTTCATTCCCAATATAACTTGAACTGGTTGTTCTCAAGAATAGGCTCCGGATTGTACTTGTGACAAGGCACTTTTCCTACCTGTAATAGGTTTAACTTTTCTGCTATCTCTTGGTGGAGTATCTTAGCGGCTGAGTCGTGTCTTTCCGTATACTCGGTTGCGGCAAACGCTTGGCATCCTCCAGTTATGTGCTGAATTGTCTCCGATGTTCGACAGCCATATCTGCATTACTCATTTCCTATTGAGGGATCTCTAATGATGAACTTCCGATAGTTCTTCGTCGGACTAACCTGGTCTTGGATAGCTAACAAGAAACCCCCCATTTCCGGAAACATCCGTCCTGAAATCAACCAGTAGTTCGACGCTGAGTTGTCGACATTGTCCTGATTGACCTCATTTGGATGCCATCTATGAAATGGCTTCTGTAGCCAGATTTGTAACTTCTCTTGGTGTAAAGCGTATTAAAGTATTAATATTTATTAGCACATCAAAATTTTAAAATGCCTGAAATAAATGAAAATGAAAAATATATCATTTTAATTGCATAAACAAAGTACATATTTTACCCACCAGAGGACTGTTGCTACTTTTAGCTCTGGTGCAAGCTCCCGTAGTAAGCACTCGCGTGAAATTTAACAAAATGCCGGCAGAATTCCTTCAACACCATATGAACTGACATCACATCGGTAATGTTCCGTTTAACTTAAAATCATTGCTTTGGGTATCGTGAACAAATAGCAGGTATCCTTTAGAAATTAAACCAGAGGATTATTCTCCAAATTTCAGGACACTAATTATATAAATTTCTTTTCATACGATATTTTTGTTCAACATAAACATCTTTAAAATAGGTTTTTTTTATATTAAAATATAAATTTGTCAAGAAAATATATTGATTTCAATTCCACATTTATTTTGCATATATTTAAAATGGCATTCATGCATATGAGTATTAAGTAATGTGTAAACCATGAGGGTAAAAGGGCGATTGCACAAGCATAGGTATGAGAGATGCATTGAATATACCGTTCGTTTGCAATTAAAACCGACGTTGAATGTTTCCCATCCCCCCAAAAAGCGGGCGTCTGACGACCACCTCTTTACATAGGGGGAGGTAAAAAGGGAGTAAGCCTGTATGAACGCATATATGTACGTACGTATACACTCAAACATAATATCTCTAATGAATGACTCTACTACAATAGCCAATTATTACAAATGCTAATATAAAATACAAATCAAAAGTTTGCACAACACATGGTCTACTACGATTATGTTTTAACAATTAAACACTCCACTTCTATTTTATTATAATTACTATATGGTTTTTGTTTTATTATAAAAAAATAATTAGCTAAAAATATCCCGTGAAACTTTAAGAGCAATTAAAGTAGAGTGGCATAAAATTATTAATATTTAATGCATTACACAGGTTTACAAGATTATGTTGTTGGGCAGGGTCCGAATTCGCCCGTCACATTAAGACCAATTTTTTGAGTATTTTACCGCAAATATCTCAAATACAGAGCAAATTTTTGTAGACCTGTGTTATTATTAATGTTTTTAAGCATAAAAATTCGACCGTTCTTTTTCCTTCTACAATCATTTCCAAATCATTGGAAAGAAATTCTAAAATGAAATGCAGAGATAATAATTTGACCTTATCATTTTACATGGTGGATTTAGACTGTCAAATAAATATCAAGATTTCAAGAGAAGCAAAAAGTGAATTTTTGGAAATAATATGTTATTTTAAAGAGAATTAACGATGTTTCTCTTCAAGAAAGTTTCATAATCCGTCTGTTATGCCACTTACGATGTAATAAATATGTATATCTGATATATACATAAATTTTCCTTTAGGAAAATGTCTCTATAGGTGACAAAATATCTTGAGGCGTACACAATGGAGCCAATACCGTATCAAATAGGTCAGTTGTCTCATTAATAATAATAAACACTCCCATGACGTCTATCGGTATACACAGGGCCTGTAATAGGAATAATAAATACACGGCAGGGGGATGTAGCAATGACCACGCGGTCAACAGTGCTATCTCCACTGATAACATTGGTTATTTGATGGTTATTGACAACCATAAAGCGTCTATTACCGGAGATACTCTGACATCTGTATCTAATCCTGATGAAACATTCCCAAATGGCCAAAGCGATGCGTTCGATACATCGGAATTCTTTCCCTAACTATTACCTCCTCAATTACTAAATAAAAGTCTGCGCCAATCGAATAGATTGCTGCAAAATGTTTTCAAATACTGACAATTATTACAGCTATAAATCTTATTCGTAATATTACGAAACGAAGGAATTTTTACTGTACAAAGATTAAAAAACTCATCTGTTCCCTTATATAATATAAATATATATATACATATATATATATATATATATATATATATATATATATATATATATATATATATATATATATATATAAAATTTGTATTATAACAACGCTATCACTCTTTAAAAGGATTTATTTATAGTGTGTTCAAAATTTGTAATGACTGCATTGCAATCTTGAAAACTATAAGAAATATAAAGGCGGTTAAATGACGAAAATGTTAGGCAATTATGTCGGTAGGTTATTGGTGCTTGTGCATCCGTTCTGGTTTCAGTTTTTCCGTGTCTATTTGGTCTAATTTTAGTTAAAAGGTTTTGATTTTCTGAAACCATCATCAACTTAATTTTCCCTGTAACATCATGTAAAACACTAATGCAAAAAAACAACATTATAAACTACCACTTTTAATGAACATTAAAATATTTGACCACAGCAAAAATTTAAGTAATAGCTTGCCCTTTCTCAGTAGCCAACCAAAAACAAATCAGACACTGCCTCTGCCACTGCCACTGCCACTGCCACTGCCAATGCCACTGCCACTTCAACTGCCACTGCCACTCGAACTGCAACTGCAACTGCAACTGCCACTGCCACTGCAACTACCGCTGCCACTGCAATTGCCACTTCAATTGCCACTCACACTGCCACTGCAACTGTCACTGCAACTGCCATTGCCATTGCAATTGCCACTGCAACTACCAGTGCCAGTGCCACTGCAACTGCCACTACTACTGCAATGAAATTCAGTACGTTCTTTTATTATAACATAAAGTTTGTATATATATATATATATATATATATATATATATATATATATATATATATATATATATATATATATATATATATAGTAATCCGAAATGAATTACTAACATCGACCGCTTAATCCATCTCATTTGCTTGTAATAAAAACAAAAGAGATCAGTGGCAGAATTGTTTGTTGTGTTTTTTAGGTTATGGGTCTGTATCTTCGATCATACTCTAGATATAAACAACAATAGATTTGTCTGAAGGCTATTTATGGTCGGTGGGGGAGACGCTTTTTTGATGTTTGACAGACATAAACATATTTACTTATCTTGTCTTTCAGTTTAATTGCTTGTCGTGAGTTTTTTCGGTGTTTTTAAGTGTTAGAAATTACTATAAATGCGAAGTTTACAATTAATATTAACAAAAAGAGGATTTAAAAACTTATTTTTATCGGTTAATATTGTTAGATTGTTTACATATTGAAAATAACAATAATAAAAATTTAGGCAACCATATATTCATACTTTGTTTTCAGAATTGACGTACCCAGGGGTATGTTCGAAGGACGTACCAATGATACTCGTTTAAATAATGCAGTTAGAAAAGGATAGCATAAAATCGGCATGTCTGTACCAAGAAATTAAATATCTACTGTTTATCAACACTTTTTGAAATATAAATAAAAATATTATTACGTTATTCAGCGTTCAAACAACCGGGCCCTAGTTCTGACGTTATGCTACTTCTACAGGGGTATGTTCGAAGGTCTGTATCAAATGATTTTATTTCCGAGTAAATATCCTTTAAGTATTATTTTTTCAGAAGCTTCTTACTCTACCACTTGAAAGTATATTTTGTAGTCGTTTTTTAAAACTTAGAACCTGTTATTTACAACATAATAAATAAATCGAAAGATTTCCTAAAATTTAATTTCAAATTCGCCAGTTCTGTGAAACAATTTGCTGACAAAAAGCTTTGTACATATTTAATGTGGCATGTCTATACGTTGGTGTCGTTTTACACAACATAATAAAAAAGATGTAATTGCTGTTGATACATTTGCCAATTTGTCTGGCCCCAGTAGAATTATGGTGGAGAAATTTCGCAAAATTGTACGTTAAACTTGTCCTTATATCAATTTATTTATCAGTTTGTTTCCTGTTTAAATTTTTTTACTTGTTTCGCAAGTTAAAAACAAATGAAATAAGGAAAATTTCAAGACACCTGTTCAAAATCCACAAAAAATTCTTATGATTGTTGTAGTACCGAAAATCCAAAACAAACAATCTCAACCAGTAGATCAAGAACTGAAGAAAAAATTGCCATAACTTTATATACAATTTTCTTCAAAACATTATGAAATTTAATTCATATTTCACAAAAAAATTCTATAACAAAGTGAAAAAAACTTGAAAAATTAACTGTTTCTTCCTTTCCTTGACATAATGGTGAAAGTAAAAATGAATGTATGGTTTTTTTCAGGTTTTATTATTTATTTTCTTGGTAATTAATTTAGAAAAAAAAATCAAAAATTAAGATTTTGATGATTGATGTATCAAATTTCAAAACACTTTATCGAAATTATGTAAAATTAAAAAAAAAACTATGTTCATTTGAAAACAGTATATCCTATGTATATTGGAAAATATAATAGGAAATTTATATCACTAACCAGATAAATTAGGCTTAATTGAAGCAGATTTTCTTAATATTTCGATAAGGTATCCTAAAATTTGTGGTATATTTAGTAACAGCATTTCATTTAGCTGGAAAAGTCAATGTGCAACATCGCCGATTTTTTTCCTTTCCGTTGAATGGATATAACCTGCCCCAGTCTATTTCTAGATTACCATAGAGTGAAAAAATGTAATTTTGCTTCCAATGAGCTTTCCTAAAAGTGTCAAATAACATGAAAATTTTCAGACCAACGAACCATATCCATCGTATCCCCTAAACAATTTTCTAATACCGAAAAACTCACTCTGAATACGGTGAAAACGAGACCAAGTACTAGAATAGTGGTTTGATCTTAATGAATCGAATTTTGTAAATTTTAAGGTGCATCGCGCGTAATTCCATTCAATAGATTTGAAACACATCCCCTTAAGGAGTGAAAAATATCGTCATATTTTACCATACTGATCAAACACAGTAATGACTGCTAAAAAACTGGAAATGTCTCAGTTGTGAGAATTAGCAAGAAAGTGCAGTAAGGTGGTAGTTCTCGAAAACCACCCCATAAGGTTGCGAGAAACTACCTCTAAATTCGAATAATGTAGTAGAAACAGAAAAAGCATTAAATTTAACAGGACTAGCACTTTATGGATGCTAAGATTGGACAAAATTATTATGACCCGAAGTGACAATATTACTCAATTACTCCTCCAGAGAGGATGATAACCACCCTCCTGCAATACGCATTTCAAAAAAGGTAGTGATTGCTGCAAAACCTCGAAACGACTGAATTTTGCGAGGATAAGAAGAAATTACAGTATGTTAGAAGTTTCTTCTCTGGTAACTTAACTCTATGAGGGTAGTTTTCAAGTTTAATTTATTATGTCACATAATCATCCCTTAAAATATCGTAGATCATTTTCATAGAATTCTCTAGATGAAACTATGGAAATAGGATGCCTTAAAAAGTGAGTATATTCTGTAATTATACATAAAATTGTTCTATAAATATATTTATACAGGAATAAATGATCTTAGTATTCTGAAATCTATTAGAAGCATGTCAAATTGAATTTAAAGGTGCGTTATTGACGGTTTAACGGAAAAGTTTCTGCAAAAACTCAAAATCGTGATTCACTTGCGGTACAGTTATTACATAGAGTGTGTCACAATTATCCAATGCATTGAGTATGGTGCATCGAAAATATTCGTTTGCTTATAGAGCACCCCACGGCATTGTATGTGACAAAAGCCCTTTTTTATTAGGTGTTGGAAAACCAAAATTATTGCAATTAAAACTTCGAACAAACACATTTCAAAATAAAACCGATTTTATAGAGATAATTATTTCGCCTACGGATTTTAAAAGCTTGAGCGAAACTACCTATACAAGCGTATACTCCATGGAAATTAGATCAAAAAAAGCTGTTTTGTTAACAACAATGTAACATTGTTTTTTTTTGCTGGAATGTGTTCATTTTGGTATCCTATAAAATATATCTCAATGGGAACTCTGAAAGACCTGTGCAAAAAAAATGGCGGACCAAAAATGGTCACGATTTTCGGTTTTTTGAGTTTATCTCGAGAAGTAAAAGTTGTATCGAAAAATGTTTCAAACAAAAGTTATAGAGAATTAAAAATCTATCGATTCGTGTAATATAAGTTATAGATGGCGCCACTAGCTACCGAGATATATTTTTTTTTCCACAAAAAAAAGACATTTATTAACAAATTACCAATTTAAAATTTAACATAAATATAGGTATTATCATTCTAAAGAATACTTTTTTATTTTCCGAGAAATTCGATGTCAAAGTTGAAATATAACCTCAATTTTCCGCTTTCCTAATTAAGATACAATGACCAATTTTAATGGAGATTGTTTGTATTGTTTTATATTTTGAAGATCTATTAAAAAAAAATTTTTTTTCAATCGTGGGCCGAGAAATTTTGTAAAAACTAATTTTTACACCAATAAAATTGCGATAACTTTTCACCGAATGGAGAAAAAAAATTTTAATGCGTACATTGAATTTAGATGTATCATTTGCGATCTAAAAAAAATAAATTATTCATAATGGCGTGGCAAATGGATATTAAGGGCTCAAATTTGCAGACGTTGCTTTTTAAGGAGTCTTTTGGTTACAATTTTTCAAAAAAAAAAATTTTTATTAATTTTTTTTTAATAAAAAGAAAAGAGATATCATTTTATAATATTACACATATATTTATTCGTAGTTTAAGTATACAAAAATGTTTTTTTTGGATTTTTTTACGCATAACATTTTTTTTTTAAAAACATCAAAAATGGCGGCGGACGTGATTCCAGGTGACTGAATCGTCTGAAAAAAAAAAACAAAAAATACCAAATTAATCCTTGTTCAAGTGCCCATGGTCGGAACCAGAATTATTTTGATCGGTAACAAATTTTCCGATTTTTACCTGATTTTTCACCCTCAAAAATGGATTTTTTTCAGATGGCAGCCATTTTGTTATTTTTTGATGAAAAAAAAATCATTCCAGTACAAACCATGGGCGCTGGAACAAGGATTAATTTGGTATTTTTTTTTCAGACGATTCAGTCACCTGGAATCACGTCCACCGTCATTTTTTGATGTTTTTTTTTTAAAAATTGTTATGGGTAAAAAAATCCATAAAAAAATCCAAAAAAAATTATTTTGTATACTAACAGTACGAATAAATATATGTGCAAAATTATAAAATGATATATCTTTTCTTTCTATTAAAAAAAAAATGAATAAAAAAATTTCTTTTTTGAAAAATTGTAACCTAAAAGACCCCTTAATACTTGTACTTTACCTGTGAATTTTTTGGATCCAAGGAATACACTTCCATACGATCTGTGAACCTTCGAAAATTGGGCCGAATCTAATCGAAAATAGCTGCTGCAGGCTGCTGTCGGCTGGTTGCCATAGTTCAAGCGCATTATTCATTGGCGCTTCGAAGAAACTTGTGCATCACTAGTAATATTTATAATATTGATTTTGTTTTATTAATTTATATGATAGTAACAATTTGTTTAGTCATATTAATTATTAAATTGTTTATTAACAAAATTTTTACAAAAAATTATAGAGAAAATCATACAAATATTCAATTATATATTACATATTCTACTGTTTCATTTCCTTTATTTTATTATTATCTAACAGTTTATTAAAAAAAATTTTACGTGTATTTCTTGGATCCAAAAAATTCACAGGTAAAGTACAAGTATTAAAAAGCAACTTCTGCAAATTTGAGCCCTTAATATTCATTTTCCACGCCATTAAACCGTGACCATTTTTGGTCCGCCATTTTTTTTGCGCAGGTCTTTCAGAATTACCATCGAGATATGTTTTATAGGATGCCGAAATGAACACATTCCAGCAAAAAAAAACAATGTTACATTTTTATTACTAACGAAAATCTATTTTCCATGGAGTTATACCAAAGAATACAATTTTAAATTATAATTTAAAATAGACCGTTAATAATGTTCCGAAGCGGGATCAATCTGTCGTTTCTTGGTGGCCATAATTTATTTATTTACAAAACGTTCGATGAAGATGCAAACATACTCTAAAAGTAAGCAAAATAAAATAAAAGACCGACTAACTGAATCAATTATCGATTTTTTACCTGCTCCGCAAATGAAACGAATAAAATATTAAACCGTTAGAACTATTAGAGTAATTATCTAAACTGTGTATTGCAGTACTTCATTTAAAAGTAATTTAGGGCAATTACGATATTTTATTGTATGAGTTAGCGGTATATATTTAAAGCCTATTGCTATTTTTATTAAAAAATACATAAATTGATGTAAATAATAATAAGCTTTAATTGTAAAATTATACCCTCACTGGAAAAAAAAAATTATTTTCCCAGCAGTAATAAATTATGTACAAGAAATTAGCTAATATTAACTTAGTTGCTGTAAGGCAAGATTGAGGTAAAAAAGGTAGTCTTCTGCAGACAACAAGTGCCACAAAGAAGACGTAAATACAATAAAGAAAAAAACAAGGTGGAAGATTCTAATACTTTTGCGACCAAACGATAAAAGTATACATACGCTCCAGGACAAAACAAAAACGGACAAACAAATTTTATTTAAATTCAATGTTAAGGAATTTCCTAAGTTTTGTATCCATTATAAACATTTTTTATCAAGTTATAGAATTTTTTGTAGATTAGAAATAATACAGGAATCCACAATAATCTTTTTTTTTTAATAATAAAGGGTGTTTTTTATAGAGGTATAGAACTTTAAGTTGGCAACACTTTTTTAAAGGGCGGCTATTTTGTCAGCTGTCAAGTGATTTATGTTTAGTTTGGTTTGGCATTTCAACATGAATAGACTGACGCCTGAACAATGCTTCCAAATTGGGCAAATTTATTTTGAAAATCATGGTTCTGTTCGAAATACGTATCGCGCACTACGTCCATTTTATGGTCAACATAATCGTCCAGCAGAGCAATTAATTCGATTAACTATGGAACGTTTTCGCACCACGTTTACTCTAAATGATAATATGCATCCACAGAGACGTCGTACAGTGCGTACAGAAGAAGTCATGGCTGCTGTAGAGAGTAGTGTAGAGGAAGACCCGAATGAGTCTATCCGCCATCGTGTACAGGAATTGGATATGTGTCCATTCACTTTATGGAGGATTTTGCGGAAAGATCTTGGTTTGCGTGCTTACAAAATCCAACTCGTGCAAGAGTTGAAGCCACACGATCACCTAGCAAGGCGTAGATTCGGTGAATGGGCCCAAAACAAGATTGCCGTTGATCCCGATTTTCATAAGCGAATTTCGTTTAGCGATGAAGCTCACTTTTGTTTGAATGGATGAATACAATAAACAAAACTGCCGTATTTGGAGTGATGATAATCCTCAAATGTATGTTAAGACACCGTTACATCCAGAAAAACTGACTGTTTGGTGTGCTTTATGGGCTGGTGGAATCATTGGTTCGTACTTCTTTAAAAACGATGCTGGTCAGAACGTTACAGTCAATGGTGACCGCTATAGAGCCATGATTACTGACTTTTTCCTTCATCAATTGAACAACCATGATGTGGAGAAGCTGTGGTTTCAACAAGACGGCGCAACATGCTACACAGCTCGTGCCACAATTGATTTATTGAAGGAAACGTTTGGTAACCGCATAGTTTCACGTTTCGGCCCCGTGAATTGGCGTCCAAGATAGTGCGACTTAACGCCGCTAGACTATTTTCTGTGGGGATATGTGAAGTCGCTAGTCTACACCGATAAGCCCGAAACGATTGATTACTTGGAGAACAACATTCGCCGCGTTATTGCCGATATACGGCCACAAATGTTGGAAAAAGTCATCGAAAATTGGACCTCCAGATTAGACTACGTCCGAGCCAGCCGTGGCGGTCATATGCCAGAAGTCATATTTAAATTATAATGCCAGAAGGTTATCTTTCGAATAAAGTAAATTTCATGTCAAATTAAATAATTCATCTTTGTTTTATTCCATTTAAAAGTTCTATACCTCTATAAAAAAACAACCTTTATTATCAGTGAATGTTGTAATGAATGAATTAATTCACAAAACAGAATTATCAATTATTTCATCAACTGATAATTTTAAATATAATATTATGAAGTAATTGGTAATTCAGTTAATGAAATAAATGGTAATTTTAGTCCTACATTTATGAATTAACTAAGTAATTGATAATTACATTTTTGAAATTAACATTTGGAAAAATAATTGATTATTTTAGAAATATAATTATCCATTACTAGAGAAAAATAATGGTAAATCAAAGGCAGGAAAAATTTATCAAATGCATCAATTAATTCTTTGGGAAAAATTGTACTGGAACATTGTTTTGTTCAGGCTAAAACAAATGATTAATAATTAAAAATAAAACGAACTGCTTCTGCCCCTGCTGCTTTAGTATCTTCAATATGATTCAAAATGTTCGAGAATTTTTAAATCTATCGATTTAATTTAAAAATCGCAGAAAAAGCGAAAAATTGATAATTTCGATTTGCCGATCAATTATTTTCCAGTAATTAATTGATAGTTAGAATAGATAAACCATGATCAAAAAAGATACAAAGTTACTTAAAATTGAATCTGAACAAAGTTTTGCTTGTTGCTTTTTTGTCCAAAACTGGATTTCTTTCAAAAAATGTTTCACCAGTGAATCACGTATCATACAATGTATACCTTGAAAATTCCTTAAAAACACTTCAAGACTTTTTAAAATCTCAAAATCTACCCTATCGCCAAGGTAAATTTAAGTGATTTTTGTTATTCATAGAAAGTTTGTCTTGACTCTTAAATATTTAAAGGAGTACTTAAAGCTACATCCTACTGCCCCTGAGCGCAGTTTATCGCTCTTAAACAGCACGTTATTGACGCATTAATATTTAACAGGCTACGAGATGGCATCGACTTTGGTTTTAACCCTTTTGCATCTAAAAGGGCGGCTAGCATTATGCCGGGCAAATATAACGACAAGCTCACACAAATTGTACAGTTTTATAAAACGACTGTACATTTATATAGATTTTTGTTTATATAAAACAAACTGAAACTAACATTTTATATTGAGGATATACATATATATATATATATATATATATATATATATATATATATATATATATATATATATATATATATATATATATATATATATATATACATATATATATATATATATATATATATATATATATATATATATATATATATATATATATATATATATGTATATATATATATATATATATATATATATATATATATATATATATATATATGTATATATATATATATATATATATATATATATATATATATATATATATATATATATATATATGTATATATATATATATATATATATATATATATATATATATATATATATATATATATATATATATATATATATATATATATATATATATATATGTATATATATATATATATATATATATATATATATATATATATATATGTAATTGAAGGCTTTCAGGTATCCCGTGTAAGTGCTGAGTTTCTCTCAGAACTCTAAGGTAGCTGACGTTTCGGTGAAATCTCATCCACCATTTTAAAAGCTCACTGTGTGGCGTCTACAAGCGAACTGACGCCGTAGATAACGAAACAAGTCCGGAAATTGAAATAGGAAGAGGAGTGAGACAAGGATGCATTTTGTCACCCCTACTATTCAATGTGTAGAGTGAATCGATCTTCGAAGAAGCACTATTAACGAAAAGTAAGGGAATAATAATACACTGAAAAGCTGTAAACAACATAAGATTTGCAGACGACACTGCTATCATAGCTAGCTCCGCTGAAGAACTCCAAGAACTAGCGAACGAAACAAATAACGTTTGCGAACAACACGGATTAAAAATGAACACCAAAAAGACTAAATAAATGGTAATAACTAAAAACAAAACATGGAAACAAGCATAAAGTTGCGAGGTGTGAATTTAGAAAAAGTGCAAAAATACTTGGGCACATGGATAACAGCAAATAATGAACAAACAACAGAAATAAGAACGAAAATAGAAATGGCAAGAAGTGCGTTTGTAAAACTGAAAACCATACTGCGCAGCAGAGACATCACTCTACAACTAAGAATGAGAATTTTAAGATGTTATGTATTTTCAGTGCTGCAGTATGGGTTGGAAGGCTGGACAGTAAAACAAGAACACATAAATAAACTGCAAGCGTTTGAAATGTGGTGTTACAGAAGGAGGTTGAGAATATCTTGGACGGAGAGAAAAACAAACGTAAAAGTATTGCTAGCGATGGACAAAAACTATGAAATAATTAACAACATAAAAATAAAGAAACTGCAATATCTTGGACATATAATGAGAGGCCAGCGATACGAGTTGCTTAGATTGATCATGCAGGATAAAATAGAAGGAAGAAGAAATATCGGAAGAAGAATAATTTCATGGTTGAGAAATTTGAGAGAGTGGTTCAATTGTAGCTCAGTAGAACCTTTTCGAGCAGCGGCAAATAGAGTGAGAGTGGCGATGATGATATCCAACCTCCGATAGGAAGAGATATCTTGTATAAACCTCAGCTGAGTGTACCATGGCGCATTACTTTTTAGTTAGTTTAATTAGATTATGATATATTGTGATATATTTAAATTAATTATAGGTTAGATGACATGTAGACAGACATCCGTAATAATTTTATCTAAATAAATGATTTTAAAATAATAATGACCTTCCTCAACATATTTGTCATGTCAACATGTCAACTCATATGAAACTAAATAAAATAAGATTTCCTAAATAACAGCTTTCAAGGTTTTTAAATTTATAATCTTTCATGAAAAATTATATCATAAAAAAAATCCTTTATATCTTCAAACGGCAAGAGTCTTTTCGATGGAACATCTTACATATTTATGTACAATTTAACCCCAGGAAACAACACTGAAAGGGCCCTCAAGACACTGAATTGTGGTAAATGATAACAATTAGAAAATTTACGCCAGAGTTATTCACCAAGCGAAACGGGATTAAGACGGCGCTTTGTCATCAAGGTAATGGAAGGAGCTGAGGGCATCTTGGATTGCCTCATTAATGTATTCACAAATCAAAGCTGAAATAGACAATGCATTCAAATTCTCCTTTGAGCCCTCCAGCTTTGTAAACATAACGTCTAACATCGTTAACATTTCGGTGGTTTTGTCTTTCGATTTAGCGCGTGCCCTAAAGGCTTACCGATTGACACGTTACCACTTATTCTCGACCGACAGATGTCCTACCTCACTTACATGAGCACGTGACTATTTTTACTTTATAATAGACAGGGACATATTTGGCCCTGATGTAAATTTGAAAATTTGACTTTTAGGTTTGCCCTTTCTGAATAACTTTTACCATCGGGTGTCCGCACGTGGCTGTTAATATGCGCATAAATATCATTTTAAAAGGAAAATAAATTAAACTTTATAGAAACCAAAATTGTATAGAAGAAGACGCAATTTTCCAAAACATAAATCATTTTTATAATAAGTTAAAGTAGGATAAATCAGTCCACGAAAGGTGATGTGGTGTGTGTGGTCAATTAAATAGCATCATCGAGAGCTCTTGTTGAATTCTGGGTCTGCAGTGGGTATTTGAGTATATATATATATATATATATATATATATATATATATATATATATACATATATATATATATATATATATATATATATATATATATATATATATATATATATATATATATATATATATGTTTATACGGCTTTTACAGATTCCTCCGTGTGAGATGCATTAGCAGTGGTTATATCCACATTATGCTGTTGTACTACTGAAATCACATTCAGCAAACGTACAACTATATGCAACTCCGTATGTAAGTGAAATAAAATGCGAAACAGTAAATGCAAACTTCGCTCCATTATATCCTTTCTGTGTTAGAGGTTGCACAGTTAGAATAAATTGTAATAAAACACAATTCATCCTATTCCACCACCATCGAGATGGTGGCCCACCTGTACCACTGCTAATGCATCTCACATGGAGGAATCCGTAAAAGCCGTATAAACATATATAAGCCATCCGACGAGAGGTCGGCGAAGCCGCGTTCAGTGTTGCATGCTTTCTTCCGATCTGTCCTTTGCACAGCCAGGTGCATGTCGGTACCCTGATGAGTCTAGTGAGAGACGAAACATGTATCTCTGCCGTATCACTGTGGCGGGGAGGGTAAGCTTTGACTTTCTTCTCGGTGTGGTGGTACAGGTGGGCCACCATCTCGATGGTGGTGGAATAGGATGAATTGTGTTTTATTACAATTTATTCTAACTGTGCAACCTCTAACACAGAAAGGATATAATGGAGCGAAGTTTGCATTTACTGTTTCGCATTTTATTTCATATATATATATATATATATATATATATATATATATATATATATATATATATATATAATTATATATATATATATATATATATATATATATATATAATTATATATATATATATATATATATATATAATTATATATATATATATATATATATATATATATATATATATTGTTTTCGGTCTTCCCAATCCCCTGGAAGTAAGTTTCTTTCGGACATGGCTCGGTTAATGCCCTTAATCCAGGTAACTTTTGGTCTTCCTCTTTTTATTTTTTCATTTGGTGTCCATTTTAGGATTTGCTTTGGTAGACGTTCGTCCGTCATTCTCTCCACATGTCCATACCATACCAGCTGACGTTGTTCGATTTCATCGAGAATAGTTTTCTTTACTTCCATAATCTCTCTAATTCTCTCGTTGGTTATCCGTTCGATCCTTGACTTTCCGGCAGATCTTCGCCAAAAGTCCATTTCAAGAGCCAGCAGTTTACGTTCTAAAGTTTTATTTATCTGCCATGTTTCACATCCATACAATACAACGCTTTTAAATATTGCATTGTATAAAAGATGTTTTCTTTCCTTGGAGATGTTTGTTGACCATAATAGTGAATTTAGGCATCCGATAGCATTTTTCCCTTTAGTTATTCGTTTCAATATTTCTTCTTCAGTTCGTCCGCTTTGACTGATCTTTGTTCCAAGGTAGGTATAATCAGAATAAGATTTTACTATGATATTGTCATCCACTTCCAAATCTGTTTCTTCTCCACCGATACACACATATTTAGTTTTACTGCAATTGACAGTTAATCCCCACTCTGCGTATTCTTTAAATAGTTTCCTCGTCATAAATTCGAGGTCTTCTTTATCTTGGGTCACTACCACTTGGTCATCTGCAAAATGAAGCGTATATAAATGGGTGTCATTATTTAATTCTATTCCTATTCTACTGCATGATCTTCTCCAATTCTTTAAAGCTTCATTGATTTTAAAGAGAGTTGGCGATAGACAACATCCCTGGCGAAGGCCTTTGGTCACATGAAACCTTTCTGATAAGTTATTGCCGATCTTAATTCTGGAGAATGCTTGGTCATATAGCTGTTTGATGGCTTGGATCGCTGTATTGTTAATTGGAGACTTCTCCATCACGTGCCATAATTTTTGGATTCGCACCGTATCATATGCTTTTGTGAGGTCAACAAAAAGCAGATGAACCTCTTTATTTCTTGCCACCTTCTTTTCATTAGGTTGGGTTAAACTAAATATATGATCTACGCACGATCGGCCAGCTCTAAAACCTGCTTGTTCTTCAATTTCTTAGGGGCCATATTCTGTTTCTACGATGTTTCTAAGCAGTTTTCCGTATACTCTACTCATTGTGCTGGTTACAGTTATACATCTATAGTTTGAGCATTCGTCTCGTCTTCCTTTTTTGTGGATTGGTGTTATCCAGCCTTCTTTCCATATAGTTGGGATAGGATCATCATTATTTAGGAGTCTGTTAAATAGTTCTTGAAGAAAGGACGTTAGTTTTTCAGTACCGTTCTTTAACAGTTCAGCAGGTATTCTTTCCGGTTCAGCTGTTCTCCTATTTTTCAATGAATCCACAGCCCTATATACCATCTCCTTTGTTACCTCTATATAGTGGCCTTGTACGTTGTACCGTCTTGGGGAATTAACGAGGGACTCTTGTCGGTCTTCGGTAAGCTGCGTTTGATAATGGGTAATCCACTTTTTGATTGGGATTGGTTGTAAATTAATCTTGTTTGTGGTGTCTGATCTTAGTGTCTTTATTAATTTCCATGCTTCTGATGATCTTGTACCTCCTACATGTGTATTTAGTTCAGTGCATTTCCTGTCCCATGTGTCGTTTTTGTTTTTGTTAATCATGTTTTTAAATTTGGATTGTTCATTTTTGTATATGTTTTTATCTTGTGGATCTTTTGAATTTAGCCATTTGTTGAAAGCTTTTTGTTTTATCTGTTTTTGTTCTTCCAATGTCTTGCCCATGTAACATTGTTGTTTCGTCTGTTCATGTCTTTCGTCTTAATTCCTAGAGCTTCTTGTGCAGCGGAGTGTAGAGAGGAATGTATTTATGCTTGGCAACCTCATTATATAACAAGAAAACTTTAAAAATAAAAGAGGCCACTTTATCACAAATGCGTCATAAATAAAAAAAATATTGAGCTTTATCAAGATATTACTAATTCCAGAACACATATTCTGTTTCTAATCTACATAGATCCATCTCTGTACCATTTGGCTCTAAAAGAGTCTCGATTTCGTTAGAGCAATTAATAAAGAACACTGGGAAATACATTCGTCTCTATTGCCGACGCAGGTTTGTGTACTTGACGGCCCTACAGATAAATATCTGCGAGACTAAACACAAAGGGCTTGTTTTTACTATCAATTAACTATTAAAAAGCTTTATAGCCCTTTTAATGACTTCCTAACAATTAAATTTACTAACGATAAAATAGTTATAAAAGCTGATCGATGATTTTATTTCAATATTTTCCTGGATCAGCACAGTTCTTTCCTTAAATAAATAATATTATAGATGTAAACGGCACATTTAATTGCTATAATTTTTTATTTTCATTACTAGTCTAATACATTACTTACGCCAATTTGCAACTATAATGTAAAAGACAGATTAATTTTTGGTCTATAAATGCAAAAACTTCCTAACACGTTCGAATTTTTTCAACAAAAATGAATGAGTATTTTAATCACATTATTTTAAAAAGTAATTTGTAATATACCGAAGCGCGACGTTGTCAAATTTACGTTTTCCATAAGTTAGTGAAATTGTGCACAATCTGGCGACAGAGAAGTACCCATTTAAACCCATATAATTCCAAATTTCACTCTACCCTTAAATTGAAAGAAACCTCATATTACCGCAAATGAGCATTCCAAATTTTATTAAAATCATCCAAAAGGTTTCTGAGTAATTAATAAAAAAACAATTTTTTCTAAAACCCTCAACGTTCGGCGGTTTGACCCTGGATCAGCCTGTGTGGTAACAATGCAATATTCAATTAGATTTGAAACAATCCACCCCTAAAACAAGTTAATTTCAAAATCCTTTAAAAAGCCTATTTTTACCATCGCTAAACTAAAACATAAAAAGTGCAAAGATAAATCATTATCAGGGGGATTTAAATTTTTGATTACCGAGAGCGGCCCTTCAAAATGTCTCGTTTTACTGCGTTTACTATTATAAATAAAAGTGGGCAGTTATCAAATTATAATACACCGATATAATAAAAAGCTCGTAAAGTTTACAATGATTGCAGTAAAACTTTTAATTGAAGTTATCTCTGAATTTAACGCTTTTGGGTCGTTCTCCACCGGAATCAAATATTGAGCCCCACGACATAAAACCAACGATATAGTTTGATCCAATCAAGCAAAACATTTCGTAAAACGCGCTGGGCGTAACGTATGTTAAAATGTGCCCTCAGCCCTTAATTTTCGTTTTACTGTTACGATTTAAAGTCATTTGACGACATTGGACCTTTTTATCTTTTATTTGTTCCCTAAAGCTGAAATTATCCCCTTATTGGTTAGGGATATTAAAAATACTAAGGACGCAAAACTTATGTCTAGATACGTTCAAAAACTAGTAACAACAATATAATTATTTAATAATAAAACGTACTGAAACAATAAACAAATTGAAAAGTAATAAATAAGAATATTTGTGACAAAAATTATTCTTTAAAATACTTCATAATTCGATTAATAATGTCGAGATTACAAGAGATGGCGTGACTAATACATTTGTTGGTATATACTAATGACAGCTATGGTATTTCGAAAGGTAGACATACTCCATTAAAAGCCAATTTGTTATCAATTGTTATTGAGTAAAAAACTTAGCTCTTTATAGGCTCGAAAATGTCGAAGTTCTTTCATTAAAAAAAACAGCTGCTGAAAGTCATCGATTGCTGTTTGAAGGTTATGATATATATAAATCCTTTATTTAGTCATAGACTAATATAATTACACACAAATCTTAACAACTAAATTTATATTTTAAAATTACCCACAACAATCAAACATCGTCAAGCTTTGCAGAAATGACACACTAAACTAAACTGACACAAATCTAAAAACAAAAAAACAAAGAAAGTGTGTCTCAAGGATTGACCCTATTAAAAAAATACTGCTTCAGACACCGCTTAAACTTATTTAGAGATTTTAAACATTTAATATTTGTGGGCAATTGATTAAAACTGTTTAGACCCTTAAAGAATACAGAGGTTTGTGTTTGTTTCTTTAATACTGGAAGAATATAAAAGTCTTCCTTCGATCTAGTGTCATATGCTACATGCATTTCTATTATAATTAATATGATTTTGTAAATATACAGGAGAACTACCCGATCTGATTTTAAAAATAAAGATCAATGTTTGATATTGAAAGAAGTCCTCCACCGACAACCATTGCATTTCCCTCAACATGTAGTTAATTGATGTTCTTCTTGTACCTGAGAATATAACTCTCATGGCTCTATTTTGCAATTTTTGAAATCTTGCCTTTTCATTTTGATTAAGAAGGAACAAAATTATGGAGCAATACCAGAGCGTTAAACAGGATTGTTTTAGTCCACCTTGTTAAAAAATTAGAACATCTTTGAATATAGCTAATTTTATAAGAGATTCTTTTTATAAAGTTATTCGCATGTTCTTTAAATTTAAGTTGTCTATCTATGATTACTCCTAAATATTTAAACTTTTCCACTATTTCAATTGTTTCATTGCCTACTTTAATAATGCGATCTCCACGAGAAAAAGTTCTGTAATCATTCTCATTGCAAATTATCATAAATTTGGTTTTTTCCACATTTATTTTTAATTGGTTACAAGAACACCACCAATATAAATTTTATAATGTAGAATTAAGTGTGTCAACCAATTGAATACGATCAGAACATGCGAAATATAAAAGAACATCATCTGCAAAAAGATGTATACAACAATCACCAGATGTATTCACTATATCATCAATATATATTTAAGAAATAATAATGGACCTAGCACACTACCCTGTGGAACACCCATACTGCTCTCAATCTCGTCAGATACAACGTCATTCAATTTCAATCTCTGTTTTCTTTTAATTAAGTAATTATTCATAAATTTCAACACTTGACCCCTTATACCGACGCTTTCTAATTTTTTATGTAGTCTTTCCCTATCTAAAGTCTCAAAGGCCCTCCTCAAATCCAAGAATACAGCACCCGTAATAAGATTTTGATCGAAACTGTTTTTCCAGTCATTAAGTACATACTGCACTGCAGTTTCACAGCTATGCTTACCCCGAAAACCAGATTGCATACTATTTATAGTTTTTTTGGCTTCTATGAATTCTAGCAGTTGTTTCATCACTACTTTTTCCATTATTTCTTCAACACAACTAAGCATGTTAACAGGTCGAAAATCAACAGCCCTGCGAGAATGATTTACTATAAGAACCGGAACAATAGTCGATATTTTTAATTCATCGGGAATTTTACATGCTAAAAATTACGAATTTATCAAATTAAGAAGTGGTAGAGCTATATTATCAAAACAACTCTTTAAAAACACAAAATGTATATCATCTGATCCATTTTTATTTGGTAGGTCAAAAACAATCTCCTTAAGTTCCTCAATAGTAACAAGCTTAAGGTCTCCATGAACGCGTCCCCATGTCTAGGTAAAATTGGAAAATCTGGTCCAGATTTGTCTATGTCCCTGACTATTGCTCCACTCTTGGATAAAATTATTGAATATTTTCTGTTATCGTTATTCCTTGAAAGTATTTTTAAGTATGTGCTGATGGTACTCATCTAGTAGGCGGATAAATTCACTTGTTTTTAAAAAATGTTGACATTTTTAATTCATATTCATCGTGTTTATTGTTTCTCTCGCATTATCATAAATGTTTTAATGTGAAATACATGTACATTTGCAAAATTCACCTATCCTACTAACTTTTCAATTCCCTTTCACGGCTCAACGCTTGTAACTTTGCCTCTTTGTCATTTTCCGACACGTCGGCATTGTTACATCGTCACATGATTCAATAACTTGTTTCCTTTCTGTTTTCGACTGAAAATGGGAAAATAAAGAAGCCGCCCGGAAATCTTCGGGATTTTCCTTTTATCCCTTCGAGTTTGGGAAAAAACATAAATTTTTCGCGGTGTCCGCACTTCCAATAATCGAGAAGTTTTTTCTGGTGACAAATAGTCCGTAGTGTGTGTAGTTATGTCAGAAGAATTTGCTAATATTTTGGCTTGAAAAACTAAATTAATACAGCTTGTTTAAAGATAAACTCTCGCTAAAGTGGTAAAAAAACAATTGTCAAATTGATGTTACTTACGAATTTTTTAAATAGAACATTCTATGTTTTAACCCACTTCTAAAAGAAGGATATATATATATATATATATATATATATATATATATATATATATATATATATATATATATATATATATAAATATATATATATATATATACATATATAAATATATATATATATATATATATATATATATATATATATATATATATATATATATATATATATATAATTATATATATATATATATATATATATATAATTATATATATATATGTATATATATATATATATATATATATATATATATATATATATATATATATATGCATGGAAGTGTAAGTATACGCAGCTTTCGGAAACAACCCCTACAGTTTTCTCTATAATTTAAATTAAGTTGGAGCGCAAAGATCTTATTTTCGTGGGCAGAGTACCCCCAGACAATAATTGAATAAGCCTTATTTGCTCCAAATGGTAAGCTGTCATAAGTATCCTCAAACGGTTCCGAATAGATTTCTAATTAAATATATTAATTTTGACAATATAGCGCTTAAATGGATAACGTGACTTTCCCATGTTGGTCTATGTCAAGATAAACACCAAGAAACGTGACTTGGTTTATGCAACTTGACACCAATTCGTTGATGTTTGTGTTGCCATATCTTAAAGAGAAATTGATATTCTGAGTTGAGTTTTCCCTAATAAAGAGAACGATACCAGAGTCCTCGATTTGTGGGGGATGATAAGTTGTAGAGAACGCAGTATCATCTGTAAAGAGTATCAAATTTTGCTGATCATCATGGTTTACCAAATCATTAATGTATACAAGAAAGAGGGTTGGGCCAAGTACGGAGCCCTGAGGGACTCCGTACTTGATTGCCTGCTGTTTAGAAAAACCATTAAAAGAAACAAACTGTTTTCGATCAAATAAGTAAGATTTAACCATGTCAATATTAGATAATTCAAAGTTATAAAACTTAAGTTTGGAAATCAAGGTGTTATGTGACACAGAGTCGAAGGCCTTGATCACTTCAAGGCAAGAGACAAAGGTGTCGAAACCCTTCTCAAAACCTTCGCATATTTGGTGTGTCAAGCAGTTTATAGCCAGGGCAGTCGACTCCTTGTGTCTAGACCCAAACCGATTTTGGAAGAAAAGAACGTGTGACTCAAAATATTCACATATCTAGGATTTTAATACAGTTTCGAAAATTTTTGATATGATAGGCAGCACCGAAATCGGTCAGTAGTTGGAGAGGTCCTCAACCGAGCCTTTTCTAAAGATAGGCGTTACTTTAGCTTATTATGTGGTGGTTAGGGGAGAAAATATTGCGGATACCCTAAAAAGCCTAACTTTCAAAAATGTTGGAATAACATTTTAAATGAGAATGATGTTGATGAAGATGACCTTCCCCTCGCCACGCTTCCAGAACAGTTATATCCAAAAATCACGACGTACTTTTCTGGAAACCAAGAATTTGTTGGAAATGATTGGAGCATCGGTTAGTAAAAGAAAAACCAAGAAAAATTTAGATTTAAGTGATTTAACTTTTTTATTACGTATTTTCATGGCCAATACGAAGATCAGGATATTGAGGACTGGAACGGCGACATGGAGGTTGAAAATATTGCATTAAAAATTAATAATATTGAGTCCTTGGTTCTCAGAGACACAGAGGATAGCGAATCAGAAAATGAAAGCGAGGAACCCAAAATAGGATCGATTTTAGAAGCTCTTGCAGCTCTAAAAGTAATTTTTCAATAGTCAGAGCACAATAGTATTGCAGTTAGTGACTTAGAGAACCTCAGAAATATTCAAATCATAGTAGTATCAATTTTTTCCTCAACTAAAAACGTTCAATCAGAAATAACAGGTTATTTTAATAAAGAATGTGTAAATAAAGATGAATAATCTACGCTTATGTTTTTAAATTCACCTTCTGTAGTATGAATACTCTCGATAATATGAACATTCTTAGATTTTTTTACACTAGCGCGAGTCTATATATATATATATATATATATATATATATATATATATATATATATATATATATATATATATATATATATATACTTATTTATTTAATTTTTGTGTTATTATCTTATTTGAACTGGTTTAATTTTAATATATATCCACTTTAATCCTTTTTTTATACGGCCCTGTTATTGGAGTTATTATGGTAAACAGTTAAACGAAGAAAAGTTTCCTCAATGTTTGGTATTACGAGTTACCCATAAAAAGAGCTTTAAATCTGGCATAAAATTCATTTGCATCACGGCAATATTATAAAGGGATTACGTTGCACTTTTACAATGTAACGGTAATTAACACAGCAAGCTGGGAGTTTCCGAATTCATGTTCGACAGTAAATCTCTGCACCTTATTCCATCGGAAAAACGATTTCAGTCATAATTGGATACAGTAGATTTAGAGATTAGTGCTCAACTTTGGCAATTAAAATTGTAATTGCTACTTTTATTATTGGTTCATACAAATTGGGTATCATCGGGTTATTTTTAATTACAATTTTGCTACTTTGTTTCAAACTGGTTTTTAAACACCTTCTCAATTTTTATATTCCTCATACTTTTGTACTTTTACATATGTATATTGGTAACGTTATTTTTTTTTCAAAAATTTCAACGTTACTCAAATCAGGATTGTACTGGGACTACTTAACATTTTTAACAGATTTCAAGAATCTCAACATGCTTTGCACGCCACTGAAAAGGCTAGATAATTTTCAGAGGCTCAGTTTTTTTTGCGCATTAGCAGTTTTTGAAAAATATCAAATTAACGGCGCACAACAGAACTTTCTTTATTTATCAAACATTTCTTATTATTAGAATCATTATGGCTATTAATTTATTTATAGTTCATAAAAGTGCTGACAGTTTGAAATACCTAAATTCAAAGGTAATGGTTTATCAGAAGAGATAACGTTTTTATATGTAGACTAGGAGCATATACTATAAAACGATTTTGCAGTAAAGTTTCATTCCAAGACAGGAATGGAAAAAACAATTATTGTTGCTGTGAGATCAAGGTGTAACAATAAAAGGTGAAAACACCGAATTTCTCTAACTTTTCGATGATTTTTTACATCCCTCCTATTTTTGAGTCGTAGAACATCATATTCTACGATGTTTTTTTCGCCGATCTCGCATGATTTTTCCAAAAAAAAAATGTTTTCACTTTCTCTTATCAGTTATGTGTATTTTCTAGCCTGTTCCGTTACAATATACCACTTTCGCTAAGACACATATGAATATTCTGAAATAGAGCACATTTGTCTTAAAATTACATACAATATTTCGCTAAAATTTAGCGGAAAATATGGAAAATCCAGGCGGGAAACAAGATGCTGCCAAAACTTAGGTTATGAGACAATACCGCGAAATCCCGCGCATTGTTGCCGAATGTTTTGATATAAAATTGTCTAGGTTTCGTTTAGATCCTTCATTCTCTTTTGACACTTCCTACTCTTTTTGTTTAAAAATCCTTTTTTAAATAAAGGATAGAATGGTTTTTTTAAAAGGTATTTATAGAGACCAAATATTTCTGTTGACACAAAAGGGTACGTTCGGCTGAAGTTGTAAATTACTGCATAGAAATAAAATAATTCTCCTACATAAATTAACCATTTTTCAAAGTCCTGCAGTTTGCAGCATTCAGGATAGTGTTGCAAAATTAAAAAAAAAAAACTAACCAGAACTAACCATGATAATCCCTTATAGAATCTTTCCCAACTCCCATTCCTCCAGAGCGTTTTTCGCCTCAACATGATCACTGTTAAACATCACAAGTGTTGTTTATTCAATTACACAAAATGTAGTTAGCTTTAAACCCAGTCAAACAGAATCCTGATACCAAACATAAATTCATCACTGTTAGAGGCTTTAACGTTGTGTTCACAAAGGTGACTTATAGAAATAACTTATTTTATGAAATCTATTTTAGTTCAGATTAGTTTTGCTTTGATCTCGGTTTTTAGACTAATATATCTTGCCGAACGATTTGTTTATGTTTGGCATCCCGATTCTGCACGTTTCCCCACATTTTATAGTACAATACTGGGATGGCCACAATTAATTGTATTTGAACTACCAAGTTTTCCATCCTAATGATATCTGAAATCCACGTCAACATGACAACATCGCATAATAAATCACATGTTTCAATCTAAATCGTAGACACGAGCAGAAAACAGATCGAACCAAAAACCAATGGTTTTCTTAGCTTTTTATGAAAAATTCGCAATTTTCCACGGTTATTTATGTAAATTTTGTTAAAAAAATGATTAAATATTCTGTTGTGTTTGTGAATTTTACTAGAAATATCCAAAATTTAAAGGTAGTCTGTTATTTTTCAGAACATGTATGCAACAAGCACGCTCTTGTGTGGGTACCGAGGACAAAAGGGTATCCTAGACAATGACAATGCACAACGCTTTGCAAGACCAAAATCTGCTACCATATTAATTAGACCAAAATCAGCCTAATAATGAATTGATATCACACCAAAGCCACTGGAACCACATTGCGAGCCATCAAGTAAACTAAGCCGCATTATCCTGCGCTTAAGCAGACACAGGACTGATAATCGACCACTACAGCTTAACGAAACATTTACATACAATGGGCATTTATAATAATAAACCAAATATAGACTATGTGACGAAGAGGCTAAGCAGCGTTACCCACCATCTTTGAACGCAAACTCTAACTTAATGGAGACATCTTCAAGGATCGATCAATCCTGAAGCTCAATACACAGTAGACAAAATAGCAATACAGGTTCCTAAACCTGATTAAAACAACCAACCTATTCACATAGAGCATGTATAACAAGTAATACAATAAGCTGTCAGTCTGCAGTATAGGGGCTTCTCAACTCTAGTCTGTAAAGGTGCGTATAAATATGGCGAGTCGAGCTCGAGTCGAGCTTCCAACGAACTGATCTTTGTCGGTTCGAACCCTTTTTCGCCGCCCGGCGGCAAAAGAGATTTATTGCAATCTGGACGTTGTAAACCAATAAAGGGTAAAGAAAAAATATTTAAGTTTTGATTATTTTCTTTATATTCCGAAATGAAATGTAGTTAATTTTTTCTTATTTTCCAAATATTTAATAATGAATCCCGAAATCAGCTTATGTAGGGTTCAACATAACTGTGGTGCCGGGACATTAGAAATAAATCTAATTTTTTAAGTGATTTTATTTACATATTATCTCCTATATTTATAAATAAAAAAGATACCTTTTTGTTGTACTTTTACAAGATCTATTAATAAATCTTGGACATCAGCCTTTACATGAGTTTGTGTTTTCCCGTTCACTGGCGATTATTACAATACCTCATGCTGTCAAATTGGCTGAAATTTTTTTATTATCATATTTTCCTTATATCATTATATTCCGAAATAAATAAGAGGTAGTTTTTCCTATTATCGAAATATTACTTAAGTAATCTCGAAATTAGCTTATACGTAGGTCGTCAGTAATCTGTTCACGGTTCAATATGGCGGTTTCAGGTTGCTAAAAAAGAACCTACTTTTTTCAGGAGTGTTATTTTCTAATTATCTTTAATATTTCAAAGTAAAAAACGAAATTTAACCGGTTTATTTACTAGTTTGTTTGGCGATGATTGTCGCGGCGAGTGTGGCTGCATCGATGCGAACTTCAATTAAGTTTTTCTTTAATAATATAGTTAATGCCGTTTCACCAGTCCTCGCTGATAATTTTTTTTAATGTATGTAAGAAATTAACGTATTCCTTATAGTTTACATTTTGGGTTATCCCGAGTTACGAATTAATTGTGCCCATATAAGTTTAATGGATTTTAATTAATGTGTTCGAAGCACAACATTTCCAAGTTCTTCAGCCCATTCGTCTATCACATGTTTCTTAAATTGTCTTTCTTTTTAATTTGCAATTTTTACAAGTTCCTTCTTTAGTAAACCGTTCATAAAGGAAATATATTTTTTTAATAACCAATTTGTAATATCGCTTTTTCAACTATGTTATTGGCAACTTTTCCACCAGTCTAGAATGATAACTGGCGTTATCCAAATCTACAACTGACCTCTCCTGAATCAATTGTATCATTTGATAAAAATATCTTTGAAAGATATCCGGCGTCATTTATTCACGTTAATCTTTGGTATATTTCGATTCAAACTGCTGCAAAACTCCCATAAATTTCCTCCAATATGAGTTGTAATGAGTTGGTGGCCCTGAGCGGTTTTAAATCTGTCGATAACCTTTCTAAGAATGCTTCTCGAAAAATTGCTGTATTCTTATCTTCATACATTTCGTGTACTATGTGTCCTGTACTGAGACAAATTACATCCACATGCCTTCCCTGTGGTATTTTCTAATTTCCTGCAAATACCGTTTTCTCTAAAAGTATTTCCTCTGTATCACCTCTATTTTCACTTTCCCTACGAGAAATTCATTTTGTTAGCACTTGTTACAGATTGGTTTTTCACATTCTACTCTTGTTTCATAACTTTCAAAACTTTATCGAGACTTGCTTTTTATTTTCTAACTAAAAACTTTCTAATTCGTTAACGTGTCTTCTTATTATGTTTTTGAAGCTTTCTTATAATTTTTTCTTCTAGGGTACGGTTCAGGCTAGCACACAGTTCCACTTTTCCTTTCCTTACTTCACCTATAAGTTGTAGATTCGCTAAGTTTTGGAGTAAAAGTAGAAATTTTCAATAGCTAGCATTGAAAGTTGTAAGATAATAACATAGCAAGGCCTTACATTTATACACATCTGAAGTATACTTAAAAATGTCATTACTGTTAATTGCCCAATTGAGATGTATACTTCTAAATCTAATTATCACATACAATATCTACCCCTTGCGTTATCCAGTCATTTCCAAAAGAAAAATATATTATCAGCGGCCCATTTCCATATGGCCGACCCACTCGAAATTTTCTTCTCGCTGGTTTCTGCGAATTTTCTGACGCAATTTCATTTCACACATTTACTTCTTTTCTTCTCTAAAATTTTTGTCCATAACTCACAAATTTTGGCATTATTTTCAGGTCTTCTATTTTCTTCCGATCACTCCATATTCACTTATGAACAACTTTTAATCAATTAATGCCAAGTGATAAATAAATTTCATTTCATTAACAAAAAAATAAGAAAATCTCGTGTCTTCAGTCTCACTGCAAAGTAAATTTTTTCGAAAAAGCGTGTCATAAACCCGTCTCACTAGATTAAAAAAACCCTTTGGGTTCGCACCAAAAAACCGACAGAAAATAGATCGCTGCGAGTCTCAGTCGAGCTACTCGACAACAATAGAACTATAAAAAAATTGACTTCTTGTGACCCAACTGCATTTATTACCTCATTTCAAATTTGCCGACGATGGCCCTCGATAACAATAGAAATCGGCAAAATTTCAAAAGAGTCTCGTTCGAAGCTCGAGGCATACTCGACTCGAGCTCGACTCGCCATATTTATACGCACCTTAACATCATTTAATCAATCAATCAGTCAAAAAAAGCAAGCTTTTTATCAAATAATATGGAAAGTTCGAGAACAACATAAATCGTCATTTTTTAATATTTACCACTCATAAAGCATCTTGAAAAGTATTTTGCAAATTTATCATACTGTTGAAAATAATCTCTAAAACTCATTGCTGTAATGTATTTTACGTAAAAACTTTCAGTTATTCAGTTTGTTGTATTTAAATGTTAAGTTTTAATTTCTGTTTTTGAACAGGAGTCCTGGTCTATAAAAATTTCCAGCAGTCATATCTACATATGCGATAAAATATATAACATTCCTTTTTCGGAATACTTGCATGCTTCAGTCTAAGTCTTTCTTTCGAAGAGCAACCAATAGTTTTAACACTTTTAAGTAAAAGCTAAATTAAGTAGTAGTAATAATAATAATAAAATGTCGGAAGTGCCTTTTAAAATGCAAAAAATAAATGAAACCAGCACAGAAATGGATCTAAAGAATGTGGCCGAAGAAAGAAAAGTTACTAAAAATGACAACGCTTTTAACCTGCGTAACAATGATTTTCATCTTCAATATATATCTGAAAATAATGAAGATCACGTTGTTGAAGTAATACATGAAAATGAAGAAATCGACAACATCAGGACCAGTAAAAATGGTGAGAATGAATTTCCTCATTATTCTATCAATGATGATAATATTTCGATCGATTCCACCAAAGAATACATCGGCAGAAAACTACTTCAAATAAATATAGAAGATATAATAAATCCTCGTGACCATTTGACAGAAAAATCAGAAACAATCCTTAACAAAACGTCTTTGAATAATATGGAAGAACACGTTGATAAAAATAACTTTGTGGAGATTTCACTCGACAGTGAGGAGTTCGTTGAAATTCCTCTTAACGAACATGAAGACCCTCCTGATGTTCAGAATATGGAAGAAATGGGTTTCGCTTCTATATCTCCCCAAACCACAAACGCTACGCAAGAAGAAGAACCAGAAACTTCACAAGACAAAAGTCAGCTTCCTCCAGCTTCCACCAAATGGACCTTAGTTACACGGATATATGTAATAGGCGTCATAATCATACTTGCAGTGGCTTTCTCCGGACTTGCCTATTTCTTCACTAAAGGAAAAAAAATCTACTCACCTCCTCTTGATTCGAAAACAGCCTACATGAATTTACACAATTTAACTGAAGAAGACTACGAGATTGAAGTGAATAACAACAGAACCTTGGCAAGACAAAAGTACCCTTGGAACTTGTATTTGTGGTTACCCGAACCTCCGTCATCCGCAATATTAGGTTAAAAATTGTTTTGTGAAAATTCAGATTTGTAAGTACTGTTATTTTCGTTTTTATTTTTTAAGGAAATTGTAATCTGTTTATAAAATTATATATTACAATAAAGCGGGTCAAAAATAATTTGTGGCCTCTTTTTGTATGTTATACAGAGCACTCAATACTACCATAAAAAATTTTAAACTGCTCGTACAAACTTTCACATATGTCGTCAATATTTGGACGAGGTTCGTCCAATATGAACGGCAAAAAGACGTGCGATTGAGTCTGGAGAATCACCAGAATTAATCCATTGGACTTTTTTCCATGAGATCGTCTAAAAGAGAAGTTTTTGTATATCCGGGTAATATTGAGATAAGGCAAAAGACGTTGTTACATAATGTAGGAGATGAATTTTATTTTCTTCGGGGTTTTATCACAATCAATTTCAATTTCTGATATAACTGATACCAGTAGCTGGTAAAAACTATATATATATATATATATATATATATATATATATATATATATATATATATATATATGTTATATCGTAGATTTTCACGGATGGTAGAATGAATAGTTTGGTTATTCCGGGTTTCAATCCGTTCATTCAAAAAATCGTTTTCACGACGTTTCGCCAAAATCTCATTTGGCATTTTCAAGTGCGGTTCGTCTCGTTACTCGCTGAGAACTGATCAGTTCTCAGCGAGTAACGAGACGAACCGCACTTGAAAATGTCAAATGAGATTTTGGCGAAACGTCGTGAAAACGATTTTTTGAACGAACGGATTGAAACCCGGAATAACCAAACTATTCATATATATATATATATATATATATATATATATATATATATATATATATATATATATACATATACTATACTACATAAAACTTCTTAGTTTTGACAATGTTTCATCCCAGACATATTTTGTTTGTTTAAAGTAGTGTCATATTAAAAGTGTGCTTTTCTACAAAATCTAAATAGGGCTATTAATATTTGGTTACATGTGATGCAAAAATTATTTATTTTTGACCCTGTATAAGGTAATGTCATAAAATAACTATTTTTGAAAACGTAGTTTGTGTCTAGAAGTAACAAATACACAGTGTCATCAGTAAAGTCTACATTAGGTGGAAAATAAATTTTAAATGATGAATAAAAGACGAATATTTGTCAAATTTCCACTATATTTAACTAAAAAACTTGAGGCGTTTCACTAACACTGTAGCTTCATCAGAAGTTACTTATACCTAGATTTACAATAATGAATAAGTGCAATCAATACCCTAATTTACATTTTATTCCCTATTATTTAAATTATTGGGAAATCCACACTAGTTTTTGTTAGAAGATATTTAGCAGGAGTGAAGTGTTGATATCTGTTTGGTCATTTAATAGATTACCTGTGTTCTTTAATCGATTTATTTCTATGGCTTCTAAGAAATTCAGTTTATAACCTTTCCTTTCTACATGAAGAATTTCAAAATTATCCTCTAATTGATGATTTTGTTCTATTAAATGATTTGCGTATGAAGAACTGTTTTTATTGTGTAAAAAATTATTTTTGTGTTCCTGAATCCTTTTTTTAAACGATCTGCCTGTTTGGCCTATATATATTTTTTGAGCAACTTCCGCATTTAAGTTTATAGACCCCAGACTTGTTATTTTTATTTGTTTTTGTTTTATACTTTTTTAAACATTTTCCCATTGAATTATTTGTTTTGAAGGCTACCCCAATATTCTAAACAATTAAATTGGGTTAAACAAGTTGCAATTAACAATGGTTACTTACCATCAATAACCAACTCAATTTTAACAAAAAAATTAAAAAAGAAAGCCACACAAGAGGTTTATCCTATTGCACAAGAAAACAAGAAACGCAACTTTATCGCTTTAACATATTCTCGTAAATCACCAATTAAAATTAAAAAGTTTCTGAATAAAAAAGTTATTGAGGTAGCCTTCAAAACAAATAATTCAATAGGAAAACGCTTAAAAAATTATAAAACAAAAACAAATAAAAATAACAAGTCTGGGGGTCTATAAACTTAAATACGGAAGTTGCCCAAAAGTAGGTATATATAGGCCAAACAGGCAGATCGTTTAAAAAAAAAGGATTCAGGAATACAAAAATAATTTTTTACACAATAAAAACAGTTCTTCATACACAAATCATTTAATAGAACAAAATCATCAATTAGAGGATAATTTTGAAGTTCTTCATGTAGAAAGGAAAGGTTATAAACTGAATTTCTTAGAAGCCATAGAAATAAATTGAAATAAGAACACAGGTAATCTATTAAATGACCAAACAGATATCAACACCTCACCCCTGCTAAATATGTTTCAACAAAAACCAGTGTGGATTTCCCAATAATTTAAATAATAGATAATAAAATGTAAATTAGGATATTGCACTTATTCATTATTATAAATCTAAGTATAAGTTTTTTAAGTAACCAAATATTTTGTCATTTAAAATAGAACTTCTGATGAAGCTACAGTGTTAGCGAAACGAGTCAAGTTTTTTAGTTAAATATAGTGGAAATTTGACAAATATTCGTCTTTTATTCATCGTTGAATATGGATTTCCATCAAGTAAAAGCCAGCAGCCTACTTAGTTTAAATTTTAAATGCGTTTAATTTTTATATTTTGATTTTTTATTAGAAAATTTGAGTTTTTTTAAATAAACTATTTTCTTAGTATTAATGTGTATTACTTTTAGACACAAACTACGTTTTCAAAAATAGTTATTTTATGATGTTACCTTATACAGGGTCAAAAACAAGTACACTTTGAATCACATATGACCAAATTTTAGTAGCCCTATTTGGATTTTGTAGAAAAATACACATTTATTATAGCGCTGCCTTAAACAAGATATGTCTGGGATAAACCGCTGTCAAAACTAAGAAGTTTTATGTAGGTTGCGTTGAGTCTTATTTTGCAACAGTGGTGCAATTTTCAAAAATGGGTAAAAAATCTAAATTATCTTATACAGATGAATTTTGCATGTGGGCCAAAAATTACATTTAGAAAAACTTTTACTAATAACTTTTTTATATATTTTGAGCTTTAATCCCATTATATATATATATATATATATATATATATATATATATATATATATATATATATATATATATATATATATATATATATATATATATATATATATATTATATATATATATATATATATATATATATATATATATATATATATATATATATCGGGTGTCAACGAATCTATTAGACAAGTCATAATTTCTAGAGTATTATGTCTATCAAAATGAGAATTGGTACAGGTAAATGGTATGTGAAAGGGAAAGTTTTCGCATATTTTCCACTTTCCGGCCACTTCCGGTTTCATCGGAAATGGCCCCGGTTTTGAATTTTTAAATGCAACACCCTGTATATTTTAACATTTTTCGATTTCTGAGACAATTCTAGATCAGAATGTGACATTTTAAAAACTTTTTACGTCTACTTCATTTTTTTAGAGCCACTTTTAAAATTGCATCTAGGTGGCCATGATCGGACCCAAACTAATCTAAGGGCCTTAGGTGATGTCAAAAAAATACAATCGCAAAGTTTTAGTTACTAGTATGAAAGACAGGAATAAGACAAGTTGACAAAATTACGTTTTCATTTCTAACTATTAATTTTCAAATGGCGACCCCTTTTTGGCAACTACTTTTCGAAAAAAGCATTCTTTGACGAATCTAACGGTACTAATTTATTTGCGATTGGATTAGACATAAGAACAGAAATTAAATATTATTAAGCAAAATACTGGATAATTTATTTACTTATGACAAGTGCGCCATGGACAGTCATGATGCATAATAATTTGCAACTGTTTTTATCAAGTCTTCTTTGGAAAACAAAGCACTCACTTAAGTAGATAAAGACAGTGACATACGCTCTAAGAACAGACGTAAAAGTTTCTTAATTTTCGTTAAGTTTAGAGTTCTTAGAGCGTATGTCACTGTCATTATCTACTTAAGTGAGTGCTTTGTTTTCCAAAGAAGACTTGATAAAAACAGTTGCAAATTATTATGCATCATGGCTGTCCATGGCGCACTTGTCATAAGTAAATAAATTATCCAATATTTTGCTTAATAATATTTAATTTCTGTTCTTATGTCTAATCCAATCGCAAATAAATTAGTACCGTTAGATTCGTCAAAGAATGCTTTTTTCGAAAAGTAGTTGCCAAAAAGGGGTCGCCATTTGAAAATTAATAGTTAGAAATGAAAACGTAATTTTGTCAACATGTCTTATTCCTGTCTTTCATACTAGTAACTAAAACTTTGCGATTGTATTTTTTTGACATCACCTAAGGCCCTTAGATTAGTTTTAAAAGTGGCTCTAAAAAAATGAAGTAGACGTAAAAAGTTTTTAAAATGTCACATTCTGATCTAGAATTGTCTCAGAAATCCAAAAATGTTAAAATATATAAGGTGTTCTATTTAAAAATTCAAAACCGGGGCCATTTCCGGTAAAACCGGAAGTGGCCGGAAAGTGGAAAATATGCGAAAACTCTCCCCTTCACATACCATTTACCTGTACCAATTCTCATTTTGATACACATAATACTCTAGAAATTATGACTTGTCTAATAGATTCGTTGACACCCGGTATATATATATATATATATATATATATATATATATATATATATATATATATATATATATACACAGTGGGAAACTCAGAACACTTTTTGGACACACTCGAAAAGATTTATACTTAAGGCAGAAGCTGTGAAAATTTCAATTTTAAGAGAATCAGACCTACATATATTTATACAGATGATTAGCCTCTTTGGCTATTGAGCTTTAACAAGAGTTTTGTCCGAAAAGTATCTCGAATTTCCAACCGTGGGCCGCGGCGCTGTGTTCTGTTCCAAAAAAAAATAAATGCATAATAACTAAATTAACATACGTAACACTCTACCCATAAAGAAATTCTGAAAGACTTCCCAACATAAAAGCAATCGGCAGTATCGGTGAAAATACTTTTAGGAATATATGTATTTCAGGGCTCGCAAGCAGGCACATTTAGCTGAAATAAAAATGTTAGCGAGCTACGCGAGAAGAAAAAGTCATAAATAACATATCCCACTTAAATTCGGAAAAGGCAAATGGTAAAAGCGTATGCACTTTTGTCCTCAATAATACAAGCTATAAATATTAGCCAAAATATAGAAACCTCCCGCGTTGTGGTATTTTCTTTAAAAACATGCTCGAAGAAAAATAAAACGTTGTGGGAAAAATTAGGTCATAAATTTTAGGCACTCTGGATTATTACTGTTATTATACCAGCGTATAAAGAAATAAAAAGGCAATTTTTTGTTGAAAATATTATCCGAAACCAATTATAAAGAAGGTTTGCAGATCAAAATGTACATATTTTCAACTACTATTTTTTTTTTTGTATTTTTGAGCTATATATAAAAGTGTACAAAATGTGATTTTTTTGTTTTTTCGCTTGTAAAGTGAAAACTATTGAAACAATTGTAATATTATCACAGATTAATTAGATGCGTTTTGGCCAAAACCAAATTTCTTTGGGCATTGCGCCAATAGAGGATCTCGCCAACTATTTGGTATTGACTAGGCAAAATTTGCTACAAATTGTTCAATCGTACTATTACTCCATGAAAAATAGACTTGATTTTCGGATTTTTAAGTTTATCTCGAAAAGTAAAAGTTGTATCGAAAAATATTTCATACAGAAGTTGTAGAGAATTAAAAAACCTATCGATTCATATAATATAAGTTATAGGTGGCGCCACTAATTATCGAGATATATTTTTTTTTCGAGAAAATTTACGGTTTTTGTTTCTTAAAAAAAAAAAGACATTTATCAACAAATTACCAATTTAAAATTTAACATAAATATAGGTATTATTATTCTAAAAAAGTATGTTAAACCTGCAATCTGTGAGTTTTTTATTTTCCGAGAAATTCGATGTCAAAATTGAAAATTGAACCTCAATTTTCTGCTTTCCTAATTAAGATACAATGCTCAATTTTAATGAAAATTGTTTGTATTGTTTTATGTTTTGAAGATCTATATAAAAAAAAATTTATTCAATCGTGGACCGAGAAATTTTGCAAAAACCAATTTTTGCACCAAAAAAATTGCGATAACTTTTCACTGGATGGAGATAATTTTTTTTTAATGCTTGCATTGGATTTAAATGTATCATTTCCGATCTCTAAAAAAGAAAATTTAATTTTGGATGAAAAAAACTTTTTTTTTCAAAAATTCATAATGGCGTGACAAATGAATATTAAGGACCCAAATCTGCAGAAGATGCTTTTCAATACTTGTACTTTACCTGTGAATTTTTTGGATTCAAGAAATACACTTCCGTATGATCTGTGAACCTTCGAAAATTGGGCCGAATCTAATCGATACATCCGGTGAAAAGTAATCGCAATTTTTTTGATGCAAAAATTGGTTGTTGCAAAATTTCTCGGCCCACGATTGAAAAAAAATTTTTTTTATAGATCGTCAAAATATAAAACAATGCAAACAATTTCCATTAAAATAGGGCATTCTCTTAATTAGGAAAGAGGAAAATTGAGGTTGAATTTTCAACTTTGACGTCGAATTTCTCGGAAAATAAAAAACTCACAGATTTCGGGTTTGACATACTTTTTTAGAATGATAATACCTAGATTTATATTAAATTTTAAATCGGTAATTTGTTAATAAATGTCTTTTTTTAAAATAGAAACCATAAATTTTGTCGAAAAAAAAATATATCTCGATAACTAGTGGCGCCACCTATAACTAATATTATTCGAATTAATTGGTTTTTTAGTTCTCTACAACTTTTATTTGAAAAATTTTTCGATACAACTTTTACTTTTCGAGATAAACTCAAAAAACCACAAATCGTGACCATTTTTGGTCCGCCATTTTTTTTGCACAGGTCTTTCAGAGGTACCATCGAGATATGTTTTATAGGATGCCGAAATGAACACATTGCAGCAAAAAAACCAATGTTACATTTTTGTTAACAAAACAGCTCTTTTTTGATCTAATTTCCATAGAGTATATGATGATTAAATGTGTAAAATAGGTGAAAAATGCACCTAAAGAAAATCATACAGTTTGACTAGAGAAAAGCTGTTCTATAATCATTGATTTAATCAAATGATAACCCCTAATATCACATTTCCTATACCTAAAAGTAGCCGTTTTCAATTTATCGGCAATTAAAACAATTATGACTAGAAGATTAGGATATTTTTCTTGAAATAACTGAAACACTTCTTATTAGGTACTTACCCAATCGCTATATCCTGTCATCATAAAAATTTCAATCCTGTGTTCCTCAGTAAGTAATCCCCAGTGAATAATTTAATAAATCAAAGTTGATGATAACACAGCTTCTGGAAAAAATTCGTACCAAAACATAAAGTCGAACAATTTTTCAAGAAACGCAATAATATATATATATATATATATATATATATATATATATATATATATATATATATATATATGTATATATATCGTAGACGCCATACAGTGAGCTTTGAAAATGGTGAATGAGATTTCACCGAAACGTCAGCTGCCTTACAGTCCTGAGAGGGACTCAACACATACACGGGATGCCCGAAAACCTTCGATTACACATCACACCCGTGAGAATATCCGACATAACATATATATATATATATATATATATATATATATATATATATATATATATATATATATATATATATATATTCTTGGGTATGGGTTTTGGTAGTACTTTAAAATTTTTATTTTCTTAACGTTTCGCTCATTATATTGAGTTTCCTCAGAAGGATGTATCTTTTTTTTTATTATCTCACTTATTCTACAATTTATAAAATATACATAAACAATATATCTTTATAGATATAACTGATGTAACGACACACGTAACATACAATAGTTAAAAGACTAAAAAGTAAAATAATCATAAACTTAAAATTATCCTAAAATAGAAATATGTATCAAAAATCCCAGTGCTCACCTCGAAAATAATTACTTGTTTCTTGAAAAAGTTATATTGTTGTTAATGTGGATTTGTACTGAATGCATTTTATTTAAGTAAAATAAATGTAAACTGATGCTTGGCCTTATTCTAGTGTTTACGCTCACAATTCTTGATTACACACAACCATATAACACACGAAAATGTATAATCCAGAAAAAAAAATTTAAAATAAAATTGTTTTAACACAAGTATTTCGACAAAAACAAAAAAAATAATAACATACTTATCTCTGATGCATTCAGTACAAAGAAGTTACTATCAGCTTAATATTTTTTTTATTTGGAAACCCTTTTATTTAGTTTTTTCTGATTTGTAAATAAATTTTATTAATATCAATTATACAGTGTGTCGCAAAACAATAAGGGCTACAATAGGTGCTTTAGTTTATTAGGTTAAAATATATTTGGCTTAGGTTTTTGATATCTTATTTGTTATTGATTCCTTGTTTTTCGTTTTTTATATGTAGCATTTCCTTTATTTGAAGTTTATGGTTGTTTTTTTTTCTGGGTTAGAATCCATGTGTTTGAAAAATCAAATTTATGTTTAAAATTTGCCTCATGTTTGTGTAATGCTGTCATTGCGTTTTTTGTGTATTTATGTCCGTTCAATCTGCTGTCTAGATATTGTGTCGTCATTCCAATATATTTCTGTGAACAATGGGCATGGTATGGAATAGATAACGTTAGATTTTTTTTTTATGAGTCACCTTACTTTTTAAATTTCTAATCAGTGGTGATAAGTGATTTATGTTATGTGGCAAACTATAATATCGTACTGTTTGAGGAAGTGTGTAACTTTTTCTGACAATGAATTAATGTAAGGTATTGCAACATATGTTCTTGGGTTGTTATTATTAATATTTTATGTAAGGACGTTCTTATTATACAGTTTGTAAGTTCGTTGTTTTATTATTCTATTTGTGAGTTTTTCGAGTAAATTATTATCACTTATGATTTGTCTGACTTTCTTTAAAGCTTCTTGACGATATTTCGGGGAAGTTAGGGTTAAAGCTCTATCAACCAAACCTATTATTACGCTGTACTTTTGGGATTTCGGATGACGTAACTGACAGTTGAGGTAGCGTCCTGACCATGTATCTTTTGTGTACCACATCGTCTCAATCTTTTTATTTTCATAATTTCGAAATAATTTGAGGTCAAGGAAATTTATTTTTCTATTTCGTTGGACTTCAGGTGTAAATTACATCTTTTGGTGGAAATTGTTGAATGCATTTAGTATGATGTCAAATTAATTTTCGGGGACAGCTGATAGACAGTTGTCAACGTACCTCTTAAAAAACTGAATCGGTATATCAAGTTTTCTAAGACATTTTCTTCCAGATATTCCATGACCAACTGTGCTTTCCAAATAAAAAAATATTAAGTTGATAGTAACCGCAGGAATCTTCAAATAGTTCACTAAGAAACATGACAAAAGTAAATTGAGGAGCATACTGGGAATAATTTTTATTTTTCCTTTTAAATTCACATTATTTTATAGATTGATATTTTTAATTAACATTGTATCGTTTAAGTGTTAATTTAAGTCATGTGCGTGTGCGTTTGTGACCATGGTAGTTGTATTATGCTTTTATTTTAGATTATACTTTGAAAAAGCCCACTACGTTGGGCGAAACGTCAAGCACAGAATAGCAGTATTAATCTGAAACCCAATCCAAAAAAGTTACCATACATTTATATAGAAAGATGGTTTAAGAAAAAATTTAGCAAATTAAATATATATATATATATATATATATATATATATATATATATATATATATATATATATACATATATATATACCCTCTGCGCATGTGCAGTATAACCGCTTTACATGCCTGACCTAATTTATTTGAAGGTATTCTCCTTCCATTTCTCCCCTCTAACATCTTTGGGGTATATATGTAGTTCGAAGAGTAGTAAGTCTGTCTGTCACGACCACCTAATTGTAAGTTAAATCAATGTAATGATGTTCCAAGTAAGTTATGAAAGGGTAAACATGTAGTCAAAATCATAAGTTCCACAAACAGGTCCGTCAACAATTTCGTCCCTAGCGAAGGACTAATAATCCCACTGCCACCTGAGTTACGCCAATGTAATACCGTTCCAAGTAAATTATGCAAGGGTAAACATGTAGTCAAAATCAAAATACGTTCCGGAAGCACGAACTACTTTAGCTTCGAAACTATTAGTATAATTTCCTAGTTAATATGTAAAATAGCAATGCATCACCGGGGGTTGTAATAATGTATAGTGTTCGGCAGGCTCAAACTAAACGCGCGATTAAATGCTAGATTTGGGTATAATTAAGTTAGCTTATTAACAGAGAGCTTGTCGGTCGCGGCTAGCCATGCACATAAATTATTACGACCCGCGTTTGCTAATCACGAAATTACCGTTCTAATATTGACTCTGCAATTTATGGCAATATTCATCTTCTGCAAGAACACCATAAACTATTTTAAATCACCATCTTTAATTGCCTTGCTTCTAACTTCTCTACCTCATACTGGTTATGAGATGTATAATTTTATAACTGCTTGTTCAGCATATAACAGCACTTTAATAAGGAAATATACTTATAATTTGGGGGCAGACCAGAAAGTAATCCTCCTATATATAAATCTGTGACGTGTAGTTCTTGTTCTCTAATAACATAAAATATTGAATACCTTTTTTTGATATTTTCCAATTTTCTTAGGAAACAGCATCCTTTTCCCTGTTAAATAAACATTCTTCCTAAAGCACAGATTAGTTCATCTTTCAGCACAACTGTGTTGGTGCCTTTGAAGTGCGAGGACACAGTTTTCATGCCTCGGGACCCGCTATTACACTGGTGTAAAAATCAAATAGAATACTATCAATGATGGTAATGATTAAAATTAGAAAAAAGTACCACAAGATATAACTCTCCATAAAAACCACTTTCAAATTATTATAGATAATTAATTAGAAAAATATAAAAAATCTTTCAGTACAAAGTATCACGTTATTAGTTTCAACACCCTCCCCCCCCCCCCGCCATTAGGTGATCGACCAGGATATTTTTGTGAGGATCCTCCCCCTAACGAGAGTTATGGATGGCCCCTAAGTGATTTTTATGAAATCTAAAAAAGACCCATATTTTCTTCAATTTGCAAAGTGCAATTACGGCAAGCACAGAAAGTTGCTCGCACCATTTTTAAACACAAATGACTTATATATGATAATTTCACATACAAAAGATCCAATACGAATAGAAAGCGACACAATTAGACGTCAACAATAAAGTTAGGTTCAATCCAACACAAATCCATATAAAAATTTGATTGTGATGTTTAAGATGAAATAATATTTGGCTATATTATTTTTAATTCCAATTTCTCTCACTCTAATAGCGGGTCGCGAGGCAAGCAACGGCACGCAATTTGATTTCGACGAGAACGCCTTTCCTGGCATCTGTAAGATGAAAGAATCTGTGTCTAAAGTTGGCGGGCACATTAAGGCTGCTAAAAATCATGACATATTTTGTACATTATAACATTTTTTATTCGTCAAAAACAAATATGTCATAAAAAATAATTTTTGTGTTTAAAAATTCTAGAACAAAGAGTAGTGACTCGGTAAAACATGATTCAATTTTAGAAACTCCTAAAACTGTCAATTTGATTTATTATTGTGTTTGATTTATGAGATTTTTGCATACCTATTCCACATAAGTCATAAAAATTTATTGACCATTTTCTAAATATAAAACTAAACTATATTACAGCAATATAAAGTATTTTAAAAACATTTTGTCCAGTTCAACTTTTTCTAGCTTTACGATTTTTTACAATGTATGTTTAATGGGAGAATGTAACAGCTTCATTCATTTGAATAGTCAATTAAAGCCGTAGAATGGACATCAAAAAACCTTTTTTGTTTTAGTTTAGGAAATCTGGAAAGTAAAATTTATTTTGCACGTTAATGGAAAGCTTTGTTTGGGGTTTTTACCGCTTTTTAACTAAACTAATTTGACGGCAAACTGGCACTTTGTATCTTTTTATTTTAAAAGCACTATTTCAATATACACAACACTTAATATATCCATGTATTATTCGATTAAAGTTGGATACAGGCAAATGTCTCGGGAATAAATATATATTTATTTTTAACCGACTTATAAAAAAAGGACGTTCTAAATTAGACCGTATGTACATCGATTACCCCGAAACGATAGCACCGATTTGAATGATTTTTTTGCATAATGTTCAGTACAGGGGCGGATCCAGCTTCTGTTTTTGGGAAAGCGGCATTCACCTACCGCAACAGGCAAGAGCAAATTTTTTTTCTGAATTCGACGTTCCTGGGGGGGGGGGGAGGAAGTAATCTGGTTCAGGTAGTTGCTGAAGTGGTTCCATTATTATTTTGGCCAAAATTGGTTTAATAAAATCCAAGACGGCGCTGATAATAGGACGGAGAAAAAAAATAATTCTGTCCGATTTCCTTCATAATTGGTATGGGGGAGTTTTTGGGGTAGTACATAACGAATCTAAAATTGTTTAAAAAATCAATTGGCGATTTCAATATGGTGGATTAAAAATTTTACATGTCTCGATTTTGGCCAAAATTGGAATGGGAGGGTTTTTGGGGGTGTAAATTACGAATTTAAAATTATTTTTAAAAAATTCAATATGTCGAATCCAATAAGTCATCTATATTAAATTTTAATCAATATACAGGGTGATTCAAAAATCGATCACGAAACTTAAGGGGGTGATTCTACTTGACAAAATAAGGGTAGAGCTTCATATAATTTTTTTTCAAAATGTCATTCGTTTTCGAGTTACAAGCCGTCCAAGTTCAAGTTTTTATTTTTTGTTTTTTGAATTACTCGCTTACAGGAAAACCGATTTGACTAATATTTGAAAGATAGGCTTCTGCGCTTCATCATTTTAGTAACAATTCACATTGATTGTTTGCCGCTAGAGGGCACTTTACCTACATTGAAAATTGTTTTTTTGTCATAATTTTTTAGTGTTGACAGCTACAGTAGTTTTTGGCATAATTTCTGAAAGACTGATGCCAGGCCTTTAAAAAAGGTGCTCTTTATTTACATCGCTAAACCCAACGGTTTAGACGTAAATCACCCTTAAAAATTAAGTGGTAAATTCACTTTTCTCATTTCATTACCACCAGCTACCAGGTAAATAGCTATCAAAGTATACTAGAGCTGTCAGTTTAACATCAAATAAATTCTCTTTTTAAACTATTTAATTTATAATCTTAAAATAACTAATAATGGCTAATCAGTAAATATTCATATTATGGATTATTGCGATATACATTTAATTGATAAAAATTAATGAAACAGTACTAAACAAACTAAAAAAGATTCTCAAAATGTCCCCCATTTTCTTCCATACATTTCCTAACACTCTTCAAAAAATGTCGCCTAACTCGATGAAAAATTCCTGGTGTTTCTTTAATAATTTGGCACTTTTCGATTATCCTGAAGCGAAGATCCTCGACGTTGATTACTGGAATATCGTACACCAATTGTTTCAAATGACCCCAAAAGAAAAAATCCATAGGATTAAGGTCTGGTGACCTCGCTGCCCATGCCAATGGTCCACTTCGTCCTATCCATCGCTCAGGATACGTTGCATTCAAATACTGTCGGACACGTATACTAAAGTGGGGCGGAGCTCCGTCTTGGAGGATCCACATGTTGGCCCTTACTTCCAATGGCACATCTTCCAGATACAATGGGAGACGATTTTGGATAAAATCTAAGTATACGTCACCAGTTAATGGGCCATCAAAGAAATGAGGACCAATAAGGTAATCTCCTATTATCCCTGCCCACACATTTAGTGAAAATCTACGCTGTTTCGTTTCTACCACATTGTTTGGGTTCTCGTAAGCATATGTGTGGATGTTGTGTAGATTTGTTATGCCATCACGAGTGAAACCAGCTTCGTCAGTGAATAATATGACGCCAATTAATCGATTATCGTGTTCATACTTAGCTAGGATCTGATTGCACATTTCCAACCGTCTCGGCCGATCATCGTCATAAAGAGCCTGCACCTTTTTTGAATGAAACGGGTAGAGTTGTTCTTCTCTTAGTATCCTCCATGAACTAGCCTGACAGAGCCGCACTTCATTCCCAATTTTTCTAGTACTAATACCTGGATTATCTTCAATAATTTCAAGCACTCTTTCTTCTTGTTGCACGTTTCTAGCAGTTCTAGGTCTTCCCCTATTTCCATTATAACTTTTAAAGGAACCACATTCCGCAAGCCTCCTGTGCACACTGGAAAATGTTTGAGCATGAGGGATATTTCTTTCCGGATAACTCTCCATATAATATCTTCTTGCCAACTCTGCATTACCATTTGCTTTTCCATAACAAAAATGGATATCACAATATTCGATATTTGAATATTGGTGATTAGCCATTATTAGTTATTTTAAGATTATAAATTAAATAGTTTAAAAAGCGAATTTATTTGATGTTAAACTGACAGCTCTAGTATACTTTGATAGCTATTTACCTGGTAGCTGGTGGTAATGAAATGAGAAAAGTGAATTTACCACTTAATTTTTAAGGGTGATTTACGTCTAAACCGTTGGGTTTAGCGATGTAAATAAAGAGCACCTTTTTTAAAGGCCTGGCATCAGTCTTTCAGAAATTATGCCAAAAACTACTGTAGCTGTCAACACTAAAAAATTATGACAAAAAAACAATTTTCAATGTAGGTAAAGTGCCCTCTAGCGGCAAACAATCAATGTGAATTGTTACTAAAATGATGAAGCGCAGAAGCCTATCTTTCAAATATTAGTCAAATCAGTTTTCCTGTAAGCGAGTAATTCAAAAAACAAAAAATAAAAACTTGAACTTGGACGGCTTGTAACTCGAAAACGAATGACATTTTGAAAAAAAATTATATGAAGCTCTACCCTTATTTTGTCAAGTAGAATCACCCCCTTAAGTTTCGTGATCGATTTTTGAATCACCCTGTATAAAAAATGTGTATGCTGTTGGCACTCCCTCTCGTTGACAACTTGTTTTTCTTGCGATCGCCCATCTCCTTCCCAAGAGCTTTGAGTACAGGAAAATAAAACCGATTCTGCCTTTTATATTAGAAATATGTATGCTGTTGGCACTCCCTTCCGTTGACAACTTGTTTTTCTTGCGATCGCCCCTCTCCTTCCCAAGAGCTTTGAGTACAGGAAAATGAAACCGATTCTGCCTTTTATATTAGAAATGTGTATGCTGTTGGCACTCCCTTCCGTTGACAACATGTTTTTCTTGCGATCGCCCCTCTCTTTCCCAAGAGCTTTGAGTACAGGAAAATAAAACCGATTCTGCCTTTTATATTAGAAATGTGTATGCTGTTGGCACTCCCGCCCGTTGACAACTTGTTTTTCTTGCGATCGCCCCTCTCCTTCCCAAGAGTTTTGAGTACAGAAAAATAAAACCGATTCTGCTTTTTATATTAGAAATGTGTATGCTGTTGGCACTCCCTTCCGTTGACAACTTGTTTTTCTTGCGATAGCACCTCTCCTTCCCAAGAGCTTTGAGTACAGGAAAATAAAACCGATTCTGCCTTTTATATTAGAAATGTGTAGGCTGTTGGCACTCCCTTCCGTTGACAACTTGTTTTTCTTGCGATCGCCCCTCTCCTTCCCAAGAGCTTTGAGTACAGGAAAATAAAACCGATTCTGCCTTTTCTATTAGAAATGTGTATGCTGTTGGCACTCCCTTGCGTTGACAACTTGTTGTTCTTGCGATCGCCCCTCTCCTTCCCAAGAGCTTTGAGTACAGGAAAATAAAACCGACTCTGCCTTTTATATTAGAAATATGTATGCTGTTGGCACTATCTCCCGTAGACAACTTGTTTTTCTTGTGATCGCCCCTCTCTTTCCAAGAGTTTTAATTTCAGGAAAATAAAACCGATTCTGTCTTTTATGTTAGAAATGGGTATGCTGTTGGCACTCCCTCCCGTTGACAACTTGTTTTTCTTGTGATCGCCCCTCTCTTTCCCAAGAGCTTTGAGAACAGGAAAATAAAACCGATTCTGCCTTTTATATTAGAAATGTGTATGCTGTTGGCACTCCCTTGCGTTGACAACTTGTTTTTCTTGTGATCGCCCCTCTCTTTCCAAGAGCTTTAAGTTCAGGAAAATGAAACCGATTCTGCCTTTTATATTAGAAATGTGTATGCTGTTGGCACTCCCTTCCGTTGAAAACTTGTTTTTCTTGCGATCGCCCCTCTCCTTCCCAAGAGCTTTGAGTACAGGAAAATAAAACCGATTCTGCCTTTTATATTAGAAATGTGTATGCTGTTGGCACTCCCTCCCGTTGACAACTTGTTTTTCTTGCGATCGCCCCTCTCCTTCCCAGGAGCTCTGAGTAGAGGAAAATAAAACCGATTCTGCCTTTTCTATTAGAAATGTGTATGCTGTTGGCACTCCCTTCCGTTGACAACTTGTTTTTCTTGCGATCGCCCCTCTCCTTCCCAAGAGCTTTGAGTACCGGAAAATAAAACCGATTCTGCCTTTTATATTAGAAATGTGTATGCTGTTGGCACTCCCTCCCGTTGACAACTTGTTTTTCTTGCGATCGCCCCTCTTCTTACCAAGAGCTTTGAGTACAGGAAAATAAAACCTATTCTGCCTTTTATATTAGAAACGTGTATACTGTTGGCACTCCCTCCCGTTGACAATTTGTTTTTCTTGCGATCGCCCCTATCCTTCCCAGGAGCTTTGAGTACAGGAAAATAAAACCGATTCTGCTTTTTCTATTAGAAATGTGTATGCTGTTGGCACTCCCTTCCGTTGACAACTTGTTTTTCTTGCGATCGCCCCTCTCTTTCCCAAGAGCTTTGAGTACAGGAAAATAAAACCGATTCTGCCTTTTATATTAGAAATGTGTATGCTGTTGGCACTCCCTTCCGTTGACAACTTGTTTTTCTTGCGATCGCCCCTCTCCTTCTCAAGAGCTTTGAGTACAGGAAAATAAAACCGATTCTGCCTTTTATATTAGAAATGTGTATGCTGTTGGCACTCCCTAACGTTGACAACTTGTTTTTCTTGCGATCGCCCCTCTCCTTCCCAGGAGCTTTGAGTACAGGAAAATAAAACCGATTCTGCCTTTTCTATTAGAAATGTGTTTGCTGTTGGCACTCCCTTCCGTTGACAACTTCTTTTTCTTGAGATCGCCCCTCTCCTTCCCAAGAGCTTTTAGTACAGGAAAATAAAACCGATTCTGCCTTTTATATTAAAAATGTGAATGCTGTTGGCACACCCTCCCGTTGACAACTAGTTTTTCTCGCGATCGCCCCTCTCCTTCCCAAAAGCTTTGAATACAGGAAAATTAAACCGATTCTGCCTTTTATATTAGAAATGTGTATGCTTTTGGCACTCCCTCCCGTTGACAACTTGTTTTTCTTGTGATCGCCCCTCTCCTTTCCAAGATCTTTGAGTACAGGAAAATAAAACCGATTCTGCCTTTTATGTTAGAAATGGGTATGCTGTTGGCACTCCCTCCCGTTGACAACTTGTTTTTCTTGTGATCGTCCCTCTCTTTCCCAAGAGCTTTGAGTACAAAAAAATAAAACCGATTCTGCCTTTTATATTAGAAATGTGTATGCTGTTGGCACTCCCTTGCGTTGACAACTTGTTTTTCTTGCGATCGCACCTCTCCTTCCCAAGAGCTTTGAGTACAGGAAAATAAAACCGACTCTGCCTTTTATATTAGAAATGTGTATGCAGTTGGCACTCCCTCCCGTAGACAACTTGTTTTTCTTGCGATCGCCCCTCTCCTTCCCAAGAGCTTTGAGTACAGGAAAATAAAACCGATTCTGCCTTTTATATTAAAAATGTGTATGCTGTTGGCACTCCCTTCCGTTGACAACTTGTTTTTCTTGCGATCGCCCTTCTGTTTCCCAAGAGCTTTGAATACAGGAAAATAAAACCGATTCTGCCTTTTATATTAGAAATGTGTATGCTGTTGGCACTCCCTTCCGTTGACAACTTGTTTTTCTTGCGATCGCCCATCTCCTTCCCAAGAGCTTTGAGTACAGGAAAATAAAACCGATTCTGCCTTTTATATTAGAAATGTGTATGCTGTTGGCACTCCCGCCCGTTGACAACTTGTTTTTCTTGCGATCGCCCCTCTCCTTCCCAAGAGTTTTGAGTACAGAAAAATAAAAACGATTCTGCTTTTTATATTAGAAATGTGTATGCTGTTGGCACTCCCTTCCGTTGACAACTTGTTTTTCTTGCGATCGCCCCTCTCCTTCCCAGGAGCTTTGAGTACAGGAAAATAAAACCGATTCTGCCTTTTCTATTAGAAATGTGTTTGCTGTTGGCACTCCCTTCCGTTGACAACTTCTTTTTCTTGAGATCGCCCCTCTCCTTCCCAAGAGCTTTTAGTACAGGAAAATAAAACCGATTCTGCCTTTTATATTAAAAATGTGAATGCTGTTGGCACACCCTCCCGTTGACAACTAGTTTTTCTCGCGATCGCCCCTCTCCTTCTCAAAAGCTTTGAATACAGGAAAATTAAACCGATTCTGCCTTTTATATTAGAAATGTGTATGCTTTTGGCACTCCCTCCCGTTGACAACTTGTTTTTCTTGTGATCGCCCCTCTCCTTTCCAAGATCTTTGAGTACAGGAAAATAAAACCGATTCTGCCTTTTATGTTAGAAATGGGTATGCTGTTGGCACTCCCTCCCGTTGACAACTTGTTTTTCTTGTGATCGTCCCTCTCTTTCCCAAGAGCTTTGAGTACAGGAAAATAAAACCGATTCTGCCTTTTATATTAGAAATGTGTATGCTGTTGGCACTCCCTTGCGTTGACAACTTGTTTTTCTTGCGATCGCACCTCTCCTTCCCAAGAGCTTTGAGTACAGGAAAATAAAACCGACTCTGCCTTTTATATTAGAAATGTGTATGCAGTTGGCACTCCCTCCCGTAGACAACTTGTTTTTCTTGCGATCGCCCCTCTCCTTCCCAAGAGCTTTGCGTACAGGAAAATAAAACCGATTCTGCCTTTTATATTAAAAATGTGTATGCTGTTGGCACTCCCTTCCGTTGACAACTTATTTTTCTTGCGATCGCCCTTCTCTTTCCCAAGAGCTTTGAATACAGGAAAATAAAACCGATTCTGCCTTTTATATTAGAAATGTGTATGCTGTTGGCACTCCCTTCCGTTGACAACTTGTTTTTCTTGCGATCGCCCATCTCCTTCCCAAGAGCTTTGAGTACAGGAAAATAAAACCGATTCTGCCTTTTATATTAGAAATATGTATGCTGTTGGCACTCCCTTCCGTTGACAACTTGTTTTTCTTGCGATCGCCCCTCTCCTTCCCAAGAGCTTTGAGTACAGGAAAATGAAACCGATTCTGCCTTTTATATTAGAAATGTGTATGCTTTTGGCACTCCCTCCCGTTGACAACTTGTTTTTCTTGCGATCGCCCTTCTCCTTCCCAAGAGCTTTGAGTACAGGAAAATAAAACCGATTCTGCTTTTTATTTTAGAAATGTGTATGCTGTTGGCACTCCCTTCCGTTGACAACTTGTTTTTCTTGCGATCGCCCCTCTCCTTCTCAAGAGCTTTGAGTACAGGAAAATAAAACCGATTCTGCCTTTTATATTAGAAATGTGTATGCTGTTGGCACTCCCTCCCGTTGACAACTTGTTTTTCTTGCGATCGCCCCTCTCCTTCCCAGGAGCTTTGAGTACAGGAAAATAAAACCGATTCTGCCTTTTCTATTAGAAATGTGTTTGCTGTTGGCACTCCCTTCCGTTGACAACTTCTTTTTCTTGAGATCGCCCCTCTCCTTCCCAAGAGCTTTTAGTACAGGAAAATAAAACCGATTCTGCCTTTTATATTAAAAATGTGAATGCTGTTGGCACACCCTTCCGTTGACAACTAGTTTTTCTCGCGATCGCCCCTCTCCTGCCCAAAAGCTTTAAATACAGGAAAATTAAACCGATTTTGCCTTTTATATTAGAAATGTGTATGCTTTTGGCACTCCCTCCCGTTGACAACTTGTTTTTCTTGTGATCGCCCCTCTTCTTTCCAAGATCTTTGAGTATAGGAAAATAAAACCGATTCTGCCTTTTATGTTAGAAATGGGTATGCTGTTGGCACTCCCTCCCGTTGACAACTTGTTTTTCTTGTGATCGTCCCTCTCTTTCCCAAGAGCTTTGAGTACAGGAAAATAAAACCGATTCTGCCTTTTATATTAGAAATGTGTATGCTGTTGGCACTCCCTTGCGTAGACAACTTGTTTTTCTTGCGATCGCACCTCTCCTTCCCAAGAGCTTTGAGTACAGGAAAATAAAACCGACTCTGCCTTTTATATTAGAAATGTGTATGCAGTTGGCACTCCCTCCCGTAGACAACTTGTTTTTCTTGCGATCGCCCCTCTCCTTCCCAAGAGCTTTGAGTACAGGAAAATAAAACCGATTCTGCCTTTTATATTAAAAATGTGTATGCTGTTGGCACTCCCTTCCGTTGACAACTTGTTTTTCTTGCGATCGCCCTTCTCTTTCCCAAGAGCTTTGAATACAGGAAAATAAAACCGATTCTGCCTTTTATATTAGAAATGTGTATGCTGTTGGCACTCCCTTCCGTTGACAACTTGTTTTTCTTGCGATCGCCCATCTCCTTCCCAAGAGCTTTGAGTACAGGAAAATAAAACCGATTCTGCCTTTTATATTAGAAATATGTATGCTGTTGGCACTCCCTTCCGTTGACAACTTGTTTTTCTTGCGATCGCCCCTCTCCTTCCCAAGAGCTTTGAGTACAGGAAAATGAAACCGATTCTGCCTTTTATATTAGAAATGTGTATGCTGTTGGCACTCCCTCCCGTTGACAACTTGTTTTTCTTGCGACCGCCCCTCTCCTTCCCAAGAGCTTTGAGTACAGGAAAATAAAACCGATTCTGCCTTTTATATTAGAAATGTGTATGCTGTTGGCACTCCCGCCCGTTGACAACTTGTTTTTCTTGCGATCGCCCCTCTCCTTCCCAAGAGTTTTGAGTACAGAAAAATAAAACCGATTCTGCTTTTTATATTAGAAATGTGTATGCTGTTGGCACTCTCTTCCGTTGACAACTTGTTTTTCTTGCGATAGCCCCTCTCCTTCCCAAGAGCTTTGAGTACAGGAAAATAAAACCGATTCTGCCTTTTATATTAGAAATGTGTAGGCTGGTGGCACTCCCTTCCGTTGACAACTTGTTTTTCTTGCGATCGCCCCTCTCCTTCCCAAGAGCTTTTAGTACAGGAAAATAAAACCGATTCTGCCTTTTATATTAAAAATGTGAATGCTGTTGGCACACCCTCCCGTTGACAACTAGTTTTTCTCGCGATCGCCCCTCTCCTTCCCAAAAGCTTTGAATAAAGGAAAATAAAACCGGTTCTGCCTTTTATATTAGAAATATGTATGCTTTCGGCACTCCCTCCCGTTGACAACTTGTTTTTCTTGTGATCGCCCCTCTCCTTTTCCAAGAGCTTTGAGTACAGGAAAATAAAACCGATTCTGCCTTTTATGTTAGAAATGGGTATTGCTGTTGGCACTTCCTCCCGTTGACAACTTGTTTTTCTTGTGATCGCCCCTCTCTTTCCCAAGAGCTTTGAGTACAGGAAAATAAAACCGATTCTGCCTTTTATATGAGAAATGTGTATGCTGTTGGCACTCCTTCCCATTGACAACTTGTTTTTCTTGCGATCGCCCATCTCCTTCCCAAGAGCTTTGAGTACAGGAAAATAAAACCGATTCTGCCTTTTATATTAGAAATGTGTATGCTGTTGGCACTCCCTCCCGTTGACAACTTGTTTTTCTTGCGATCGCCCCTCTTCTTACCAAGAGCTTTGAGTACAGGAAAATAAAACCTATTCTGCCTTTTATATTAGAAATGTGTATGCTGTTGGCACTCCCTCCCGTTGACAATTTGTTTTTCTTGCGATCGCCCCTATCCTTCCCAGGAGCTTTGAGTACAGGAAAATAAAACCGATTCTGCTTTTTCTATTAGAAATGTGTATGCTGTTGGCACTCCCTTCCGTTGACAACTTGTTTTTCTTGCGATCGCCCCTCTCTTTCCCAAGAGCTTTGAGTACAGGAAAATAAAACCGATTCTGCCTTTTATATTAGAAATGTGTATGCTGTTGGCACTCCCTTCCGTTGACAACTTGTTTTTCTTGCGATCGCCCCTCTCTTTCCCAAGAGCTTTGAGTAAAGGAAAATAAACCGATTCTGCCTTTTATATTAGAAATGTGTATGCTGTTGGCACTCCCTTCCGTTGACAACATGTTTTTCTTGCGATCGCCCCTCTCCTTCCCAAGAGCTTTGAGTACAGGAAAATAAAATCGATTCTGCCTTTTATATTAGAAATGTGTATGCTGTTGGCACTCCCTTCCGTTGACAACATGTTTTTCTTGCGATCGCCCCTCTCCTTCCCAAGAGCTTTGAGTACAGGAAAATAAAACCGATTCTGCTTTTTATTTTAGAAATGTGTATGCTGTTGGCACTCCCTTCCGTTGACAACTTGTTTTTCTTGCGATCGCCCCTCTCCTTCTCAAGAGCTTTGAGTACAGGAAAATAAAACCGATTCTGCCTTTTATATTAGAAATGTGTATGCTGTTGGCACTCCCTCCCGTTGACAACTTGTTTTTCTTGCGATCGCCCCTCTCCTTCCAAGGAGCTTTGAGTACAGGAAAATAAAACCGATTATGCCTTTTCTATTAGAAATGTGTTTGCTGTTGGCAGTCCCTTCCGTTGACAACTTCTTTTTCTTGAGATCGCCCCTCTCCTTCCCAAGAGCTTTTAGTACAGGAAAATAAAACCGATTCTGCCTTTTATATTAAAAATGTGAATGCTGTTGGCACACCCTCCCGTTGACAACTAGTTTTTCTCGCGATCGCCCCTCTCCTTCCCAAAAGCTTTGAATACAGGAAAATTAAACCGATTCTGCCTTTTATATTAGAAATGTGTATGCTTTTGGCACTCCCTCCCGTTGACAACTTGTTTTTCTTGTGATCGCCCCTCTCCTTTCCAAGATCTTTGAGTACAGGAAAATAAAACCGATTCTGCCTTTTATGTTAGAAATGGGTATGCTGTTGGCACTCCCTCCCGTTGACAACTTGTTTTTCTTGTGATCGTCCCTCTCTTTCCCAAGAGCTTTGAGTACAGGAAAATAAAACCGATTCTGCCTTTTATATTAGAAATGTGTATGCTGTTGGCACTCCCTTGCGTCGACAACTTGTTTTTCTTGCGATCGCACCTCTCCTTCCCAAGAGCTTTGAGTACAGGAAAATAAAACCGACTCTGCCTTTTATATTAGAAATGTGTATGCAGTTGGCACTCCCTCCCGTAGACAACTTGTTTTTCTTGCGATCGCCCCTCTCCTTCCCAAGAGCTTTGAGTACAGGAAAATAAAACCGATTCTGCCTTTTATATTAAAAATGTGTATGCTGTTGGCACTCCCTTCCGTTGACAATTTGTTTTTCTTGCGATCGCCCTTCTCTTTCCCAAGAGCTTTGAGTACAGGAAAATAAAACCGATTCTGCCTTTTATATTACAAATGTGTATGCTGTTGGCACTCCCTCCCGTTGACAACTTGTTTTTCTTGCGATCGCCCCTCTCCTTCCCAAGAGCTTTGAGTACAGGAAAATAAAACCGATTCTGCTTTTTATTTTAGAAATGTGTATGCTGTTGGCACTCCCTTCCGTTGACAACTTGTTTTTCTTGCGATTGCCCCTCTCCTTCTCAAGAGCTTTGAGTACAGGAAAATAAAACCGATTCTGCCTTTTATATTAGAAATGTGTATGCTGTTGGCACTCCCTCCCGTTGACAACTTGTTTTTCTTGCGATCGCCCCTCTCCTTCCCAGGAGCTTTGAGTACAGGAAAATAAAACCGATTCTGCCTTTTCTATTAGAAATGTGTTTGCTGTTGGCACTCCCTTCCGTTGACAACTTCTTTTTCTTGAGATCGCCCCTCTCCTTCCCAAGAGCTTTTAGTACAGGAAAATAAAACCGATTCTGCCTTTTATATTAAAAATGTGAATGCTGTTGGCACACCCTCCCGTTGACAACTAGTTTTTCTCGCGATCGCCCCTCTCCTTCCCAAAAGCTTTGAATACAGGAAAATTAAACCGATTCTGCCTTTTATATTAGAAATGTGTATGCTTTTGGCACTCCCTCCCGTTGACAACTTGTTTTTCTTGTGATCGCCCCTCTTCTTTCCAAGATCTTTGAGTACAGGAAAATAAAACCGATTCTGCCTTTTATATTAAAAATGTGAATGCTGTTGGCACACCCTCCCGTTGACAACTAGTTTTTCTCGCGATCGCCCCTCTCCTTCCCAAAAGCTTTGAATACAGGAAAATTAAACCGATTCTGCCTTTTATATTAGAAATGTGTATGCTTTTGGCACTCCCTCCCGTTGACAACTTGTTTTTCTTGTGATCGCCCCTCTTCTTTCCAAGATCTTTGAGTACAGGAAAATAAAACCGATTCTGCCTTTTATGTTAGAAATGGGTATGCTGTTGGCACTCCCTCCCGTTGACAACTTGTTTTTCTTGTGATCGTCCCTCTCTTTCCCAAGAGCTTTGAGTACAGGAAAATAAAACCGATTCTGCCTTTTATATTAGAAATGTGTATGCTGTTGGCACTCCCTTGCGTTGACAACTTGTTTTTCTTGCGATCGCACCTCTCCTTCCCAAGAGCTTTGAGTACAGGAAAATAAAACCGACTCTGCCTTTTATATTAGAAATGTGTATGCAGTTGGCACTCCCCCCCGTAGACAACTTGTTTTTCTTGCGATCGCCCCTCTCCTTCCCAAGAGCTTTGAGTACAGGAAAATAAAACCGATTCTGCCTTTTATATTAAAAATGTGTATGCTGTTGGCACTCCCTTCCGTTGACAACTTGTTTTTCTTGCGATCGCCCTTCTCTTTCCCAAGAGCTTTGAATACAGGAAAATAAAACCGATTCTGCCTTTTATATTAGAAATGTGTATGCTGTTGGCACTCCCTTCCGTTGACAACTTGTTTTTATTGCGATCGCCCATCTCCTTCCCAAGAGCTTTGAGTACAGGAAAATAAAACCGATTCTGCCTTTTATATTAGAAATATGTATGCTGTTGGCACTCCCTTCCGTTGACAACTTGTTTTTCTTGCGATCGCCCCTCTCCTTCCCAAGAGCTTTGAGTACAGGAAAATGAAACCGATTCTGCCTTTTATATTAGAAATGTGTATGCTGTTGGCACTCCCTCCCGTTGACAACTTGTTTTTCTTGCGATCGCCCCTCTCCTTCCCAAGAGCTTTGAGTAAAGGAAAATAAAACCGATTCTGCCTTTTATATTAGAAATGTGTATGCTGTTGGCACTCCCGCCCGTTGACAACTTGTTTTTCTTGCGATCGCCCCTCTCCTTCCCAAGAGTTTTGAGTACAGAAAAATAAAACCGATTCTGCTTTTTATATTAGAAATGTGTATGCTGTTGGCACTCTCTTCCGTTGACAACTTGTTTTTCTTGCGATAGCCCCTCTCCTTCCCAAGAGCTTTGAGTACAGGAAAATAAAACCGATTCTGCCTTTTATATTAGAAATGTGTAGGCTGGTGGCACTCCCTTCCGTTGACAACTTGTTTTTCTTGCGATCGCCCCTCTCCTTCCCAAGAGCTTTGAGTACAGGAAAATAAAACCGACTCTGCCTTTTATATTAGAAATGTGTATGCAGTTGGCACTCCCTCCCGTAGACAACTTGTTTTTCTTGCGATCGCCCCTCTCCTTCCCAAGAGCTTTGAGTACAGGAAAATAAAACCGATTCTGCCTTTTATATTAAAAATGTGTATGCTGTTGGCACTCCCTTCCGTTGACAACTTGTTTTTCTTGCGATCGCCCTTCTCTTTCCCAAGAGCTTTGAATACAGGAAAATAAAACCGATTCTGCCTTTTATATTAGAAATGTGTATGTTGTTGGCACTCCCTTCCGTTGACAACTTGTTTTTCTTGCGATCGCCCATCTCCTTCCCAAGAGCTTTGAGTACAGGAAAATAAAACCGATTCTGCCTTTTATATTAGAAATATGTATGCTGTTGGCACTCCCTTCCGTTGACAACTTGTTTTTCTTGCGATCGCCCCTCTCCTTCCCAAGAGCTTTGAGTACAGGAAAATGAAACCGATTCTGCCTTTTATATTAGAAATGTGTATGCTGTTGGCACTCCCTCCCGTTGACAACTTGTTTTTCTTGCGATCGCCCCTCTCCTTCCCAAGAGCTTTGAGTACAGGAAAATAAAACCGATTCTGCCTTTTATATTAGAAATGTGTATGCTGTTGGCACTCCCGCCCGTTGACAACTTGTTTTTCTTGCGATCGCCCCTCTCCTTCCCAAGAGTTTTGAGTACAGAAAAATAAAACCGATTCTGCTTTTTATATTAGAAATGTGTATGCTGTTGGCACTCTCTTCCGTTGACAACTTGTTTTTCTTGCGATAGCCCCTCTCCTTCCCAAGAGCTTTGAGTACAGGAAAATAAAACCGATTCTGCCTTTTATATTAGAAATGTGTAGGCTGGTGGCACTCCCTTCCGTTGACAACTTGTTTTTCTTGCGATCGCCCCTATCCTTCCCAAGAGCTTTTAGTACAGGAAAATAAAACCGATTCTGCCTTTTATATTAAAAATGTGAATGCTGTTGGCACACCCTCCCGTTGACAACTAGTTTTTCTCGCGATCGCCCCTCTCCTTTTCCAAGAGCTTTGAGTACAGGAAAATAAAACCGATTCTGCCTTTTATGTTAGAAATGGGTATTGCTGTTGGCACTTCCTCCCGTTGACAACTTGTTTTTCTTGTGATCGCCCCTCTCTTTCCCAAGAGCTTTGAGTACAGGAAAATAAAACCGATTCTGCCTTTTATATGAGAAATGTGTATGCTGTTGGCACTCCCTCCCATTGACAACTTGTTTTTCTTGCGATCGCCCATCTCCGTCCCAAGAGCTTTGAGTACAGGAAAATAAAACCGATTCTGCCTTTTATATAAGAAATGTGTATGCTGTTGGCACTCCCTCCCGTTGACAACTTGTTTTTCTTGCGATCGCCCCTCTTCTTACCAAGAGCTTTGAGTACAGGAAAATAAAACCTATTCTGCCTTTTATATTAGAAATGTGTATGCTGTTGGCACTCCCTCCCGTTGACAATTTGTTTTTCTTGCGATCGCCCCTATCCTTCCCAGGAGCTTTGAGTACAGGAAAATAAAACCGATTCTGCTTTTTCTATTAGAAATGTGTATGCTGTTGGCACTCCCTTCCGTTGACAACTTGTTTTTCTTGCGATCGCCCCTCTCTTTCCCAAGAGCTTTGAGTACAGGAAAATAAAACCGATTCTGCCTTTTATATTAGAAATGTGTATGCTGTTGGCACTCCCTTCCGTTGACAACTTGTTTTTCTTGCGATCGCCCCTCTCTTTCCCAAGAGCTTTGAGTAAAGGAAAATAAACCGATTCTGCCTTTTATATTAGAAATGTGTATGCTGTTGGCACTCCCTTCCGTTGACAACATGTTTTTCTTGCGATCGCCCCTCTCCTTCCCAAGAGCTTTGAGTACAGGAAAATAAAATCGATTCTGCCTTTTATATTAGAAATGTGTATGCTGTTGGCACTCCCTTCCGTTGACAACATGTTTTTCTTGCGATCGCCCCTCTCCTTCCCAAGAGCTTTGAGTACAGGAAAATAAAACCGATTCTGCTTTTTATTTTAGAAATGTGTATGCTGTTGGCACTCCCTTCCGTTGACAACTTGTTTTTCTTGCGATCGCACCTCTCCTTCCCAAGAGCTTTGAGTACAGGAAAATAAAACCGACTCTGCCTTTTATATTAGAAATGTGTATGCAGTTGGCACTCCCTCCCGTAGACAACTTGTTTTTCTTGTGATCGTCCCTCTCTTTCCCAAGAGCTTTGAGTACAGGAAAATAAAACCGATTCTGCCTTTTATATTAGAAATGTGTATGCTGTTGGCACTCCCTTACGTTGACAACTTGTTTTTCTTGCGATCGCACCTCTCCTTCCCAAGAGCTTTGAGTACAGGAAAATAAAACCGACTCTGCCTTTTATATTAGAAATGTGTATGCTGTTGGCACTCCCTCCCGTTGACAACTTGTTTTTCTTGTGATCGCCCCTCTTCTTTCCAAGATCTTTGAGTACAGGAAAATAAAACCGATTCTGCCTTTTATGTTAGAAATGGGTATTGCTGTTGGCACTTCCTCCCGTTGACAACTTGTTTTTCTTGTGATCGCCCCTCTCTTTCCCAAGAGCTTTGAGTACAGGAAAATAAAACCGATTCTGCCTTTTATATGAGAAATGTGTATGCTGTTGGCACTCCCTCCCATTGACAACTTGTTTTTCTTGCGATCGCCCATCTCCGTCCCAAGAGCTTTGAGTACAGGAAAATAAAACCGATTCTGCCTTTTATATTAGAAATGTGTATGCTGTTGGCACTCCCTCCCGTTGACAACTTGTTTTTCTTGCGATCGCCCCTCTTCTTACCAAGAGCTTTGAGTACAGGAAAATAAAACCTATTCTGCCTTTTATATTAGAAATGTGTATGCTGTTGGCACTCCCTCCCGTTGACAATTTGTTTTTCTTGCGATCGCCCCTATCCTTCCCAGGAGCTTTGAGTACAGGAAAATAAAACCGATTCTGCTTTTTCTATTAGAAATGTGTATGCTGTTGGCACTCCCTTCCGTTGACAACTTGTTTTTCTTGCGATCGCCCCTCTCTTTCCCAAGAGCTTTGAGTACAGGAAAATAAAACCGATTCTGCCTTTTATATTAGAAATGTGTATGCTGTTGGCACTCCCTTCCGTTGACAACTTGTTTTTCTTGCGATCGCCCCTCTCTTTCCCAAGAGCTTTGAGTAAAGGAAAATAAACCGATTCTGCCTTTTATATTAGAAATGTGTATGCTGTTGGCACTCCCTTCCGTTGACAACATGTTTTTCTTGCGATCGCCCCTCTCCTTCCCAAGAGCTTTGAGTACAGGAAAATAAAATCGATTCTGCCTTTTATATTAGAAATGTGTATGCTGTTGGCACTCCCTTCCGTTGACAACATGTTTTTCTTGCGATCGCCCCTCTCCTTCCCAAGAGCTTTGAGTACAGGAAAATAAAACCGATTCTGCTTTTTATTTTAGAAATGTGTATGCTGTTGGCACTCCCATCCGTTGACAACTTGTTTTTCTTGCGATCGCACCTCTCCTTCCCAAGAGCTTTGAGTACAGGAAAATAAAACCGACTCTGCCTTTTATATTAGAAATGTGTATGCAGTTGGCACTCCCTCCCGTAGACAACTTGTTTTTCTTGTGATCGTCCCTCTCTTTCCCAAGAGCTTTGAGTACAGGAAAATAAAACCGATTCTGCCTTTTATATTAGAAATGTGTATGCTGTTGGCACTCCCTTGCGTTGACAACTTGTTTTTCTTGCGATCGCACCTCTCCTTCCCAAGAGCTTTGAGTACAGGAAAATAAAACCGACTCTGCCTTTTATATTAGAAATGTGTATGCAGTTGGCACTCCCTCCCGTTGACAATTTGTTTTTCTTGCGATCGCCCCTATCCTTCCCAGGAGCTTTGAGTACAGGAAAATAAAACCGATTCTGCTTTTTCTATTAGAAATGTGTATGCTGTTGGCACTCCCTTCCGTTGACAACTTGTTTTTCTTGCGATCGCCCCTCTCTTTCCCAAGAGCTTTGAGTACAGGAAAATAAAACCGATTCTGCCTTTTATATTAGAAATGTGTATGCTGTTGGCACTCCCTTCCGTTGACAACTTGTTTTTCTTGCGATCGCCCCTCTCTTTCCCAAGAGCTTTGAGTAAAGGAAAATAAACCGATTCTGCCTTTTATATTAGAAATGTGTATGCTGTTGGCACACCCTTCCGTTGACAACATGTTTTTCTTGCGATCGCCCCTCTCCTTCTCAAGAGCTTTGAGTACAGGAAAATAAAACCGATTCTGCCTTTTATATTAGAAATGTGTATGCTGTTGGCACTCCCTCCCGTTGACAACTTGTTTTTCTTGCGATCGCCCCTCTCCTTCCAAGGAGCTTTGAGTACAGGAAAATAAAACCGATTATGCCTTTTCTATTAGAAATGTGTTTGCTGTTGGCAGTCCCTTCCGTTGACAACTTCTTTTTCTTGAGATCGCCCCTCTCCTTCCCAAGAGCTTTTAGTACAGGAAAATAAAACCGATTCTGCCTTTTATATTAAAAATGTGAATGCTGTTGGCACACCCTCCCGTTGACAACTAGTTTTTCTCGCGATCGCCCCTCTCCTTCCCAAAAGCTTTGAATACAGGAAAATTAAACCGATTCTGCCTTTTATATTAGAAATGTGTATGCTTTTGGCACTCCCTCCCGTTGACAACTTGTTTTTCTTGTGATCGCCCCTCTCCTTTCCAAGATCTTTGAGTACAGGAAAATAAAACCGATTCTGCCTTTTATGTTAGAAATGGGTATGCTGTTGGCACTCCCTCCCGTTGACAACTTGTTTTTCTTGTGATCGTCCCTCCCTTTCCCAAGAGCTTTGAGTACAGGAAAATAAAACCGATTCTGCCTTTTATATTAGAAATGTGTATGCTGTTGGCACTCCCTTGCGTTGACAACTTGTTTTTCTTGCGATCGCACCTCTCCTTCCCAAGAGCTTTGAGTACAGGAAAATAAAACCGACTCTGCCTTTTATATTAGAAATGTGTATGCAGTTGGCACTCCCTCCCGTAGACAACTTGTTTTTCTTGCGATCGCCCCTCTCCTTCCCAAGAGCTTTGAGTACAGGAAAATAAAACCGATTCTGCCTTTTATATTAAAAATGTGTATGCTGTTGGCACTCCCTTCCGTTGACAACTTGTTTTTCTTGCGATCGCCCTTCTCTTTCCCAAGAGCTTTGAGTACAGGAAAATAAAACCGATTCTGCCTTTTATATTACAAATGTGTATGCTGTTGGCACTCCCTCCCGTTGACAACTTGTTTTTCTTGCGATCGCCCCTCTCCTTCCCAAGAGCTTTGAGTACAGGAAGATAAAACCGATTCTGCCTTTTATATTAGAAATGTGTATGCTGTTGGCACTCCCTCCCGTTGACAACTTGTTTTTCTTGCGATCGCCCCTCTCCTTCCCAGGAGCTTTGAGTACAGGAAAATAAAACCGATTCTGCCTTTTCTATTAGAAATGTGTTTGCTGTTGGCACTCCCTTCCGTTGACAACTTCTTTTTCTTGAGATCGCCCCTCTCCTTCCCAAGAGCTTTTAGTACAGGAAAATAAAACCGATTCTGCCTTTTATATTAAAAATGTGAATGCTGTTGGCACACCCTCCCGTTGACAACTAGTTTTTCTCGCGATCGCCCCTCTCCTTCCCAAAAGCTTTGAATACAGGAAAATTAAACCGATTCTGCCTTTTATATTAGAAATGTGTATGCTTTTGGCACCCCTCCCGTTGACAACTTGTTTTTCTTGTGATCGCCCCTCTTCTTTCCAAGATCTTTGAGTACAGGAAAATAAAACCGATTCTGCCTTTTATATTAAAAATGTGAATGCTGTTGGCACACCCTCCCGTTGACAACTAGTTTTTCTCGCGATCGCCCCTCTCCTTCCCAAAAGCTTTGAATACAGGAAAATTAAACCGATTCTGCCTTTTATATTAGAAATGTGTATGCTTTTGGCACTCCCTCCCGTTGACAACTTGTTTTTCTTGTGATCGCCCCTCTTCTTTCCAAGATCTTTGAGTACAGGAAAATAAAACCGATTCTGCCTTTTATGTTAGAAATGGGTATGCTGTTGGCACTCCCTCCCGTTGACAACTTGTTTTTCTTGTGATCGTCCCTCTCTTTCCCAAGAGCTTTGAGTACAGGAAAATAAAACCGATTCTGCCTTTTATATTAGAAATGTGTATGCTGTTGGCACTCCCTTGCGTTGACAACTTGTTTTTCTTGCGATCGCACCTCTCCTTCCCAAGAGCTTTGAGTACAGGAAAATAAAACCGACTCTGCCTTTTATATTAGAAATGTGTATGCAGTTGGCACTCCCCCCCGTAGACAACTTGTTTTTCTTGCGATCGCCCCTCTCCTTCCCAAGAGCTTTGAGTACAGGAAAATAAAACCGATTCTGCCTTTTATATTAAAAATGTGTATGCTGTTGGCACTCCCTTCCGTTGACAACTTGTTTTTCTTGCGATCGCCCTTCTCTTTCCCAAGAGCTTTGAATACAGGAAAATAAAACCGATTCTGCCTTTTATATTAGAAATGTGTATGCTGTTGGCACTCCCTTCCGTTGACAACTTGTTTTTCTTGCGATCGCCCATCTCCTTCCCAAGAGGTTTGAGTACAGGAAAATAAAACCGATTCTGCCTTTTATATTAGAAATATGTATGCTGTTGGCACTCCCTTCCGTTGACAACTTGTTTTTCTTGCGATCGCCCCTCTCCTTCCCAAGAGCTTTGAGTACAGGAAAATGAAACCGATTCTGCCTTTTATATTAGAAATGTGTATGCTGTTGGCACTCCCTCCCGTTGACAACTTGTTTTTCTTGCGATCGCCCCTCTCCTTCCCAAGAGCTTTGAGTAAAGGAAAATAAAACCGATTCTGCCTTTTATATTAGAAATGTGTATGCTGTTGGCACTCCCGCCCGTTGACAACTTGTTTTTCTTGCGATCGCCCCTCTCCTTCCCAAGAGTTTTGTGTACAGAAAAATAAAACCGATTCTGCTTTTTATATTAGAAATGTGTATGCTGTTGGCACTCTCTTCCGTTGACAACTTGTTTTTCTTGCGATAGCCCCTCTCCTTCCCAAGAGCTTTGAGTACAGGAAAATAAAACCGATTCTGCCTTTTATATTAGAAATGTGTAGGCTGGTGGCACTCCCTTCCGTTGACAACTTGTTTTTCTTGCGATCGCCCCTCTCCTTCCCAAGAGCTTTGAGTACAGGAAAATAAAACCGATTCTGCCTTTTATATTAAAAATGTGAATGCTGTTGGCACACCCTCCCGTTGACAACTAGTTTTTCTCGCGATCGCCCCTCTCCTTACCAAAAGCTTTGAATACAGGAAAATAAAACCGGTTCTGCCTTTTATATTAGAAATATGTATGCTTTTGGCACTCCCTCCCGTTGACAACTTGTTTTTCTTGTGATCGCCCCTCTCCTTCTCAAGAGCTTTGAGTACAGGGAAATAAAACCGATTCTGCCTTTTATATTAGAAATGTGTATGCTGTTGGCACTCCCTTCCGTTGACAACTTGTTTTTCTTGCGATCGCCTTTCTCTTTCCCAAGAGCTTTGAGTAAAGGAAAATAAACCGATTCTGCCTTTAATATTAGAAATGTGTATGCTGTTGGCACTCCCTTCCGTTGACAACATGTTTTTCTTGCGATCGCCCCTCTCCTTCCCAAGAGCTTTGAGTACGGGAAAATAAAACCGATTCTGCCTTTTATATTAGAAATGTGTATGCTGTTGGCACTCCCTCCCGTTGACAACTTGTTTTTCTTGCGATCGCCCATCTCCTTCCCAGGAGCTTTGAGTACAGGAAAATAAAACCGATTCTGCCTTTTCTATTAGAAATGTGTTTGCTGTTGGCACTCCCTTCCGTTGACAACTTCTTTTTCTTGCGATCGCCCCTCTCCTTCCCAAGAGCTTTTAGTACAGGAAAATAAAACCGATTCTGCCTTTTATATTAAAAATGTGAATGCTGTTGGCGCACCCTCCCGTTGACAACTAGTTTTTCTCGCGATCGCCCCTCTCCTTCCCAAAAGCTTTGAATACAGGAAAATAAAACCGATTCTGCCTTTTATATTAGAAATGTGTATGCTTTTGGCACTCCCTCCCGTTGACAACTTGTTTTTCTTGTGATCGCCCCTCTCCTTTCCAAGATCTTTGAGTACAGGAAAATAAAACCGATTCTGCCTTTTATGTTAGAAATGGGTATGCTGTTGGCACTCCCTCCCGTTGACAACTTGTTTTTCTTGCGATCGCACCTCTCCTTCCCAAGAGCTTTGAGTACAGGAAAATAAAACCGACTCTGCCTTTTATATTAGAAATGTGTTTGCAGTTGGCGCTCCCTCCCGTAGACAACTTGTTTTTCTTGCGATCGCCCCTCTCTTTCCCAAGAGCTTTGAATACAGGAAAATAAAACCGATTCTGCCCTTTATATTAAAAATGTGTATGCTGTTGGCACTCCCTTCCGTTGACAACTTGTTTTTCTTGCGATCGCCCTTCTCTTTCCCAAGAGCTTTGAATACAGGAAAATAAAACCGATTCTGCCTTTTATATTAGAAATGTGTATGCTGTTGGCACTCCCTTCCGTTGACAACTTGTTTTTCTTGCGATCGCCCATCTCCTTCCCAAGAGCTTTGAGTACAGGAAAATAAAACCGATTCTGCCTTTTATATTAGAAATATGTATGCTGTTGGCACTCCCTTCCGTTGACAACTTGTTTTTCTTGCGATCGCCCCTCTCCTTCCCAAGAGCTTTGAGTACAGGAAAATAAAACCGATTCTGCCTTTTATATTAGAAATGTGTATGCTGTTGGCACTTCCGCCCGTTGACAACTTGTTTTTCTTGCGATCGCCCCTCTCCTTCCCAAGAGTTTTGAGTACAGAAAAATAAAACCGATTCTGCTTTTTATATTAGAAATGTGTATGCTGTTGGCACTCCCTTCCGTTGACAACTTGTTTTTCTTGCGAAAGCCCCTCTCCTTCCCAAGAGCTTTGAGTACAGGAAAATAAAACCGATTCTGCCTTTTATAATAGAAATGTGTAGGCTGTTGGCACTCCCTTCCGTTGACAACTTGTTTTTCTTGCCATCGCCCCTCTCCTTCCCAAGAGCTTTGAGTACAGGAAAATAAAACCGATTCTGTCTTTTATATTAGAAATGTGTATGCTGTTGGCACTCCCTCCCGTTGACAACTTGTTTTTCTTGCGATCGCCCCTCTCCTTCCCAGGAGCTTTGAGTACAGGAAAATAAAACCGATTCTGCCTTTTCTATTAGAAATGTGTTTGCTGTTGGCACTCCCTTCCGTTGACAACTTCTTTTTCTTGCGATCGCCCCTCTCCTTCCCAAGAGCTTTTAGTACAAGAAAATAAAACCGATTCTGCCTTTTATATTAAAAATGTGAATGCTGTTGGCACACCCTCCCGTTGACAACTAGTTTTTCTCGCGATCGCCCCGCTCCTTCCCAAAAGCTTTGAATACAGGAAAATAAAACCGGTTCTGCCTTTTATATTAGAAATGTGTATGCTTTTGGCACTCCCTCCCGTTGACAACTTGTTTTTCTTGTGATCGCCCCTCTCCTTTTCAAGAGCTTTGAGTACAGGAAAAGAAAACCGATTCTGCCTTTTATGTTAGAAATGGGTATTGCTGTTGGCACTTCCTCCCGTTGACAACTTGTTTTTCTTGTGATCGCCCCTCTCTTTCCCAAGAGCTTTGAGTACAGGAAAATAAAACCGATTCTGCTTTTTATATGAGAAATGGGTATGCTGTTGGCACTCCCTCCCGTTGACAACTTGTTTTTCTTGTGATCGTCCCTCTCTTTCCCAAGAGCTTTGAGTACAGGAAAATAAAACCGATTCAGCCTTTTATATTAGAAATGTGTATGCTGTTGGCACTCCCTTGCGTTGACAACTTGTTTTTCTTGCGATCGCACCTCTCCTTCCCAAGAGCTTTGAGTACAGGAAAATAAAACCGACTCTGCCTTTTATATTAGAAATGTGTATGCAGTTGGCACTCCCTCCCGTAGACAACTTGTTTTTCTTGCGATCGCCCCTCTCCTTCCCAAGAGCTTTGAGTACAGGAAAATAAAACCGATTCTGCCTTTTATATTAAAAATGTGTATGCTGTTGGCACTCCCTTCCGTTGACAACTTGTTTTTCTTGCGATCGCCCTTCTCTTTCCCAAGAGCTTTGAATACAGGAAAATAAAACCGATTCTGCCTTTTATATTAGAAATGTGTATGCTGTTGGCACTCCCTTCCGTTGACAACTTGTTTTTCTTGCGATCGCCCATCTCCTTCCCAAGAGCTTTGAGTACAGGAAAATAAAACCGATTCTGCCTTTTATATTAGAAATATGTATGCTGTTGGCACTCCCTTCTGTTGACAACTTGTTTTTCTTGCGATCGCCCCTCTCCTTCCCAAGAGCTTTGAGTACAGGAAAATGAAACCGATTCTGCCTTTTATATTAGAAATGTGTATGCTGTTGGCACTCCCTCCCGTTGACAACTTGTTTTTTTTTGCGATCGCCCCTCTCCTTCCCAAGAGCTTCGAGTACAGGAAAATAAAACCGATTCTGCCTTTTATATTAGAAATGTGTATGCTGTTGGCACTCCCTTCCGTTGACAACTTGTTTTTCTTGCGATCGCCCCTCTCCTTCCCAAGAGCTTTGAGTACAGGAAAATAAAACCGATTCTGTCTTTTATATTAGAAATGTGTATGCTGTTGGCACTCCCTCCCGTTGACAACTTGTTTTTCTTGCGATCGCCCCTCTCCTTCCCAGGAGCTTTGAGTACAGGAAAATAAAACCGATTCTGCCTTTTCTATTAGAAATGTGTTTGCTGTTGGCACTCCCTTCCGTTGACAACTTATTTTTCTTGCGATCGCCCCTCTCCTTCCCAAGAGCTTTTAGTACAGGAAAATAAAACCGATTCTGCCTTTTATATTAAAAATGTGAATGCTGTTGGCACACCCTCCCGTTGACAACTAGTTTTTCTCGCGATCGCCCCTCTCCTTCCCAAAAGCTTTGAATAGAGGAAAATAAAACCGGTTCTGCCTTTTATATTAGAAATGTGTATGCTTTTGGCACTCCCTCCCGTTGACAACTTGTTTTTCTTGTGATCGCCCCTCTCCTTTCCAAGAGCTTTGAGTACAGGAAAATAAAACCGATTCTGCCTTTTATGTTAGAAATGGGTATTGCTGTTGGCACTTCCTCCCGTTGACAACTTGTTTTTCTTGTGATCGCCCCTCTCTTTCCCAAGAGCTTTGAGTACAGGAAAATAAAACCGATTCTGCCTTTTATATGAGAAATGTGTATGCTGTTGGCACTCCCTCCCATTGACAACTTGTTTTTCTTGCGACCGCCCATCTCCTTCCCTAGAGCTTTGAGTACAGGAAAATAAAACCGATTCTGCCTTTTATATTAGAAATGTGTATGATGTTGGCACTCCCTTCCGTTGAAAACTTGTTTTTCTTGCGATAGCCCCTCTCCTTCCCAAGAGCTTTGAGTATAGGAAAATAAAACCGATTCTGCCTTTTATATTAGAAATGTGTATGCTGTTGGCACTCCCTTCCGTTGACAACTTGTTTTTCTTGCGATCGCCCCTCTCTTTCCCAAGAGCTTTGAGTACAGGAAAATAAAACCGATTCTGCCTTTTATATTACAAATGTGTATGCTCTTGGCACTCCCTTCCGTTGACAACTTGTTTTTCTTGCGATCGCCCCTCTCCTTCCCAAGAGCTTTGAGTACAGGAAAATAAAACCGATTCTGCCTTTTATATTAAAAATGTGTATGCTGTTGGCACTCCCTTCCGTTGACAACTTGTTTTTCTTGCGATCGCCCTTCTCTTTCCCAAGAGCTTTGAATACAGGAAAATAAAACCGATTCTGCCTTTTATATTAGAAATGTGTATGCTGTTGGCACTCCCTTCCGTTGACAACTTGTTTTCCTTGCGATCGCCCATCTCCTTCCCAAGAGCTTTGAGTACAGGAAAATAAAACCGATTCTGCCTTTTATATTAGAAATATGTATGCTGTTGGCACTCCCTTCCGTTGACAACTTGTTTTTCTTGCGATCGCCCCTCTCCTTCCCAAGAGCTTTGAGTACATGAAAATGAAACCGATTCTGCCTTTTATATTAGAAATGTGTATGCTGTTGGCACTCCCTCCCGTTGACAACTTGTTTTTCTTGCGATCACCCCTCTCCTTCCCAAGAGCTTTGAGTACAGGAAAATAAAACCGATTCTGCCTTTTATATTAAAAATGTGTATGCTGTTGGCACTCCCGCCCGTTGACAACTTGTTTTTCTTGCGATCGCCCCTCTCCTTCCCAAGAGTTTTGAGTACAGAAAAATAAAACCGATTCTGCTTTTTATATTAGAAATGTGTATGCTGTTGGCACTCCCTTCCGTTGACAACTTGTTTTTCTTGCGATAGCCCCTCTCCTTCCCAAGAGCTTTGAGTACATGAAAATAAAACCGATTCTGCCTTTTATATTAGAAATGTGTAGGCTGTTGGCACTCCCTTCCTTTGACAACTTGTTTTTCTTGCGATTGCCCCTCTCCTTCCCAAGAGCTTTGAGTACAGGAAAATAAAACCGATTCTGTCTTTTATATTAGAAATGTGTATGCTGTTGGCACTCCCTCCCGTTGACAACTTATTTTTCTTGCGATCGCCCCTCTCCTTCCCAAGAGCTTTGAGTACAGGAAAATAAAACCGATTCTGCCTTTTCTATTAGAAATGTGTATGCTGTTGGCACTCCCTTGCGTTGACAACTTGTTGTTCTTGCGATCGCCCCTCTCCTTCCCAAGAGCTTTGAGTACAGGAAAATAAAACCGACTCTGCCTTTTATATTAGAAATGTGTATGCTGTTGGCACTCCCTCCCGTAGACAACTTGTTTTTCTTGTGATCGCCCCTCTCTTTCCAAGAGCTTTAAGTTCAGGAAAATGAAACCGATTCTGCATTTTATATTAGAAATGTGTATGCTGTTGGCACTCCCTTCCGTTGACAACTTGTTTTTCTTGCGATCGCCCCACTCCATCCCTAGAGCTTTGAGTACAGGAAAATAAAACCGATTCTCCCTTTTATATTAGAAATGTGTATGCTGTTGGCACTCCCTTCCGTTGAAAACTTGTTTTTCTTGCGATCGCCCCTCTCCTTCCCAAGAGCTTTGAGTACAGGAAAATATAACCGATTCTGCCTTTTATATTAGAAATGCGTATGCTTTTGGCACTCCCTCCCGTTGACAACTTGTTTTTCTTGCGATCGCCCCTCTTCTTCCCAAGAGCTTTGAGTACAGGAAAATAAAACCGATTCTGCCTTTTATATTAGAAATGTGTATGCTGTTGGCACTCCCTTTCGTTGACAACATGTTTTTCTTGCGATCGCCCCTCTCCTTCCCAAGAGCTTTGAGTACAGGAAAATAAAACCGATTCTGCTTTTTATTTTAGAAATGTGTATGCTGTTGGCACTCCCTTCCGTTGACAACTTGTTTTTCTTGCGATCGCCCCTCTCTTTCCCAGTAGCTTTGAGTAAAGGAAAATAAACCGATTCTGCCTTTTATATTAGAAATGTGTATGCTGTTGGCACTCCCTTCCGTTGACAACATGTTTTTCTTGCGATCGCCCCTCTCCTTCCCAAGAGCTTTGAGTACAAGAAAATAAAACCTATTCTGCCTTTTATATTAGAAATGTGTATGCTGTTGGCACTCCCTCCCGTTGACAATTTGTTTTTCTTGCGATCGCCCCTCTCCTTCCCAAAAGCTTTGAATACAGGAAAATAAAACCGATTCTGCCTTTTATATTAGAAATGTGTATGCTTTTGGCACTCCCTCCCGTTGACAACTTGTTTTTCTTGTGATCGCCCCTCTCCTTTCCAAGATCTTTGAGTACAGGAAAATAAAACCGATTCTGCCTTTTATGTTAGAAATGGGTATGCTGTTGGCACTCCCTCCCGTTGACAACTTGTTTTTCTTGCGATCGCACCTCTCCTTCCCAAGAGCTTTGAGTACAGGAAAATAAAACCGACTCTGCCTTTTATATTAGAAATGTGTATGCAGTTGGCACTCCCTCCCGTAGACAACTTGTTTTTCTTGCGATCGCCCCTCTCTTTCCCAAGAGTTTTGAATACAGGAAAATAAAACCGATTCTGCCCTTTATATTAAAAATGTGTATGCTGTTGGCACTCCCTTCCGTTGACAACTTGTTTTTCTTGCGATCGCCCTTCTCTTTCCCAAGAGCTTTGAATACAGGAAAATAAAACCGATTCTGCCTTTTATATTAGAAATGTGTATGCTGTTGGCACTCCCTTCCGTTGACAACTTGTGTTTCTTGCGATCGCCCATCTCCTTCCCAAGAGCTTTGAGTACAGGAAAATAAAACCGATTCTGCCTTTTATATTAGAAATATGTATGCTGTTGGCACTCCCTTCCGTTGACAACTTGTTTTTCTTGCGATCGCCCCTCTCCTTCCCAAGAGCTTTGAGTACAGGAAAATAAAACCGATTCTGCCTTTTATATTAGAAATGTGTATGCTGTTGGCACTTCCGCCCGTTGACAACTTGTTTTTCTTGCGATCGCCCCTCTCCTTCCCAAGAGTTTTGAGTACAGAAAAATAAAACCGATTCTGCTTTTTATATTAGAAATGTGTATGCTGTTGGCACTCCCTTCGGTTGACAACTTGTTTTTCTTGCGAAAGCCCCTCTCCTTCCCAAGAGCTTTGAGTACAGGAAAATAAAACCGATTCTGCCTTTTATAATAGAAATGTGTAGGCTGTTGGCACTCCCTTCCGTTGACAACTTGTTTTTCTTGCCATCGCCCCTCTCCTTCCCAAGAGCTTTGAGTACAGGAAAATAAAACCGATTCTGTCTTTTATATTAGAAATGTGTATGCTGTTGGCACTCCCTCCCGTTGACAACTTGTTTTTCTTGCGATCGCCCCTCTCCTTCCCAGGAGCTTTGAGTACAGGAAAATAAAACCGATTCTGCCTTTTCTATTAGAAATGTGTTTGCTGTTGGCACTCCCTTCCGTTGACAACTTCTTTTTCTTGCGATCGCCCCTCTCCTTCCCAAGAGCTTCTAGTACAGGAAAATAAAACCGATTCTGCCTTTTATATTAAAAATGTGAATGCTGTTGGCACACCCTCCCGTTGACAACTAGTTTTTCTCGCGATCGCCCCGCTCCTTCCCAAAAGCTTTGAATACAGGAAAATAAAACCGGTTCTGCCTTTTATATTAGAAATGTGTATGCTTTTGGCACTCCCTCCCGTTGACAACTTGTTTTTCTTGTGATCGCCCCTCTCCTTTTCAAGAGCTTTGAGTACAGGAAAATAAAACCGATTCTGCCTTTTATGTTAGAAATGGGTATTGCTGTTGGCACTTCCTCCCGTTGACAACTTGTTTTTCTTGTGATCGCCCCTCTCTTTCCCAAGAGCTTTGAGTACAGGAAAATAAAACCGATTCTGCCTTTTATATGAGAAATGGGTATGCTGTTGGCACTCCCTCCCGTTGACAACTTGTTTTTCTTGTGATCGTCCCTCTCTTTCCCAAGAGCTTTGAGTACAGGAAAATAAAACCGATTCTGCCTTTTATATTAGAAATGTGTATGCTGTTGGCACTCCCTTGCGTTGACAACTTGTTTTTCTTGCGATCGCACCTCTCCTTCCCAAGAGCTTTGAGTACAGGAAAATAAAACCGACTCTGCCTTTTATATTAGAAATGTGTATGCAGTTGGCACTCCCTCCCGTAGACAACTTGTTTTTCTTGCGATCGCCCCTCTCCTTCCCAAGAGCTTTGAGTACAGGAAAATAAAACCGATTCTGCCTTTTATATTAAAAATGTGTATGCTGTTGGCACTCCCTTCCGTTGACAACTTGTTTTTCTTGCGATCGCCCTTCTCTTTCCCAAGAGCTTTGAATACAGGAAAATAAAACCGATTCTGCCTTTTATATTAGAAATGTGTATGCTGTTGGCACTCCCTTCCGTTGACAACATGTTTTTCTTGCGATCGCCCCTCTCCTTCCCAAGAGCTTTGAGTACAAGAAAATAAAACCGATTCTGCCTTTTATATTAGAAATGTGTATGCTGTTGGCACTCCCTTCCGTTGACAACATGTTTTTCTTGCGATCGCCCCTCTCCTTCCCAAGAGCTTTGAGTACAGGAAAATAAAACCGATTCTGCTTTTTATTTTAGACATGTGTATGCTGTTGGCACTCCCTTCCGTTGACAACTTGTTTTTCTTGCGATCGCCCCTCTCCTTCCCAAGAGCTTTGAGTACAGGAAAATAAAACCGATTCTGCCTTTTATATTAGAAATGTGTATGCTGTTGGCACTCCCTCCCGTTGACAACTTGTTTTTCTTGCGATCGCCCCTCTCCTTCCCAGGAGCTTTGAGTACAGGAAAATAAAACCGATTCTGCCTTTTCTATTAGAAATGTGTTTGCTGTTGGCACTCCCTTCCGTTGACAACTTCTTTTTCTTGCGATCGCCCCTCTCCTTCCCAAGAGCTTTTAGTACAGGAAAATAAAACCGATTCTGCCTTTTATATTAAAAATGTGAATGCTGTTGGCACACCCTCCCGTTGACAACTAGTTTTTCTCGCGATCGCCCCTCTCCTTCCCAAAAGCTTTGAATACAGGAAAATAAAACCGATTCTGCCTTTTATATTAGAAATGTGTATGCTTTTGGCACTCCCTCCCGTTGAAAACTTGTTTTTCTTGTGATCGCCCCTCTCCTTTCCAAGATCTTTGAGTACAGGAAAATAAAACTGATTCTGCCTTTTATGTTAGAAATGGGTATGCTGTTGGCACTCCCTCCCGTTGACAACTTGTTTTTCTTGTGATCGTCCCTCTCTTTCCCAAGAGCTTTGAGTACAGGAAAATAAAACCGATTCTGCCTTTTATATTAGAAATGTGTATGCTGTTGGCACTCCCTTGCGTTGACAACTTGTTTTTCTTGCGATCGCACCTCTCCTTCCCAAGAGCTTTGAGTACAGGAAAATAAAACCAACTCTGCCTTTTATATTAGAAATGTGTATGCAGTTGGCACTCCCTCCCGTAGACAACTTGTTTTTCTTGTAATCGCCCCTCTCTTTCCAAGAGTTTTAATTTCAGGAAAATAAAATCGATTCTGCCTTTTATGTTAGAAATGGGTATGCTGTTGGCACTCCCTCCCGTTGACAACTTGTTTTTCTTGTGATCGCCCCTCTCTTTCCCAAGAGCTTTGAGTACAGGAAAATAAAACCGATTCTGCCTTTTATATTAGAAATGTGTATGCTGTTGTCACTCCCTTCCGTTGACAACTTGTTTTTCTTGCGATAGCCCCTCTCCTTCCCAAGAGCTTTGAGTACAGGAAAATAAAACCGATTCTGCCTTTTATATTAGAAATGTGTAGGCTGTTGGCACTCCCTTCCGTTGACAACTTGTTTTTCTTGCGATCGCCCCTCTCCTTCCCAAGAGCTTTGATTACAGGAAAATAAAACCGATTCTGCCTTTTATATTAGAAATGTGTATGCTGTTGGCACTCCCTCCCGTTGACAACTTGTTTTTCTTGCGATCGCCCCTTTCTTTCCCAAGAGCTTTGAGTACAGGAAAATAAACCGATTCTACCTTTTATATTAGAAATGTGTATGCTGTTGGCACTCCCTTCCGTTGACAACATGTTTTTCTTGCGATCGCCCCTCTCCTTCCCAAGAGCTTTGAGTACAGGAAAATAAAACCGATTCTGCTTTTATATTAGAAATGTGTATGCTGTTGGCACTCCCTTCCGTTGACAACATGTTTTTCTTGCGATCGCCCCTCTCCTTCCCAAGAGCTTTGAGTACAGGAAAATAAAACCGATTCTGCTTTTTATTTTAGAAATGTGTATGCTGTTGGCACTCCCTTCCGTTGACAACTTGTTTTTCTTGCGATCGCCCCTCTCCTTCCCAAGAGCTTTGAGTACAGGAAAATAAAACCGATTCTGCCTTTTATATTAGAAATGTGTATGCTGTTGGCACTCCCTCCCGTTGACAACTTGTTTTTCTTGCGATCGCCCCTCTCCTTCCCAGGAGCTTTGAGTACAGGAAAATAAAACCGATTCTGCCTTTTCTATTAGAAATGTGTTTGCTGTTGGCACTCCCTTCCGTTGACAACTTCTTTTTCTTCCGATAGCCCCTCTCCTTCCCAAGAGCTTTGAGTACAGGAAAATAAAACCGATTCTGCCTTTTATATTAAAAATGTGAATGCTGTTGGCACACCCTCCCGTTGACAACTAGTTTTTCTCGCGATCGCCCCTCTCCTTCCCAAAAGCTTTGAATACAGGAAAATAAAACCGATTCTGCCTTTTATATTAGAAATGTGTATGCTTTTAGCACTCCCTCCCGTTGACAACTTGTTTTTCTTGTGATCGCCCCTCTCCTTTCCAAGATCTTTGATTACAGGAAAATAAAACCGATTCTGCCTTTTATGTTAGAAATGGGTATGCTGTTGGCACTCCCTTCCGTTTACAACTTGTTTTTCTTGCGATCGCCCCTCTCTTTCCCAAGAGCTTTGAATACAGGAAAATAAAACCGATTCTGCCTTTTATATTAGAAGTGTGTATGCTGTTGGCACTCCCTTCCGTTGACAACTTGTTTTTCTTGCGATCGCCCCTCTTTTTCCCAAGAGCTTTGAATACAGGAAAATAAAACCGATTTTGCCTTTTATATTAGAAATGTGTATGCTGTTGGCACTCCTTTCCGTTGACAACTTGTTTTTCTTGCGATCGCCCCTCTCCTTCCCAAGAGCTTTGAGTTCAGGAAAATAGAACCGATTCTGCCTTTTATATTAGAAATGTGTATGCTGTTGGCACTTCCTTCCGTTGACAACTTGTTTTTCTTGCGATCGCCCCTCTCCTTCCCAAGAGCTTTGAGTATAGGAAAATAAAACCGATTCTGCCTTTTATATTAGAAATGTGTATGCTGTTGGCACTCCCTTCCGTTGACAACTTGTTTTTCTTGCGATCGCCCCTCTCCTTCCCAAGAGCTTTGAGTTCAGGAAAATAGAACCGATTCTGCCTTTTATATTAGAAATGTGTATGCTGTTGGCACTTCCTTCCGTTGACAACTTGTTTTTCTTGCGATCGCCCCTCTCCTTCCCAAGAGCTTTGAGTATAGGAAAATAAAACCGATTCTGCCTTTTATATTAGAAATGTGTATGCTGTTGGCACTCTCTTCCGTTGACAACTTGTTTTTCTTGCGATAGCCCCTCTCCTTCCCAAGAGCTTTGAGTACAGGAAAATAAAACCGATTCTGCCTTTTATATTAGAAATGTGTAGGCTGGTGGCACTCCCTTCCGTTGACAACTTGTTTTTCTTGCGATCGCCCCTCTCCTTCCCAAGAGCTTTTAGTACAGGAAAATAAAACCGATTCTGCCTTTTATATTAAAAATGTGAATGCTGTTGGCACACCCTCCCGTTGACAACTAGTTTTTCTCGCGATCGCCCATCTCCTTCCCAAAAGCTTTGAATACAGGAAAATAAAACCGGTTCTGCCTTTTATATTAGAAATGTGTATGCTGTTGGCACTCCCTTCCGTTGACAACTTGTTTTTCTTGCGATCGCCCCTCTCCTTCCCAAGAGCTTTGAGTACAGGAAAATAAAACCGATTCTGCCTTTTATATTAGAAATGTGTATGCTGTTGGCACTCCCTCCCGTTGACAACTTGTTTTTCTTGCGATCGCCCCTCTCCTTCCCAGGAGCTTTGAGTACAGGAAAATAAAACCGATTCTGCCTTTTCTATTAGAAATGTGTTTGCTGTTGGCACTCCCTTCCGTTGACAACTTCTTTTTCTTCCGATAGCCCCTCTCCTTCCCAAGAGCTTTGAGTACAGGAAAATAAAACCGATTCTGCCTTTTATATTAAAAATGTGAATGCTGTTGGCACACCCTCCCGTTGACAACTAGTTTTTCTCGCGATCGCCCCTCTCCTTCCCAAAAGCTTTGAATACAGGAAAATAAAACCGATTCTGCCTTTTATATTAGAAATGTGTATGCTTTTGGCACTCCCTCCCGTTGACAACTTGTTTTTCTTGTGATCGCCCCTCTCCTTTCCAAGATCTTTGATTACAGGAAAATAAAACCGATTCTGCCTTTTATGTTAGAAATGGGTATGCTGTTGGCACTCCCTTCCGTTGACAACTTGTTTTTCTTGCGATCGCCCCTCTCTTTCCCAAGAGCTTTGAATACAGGAAAATAAAACCGATTCTGCCTTTTATATTAGAAGTGTGTATGCTGTTGGCACTCCCTTCCGTTGACAACTTGTTTTTCTTGCGATCGCCCCTCTTTTTCCCAAGAGCTTTGAATACAGGAAAATAAAACCGATTTTGCCTTTTATATTAGAAATGTGTATGCTGTTGGCACTCCTTTCCGTTGACAACTTGTTTTTCTTGCGATCGCCCCTCTCCTTCCCAAGAGCTTTGAGTTCAGGAAAATAGAACCGATTCTGCCTTTTATATTAGAAATGTGTATGCTGTTGGCACTTCCTTCCGTTGACAACTTGTTTTTCTTGCGATCGCCCCTCTCCTTCCCAAGAGCTTTGAGTATAGGAAAATAAAACCGATTCTGCCTTTTATATTAGAAATGTGTATGCTGTTGGCACTCCCTTCCGTTGACAACTTGTTTTTCTTGCGATCGCCCCTCTCCTTCCCAAGAGCTTTGAGTTCAGGAAAATAGAACCGATTCTGCCTTTTATATTAGAAATGTGTATGCTGTTGGCACTTCCTTCCGTTGACAACTTGTTTTTCTTGCGATCGCCCCTCTCCTTCCCAAGAGCTTTGAGTATAGGAAAATAAAACCGATTCTGCCTTTTATATTAGAAATGTGTATGCTGTTGGCACTCTCTTCCGTTGACAACTTGTTTTTCTTGCGATAGCCCCTCTCCTTCCCAAGAGCTTTGAGTACAGGAAAATAAAACCGATTCTGCCTTTTATATTAGAAATGTGTAGGCTGGTGGCACTCCCTTCCGTTGACAACTTGTTTTTCTTGCGATCGCCCCTCTCCTTCCCAAGAGCTTTTAGTACAGGAAAATAAAACCGATTCTGCCTTTTATATTAAAAATGTGAATGCTGTTGGCACACCCTCCCGTTGACAACTAGTTTTTCTCGCGATCGCCCATCTCCTTCCCAAAAGCTTTGAATACAGGAAAATAAAACCGGTTCTGCCTTTTATATTAGAAATATGTATGCTTTTGGCACTCCCTCCCGTTGACAACTTGTTTTTCTTGTGATCGCCCCTCTCCTTCTCAAGAGCTTTGAGTACAGGAAAATAAAACCGATTCTGTTTTTTATATTAGAAATGTGTATGCTGTTGGCACTCCCTTCCGTTGACAACTTGTTTTTCTTGAGATCGCCTTTCTCTTTCCCAAGAGCTTTGAGTAAAGGAAAATAAACCGATTCTGCCTTTTATATTAGAAATGTGTATGCTGTTGGCACTCCCTTCCGTTGACAACATGTTTTTCTTGCGATCGCCCCTCTCCTTCCCAAGAGCTTTGAGTACGGGAAAATAAAACCGATTCTGCCTTTTATATTAGAAATGTGTATGCTGTTGGCACTCCCTCCCGTTGACAACTTGTTTTTCTTGCGATCGCCCCTCTCCTTCCCAGGAGCTTTGAGTACAGGAAAATAAAACCGATTCTGCCTTTTATATTAGAAATGTGTATGCTGTTGGCACTCCCTTTCGTTGACAACATGTTTTTCTTGCGATCGCCCCTCTCCTTCCCAAGAGCTTTGAGTACAGGAAAATAAAACCGATTCTGCTTTTTATTTTAGAAATGTGTATGCTGTTGGCACTCCCTTCCGTTGACAACTTGTTTTTCTTGCGATCGCCCCTCTCTTTCCCAGTAGCTTTGAGTAAAGGAAAATAAACCGATTCTGCCTTTTATATTAGAAATGTGTATGCTGTTGGCACTCCCTTCCGTTGACAACATGTTTTTCTTGCGATCGCCCCTCTCCTTCCCAAGAGCTTTGAGTACAGGAAAATAAAACCGATTCTGCCTTTTATATTAGAAATGTGTATGCTGTTGGCACTCCCTTCCGTTGACAACATGTTTTTCTTGCGATCGCCCCTCTCCTTCCCAAGAGCTTTGAGTACAGGAAAATAAAACCGATTCTGCCTTTTATATTAGAAATGTGTATGCTGTTGGCACTCCCTCCCGTTGACAACTTGTTTTTCTTGCGATCGCCCCTCTCCTTCCCAGGAGCTTTGAGTACAGGAAAATAAAACCGATTCTGCCTTTTCTATTAGAAATGTGTTTGCTGTTGGCACTCCCTTCCGTTGACAACTTCTTTTTCTTGCGATCGCCCCTCTCCTTCCCAAGAGCTTTTAGTACAGGAAAATAAAACCAATTCTGCCTTTTATATTAAAAATGTGAATGCTGTTGGCACACCCTCCCGTTGACAACTAGTTTTTCTCGCGATCGCCCCTCTCCTTCCCAAAAGCTTTGAATACAGGAAAATAAAACCGATTCTGCCTTTTATATTAGAAATGTGTATGCTTTTGGCACTCCCTCCCGTTGAAAACTTGTTTTTCTTGTGATCGCCCCTCTCCTTTCCAAGATCTTTGAGTACAGGAAAATAAAACTGATTCTGCCTTTTATGTTAGAAATGGGTATGCTGTTGGCACTCCCTCCCGTTGACAACTTGTTTTTCTTGTGATCGTCCCTCTCTTTCCCAAGAGCTTTGAGTACAGGAAAATAAAACCGATTCTGCCTTTTATATTAGAAATGTGTATGCTGTTGGCACTCCCTTGCGTTGACAACTTGTTTCTCTTGCGATCGCACCTCTCCTTCCCAAGAGCTTTGAGTACAGGAAAATAAAACCGACTCTGCCTTTTATATTAGAAATGTGTATGCAGTTGGCACTCCCTCCCGTAGACAACTTGTTTTTCTTGTAATCGCCCCTCTCTTTCCAAGAGTTTTAATTTCAGGAAAATAAAATCGATTCTGCCTTTTATGTTAGAAATGGGTATGCTGTTGGCACTCCCTCCCGTTGACAACTTGTTTTTCTTGTGATCGCCCCTCTCTTTCCCAAGAGCTTTGAGTACAGGAAAATAAAACCGATTCTGCCTTTTATATTAGAAATGTGTATGCTGTTGGCACTCCTTTCCGTTGACAACTTGTTTTTCTTGCGATCGCCCCTCTCCTTCCCAAGAGCTTTGAGTTCAGGAAAATAGAACCGATTCTGCCTTTTATATTAGAAATGTGAATGCTGTTGGCACACCCTCCCGTTGACAACTAGTTTTTCTCGCGATCGCCCATCTCCTTCCCAAAAGCTTTGAATACAGGAAAATAAAACCGGTTCTGCCTTTTATATTAGAAATGTGTATGCTGTTGGCACTCCCTTCCGTTGACAACTTGTTTTTCTTGCGATCGCCCCTCTCCTTCCCAAGAGCTTTGAGTACAGGAAAATAAAACCGATTCTGCCTTTTATATTAGAAATGTGTAGGCTGGTGGCACTCCCTTCCGTTGACAACTTGTTTTTCTTGCGATCGCCCCTCTCCTTCCCAAGAGCTTTTAGTACAGGAAAATAAAACCGATTCTGCCTTTTATATTAAAAATGTGAATGCTGTTGGCACACCCTCCCGTTGACAACTAGTTTTTCTCGCGATCGCCCATCTCCTTCCCAAAAGCTTTGAATACAGGAAAATAAAACCGGTTCTGCCTTTTATATTAGAAATGTGTATGCTGTTGGCACTCCCTTCCGTTGACAACTTGTTTTTCTTGCGATCGCCCCTCTCCTTCCCAAGAGCTTTGAGTACAGGAAAATAAAACCGATTCTGCCTTTTATATTAGAAATGTGTATGCTGTTGGCACTCCCTCCCGTTGACAACTTGTTTTTCTTGCGATCGCCCCTCTCCTTCCCAGGAGCTTTGAGTACAGGAAAATAAAACCGATTCTGCCTTTTCTATTAGAAATGTGTTTGCTGTTGGCACTCCCTTCCGTTGACAACTTCTTTTTCTTCCGATAGCCCCTCTCCTTCCCAAGAGCTTTGAGTACAGGAAAATAAAACCGATTCTGCCTTTTATATTAAAAATGTGAATGCTGTTGGCACACCCTCCCGTTGACAACTAGTTTTTCTCGCGATCGCCCCTCTCCTTCCCAAAAGCTTTGAATACAGGAAAATAAAACCGATTCTGCCTTTTATATTAGAAATGTGTATGCTTTTGGCACTCCCTCCCGTTGACAACTTGTTTTTCTTGTGATCGCCCCTCTCCTTTCCAAGATCTTTGATTACAGGAAAATAAAACCGATTCTGCCTTTTATGTTAGAAATGGGTATGCTGTTGGCACTCCCTTCCGTTGACAACTTGTTTTTCTTGCGATCGCCCCTCTCTTTCCCAAGAGCTTTGAATACAGGAAAATAAAACCGATTCTGCCTTTTATATTAGAAGTGTGTATGCTGTTGGCACTCCCTTCCGTTGACAACTTGTTTTTCTTGCGATCGCCCCTCTTTTTCCCAAGAGCTTTGAATACAGGAAAATAAAACCGATTTTGCCTTTTATATTAGAAATGTGTATGCTGTTGGCACTCCTTTCCGTTGACAACTTGTTTTTCTTGCGATCGCCCCTCTCCTTCCCAAGAGCTTTGAGTTCAGGAAAATAGAACCGATTCTGCCTTTTATATTAGAAATGTGTATGCTGTTGGCACTTCCTTCCGTTGACAACTTGTTTTTCTTGCGATCGCCCCTCTCCTTCCCAAGAGCTTTGAGTATAGGAAAATAAAACCGATTCTGCCTTTTATATTAGAAATGTGTATGCTGTTGGCACTCCCTTCCGTTGACAACTTGTTTTTCTTGCGATCGCCCCTCTCCTTCCCAAGAGCTTTGAGTTCAGGAAAATAGAACCGATTCTGCCTTTTATATTAGAAATGTGTATGCTGTTGGCACTTCCTTCCGTTGACAACTTGTTTTTCTTGCGATCGCCCCTCTCCTTCCCAAGAGCTTTGAGTATAGGAAAATAAAACCGATTCTGCCTTTTATATTAGAAATGTGTATGCTGTTGGCACTCTCTTCCGTTGACAACTTGTTTTTCTTGCGATAGCCCCTCTCCTTCCCAAGAGCTTTGAGTACAGGAAAATAAAACCGATTCTGCCTTTTATATTAGAAATGTGTAGGCTGGTGGCACTCCCTTCCGTTGACAACTTGTTTTTCTTGCGATCGCCCCTCTCCTTCCCAAGAGCTTTTAGTACAGGAAAATAAAACCGATTCTGCCTTTTATATTAAAAATGTGAATGCTGTTGGCACACCCTCCCGTTGACAACTAGTTTTTCTCGCGATCGCCCATCTCCTTCCCAAAAGCTTTGAATACAGGAAAATAAAACCGGTTCTGCCTTTTATATTAGAAATATGTATGCTTTTGGCACTCCCTCCCGTTGACAACTTGTTTTTCTTGTGATCGCCCCTCTCCTTCTCAAGAGCTTTGAGTACAGGAAAATAAAACCGATTCTGCCTTTTATATTAGAAATGTGTATGCTGTTGGCACTCCCTTCCGTTGACAACTTGTTTTTCTTGAGATCGCCTTTCTCTTTCCCAAGAGCTTTGAGTAAAGGAAAATAAACCGATTCTGCCTTTTATATTAGAAATGTGTATGCTGTTGGCACTCCCTTCCGTTGACAACATGTTTTTCTTGCGATCGCCCCTCTCCTTCCCAAGAGCTTTAAGTACGGGAAAATAAAACCGATTCTGCCTTTTATATTAGAAATGTGTATGCTGTTGGCACTCCCTCCCGTTGACAACTTGTTTTTCTTGCGATCGCCCCTCTCCTTCCCAGGAGCTTTGAGTACAGGAAAATAAAACCGATTCTGCCTTTTATATTAGAAATGTGTATGCTGTTGGCACTCCCTTTCGTTGACAACATGTTTTTCTTGCGATCGCCCCTCTCCTTCCCAAGAGCTTTGAGTACAGGAAAATAAAACCGATTCTGCTTTTTATTTTAGAAATGTGTATGCTGTTGGCACTCCCTTCCGTTGACAACTTGTTTTTCTTGCGATCGCCCCTCTCTTTCCCAGTAGCTTTGAGTAAAGGAAAATAAACCGATTCTGCCTTTTATATTAGAAATGTGTATGCTGTTGGCACTCCCTTCCGTTGACAACATGTTTTCCTTGCGATCGCCCCTCTCCTTCCCAAGAGCTTTGAGTACAGGAAAATAAAACCGATTCTGCCTTTTATATTAGAAATGTGTATGCTGTTGGCACTCCCTTCCGTTGACAACATGTTTTTCTTGCGATCGCCCCTCTCCTTCCCAAGAGCTTTGAGTACAGGAAAATAAAACCGATTCTGCTTTTTATTTTAGACATGTGTATGCTCTTGGCACTCCCTTCCGTTGACAACTTGTTTTTCTTGCGATCGCCCCTCTCTTTCCCAAGAGCTTTGAGTACAGGAAAATAAAACCGATTCTGCCTTTTATATTAGAAATGTGTATGCTGTTGGCACTCCCTCCCGTTGACAACTTGTTTTTCTTGCGATCGCCCCTCTCCTTCCCAGGAGCTTTGAGTACAGGAAAATAAAACCGATTCTGCCTTTTCTATTAGAAATGTGTTTGCTGTTGGCACTCCCTTCCGTTGACAACTTCTTTTTCTTGCGATCGCCCCTCTCCTTCCCAAGAGCTTTTAGTACAGGAAAATAAAACCAATTCTGCCTTTTATATTAAAAATGTGAATGCTGTTGGCACACCCTCCCGTTGACAACTAGTTTTTCTCGCGATCGCCCCTCTCCTTCCCAAAAGCTTTGAATACAGGAAAATAAAACCGATTCTGCCTTTTATATTAGAAATGTGTATGCTTTTGGCACTCCCTCCCGTTGAAAACTTGTTTTTCTTGTGATCGCCCCTCTCCTTTCCAAGATCTTTGAGTACAGGAAAATAAAACTGATTCTGCCTTTTATGTTAGAAATGGGTATGCTGTTGGCACTCCCTCCCGTTGACAACTTGTTTTTCTTGTGATCGTCCCTCTCTTTCCCAAGAGCTTTGAGTACAGGAAAATAAAACCGATTCTGCCTTTTATATTAGAAATGTGTATGCTGTTGGCACTCCCTTGCGTTGACAACTTGTTTCTCTTGCGATCGCACCTCTCCTTCCCAAGAGCTTTGAGTACAGGAAAATAAAACCGACTCTGCCTTTTATATTAGAAATGTGTATGCAGTTGGCACTCCCTCCCGTAGACAACTTGTTTTTCTTGTAATCGCCCCTCTCTTTCCAAGAGTTTTAATTTCAGGAAAATAAAATCGATTCTGCCTTTTATGTTAGAAATGGGTATGCTGTTGGCACTCCCTCCCGTTGACAACTTGTTTTTCTTGTGATCGCCCCTCTCTTTCCCAAGAGCTTTGAGTACAGGAAAATAAAACCGATTCTGCCTTTTATATTAGAAATGTGTATGCTGTTGTCACTCCCTTCCGTTGACAACTTGTTTTTCTTGCGATAGCCCCTCTCCTTCCCAAGAGCTTTGAGTACAGGAAAATAAAACCGATTCTGCCTTTTATATTAGAAATGTGTAGGCTGTTGGCACTCCCTTCCGTTGACAACTTGTTTTTCTTGCGATCGCCCCTCTCCTTCCCAAGAGCTTTGATTACAGGAAAATAAAACCGATTCTGCCTTTTATATTAGAAATGTGTATGCTGTTGGCACTCCCTCCCGTTGACAACTTGTTTTTCTTGCGATCGCCCCTCTCTTTCCCAAGAGCTTTGAGTACAGGAAAATAAACCGATTCTGCCTTTTATATTAGAAATGTGTATGCTGTTGGCACTCCCTTCCGTTGACAACATGTTTTTCTTGCGATCGCCCCTCTCCTTCCCAAGAGCTTTGAGTACAGGAAAATAAAACCGATTCTGCTTTTATATTAGAAATGTGTATGCTGTTGGCACTCCCTTCCGTTGACAACATGTTTTTCTTGCGATCGCCCCTCTCCTTCCCAAGAGCTTTGAGTACAGGAAAATAAAACCGATTCTGCTTTTTATTTTAGAAATGTGTATGCTGTTGGCACTCCCTTCCGTTGACAACTTGTTTTTCTTGCGATCGCCCCTCTCCTTCCCAAGAGCTTTGAGTACAGGAAAATAAAACCGATTCTGCCTTTTATATTAGAAATGTGTATGCTGTTGGCACTCCCTCCCGTTGACAACTTGTTTTTCTTGCGATCGCCCCTCTCCTTCCCAGGAGCTTTGAGTACAGGAAAATAAAACCGATTCTGCCTTTTCTATTAGAAATGTGTTTGCTGTTGGCACTCCCTTCCGTTGACAACTTCTTTTTCTTCCGATAGCCCCTCTCCTTCCCAAGAGCTTTGAGTACAGGAAAATAAAACCGATTCTGCCTTTTATATTAAAAATGTGAATGCTGTTGGCACACCCTCCCGTTGACAACTAGTTTTTCTCGCGATCGCCCCTCTCCTTCCCAAAAGCTTTGAATACAGGAAAATAAAACCGATTCTGCCTTTTATATTAGAAATGTGTATGCTTTTGGCACTCCCTCCCGTTGACAACTTGTTTTTCTTGTGATCGCCCCTCTCCTTTCCAAGATCTTTGATTACAGGAAAATAAAACCGATTCTGCCTTTTATGTTAGAAATGGGTATGCTGTTGGCACTCCCTTCCGTTGACAACTTGTTTTTCTTGCGATCGCCCCTCTCTTTCCCAAGAGCTTTGAATACAGGAAAATAAAACCGATTCTGCCTTTTATATTAGAAGTGTGTATGCTGTTGGCACTCCCTTCCGTTGACAACTTGTTTTTCTTGCGATCGCCCCTCCTTTTCCCAAGAGCTTTGAATACAGGAAAATAAAACCGATTTTGCCTTTTATATTAGAAATGTGTATGCTGTTGGCACTCTCTTCCGCTGACAACTTGTTTTTCTTGCGATCGCCCCTCTCTTTCCCAAGAGCTTTGAGTACAGGAAAATAAAACCGATTCTGCCTTTTATATTAGAAATGTGTATGCTGTTGGCACTCCTTTCCGTTGACAACTTGTTTTTCTTGCGATCGCCCCTCTCCTTCCCAAGAGCTTTGAGTTCAGGAAAATAGAACCGATTCTGCCTTTTATATTAGAAATGTGTATGCTGTTGGCACTTCCTTCCGTTGACAACTTGTTTTTCTTGCGATCGCCCCTCTCCTTCCCAAGAGCTTTGAGTATAGGAAAATAAAACCGATTCTGCCTTTTATATTAGAAATGTGTATGCTGTTGGCACTCCCTTCCGTTGACAACTTGTTTTTCTTGCGATCGCCCCTCTCCTTCCCAAGAGCTTTGAGTACAGGAAAATAAAACCGATTCTGCCTTTTATATTATAAATGTGTATGCTGTTGGCACTCCCTCCCGTTGACAACTTGTTTTTCTTGCGATCGCCCCTCTCCTTCCCAAGAGCTTTGAGTACAGGAAAATAAAACCGATTCTACCTTTTATATTAGAAATGTGTATGCTGTTGGCACTCTCTTCCGTTGACAACTTGTTTTTCCTGCGATCGCCCCTCCCCTTCCCAAGAGCTTTGAGTACAGGAAAATAAAACCGATTCTGCCTTGTATATTAGAAATGTGTATGCTGCTGGCACTCCCTCCCGTTGACAACTTGTTTTTCTTGCGATCGCCCCTCTCCTTCCCAAGAGCTTTGAGTACAGGAAAATAAAACCGATTCTGCCTTTTATATTAGAAATGTGTATGCTGTTGGCACTCCCTTCCGTTGACAACTTGTTTTTCTTGCGATCGCCCCTCTCCTTCCCAAGATCTTTGGGTACAGGATAATAAAACCGATTCTGCCTTTTACATTAGAAATGTGTATGCTGTTTTCACTCCCTTCCGTTGACAACTTGTTTTTCTTGCGATCGCCCCTCTCCTTCCCAAGAGCTTTGAGTAAAGAAAAATAAAACCGATTCTGCCTTTTATATTAGAAATGTGTATGCTATTGGCACTCCTTTCCGTTGACAACTTGTTTTTCCTGCGATCGCCCCTCCCTTTCCCAAGAGCTTTGAGTACAGGAAAATAAAACCGATTCTGCCTTTCATATTAGAAATGTGTATGCTGTTGGCACTCCCTGCCGTTGACAACTTGTTTTTCTTGCGATCGCCCCTCTCCTTCCCAAGAGCTTTGAGTACAGGAAAATAAAACCAATTCTGCCTTTTATATTAGAAATGTGTATGCTGTTGGCACTCCCTTCCGTTGACAACTTGTTTTTCTTGCGATCGCCCCTCTCCTTCCCAAGAGCTTTGAGTACAGGAAAATAAAACCGATTCTTCCTTTTATACAGGGTGATTCAAAAATCGATCACGAAACTTAAGGGGGTGATTCTACTTGACAAAATAAGGGTAGAGCTTCATATAATTTTTTTTCAAAATGTCATTCGTTTTTGAGTTACAAGCCGTCCAAGTTCAAGTTTTTATTTTTTGTTTTTTGAATTACTCGCTTACAGGAAAACCGATTTGACTAATATTTGAAAGATAGGCTAAATCTTCTGCGCTTCATCATTTTAGTAACAATTCACATTGATTGTTTGCCGCTAGAGGGCACTTTACCTACATTGAAAATTGTTTTTTTGTCATAATTTTTTAGTGTTGACAGCTACAGTAGTTTTTGGCATAATTTCTGAAAGACTGATGCCAGGCCTTTAAAAAAGGTGCTCTTTATTTACATCGCTAAACCCAACGGTTTAGACGTAAATCACCCTTAAAAATTAAGTGGTAAATTTACTTTTCTCATTTCATTACCACCAGCTACCAGGTAAATAGCTATCGAAGTATACTAGAGCTGTCAGTTTAACATCAAATAAATTCGCTTTTTAAACTATTTAATTTATAATCTTAAAATAACTAATGGCTAATCAGTAAATATTCATATTATGGATTATTGCGATATACATTTAATTGATAAAAATTAATGAAACAGTACTAAACGAACTAAAAAAGATTCTCAAAATGTCCCCCATTTTCTTCCATACATTTCCTAACACTCTTCAAAAAATGTCGCCTAACTCGATGAAAAATTCCTGGTGTTTCTTTAATAATTTGGCACTTTTCGATTATCCTGAAGCGAAGATCCTCGACGTTGATTACTGGAATATCGTACACCAATTGTTTCAAATGACCCCAAAAGAAAAAATCCATAGGATTAAGGTCTGGTGACCTCGCTGCCCATGCCAATGGTCCACTTCGTCCTATCCATCGCTCAGGATACGTTGCATTCAAATACTGTCGGACAGGTATACTAAAGTGGGGCGGAGCTCCGTCTTGGAGGATCCACATGTTGGCCCTTACTTCCAATGGCACATCTTCCAGATACAATGGGAGACGATTTTGGATAAAATCTAAGTATACGTCACCAGTTAATGGGCCATCAAAGAAATGAGGACCAATAAGGTAATCTCCTATTATCCCTGCCCGCACATTTAGTGAAAATCTACGCTGATGTTTCGTTTCTACCACATTGTTTGGGTTCTCGTAAGCATATGTGTGGATGTTGTGTAGATTTGTTATGCCATCACGAGTGAAACCAGCTTCGTCAGTGAATAATATGACGCCAATTAATCGATTATCGTGTTCATACTTAGCTAGGATCTGATTGCACATTTCCAACCGTCTCGGCCGATCATCGTCATAAAGAGCCTGCACCTTTTTTGAATGAAACGGGTAGAGTTGTTCTTCTCTTAGTATCCTCCATGAACTAGCCTGACAGAGCCGCACTTCATTCCCAATTTTTCTAGTACTAATACCTGGATTATCTTCAATAATTTCAAGCACTCTTTCTTCTTGTTGCACGTTTCTAGCAGTTCTAAGTCTTCCCCTATTTCCATTATAACTTTTAAAGGAACCACATTCCGCAAGCCTCCTGTGCACACTGGAAAATGTTTGAGCATGAGGGATATTTCTTTCCGGATAACTCTCCATATAATATCTTCTTGCCAACTCTGCATTACCATTTGCTTTTCCATAACAAAAATGGATATCACAATATTCGATATTTGAATATTGGTGATTAGCCATTATTAGTTATTTTAAGATTATAAATTAAATAGTTTAAAAAGCGAATTTATTTGATGTTAAACTGACAGCTCTAGTATACTTTGATAGCTATTTACCTGGTAGCTGGTGGTAATGAAATGAGAAAAGTAAATTTACCACTTAATTTTTAAGGGTGATTTACGTCTAAACCGTTGGGTTTAGCGATGTAAATAAAGAGCACCTTTTTTAAAGGCCTGGCATCAGTCTTTCAGAAATTATGCCAAAAACTACTGTAGCTGTCAACACTAAAAAATTATGACAAAAAAACAATTTTCAATGTAGGTAAAGTGCCCTCTAGCGGCAAACAATCAATGTGAATTGTTACTAAAATGATGAAGCGCAGAAGATTTAGCCTATCTTTCAAATATTAGTCAAATCGGTTTTCCTGTAAGCGAGTAATTCAAAAAACAAAAAATAAAAACTTGAACTTGGACGGCTTGTAACTCGAAAACGAATGACATTTTGAAAAAAAATTATATGAAGCTCTACCCTTATTTTGTCAAGTAGAATCACCCCCTTAAGTTTCGTGATCGATTTTTGAATCACCCTGTATAAATCGCAATTTTAAAAGAAACCGGAAAATGTAAAATTTTTATTCCGTCATATTTAATTTTAAGAACCGCATAATATGTGCCTTACGCCCAAGCTACCAAAATCAACGGAGGGGGGGGGGGGAGCAATACCTACATTCCTAATGCAGCAGGTAGACGAGCCTATTTTTCATTCAGAGCTCTTGAGGGAAGCGATCGCCCCCCCCCCTTGAATCCGCGTCTGGTAATCATTATAACTCACTTTTCCGTACCATCCTTCCAACATATCCCTATAGAATTAACATAACGTCAGAACTAGGGTGTTTGAACACTGAATAACGTAATAATATTTTTATTTATATTGAAAAAAGTGTTTATAAACTGCAAATATTTCATTTCTTGGTACACACATGCCGATTTATGCTATCCTTTTCTAATTGCCTTATTTAAATGAGAATCGTATGATAATCGGTATGTGAATTCTAGAATACATAAAACTATGAATTTCTGGTTGCCTAAATTATTTTTATTGTTATTTTCAACATGTAAACAATATCTAATAATATTTACCATAAAAATAAGTTTTTATATACTCTTTTTGTTAATATTAATTGCAAATTTCGCATTTATAGTAATTTCTATCACTTAAACACACTAAAATGTGTCACGTCAAACCTTCGAACATACCCCTGTAGAAGTAGCATAACGTCAGAACTAGGGCCCGGTTGTTTAAACGCTTAATAACGTAATAATATTTTTAATTATATTTAAAAAAGTGTTGATAAACAGTAGATATTTAATTTCTTGGTACAGACATACCGATTTGATTCTATCCTTTTCTAACTGCATTATTTAAACGAGTATCATCGGTACGTCAATTCTGAAAACAAAGTAAGAATATATGGTTGCCTAAATTATTATTTATGTTATTTTCAATATGTCAACAATATCTAAGAATAATTACCGATAAAAATAAGTTTTTAAATCCTTTTTTTGTTAATATTAATTGTAAACTTCGCATTTATAGTAATTTCCAATACTTAAAAACACCGAAAAAAGTCACGACAAGCAATTAAACTGAAAAACAAGATAAATAAATATGTTTATATCTGTCAAACATCAAAAAAGCGTCTCCCCCACCGACCATAAACAGCCTTCAAACAAATCTATTGTTGTTTAAATCTAGAGGGTATGATCGAAGATCTCGTCTTAAATAATGTCGAATTTCGAAAATATTTGTAATTTTATAATTCAAAATGTCAAGCATATGGCCGTATACTGAAATAAAAAAAAAATATTTGGAAAAAAAGATATTTAACTAAAATTTAAATCAAAGGTCGACTGCGAAAAATAGTAAAAAAGCAAATTTCAATTTAAAACGTTTAGTTCTTTTGATGTTTTTCAATATACCGCCCACCCAGTTTAATTTTATGAAAGTATCCCGACATGCCAGTTTGGAACTTCGAAATGAACGTGTATTTTCAGATCGAAACAGTTTAATAGAGCATGGGGCAAACGAAAATGGCACTATTCAAAGGTTTAGTTTTTGTTTTTCCGCTGAAAAGCAGACCCAATATTGGGGGATTTACCACACTGAAGCACGAACGGGGCATCGCAAATAATTAGTATTATTTTGCGAAAGTAAATAGCAAAATAAAATTAGTCAGTAATCATTGTGAAAATAATTTGCCCTACCCATAAGCGCCGCAATATTTAATGCAAAGTTTTGTAACATTTTTGTTTACCAAATATTATTTATTCAATATATATATATATATATATATATATATATATATATATATATATATATATATATATATATATATATATATATATATATATATACTTCGGAACGGTATTAAATTACTAAGAATAAATAAGTTCATAATCTATGTATTTGAAAAAGCAGTTTTTTCTCCTTGAGACCGTTAAGAAACGGGACAGACAGCTTATTCTCTGAAAATTTCACTCCGGTTCTCTCTCCATACTAGTTTCGACCACCTAATGGAGCTGTAACGAACCGAGAGCAAAATACACTGAAAACAACTGTCTACTTAAGAATTCCCATTTCGTAAAATGTCGGTAGGATACTACCCGTAGAACTTGATGCCGGATTGTTATCAACAACAGTACAAACGAACATTAAATATGCCCCGGAGCGGTAGGAAATTATTATGGTCGGTTCATACTTCCAAAAGTTATCAACTACTAAGAATTTCCACTATCAACTTTCACTTGCAAATTAAATGTTACACTTTACTTTCATCTGTTCATAGTTGTTCCAAATAAAAATTAACAACTATCAATTATCAACTAAGTTGATCAACTTTCAACTTTTTAAAAAGTCAACATAATTCGTGTCCGCTTTCGGGTGTTATCGGCTCTCAGGAAATTTGACAAGTGCATAAAAATATTTAAAAAAAAAACATTAAAAACAAATAAAACCTGGTAAAAAAAAATTTAACAGCCACAATTGAAAGGTAAAAAATTTATGTTTTACTTTTAGGTTAGAATATTTATGGGCATTTTAATTGGTCATCCTTAATTTTTACCAATTGTTAATTTTGAAGTATGAACCACGCATTTTCATTTCGGAGTGGAAGTGTTAGTTTAGTAGAATTTCTTAGTAGTTGTTAATTTTTAGAAGTCTGAACCAACCATTAAAAATAAGTAATTTCACGGTCTATGTATTTGAAAAAATATTTTTTTCTCCTTAAGAAAAAGGACAAACAGCTTATTCTCTCTCCATACTAGTTTTGACCACCTAATGCTCTCATCAGTGGAGCTATAACGGGCCGAAAGCAAAATAACAGAAAACAACTGTTTACTTAAAATTCTCATTTCGTAAAATGTCGGCAGGATATAACCCATAGAACTTGATGACGGACTGTTATCAACAATAGTACAAACGAAGATCTAAATATACGGTAGGAAATTACTAAAAATAAATAATTGCATATATATATATATATATATATATATATATATATATATATTTAGGTGCAGATCCAAAGCGGGGGGGGGGCAGTAAAGGGGATCGCCCCCTCAAGAGTTTTGAATTAAGAAAAATAGACTCTCCCCTACCAGCTGCATTAAGAACGGGAATGTCGCTCCCCCTCCTCCCGTCGGCAATTCGTTTTCGCTTCTCATACTGCACTCTTGTGATATATATATATATATATATATATATATATATATATATATATATATATATATATATATATTATTTGTTTGTTTTTCCTGGGATTATGGTCCGTTAAAAATGAAATTAAAATGTAATGGTGGTGTTGTATTTTCTGTATATTACATTTTTTTAAAACATTAACGTTTCGGTAATTTTTTACCTTCGTCAGAATGTGTGTAGTTTGAACAATGATTCAGGAACAACACTGCCCTCACATGTATACATTTATTTAAAAATTATGTTCTATTGAGAATTTAATTTTCACGAGATTCACAGGGTTCAAGATGACAGTACGGTACCATCTTAACTTCAAGATGACACACGTGTATATATATATATATATATATATATATATATATATATATATATATATATATATAGGGTGGCCCAATAGTCTACTGACTACTTTGTTATGAAAGTAAGAAAAAACATTTTATATGAAGGTTGTAGAAGATTAATATATGTGTATTTCAAAATTATTTGTGATTATCTAGGGTGATATGAAAAAGTACGAAAGACGAAAGCAAAAAAAATATAATTTCTTAAGTTGAGACACCCTGTATATGTAATTATATTCATCAGCCTGTGTAGAACTAATGTAACTCCACCGTTGTTTTTATACAAATTAATAACAGAGGAAGCCTTCAAGGTAAGAATCTGTAATAAAAATCATTCTTTTTTGGCATGACGTGAACTTAGGAAAATTCTTTATTTAATAATAATTAAAAATCCCGGGTTTCACAATAATTAAAGTTAAATTTCACCTTTCTCCACCCATGTGCGGGCTCTGTTAGAGACAATAGTGGTAATATTGGTTAAATCAGGCTGTCGCAGGACGTACACATGTATTAAATTCCACCTGACCGATGTAATTTTACTGAAATATCCTAACGGCACAAACGGATTTGTCGATTTGACAATTTTCCCGCTAATACGGTTAGACAGACTTACCGACGACCTGCAAACTTGATATATCGGGATCTGTTTTCAATGTTTAACCAATCTGCATGTAGCTGAAATCCAATAATGTCACTGAAGAATAATTTTTATAGAACACCTAAAGAACAAACATTGCCAACATATTTGTAATTCAAAATCTTGAAATGGTACGCACGATTTGTTAGCAATTATTAGATAAAGAGGAGAAACAATTGAATTTATTTACTTTGACGATTCCATGAAAAGGCGAAACCAATTACTTTACGTAATTTAACAGATGAACCCCTTTCTCTTTGCTTGTCTACAATTTTCTCTAAGGAGACTCTAATCACCCCATATACAACCTATTAGTTTAATTATTAGGGTAAAGTTAGAACTAAATAATGCCAAGTTTATGTCTTGATGTCTTAGAAACGGATTATTTGCTTAAATATATATTTTTGGTATATTATTCGACAAAAGTCTGAAAAAACTACATAAGCATTTTCATAATTATTAAAGTGGTAAAAGAATAATATAGCACGTATTCTCTCCGCTAAATAGGTATCGAAATGGAACCTGCATGATACCACGTCAAGATACTAGATTCTATCAACGAACTTGACATATAAAACTGGACTGCTCATGCATAATACCTCCCTTATACTAAAAATGACCCCACCATGCTCCATACCATTACGTGCAAATAATTGGTTTGGCAACAATGAATTCCCTAAGTTTTTATTATATTGGTGAAATGTATTTTTGACATTGACTGAATACTTTTCATTTTGACAATAATTTATTTTTGATTTTACTGTTTTATACATTTTATCACATTTTATGTAACGTTTTACTGAAAATTTCAAACAGGAACGTGAATTTTAAGGTTTATTTTGGTATTTTAAAAAATGTGATTTTTCATCGTAAGACGTGCAAATACCTCATCTGGTAAACTGGAATTTATTTAATTGGTAAGTTATAAAGCATTCAATAATAATTATTTAAAATTTTGCCTTAGAATCAAATTGTAAATCTAAGAGTAACAATCTTATGGATATGATGTATGATAATTTTTAAATGCTATCAATATTTTAGTTTTCTAAGAGAAAAGAAACTTCAAATTCAAGGGCTGAAGCAATTGGTCATGATCATAATTCTTTTATACACCAGATGAGTAACTCTGTTCACAGCATTTTTCTGGAAATAGTTTTATATAAGCAGATGAGAAGCACTGTTTGATGTAAACATCTTTAAGCAACTAAACTTGGACCTAATAACATACACTGACTCTACAGAAAAAGTCCTGAATTAGGTGTGAATTAACCAACAACAATATCGTTTTACCATAAAGTTAATGTTCCACTGACATATAAAGCTGAACATAGAAACTGGTATGGTGTTAAAATTTAAAATGATTATACTTTTAAAAACCAATATGCCACATTAAAATAGAAATGAATGATTGCATATAATATGAAATCTTTCAATATTATTAAGCATGTTTGGAAATTACATAAATTTTACTTTTATGTATTTGTTTTGTCTAAAAATAAAATAATAACCTTTTGTTTGAATATGTTATTAATTAATAAAACAATTTGTGTCGTGAAAATCCTTTGTCAAAGTAGTAAGAAGCTGCGATTGATTACCATTCCAAAAATTCAACTCTAGGAAAGGTCAATTCCAGATCCTCAAACAGTTTAAGTAAATGGAAAGTTTGACCTAGTATAAAAATTAAAAGTTGCTAGTAAATCTTTATGTATATAATTAGATTAAAAATGATTGTAGTAATGTAAGAATCCCACTCTTGTATTTACAATCTTTTTTATATTTAAAGTGTCTTAATAAATATTGTTTTGTTTACAATTAAATATAAACTGCTTTAACACTATCCACTTTAGAGTTTAATTTTTTTTTATAAAAATGGTTTAATACATAATGTTATTTTACTTCCGTTAAATTAATGCTCCGTTATTATGAAGGAAATGTCAACATTATTATGAATGTTGTTAACCCTATATAAATACTTAACATATGAGTTCCCTAAAAGTATCGAGGAGAATATAATGTTAACAAAGACCTAATCGAAGCTATTTTTAAATGATGAAACTCTATCACTTTGCGATAGATTATATGGAAATTTCGACACCTCACGTTAAACAATATACAATATTAATTCATGATATAAAATTGTTAAAAATAAACGCTTTAATACTTTTTTTCGTTAACTTCTTATACTCTACGTCCGAAATAGTCTCGATTTGTTTTTGGCGCATATTTCACATTTTAGCTATTTTACTAAATAACAGTTTTATTGTAAAAAATAAAATATGTAAACAGTCACAGAAAAAGCATTTTCATTTATTTATAAGAACTGACATTTCATGCTTGTTATCTAAAAATAATAAAATTGTTACATATCTACGCTGTTCCAAAAAAGTTAAAAAAAATTAGCTTTATTGGAGTTGCTTTAAACAGAAAAATTATAATTTTGAGGCAACCAAAAATAGAAATTCAAGTTAAATAGTTTTACAGAAACAATTATCCTGGTCTTTTTTATTGAATATACTCAATTAACCTGTCAAATAAAACAAGGAAGAGCGATTTATTGTTTTAGATATAGTATAGAAAGTGATAGTTATTGTCTAAACCTGTTAGTTAGAATAATGGAATTGACATTCATACACGACACATTCACGCCAATATAAGAAACTAGCAGGGAATTCAATGTTGCCATACAAATCATTGCACCTAATGGCGACCAATAAGGGAGGGGGGGTCTAAAATTATTTTCATAAACCCTCCAGGTTTATATGTCATGTTCGTGATTCTATCCTACACTGTAAGAAATAACCTTAAGTTTAATGTACGTTTCTTAATAAAATTTAATGATTTGGTACCTTAATTTTAATGAAATTTGCTTCCAGCACTTTATCTTGAAATTAAAAAGTTTTTTTTACAGTGTATGTTTATAAATTGTGATTAATAAAAAATATTTATTGAATCTTGAGTAGCCTTCACTGACCTTCAAAAATCTGATCGTTAGTGAAGTAGGCATTTCTGAAATAACTTTTACATGTCAGCACAGGTTTTATTCACGCAGGTAACCCTGTGTATTTTATGGTCATTATACGAGATGCGTTCAAACGCGTCAGATTCCGACTTTTTAATTTATACGGAACCTTGTGGTAGAAGATAGGTTAAGACTTGTTTAGAACCCATAAATAATTTGTCGTACCGTCTCTGAAAGAAAAAGACCGATAACTACTACTAGAGAAAAATAATAATACTATATTTATATTGTAGTTAATTCCGTTCAGTTATGCGTAATTCTATGAGAAAAGCAGAAGTTGCAAATTATTTTTAAATAACAACTACTTAAATTAAGTATAAATATTAAAAATTCTCACTAATTTTCCGGCACTGGTATTTTTAACGGTCATACTTATGGATTTTTCTTTATACCAGGGACAACTTCACCTTCAATTACCATTGAAAACTGGTTTTCAAGATGTAATTTGATCTAATAAAATACATTCAATCAAAACAACTCATTACCCAAATGTCCGGCTAAATTTAATCATATTTCTAGATAACAAAAAATTAGTGTGGCTTCTTCCAATTAAGTTAATTGCAAGGTTAGTGCTCTCTAGTGTCCATTTCAAAATGGCATTCTCATTATCGCTAAAACTAACCGCAGGGTCGAAAAAATTACAGGTCCAAGCTCACCCCCGTTTAAACATGGAAAGTAATATGCCATTCAAATCGGTCCAACTTAACTACTTAAAAAGGTTAATGCGGATCTCGTAACATTTGAAGGAGGTACTACGTAAGAAAAGATTCCTACCCTGCATATTTTTATTTTTGTTTCTATTATCTACTTTAGGTTAAATAATTTTTACTGTTGTTTAGATTAAACTAATACCATAAATACATGTCATTACTCACGTATTGTTGAATCAAAATTTATTTATTATAAATAAATAAATTATCTTTCAATAGCTCAACACTATAAGAGTATGTCATAATAACTAACACAGGGGTACAAAAATTGGGTTATAATTGTTGTTGGGCAGTTTGGGGGTCATTTCAATGACCTGTGCTACGTAGAATTCGAATCCGAGGCTAGGCCTCGCCCATCACGTCAGGATTTTCAGACAGTTGAGGTTATGTACTCGAAGATTGAATTTTCTAGCTACTTTTGAGGTTATGTGTAAGATGCACAAAATATTTTAGTACTTTTTGTAGTTGCATCGTTTAATACTACTCTTACACTTCAAAACAAGTTATTGAGCGGCTACCTACGATTTGTTCTTGAAAAGTTGCGTCCATTGTAAGTACATGTTAGTAGGTTGTTATATATTTATTCTCCTTTCAGGCAGAGAAAAGAAAAGAATATATACAAACAGTTTATTTCATGCAAATACCACTCTGGTCCTCTCTCCATACCCGTTTCGACCACCTTATAGTCGCGTCAGTGGAGCTGTATCGGACCGAGATCAACGTTCGCAGGAAATAACTGAGATATGAAATGCAAATTCCAAGGTATGTCGGTAGGATATTGCAAACCTGCCACCTACCGATCTCGATGTCAGACTAAAAAAGCGACATCTATGAATTACCGGAGTAGTGAGAAATTTTTTGAAAAATCAAAATTTCAGTAAGAAATAAAGAAAAGAATATTTCTTACTGAAATTTTGATGTTTCTTTCTCACTACTCCGGTGATTCATAGATGTCGTTCGACTAGCGATATTTTTCAGTCTGACATCGAGGTCAGCAGGTGGCACATTTACAATATCCTACCGACATACCTTGGAATTTATATTTCATATATCAGTTATTTCCTGCGGATTTTGCTCTCGGTCTGATACAGTTCCACTGATGAGACCATAAGGTGGTCGAAACGCATATGGAGAGAGAATCAGAGTGGTATTTGCAGGTAATAAACTGTTTGTATAATTTTTTTCCTTTTCTCTGCCTGAAAGGAGAATACATATATAACAACTATTTAAATACGGCAGATAGATTTCTTTATTTCTTACTGAAATTTTAATTTTTTAAAAAAGGTTAGTAGGTTTTTAAAGACTAATATCGTTTTTGGCAAATTTCGAACCGCCATTTTGAATCCACTATTTTCAGGTCATTAATAACTTTTTTAAAAGTATACGGAGTGGAAATTTTCACTCGGAATACATTTGATAGATTTTAGATTAATAGAGATAGTTAATCCTATTCAAAAACATTCAGTAGTTTACAGCCCAAATTGCAGTGAATACGTGAAGAGAAAACCACACTGTTTTATGCATCTCTTCTTTTTTAAGAGACACGTATACTTCACATGTTTATTTATTTATTTTTTCAGACTATTTTCCAATATCTCACAATGAAATTCAATTTATTCCACAAAAACAAACCAATATGTTTAAAATAGCACTAAAAATCGATTAAAATAAAAATGAAATTAGAAGCGAAAAAAAAAGAAGAAGTGTCAATTATCAAAAATTACAGCACAATGAATAATGAGAAGCAACATTGCCGGGTTGTGCAATCAATCTGGTGAAGTTATAATGTTACGAATTCTTGGTATTTGTTATACAAACATTACAGGTAGATGCCAAGGATTTTTAGATAACAGCAATTATTTATAGGTCAAAAAATTCTATACATTCCAGAAATTGCGGTACTCATGTTGTAAACGAGACCGCCCCCGTGTCGAAGCGATCGGTTCGTCACAATCTAATTTTAGACCCTAAAAGAGGTGTTTCGTCCTAGCTACCGACAGTGGATTCATCAGTGGGTCCGTCGGAGCTTTCCCCAGACACGTTCGGTACACTTTCTACATCTGCATACTCATATTTAAACCTTTCTGCGTCGGAACCTATAAACCAGATTCTAGGTGTGCCGCCATTTGCGACATCACCCCGCCAAGGCAAATACTTTATATCCATACGAGATCGTTAGATCCCGCATGTATAGAAAGTGTTTCCTGATGAAACTGCAGATGCGGACGCTTTTAAGGTCTTTTACAGGCCCATTGCTATAAACCAGCAATCCAGGCAACCCTTGCTGCCTTAGATCCTGTCACGGTCGCCATATTGTAAACGAGACCGCCCCCATGTCGAAGGGATCGGTCCGTCACAATCTAATTTTAGACCCTAAAAGAGGTGTTTCGTTCTAGCTACCGACGGTGGACTCATCAGTGGGTCCGTCGGAGCTTTCTCCAGACACCTTTGGTACACTTTCTACATCTGCATACTCATATTTAAACCTTTCTGCGTCGGAATCTATAAACCAGATTCTGAGTGTGCCGCCATCTGCGACACTTAATACCTTATGATACTTAAATAATTACAAAACGTTAATAAAAAAAATTTCTTTGAATCCCAAGATCTTCATATTTTCTGAGAAACATATCGGGGACTTAGCAACAAGGCCAAGAACTGTAGCTATAATAACCACGTGGTGGTTATTATGGCTATACACGAGTATGCTCGTGAAACACTAAATATTTACATTAGGCGGGAGTTTTGGACAGAGTTTTTCTTGGCTATTCCTATCTCTGTTTTAACCTTAAAAATCCTTGGAAAGGTCATTAAAGAAGGAATTGTCAAATAAAATATTTGGCCTTTTTTTTCAAAATTCCACCCTTTGAGGTGACAAATTATTGCTTGCCATTCCACAAACCAAGAAAGAAGTATATTAAAAAGCTTTCTATGGTATCGCTCGTAAACCCGTACGAAACTTAATCTGAAAAACAATAATAGTTAGTGGTGGCGACTTTATATCAGACCATATTTCTGGAATTCAGTTTTAAAGTTAATCGCAAAGTCCTGCCTTCAGGGAAAAGAGTTTAATGTTTTTAATCTGATAAAACGGCTCACACACGTGTAATACGGTTTTAAGCTTGAGTCGAATTTGAATTTAATCCCCGCTGCTTCCTATATCGTATTTAAATTCGTTAGCATCATTACCACTAACCGGATCTTTTAAAAAATTTAATTCTGGAAAACCGCATCACATAAAAATAAAAATGTACAACATCCAGGAAAGTTTTATTAATTTTCCGCATTTTTAAGTTTTAATTTCTTTAGCGGTGATCAATTTCGAAAAAGTTTAAATTGTAAAATTAGACGGTTGATGGTTACGTTTAAAGGGGGAGCAAAATAATTTGCCAAGAAAGAAGAGATCTTAACACGGTGAAAATAAAGAAATTGATAAATCTGAAAGACTCAATTCTTCTTTAATTCAATGTTTATTGGCTTGAACTACTTCTTTGATTAAAAGGGGAGGGTGCACTTTTATTTTCCCTTTAATGAAATAAGAAACTTCGCGACCTGATTGAACTAAACCGAGATACGCCAATTTCAATTCGTAAATTTGATTTTCGGAAATCTTTTTATTACCCCCTCGTTAAAAGAATCGCTTAAATGAATTTTAACAGTTCAGAGATATTAAACATTGGGGAAAACAAGCATTAATAAATTAAATTATAATTTTCTTTCCAGCTATTTCTCATTTGTTTAAGATATATATATATATATATATATATATATATATATATATATATATATATGTATATGTTCTCACGAATGTGATGTGTAATCGAAGGTTTGGGATATCTCGTGTGTGTGCTGAGTCCTTCTCAGGACTGTAGAGCAACTGACATTTCGGTGAAACGTCATTCACCATTTTCAAAGCTCACTGTATGGCGGCTGTAGGCTAACGGATGCTTACGGCTCGGGAGCAGCCGGTTTTGTGTGTAGATAGAACGTGTTTGTTGGCTGAAAGGTTCTGACCAATCAGGTTGGGAGTTTTGCTGTCTGTCATAGGCCCTGTTGCCAGTGTTTGTGGTCGTGTCGCCAAATTATGAGCCGTTTCTTTACTACCTGCTACTAGTCGATGTTTCGTTAGCAAGTTTTTCCAAGTTTTAGGCAACCGCTGACTGTCGTCTCTGCTATTTAAGTTGTTAGAACGCTTTGCAATTTCGATGGCTTCCTTTATAACTCTTGTGGATAGGTTTCCACATCTCGATAGCATTTTTGTTCCTGAGAAATTGATCTTATGTCCTGTGTTTAACAAGTGTTGGGCAAGCGCAGAAGGAATTATTCGTTGCTTGATAACGTTTATATGTTCGTCTCTTCTGGCACTTATTTTACTGTTATTTGACCTACGTAAGATGAGCTGTATTCTCCGCATGGAATTTCATATACTCCCTGGTTTTCTAGAAGTTTTTTTAGGTGTAGGCAGGAGATTATTTACTTTACGGTCTATAGTGAAAATAGTTTCAAAATTGTGTCTCTTAAGAATTTTTGCGATATATGTACATATGTAAAATATATATACATATGCACCAAAACTCAGTTTGATTGAATATATATATATATATATATATATATATATATATATATATATATATATATATTTTCTTGATTCTTGAACCATAGATTAGATCATTTTCCTTTATTTTGTTTTTTCTTGTGTTTAGGTTCTATATTTAATAAAAAACACAAAACAACTGACGTTTCGTCCTTTATTTAAGGCATTTTCAAAACTTTTTCCTCCTTGACATTTTATTATTCTATTACTAAATAAAAATGTTACGTAATTTAGTAATAAAATAACAAAATGTCAAGGAGGAAAAAGTTTTGAAAATGCCTTTAATAAAGGGCGAAACGTCAACTGTTTTGTGTTTTTTATTAAATATAGAACCTAAACCCAAGAAAAGACAAAATAAAAGAAAAATTATATATATATATATATATATATATATATATATATATATATATATATATATATATATACATATACCCTCACTACCTTCTGAAAAGATTTTATACCCCCCTCTCTCCGAAAAATTACCAAAATCCGCGCTTTACTGAACCAAGTTTCATAATGTAGAGTGTTATACCTCTCGTTTATGGAAACAATAATGTTAAGTATTATAATTCTGATATATATTATAATTATAATATTTTTCCGAAAATATTCGATATGCTAAGTCCAAATTTGAAGTCAGAGTTGACCTGTTGCTTCATGTTTTTGCAATATTTTACACTTAAAATGCGGTAATTATGATTTTTCGCTATTTTTGAGGTTATGTAACAGGACAAATTTAAAATTTATCGCTAAACTATATACAATAGTTGCAATTACTAGTTTTCCCCTTTAAAACCTATTCGGAGTTATATCGATATCTTTTTTCTTCTTTAAAATATCGTCAATAGAAATTTATTAGTTTGGCACAATTATCCGCCAACGCTCAACCGTCCAATCTTGGATAAACTAAGTTTCTTTTTAGGGGATTTGATGTTTTCTCGTCTATATGCTACCCTGACTATATTAAGAGATGTTCTTTCTATTGGTGGTATCAGTTTTTTCATACAACTCATTGAAAATTTAATATGGCGGCTCTAAAATAAGGCTTTTGATTAAACTTTCAAACCCAAGTAAAAATAGCGAGATCGATAGAGACATCGAAGCAAGATTCAAATTTTAGTCGAGGATTTTCAAGGTGACAGATCATACTTAGAACTACCAAATAAAGTTTACCGATAAAAATTAAACTTTTCCTGGTACATAGCCTCAAAAATAGTGAAAAACGGTGGTTTTACCACTTTTCAGTTAGAATATCACGAAAACCTGAAGAAACAGGTTAATTCTGACTTAATATTTATATTCCACGTGTCGAAAACTTTCAGAAAAACATAGTCTTATTGCCGGTTTTGAAAATTTCCAACCTCTTAGAACGGTACGCATATGAAATTATTTTGCGTCACCATTACGTCAAGAAAAAACTTTCTTCCGTTTTAATAACAAGAATGATTTTTAAGCTTGAAAGATTCAGTATTTTTGTTTATAAGAAACTATCAACTTGTTTATTATTATTTTTAAAATATTATAAACAAAACTTTGCTTTTATCTTAATTGTAAAATCATATTCGCACTCAGACAATCCGTAAACATTTATGTGCCAACTGACAAAATATTTATAAAAGATTAATTCGATTAAAAATACTAAACACTTAGCAAATGAGATGGAACCAATTTAATCAGAATAAAAATTTGATTAAACTAAATGAAGGGGTTAAACCGGAATTGACCGGATTCCCACAGCCCGGTCAGTGGGTGGTCAGTAAGGGCATATCGCCCCGTATAATCCTGTCTTTTTGTCTGCGAAGTGGACATGAGGGTCATATATACATGTATATCGTATTCGGAATATAGATTCCCTATACCGTTTACGCAGAGCCGGATTGATTTATTTATAATATATTATATGCAACTATGAGGATATAAGGAATTAATTTAATGTTATATATTATATAGTGTTTATGCGGATATTTATCTTAAACAAATGAAAAATAACTAGGAACTGTCGAAAATACTTATTTTGGTCTTTCAAGATTTGCTATTTATAATACACTTGCCTTATTTTATTTCGACCATTTTCTGTAACCTTTATTTTCTCATTCTTTTCACAAATAACACAAAGCTTTTTCAATTAATTTAGTCACTCATCATAAAAAAACTTAATAAATAAGTAAAAACAATATACACAAGAAACTAACTGTTCATAACGTTCTGAAACAGTAAACTCGCATGCAGGTCGAAACAAGTGAAAAATCAAAACAAACAAAAAATAGTCTGCTAAAAAGCGCGAGTAAATAAAAGAAAATTTTAACGCAATGCGGAAAACCTATATTGCAGGTTTATTTCGGTTATGATGTATTAAGTACCCGCGCTTAGTCGCGTGAGACGCCTGCAAGTAGGCTTCCCTCCGCACGCCACACGGGACAGCGCATATATATATATATATATATATATATATATATATATATATATATATATATATATATATATATATATATATATATATATATATATATATATATATGTGTATTGATTTTCTTGAACCGTTAATATTTATTTTTATAAAATTTTTCCTACTTGTTGTTTTCCAGTGTTAAAAAATTAACTAAATTTACTAAAAATAATCCTTTAAATAATCATCATTTTAATTTCTGATATTGTTTTAAATGTTATTGTCTTAAATGTTGAATTTTAAGTCTGTATTAATGGTATATTTATATTATATTCATAATTCGTTTTAAATTTTAGACGATTATTTTTGAAAATTTTCTAAATAAAGAACGATACGTCAGAGCAATGAAAACTATTTTAAATATGACCTTAATCCCAAGAAAAAATCAAAAATAAATTTATATATATATATATATATATATATATATATATATATATATATATATATATATATATATATATATATATATATGAAGTAAAATGCGAAACAGTGAATGCAAACTTCGCTCCATCATATCCCTTCTGTCTTAGAAGTTGCACAGTTAGAATAAATTGTAATAAAACACAATTCATTCTATTCCACCACCATCGAGATGGTGGCCCACCTGTACCACCATACCGAGAAGAAAGTCAAAACTTACCCTCCCCGCCACAGTGATACGGCAGAGATACATGTTTCGTCTCTACTAGACTCATCAGGGTACCGACATGCACCTGGCTGTGCAAAGAACAGATCGGAAGGAAGCATGCAACACTGAACGCGGCTTCGCCGACCTCTCGTCGGATGGCTTATATATGTTTATACGGCTTTCACGGATTCCTCCGTGTGAGATGCATTAGCAGTGATTATATTCACATTATGCTGTTGTAGTGTTGAAATCACATTCAGCAAACGTACAACTATATGCAACTCCGTATGTAAGTGAAGTAAAATGCGAAACAGTGAATGCAAACTTCGCTCCATCATATCCCTTCTGTCTTAGAAGTTGCACAGTTAGAATAAATTGTAATAAAACACAATTCATCCTATTCCACCACCATCGAGATGGTGACCCACCTGTACCACCATACCGAGAAGAAAGTCAAAACTTACCCTCCCCGCCACAGTAATACGGCAGAGATACATGTTTTGTCTCTACTAGACTCATCAGGGTACCGACATGCACCTGGCTGTGCTGTGTGTGTTATTACAATTTATTCTAACTGTGCAACTTCTAAGACAGAAGGGATATGATGGAGCGAAGTTTGCATTCACTGTTTCGCATTTTACTTCACTTACATACGGAGTTGCATGTAGTTGTACGTTTGCTGAATGTGATTTCAGCACTACAACAGCATAATGTGAATATGATCACTGCTAATGCATCTCACACGGAGGAATCCGTGAAAGCCGTATAAACATATATATATATATATATATATAAGCGGCCGAAAGCAATTTATAAACAATTAAAAAGTAACTTTTTCGTATGGCATTTGACTGTATCTTGTCGATGCTGATTCAAACTTTCGATTGCTGTCAAGAAAATTGAAAAAAGTTCATTTAGTTAGAAGTTAATTACATTCAAAAATCACAGAAATCACATTCTTTAATTGTTTAACATCACCTAACTAATATCAAACTAAGCATTGTAGGTTAAAATTAGAAAAAACATTTTTTGCTTAAAATCACTCAAAGAATACGATCCATTTGGTTTTGAGAAAATTGCAATTTTAAACTTTTAAACAATCATTTGTTTATAACAATCTTATCCCCACCCGGACGAACGTCCACTCTAAAAATTTTTGTTCAGGGACTCAAAACACATAAAAAAAAATTGGTGTGCTGTAGAGACCTGAAGTTTTATCTGGGAAATAAATTGCACCTAATATTCACAATTGTTTTCTCCAAAATAAACATTCAAAGTAAGCCAATCCGGTCCTGATCTTTCTACATCTATAGTGGTCTAACCCGTGCGCATTTACATGTTATTTGCATTTGGTGATCGCTGGTCATTTATAAACGAACCTCGGTATATGTCACTGAAAGATTAGACTGTCAGTCAAGCAGTCCAGCATTATATCATGTCCATTCTTTCGCATTGAAATGGCCCGCTTTAAATTACTAGTAATCATCCTAATATGTAACAAAACGGCATTCATTTATATCTATTAAATAAACCCCCTTATTATGCGGGACTATTTTGTTGTAACACGCAAAAATTGTTACGCTCGGTGCAATTCAGTGGGAACATGAAATCTGTCAAAATATTTTTCCAGTTGTGATTGGTTTTTAAATTATATTAATTGGGTCTTTAGCGCCTTATATTTGCTATTCTTTTTTAAAATAAGAAAATAAATAAGATATACAATTATACAGGGTGTCTGAAATTGGTGATCACAGCATTTCAATCTCAAAACTTGAAAAGAGAGAATGGCGGTTAAATAGGGAAATTTTTACCTTAAACAAGTTTTTCCTAAACTAAGTGATGCTAAGTTTAAGGAAGGAATATTTTTTGGACCACTAATTTGAGGAAAAAACCTCCAATTACTTCATTAATTGATAATTTTAGTTTCGAAATTATTAATTGAAAAAGTAATTGAGTCTAGTAATTGCTTAATGTTTAATTATAATTTCTTTCTCGGTCACTGGTTTGAACCAACTTACCAACAGTTGGTTAATTTTTAAGACAGTACGTCTTAAAGCTAGTTAGTTAGTTAATTTAATGATTAAAGGCGCGTCGGTATCTCAGACCATTTAGCGCCATCTATATTGTTATTGATTGTATTAAATTTTATTATAAAGACCAATATGCCTCAAGAAATACAGTATGCGTTTGGCCTTATTCAGTTCAAAAACATAACTGCCGCAAAATTGTTAGAGGTGAGGTACCTTTCTCTAGCATTTCTGTATGAGGGACAGTCAGATATTATGTGTTTTATATTTAGGGGGGAATGACAGGATAGATATTGAAAGGGATCCTCGTTTTTTAGAAGAAAGGAATGAGTCATTCTGCAGTGTCCAATAACAATTCTCTTCCATGCAACATTTTCTCTTCTGGACAGTTCGGGAAAGTGGTAGGTCTCTGAGAAGTTTCTTTTAATATAAGAGAGTTTATTTGGGTTTTCAAGGGATTCCCAGCGAATCTGCACAATGTTACGAATGATGTTATCGATGTGCCTATTGAATTCTTTAGGGTTAAGGAGGAAAGGGGTGCCTTCAAGGATTGCAGACTTAGCTTGAGTGTCGGCCAATGCATTCCCATCTATGCCGATGTGGCTCGGGGCCCACATAAAGGCTATGTACAGATTACGTTGGGATCCCATTTTAAGAAGGTCGAGAATTTGATTCATGAGGTGGTGGGATGTGTTGATGGCTTGGATCGATCTGAGGCAGCTGAAGGAATCCGAAATGATTAGATGTTTGGGGTGGAGGAGTGTTTAATTATTTCTCTGATGCATTGCTTGATGGCAAACAACTCAGCTGAAAAAATGGATGAAAGGGGATTTAACCGTGATTTGTTGCATGAAAAACTGGTGACGGCAGCTGAGCCTACACCTTGATCCGATTTGGAACCATCGATAAAGGATTGTTTGAAAGTTTTAAACTTTGAGTTAATTAGGTTAAGGAAGTGTTGTTTGATGATGGAGGGTATGGTATTGTTCTTATCATACTGAAGAAGATCAAAGTTGATTTCAAAGATGGGAAGATCTGAGGGAGGATGGGGGTGGTATTGGGAATGGTTATATTATGGGAGGCTATAAACGCAGAGGCTCTATCATTGGCACCCAATGTGACATTTGAAAGAGCCGGGAAATCAAAAGGATTAAGAATTTTATCATGATCCAAAAGGAAAGGCCTAGATTTGACAGATATGACGTATTTTATAAGAAGAGCGGAACGTCGAAGACACAAAGGAGGAGTGTTAGTAAGGCATTGAAGGCTGACTATTGGGGAGGTACGGAATGCACCAGTCGATAAACGTAGGGCTTGGTTCTGGATAGGGTCGAGGGAAGAGATATATGAGGGCCTAGCCGAGTCATAAGCAACGCAACCATAGTCCAGCTTGGGGAGAATGATGGAGTTGTATATTTTTAGAAGCGAGTGTATATCTGAGCCCCAAGTGCTATGAGAGAGAAACTTTAACATATTGAGATCCTTAAAGCATCGAGCCTTAAGGGAAGCAATGTGAGGGCGCCAGTTAAGCTTATCATCAAATATTAGGCCAAGAAACTTAAATTGGCTGTCCATAGGGAGATGTCTACGGTTTAGTGAGATAGAGTTTAGTTTTAAATAGTTTCTCTTTTTACAAAAGTGGGTGACCGTTGATTTAGACTGACTAAAAGTAAAACCTGTCTTCATTGCCCATGATTGCAATTTTTGAATGCATAGCTGAAATTGCGTTTCACAGGTGATAGATGATTGTGCGGCGATATATATAAGTAAGTCGTCAGCGTAAAGTGTAGCCGCGATGGAGGGAGGAATGGAGTCACTGATGGAGTTCATGGATAGAAGGAAGAAAGTGCAACTAAGCACTGAGCCCTGAGGGATGCCATTTCTGAGGGGGTGGGAGGGAGAGATATGGGTACCCAGACGAACAGAGAAGTCTTAAAGCATTTGAAAGTAAAACCGTAGCTCTTCCGAAAACAAAATTCATTATCCGGAAAAAAACCAAAGAAAATATGTGAATTTGTCTTAATTTCGCTGTATAAATTTAATTTAACCATGTTTCTGGCAGTTTTTTAATTGGATAATCAAAAAATATGCCAATAACATAAAATACTAGACAACTGGCGAGATCTTTAGTCAAAATTATGAAAATCAAATCGAACAGGTAAAGACCACTTCATCAATAAATATTTTTATCGATTTCCAAGTATGCAATTTTTTGCAAACAAAAAATTTACAACCGTTCGTGGATCTTCTTCATAATTTCCTCCGTTCTATCCTACAACGCCATTTTAATTTTAAAACAGTGTAGTGATTTTGAAGTTTACTGGTTTTACAAAATTTTATGTGTCTTAAAAATGAAAATTATTTCGCTGATTTTAATAATGGTAAGTTTTTCTATTATTAGAGACCTTTTTAGTAAACAAAACATATTTTAGTGGTTTTTATGTCCAAATGAGCTAAGTGGCACCTATAATCACAATCAAAAGCTTAACCAGTACCTAAACAAAAGATTCCTCGCATTACATGACAGAATAAATGAAAAAATTCGAACCATTCGGGAAACAAGTAAGAGTAATAATAATAACAGAATAGTTTTTTGTGTTTTTTCTAATTAAATAATTTTTTAGACGAATCCACTATGGCATCATTTACTTTAGGAGCTCGTGTACCCCCCAATGTGTTTGATATGCGCGCAAATATTTTTACTTTTTTTAAAAAAACATTTTTTGTTATAAATGAGGAAATATTTCTCGCCTCTTTAGACAGATCTTTTAACATGGAATCTTATGGAGATTTTACTGACCATGTTGATAATATCTTCTTTAAGGTAAATAAATTATGTTTATATGTTGCTATTACATGTTACCTCCTTAAAGTTGACAACAATAAATTATTTTTAATAAAATAAACTAGCTTTAAGGAATTGCACTAAAAAAAGTAAAAACTAAATTAATAACTATTTTATAATTGTTTCAAATACTACTTAAAATGGTTAGGTTTATAGACCAGGAATATTAGACTTTGAAAAAGCATGGAATGCAAATGGAATATTTCTTTTTGGAAATCATTTTTCCAGGGGAAACAAAATGACCCTGATCTTTAGCATCTTCTTTGGAAAATGACTTTTTATTAACAATTAAGAGAGAAAAATTGAGATGCATTCTATGTTTATTAGTTTTTTACGTAAAACAGAAAACTAGATGAAACATTTTAAGTACTATATGTGTAAATTCTGGTTAGGGATGAGAGGTTTGTAATTTCTCTTAGAAGAGGTTAAGCCAAATATAATCTTTATTCTGGAAAAAATATTATTTTTATTTTCTTAAAATTTGATTTATAATTTTAAAGTTAGAACATTAATTTTACATCCATAACTGTACCATCCAAGAACACACAAAAAAATCAAATAAAATATTTTATTTTAGACCATTGAGTTCCATAAAAAAGGATTTATAGCATTAGGTACCTATGATGAGATTTTAATATTCACTTTTCCGGAAAATAGCACCAGCCCAAGACACAAACAAACAATTTACACCCCTTTCAATTCAGACGCAATATTTTTTACTAACAGGGGTCATTTATACTTAGCTTCTGCCTCAAACCGAGGTACCCAAATGGGCCTTCTTACGTAAGTATAAAGTTTATACAGGGTGTTTTATAAAACATATTCGACAGCTTGTTATGTAAGATATAATGTGTTTAACATGCCCTTTATTTATTTTTAAATAATTATTCCCACTCAAGCTAAAAAAAATCTAAAAAGGCAACAAACCAGTAGCGTGCATTTTTTACTTTTGGACAATTTTTGAACACTAATAATGTCCAATAGGGGTTCTTAAAATGTGTATTTAATGTTTATAATATACTATTGTTAGCCTTTTTATTATTTTTTCTGAAATATTCCTTTTTAGGATTTATCAGTGGCTAGGTTCATATTTTGATGAAATCCAATCGGTATATACAACAGGTCCGACATTTCTTGGAAGCTTTCCTCATAAAAAATCTGAAATTATCATAGTAGGACAACGTTTACCAGAAAAAAAAGCTAAGGTATATACTTTTCGAAATGTTTTCACTTTTTTTACTTATGTTTGTTTTAGATTTATTCGGTAGTTTTTCAATTCAGAAACAAAAAATTGAAAAAAATTCTATATTTGAATGCAAACAATCCTACCCACATGGACGTCTTTTTTCAGTATGGCCGCCCGTATGTTTTAATATACGAAGAATCACAAAGACAACTTTACTTTAAATGGAATGGTAAAAATTAATTTTTCAGTATTATATATATATATATATATATATATATATATATATATATATATATATATATATATATATATATATATATTAATTTATGATTACTTACTTTCTAAAATTGAAAATATTTACTTTCGGCTCAGCTCGGCTTACCTGAGCTTGCTTTATTATATAAGCTCGGCTTAAAATTTTATTCTTTGAACCAGGAAAAAAAGGCGAGCTTTCTTAAGCCAAGAATAAACTTGGCAACGTCCAAATTTCTTCTTTTTTTCACCTATTCAATTTAATATCTTGTAACGTCCTGCCCCTATATCTGAGGTCTTAATCTTACTTGTTATTGAAAATATTTGACGGCAAAATTTTTAAAGATAGAGCCACTAGTGTCCCTCATTTTACTCTGGCAGAAAAGAATATTATTCAACACAAAAAAATAACAGTAAAGCAAACATATCTTTTATCACTTAGAAAACTATGGAAATTTCAAAAATAAACAAAAATGCCCTCTTGTTATATATATATATATATATATATATATATATATATATATATATATATATATATATATATATATATATGTTATTATATAGCAGTGGATATATCCACATTATGCCGTTGTAGTGCTGAAATCACATTCAGCATGCTACGGCATAATGTGGATGTATCCACTGCTATTGCATCACACACGGAGGAATGCGTGAAAGCCGCATAAACATATATACGCCATCCGGCGGGAGGTCGGCGAAGCCGCGTTCATTGTTGCATGCTTCCTTCCGATCTGTCCTTTGCACAGACAGGTGCATGTCGGTACCCTGATGAGTCTAGTAGAGACGAAACATGTACCTCTGCCGTATCACTGTGGCGGGAAGGGTAAGTTTTGACTTTCTTCTCAGTATGGTGGTACAGGTGAGCCATCATCTCGATGGTGGTGGAATAGAATGGATTGTGTTTTATCGCAATTTATTCAAACTGTGCAACCTCTAACACGGAAAGGATATGATTGGAACTAAGTTTGCATTTACTGATCGCATTTTACTTCATATATATATATATATATATATATATATATATATATATATATATATATGTAAAGAAATTTAAAATGAAGCAAAAATTTTCATTACCCTAGTCTAAAATTGTGATTATATACTGAGTTTATACCACGGTATACCCACTAATTTTTTTTATGATCAATGAAATCGCAAGTCGATCGCAACCAATACGCATAACTTATTTTTTCAATTTGCCATAAATAGGTAGCTGAATGTTCAGCTGTTATGCTCTTAAATATAAAGAAATTTTAACTGCAAATTGCTGAAATGCTATTTCTCATATTTCCAAAACAATAATGCTAATAAAAATATCTTTACAACATAGGCGTAGCAAAATCTTCGTAACATGTAATACTGTTATATTTTGGATTTAAAATATTGATGCTGTAAGTTTATATAAGATAAAACTTAAAACATTGGGAGATATTTTGAATTTATGCATGAAAAATAGAACAAAAAAGAATTGGTACGGTACCCCGCACGTCTGACAAGTATTTGGTAATTTATTTTACATTATTTTGATAACTGCTATACCTGAGTTATATATAGAACTTATTTAAAAATTATATATTATTTATGAACTTTTTCAACATTATTTGTGTTCATAAATAACACAAACTTGATCAACTCCGTTCTAAAATTCTTTAAAATTACCTTAGGGTCAAAACCGGGACATTCCGCTGAAAGCGGAACCCTTGGCAACCCCAATCATAAAGCTAAATTTTATTTTTAAAATTTGTGCTTAAAAATAAGATGAAAAATTTCGAAGTATGTATTATAAATTTCTTCATAGCGCCACCTCCCATCTTAACGCCCCCCAGTTGCCCCTAGACTCGCTGTCACCCCCTTGAAAGGCTTCAATGCCCACTGAGGGAGTTGAGAGGAGTTACTGCCCCCGTTGGGAATCTATGAACTACACCATCTACTGTCTAATTACTCCTTAAAAATAAAATAATTCTACAACTCCTGGCCTCTTAAATTATTTATCTTATTGGCGTCTATGACGACATATTGGTTTGTTTTCTTTCAGGTTACGAAATGGTTTTACTAAAAATGTTTCACTGGAAACACAGAGTCGATAAATCAATGGTTGTTTATATTAAGGCGAGACCTTTAATTGTGTATCCACAAATGGTAAGTCGTAAAATTTTAAACACAGGGTGGTCATGAAAAATTATTCTTCAAGGTAAATTTTCCATTTCACCTACTTTTAAAATTTTTCTTCGGTTTGAATTTTAGCGGGAGGTTCCATTTTGAACCTTATAACTTCGCTTATTTTCATTGAACCAACTTAAAATTGTCACAGTATATTTACGAGGTACTGTACTTCAAGCAAATGTAACAAAACTATATTTTGAAAGTTACAACTAGACATAACCCCTTAAGTCCTTTTAGATCCAGAGCTGCTTTAAGGAGGCATCCCATTTTAGACGCTCAAAAAAATTATAGATATTAATGTGAATCTTTTTGGGGTATATATATATATATATATATATATATATATATATATATATATATATATATATATATATGCAATCGAAGATTTTCGGGTATCCCGTGTATGTGCTGAATTCCTCTCAGAACTGTAAGGCAGCTACGAACATCAGTCGCTCGTAGACGCCGTATAGTGAGCTTTGAAAGTGGTGAATGGGATTTCATCGAAACGTCAGCTGCCTTATGGTCCTGAGAGGGACTCAGCACCTACACGGGATGAAAACCTTCGATTGCACATCACACCCGTGAGAATATCCGACATAACATCTTTTTTTGTATAGTTCATGCCAGAAAAAATAGTAAATATGAACCTTTTGCGTTAGTTTTACTCAGGAGCATACATATACATGTCTAGAATATGTAGTTAAAATCTGGATAGGCTCCCTCGAACAATTTTTCAAAATTCGCGAATGCCGCGAGAAAAACATGCATACATTTTTTTTATGAAAAATCAGCATGTGATCTGGCATCTCTTTACTGGATTCTGGACTTTCTGGAAGCTGCTGGACTCCTTGCTATGGTTCAGAAACGATTAAAGTCCCCGCTCAGGCAAGAGAAGCACGCGAAGCCAATCTATAATGTTCTCAAAAATATATAAGGACAGCTTGGATCTGTATGAAATTTCCTGAGAATATTCTGAAACTCTCATACTTTTGAAAAATGTATTTAAAAAAAAAAACGATTTTTTGAAGTTGATAAAGTGGGATGCCCCCCTTATAATTTCCTTTTCCTACTGAATTGTTATCTGTACTAAGCCTCCGACAAAAATTATTTCATCTTACGACACAGTAGGTTCCCGTCAAAATCAAATATTGAAACCTTGCTTGCTTTCAAACCCTCTATATTACACTGAGAGAAATTGAAAATTAGAAAAAATACCAACACAGATTATTTTGTCTTAACCAGATTTAACCTAACTATGCTGAGGTTTGGTCGTGTTATTTGTCTTTTATATTTTTATATTTTTTATGTTTTTGTGAAATAATCACTATAAAATATTTTTGCTTAAAAATGGTATGAGGAACTGTGCTGGTCGTGACTACATGTCGAAATTGTTAAATTCAATAAAATCATTTAAGTCAAGCAAAACAAAAAAAGTAATATTATAGTCCAAATTAAAAAGGATTTAACAAACGATAAACATACTTTTAACGGTAACTTGAACTTAGCACACATGACTGCTTGCTTAATTTCGCCACTGGATTCCAAGTGGGCTATTCTGGCTATCCTCTTAATAAGGCTACCAAAGTCTTCATGGTCTGTAAACACTTCGCTGAAACAAGCTGGGGCATGAACCCAAAAGCACTATTCTAATCTCGTGAAGTAAAAATCCCTGAAGATGCCTCGTGCAATCGTAGGCGAAACGTCGGATAATAATTCCAATTTAACATGGTCCAAACCCAAGAACCATGATTTTTAACTTAACCAAAGCCGTCAGAGCTTTCATTCTTTAACACTTTTTTTGTTAACATATACCTGACAATTTTTCGGGAATTCACTTGATATTCGTAATCAGGGGGTCAAAATACATATAAAAAGCTTTGGTGGGGCCATGTCTCTTCCTCGTCTATGAAAAGCCACTGGGCTCCCGACTAAGTGTAATATAGCGGATGGCGACGCAAGCAAGGTCACAAAAATTGGACCCGTCAACTCCAAAGGCACCGCTAAAGCTTTCGCATCTATAGGATGATAAGATTTATGCCTCTGATTATAGTTATATTAATATTTTTGGAAAATTAAAGCAGAGATAACTATTTATTCTACTACAAATTTCATTAAATTAATATATGTACATATCCCTTTTAAAAAAATATTTTTTAAGGATCAAATGTTGACCTATAAACCCCAAAAAGAAGACATCGTTATCGATAAGAGTAATACAAAAAAATTCTTCATGAATTATGCGGTTATTTTGGACATTAACAAAGGAGAAAATGAAAACGGCAATATAACTTTTATGGTCGGTTTAACCGAAGATAGCACAATAAACATCTATGCGATGTCTTTGAAAATGGACGCTGAAATGGGTAAATTTATTATTTAGACATAATAGTCGTAAAACAAATTTCAATTTGTCTATTTTATAGAGAAACAACAAGACGAAACGCTCCCGAAATGTTTTAATAATTTACAGCAAAAGGTTTACGACCGAAGGAAAAAACTAAATCAAATGAATAATACCATGTCTCTTGTTGAAAATGCCAAGAAAAATACCACTAATTCCAGAAAACGGCAGGCTGATACCGATAATTTTATAGACGTATGTATATATATTTTTTAAATGATCCAATAGCATATGTTTAAAGTACAGAATTTCTTCTTTTATACATGATGTTCCATAGAAAACTGCAAGTTCAAAACATCCAAATAGGACAATTAATTCAAAAATATCTCGAATTCATAAAACTTGAAACGATTGTTTTGGGGTTACAGTCAGTGACGGCTCGTGATCATTTAGACTGGTAGTGTCAATATGTGGGACAAAATATACGACAATTATAAAGCATGTAAAACAACAATTCCCCTACCTATAGGCGTGGTTAAAAAAATTTAATTTTATGTTTATCTTAGCAAACATTATTTATGTGAACCGTTAAGAATCTTTCTTTCAACCCATACGTGAACAAGATGATCTGTTTCTTTTTTGACCAAGTTTTGTCATTTCCAAACGACACACATATAAAATAAAACAGTTTATGTGTTTCCTCAGATCCACACAACCTATATATTTTTATTAAATTTACGACAGCAAGACTTTCCTCTATTTCCACTTTATTTTCGCATCAAAAGAATTAAAAAAAAAAACCTTATTCGAAGTCATAGCGGCAAATAAAACGACTTTTAGTAACAAAACAAAACTCATACCGATGTGGAAAAATAATCATTATGTAAATTGCTTAGCAACTATAAAATAAATGTCATTTTTCGCCCAGTAACGAGTGTGCTCTTTATACCATTTATTTAATAACATTCCAATCATTTAGCGCCTGGTATACGGAAAATATTAATACATAGTTCCATCTTTCTCCCTCACATATAAGCCCAGTTGAATCTCCACCTTTCCACTGTGTCGTGTTAATACATGACACAATCCTGTGTTGTCGATTATTAAAAATTCGCTCGTGTTAAGCTATCGCTCTATTGCCAGACGTCCAAATAATTCATATGGAAAAGGAAAAAGTATTCGGAAAAGTTTAAAGTAAAAATAATTTCAAAAAAATATTTTTAGAAAAAAATAAGTGGTACCAGGACACTGTGGCACTACCCTACGAGGCGTCACTGGATTCTGCTAGTTAAAAGAAAGAGAATTGAACGTAGTTTATCACAGAAACTCCAATTATCTTTGTGATAGATCCTACTTATAAAAAAATGGAATGTATATCGGTAGTTTCTGTATAATCATAGTTTTAACTCTTATTTTGACCTGTTTATCAAGTAGACAAGTGTCTATTTAGGTTATGAACGCTTGAGTAACAATTTATATTAAGACTCATTTTTAGGAAATTGGCAATTCATATTAAGTTGTTACCAGCATGTTTGTAGCACAAAATGACATGTTATACTTGATAAACAAGCATTTTAATTATTGAAAGCAGTTTTTTTTTTGTAAACCACGCACATTTTAATAAATATTTCAGAAAAAATATAATTTAAAACTACTAATAAAAAATGTTAATTTAAATTATTCATAAACGTAGTGCAGCGAGGATCAGGAGAACCCTGTCTGCAAAAATCTTGCTGACTTGCTTATTACTGACAATGAAATAAAATATTTTAAAAAATGAAATAAGCACTTATCACCAATAAAAAAAAATATTTTTTGAGAATTTTTACAAACCCAAAATCATGAAAAATTGTAAGTCTTGGAAAATGGGAATTTTCCGCGAAAAACGCCACAGCAGGAAAAATGTTATTTTTCCAGAAAGTTAACACACTTTAGACTCATGTTCACATTTGTAGTTTTAACTCACAAATGCAACGACACTGTGCATCATAACAACTTTCAAATTTTATATAACAAATGCTAATTTCCTTATTGTAGGTAACAACCATCGAAAACCAATTAGAAGACATAAAATCTAGAATAGATAAAATCAAACCGTTCATAATAAAACCTGAAGACTCAATAGGAAATGACATCGTAAGTAAATGCCACTTTTACTGTCCTTCCATCAACATAAAATATTTATCAGAGACTTGGGCCTAATGGGCAAATTTTTTGATACTTTGTCTTATCGGTTTTACTTTACAATACCTCGATTCCCATTATTTGGCTAGACAAATTAATATAGAAAATTAACTCTCCTTTTAGATTGTGAATGGTAAAGCTATAATAAAAGCAAATGTTATTGCAAAAAATGTTACAGCTAACAATCTGAATATTGAAGAAATAAATGGTAAAAAATGGCTTCCTCAACAGTGGTTAAGGTACCACGAAACTCAAACTATTACTGGACCTTCGACAATTGGCCACCTCATTACCAACATTTTGGTTATCAAGGAAGATAGCATTTTTAAAAGTATGAAAATTATTTTTTAAACAAAAATATGTGACAAAAAAACTAAAAAGAAATTTTCCTTGATTTTTTTTAATAAACATGTTCAAATTGTTCTTTCGTCGCTTCCAAACACGTACGTACAAAACAAAACAGTTTATGTGTTTCCTCACACCCGCACAACCAACTATTTTTATCATACTTATATATGTTGGGATCTACTTCGCATAATAAAATATATGTACGACTCCTTTTATTGCAGTTTACGTCTCTTCTTCTAACGAGGTTTTTCATCTGCCTGTGATCGAATGTGACTTGAGAGGACTAACAATTCCAGTCGTTTTTTTCTCCTTTAGTATTCGGTACATAGTAAATTTTCCAACTCTTGTCATATTGGAGCACATCTCAACAGAGCTTTTAACATTATTATCTAGATATTGATATCTTAAGGCATCATAAACATTCATCGTAATAAGTTTTTCGTTGAGGAAAAAATGCCCTGGTTTAACGATTTTGGAATAAATTTAGAGCTGGAAGCCATATCTTTTGGGTATCTCACTAATCTCGAATAATATATAGAAACAAGCGCAAACAAGATAAATCACTAAGGACACACTGTAAGGTGTACTTTGCTCACTGACAGAAATTAAATTGAACTGTCAGAAATTTTATTGTTTCAGTAAATTTATAAAAGCTTATAATATTTAAATATAATTAGATTTACGGCAGTCCTCAGTTACCTGCGACACTGTACATTGGAGATTTCGGTAACAGTTTTATTTCTCTCTCTAGTTCTTGAATAGAGTATAGCAATGTGTATACTTGCGATCGCCCTCCCCTTCACAAGAGCTTTGAGTTCAGAAAAATAGAACCGATTCTGCCTTTTATATTAGGAATGTGTATGTTGCTAGCACTCCCCCCCCCCCTGTTGGCAACTTGTTTTTCTTGTGATCGCCCCTCCTCTCCGAGAGCTTCAAATTAAGAAAAATAGACCCGACCCTGCCTTTTACACTAAAATGGGAATGTTGCTGGTGCCTCCCCCCCCCCCCCGTCGACAACTTGTTTTCGCTTGCCATACTGTACTTTTGTGATATCACCCCCCAAAAAAAGAGAGGCTGGATCCGCCCCTGGGTACAGACAGGTGGGAACCTAATAAAGTATCTACAAAATTACATATATTTTGTATATAAAAAAATAAAAATATTTATGTAGTACGTAACCTAAAAGTAAATACGAACACTAAGAAAATTACATAATAATATTATTTGAAATAATTTATCTCATAGTACTTTTTAAAATTCTGTTTATGGTTGTAGGTGGCATAGAGAATATATCAATTATATCACAATATGCATTAGCACTACATATTATAATAGATAAAAGACAGTTTTGTGAACAGTCGGTTTCTCTAAAAGGGGCATTAAAAATAGGAATATCATAACCTTTTAGAACAATAGTTTGTTTTAAAAATGTCGTACCCACAAGAAATACAAATCTATAAAACATCATTTATGTATTTTTAGATCTTTTGATGAATCAAGGCAATCAAAAATTAACTGGAAAATTCAAATTCGAAAATATAACTGCTTCAGAAATATTTACCAACAAAATTAACAATATACATGTTGAAAATATTTATATAAAGAGTAATCCAATTTTAATTAAAGGTCTTAAAACTTTTGAGAATATTTTTGCTAAAAAAGCACGAGTTCATTATGTAAACAATGTAAGTACATTTTGGCAATAAAAAACTTACAAGAGATTAAAATATATGTTTTGCAGAAAAACAGCGAAAGCTCTTCAATTAGAAATAACAATTCAAAATCCGAAATAAAATTTGCGCAAGAAGTATTTATTGAAAATTTAGAGGTGGAATCCATTGATAACATCAACTGGGCAGAATTTGAAAAATCACTTTTCAAAATCGGAGAAGATGATACTATAGAAGGTAATTTGAAAACGGTTATGACCATAATCATAGTCTAATTTTAATTAAAACTTCATAATTTATATTTTAAGGCAACCTGATTGCATCTGATTTCGAATGTGACACACTGAATGTTAAATATCTTAATGGAATTAACACAGATCATATCATGACCAAATCCACTAACCAAGTTATCAACTCAACCATTGAATTCAACAATATTGAAGCTTCTAATATTGAATGCAATACAGTAAACGATATAGATATTAATAAGTCCGCTGCCATTGATCAAGATGGGACTGTTATTAAAGGTAATTTTATAATTACAACGAAAAAATTAATTTTTAAAGTGTATCATTTTTAGGTCCAGTAAGAATTGCTGAAGTTCATGTCAAAAATGATTTGGAATTGACTGAAAAAATTAATCAATCTTTTCTTACTATTAATGAAACGAATCGTATTTGGGGAACTCATGAATCAGATCTACTTCAAAGATATTTTGGGAAGGTTCTTATTCGGGGAAACCTTTATGTCAACGATCTATCCCTTTTACCAAACACCACCATATTTATAAATAATAATGAATACACTTTAAATTCCCTTGAAGAATATTGGACGAAAAATAGTGAACAGGTAAGTAAAAGTTGTTAAGGATAGATTTTCCTTAATAGTTTTATTTTAAGATTATTCCAGTACATTTTGAAGCACAAAAGGGATTATCGATACCACACCTTAAAACAAGGTTTCTTAATACCATACCAATAAATAATTTTGCTCTTAACGATAAAAATTCAACGTTGAGAGGCCCAATATTTTTCGAAAATGTAACGGTGAACGGAGATGTCTTTTTAAATAAAGATAACCATAATAATTCAATTGATTTGGCAAAACTGGCTTTAAATGGGATCAGAAAGAATGGTGGCAGGTAAGTTTGTAATTATTTGAAGCTATTTATCGTACTATGAATGTGTTCATTTCAGTTACCGTATCAAAGGCAAAAAAGTATTTAAAAATAAGCTTAACGCAAAGCATTTACAAACCAGTAATATAAATGAACAAAAAGTTGGAGAAAAAACAATAATTCAAGGTATTATTTAAGGTAAGCAAGTGTAAGTGAATTGGTAGTAAAAATGTCACTTTTTAGAGAAAAAAGTTTATAAAAAACTCATACTAAAAGGCGATTTAATATCAAACATCAATGCTGAAACTGTAAATGGTATCAACATCAGCAATTACAGGAATCTTATTTTGGCTCTTGACAGTTCTCAAAATATGACAAATGCGATGTTCAGAGATGTGGCAGGTAAGGAAAAATTATATAATAAAATAGATATTTCACCTAAATAACAATTTTAGTTGAAAATTTGTACGTGAGTGTTATTAACGGTCATAACATAATGAAGTATTTGGAAAAACTAGAAAAAATACTAGCTGACAAACAAATAAAAACTGTACAAGTAAAAGGAAATGTTACCATACAACAAATTCAAGATGTGAAAACTATAAACGGCAAAGATATTGTAGAATTTCTAGAAAAAGTAGGTTTTTCTTGTCGCATTAAAATTTTTTTAATAGTTGACTGAAAACATTTTTTTCAGAATATAGAACGGAACGAAGTGGATGCAGATTTGAGAGGAGATGTCAATTTTACAGGACACGTAAAGGTGGGCAACCTTAGAGCGAGAGATATCAATGGTATTAATTTCCCCGAATTAACAAGAAGACTTTTTTATAAAGAATCGAACCAATCAGTCAGTGGTATATACACATTTAGGAACTTGAAAACTAGTAAGGGAATTATTAATATTTATAGCCAAAATAATATTTTTTTCTTATCATTTTAGAGCATTTATATGCAGAAAAAATTAACGAACAAAATGTTACGAATCTTATTGATATATCTTCAACAGATGACCAAGAACTTTTTGCTCCGAAAGGTATAGTTTTTAAAAATGTTATGTTTGGAAAACCATTAAGTTCTAGTAAAATGCTTCCTTGTGACGTAAACAAAGCTATGACAAATATGCAATATCCCAAAAGTCAAGAATGGGCTAGAGTCGAAATCTCTGGGAACGTCAAAATCATGGACGAAAATTGCGTCTTAAATCGTATTTTAGGAAAGAGTGTCAAAAAAGATGAGGAAAATGTCATTTTAGCTCCCGTAAGTGATTTAAGGCAATTTTATTTTTAATTATAATGGAATATTTTACATTTTAGATAACAATAAATGGTCATGTGGTAGCGAACAGAGTCAAATTATTTGGCAAATTAAATGACATTAATTTATCAGAATTGATTGAAGATGCAGTTTTAAGTGACACAGAGGAGGAACAACTCATAACAGGTCACAAAATATTCCCCAAAATCAATGCAAACACTGTCACCGTTTTGGAGAATGCAGATATTCCTAGAGTCAATAATATTTATATTCCTGAATTATATAAAAGAATTATTAGGATCGATGAAGTTAACAATATTACAATATTGGGAAAAAAGACTTTCTTTGGAGGTCTTCAAACTGATAAATTTTTTGTAAGTATTTTTATTATTTTCGATTTTAATGGATTAATAAAATATTAAAATGCAATACTGTTAAATATAATTTTGAGGAAAACTATTGTAATTTTTTGTAGAGTGACGAAGTATCAGGAATCAAACCTGGAAATATTGTAAATTTGGCGAATTTAAGCCGAGTTCCAAATGCATTACTAGACAGTCTTGAAATAAAAAATGACTTAAATGTCAAATTTATAAACAGCTATGATCTAAACTACATTTTGAATAATCGACTTTTCACTGATACTTCGAAAAGACAAATGACAAATGCCATCTATTTCTTTAGTGAATTAGAGATTGAAGGTATGAGTAATTATGTTATTACGCGTATATAAAAAATTTTTTAATGTTAGAAAACGCATAATTTGGGATAGGAGTAAGATATTTTTCAGTATATTGTAGAAGGGACCCGTAAAAATATATCCACAAATGATTTATAGATATCCTAACGAGTTCAAAACTAAAAATCGGAAAAGCACAATTTTTTTAAAAAAAAGAATTGAAATGGCTTAAAAAATATGCTCGAAACGATAAATAACAATGTAAATTTGTATATGAAATTGAAATTTTTGAAATCGGCGCCAAATTATTACTAAATGCAACAAATAACTACTAACACGAGATACATACAAGCTGCGGCAAAAACGCAGTTACAAATAAAATATTTCTCACTCTTAATTTATTAACTTGGCGCCGACTTCATAAATATCAATTTCAAATAAAAATGTATAGTTATTTTTCGCTTTTTAGCGTTTTTTTTTTATCGATATGGGTTCGATTAAAAAAAAATATTTGAGAATAATATTGATAGGAATAGGAAGAAGACTTGTTCTGGTTTTCAGCATATATAATTGTAGATCGACTCCTCTATGATCTGACTGACCTCGGCATACCTTGTCAGGTCTATGTCGATGACGTAGTCGTGGTCGTAAGAGGCAAATCCGAGAATACCCTCTGTGACATAGTACAAACAGGGTTTGAATACACTAGCACCCTAGTAGCCTTCACAAGGAAAAGAAACCTCAATATGAAAACCATCAAAAGGAATGGGAATGTTATTGGGTGGAAGTCAGAGGTTAAATATCTGGGACTGACCCTAGATAATAAACTCCTCTGGAAGAAGCACGAAAGAGATGTAATTAACAAGGCTACAAAAACCTTGATGATCTGTAGAAATTTTGCGGGAGAAAGGTGGGGCATAAAATTTAAAATCCTGCAATGGATGTACACTGAAATAGTGAGACCAATCATCACATATGGATCAGTGATCTGGAGCAAAAGTACCAGTCTGGCTAAAACAAGTTCAAAGACTGGCCTGTGCGTGTATAACTGGGGCAATGAAAACCTGTCCAATGGCCGCCATGGGAGTAATCCTAAACCTTACAGCTCCACATATACTTGTAGAGAGTATGGTGAAAAGGACAATCTATAGGATGATGAGAAATGAGATCATAAAACGAAGGCACAATCTCTTATCCAGAAATCAACAAATCTGGGACATACCCCAAGATGAAATGAAAACGAAATTCAACTTTGTGAAAAACTTCAACACAAAGTTGAGTCCCAAAAGCGAATGGGACAGAAACACCAACTCAACAAGAACTCCATTGTATGGTATACAGATGGCTCCAAAACAATGGAGAGAACTGGAATAGGAGTCTATAAACCTGGCACCAGACACTACGAAAGCTTCAGTAAGTCACCAAGCATTTTCCAGGTAGAAATACATGCCATTAGGAAATGTATTCAATTCAACATTGCCACCTGAAGGGACACCTCAAGAAACTCGGACTAACAGAAAGAGAAAAGTGCAGATTCTGTGAGGAGGAGCACGAAACCTCCATTCATATCCCAGAGTGCAGCGCTCTAGAAAACCCTAGGATGTGGTTCTTGAGAACACACCAAATCGAAGAAGGGGAGTTACCCACCTTGAAGCCGTCCAACATCCTAAAGTTCCTGAGGGAAAAAGGACTGGAGAACCTGCTCTAGCCGATAAGGTAACTCTTACGACTGGGCAGCAGTAAGGGGGCACAATAGATCTTCCAGGTCGCAGTGTACATACCCCAATTCTACGCACATACATACATTACTTTTTAAAATAATTTATTAATGAAAAAAAAATAACTGATATTATTTCCAGATAACCTAAGAACGTCAGCAATTAACAATATAAAGCTTAGAGATGTCGTTTTTGATTTGGGGAAACAAAAAATTACCGCTCCAAAAAGGTTTTTGCAAAACATTACTGTTTTTGGTAATATTAGTATTGGCTACCTCAATGGTATAAATATTTCTGAAGCATATGAGAACGCGCTTATACGTGGAAGGGAAGAGGTTATAAATGGCTCGATAGTAAGTAATAAGTTTATACAATTTATTATTGACAACTGCATTTTTATCATATGCATTCTTTTAGACAATTTTGAAACCAGTAAGATTAGAAGGTAATGTTACTGCCCGAACGCTAAACGGATACCCCATCGAAAAAATAAAGGAAATAATGGAATCATCAACAAGTAAAAAGGAGGAGGGGGCTATTTTCAATACAACTGAAAAAATAAAAAGCATTATCTTCGAGACGTTACCGGCCGTGCAACGTAAGTTTTATGAACGTTATAAAACGATTATTAGAAAAAACTTTTTATAGGTTTTTATCATTATTGTTGTGCGTCGTAAAAAAGTTTAATGCCCTTCAGTCGTAATTGACATTGTAAACCGAGGGATTATCAAGAACTAATAAATTATCATTACATAAATCAGTTTATCGCATAATGGATTTTAGGGTCTTGTGATAAGAAACATCAAGATGGTAATTTTTCAGTCATAATTTAAAACTCACTTTGACGATTTAATGTTTGTTTTGGTTCGAATAACAGGTTAATGCACTTTCAATGTAAAATATACGCAGTTAATTGCTTCTAAACAATAATAAACAAAATATTTAATATACTCCATGGAAAATAGATTTTCGTCAGTAACAAAAATGTAACATTGGTTTTTTTTTACTGGAATGTGTTCATTTCGGCATTCTATAAAACATATCTCGATGGTAACTCTGAAAGACCTGTGCAAAAAAAATGGCGGATCAAAAATGGTCCCGATTTTCGGTTTTTTGAGTTTATCTCGAAAAGTAAACATTGTATCGAATAATGTTTCAAACAAAAGTTGTATCGATTCATATGATATAAGTTATAGATGGCGCCACTAGTTATTGAGATATATATTTTTTTTCAAATAAAAGTTGTAGAGAATTAAAAAACCTATCGATTTTCTACAACTTTTGTTTGAAACATTTTTCGATACAACTTTTACTTTTCGATACAAACACGAAAAACCGAAAATCGTGACCATTTACATTTTTGTTAACAAAACAGCTCTTTTTTGATCTAATTTCCATGGAGTAATAACACGTTACTTAAAATTGCTGCAATAGACACAAAAAAGATGAAATTGAAAAATAAGAGAAACCCCGAATTTTTCATGCTCCTTATTTTGGATTATACAATACAAATATTTTTTTTCTAAGTTTTCTACAGAAGAAATAAAGACCCGATAAACTGTACAGTGTAAGTAGGTTTGTGCCTTTTCGGTGAAATTAACAAAGAAACTATATTTATTGTTTGATACAGTTTATTTTTACGCAGATTTTAAAAATATTTAGGACTCTACAGGGTGAGCCAAAAAACTAGGACAGCATAAAGTTGTATTTTTTTAAATAGAACACCCTATATACGAATCGTATTTTCGATTTAGATTATAATTTTAAATCTTTTTTATTAAGGGTTTACTATAACAAAACTTTATAGTTTCTGAGATAATTAAGTTTAAAGAAAAAAAGTCACATTTTCAAGCATCAATTCAATCCTAAATAACGTTTTCAATTTTGCGACAAATATATTCAAATTTGGAATTTAGCAAGGCCAAGGACAAGTTAATATAATTTTTACCTAATATTTGTAATAAAATCTACAGGGTGTTGAACACATCGGCTCAAATTTGAACAAGTTTAAATGAATAAATATCTTTTTTTTTTAAATGGTACACCCTGTATATTTTCATGTTATTTAATAAAGTAATAAAAACCCTAAAAGGTTTGTTCAATATATCCTATACCTATTTATAATAGTTTTTGAGAAATTTCAGTTTTTCTTATTTTCCATACTTTTTTACAGAAATAGTCTTCATTATCATAGTAGCCATGTAAAATAATACAAAGAAACTACAGAAATAAACAGAATGTGGTTAAATATGATGAAATACATTATTCGTTATATTACAACGGCAATAGTTTAATTAAACATAATGTGAAAAAATTAACACAATAATAACGACAAGGCAAATACATATTTACTTTTATACTAAATTGAAACAAAAAAATTACCTATTAAATACTGAGATTAATTATTTCTTTCGAATAAACGACCCTCTTGTGCAATGCACAAATTTAGTCTTTTTTGCAGATTTTCTCGGATCCTGGACAAAATTAGTGGCGTTATTGTTCTACAGGTATCGCTAATCCTGTTTCGCATATCTTCCACTGTTGTTGGTGGATTAACATACACCTTATTTTTAATATAACCCCATAGGAAGAAATCTAATGGGGTGATGTCGCAAGACCTTGGTGGCCATTCAATGAAACCCCCACGTCCAATCCATTTTTGCGGATATCGTTGGTCCAAAAACGCACGAACTTCACGATGGTAATGCGGAGGCGCACCATCGTGCTGGAACCACATACTGTCGAGCTCATCCCTATCGAGACCTTGAAGCAGTTGGGGTAGTTCTTCTTGTAGAAAGTTCAGGTAACTATGGCCATTTAGTGGTTCATTAAAAAAGTGGGGTCCAATAATTCGATTATGATGAATACCACACCAAACATTTAATGACCAGTGGTTTTGATGTTGCACCTCTCTAATCCAAAATGGGTTTTCTGTGGCATAATAATGCATGTTGCGTCTATTTGCGACACCGTTACTTCTAAAAGTAGCTTCATCACTAAACATTACCTTGCATAATAAATTTGGATTTAATTGAATCTCCGCATTTATTGTACGACAAAAGTTTACACGACTTTCAAAATCCTGTCCATGCAATTCTTAGTGTAATTCCATGTGATATGGATGATACCTATATTTCTTGGTAGTACGATTAGCGGTGGATTGTGATGTTTCACATAATGCTGCTAACTGACGGCTACCAATATAAGGGTTTTCCTGAACATTTAACAATACTTGTAGTTCTTTTTCTTCATTAGTTACTGGTTTGTTGACCACTTTACGTTTTGGATAATCAACAGTACCAGAAGAATCAAATCTTTGCATTAGGTTTTGAAAAGTATGGGTATTAGGCTGGCGTCGATCAGGATACTTCATTTTGTAAATTCTTTGAGCAAGAAGGTAATTTTTTTGAGCCTCTCCTATTATATAAATCATATCTATTAACTCATTCTTTGGAAAATTCATTTTACAATATAAGATGAATGCAAAAAAAAACCAAACTATACTACATAAAAACCAAAAGAAGCGATTACGGTTATAAATTTGACACACAGAAAAATGTTCTTTTACATTGTTTTTGCCATGGCTACTATGATAATGAAGACTATTTCTGTAAAAAAGTATGGAAAATAAGAAAAACTCAAATATCTCAAAAACTATTATAAATAGGTATAGGATATATTGAACAAAACTTTTAGGGTTTTTATTACTCTATTAAATAATATGAAAATATACAGGGTATACCATTTAAAAAAAAGATATTTATTCATTTAAACTTGTTCAAATTTGAGCCGATGTGTTCAACACCCTGTAGCTTTTATTGCAAATATTAGGTAAAAATTATATTAAGTTGTCCTTGGCCTTGCTAAATTCCAAATTTGAATATATTTGTCACAAAATTGAAAAAGTTATTTAGGATTGAATTGATTCTTGAAAATGTGACTTTTTTTCTTTAAACTTAATTATCTCAGAAACTATAAAGTTTTGTTATAGTAAACCCTTAATAAAAAAGATTTAAAATTATAAGTTAAATCGAAAATATGATTCGTACATAGGGTATTCTATTTAAAAAAATACAACTTTATGCTGTCCTAGTTTTTTGGCTCACCCTGTAGAGTCCTAAATATTTTTAAAATCTGCGTAAAAATAAACTGTATCAAACAATAAATATAGTTTCTTTGTTAATTTCACCGAAAAGGCACAAACCTACTTCATCCAATCGTTGACTCACCCTGTATATTAGGCGCTATGGTTGACTTTCTGGAAACAATGCAAATTAAAAAATAATAGTTATTTTATTATTTTTAGATATGCCAAACGAACTTATGTACATCGAAAGATCGGAGGATCTGCAAATAAAAATCCGAAACGCGATAGACGCTCGAGTGACAGTAATAAAAGATTACGCCTTGATTCACGTATTGAGCGAGGAATCCAACATAAAATGCAATTTACCCGAGGGCTGTAAATGTCCGGTCCAGCATACCGTTGAAATAACTCCCCATCTTTCAGTTAGTTATTTCCTAAACAAGGGACACCAGAGGATTTATAGCTATGACGACGACACCATGACAATTCATCTTATTACAAACAGCATTAGCACCGATACGTATTGTAGGTAAGATACAATTATTTAGAATACTTTAAAATAGAAATAACTTAGAAGCATACTTCAAAATCGAATTGATATTAATAAAAAAGTGATTTGTTATTATTTCAGAACAAATCAAACAAAAGTTTTCAATGAAATGTCAACAATGTCATGGAGTACCTCAAAAACTCGTAATACCACAAAACCTGATAATTTGTATCCGCCATATTTTTCGGGATACATCAGTGGTGCAGAGTTTTTCACTCTCAATGACGTAACATATGCAATTGTAGCTAGATACTATGACCCTGTAGCTGACACGCATGATCTCGACTGTACCGTCCTAAAATTTAGCGATGATAAGGTACATTGTTCAAAATTACATTCTCTATTTAAGAAACTTTTAATTCTATTTTCAGAGCAGCTAAAAATATATTTTTTTTTAGTAATCGTTATTACATAACATTTTGTCTACTTGTTAAAACCAATCTTTAAATATTACTATATTACCGTACTATATATTACTACAATTCTTTCTTATCTACATTTCTGTTTATATACAAAATGTTTATAATTAATTTAAGTCGTGACCTTTCAAAAGTATGTTAGTAATTATAAATGACATTATTTACAAATTGATTATTATTAAATTCAGGATACTGCAATGGAAATTCAAAAAATCCCCACTCGAGGAGTCTGGACTCTTTATCTTCTACATACAGCCCAGGGGGTTACATTAGTTATAGGAAACCTAGCTGGGCAACCATATACAGAAATATATCGATTTAATGAAGAACACCAACAGGTAATTTTTATTTGAAACATAATAATTAATGTAAGTGTTTCGGTTAGTAATGTAGATTTTTTCGCAAAATCTAAGCATTTGTTTCCAAAACACAATGAATTACCTCAATAATCAAAGTACTTGGTCATCGTTAGCTATGTTTTTTTCCCATCTTTCTGTCAAAAACTGAATTTTTGCTTCTTCGTAAGAATGGAAGTGTTGTGCTGAAAAGTTCTGCTGCATTAATCGAAATAAATGGTAGACCAAACGGGGTAAGTCCGGTGAATACGGCGGGTAGAATAGAATGTCCCATTTAACATTCCAAATAGTTGTTTACATATTTTGCAACGTGGGACCGAGCATTGTCATGTTTAAAAATGATTTTATCGTGTTTATTGGTTGTTTTTCCTTCAATGTTCGCTTTATCAGTTGTAGTCCATATCGATCTTCAGGTTTTAGAAGTTCGTAATACACAACTCCCTTATTATCTCTCCAAATACACAGTAAGGCATTTTTTCCGTGTATCTTGCGAAGTGGTCGTTATGTTGAAAGCAGGCTTGAATGTACCCACGATTTTTTGCGCTTCGGATTTTCAAAATAGATCTTCTCATCACCCATCACAACTCGATGCAAAAACTCTCTTTTTTTCTGTCTAGCACGCAAAATTTCAGTGTTTTTCGCCTTTCAATGTTCCTTTCCTTCAGTTCATACTGGATCTTGTCCAATGCTGCCAGTAGTTTTAAGGTTGGAGTTGAATCTTCATCCAATAATCCTTGCAAATCTGGATCTTCAAACTTTCTCAGCTGACCTGGACAATCTTTGTCTTTTACATCAAAATCATCACTTTTGAAGCATTTAAACCATCGTTCCTAAATTGTTTGGGTTAAAATATTCTCACCATAAGCTTCAACCAACAATCGATAACTATCAGCAACTGTCTTCTTTAAATGAAGGAAGTTTATTAAACCTTCTGGTACAAAGTTCAACATTTCCTAACTCATATTTTTGTCACAATTACAGTTGATAACAAACTAGCTTTTAATGGCGTATGTTTACTTTTTGAAACCCCATAGATGTCATTAGTTTATACCAACAAATGTATTAATGACGTCATCTCTTAGTAAAATCGGCATTATTAACCGAAACACCTATTACAAAACCAATTTTTTGTAAAAAAACATGAAACATAAATAGCATGTTTCTTATAGAAGAGTAAAAAGACATTATGTTCCAATGATTCCAACCGGCCTGGCGTAGACTCGTTTTGTTTGCCTACGCTCATCATCAGGTTGTATCTAATCAAGAGTATTTTTTGGTTTCATTAAAAACCTCACTAGACATAATTAACTGCTACAATATCTTCAATTTCTCAAAAAGTCTATATCTATTTGGAGCATAGTTTTCAGACATAAAGCATATATTAGATAAATATTTGTTTATCCACTAAATACATAGTTCTACTTCTTTTCAGTTTCAACTGCTAAGAAGTGTAGCTTACGGTTGTACCAAAGCAGTTGGAGTGGTACTGGGCACGGACAGTCTGATAATTTTGGCAAACAAAAACGCGCCTCTTCAAGTTCTAAAATATAATTCCTATTTTGACAATTATTATTATTACCAAATGTTTGCGTTGGATGAACCTGTCGTTGGCATATCTGTTTTCTACGTGGGAGGTAAGTTTAGAGTGATACTTCATAATTAGGGACTATTAATGTTTCACAATGTTTGCACAAAATTCTATTTAAAAATGTTTAAGGATATATATATATATATATATATATATATATATATATATATATATATATATATATATATATATATATATATATATATATCATAAACTAAATTATAAAGTGGTGGAAGGTACTTTAGAGTCCAACTTAGCTGTTCCTGTATCGAACACTACTCTTCCTGCTAAAAATATTTCTATTTATCTGTCCTTACGTTTATTAATGTAATTCTAAAAATCTATTTCTTTAAAAATCAACCGTTTTGCTGAAATGAAACACCTAAAGATATAACTACTCGTCAACTATTTTAGATAAAAGTGAAAGCTTAACTACTTACATGGTACTACTCCGAATTTTTATCTAATTTAAGCCATTACTTAATATTTAAGGTACCTGTATATATTAATTGAGATGAGACAATCGATAGTGGCTTATTTATTTAATATTTTTATCCAAAATAACGATTTTCTTTTCGAATGAAGGAGTTTAACGAATCGAAAGTTTATTATAATAAACAATAACTACAGATAACTGCACAAATACAGCACGAAAATAATTCAGAAGAAAATTATAATACTTAGAAATGAATATATCAGTCGTAAATAATTATTTATATAATTTTTTTTAATATACCACGTTTTTAAACGGACTAAAAAGTATAAAATAATTTCTCCCCCATACAGATTTTTAACCCAATACAGATTCTTAACCTCAAACACATTATCCTGAAAATTTGTGATTGTGAATTTTTAATTGCTCTCTAGCTAATCGGAGAGTTAGTTTAAAATCGATTACAACATTTTTATCGAACAGGCAAACAAACAAACAGACAGGCAAGAAAGCAAGTTAATCAAAAGATGGTAAAAAAAGTCCTCAAAGTGTTAGTTTAGACGTCACTAGATACGTTTAAAATAGGGACATGAAATTAAAAGAAGTTTTACATTTAGTGATTAACGTTACATTAGATCAATTGCTAAACACCTCTATTATTATTGTTATTTACTTTTTAGGTTTTGGAATCAGCGATGCATACCTATGCATAGTAACTGAAGAAAATTATAGGATCTACTCTTTCCAATACATTGACGGATGGAAACTTGAATCAACAGGGATCATAAGAGGTCTAAGAAATTTAATACCAGTTGAGCTGAACAATCAATTGTATCTTTTTGCACCCTCAAGTGATGAGAGTTCATTGTTAACCGTTGTAAAACATGGCGCTGGGGAAACATAATAGCTTTTTTAGGACTATTAGGAATGAAAGTTCATTCATATTTTATTAAGTGTTTGCTTTAGTTGAAATATTTATTTTTATCTATTTATTTAATAAAAAATGTTATATTTATCCTGAGTTTTCTCTATTTACATTTTTTGTAATCATTACAAAAATTTAACAACCGAATTCACTAAAGTGATTTAATTTTCAAAGCATCCTAAGTTGATAGCAGAGGGCTTAAACTGGCAAGAGCAACACCAAGTCAAGCAAGTTTTAAACCCTAAAAATACCAGCATAAAAAAATCATTTTGTTTTATTTCTGAACCGGAACAATTAAAATTGAAGATCAACCCGAGCAATATTATTTTTCGGAATATTTTTTGCTTCATTTACGGTTTTTCTTTTTGTGAATATAAAAGATTTATGATTTATCGTTGGCATGTTCGGAAGAATTGATCAACAAAAAAAATCTTCAGAACACATCTCCCTTCCTTCCAGAATTGTACCATTATTGCGTCATAAAATATTGCCAAAAATTTAATATTAATCTGATAAAATTTTCTAAATATATTTTGAAAGGTTTTCAGTCATCATCTACCATATTACAGATATCTCGCTTATTTTTAAAATAAATAAAATTCAAAATTAAAGCCACAAAAAAATGACAAAATGTATGAAAATACTTCAAGGTGGTACGCTACTGTGATCAAACACCTTTTTCGATTAAAATTCAAATGGTACTTCATGAACCCCAGTATATATTACCAAACACTACAAGTCAAAACGTGTAATTTAAACCATTTCATAACTAACAATAAAACTAGTCAAAACAAGTCAAACCAACATTTGTCAGCCCATTATACAATAAAGCTACAGAATACCGTAAGTAAACTTGTAAACAAAGCAGTTATGGGCGCCGTGTAAATTAGTCATCATGCTTTTGAACGAGCCAATGAAAAAACAGAAGCGAAATGGGAAAAAATTAGGGTTTGTATTTTATTAAAATTGTACTATATATGGTACTTCATTAGAATATTGTAGTAGTTTTAAAAAAAGAATTACGCTAAGGTAGATGGGACAATCTCATGATTTGATATTACAAAATAGTGGTTGCGAAAGATTAGGTATCTCAGCACTGGGTTTACTGAAGATTGCATTATTATTTTTAATGTAAGCTGCATCTATAAATTTTCTTATTGGATTCCATATATATTGCCGCAGCTTCAGACCATTTTATATGGTGTTGTGTATCACAGGCTCGTTCTGCAATACCTAATCTCGATATTTCTCCTTTTTGTGCATGAGTTTTATGTTCCTTAATTCTAACTTCTAGCGGTCACTTGGTTTCTGCAATATACATTTCACCACATTCACACAGAACTTTGTAAACAGATTCTTTCTTATCGGTAGTTTTTGTTTTTGTTCAATGAATTCTAAGCGTATGTCCAGATATGAAAGTTGTTTTTATATTATAACTACTGGAAATGCGTCTTATTTTCTCCGAGGTTCCCTTAATGTATGGAATTGTGAAGAAGGAATGTGTTTCTTGCTGTTCTATGGTCGTTGTTCTAAAGTTATTTACAACATCGTCAACTAAATTTTAAAGGATATCCATTTTGTTGTAAATCGGATTTAATATTTGCTACCTCTTTTCCAGTGAATCGGCATTGTTGCATATAGATATAGCGCGATTGTAGAGGTTGCGTATAATTCCCCGTTTTGTTACAACAGAATGATTAGAACTATGGTTAAGATATTGTCCAGTTTCTGCATACTGAAGTTTTAATAGTTTCGTTTGAACGGTTCACCATGAAAAAAGAGGTAAATTATCAATTGCTCTTCCTAGTTGTCATGGTGAGCAGAACTATGGTTAAGATATTGTCCAGTTCCTGCATACTGAAGTTTTAATAGTTTCGTTTGAACGGTTCACCATGAAAAAAGAGGTAAATTATCAATTGTTCGTCCTAATTGTCATGGTGAGCATAGCCGAGAATTTCTTATTTTATTTTAAATTACACGGACGTTAACTTCCCTTTTTATTTTTATATTTTTTTGGCTTAAATCATACACAACAGCTCTTAGGACGATCGTTGGTGTGATACTGAACTTCGACTGTAGAATTAATGGTTAGTTTGGTTGCCGATACCGAAATAATGCGACCTCTATCCTTAGAGCAGCAAGTTCGTGTATCGAGTTCTGATATATTTCTTTTTTATTTACCGTCGCGCCACCACATGGCGGTTTTATACAACATTGTTGATTGGTGTTATTCTTATGTTATTGAGTGAGCCATCGAGATGTCGCCACTGTGTCTTATTTACTATTTTTCAACTGTGAAGTTTGTTTATATGTCACAGATGCGAGATGATGGTTTGTACCGAATGCAATGGCCTGACGAGTCCCATACTAGGACGAAACAGCGCTGTCGTCATTTTTCAGACCCGGAGTTTTTTCATGTTTCTTTGGAGATCTCTATACTTTTCAGCATGAGAATATTTATCAACGGTCTTTGTCCGCATAGCCGAGAATTTCTTGTATTTTATTATATATATATATATATATATATATATATATATATATATATATATATATATATATATATATCTTGTCGCAGATGGCGGCACACTCAGAACCTGGTTTATAGGTTCAGACGCAGAAAGGTTTAAATATGAGTATGCAGATGTAGAGTGTTCCAAAGGTGTCTGGGGAAAGCTCCGACGGACCCACTGATGAATCCACCGTTGGTAGCTAGGACGAAACACCTCTTTTAGGGTCTAAAATTACATTGTGACAAACCGATCGCTTCGACACGGGTGTGGTCTTGTTTACAACATGGCGACCGTGACAGGACCTAAGGCAGCAAGGGTTGCCTGGATTGCTGGGTTATAGCAATGGGCCTGTAAGACCCTAAAAGCGTCCGCATCTGCAGTCTCATCAGGAAACACTTTCTATACATGCGGGATCTAACGATCTCGTCTGCATACAAAGTATTTGCCTTGGCGGGGTGATGTCGCAGATGGCGGTACACTCAGAATCTGGTTTATAGGTTCCGACGTAGAAAGGTTTAAATATGAGTATGCAGATGTAGAAAGTGTACCAAAGGTGTCTGGGGAAAGCTCCGACGGACCCACTGATGAATCCACCGTCGGTAGCTAGGACGAAACCCCTCTTTTAGGGTCAAAAAATAGATTGTGACGAACCGATCCCTTCAACACGGAGGCGGTCACATTTACAACAATATATATATATATATATATATATATATATATATATATATATATATATATATATATATGTGTGTGTGTGTGTGTGTGCCGAATCTTTCTCAGAAGTGTAAGGCAGCACCATCCATCCAAGGAGGGGGCGATCGCTACCCCCAAGAGCTTCGAATTCAGGGAAATAGCCTCAACTCTGCCTGCTATACCAAAAATATGAATACTGTTGGCATCCCCTCTCCCCGTCGATAACTTGCTTTCACTTGCGATCGCCCCTTCCCCCACTATGAGCTTTGAATTCAGAAAAAAAGACCCGACCCTACCTCCTACCTAGGAATGTGAATATTGTTGGTATCTCCACCCCTCCTGTAGACAACTTTCTTTCACTTGCGATCACCCCCCCCCCAAAAAAAAAAAACTTTAAATTCAGAACTGCTGGTGTCTCTCCCCCTCGTCGACAACTTGCTTTCACTTGCCATACTGTATTTTTGTGATATTACCTCCCCTCCCCCCAAAGAGAGAGGCTGGATCCGTCCCTGAGTAGTATATACAAAACACCCAAAACAAATCGAATTAAAGTACACTTTCCTGCTTTTACTCTGTTTCTTTGACTGAAGTAACTCATTATTTTTGAAATTTTAGTATTTAAATTTAATTAAACAAGGATATTTTTCAAATTCGGACAGAACCGAAACAAATTCGATGTTATAGTTTGAATAAACTAAATTTTAGCTGCTAGTACAAACTTTTAAAACAACTTAGTACAATTAATAATAGTTGAATAGTCAACCCTGAATGAAAGAAACGAGAAATCTCGAAGGACAACTCTGTGTTTGACTGGAGCGACCCCTTTAAATCTGTGACGAAAACTGAAAACAAAACTTATTTCGCGTTGAGTTGCCTTGGTAGCAAGTCACATGGCCATGTAAGAAAACGTTTTAGGTGTTTTTATTAAGTTTTTTTTGTTTTTTTTCGAGTTTTACGTAGATTTAAAAATGAATCGTAAACGCGGTACATTTTCATTGCCCGAAGAAATGCAAACCACCGAGAGGCTTTCCACGAAAAAGGTAAAATAACCCTAAATTTTCGTGTCAGTGTTTGTGCAGTCTGTTTTTATTGTAATTTTTTTGATAGCTGTTCATAATAACATGATAAATGATAAAATACGTTATAAATTTTTTATATCTACAATTTGTGTTAATGTCTTAGGAATTGGCTCAAAAAGGAAAGCACCCCAGTTGCCCAATTGTTCCAGTTAAGATCAAAAGAAATATTTCCAGTAGGAACAGCAACAAGAAACCAACACCATTGTGCTTTAATAACAACGGTGAGTACATAAAATGTTTAACAATTTTCTTTTTCCAAATTTACTGCTCTTCATTTATCATAACCTCAAACAACTTTAGACTTGTTTTTTGATTGCATTAAAAAATCAGGAAAGGTATTTTAATCAGTAACTTGCAGGTCATTCAGTATAAAAATGCTCCTTATGTCGTATCGGTTTCCTGTCATTGGTCATAGAAACTATTCCTGACATGGAAATTTTATTTAATGGCAGATTAAGTTCTAGTTCTCACATAGAGAAAATATCTGAGGCAAAACAAATGTTGGGATTTATCAAAAGAGATTGCAAATGATTTAATAATATAGATGTAGGATTGTTCCCTGTGTTGTATCAGTTTCCTGTTATTGATTGTGTTAATGCAAATTGAAACCATTCCTGACTTGGCAATATTATTTAATGGCAGATTAAGTTTTAATACTCTCATAGAGAAAATAATATCTGACACAAAACAAATGTTAGGATTTATCGAAAGAGATTGTAAATGATTTAATAATATGGATGTATGTTTATCGTCAATCCTTGTATGGTCCAATTCTAGTGGTAGAATGTAATTCTTTGAGTTGTTTCCCAATCTATAGTTTTTAAAATATTTTACTTTAAAGAAGAATGGAATAAATATACCCACAGAGAGAAATAGATAATAGATGAAATGTTAAACAATTTTTTTTTAACAAATTTACTTAACTTTAAACAGCTTTATACTTATTTTTTGACTACGTTAAAAAGTTAAGAGAGATGTTTTCTTTTATTATTTTAATCAGTAAGTTGCATGTCACTCAGTACAAAAATGTCCCCTATGTTATATCAATTTCCTGTTATTGGTTGTATTAATGCAAATAGAAACTATTCCTGACTTGGTAATTTTATTTAATGGGAGATTAAGTTTTAATACTCATGTAAAGAAAATAATATCTGAGGCAAAACAAATGTTAGGATTTATCAAAGGAGATTATAAATGATTTAATAATATAGATATAGAATTATCCCCTATGTTATATCAGTTTCCCATTACTGGTCATGTTAATGCAAATTGTAACTATTCCTGACTTGGCATTTTTATTTAATCAATTCTCACGTAGAGAAAATAATATCTGAGGCAAAACAGATGTAAGGATTTATCAAAAGAGATTGTAAATGATTTTATAATATGGATGTACGGCAATCCTTATATGGTTTTCTTCTAGTGGTAGAATATAATTCTTTGATTTGTTTCACAATTTATAGTTTTTAAAGTATTTCACTTTAAAGAAGAATAAAATAAATATACACACAGAGAGAAATAAACAATACAACATTGTTAAGAAATTTTAATATTAATAGCTTACAAAAGCAGGGACGAATCATTAATTTCTAATTAAGTGTACAGCCTATTACCATTACCAGCCATAGTTGAGTGGTAGGTCGGTTAGTAGCATGGCTTGGAATTTTTAATGGTTCAAATCTCAATTTAGACATAATCATTAGAGAGTCTGATTTTATACTGTGAAACAGGATTTAGTTATTTCCTTTATTTAAAACATGCTTTGTAATATAAGAATTTATAATTTTTCTTTGAGCAAGCACTGTAATTAATTATGGAATGAAGTATGGAAAATATATAATAAGTTCCCTATCATAGCGTTAGTCTACCTTAGGGTATAGTAAGTACAGCTGCTATATACTAAGGTTGATCAGTCTACAAGACAGGTAATGTAGCCAGCAATATGCTTCAGCCACTTATTATTACACCCAGGTTCTCATTTATTGGCTGAATCGACTTAGAAACTCCTTTGTACCACTGAAAAATGTGACTGATTTTTCTGTTGCTGTTGTTTTTCAGTGATTAATTATTACAATAACTTAAATTATTCCTTAAATGTCATTTTTGTAAGCAGAATGATTAGTTGCCATTCTAAAATTTTGTTCTACACATATGTTTGTCCAATTTTTGAATAAACCAGAAGATCAACTCTTATCCCTCAATTTTATCTTGATTAAACATAGCAAGTGGTATTTCTTCTTCTAATAGTTTTAGCGGCCTTGGTCAATATGTAGAACTTTAAAGACTTCTTCATGGACATCACGTCTCAAATTCTTCTATTTTGTTCATCATTGCTATTATCAGTGTTGAGGTATTGCAGCCATACAAAAGGATTGACCAGAGAAAAACTCCGAAACCTGTCATTGTTTTCTTGTAGGCAGGTTACTATTTAGTTATACGTACATACTGGGTTGTAAGTTCCCAGTTATAAAAAAATCAGCCAACAGCTCGGAAGATCAATATCTACTGATGATTGAGGTGCTCAACCATGAAAAGAAATCTATTACAATAAATTAATTTACCTTCTGTTTCAGTAACCTTAAGTCCAATGTATGATCCAAAACAAAGGATGCCTTATTTAGATCAGGTTTTTGCTAAATTTGGATGCATGGGTGAAGGAAGTTTTGGTAAAGTTTATAGGGTTAAAAGCAAAGAAGACAAGAAGCTGTATGCTGTAAAAAGACTTAAGGCAAACGTAAGTTTTAAAGATCGCTACGCTGAAGTAAAGAACAATGAGATAGTCGGTTTTGATCCAAATTGTGTACAATTCTTCATGGCTTGGGAAGAAAATAGCGAGACATTTATGCTCTTAGAGTATTGTGATATGTCGCTGGCAGACTATTCGAAACTTAATAATGATATTCCTGAAGATTTGTTATGGAATGTGCTTTTTGACATGTGTAAAGCCTTGAATTTTTTACATAAGAGAAACTTGCTTCACTTAGATGTTAAGCCTGGAAATATTATGATGAAAAAAGGATATTACAAACTTGGAGATTTTGGTCTACTGGTTGACCTACAAATGGTAATTTAAATCCATATTTTTTTCTTATTTACTTTGTATTTACTACTAAACAAGTTCCATATTTTCAGAACAACCGCGTTCTCAAATCTACTTTATCTGATGGTGATTCGAAATATTTAGCAATTGAGGTGCTTGAAGGCACATATACTATAGCCTGTGATATTTTCGGGCTAGGCCTTACTCTTCTAGAACTGGCCACTGATATAGAACTACCTGACCATGGACCTTTGTGGCATCAATTAAGGCATAATATCTTGCCCCCCAAGTTTTATCATGGTAAGTTAAAGCTTCTCAGTAAATTTACCTTTCAATATAGAGTTTAAAATTATGAATTATCCCTTATTTTCTATTCGCTGGTCTCGAATTAGGGACTATTACCTGATTTTTATAATTGGGGACCAAACAAAGAAGGTCTCTTTTTTAAAAACCATGAATTGCGGACTAAGCTTCATTTTATACCAGAAAAATAAGGGTAATATATTTTTTATTTTAAATAAGAAAATTGTAAGTTTTACAGAAATTAATTTTAAATTGGTTTATAAAGCAACTAAACTAAAATATTACATACAGTATATGGGGTAGTTCTGGTTTCATTGGTCTGGGTTATATATATTTTTCCAATAATTGTATTACATTACATTTAAATATCCCTTCCAATGGGTTAGATAATAAAATATTTATTAGTATCAGGTAGGTAGGTTATCGGGCAGTTAGATTTCAGATGACCCTTTCATCTTTGGTCCCCAATTCATGGAAACACAAATTGCAATTACATTTAAATATCCCTTCCAATGGGTTAGATAATAAAATATTTATTAGTATCAGGTAGGTAGGTTATCGGGCAGTTAGATTTCAGATGACCCTTTCATCTTTGGTCCCCAATTCATGGAAACACAAATTGCAAAATCTGAAAATTCTTTATGGTTTTTGGTCAGCAATTCATATATGCCCTTTCTATTATACATTCTTTAAAAAAATAAAATAAACAGAACATCATCAGTTAAATCATTCATACTTTAGGAGTTTCATTAGGCCTGAAAGTCATAGTGGAAAGAATGATAACAAGTGAATACCAAAAACGACCATCAGCTGAAAAGATCCTTTCATATACTAGCTTAAAGAGCATTGCTAAGAGGGATGCTAAGTTGCCGAGAATTGATTTTGCTGTAAGTATTTTTGAATTTATGCAAATTATTTATACCCTTATAAATATCAAAATTTTTCAGGCTCCTTATGTTAAGGAGGAAGACACATATGACACTTTACCACTGTCTCCTATACATTTTAATAATAATAATGACAATAACACCACCACTCCTCCATGTGGTCTGAGAGCCCCTCTATATGATGACGATGACTGTGGAAATATAATTGCAGAGTAAGTTCAATTTCAAGAATGTTTTTATAAATTGTCCCTATAAGGAGAAAAATTTTATTCTATCTATTTTATGATAATTTAAAAAGAATCATTCCTTTTTTAAAAGAGATCAAATTTCTACCCATATGAAATAAAAAATATTAGATCACAATGAAAATAAATTTTTTTTATGTGTAAGTTGTAATCTATATTATCACGGAATTACAATTAACTTTACCGTATAAATTTTTCAGAATATGATTTTTAAAAATGTAAAAATTTGAAGAGTCTTTTGAGAAATCGGAATCTTGGCACTTGAATTATTCTACCATTTGTCGCTTATATTAGGTTGAAAAAAATACCTTTTTGAAAAATACAGATTTCTTTATTTTGCAATGAAATATTTAGCTTATTGTGGTTTTTTTTCTAAGATATCAATAAAATTTAATGTTAACCTGCATTAAAATGGGAGTCGAAACATTTTGCAACGTTGATCAAATAAAGCTTTTTTTAGGGAAGATAATGAAGAGAACCCTATTAAATTAACAGGGAGAAAGTCTCTATTTAACAGGTTAAATGACCAGAGCTCCCCATTCAACCGAAGTGGATATTCCTCATTTGCTAACAGTCCTATGGCGGAAACAGATATTGAAAACAGCTTGTTAGCAAAATCACTGAATGAATCAGGAATGGACTTTGAAAATAGTGATGCGGGGGATCTAAACTCCCAAAATGAAAATTTATTTCAAACTGACTCTCTGATTACTTCCACTCCCGTTTTGAAGACAAAACATGGCAGGAGAATTCCAAAAGCCAAGTTAACATTTGAGTAATTTTAAAAAATACTATATGTATTTTACAGTACTTATTTTTTTTTCTTAAATTGGGGGGTTAACAGGGGGGATTAAGAAGGTACTGGCAGTTTTGTTACCGACATTGAAACTACTGAAAATATTTTTTTATAACAGCAATGTGTTTCAGCATACCGCATTGTTTATTTATTCTGAATATTAAGAAGATTTCGTAAAAACTAAGAAAATTTTTATTTGAAGATAAATATTGAAGGAAATTTACTTAAATTAAGTACATAATATATTTGATGAGCTCACGTTTCAGAATAAAACATCAATTCAAAGAAATATACAAAATAATTGGTAACAAAATTTGCCAAATACTTGGGAATTTGTAGTAGGCCACTAATTTTCACTGAGTATTTACACAAAGGGTGGTCAAAAAAATCATAAACATTATATAACTTGTAAAATAGTTAATGCCAAAAAAATCCATTAACATGTATTAACTTTTATTTAATCAAAAATATATATTTTTAGACTCATGATTAAGCTTCGCGTTTTTTGACCACCCTATATATGCTACAGTATTAAACTATGCCTTTTATGGGCGCATTGCCCAATTCTATAAATTAGTTTTTTTCCTTATTTTCTAAAAAGGCTTCACAATAATACAATTATTGGTTAAATAGTTGTTTTGGATATGTGCATATTATCTAACTAGCAACGAAATATTAAACATTTTGGGTGGCTTGTAACATCTTTATTATCTCATTTTATTTTATAATTAAGTCAATAATAAGCATATTTTGTAGTTTTTTACAAATCGGAATTTAAAAAGTACAAAAATATTTAAAAAAGGCATATCGTATGCCAATAAAGACTGAATTTATGAACCAAATTTAAATAATCGCTTTTGAATTTTTAATTAATAATTCTGCTAAATTGGAACTTATTTGACACGGTAGAAAAGATTTATTATAATCAAATTAATTTTGAAAAAACTTTGTTAAATTTAAAACTACAAATTGGACAATAACTAAAGGAAGGGTCAAAAAATTAATAAAATCAACAAAAGGCCTGCAGACTCAATGTAATTGGACAAACGAAATTGGAAAGCAATTCTGACCCTTAAGAAGTTCGAGTCCCTGCCCATGGTGGCATTTTGATTAACTTGATTGTGTGAATATTTGATAATTTAATTCTCAAAAATATGTACAGAGTCTTTTGGGAAATCATAATTTTTTGTTGATTAGATGAGATTGAAAAAAATTAAAAATTAATGTTTTGAAACATACAGATTTCTTTTTTACAATAAAATATTTAGCTTTACGTGGGGTTTATTGAGATATCAAAAAAATTAAAATGGAGTCGAAACTTTTAGCAACGTTTGAATACATTCAATATGAAAACTTTGACACATTAATATTTTTTAATCTACTGATGTTAAATGAATATAAGTAATTTAGATTTACCATGATTCATTCAATTTGTATGAGTAAACATTGTACTTTTCTGTAAACTATGAAAGAGTAAGTTTAGACTACCTCAAAGATAAACATAAGCAGTAAAAACACCATTGTCAAATGACATACTAGGTACGACCAACTGATTTAATTGAGTCAAATCAATTTCTATATTCCATTTCAATGAATAATGCTTTGCAATAATTTAAATTATATTATTTTTATTAGTATTTTAGTTTAATTTGTCAATTATTGGATACCACACTGCATTTGATTCATGTACAGCAGCGAATGAAACTCCATAAATAATTCGAAGAAATTTTTGTTTTACCTACAGTAGCAGAATTATTGATTTAATCAAAAATTATGAATATGCACCTTGTGCTGTATTTATTGATATAAAATATGATGAGATAAATTTGAACGTATATGGTCAAAAAAGACTGTTTCTATAAATGTTTTTGTTATAGATTATATTTATTTCAATGTGTTCTCATTTAAGAACCAAACTGGTATTAATTTTGTACCAAAAACAAAGTTTATCAAAAAAAATTTTATATTTGTTGGTTGTTTTGTAAAAGCAAATGTGATTTACAGTTATATAGGGCTTTTAATAGAATATTTTAAATAATTGATTAAGTATAAATTAAGATTTTTTATAATTCAAAATATTTATTAAATGTTTTTATATTCCTCGATACTCATAGAATAGATTTGTTTTTATTAAAAGCTCTATAAAGTATATTTAAGTACTATATCAACTAACGAAGGAAAATAAAAGAGTACAAAAAGCCCAGTTAAAATTTGCTTAATAAATAACTTTTGGCATTAAACTTAATCATGATATTCAGAAAATTATTAAGTCACATGACTCCTCATGATACTTGATACTTTTCAAAATACCATTATTATATCGGCAGTACTTTTTTCCTTTGTTAGTTTTTTTTTTTTATATTTTAATCAGATTCAAGCTGATTCTAAATTTATTTTGTTTCTATATAATATTAAGGACGATTAATTTGATAAAAAAAATCAAATACTTATAAGCAATATATAAGGTGCTTTTTGGTTCCTAATGATCATTGTTGTGATGCAATAAATGTGAGTTTTGTATTTTTGCAATATTACTTATGTTAGCTCAATATTAACCACCACCAAAGCACCATTAACTCGAATAATAATTTATCAAGTTATTTATTAACTCTGCACATTATTTATTTTATTTTCTCAACATTATTCTCATATTGGCTGGTTTTCATGTTTTTTTTCTGTGGTGGTTTTGTGATTTAGTTTTAGTCATTTGTTCATGAGAGTCTATTTGTGTTAACCATACCAGTGTTTAGTGGATTAAGTAGATTAATAAACTTGTTCTTTAATAAAATTTTTTTTTTATTTTATTTAAGTACCTCAATTATTGAGGCAGTAACCATTTGATTATAAATCCATTTTTTAGAACTATTATTAAGAGTATTGTAACATACTGTTCTAAAGCAGCGGAGATAACTAAAGTAGGAGTATATGAACACGAATCAGACACTTCTAAAACTTTGTCCAATCACTATCATGTTGAATCAACGAAATTCCCCGTAGAATAAGTATATTGTCAGAACTAGGACCCGTTTGAATCCTGAGTAACAAAATTTTATTTATATTTAGAATAGTGTTAATAAACAGTGTAAGATCTTTTATATCTTGGTACATACACCGATTCTATGCTATCCTTTTCTAATTGCATTAAACTATTATAACATGCCAATCTATATGTCAATCCTAGAGAGTAACAACTGTGAATCATCTGATATATGTGTTCCTCAGGGTGCTTACCTCGCTTCGCTCCTTTTTAACTGCTTTATTAACGATATTGAGGACATCATAACTTTCAGTAGATGTCTTCTTTATGCAGATGATTTAAAGATATTTCGGGTTGTCAGGAGTAGCAACGATTGCGAAGGCATTCAGAAGGATCTAGCTCGATTCTCTGAATGGTGTAAGTTAAATTTTATGCACCTCAATGTTAATAAATGCTCCATTATAAGTTTTTATCGTAAAAGGGATTGGATAACTTTTGATTAATTGAGGCAGTAACCATTTGATTATAAATCCATTTTTTAGAACTATTATTAAGAGTATTGTAACATACTGTTCTAAAGCAGCGGAGATAACTAAAGTAGGAGTATATGAACACGAATCAGACACTTCTAAAACTTTGTCCAATCACTATCATGTTGAATCAACGAAATTCCCCGTAGAATAAGTATATTGTCAGAACTAGGACCCGTTTGAATCCTGAGTAACAAAATTTTATTTATATTTAGAATAGTGTTAATAAACAGTGTAAGATCTTTTATATCTTGGTACATACACCGATTCTATGCTATCCTTTTCTAATTGCATTAAACTATTATAACATGCCAATCTATATGTCAATCCTAGAGAGTAACAACTGTGAATCATCTGATATATGTGTTCCTCAGGGTGCTTACCTCGCTTCGCTCCTTTTTAACTGCTTTATTAACGATATTGAGGACATCATAACTTTCAGTAGATGTCTTCTTTATGCAGATGATTTAAAGATATTTCGGGTTGTCAGGAGTAGCAACGATTGCGAAGGCATTCAGAAGGATCTAGCTCGATTCTCTGAATGGTGTAAGTTAAATTTTATGCACCTCAATGTTAATAAATGCTCCATTATAAGTTTTTATCGTAAAAGGGATTGGATAACTTTTGATTACGTTCTTGATAATAACATGATTAATCGCGTTGAATGTATGAAGGATTTGGGTGTTACATTTGATCGGGCCCTTTGCTTCGACACACATATTGATAATATTGTGAACAGGGGTTTGAAGTTGCTCGGGTTTATAAAGAGAATGCTTACAGATTTTAATAGTATAGACTGTTTTAAGGTGATATACTGCTCTTAGTTCGATCAATCTTAGAATATGCGTCCCAAGTTTGGTCACCTCATTATTTTACATATAAAGAAAGAGTACAAAGAAAGTTTTTAAGTTTCATTGCCTTTAAACAGGGAATGCAGCAGGAGCGGTCTGTATATGATGATACTGCCGATGCTTTGAGGTTGTTACCATTGTGTGTGAGACGCATATATCTTGACCTAGTTCTACTTTATAAGATTGTTAACTCTTGTATTGATTCTCCTGAACTACTCAATAATATTGGATTATTGGTTCCTCAAAGAGTTTTTAGAGCGCACAATTTGTTTGATGTGATATATCACCGAACGAATTATGGCATTAACAGTCCTATTTCTCGAATGTGTAGGGAAATGAATTCAGTTCCTACCGAGATTGATATTTTTCATTTGCCAATTAATATCTTTAGATTAAAAATTTTACAATTCTTGAAGAACTAGTTAATATTGTCAATTGCCAATGCTTGTCTTTTGAAGCACTTTGGTGCGTGTTTAGATTTGTAAGTTTTTTAATTCTGACTGTTTTTAAATAGTGTTTGTATTTTTTATTTTTGAAATGGATTGTATTTATTTTATCCGTTAATATACTATTATTATTATGATTTACAAGCCAAACGGCCTCGCACTCCCTCCAGGGATTATTCACTCATACCAGGCATACAAAGGCACCAAAAGTATGAAGCTCTGTGGGAACTCTTTCCATGTTATCGGGTCCTAGGTGACGTTGTCTGCAGTATTTCCTACGAATTTTCGGACGGTTCGCGCTGTTGCTAGAAGAATTGCTTTCTGCATCGGCTTATACAGATGTTCACTAAGGCCCAGTCCCTCGGTGTTCTGCAGGAGGTTCTTTGGTATCACTCCAGTTGTTGACAGTATTATGGGAATCGTTTGGACGCTGTTCATTGCCCATTGTCTTCGGATTTGGACCTCCAAATCTCTGTATTTGGCGATCTTCTCGTTGTATTTTGGCCTTAGGTTGTTGTTGTTAGGTACAGCAATGTCGATTAGTGTAGTTCGCCTAGAAACTTTATCTATTAATATAATGTCTGGTCTATTATGCGCTACTGTTTGATCCGTCAGAACAGTTCGGTCCCAATATAACTTGAACTGGTTGTTCTCAAGAATAGGCTCCGGATTATACTTGTAATAAGACACTTTTCCTACCTGTAATAGGTTTAACTTTTCTGCTAACTCTTGGTGGAGTATCTTAGCGGCTGAGTCGTGTCTTTCCTTATACTCGGTTGCGGCAAACGCTTGGCATCCTCCAGTTATGTGCTGCTATTATTATTATTATTATTATCATGATTTACAAGCCAAACGGCTTCGCACTCCCTCCAGGGATTATTCACTCATACCAGGCATACAAAGACACCAAAAGTATGAAGCTCTGTGGGAACCCTTTCCATGTTATCGGGTCCTAAGTGACGTTGTCTGCTGTATTTCCTACGAACTTTCGGACGGTTCGCGCGGTTGCTAGAAGAATTGCTTTCTGCATCGGCTTATACAGATGCTCACTAAGGCCCAGTCCCTTGATGTTCTGCAGGAGGTTCTTTGGTATCACTCCAGTTGTTGACAGTACTATGGGAATCGTTTGGACGCTGTTCATTGCGCATTGTCTTCGAATTTGCACCTCCAGATTTCTGTATTTGGCGATATTATTATTATTATTATTCAGTATGTAAATAATATTTGCGGATAAAAATAAGTTTTTAAATCTTTTTCGATATTTACTATAAACTTGGGGTTTGTAATAATTCCTAATGCTTAAAAACACTCAAAGGAACCACGACACGCAAAAAAAATAAAAATTAAAAATATTTCTGCCCGTCAAACATCGAAAAAGATCCTTCTAACCGACCATAAACAGCGTTCAAGTAAATGTATGTTTAAATCCTTATATTTAACCTATGGTTTAAATCTACTAGACTGCGTTGAGTTCTTATGTAATCAGCTCCAAGATGGTTGGGAGATGCTTAGAGGAATTAAATTGGCTAAGCAAGAAGAACACGGTTGCCTTGAAGGAGAAGGAAATGAAATAGTAAAAAAAAAGCTAAAACACAGTTTTTGGAGCCTGAACTATCAGTAACGCAATACTGAGAGAACCAAAAAGAGGGGAAGATAATAACAAATCCAGTTCTTGGATAAATCTACAGGGAATGATACCAGCGAAGATATTTCTTTGGGAACTATAACCAGAAGACATTTAAGGAATTTATTAGCTTAAAGCGGCATTTTTCAAGGTCATTTGCGTCATAGTAACCTATTATTTTGACCCAAAAATCGTCATTTTTAAATTTTTAATACGTTGAAATTCAACGTAGAAAAACAATTCTTACCTAAAACTTTCAAAAAATGCTTAGGAAAGGCATAATGAAGGGGAGAGTTACATAATATGCATAGAAAAAAACTTAAAAATAGCATTTTTTATTACTTGAGTACACACAAGTTTCCAGCCGTCAGAAAAGGCATGTTTTTTTAATATCATTTAAAATCTAGCGAACATTTCGCAAATTTTATTGAAGTCTCCCCTTGTATTTTTACAAACACTATTCTGTCTAAAAAATCACAACCAATTGATATTTATTTTAAAAAATTCAACGTATATAAAAAAAAAACTAGTAAAAAGTAACAAATCATAATTCCCGGGTCGGCCCTAGGTCTATTCAAAAACTGTAATTGATGTGACCTGAACAGTCTGAGATTGGTGTTCTTTTTTTATTTGCACTCAACAGAAGAAGACATTCGACTACCAACTAATAGTCGGCGTAGAACGTTACTGTTAGGATACCGGAAGTTGATTTAGTTCGGCCTTGTTGGCGCAGCAGTCACTGCCGAATTCTTCTTTCTTCGTTTTGATGGCTTTGCTACAAGGCAATTCGCCAGCTCGTCCCACGGCCCGGTGCTTATCTAGAGCCAGAGCTACCCTTCTGGATAGGTTACACAGAAATCCGGTTTGTGGGCACTAGTGTTGAGGATTCTCGGATAGACGGGTATATACCCATGGAAATATTTCAAATGGGAATGATTTCTCTAGATTAGGATTCTACAAAAATAAATTAAAACAAAATGTCAAAAAAAAGATCTTGCATCTTCGTTACCTTTGTGGTAATACATAAGTATGTCACTGTCTTTAACAGATACGGAAAGGAAAAAAAAATATGCCACAGGAACTTTCTGAACCTTATCATAAGAGGTTTTTAATTTCTTATTTATTGTTAATTTTGTTGCAAATAAAACTTTATTTAAAGTTTAAAAAATTTGTAGAATTCTTCCATTTCAGGAGATTTTTTCATAACATACTGTCAAAAGGTAAGAATTTTACTTGTAATCTTATAAGGTTGACCACATTGAGGATATTTTTTTAACATTGTGTATTTGATATTATTTTTATATTATTTGTGTGTTAAAACTTTCTAGCATCAACGAGTTATTTGGAAGCGATGATAAAGTCATTTAAAAGGCGAAACTAACTTGGAATTCTAAGAGGAATGCTAATTTGGCACTGCCAACCGAGGAAACACATTTGGAAACTCTGACGAGCAAAGAATGTAAATTTTGTGAGAAGGAATAAAACCTCTATTACCTACACCGCTATTGTATGGTGACCTATAGCATAACTAAGCGCAAACACCATCTTTAAGTTGACAAAGTTCAGGTTGGTTCAAAACGGCTTGTGTGGGAATAATGAGTACTATGGGGACTGCTCCCACTAGGGCTCTGGAGGTCTTGGTGATCCTACCTCCCCTCCACTTATACATTGAGAAGACCCCAAAGGCTGTTTATCGTCTCAGTTGCCGAGGACATCTTGGAACAGGCGTCTACTCGGGTGTCTGGGAAACCAAACATTACGTGGCGCTGTTTTTGAAACTCAGTCACTCTTTAGAGATACTTTTGCCAAGTAAAGAGGATTGGGAAGAGGACCAAAATCTGAGAAATAGATTGTGGTTTACAGATGTATCTCGACAAGATAAAAGAGCTGGAGCAAGAGTGTTCGGTAGGAGCACGGAAGTCGGAGAGTTTTACTCTCTCGGATAACGTGCGACGATCTTTACAGCGAACACTACGCAATTTTGCAGTGTGGCCATTTCTGTAAGAGGGGCATAACCAGGAATAGGATAATAAAGGTATGCTCAGACAGATAGAGCTACGATTATGTCACTGAAGTCTAGTTACGTAACTTTGCGACAGCTGTCCTTGTGCAAGAATATAATGAACAGACCCGTGTGGGTCCCGGGTCCCTCAGGTCTATACGAGAATGAGGATGCGGTCCATCTTGCAAAGATGAGTTCGGCGATTGAACCTTATGGACCCCAACCAATTCTACCTGTCCCAATTATCGTTGGCAAAAAGGAATTAAAATTGTTACTGAAAAGTAAATTTATTGAATCGTTGAGAGGAGCTCCTGGAATAAGATGTACCAAAGAACATATAACTGGACTTTACGCACGGCTTACTAGGGAGCTTTCATTATTTAACCTATGGAGAGCTTCTCTCCTTAGGAAGGAAAAAGCTCCGAACTATTGTGAGATTGTTGACAGGACATTGGCACCTAAGAGGCCATCTTGTAAGTATCGTAGATGACTTGATATGCAGATGGTGCCTGGAAGAGGATGAGACTGTTGACATGTCCTCGGAGAGTGTCCAGCACTCAAGGGATTGAGGCAGAGATACAATTTTGTCATCGAAAATAGTGTAGAGGGCAGAGAGGATTCAATTTCCTCTCTAATTTAGATGGGCTCACGCAAATTTTATATGCATTTTAAGTCGCTAAACGTGATTTTTAGGATGGAAATTCCGAGTAGGCATAAGATCGTTATATACAAATAACTGTTACATTTGAAAATTCAATTTTCGAAAAAAAATATTGAGTCGTATCCTTCGATCATACTCTAGATTTAAACAACAATAGATTTGTCTGAAGGCTGTTTATGGTCGGTGGGGGAGACGCTTTTTTGATGTTTGACAGACATAAACAGTTTTACTTATCTTGTCTTTCAGTTTAATTGCTTGTCGTGACTTTTTTCGGTGTTTTTAAGTGTTAGAAATTACTATAAATGCGAAGTTTACAATTAATATTAACAAAAAGAGGATTTAAAAACTTATTTTTATCGATAAAATATTGTTAGATTGTTTACATATTGAAAATAACAATAATAAAAATTTAGGCAACTATATATTCATACTTTGTTTTCAGAATTGACGTACCCAGGGGTATGTTCGAAGGTCGTACCGATGATACTCGTTTAAATAATGCAATTAGAAAAGGATAGCATAAAATCGGTATGTCTGTACCAAGAAATTAAATATCTACTGTTTATCAACACTTTTTCAAATATAAATAAAAATATTATTACGTTATTCAGCGTTCAAACAACCGGGCCCTAGTTCTGACGTTATGCTACTTCTACAGGGGTATGTTCGAAGGTCGTATCCTTCAGTCGATTTTAAACAAAAAAAGTTCCTTATTAATTTTTTTCGTGCAACGCTTAGTTTCAGAGATAAACTCTGTTTCAAAAATGCGAGTTTTTAACTTTAATTTTCAATTCTGCTAACAGCGATCGAAAGCTCGAATCAAGATCTACAAGATACAATAAAATACTGTCCGAAAAAGTAATATTTTCAAAGCTTTATTTCGGCTATAAACAAATAATAGCTTCTGGCCGCTTATGTATATATGCCGGCTAAATGGTGTGGTGAAGGAAGCCTAGTATACAGGTGTACTATGCGGTATTCGGCAATATGTCACCTTCTTTTGACACATACATAGGGCTATTCTTTTCAGTCTATCACTTCAAGTAATCATGATCATTTCGACCCAATGACAAATAAATGCATATTCAAAAGAACATGAAGTTATCAGCTTTCCTTTGATCATTTGATAATTACTCTAAAGAATACAGCACATGTAAAATCCTTCGAGAGTACGCCTGCAAGTAGGCTTCCCTCTTAGCACCATACGGGCGGTACGTATATGTATGTTTATGCGGCTTTCACGGATTCCTCCGTGTGAGATGCAATAACAGTGGATATATCCACATTATGCCGTTGTAGTGCTGAAATCACATTCAGCAAACGTACAACTATATGCAGCTCCGTATATGAATGAAGTAAAATGCGAACAGTAAATGCAAACTTCGTTCCAATCATATCGTTTCCGTGTTAGAGGTTGCATAGTTGGAACAAATTGCTAAGGAACGCAATTTATCCTATTCCATCACCATCGAGATGATGGCCTACCTGTACCACCATACCGAGAAGAAAGTCAAAACTTACCCTGCCCGCCACAGTGATACGACAGAGGTACATGTTTCGTTTCTACTAGACTCATCAGAGTATCGACATGCACCTGGCTGTGCAAAGGACAGATCGGAAGGAAGCATGCAAATATTGAATTCATATATGGAGCTGCATATAGTTGTACGTTTGCTGAATATGATTTCAGCACTACAACGGCATAACGTAGATATATCCAGTGCTATTGCATCTTAGAGTGAGTCCACACGATACCAAAAATTTCGGCGTGGGCGTATTACGCCCATTTATGTTAAAAATGTCTCGTCCACACGGGGAACTTTTATCGTGCAGTCGTGCAGTCGTAATGTTTTTTTTTGTGGTAACCTAACTTTTTTCTGATTTTTTGATAATATTTATTTATGTATAAATTAAAATGAAAGAAAATAAAAAAAATAATTGCAGCAATGTTGTTATGTAGAAAAAGAAAACTAAAGAAAAAATTACAAAAGATAAGGATATTATTAATATATTCTTTATTAAAAAAACGGAAAAGTCGTCGCTACTAGATCCGATCTGTTTTTGAGAAAAACATTGGCGAAAGGCTTGGACATACTAATGATTTAATTCAAGAAATGCGAGAAATTGATCCTGATTTTTTAAAAATATTTTCCTGTTACTCTTGGTGAGTTTGAAAACCTGTTGTTGGGCCAATAATTAGGAAACACGCTATGGAAATGTGTACAGCTATACACTTATTACTAGGTTTGAAAAAACATTGTGATATTTAGCTGATGAAATCAGCATGTGAAAGCAACAGTGCGAATTCCGAGTCGGTAAACAGTGTTTTTGAAATTAGTCATGTTACTTGTGCAATAATATGAGACTCTTTAAAACAAGTTTTATTTCCGAAGTTTGCCACTTCTGCCTGGTAAAGAATTGCCAAGGAGTTCAAAGACAAGAGTTTCAATATAAAGTGTCATTTTAACAATCGTTTTAATAATTACAATTGTTTGGAGTTTTTAGAAGAATACATTACGTATGACACTAACTGGATTTCTGTTATTAAATTTCCATCAATGTTAATTTTTACTTTTTAATTGTTTATAAAAGGTTTATATAAAATTTGCTAAGGGTAGGGTTACCAGACTACAGGAATTCAATTCAATTCAATTTATTTCACAAATATTTCCTGACTTGTCTGAAATTTTAGCCCCTTGTTAGGAAGAAACAGGAAAAAACTGCAACTGTCAGTATTTTTTGGAAATTAAAAGACGAAAATATAAGTAATGAAAAAATATTTATTAATCATTCTAGTGAGAAAAAATAACTTGATTAAACGTTAACAAAATGAGTGAATTGTTAATTTAGTATATTAATAAATTTAGTTTCATACTTTTTTTTGCGTGATGTTTCGTTTGGCAATTGCTGGACTTTTATAACCATTTCATGACATTCTTCACATGATATGTTCTTTAAGTTAAATTGTGTCTAGAGTAGAACCTTAACAGAAGACATTGTTGTAAACCAACTATTACTACAAATTATTGAATTACTATATATATTTTTAAGTTACTCTTATGGATTAATAGGCAATTATAGTCTAATATCTAATACTCCTTTAAGAAACAGTTATATCTTAAGTAAATTTATGTTCTAATAGGCTCGAAACAAAAGCATGCCTTAATCTCCGAAACTCTAAAACTTTACTTTTTACAGAGACCATTAGTTTTGTTCATATTGTCATCGTCCCATAAAGACACACTTTTTCATTTCAGTAATCATGTAAATAAATAGTTATGTTATATTTGCTAGTACGCCTATGACTGTAAAATATATAATTTAGATATAGAATAGAATATAACTAGGACATGACAAAAAACTACAATAGTAACATTAAATTAGTAAGTAAGAACAAAAACTGTTGTTACCTCATGGTTTAGTGAACATTATAATAAAATATTAAAAAAGTAATATTAGAAGATTTATTTGAATTCATCGAAACCAGTGATAAACTAAAAGCAGAACTAGCAAAGTTATAACATTGGTGGCAGCGAAAGGCAAAGCTTATAACAATATAGACAGTCTATGTCTCTCCTTAGTCCACTACGCTCCCATTAATGAGAAGACTCACTCGATATTGGCATTTGATGCTTTGATTGCAAAAATTTTGAAAATCTCATTGCCTTAACATACAACATTCAGATAAAATGTCCGGATATTTACAAAAACGTTAGGGATATTGTCAGGGAATCTCATTATTTGATCGGGTAACCATAACTAAGGGCATGTCTGTGGATTAGAGTCTCGATATCAGAGATTGTGTTGAATAGAAATTGTATTATATAATGGCCTTTATTTCATAAGCTTTAATTTATATAACGAACACCTGTATTATTGCAATTGTTATGAAATTAATAAAAAAATGAACAATAATCTTTTTTTTTTGAGGACCAAGCAGTAATGATCTTCGGTAACAAGCATTTTAAATGAATTAAAACAATTTAACATAGTTCATAAATATCTATTATTTCAAACTCGCTAAATAAAATATATAAATAAAACAACAAAGTTTAAAAAAAATATAGGTTATGTTTTCATACAAAATATTGGAAATAAACAGTTTCCGCCATTTTTAAAACAGTCCGCTGAAAAGTTCAACATCATTTGGCGTAATGACCTTGGAAAAGGCGGCTTTAAGCGGGAAATCTTCGGTCTTTGTCTTTTTTTAAATCTAACAAATCACAATGCTTGAAATTTGACATATGTCTTATTACGCTACGCTGCCGCCGAAATTTTTCTTATCGTGTGGACTCACTCTTACACGGAGAAATCCGTGAAAGCTGCATAAACATGTATACGCCATCTGGCGGAGGTTATTGGGGAAGAAAGTCAAAAATTATCTGAAAATTTTATGTGTAGGCAACTAAATATTCATCCATGTTATTAAACTAGATTTGTTATCAAAATGAAATATACCTGACTATAACAACTACATTGTTTGGGAAAGAACCAAGATTTTTCAAGAAACCTTTAGACCAGGCCTTTAGACCCTTCGTAGAAACATCTGGTAGAAAATAAAACGTTTATTTAAATAAAAATTTTGAATCTCCCGCTCCCTAATAGGTCAAATGTAAAGCTTTGGCATCAGTTTTTCTACCTAGGCGAGTGGCAGGTGTAAGGTCATGAACCTTGTCAATGCAACAAATTGCCTCCCAGAATTTCCTTGTTTAACATTCAATGAAAGGTCGTGATATTTTAGCAAATCTTCAGAAATATGTCGGAAATTCACGGTAAAAACACAATTCAAATAAGAAAGTGAAAAATATTTATTTTTAAATTTGTGATGAAGATGGAACAAAACATAAAACCAGAAATGCAGAGTGTAAAATCAGAAATGTTGAGTGACAAAAATAGATCTAGTACAAACAACATGTGTCTTACAATAGAACTCTGTGTTGTTTGTGGAGACAGGGCTTCAGGAAGACACTATGGAGCTATTTCCTGTGAAGGTTGTAAAGGCTTTTTCAAAAGGTCGATTCGTAAACAACTGGGATATCAGTGCAGGGGAAGCAAAAATTGTGAAGTTACCAAACATCACCGAAACCGATGCCAATATTGTAGACTTCAAAAATGCCTAGCTTGTGGAATGCGAAGTGATTGTAAGTATTTTTAATATATAATGTTTTGATTCGGAGGACTTCATTTGAATATATGTCCATGACAATTACCTACTAGCTAATAAAATTTCAAAACATTAAAGTAGAAAATACATTGCACATTTTTAATATAAGATATATTATTATATGAATACTTGAAAACCACATGTTTTGTATTAAGTTTTATTTATTTATTCAATATATTATTTACAATAGTTAAGCCAATTACAAACACTATTATTAAAATTAAAACATTAAACTAACACTCAAATCAGTTTTGTTGCTAAACTAAGCCTGAGAAGCAAGCAACACACAATAATGTTAATGAATTTACTTAAAGTAATACTATTTGAATCTATGTCACCAACATATATATTCAAATAGTTACATATCTTACATATTGGCAAGTTAATATAACTATTGATTGTACGAAACTCTTAATAAATGGTCTTTGTCTTGTCATTATTTCATACTGAGACCATATTATACTACAGTATTCAAGTTTTGGTAGCACAAGACTGTGAAACATCAAAATATCTAGTAAATTTGAAGTTTTATTATTACTTAAATTTTAAGTTTTTATATAACCTAAACCAACTTTAAATCTTGATAGCATATGGATTTTTCAAGGAAGTTTTCATCTCAATTAGGATTATTTTTAATTTTAATAATTTGTATAGGCCTTAAAATATTTTCAATAAGTTTCTTTTATTTTAGCCGTCCAACATGAGCGTAAACCTATAATTGACAAGAAAGACTACTCAAATAACCCAGCCAATAACTACAGTACTACAGCAGTGAATGCAGTCAAAGGAATCTTTATAAGAAAAGATCTTAACACTGAATCTGGACTTATTAACAACCCTTTCAATCAGTGTGATTTGGGCCTTCAGTTTCTTAGCAAAAGAATTAGTCAGTATTGTTTATATATATATATTATAATTTTAACTATGATAGTCATACGAAATTAATTTTTAGCCAACAACACTACTTCAGAACCATTTCATCTGTCTCCCTCTCAGACAAGTGTAGATGATGAAGTTTCAATGGACAGCACAAATACAGGAAATGAACTTTCTGATGCTCTAAATGTAGCAAGAGACAAACAACTTATATCTAAAGCTCTAGATACAATGGCTCGAGTCCAATGTCTTAATGGAACTGACCTATCAAGTCTTACTAGTGAAGAAAAAAGTTATGATTATGACGGACCTATTCTACAGGAACAGCATATACCTTTTAATTTACAAATACCTGGACCTGTGCCACCATATCTTCATATACATTACATTTGTGAAAGTGGATCTCGACTGTTAGTTTTGTCAATTCATTGGGCAAAAAATATACCTGCATTTCAATACTTAAGGTAAAAGTATCTGCTGTAATTTATATGAAATTCACATACTTATGAAGGCTTTTGATTAAATTTTTTACAAAAATGTAACTTTTAAAATATATTTTATCTTCTGCAGTTCCATGGTAATTCTTACTTTTTACAAAAAAATTATGGAAAGTTTACCTTTTTTATTCTAGATGTTTAATTCAAGTTATTAGTTATCATGTCTTAATACTATGATTATTCAAAAATACATTTTTGAAAAAAGATCTTTGATTGTTATTTTTTGTGATCTTGATTTTTTTGTTCACAGTTCCGATACTCAAATAAATCTACTTAAGGGCTGTTGGGCAGAACTTTTTACTCTTGGGTTAGCACAATGTTCTCAGTCACTTTCGCTGTCTACAATATTGTCTGCATTAATAAGTCATTTGCATGCATCCATTGCACAAGACAAAATGACGGCAACTAAAGTCACTCAGGTTACAGATCATATCGTCAAACTTCAAGATTTTGTTAATTCCATGAATAGATTGCATGTAGATGAAGATGAATATGCTTATTTGAAAGCAATTACGTTATTTAGTGCTGATCAAATTGATATTTTGCTGAGGAAACCGGTGGAAAAGCTTCAAGAGAAAAGTTTTCAAGCATTGAAGAATTATTGTTGCAGTAGTTCACCTGGAGATAATGACAGATTTGCTAGGTAGTTTTAAATATTTAGTTTTTTTTTTAAATATATATATTAAGTAATGTTTATGTAACATTGTATAGTCAAAGCTTCAAGTATTGGAAAACCAACTATTTGTATTTGTTTATGTACAAAATTATTAACTATTTCAAAGCACTACAATATAATAATAATTACAGGTTGGTATGGTACAATACCCTGATGTAGGAAAATTTTGAACCCCCTACATCACATGATTGATGTCATTTATTTGTCAAAATGATACATTCTTTGAATCAGGGTTGCCATGCTATGAAAATTTTCTCAAATCTAGAGAATTTTGTGACATTTAGGGAAAAAGGGAGTTATATTCAATTTAATGCCTATTTTAGGGAATTTTTGACTATCATTGGTGACCATTTCTAAGTTGCCCTAAACGACTTCAAAGCGAAGCACTATACTCTCGAACTACCTGGGTCAACTGGTACTTGCGGTAATCGACGCGTTCGCGAGGGTTACGCTCGTACAATACAGAGGTCGCGCGAAGTTATAAACGCAGGTCAGAGAATTTTGGAACGCACCTCGTACTTATGCATTACTCCATATTCAAAAAAGGCTGTATTCTTTTGAGTAAATTATCACTGATCGAAGTGAAACTGATAACTTCATATTTTTTTGAATATGCATTTACTTGTCATTGGGTCGAAGTGATCATGATTACTTCAAGTGACAGAACTGAAAGTGATAATTACTCAAAAGAATATACCTTATATAAAAATTAATAAATGATAGGTATATTCTTTTGAGTAATTATCACTTTCAGTTCTGTCACTTGAAGTAATCATGATCACTTCTACCCATTGACAAGTAAATGCATATTCAAAAGAATATGAAATTATCAGTTTCACTTTGACCAGCGATAATTTACTCAAAAGAATACAATCCATGTTTCTTTTTACGCGTTGACATACAAATCTCGAAGGCAGTTGTACAAGTATCAAGAAATTTCGGTAATTCCGCATGCTCCCTGGCTTTTAGTCAGTAAACTACCGGGGAAACTCTGAGCGTTTTATGTATTATGCATTTCTGGTAAAAAAAATACGCAACATTGCTAGCAATTTTTATGAGATTTTGCATACTTGAAGTTTATTAAAGTCAAGCAGTTGTTTTAATCTCTGTATTAGCCTAGAAATGGTTAAGAAATTTTCTATGTAAAATAGAGCATGCTGTAAATTGGAGATTCCACTGAACTTGCCTAGGGAAATCTAGGGAATTTTTTGTCAAAAAGCTAGGGAAATAAAATAAAATCATCTGGCAACCCTGATTTGAGTATATATTCACTTCAGAATAATTCAAAAATCCTTGTAGGTCTAGGTCTGCGCTTAATCTTTGTTACTGATATGCAGATTTTCTTCTTTCTTGAATTATACAGTTTTGGCCTTTTTTCACTTTATTGTGGCATTTTAATCTTGATTAACTCTTTGTTGCACTCAAATTTTTCGTTTTTAGGCCCTAGCTGCACACAAATTTAAAATATTCTTTAAATGATTTATTTTGTCCAGCAGTCATATCTGGGTTTAAATTAAATTAATTAGAATATTCGTCTGTCAAAATGGCAGAAAACATGTGGTACACTATGTAGGAATGAGGGTTGACATAACATTCTGTTCAGAAATGTATGGTTTTAAGCAATTCTGAAAGTTAATAATCTAGTTTCACTGTATTTTATACAAAATAATAGCATATTTATGAAATTATGTACAACTATTGCCATAAACAACTTGGTAAACGTTTCATTCCCATAACAAGAGGTTTTCAGAATGTCCACTTGATAGTGCAAATTGAAGCTGATGCTTGACAGAAAAGTTTGTTGCTGACCACTTTATGTTTTCTTCTGGAACTAATATTGCAAGGGATACATCATCGTCTGATTAGTCTGACTCACTCAAAGCTACATGATGCACTATCAGTCACCAACATTTTCATCGGATGTTTCTGAATTCTAGTTTATTGGAATATTTTCTAATGCTTCTATTTCTTTATCAGATTTCTCTATATTAATGCCAACTAATTTTAAAATCCCTTAGGAATGGATATTTAGAACCATGTTTCATCCTAAAACACAAAACTTACTTATACCCTTGTTGCATAGTGGTTTATTTTTGACCTTCTTTAATACCTTGTTAATAAAAAAGAAACTAAGGACAGTTTTATTTATTATTTTATAAAAATCATAATATATAAACACTTAAGCACTATATATATATATATATATATATATATATATATATATATATATATATATATATATATATATAGTCGGTTTATAACGTCCTTCTACGTCTTCCGATTTCCAGTCGCCACTGATCCCGATCTTGCCAAAGATCGTTATCCAGTTGCCTTATCATGATTTCTTCGTCAATTCCTCCTCTCCAACTTCTTCTTGGTCTTCCTGGTTTCCGTCTTCCTCGTGATTTCCATTCTAATATCTGCTTTGGGAGCCGTTCTTCAGGCATCCTTTGAACATGTCCATACCACGTAAGTTGTTTAATTTTAATGTCGTCCACTATGTCATGTGTAACTCCCATAATCTCCTTAATTCTTTCGTTGGTCACTCTATCCATCCTTGATTTACCTGCCGCACGTCTCCAGTAGTCCATTTCAGTAGCTCTTAGTTGACCCTCCGTCCTCTGTTTGATTTGCCACACTTCGCTGCTATATGTGATAATACTTTTTACTATCGTATTAAATATTCGATGTTTATTAGTTTTTGATACCTGCTGGTCCCATAGAATTCCGTTCATCATAGCTATAGCTCTCCTGCCTTGAGTGCTCCTTTCCTTTATTGCTTTATCCAGTGTACCATCATTTGTTATTTTTAACCCTAAGTATGTGTAACTCTCGCATTTTTTAATACATTGCCCATCCTCCAATTTAAGATCTTGCTGAATCCCTCCAATACACATGTATTCGGTCTTTTTTATGTTAACCTCCAGACCCCACTTGTTATATTCTTCGATTAACTTCCTTGCCATGTAGTTGAGGTCATCGTACTCCTGAGCCACCACTATTTGGTCATCTGCGAAGCATAAGGTGTACAGCGTATTATCGTTTAATGGAATACCCATAGCACTACATTTCCTTTTCCATGGTTTAAGTACTTGTTCTAAATATATTTTAAACAATGTGGGTGATAGGCAACATCCCTGCTTAAGTCCTCGATTAACTTTAAATCCGTTCGACATTTGATTTTCCAATTTTACATGTGCATTACTATTTTCATAAAGGTTCTTGACAGCTTTAATAAGGGTCGCACTTATATTTGTTTTCTCGAGGGCTTGCCATAAGCGGTTTTGTGGTACACTGTCATAAGCTTTTTTAAGATCCACGTACAAAAGATGAACTTCCTGATTGTAAGCCAGCTTCTTTTCGATTACTTGGGTGATAGAAAACAGATGGTCCATAGTGGATCTTCCTGCTCTAAATCCGGCTTGTTCCTCGGCCTCCATGTCTTGGTATTCCAGTTCTATCTTTTCCTTTATTACTTTCCCGTATATTCGGCTTAAGGTACTCGTAACGGCTATACCTCTGTAATTTTCACATTCATCCCTTCTTCCTTTTTTGTGTATGGCGGATATTAGTGAAGTTTTCCATTCGCTGGGTACCGTGCTTCCATTTAGGCATTTCTGAAATAAATTCGTCATCTGTTCATACAGCTTTCTAGTTCCGTATTTTATCAACTCTGCTGGGATATTACCGGGCCCTGGCGCTTTTCCGTTTTTCAGTGATTTGCATATCTTAATGACGTCGTTTAGGTATATTCTACATGGGGAAGCTATTACCTGTATGTGTTGTTTTTCCTCCTAAATATTATTGACTTTTAATATTTTAAATGGGACACCATAACGAGCAATGTTTGTTACAAGTTTCCCAAACAGAATTATGCTTTAGCTCCAATGTTTGTCCCGTTTAACACTGCCAATTCTATAAATCCTTTAGAATATGAAAAGACATGTGGTGCAAATATTGAGTCGATGTGCAGCAGATATCACGAATGTTTATTTGTGGTATTACCGTATGTACCACAATGCAACTCGATACAAATTGTTTGTGGTACATTTTATGTACCAAGGTGCAACAAAGACTTAAGAGACAAATAAATGTCCTTTATTTTTTTTCCTTTAGGGACTATTTATTTAATAAAATAGTTGAAAAAAATTTATTTAGCAAGAAATTTTTTTCCAATTTTGCATACCGAATCTAAATAATTATTATTACTGGTAGTTGCATAGAATTTAGTTTCTTGTCAAAAGAATTCATTTTGTAATTGTTTAAAATAGAATAATATCCAGTAACAGAATATAAGTGAGTCTATGTTCATAAGTTTTGTACTGAGGAATCTGTATATTCATGGAACATTTTTTTGTAATACCCTGTAGATAAAATTTATATGAGATACAAACAATTTTTTCAGTTTTATCAGCCGCAGAAAATATTTTTTATTTCGGTTATCAATGAGTTAAATATTTTTTTTAGGTTATTACTGAGGCTTCCACCGTTAAGGGCTTTGGAACCGAGCATATTAGAAGAACTATTTTTTGCAGGACTTATAGGTCAAATTCAGGTGGATAGTATTATTCCATATATTTTAAGGATGGGTACAAATGCAGGAAACAATAGGACCGTCAAATCAGAGTTGGAGGAATTTTGTAAGTGACACATTTTTTGTAAACTTTTTAGTAAAACAATATATGGTTAATAATAAATGTAAACATTTTGGGCCTTGGGAAAAGTATTTTTTGAGATTGTGTAAATTGTATTTTTGGATATTATAATAAGAAAAAATTATTTAATAGAGTTTATTAAGGCTAATTTTATATATCTACTTATACTATTATATATTTTTGTGTGTGTTTTATGGTGTTTTATAAATAGTCAGATTTATCTGAACCATAGAGATTAAAGGACTACATGCAGCAGATATAAATGTAGAATCATCCTTAAATTCAAAGTTGGGGTATTTTATGCTGGTGACACATCTGTGTGTAGTTACTAGTTTTAGGAGATCCATTCGCTGCACACGAGTCAAATGAGGTGTAGTACCCAATATTGGACAAACTAAATTAAAATCCTAATAAACGATAGTATGGTAAGTTCAATATTTTATTGTGAAAAGAGAAATCTGTATATCTCAAAAAGTCAATTTTTTTCAACGTCATCTAATCAAAAATTGGTAATATAATTCAAAGTAAAATGCCAAGATTTGGATTTCTCATAAGAGTGACAAATTTTTTCGTTTTGGAAACTTGAATTTTCAAAAATTTACTCTCTAAAGTTATAGTATACAAGCCAGCAACAGATTTTCGTGATCAGTTTCCTCTTGGGCTATAATTTGTGAAATGCTTCAGACGGTTGTGCCATGAAGCCTCGTGAACGTCAGCTGCGGCTGCTTGGGTGGGTAGAACAGCGGCAGCCTTCCACTCGCGTTAAAAAAAAAATTGTTTTTAATCGTTTCTTCCCGACTGAAAATTTGTCAAATGAAAGTTAACACAATTATTTGAATATAAAAAAAAGTCAGCTGCTGTACCGTGGTGGATTATACGTCAGCTGATCACACGAACATGCAAATAAATTAATTTTTTTGTTCAGTGATTTCCTCTCAGTTAAAAAATTGTCAGAGGGTAGTTTACATGTTACTTTGAATAAATAAAAACGTCAGCTGGCTCTATGTTGGTGGAAAAATCGTTAGCTGATGTAGTGAAAGGTGCAGCGTGGAAGCCAGACGTGAGCGCCGATCCCCTACTTAAATACGTTAAAAACTAAATTAATTAATTAATTAATTTATCACAACTTTTCTTTATTTATTTATTTCAATATTTTTAAATTTTAACGTATTTGAGTTTTATCCAAAATGCGTATATTTAAATATTGCGATTCATTAAGAATATTGATTTGATTGGCAGATAAGAGCGCGTGCATGAAGCGTAATGAAATAAATAAATAAAGAAAAGTTGTGATAAATTAGTTAATTAATTTAGTTTTTAACGTATTTAAGTAGGCGATCGGCGCTCACGTCTGGCTTCCACGTTCCACCTTTCACTGCATCAGCTGACGATTTTTCCACCAACATAGAACCAGCTGACGTTTTTATTTATTCAAAGTAGCATGTAAACTATCCTCTGACAAATTTTTAACTGAGAGGAAATCACTGAACAAAAAAAATTTTTTTTGTTCAATGCCGCTGCTCCACCCACCCACGCAGCCGCAGCTGACGTTCACGAGGCTTCATGGCACAACAGTCTGAAGCATTTCACAAGTTATCGCCTAAGAGGAAATTGGTCACGAAAACCTGTTGTTGGCTTGTATACTATTAATCAAAATTCTGCAATAATTAATTATTATAAAAAAATTGATTTTGGTTATGATATAATATTTTTTATTTAACATGGGCAGCGATTGAACCTCCTCAAACAAAAATGGATTGATTTTTTCAATATCTAATCTATTTATAGAAATCTCTTGCATGTAGTGCAATGTTACCTGTGCTAGCTCAGTATTTAAACTCTACCATTAAGCTTGCTGCTGAAGAAAAAATATTTTTTAAACTCTGTATATTCAGTCAAATATTAATTATATAAATGTATTACACATTTATTTGTTAATATGTATTATTTTTCCATGTAATTTATTATAAAAAATGGGACATACCACAGAATAAAAATCATTCTATAGAGGAAAAAAACATTTTGCTTGTGTCCTAAGCTTAGGTCAAGTCTAATTTACCAGTCAGGGATTTAAATTGGCCATTATAAGAATAAAACAATTATATTTTTAAGTCAATCATTTAAAATAATAATTATAAAACAAGCAAAATATATCTATCTATTGAACCACAAGGTTTAATTCCCAAGTCTGATTTTTAGATCTCTATAGCACCTTTTAGTTGACTAAAATGTGGTCGGACTTGCATTGTCTTTATTTTTATTTTTACGACGTTTCGATTAGGTTGTATATCTAATCGTTGTTTTGTCTTAAGACTAGGAGCTTATATGGGACTGTGTCCATTCAAGCGCAACGTTTCGCTTCACTGTACACACCTCAACGATTTGATGTTACAAAGTAGTGGTTACCAAGGATTAGATATCTCAACACTCGGTTTACTGATGATTCCATTATTATTTTTAATGTATGCTGCTTCTGTAAATTTTCTTTTTTTCATATTGGGTTCCATATATATTGCCGCAGCCTCAGACCATTTTATATGGTGTTGTTTATCCCAGGAGTGTTCCGCAATACCTGATCTCGACGTTTCCCCTTTTTGTGTATAAGTTTTATGTTCCTTAATTCTAACTTCTAGCGGTCGTTTGGTTTCTCCAAAATACATTTCACCACACTCACATGGGACTTTGTAAACACATTCTTTCTTACCGGTAGTTTTAGGTTTTGTTTTTGTTAAATGAGCTCTAAGGATATTTCCTGATTTAAAGGCTGTTTTTATATTATAACTACTGGCAATTCGTCTTATTTTCTCCGACGTTCCCTTAATGTACGGAATTGTGAAGAAGGAATGTGTTTCTTGCTGTCCAGTATTCGTTGTTCTAAAATTATTTATAACATCGTCAATTAGTTAGGAACATAAAACTCATACACAAAAAGGGGAAACGTCGAGATCAGGTATTGCAGAACACTCCTGGGATAAACAACACCATATAAAATGGTCTGAGGCTGCGGCAATATATATGGAACCCAATAGGAAAAAAAAGAAAATTTATAGAAGCAGCATACATTAAAAACAATAATGGAATCTTCAGTAAACCGAGTGTTGAGATACCTAATCTTTGGCAACCACTACTTTGTTACATCAAATCATTGAGGTGTGTACAGTGAAGCGAAACGTTGCGTTTGAATGGACACAGTCACTATATAAGCTCGTAGTCTTAAGACAAAACATTCAGTTTATACTTGATAACGATTAGAGATACAACCTAATCGAAACGTCGTAAAAAATAAAAATAAAGACAATGCAAGTCCGACCACATTTTAGTCATTCTTCAACATTGTCTACAACCTTCAAACAGACATTTTTAGTTGTCAGCTATGGAAATTTTTAGCAGTATGCTTTAGGTCAGAATCTTGTTATTGTTTTTCCTGGTATATTTATTTAATTAATGCATAAAAAAAATAATAATAAAGTGCAATTTTTCGAAAATAGCGTGCAATGGATTCTAAGTTAAGGTTCACAAATGTCAGATAGGAATATATTAATTGAAATTATTTGAACTTCTCCGTAAATATCCGGTACTAGCGATTAGGGGGTAATGATCATTTATTTTTACCAAAGAGAATACCTTTTTAGTTATATTTTACAGATTTATTTAGTAAAGTATTATTCTATATCTGTTAATATCGCTTGTATGTATAGTATGCTCAAAACATGTGTGACATATGAAGAAATTTGATAAAAATGAATACAAGAAATGTATGCTGTATATGCATACAACATTCTTTCAGACAAAATATATAATTAGTTTTACTTTGTGTTTAGAAAGTAGTAGAAATGTTATTTATCATATTTCTTTGATAAAGAACTCCACACTATCCTTACTGGAAATGACTCGCGATCAAATTGTCTCAAATTCGGAGAAAATATAGTTCTTGAGTAGTAGAATGGCTCTCATGTGCACGGAACTCAAAAACCCATAGTTTTTGAGACATGAACTTGAAGATACAATTTTTGCGAGAATTTTGTTGAACCGCAAGTATAGATACCCTTAAAAACTAAAGGTTCTGGAGAAAACTTTAAACAGAAAAGTTGTAGGATTTTTCTTAGGGACCTTAAGGTTGAGCTTGGCCTCGACGGTCAAGGTTATTTCAAGGTCAAGTAGATTTTTCCAATGGGGAGCCCCTTTATTGCAGAAATAAAAACTACGGAAAATTCTACAGATTTATAGTATTTTTCCTTGGAAATCTTTTAGTAACTTTAACTTCGACCTTTAAGGTCACCAGAAGATGCCCAAGAAAAATCCTATAATTATTCTATTCAAAGTTGTTTTTCAGAACCCTTAGTTTCTGAGTTATTTAACCGTCCCTGCATTTTATACCATTAAAGTACATTTGATCCTCAAATAACCTCTAGACTAAATAAAATTATAAGAATATTATCAGTTATTGTAGAATTTTTTGTATATTTCAATTTTGCAAATAAAAATTAGGGTTCTCATTTGAAAAAATCAGAATAACCTTGAAGGTTGAGATCAAGATCAAACTCCTACAACTCTTGTGTCTAAAATTTTTCTCTAGAACCATTAGTCTTCGAAATTTTTAGGGTATCCATACTTGTGATTCACCAAAATCGTAACTTCTCATTCATATATCTCAAAAACCATGGGTGTTTGAGCTCCATATTGAGATTTTCTTCTAATACGCATGAACTATCTTTTCCCTAAGTTTAAGAAAATTTGACCTATAGCCATTTCCCCTAGGGATAGTTCGGGGTTCTTTTATAAAATCATTTATTTAGTTCTGAAATTATAGGTCGATACTACCATTGCTTATAATTCCAGTACATGTATATTTCCTCTCTTTTGTATATTTTTTATTTTATTATTAATTATTTTAGTTTATATTTATAATATATAGTTCATATGATATCTTCTGTCTTCTTGGGAATAAGGGGACCATTGTTTTGCCGGATTTCTCAGATAACATGTACTTAATTAGTTTTTTTAGTGTGTTAAGTAAGATTTTGCTTTGTGTTCGGAGTATAAAAAAAGAATGACGGCCTTTAAGAGCTAATTAAATCAAGGACAATACAAATTACTTCCAAATGGTAACCAGTATTTTATTTTTTTTCTCATAAATCTTTGAAAATTTTTAATGCACTTAGGTCGTATTTGTGCAAAATAAATCAGTTATGAATGTTACATTTTCAATTTAATTTTTAGATAAGTTTCCTGGTCAACAAGACACGATACTACAATTTTTTCAATGAATTTGCCTTGATTTAAAAAGCACCTAAAAAACTATCATACTCGATTGTATAATCTGTGTAATTTTTGTAATAATTAAAATAACTAGAAATCTTATCTACTTACATTTTAGTTACTTAACAATTGTATTTATTTATGTATTGTTGTGATAATGAAAAGAGTGTGTGCCTTCTTGTCAATAGTGACAATATAAAAGGAACAAGAACAAAAACCCAAATTAAAATGTAACATTTTATTCTTCAAACATAATAAAATATTTTGTACAATGAATCTGAATTTTCTTTGCTACTCCTACAATCAGGCAGTGGCAATGACCCCTCCAAAAAAAAAAAAAAAAATATATATATATATATATATATATATATATATATATATATATACATATATATATATATATATATATATATATATATATATATATATATATATATATATATATATATATATATATTGTGGTAGTACTACGGAATAAGATTAAAATCACGATGTCTGGTCGATAAAGAGAAATACAAAAAAATGCCACAAATAATCAATATCCTACCGACACGTTCCGCCCGAAAATAAGTACAAATATTATTAGTTCCAACCATACATAAGTACATCAACACAGGGTGTCTGGGAAAGATGCCAGCGGACCCACTGATGAGTCCAACCGCTGGTATCGTGGACGAAACACCGCTGTAAAATTTTAGGTCAATTTCAGATTGTATATCGTAGTTACGAATACAACAATTATATATATATATATATATATATATATATATATATATATATATATATATATATACATGTGCTAAATGAAATTATATAGTTATAAAAAGTCTAACAGAATTTCTAAAAATTACCTTGACTGTCAGGGTCAGGTCATCTTCAGAATTGGGACCCCTACTTTTGATTTTGGAAATGAAAAGATCGGAAAATTTTACAATACAATATGACCTTGGCCATGAAGACAAGGTTAGATTGAACTCCCCACAACAATACCGATAAATCTCATATTTTGCCCACAGACGCCGTACAGGGAGCTTTGAGAATGGTGAATGAGATTTCACCGAAACGTCAGCTGCCTTACAGTCCTAAGGACTCCGCACACACACGGGATACCCGAAAACCTTCGATTACACGTCACACCCGTGGGAATATATATATATATATATATATATATATATATATATATATATATATATATATATATATATATATATATATATATATATATATATATATATATATATTGTTGTAGAACTAACATCTTACCACCATTTTCCGGCACAACTGGACTTAATAGAGGTCCAAGTCTGTGGAAAGTACAAGGAGGATGTCTGGGAAAGATACCGGTGGATCCCACTGATGAGTCCACCACCGGTATCGGGATGAAACATCCGTACATTGAGGGTGGTCGAAAATTAGATCGCTTAGTTATATGCCCTTAACACCAGGGGCATTGCTAAATGCGACATGGCGCCCGAGCAGGGACGGTGACAGACAACCGTCGTTGGCTTTGATTAAGCCTGAGCCGAACTTGGAAAGACCACCTAGGATGTCCGTTCCACTTCCTTTTCAGGCCTGTGGTTTCTTACGGCTTGGACTGTCTGTGACGGTTGAAGCCGGAAAGCAAATGCCTTAGGGGGGAGCATGTTGTGGAACTAACATCTTGCCACCGCTTTCCGGCAAAACTGGACTTAAATAGACGTCCAAGTCTGTGGAAACTACAAGAAGGATGTCTGGGAAAAATACCGGTGGGTCCCACTGATGAGTCTACCACCGATATCGGGATGGAACATCCGTATATATATATATATATATATATATATATATATATATATATATATATATATATATATATAGGTAATAAAATAATTATTAGGATCAGGTAGGTAGGTTGTCGGGCAGGTAGATTTCAGATGGCCCTTTCCTCTTTGGTCCGCAATATATATAGGTAATAAAATAATTATTAGGATCAGGTAGGTAGGTTGTCGGGCAGGTAGATTTCAGATGGCCCTTTCCTCTTTGGTCCGCAATATATATAGGTAATAAAATAATTATTATGATCAGGTAGGTAGGTTGTCGGGCAGGTAGATTTCAGATGGCCCTTTCCTCTTTGGTCCGCAATTCATGGATTATATATATTTTTCCAATAATTGTATTACCTTAAATTTAAATATCCCTGCAAGTACATTAGGTAATCAAATAATTATTAGTATCAGGTAGGTAGATTATCGAGCAGGTAGATTTCAAATGACCCTTCGTCTTTGATCCAGAATTCATGGATTATTAAAAACACATTGCAAAATATGAAAAATTGTTAATGGTTTTGGGTCCACAATTCATGTACACCCTTAAATATTCTTTCAAGTGAATTATGTAATAACATAATTGTTAGTATCAGCTAGGTAGGTTATCGGGCAGGTAGATTTCAGATGGCCCTTTCGTCTTTGGTCTGCAATTCATGGGTTATTAAAAACACATTGCAAAATCTGAAAATTGTTTATGGTTTTTGGTGCTCAATACATGTAAGCTTGTTATATAGCCCCCAAAAAAAAATTTCCTAGCCCTTCCCTGAATTATGTGTAGTTTTTTCAATCTTATTGTGAAAAATTGAACTTTCTCATTTTTTTTTTGAGTTTATATTTTTCGTCACCGTTTATTCTCAAAAAACTTGTGACACTTGTCTGTTTTGACCACGTCCGCTCTCCATTACCAAAATATCAAGTTTCAAACATAAATACTCATATATTTCCAAAAATTTGATAACCACAGCTTGCAAAATAATCGTAGTTTAATTATTATCCTGCTCTGTATATCAAGGATTATCTTTTGACCTTTTTAAGTAACCTTATTACCTACTTATAGGGACATTATCCTTTATTTATATAACCCGGTGATGTCCGAGCATTTGACCTATTTTTTATCTTCTTTCAACGGTAAAATTTTGCATAACGTTCTGTTTTCCTGCTCTTTACAGGCCAAAGGGTTGAATGTTATTCTAAAAATCCGCCTTTCTTGTGGTGCCGCCTAGCACAACATTCAAAAGCTCACTACGTCGATAAAATACCACATTGTTTGATCGGTAACATGAGGTATACGTTGGGATATACATACTCGGCATTTGCTGGAGTTAGTTTAACTGCCCTAAGTATGTTGTTTTTTTACCAGATTTAAAAAATTAAAAATTTTATATATCTTTTTCAGCCTTATATCATATTCTTACTGGAAGGGGTGAACGAATAAGCTTGGGATGGTGAGAATAAATATTAAATGTAATTGTAAAAACACTAGTGCTATTTATAATAAATTTTCTAGGTTTTTGGACAATACATCACCCCATATGTGGGCTGTATTGGGAATAGGAGCTGCAGTGGCGTTATCAGTTGTTGGAGCTGCTTTGTAAGTAAATATTTGTGGTGTTTTAATGAAAACAGTTATGGGTAATTAAAATAACTACTTATAAATTTTTTAGAGGTATTCATTCAACTGGAGTTACCATTTTAGGAGGAGGTGTAAAATGCCCAAGAATTAGGACTAAAAACTTGGTGTCTATTATTTTTTGCGAGGCTGTGGCTATCTATGGACTTATCACTGCCATTGTACTTTCTGGATACCTTTCTGTGAGCATTAAATGATCCTTTTTACATCTCCCTTTATCTATTACCATTTTTTGTTTTTACTAAACAATATGTTTTTATTTAAATCAAATTTAGGATATTAAAATGGGCAGAAATGTGGATAATATACAGCATGGCAGCAACTGGTTATCTGGGTATGTGATGTTTGGTGCAGGACTTGTGGTAGGCAGCGTGAATTTATTCTGTGGTGTCTCTGTTGGACTTATTGGTTCGGGATGTGCCTTAGCAGATGTTGCTAATTCTTCTTTGTTTGTAAAAATTTTGGTTATTGAAATTTTTGCAAGTGCTATTGGACTTTTTGGACTTATTGCTGGAATATTTTTGGTAACTTTTTTTTAAAGATATGAATTAAATTGTTTTTAATATGGAAATTATTAATAATAATTTTTCTTTTGCTAGGTAGATCATTTTAGGCAAACAAAAAGTGTACAGCTATGATTGTTGATTAGAGTTTTAACTTAAAAACAAACCTACTGAAGCGTTATTTTTTTTGTTACAGGTGTCCAAAGTTCATATGGGAGATTAATTTAAAAATAATTTTCAGTTTCAACAAAAATAGATATTGTAGTTGTATAAAGCAATTTTATTTTTATAATCAAATTTATATAAATAATATAGAGACATATCACATATTTTAATTCTAAATCTGTGTAGTATATAGCTATAAATTGTTAAATAAAGTGTCACAAAAACTTTTTATTTTTTTATTTGTAGTATAACAACCCTGGAACAAGAAAGGTTAGTTCAGATAACAACATAACATTAGCTCCATTTTCAGTGCCCACTAAATCGTCCAAAAACTGACTGGTTGACATGTTGTCTTTAATTTTGTCATTCCTCACTTGTGATTTTATGTATTTACAAAACCATATTTTAATTATTTTCTAAAAAACTAACAAAAATTAATAAAAAAGAATTGCGCTAAACCTAAGATAGCATGTCTTTCACCATTTTGTCCAGACATTTTGGACGTTAATTCATAATTCTTATCTGAGATAAAATAGAGAAGCTTTAAATAGCTCACAGTTAAAGAGTAATTGAAAGTACATTATTTGTTTCAATAAATAATGCAAAAGGTCTGAAAAGATTTACTTTACTTCAAACGAGAAGAAATGTTGACAAAACGATATTTTTTTTTCCACATTAGTTTTTTGTTTTAGTATATTCGGATGCGTCGTAATTTTTTTAACTTGTAAAAATGCACAACCCCTACGAAAATTTTCCCGGAAGTCATGTGGTACCAGACGTCACTTCCGAATGTTGGGGGGGTTGATAGGGAATTTGTGATTTTATTTGGTTGCCTACATTTATTCCAGGAACTGAAATGTCAAAGGCGTCAAGTGTCAGACGCGCACCATTCATAAAAATGTCAGCCCGGATAAAGCCTTCGTAAAAAATGTGAAATAAATAGTGTTTTAAAATAAAATGGCAGCACAAAAGCCAAGCTTATGGGCTGATCATTTGATAAACCGATTTGGGGATCAGGTAAGTACTGTCCTCAACTGTTGTCTTTGAAATTCAGCCAGATAATACTGCCCACCAACTAATCAATATTTACATGATCGCTAATCATTCAATTCCAGGGGTCTTCTGGATGTGTCTTGTATGTATTTGTTTATATTTTTTTTAGTTACCTTGTCGAATTGGTCCTCAAACAACCCACACTACCATTAATCAAGAACAAAATAAAAATTGCATTATTCAAATATCCAAGCACAAATTTTCCCTAGTCCTAGATGGTTTTGTTAAAGTTCTAAAAAAAGTTAATGAAACGGTAAGTCGACTTTAATTATTAATTGTTAGATTAATTAACTTAAACATTTACTATTCAGAGACTTTTTCCAGTAATTACATTTCACTTCTGTTTTTTACCCTAGTATCCCAGTTTTTCAGTATTGATTTGTTGATATATTTATTGAAGAATATCTAAAACATTGACATATTATTTTTTACCTGTTACTTATCAAATATTTTCTATCAAGTCATGCTAACAAAAAAAATATTTTAATTCATCATTTCCTGTTAATTCTCATTAGTTGAGGTTTTGTGTTATTCCTTATTAGTTTTGTAAAAATAATTTAATCCATTGTACTCTTGACATTTGAATAATTTAATTGTATAGGCTTTTTTTTTACTTTAAATAATTATTCTCTTTTTAAAGAAATTGTAATTTAATAAATGAATAAAAAAACAATTTCTTAACTATGAAAAGCTTCATTTTGATAATCTATTATTTACTTAAGTATTTATAAATATTGCTTTAATAAAATCACACCGCCAATTTATTTTCAATATACAGAAATATGATACAAGGGATCCATTCGTTCAGAAAAATTAGGCATTACTACATAGCAAATTTAATTCCTTTTTTGTTTTTCTTATTTTATAAAATACTAAAATTTTATAGAGATTTAATAAAATCGAACCGTTTTTGATAATTTCATTATTATATTTCTCAATTATCACCTTTTTCCAATACTGTCAATAAATTGATGTAACAGTATCAGCATACACTTCAAAAATTAAATGGTTTTGTATAGTTCCTTTGACCCAAACCATGAAAATTTCCAATAGGATTAATAAAAAAATGTGGATATGCAAAAATTAGTAGGGATAGTTATAGTATTAGTAGTATAGTATTAGTGTTACTGATAGTAGAGTATTATTCATTATCATTGTGAGTAGAGTCAATACTTACCACTGGAAGGTTCCTTTTACCTTCACTAGAATTTGTATCCAATTACCTAAACCACATGGATTTTTGCCAGCTGTATTAATAGAGTCAAAATTGTATTCAAAAGAAATGCGCTGGCCCCCTCACTATTAAATAATATTGACTCAAAAATTCTATGTATTCATCTTTAGATCTGTTTTTAACTTGCTTTTATCAAAGTTAATGTTTATTGTATGTTTTTCACTGGTGAAAAAAGTTGTAATTAGGGTCAGAGAGCATTCATATCAGTTAAATTAAACCCATTAGTTTCTTCTTTATAAAAATGATAAAATTTTAATAAAAAACAGTTTGTCTTTTCCTTAAACTTCTGTATACACTTCATAAAGTTGAGCTTGTTATATTGTAGAACTCCAGAAAATTTTTTTAATTAAAAGATCTATATATACTAGACTCATAATATGTTTTTTGAGTTAACTAAATATCCATATTTACTGCTAGGGTACCCTAATTTGTATATATATATATATATATATATATATATATATATATATATATATATATATATATATATATATATATATATATATAATGATTCAGTATTTATCCAGACGTACATCCATTCTTTGGTTCAGATTTTTGAGGAAACTGGCGGACGTTTTGTTAAAATTTCATTTTGCATTTTTGATGCTTGCTATTGAACATCAATTTCAACAGAAAGTCTCATAAGTGGAGCTGTAATATGTATAAAACAAGAGCGAAATTCCCAGAAAACAACCTATTTCGAAAGCCTACTTAAAGTCTCCATGTGGAGTTAATGTTTTCAAAACATATAAGGTCAAAAGAGAAAAGTTATAAAATAAGGGAGACAATGCGGCATCGTGTAGGACTTCTTGTTCTGGTTGGACGTATTCTGATATATTAACATTGACCCTTACAGAAAGTTTGAGATTTTCTAAGAAGCTTGGACATTATACCTCCATGTCAGATGTTATCAAAGGCCTTCCTGACATCTAACAATACCACTGATTTAATATTCTTAAGTTTTTTGATATGTATTTTTGAAACTAAAGAGAATATAGGATGATATGATTGCTTATTGAAGTTTAAAACCATATTGGTGATGCAGTGTTTTGTTTGGTGTAATTATGGCAATGCATTCCTAATTAACTTTTTAAAATGTTTACACAATGCTGGCATAAGAGTAATGGGCCCATGAGTTTTGGTATGTTGGTGGATGATATTGGGTTTTGAAATATTTATAAGAACCTCTTATTTTCATTGCTGAGGATTTTTTTTCTTAGCGGCCGAAATTATAAAAAATGTTAATTATTAAATACTGGATTGAGGAGTCCGTTACTTTGTCATAGTATTTAATAAATCAATGAAGAAAACTATTTTATTTTGTTTTCTGTCGCTTTATTTACTTTTAAAATGACAGCAGCTTTACTACATTTTCAAACTGAAAAGTTTTAAAGTAAATTTCTTTTTGGATTAAATTTACCTGTTGCATTTAGTTTTTGTGGTAATTTTTACTAGCATAGTGGTATTGTTAGAGCTGATGCAAATTTTGGGTCGTTTCATAGCCATCAATGTTTGAAATTAACACTTTTTTCGGTATTTGGTTAAGCGTTGGTTTTTCAGTAAAGATTTTTCTCCCTGGCCGGCCGAAAATTGATGGAAGGATCTGCCATTTAATGACGATTTGTCTGGAAGCGCATAGAAATTTAATTTTGGCGGGAATGCCTTTTGTCGCGCAGTGTTGCTAGATCAGAGGGTTTACCCTGAAATCTAAAGGATTTTGTAGCTCTACAGAGGGTAAACAGAGGTAACAATTCTCTAGAGGGATTTTTAAGGAGAAATATTTTCCTTTATGAAGAATTTCTAAAGAAGAAAAAAACGGAAAATAATTAATTAATTATGCTATATTTAATCAATGGCAAAGGGATATTTTACTTATGCTTATCTCAAATTAATTCAAGAAGTAAACAACCTTAGATTTTTTTTGTCAAGTGTTGTACTTCCTTTGTATGTTACTGTAGTACTTATGATATATAAAATATAATTCATTGTATATGTCTTAAATAAATATTTTGTATTTAATGACACTTTAATAATACTGCATTTATGAATAAAATATTGATTAAAATGTGTATATGTACTTTTAAAGACATTACCTACATTTTCACGGTTTTTGAATCTATGCGTATAATAGTTTCAAAAAATTTAGAGCATCTATTTTCATCTCAATAAAGTAAGGTCTCTAAACTTTTAAAGAAATGAATGTTTTAATACTTATACTATCTCTTTGTAGGAAATTTTATCAAGGATTTTTTATGGAGGATCTTTACTTTAAATTAAATGAAAATAAATTACATATATATATATATATATATATATATATATATATATATATATATATATATATATATATATATATATATATATAGATCATGTTAATGCTACAAAATTTCATAGTAAATAGATAATTTATTTTAAACTGTTTCTCAACATTCTAATACTTGTAAAATAAATTCCAGAACAAATAACGGAAGGGAATAATTATTTTCCTTAAGCTATATTTATAATGATTATTTTAGTTATGAACAATAACTAATTATTTTTTTTTTTGTAAATACGGTAGCTATTTTATCTGTATAAAACTTATTAGTGCATTTTTTATAGTATGACAAAAATCAAAAACATGGATCTGAACAAGAAAAAAACTATTTTGATAGTTTATTTATTGTACTAGAAACGTTAGAGAAATGTTTCAGTATTCAACCTAAAGACTCGATATCTTTAACTATGGAGGAGAGTCAAAATCTAAAGATCTTATTAAAGGAAATTTGCAGTTACCTTCTCATTAAAGGTAGTAAAAACTTTTTTGTTTAGTTATATGATGAGTGAAATAAAAACATTTAAAATTTTTAGATGTTTTCCCAGAAAATAACCCAAACACTCATGCTGTGAGATTACTAGCCAGTAAAGTACTTTTTGCGTTGTCTGTGAATTTTTTTAACATTGTATTTACCAGAATTACTTCCAAACTTCAAGAGTGTGCTTCATCTCCAGAAGAAATTACTGAATTGAGCGAAATTGAACTGATACAGCACATAAATGTTGATGTAAAGAAGTTATCCAAGCTTTTTCTCGAGGGAGTAACTAAATTTAAGCAGCTGAGAAAAAATGCTCAGCAATTGTATGTTTCCTCATTGGAAAGAGCTATCTGGAATTGGATAGAAACGTATCCGTTTGAGTTTGCTGAATATCAAAAAAATCCTGATGAAGATTTGTATAAAAACGCCGATCAGCTATTTGATATCATGGAGTCTTTTACTGACAATAAAAAAATTAAACCTAATATGTGGTCCTTACAAATGATGTTGTTGGTACTCATTCCTGTAAGTACTTTGATAGATTTATCTATTTGTCTTGTTGATGCCAATATGAGTTACATAACTCATTCTTATTTCTAAATACAGATATTTAAAACGTCTTATCTAGAGTGCAGCTAAAGGCAAATTTTTAGTTTCTTTAGTCAATAATTTGTATTCTTAACATATTTGAATATTGCCTAGTACCGATAACAAAAGAATTTTGTAACTCTCAAACAGTGTTGATATGATTTTTTTTCAGAGCATTAAAAATAAATTAGATAGCTTTAATATGCTTTAAGAATAATTCAATTATATAATTAATAGTACCCATGATGGTAACGTGTTTGGTTGTCCCATTCAAATTTTAAACCTTCTCTCTAATATGAACTGCTAGTAAAGTAAGGTAGAATATTTAGTTTACTTAATATTTTAATAAAGGAAAACATAGATTATATGAATTATGAAAAACTGTATTACTCTTTAAAAAAAAAAAGCAAGAGAGTGCTATTTTTTCAGTTAGAAATTATGTAACTGAACCTAAATAAATTTAAAAAAAAAGAAATCAAGATAATGTTTTCGTTTTCAGAAAGTTCTTGAAGATATAATAATGTCAGAGGCAAGTGGTGGTACATCAAGGTACTCTAGAAAAAAGAATTATATTGATAATATAAGGAAATCTCTTGCTCTTCATTCAAACAACAAACAGTCTACTGAAGCTGCAGCAATAGCGTGTGTTAAACTTTGTAAAGCTTCTACCTATATCAATATTTTAGATTCCACTAATAAAATTTTCACTCTTGTGCAAAGTGTCATGAATGATCTTAAGGTAAATAATTTTTGTTTAGAAAATATACGTTTTTATTTTTCAAATGAAATCTGTTTTCAGAACTTGTTATTTAACCCAACAAATCCATATTCACGAAGAACCTGTATAGGCCAAGACATCGACATAATGATAGACTGTTTTGTATCAGTATTCCGTATAAAACCCCATGGAAATGACTGTTTAAAAGTATGTTTAAATCTTAATTCACCCCCTACTTATCATTTCGTCCTAGTTAGGTCATTATATAAAATTGTAACACAACCTAGATTACCTTGGTGGCCTATGATTGACATTGTCTATACCAAATCTGCTGAGTTAAGAGCTATTTTTGCTGATATTTTAAATAAAGTGGCTACACAAGGTTATAGCCAGCACACCCCTTTAAGAATGATATCTATAACATTAAAAGGAAGTAAAGATGCTCAGCCGAAATATAAAGCGGGTGCAGAAGAAACACCTGGCTATAGAAATCTACTTCTCTATATGGTTAGACTTATACACGCTGATCCAGTATTGTTTTTAAACCACCACGGTAAGCCAGGACACGAAGTACAAAGCTGTACCTTGGACTTGATTAATGGTCTAGTATCTTTGGTTCACCTCCAATCAATGCCAGAAGTGGCTCAGGAAGCGATGGATGCTCTGCTGGTCCTCCATCATCCAGATAAAATAGAGATGTGGAACCCAGAGGCTCCGATCAACACGTTTTGGGACGTAGGGTCCCAAGTTCTTAGTCAGATATCAGGGAAATTGATTCAGCATCAATATGTTAACTATACCGATATTCTAAAATGGCTCAGGGAAATTTTAATATTTAGGAACGCTTTTTTAACTAAACATAAGGAATATGCTACTTTAGGAAGTTCTATTAGTCATTCTCTTCAAGCCCATGTGAAACTTGAGGTGAGTTTTCGTTTTTTGAAATATGTTATTATGTAAAAACGTTTCATTTAAAATTTAATTTTTGAAGACCGTTTTTGTAGACATCGTAGAACAGAACAAAGTTATTGAAAATCATGATTCTTGGGTTTAGACCGTCCCAAATTGGAATTATTCGATGTTTCGCGTACGATTGTAGGCGAAACGTCGGATAATAATTCCAATTTAACACCAAAACCATGATTGCAGCACTCTGCGGACTCTGAAACGCAAATTTCAAAATTGTTATTAACTGTTACTCTATTGGCTATCATACGTAGCACCGAGAGGTTAAATATTAAAAATTACGAAAGTTATGCAAATACAAAGGAAAACGTGCGATTTTTGAGTGTTTTTTTCAAAGTAAATCTTTGTTGAAAAACAAAATAAAAACCGTTTGCAGGCAATCGCGCCACCGACGATAGCGGCAAGTGTACTGAAAGTTCTATAAAAGTTTCAACTTAATCGTTTCAGTAGAACTAGAAATATTGTGATCACCTGTTTGAAAAACCTGTTTGTCTCTATCCACGTTCTTACGTGATCTTTCACAGTGAGCTCTTCCCTATAAAGTTTAAAGTCCAGGATCCTCTTGAACGTTTTGCTTTCTCCGTCTCTAACGTATATGGCATACTTTACTACGTGCTTTTCTTCGGACCGTTTAAACATTTCTGTGATCACGTCTATTTTCATTTTTTCGCGCTGCACAATCTCCCTTATGATCTTCAAACCTGTCATCGAAATTGTCGACTTCATCCCCTTTGCGTTTTTACGATTGACAGGCCTAGCAGAAATACGATTTTATAACTTCTGTTTTAACGTCCAATCGATGCTGCTACGCCAAAGAAAGAAGAAAACCTTTTTTTTCCAAGTCCCATCACCGGAAACAATGAAATGATTTCTGGATTACCAGCTGCATTGTTCTTCTTTTTTCCTCTCGCACCCCTTCTTTAAAAATGCTTTCGTATGCGGCAGTACAAACAGTATCAAGACAGGCGGAGTAGACGGTATTCAGAAGTCCTCTGCAAATGTTGATAAAGCTTTAAAACTTCTGAAATCCGCCGAAGGCACGTAACACAATAACTGATCGCCAGTTTATTTTATATGCATTGCCCATTAGTGGACAAGAGTAGATAAATTCATCACCGCATCAAAAAGTTTGAATCCTGTGCTACATTTACTGACTTGATTAAATCCCCTGTCCTGTTTACGGACTTTGCGCTTTACTCTTGCAGATATTGCTCAGAACACTTCGGCAAAATGTGGGAAACAATGTGTAAAATCTGGCACAATCTCCACTTCTGTTGTATTTCCACTCCGAATTTTTTTCAGCTGACGTACTTGCAAACGATGTTTCTGTTTCAACCGAGGTTTAATTTTCACAGAATTTTAATTTTTTGCATCTCTGAGGTTGTGTACGGACTTTCCTGGACCCTTTTTTTTTATCCATTTAATACTCCAAAAAATAAGCGAAATGGAACTTTGAAAGCGTGTAGTTACCGTCACAGTCAACTGAGTTCTATAGACTCCAATACTTATTATAACGACTCGAATAATATTCCAGATGTCACCATAAAACCTGTGATAGGCTTAAAAGGGAGCACGTACCTGATAGTGTTCGCGTTGATCTTCTAAACCATCACTTCCTTAATTCAACGAATTTTTAAAAACTCATTTGCAGATATATTTTGGAAGATTCTTAGAATAAAAATCGATTTTTTCAAACCATCACTATGGAATACCCTCTTAATGCCTCAAAGAGCAAGAAATATAATTTTTCATATCTTTCAATTCGCTGATTGTTTATGTTCTAATTAGAATATTTAACACAACCTTTGTTATTTTAGGTTGTGTATTATATGTATTTGTGGAGCATTGATATTGATGCAGTACTGGTAGCAATGAGTTGTTTTGCATTGTTGTGCCAAGAAGCTGAAATTATTTGTCTCTCAGAGGAGATTGCTGTGACTAGTTTAGTACCTAATTACCATATTTATCTCGAGTTAGCTCAGGCATCTACTGTTCTTACAACAGGTTAGTATACATTAACTTGAATGTGAACGAATTTTTTTATTATACGCGTTTGTAACGTATTTTTGTTTTATTATATGTCTCCCACAGTGAATTTTTAAAAATCTTAGCTATGCGTATATACATAGGGTATCCCATTTCAACTTTGACACTCTAAAATTTATGTCAGACGACTGTGATTGACTTTTAAACAACCTCTATATGTGAAAAGGCATGTGACATATTTTTATCATTGGGAGGGGGAATTTTCTATTTCATATTCGAAAAACAAAGATGACCTTAAATACTAAGCGCTTTTAACGTAAAGAATCTTATGCCTTTCGTCATTAAACCATTTGGTTTCTGATCCTTATTCCTTTTTTTAGTCAGAAAAGTGTGTTTAACCCTTAAATGACTTCTAGATGTGAAAAAAGCATCTGACATATTTATATTGTTAGACAAGGAATTTTTCCTACTTTCTATTTCTGTAATAAAAAATAGGAGTTCCTCTTTGAAAAAACAAAGTTGACCTTGAAATGACCTTCAAGTAAAAGTCCAAGGTTATAAATAAATGTTTAGTCCCCTTACAATAAAGCAATTGTGTTAAAAGTTAGAATGGGACAACCTTTTTAAATTACGAATAAATAAACATTTTAGGTCGTTTAGCTTTACAGAAACGAATTATGGCTTTACTAAGAAAAATAGAACATTGTGATAATGGAGTTTATCCAGCCTGGGATGAGACATTCAAAAATTGGACTGCTTCTTACAAAAGTGTATCGGCCTACTCTAAAACTAGATCTGATGATGGTCAAATGGAACCTTTTCATAGATCTGTTGGAAAAAGACGCGCTTCACATCAAAATTCTGAACATGAGCTTGAAGTAAGTATACATACTCTGTTCTTTAGAACTGCCAATGGATATGGTGGGGAATCATTAAAATATATTTAGGAAAAATTTAATTAGTCTTTTATTTTTGATAAATGCTACTTGAAGTTTAACATGTTATTTTTTGTTTACCTTATTTCACTTCTTTGAATTATTCATATTTTTCAAATTGTCTTATTTTGGCGTTGTTATGTCTTATATGATATTTTACTGGCAACAAGAGAATTTATTATTCATTTAATTATTACAGAAAGAGCAAATATTCGAATGGGCAAACATGACCGGCTTTCTTTGCGCATTGGGTGGAGTGTGTTTACAAGCAAGAACCAAAGCTTTACAAGCAGCCGCTACGGCGGCCGCTCAACACCAGCAGCAACTACAACAGCAACAACAAGCTCAACAGCAAAGTGGTCATGGTACAGGTCACTCTGTTCACAGTAGCGGCACTGCCAGCACTACTTCTGGCTATTCTAGTATGACTTCTTTGGCTCCAGGTGCAAATATCGGTGAAGCTACCTGTAGTGGACGACGTTCTAATACTTTAAGCAGTGTACCTACAAGAACTCATGTTGATATTGAAGGACACAATGTAACACAGTAAGTAGTTTTATGCTTATTATTATCCTTATGTATATCTACTGTTTTACCAATTTGATTTGAAGCTAGGAATCTCAGGTGTTCTTTTTAATTACAATCCATGGAAAAAGTTGTTATCTTAGACTGCAATTATATAAAATTGATCTTATTCTATTACTTGAACACATTGGCTTAATTTGTTTACTCTAATGCGGTTATTTTTTCATCAGATTTGTGGAATTACTTTTGCGTCTCCTCGTTTGTAACAACGAAAAATTTGGTCCTCAAATCCAGAAACATGTAAAAGAATTAATCGGTCATGAAATGGCGGCCGCTCTCTATCCAATTCTTTTTGAACAAATTAAAATTATAATAGATAAATTTTTTGACCAAAGTGGTCAGGTAATGGTAACTGACCTCAACACCCAGTTTATTGATCATATTATAGTAATTTTAAAAAATATTTTGGACTACACTAAAAATGACCAACCTTCTGAACATCTTGGGGTTACCAGTATAGAAGGAATGATGCTACAAATAGTGCGTTATGTACGCCACCTAGACATGTCTGTACATGGACTTCACATTAAAACAAAATTGTGCCAGTTAGTTGAAGTAATGATGCATAGAAGAGATGATTTGGCTTTTCGTCAAGAAATGAAGTTCAGAAATAAGCTGGTAGAGTACTTGACTGATTGGGTTATGGGCTCAAGTCACCAGATTTCTCCACCGAGTGGTAATGACATAACTCACATGACAAGAGAGCTAGACCAGTCAGCAATGCAAGCTGTAGCATCACTTTTACGGGGACTCCCATTACAGCCAGAAGAATCTGATAGAGGTGACCTCATGGAAGCTAAAAGTCAGCTGTTTCTGAAATACTTCACTTTGTTTATGAATTTGCTGAATGATTGTACTGATCCTATGAGTGGATCAGAAATATTAGAACTCTCGGATAGTGAAGAATGCAGACATCGTTTAAACTCTGAAAATTTATCCAATTTACGCAGTGCCACTATACAAGCCATGTCTAATCTTCTTTCAGCCAACATTGACAGTGGGCTAATGCATTCTATTGGTAAGTCTTTTTTTGTGTACTATTTTTTACTCATATCTTTATTTTTAAAATATACCTGGGAAAGAATTATATATAATCATATATGAATGATCATCTCTATTTATAAATAAAATATAAAATTCTACAAATTTTTATATAACTTTATATTAACGTTTACTTTCAAAGGATTATACATAATAATATATTATTATATAAAATAACTATATAATTTTGTTTAATAATATATAATGACTGAATAAAGTCAAAAATTATTTTTTTTTATTATTTTTTATAAGTTTTATCTTTTAAAGCAGATTTACAAACTCTTGTTCTTTATATACATTATTTATATGTATTGTAATTAAATGGTTCCTGAGTTCAGAGTATGAACTTAAAAGTTGATAACAAGAAGGACATATTGAAGATTTATTTCTGCAATTAGCTTTTAGCACAACTTGGTGTATAGCTTTGTTTCTTAATGGTTGGTTCATACTTCCAAAAATTATTAACTACCACTAAGAATTTTTACTAAACTAACACACTATGAAATAAATATGCGTGGTTCATACTTCAAGATTTATTAAGTAAAAATAAGGATTAAGGAATTAACTAATTTTATTCTAAAGTGTTTCGACTATTTTATGACATATTTTTACTAATTTTTAATTGTTTATAATGTTATTTGTTATTTTTTTACGAATTTATCAAATTTTTCTTCAGCCGTTAACATCCGAAAGCGGACACGACATATGCCGACTTTTTAAAAAGTTAAAAGTTGACCAACTTCTTAGTTGATAATTGATAATTGTTAATTTTTAGTTAAGGCATTGATTAGATTAGTCAGTGGTTGAGACTATGAATGGATGCAAGTAAAGTGTTTCCAAATAAAAGTTGATGGTGGAAATTCTTGTTGGTAGTTGATAATTTTTAGAAGTATGAACCAGTAATTAGGTTAAATGATTTACTATAATTTTTATCACAGATTCACAAAAATAATTAGAGTTCTCCATTGTGACATTAAAGTAAGTAGGAAGTACAATTTTCTTATTAGTACTTGATAGTAAATAAATTTAATAAAAGTATTAAATGAACCACAAAATCATTAATAAATGAAGTACACACTACAAAAGGTTAGAATTACCGATGAAACGTAACATATCATTGTATTGAAGAATCTATAAAAACAGCAGTGGGGATACTGATAAGTTGACACGGCAGTAGTTAATTCAGGTACGCTCTGATGTGGAGTTTGTCCTGCGACTGTCTGGCGTTTAAATGTGTCTAGTCTAAACGCACATTAAGCTGTTATAAATGGCGTTATACTCAACAGGTGAGAAATATAAAATATTGTTTTAAAAAAGTAGACTTTTGTATTTTTATTGAATAAGAAAATTAAGTTTTGATAAAATGAATTTGAAAAATGCATGCAATTAATTTATTTTATTCGCTGACGAGAGAGAAAACTTTTGATTATTTCTTATATATAAATGATCAAAGACTATATGAATATGATCATAAATATTTATAGATATTTGCTTGTAAATGATACTTGTATTGCAGGTATAAGTTTAAATGATAGGACTAAGCTTTGCTCTTTTCATTATGTACATTTCTACTATATATATATAGAAGAATTTGTATGTATATATTTTAAAATGTTCTAATTTATTTAAAATTATATGTAATTACATATAAAATGTATATAATTTTTTCCCGAGTAGTTATTTCCAAATGTATTGGAATAATAGCGTTATTTTACACTTGATGGCTTTTTGAAATGATAATTTTATTTAGTGATATGACACAGTTAGATAGTCAATTTTCTCCAACAGATTTGGGTTACAACAAAGACTTGCAAACACGAGCAGCATTTATAGAAGTTTTGACAAAAATTCTTCAGCAAGGTACTGAGTTTGATACACTAGCTGAAACTGTTCTGGCCGACAGATTCGAGCAGTTGGTACAGCTAGTGACTATGATTAGTGATAAAGGGGAACTTCCTATCGCTGTAGCTTTGGCAAATGTAGTAACTACTTCGCAAATGGATGAATTGGCACGAGTTTTTGTGACACTTTTTGATGCTAAACATCTATTGTCACCCCTATTGTGGAATATGTTCTATAGAGAAGTCGAAATATCCGATTGTATGCAAACATTATTTCGAGGCAACTCATTGGGAAGCAAAATTATGGCGTTTTGTTTTAAAATCTATGGCGCTAGTTACTTGCAGACTCTCCTTGAACCCTTGATTCAACCTCTACTGGATGAACCACACCAAAGTTTCGAGGTAGATCCAGCTAGGCTTGATACTACCGAAGATATTGAGGAGAACCGCCAAAATCTCATAGCACTAACACAGAAAGTATTTGATGCTATCGTTTGTTCTGCAGATAGATTTCCCCCGCAATTACGTTCGATGTGTCACTGTCTTTACCAAGTTTTGAGTAAAAGGTTCCCACAGTTTCCGCAAAATAACATTGGTGCTGTAGGCACAGTGATTTTTCTGAGATTCATCAATCCAGCAATAGTTTCACCTCACGAAATGGGTATTGTCAGCGATCAAGTACCAACCAACATAAGAAGAGGTTTAATGTTGATGTCAAAAATTCTGCAAAACATAGCAAATCATGTGGAATTTAGCAAAGAACAACATATGTTGCCATTTAATGATTTTTTAAAGGCGCATTTTGAGACTGGAAGAAGATTTTTTATTACTATCGCTTCAGATTGTGAAACTGTTGACCAAGCGTCTCATTCAATGTCATTCATTTCTGACGCAAATGTATTGGCGCTACATCGACTCTTATGGAATCATCAAGAAAAAATTGGAGATTATTTATCCAGTAGTCGTGATCACAGATCTGTCGGAAGACGTCCCTTTGATAAGATGGCCACTTTACTAGCTTACTTGGGCCCTCCCGAACATAAAACGTTCGATTCACAGTAAGTAATAACACATATTTAAGTGTCTGGTATTCCGTAAATCATAAAGGTTTCTCTGTTCTAGCCTGCTGTTTACAGCCAATCCTAGATGGAGATCCCTGGACATGTCTTCAACAAACTTTGAAGATTTAATGACCAGGCATAATATTGATGAAAAAGAAGAATTTAAATCAATAAAATCGCTTAACATATTTTATCAAGCTGGTACCAGCAAAGCTGGGTACCCTGTGTTTTATTACATTGCAAGGAGATTCAAGTAAATACTAAAAATGTTGTAAGGTTTTGGTAAAAAATCTAATACAAAGTTATAATATTTTCAGGATGGGAGAAACTAATGGTGACTTATTGATATATCACGTGATTTTAACATTAAAGCCCTTTTGTCATTCCCCTTTTGAGCTGGTGGTCGATTTCACGCGAACAGGTTCTGAGAATAGGTTTAGGATTGAATGCTTGCAAGGGTGGTTCTGCGTGTTACCAGAAGTAGCAATTGAGAACATCCATGCTGCATATATTTATAACTGTAACAGTTGGGTTCGTGAATATACGAAATATCACGACCGCATTTTATATCCTCTAAAGGTAATTTTCAATATCCAATGGTGTATTATGAGTTAGAAGGCAAATAATTAAAATATTTTCAGTGTATGTGTATGTAAATGTACCCATTTTTACAGTGATATTTGTCTCAGCGGTTTGTTATATAATTAAGGTAGTTCATCGGCTTATCGAGTTTCTTGTTATTTTCTTGAAACTTCAAGACTGCGAAATTTCGGACATATTACCCATGCAACATATAACATGGGCTATATGGGAAGAGACATAGTTAGTGTGATATAATTATATATAACTTAAAAACTTTTAAATATATTCTTCTAAACAAAAAGAATATTAAGTGTATAACATTATAACGTCTGATATACTACAAAATGGGGATGCATAGCCAAGTCGTTAATTTTCGTACAAAATTCTGAGCCTGTTGTCCATAAAAGTAATTTTATAATGAAGATGCGGCAATTGAATAACTCGTGATGCTTTTAGCTACGATTAAAACTGATGAACTACCTTAAATTAATTTAATACACTGAAAAAAAGTTTTACATTTTTAAATCGAAGTTAAGGGAAAGTTTTGGTAAAAAGTTAATATGAATAATTCGAAAGAAATATAATTAATTTTTAACATGTCAGAATCCATTGGCCGCATTGGGAGAATAAAAAGTATTTCGTATAAAACGACGATATTATCGAAAAATACCGTAATTGATCCCATATTATACTCTTACTCGTCAATACACCATGAATGATAATTTTTAGGGTAATCGCAAAATAGTATTTTTGGACCATCCTTCAAAAATAAACGAGTACATTGATCCAGATCAACAGAAATTACCAGGCGCCACTTTAAGCTTAGATGAAGACTTGAAAGTGTTTCATAATGCTTTAAAATTATCCCACAAAGATACCAAGGTGGCTATAAAAGTAGGGCCCACCGCCATTCAAATTACTTCAGCGGAAAGAACAAAGGTTCTAGCTCATTCTGTCTTTTTAAATGATGTTTATTACGCCTCCGAGATTGAAGAAGTGTGTCTAGTTGATGATAACCAATTTACGCTAACCATAGCTAATGAAAGTGGTCCTTTGAGTTTTATTCATAATGATTGTGACGCTATTGTACAGGCTATCATTCACATAAGAAATCGATGGGAACTTAGTCAGCCTGTAAGTATTTTCTTGGATTTATTAATATTTGTCGTATTTCTATTATATACAAAAATAAATGTTGCTATTTCTGATAACACGCAGAACCATCAGTGGAAGCAGATCACGCCAAAACTCATTTTCTTTACCTGGGCTTGTGAATATATCGACGAAAAATTATATATACATTATAGGTTAAAAACATACATATTAATATAACTTAAAGGACAGTTATATTGATTAATTAAAGATAAGTATTTAAAATAACATACGTTCATAGAGACTTTGGATAATAAGAAAATGTATGTTATTCCTACTAGTGTATTCAATTTTTCTCTCCAGTTTTTTACAGCATAAATAATTTACTTGAATCCAAGGACGAGCATTTTGTTTTTCCTTTTAGGACACTGTCACTGTCCATCAAAAAATAAGACCTAAGGATGTACCTGGAACCCTTTTAAATATGGCTTTGCTAAATCTAGGTGTACACGATCCAATGCTGCGTACTGCAGCTTATAACCTTTTGTGTGCTTTAACTGCAACATTTGATTTAAAAATAGAAGGACAACTATTAGAGACTCAGGGCCTGTGTATTCCATCCAATAATACACTCTTTATTAAATCCATATCTGAAAAATTGGCTACAAATGAACCACATTTGACCCTAGAGTTTTTGGAGGAATGTATACAAGGTTTTAGAGTCTCCAGCATCGAATTAAAACATTTATGCTTAGAGTACATGACCCCTTGGCTTCCAAATTTGGTTAAATTTTGCAAACCTACTGACGACTATAAGAGGTACAAAAAAGTTGGAGAAATTTTGGAAAAACTTATCGTTCTTACTATAAAAGAGACGGAAATGTATCCTTCTGTCCAAGCGAAAATTTGGGGAACACTTGGGCAAGTTTCTGATTTGATAGACATCATTTTAGATACGTTTCTTAGTTGCTCGGCCAGCGACGGTCACAGTCCTTTAATGGTCGAAGTTTTAGCTGATACAACAGTGGCATTAGCTTCTGCCAATATTCAACTGGTTGCTAAAAAGACCATTGCAAGGTTTTTTAAAGTCATTCGGAATCTAACTACTCTGCAAATTGAGGTAAGGTTTAGAAAGCACCTTACGCAGTGCTTTCCATAAACAGGAACAGAAATTTGTGAAATATATATGATTTTTTTTTTCAGATTCAAGAAGGAGTACCGGCTATAACTGCTTTAGAAAGCAACTCAATGTGGGATGACTTAACAGTTTTAGCGCGCTACCTCCTTATGCTGTCTTTTAACAACTGCCTTGATGTCGTTCGTCATTTACCCTATCTTTTTCACACAGCTACATTTCTAGTGTGCGCAGGATCTATTAATATGAGAGCAGCTACCCATGGTCTAATTATGAATATTATACACTCACTTTGTACCTGTACTAAGCCCCGATTTTCGGAGGAAGTTCAAAAGTTCTTACGATTGTCGTTGGACGAGTTTTCATTGCCAAAATACTACGTGTTATTTGGAATAAGTAAAGTTAAAAATGCCGCGGTTACAGCTTTTAGATTGGGTATCAAACATCCAGGCGACCCGAGATTTTTTACAACTTGTCAGAAGGGAAGTGAACAACAGTGTCACCACCAGTCATGTGGACATACTTGTCAAGCTGCTCAAACAACTGTAACCACAAGCACTACAACTCCAACCGCCCCTCCTCCACAACCTGATAAAGATAAGATGGCCAGTAACGCAGCAATCCAAGAACGAGAACGAGTATCACTAAGTTCATTGGAAGTGATTACAGATGCTTTGCTAGAAATTTTGGAAACGTGCATGAAGGAAGTAGAGGATTGCGATTGGTTAAATCAATGGACTATCTTGGCAAGAAGTCTGGCCTATTGCTATAACCCCGCCTTGCAACCAAGAGCTCTGATTGTTTTTGGTTGCATCGCTAAAAATGCTACAGACTCCGAAGTAGTACAGATCATGCGCACTATGATTAAATCTTTGGAATCTTGGAATGATATTATTTTACTGGAAGCTTCAATCATGTGTCTAACAAGATTGCAGCCTGTGTTGGGCTCTGATTCACCAATCCACAAATCCATATTTTGGGTTGCTGTGTCCGTTTTGCAATTGAACGAAACTAACCTTTACGCTGTAGGGTTAGCTTTATTAGAACAAAATCTTCATACGCTTAATTCTCAGGGAATATTTGATGAAACTGTAAGTAGAACTATTTTGATACAGTTTTAAATTTTAGTTATTTTTATTGACTCTTTTCTTTTTAGCCATTGGAACAATTAATGATGCAAACTAGAGATCCACTGGAGTCATATTTTAAACAAATGGACCACAATGTTGGTTTAAGTTTTAGAACAAATTTCCATTTTGCCCTAGTAGGGCATTTGCTCAAGGGATATCGTCATCCCACCGCTACAACTGTATCTAGAACTGTGAGGGTTCTCACTATGCTTCTGTCGATTGTTGCCAAACCCGCCAAGAGGGATAAATTTGAGGTTACCCCAGATAGTGTGGCCTATTTAACAGGTAATAACACCAAACATTTAAAACCTATATAAGATAAAGAGTTAAGAAAGTGACACAAATACTAAAGGGTGAAGCTTGTTACTGCATTTTTCTTTGCGTTCTCTATTTTATTCAAGGCATGCAGTTTGGATGCCTATTTAGCTGTAGCTTGACACTATATTATTAATTTTAGCGCTCATCGGATACTCGGAAGAAGTTAGAAGTAGATGTCATGTAAAACATTCTCTACCAAGATACATGACTGATTCATTGTCTCAAGAAAATTTTCTAATAGACGCCAATGCGCAGGCTAGTACCTCTCAGCAACCTACTGCTACAACATCAAGCAACGTTTTTAGTAGCAATTCTACACGCAGGCAAAAATCCTGCGATTTGCTTGACCAGTCTGTCCTTGCGCAAGCAAGACAGAATAAGCCTCCGAGTAGCACTCAACATCAGGTATGTACAAATCTACCTTAGCTCTTTGTTGTTGTTGGTATTATTTGTTATACTAATATTATTTTATAATATTTGTGAGTTTGTGTGTTTATTTGTCATATTCCCTTTATTATGTGTAGCTGTAGTTATTTGTTTAAAACTGACACTCATTTCATTAACAATTTTGTTTTTTCATCGCTGCCTAAAAGCATTTTCGGTTGGTACTAGTACTAAAATTATTTTTCCAGTTTTGACAGTATTTCAGTTTATATGCTACACTATATGATTTATTATATACAAATATTTTAATGCCGAATTTTTTGTAGGAATATGAATATTTAATAACATACCTATGTACATTTTTAAACTAAAATAATCGGAATGTTACACTAAGCGTATTTCCTTAATAACTTTATAAATAAAAAATTATATTTGTGTCCTTTAGTATAAAGGATCGGACAGTTATTTTCTATAAATTCGCAGGCAACAACTGCCATCTTACCAAAACAAATGTGGGAACCTGAACTAAAACAAATCCATTTTGTGTTTCTGTTTTATTTTAGAAATATTTAATGAGTTATCAAGAAAATGTGCTTTGGTGTGATGGATGTGTGAGAGAATATCCAATTTTGTTTAATTTTTTTTTGTTGTGCGATTTTGATTTAGGTTTTCAAGCCCTTAAAAACTATTTACGTGTCCCAAAATGCTTGTAAGCACTTTTAAATTACTTAAAGCCTATTAAAGGACTCAAAATATTACTATGCTTCAGATAACTGATAATTTTACTAGGAATTTTGAAATTTAAAGTGCTTTGTCCAATCTAAATTTATACAATTTTTAAGTAAGTTCGATTTAAAAAAATGGGTTGTTTTCTCCACACCTTAATTTTTATCCTGTATTTTCATTTGTTTTAACTATAATATAATAAATATGGGCCGAAATCAGATTTGTTGCTATTTAAATACCTTTCTTGTGTTATGTATTGTCTTGTGTAAAATATATCGAAGAAATAAATTCTAATAATAACAAAGTTAACGTAACTAATTAGGTCGACCGGTCAAATTCAGCGGGTAATAAGGGTTGGCGGAGTCTCGATTTGACCCAGAGTCCGGGCCTCCAGGCCAACACTGTCCTGACCCGGACTTTATTTCGCACCCAGAGATCTAGCTCGGTACCCGTACAACAGAATTCAACAACAAACGTTTCAATAAATACAGAAAGCCCACCAGCTGTGCCACAAAACAAAGTAAGCCATTGCCTGAGAGTCCAGAGTGATTTTTATAGTTTAAATATTGCTCATTCTTCCATATAGTTATCTATGACCTATTGAATTTTTTATATATACAGTTTTTTCTGATGGCGTTCTTAAAGTTTTAGCTCTTTTACATTAATATTGTTTGTTTTGTTAGGCATCCATTTTCTGGTATTCTATTTTTACCATCTTTTTCTAAGTAGTACTAGACTTTATTTCCTTGTTTTGAAAGTTTAACAACCTGAAGCTCGATTTTCCAGTCAGCGTTCATCCTTAGATAGTATAATAATTATTTTTTCTATATGCAATTAAAAGTGATATTCTTGGTGTTAAATAAGTGATCAAGCATAAAATGGATGCCTGCTTTTAATGCAAGGAACAATTTTTTTAACATTTTTTTATGTGTAGTTTTGGTGAAAAACATTTAATTTATCTTTACTTGCCTATATTTTTTGCATACCAACAATTGAAACGACATTGTCGCCTCTAGAATAAACATCTAGTCTTTATCGATTATTTCGAATCACTTTAATTGTATTATTACTGTTAATTTGTTTTTCCTTGTTTTATGGAGTGGATATAAATTTTAACTAATCGTACGGAGATGTAAACACAAGGAAACTGTTTTAAAAAAAATTAATTTAAAATGCTTATAAATCCAGATTTTCAGTATTTTTTCCAAGTAAAAAATGAAAAATATAAATGAATGGGAAAATTAAAAAGAAATATAATTTGTAACCATAATGCAAAACTTTGTAATTCTCTAGAACTTGGTGGTATCCAGGTACTAAAAAATATATTGTTTTGTGGTATTATGTCAGAATTTTAAAATTCTCCCGAGCCCCTTCCTTTGAAATAGCCTCTTGGACTCGTTTTTTCCTAAAATTTTTTGCAAGATAGTAATAATTTAAGACCTTACCTTTATTTAAATCGCTGTTTTTTCAATTTGCCGCTAGTAATTAAAATTTTTTCACAAACATTCCTCTTGTTTACATCAACGCATGATGCCCAATTTGCTTTTTGGAAACAAAATAAATTTCAAACGATACTTTAATGTATGTATAAAGACATAAATAAATAAAATCATTCAACTAAAGACTAAAACTATTTAATTAGAATAAAACAATTATTTTTGGCAACATATTCCTGTGTGTAACGTCAGTTAGACGAGGGTGAAAAATGTATCAAAATTTAAGATCAAATATCTTACACTCAAAAACGAATAAATTATCCTGAAATAGCATTTGACAAAAACGTGCGAGATGGTAAAAATACGATTACGTTAAAAAAAATGTTCCTCATTCGAAAAGTTCCTTATTTCTCAAGAAGTTATAAATGATAAATGGAACTTTGTAGCAGTCACAGTTTAAATCTGTAAAAAAAAACAAAGACAGATGTCACAAATAAGTACACCACTACACTAAAAGTTACAATTAAAAGTTCCTCCTTAAGATTCAAAAAAACACTCCAACTTTTTGAACAACCAGTTTTATTTTAACTGAAGTAACATCCAAAAAAATAAGCAATTTTATACAAAAATTTCGGGAAATCTTTTTTTTAGATGTAACTTAGCTATTAACAATTTTTGAACGCCATGAACAAAGCGGTTCCAAAGGAAGCATCGCGTTTGGGGTGTGTGCAGTGTGTGCTTTGATGTGGACTTTGGAACTAGTCTTTTTTATGCTTACTTTTTTATTATAGCTGGCACATTACTTTTTTCTACAAATCAAAGTGTATTTCGGTCAGAATCATCTAACCAGAACATTCATATGGTGATGGTATTTTAAATTTTACCTTATACTTATGGCTTACAAAATTGGTCATTAACACAGACATTACTATACCAAAATTCAATTTGTTACTCTTTCATCAATATTTCACACTACTATTAAAGTAATACACTTTGTTTTCTATCTATCCATACCCCTTTTCAACAATTCTCAAGTTTTTTTCGCTTTTTGGTCTTTTGTTACAAGTACCAAATTACAAAGTACTTGCTTATAGTACGCCTTTAAAATATTAATTTTCTTTTTCTTAATAGATAGAGAACTTTTGCATATCTTACTTTGAAAATTGCATCAAAATATGTAAATACATTGTGATCAAACATCAGGTAAAAGTAAAGTATATCCCTTTATCTACTAAACGTGCAAAATGCCCCGACTATTAAAAAGCGTAATTTCGAAATGTTCAGAATAAAAATTCTAATATTTAAAGATTTTTGTTTTAGAAAAACTAACTTAAAGCCTCTAAAGTATATACGAGTAGATACCCTATGAAATCTGTTGGTAATATTTTAACAAACAACTTGTATAGCATCTGTTGTTTCCATATGACAACTAGACAAATTTTACCTGTCGTTAAGATAGCACCACATGTATCATTGTTTTCGATCTATATCTCAATAATTTTCTATACGCTTACTGTTAGACCTTTAACTATAACAATTTTAACAATAACAATCGTTGAATATTTATAGAAGGTAAAGGATATATTTTATTTTTTGATACTCTTTGATCATCTTGTATACCTAGTCAAAACTAGTAACATATAATAGTTTTATTATACTTTTAGAAAAATAAAACATGCTTTTATTAATTGATGCTTAGTACAGATTTTGAATGCTCTTTTCCGGAATTCGTTAAAAACTATAATATAAAAATTTTTTGTCCATCTTATATTTTTCACTCTTATTCTCAATATTCCAAAATGCTCACAAAAAAAATTCAAGAATATGTATAAGCCTCTTTGGCTGTGACACTGGCTACCAAGTTTTTCGCAATAAAGGAAATATTTTTATTATTTTTTAAAATTGTAGAACGACAAAACTAGTTTTTTTTTGTAAATTTTTTTTTAGCAAAAAATTACTAAACATTTTGAATTTTTGGTACATCCTCGGTCAAATAATCGTACCTCGTTATCACATTCTAGGAGTTGGTTTCTTAACAAATAATTGAACACGCTCGTAGATTGTGACTGACTGACCTGTACTATTTTTTGATCGCGGTATACCTGTAATGGATTTATGTATAAAATAGATATGCTAAATGAAATAAATGTATAATAAAAGGCGTACTGTGAGGGCACTTATGCATATTTTCCTTTTAAATATGGCTGCTTATTCTGCTGTTTGTGTAACTTTTGGGGCCTTCCATCTATACAGTCTGCACGAGCTCTCTTCAAAACGCAACGTTCATTTTCTGTCCCAACCACTAAAGAACAAAAATCCATTGATGATGATGCATCTAAGGTATGACCTAATTATTTTGATTCTCACATTTGCACACATACTTTTCTTTACCTTCGGTAGGCATTGAGATACCTAAAAATGAGGTAATGATTGACCACCTTCTAAACTTATTTTGTAATATACAGATATCGTTTTACGGGAATTAAATTATTTACTTTGCATCAGTATTTGCAAATTCTGGTATATATTATTTAAAAATAAGACTTTTTTACCAGTAAAAATAAGACCAAAATGTAATGAATCTGATCAACTTATGTGTGCCTTATGTAAAAATAATCTGGTAATAAAAAGCAGGGCCGATTATGGTACGGAACACTTATCGAACGAGTTCAGTTTAGACTTGGCCCGTTTTTTTTCTGCATAAAACACTCAATTAAATAGGTACTAAATTGATGCTTTAATTAATTTTTGCATTAAAAAATTATGTTTTTCCTCATATTTTGGTATTTCTTTCACTCACATAGGCACAGAACAACTGTTATACTTACTGAAAGTAGGTTTGACCTATTTATTGGCTTAATGCACATACAATTTTAGGCTTTGTGAAGCATGCATTTTTTAATTAGGATAGTTATAACAGCAATGATTTGATTTACCTACTTACAATTTTAAAAATTCACGCACAATAATAAAATAATCAAGTACAATGCAAGTTTCAATACATAATAACACATTTGTACATTACACGAGTAGAGACCTAAAGATGTATTGACTGCTTTGTACTTATTTAGCATTTTTTAAGCTTTCTTCATAAAATTTTCAGAATCGCAGTACCAGAGTATCTGTAAGTAATGAGAATAATGTACTGTTAGACCCAGAAGTACTGACTGATTTTGGCACGCAAGCATTGGTACTAACTACTCTTGCTACTCTCGCCAAATATAGCACTGGCGAGATCGAGACTAGAACATTATATAAGTTTCTGGCTGAAGGAGCTACTGTATTTCCGAGAGTTTTTCCAGTAATGTAAGTAACAATTTTTGCTATCAATAACAGCCCACTACTGGACAAAGTTCCTAACCATTTCCGTATTATTTTTTATAATCCAGATAAATAAACTTTTAAGGTTTTGGTATTATATCCGCAAACGTACCCAGTTATTTAAAAACTAACTTAATTTTGATAATTATACGTTAAAAATTAAAACTGGCTTAAGTTCATAGAATTCTTCCAAATATTACAAAAGTTCTGATACACTACCACACATACCATAGTTGTTTAAAAAATCAGACGAATCTAATTTGACCATGGAACTGGAGCAACACGCCAGTGTATGTCTGTCAGAAATACATATTATACCTATCTCCGAAAAGTCTGAGGAGAGGTTACAGGGCAAGGGGCCATCTTTATCTTCTCCAATATTCGGACAGAGCTAGAAGCATTTGCATGGCACCAGATAAGATCTAAGCAGGTCTGAGATAGTCTTCAAAATCTTATTGTCCTAGCAAAACACAAGTTTATTCTTGCGTGAGTGTCAGTCCTAGGCAACGATAAAGTTGTCCTACTTGCAAGACAGGTAACCAACCTGTTTACATAGACAAGATATAACAAGCAACAGAATAAGCTAGTGTGAGGGGCTCGTAAACTTGTAACTCACTATATCATTCAATTAACCAAATATTCTAACATAGTTTTCATCCAGTTTTAAAAAAGAACCGCGTACCAATCAATAAACTTTGGTCTAAAAAACACGTTTTTAATATTTTTTTTTCAATTTTTTTAGTTATAACTTGTTGGACCAAAATTTAAAAAGTATAGTAACAGGAAATCATGACTTGGAAACTCTGAGTGCTGTGAGAACCATTATACAAACCATGATCACTTGCGAGGGTATTAGTCAAGAGAATATACATTATTTACAAAATTGTGGTTTTGCTGGGCTGTGGCGGTTCGCGGGTTCGTTCTTAAAAGTTAAGCAGGTAAGATGGGTAGTAGATTATAGAAAATTTATTTATTATACATTCGTTTCGGTACCGAAATTGTTAAGTGGTTAAAACGTGTCTAGAGGAGAAACAAATATTTTGGATTTTTAGGGTGAAACTCAAAATATGGATGGTCATAGTGAATTGTTTAGAGATTGTTTAATGCAAATGGTAGAGATATATATGCCAACGGAAGATGGCGCGGGAGATATTGGTGAGCCAGCGGCAGCATTTCCTTCCATATTGAGCGTTAATGATTCAAACACGAATCTTTCGAATTCGAGTCTGGTGCTGTCACCAACGGATAAGGATGGAGGTAGTTTTGAGAGGGATGATGAGAATGGAACAGGGGGAAGTCAAACTTCCCTAGACAAGGTTTTTTCTGGTAAAATGTGAAAAGTTACAAAACGCTTTTGAATAAATTGTTAGAAGAAATATCGCCATTTTACTGTACATTGTGTTCACTTTTTTTATTTATGTAAATTTAACGTTAAAGACTGCTAATTATTTCTTTATTTTTAGATTAAGTTTTAGTGTGCTTTGGAAAATGGCATCAGTTTTTCTAACAATTTAAAAAATATTTATATTCTAAACTAACGGATATGTGAAACTACAATGTACAAATTTATTACTGTTGTTAATTTTTTCGCATTATTTACATCTCAGTATTTATTTTTTTTTATTACAAAATGTTTTCTAGTTAAGTACCTATAATTAAAACATTCACTCCAAATTGACCAAATGGATAATAACTCATTCCGATTTAAAAACTTCTTATTTTCTTAATATTTCACTAATAATAATATTTAATAATAAATGAGCATAACAAGTTTGACATATACAAATCATTTTTAGATTTTTGGCCTTATACAACTTCGTTGGCATTTAATATACAACTAATTCATTAATTTAGTAGACGAGTTAAATATCCCAATACAATAGCATCACGTCTTCTTAAAATATTGTATAGCTAACATTTTTTTCCTTCTGTAACATTAAAACAAAACGAATATTTATTTACTAAATAAGTTTTAAAAGAACACATTTATAATGACAAACACAACATTATATTTATTGAGGCCCACATGTACTTTGCTTGAGGAATAGAAAGTGTTTATTAACTTACTATTGAAGATAATGTTAAAAAAGCCGAATTCCATATACAGGTCATTTTAATGTGTAATCCTTTGTCATGGTAAAAACCTAAACAATTTAAACACCTTCATTATTAAATAGACAAATTTTAAAAACATTTCGTATAATATATACTCTATCCAAACTAAAGAGTTTATGAGGTATTGACGTTTGGAAAGTATTTTTTCATACTTAGTTCATGCAAAACGGCTTGCATATCTCTATCCTACTTTTCACCGGAACTGAACATTTTTAGGGGACTTACAGTTAATCTGGAAATTTCCATATTTGGGTTGAACATCGATTCATTTTAGTTTTCAAAACTCAACCAGTTGACAGTTGTTCCAAAAAAAAAAACAAAGTCAATGTGTCTGAACGATTTTTTAAAAAACCCAGCATTTTTAAATAATGAATTTATTATTCCACACTTTACTTCTTCATTGTATACGGTTTATCTTGTCCCTTCTCCTGTTAGGTTTTCTCATATATGCACTACTTAGATGGATTGAGACCACATGTGCCTGATTTATTCATTTTGTCCTAATCCTCAAATATAAGTTTCCACTTTTTTAAAAATTGATACAGTCCATATTTATAAAGGTTGTGTCAATTTCTAACAAAATTTTGATTCTCCATTAAATAAGTTCCACGTTAAAGTAAAAAAAAAAACACGTTTAAAAATTCTTTAGAATATTTATTTGCAGCGCAATTCACATAAAAAAATCTTCAGGTACATGTTTCTGAGATCCTCATTTTCCTAAAATCAAAAACTATAACGTTTACCGTTGTTATATTATTCTGAAAATAATACTTAATAAATATATATGTAAAATTTTATTAAAATTGTTGAATTAATGCATATGTACACCAAGTGACAGTGAACATTTTCAAGTATAAATTAAATTACTACGCAGATTTAAACAACTTTAGAGGCTACTCACATTTGTAAATAAAATTGTTAAATCTTGATAAATTTATATATTGTTTGTACATACAGAGTCCGCTGTTTAATGTGTCAGAGTTATTCTATTCTATAACAGGAAAAAATGTACATAAAGATATGTGAAGATATTTTTGTTAAAAATAGACCATTGTTTTTGTGTTTTTTTAAACTTTTTTAAACTATCAGTGACCTTGTTTTCCAACGTAAAATGCCGGTCTGATCGAGACTTTTTAAAATCAGATGCGGAAACTGCGCGATCCAATTCACTAAAACAAAGAAATGGTATTGGAAAGAAAGAAATTTCAACTGTCCATCTCTCTTTAAAGATAGTAATGTAAATTACTTCAGGTAGGTAGATGTGCCCAATTATTTTGAGTTAATAACGTAACTCCTTACAAGAGTTTAAAGATATTTAATTTTATTCCTTTTCCATATATTTATTTTTTTGTTTTTCTTTCTTTCTTCTTGGGTTTGTGGCATTTTATCGAGAAAATATATAAAACTTTTTCCAATTACCTATTTCATAAAAATGATGAAGTATTAACAAAAATGAAGAAGTCAGCTACTAACGTACTTGTCATTTCAAATCGATTCTGTTTAAACGTGCAAAAACGCTTTCCATCCGATGTACATTGATATGCTGTATTCGATGGAGACTTTAATCGGAATCGTGTGAATTTCAAATTGATGTAACTGCATTGGATCGGTTTAAGCGGATCAGAACGCTACGTTAGAAACAAGGTCAATGATATTTAAATCTAGAGCCTACGTTTGGACATTCCTGCATTTTCGTCTAGAGCTTTAAAAAAGACCTTTACTGTCATGAGTGCTTCACGAGGAATCATCCAATATAATTTTAAGCTGTGTGACATTATAGTACATTAATGATACTTATTTTTTATGTCAAAAAGGGAAGTCTTAGAGAATTTGAAATATACTGTTACTACACATTTTAATACGATCAAATTTGATCTGGCACTATTGAATTTCACCCCAATATAATTGCTGTTGAAGTTAAAGCGTATTGTTAGATCGTTAGCTAATTACATTTTACCTACTTAGTTATTATCAAAACTAAATTTTCTATTTTTTTAATAAGTGTATTTTAAGAATTTAATCGACAGTTATGATTAGTAGTATTGTCAGTTAAACAATGGGTTGCACGTCATCATCTCTCAGAGCGGTTGTCTGAACGTAGACTATAAATGTTATTGCTCTAAACAATATTTTATTAAAACGAGCAAAACATTTGGGCCAACCACTGTCATTACGTCTATGAATTTCTAGAATTAGGAAATTCTCATCAAATAGTAGGAGCATTTTTTTAAGTTGGAGATGTTAGCTATACGATATTTGTATTTTTATTCGACAAATGACTAAACGGAAGTTGGGCTATGACGATGGGGCTAAAGTCGACATTAAAAACTACTAATAATGTTATAAATAAAGCTAAAACCATTTCACATATCCCATTTTTTCCCCATTTCTCTATATTAATGTACAAAATATAGTGCTAGTTCGGAAAAGGTGGGCATAGTTCCTTGGCCGGCAAATAAGAAAAAAAAACGGCCTTACATTTTAAGAACTAAGCGGGGTCTTAATTTGTCTATTGGTGTGTAAGGAAGAACATGTATTGTATTGTTTTCCTTGGTAAGATAATATAAATTTACCTTAGTAGATATATGAAGGAAACATTTGTCGTTCAATGTCACTATCAATAATAATGAATTATATATGTATCAGAATTTTAATCCAATCGACTTGACTATGCACCAGGAAGTTTATAATTTGATCATTTAAGTGTGCGCCCCAAACAAGTATTTTTATATAAAAATAAATCCCTCTTAAAAGTTATGCATTGGATTAAGTAGAATGAAGTAACTACCTCAATACACAACTCTTAATTACAAAGGGTATATTCTAATTATTGAGCTTCCAAAAATTTGTTTGGCTCCCTTTATTGCCATTCACAAAATACGCTTATGACTTACAATATGGCTGACAAAGTTTGGAAGTGATTTTAAAAAATAACTTTTATTTTAATAGTATCTTCACGCTGTCACAAGATCAAAATACTCGAGGAGTGTTTGTTTGAATTGTTAATTTTGCTAAAAGCCGTTGGAGCCGATATTCGTTCGAGCAACCTGTTTTAAAGGCACGATAGGCTTTGTACATTATTTTGTTCAGAATCGGACAATATTTAACTACCGTGTCTAGTAAAGTAGTTGTACTTGAACTACGTTTATTTATGAAGTATTTGTAGTGAGTTTAAATTTAATAGATACAAATAGTTAAACTATTTTTTGTATTCTAAACCTCACTCCATTTAGGAAGCAACACAACCAACAAATGCAAGATTCGAAAATTTGTATAGTTATCGTGATTGGGAAAAACAGTATTCCAAGAAGGTTGAGGAAAAACATTTAAAATAAAATTAACCTGTAAAAAGTAGCAGTTAAAGCAGGTTTTTTTCTGCTCCTGTCGGATCCATGGCGCCACATTGGCTTCGCGTACCTGATCTTTTTGTTATTAAAAGCAAAAAAGACAAAAATAAACAAGCACCCCTTAAAAATAACTATGGTATCTTGATCGTGTATAGTGAAGATCTTTAAGGACATAAAAGTTTTCAAAGGACATTAATGAGCAATATGGGAGTCGTTCTTTATTTAAAAATTTAAGTTCACTGTTTGATGTTATAAGATAAAGATATTTTTAATATGCCTATATTTTCTAATCGGTATAACTGCCAAACTCAGCGAAATAAAGATATAAGTGCCGTTAGGCGAATTCTGCATGAAACATGTTTCTGGGTTTATATAGATTTGTAAGTTACATTTAGTGTTTCTGGTAATGTGATGAGTCGATTTCTATAGAATTCTCTGAAATCTCGCTGATTATGTTTTGTCAGCGTAGTATTGTGTCCTTAATATGTTATTAGTCGTCTTATGCTTAAAGAGGTTCCAAAATTATCTAATCAGTGTATATTATAAACCTATAAAATCTGTTTGTACTTACTACTGCTTACTTTGGGCGAAAATATATATATGTATATACAGAGCAGTCTGGCAAGTAAAAGTATGAGATTTAAATGATGATTTCGTAAAAATAGGAATCGTTACCAGCTATATCTGGAAAGCAATTTAAAATATGACTTTAACTAGGAAACGGAATTAAGCTAGTATAAAAAATATACGATTTAACTGACGTAAAGATTGCTTAATTGAAACTATATTAAAACCACTTAAAAAGCAATAATTTTAAAAACAATAAACAATTTTTTAAGATTTAAAATTTATTTTTCAATTAGTAAAATATTTACCGAAATACTAAAAGAAAAAAATTAATGAAGTTTTGGAATCTCATTTTTTAAATCCAAGGCAATAATATATAAGTTTAACAATGAAAAATAATTTTATCATTTGTTGCATCCAAGTAATGCCTAGTTCACGCGGCGCATATTGTTTCTCTACATTGTGGGTTTTACGTAAGGGGTACTGAACTAGGCTTATAGATCGTTAATTATACATTTATGAAAATCACTTTTAATTTATTAAAAAATGCCTCGAAGAAAACATACACAAGGTATCCTTCCATGTTGGGAGCTCTCGTAATTAACCGACTATAGACGTGAGAAAGCCATGTCATGTAACAAGATGCTACTTTTTAATTGGTTACGGCCCAAATCCATCAGAGAAACAAGTACGAAAAATTGAACACGATCTGTCGCGGAATTCCAACAGGAATCTATGCGACGGCACCTGCAGTGACGCCATTTTCCATCCCTACACTATTGCCATTGCAGCTCTCGGCATACAAGCCAGCAGCAAAACATACTCCCGGTTTAAATTCTGAAATGTTCTTGATGATCTAATTTGTTTAGTTGTATAAAAAAATAATGCTTGTGCGTAACACATTTTTAATTTATTAAAAAAAGGTGTTGATTTCTCGTGAGGATTTAAAACCTATAATAGTTTATTAACATATGTATATACTTCTAAGTCTAATATTGCTAAATGTAAAAATTAAACCTTTCGTTATTTTTTAACTCTATTAGAAAAGGTATTTGTTTTGACACAAAGTTTTTATTTTTTTTTTCTGCTCTGCTGGTTGAATTATTAAAAGTTAATTTGATATAAACTATATAATAACTGGACAGTCAAAAACTGCCTTATTTTTGACCTGCTTAAAATGTGTGAATAGAACACAAAAGGATTAAAACATTGGTTTGGAAGATATTTTTTATGGTACAGTAATGTTACCAATAATATTTGACCAGAAAAGGTATCAAAGAGATCAACCGTTAAAGACACTATAGATCAAAATATTATTGCTGTGGATTAAGGAAACTTATTTGCAGGGTTGAAGATTGTATTTTTGTATGGTAGTAGTTTTAGAAAGCTTAAAAAGATATAGTGAAAACGCTAAATAATGGCCATAATTGTTAGTTGTTACAAAATCTTGATTTTTTGAAGGGATTAAGAAAATAAATATATCGAATATTGTTAGAATATGACAAGTAAAAAAGTACTCGTTTTTTTTTGTACAATTTATGTAGCTTGCGCTACGATATATTTATTTATAACATATCGATATATTTAATTATGAATGTATATATATACAGGGTGATTCAAAAATCGATCACGAAACTTAAGGGGGTGATTCTACTTGACAAAATAAGGGTAGAGCTTCATATAATTTTTTTTCAAAATGTCATTCGTTTTCGAGTTACAAGCCGTCCAAGTTCAAGTTTTTATTTTTTGTTTTTTGAATTACTCGCTTACAGGAAAACCGATTTGACTAATATTTGAAAGATAGGCTAAGTCTTCTGCGCTTCATCATTTTAGTAACAATTCACATTGATTGTTTGCCGCTAGAGGGCACTTTACCTACATTGAAAATTGTTTTTTTGTCATAATTTTTTAGTGTTGACAGCTACAGTAGTTTTTGGCATAATTTCTGAAAGACTGATGCCAGGCCTTTAAAAAAGGTGCTCTTTATTTACATCGCTAAACCCAACGGTTTAGACGTAAATCACCCTTAAAAATTAAGTGGTAAATTTACTTTTCTCATTTCATTACCACCAGCTACCAGGTAAATAGCTATCAAAGTATACTAGAGCTGTCAGTTTAACATCAAATAAATTCGCTTTTTAAACTATTTAATTTATAATCTTAAAATAACTAATAATGGCTAATCAGTAAATATTCATATTATGGATTATTGCGATATACATTTAATTGATAAAAATTAATGAAACAGTACTAAACAAACTAAAAAAGATTCTCAAAATGTCCCCCATTTTCTTCCATACATTTCCTAACACTCTTCAAAAAATGTCGCCTAACTCGATGAAAAATTCCTGGTGTTTCTTTAATAATTTGGCACTTTTCGATTATCCTGAAGCGAAGATCCTCGACGTTGATTACTGGAATATCGTACACCAATTGTTTCAAATGACCCCAAAAGAAAAAATCCATAGGATTAAGGTCTGGTGACCTCGCTGCCCATGCCAATGGTCCACTTCGTCCTATCCATCGCTCAGGATACGTTGCATTCAAATACTGTCGGACACGTATACTAAAGTGGGGCGGAGCTCCGTCTTGGAGGATCCACATGTTGGCCCTTACTTCCAATGGCACATCTTCCAGATACAATGGGAGACGATTTTGGATAAAATCTAAGTATACGTCACCAGTTAATGGGCCATCAAAGAAATGAGGACCAATAAGGTAATCTCCTGTTATCCCTGCCCACACATTTATTGAAAATCTACGCTGATGTTTCGTTTCTACCACATTGTTTGGGTTCTCGTAAGCATATGTGTGGATGTTGTGTAGATTTGTTATGCCATCACGAGTGAAACCAGCTTCGTCAGTGAATAATATGACGCCAATTAATCGATTATCGTGTTCATACTTAGCTAGGATCTGATTGCACATTTCCAACCGTCTCGGCCGATCATCGTCATAAAGAGCCTGCACCTTTTTTGAATGAAACGGGTAGAGTTGTTCTTCTCTTAGTATCCTCCATGAACTAGCCTGACAGAGCCGCACTTCATTCCCAATTTTTCTAGTACTAATACCTGGGTTATCTTCAATAATTTCAAGCACTCTTTCTTCTTGTTGCACGTTTCTAGCAGTTCTAGGTCTTCCCCTATTTCCATTATAACTTTTAAAGGAACCACATTCCGCAAGCCTCCTGTGCACACTGGAAAATGTTTGAGCATGAGGGATATTTCTTTCCGGATAACTCTCCATATAATATCTTCTTGCCAACTCTGCATTACCATTTGCTTTTCCATAACAAAAATGGATATCACAATATTCGATATTTGATTATTGGTGATTAGCCATTATTAGTTATTTTAAGATTATAAATTAAATAGTTTAAAAAGCGAATTTATTTGATGTTAAACTGACAGCTCTAGTATACTTTGATAGCTATTTACCTGGTAGCTGGTGGTAATGAAATGAGAAAAGTAAATTTACCACTTAATTTTTAAGGGTGATTTACGTCTAAACCGTTGGGTTTAGCGATGTAAATAAAGAGCACCTTTTTTAAAGGCCTGGCATCAGTCTTTCAGAAATTATGCCAAAAACTACTGTCAACACTAAAAAATTATGACAAAAAAACAATTTTCAATGTAGGTAAAGTGCCCTCTAGCGGCAAACAATCAATGTGAATTGTTACTAAAATGATGAAGCGCAGAAGACTTAGCCTATCTTTCAAATATTAGTCAAATCGGTTTTCCTGTAAGCGAGTAATTCAAAAAACAAAAAATAAAAACTTGAACTTGGACGGCTTGTAACTCGAAAACGAATGACATTTTGAAAAAAAAATTATATGAAGCTCTACCCTTATTTTGTCAAGTAGAATCACCCCCTTAAGTTTCGTGATCGATTTTTGAATCACCCTGTATATATATATATATAATATCAATATGTCGTTGCAATCCCGAGATAAAAATCCGTTGTTAAAGATTAAAGTTTGTGAAATATTTAAACATCAAGGACATACCATCACGTTGATTTTACGTCATACGTTCGTTACATGACGTTATATTAACGACGATTTAACGGATGAGATGTTTTATTTTTGCACACTATCTTCCCTTTTTCTAACTGCCAAGTAAATATACAAAAAAAAAAGAAATGTTCTCTTTATTGATGTATAAATGTTGTAAAATTATAAGGGCCCTTAGATGTAAGGTAAATTCTTGTATATGGCTGTGCATCTTGGTACCTAGAGTGTCATTTCACAACGAATGGAAGGTAGTAATTTAAATGAGGTCTTTGTTATTGATGCCCCTTAACTTTGGTTTCAAATTTCCTTCATATTTGCAAGGTAAATTAAAAACGATTTTTGCGATATACAGTGTTAAGTACATTTTTTTTTATTAGATCTACGTTTATCAAAAATTTTTAAATAATACATTTTTGGTCTGAGGGTTTCAGCAAAAAAATTGTTCAGTTGCAACTGGTCTATAAGTAATTTAATATGTTTCAGTCTCTTTCATTTACCATTTTTAACGGGATAAAACATTTTGTTGCTAAAATAATATATAGAAATATTTGGATTATTTTTATTACTTCCAGTTTTGTCTACCTTATATAGTATGGTATAATCGTATCTCTCTATGCTATTTGCACTTAGAGCATTAGCTTTACTGTGCGTTTGGACAAGACCTGTTTAAGACTGAAATCATCCAGTCTATGCCGAAGGAGATACCAAAACACTGGGCCAATGTGTGAGGCTGAGAAACGCAACTCAGTGGTTCGGCGGTGTTGTGTCTTTGTTTCACTTCTGACATTAGTTTAAGGTCTGCTCATTTTCTGTCTTATGCAAGGAAACCCTTTGCACCGAAAATATTTTATTATTTAAACACATTAACGATTTAAAGTTATTACCGATGGAGAAGTTTACAACATTTTTTATAAATGTTTAAAAATTTTAGAACTGAAAAAACTCGCACTATCCTTATGGGAAATGGCTCTTGGTAAAATTTTCTCAAACGCGAAGGAAAGATAGTTCTTGAGTAGTGGAACAAAAGACCTCATGGACACGCAGCTCAAAAACCCACAGTTTTTGAGATGGATGAACTTGAAGTGACGGATGTCGACGTCAAGGTCAGTAGAAGAAGCCCAAGAAAAAATTTTATAGCGTTTATGTTTAAGATTTTTTTCTATAACCCTTAATTTTCGAGATTTTCAAGGGTATCTATACTTGTGGTTCACCAAAATCTTAAATATCGTAACTTCAAGTTCATATATCTCAAAAACTATAGGTTTTTGAGCTCCGTGCCTTTAAGAGCTTTTGTTCTACTTCTCAAGAACCATCTTTTCCTTGAGTTTGAAAAAACTCGACTGAGAGTCATTTCCATAAGCATAGTGTCGGTTTTTTTGCGCTTTGTAACAATATTTTTGTGGGGTCTGCCCGAGCTACATGACGTTATTTGCCGATACCCATTCTCATAATAACATGGTTTTCATAGTATCGGACTGTGATTAATAAGGGTAGTTTCCTTTTATTTCTGACGTCAAACTGACAGTTTCAGTCTGCTACTATGATTTTAAAAAATATTACATTCTCAAGATTAGGAGACTTCTCCATTGTGTTTGTTTCATTAACATTTTTTTTAATCAGTGGACTTACGCCTAACTCTGTATATTGTAAACAGCTGGCTTTCCGTGTAAAGCTACGTACTAAATGAATTTTAAAGTAGGTCATTTTATCTTTTTATTGCACTGAAATACATATGTTCGCATTTTTAAAGGATAGTTTCGAGTTTTCACTCAAACTTTTTAAAGTAGGGCTTGTTATATAAAGAAAATGTTTTATATTAATAATTGAAAAATATAACATTTCCTGTTTTTAAGGCTCTTGAAACTTATAGTAATAAAATGGCAGAAATTTTAGTAGTTTGTAGGTTAGTAATAAAAAAGCAGAACTGATATTTCAGTGAAAGATAAAATGTATTTTGGGTGTCACTTCTAAGTGAATAAAGCCTAATTAAATTAAAGTGATAACGCACTTGAATCTTGTGTACCTGGTTAATCAAATTTTAATTTATTTGATTTGTACATTGAACAATCATTTTAGAGAGAATCCAAGGCCTAACACTGTGAGTTTTTGAGAATAAAAATATATGCTCTGATACTAAGCGGGGTAAACTTGGAAAATATTTTAAGGGCACAATTTAATAAAATAAGTTACGTGTAGTAAAGACATGTCTAAAAAAGAGCGCACATGAAATTTTTTTGACCTAAATCGTGATTTAAAAGTAGTCTATAACACCAAGCCGATTCTAAAGATTTTTTAATATTAATAGCTGTTAGATATAATCTTAATCGTACATTGTATACATTATGCAATCCTGAGATTCTAAATTGCAACACGGGTAAAAATAATTGTTTTTATATATACAAGACAAAATAATTGTGAATTAATCCATATATATCAAGTGTTGAGTTTTACCATTGGTGTTTAGCTAAGTGATTTTATTGAATGTGTATTAGTGTTAACTCAAAATGTAACTCAATAATAATAGGCTTTCCTTATTATGTTTTTGTTATGTACACAGACATTCTTAAACACCGACGCAGTAAATATATTTTTTTATTTTGCTGTCAGCGGTGTCATATTACACTAAAAGCAAAATAAGTTGGGTTCACCAAGGGATTTTTAGGGGCGGGGAAAATTTTTAAAGCTAAATGTAGTGTAAATTATTGTAAACTTAAAAGTTTCAGTTGTCGAACTCTTATTGTCTGTATTTTAGAATTATCACAATATGTCAGCTAGTGTATTTATTAGTAGGTTAGAATGGAAGCGAAAACTGAAGTGTGATGTAAAAACGATTTTATTGTTTTATTAGAACCAAAAACAGGCCCGATTATCTTAAATTTTTAATTGAAGCAAATCTGAGAATAATTAATGTTAAATGAATGATCAAAATTCATAACGGTAAATTACATTTTAAAAACGATATTTAGTAGCCTGTTCTATATGTAGTCAATTTTATCATTTTTGTATATCAAAACTCCAATAAACGCTTCTACCGACAATTTCACGTCGACATGTGATATGATATTTATCCTGCGTCCCGTGATAGTTCCACTGGACTCGCGATATAAAAAATGCAAAGCAAAAATCTAAATAGGAGTTTCCGCATACGTGGAAGCAGAAACGGAAGTCCGCCAACATTTATCTTAGTCCTTACCAAATATAAATTATATTAATACATTTTTTAAGACAGAAATAAATGGCGTAAGACGACAATATTCGTTAAATAGAAAAAAGGAGATTGATGAAAAAATAAAAGTATCGCTGCCAAAAAAAAACAGGACCTTAATGAGTTAAAGAAGTTTCAAAAATTTATATATACTAAAGAAGATACAATCCAAAACTTGAAACTTGATAGATTTTAAGAAATTTGAAATTCTATATGCTTAAGAAGGTCTATGTGCAATTTAAAAAAATTTAAGTTGAATATTGTCGATTAGTAAAATTAGTACGCATTAAATGTATTTTTTCCTCACTAAATGCAATCGAATAGCTATCAGATACAACAAGGAAGTATTTTGTACAGAAAATGAACTTTTTCTGGAATGATCACTAGGCAGTTTCGCAGCTAAATTTTCTTTTCCAGAAGTAGTCTTGCTTACTAATGAAAGGAAAATGATTAGATTAGGAATATATAAACTCGATGAAAAATGTATTTGGTAAAAATGGTTAATTTGTCATAACTTTTTCTTACTAAGCAGCGTAACATCAGTAAACCCTAATTTGATATTCAGAAACGTAAGTTTACATGAAATAAAAAGAGGATGTATATACATTCAATGCATACTAGTTCTTGCAATGAAATCTACTAGTACATTAATTTAACAAAAACAACGATTCTACAACTATTGCGTTATTTTCTTCAAAAATAATTTATTTAAATTAAATGTTCATTATTTTACTTCGTAGTTCGTACTTGAAATCCGTGAGGTAAAATTTTGTATACTATTTTTCTGGGTTTTTACACATATGCAAACATAATATATTGATGTCATATATGGTAATAATTGTTATAGATTACAATAGATATAGGTGTGTATAATTGTTATTTTTAAAATACCAATGGAAAAAAAGAAATATATTTATCGACATTTATTATTGAATGACTCTAAATTAGGGCTCAGTTTGTATTTATGAATGTCCTTGATTATCTACAAAGTTACTTAGCGGATTTTAGTAGATGTTGAAGCGTAGGAAAATTTTTAAGCATATCCATGTTGAGAATATTCAGGTTTTCCACGTTTTTGAAGTCAATATGCACTATTGGAAGATGGTTTCTTAAGTAATAATAATACCATCAAAAATTTATTAGATTAAAAAAATATAAGCAACAATTTTTAAATATCAAATACTATTTTATATGAAAAAAAGAAACTAGCTAGAAAACTCTGTACAAAATAATAAATGTCGATATTTTCTGTGTTAAACTATGTTTTTAAGGCGATTTTTATATCAATTATTAGGAGAAATTTTTTTGTCAAAACGTATTGAAATATTATTGAATAATAATTGTTTATATCGTCGATCAAAGTGCTAAGATTGTACAAAAATGAGATCAAAACACGTGATAGAAAGTTGCATGTATTTTTCAACTGTTTTATTAAAGATTGTTGTTTTTATAGAAATATGTGATATTAAGAAAGTGAATTAATTAACCCAAGGAAGATGGAGCGATTGAGGAGCTAAGGACCAAAAAATGTCATTCATGTAAGATACGACCCAGTCATATGCTGTGAAAGCAAGCAGAGGAATATTAAATCATTTGTTACATTAATCCATTAATTATAATGGATAAGATTGCTAACAAATTCACAGTAAAAAATGTGCAAGATAAACTAAAATCGGACAAAGTTGTATTCTCAGGAATTGAGCTAATACAGCTTTATGTCCAAATTTGTGACGGGAGCCGTTAAAAGGAGAATGAGAAGGAAAATAAGAAGGGGAAGGAGATTAAGGAGAAAAAGGAAAAGAAATAACAAATTCGATTCGGTAGCACCGAAGATTATATACATTCTAGATCATATTCATTGCGTTTATTTTTATGTGCCCCTCCATATTCCTTGAATTAATAGAATGTATTAGCACTTTGTAAAATAAAATATTGTTAGATAATTGATTTGAAAACGCTTAAAAAAATTAAATTTATCTAGATGTATTGTATACCTGTGTTTTTGATGTATTGGTGGATATACCCTTCAGTCGGCCCACTATCTATAATGATGCCCATGATTTTTTATTAACCGTTGGCCCTAAATACCACCTATATTTAACAAATAGTTGGTGTTTTAAAATGGTCAAAAAACTGAACAATGTATATCGTTTGTACTGAATGGCAGAAATTATTTAATACGCTTTTTAAAGTATGATAGACTGTGATAAATCTAGATATATAGCTGTTACAATTATTTTTTAATAAAAATATTTATTTTTAGCCAAACCATACGTGCTTTTTGCAAATTCTAAATGAAAAATGCCTGCTTTAAGAACTCCTTTATCTAATTAAGCTTCCTAGTGAAACATTTGTTACTAGCAAGCGTTATTCGGGCAGACAAAACATACAAATATTGTCGAAGATGAAAACTTTACGCTTATCAGTATTGTAAGATTTTTCTAAACTTAATTATTCAGTATTTATCTACTTTTATAATTGTGTAAGTATTAAAATTAATTCGCCATTTTAATTTCTAAGTTTTATCTTGATATAACATATTGGATATTTTGAAAATAAAAAGGCGAAAGCACTCGTTATAATTTAATTTTGTGGCCCAGAAGGCTAAAACCAATAAAAACTAGCGTTGTCCAAAGAATCTATGAGTGCTTTAGCACATCAGTAAAAGTAGATAATGCTTTATTGGACTTTATAGGTGTTAAAAAATCGATCAGTGTCGTGTTCCACCATTCCCAAAATATCTTTTATTAGGCAGGCATTATATAGTACTATTTATTGTACACCAACTAACATTTAACCTAACGTCCACTATTTTGAACTTAGATATAGTATTGATGTTTCAAACAAACTCCTCTAAGCGAACTGTGCCCCCTTTTCCAGTTTTTAAGAATCTATTTGTTACAGTAACATTTTTAAACTCTTGACGTTTTCAAAAATCTACTTGTTTAGCGAAAGGGAGAGTTTTATGTACATATTATCTCATTTTTTTTTAACTTATATCCATGACATTTTTTAAACTAGTCAATTTGTTGTCCTATTTTACAAGATATATCCCAGTGGTTGATTTATGCCAATCAAATTAGGACTGTTGTACACTATCTTGAAAACATATCTGTTTTATTATTTTTGGGTAACAATGAGTATTACGAATTTTTGTTGTTAATTTTTAATTTAAATAAAAATCGTTTGCAATTAACTTTTTACATTTCGTCTACAATTCCGTTGGCCATTCGACCCGGTTGCCTCTAGTCGAAAATTCAAGTAATTCCATTTTTTTATCAGTTCTAGTCTAACTCTACTTGTTATTTATAAGTTGACCTAACTGGAAGCTTCTGTTACTTTACAGTATCTTTTTTTGGGTAAAGTAACAACTAATCAGATTAACTCATTCCTACATCAGTCCCCACTATATATATATATATATATATATATATATATATATATATATATATATATATATATATATATATATATATATATATATGTGTGTGTGTGTGTGGTGGGGATTGATGTAGTAATGAAAAAATGTATCTAAAAAATATATTAAAAGGACAGTTGGGATTACAACTTAATTAATGAAAATGTAGCAACTGAACACTAACCTAAGTGTTTTCGAATCCATATACATATCAAATGAATACCGATAATGGCTCGTAAAAGCAACATATGACATATGATCCCAACAATATGAAAAGCAATATTAAAATCACATATGTTTATCTCCTAGTTCCCAAAGTCCTCCATGCGTAGGCGCCAATTGCTTTAATTTTATTGGTTATTTTGAATAACCTCTAGCATGGTTATACTTATATATTTTTCCCAAAAAATAGATTACCTTCAAATTCTTATAAAATTGTAAGTTTTCTCAATGTACGATAAAATAATAAACATCAGTAAAACCTAACATTTTGTTTAGAAATTCTTTGCCACCAAAACAATTTAAAATGACTTCGTTCTCTCTTTTTTTTTTGGAGGGGAAATCTTGCATGGACACCCACATGAAGTGTGCGGGTAGTGCCGAATTCTTATCGGCTTAACCCCCCCTCCCCTGGATTGAGGGTCCCCACGATCAGCTTCTGCTTCCCATAGTGAAGCTATGGTCTACAGAAGTGCACTGTGAGTGTCCCTTTGGTTTCCGGGCCGTAGCCTTATAAACCTCCGGTCTTCACTTTGGTGTTTCCGCTCCAGGAGCTGGTGCCCCTATTGCTTCGCACTTCCTTGCATTTCGCATACAATGCAAGGTTTGTCTCTCTACGCCATTCGCACTTCATTCACTCAGTCTCACACATACTTGTAAATTTGGGCTAGGGGCTTTTGGCTCCCTAGTGCGTACGATGTAGCCCTTGAGGGATATTCCTCTGGGCTCTGTTTTCTTCTTACCTATCCTGCATTCTTCTTCTCACTTCTTTCTTCTCTTCTTTGCACTTTGGTCTTCTATTCCTCTGGAGTCTCCTGTTTGCTTCGCCTAGACTTGGAGTCTAGGTCTTTTATATTTCCTGGCTTCTACTTCCGGATTATAATCCACCGATTGTCTTATCAGTGGATTATCATGATGTTCAGCTGTTTGGAAGGCTTTTGTAGCCCTTTCTCTTAGGACTTCTCGTAGAGGAGTCCATCTCATTTCTCTGCGTATTTGTTCGTTCCTGATGAACCACGGGGCGTTTAGGGCTATTCTCAGGGCTATGTTTGCCTGAGCTTCTAGCCTTTTGATGTACGTCGCGGCAACGTGGCCCCACGCTACGGATCCGTATGTCAGCACATGCCTAAGTACTGTCTTGATGATCGTCTGTTCTTTAGGCTTATCTTGATTCTTCTGTTTAGCAAGGGGTATAGTTGTTTCTTTACCATTTTATATTTCTTTATCGTGACTGTGGTATGTTTCTCCCAACACAGTCCTTTATCTAGTATTATTCCAAGATATTTGGCTTGATTCGTCCATTCGACGGCTTCGCCATCAATATATATTGTGTCGCCCGGTGGTCTTCTTCTTTTAGTCAAGAAGAGTGCTTGACCCTTGTCGGGATTGACCGCTATTTTCCAAGATATGAACCAGTCATTGACTAGGTTCATTTCTTCCTGTAAGTATCTACTTACCATCACGGGGTGGGTGGATCTTGCCATGATGGCAGTGTCATCTGCAAATAGGGCCATATTCGTGTTTCTGGTTTTGGGGATGTCGTGAGTGTATATATTGTAGAGGTTCGGTGAGAGTACGGATCCCTGTGGTACTCCTGTCTCTGGTCTACTAGATTGCGATATTTCCTGCTCAACCTTGACCGTGAACTCACGTTTTTGTAGATATGCGTCTACAATTTCACAGATCCACGCCGGGTCTCCAGAGCTCCAGAGTTTGTAGATCAGGCCCGCATGCCATACTCTATCAAACGCTCTGGCTACATCTAGCAGGATGACTTCAGTTGATTGATTCCTATTGAATTCCTCAGTGGCGTATTCAACAACACGCAACAGTTGCAGTTCTGTGGATCGTTTATCTACGAATCCAAACTGCTCCTGTGGAATGATATCGTTTGTTGTTGTCGCTTCTTTTAGCCTTTTCAGAATTATCCTTTCTGCTACTTTGCTTAGAGCAGGTAGCAGACTGATTGGCCTGTAGTTTTGAGGGAGGTTGTGATTTTTGCCTGGTTTGGACAACATCACAACCTGTGTCTTTTTCCAGGCATTTGGAAAGTGTCTTAATCTTAGCACTGCATTGATGATGTTAGTAATCGCTGCTATGCCTTTCCTGGGCAGTAGTTTCAGCATGAGATTATTTATTCCGTCTGCTCCTGGTGCTTTCCTGATTTTCAGTCTTTTTATGACTGCTTTTATCTCAACAGGCGAGGATGGCTCTGGGAAGATGTTTTCCTGCCATTCTCTGGCTCTAACTCCTCTGGCCACTCTTTGTACCTCTCGTTCATGAGTGTCATCTTCCTCCGGATGGTCATTTAGTCTACATTCTCGTTCGAGCGCGTCAGTAAATGCTTCAGCTTTCTCGCTGTGAGTGTAAACTATTCCGTTCCTGCCGTGTATTGGTGGAATGGTCTCTTTGCTTTTCTGAGGTTTCTTTGCATGTTCCACAAGGAAAGATCCTCCGTTTCTAACTCTTGCAGTTTGTCTTCCCATCTTCTGGTATTTAAGTTTCTTAGTTCACAACAGAAGCCGTATTAAGGGCTATCCTGTCTGCTTCTGTTCGAGTTGTTCAGAACCTCCTGTTGAGGCGTCTTCTGTTTGCGATCAGTAGTTCGTTCTCTTTTTGGCCACATTATATATATATATATATATATATATATATATATATATATATATATATATATATATATATATATATATATATATATATATATATATATATATATATATATATATATGAAAGACGCCAATAACAATTTTTGGCCTCGCAGTTGCGCACTAGACCTTTGGAACGAGGAGATAGACTTGGATTAAACATTATTCAACATGCTCAGTATTTATTTTATATGTATATGGTCGAACCCTTGATCATTAGTTCAGCTAGCAAAAATTCCATGCAGATCAGCATTCTCCAGTTCCTTTGTCTCAGCTGAGAAACACATCAGAATCGCTAAACAATAGTGTAAGGTATGCAGCAGTATGAAGTAGCATGTATTATCTGGCATTAACAATTACTTATCGAACTCTTAATTTAGTTTAACAGCAGAATTATTTTAAAAATATGCAGACTGTTTTTACCCAAAAATGACCTTAATTTTATTGGCATTAATCTTTAAGAAAAAAGTATTTTGTTTTTAAAAAGTTTTTGCAAATCTGAGGTTTAGTTAATTTATTCTTGGCGTTATTTTTGTATACGCTAAAAATCTGTCCGATGCTCTTTCCTCAGAATATCGAAAACTAGCGTCAAAAGCGAAGAAACAAAGCGAAACGAGTTTATTTTTTAAAGAAAAGACCCTAAATACTTTTAGGCCAGGTATTATATAAATAATATCACTATAAGTTACCATGGTAAATGAGTGCTTAATTAAAAAGAAACAATAAGGTTCTAAATATCAGATATAACAGATTTTTTTTTTAAATGGGAAAATTTTTGAAGTATAACCAGTATATATTTTTTTATTTGACAAATTAAAACTTCTACGCTAACTCCATCCGATTAATTACGTGCAAAAAAAACTTATAATTTTTTTTTCATTAAGCTAATATACTGAAATAGTGGTAAATATCGGAAGAAAAAAAATCTTTGGCTCGATGATTTTTTCTAATTTATAACGTCTATTTTTTAAAAATGAATTTTTCCTGAAGTGATTTTTAGGTGTGCCCTTTTCCATGTCTCCGCTACGATTTTTTTAGGAAAAATAGAGTCCTGAATAAATAAGAAAATTATAGAAAAAAAGTAAACCCGGTGTTTAAAAAAAAATGAGCGGAAATGTAAAAGGGTTACAACCCTAGTAGCAAAGGCTGCTGTAATTCCGATTACAGCAGGTTTGCTTCTCTCATATACGCATTGAACGTTGGAGCTATTGTAATCGCTAATCCAGCAATAGAAATGCAACACACTTACGTAGCTGCTGCTAGTCAAATGCTGGAGATCTGTTGCATTTATGTTGTACGTGCGAATATAAAATACGGATACAGTTTTACTATTCTACAATGTTGCGCACATGAGCAGAAGAATTGCATCAGAATTACAGCAGACTTGCGGATAGGTTTGCTACCATGGAAATAAATGGAGTGAAACCTTTTACTCCTTTATTTATTGTTTTAAATTTAGTCAAATCCTTCGAGGAATTTGGGCACCGGCACCGTTTTGAATTTTTTACTCTTCAAATATAGTACGGAACGTGAAGATTAAAACCAGATAGGTTTCATATATATATACTCTTTATTTGTGATTATACCGAGATAATTGTAATTAGATTTCAAAAACTTTTTAATTGCTAAATGAAAAGTAGTAGATTTGCAAAAACAAATAAATACTTTTGCTTTATACTATTTTGTGTTGGAATATTATTTAAAAAGAGTGTGATATAACTGTGCAAGATAATTTTTTCTAGTGTCGTGTTCTCAGGGTACCCACACTAACCAGAAAATTGCTTTAATATTTTTTGTGTTCTTTGCTGTATATTTTGTTATCGTTTGTCGACATTCTTATGTATGTCATACGTCTCTCCTGATCGTGATTGTTATAAAATAAATGTTTTTCAGATTTCCTAGTTTATATTTAAAATTAAAGCTCACTTTAATTGTTTATCTATATGTAAAATTCTATTTGTGATAGATTTATTGCAATGTATAAATGAAAAGTGTATGTTTCTTAAGAATATGAACATGTTTGTATCTATGATATTACAAAATATATACATTGGAAAGTCCAAAAGATTTTTTTTTAAATCTGCAACAGTTTAACTTTTGGCTATAAGGAGTACATGTTACTGTCCGCTGGTCATTTCTAAGGATAACTTGCCGTTAAGATAACTGGGACCCTATCCTCGATCTGAGAAATGTGAAGTGAACGGTCACATGAATTTTGTATTCTCGACGAAGTCATCATTCATATCCCTCTTCGCTTGGTGAAAAATAAGCGAAGTGTGAAAAAGTTAAATGTAAATTAGTCCTTGCCACATTTTTTTTAATTACAATGAAATTAGACGAAGTATTTTTGTCGAGCCAAATTATCAAGGATTTTGCAAGTAACGCAATTGAGGGTAGCGTAGTAGTCTTCAAACAATTGAAAATATTACATTTTAACATATATCTTCAAGGAAAATATAGAGTACTTTTTTCCAAATTCTGTTAATACTTTTTTCCTCTCGTAAAGGAAGAACTTCAAATTTTCTTCATCCTTTAAATTTTTTTGGCAAAATTCAAATAAAAGAGACAAGTTAACCCGAAATATCCCACAAAATACTCTTTCATGCCGACATGTCTTGAATAAAACTACCTTTAAGAAAATATGATTATTAGGCATGTTCAAAAACTAGCAACATTGTCAATTCAAGAATACTGCCTTCACTGTCAAAAAGTATGATCTGAAAGTTTAGATTTGCCTTTCATGTCACTTTTCGCTTCACGTTTTCAAGGATACGGGCCCTGGGGTGGAATTCTATAAAAAATAAGAAGTTTAATGTCATAATAAGAATCTCGCATCTTTTTTTAATCTGGAGTAATGCATAAGTACGAGGTGCGTTCCAAAATACTCTGACCTGCGTTTATAACTTCGCGCAACCTCTGTATGGTACGAGCGTAACCTCGCGAACGCGTCGATTACCGCAAGTACCAGTTGACCCAGGTAGTTCGCTTTGAAGTCGTTTAGAGCAACTTAGAAATGGCCACCAATGATGAAAATGTACTCAAAAAGATCATTACCGGTGACGAATCGTGTTTTTATGGTTGTGTTAAATCATTGTTGATTGTTTTCTTCAATTATGAAGGTGTAGTATCATGAATATGCTCCGAGAGGTTAAACAATAAATACGGAATTTTATCTTGAAGTTCTGAGAAGATTGCGTAGCACAGTAAGAAGAACACGGTAAGGTAGTGACTGGTTCTTCATCACGACAATGCGCCAGCGCATTCCGTGAACCTTGTGCAACAGTTTTTGGCAAAACACAACACCACATAACTTCGCCAGCCTCCATACCCTGGTAGCAAACAGTTTGCAATTCTTACGCAAATCTGCATCTCATTTAGAGTATAAACGCTTAATCCGAACCATATCTCTTCTGTTTCCGACTTTTATATATTTACTTACATAACACGCTGATGGATATGACGTGACAGCAGTTTTGAGTGAGTTTTGAGAAAGTATATACCCGTTAAAAAGAAAATAATTTGAACAGGAGGAATCCAGACTGCCATCAGAACGAAGTAAGAAATTTATATACAGCAGTTATACGGCAGAATCAAGTCAGTTTTACCGCAATAGTAGATTTTCTTCATAAAGATATGAGCGTCGACTGGCGTCAGATTTGAGTAAGAAATCGATAAAAGTCGTTGGTACTTCAGAACCGAGTCAAATTTGCCGAAATGCTTGCTCTTCTTTAAAAAGATAATAACACGTTATAAGCGCAGATTGCCATCAGAGTCGAGTAAGAAATTGATATCATTTGATCGTACGTCAGAATCGAGTCAGATCTGCCAAAATGCTGATTCTTCTTTACAAGGGTAAAAGTACGCGGTATGAGCGCAGATTTAAGTAATAAATTGTTAAAAAGCGATTTCAGTTAGAATTAAATTAGATTTACCGAAATACTTACTGTTCTACATATATATAAAATTCGTGCCGACTGCCGTCAGAATTAAGTAGCAAACTGAGCATATGTTCCATATCATATATATATATATATATATATATATATATATATATATATATATATATATATATATATATATATCAGAGATAATTTAATAATACGTAATTCTGGTGTTTATGGAACATATGCTCATTTTGTTACTTGATTCTGACTACTTGCTACTGCAAAAGCCTTTAGGTTCGATTTTTTATAGTAACAATTCGCATCGCTACAGTTAGTAGTATCAGATGAAAAAAATATTCTTGAGATAATATCCCGTAAGTAACGATAGGAATTACATATAAGGTTAAATGGCGCATTTCGCTGGTTTTAAATTTAGCATAATCAATAAGAGGTCGTGAACGACGAGCGAATTCACTTGGACAACATTCTCTCAACTGTTCATACCTCGAAGATATTTCATTTATTGAAGCAGGGTTCAGCTTGGCGCTTTGCTTGAATTTGCCTTTGAATAAACCATCCAATATCCTTACACCCACTCCAAGGTAGACCAGGTGCATTATTTCGAATGGAACACCCATTACAAGAGGAATATGAAGTTCAACCAACGGGGTAGATCCTTTTATGTGGTCCTCATAAATACCTTTTGCACATTCATCATCTTTACGTTTATTGTGCCCTGTTCCTAAATATACCATGGTTCGGTTTTCGAATTTAAACCCAGTAATATTACACTTAGAGTATGGCTCTGTAGAGCAATGGTTGGTATGGTTCAATATTAAAGACCTGGCTGGAGCATCACCGACAAATGTTTCAAATCTTATGAGTCGAAATTTATTTTTGATTTAAACCCCACAAAGTCTTTCTATTTCCTTAACTTCATGAATTAGATTTTCCATAAATAAATGAATATCTCATGGATGTTGAAGTCCTTTATATATTCCGATTATCAAAGGTTTAAAACCAGCTATATTTTTGATTCTAAACTGTAATGGCCAGAATTGATTTGGATTAGTGCGTGATAATGATAGACCATCAGTGTTCAGTTCGATTTTCAGAACTTCTGGAATAATTGTTTCATCGTATAATGGTAGATGTTTTTGTAAGCAATTTTTGAACCCAATATGCCAATAGACTCCATTGCCTATTGGTAGAAGACCAGGACTCTTTCGAGCAGTTTTAAGAAGAGTTCGACTGTTGAAAACATGGATGCGTAAGTAGAACTTGCAAAATGCCGTTTATTTGCATATGATTTATATTCAAATCCACGCAACACTGAGCGAGTAGGTTGTGGAAATTTTCAAACGAATGCACATCTACATCAATATCCATGAACGACTCAATATTTTCAGCATTATTGACATTATTTTCAGTAATTGTATGGTTTACAACATCGGCATTATTATCAGTCACGAATTCATGAATGACAAGATCGTTGTGGTTAAGCTGAGCGTTATTTAATTCATCTGTTTCCATTCTACAATGTGAATCAGTAGGTTCTATACATCTTTCTGCATATTCATTGCCTAGTGCTTTTTCCGCGTTGTCATGATTGACTGGATGAAATAAATTTTCTGAATCCAAATGTCTCTGATATTCATTAAACTGAAGTAAATATCTGCGCTTACAGTCTAGATTTTTTTCTGTCTTGATGACAGTTCATCAAACTTTTTACGAGACGAACCACTCATTTTGAATCTGTAATAATTAATAACAATTGGATTATATCAACATGTAATTTCAACCACTTGTTTACATTCCACACATAATACCAAAAGATGAAAGGCGGTCCACCCATGATTGTAGAAATAATTTTTTCAAGTCACTGTATACCTCACAACAATTTTTTTTTAATTATATTTCAAAAATGAAGTTTTTCTAAAAGTTTCACACAATTTTTCATTAAATCAGAAGCAGAAATATTACTATTCGTCCAAAGGAAATCATAATTTAAAAATAATGGAATATGCAAACTTCTTCAAGGAAATTTAACCAAATAAGAAGTTTTAAACTATTTTATTTTGTTCGAAAGTCGGCATTTACTCTTATTCAAAATTTGAAGAAATGTATTTTTATATTTCTTCATCAATTAAATGTCAATTGTTTAGAACTTTTTTTTTTAACCAAAGTCTTATTTGGTCAGATATTGTGGAGAAGAGACCACATTTCATTTAAAAAAAAAAGATTTTTTTTCTAATAAAGAGTATCATTTCTGAATCTAATTCATATAAATGTAATAATTTTGTATAATCACTGCAGGTATGCCACCTCAAAGTAATTAACATTTAAAAACAGTGAATTGTCAACTTTTTAGAGAATCAATTACTTTGTAGGTAATTTGATGTACAATCTCCAAATATGTCCTTATAGTATACAAAAGGTGCTAATTTAGAGGATGGAATGAATTAAAATTCAGATTATTAGCATACAGCCTTTAAAAAAATTATTCATATCCATAGAAACCATTGACTCAAGTATTTCAACAATTTTACAATTTTTCTATAGCTATATAACAAATTTTTAATATATATATATATATATATATATATATATATATATATATATATATATATATATATATATATATAACATCAGTTTATAACGTTCTACGCCGTTTCCTGATTTCCAGTCTCCATTGATCTCGGTTTGTCCATAGGTTTTCATCCATTCCTCTTGTTCTTATATCTTTATCCACTCCTTCTCTCCAACTTAGTCTGGGTCTACCTCTCTTTCTTCTTCCCTGTGGTGCCCAATTTAAAACTTTTTTTGGAAGTCTATTATCGTCCATTGGTTGAATATGTCCGTACCATCTAAGTTGGTTGATTTTAATATTTTCTATTATCTTGTGCTTAACGCCCATAGTTTCTTGGATTCTTTCATTTCTGACTCTGTCCATTCCAAAATTTTTTAAACCTTTAGGAAGTATAATGAAAAATTAGCACATTACTGTACATAACTCTTTCAAAACTTACTTTTTAAGGTGAAGTTATACCTGACTACACCAAAATAAAAATGATGTCGTTCTAATAAATCCTATGTCACATTATATAATACATGTGTAACTAAAAAAAAAAATAAATTTTTGGGAATTTTCAAGGAGTTCCATGGAATCCTTAAGATTTTATCTACATTATACTTTAAAAAATAATCAAAGTATTTCTATGCATTACGTTTTCAGTTTTCGCACCCATCCAGCATATACTCACATTAGGTATTGAAGCCTACATTTTAAAATAGAGACATCACTGGTTAATTCTTTTTTGTCCATCTCACATAAATTTTTAATAAAAACACTTATAATACTTATACTCTTGTATTTTTATTCACAATATATGCAAGAGAAAAAAAATTCGTAACATGTGATATATGTCTCTGTATTTTAAAATGCAGGCTTCGATATCCACCATGAGTATATGCTGGGTGGGTGAAAAGATGAAAATGTCATGTGTAAAAATACTTTCTTTACAGTCCTATTTTTTGGAGTAGAATGAAGATAAACTATTAAAGATTCTACAGAACTACTTGAAATTTTTAGAAAATTCATACTTTTTCCTCAAGTCAAACAATGCTTTCAAAATCCAGTCTCTCCTGTAGAAATACACCAACCACCAAGACTACTATACAGAGCATGACAATTTACTGTAATGCTTCCTCGATATCCTTCAACCTCTTATTAGAAAGGTTTTAATTTTTATGATCTATAGCACTAATACCCAATATATAGGAAAACTTCACTTTACTGATTCATGCAACTATGCACCAATTCCCGATATTAGTAGGGGTGAAGAGAAATTTTAATTTAGCACCTCCTGAGAAGTGTCAACAGACTGTCAAAAAAATCTCACCAAGAAAGTCTTCAGCAAATTAAAGTTCCTTCCCGAGAGAGGTACTAACCACTAAGGTTGAAAAAGGTTATGTTTTTTCAGAAAAAAATTAACGATAACTATTGAATCAATATTAACGTAATTGTCATCATGCTTGGTGCTGGTACACCTCTGCATGCAGAAGAGACTTCAGTTCGCTGTATTAATGACACCTAATATATGACAGGAAAAAACAACTTATATATTTATATTGTTAAATAATAAAAATAATATTACCTGTTACAGGTAGTCCGTGTAAACCCAGAAATACTATATACTGTAAATAATTCACTGTTGTAAATTTTGTTATCGATGCAGAGCACGAAGTTCTTGCTGCAAAACACGAAAAATAGTTCACAAAAGATCCATCTACTATTTTGTGAAATAGTTTCAGACGCTACCTATGTGAACCCCAGAACAAAAAAGGTTAGATGTTAACAATGAAAGAAAGAATAAGATCGACGAGGAAAGTGCGCGGCCGCGAGCATGCGCTTCGTTCTATACTCCAACAGCTCCGTTCGCAGAATAGTCGGAAGCTAATCAGGCCGGATTTATTTCTGAAGAACGAATATAAAAGGCAGTAACGGATCGTTTCTGTACAGCAGAACGTGTCTTGCTTCTACTGTAAATCTGATTATCTAATCTGCTCTTGAAATGAGATTTACCTAAAGCAGAAACTTACCCAAATCTGACTTATTTCGGCCATATATATCTAACATGAATTAATACTCCGCATCTGACCTGCAGATACTTAAAAATGCCTGTCACAAATCTTAATTAATTTCATGCACATAAAAACGCTAAATTATACGAGCAGAATCTTCCGAACTAATTACGCAAAACTGATGCACTCATCATACGGCTTGAAATACCCTGTGTTTGATGTACAGCATCTTACTGATATTTTGCAAATGTTTTACTTATGAATCTGCTCTACTTTTTTAGAAAACAAATCGGAAGAAACGTATTTAATTCTACTGTAGATCGTTTGGAATTATTCACAGATTGCAGTGTCTTACGAATTTCTGCTGTAAATATGCTGTCAAGATAGTATGTCATTTCTGCAGCATTATCTCACGAGCAGATTGTGTTACCAGGGTATAGTCCCGATATAGCCCCCTGTGACTTTTAGCCATTCCGAAAATTGAAAATTCCGCTTAAAGGGCACCGGTTCGACGACATAAGATAATTCAAACGAATGCGACAAGTGCACTCGAGGCCATTTCAAAAATTGACTTCTGGAACTGTTTTACTATGTGGTAACACTGACGGGAGCGTGTTGTTCAGTCAAATGAGGATTACTTTGAAAGATGCCACCTGCCGGATGATGACAGCGTGAACGCAGGCCGGATACGTTTAGGATACACCTCGTATATCACCGACTTAAAGGGGTAAGAAAATATGGTTACAAAATCTGACCCCTGGGACCCGATTCTGTAAGCATATTTTTTGACATACTCTTTCCTTATCTCTTTCAAGACAGTGACTATAATCTCTACAAAGATATACAATCCTTATTATGACATTCTCTGTCCCTTTTATAAAATACCAACCCAGAGAATGTCATCATAAGGATCTTTTATCTTTGTTAACTTTGTAGTAGCGCATAAGTATGTCACTACCTTGAAAGACATAAGGAAAGGGACTGTAAAAAAATATGCTTAAAGAATCGGGCCCCTTTCCTTCTCCCTTGCAAGACAGTGACAGACTTATTAATTACTATAAACTCAACAAAGATGCAAGATACTTATAGACATTCTCTTTTCCTTTTCTTTTATGGAATCTTACCTCTAGCCGAAAAATTAAGCCCCTCCCCCTCGTAGTCTGTAAAGTAATAACTACCTACCTAAAATATAACAACGTTGCATACTTTTGCGCTACAGGAAAATGACCACCTAATCATTCAAGGTCTTCTAAGTAGCAGACGAAGTTACTTCGCATCTGTAGACAACGAGATAAAGCGAGCCATCGCCTATGACATCACTAGACAATGATACATCGTCCGTCTACTAGGAGTTATTCTGTAACTGATTGCAATGGTTTATCGCTTATTTTATACGTAAGATATCCTTGGGATGAATATTTGATCCTAAAGTTCTGATGTCCTGTTCCAAATATGAGTTTCCCGAGGAAACCCTGGCTTTATTGGAGACAAAATAAAATTAATTGCGCCCGTAAGTCCTCAGTTCATATATCCTATTTGATTGTGGGTAATTGCTGTAGCATGTAATATACCTCTACAGTTTGGAACTTTCTATATCGATTTAATACATAATAAACAAAGTGACCTGCAAGTTTTTTAAACATTTATTATAAAATTCTAAGAGAGAGAAGGGACAATGAAACAACTTAAAATATGATTCATTTTAACAAAATTCATAACATGAAATGATAGAACATCAAACGTAACATTTAAAAATAAGTAACATCAGTCTTGCACATATATTTTGGAAATTTGTTAAATGTCTGTAGACAGCAACCATTCGTTGGTTAGCGCTTGGGACGCAGTAGCTCTCAAGGCTGGATCTGGCTCAACCAGACTCTCCAGAAACCCTGCAAATGGAATCGCATCCAGTCGTTTCCATTTGTATTTTTCCACTAATACGTCCTCTATTTTCCATATTCTAAGGTTATCGGCTGGTACATCCTTTAAGTGTCCTAAAATAATCCGATTTTCTTTTTTATATGTTATGCACGTTTATAGAGCATCATAACCAAATTAGAGCTGCATCCTTACCATTTACAAAGAATTTTTTAGATTCGCTTCCAGTTTCAGTAATATATCTAGGAATCCCTCCCAAGGTCTCCCATATCAAACACAAGTGATCGATGTTAGCTGATAGGTCACTAGACCCTTTTGGACTAAACAACATCTCCCCTGTAGCCAACTCGAATGCCATACAACCAACAGACCAGATATCAGCTGGATAGCTGTATCCAGCCCCCATGATCACTTCCAAAGCTCTATATTGCCTAGTTTGGATTTCTTGGGAAAAATGATGGTCCTATAAAACAACGAAATTAATGAAAATAGAGAATTATTATAATTACTTTCTGATATTTAATAAATAATTTCATGCAGCATCGCTCACTTACCACCCAACAAGCATTTCCCAAATCGGCTATTTTAATTTCAATATTAGGATTGACCCACATTGGAACGTTAAAATTTGTTTGACTATGACGTTCTCTGTAATTGACTAATTCACTTAGATATATATCATTTGGGTAAGATGAAGCTCGTTGTTCTCCAAAACGGCTTATTATGTCTTCGTCCGATTCATGGAGATTGCTATCTTTTTCTGTCCAAAATTCTGAACTAACTACAAAAGATTAAAAGTGTATTATATTTTATGTACAATCTTTGTTGATTACTAGGTGGTAAAAAGTTTTCTTTACCGTAAGATCGTGGTAATTCAACTCCTAACTCGGAAAACCGTTCCATTTTACCAATAATTTGCCTAATGTAATTTTCGTCAACCTTAATTAAAATATTTTCTGGTTTTATATCGGTGTGGATTATATGACAATCCTCGTGCAGATATGTCAATCCCCTTAAAACCTGAAACAGATAATAAAATTGTACAGTCACATTCTAGAAACCGACAATCAATTAATAACCATTATGGTTATTAGAGGTAAGTACTATCCTACTTTTGTGCTCTAACCAAATATACTAACTTCCGGCTTAACTAGAATATAAAAATTTTAAACTTCCCGTTAAACAGGATTAAGAAAAACGAGAATAGGAAAACAGTTCTCAAAAATCAATTATCTCCGATTATACAGCCCAAGGGCGAATCCAGATTTTTTTTTTTTTGGAGTAGAGAGGTGGGCATAAAAATTTTTCAAGGGGCATTGGTGTATATATATATCTATATATAGGGTATAAGATTTCCGGAATTTTTTTTAGCCTATGTACATTTTTTTTGGGAAGGAGGTCATTACCCCAATGCCCCCTTTTTGGATTCGCCCTTGCAGTCGGTGACATAATTATTAGGCACCCCTATATTAGCTTAACCTATCTATATTTTCAATTCAGTACTTGTTTGAACCGATCAGTGTGTATAGGTAACGTGAAACTTTTTATGTTGTGTACTTATTTTCAATAGTGAATGTGAGTCTTACCAGGAGCGGATCCAGCATTTCTTTTTGGGTGGGGTGATATCACAGGAGCAAAGAAAAGGGCGAAATTCCCCCACCCCACTCGTATTTAAGACGGTAGAGTACGACGAGCGAAAGTAAGTTGACAGAATTAATCGAATGTGGCACAAGCCCAATTATTAAAACCGCATTACCGGGGTTCAGCGAGATCCACGTTCCAAATGCAGTAAGCAGGCTAGTCTATTTTTTCTTAATTCGAAGCTCTTGAGGAGCGCGATGTTATTTGGTCGGATGAAAGTATCATTGAGGTAAGTATGTATGGTAGTCATATATTATTAAACATAATTATTACGCTGGGTGCCGTCTATGTTCGTTGAAGGCCCGGTGAAGTCGGTTATGTAGTAACTACCGTCAAACACGGTGAGCACTTATGGGCTATTATAAAACACAAATACATAAATGCAAATCAAAAACAGAATTGGAAGCAACAATTTCGCAAGTATGGTAAGATATTTCGGATTCCACATGCTAACTATTGGTATCAAGTTTGCTAAAATGGATTAAAAGCTGTGGATACAAGCCCGAATTATGTCACAGGCTGTATATGTCATTCAATAAAGCGCATTTCATTTATAAAAACATAGCGGACGCAGTATATACGAGAGTTATCTCAAAATATCGCTGAATTCGCTTAAAATTTATTAAACTTATTTTAATGTTAATCGGAAATTTCCACCTTTCTCGAATGCATTGCTTTATATAACGCTTCGATCGTATAGCACTGGAGACAGCATTCTAGGGATGCAAACGATACTTCGATACTTCTAAAGTATCGATACTTGTGCTGAAGCATCGATATTTTTTTTTCAGATTCCAAGCATTGATACTTTTTTGTAGTATCAGTGTCGAAATTAAATATACAGTTTGCTCTACGAATTCCCCTGTAGAATTACCATACTGTCAGAACTAGGACAAATAGTATGAGTTCTTTTATTTCTTGTAACCTGCACCGATTCTATGCTATGTTTTTCTAATTGTCATTATTTAACTTGTATAACATACTAATCGGTACATCAGCTCGAGTCTAAAGTAATTGGGTAAAGTATGAATTCTCGTTGTCTAAATTATTATGTTTTTTATATATAAAAAATTTCTAACAATATTTCCCGATAGAAATAAGTTTTTAATTCTCTGTTTTGAGGATAATTAGAAACATCGCATTTATAATAGTTTTACCACTTAAAAATACTTAAAAGAGTCGCGACAAACAAAGAAACTAAAACCAAAATTAAATAAAAGTATTTGTCTGTCAAACATCAAAAAACTAGTGGTATGATAGAAAATTATTTCTAAAAATATTATATATCTAGTATCGAGTTGGTATCGGTATCGATACTTGTATCTCTCGTTTGGAAGTGGTTATCTATCGCGCGAAACGGGCACTTCGAAAATATGGGAGATATTTAACCGATGATATGGAGATAAGGAGGCGAGAAGGAAACGAAACGTTCGGAGCAAGAAGATGTGCTATTTGTCCTCTCTCTCTACCTACTGTGTAACGCGCGAGAAGCACTAAATGTTACCTCGGGCCTCTAGTAGTACTTGTACATGCTGGACGATATAAGGTGTGTGCAGAAACAGCTTTTTATATATTTTATAATCTATTACTTATCATTTTTCCCCTTCGTGACAGTGTGAATAGAAAACTTTTAAACGAAATATTGTTTTCTTAAAATAATGAATTAATGCAATGATCATAAATAGAATTTATTTCAGGAAACGTGTAGTAATTTATGGTGTATAATATATACGTTCCATTTGATCATCAATAACGTCATGCATAAAGTAGTAAGAGAGTCTTACCTGAAAAATGATTCTGCGGACAGCAGGCACCTGTATACCCCGAAAGTCACTTTGCATAAGAAGATGTAGTAAGCTTGGTCCCATTATTTCTAAAGAAATGGCAGTATGAACTCCATTTTCACTAATAAGCTTAAAAGTATCCACCATTTGGACTATGTTTTTATAGCCCGTATGATTAGGATTCACGGATCGAGTCTCTTGGAGTAGTCTTATTTCGTCATTTGCTACTGCCGTAAACATAGGTGCAGATTTACATATTTTTAGAGCCACATATCTAGGACCACTAAAAATTAAAAGTACGATGCAGAAAAATTCTCATTTAAAAACTGACATGATTAATTTTAAAACATAATAAAATTCCATTAGATAAACTGTTTTTACAAAAACTACAGATTGTTAAGAGTTTTAGGCCAGAAAAAATAATTCTAAATGTATTAAAAAGTGTGGTTTATTATGCCACTAAAACATAAATAAAAAATATACCGAAGTTAAACATACAACGTACTTCTCGTAAAGATTTTTACATAACCATACAGTAGAAAAATGCCCCCAACCTAATTTCCGACAAACTTTATACTGGTTTCTTAACACATCACCAATGTTAATAGGCATATAACCTCCAGCTTCATATTCAGTTTCATCTTCTTGACTCTCTCTATTCTCAATATACCTTAACTTCTTAATATCTTCTAAATCTAATAGACTTACATCTTTGGTGGGCGAACTAAAAATGAGAATCGTATTGTATGAATAGAGTCTAAATTTGATCAAATAGGGACTTTTTTGTTATTTTTTAGAAGAACCATTAATGATCTAAAACTTACTACTTTATATTGGGACAAGATTTGGTTCTTCTAGGGAAAATCAATGGAGGTCGAACTTCATTATTTTTAGTCTCAGCATCTTCTGGTGTAGGTTCGATAATCTCAGGTATTATAAATTTTGTCGTCACAACTAATTTTTCTCTAAGTTTCTTTTGCCTTAACCTCTTATATAAAGCGTAAAAAGTAATTGGAATGAAGGGTATTAAAACATGAAACAATACTGAACTAAACCCGTTTAAAAATGTATAAAGGTCATTATAAAAATATTGAGTTTTATTCGCGACACACATTGAGTCGTTAGCCATTATTTTAAAAATCCCGCGCGAAAATTCACTTTTTTTTTCAATATATACGCGTGCTAGCTATCGCGACTTTTATATAAGAAAAATCGAAAAACCATAAAACTTGGTTTCCTATTCATGCTGGCGACTACCAAGAACTTTTTGACAGGTAAAAAAAACAATAAACTAGACTTTCATTTATTTTTTGTTGAAATTTGCACAGCTAACTTGATCGTTGCACAACACGCGAGGCATCGCGAAATAAACTACGGATAAAAATAACCCGCCTTGGCACTATTCAAAAAATTGAAAACGCCAGTATTTCTAAAATTGTTTTACATATTTATTTAAAGCTAACCTATTCAGCTAACAAGTGTGTGTAAAAACTTACATAAATCGATTTTTGGATTATAACTGAAATATTTCATTTTGGATTATATTATTAGGGGAAACTAGCACAAAACAGGATAGGAAAGTAATGCAGGTAAAAAATTATTACACGTTTACGTTTCGATAAAAAAAAGCCATTATCACTAGGAAATATATTTATCCGTAATAATGTTAAATGTGATTGAAACATAAAATTTTACTTACAGAGAAGGACAGTCCCTTAGGAACACACTTTCACTTCTGGAACCTGGAGGGGATAACGACAATGAAAGATAATCGGTACGATCTTTGATGCTAGCTGGCTTGTATCTATTAAACTGAAATTCACTTGATGTAGAGAAGGCGCTTTCGGGCATTTTTTGAGCCAAGGGCGGGGACGGAAATCGAAATTCCTTATATGACCATTTGTCATCATGATCGCTCTTTTTTTTTGTATTATATCGAGGTGTATAGCAGGTCTCCAAAGCCCTAAAATGGGATTTAATAAAAATAGAAAATAATTAACCTCAAATAAACATTTTAAAAATAGAAATAATTGGAGTTAATTGTTATCCAACCCAAAATCACCACTAGTTACAGTCAGTATACCACAAGCCCATACTATTTAATATATATTAATACATACCGTGCTGTGTATTTTCCAAAATTTGTTATTATTTCTAGATATTATTAAGACTTTTCTATAACAACAAAAGACTCACCTCAAATTGAGGTGATTTTGTCCAAGGTTATTTTCATACATTAGTAATTCGTTACAAAAAAATATTAATATTATCACCAGAATTACGCCTTGCCATAACATTATTTTCCGATTTTTTATGTATAGCGATATTAGTAGAATAAAATGAAATTAAATAAAAAATAATATTATTTAAGAAGGAACCATACTTGTGTGTGCATAAGCGAAAATTTCCCCTAATTTTCAAAGTAACTATTTCAAAATTCTTGATTGAAACTTTGGAAATATTTTTTGATCTTAATGACAACTTGTTATTTTCATACAGAGTGTAAAAAAATACTGTTAAAACATTAAAGCACAATGATACTTATCAAAATGAGAACAAATTTCCGATAACATTGATTTAAAAAATATTTTGTGATATACTTCCCCTTGAAGATTTTATCAAAATGGTGGATCTAAAAAACTGGATTTAGGGTGGGGTATCATAATTAAAAATACTGCTAAAAGTGTTCATAGATTACGATACTACAGCCAACAACGTTAAATTTCTAACAGTGACAAAAACAATGAAAAAGTAGAGGTTTTAACATTTAAAAGTCAATTTTTTATGACTAAATTATTCAGGATGTCATCCACCCTAAATTTATATATTTTTTTTAAGTCATTAAGCATTTCGGCTTACCATCGTCAGATATAGAAACAATATAATAACAAAAACAACATTATAAATAATGGTACAAAAAAAAACAATCATTTTACGCCTTAGGTTAATAACACCTTTTGATTGGTCTTGATGAAATTTTTCACCTGACGAAATATTTGACACTATTTTTTTACATCCTGTACATGGGGCAGTTTAACCCTTAAAAACCACATATTTGTTATCAAAATAATTTGTAATCAATTCGAAATTCCGAAGGAAAATATATCCTTTTAGAAAACAAATCCAAAAATATGACTGAAATGTTATGAAACATAACAACCAAACATTTAAAATATGAATAAAAATAAAAAAAATACAAAATTGTACCTGTTAGATGCAGCCTCTTCATCGAAGAAACTTTTTTGTGTACTCGAAGGTTTTTTCCAATAGCTTTCAAAAGAAAATGATTGTTTTTGAGTAAATTTAGTTTTTGAAGAGAGAGGGTAAAGCGTGTCAAAAGAGGAGTAAATTTCGGAAGTCCTAAGAGGCCTGGAGGCCTCACCACTGGCCGTTCTTGTAAGTCTGCTGCCACTCCTGTTAGCAGTAGTTTGCAGACTTGCCAAAGTCTCTGGAGCCAGAATGGTGAAAGTCTTTTCAATAAAAAATCCGAAGATTTAACGACACTTTGGGTTTTCACGGCACTTCTTTCTATCGAGTAAAGTTTAAGATGTGGTACATCAGTCATAATGAAATTGAAAGAAATTCACTTGATATGTTACGGTGCGCGACATGAAGTTTTTCTCGCCCGGGGACCATTCGTTTAGAAAATTTCTGGCCAGTGCGCGTGCTTCAATGGAAAGCGCTCGATAATCTGAAGGCCTTGGAAAATTATCAGGAATTCGCGATTCTACCTGATTTCGCTTTTGTTTGGGCACCTATCTTCAAAAGGTCGTACACTTTTCTTTGTATTTGGGATTTATTACAGTGGCGGAACCTACATAAGAAAAACCACAAAATTGTTTAATTTTAAAATTACATTTTTGAAATGCATGAAAAAGGAAAGTTTTTATTATGGAACTATAAAGGTTACTTGACGAAGTTATTGATAGTCATCTATCTATTTCCAAAAAATAATACTAATAATAACTGAGCCCTTTCTTTGAATTATTTTTTTGTCAAGTTCAAAATTTATTATACTGTAATTTTACAACATTTAAGTTTACTGTTAGGTAACTCTTCAAAGTTAAGGTTGTTTAGACTGTGCCTAAGCGGCCAATCATCATTATTCTTTCACGTACTTATATAAATTAGTAATTATATATTTTTGCTCAAATTTAGGTAAGATAGGTCCTTATTAATAGCATTTTTTCGCGAATACTCAATTATATATATATATATATATATATATATATATATATATATATATATATATATATATATATATATATATATATATATATATATAATTGGAATCCCATAACTGGAAAGCTCCAGGTCTCGACGGGATCCAGAACTACTGGCTTAAAAAGTTCTGGTGTATGCACCATCAGCTGGCTAATCTTATTAATGATGTTTTTCTTAACCCAGCAAAAATGCCATTGTTCTTGACCGAAGGTATTACGTACCTCCTACCAAAGGACCAACATAACACACATGACCCAGATAAGTATAGACCGGTCACCTGCCTATCCACACTGTATAAGGTGATCACCTCCTGTTTGACCCAACGCATCTATGCACATTGTGAGCAAAATAACATCATTGAAACTCAACAGAAAGGATGCACGAGGGGAGCAATGGGATGCAAGGAACAATTGATTGTTGACTCCGTCATATGTAACCAAGCCTGTACCAACCGAAGAAACCTTTTTGCTGCCTACGTGGATTATAAAAAGGCCTTCGACTCGGTGCCACATGAGTGGCTCAAAACTATATTGAGAATGTATAGAGTCGATAATAATTTTGTTTCCTTTTTAGAACGCATCATGTCAACCTGGAAAACTATAATCCAATTGCAAGTGCCATCCAGCGACACCATCGAAACTAACACCATTCCGATACGAAGGGGAATATTTCAGGGCGATTCACTTAGCCCATTGTGATTCTGCCTTGCAATGAATCCACTATCACGCCGTTTGAACTCCACCAGATACGGCTTTAGTATCACTACATAGTATAAAACAAAGTCGCTTTCTCTGTCCCTATGTCCCTTTGTATGCTTAAATCTTTAAAACTACGCACCGGATTTTGATGCGGTTTTTTTCAATAGATAGAGTGATTCAAGAGGAAGGTTTATATGTATAATAACATCCATTAAATAGTGGAGAAATACTGTTATTTTTGAAGTTTCTAATGTGATGTCGTTAAGCGGGAAGTAGCGCTTGCGGCGGTACTGGCCGACCGGGGCGGCGGCAGCGTGCCTATAAATAGCGCGTCGGAGGCCGATGTAATAATTGTTGTAAAAATAAAATAAATAGTCACAGTTTTTCTGTAGTGTATTTAGTATCAGCATTGCACCCGTGCGAAGCCGGGGCGGGTCGCTAGTTAGAAATAACAACGAAGAGGTAGTAAGAGTGAATCATCTTCTATACATGGATGATCTTAAACTGATGGCTGCTACCAGAAACCAGCTGGAACAAATGCTTAAAATTGTAGAGGAGTTCTCCGGGGATATCGGAATGCCATTTGGACTTGACAAGTGCCGTATTATGAACATCGTTAAAGGGAAGATACAACCGGGGGCTTTTGAAATGCAGAATGGTGAAACTATGGCTGCAATGGAGGCAGACCAAACATACAAATATCTAGGTAGTATGAAACAGGCTAAAAGAATTGATCATCGCACTATATTATATATATATATATATATATATATATATATATATATATATATATATATATATTTATTTATTTATTTATTTGATTAGTTAGGATAAATAAAAGAAATATTAGATTGCGTTTTTTTTTATCAATATGTGCTTTAAAATTTCCTTTTTTTTAACGACAAATAGTTATATTAGGAAGACATACGATAGTTCTAGAAAGCTATAAAATTCATTTCTGCATTCCTTTAATAACTGATAATAAAAACAAAATATTTTTATTGCAATGTTTTATAGCCAGATAAAGATAATTGTTAAAATATAATACTCAAACCAATAAAAAGGGAAGAAGAGTATTTAAAATGACTAAAACAATACAAATATTGAATTTTTAACCATATTGTTATATAAAAATATTATTTTAATGAATTGTTGTATGGTATAGCTGGTGTCTCACGCCAATTTTATTCATTCCATTGTTTCTTCGGTTATCTCGACATGTTCGCCTCCTTTCCCAATATTTTCTAAATCGTCTATTAACAATCTCAAATTCTTTTTCCGATATACAAAGATGTTTTTCATAAAACTTCAAAAGCAATCTTGCTAAGTTTTTGTTTGCAACGTCTTTGCTTACAATGAAAATATCTGGTAATTGTTTAAATTTTATAAAAAAGTATAAATTGCGGGGATCTCCAAAATGAGTAACTCCAAAGATTTTGGACACCTTTAGATTTTTCCAATCTAATATTCCAAAATAGCCTGGCGCTTTCCAAAATATGGGGTTACGATTGCTTCTCTTAGTATGGTATCCAGTTCTGTTTTTGCTTTTTCGCGCAAAAATTTTTTCTTCATATTGAAACACCAAGTCCTCGATATTAATTTGATCAAATGTGTGCCAGGTGTCAGGTATTTTTTTTCTTCCCAAGAGAGCGATCCACTTAACCAAGTACTCTTTTTGAGGCCCTACTTTTCTGTGAGCTAAAATTTTTCTAGGGGCGTAAAATTCTGCATCATTTTTATGTTCTCTTGGAACATGGACTACTGATACTGAAATCATTTTCAAGCAGACTGGAAGTAAAAAAACATTTTTGTAAAAATATCCTGAAATATCATATTATTTCATGAAACGCTATATTTTCAATTTTGTTTTCCAAAAAAAAATCAATAATTATATAAAATAAACTGACATTTTCCAAAAAATAGATATTTCTTTAGGTAAAGATGTTGCTTATGATAAAATTTATAACATATTTGAAATAGTGATATGTTACCTTACTTTGTGTTCAGCAGGAACCTACGAACTATATCACAACGTTCTGGTTTTTTAACTGTTGGACCTCGCGTATCTAAATGTTGAATGTACCATCGTGCACCGTACCACTGGTTTTGATAATCAGTGAGCCCAATACCACACTGTTTAAGTCCCGGTTTGACATTTGGAGTCTATTTACTTTACAACACTTGAGCATTATTGCCCGTGGCATAACATATAGTTTAAAAAACACTTTTGCGTTTGAATATTTCTATTCGTTCGCCATCATGTCAAAAAGTGCGTTTGGTAATAATTTTTTTGTTAATTATTAGCAACAAAAGAGTTATATAATACAAGCGGATTTTTTTTTATTATGATGGTCTTTAAATTAACTCAAGCAGATTTTCTAAAATTACACAAAATTATACAAAAGAAATTAAACAAAATAGGTATTTCAATTATTTTTTGTATCCTAGCTCATTTTACTGCCGAGTATTAAAAAACTACAAAGAGCGTTTTACTCAATTATACCATCCATATTTTTTTCCACTTTCCTTACCTACCCTTAATCTTTATTTATAATAGTGGGGTCTGATAGCATTTAGAATACTTAATTGAGGTCGGCAAGTAACGCAAGCTGACATATTGGTGTCTGGGTGGCTGGTGACGCGCAAAAAGTTTTATTAAATGTTCTCGATATTTACAAAATATGCCATACTTATCATGAAACAATTATAGAGATTATTTGACCAAAAATATTAGAGACGATGCTGTTCTCCCAGCACTTCCTTTCTCTTTATTTTCATAGCACCAGCCACTATGGGCTTATTTTTACGAGCTTAGAAAGCGTAGATGCGGAGATCTGGCGAGCGAAGATTACTCTCCGACTGATTGAGGATCCTGTAACTGACGAGCTCTAAATTTCTCCCATTCTTACATCCTAGTTAGGAATTCTGAACATCATGCAGTCTAATAGCACTTTAACGACGTTTAACCTATATTCCAAAAAAACCCATTGGGTTACGTTGGTTATGGCAAATAAAATGAATGAAAGATTGTTTGTTGCATGGACTATCTTTAGAAAATTTTTAAATTTTGTTACATAATATACAGAGGTGGTACTCTTTACACAAAAAGAGAAAAACCGGGACATTTCCCACAATTACATCGAGGACCCTTCAAAATAAGGGAACCTTTAAATACCTGGGAGTAATTCTGTCGACTGTTTATCGTCTCAGTTGCCTAGGGGGTATCTCGGACCTGGAATGGGCGGCTACTAAAGTGTCTGGGAATGCGTGATGACGAGATGTCCATTACTCTTCATGCAAACAGATTACATGGCGCAGCTTTTGAAACCCAACCGCTCTCTGACGATACTTTTGCTAAGTAGAGAGAACTGGAAGGGGAGCAAAATCTTCCGAGAAAGGAATGAATTCACTTCTTAGGACCAAAAGAGCTGCAACATGTGGTGGGACTGTTGACAGGACATTGTCACCTGAGGGGCCATTTTCATAAGGTGTGATTGATGACTCAACGTTCAGGCGGTGTCTGGAGGAGGATGAAACTGTCGAATATGTGGTGGGACTGTTGACAGGACATTGTCACCTGAGGGGCCATTTTCATAAGGTGTGATTGATGACCCAATGTGCAGGCGGTGTCTGGAGGAGGATGAAATTGTCGAACATGTACTCAGAAAATGCCCACCGAAAGCCGTCAAGCAAGTTCAATCAACGATTCGCAAAGGCGATCAGCCCCGAATGACCTCCACTCATGGTGGAATGTAAAGGACCCAGCAAAACCTATGCATCGCTGACCAGATATCGTTCATTCATCAATTCATTCCGTTTTTATAAAATGAATTACTAATGTATAGATTTCCGCTATCATAGCATCTTATTCATGGTAATATTCTATAATGGATTTCATAGATTAAGAGTGACACAGCATATGACGGCATAAACTTTCTAGAAAGCTAAAGCCCACCACCACTAATTAGTTGATTCACTACACAAAGCGTTTTAAAGTTAGAGCTTAATGAGCAATAAATATTTTTCATATTTGTTTTAAAAATTACCGCGATACCAAAAAAAGGATTAACTGCTCTAACTTTGAAATATCTTATATATATATATATATATATATATATATATATATATATATATATATATATATATATATATATATATATATATATATATATATATATAAAGCAACATGTGAAACACCTAAACTGAACTAAAACACCTACATTTTTTTAACATTTATTATAAACTCTAACAACTTTATAACAAAGGTTTTTTTTTATAAAAGAGATGCCACTTAATTTGGCTATTGTTTGATGTTAAATAAATTTACTTTATTTTTGCATTAAAAACGTTTCTAATTTGATACAGTCATAATTAATAATAAATGTTTTTGAAGCATGGTGTGCTAAGCAGAGTTAAAACAAAATATAACATAGATAACATGAAGGATATAGAGCTAGGTGTACAGAAATGTGTTGAATAATGATGCTGAAGATATGAATACAGTGTTATCCTATAACTAATTTGGGTAGTAATTCCTAGACCAAACCCCTGTCTAATCATAAAACAAACTTGAAATTTATACCTTTTTAATTTTTCTTCCTCAAACCTCCTTTCTTAAATATGTTATAATTAATATTTTATTGAAAAAAATCGATCTAAAAGTTGGAAGACAACCAGAATTAAAGTAGGAGGTACCTTTACAAAATTTTAAATCTACCTGTTCTCGTGTAGAAGCCAGAGGAGTACCTAGCGCCTTTTTAATTTAGATAGGCCTACCAAAAGCTTTTTATGAGTTGATAATTTTGACAATAATGTTTTAATGAAGTAATTGGTAATTTAATTCAAAAAATTGTCAATTAATAAAGTAATTGGTAATTTTATCCACACAATTATCAATTAACAAGTAATTGATAACGCCATTTTTGAAATTATCATATGAAGAAGTAATTAATAATTTTAGAAATAAAATTATCTATTACCAGATTAATTTAAAATTTAGATTTTTGAATTACCCATTACAAAAGTAATTAATAATTAATTTTTCCAAATTGTTGCAAAAAAACGTCATTAAATTATTTTTTTAATTTAATTCAGAAAGAAATACGAAATAATAATTCAATAATTTGAAAAATTTATTTTTTAGTTACTCTCATAATAGATAATTTGAAAAATGAAATTTTCAATTATTTTGATAATGGGTAATTTTATTCCTAAAATGATTAATTACTTCGTCAATCGGTAATTTCAAAAATGAAATTATGAATTACTGCGTTAATTGATAATTATAGGAATAAAATTACCAATTGCTTTATTAATTGGTAATTTTAGGAATGAAACCTCCAATTACTTAATTCACATTTGAAACATTACTTTTTCGTCCAGAATTTTATTGTTGCCAGCAAATTTGAAAAATGTTTATTCAGTTAAAAATTATGAACGTTCAAAAATTGCATTTATGAAATGTTTAACATTGTTTATCTCAAACTAAGAGACGCACAAAAAAATTGTTGAAAACTTATTTGTTTATAATCACTCCAAGGATACGATCCAGAAGATACTTTTGTAAAAATTGAATTTTCAAATATTTAAACAACCCTTTGTTTATAACGATCTTATTCCCACTAGGGCAAATTTTCTCCCTACAAAATCGTGTTAGGAGGCTTTACATACATAAAAAACTTTGGTGGCTACATGTAAATTAAAGAGACAATTGGGACCCCTGTGGCCTCTACACAATTCATTTTTTTTGGCAAACTAAGAAAATATATAAATATGATTTAATATTAATTTTGACACATTTATTCATGAATTTAATGGTGGTACAATATTTTGTTAAAAAAGTAGGAATGATCAAGGAATTTGTAACATATGGCATCTCCAATTTAATAAATAACAAGATTTTTTAAACAAATAACAATTAAAATAATAAACATATTTTTATTTGATTTTGCACGTTTAAAATCTTTCAGGACTTGGTCCTATTGAAAAAATATTTAATTAATACGTTAATTAACACCTATAATATTTTTATTTAAAATGCAAAATAAAAATTATTTCAGAACGCTTCACCGTGACTAAATTATTTTTGACATTAAATAAACTCTTTTGCAAAATCAAATAAAATAATTTATTCCAGGCATTCTCAATTTTACTTTTTGACACTACTCTGATATATAGATTGTCGAAATTTCTTACCAAAATTAATTAATTCATTTTGTTAATATTGCTATTTTATTTGATGAAATATTTTTAAAAATTTTAAATAAGTTTTCTTCATGTTTTTTCTTATAAAATTTAGTTTAGAGGTGTCATAATAAATTTTACTAACAGTGTAAAGTCATCAAATAAAAAAGGAATGCAAGAAAATAATCTATCAGGTACAAGAAGATATTTTTGAAAATAATTTGAAAATAATAAAAGACATATTCGTCTTCCTTATCAGTAATAAGAGGCTTATGGGATCACACGGAATTCAGAGTTCCTCTTTGAGTTAGGTTCTAAATTTAGAAAAGTGTAAACGCACTCGGGACAATAAGGACTCAATACACTAATTAGGAATCTATTCAGAGTGGTGTAAAAGCGTTAGAATACTTAGACCACGTGCAGCCCATTTTTAGGTGCATAAAAAGACGGATGTCATGGACTTGTAGCATGCTCAACCTTGACTCTTCGATTGAGTTAGGGCCCCGATTCAGAGTGGCGAAAACTAATGATATTAGTGGAGGTGCTTAGTGTAGGAGTGACAGTTATGCCTGTTTTGGAGAGAACAATCTGTTCTTTTCTTTTCCGATGTTCTGATTTTGCTGAAGTTCTTTTTGTATTATGGATGGTTTAATAGCATTTTCCATTACTGATACGGATACCTTCCGAGGTTAAGTAGAACGATTTTTGACTTGAGAAAGTAATTTCCCAAAATGGGCGATTTTTCTAGAAGCAAAGCTAACTCAAAATAAAGATTTGAGGTTTTGTAATAAGTTTAGTTTTCAAAGTTTGGTGGAACTTTTAAAATTAATTTTTTACTACACTACGCTACGCTACTATGAACTTCTACACTCTAATTAGGTACACTGAATAACCTGTGATCTAATAGGCCCTTAAGGGGAATAAATCAGCCTTGGATAAAGTAAAGTTAAACCGAAATGCATTTGTTCAAGTTGAACTGAAAAATCAAATAAATGGTAACGTTTTAACTATTTCAGAATATATATCCCCTAATTTAAAGGAGAGTATTTCGTTCTTTTACTATGCTTTATCCAAAACTTCCAAATTTCAAATTACCTAACCTACATAAACATGCAATAGGGAGAGGTTATGTTATGAGAATTGTTTTTTTTAGTTAAAGGAACATTTGCGAACAAACGTTATATGTGTTTATTTGAAGCTCATAAACAATGATGTTTTGTGCGAAGTAGTAGATGTATTTTGGACTTCCATTGTCTTGATTTTGTTATTGAATATCACGACGTTTCGGCTAGTAGTTATCTCTAGCCGTTTTCAAGTGAATTTGAGCAAATTCCTAGGCTTCACAACTATTAAACTAAAAGTAAATGCAGTGGAGAGTGACCGAGATGAGTACAATCATGCGTGTTATAGTCCCATTTGCATTTAGTTTAAGTTTACAATCGCTAGGAAGTGGATTTCAAACTTTTCTTGGATCTAAAGATGCTTTACTACAGCAATTCGGGTTCTAATGTATACCCGCGGCTTCTTTTAAGTTTTCGTTTTGTCCAGCATTATTTTCGGTGCAAGATTCTAGCTTCAGACCATTTTAGGTGATGTCCATGAGTCCAGGCATGGTTGGTGGTACCAGATTCTCCACGAGATGTGTTCTTCTGATGCTTTTTGATTCTTACTTCAAGGGGTCTCTTTGTTTCGATAACGCAGGACTTGCCACATTCACATGGTACCTCATACATACAGTTCTTTATGTCCCTTTGAGTTGTTAGTTTGACTTCTAAGAGAGTTATTTGAATTGAAAACATCATTGAGGTTATATCGTTTTCCTATTCTTCTAACTTTCTCCGAAATGCCTCTAAAATAGGAGCTGTTCAACGTCAAATACTTTGTATATAGAGCATTGACTCTTTGCAACTGCATTGATAACCTGATGAAAGAAATAGATCACATTAAAAGTGACCTAACAGCCAACCGAAACCCTGTAAATCTGGTAGATAAGATTCTGGAAAAAAGCAGAAATAAGACAAAATCGGTAACGGACGAGGAACGAAAACTAGTTTTGAACATCCCTTATGTTAGAGGTATTTAGAAGAATGGGAAAACGATATAACATCAACGTCGTTTTCAATTCAAGCTCTGAGAAGTCAGCTCACTAGGATCAAATCAACAATTCAAAGGGACATGAAGGGTGTGCATCAGATACCATGTGAGTATGACAACTCCTCGTTGACGAAACAAAGAGACCTTTGAAGTGAGAATCAAAAAGCACCAGAAGAACACATCTCGTGGGAAAATAGGTTAATCTGGTGCTGCCAACCACGCATGGACTCATGGACATCACCTAAAATGGTCTGAAGTTAGAATCCTGCACCCAGAACAACACTGGAGAAAATGTAAATTTAGAGAAGCCGCGTTTATATATCAGAACTCGAACTGCTTTAATAAACCGTCTTTAGATATAAGAGAAACGTGAAAACAACTTCTTAGTAATTGTAAATTAAAATTAAATGAAGCATGAATGGAACCGTAGCGTAGCACACATGACTGCATTCATCTCGGTCACATTCCACTGTATTTACTTCTGTAGCTTAAGAATTTGCTCAAATTCGCTTGAAAACGACTAGAGATAACTATTAGCCGAAATGTCGTGATATTAACCACAAAATTAAAACAGTGAAAGTCCAACAGATATCTACTACTTCGCAAACGTTATATGTATTGAATAAATGTACTTTTAACGGGGTAGAAACAGTCATAACCTTTAATTTTATTGACTCTAAACTTTAAAAAATAATTTGATCGCAAAATCTTCACTTTAAAATTTCAGAAAGCAACATGCATTCTAGGAGCAGAAATAACGAACGAATTCATCGTGCCATTTTTAGAGTTGACATTTTTGTAGGTTATAGTTTCTATGAGTATTTCGTGGTTCGTGATAAAACTTGATATAGTAACAAACAGAGAATACATGCTTAAAAAGTTTGTTTCGTAAGACTTATAGTAGTTCTTGGTTCATAATTATAAAAAATTCAAGTGAAGAATAAATTCATAAAAACATTTTTATTAATGATTGTAAGGAAGATAAATTACATCTTTTTAGGTTTTTATTATATTGTAATAAAAGTATGAACCAAGGAACTATCCTATTAATACATTAAAAGTACATATTAATTTTTATTTTGTTATCAATCTTCATAACCTCTCATTAAAAAAAAAACTTAAATCCGTCCATTAGCGGTCTTGTTTGACGTAATACGTGGGATACTATCCCAAAATCAAGAAAATTATAAGTTGAATAAATTATTTGGTAACTAAATCAAATAAATAACAGAACCAATCGGGCATGCAATTAAGCAAACCTTTATCAACTAATTTTATTTACCCATTTTTGTCTTGTCAGATTTCGGAGTTTCCTCCACCTCCGGAATTGTTCCCCTGGCTAAACGGGAACTTGTAGTAGTGGCTGTAGCAGATGTTGCAGTAACTGATGTAATAGGAGCGCTTGTAACTGAGGCAGAAGTTACATTTGTAGCCGAGGAAGTGGTGTATGTTCCCAATATGCGACGAATGTTTCTAGTTACTGCAAAAAAAAACATATTAAACATTGTAGAAGTAAAATTTTATAACTTATATATTTTAGTTTCAAAACACACTTCAGGTGTTATTGCGTTAAGGGAATTTTATACGAGCATAGTCTGAAAAATTTCCGACCTCAATTTAAGGATGTGTTCGCGCATGCATTTGAACGTACTCACAACAGTTGCAGTTGTCCCTTGACAGTTGTTTTTTTATGAAAATGGACAAAATCGAGTATCGAGCTGTCATTAGATATTTGTTTTTGAAAGGCAATACACCTACATAAAATAAAGATGAGTGGGACACTGTACCGGACTCTGCGCCATTATTTACCAGCAGCTGAATTTAAACGTGGCTGTACCAACTTAAATGAATTTGAAGAAATAATGTTTTTTTGTTTCGATCGGAAACTTTTCAAACTATCCTCGTAAAAGGCATTTAATGGATTAAGTTTAAAATTAACTACTTACAATCGTGAGAGAGTGTTTCCGCGGCTGACTTTTCTTTTACAGTGCACCGTTTTGTTTTAGCAGTTCTAGTTGGAGTAGTCTGGGCCACCTGGTTTTTTGACCAATTAGTTTGAATGACAGGAGCACGACCTTTAGGTAACGCAGTATCTATATGATACACGCCAGTAGATGTGCGAGTAAGAGCTGGAGTTTTATAACTCTGGGGTCGAGAAACGGTACTAGTGGAGGCACCTTCAGTTGGAATGACACGTGTGCGTGTTTTAGAGGGAGCAATAGCTTTCTGAACTTCCGTTGTATTTTTCTGAGTTTGCCCAAGATCTTTCTGTATTTTGGATGCTTTAGTTTCAGCTAAAGCAGAACTACTTTGTACTTGAGAAAGTAATTTCTGAAAATTGGCGATCTTTTCTGAAGGCAAAACTGGTTTAAAATAAGCAGATGTGGTTGTTGTAGTAAGTCCAGTTTTTACAGGGTGGGTTGACGCTCTTGGAACTAATTTTTTAACTGGAATAATGGAGGTCTTAGGTTCACTTCTTCCTTGACGTGTAATGGTTGCTTTTTGGGCGGGACTACTTTGCAATGGTTCTCTTTTTCTCGAATCAGTCATGTAAATTTTTCTAGTTGCAGACTGTCCTTTAGGGTTGTTTAATATGATTTTAGGAACATTTTTAAGCTGAGCCATTCGAACTTGTTCCTGCTTATCCTGGGGGGTTCCTGGAATCTCCTTAATTTGACCATCTTCTTGTTTAATTAATTGTAGTCGAGGTACTTTTCTTAATTGATAAGTAGGAGTTGATGTAATCGGAGTCTCTCTAGATTCTGACGAAATGATTTTTGTTTGTATGGTTAATGTGGAGGTAGTTGAAACTGACGTAATCGAAGTATGTACAAATTTAGTTGAAATACTCGTTGCTTGTGATTGTGTGGTTGCAGTAAGTTTATCTGAAGACGATGTAGTTGGAGTCGGTATGATCTTTTCAGCGATACTTTCTTCTTGAGATTGAGTTATGATCAAAAATTTATTTGATGCTGATTCACTCGGAGGCTGTTCAGTTTTGGGGGAAATAGTTATTTGTGACTCAGTGAATTTTTCTGAAAGTGGCGGCGTAACATGTATAATTTTCGCTGTAACGGTTTTAGCTGGCGACTGAGTGGTTACAACTGTCACATCTCGAGTCTGCGAAGTTTGAGATGGAGTCGTTTTTATTGGTTCTTCAGTCATTTCAGTGGGTTCATTTATACACTCAGTACTCATGCTCTGAATAATTTTCGCTGGAATATTTTTTACCGGCGTTTGAATTGTTATAGCCGGAGGTTTTGAGGGAGGTGTACCCTGGGTAGGAATAATTTTTGCTGGAACGGTTTTCATCGGTGACATCGTTTCAGGGGATTCATTTGAAAGCGATGTATCTAAAGTTTGAATAACCTTGTATGGGACGCTTTTTATTTCTGACTGAGTCGTTAGAGTAGATGCAATTTTAGGAGACATGGTTTGTATTTGCGTTTGAGCTGTTACGGCATCCTCATTTAAAACAGACACACCCGGAATATCTTCAATTTCGGCTAGTATTTCTTGAAGGTCAACCTGTTGTGCTGATGAAAGAGCCTGTATTTCAGCTTGATCAAAATCAGGCGAAAACTCGACATATATTGTTTCCTGTTGCTCTTCATCTGTTGAAGGTGATGATGAATGTGGATGAACATTACCTTCTCTGATTTTGGTGGAGTCTTGTCGATCAACTAATAGTATTTCATCGACTGTTTTTGTAACAACTGGGACTTGTAAATTTGGTGTTCGAATTAATGACGGTTGTGGTGTTTGAACAGCCGTAGGTTGGCTGGCTAAAGCTGTTGATGTTGGGATAATAGGCGTTTGAGAGATTGGTGCTGTAATAATTACTGCCTGAGTAGTTCTTAATTGTGTCTCTGCGACTATCTTCTCAGGCCCGTCTGGGAGGGTTTTCGGGATTCTAAGTCCAGGACCTTGATAAGTTCTTAATTGTTTCTGAACAAAAGTAGTATGAAATGACACAGGTCCTACACCAAATGTACTTGTAACAGATGAAATTGCTTGAGCATGCGCCTGTTGGAAACTCAATATCTGAGCAGGAGGCAAGTTAAAACATTGAACATCCGCTGTCGGTGGTTCGTCCTTTGTTTGTAATACTGGTGTAATTTTTGTTCTTGTTACCAGTGGTCCAGTTTGGGTAGAGGTAGGTAGGCAATGAGTAGGGCATGGTTTTACATGCGGTGGAACTGTGACTTGTGGTTCTCCGACAGAGGTCGATCTTTTTTTGACAGCTGATTTAATTTCTGTAGCAGTATCTGTGTCCGAGGAGTCAGTTTCGGAGCGTTTTTTCTTTCTGCTTGATACAATTTTCAGAGCGTTATTTTCTTCTGATTTATTTTCTTCTACGATTCCTTCGGCAATTATATCATTTTCATTGCTTGTAACAATATTTTGTTGATTTTCAGAAAACTTTGTTACATCTTGCAAAGGTATGTTGGGCTGTGACTCGACGGCTGCTATAAACTTCTTTCGATTAACTTTTCGCTTACGTTGCATTCTTTTCTTTTTCTCCGGGATCCCACTTCGCAGAGTAGGGGGAGTAATATTTTCTTGAGATTCCAGGTGCTGTCTAAAATACTTATATTTAGCTTTATTTTCAGTAAAAGAAAATCCCCCCTCTAGCGGCTCGTAGCTCATAGGATCTCGATGATATCTTAGGTAATCTGGTGAATAAGGTATGCCTATATCCGCTTCAACCGTAGACATAAAAGAACTCGGTTGGTCAAGGCTTGCGTCAGTAGGTCGTTGACTGAAATTCGCTTCCATTTGTTCCATAGAGACGTTGGTGCTTGTCAGCACTTTCTGTGTCACATTACTTGGCGAAATTAGATCTTCAGACTCAAAATAAGAAGTACCCGATGCTTCGGGCTTGTCTTTAATCTCTGTGCCAGTGTATGATTGCTCAGGAGATCCTTCCAGAGTCCTAGGTACATAGAATCCTGGATTCAACATAGAATCTGTTATCTGTGGCTCATCTTGCGCAGTAGAGCTTTCAGTACTTGAATCATTATCAATAACCATAGGTTCTGGTGTTAAGAAACCATTAGTGCTATCTGCTCTTAAATTATCAGGAGTTGACAGTGGAGGTTGACCTGTAATCAGCCCATCACTTGTTATTGGAGCAATATTTACTGATGTATCTGCACTAGTTGACGGCTCAGCATATATTGAAGGGTCAACAGATGGAGGACCTAGCGGCGGTGGTAATCCTGGAATATAAGACGTTATGTTGGGTTGAGGTAGTTCATATCGCGGTGGACCTTCAAATCTTCGGTTAGCCCACATGGTACTTGTGGAAGGCTGAGATAGGTCTACAATTCCTGGGGGATATCTTGGTACCTCTGAGGGAGTGTAAAATACGTTAGAACGTGTTGATGTTGCAGCCAAATCAACTACTCTTGCTTGCCAATAGTTTTCAAGAGGTGGATTATTACTCATAGTATTTCGGTTACGGTTACCACTTGGTAGTGCTGTCAAATTAACAATATTGCTTGGTTTTGGTAAATATGGTGGTTGATTATAAAAACAGGCCGGAGCTGGTGGGAGTCTGAAACGTTTTCTCGGAATCTTAGGTCTTTTGGCAAATGGGTCATCTTGTACCTCTGATTTTTCAGAATCACTTTTTCCTTCAGTACTCTCAGTACTCTCAGACGTTTGTATTTCAGTTTCAGTACTGTCACCGAAGTTTACCTCGGACCTTTGGGCATTAGCTTGTGATCTAGTTACCATTGATGATTTAGATATAGAAGTGCGTAAGTTAAAGTGCACTGCTCTCTTCCGTCCCCTACTTGCTCTAGGTTTAGCTGAAGGCTTCATTTTGGGTTTCGCTAATGTCTTTCGTTTCCTATTTCTTTTAGTTGATGTTCCTCTCCTTTTTCTACCTCCTGTCTCTTGGTTATTCTGCTCTTGGGCTCGTTGTATAGATCTTTCGATTTCATGTTCTGCATCACTTTCGTCCCACATCTCTTCAAGGGTTCGTTTATGTGGAACGTCGCTTTCACTAGATGACGAGTCACATGCAGAAGCAGAATGCCAATAGTCATCTTCGAATGGATCTGACTTTCGATCTTTCATCGGGCTACCTGTTGTAAGTGGCAATCGTTTCCCCGGTTCTCCTAATCTCTCTTTTAAGAACTCTTTAAGAGTGTACTTTTTGGCTGGAAGATTTAAAATCAAAATAATTAACACTTAGGTATCAACGTTAACATAATCTACACAGTTTAGAGTAATCTGAAATGATACGGTACTCAAGTGCAACAAGGCAATAACAATAGACAGTCATATTATTTTTGAATATGCAAAGTAGATGTGCCTTTAATTTTAAATGGAACGTCTGGTACATTAATCAAAATTTTATCTATTATGTCTTATCATCTAACTTATATTGAAATTAAATTTTTCTCAAAATATTGATATAAAGAAATTGAAATCATTTAAACTTTGATGATGAACCCGTGTGGGGTTGCTAGTCCTCCATCGGGCGCCTCCCCAGGTGGCGGATAGGGGGAAGCCTCCCAGATATGGGTGGTACCGGGGAAATGAAATACCCGGGGCGGACCAAAACTAGCACTGAGTAACGGCAGCTGGTTAACTCAAAACTGACTCCAGGCAAGGAATAAAAGATATTCTAATTGGCTGTAGTACGGACAACAAACGGCGCAGTGGTATCCACAAAAACGGCGTTTATACAGCGATGGGGAAGGCAACGGGAAACCACCCCATTATAGTTCCCTAGTTCAATTATCATGGCTCAAACTTTGACAAATGATTCAATTACTGATCATGGACTTCGGAAGACAAGATCCGGCAGGGGAGGCATACCGCAGGTAGATCATAGGGCCTCTCAGGTCGTCATCAAGCGAAATCCCTGTGAAATGGAAAACACCACATCAAGATTAAGTGGTGCTCTAAGAACTTCAGAAATGAACATAAAAATAGCAACATGGAACCTAACCAGCATGTACGAAGCAGGAAAGACCCATAATATCGTTCAGGAGATGAACAGGTTGGACGTTGACATCTTGGGAGTAAGTGAAACAAGATGGCCAGGTACAGGAGAACAACAGTTGGGAAACAATCACAAAATTTATTTCTCTGGAAAAGATGACCGGCAACACAGACATGGTGTGGCTATAATCCTTAGAAAGAAAATAGCTAATTCTTGCATTAACTTCATACCGTATTCCGAGCGAGTAATACTATTACAGTTAAAAACAACACACGGAAAGCTCAACATAATCCAGGTCTACGCACCTACAGCAGACAAAGATGACGAGGAGGTGGAACGTTTCTATGAGGAAATTAAAATCATGTTGAAACAAACAAAGCCCAGAGATGTTACAGTTGTAATGGGAGATCTGAATGCCAAGGTGGGCCAAGGCAAGGTAAGGGACTGTATAGGAAGCTATGGACTCGGTACTCGCAACGACAGAGGAGACCGCCTGATTCAATTTTGCCAAGAAAATGACATGGTAATTTCAAATACGTTCTTTAAACTCCCAAAACGAAGACTTTACACCTGGACATCACCACAAAACACCAAAGACAAAATCGTGAAAAATCAGATAGATTACCTGATGATTAACACTAGATATAAAAATAGTATCAAATCAATAAAGGCATATCCCGGTGCAGACGTAGCATCGAGCCATAACCCCATTGTTGCTAAGATGAAAGTAAGGCTGAAGAAAAAATTAAAACCTAAACAGAACCCCGAGAAAGTGGATGTCAAGAATCTGAACAACGGTGAGAAAAGGGAAAGACTGAGAACAGAAATGAATGAAAACCTGGATAGAATAGAGAACCCATGTGAGGACAACGCCGAAAGTATAAATAAAACATGGACATCCATTAAAGAAGCTGCAATGACACCATCATTAAAACATCTGAAGAAAGTAAAATGTGAAACAAAGAACTGGATGACAGAAGAAATCCTGAAACTCATGGACACTCGAAGACAATATAAAAATGACACCGGTAAATACAAAGAAATCCAAACCAAAATCAGACAGAAAATTCGAAATGCTAAAGAAAATTGGTTTACAGAGAAGTGCATAGAGATAGAAGAACTACAAGAAAAACACGACACATTCAATCTGTATAGAAAAGTGAAAGAGCTAACGGGAAAAATAAAAACGAAAGAAACTCCTTACCTGTTGGACGAGAATAACTCAATTGTAAGTGATGCTGAGGGAAAGATTGAATTATGGAGGAACTATATAGAAAAACTATTCGACGACAACCGAAAAGAAATCAAAATAGAAATCCAAAAAGATGAAACAGGACCGGATATAACAAAGACAGAAATTCAATATGCTTTGAAAAATATGAAAAATGGAAAAGCGCCCGGACCTGATAACCTCCCAATAGACGTTATAAAACTCATAGATGAGAAATATTTAAATATCCTAGTAGACTTCTTCAATAGCATCTATAGAACCGGCATAATACCTCAGGAATGGCTCACATCCATCTTTATAGCCATCCCAAAGAAACCAAACGCCAAACACTGCAATGAATATCGCACAATAAGTCTAATGAGCCATATTCTTAAGCTTTTCCTGAAAATCATACATCACAGATTGTACGCCAAACTTGAAGAGGACATCGGAAACACCCAATTTGGATTCAGACGGGGCCTGGGAACCAGAGAGGCTCTGTTTGCATACAACATACTGACACAACGATGTCTAGATGTAAACCAGGAGGTCTATATATGTTTTATCGACTACAATAAAGCATTCGACAAAGTGAGACACGAACAACTTGTACAACTTCTTAAGGATAAAAACATTGATTCCAGAGACATAAGAATAATCAGCAATCTGTATTATAACCAAAAAGCGGCAATACAAACCGAAGGAAGATTAACAGAGGAAGTAAACATAAAAAGAGGTGTCAGGCAAGGCTGTATCTTATCACCAACTTTATTTAATCTATACTCAGAACATATAATTAAAAAGACGCTTGAAAACGAAACGGCTGGTATAAGGGTGAATGGAATTCCAGTCAATAACATCAGATATGCAGATGATACCATCATCATTGCAGAAAATCTCAACGACTTACAGAGAATACTCAGGAAATTAGTAGTAATAAGCGAAGAATATGGTCTAACACTCAACATAGAGAAAACTAAATTTATGATAGTATCAAAGAAAAACATCAATAATGTCAATCTCCAAGTAAACAACAAACAAATTGAGAGAGTTGAGAAATATAACTATCTGGGAACATCTGTGAACGAAAAAAATGACTACACGAAAGAAATCACAATAAGAATTGAAAAAGCGAGAAGCGCCTTTATGAAAATGAAAAATATATTAACCAGCCGAGACTTAAGCCTGGAACTAAAAATACGTTTGGTAGAGTGTTATATTCACTCTATCCTTCTGTATGGTGTGGAGACATGGACCATGAATAAATACTGCTGCAATAAAATAGAAGCGTTCGAACTGTGGATCTACAGAAGAATATTGAAAATACCCTGGACCGATAAAATAACAAACGAAGAAGTACTTGGAAGGATGAAGAGAGAAAAAGAATTATTACTATCCATCAAAAGTCGAAAGTTGCAGTATTTTGGCCACATCATGCGTGGAAATAAATACCAACTCCTGCAAAATATGATTCAAGGAAAAATTGTGGGAAAACGGAGTATCGGGAGAAGAAGAATGTCATGGCTACGAAACTTAAGAGAGTGGTTTGGATGTAACTCCAATCAACTGTTTCGCGCAGCTGTGTCTAAGGTCCGAATAGCTATGATGATAGCCAAACTTCGAAACGGAGATGGCACATGAAGAAGAAGAAGAAACTTTGATGTGCATTAGTGTTTTATTGTCTACCAAAAAAAATTAATGGAGTTTTGTTTTAAAATACACCTTTTGGATACCATCAGAATCTGATATAAATAATTTTCAGCTATTAATATTCATTTCAAAAATCAATATTTACAGAATATTATCTTTAAAAAATACCTTTTAGTCATATTTTTCTGTACATATTGAAATATAATTTTAAATATAGGACCCGACATGTATTTCACTCATATCTAATAATTTATTCAATTCATTTTCCCCCAGTAGTTATATAGGAATTTTGGTTAAAGATCTTTGATAACATGGAAATTCTTATACAAAAATGAAATTACCTCTAGATCTGAAGTATCTAAAACAAAAAAGTTTTCTTATTACTGGTGGAAAAAAATTAAGAAATTATTATGATATTTTTCTCAAATTTTAAAATTAAAATAAAACACAGGCACAGGAAATTAACAGTTAAACGCTATATTCGAAGATGGAGTATTCTGAAGATACCAACGGAAGAATACCTGATTTGGGTGACCAACCTACTGAATAACGACTTCAGTTATAATATAAATAGGGTGTTACTTATAGTTGATGCTTCAAGACAGGCACGCAAAATTTTACTCAAAATAAACTTTAATATGTTTATATTCTAACTAACCATTAAAAAAATTGTGTTTGACAAAATTTTATATATTTTTTTTGGGATAATATCCGCTCACCCAGTATATATATATATATATATATATATATATATATATATATATATATATATATATATATATATATATATATATATATTTGGTTGAAATGAAACTAAATGATCGAGGAACAAATATTTATTGTAAAACTCAGAGTCTAAACTAAAACTAAAAAATCTTTGTAGTCAGAACATAAATAAAAAAATATAAATAACATATTTCAAAAACAGAAATTTAAAAAAACGAGTGGTTATAACATATCAATGATTACGTTTAGAAATTTCAAGCACTCCGGTGTTTCCTCGGCTGGGGCCTAATTTTATATCTGATGCTTAGTCCTTCTGCAAAAACACTTAATTCAGATTCATTATTTTGGATTTGTTCTTATGATGTTTGAGAAGAAGAATAATCCCAAAGTCCACTATTGTTAGATCAGGTGTTATTTTCATCACCCTATTATCCTAATGTTTTTTTTTTATTATCTCTTAACTATAGTTGTCCCTGAGGCCTTTAATCACACTAGCTGTTCTGCCTTTAAGGCGTAACTGAATACTCCATATTACAAAATATCCAAAATATGTTTATTAAAATAATTTTCCGAAAAAAAAAGTTTCTAATATTTTGTTTGATAACATAAAGTTTGTAATTCTGTCAATTATTTTCTCGTTTTATATCATCTGAGTGAGAAATAAAATTTTGACCTTTTATAAAAACACATCTTTCTAGTTTCGAAGAAAGCCTCATTAGCTTCATCTTACTGATCTTTACATCGGATTTTTCATATAATTTGTTAATTAAGATAATTATTGACATTCTATGTAACATTAGCTTTATTGACATCAAATAAATGTTCTGAACCTTAGCATTTTAAGTTATATTAGGTTCATCGACACTTAATAAATATCTCCAACCTTGACAATAGTACCTTCGTAATCTTCTCTCTCACCTAAAATAAGATACATCATGAAGCTAAAATTATTTCATTTTTGAAAACTATGAATCTGTAACATTACTATCTATCCTCCCAGTATTATTTTAAATCAATAACTTCAAAAAAATATTATATATTTCCTATATTGATGCTCAAATCTATTCAATCAATCAAACTGTATTGTTGTTATTTATGATTTGATAATTTTTAATTCATACAAACTGTTCATCTTAAAGAAGTATTCAAATTAAGGCCTCCGAAATACAAATTTTCATTTACCTGAGCATTCTGGAACTCCTCGAAGAAATGTTCCTTCTTTGTGTACACTATGATCAAAAAAATTTGAAACATTTTTATATCTAGGCACTAGAAAGATATATTACACCAAAAAATTATATACATTTTCACAGAAAATACTTACTGCTAATACGTACCGTATAAATTTAAACCTAGCTTAGCCAAGTCAGGTTTATTCAGACACCTGAATATTGAAACAGGTCATCATAACAAATTAAATATTAAAGTTCTGTGTTGGTGCAGTTATGATGTAAACTATGTTTTAAACTGAACTCAGCTCTGGACATAATCATAAAATTTTACAAAATAAAATATAATTTTTTAAGAGAATGTTAGACTTCTTTAGTCTAAATAGACAAATATTTGTAAACTGGGTAGTGAAATTCTTATATAAGACAAAAATATCGCAGTTTTATCTCACAAATACAATTTTTGGGTCGCTTGGGCAGGGCTGGATTTAAAAACTATCGGACCCTGAGCACAAATTATGCAGGTGTCCCTGTTAAGGAAATTAAAATTCCTCGAATAAACTTAAAAAATAAAAATCTAAGATTATGAAAAGAGATTTTGTTAAACAACAACTATGTGATTTCAATAAAAATTAGTATTATTCAGCAAACACTTCATTAAAGAATAAATAAATGAATAAACTTAGGCTTCGATTCATGCTAGTGCCCCGAAGACCTTTATGTGAATCCGGCCTTGCAGTTAGGAGAACAATGTTTACTCTCGAATAGATGCAGATTGTCCTATTTTACGTATTATGTGTACCAGACCTGAGATCTTTATGTCTGAAATATTACTCGAATCACACCATACCGCAAAAAATATTTTTTATTATTAAAATGTGAAAAATACTATTATTCAATGAATTAAAGAACTGGTAAATAATTTTGTTAACATTATTAGCACAAGTTTTTTGCCATTAGTGTTTCTAACTATTTAAATATATTGGTAAATAGCCAAATTTTTAGAATTTTGTTAGTGTTTAATCAATTTGAAGTTAACAATGAATAAAAATATTAATTATTGCTAAATTCGACCCAACTCTCCCTAAAATTGTTACTTCCGAAACAGAACATTTAAAATTTTGCTCTTGACGTAAAGGTGACTGGTATTTTAAAATAAAATGATGATAAAGTTATAGCGATTCACAAATATTATATTATAAAGTAACAAAAATACATTGGATTCCCAAAAATACATTAATTTCTCCATAAAAAAAAAGTTTACTTCAGTCATCTAGATTTAAGGTTAGGGCTACAATGTAGAAAGCCCTTTTTCATTTCCAACAAACCCTTGTATTATCTATTCATTGTAATTACTGCAGTCCATGTTAAAATTTCTTTGTTAAGAAAAGTATTTCACTTACCATAATCAGGGTTTTTAATGTATACAGAAAACATGACACGATGGCGAATTTTCTGAAAATCGGATATTTCAGCCCATTCTTCATCAGTAAAACATTTTCGAATAATATCACTAATTTCGGTGGAACTTAAAGTGTGGATATTCCCTGCATTCACGTCTATAATATCCATTTTTGTGGTTCAACTTTTATTAAATTACGCGTAAAATATTTTTACTTTGCTTTGTGAGGCGACTTTTCAAAATGGCTATGAATGGATTTGTCAAAAAAATGTCGAATGCGAGAAAATGGTGGATGTCAGTTGATGGGCTAAATTCATGGGATAAATTTTTTTTTTTTTCATTTAGTAAATATATTTTTCTTTGAAAATGTGTGTTGGCAATAACTGAAATAAAAATAATTAACTGAATTTTTTTTACTTTAAAAAATTATAATTTTTATTCGTCTATTTGGAGAATCCCTAGTTATCACTATTAACTAGTAAGTTTTTCTTAATAATATGGTAAATACGATTGGAAACCAAATTATTATGCATTTTTCTACTTTACTCTAATATTTATATTGAAAAATCATCTCTAAAACAAGGTAAATATAAGTTGCGAAAAGACGCTTGAAATTGTCAGGGCTTAACCATTCAACTGTTTTGTTCTTTAATAAATAGGCGGCTATGAATGGATTCGGTCAAAAAAGTAAGGTTCGAGCAATAAAAAAGTCAATTGACAATTGACACAAATATATATAAAAAAGAAAAAAAAAAAGAAAAAACAATATATATATATATATATATATATATATATATATATATATATATATATATATATATATATATATATATATATGTGAATCTTCGCTCCATCAGAGGTTGCACAGTTTCAATAAACTGCTATAAAACAAAATTTTTATCCTATTCCACCACCATCGAGATGATGGCCTACCTAGGACAAATTGTGTTTTATAACAATTTATTCAAACTGTGCAACCTCTAACACCGAAAGAATATGATGGAGGGAAGTTTGCATTTACTGTTCGTATTTTACTTCATTTACATACCGAGTTGCATATAGTTGTACGTTTGCTGAATGTGATTTCAGCACTACAACGGCATAATGTGGATATATCCACTGCTATGGCATCTCACACGGAGGAATCCGTGAAAGTCGCATAAACATATTCTTATAGAATTAAATAAAAATAAATATATTATTACAATCTTATAAAACCAATGAACCTAAAAATTTTTTTTGCATTTGACTGTATGAAACGCGACATAAAAAAGGGAACTTCTTAAAACATATGAGATATTTAACTCCATAAAAACATTCTTATTGTTATACTGCTGCCTGTTATCCCAGTAAAATAGAATTCAAGTTTTGCTGGCTCGTAAAGCAAGTAGCTGCAGAATTTTGTTCGAGAAAACTTTGCATTAATATATATACACTTTCAGATCTACCTGTTGCTTTTGCTAATATAATTTAAAGTAAATATTGTACTTACCATAATTAGGGTCATTTTGATATACTAAAAACAGCATTCTGAGGCGAACCCTTTCATAGCTGGACAACTTTGTCCACTCTTCTTCAGTAAAGCATTTTCTTACAACATCGTTGATTTCCGCAATGCCCCAAGTGTGGGCACTGTCCGTGTCTTTGTCTGTAATATCCATGTTGATAAAAAATCTTAAGCTGAGTCACTTTTTAACACTTTCATTACAACTTCTAGACACAACATGACAAAACGTGTTAACACTTTAAAAAATTAAATGACAATGACTGAAATCTGTCAAAAATCTAAGGGTTGACTACAAAAGTCAATTAAGGGTATTTTTGCTAAATGAAAGAAATAGGATTAGTTTTGGTAAATTGATGTAAATTTTTTATGTCCATTTATAAAGAAATCTGTAAAAATTTTAATGGAAAAGTTTTGAAAAAATATATTAGTTTTAATATTTAATACGGTTTTTGTTTTTTTTTTTTTAAGAAATAATGGTTCGCAAAAATCAATGAACAGTCTTGTTTTATAATTTTGCAATAAGGTAAAAGTGCGTACAGATATGTAACAGAACACCGTAATTTTGTCGCGCAATATTTCGTGTTGCGCGACGAAGGTACTGTGTAATTAGGTTGGAGATGACATAGAATTTCAGTGTATATTTTATGTTATTATTATCGGCCAAGCGCTTTCGGTCTTACTTAAACCATCCTCAGGGCTCAAATCTAGTCAGAAGGCACACCTTACCCTGCCATTTGGAGAACAGTCTGCAACGCCAGCGCAGCCTCCACACAGAACAAGTCACATATACAATTAAAAAATCTGTCTCAAATTAAAATTAAAACATTCAAAACAATGTATACATTAAGATTATTAAAATAATAAACTCTCTTATACATTGTTTTGAATGTTTTCATTTTAATTTGGGACAGACTTTTTTAATTGTATATGCGACTTGTTCCGTGTGGAGGCTGCGCTAGCGTTGGAGACTGTTTTCCAAATGGCAGGGTTAAGGTGTGCCCTGTGACGAGGTCTGAGCTTGGCCGATAATAATAATATACAATATACACTGAAATACACAATCTATCTATTTCTTGATTTCTTCGGTGTACAACCTGTTAATAACTTATGACATAGAATATGGCTTAGCAATATTATCCCGTCCCATATGTTCATGCATTTTTCTAAGCAAGATGGAGGTTGTGGATCACCAGTCCAGATATGCAAACGTGTAGCGCACGTCTCTAATGCATCAACGATCAACAATGGATGAGACACTGTTCTATTGTGAAGTGCCCCCCCCCAGACTTAATATTCGACTGTGTTGCATTCTGGTGTTCTATTGCATGTCTATTAATCATCTTCACAAGTACAATATTTCATCAAATTTAAAATTTGTTGCAAGTTTGCTTTTCAAACATAACCTTATCTATCCTATGGCATGGTATATGATCAGTATGTAGACATGAACCTGGTTTGGTTTGAAAAAATCTTGGAAACAGTATAGAGGTAGAGGTATGAAAAAATATGTATTTACGAAACCTCATCTTTTCCATATATACAGTTATAAATTTGCCACTAAACCATCAGAATAATTGGGATAATAAATAAAAAAAAAAACCTTCATTATGTGGCTAATGATGAATTGCGTTTTTAAAAAAAAAATCTGTTTTGTAACTAAAACTTGCATACATATATACAGACACATTTCTATTTTGCCCCTATACGAAGGGAAAATTTCGCCACTACGAGTCTAACTGTTACGACACTCTGACATGCTATTCCATAATGAGCTCAAGAAATCAAAATTCATTAAGGGGGTCAACAAATTAATACTGGATTAACGTTTTAAAAGCTTTGATTGACTTTACGCAGTATAATGATCTTTTTTTAATGCATTTTTAAAGATCTATTTTTCATAAATTTTAAATCGTTAATTTTTTTATGTAAGGGTTATGGTGCAAAGATGAACTTACAAACAAATTCCACTTTACAACATTAAATTTAAAAAAAAAATAAAAAAAAATCCTTAGTAAATAAAAATTTTATTTAAAATATAATTAAAAGATTAAATCCATTAAAAACTTAAATACAATTTACAATTATAATTTAATAAAAGGTAATAATTTCATTCAAAAAGTCATTCATTCAATCCTAATAGCACCAAGAAGAGGCAGTTCTTCTCTTTCTTTTCTTCTTTTACATTTAGGACACGGTTTTGAAGAGTTAAGGCAATTTTTATGGAACACGGCATTACACATGTCACACTGAAGCAAAAAAAAAAGTATTAGTAAACGCTTTTGATTCAAATTAATTTTTTACTTTGCTGTTATTTCTGGCTCTTAATATAGAAAAATCAGGGAAATATATTTTAATCTATATTTTTGTACAGAAAAAACTATAAAACCGAATGATAATGAATAATGGAGGTTTGACTTACATTGTCTTTATTATTGATAATAACATTTCAACTGGTACTTTAAATCATCTTTAGATGAATACTATACCATAAACATAGATATGGTGGGTCCCATAGAAGCGCGTTGGCTCTCACTTAGAAAGAGACAAAGAGGAATATCACAGCAGTACCTCTTTTTCTATGGGCGGAACTAAGCACGAAACCCAAAACGTCACCGGATACCCCTACTATCATATTCGGCTTTCTAAGCGAGAGAGCCAACGTAGTCCCATAGGGTCTGCAGTCCATATACTTCTACGTCTTTGACATAACTAGGCTTTCATAACATAACCTTCAAGCTTCTAGAGACTCGTTAAATGCATACCACAAAAAGAGGGACAGCAAGAAAAGAACTTGTGGCATAATCTACATACAATATTTTCTTAATTTATTGCTTAGAGTTTTTTAAACTATAATAGTTACATTAATCAAAAAGCTATTATCCTTCATTCGCAGAGATTTTGTACCAATTGGAATTGGAAATATACAATAATAAATACAATGTACTCGTTTTCATCTATTCAGTTTAACTATCTGTATTAATTATCTCTATAGTTAATAATACTGGTATCAAATTGTGAATATCTACACTTGCCTACAAACGATTGGTTTGCAACTAATTTTATAAAAACTTACTCTATAAACATTGTCTACATCAAATGGAAATAAAGCTTTTGGTTTCGTACAAACTTCACATACAAAACCTTTTTGACTACACAACCAACAGTTAAAGACATGGTCCTTTCCAAACTGTACTACTTTGTCTAATTGTTGAGCTAACACACCGTTCTGAATTTCATTTAAATCCTAAAACAAAATTTCATTACAAAGAATTAAAATAAGACAATTAGAAAAATATATTTGGCATTTTATGTAGAAATTTATACCTGACTCAAATGAGATGTAATATAGTTTGCAACATATCTATTATTGAAATAAAAAATATAAAAAAAAATAATCAAATACAAAACATCATTTGACTTATTTAAATCAGTTGATTGTAAGTCATGTGTGATATGGCAACGTTGTTTTTACTGTTCATGTTCATTTCCGAGGCAATCTAACCTCACTCTTCCATAATAAGTTTACAGAATAATAAGATGTTTACTTATAATATATATCTCAGGGCAAAGATGCTGGTAAGGAGTCTTAAATAAAAACGATGAAGTTAGAATACACTGAATGCAAACAAACGTAAATTAGAAGAAATTTCACTCCACAAGATATGTATGTTCATATCAATAACCGAGTGATAGAAATAAAATGTATTGCTGATAATTTGTAGTGTTAAAATTGTGATTTACCAATATCTTCAAGACATGTTGTCTTGTGAAATGCATAGATTACAATAATTAATTTGTATTATTTCAAAATATCAAATGTGTTCAAAGTTTTCATATTAAATATATTGAAAGATCTGAAGTGCGCGCCCTTGCAACGTTGCCAAACGTTTAGACTTTATTTTAATGCAAGTTAATATTAGATTTTATGTAAATTTTTTTAACTGATGTCTCAGTAAACCTACGGTAAACTTAATATTTTATTGCAAACGAAGAAATCTGTATGTTTTAAAAATCTAATTTTCAATTTTTTCAACCCCATCTAATCAACAAATGGAAGTATAATTCAAAGGAAAGTCCCAAGATCCCGATTTACCATAAGACTGTACAAATTTTTACATTTCTAAAAACTGAATTCTCAAAAATTTACATAATAAACCGGAATTCTGCGACAGTATAGATTACGACATAAACTATCACAATAAATTGATTTTCATTATGGTCTAATATTCCTTATTTATCATAGGCAGCGAGTGAACCTCTTTGACACTTGTAACAGTGAATTTTACTGCATGCAATTTAAAATTTTTAAAGAATATATGTAGAGTTTGTTAACAGGTCATACATATCTAAGAAACAGGAAACTTAAAGACAATTATACTTACTGATATTGAATATTGATGAATATGTTCATACATATACTCCCTAGGCCACATTTGTTTCTGTAACTGTTCTATAACAGGCTCTCGGCACGTATACAAGTATGCCCTTAAGAAATTAAGTTGATTCCTTAAAATCAGTAGTTGTGCCATTTCTTCAACTGCTCCATAGATATATGGATTTAAAATCTAAAAAATAAGGTAACTTTAAATATAAGAAAGGTTGAAAAAGTACAACTCAGTGCAAAATATATCTTTTTCAAGAAAGAAAACAAATTCTAAGTCATATTTGACCAAGAATAATAATATCTATTATTCGTGTTTTTATCGATATAGGCGGATGAATCAAAGAGACTAGTAGAAAAAATAAAATAAGACAGGAATTGCTGTAGGGTAACCTAGTTCTCGTAAATCAAATTTTCCACTAATTCTAAAGCTGCTGTCCCTAAAAACTTACTTTAAAGTCTATCACAGGATGATCTTTGATTTCGTTGATATAATTAAAACTTTTCTGCGATACAGGGTAAAGCTTGAAGTCCCAATTGTGTATAATCCTTGCTGGTATACTTATTTCTTCACTGCTCATACATGCCTTGCAAAAATAATCTCCTGTGTAATGACAAACACTAAAAAATAATTAAATTATATATAAACCCTCAGCTTTAAACATTAAAAAGAATGTAAATTTAATGAAAAATCATACTTTGGTTTTTGTGTTACACTCAAAGGAAGTTTGCAGCTAGTGCATTCGAAATTTTGAAGATCAAATCCTCTTTCTGTGCCTATTTTTCCAACCTGTACTGCCAATGACATTGACTCTGATTTTACTAAACTTGAATGGGATATTGACCTTATAACTGTTGGCTCATCCTATTACAAAAAAAAAAAAACCGTTTAGAATCCTTCAATAACCCTAGATTTTAGATATATAATCAAGATAAATTTATTTAGGATCCACATTAGATGTTATATTTTTCAATATTTAACTAATAGAGTTAAAGGTTTGTTTAGGACTTCCATTTTATTTATTTGTTAAATAATTATAATGTTCTAATCTGTAAATATGAGCAATCATTTTTAGGTAAATATTAATTTAGTTTATTAGCTATAGATGAAGTGATCTAGTGCAAGTAAAATCGCGTGTTAATTGTTCCATAGTCAAATTATTTTATGAATTTACTATATTTAATACCTAGTAAGTAATACCATGGTTTATGATTTCTTAAAATTTAAATATTGGAACACTAGTATTTTTCCTTTATTAAAGCCCTATGTTTGAAAACGTACTGCTAATATTTTTTTCTAATGTGGTTTTCATTATATATCTGCCAATATGTCCTTCTGCCATGATCTACTTATAGAGGACATAGGTACAACACAAATATGGGAATCGTCTGATTCAGGAGCATATTCAGAATACCAGGTTTATTTGGGTAAAATATTTCTTATTATTTAAAAAAAAATGGTTGTAATATTATGTATATTATAAATGGTTCTTATTTGGAATAGAAAAGTATGGGCAATAATGCCCTAGAGAAAATTATTTTTATCATTTTGAATAACCCCTACTGTTTCCTTAAAACATTTGTAACTTACCGTACTCATAGGTGGGCTTGGGCTTCCTGTCCTTTCATCTTCAAACTTTTGCCATACTTCCCTAATATCAGGAGTTCTTATATAACCACCACTTAACATATTGTAACTTTCAATAAGAGCAGTGAAACTTGTTTCCATTGACTTAGTTTCTTTACTACTTTGTTCTTCATTTTCCTTGCATACTTCGGGATGTTTTTGTTCTTCTTCCTCATGACTTTCATCAAAGGACCACCCTGTTCTACTAAGGGAGTTACCTACATTATGATTTATATTATCTTCTACACTGTTACTTTTATTAGGCTCCATTTCAGAGCTACTGTAAGAAGATGAACAAGGAACTTCTGAGCTAGACACTTGTTCATCTTTGTCTTTAGCTAAGATTATTTTTAAAACTTCATCTTCAGATAATGCAACTACTTGTTTTAATCCTGAATTTTGTGAACCAAAGGACATAGCGGAACACAGTGAAGCTGTTTCAGAGCTTTCCTCATAATTTTGTTGATGTTTCGAATTTTCATCTATTATCATAGCAACATCATCACATGGTGCCACAGGACAATTTTTAAGGGTTGGAGCCCAAATTCCTGCTAATAGAAGACTTTGTAAAGGCCATGTGTTTAAAAGACTAGAATTACTTGGTAAGGTAAATGTTTTGAAAGCTTCTACACCTTCAATCAATCTTTGGGCAACATCAAGAAGGTCACTATCGCGAACGTAAGCGTTGGTGTTATAAAATGACTTTAAAGCTGATGAATCCTGGCGAACTGTCATTAAATATGATGATAAAAGGCAATCATTTAACGCCAATCTTACCCATGCTCTGCACTGACCTACTTCTGTTGTTATTTGTGATAAATTCATAATCTAAAACAGATAAATAATAAAATAATATAAACACCTTCAGAAAATTCAACACAAGTGTTGTGGCCTTAAGACTCATTTTATTTTATTGTATTTTGATTGGTATATATATTTTTTAAACAGCTAAATGGAATTAGTATATAAAAAGGGTTAATGTTGAGTACCTGACAATAGATTTTGCCCTGTAAGAATTGTAATAGGTTATTTGACTCGATCAAAAAGAATCCTAACAGGTTTCAGCATAAACAAGCTTGTTTTATTTATTTCGCGAATAAAATATGTTTTTATTCCGTAAATTAAATAACGATATTTTGATGTTTCATCATTGGTTGCAATTCTGGAGACATCACATATATGTAAACAAAAAGGAAATCAGTTTAGTGATATGCGATTTTCAAATTAATTGGTGATGATATTTTTTTATGGTTTAGCAATTTCTCCTGTTACTTTGCTACAAATATCAAAATGGAGATACATTTTAAGCAACAGCGACAACAGTAACCTTCCCGTCAGACTTATACAATCAAATTTCTTTGGTTTTATAAGTCTGCAAGGGTTAACATTTTATTCTAATAAGAGAGAAATAATGCCTTTGCCCTAGAACAAATAATTTGCAGTCTATCTACATTAGGCACAAAATGATGAAGTTTTAGACAAGGACCATTAACCAAAATTTGTAACAGCTCGGCGATAAAAATATAAAGATACTAATATTAAAGTGATCTTCACATATAAAATTAGTTCCTATGTATCTGGGGTATCTATGGGCTAGTTCTAACCGCTGTTTTCGTCTTTAGAATTGTGGTATTACGCACAATTTATAATGGCAAACAAATAAAAATATTAAAAAATCAAACCAATCTTCTTTTAGCTTCAGTTTGTTTACTATGTGACGTCATATGTGTCATGTGAGAAACCAAATTACTCATATTTCGTTTTGGCGCGCTTTGTTATCATTCAAACTTTTTAATTTATTTTTACAGAAAATACACCAGATCTACAGGAAATATTCATGTAGTTGTGCATTATATGTAATAGAAAATAATATGTAATAATTTTTGAACAATAGTCAAACACCTTTTTCTGTTAATTCTTAATAAATTATGAACTTAAAATAATTTTTTTTACATACTTGATCTATAATTTGTCTATGTGAAATAACCAAAAGTGGAGCCCAGAAATTAGGATCGGGCCTTTCATCAACATCAGCCAAAGCTCTTTTGAATCGGTGTGACAAAGAATCTTTTAACCCATGCAAAAACATAGCTTCAATAGTTGTACAAAGCTGATTAGCAGCTTCACTAACATCAATAACTTTGTTACCTTTGTTTTCTTCGACTCCAGCATATTGTATTTCCTTAACAGTATTTGACAGATTTGTTGTTAAAGACTGTTTAATAAGATCATCCTTTTTGTTATTAGATGTATGTACACTTCTTAATAACTTATTCATGATGTCTCTTTAAGCCAAACTTTTCTAAAATACCAATGGTCTCTTTATATGCTACACCTTCCCTAATTATTTGATATGTCTCTAGCTCTGATAAATCAATTATTGTGGAACCACTTCTGTTTGTGTGAGTAATGCCTCCGTCAAAAACTGCAGGAATTTTGTCCCAAACTGCCTGGAATTCTAGCGTGCTTATTGCACTAGGTTCATTACTCAAATTTGCACTAGTAAGCGCTAACGGTTTTCCCAAACCAGAAGCAAGCTCTCTAATAAAGTTATAATCAGGTATTCTTATTCCAACTTTTCCTTGGCAGCAAAGGGAGCTGTCTAATTTGTTAATACTATTTAAAATTAATGTTACTGGTCCTGGAAGTAAACAGTTCAGTAAAGTGCTTGGAAGATGTTTTATACTTGCCTAAAATTAAAAATAAATTTATAGTGTTTTATATAAACATGACCTTCTCCCCATAAAACAAAATAAATAGCATACCCAATGCTTTATATCAGCTATTTTACTAAGGCAAATAGCAACAGGTTTATTCTCGTTTCGGCATTTAATGTCATATAATTTTTGTATAGCTCGAGTGTTTGTGGCGTCACAAGCAAGTCCATACACTGTATCTGTGGGAACAGCTATTACTGATCCAAACTTTAATAAATCAATAGCTAAATTAATTGCATCTGGTTTTGTAATAAGAATGTGCTCTGCCATAGAATGAACATTAAGTTTAGTGGAATATTTGACTAAGTTAACTACACTATTAAGTACGAACATTTAATAGTTTCTTTAATCGCGCCAGTTATGGTTACACTCGTTATTACAACAGCGGTAAAAAGTAGTCATAGGTTCATCCGCAGATCTTGTCTGGAGTTGTAAAAAGTATGCACGAGGATGGCTACACTTAGGACAACGTTCTTCTGTTGAGTCAACGTTTTTCCAAGCCTCTTCTCCTCCTAGAACGTCATCAATTTCCTAAAATTTACAAAAATATAGACATCTTAATACACATGGCAAGACAATAAAAACTAACCTTCAGTTTATAATAATTCCTATAGGAAATGTTTCTTTTTACGGGGAAATATACAGGGCAAACGTTGCAGGTGAATTGTAGATGACCAGAGACGTTTTCTTCTACAAAAAGGATGTTTGCGCAAAAAGGACAAAAGGCAACCATAATACCAATTAGTTTTAGTAAGATCAAAACATAACCTAGCTTGATTTTAACAGCGTGGTGTAATTAAAACTATGTTCTCATTGAGTGAAAAAAGAAATTGGTGGTGATAATAATGATGTTGTACCTTTGTTTACTTTCTGAATATTCCTTCTCGATTTTTCTTTCATCACTTTTTGCTCTTTGTTAATGTCGTTCGGCCAAATACCTGCCATCTATGAATAAAGGGCAAGGTCATAGATCGGCCGCCTAATATAGGCAAGATCATATACATTGGCTGTATTCTTTTGAGTAATTATTAATAGATCAAAGTGAAAAAAGTGTAATTGATAACTTCATCTTCTTTTGACTATGCATTTACTTGTCATTAGGTCGAAGTGATCATAATTACTTCAAGTGATACAACTGAAAGTGATAATGATTCAAAAGAATAGTCCTATTATTTGTGGGTCGGAGCAGCTCAGAATTGTTCGAGTGCAAAAAAAAACGCTCACTCGTCTGAGCTGCTTTCCCTATTCCCTTCGTGCACCACCATTTTAGGTGTATAAAGCACAAAAGCAAAAAGCTCTTTTTATTTGTTAGTTATATTTCTGAAATTAATATTTTTACCTCAAAAGTATCGTTAGCTTTATTCAGCGTTCAGTTTACGCAAAACTTAAAATGCATCTAAAAACAGATTAATAGTATCCGGAGAAAAAAAACATACTTTTTTTACTAACCATGTAATTTAGATCTTAGTATCATTGGGTCGAAGTGATCATGATTACTCCAAATGATGGTAGTGAAAGGCTATATTCTTTTGAGTAATTATCAATTGATCAAAGTGAACAAAGTGAAACTTCATGTTCTTTTGAATATGCATTTACTTGTCATTGGGCTGAAGTGATCATGATTACTTCAAGTGATAGAAGTGAAAGTGATAATGACTCAAAAGAATAGCCCTAAAGTGATATTGACTAAAAAGAATAGCCCTAAAGTTAGTATTGGCACGTCAAATTAACTGTCAAAAGTCAAATAAATACTGTCATTTGCTGTAGGGCTGGGCGATATCTCCAAATGTATCGATATTATGTATTGATAAGTATCGAATAAAAAACGATTGATAAGCCGATATATTGGTATTAAAATATAATCATCTATTTATTTTTACGATCGACCAACAGTATCGCAGACACCCAGAGATAATAATCAATTAACGTGAATTGAATCAGTCGGGTGAGCTAGTAAAGTAATATTGTCATTTCAACTATTTCTACTATCCATTTCGTCCAACTACCTATGTTGGTAAAAATTCGAAAAGCTATGCTAATTGCTTCTATACTTGTCAGCCCCTATAATTTATATATGTCGACAGCGAATTTACTGTTGTCTTAAGTGAATTGTCCCCAAAATGGCGGATAGTGTAGTCCAGACATTTTCATTTTATTACATGATCAGTACCGGTTCTAAATAAAAGAACTTGGAATGATGTTTCAAAAGAATAGCTCTACCGTAATTGTCACCATAGATATAAAACTTAAATTATAGATATGATCCGATAGAAGCAAGTTGTCTCACGCTTAGCAAGGCATAGAGTATTTTCGATGAGCAGTACTACTTCTCTCACTAAGGCGATCATCGATATATCCAATGATGTTTATAATATTGTGCTTAGTTCTGCCATTAGAAAAAGAGCCACTGCTAATCGAAAACACTCTGTCTTTTTTTAAGCGTGAGGCAACTTGCTTCTATAGGATCTATAGCATATAACTTTTATGTCTATGACTGTCACCTCCAGTAACCTAAGTTTTTAACAATATAACCTAGTTTTTTTCAAGAGAAACTGGAAAATCAAAATTACTTATAAAGTTTAAAAGAAGAGGGTAATGATTCGACAAAGTTTAAGTACACTTTTCAGGACTCTTACAGTCAATGAGAATGTCTTATCCAATACGGCAAGATCTTTTTATACAAGTTCTCTTAGATTCCGAGATGTAATAGACCGAAAAGAAATGTTGAGGTCTCTTCCAGCCACAGATGAAGGGACAGTAGGTGAAGCAAACATAAATATCGACTCATTGATCTATGATAAAGTAGAAAGATTTCCCACCGCTAATTCAATGAATAAACTTTTTGATGGTGTCCCGTTTAAAGATATTCCAATTTTCAATATACGAGTTACTCACAACAACACCATTATATCCTTTACAGACGCTAAGGGCGAACCTAAGTTAATTAGATCATGTGGTATTGAAGGCTTTAAGAATACTCGAAAGGGAACTAATGTTGCAGCACAAGCTACAGCAATAACAATTGGTACAAAAGCTATGGAAAGAGGCATAAAAACGGTAAATTTTTTTACTTTCATTATAATTGACTATCATGAATTTCAAATTCATATAAGAAATTGTTATCTCCCTGTTATTTTTTGACCAATACCAAAATATTTCGATGAATGTGGTTAGTTAACTAAAAATACTTAGTCAAATTTTCGCAAAACAAATATTAAAATTTAATATTTGTTTTAGAAGTCTCTTATTTGTAGCTTAAAATTTAAAATAATAGATTATTTGGTTTATACACACAATTTTAATTAATGCACCTCTGTGTGATACTGGTTTTCATTTTCCCCTACCATTTTAATAATATTAAAAGTTCACCATTTCTTCAGATTTTAAGTACATATAGGTTAGATCAGTTTCACCATTTCAAGGTTCAAAAATTATTTATCGAGATATCATTTTAGGTTAGAGTAAGAGTTCGTGGACTAGGTCCAGGCAGAATGTCAGCAATAAAAGGATTGGAGATGTCAGGACTTAAAATAATTTCAATCACTGATAGTACCAGGGTATCGTGGAATCCACCAAGACCAAGAAAACAGAGAAAACTATAGATAGGTGTTATTTAATATTTTCAATTAATGTAAAATGTGTTTTTTAAAAATAAAGTTTTTTCTGAAACTATTTTTAGTGCCCTTCTATCAATATCATATGAAAATGTGTGTAGGCAGAATAAAGGTAAACATTTTTACTACAATATAGCATCTGTAAATGTCACAAAATGCAAGTACTCCTCTTCAATTAATGAACAAGAAAGTTGTTTAAGTATGTTAATAAAAGGAACTCTTTTAATATGTATAACTTTCTTCCTTAATTCAGGTCATAACAAATTTTTAAAATTTTGAAGTTTTTTACAATGTATCAGTTTTTATTTTATGTTTCCAAATTCCTATTCAGCAATTTTTTAGAATTTAGTTTAATACACCACAACACATTTTTTTATCCAACAATATCGGAATTTAAATTTTTCCTGATAAGGAAATGTTTTACTGTTTTCTTTATTACTTCTGTCAAATTAGGTCAAAAAATAGCCCAGACTTGGTGTAGCAGAAAGTAGTTTTACTTCCTTATGATTATAAAAAGACTGCATATGGTACTTTACCTTCTCCACAACAGTGCAGCACTATATTAACTTTTTTTGTTAGAATTTTATAAAATAAAAATATACAAATAATTTTTTCTAAAGTATTTTATTATTGACAAAAAATACATTATGTTACAAAACTTATTAAAATTAAATATGTTGGAATGTTAAAGGGTCCTTAACCATAAATTTATTTTATAATTGAGACAGTTGAGTACTTTACCCAGAAAAAAATAAATAGCTTTATAAAAGTTTAGTTAGTTAAAAGACATGAAAAACTGCAATAAAAATGCGTAAAATTACATAAATTGATGCAGCGTTAAGAAATAACATAATATTGAAAGAAATATTTTAAAGAACTCATATAGTATATATGTACAAAAAACTACCTAAAAATCGTATAAATGAATCTAAAATGTTTCCTTCAATGGCCGATTTATTTTAAGTTTTAAAATGCTATAATAATTTAACAATACTTAAGTAACAAAATATATGACACACTTATAAATTAAAAACAGTAACAACAATATTAAGTCAAATTACTATTTATAATATTTATTGACACAGTATTTTATTTTCTCTTATTCAATGACAATCATTTTCTACCAAAAAAACTCTTTTAAAATACAAAAATATGAATATTATTTTTCTTTAAAATATGTAAAATAGTACTATAAAATATTCTGAACTTATTAAAATGTGACATTTTAAAGAGACATTTGAAATATATGAGTTGATATGAACAACACGAAAAAAACAATCAAAAAAATGCAGCTGCCAATGTTACATAAGCCTTGTCCAAGTTTTATTAAGTCACATTTCTAGAATCGTTTTTTTGATAGAATAGATTTAAATAGTCTTAGAGATTAACCTTATTTTTTTGTATCAGTTAAGGCACGGTGACTACTCCTAATAGGAAGAGGGGAAGAAGGGGTCTTGGGGCTGTTAGATTTGGTTTTCTTAAGTTTAGTAGGGTGAGATTTCTGGAAATTTCGTTCGTGAGCATAAAGAAGTACTCCTATGTGTCTATGGCCTGCTTCCATTGCTATTTTTAAAGCCGTACTGCCATCCTGAAAAAAAAATTTTTTTTGAACAACTATCTTTCTTATCTAGAAACTAACACCTAAAAAAATTTTTTCCGTAAAAATTCAAAAGTTATAAATCGAGATACTTACAACATCAGTAATACTAGAATCACAGTCGGGTTGACTTAGGAAATGCTTAACAATTTCCATATGCCCATGTTCAGCTGCACACATCAGTGCAGTGCTGCCATCTTCATCTTGGATGTTGATGTCAGCTCCTGCATCTAGAAGCATTTTCACCATGTCCAGACGACCGTGGCTAACTGCTAGCATTAATGCTGTTTGACCATGCTAGAAAAAATAGATTATCTAAAAATCGGCTATTAGATTTTAATTTTTTAATCTCAAAGAATATTAGACACCCGTTGAAAAGAATATTGAAAGTGGGTACAGAGAAAAAAGACCCTAATGAATACGGTCAACCGTGGATTTTGTTGGAGTCTTTAATATGCTGTATAGAAAGCAGAAAATTTTTTATACAATTTTTATATTTGATATAAAAACTTTAATACCAAAAACAGCACAGGAGAATTAAAAATTTTCTGAAATAAATCTAGTTACCTGCGAAGCTCTAATATTAACATCTGCCAGCTGAAATAGTCTTCTAACAACATTCGCATGAGTCTGACTTCTAACTTCCGCCAAGGATACCAGCATAACACTTGTATATCCTGCTTTATTAGGTTTGTTAATGTCGCATACTTTGGAGTCCAGCAGAATGGAAACAACATCGAAATTCCCATGGGACACTGCATAATGCATTGCAGTATTTCCGCTAGCATCAGTCATGTTAACAATGTATTGGAGAAGGAGAGAAGACATATCCTCAAATGCATCCAAGTAATCTTCAACATCCAGCGGATTGGCAGTAACAAGACTGGAGATTTTAAACCATTCTTGTTGGACAATATTTATTGCACTTTGATTTTTGACTGATTTAGTTGGGCTTTTTTGAAGAGAATCATTTAGCACTTTCATTGCACCCTGCATTTCTTTGGTGGGAATCGCTCTATAAAAAAAGTATGTATTAGAAATTGTTTTTTTTTAATAGTTTAATATACTTTAAATACTGAGACAAATCAGCACAGATATATTTCTTTATTCTGATAAGTATTCGTCAACTTCGACGTGTCATATATTTTGGATGTTTTACTTTATCCTAATACCTTCCTAATTTGTTTACTTAACATGGTAAATTACAAATTAATAAAAATGTAGGATAACATCTTATACCCCAACAAATGCGTTTATCAGGTTAATAAGGAGCACAATCAACTTAGTACCATCAGATATTTTAATTAAAAATCGAAAACATCTCATTGTTGATAACAACACGTGGATTGTTTTTTTTTGCAAGACACTTTTGTCATTGTTACGGAAAATGATATAACGCGATATTTTTTTAAGTATAGTTGTTTTTTCTTCTATATCTCATATTTCCTATCTCTTAATACCCGTTTCTCCCCTGTGTGGGTCTCGGCAACTGTGATACATGGAAAAACAACACTTACTTCTTTCTATTATGAGCTGGAGGTTGAAATATCGTGGACTCAGAAACTGGCAGTGTCGTTTCCTGTATTTGAACTTTGGTTATAGGAGCAAAATTAATTCCATTCTGCGATTTTGAGCTGGAAGCACTTGCGGGCGGGTCGAGTTTCAGGTTTTGCTTTACTTGATCGAAAGGACTTATGGATTCTGTTGATATTGCCTTAGGAGATAGATCTAAACCTGATAGCCTGTAAAAATATTTTGGGATTAGAAATATTTTAAAATCGAAATTTACTTAACAAATTATACAATATAGGATACGTGCAATCGTGTTCGGAAAATTTTGATTATTGTTTAATTAATTTTACTTTGTTTCAGTTTAAAAAAATATATTCAAATAATAAATTTCTTTTACTTTGGACAGACAGACAATAACTCTATATAAAAAGCAGATAAAAACCATCTAGAATAACAGAGCCAGACACTCTCTATTTAAGTGACAGTCGTTAAAATTATATAGAATCAACAATAGTTTTAGAATGATAAAGCTGGGGCCAAGAAACAAATATTAATTTTTTTATCAATAAATGCATTTATTCATTCTAGACATCGATAAGATAAATAATTAAAAATATATTAAACAATTACAAAAGTATTATTGTGTATGTATTAAAAATCTACACATTATACAATTGCAATTACTGTAACAAAAAAACATTTAAAAGTTTATACAAAAAGTATTAGATCATCTAATTAACGCGAATCGTTTTACAAAAATAAATTGGTACAAAAATTTGTAAAATAATAAAAACATTTGATGATCTAAACATTTTTTGTTGTACATATTATATTATCTTTGGACTTTAGTTACCTAGTTAAAAGGATATGTTGATGCATATACGAACAATGAGCATTTTGAGCGAAGTTTTGCTTGGGAGTTAACATTCGGGAAAAGCGCATTAAAAAACGTTCATAGCAAAGAAAAAAGCAGCAAAGCACAGTTTTCGCCTACTATACCGAACGCATTGTTTTGAGCCCAACAGAAAAATTTTGCCTCATCAATAATGATTTGCCACATGCGCGGGCGCGTTAAAGGAAGTTCGGCCCACATCCAATATCGTTTTAATGTTATTATTTACCCCAAAATAAGGGTTGGTCGAGAAGTTTAATTATATTGGGACCAGACACGCATTTTTTTTTATTTTTAGACTATGTGAAATATAAAAAGTGTCTATGAAAGGGGCGTGATACATTTTAAAAATGGGGGAAAGTGTAGGAATGTTAAAAATTATAGCTGGATGAACAATTTTTTTGAAGGTTAATAAACGAAATATTAAAAAAAAATGTTAGTGACAGGTAAACAAAATTCTACTTATAATAAATTTTGGATTCAATGGTAGGTAACGGTAAAAAAGAAAAAGTATTTTATTGTTATTTTTAATGGGTTCTGAAAAAAAGTTTTACAAGTTTCAATATCATTTTATTGCTGCATAACAAAATTGCAAACAACCATGAAACTTACGAATTCAATACAGTACTTGAGGTATATAAATTTGTCTGTTCCAGTACGTTTAAATTAGTAATTTATAAGCTATAGAAACTTTAATTAGGGGTAATTTTTGGAGTTTAATAATGAATCGTATTTTTTGTATCGAAATACACGTGATGTATTAAATTGATGCTGATAGGATGAGGAATCTATCAATATAAATTTGTGTTCTATAAAAAAAGCGGAATCAAATATTTTCAAAGATTCGTTGTTATTCCAACCTTACCTCTTATAAAATAATAGTAATAAAATTCTGACAGTAATAACTGCAAACAGAAAGATCATTAAGTCAATCCAATTAAGACACATCATTTATCATAGCAAGGAAACTTGTCTCACTGCATAAGATTAATCTTTAACTTGACAGGTATTTGACAAATGTTATTTGGATAACAATATTCTTTTGTAATATATTATGAGTAGTAATTTAAATCAATTTTCACGGTTAGTGTTCTATTCAAGATTTGAATAACATGGACCAGAGTGAGCACGCATATCCAGTGGCATGTATTAGATTGACTTAGTTCACTCATAATTAGCATTATTTCTCATTTATGATCATCTTTAAATTATAAATAGTTAGTACTTACTTGTACGAATCAATAGGAGACTTATCAGTAGGTGAAGATGAATAGATCTTGGTATATGTATCCTGCCGCCTGAACTTCCTATTTTCAATAGGCGTTGTAGGCACAGGAATCCTGCTCGGTGTTGGGCTGTTAGGCACATCTTTTTTAAATTCTTTGGATGTCTCCATTTCCTTACTAGAGCATTTGGCACATATTTTTTCTTCCGACACTTCTTTTTCTTCATTAACGGTATTGCTACCTTTGTCAGCAGTTTCAATTTTTTTTTCTTTTGCTTCGCAAGCAATCGATTTTGTAGGTGTTTGGAGGTCTTTAGTATCGGTGATTTTCGATACTGATGTATTCTCGTACTGGGTGTTCTTCTCTACCTGTTTGATTTCGTGTTGGGAAGATTTAGAACTCATTTTAACTTCACTCTGGATTGACCTACTCATAGTGTTTAATGTGTTGTCGTGCTGTGATGCTACAGTCCGCGTTCTTTTTTGTAGATCCAGTCTTTCCTCTCCTAAGTTGAAGGATTTACTTCTATTACTTAAAGCTGCTAAAGATACTGGTGATGTATGAATATCTTCGTTTGTTTCCGGCCCTACGCCTACTGACCTTTTCAAAACGCTGCATTTATCACATACTATATCGTCAATTGTGTCATCGGAGCTGCCAACGGAAAAACATTCGACGTTTTTTTGAAGACCGATGTGTGACATTCGAGGAACTGCCTGAGAAGCAACATGAGCTACTTGAGGTTTTAGAATAGGATCTGTCTGAGAATATCCTATTATGGTCACCTTTTTCGGTTCAAGCAAGGAAGACTGGATTCCCATATCTCGCTTCTCCTTCACAAAAAGTGTTTGGGTACCTTTATTACTAGTAATTTTGAGACTTACAAGAGGCTGCGAGTTAAGAAACCGTGCTTTTTCAGGAAGCCACTTGTCAGCAAATTCTGTAGTCAGTGTCGCAGCGTGTCTAGTATTGGGGTATTGATGACCCACCCCAATATTTCTAGTAAGTACTCCACACATCACTCCAAAGTCTTTTCGAGGTGGAGGAGGTGGAGGCTCTTTTTTAACATCCTCTTCAAAACTATCTATGTGAGTAAAGCTCTGCGATCTTTTGCGGTTGGTTTGGTGGGTTTGGATAAGCTGAATATAATTGCCATTTATGGAATTTAGTTTTGAATTTTCTTCAGATTTTAGTTTAAGAGTTAGGCGTTGATTTTCTTTGCGTAGAAGTGCCACCTCATCCTGCACGAAAAAACAAATTATTTTGAAATGTTTGGCTTTCAATTGTACAATTAGAAATATTTATTACAGATAGCATTTGACATATGGGCATTTTCCAAATTTTAAAAACAAGGGTTTTATTATTAGCAGAAAAAATACGACGAAACAAAACAATGGTAACCAAGTAACTGCTAATGGGATAACTTGGATCTTTACTAGATTCTTTTGCGTATTATTGTTCGTTAAATGTACCCACAAAAATGAAACGTTTATTTCCATTTATCATGTTTTCAGTTAACATAATTCGCTTTTTACATACTACTTAGGTCAAGAACAATTTGCCTAACACGTTTAAGCATATATAAAATAATTAGATTTCTTCATTAAACTATATTTGGTCACAGACAGCTGAGTCATCAAAAATAACCATTTATTGGAGAAAGAACATGTTACTTAATAGTAAAAGTTCAATATATTTTATGATGATAGTTTTAAATCTTAGTAACCTATTAAGCAGTAAAGGGATATACACTTATCTTTTTAAAATAAAACATCGCGTAAAGATAAGTGATCATTTTCAAAAAAAAACTACCTTGAACAACGAATATATATATATATATATATATATATATATATATATATATATATATATATATATATATATATATATATATATATATATATATTTACATATAAATAAATATTACGCACCATGTTTTCATAAACCATGTTTTAGCATTTTAGCAAATGATATATTCTGCACGTTCAAAATTTACACTTAACTTGAGAGTGTCACCACCGACATTAAAAAAATTATTCCCCATGTTATCTTGTCAATTTTACGATCCATTGAATACCAAATTAGAGAAATTATAGAAATAATGTTTACTTTTCGCGACACAACCTTGCTATATGCTAAAAAACTGGTTTTAATTGATGGTTACACACAGTTTATAACATCGAGTTGTGAAAATAAACTTTTGGACCCCAGAGACAAATGTTTATTGATATATGGTATTGAAAAATATATGCGGGTTTTATCACCATAATATTAACTATAAACATAATATTTTTCACATTTGGAAAAGGCGTAATTAAAGTATGGGCAGTAGAACTAATTATTTTTTTAATGATATTACAATTGTGCCTTTAATGTACCATATACTCTATGTAGAGTATTAACATAAATATTTTCCAAACAATCTAAAACGAAAATAAATTTTGGAAATGCAAAAATACTTAACTGAAACAAATATAATTTTTTATCACCCCTCGTATCTCTCTAATTCGCATTTCTAGAAATGCTCTAAATTTGGAATATAACAGGAATAATAACCTAATTTAATACAGTAATTTAAAATGGACTTTCGTTGATATTTTAAATAAATAAGAGGTTCTTAAACGATAACGGTAAACTCTGAACACCAAGCAAAAATATTTTTATAGTCCGAATAATCAAAGAAATTTACTTACCAAATATAACGCAGCATATTCGGTAGACCTATTATTACATTTAAAAGATCGATAAGACGAAAACCCTTCCAACACTACACATTTGTAGAGGTAAAAAATCTTTTTAAGAATTAATGAAATACCTTGGTTGAATTTTAAAATCGTATGTACGATACAAACAAAACGGCTTGACATAATATGTAGGTTTATGAAATGGGTAAACAACACCAATCAACTAGGAATAGGAGGAGAACAGGATTTTTTGCGTGGGTTTGCTCCGTGTACATTATTTAAGTAATTATATAAGGATGGAAAATGGAAATAAAATAAGGAATCCGAGCTGAAGCCCGGACTGTGAAAATTGCCTTAATTTGGAACTAGTGGATAGTAAAAGATCAATAATTTATGTGTCATAATTTAACCTCTGTTATAAAGCTTGCAGTACAGGTATTAATAACTTGTCGGAAATTTTAAAGGATTTTAATAAGTTAAGTGTTAACTTTGAATTTTACCTGTTCTGTTTTTATTAATTCTACTCTTTTAAAAATTATTTGTTTATATATATATATATATATATATATATATATATATATATATATATATATATATATATATATATATATATATATATATATATAGTCGTGGTCCTAATAAATGAAAAAATTGCAAGCAAATCTTTTAAACTTGGCAGATTTTTATTTTGCAAAATCCCTTTTTAGACATTTCCAAAGACTTTCAATGAGTCCATCACATTCTGAAAGATGTTTTTGCAGAGAAATTGATTTATTATACCTTCAATTCAAAAAATAGACCCAACTCATTTCTGTGACATTGTTTTCCAAAATATCACAGATCCTCCATCGTACTTAATGGTTTTTATGGCATTTTATCTCATTTCCAAATAAATTAATCTAAGTTTCATCAGTCTAAAGCACTTTTCTTCAAAAATAAATCTTTTTTCCTTGTTTTTCTTTAATCCAAGAGGTCCCCTCTTGGGCTCGCTTCAATTAATATTTATCTTATGGTTCTATTTGACAGTTACATGATATTGTGTTCCAATATTTGCTTCATATGTTGGGAATAATTTAAATTTTTTGCTAATTGTTAGAATCATACTCATCCATTTGTTTTCTAGTTCTAATTTAATTTTCTGTCGATTTAGTAAGAATTTATGGATTCAGAGCACTGTAAATTAGCTTTCTTAAGCATTTTAATTTTTTTTTCTAATTACCGATACGCCCAATCCATCATTTTTTAATTCATGTGCTTATTTTTTTTTTCTCTACTAATATTCATATACATAAAAAAATAAGCGTTAATGTTCATTTGATGCTATATAAAATAAAAATTTCGAGACATGTCGGCAGGATATTAAAACCCTGCCTGACTTGGATGTCAGACTAAACAGTATCGCCAGTCGAACGACATCTGTACATTCATCGGAAAGTAGTGCGATATTTGGACAAAACATTATCACTACATAGTATAAAACAAAGTCGCTTTCTCTGTCCCTATGTCCCTTTGTATGCTTAAATCTTTAAAACTACGCACCGGATTTTGATGCGGTTTTTTTCAATAGATAGAGTGATTCAAGAGGAAGGTTTATATGTATAATAACATCCATTAAATAGTGGAGAAATACTGTTATTTTTGAGGTTTCTAATGTGATGTCGTTAATTATCATATTTTTTTCCGCTTACATTGCAAACGCAGGCTGAACCCTACGAGATTTATCAAAATAATGTACTAATTATTTGTACACATTGAAAAGGTCTACAGAAAACTCCGCGATGGTATATGTCTATCTCTCATGGATATCCCACAATAACATTTTTTTTGTCATTTACTTTTTACGACAAATAATGGCAAATTTTGAAGCGATTTTAACCAATACAGCATTAATCCTTATCCAATTAAATAGCTTAAATACATTGTTGATTTAATATAGATCTATATGGTCCTTTACAGCACAAGATTTAAATGAATATTTTCGAAGATATTACAGATTTAAAATTGCGGGAAGTAGCGCTTGCGGCGGTACTGGCCGACCGGGGCGGCGGCAGCGTGCCTATAAATAGCGCGTCGGAGGCCGATGTAATAATTGTTGTAAAAATAAAATAAATAGTCACAGTTTTTCTGTAGTGTATTTAGTATCAGCATTGCACCCGTGCGAAGCCGGGGCGGGTCGCTAGTCTAGAAATAAAGTAATTTCCTGCTCACTGCATTTGGGTTCTTTGGCAACTGTTAGAAAATGTTCAAAAATATTCCATAAATATCGCAGTTTTATGATAATAATAAAGATTTCAAAATCCTCCTAATAAAATCTAAAGCAAAACATCGAAAAATAATCTCTATAATCCAAATTTTCAGTTGACCCATCTACAATATTTCGTTTCAACAACCCGAGTATAATAAAACTTTAATTCTTTTTAAATTTTACTGTTATCAGGCATGTGTTTTGACACGCTGTGTAGATTATTTAACAATAGAACAAATTAAATGCGGTAATCCATGTAAAAACGGACAAGTGTTTATATGTTGTAATAACGTTGTATATAAGTTACGTTAGGTATTTTCTATACAATGGTTTTGAGGTATTTTTGTTGTAAAAATGCCTAATTGTAATTTAAATATTTTTAAAAGCAATTCTAGAATTATACCGTTTCATCATATTGAAAAGAAAGCTTAAAAATAATGAATTAAATTAGGACCCGTTTTTTTAACGTATTGTGTTGGATGTATCATATGTAGGTAGGTATTCAAAATAAAAACAATATACATAACGACCTGTTCATAAACTGATAAAAGTTCTAGTTACATTTAAATCACATCCTACAATATTTAAAAAGTTTGAAGAGTTGATAATGTATTTTGATTCTTACCTGTAGCTCTGGTAATAGTTTAACTTGACTTTCTAACTGTTTGGTCCTTTCGAGGCTGAGTGCTAGGGCTTCCCTTATATTTTGCAATGCCATAGGACAAAGGCCGCAAGATTCAATACTCGCAGCGTCAAATTCGGTTTTTAAAGGGCCATCCTGGGTACTTGGCAACACTGTGAGGGATCCAGACGCAGACGATATGGAGGAAATCGACGGGACCCTCCGCAAATTTTCTAAACATATTAAAAAACCTTGATAACACTGAGAACGGTGAAATTCAAATGCATTATCATCAAACTGTAAATAATTTCGCGTTGTATCGATAAAGATAATGTTATCAACGAACAAAATAATCTTTCGTAAAGCCGCATAGAAAAACCACGCGAAAATGAAAAACACTCGCGCAAGTTGAATTTTGTTCGGCTCCATTCAACTTGTTGAATTTTTTTTCGTTAATTTCCCGCAAAAACAAGTAAAAAACAGACACAAAACTATCGCAAACTGAAAGTATTAAAGTTAATAAACGCTCAGAGGCTTGCGCACTCTTAAATCGTTGAGGTCGGGTGAGCAACATGAGTTTGAAAGTTCATGGCTCGACGATTGTTCTTCGTAAATGCAGTTCGTTCGGGACTCTCACAGACTGTTTCCGAAATTTAAATTTATATAATAGATGGTTTATGAGAGGTAATTGTTAGTCTGACTTCCAATTTAAGCCTATGCCTTCGCAGAATACTTAACATAAACTAATAAAATAAAACGATTGGTTAAAAGTTGGTACAGAAAGAAACAGTCGGTAGTAAATGGAAGGTGTATACAAATTTTACCACTTCCTTTAGGGGGAAATCATTGGCGTATCTTTAATTATTTTTTTGCAATATTATTGTTAAATAGCAATCAATATTTTTTACTAAAAGTTTTATAAATGTTTTAGTGCCTTGAACTATTTAGCAGCTTGAAGTTGTTTTATAGTTTTAAAGCACAATACTGTACATCAATAATTAACAACAGAAAATGTGCTGTGCTTTATTTCAAGTCTCTAACAGTGCTTTAAATATTTAAAAAGTACTCTTGAAGTGAACTTGCAAACCTTTAAAGCAATGATTTTTCAAACTCAATTGCACGCCTTTTTTAATGTGGAATGATTCACACACACATAATTAACATAACAACACTGAAAAGGTTACCCATAAATAGGCCAGAGCTAAAACCCTTTTGCCGTGGGCTTGGTTCAGCTTTGACTGATGATAGAGTTTTCCTTGTGCTATTTAAGTCAAAAACTAGGTTAATAAGTTTTTTTCCGATTAATAAAGAATATTCTAATTATACTACAGAGATTTACTAATTATGTATAAATCGATAAAAAAAATTTTTAATCAGAAATATTATAACAACGATCAAGGTTGAGCCAAGAAATTTATTGTGCTTTACTTTTTGCTATATCATGCACAAAATACAAAATACAACATTATAAACATCCTGAAAAGAAAATCTCTGAATGAATTGTGTTAAATTTTAACAATAAATTTAATCTTGCCTTGTAAAAAGCGATACATAAGTGGTTGGTTACCTTTAAAGGAAAGTTGACTTTTACGTAAATAATTTTATAGTAAAAATACTATGAATTCCTATTTATCTATCTATATCTATACATATATTATTTATATATACAGTGTGTCCACGGATGGGGTACCGCACTCTAGTAAGCTTCAATATTTTTGATTTTTCGAAGGAAAATTATTCAACATCTTTAGATTAAAAATTTTTTATTGAAATAACCCTTAAAAACTTGCAGAATTTCCCATAAAATTCGGGAGATGTCACAGACTTTCAATAGCATTTATTTTGAACTAAAATATTGTTTTTTTAAGTTAATCAAAAAATATATCTTGCAGTTTTATATATTATTATATTAACTGAGTATGAATGTTATTATTTTTCAATTAATTTGGCAACGTCAATAACAATCATGTTTCTGTAGGGATTCCATGTTGTATAACGGTTTAATTACCGAATTCGAATTTTAGTAAATTTTTTCAACTCTTTTTTGCAATTTCAAGTTTTCGATTTTAGCGAAACGTCAACGCACGTTGCCATTATTCGGTGTCTTTCTATACTCATTTTCGAGAATGTGGACGTATTTACACATTTTTCGGCTTTATTGGATTATTTTTATTCTTCAGGAAACGTGGAAGTTCCTTTCCTTAGGGATTAATTATTTTACTTTATGAATTTCGAATTTTCAAGTAATTCTCCCTTACCGGGATTGAAGGGGAATGAATGAAGCTCAGAATGAATGAAGATTAATTAATTTTATTTTATCTTGGAGAACGCTTCTAGGGCTCAAAAATAAATAACGAATTATTTATTTACGCAATTTTTTCATCATTAAGGTTACAACTAATTCTAATAATAATAACGCCCAATGATTATTATTATTATTATACTCAACTTTTTCGCAATTATTATAAGCATGTAACTTCTCCTAACTTTTTCCGCTTTTTATTAACTGAATTACGCTTATTTGCCGCAAATCAAGTTCGGGATTATTTTTCTCTCCACCGTCACGTTCCGGATTATTTCATTTTACTCTTTACTGTCGCGTTCAGGTTTATAGCCAACACCAAGCTGACTATTATGTCAAATCAGGTTTTTTTTTTAATTACTTTGTAATGTTCTGGTAATCATTCTTTTATGTCATGACGCGTTTTGCGGGATTACTAAACTCTTTTGTTGTTTAGCTCTGCCGAGCTCTAACACTTGACTCGAACGTAACGTACAATCCCCGCGGATTTAATGCAAGTTCTTACTAAAGAAGATTTAGTCTCCGTATCCTGAATTTTTTACCACTCTCGTGAATGTAAAACAATATCAAAAATAAGAATCATGATCTTTATTATCTGAAGATGCTATGTTGTCCAAGAGAGGTATATACCTCTAGCAAGAGGCTTATACGGGTTGTATATGATTGTTTTAATTGTAAATTGTTTATTTTACTGACCAAAAATGTAGTTGTGATTGTCAAAAATTTTGAATGTAACGTGTTATGTGTCCCTAACTGGAATGTATTTTTTATGCTTTCTTAAAAAAAACACTAACTAGCGTTGAGACGTATATATATATATATATATATATATATATATATATATATATATATATATATATATATATATATATATATATATATATATATATAAATGGTTGAGGGGTAAAAGAACTAGCTGTATGTTCACATTTATATTCCTAATGGGCCTGAAACCCTAAAAGTGTGGTTTTTAATTAAATCCTACACATAAATTTCACTTTTAATACATGCTTTTGGTGTCTCTTCTTGATAATTTGATACTTTCAGTTACATGAGATTTTAGTATTTTCAGGAACAGTGGCGTAGGCCTGAGTTTAACTCAACTGTAATTCAAGTAAATAGATTAAATTATTAATATAAACCGCAAAAAGAATTAAGGAAACAGAAAATCCTTATGCGTCACAACATAGAGATGGTCGGTGATCAAAATAAAAGGAATAATCAAAATCTTTTCTCCATATGCTAAATCCACCAGCGACTTGCTCAAATTTGATAATTTTTGTTTGAAACATAGTCATGTTTGGGATTATTTACATCGATAAGTTATTCAAGGCTAGTCTATCAATTTTTATTTACTTGGAAAAAAACCGAAGGTGTGAATATTATATAATTGGGATATTTAACCACTAATGTCATCGCTGTCAGTAAATAGTTACTATAATACGGAAGTAGAAAATATGAAAGACAAAGCTGGGAACAAACTATAGAAAGACGTAATATGATTAGATGATTTTTGAAGCAAAATCTCTGGTCTGCCAATCTAACTCTACAACTAAACATAATATTATGTTTTAAACCTAAAAAATCCTCCTCTTCGACTACTAGTACTCTGTTGTGAGATAATAAAAGCTTCTTGATGCTTTAAAATTAACATTTTACACTTTCTGTTTTCATTTGTGCCGTTAATTTCTTATTTTTAAAAATGACTATTTCCGAAACTCAAGTATTGCATGTTAGGCAGTATTTCATCCATTCGTTCGTTTGGTATCTTGCAGAAATATGCAGACGTTTCGGTAAAATCTCATTTGACATCTTCTATGTTTGCTGGTTGTAGATCAACTGAAGAAATTCAGTGTGCAGTGTCGTAAGATTACATCTCACCGATAAATTCCGTCGCCAAGTATACTCAAATATAAGTTCCATATAATAGAATGCACGGCAAAAGGTGTCTGGAAAAGACAACGGCGAAAACCAGTGATAAGACCATCGCTGATTGCTAGAATAGTAGCGTGCTTAATATGTGGTCGTAGACTGTACCGGTTGGTTGGTGTCGGCTCCGCCCCCTTTTCCGAGCGTCGTTAGTGATGTCAGTCTAGGCTCAGGCGTCATGCCGGTACAATGGCCCCGGCTCATCTCTAAGAAACCCAAAGGACAAAATCTATATAAAAAATTAAGGTGGTGGTGTATACAAAGTGGCATGCTGTATCTGCAGTTAAACTTACATAGACCCAGACCTACAGAAAAGTATCGGCAAAGCTAGAAAAACCATAAATTCAGCATAAGGAACAATCAGACAACATCGACCCTTTTCCAATATCAGCTGAGATAAGACGCAATTGATTTTGACAACAAACAACATTCTGAATAAGAGTGACGGTGCACTTAACCTCTTTTCACCTGAAAAACTCTTTTCAAGCGGGACCATTATACCGGCACGGTGCCTGAGCCTAGACTAACACCACCAACGGTGCTTGAAAAGGGGGCGGAGCCAATGCCAACCAACCGGTACAAATCACGATCACGTATAAAGCACGCTGCACATTGAATATATATACGAGGTGTGGCAGAAAAGTAATTCGATTGGCAACACTGCAAGTGATCTGGCAACGCTGCGCTGTTGTCCTTGATACCGCACGTGTATTAGTACCCTCCCATCGCTCAGTGCGAGTTTAAACGCCTTCCGTTGACTATGTGATTTTTTTGATTGCTATTAGTGAAGTTGTGTTTTGTTTGTGCTTTACGCAAAATGGAAAAGCGGAATTTGGAGCAGCGTTATGCCATTAAATTTTGTGTTAAGCTTGGAGAATCGGCAAGTGTGACGTTTGAAAAGTTAAAACAGGCCTATGGGGAACATTCTTTATCCCGAGCTCAAGTTTTTCGCCGGCACAAATCATTTTTGGAAGGCTGAGAAAACGTTGAAGATGAACAACGCTCAGGGAGGCCTTTAACCTCGAAAACCGACGAAAACATCGAACGTGTGGAGACTCTTGTGAGTTCAGACCGCCGTTTAACATTAAGAATGTTGAGTGAACAATTAAATTTCAACAGATTTACCGTTCATCAAATTTTAACTGAACATCTGCACATGCGAAAGGTCTGTGCCAAAATGGTGCCGAAAAACCTCACAATTGAGCAGAAGGACAATCGAAAAAACAAGTGTCTTGATTTTCTTGACAGAATTCGTTCCTCCAGGACAAACTGTCAACCAAGTTTGTTATAAAGACGTCCTTGAAAGGCTCAGAAGAAGAGTGATTCGCATCAGACCAGACATTGCAGACAAATGTATGTTCCATCATAACAACGCCATATTACATTGCCCTCTCCGTCACAGAATTTTTGACCTCAAAAGGCATTTCTGTGGTTCCCCATCCCCCCTATTCACCTGACATCAGTCCCTGTGACTTTTTTCTTTTTCCTAAACTGAAAAATGTCCTCAAAGGACGTCACTTCGGGACTTTAGAAAACATCCAAAAGAGTGTAACCGACATGCTGAAGACCATACCGGTTTAAGACTTCCAGCGCTGCTACCAACAGTGGGAAAAACGTCTCCATCGGTGTGTAGCTGCCCAAGAGAACTACTTTGAAGGGGATAACATTGATGTTTGAAAAAAAATAAAAGCTTTGATAAATAAAAAATCAGTCTCATTACTTTTCTGCCACACCTCGTATATAAATACGATAATATTTCGTAAGCAGCAGAAAGTATTTTCGTTGTACAGCACTTGGTTTTTTTTAATGTAGACTCCCGAAGCGCGTCTGGAAGGAGAACAGGGATGATTATTGGATTCTATTGCAAATTTTTGGTGTAAATTTAAAAATTAAATCACTAATTACAGGTTTAATCGAAAAGAAATAATTCAGTCATTATTTTTATCTACACATTGTTTATCTTAAGGTCAAGTTTATTAATGGATTATTACGTTTACGTAGATTTGTTTTATTTTTAACATTTACGCACTTTTAGGGCAACTAATACCAATAGCACCGAATTTTTGAAAATGCTGCTTTCTACATTTATACAGAGTGTCACAGAAAGTTGGTACTTCCCAGTTTTAATTTCTACTTTAGGAATGTAATGAGAAAAAAAATACACAAACAAGTTTTATTTGTTCCAAGCATTTGGGTGATATCATGACTCTTATATAACAATTACATATTTCATGGCATTGTAAGTTGACTATTGAAAAATAATATGTCATGAAATGTTAAGCAAACTTTATTAATGGCGAAAGCGGGACTGAACTAACCCGAACCAAGGCCTTACCAGCAAATAGATAATCTATTAATTATGCTAGTTTATACTTTCTAGTCTTTCTTCAATTGGCAATATGAGAAATAAAATTAAATACGTTTATTTGAAAAATTATTGAAATGACATCTGTTTGCTTCCCATAAGATATCTTTCATTTACACAATGCAGTTTGTCAAGTGGCCCCAATAAAAGAAAAGACTATATAAATAATAAAGTCACTTCATGCATAATTGCAAGTCGATGTTAGTAATGCTTCGTTTTGATTCACTTATCTAGATTTTGAATATAGTGTATGTCGTTCGTGACAAAAATTTATTAACAAGATGCCCGCACCTTTAATATAATTTATATTTCTCTTGGTTTTTATAAGTTCATTGGCAGCTAGGGTTACTTCAGGTTACTTTCAGGTCACATAGATGTTATCCTGATTAAAAAAAAGGATTATTAAAAATGTAGAGACGAACAGTAAAGTTATTTGATTTTATTGTATGTTAAGGCGCCAAATTTTATCATCGTATAGATGTCACAGTTTTGGAAGTGACTTTGAAGTTGAGTTGTGACCTTACTATTGCCCTGGGGAAAATTGTTAAAATTGGAAAGAATACCGGGAAAACATTGATTGTAGTCAATAAAATTAAAAAGAAACATAATTCGGTGTTTCCCTTCATGTCTATAGGGATCTACTGAAGAGACAAGCGGCGAAAAAAGCATTGAAATTTCGTATTGTTCATTTTTATATTCTGGTGGTTAGTTAGTAGTTTTTAACCCTTTATGAGAAGTCCAGAATCATAGAAGTTTATCAAAAAGATATGAAGATCACGATTTTATCTAAAAAATGCGAAATTGCCAAATAAATTATTTGCCTAGTTCTTAAAAAAGGACAAGATAATAAAAGTTGTAAACCAAAGTGTTAGGCCAAGTAAAATTAAAAAACGCAGAATATCCAATGATGGAAAGTGCCCTTTATAAGTGGTTTGTTAGACAAAGAGACTTGACAATATCATCAAATATACAACGCTGATGAGACCGGACTGTATTGGAAAAAACATATGTTTTGAGTCCTGAAAAAAACAGCATCAGGTCTGAAACAGTCCAAGCAAGTTTACTCCTTTGATTATTGGCAAAGCAAACTCACCTCGTCGTTTTAAAAATTTTCACAACCCATGCATTTACTAAAACAATCAAAATGCATGGATGGAAATTTTTATGGACTGGTTTTTTAAACACTTTCTTCTAGAGGTAAGTTTAAAATTCAAGTTTCGATTTTTTACATATTTGTAGTTTTTTTAGGTAATCCTGAAAAAGCAATGCTTTTGAAAACCATGGTTCGTGGGTTTAGACCGTGTCAAATTGGAGTTATTATCCGACGTTTCGCCTACGATTGCACGAGGCATCTTCAGGGACGGTCTATATCCACTAGGCTTCAGGAACATGAAAGATATATAAAAAATAAACAAATTGTACAATCTGCAGTAGCTGAACACCAGCATTGCTTAGGTCACACTTTTAATGTAAACGAAACTAAGGTGCTAGCATCAGTGCCTGGTTTTATAAACGTAAAATTAGAGAATCAATCGAAATTAATAAATATCCAAATAATATTAATAGAGATGCGGGTTATAGTCTACATCACATGTGGAAATCGATTGTAACTTAAGACTGACTAAGTTGTACTATAGAAAACATATGTCATACGGTGACTATGAGAGAAAATATAGCAAATACCATAAAAAACCTAACTTTGAAAAATTACATTGTTTACTTATACAGAGCATGACAGCAATTAGAACCATTAATCATTAAAAAATGCTGGAATAACATTTTTCATGAAAATGATGCTGATGAAGATAACCCTCCCCTCGCCATGCTTCGGGAACAATTAATTATCCAAAAATCACAACCTCCTTTACAGGAAACCAAGAATGTGTTAGAAATGATTGGACCGATTAGTAAAAGAAAAACAAAGAAAAATTTAGATTTAAGTGATTTAACTTTTTTTATTACGTATTTTTAGGACCAGTACCAGGATCAAGATATTGAGGACTGGAACAGAGGCTTAGAGGTTGAAAACATGGCATCAAAAAATAATAATATTGAGGCCTTGGTTCTCACAGACACAGAGGATAGCGAATCAGAAAAAGTGTCGATTTTAGGAGCTCTTGCAACTCTAAAAGTAGTTTTTCAATGGTCAGAGCAAAATAATGTTGCAGTTAGTGACTTCAAGACATCGCAGTATCAATATTTTCGACAACTACAAAAATTTTATCAAAAATAACAGGTTTAATAAAGTATGTGTAAATAAAGATGATGAGAGATAATCTACGTTTTTTTGTGTTTTTAAATACACCTTCTGTAGTACGAATATTCTCACAATATGGACATTCTTGGATTTTTTATGTTCACACTAGCGCGAGTCTACTGTACAACAAATCAGTTATTTTTGTTTTTCTTCTTATTTATACATCGAATGACTTGAGGGAACCGTATATAGAATAGATTTTAAGAAACAGTTCAAAAATAAATTAAGCATTCTTTACAAATATTTGTAACAAAATTTTATTAGATAATTTCATGTCTTATATTTTTTGTCAGTCATCCAGACAAATATTTTAATACTAAGTTATAATTAAACATATGTTAATCGTTTGTTAAATTTTGTTAATTTGGTCTAGCACATCACTTTTTTGTTTTTATCATTTCTGACAAAATTTCGTTGCTTAAGATATTTTTAGGGAATTTAAAAAGAGCAATATTTTCTCAAGTTTTCGACGTGCAGTCAGGGCAAACACAAGAAGTTCTTACAATTTCTAGAAAAAAATATTATAACGTTTGTATGAAGGTTGTAGATAATGTTGAAGATTGACTAAAATGTGATTGTCGGACTTGCATTGTCTTTATTTTTTTTATTTTTACGACGTTTCGATTAGGTTTGTATCTATAATCGTTATCAAGTATAAACTGGATGTTTTGTCTTAAGGCTATATAGGGACTGTGTCCATTGAAGTGTAAAATTTCGCTTCACTGTACACACCTCAATGATTTGATGTTACAAAGTAGTGATTGCCAAAGATTAGGTATTTCAACACTGGGTTTATTGTAGATTCTATTATTATTTTTAATGTAAACTGCTTCTATAATTTTTTTTTTCCTATTGGGTTCTATATTGCCGCAGCTTCAGACCATTGTATATGGTGTTGTTTATCCCAGGCGTGTTCTGCAACACCTGATCTCGATGTTTCCCCTCATACACAAAAAGGGGCTTCAAAATTTTAACATTGTGAAATTTTGAAGCCCCTTAACACAGCGCCTATTTTATATAGAAACTTTAAAAATGAATGGAACCAAATAAATATGGGTAACTGAAAAAAATAACTTCGGCACTCAAATAATTCTCTAACTAAATTCTCGCAATGCTAAATAAACATACTATACTAACCTGAGACGGCGGTAACATCTGGCAGATTATTGGACAATTTGTTTTTAGATCTTTGTAAGGCCCTTTCAAAGTCTGAGACGGCATCATCAAAACCATCGTTAAAATGAAAGTGCTGCGTTGGCGACTGCTGTGCTTGTTTTTGAATTATTTTTGGCGATTCTTGCAAATAGTTCGTCTAAAAATAACGTTTCTGTCATAGTTTTATTTAGTTTACTTAGAAGAAAGTTAAGTACCACTCAAACTAATTTGACTATAGTACAAACTGTCGACAATAGAACATGCATTTAAAAAAAAATTGATTTTCAGTTTGCAATCCATGAAGAAACGATATTTGAAAAATACAATAAAAAAATATTGCCTGAATTGTTCATCAAGTTATATTTTTTTTTCCAGAACCGAACACGTTTTTTTTACACTAACCTTATTATACGCCTCATCCAGAACTGCTAAAACAGGTGGTGTTAACCCCAACAATACCTCCATGCTCTGCCTCTGCTTTCGTCGATCTTTCCTTCTTTTGATGGACCCTGTGCGGTTCTTATCCTCTTTGCTAATGGACTCGCAGTACCGCACGAAGTCCAAATCGATGTGGTACCCATAAGGACAGCAAGTGCACTCATCGTACCAGGTATTATAGCCTGCAAAAAAAAAACGAAGTGTTATGGAGTGCTAGAGAGGTTCTTTTGCTTGAATGATCCAAAATGAAGACATTTATAATTGTGAATACCATAAAATTCTCATATGTATAGTCTTTTCTCCCAGCCATTTGAAAATAAACCACACCATTCCACTGAATCAAAATACAACCAGTAATATAACAAAATGAGCACGAATTATTACCCCTTAACAATTTTTAGACAAACAAGTAGTGAGTCCTGACAAGAATTTTCTGGTAGCAGGAGCAGCTAAATTGCTAAAAACAAGTTCTGACAAAAAAAAGAAATATGCCTTGATTTTTTATTTGGCAAATAAAAAAGTGAAAAGTAATAGAAAACCTACGCAGTTTACAATACAGTTATTTATGTTAAATAAATTTTTTGAATACGTGGTTGAAGAAGACCTAATAAATCAAATATGACGTAAAGTACCTTCATATATTTGCAATTTTTGACCATTAATACAGAATTAGTAAATATTAAACTTCCTATAAACTAACTAGTAAGCAAATTCATATTTTAAATATTTAATTAATTGCTTTATGATTATGGAAAGATACATTTTTATTTTTATTAGGAACTACTTGTAAATTTGTTTTTAAATCAGCAACTTTTGGATTAAAATTCCTATAATATTCATATTATAAACTTCCTCTTGACCAACAAAGGAATATTTCCAAGTAAAATTTGATTTTTTGTCCTTGGTAATAAAAGCTTTTACTACCTCAGCAAAGAACAGTCTCCGGTTTTATATTTGAAACTCCTCAGATTTCATATTTTATTTTAGTGTAGGGGACAGCGGAGTTCCAATTACCTCTTTGATTTAGATGGACCCACTAGAGTTTTATGTATTTTGAGTAGCTGAACATGATTTTTTAGGGTGGAAGTTCGCACAAGTAGGAATAACATTATTATAAATTAATAAATGGATCGTATTTTCTGAGCGATTCTAAATAAAAAAGTTTAATATTCATTTTTTGAACGTAGCCTAGATTCAGAGATAAACAATGTTAAATATTGGAAAAATTCAATTTTTGCGATTTTTGGATGTTAATAACTTTAGAGATTGAACAAAAATTTTTTAGATGGCATCAGGATTCACACGCTACAAAAAAGTTACATTTTGAATGATTTTTTCGGCTCTAAACAAATTTGTTTCCGTTTATAACAATCTTATTCTCAGTCAAGCGAACTTTCACCCAAAAAAATCGTGTTCAGCAGCTGAAAATATATCAAAAGAAACGTTGGTGTGTCCGTCTAAACTAAATGGGTAATTAGGACCCCTCTGACTCCTACACTATTTCCAAATGACTCATAAATAGGCGTCAGTTACCGAGCATTTCTGATATGCAGTTATTTTACTGTTCACTGAATATAGTAAATAACAATAAAAAGGTGCATAATCATCGTCTTAATAATTCTATTTCAACCTGCGAAATTATTTAGTCCTAGGGTACCAGATGGGCTAATTAAATTGTGTTGGTAAAAAGTGTATATTCGGCGAGTATTCTGAAAATGTTAATGTTACGACCCGTGTCTTATATAAAAAAGTGGGTATTGATTGTTATATTTTAACATTTATTAGGTAATTTAAAAAATTTCTAGACTGCCACACAGATAGCGTTGATAGCAGAAAATATATGCTGTTGCTGGAATGTCCCATCCTTCTAATGAACACGTGTGAAATTTCAAGCTAATTTGACAAAATAGTTTTTTTTTGTAGAGGTATCAGTGATGGATGAAGCAGGCTTTATGGTTGAAAGACAAAAAATCTTATTAACAAAGCTTCCAAGAGAAATACATTTAAAAAAAGATAATGATATATAAAAAATCACAAATATATAAAAAAAATATTTCGGAGAGAAAAACAAATAAATGTACAAAGAGTGTGAAAAACTATCAAAAAAAAAGCTCTCCCAGCGTATAGAAACCTTTTGAAACAAGTAATTATTTAACTCTCCTTTGAAGATTATATCCCAATCAATTCCAGAACAAACCTGTGAAAATGTTATATAATTTTTTAATAGAAAATATGCGACCCTGTCTTCTACAGATTTCTCAAATTTCCACAATGAAAATTCACTAAAAAAAGCCTCGTGATTCGATTATGCCCCATTTAATACATATATACTACAATTCTGAACTACGACAACAAATCGCAGAGTGGAATGAACCTGTATGTTCTGCAACGAAACAGGTAAAAGGGTCAAAATTGTCGAAAAAGGTAATGAAATCAGTTTTTTTGGAATCAAAAGAAATATTGTTAATTGATTACCTGCAAACCGGTAAAACAATATATATATATATATATATATATATATATATATATATATATATATATATATATATATATATATCCATTCATCATCCTCTAGACCTCCATTTCTCATTTTTCCATCGATACCTTCTCGCCAGTTTTTCCTAGGTCTCCCTCGTTTTCTTCTCCCTTGCGGTATCCAGCTTAGTACTTGTTTAGGTAGACGTTCCTCTCTCATTCTCTGCACGTGGCCATACCATATTAATTGTTTTGTTCTTATATCATCTACTATTGTGTGAGTGACTCTGATAAGATCATTGGTTTGCCTGTATCTTCTGGATTTTCTAGCCGATCGTCTCCAGAAGTTCATTTCAGTGGCTAACAATGTCTTCTCGGAGGTTTCTTTTAGCTACTTCAAAGCTGTATGTGCCTATGCTTTTAATAATAGTATTATAAATGAGCGTTGTGTTTTGCTCAGATATATTTGGTTCCCATAGAATTGGGTTTAGAAGTGTAATTGATTTTCTGCCTTGTGTGTTTCGTTCTTTTATATTTTGATCAGCTGTTCCATTTTATGTGAATTTCATCCCCAAGTATTTTTAATTTGTGCAGTGTTCGATGCACTGACCGTTTTCCAGAATAAGGTATCTGGTCTCTCCGCCTATGCACATGTATTCAGTTTTGGTTATGTCTACCTCAAGCCCCCATTTCTGGTATTCTTGTATTAATTTCCTTGTCATGTATTCCAAGTCATCTAAGTGGGGTACCAATTCCCAGGCATTTTTTTCCATGTGTGTAATGTTTGATCTAAATATATTTTAAAAAGGGTTGGGGAGAGGCAGCATCCCTGTTTGAGGCCTTTATTACTCTGGAATCCACCTGTAAGTTTATTTCCTATTCTGATTTTTGACGTGGAATTTTCATATAATGAATTCATAGCTTAACAATAATAGGGGAATGTTATTGTAAGCTTCTAGACCAGCTGGATTTGCAAATTTGGGAATAAAAGGCCTGGTTTATACAAGAAAATATTAACATCTTCCATTAGAACCATGCACCTGCTGACAAAAGCGTTGTGACAAAAGCTAAAATCACTGAATTGCAGTTTGGATTGCTTTAACATCCATCCTGTTTACCAGATTTATCTCGTTCTGACTTTCATTTGTTCCCACACAACAAAATATTTAGTTCTAGATTGTAAAATTTGTGTCAGGTACAATATGAAATAAATGATCTAGCGAAAAAGTGTTTTTGTTTTTAAAACTATTTACAGTAAAAATATATAACCATAATACATAGTGGTACTTACAAAAAGAAAAAAAATCTGTATCTGTGTCAAAACTCGACCTTTGGCTTTTCGTAGATCGCACAAAGTCATGATTTCAAAACCAGCAACTACAAAAAGCCGCCTTAATTTTAAACTATTAATATATTCGTTATTACACCAGCACATATTAAAAAATTAGCCCAATTTTACTGCCTAAAAAAACTGCGTAGGTTTTTAAATAAATCTAATCTAATGACTGATTAACCTACCTAGCCAAGCGTTTTGATAATCACAATCAACATACATTTGTATGCTCACATGTAAACAACCTAAATGTTTTGCTTCCACACTTTCTAACTGTCGGCCACCTACGTTGAGTTAACTATGCTATGTTATTTTCGAGATAATAGGCGTATCTCTTCAATTTTTTTTTATCAGAACTTTATTGTATTTGCTCTCCACCTTGTTATTTTTTAATTGGCGTTTAAATTGTTAATTAATACGGGGTGACGTCAAAAAATCATTTAACGAATTTTATTGATATGTATCTTTAATAGTGTGTATACACAAATTATTTCTACCGTACGATAGAAAGTGTTATTTATTTTTTTTGTTCCAATTCGTTCGTAAGCATTTAATTCCTCAAAATGGGCTTCCTACAAAATCCTCAAATTCCAACTAAATGGAACATGTTTTGAATATATGTACCTGGAAGGGCATTATCTATCAATCCAATGAGCTTCAATCATCCATCTTTGGACATAGGCCTCCCCTTGTTTTCTCCATTGTTCTCTATCTTGATTAGTTTGTACCCATCTTTGTCTGGCTTGCTTTTTAAATCGTCTGTCCATCTCATCCATTTAAGCTTGGCTACTTGAGTCGAGACATCGCTTACTTTTGTTTTGTCTCGCATCCATATGTTCTTCTTTTTATCTATAAGCCTGATACCTAGCACTTGTCTCTCCATTGCTCTTTGGGTTTAGGCAATTCTATATATATTCTCTTTGATAAAATGCTTTAAGAATCTCAATATTTTAAAGTTTCTCTCCCATACCACTTGGGGATCAGATTTCCACTCGCTCCTAAAAATATACAACTCCATCATTCTCCCCAAGCTGGACTATGGCTGCATTGCTTATGACTCGGCTAGGCCCTCATGTATCTCTTCCCTCGACCATATTCAGAACCAAGCCCTACGTTTATCGATTGGTGCATTCCGTACCTCCCCAATAGTCAGCCTTCAATGCCTTACTAGCACTCCTCCTTTGTGTCTCCGACGTTCCGCTCTTCTTATAAAATACGTCATATCTGTCACATCTAGGCCTTTCCTGTTGGATCATGATAAAATCCTTAATCCTTCTGATTTCCCGGCTCTTTCTAATGTCACATTGGGTGCCAATGATAGAGCCTCTGCGTTTATAGCCTCCCATAATATAACTATTCCCAATACCACCCTCATCCTCCCTCAGATCTTCCCCCTTTCAAATCAACTTTGATCTTCTTCAGTATGATAAGAACAATACCATACCCTCCATCATCAAACAACACTTCCTTAGCCTAATTAACTCAAAGTTCAAAACTTTCAAACTATCCTTTACCGATGGTTCCAAATCAGATCAAGGGGTAGGCTCAGCTGCCGTAACCAGCTTTTCATGTAACAAAACAAAATTAAATCCCCTTTCATCCATTTTTTCAGCTGAGTTGTTTGCTATCAAGCAATGCATTAGAGAGATAATTAAGCACTCCTCCACCCCCAATCATTTAATCATCTCTGATTCCCTCAGCTGCCTGAGGTCGATCCAAGCCATTAACACATCCCACCCTCTCATGAATCAAATTCTCGACCTTGTTAAAATGGGATCCCAACGTAATCTGTACATAGCCTTTATGCCGGCCCCGAGCCACATCGGCATAGATGGGAATGAATTGGCCGACACTCAAGCTAAGCCTGCAATCTTTGAAGGCACCCCTTTCCTCCCTTTACTTAACCCTAAAGAATTCAATAGGCACATCGATAACATTATTCGCAGATTCGCTGGGAATCCCTTGAAAACCCAAATAAACTCTCTTATATTAAAAGAAACTTCTCAGAGACCTACCACTTTCCCCAACTGTCCAGAAGAAAAAATGTTGTATGGAAGAGAATTGTTATTGGACACTGCAGAATGACTCATTCCTTTCTTCTAAAAAACGAGGATCCCCCTCAATGTCTATCCTGTCATTCCCCCCTAACTATAAAACACATAATATCTGACTGTCCCTCATACAGAAATGCTAGAGAGAGGTACCTCACCTCTAACAATTTTGCGACAATTATGTCTTTTGAACTAAATAAGGCCAAACGTATACTGTATTTCTTGAGGCACATTGGTCTCTATAATAAAATTGTTGATGCTTCGTTGTCCAGTTCTTCAATCATTTTTTTAATTCATCTTTCTTATCTGTTATCAAAGCTATATCATCCGCGTATCTTAGGTAATTCAATAGCTTTCCGTTTATGTTGATCCCATAACTGTCCCATTGTAATTTTTTAAAGACATCCTCTAGAACTTGGTTAAATAGTTTCGGTGACACTGTATCTCCTTCTAACCTGACTCCTCGTCCTATTTTTATTGGTTTAGTGCTATGTGTGTTCTTCCTTTATTTAAATAGTGATCTTTGCATTGTTATATATGTTTGTTATTTAATCTGTGTATCTATGGTTGATCCTGCTATTTTGCAACGAGTTCTTAGCTGCTCAATGTTCAACGCTGTCAAAGGCCTTTTCAAAATCTGTGAATGCTATAGATAGAGGGATCTGATATTCGTTGGCCTTTTCAATTAGAATTTTTATTGTCAGTAGGTGGTCGCATGTGCTGAAGTCTTCCCTAAATCCAGCCTGTTCTCGTATTTGGTCGCCATCGAAATTGGGGGTCAGTTTATTTGCTAGTATTTTAGTTAGCAGTTTATACACGATATTAAGTAGTTATAAGAAACTATTGTAACTAAAATCCCTACAGTCTCCGCATTTTAACAATTTCTCGCTTATTTCCTCAGTAATAGATAGTAAAAACAGATTTATCTTGTTTCGCCACTCCTTGCATTGTATAATACATAAGATGGTGATGAAAAGACAACGGCACAAAGAGGAAAAAATATAAATAATATTTTTTCTAATCTTCATAAAAAGAAGATAAAAACCATTTTATGTATTTTTATTTCGAAGGACAAGATCATTATTATTAAAATCAATATTATCTATGTATAAACACGCTAAAAACAAGAGTAAATGGGTTAAATAAACACAAATTACACAATACATATAGTATAAATTTAATAGCAACAAAAATAATTTTACTTCTCTATAATCTAAGAACATGTTCATGAAATCACAAAAAAATAAGTAAAAATGAATCACTGTATTTCACAAAGTTATAAACTATCTTAACCAATGTTTTGTTTACGTCTCAACAAGATCGATATGAGTTTTTAGTTCTATTGTTTTGTATTTTTTACTAATTGTAATGATTTTAGATGGATTGTATGAATAATGGTTTGACGGTGAACAGATTTTGCCACCTTACAAGAGTATCTCACACCACAACCTCTGCACTTTAAAGGTCACTGATAATATTATTGCTGCAAATGACCAGAAAAATAACAGCTTTGGTACTACTGGACTATTCTAAAGCTTTTGATACGGTAAATTACGAGGTTCTACTCTCAAAAGTACAGTTTCTGGGATTTTACGAAATTCCTTGTCCATTTATTCTTTCATATCTTTCAGGTAGGAGTCAAAAGGTTCTTTTAAATAATAGTTTTTCAGGCAGTAAATCAGCGTCATCGGGTGTACCCCAGGATTCAATTTTATCACCCCTATTGTTCCTTCTATACACCTCAGATATATTTAATAGAGTCACTACCTGTAGTGTGCACCACTATGCCGATGATATTCAGATATATTATAGTTTTGATCTGGGAGACGCACATGCAACTCGGAATACAGTAATTGAAGATTTAAATAACATATATCAATTCTCTGTGTCTCATAATCCTGCTTTATGCTGTTTGGCAACCGAAATACAATAAGTAATGTAAAATCCGCATTTGCACAGGTTTTAGAATTTATCAATAATTAATTGTTTTACATTATTACATAAGTTTGAACCCATTAGGTTAGGTAAGAGCAATAGATGTAATAATAAACCTCGCCTGTATATGTTTCTTTCGTTTCAATAAAAGACGATTATTATTATTATTATTATCCCTTTAAATTTCGGGAATGACAAATGTTGTGGAACTTAACATCTTACCACCGCTTTCCGGCAAAACTGGACTTAAATAGAGGTCCAAGTTTGTGGAAAATACAAGGATGTCTGGGAAAGATACCGGTGGATCCCATTGATGAGTCCACCACCGGTATCGGCACGAAACATCCATACATTTACTACGGTGGTTGAAAATATATCGCTAGCTACATGTCCTTACCACCAGTGGCATTGCTAATTGCGACATGGCGCCCGAGCAGGGACGGCGGCAGACGAGGGTCTAAACGCCGTTGGCTTTGATTAAGCCTGACCCGGCCATTGCAAGACCACCAAGGATGTCCGTTCCACTTCCTTTTCAGGCTTGTGCTTTCTAATGGCTTGGACTGTCTGACAGTTAAAGCCGGAAAGCAAATGCCTTAGGGGGGGGGGCATGTTGTGGAACTTAACATCTTACCACCGGTTTCCGGCAAAACTGGACTTGAATAGAAGTCCAAGTTTGTGGCAAGTACAAGGATGTCTGGGAAAGATACCGGTGGATCCCACTGATGAGTCCACCACCGGTATAGGGACGAAACGTCCATACATTTACTACGGTGGTCGAAAATAGATCGCTAGCTACATCATGTCCTTACCACCAGGGGCATTGCTAACTGCGACACAAATAATATCAAATCATTGAAAATGGTTTTATTTTTTTTTTCAAAATATTTTCCACGATGATCAATAGACTTGCATGCGTTTGAACCAATCCGAAAAGCATTGTTGCCACTTTGAACATGGTATCCCTGAAACAAGGTGTTTCAACAGCTGCTGAAAGTTATCGATTGTTAGTTGAGGGTTATGGGAGAATGTTTTAACCCAAAATACTTCTGAACGATAGTTTAAACGTTTCAAAAGCGTCCAATGGGCAAAATCCAGAAAGAAGGAAACTGGATTCCGTATAACTTGAAGGAAAGAGGCATTGAAAGGTGAAAATCACTTGTGAAATTTTGCTTGTCAGACAGAAAAGAAAAGGGTGTTTGCATCCAGTTGTGACAGGTGATGAAAAGTGGATCTAATTTGACAACCTGAAGACCAAAAAAATATTAGGGGTAGATCCAGGCCAGTTTTCAACATCACAACCAAGCGCAATACCTATAAATGGAAAGAAGACCTTGATGTGTATTTGGTGGGATAAGAGAGTTGTGTATTACAAACTGCTAAAACCTGGCGAATCAATTACTGACGTGCGATATCGACAACAACTGATAAATCGAGCCTTGAAGGGAAAACGACCAATATATGCCGAAAGACACGATAAAGGCATTTTTTAACATGACAATGCTCGGCCCCACGTTGCAAAATTACAGTACCCGCTGTGATTTACCGGACTTGGCCTCTTCGGACAACCATTTATTTCGATCAGTGTAGCGCGGACTTTCAGAACAGCACTTACATTCTTATGAAGAAGTTAAAAAAAACAAACAGTTGGGAAAAAGTCATAATTAACGATGTCCCATACTTTGATCACTGACATAATTTTGTAGTGGAAACAAATGCTAAAATTTTGCGAAAAATTAACCGAAACACCAGAATATCTGATCGAAAATATTATTCAGAAACCATCAAGACTAGAGATCTCCCTTCCGAGAATTATCCTACTTTCCATTAATTTTTCCTCCGATAAAGATATAAATTTTTGATGTAAAGAAATAAAACTACTTAGTCCATACTGGTTCTACCATGTGATATACCAAGAAGTATTAATAATAAGCTGATATTAATGCCAAATGAGTATTGTTCTTGTTTAAACGTTTTGAGGTCAAGAACGACAATACAAGGGCTTGGGCAAAATGGTACTGTGAATAATTCTGCACTTTGTTATTAACTATTTATTGTAAATTTAAGAAAAGAGTGCATATGGCAACCGATATGTTGCAGTTAATATCGACATGTCTGATATATATATATATATATATATATATATATATATATATATATATATATATATATATATATATATATATATAAACACGTGAAACGAATACTACAAGTTCATATAAACTTTTTTTGCATAGCGCTCCCAAAGACCTGCAATGGAATCAAGTTTTTTACACATAATTATTGAACCGCCAGGTATATTTCAATTTTTTTTAATACGATGTATACCAGGTAAGAGACCTTTCAAATTACTGTCCAAGAAAACGTTGTGAAATACTCACAGCTGCAGGGACAGACTAGCTGTCACACTCATGACCCTATTTTTTACGCCTTGTATGATAAGAACTTTGGACAACGTTTTTTTACGTACCTTTAACTATTTACTAAAAATTAAGTTCTCTTCATTCATATCGCTACTCCTAACCGTTTTCGAAAAAACGTCATTTTATTTACACTATTGGTCCTCTAACTTCCGTTGGACTTAATATGAAAAAGAGGAATTTTTCTCTGTCACCATAGTTTCAATAAAAACTTAAATTAACTGCTTAGTTAAAAACTTCGGGCACGACGAGTTGAGGACTGCTGTACCCGCCACGTTAACTCATCATTGTTTCTTATGATATTCCTGAAAATGCCTAAGCGATTTATGACGTCATTCCGAAAGATTTTTCAAAAAACCCAGCGTTTTTTACATAATGAATTTATTCCAAACTTCACGTCCTCATTGTATATGCTAATTTACATATAGAATTATATCAAGCAAAAATTGAACCAATCACAAGAAAATAGTAATACTATACTGGGAACCGAGAAGTAATATCGGTAGTAGACGTAACATGCCATTTCCTTATCAACTTATGTTTGAGACTGTTGATTTATTACCTGTTCGACTGTAATCGACTAAAAAATCAATAAACGAAGTGATAAAAAGTTGTTGAGTGCGAATAATACACGGTATAACCACGTTTTGCGTTTCTTGCTTTTGTATCTTTATTATTCTCGTGGTACTGAAATAATATTTGCAATTAATTAATTCAGTAATAATTCTTCAAGTTATCTTGAGTTTCAGATAGACTATTTAAAGCAATGTCACGCGGACTTCTGGGGAAACCAAAGAAGTTCCTAAGGAAGGTGTGAAAGCGTGACTCCCACGAACAAGCAATTTTACTAAAAAATGACTAATGAAAGGTAGTACTCCAAATGTACGGAAATTAAAGGCAAGAAGGTGGATACCCAAGACGCAAATCAATTACGAAAACGAAAAAGAGAACTCAAAATTCAAATTTCTTGACATTACAACAAAATTAGTCCACATTTCATCGATAATAAACATGCTTTCTTCTGCCATTATAAATTATTACTTCATAATAATTTTATATGCTATAAATAAACAAAGTAGGAAGTCTCCACTGCCCTAGTAACCTTTATTATTAAGTAAAGTCAAACCTAAATGTCAACATAAAGTTTAAAAAGAGTATATTGTTTTTGTTATCGTCACAATTTTAATGGTTTTCAATAGTTAGGAATTGATTGTTTGTATTATATTATTGATATTAAATTAAGTGCATTGTTATGTAACTGTAGCCTTGGTCTCATTTTTTTCTCGAATTAGTGCATCTTTACATCATTATAAGGAGTGATTTATTTTCAGGAGTGATTAATTGGATGGTGAAAAGTCCCATAACAATATTTCTAACATTTCTGGAGACGAGTTAATTTATATACTCAAATAATTGGTATAAAATATGTATGATAAATAAAACTTACCATTTTCACTGGTTCTGCTGGGCGATATATTCGGTGTATATCTTGAATATGGCATTCTGGACCTCAGTTAGAATTCGTTTGCACTGAAATAAAATTATTAAACATATAACTAATCAAACAATGCACGAAAAAATAATTAAAAAGAGAAAATGTTCAATTTACCCTATATTTATTTCAAGAATTAATATGGAGTAATATAATCGATTTAACACCAATTTTCACACATCATTTGATTTGCTGCCATGATAGGCTTCGTACCTACATACATTGAATATATAATTAGGCTTATATCGTCGAAAGTTCGATTAGATAAAATGTAATGTATTTGGCGCATTAAACGTGGGTATTAAAAAACATATTTTGATACAATTACATTTTTGCTCAATAATTTTTCCGTCTCGCAATATTTATTTGTCACGAATATTTATCCTCAATCAACGCATATTCAAATGTTATACAATTCCATCAAAAACAGAAAGTTAAACAATAATTTACAATTAGCTAGTGTCATATTTTGTATTTCAAGAAAAGTTATTTTTGGCAGATTACCTGCAAACCCGTTCCTGCAGGGGCGATTCAAATCTAACTTTAAAAAAAACCCTCATACTAAACTAAAAGTTCCGATTATTTCCGAATGGAAGATATACCGACGAAAATACCTCATTTTAATTTTATTTTCCAAAAAATAAAACTATAGATAAAGAAAAATTATCAAAATCTATTGAAACAAATTATTTATTTATTTTTTAACAAAATCAAAATACGTAGAAACAGTTTACTACGAATAGCTCAACACAGCGCATCACACAGTCGTAGTTCGTCTTTGTGGTTCCTATGTTCGCAGTGTATATAGAAACGGCAATAAAAAATTAACTTATGTTCATAGGTAACTAACAAACAATGAAGCAGAGTAATAAAACTGTGGTGTGGGACATTACTTTGGGATATTTTTAGCATTATTGATTTGCATATTATCTGGAAAACATATGGCCCTGAGTCAATTTATCTAAAATTGTCTACAAAGTAAATCAGAAAATGTCTATCTGTACTTTTACACAAATTGTGACTTGTAAAATGAAAATACTCTGCCTAAGAATCATTTTATTTTTAAATTTTGCTCGCAAAAATAATGTAAATTTCGCACTAGAGTAGTTGAACTGAAAATATATCTCATAATAAATGAAACGGAATAAACATTTGTCACAATACTTTCTCAAAAATTCAGCTGTACTAATTTGAAAAGAAATAAATCACGACAAACGTTTCTAAATTTAAAACTCTTGAGTTCTAAGAAGTTAAAGTCACATTTATACCACTGAGAAGATTTTTTTCTTCATTTTTTATATATTTTAACAAGAATATGTCGTATTTTTCACATGTGTCATTCAACCGCGGTTATTTTTAAGTTCATCTAATGAGTAGTAAGACAATTTCTTCTTGTATAGGTTTCTGGCGTGCAGATCTCATTTAGACATTGAAAGGACATCTACAGGAAATTAAAACATAAATAGGACTTGTATTAAGCCAAGAAAAACAAATACTTTTAGATTAGGAAAACGTGTGTTTTATAAATACAAAGATTTGCACGAATCGGAAAGATTACCGTTACGGATTATAAACACTTATTAAACTTCCTATTTAAATTATTCGAATATAGCATGTAATAATTTTATTACTTAATATAATCGAATTTAATCTTTTTTTTTCTAATAGTTTTCAACAAATAAATCGTATTTAAATAAAAATTTCCAAAAGCGTTATCAATATAACATTAAAAATACATATTACTTCATTAATTAAAAGTCTTAATTCCAAAACAAGTTTTAATTTGTATACAAATAAATTAAATACCAATTATCACTATTGTTGACTGGTTATGACAGATATTAACCATAATCTGTGTAAAATTACATTTCGACGATGCATCGCTTTTGCGATATAACAAAAAAAATGTTTCATCCGCTATGATACATAACGACGCACACATTATCTAAAGTGAATGTCCCATCTCATTTCTCACTTTAGATAAAACATAGGCTCATTTTCTACATCATTTTAGCGCATAGGGAGGATGTTTGCGTCATCATACTAGGAACAAAACACACGAAGTCTATATTACCCTAAAAAAACGGCAATAATAGACTATATATTATATATAAAACGTATGAATATGTTTGTTTATAATTAAAATAACAATAAAATTAGATAAAACTTAAGAGTTATAAAATTTTAACTTCATACTAAATTTAGTCAGTGTGAAGTAAGTATAATTAATACATTTTATAAGATCAGATAATGAAAACGTCGTTGTTTCGCAAAGCGTGGTTCAGCAAGTTAACTAATTTAGAAAGTTTTAAAAGAATTTTTGGATACATAATTTAAAAAATACGTTTAGTAATCTTGAAATCGTTAATTTTATTTTTAATTTTACATATCACAAAATACATGAAAAAGGGGTTAAAAAATTGAGGAGATATTTTAAATACAGCAATATTGAATTCTACATCTTAATTTTTAAAATATTTTTCAGTTTGTAGCTTTTTTATAAGGTACCGTTGTTCATGAAATATATTACATATCAAATAAAGAACAATGAAATGAATACCCATTTTATTTTGAAGTCAAATATGATAAAAATGTTGCAAAAAAGGGGGGAGAGTTAAAGGTAATCAAATATTTACAATATTTTTATTTCAAAGCAAATAACAGGTATTCAGGAAAAACATACAATGCAAGGACGTATCAGCAACAGGTGGTTATATTACCAAATTTGTTAAATGTTATCGTTAATATTTATAATGCAGACTTTTGGGAATAAAATATGTTAATGAAAATAGATTACATATTCAGAAACCTGACTAGATAGCTTAAGGGGATCTGCAATAATAGTTAAATAAGCTTGTCATCGCTAAAAATAAGTTCTACATTGAAAAAAAAACAAGCGCGACTTGAACTAAACTGTTGAAAACAATAAAAGTAATTTATTTGGGTCATACGAAAATAGTAATACTATTCAAATTGTCAGGTAGGTACAGATTTAACATTCAAAGCTTGAGGTAACGAAATAACGCCTACCAAATTCCAAAGAAGCAGCTAGCAGATTTAGATTTAACACTGAATTTAAAAATTCCCTGTTGTCGGCAAAGGCACTGACAATCACAGTCCGGTTCGTAACATGTCAATAAATACACCACTTAAGTTTTGATGAACGAAGTTCTATGGTTCACATTTTTTTATCGTAAAAAAATTACATTACCCCGCACACATCTGCTTAGTTTGGTTAGTTTTAAAAGACAAACAACTGAATGTGTGCAACGAACTCGAGAATATAACGGCTGCGCTTGCGCTAAAAATCTCTACAGGTGATTTTCGAACGAGATGCTGAATTTAAGCGGATCTTTTATTTTGACTCTTTTTACTTGTCTGTTATCCCAAATAACGCTACAAAAAAACCCTTAGGCAGCGTGATGGAAGTTTAGCAATACCATTTATACAATGTGCCAAGTAGATCCTTAGTTATTCCCAGAAACACAGGTAAAATTACCTTTACGATAATTGTTTACATTTTAAGCCTCGAAAATGAACAGTTGCGAATATAAACTCTTTTTAGTAAATATACCTTTATTTTGACTCTTACCAAAAATAACGCTTCAAAAAATCCTCAGGCAGCGTACAATGTGCCAAGTAGATCCTTACTTATTCCTATGAACTCAGGTAAAATTACTTTTACGATCATTGTTTACATTTTAAGCATCGAAAATGAACAGTTGCGAATGTAAACTGTTTTTAGTAAATATACTTCATCGAAATTTTTTTACTTGAAAAAAAATGGTTGACATACAAATAAATTATACAATCAATTTGGTATCCGTCCTATAAAATGTGTTTTTTGCGTTTTACTAAAATTTTTTTAGTCCCATTATTTCTGGAAGAGAGGAAATACGTTCTGAAGTTAAAGTTGTTCTTTTTCCAAATATTCCTGCGGCACAGGGTACGACTTCACTTCTTATTTCTAAACCCTTTCTGATTGCTTTGAGCTTAGGTTTACTACGCTTTCTAGGTTGTGCATTCACCTGTTTACTTATGCAGATGTCTAGTACTGGTCCTTTTAATTAAAGTTGATTATATTTGAAACATATAGAATGTGTACATTTATTGAAGCTGCTCTCTAAAAACCCTACATACGCATCAATCTATACAATTTGGTTTCTTGATAAAATTGTGTAAACTTGCGCATTCGCCAGTATATAGCAAAATAATCTTTAAATCGTTCTGTTGAAAATTATTATTACGTTTATATCCTTAACACAGAGGGCTATCAAGGGAGTTATGTAATATTGTGCGATTTAACGTTTTTTCAACTTAGAACGTGTGTTTCAAAACACGGCTGCTCTTGCACTAACTGTCCCGACTTGACGTAAAATTGAATCGCGTCCTGTCGGGTCTAGTCAAAATTTTAATACGTGGTTAAAAGTTTTTGTTTTTTCCACTAGTTATAAGATTTTAAAAAAATGATTATAAGAGGTCACCTATTCTAACAAAATAAATTAACAAACAATGAAAAGAGCACTTGGTGAATGATTATTATTGACATGAAAAATAATTCCAAAAAAAGCATGAATATTGAAAATTTTTTATACACATACATTCTGACTGACTGACTGACTCCGTAGCACTACAACCCAGGGTGGGTCTTGGCTGCCTCGACTATCTGCCTCCACCTGGAACGGTCTTGGGCCAGCTCCCTCAATTCTTGCTGGTCAACTTCAAGGATAGCTAGATCCTTGTGGATGTTATCTCTCCATCTAAGCCTAGGTCTTCCAATGGTCTTTTTCCTTGTGGTGCTTCCTCCCATACCCGTTTTATTAGTCGATCGTTTTGACTCCTTTGTATATGACCTGCCCATCGTAGTCTTCTCGACTTTATTTCTTGAATGATGTCAGGGCTTTGATATAAGCTATATTCTTTTGAGTAATTATCAATGGATCAAAGTGAACAAAGCGAAACTCATAACTTCATGTTCTTTTGAATATGTATTTACTTGTCATTGGGTTGAAGTGATCATGATTACTTCAAGTGATAGAAGTGAAAGTGATAATGACTCAAAAGAATAACCCTATATTTGTGCAAGCTCTATGTTGCTTCTCATTATGTGATGGCCTGTTTCAACGTCTTGGTATGGGTCATATATTATGCGCAGGATTTTTCTCTCAAACCTTCTTAACAGTGGACTGTCAGGGTCCATGTTTCACTGGCGTAGATTGCTACTGGTCGAATTATTGTTCGATAAATTTCGGTTTTTGCCTTTCTAGTGACAAATTTTGACTTCAGCAAGGTTTGTATCGCAAATGTACATTTATTTGCTTGTATGATGCGCTGTTTAACCTCTTCCTGCATATTATTGTTTGCCGGTATCACTGCGCCCAGGTACTTGAAAACTCGCACATGCTCAAAATTATAGTCATCCATGGTGACGTTCTGCCTGATTCTGTCTCGGGTGGGGTTGCGGGAGACATGCATGTATTCGGTCTTTCCTTCATTTATTCGGAGCCCTATTCTCTGAGCTTCTTTTTCTATCTTTATGAAGTTTTCCTTCACACTGACTGTGCTTTCTCCTATCGCGCCCATATCATCCGCGTTGGCCAAAATAAGTTTAGGGCCACTTTGCCCAAAAACCTCTGCGTCAACTGATACTGTTCTTACGGCTTTCTCCAGTGCAAGGTTAAACAGTACTGGCGACAAAGCATCTCCCTGTTTTAATCCTCTGCTGATAGAAAATGTTTGGCTGCACTCTCTTTCAATTTTGATACAGCTTTTTGCCCCCTCCAGGTACGCTCTACACAGTCTAATCAGCTTGTGCGGGATTCCAAATTCTTCCATAGCTTCCCACAGCCTTATCCTAATAACACTGTCATATGCTTGCTCGAAATCTATGAACAGGGTATGTAAGTTTTTGTTAAACTCCCAACATTTCTCCAGCATCTATCGGATAGTAAAAAGCTAGTCAACTGTTGATCTTCCGCTTCGAAAGCCACATTGGTAGTTTCCGATAATCTCCTCGGTATATGGAGAGAGACGTTGAAGGAGAATAATTTATAGGCGTGGCTTAGTAGAGCAATACCTCGGTAATTTTTACATTACATTTGGTCCCCTTTTTTGTGCAGTGGAATTATTACCCCTTCTTTCCATTCATCAGGAATGATTTCTTGATTCCAAATTTGTTTCACGAGGTTATCTATTTGTGTGATTAGATCGTTTCCTCCATGTTTCAGACTTTCTGCCAAGATATTACCTCGACCTGCCGTTCTGTTATTTTTGAGCTTCTTAATGGTCTCTTCCATGGATGGAGGTGGGATATTAACCTCTGCCATAGCAAATACTGTAGCTTCAGGTTCTTCCTGCGCCGGCACGTTTAGTAGTTCATCAAAGTAGCACTTCCATCTGTCCAGTACCTCCACATACATTCTCGTACAAGAAAAAATGATAGATATAATTACTATATTTTAAAGAAATAATCTCGGTAATTTACTCTACAGTTTGGGAGTCGAAATGTATGAAAATGAGTTCAATTTATAACTCGAGATCAAATGATCTTTCCCTATAATTTGAAAAAAATTAAATTGAGTAAAAATTGGGATCGTCTTCAAACTCTATCTCCACTTTTCATATCATTAAATATCAAATATTTTGACTCTTAAAAGTTTTAAATTAATGCAGTATTTAGTGTTTTATTATTAAAAATTAGCATAAAAAATTACATCTAATTTTCAAAACTGACAAATGATAAATTTGGAAAAGGTTTCAATCGACTTTCTACACTATTCATGAAAATGTCACAAATATAATTTTATACTAAAAATATAATTTTTCAATAACAAATTGATTTATTTTGTTTAATTCTTTGTAACAAAGTTTATTTTACATCTAAAATAATCGAACACTAATATCTCTTGGAAATGATTTTGAATAAATCATCATATCCAAAAACATTTGTTTTCTAACTGTCCCCTAGCACAACAATTACCCAACATACAAACATGACTAAGATCTACTCACTTATAAACAAATAAATAGAAACTTTACACAATTTCTTTATCCTAAAATTTAAAATGTAACATTAATCACTTTTGATTTTATTTTCTCCTAGTAATTTGCTTTCAATGTCTGCAAGGGCCCACTGATGATCCACTATTTCAAGTGCCTCCCATTCAGCTTTGAATGCAATTTTTGGGTCTTGTGGCATTGCCATTGCAGCACCTGACATTTGGTCTTGCATTTGTCGAGATTGGTCAGCCGCTAAAAAGATACATACATTAAAACTATTCAAAAAAATTGTTGTATTTTTGAACTTACCGTTATTTTCTCCTAGAACTAGTGCATAAATGCTTCTTAAACCAAAAACATTTAAAAAATACCAAGAGGCTGAAGAAACCCAAGAAGCATCTAAATGAGACAATTCTATACCACGTTGTAACATAGATTTAAATCTCAATGTTAATGGAAAAGGCACTTTTGCTAAAAAATATAGATAAGATAAAGTGGGGAAAAAAATCATAAAATTAAATGTCTTACAAGATATTCTTTGATATCTTTTTTAGCTAATTATCCAAGAGCAGATATCTGATACATATCTGAACTATCGTATTTTCTTGGTCAAATTATACAAGGTTAATACATAAGGGATAACTGTGTAGTCAAAATACAATACATTAGTAATAGTCATACATTCCCCTCACAAACTCTTTGCTGTTATGACATGATACCTACATTAACTTAAAAACCATACAGAAAATTAAATTTAACAATAACCCAAATTGTAGATACATTTTAGGTAGCTTTTCAAATAGAATATGGATAAAATAATTATACTTATTCGTTAAATATATACTAAATCTAATTCAGAGTATATAAAAAAAAAATACAACATCCAAAATTTTAATTCTGCACCACTAACATTTCCACTAAAAATTATAAACATTTGTCAGTATATGCACTTCCTATATATCTGAACATGTAATTGAATTAAAATATATATTCAACTTATAAACTTACTTGTTATAAATCCTGAAAACATCCAATTAATCCATCCTCCAATAATAATCATGGGTAAGACATTTGTTAGGTTTCCTTTTACCATATCGCTCATCATGGAAGGATCAGTCATCATGTTTTGGGTAACTGCAGGTCTCTTTTGAGTTAAATATCCATCTTCTTCTCTATTGAATGCTTGCCTTCTTATAAGAAAAGCATCCTTTGGAATGTATTTACCATTTTCACGCAAAACTCTTGCTCTTAGTATTACTTGGCTAAAGGAGGAATTTTAAATAAACTGAGAATAATCAAAAATGTCCAAATAATACATTACCTGTCTTTGAGTTGTTGGATTTCGACTTTCTTCTGGCTGGCTAACAAAATCGAAACATAATGCCTTACTATGCCCACAAGAAATGTGATTACTACAATGGGTAAAAAGACCCACACTCTTATTTGTGAGTCTACAATCAAGTCTGCTGTCATTGTTTTTTAATTTTTATAATTCAATTATTTATAAATTCTCTACAAATGATGCCTAGAAAATTGATAGCAAAGTAAGGTTAAAGTAAAATGAAAATGTCAATACTACAATGTCATTTTAGGAGCGTGTTCACCATAACACTCATGAACTTGACATATAAAATGTCAAGTTCGTGATAACACTGGAAAACATAGAGCATATTCTTATTCTCGAGAGAAGGATCATCTAGATGGAAAGTGGGCATAGTCCTCGTGAAAACATAAGAAACCGTATTCTGGGTGCTTTTTCTAGTTTTCTAGCGAAAGATTATCTACATAGGAACCATGTTTTCGTTAAAACCACGCCAACTTTCTGTCAAGATAATCGTTTTCTTGACAACGAGAAGAGGCACCCAGATTTATATGCTCGCGAAAATGCGAAGTTGTCTTCTTGTGAGTATTTGCGAGTAATGAATTGCTGATTTAGTGTTTATTTATTTTGAAATCACAGTAAAATAACATTTTTCAATTAAATTACCATATAAAATTTCTGTTAAAATACCTAACTCTTAAAGTGTAGTATTTTCTAACGTTATAAAGTACATCGTGACTATACCAAATAATGACCAAAGACAACCAAATTCGCCTAAATACGACCGATCAATACCTATGGACTATAGGCAACCTAACATACATAAATGATACAGTGCTCTCTACTGGCAGCTTATATAAATAATTATCGACTTTGTTATCCTACGTTTGCAGAAATTTGTAAATGTAAGTGTTTTATATTAGTTTGATTTCAGCATTCTGTATTCACAGAATGCAGCAGTTATCTTGAAAGATTGTAGTTTGTATCATCCACATAAGATGGCAGCCCAAGTGAACTATGCTTATAGTTTCAGCGGTATATTGATAAAATTTATTTCGGGCTATAAAACGTTATAATCTCACAGTTTGTAATTTGAGAAGATAATATTAGAAATGGGTAAATTATTTAAATTAATTTTCGATATTTCAAAATAAAAACACTTTATTTGCGCACATCTAAAAGGCAGTAATTTATGGACATAATAAAATTAATGTCCAAATATATTACGTAATACGTATTTGGAAATATTTTAAAGTTAATGTAAGGTACCTTTATACATAAATAACCTGAAGGTCAAGGTTTGGGTCTCAACAATAATAGTTTTTTTAGTGACATCTTAATTGTATTTTAAAGATAACGTAATCAAGTTAATTATGAATAGGCATTATTCAGCCAACACTGCTTGAATTTGTCTAAGACGTGTAAATACCTCAATAGGTACGGTTTTTTTTATCAATAGCGGCGTAAGTAAAGACAAAAAAATTTAATAACAGTTTTCAGCTTTTTTTTGTAATTGCTTGATATTTTATTAAAAAACTGGTCGAATGCTTGTTGGACACGCAGTACATTAGGGTTCCGTAGGTTGTTAGTTTTTTTCTGCAATTTCGTTGCATACCTGTCTTTAAGTTAATTCAAAACTTATGCCTACAAAATGTTATCACGAAATAATTTTTGGCAAATTTTCTCAGGTGTTTAAAATTTACCGTTGTAAAATTAGGGAGGGGGGGGGGTGTATTTTAAGAGCCATTTTGGAGACTCATATCTCGTAAATGAAGCGATTAAATAAAAAGCGTTATATGAAATATTTAGTTTAATTAAGAAATTAATTTGAAAACCGACCACAGGGGAAACAAATTTAGATTAGGGGGAACCCTGGGACTCAGACTCCCGGGCTGTCGCCTCTACCAAGCTGCCACTGTATTTATTTTTATATTGGTAAAATACATTTAATTGCAACAAAGTTGAAACTATGTAACGTTACAGTAACAGTACTTGGCAAGTCTTTCAGAGAATTCCATCATGAAATTTTATTACGCACGTTAAGACAAAAATGGCTGAATCGCGCACTTTTTCTTACGATCATTTTCTTTTAAATGCAATTGCACATTCTTCTTATGTAATTAAATATCTTTAGACTCAAGCCAAAAAATTAAATATTTTTTAAAGGTGTTTCTTGAATTAAACAAGATCCGTATTTATATTCTGTTAGGTTTTCTCCTCTCTACTGTGATCCATTAATATGTTTCATGAATGGTCCGATTTTAATATTGTAAATCGATTTTGAAAGCAGAAGTATCATTTTATAAGCCTCTATTTTCATTTTGCATCAAAAAGTCTGTGACATACGTGAAAAATGCTAGCAAACATGACCGAAAATGGCCGAACGGGTGAGAGTAGTAGAGTAGTGGGGGGTATCACGGGAGTCGTATGTATGTGTATATAGACGATGTCGGCTTGTAAAATGATATTTCTCCATTCAAAGTCTTTTAACGAAATTAATATCGGAGATAATGCACTAAAAATTTCAAACGGCAATTGTGTAAAAACTAATGTACCGATGGCGCCTGATTTTGGCACGCATAAAGTATATTTAAATTACTATTTTTTTCACGAAGAGCCAGCGCTACAACTTGAAAAAATGACGAAAATATGAATTTTTGAAAAAACGCTGAATTTTCTGGTTTTTCCTGTTTTGCGTCATTACTAATGATCCGATTGAGTCGATCCAGAGCTCATTCTGCTGGTACTTTTATTCTCTATAATTCCTCTATTTACACCATCGAGATTGCTTCATTAGTTTTGATTTTATAAGCAGAAAACGAAAAAAAAACAATTTTTTGGTTTTAATTGTTTATAACAAATTAATGCATCATAGCAGAGAGTGGACCACATAAAAAAATATCACTACGGATTGTTTTTAGTGTAATGGTACAGTGGGTATTTTTTTCATAAAAAAATCTCTTTTGATTGGCCTATCACAGCATTAAATATATTTTTACGGAGATGGAAGTGGTATCTAGTAGTTATTAATTAATTACCAAAAACAATAAAATTATGAATTACATAAAGGGTTGTCATCACTGAGGCTAATAAAGTTGCTCGAATGTTTATTTTTTATCGGGTAATCACGTGATTTTGACACCAATATTATGATTATTCTTGTAGGCGTACACCAATGCCTCCTGGACAAATACTATAACCCGTTATATCGAAGTTATTTTTTATGCTTATTATAGATATATGCATATGTATCTGTAAGATTAAAATGTTTCCGTATAAATCGTAAAATACTCATAAAATTATATGAGCGAAATTCTACTTTTATAGTTTTTAACCAAATTGATGTAGGACAGTGGTGGTACGTGGGTTAGAAAATAGGAGAATTAAAATAGGTAAATATATTTTAATGTTACCATGATAAAATTCGTTATCTATTTGAGGAAAGTCTAGTAAATTTTCTTGTGATATTTAAATTTTTCGCTTGAAACATCACGTTTTTTTGAAAACATATACTTTTATTAATTGAATATTTCAGTAGATATTTAATTAAAAAAACTATATTTCTATTTAAAAAAAATATATATTACTTAATGGAAGTAATACTGGAGTAACGACATCTTTGTGATGTATATTGTATTTTTCTAGAAAAATCTTAAATAAAAAATATTCTTCTTTTTTAATTATAAAAATTGTGATAAAAATATTATATTAATATTTATTTGTTTAAAGAAGTGTTTCTCTAGTTCAGCCGCCACTGATGGAGGATTAAGATATTTCTAGATAAGTATTATACCTCGATATTATTGTAAGAGCTGTTTAACAAGATACACACATACGCATGTCTGGCTTAAGAGACGATGATTTTACCTTATTTTACCCGGTTACAGGAAATTGCTTATTACAGAGGTTTAAACCAATTACGAAAATTTTTACCTGTCAAGTGTTATTCTTGTTCTTCAGGGTAAAAGGCGAAAAAACATTTCACAATATCCTTTCGATAATATTAACGATTTTATAATTTTTATAGAAGTGTAACTAAAAACTTGGAAGTTTGGATTTAGTTTAAAAAAGTATAAATTTGTGGAGTCATTATTTATTAGCGATAGTAAAATTATTGTGATAGTAATGCCCCTGAAGTTAAGGGCATATAACTAATGAACTTTTTGCAACCACCTAAAATGTACGGATGTTTCGTCCCGGTACCGGTGGTGGACTCATCAGTGGGATCCACCGGTATCTTTCCCAGACATCCTTGTACTTTTCACAAACTTGGACCTCTATTTAAGTCCAGTTTTGCCGGAAAGCGTTGGTAAGATGTTGGTTCCACAACAGAATATTTGGTAAATTACTGCAATTTTTTAAATATGAAATTACTTTTTTCGAAAGATAACCTTCTGGCATTATAATTTAAATATGACTTCTGGTATATGACCGCCACGGCTGGCTCGGACGTAGTCTAATCTGGAGGTCCAATTTTCGATGACTTTTTCCAACATTTGTGGCCGTATATCGGCAATAACGCGGCGAATGTTGTCCTCCAAGTGATCAATCGTTTCGGGCTTATCGGCGTAGACTAACGACTTCACATATCCCCACAGAAAATAGGCTAGCGGCGTTAAGTCGCACGATCTTGGAGGCCAATTCACGGGTCCGAAACGTAAAACTATACGGTTACCAAACGTTTCCTTCAATAAATCAATTGTGGCACGAGCTGTGTGACATGTTGCGCCGTCTTGTTGAAATCACAGCTCCTGCACATCATGGTTGTTCAATTGATGAACGAAAAAGTTAGTAATCATGCTCTATAGTGGTCACCATTGACTGTAACGTTCTGACCAGCATCTTTTTTAAAGAAGTACGGACCAATGATTCCACCAGCCCGTAAAGCACACCAAACAGTCAGTTTTTCTGGATGTAACGGTGTCTCAACATACACTTGAGGATTATCATCACTCCAAATACGACAGTTTTGTTTATTGACGTATCCATTCAAACCAAAGTGAGCTTCATCGCTAATCAAAATTCGCTTATGAAAATCGTGATCAACGGCAATCTTGTTTTGGGCCCATTCACCGAATCTACGCCTTGCTAGGTGATCGTGTGGCTTCAATTCTTGCACGAGGTGGATTTTGTAAGCACGCAAACCAAGATCTTTCCGCAAAATCTTCCATAAAGTGAATGGACACATATCCAATTTCTGTGCACGATGGCGGATAGACTGCTTCGGGTCTTCCTCTACGCTACACTCTACAGCAGCAATGACTTCTTCTGTACGCACTATACGACGTCTCTGTGGATGCGTATTATCTTTTAGAGTAAACGTGGTGCGAAAACGTTCCATAGTTAATCGAATTAATTGCTCTGATGAACGATTATGTTGACCGTAAAATGGACGTAGTGCGCGATACGTATTTCGAACAGAACCATGATTTTCAAAATAAATTTGCACAATTTGGAAGCGTTGTTCAGGCGTCAGTCTATTCATGTTGAAATGCCAAACCAAACTAAACATAAATCACTTGACAGCTGACAAAATGGCCTCCAGTTAAAAAAGTGTTGCCAACTTAAAATTTTATACCTCTATAAAAAACACTCTTTATTATTCGGAGTACAAAAGAACGCCGAATACATACAGTTGGTCTAGGGTTGGTCCCATACGTTATCAGTAATATTCTTCTGGGTAGCTATTCTCGTTCTCGAGAGAACGATCATCTTGTAGGAAAGTGGGCGTGGTTCTCACGAAAACGTATTCAGAGTACGATTTCTTACTGTTTCGTGAGAACCACGGCCACTTTCCATCAAGATGATCGTTCTCTCAAGAACGAGAAAAGTTACCCTGAATACGGTTTCATACTTTTTCGTGAGAACCACGCCCACTTTCCATCAAGTGATCGTTCTCTCAAGAACGAGAATAGGTACCCTGAACTAAAACGATATTAATTAGTCAATACAACGGTTATATTCATAAAGAAGTGCCTATTGTACCAACGAACGAAACTAAATAGTATGTTGAAAATTCCGCAATGTCTATTTTTTCCAGAAGAAGAAATAATTGAAATATTTTCTTCCTTTTTCACATGACATTTAGGATTTTCCTTGAATAAAAAATACATTGAACTTATAATTTTTAGCTAACAAAAGTAAAAACTGCGTGTTTTCAATTTTAGTGATTCTGCTATATATTATTATATCTGACTAATTTTTCAAACATAGCTTATAAATGTTCTTATCAATTGTGGACACAATTATTCTTGATATTTATGCTACTACTGTTTTTAAGGATTTCCATATAGGGCTATGACCCCACATGCATTTTTGCTTACCTCCGGTCCTGCCTTTATGTAATTTAGGTCGTATCTTTTTTACTCTGTTAGGTATGTAATAATTTTCCGAAAGTTTTGCACCACGAGAAGTTTAACATTCTACAAGTACTTTAACGTCTTGTAGCACGCAGGGCAAAAACGTTTAAAAAATAAAAGAACATCGTCACTTTCAAAGCCACGCAGAAACTGATTGTTAAAATATGTTGTTTAAAGACGACGAAATTTCCTTGTTAGTTTTTTTTATATCCTTAAGATAATGCTTGGAATTGTCAGCCGAATAAAAATGACGGTCATGCACCCTTAATCGAACAGAACAGATTTGATATTCTGTCACCGTGCAAATGTCAGAATTTTGCTGTCATACCAAAGACTCGATGATTCTGTGTAACATTTTTACTTCTACTTGCGACAATTATCTGTCCAGATATATCGACATTGTTACCACTCTTTGGTACGGTAAATGACAGTAATAAAAGCAAGAAACATGTAGACATTTTTATTAACCACAGTGAATCATTTTATAGTTGCTTGAACAGAGCTATTTGCTTTTAATGATCGAATGTGCCTTGCTACTGTTTTAGTATAAACATCTTTTCGAAGAAATTGTTAGTGATGACTTTTTTTTAAATGTATCCAACAAGCACATTACATTTATAGCAGAAGTATTGTTTTAGATATGACTCATTTTCAAAAATAAAAGGCAACGGTGTTCTATGTGTAATAATTTTTTTTGTTTATTTGAAACAATTATTTACAGTTTTCCTTACCTCTTGTTAGTTTCCATCAACCATATTTTTATCAAAAAAAAACTGGATCTAGTACACTGCCATCCAATTACTTTTGCCCACCCTAGACCAAAGTCACCAAAATTTTAAAGTTTTTTATCTCAACGTAAAGTTATCGTACAAAATCCCGCAGGATCTCATTTTAAAGATTTTTTAAGGCCTTTCGAATGACATGAACGACATTTATATTTTTCTTTTTTTAAGCATTTCACGACGTCATATTTTTTTTCCAATTTCTTCTCCAGAACTTTGATGGGATTGTTTTTATGGTTAATAAGTAGACAAGGAAATTGCATTAACCATTTGCAAGCTCTTTCCAAGAGCTTCAAAATTCATGTTGAAGAAATTTTTTAGACATTTATTTCATAAGATATATAGTGTTTTACACAAAAACTAGGAGAAAAGAAAATGTTGCATTTTGTATGAACTTTAAAAAAGGAAATCAATTTTTTTACTGCAATAAAAAAACCTAAAAAATGTGTGGTCATCTTTATACTGTTATTTTATGAAAACTAATTTCTTCGGAAGAAACTCACGCAGAATATGTCCAATTTGGAAGCGTTGTTCAGGCGTCAGTCTATTCATGTTGAAATGCCAAACCAAACTAAACATAAATCACTTGACAGCTGACAAAATGGCCTCCAGTTAAAAAAGTGTTGCCAACTTAAAATTTTATACCTCTATAAAAAACACTCTTTATTATTCGGAGTACAAAAGAACGCCGAATACATACAGTTGGTCTAGGGTTGGTCCCATACGTTATCAGTAATATTCTTCTGGGTAGCTATTCTCGTTCTCGAGAGAACGATCATCTTGATGGAAAGTGGGCGTGGTTCTCACGAAAACGTATTCAGAGTACGATTTCTTACTGTTTCGTGAGAACCACGGCCACTTTCCATCAAGATGATCGTTCTCTCAAGAACGAGAAAAGTTACCCTGAATACGGTTTCATACTTTTTCGTGAGAACCACGCCCACTTTCCATCAAGTGATCGTTTTCTCAAGAACGAGAATAGGTACCCTGAACTAAAACGATATTAATTAGTCAATACAACGGTTATATTCATAAAGAAGTGCCTATTGTACCAACGAACGAAACTAAATAGTATGTTGAAAATTCCGCAATGTCTATTTTTTCCAGAAGAAGAAATAATTGAAATATTTTCTTCCTTTTTCACATGACATTTAGGGTTTTCCTTGAATAAAAAATACATTGAACTTATAATTTTTAGCTAACAAAAGTAAAAACTGCGTGTTTTCAATTTTAGTGATTCTGCTATATATTATTATATCTGACTAATTTTTCAAACATAGCTTATAAATGTTCTTATCAATTGTGGACACAATTATTCTTGATATTTATGCTACTACTGTTTTTAAGGATTTCCATATAGGGCTATGACCCCACATGCATTTTTGCTTACCTCCGGTCCTGCCTTTATGTAATTTAGGTCGTATCTTTTTTACTCTGTTAGGTATGTAATAATTTTCCGAAAGTTTTGCACCACGAGAAGTTTAACATTCTACAAGTACTTTAACGTCTTGTAGCACGCAGGGCAAAAACGTTTAAAAAATAAAAGAACATCGTCACTTTCAAAGCCACGCAGAAACTGATTGTTAAAATATGTTGTTTAAAGACGACGAAATTTCCTTGTTAGTTTTTTTTATATCCTTAAGATAATGCTTGGAATTGTCAGCCGAATAAAAATGACGGTCATGCACCCTTAATCGAACAGAACAGATTTGATATTCTGTCACCGTGCAAATGTCAGAATTTTGCTGTCATACCAAAGACTCGATGATTCTGTGTAACATTTTTACTTCTACTTGCGACAATTATCTGTCCAGATATATCGACATTGTTACCACTCTTTGGTACGGTAAATGACAGTAATAAAAGCAAGAAACATGTAGACATTTTTATTAACCACAGTGAATCATTTTATAGTTGCTTGAACAGAGCTATTTGCTTTTAATGATCGAATGTGCCTTGCTACTGTTTTAGTATAAACATCTTTTCGAAGAAATTGTTAGTGATGACTTTTTTTTAAATGTATCCAACAAGCACATTACATTTATAGCAGAAGTATTGTTTTAGATATGACTCATTTTCAAAAATAAAAGGCAACGGTGTTCTATGTGTAATAATTTTTTTTGTTTATTTGAAACAATTATTTACAGTTTTCCTTACCTCTTGTTAGTTTCCATCAACCATATTTTAATCAAAAAAAAACTGGATCTAGTACACTGCCATCCAATTACTTTTGCCCACCCTAGACCAAAGTCACCAAAATTTTAAAGTTTTTTATCTCAACGTAAAGTTATCGTACAAAATCCCGCAGGATCTCATTTTAAAGATTTTTTAAGGCCTTTCGAATGACATGAACGACATTTATATTTTTCTTTTTTTAAGCATTTCACGACGTCATATTTTTTTTCCAATTTCTTCTCCAGAACTTTGATGGGATTGTTTTTATGGTTAATAAGTAGACAAGGAAATTGCATTAACCATTTGCAAGCTCTTTCCAAGAGCTTCAAAATTCATGTTGAAGAAATTTTTTAGACATTTATTTCATAAGATATATAGTGTTTTACACAAAAACTAGGAGAAAAGAAAATGTTGCATTTTGTATGAACTTTAAAAAAGGAAATCAATTTTTTTACTGCAATAAAAAAACCTAAAAAATGTGTGGTCATCTTTATACTGTTATTTTATGAAAACTAATTTCTTCGGAAGAAACTCACGCAGAATATGTCCAAGTAAGAAACAGAGTAAACGCACGAATAAGATCAATCAAAAGAGAACATTGGGCTAATTTTACCAGCGACATGGACCACGACTTGTATGGCGCTCAAAGGAAAATATGGAAAATGCTCCGGAACAGAAAAAAAACAAGTTAACGAGTTCGTGCAGACCAAAGGAGTACCAATAGGGACATGGCAACAGTATTATAAAGAGCTTTACGATGCTGAAGAAATGCCGAATATAAATGAATACGAAACAGATATAATTGGAACTGTCACCGACGAAGAGGTAGAAGCAAAACTCAAGAAATTGAAAAACAGAAAATCACCCGGGCCGGACGGCATCCCCAACGAGCTTTTAAAATATGGAGGCCCCGAACTGGCAAGGAAACTATCGCAACTATTTAACAAAATCTTAGACGAAACGGAAACACCAGACGAATGGCATAATAGCATCACCATACCTATATTTAAGAAAGGACTAAAAACCTGCCCACAAAACTATAGAGGAATAACTCTCTTAAACACAGTAATGAAACTTTTCACGAGTATTCTCAAGGACAAACTGGAAACACAAATTAAGAATGCTGAGGAACAACAGGGCTTCACAAAGGGACGGTCAATAACAGACGCAGTGTTTATAATAAAACAAATAAAAGAAAAGGCTACAGAGTACAGTATGCCAGCGTATATCTGCTTCATTGACCTAACAATGGCGTTTGACAGAGTCCGATTGGGAGACATTCTACATATATTAATGGAAAATAAGGCACCAGCGAACATAACGAAGATAATCCATAACCTAAATAACAATAACGTAACAAAGGTCAAGGCAGGAGATCAATTCACTGAAAATATCCCAACACTGGGAGGAATTAGACAGGGTGACAGTCTGAGTCCTTTTTTGTTTAATCTCCTCATGAATAAAATCATAAACAAGGTAACATGTCTCAATCTCGGATACAGACTGGGCAACAAAAGAGTGGGTTTGGTGTGCTACGCCGATGATGTAGCAATTATTGCTGAATCAGAAAACGATCTACAGAGACAACTCTTCCAGTTTTTCCAAGTAAGCCGCCAACTCAATATGAACATTTCTATCAGCAAAACCAAATGCATGACAATCGCAAAGGATCCACTCAGATGTAAGCTGGTGGTGGAGGACAATCCCATAGAGCAGGTGATGCAATTCAGATACCGAGGCATAGACATATCAAGTACCCACGACCCAGTTAAAGACCTAAGGAGCCAGATTAACAAAGCATCCGCACTATCAGGATGCCTACGAGATATAGTCTGGTCAAACTCGTACATGCGCAAAGATAGCAAAATTAGAATCTACAAGACTTGTATCAAACCCATCATGACATACGGCACGGAAGTCCGTGAGGACACTAACAAGACGAAACACATGCTAAGGGTGGCCGAAATGAAAACACTGAGAACAATAGTGGGGAAAACAAGAAGAGACAGAGTAAGAAACACAGATATCAGAGAACAATGCGGGATACAAGACATTGTGAGATGGGGAAGACAACGTAAGAGGCAGTGGTACAACCATGTAAGACGGATGGACGAGAACAGACTTCCGAATTAACAGATCGACAGATCTCCAAGAAGTAGAAGAAGAAGAAGAAGAAGAATTTCTTAATATATAACATAATATTAATTTAATGTCTACACAGTTTGCAGTGTTGTTCGTGAGTTTTTGTCCAAGCTACAGTTTGTAAATTCTGAAGAAGATAAAATAAGTCCAAAACGTCAATTATATAAAAAACGTACAATATAGAAAGTACAACATCACTATTATTTTTTGATTTAATTTTTTAATAGACCATAAACACAAGAAAAACAAACAAATAAAAATATATCATTGAAGGTACAAGAAAAAAATAACAAAAGATATACTTCACATACTTCATATATATTTTTCTGTAATATATTTTTGGATTTAGGTTTTCTTATTTGAAGATTAAAAGACAATTTTTCTGACTTTTCGCTCTACGTAGTGAGCTTCTTCAAAAGTATGGTATATTTTTCATCCTGAAAATAGCTTCGTATGTGTGTGCTACTTTCAAAGCGAAACGTCAGGAAAATTGTCGTCTTTTAATCTTCAAATAAGAAAACCTAAACCAAATAAAATATTACAGAAAATTATTAAGAAAAGGTTGAAGATACCAAGAAAAAAAATGTATATTATATATATATATATATATATATATATATATATATATATATATATATATATATATATATATATATATATATATATATATATATAATTTTTTCTTTATTTTGTCTTTTCTTGGGTTTAGGTTCTGTATTTAACAAAAAATGCAAAACAATTGACGTTTCGCCCTTTATTTAAGGCATTTTCAAGATTTTTTCCTTCCTAAAAATAATTTTATATAATTAAAACATTCACATAAGAAACATATCTACAATTTTAAAAAACAAACAAGACACTTTAAAACAGTATTTAAATTTTTAAAAAATATTTCATTTTACCGGTACACACCTTGACATTTTGTTACTCTATTACTAATGAAATTCTATCTTTACATCGTCTACTGAGGATACATGGAATGCGAGTATGTTTTATTTTTTATATATTTTTTATATTTTACAATGCACAAAAAAAAAACAAAATAAGGTATACGTTTACTTTTATGTTTAAGAGGATATTCAATTTTTGATTCTTATTTGACAGGATCGAATACTTAATATTTTTGTTTAAATTAGGCTTGTGTAAATGGGGCTCAAATTTCCCATATCTGTTCTGTCGTTAACAGTGTTTTTATCTTTTTTAATTTCAATCATTTCCTTTATCTGTACTTTTTGGTAATTCATATCATTGTTTTTTATTATGGTACTGTTATCATCAAAAGTATGTTTTTCGTCCTGTGTGTGTTTGTTTAATGCTGTTGAGGCGTTTTTCGTATAGTTATGGTCATTCAATCTGTTTTTCAGCAATTGGCTCGTCATGCCTATTTTTTGGGACAATTTGTGCAAGGGATCGAATATATCACATTTGATTTATTCATGAGAGGAGTGACTTGTGGCATACGATAATATCATGCTTTTTTAAAATGTATTTTAACACTAATGTAAGGTAATGCTACATATTTTTGCTGTTTATGTTCTATGTTTTTTGTTATTACGTTATTATAAAATTTATATGTTCGTTTATTAATTATTTTGGTGATAGTATTTTCATTGAAATTATTATTTATTAGTATCTTTTTTACTTTTTGCAGTATTTTTGGTCAGTATATATATATATATATATATATATATATATATATATATATATATATATATATATATATATATATATATATATATAAATGTTATGTCGGATATTCTCACGGGTGTGATGTGTAATCGAAGGTTTTCGGGCATCCTGTGTATGTGCTGAGTGCCTCTCAGGACTGTAAAGCAGCTGACGTTTCGGTGAATTCTCATTCACCATTTTCAAAGCTCACTGTATGGCGCCAGCGTTGAAAATGATGAATGAGATTTCACCGAAACGTCAGCTGCCTTACAGTCCTGAAAGGGACTCAGCATATACACGGGATGCCCGAAAACCTTCGATTACATATATATATATATATATATATATATATATATATATATATATATATACAGTGCCTTCATTTCAAAACGAACCATCCTTAATAACTTTGTTAAATAGAAAAATTTAAAAAAAAGAAAAAACACGTCAATTTAGATATACAGGGGGAAGTTTAATTTTGCATTTGGTAAAAGTCTGTCAATCACCTCCTCACCTCCAGCTAACCTCACTTTGATATGTCAAATGGGAACCCCCACCTTGTGACACATCATTGTAAGCAGCATAAAATTGTCTATCCAACCGTATAAAAAAAATTAAATCGGTTGACGTACAAGCGAATAGTGTGCAAAAATGTCTTGTAATAATGCATAATATATCGGCCTCGAACTTTGGTATGTCAAATGATTACCCTATAGTGTGATACATCATTTTAAAGGGCATACTATCTCCTATTTAGCCAATGAAAAAAAAACAAAATCTGTTGATGTACAAGCGAATAGTAAGAAAAGATGTGTGGTAATAATAGACACCTTATCACATTAAACTTTATTATGTCAAATGGCTACTTCATAGAGTAAAATATTATTTTAAATTTAAAATAAATATTTTTTTAAAATAATAAACAGTTAAAATATTTGCGAGAAAAAAACTAAGCCTGTTTTAAAATTCATCGCAAAATTCATTGCAGTCTAATCAATCTAGTGTATTTATTTCAATGATATTTTTTGCGGTACCTGATAGGTACAAAAAATCACTGCAATAAATAAAATTTTTAAGATCTTTAAACACCAGTTGTTTATTATTGTTAAAATTGTCATTGTGACGCCTAGTTGAAACGTGAATATAAATGGTGTATACGCTAGCCGAAAGAATAGAAATAATTTTTCTCTATGGAGCTGAAGATCGGTGCGCTCGTAGAACCGCCAGAGCATTTAACGAGAGGCATCAAGACAAAAACGTGGGCCATAAATATGTACTCGAATTGGTACGAAAGTTTGAAGAAACGGGATCCGTTTGTAATAAAAAATCTATTGAGAAAAGGGTTGTAGATGAAGCATGCCAAATCGAGGTACTAGGACAGTTTGCAATAGATCCAACTTTATCCATCTCAAAGGTCGCAGATTTAACCAACATTTCTGCTGGCTCTGTGCATAAAGTTTTAAAACAAAATAAGTTTTTTCCCTACAAAATTCAAATTCTTCAAGAACTCGGAGAAGACGATTTTGATAGGAGAATTCAATTTTGCGAATTAATGTGCCAACGAATTGACGAGGACCCACATTTACCTAAGAATATCTGCTTTAGTGATGAATCAACTTTTTTTCTAAATGGACTGGTTAACAGACATAACTGCAGATACTGGGATAATAAAAATCCGCACCTTTTCCGAGAAGGGCATACTCAATATCCCGAAAAAATTAACGTGTGGGCAGGAATTTATGGCAATGAAATCATCGGGCCATTTTTTTTGGAAGATAATTTAACTGGGCAAATTTATTTAAACCTTTTAGAAAACACAATATACCCTGCCATTGTGCAATCTTTAGAAAATCAAGTGGATGAAAATGCTGTTATGGTACTAAATGAAAATAATTTGCATTTCCAGCAAGATGGAGCTCCCCCGCACTACGCTTTGGCAATTCGAGAGTGGCTTGATGAACATTTTCCAGGGACGTGGATTGGCAGACGTGGTGCAATTGAATGGCCAGCACGGTCTCCAGACCTAACCCCTCTAGACTTTTTTCTTTGGGGGTATTTAAAAAGCAAGGTTTATAAAACCCCACCTGAAAATATTGACGATTTAAAAGATCGAATTGTTCGGGAATGTAGAGGAATTAGCAGAGAAACCCTTGCCAATGTTCGTGGGGAATTTCAAAATAGGCTTTTTTATTGTCTCGCTAATAACGGCGCACATTTTGAACATTTAATAAAATAATTTTCTTCAACTGAATAAGACTGAATAAACTGCTTATATTTAACACACATTTTTGCATCCTAATTGCCTATAACGTCTATTAACTTAATTTTTTTTGACATCATTGGATAGCAGATCGTACGTCCTTTAAAATGATGTATCACACTATAGGGTAATCATTTGACATACCAAAGTTCGAGGCCGATATATTATGCATTATTACAAGACATTTTTGCACACTGTTCGCTTGTACGTCAACCGATTTAATTTTTTTTATACGGTTGGATAGACAATTTTATGCTGCTTACAATGATGTGTCACAAGGTGGGGGTTCCCATTTGACATATCAAAGTGAGGTTAGCTGGAGGTGAGGAGGTGATTGACAGACTTTTAACAAATGCAAAATTAAACTTCCCCCTGTATATCTAAATTGACGTGTTTTTTCTTTTTTTTTAAATTTTTCTATTTAACAAAGTTATTAAGGATGGTTCGTTTTGAAATGAAGGCACTGTATATATTACATAAGAATACATGAGTCTGGTTCGCTGGTCTGATTTTTTTTGTGGGGCTGTGTTATTTTAGTTTTACTGTGATCCAGGGATTAAACTCATTAATACTTGATATTTAAATCCATCAAAAACATATAAAACAAAATATATGCCAATGCATTATTGTTTTCGATTCAAAAAATACTTGAGAATAATTAATCGAATATATTTTTACACAACTTCCTATGCTAAGTACTCCATATTTTATGTAGGTATCAAAAATTACTCAAGTATAAAATAAGTAATGGGAGTACTTATGAAATGGACGCACGGTAAAATATGTATTCTAAATTCCTCAATAATTAATGAAGAACACATATAGAGAACAACGCCTACGTGCGGCTTTATATTTCATGTATTGACTTGGCTCGTATATATCAAAGCTTATCTAAATTTTCTTACGGATTGCTAGTTTCAGTAATAAGTATACATATCGTGCTGGTTTGATATAAATTCTACGAGTTTTGAACAAAAAATCTTGATACGTGTTCAGTTTTTTTTTAACTACATCGTAATTCTATAACAATTATTATTTATAAGTTATGATTGTATCCCGCTAATTCATTCAAGAACTAAAGTTTAAATACCTTTATTGTTTTATCTTACACGAAACGGTTTGTACAATTTATTGAACTTAAATTTGAATTGAAAATTAATCAGTTTAGCTCGTTCTTTATTATGCTGTGGCATAGAAGGATAAAGAAACTCGATACAGTACTAAAATTAAACGTTTTTATTATATTAATTTTATTTAGTTTCGTTTCAAATTGTGAGTAGGTCGCATATACATATAAAGAATAGATCGCTGGTCCCAGTTTACCGACTTGCGCTTAGTGTGAGAGAGACGCAAACATTTAAGGATGTAGCCTTTCTTGCTCTAAAGGGGAGGGGCTAAGTGTCGTGCGCACATGCCGAAGATCTCTCGCGCCAACGATCAATCATCGGAAACTAAGCTTTCTCCAAAAAAACATTGGAGACAAAACTTTCTTTATTTCAAGGGGGCCAAACGTTTATGACCTTGAAAGTGACTTTGGACCTTTATATCAAAGCAATTTCAAGGTCAACATTGTCTTGTCAAATAGGAACCCCCATTTATTTTACAGAAATGGAACGCAGGAAACTTTTTATTCCCCGTCGAACGATATATATATATATATATATATATATATATATATATATATATATATATATATATATATATATATATATATATATATACGAAAAAAAGTTGACCTTGAAGTGATTTTGAAACGCAAGTCTTGGGCCATTTTCAAGGTCATAAACCTTAAACATTTTCAATATAAAGAAATTTATGTCTCTTGTCATTGGACCGCTTGGTTTCTAATACTTTATGCGTTTTTCTGTTAGACTAGTAAGATTAACTTTCAAACGACCTAAAGATGTGAAAATAGCATATGGTATTTTTATATCGTTGGACGGGAAATTTTCCCTACTTTCCATTTCTACAAAAAAAAGTAGGGGTTATTATTTTTTATTGTAAAGAACAAAGTTGACCTTGAAATCAATATATATATATATATATATATATATATATATATATATATATATATATATATATATATATATATATATATAAGAAGTTTTTTAATATATCGACCGGACTTATATATAAAAGTGAGCGCAAATTATTGGATATCGGTCTGTAGTTAAAGAAAACTCAATTTAAAAAAATCCCTCTATATTTCGCTATTTATTTATAGCCTTCGAACGTACCCCTATAGAATTAGCATAACGTCAGAACTAGGGTTGTTTGAACGCTGATTAACGTAATAATATTTTTATTTATATTTGAAAAAGTGTTGATAAACAGTAGATACTTTATTTCTTGGTACATACATACCGATTTTATGCTATCCTTTTCTAATTGCATTATTTAAAAGAGTATCATATGATAATCGGTGCGTCAATTCTAGAAATGAATTTATGGTTGCCTAAATTATTATTATTTTTATTTCCAATATGTAAACAATATCTAACAATATTTACCCCTAAAAATAAGTTTTTAAATCATCTTTTTTGTTAATATTACTTGCAAATTTCGCGTTTATAGTAATTTCTAACACTTAAAAACACTGAAAAGAGCCACGACAAGCAATTAAACTGAAAGAAAAGGTAAGTAAACATGTTTATGTCTCATCAAAATTTGGCTCTTGATAAAGCTATAAATAAATAACGAAATATAGAGGGATTTGTTTTTGAAAATTGAGTCTTCTTTATATATATATATATATATATATATATATATATATATATATATATATATATAATTCTTCATGGTATTATTACCTATACTATCGCAAAAGTTTAGTAACGAAATTCTAAATTTTGAAATTAGGAAATTTTCTGGGAAATGTCAGCTCCTCATTCCTAGTAGAAAAAAAGTGATGCCTTTTCAAAGTTGGGCGCTGTATCTGGGCGCGTACTTATCGCCGTGATACAACTAGATACCTCGTTTGATGATTGTATCGCTTTTGATTCATTTATTTGTTTTTTTTAGTGGTTTTTATAAGAATTAGAAATATTTTAACAAGGTAAGTTCAGTTAGCTTCATTGTTTTTTTATCATTGTCTAGTTTTGAAACATTATACATATAATTATATGATTTAATTTGGAATTTCGCGATAACATATTTTTGTGTTACAATATATGACAGACGAGGAATTGCTGTTCAAAAAATTGTGAGCGCATTCGTATCATATTTATATGACCCGAAATATAAATTTCATCGCTTGTATAAGACCAGGCAGATTATTCCACCTTAATTTGATCTTTCATCGCTTTCTCCGGTCCGAGAAAATGAGTTTTTGCCCCTTCTTTTACGAGGATGTCTGTTTTCTTATTTTCTATAATTCCCTTGTACCCTGGCGTTCCTTATCACTTACTTTGGGGCTTGTCTACAGTCTCAAGTCAACGTATTAGGTATATTTTCGCTTTCTTGAGGTTTTTATTACGCACTCATCGGCGCAGATGTCTTGTGCAATTTTTTCAAAGTTTATGTCTACACCAATGCCGATACTGCCGATTCTACCCCCTTTTTCATTTTGAATCTATCATTGAATATTTCTTTAGTCAAGGCAGTCCCTCTTCGTTCGTTTGGTAACAGTCAGTTACTATTTCATATTTCACGTTCAGTTTTGATATAGATTTTGTCGTAATTGTTTCCAAAATTTTCATTTACCTCGTAAAGTTTTCAGGTTTGCGGTTTTCTGTTTTCAATAGCTTATGGGCATTTGTGGCATCCCTCTTTGTCATAGCTACTTGCAGTGAGGAGGTTTAGCACCGCCTTTATTGCCGCTGCGGGACATGATGGCACTGCTTCCGTTTGGTTATAATTATATTTTCATCAATTTTTTTCGGTTATATTTATTATAATGTAATACGGAGACATAAAAGAACTTGAAGGGATACTAAAGTAAAAATTTTTTAATTGGTTTAAATCCATTTGATAATTAGACACATTTAGTTCTAGTTTTCAATTTTTTGTGCAATTATTCAGCGATGTTAATTGAATACCCACCATCGTTAATACTAAAATGACACAAATATCCAGTACGGGATTAGTTTTCACGATTAATTGGCCAAACTAATAGTTAATCAAAAATTAAAAAAGTTGATTATAGTTATCTATTATTTTTGCCGAACCCGCGTTTATAAACTAATAATTGACGTTTTGCATTCTGCATGTAAATTGAAAATAATATTTTGAATTTGTAATCAGATCGTTTATATGAAATGCTTAATTAAAATATATCTTAAAAGGAATATTCAAAGATGTAAGCAATAAAATAGATGCATGTATGAGGTATTTGATAGATATATGAAGAAAACTAATTGAAGTAGTTTTAAATCTACGACGCGGAGTACTAAAGATGTTTTAATTACCTGTACCCACTCCCCAGTACCAGTTTTTAGCGATGTGATTGAAAATGTAGAAATATTTCAGTACTTGACATGCTACAATCTATGGGCGACATATCCATTTGAAATTTAGCTGAACTATAAGATACTAGTATCGAACAATGAAGATTATCTATGTACAAGGGAAAAGAAATTTAACAATTTGAAATAACATATATATATATATATATATATATATATATATATATATATATATATATGTTATGTCGGTTATTCTCACGGGTGTGATGTGTAATCGAAGATTTTCGGGCATCCCGTGTATGTGCTGAGTCCCTCTCAGGACTGTAAGGCAGCTGACGTTTCGGTGGAATCTCATTCACCATTTTCAAAGCTCACTGTATGGCGAGTTCGATATATATATATATATATATATATATATATATATATATATATATATATATATATATATATATATATGTTGTTGACTGTATCATTAAATTTTGAATATGTGTAAGTTTCTGTGTTATTTAAATTTTTTTTATTTATAATATTGCCCTTTATTTTAAGTTTTAATTGTTTTTTTTCTACTACATTAATTTGACAGAATTATTCAAGAAAGTTATTTAAAACTGTATAATTATTGTTGAGGTTTTTTCCTTTTCATTTTTTTAATTTTTTTATCTACAGCTGAGAATGAACTATAATTTTTATTATGATGTTTATTGCAGTAATGATATTTTTTTTATTGACGATGTTCCATGCCCTTATGCGTTTTTTTGTAAGTAATACTTATTGGAATAAATAAAGACTAATCTGTCTATCTATATATGAGGCAATCTTTGTCAACCGAATACCCTCTGCTCTCCAGAATTCTATTAACTTTTAAGAGTTCAGCAAGGGCTTAAAATTTGTGTTTTTTTTTCATCTAGTTTCTGGGGTCGAATGCTTTTTCCAATGTGGCAGCTGAATGCAATGACCTTGTGTAGAATTTTTGTTTCATCAGAGAAATTAACATAAATGAGCGCTAAAAGTCCGTAAAGTGGCATGCAAGTTTTAATAACAGAATATTTCTTTTTTTTTACTATAAGACAATGATGTTTTGATATTTGTGGTACTGCAAGAGCTTTATTGAACTTTGTGTTTAAAAATCTCTGAGATATTATATGCTTTTGTTTACTATAAAATAGTTTTGTCGTCTTTTTCATGGATTTTACCCAATGTAAGGAGCTGAAGTCGTGATTAAAAAGGTTAGTTGACTTGCGCAAAGGACTTTGTCTCGAAACGTCATATGCATGCATATGCCATGCAGTCTTTATTCCAAACTCTCTCTCAAGATTTATCAAATTAATAATTTGAAATTTGTTCTTAAAGTACTGTTTTGCACCATCGCTAAAGTAACTGATTTTCTTTGCACTAAGTTGTTGTTTTAAATGGGGAATTAACTTCTTCTGCACAGTATATACAGCCGTTGTACCACACGGTATACTATCTGATAAAAATATAAAACTTTACAATAAAAAAACAATTTTTATTGTAAAAGAACGAAAAAATAAATATTGACATATGGGTACCCTACTATAAATTTGTTCATAAAATACCAAATTTTACATTAATGACAAATCATCATTAATTGTTGTTCATGGGAATTTTGCTATTTTGACATAAGAACTGTGATTGCCGACCCCAAAAAACTCCTAGGTATCAAATTTCAAGCCTGTCTAACAATTGTTGCTCATTTTGCATTTCAAGGACACCATATTGGATCCACCATTTTGAATTTTGCAATTTTGATATCATAATTGTTATTGGCGACCTCAAAAACCCCAGGATATATAAATTTCCAGCCATTTGGACGAATGTTTCATATTTTATATTGCAATGGCTTATACGGCTGCCATATTGAATCTGCCATCTTGAGTTTTGCAATTTTTACATCTGATTCATATTTTATGACCGATATGACATTTTTAGCCTATGCACTCATTTTTGTCAAACAATTTCTGTGATGAAACAAAAGTCCTACACGAAGCCATTGTATTCAGCCGCCATATTGTATCAGTCATGTTGAGAATTGGAAAACGCTACTCGGCTCCAGAAACTAGATCAAAAAACACACATTTCAAGACTTTTTTGGACTCTTAAAAGTTAATACAACTTTGGAGAGCAGGGGGTGTTCGATTAACCAAGATTACCTCAGTCACTCTACTTCTTCAATTTGCGTCATTCATGTAAAAAATTAAGGGTTTGACATCATACAGACTTTAATCTGACATCGCTGGCTTTAGTGCATGTTAGTAATAAAGTAGATTTTTATCAAATAAGGATATTTTTTTTATGACACAAATATCTAAAGACAAAAATGAATTGCCATGCCCAGAATTGCTTTCGGCGCCTTGACAGGAAGCAAACAAAAAAATAAATCCAATTTCTTTAGCATCCTCATGCATCAAATAAATTCAAACTGAATCAATCCGAGATGAGTAAGGTAACCTAATCTGCAAAAACATACAACTAACTAAGTAAATAAAACTAAATAAACTTAAATTAAAATCAGAGGTATTTTTTCGAGTGAGTGAATCTGCTTGGAAAAAATGCAAACTAGCGAACAAAGTCTATGCATAAAAAAGATCAAACATCTTTTGTTGAGACAACAAGGGGTTATTTCTTCCAGGGAGGTCGATTATCATCACACCTTTTCATATTGAAAGTTTCTTTAACAGTTGAATTATATCTGAGATACTGCCGGGTGCGGGTATATGCCACATGATAATACTCGCATAAAAAGGGGTGAATAATAATCATTTTTATGGTGATTTTTTACTATCATTGCAGTTGTGAACACGGATTTTAGTTTTGACTTTTTTAGATTCGTTTTAAGGTAGTATCGAAATATTATAAGGTAAAAAGGAGATATTAAATGGCTCACAGATGTTGCAGTAACACTGATTTTATACAATATTTAAATAATTTTTTATCTTTATAGGTCTTTTCAAACGAACAATATTTTTAATATGATTATGACGTGTGTTCATGATGATTCCAAATGTATTATAATAATTTTTCTTAAAGCTAATATGTACTACAGTAATACACATGTCTCACAAAAATATTCGGACATACAAATCTGTTTGGGTTTGATAAAAATTAAATATATTTAATATGTTCTCAGCACTTTTTCTAAGATTTTGCCTTAGAACGCTTAAATATACATTTTTGTCCATGATTTCACCAAAAAAATTAATTCGCTATCCTCCACCCATAATATACATCACCACACCTTTTCTGATCCTTCCCTTGGGGCCCATCTGAGTTGAAAATATTAAATTTCGTTGCGTCCTCTGAAAATTGAGAAATAATTTGTACAGAAAAGCTCATATATATTATAGCTTATCTTGGTCTAAATATTTTTGTGTTTTTGTGATGTGAAATAAAATATATTTCGTTGAAATTTATATATATATATATATATATATATATATATATATATATATATATATATATATTTGAATAAGAAAATATCAAAAATATCACTATCCGGAAGTAATAATACCAAAAAAAATGTGGCTTATAGGTTGAGTATTTCTGATAAGATTGTTGAATAAAATGTTCGAATATATGTTGGTTTCTAAATAATTTATTTTGTTATTTTTATTGTTTGGGCTAGCCTTTCGGGGCGGGGGGAGGTGGGAAGGTTAAATAGCAAACAATATTACTTAAAAAGTAGATAAAATTTTTTCAAAATAGGGCAAGAAACCCTGCTACCATTCCAAAAAAAAACTTGTACTGTAAACACAATGCAAAAATTGGTAAAATATGTGTCAACAATTCTTCTACTTTTTATAATTTTAAATGTGTCTATTATAATATTAGTTACATAGTCTCTTTCCAAATTCAGTAAAGTTTTGTTTATATGATTTAATATTTTTTAATCTATTAAAACTTTTTTCTCCTGTTACAGTGTTTGTAGCAACCCTTATAAAATTCGGTATATTTTGCATAAATCGGAAAAAGCTGATCCTATTTTTTTGGATATTAAAAAAGGGATATATTTCGAGAGGTTTCAATTGCATTCTTCATTTATTTAATATATAATTTATCAAATGATTTATATTCATCCAGTATTTCCGATTGACTAGATAATTTGTAAATAAACATAAATCATACAAAGATTTTACGTCTTTTTCAGAAGTAGGGATATAACTTTTTGTGACTTGAAAAAGTGACAGAAATCTTAAAATTTTCGGTAGGGCACTTTTCAAAGTGTCCATGGGTTTTTTCGTCATAAAAAAATTTGACCTTTTTGAGTATATTTATTAGGCTACTACCACACGAGCTTAAAGTTTATTTAAGCTTTTTTTCTTAATATATAACACGTCTTTTTTGGGGTATCGGTCCTAGTTTTGGGCCTTAAATAAAAAACATGCTTTTAAGCTATGCCTAGCTTTCGACAATTGTTTATTGTGTTCTTCAGGGCTATATAATACAAGCAAAAATATTATTACATCTATTTCTTACTGCTAGTGCAATGTAGAAATGAAGATCAAATCACACAAGCAATTTTTCATATTTGGTTAAATTGTTTGTGTGATTTGATCTTCATTTCTACATTGCACCAGCAGTAAGTAATAGATGTAATAATATTTTTACTTATATTATATTTCCTTCATTTTGTAGCCCTGAAGAAGACAATAAACAATTGTTGAAACCTTGACTGTCGCTTCAAAGTGTGTTTTTTTGTTTAAATATTATAAAATAGCTATCTTTATTACATTATATTTTCCACAAATAAAAATTGGTAGGTATATTTAAGCTGTGAAAAAATTGCACAAGGAATCAAGATAAAAATGTAAGAATGTGTTATAAAAAATATTGTTCTTTATGTGGGTGTTGTTCAAAAAGGGGGAGGGGGGGGGCGGTCGCCACGTGGTGTCCACCTGGCTACTTTACTGATTAAGAGCAGTGATATTGTTCGACTCATATATTCTTATTTCATTAAAAAATATTAAAATAAAGGTAATTTTAATATTTCAAAAACGTAAAAGTAATAAGGGATTAAGTTAAAATTCCTTTTTTAGGTAAAACGGTACATTATCTTTAATTTATATTTTGTTATTTCAATCGTTGATTTTAATAATGTTTTGATTATAAAAAAATATGTAAAAAAATATTTAAATATAAAAATAATTTTTTGATAAACTAGATGTAGTAAAAATGGAAATGCAATGAGCCTTTTTCGTAAAATAATAATATCCAAATTATAGGGTAAACTTTACAGTGTATGATAAGTGCAAGAATACAGCGGTTAGTGTTTTGTATAATTTTGCAGTTAGCTGTATTTGCTACGCTATAAATAATTTCGCAAGAAAATCATCTACAGTCATTAAATTTAAAATTATTATGCAAGCCGAATCATTTTAGTAATTTATGGCAGTTTACGTCACTGTTATTAATGCCGTAGTTTTGTGTAGCCTAAACCGATTATATACCTTCAATAATGGGGCCCCGAAACTAAAAAACGAAAAGAATACACGACGGCCATAGATAAATTGATACGAAAAATATAAGGGACATAACATAAAGTATAAGGTATTTACCCGGTGTTCCAAAGTAAAAACCAGTTATTTCAAAGACCTACATTTTTATTCTGAAGATGCAATCCGCGCCTTTCAAATTCACTTGACCATTCTACCCCATTTATCTGTGCTGGACAATCCGTGAGAATAACCCTTTTGCGTATTAAAATAACCCTCATTTTTCGTAAAGTTTGACCCTTGAACTACCCTAACGGACTGACCAAAACTGGACATACAGGTTTGTCTGGTGACATAAACCACTATTTTCGTGAGAACTCATAATGTCCGGCCTATTTTGATGACCATAAGTTTATTTATCTACCTTAAGGGGGTTTTTACTTTTCAAAATATTTTTCACCCAGCCGAAATTTCGTGGGACTTTTAACGTATTCCCTTACGGGCCAAAAAACTAGTTTTTCGCTTTTGTCACCTGTTATTAATTTTTAACTATTCTATTATCAAAAAGACGTTACAAAAATTCCTTCTGCCATCTAAGAAAAATACCGTTATACATCGTTTCAAAAACGTAAAAAAAAATTATCGATTTCCTGTTTATTAGTGCAGTGATAGATTTTTTCTTATTATTCTCTTACATACAGATACACTTGTCTGTTGTGACAAGTGTCAAAAATATCCGGTCCAACAAACTTGTTAAGAAATCATTCGAGTTTCTCAAGTTTTTTAACTGATTTACTTGCGATGCATTAAAAAAAACGGGAAAGGGGTATTTTTAATAAAACAAGTATTCAAAAAAACTTGTCTTATTCAGTATTAAAGCAGGAAGTATTTAAAAAAAGATGAATAAATAAGTGGCGTTTTCGTTTTTTTTTATTCACTTGTGATGGTTGTATTATAAAGTAATTTTGAAGATGAGATTTGAATACAAATGTACAAACTAGATTTATGGTTTTAGAATTTTAATTATTTTGTTGGGGCGAATGAATATATTTTATTAAATATATTTAGATACAATTTTGTTAGCCGTATTTCAAACTTATTGATTTGAATTTAGGGACGCAGGGGGTGAGGCTAAATGTATTTTTAAGGTTCCAAACTTTATTTATTGTTCCACTTGCCAAGAAAACTCGTTATTGTCAACATAGACTAGTATAAAGTTACGTCATTTTAGTGGAAGATTAAGAACCAAACTTTATTGAATACACAGGTCTGCAAGGGTCTGTTGTAGGGCAGCTGGGGGTCATTTCTGAAGTAATTTGCTGTGTAGAATCCGAATCCTAACTCGCAATTGGCCCATCACGTCAGAATTTTCAGATATTTGAAGGGTTATAGTCAAAAAATGTTTTTTTTGGTTAGTTTTGAAGTTATCTACACGAAGCACAAAATTTTTCTGGTCTTTTTTCTGCTGTATACATATTCCTCGAAAATTTATATATTTCAAGATGGCGAAGACAAGATGGCGCATCAAAATTTATAAAAAATGTTATTGGTATCTAAAAAATTCACCTGGCGGTTTTCAGAGACACTAATTTCGAATCTTATGCCAGAAAATAAACATTTTTAGTTCTAAATGATATTGGTTTTTAAAAAGCTATTAACCTGCATTTAAAATCTCGGTAACTTTTCAAGAAAAAATCATAGCTGATTTTGAAGAGTAAGAGTAGTATGCAACTAGAAAAAAAGTCTAAAAACTTTGTATATCCTGCACATAACCTTAAAAATAGCAAAAACACATTTTTCAAGTACATAATCGCAAATATCTCAAAATACTGACGTGATGGGGCAATTCTGACCCTAATTTTATACAGCAAATTATCTCGGGAACGATCCCCAGCTGTCCAATAACAATCATAACCCTATTTTTTGACGACCGTGATACAGAACAGAGAAGGAACTTATTCTAAAAGAATAATATCTTTGGGAGAAAGTATTTTAACGGATTGCCAAGAAAAACTCTTTTATACTCTGGTTAGTGTCAACAGAAAGTAGTTTAAAATTGTCATATTAGTGGAAGATTAAGAACAAATCTTTATTGAATACACAGGTCTTCAAGATTCTGTTGTTGGGCAGCTGCGGGTAATTTCTGAAGTAATTTGCTGCGTAGAATCCAAATCCCCCGTCAGAATTGGCCCATGACGTCAGAATTTTCAGATATTTGAGGTGAAGGAAGCACAAACTTTTTCTGGTCTTTTTTCTGCTGTATTCATATTCCTCGGAAATTTATATATCTCAAGATGGCGAAGACAAGATGGCGCATCAAAATTTATAAAAAATGTTATTGGTATCTAGAAAATTCATCTGGCGGTTTTCAGAGACACTAATTTCGAATCTTATGCCAGAAGATAAAAATTTTTAGTTTTAAACGATATTGGTTTTTAAAAAGCTATTAATGTGCATTTAAAATTACGGTAACTTTTCAAGAAAAAATCATAGCTTATTTTGAAGAGTAAGACTAGTATGTAACTAGAAAAAAAAACTAAAAATTTTGTACATCCTGCACTTAATCTAAAAAGTAGCAAAAAAACATTTTTCGAGTACAGAACCGCAAATATCTCAAAATCCTGACGTGATGGGGCAATTCTGACCTTGTATTCGAATTCTACGCAGTAAATTATCTCGGGAACAACCCCCAGCTGCCCAATAACAATCATAACCCTATTTTTTGACGACCGTGACACACAACAGGGAAGGAACTCATTCTAAAAGAATAATATCTTTGGGAGAAAGTGTTTTAACAGATTTATATAAAAAGAAACGTAGATTTAAATTGATATGTTTGTGTATTTGTATCGAAGCGAGATAATGTACTTAATTAGGAAATATAGCTATCATTTATAATAATTAAATATTTTCTTAATAAGCTCAAAATGAAAATACATTATTTTTCTCCGATGAATAGGAATAATTATAATTTATTTATCATTTCAAATAATTATATTACAAAAGCTAAAATATAAAATTATTTAAATGAGGTTTTAAAAATCGTATTTGATATTTTGCTGTTGCCTAATCATATGAAATTCTCAGAATAAATCGTTTTTGTGTATGTAACGATCTAGCTTAAACTTCGACTTCATTTTTTAAAATTCACCTTAAGTCATTAATAGGATTGTGAATACTTACAGCAATATATGAGTAAGTTTTCATAAATTAGAATCATTGTGAAGTCATCTTTTCCTAACTCGATAGTTGAAAAATTGTAGTCATTCTATTCCCACTTGTTGAGTTTTCCTGCTCACATTAAACTTTAAATTGTTCTAGGCCATTATAAAATTTGCCTATGTAAACTTGACAAAAAGACTATTGAAAGTAAAGATTTTTAACACTTTAAGCACTAAGTGTTATCGCTTTTGTCTCAGTATATAAAATAAAGAACTCCATCTAAATGTTGTTAATAGTCAGTAGCGTACCACTGTTCTTTCTTAGAGAAATTAGTTTATATAATTTATTATGGAAGTTTATACATAAGAAAGAAGAATAGGTGTTTTGGTAAATAATGTCGATTTTACTAAGAGATTGCCTCACTAATACATTTGTTGGTATACACTATTGACATCGATGGCGTTTCGAAAGGTAAACATACGCTATTAAAAACCAGTTTGTTACCAATTGTTATTGTCCAAAAAACCTAGTTCTTTATAGGAAATGTCGAACTTTGAACCAGGAAAAGATATTTTGCGGGAAAATTTAATAACTTTATCTCATTCAAAAAGAAACAGAGATTGTTTTAACCAAAAAAACTTGCGAACGATAGTTTAAACGCTTCAAAAGTGGTAGTTTTGATGTAAAAGATCAGCCGAAAGAGTTTGAAAACCTGTGTATTACGAACTGCTAAAACCTGGTGTGACAATTACCGACGATTGATAACGACAATAACTGATAAAATGAAACCTGAAAACATTGAAGGAAAAACGACCAATATACATCGAAAAATTTTTTTATTATCATATTTTTCGTGACAAACTTGTTACTTGCGGGTTTTCGGGATGACTGGTAAAAATCTGAAGTCGGAAATTGAAAATATTCATATTCAAGATGGCGAATTAAACATGACTGATTCTTTTTTGGTTAGGCATTTATTTTATCACATTTTTCGTGTTATTTTTTGGGATCGCTACTTACGAATCTAAAATCAGATATTGAAGATTTTCAAATCCATGATGGCGGATCAAATATGGTAAAGGTTTAAGCAAAAATGGGTCCGCCATATTTGATCCGCCATCTTAGATTTGAAAATTTTTAATTTTATATTCGTGATTAGCGACCCCGGAAACCCTCAAGAAACAAGGTTGGTACGAAAAATATGTTAATAAAAAAATCTAAGCAAAAAAGATCCGACATATTTGACCCGTCATTTTGAATTTTGAAAACTATCTTGAATGTTCTGCGACTTAAAAAAACATTCTATTCTATTCCCATTTTGTGAAATTTAATAGGCTATTTTTAAGGCACTCGTGGTGGCTCACCCCCCTCCCCCTTCTTATAATGGGGTTATGGGTCTTAAATATGTGGAGTTGAGTATTTAAATGATCCGACTTAAAAATTTATAATGATTTCTCATCTTTTTGCGCTACACGGTCGCCATTTTTGATAAGGTTCATATGCCACTTTGTATTCAAAGATTTTCAGTTGTTGGTCATATTTTTAATTTGTTTCAATTTTTGGACGATGAGGATAAAAGTGACGTGGATTGTCCCATATCTATATATATATATATATATATATATATATATATATATATATATATATATATATATACATATGAAGTAAAATGTGAACAGTAAATGCAAACTTCGTTCCATAATATCCTTTCCGTGTTGGAGGTTGCACAATTTGAATAAATTGCTACACAACCCAATTTATCCTATTTCATTACCATCGAGATGATGGCCTACCTGTACCACCATATCGAGAAGAAAGTCAAAACTTACTCTCCCCGCTACAGTGATACGCAGAGGTACATGTTTCGTCTCTACTAGACTCATCAGGGTACCGACATGCACCTGTTTACGCAAAGGACAGATTGGAAGGAAGTATGCAACACTGAACGCGGCTTCGCCGACCTCCGGCTGGGTGACGTATATATGTTTATGCGGCTTTCACGGATTCCTTCGTGTGAGATGCAATAGTAGTGGATAAAATGCGAACAGTAGATGCAAACATCGTTCCATCATATCCTTTCCGTGTTGGAGGTTGCACAATTTGAATAAATTGCTACACAACCCAATTTATCCTATTTCATCACCATTATATATATATATATATATATATATATATATATATATATATATATATATATATAATTATGACGTGTTAAGTCTGGAACAAATTCATTATTTGAAAAACGCTGGGTTTTTTGAAATATCGATCTGGCACATCAACTTTGTTTTTTTGGTTCGAATCTTTTTCAAATATTTGTAGGATGACTCGAGAGAAGCTGTGCTTTAATCAACTTTGATTTTTTAAAGAATGACCCCAATTTTTTGTATACTTTTAGACTCCCTGCAAAATTCTGAACATTTTTTCTATTACATGTTCTATGCCCAAAGGTTTTCGATTTATCGACAGTTTCTGGTGGAAATTTGCAAACATTTCACCAAAATCTGATTAGGCGTCTTTTGTACTGATAAAAAAGAACAAGCACAGAAGATGCGACTAAGCTTAACATTTATATACAAATTAGGAAAGATTCCACTAAAAGGTTAACGATACCTTTATTAATTATAAATTATATTGTTAGTTTCTTTGACCTCGGAATATAAAACGTCAAGTTTAAATCAAAGTTCAGAAAACTCACAACCGAAGAACCAAGACCGGAAAACTGCGGAACAAATGTTTCAATTAGTTTTAAGTAGAGTGGTACAATGGATTCATTCAATCATTTCCATCATCCTACTGTTTTTCTAATAAACTAGATTTCAAGTTAACTAGTATGGTCTGAAATAACTCTTTACGGTCGTAGAATGAGTTTGACAAGTATAGTTAAAGCTTGCTCACACGACGCTTGTTTTTCCGCGTTTACAATCCATGTCCCTATGCGCTATGGAATTCAGTGTAAATGATACATCTTAAAGGTTATATTTTGAATTGTTTTGCACACACACAGTGTTCTAAAGTAACGTCAGTTGGTGTTACCAACAGTGCCTGATTGTGAACTTTTAAGAAATTGTGTGTGACTGTGGGAATTGTGGGAAAGACTTAATTTTATTTTTTAACTCTAAGAGGTCGATAAATATGCTGAATAACAAAAAGATAAAAATAAGGTTATGTTGATATTTGTTTAAAATATAAAAAATGTAACCTTATTTTCTTGAAGGCAGATATATCTGACAACCGAGTACATAGTTGCCTATATTCTTTTAGCTTAGCGATTCGGCTGTGTCTGTCTGCTCCAAAATTTTTCATAATTGGTATGAAGTGCCGCTACTGACTAAGTAAATATAAAACGCTGGTCCATCTGAAGTGAACATCCATCGAGCAGTCGTCCCCGCCTACTTTTTACTTATATCTGCGTTCATTACTGGCGATTTGTATGCTTGAGTCGTTTGATGCTTATATGGATAGGGGCAGCCATCGTATGTCCACTTGCTTTTTTACCATCGTCTATTTCCGCTTAAGATATTTCAAATGGATACGGTCCAACTGACAATACGATTTATTGTTTTATGACTGATTGTAAGTAATGTCTATGTGCGATTAAAATGAAGGTATGTTTCAATGTTTCGCTTATTTTTTCTTTGCTACCTACGTAGCTTCCGATAATTTACAGTGGCCGACTTTATTAGAGAGAAGAGCGAGAGATAGATAATGATAGAATATTTATTAAATAAGAGACGTGATTTTCCGCTGTCGGGAGATTTTTTAGAACAAAATTGGCTTTAAAGAAAGTGAAATTTTTATTCGGAATGCTTTAAGAGTATTAATTTATTCAAACTCAATATGCATGATAAAATATGTCAAGTTAAAAAATTTACATGTCTCAAGTGTTTTCAGTATCGAAGTTGGGGTTTTTTTTGGGGGGGGGGGGCTAGGTTACGAATCTAAAATTAATTTCTTAACACGGTTAGCGCCATGAGATATGATGCACGTGTCTCACTTCATTTTGTTTTTTGGGCTCCAAAACACACTTGGTATGTCACGTTACTGACAGTTCTATTTTGCAAAGTAACACAGGCGGTATGTCGCGTTGATATGATTTTTCTTATGGAAATTGATAAAGTGTGGCCCAGGGAACCACACCTTAATATTGGCCCATTAAATTTTAGAATCATATATAACGAGTAGTATTGCTAGAAAAAACAAACTCTAATATTGTATCATAACGGATATTATAAGATTATTAACACTAGAGTATACAAAATAGGTTTGACATTCAAATTTGCAAACAAAATACAGATTTTATCACTTGAAATTGAAATTGAAAGAACAAAAGTCTTATGTAGTAACTTTTATATATATATATATATATATATATATATATATATATATATATATATATATATATATATATATATATATATATATATATATATAAATAATGGAAAGGTAACAGAAAGAGACGGACAACCCATTTAGCTCTGTTGAAGAAGCGAAATAAAGCATACTGTTGTATCGTAGCTTGCTTCCTGGTTTCCAGCAAAAATGGTGTCGGGCAAGGACTTTTCGCTGATTTCGGGTCGTCAAAACACAGTGGGTCGAAAGCACGGATTTGATATTAAAAATAAAAATCGGATCCAACATAGCAAACTGAAACTTTAAAATCATGAAAATAAATTCGAAAAACGTCTTTAAAAATAAAATAAAAAGAATAATTGTATTTCCATGAATAAAATATTGCGCTTGACTTCAAGGTACATTTTAAATATAATACTATAATAATAAATACATGGATATTGATAATCTTTAAAAAGGCGAAAGTACTTTTTTCTTTATGCTTAAGACTTCTTAATAAATACCAATGCAAATAATTTGTAAGTAATATAATATTTATTGATTCACATAAATGAATAAATAATACGACTGTAATAAAAATAATAAAAAGAACTTTTTAATCATTGCCTCCTTTGTTAACAGCTCTTTTTTCATTCTCCAATACGTACGAATTGTTATCCGAATCCTTACTATGTCAAAAACAGTGTAAGGATCCATCGACGCGAAAAGTTTTGGAACACATCCTCCATATTTTTTCTCGAGAAGATTTTCGGGCAAAGTCTAGGCGATAGTTTCTTATCAACTTGTCCGTTGATTTTTGTGCATCTTTCGATAGTTTACCTATTGGTAATATTGCAAATGCTATGATGTTTGGTCAATGGAGTAAGTAATTTGTGGATTTCTGTTGGCATGTTTTACCAAGAATATATTTTGATAAACAGTCTTATTTTTTGAAGTGTGTATCCCAAATCTTCACTATTGCAGTTTAGCCAATTTTTTTTCTAATCTTGGTTTAAATAAGTGGAATCTTGGTTTAAATAAATGGAAGAAATTTTTATTGAGAACTATGCATGTACAAGCTCCCATTTACAATGTTCTGATGAAGATCAAAATTGATCAAAACGTTAAAAATGTGCATGAGCAAAATTATAGATAGTTTGACATTCAAATATTTTACAATTTTACAACAACGGATATACCATACAAATACGAAAAACACTTGTTAAAAACCTTTATACTATGCAAACAAAATTGCACATAATAATTTACGTTTATAAATAAATATTTAAAAAATCATTTTAGCACTTATCTAGTTATCTAGGAGAAATAGCTAAGTTAACCGTATCATTATCTCTTTTCATGGTTCGTATATTTCACGCATCGTGGAACTTTTTTACATAATTCTTTTTGTTTATCTTTTAACTAGATTAGTGCTTTGTTTTCTGGAAAATATCGAGTAATGTCAGAAAATAGAGTTAAGAAGCACTTTAGAAGAAAGCTTGAAGTATTGTAAACAAGCTTCAAGCCCTTTGTAAGACTTTAAAATACCTCTAAATTGTTAAAAAAAAATTACAGGTACTTCGAAAATATCTTCAAGGAATTTTTTTATCCTTTAACTAGATTAGTGCTTTGTTTTATGGAAAATATCGAGTAATGTAAGAAAATAGATTTAAGAAGCACTTTACAAGAAAACTTGAAGTATTGTAAACAGGCTTCAAGTCCTTTGTAAGACTTTAAAACACCTTTAAATTATTAAAAAAAAATTACAGGTGCTTCGAAAAGATCTTCAGGGAATTTATTTTTTTTTGTAATTTCTTTTTGAGAAATTAGTGGCTTAAAGCCATCCTAAAAAACGAAAAGTCAAAAAACTGGGACATAGTAATTTTTGAGCTATTTAGATGCGTCTTTTTGAATAAATTTATGTATTTTTTAAGGGATCTGAAATGTGATATATTAATAAAAAATATTCAGTGTGTTAGAACGATTTATTTCCTTGGGTATTCATTTTTAATTCATGTTGAAGGGTAATAGAAAATAATTACGTGTTCTAATAGCGTTAACATGTCTTCGGTTATAAAAAAAAATGTTAGGAACCCCACGAACTAGCTAATATTCACACTAGTGCAAATATTTCTGTAACTACTAAGGATAATTAGGTCCATTAATTAAAGTAATTAGCATGAAACTAAGACGTGGATATTTGTAACGAAAATAATATCATAAATAACAGAAATTGTTTATTGGTATTCTGTGTGGTTTTTGTTTTGTTTTTCGTTTTCTTCGAGTCGGTTAGTGTAAAAACAGGATTAACTGTGCACCATCGCGTTAATTAATCTTGGAATTTTTTTCTCCTTTTATAGAAATAAATGAAGGTCTCTCATAGAGAAGAAAAATCATCGGTGTACTCTTCTAATACGGCAAAGTAAACGGCGATATAAAGATAAAATTTTACAAAACAATTCAACAAATGATAATGTTTTGATTATTTTATTTTCAACATCCTGTTGAAACATCAGGGAATGAGAACGTTAGTAGACTTCGTATCTAATATTAATAGTCATAGTCATAGTATAAATTTAGAGTTTCCCTCGGTGACTTTGTGTTACTTTATGTATATATTTTTCGTGGTTAGCAAGCTTAATGCTAATAACCACGAAAAATGGATTCAGTGCACCAAAAAACATAAAGTAACACAAAGTTACCGAGCGGAACTCTCAATGTATACTGACTCATCTCCCTCCAGCTTCCGGACTATGGGGTCTAGTATCGTTCCCATTCCTTGGTTCCGGAATAATAACCAAATTCTATTTTCAACTTTCGTACGAGGGTAGCTGTTCTTATCCATTGACATTTCAGACTATATATATTGACTCGGAACGTTTTAACTTACGAACGCTGTTTGTGTAGCAGTATCTTCAAAACTCCATTTCGGCGAAAAAATGGAATTAACCCTTTCTTGGGGATGAAGTACAGACAAAAACCAGGCTATATCGTCGTGAATCAATCACGGCCGTCGTTCATTCACGGACGATTTGTGTGAAAGTCGTCCAGAATCGGTTGTAGTGCAGGAAAACATCGATGCTGTACCTGAACTGATATTGCAAGATCATCATATGACATACTGAGAGATTGATGTATCTCTGGACATTACTATCACCAGCGTATACGAGGGTGGTTTAATAAGTGCCTGTCTACTCAAAAGGTGGCGCTCCAATCACAAATTTAAATTCACTGTCTTATCTTATGTTAGTGTGTATATGAAGTTTTAAGTCAGTCTGTTGCAGTCTCTTTAAGTAGGTGTGGCATTTTTCTTCAAAATCATGGACAAACATGAGTTTTATGGGCTTATTAAGCATTACTTTTTGCGCTGCAAAACTCTCAAAGAAACTGAAGAAAAGCTTAAGAAGCATTGTAGGGAGTATGCTTTATCATATGGAATGGTTCACAAGTGGTTTACTGTATTACGTTGTGGCTGTAGGAGTACATATGGTGGTCAAGAAAAGATACTGTACTTGGAGAGTCCCTATTAAAGGTACGTGAGATTAGGTGATATTGTGAGAAATCTTGACTAAACTTATGTTTCATATTTTGCATGAACGTTTGGTCATGAGAAACCATTCAGCAATATGGGTGCTACGTTTTAAGCATGTACTAGCGTAATCCCAGAACATTTTTGTGGCTTTACGTTACTGTTGATGATTGTTGATTCACATGAAATAATATTAATTGATTACCTACAGAAGGGAAAGACGATTACAGGAGAATATTATACTTCAATAGTGGGTCGATTTGATGTTGTACTGAAGAAAAAGTGGCCACATCTAGTGAAAAAAAGTGATTTTTCACCACGATAATGCACTAGCTCATTCGAGTACAATTGTAAAGCAGCCTTGCAAAGATTACGTTACAAATTACTTCCTCGTTCACCTTATTCGCCAGATTTAGCACCTAATGAATATTTTCTCTTGGAGGATTAAAGAAAGAAAAATATATATCGAACAAGCAGATTATTACTCATGTGAATGAGTATTTCAAGGCTTTTGATAAAGATATTTTTTCAGAAAGATTAAGAAAGCTTGAGTATGATTTCAATAAGTGTATAGAGTTGAAAGTAAATAGATATATTGTTTAAAAATTGTTTATTTCGTTCAAAAGTCATTGACCTGTCAAACCTCCCTTGATACAGAACGAGAAAATCTGTGCTCATTGGCGTATTGTTTGTTTTCTATTATTATATAACGCTCAATCAATCAAGGGACCTTGCGGATCATCAAAGGAATTTAAACAAATTCTAAATTCTTCTAAAACAATGGTAAAAGAAGTGGCTCCTAAATTTCCTTAGTTTGTAACTAACGTCGGTGGCTGGAATATACAATACGGCTTGTCAATGCGGCGCATTATGTAAACAGCAACTCTGTACATGTACAGAATACAATTTCAAGAACATTATAAGAAATTGGCAATTCAATTGACCCTTTGGTTTGCCTTCGGTGTCCGAACAATTCTTTTGTCGACGAAGAAGAATGAAGGAATTACACGCAGTACCAATCACCGAAGCCATCTCTGAGGCCCGCACAAAAATAATTCCTTTGTATTCAAAATCATTCCGTTTTTATTCGCAGCATAATACATTTATATATTCAATTACTTGCCAGTATTTTACAAAAACCTTTATATTGAAGCTTTTTGTACAAATTTCGATTTATATATTTTTTGCAAATTGCAATTTTAAAATGTTCATTAAAACAAAAATAATATTATTTTTTAATGTAAATAGGGACTTCGTGCAGCGTAATAAACTAAAAGATATGGTATCTCAACCAGGCGCGGATCCATGGGGGGGGCGGGGGGGGGCGATAGCCTCCCCCACCCAAGAGCTTTGAGTTCAGGAAAATAGACCCGATTTTGCCTCTTATACTATAGTTTATTCTAGAACTAGAGAGAGTAATAAAAAACTTTTTACCCTTTTTTTTTCTTCGCAAACTACCTCTGTTCTTTATTCCGATGTTTTTGGCAAAATCTGTTAGACACATATATTTTTCATAGGAAAGGGTTAGAAATCAAAAATACCGGTCTCTAATAATCGACTATTTGGATAGAATCAAAATAGATATTTGAATGTGAAGTGTTAAAAAGGATTTTAATCCTTGTCATAGGCGTCGGAAAGAGGATTCTTTTATCACTAAGTAAATTGTGTTTACGCTGGTAAACATTACGTATCTAATTTGTAATCAAAGTCAGTGAAGCTATCTTCGCTCAAATTAATTATAATTGGTTCCTCTATCTCACCGAACATGAGATCGAGTTTCCCCATTTTCTTTTATTCTTTTATTATCTGGATTCTTCCCAATTTTCTGCACTAAGTTTATTCAAAAAAATCTTTCAAAAGTTCAGTTAAATTACTAATTTTGTAAGTTATGTTATTTCTAGCAACTCTACCTTTTACTTGAGAGAGATTTTTCCTTCTCCAACAGACATTTTCCGGACGATCTATAAGAACAGATTTCCTATCTGGTTTTTCCCAGCAAAAATCAAGTTCTCTGAGCAATTTCTAGAGCTCAGTTCTTTTAGTTTCAGGTAAATCCCGATTTTCATTGATTTTATTTAAAATTTTGTTGACGGTTGGGATCTGCTTCTCATAATAAAATGTATGTACAACTCCTTTGATTACAGTTTGTGTGATCAAATGTAGCTTGGGAGTACTAGCAACAATTCCAGTCGTATTTTTCTCCTTCTGTATTCGGTACATAGTAGATTTTCCAACTCCTGTCATGTTGAAATACATCTCAATAGAGCTTTTAACATTATTATTGAGATATTAATATCTTAAGGCATCATTAACATTCATCGTAAGAAGTTTTTCGTTGAGGAAAAAATGCTCTAGTTTAACGATTTTGGAATAAATATAGATGTGGAAGCCATATCTTTTGGGTATCTCACTAATCTTAAATAATATATAAAAACAAGCACAAGCAATATAAATCACTAAGGACACACTGTAAGGTGTACTTTGCTCACTGACCGAAATTAAATTGAACTATCAGAAATTTTATTGCTGCAGTATATTTATAAAAGCTTATAATATTTAAATATAATTAAATATAATTAGATTTACGGCAGTCTTCAGTTACCTGCGCACTGGAGCAGGTACGTTGAAGGTTTCGGTAACAGTTTTATTACTCTCTTTAGTTCTTGAATAGAGTATAGGAATGCTTGCGATCGCCCCTCCCCTTCCCAAGAGCTTTGAGTTCAGGAAAATAGAACCGATTCTGCATTTTATATTAGGAATATGTATGCTGCTGTCACTCTCCTCCCCCTCCCCCGTTAACAATCTTGTTTTTCTGGCGATAGCCCCCCCACCAAGTGCTTTGAAATCAAGAAAATTGACCCGATTCTGTCTCTTATAGTAGGAATGTGTATACTGCTCGTATCCTCCCCCGGTCGGTAACTTGGTTTTTCTTGTGATCACCTCCCTCCCACTTTTGAACAGCTTGAAATTCAGAAAAATAGACCCGACCCACCCTGGCTTTGACATTAGAAATGGGAATGCTGCTGGTGTCCCCCCCCCCCCCCCCCGACAACCTGCTTTCGCACTTTTGTGATATCACCGCCCCCCCAAAGAGAGAGGCTGGATCCGCCCCTGATCTCAACTTAGTTCGGTAACTTTGATCTTGCCATGATGAGTTTATTCTTTCGCAGTGACAATGCATAATAGAGCCATTAAGTTTTGTGCAAGTAGGCTGTAATTATGCACGATATATCATGATTTTACAGGGTGGCCAATAAATTCCTAGTGATTGGTAAATTTTAGGAATATTGTATTTTGAAATGGGCACAATGTTAATACACTAAATGTAGAGGGAATCAAATTTTCGACGCTTTTGCAAGGCAACTCTATTGTTATTAGATAGAACTTGTGCTATTTTTTGTTTAACAAAAGAAGCAATAAAGAAAATTTTCCTAGCCTTCTCTGTTTTTCAGATACTGGGCGAAATTGAAAATTTTCAATTTACAAGCCGTATTTTAGTTAATATGTAAGTTAATGTAACAGTAAAAACGGATTATATTGCAAAGTCTTTTATATAAAATCCACTGGAATACTTAGTTTTTTTTAAGGCATTAGATTTTGAGTTATAGACCAAACTTATGCTGTATATTATTTGACAGCCCGATTTCAATTTTTCGAGCTTTTCAAAGATGTATAATTTTGATATTTGATTTCACTAATAAATCTAAAATTTTGACTTTTTTGAAAATTCGGATAAATTTGATTATATATATATATATATATATATATATATATATATATATATATATATATATATATATCAGGAAAGTGCAGTATGGCAAGGGAAAGCAAATTGTCGACAAGAGGGGGGGGAAGCAACATTTTCATTTCTAGTGTAAAAGGCAGGGTCAGGACTATTTTTCTGAATTTGAAGCTCTTGGAGAGGGGGGGGGGTGCAATCATAAGAAAAAACAATTTCCCGACAGGGGGGAGGATGCGAGCAGCATACACATTCCTAGTATAAGAGGCAGAATCGGGTCTATTTTCCTGAACTTAAAGCTCTTGGGGGGGGGGGGGGAAGCAATCGCAGGAAAAACAAGTTGTCAAACGAGTACCAGCAGTATACACATTCCTAATATAAAAGGCAGAATCGGTTCTATTTTCCTGGACTCAAAGCTCTTGGGAAGGGGAGGGGCGATCGCAAGCAAACATATTCCTATACTCTATTCAAGAACTAGAGAGAGTAATAAAACTGTTACCGAAACCTCCAACGTACCTGTTCCAGTGCTGCAGGTAACTGAGGACTGCCGTAAATGTAATTATATTTAATTATATTTAAATATTATAAGCTTTTATAAATTTACTGCAACAATAAAATTTCTGATAGTTCAATTTAATTTCTGTCATTGAGGAAAGTACACCTTACAGTTTGTCCTTAGTGATCTAGCTTGTTTGCGCTTTTTTTTATATATTATTTGAGATTAGTGAGATACCCAAAAGATATGGCTTTTACCTCTATATTTATTCCAAAATCGTTAAACCACGACATGTTTTCCTCAACGAGAAACTTATTACGATGAATGTTTATGATGCCTTAAGATATCAATATCTAGATAATAATGTTAAAAGCTCTGTTGAGATGTGTTCTAACATGACAGGAGTTGGAAAATCTTCTATGTACCGAATGCTGAAAGAGAAAAAAACGACTGGAATTGTTAATATTCCCAAGCCATATTCGATCACACAAGACAAGAAACCTCGTTCGAAGAAGAGATGTAAGCTGCAAAAAGGAGTTGTACATACATTTTATTATGAGAAGCTGATCCCAACCGTCGACAAAATTCTAACTAAAATCAATGAAGATCGGGGTTTACCTGAAATTAAAAGAACTGAGCTCTGGAAATTGCTCAGAGAACTTAATTTTTGCTGGGAAAAACCACATAGGAAATCTGTTCTTATAGATCGTCTGGAAAATGTCCGTTGGAAAAGGAAATGTTTCTTTCAACTAAAAGGTAGAGTTGCTAGAAATAACACCCCTTACAAAATTAGTAGTTTAACTGAACTTTTGAAAGATTTTTTTGAATAAAGTTACTGTAGAAAATTGGGAAAAATTCATATAAAAAAAGAAAGTGTGGAAACTCGATCTCATGATCGGTGAGATAGAGGAACCAATTATAATTAATTTGAGCGAAGATAGCTTCACTGATTTTGATTACGAATTAGATACGTATTGTTTACCAGCGTAAACACAATTTATTATTTAAATTTTCTGTAACATATAAAAATTAAATACATTTGAATCCCTTTTTAGTGTTTAATTGTAATTCTGCAGATGGTTTAGGAAATAAATAAACTGAAACGTCAAATGTCTTAAAATTGTTTTTAATTAATAATAAAATGACCGATAGCCTCAGAAAAATTTTAATGTTATATGAACAAATTTATTTTTTATATATGTTTAACTTTTTGTATTTTTAACAATGGGTATTTAAATTATAACTTAGAAATTTTTGAAAGAAAAAGGCTACGTTTTAGTCTGAATGTGCCTGAAATGCCAAAATTAAAAGTAATAAAAATACAGTTGTGATTTGTGTTAAATATGTCAAAATTATCTATATTTTTTTAATGAATGTGAGTTATTAAGAAATCATAAGAAATAAAATAATATTATACAAACTTTTTATTTTAAGTTTATTACCGAAATAATATTCTATGCCATAAATACTTAGTGATAAAATAAACCTCATTTCGATGCCCATAACAAGGATTAAAATCCTTTTTAACACTTTACACATATAAATATCTATTGTTATCCAACCCAAATAGTCCATTATTATAGACCGGTATTTTTTATTATAAAATTTCTAAACCATTCCTATGAAAAATATATGTGTCTAACAGATTTTGCCAAAGATACCGGACTAAAGAACACAGGTAGTGTGCGAAGAAAAAAGAAGGTAAAAAATGACTTATTATTCTCTCTAGTTCTTGAATAAACTGTAGTATAAGAGGCAAAATCGGGTCTATTTTCCTGAACTCAAAGCTCTTGGGGGGGGGGAGGGCGATCGCCTCTCACCGCCCCCCCCTTGGATCCGCGCCTGCCCGCGGCACCTCTATTGTTTTGCTGCAGTAACATTAGAAAGAGCGTGTTAAATATTATAAATATAAAAATGAGCCCCGATACTAAAGGGAATTTAGGTCTTATGATAGATACAAAACTAAAATTTACAGAGCATGGTGATTTTTTTTTAACGTAACAGTAAAGTAGCTTCTGTAATGGTACAGAAAACAATTTATGCAGCAATGCCTTTTTTCACGCACGTCAATTGTCAGATAAGGAAAAATTACGCTGTTTGCCATTGAAAGTGGCTCTTGGATGACAAATAACCGTTATGCTTACGATATCTTCGAGACATGTTTCTGTTCCCTTTTTTAGAATATTTATAAACATTGTTTTTAGATGCAGTGAAATTCCGTTACACATTTTTTATATGTCACATAAATTACTGATAGCTTGGTTAATTACTAAGTAACAGATTGATTTTTCTATATGGGCGCAACATGCCCAACCAGATGCTTTTCCAATGTAAAAAACACCCATGTGTACCATAAAACTTTCATACGACTGGAAAAAATAAAATTCGTATCAGTAGGTATATTTGACTTATTCGTATTGTTAGTAATTTATAAGTGCAGTTTTGTACGGTGCTACAAATAAAATGACTTGTACAACAGAAGTGTATTAAACATTTTTATTTTTCTGATTCATTGGACAGCACAAAAATTGATTTGCCCAAAGCGCTTACAGTCAGTGGCGTATCAGAAATAATAAAGGTGTCGGATTGACGTGTTTTATTTTGGTAGTCCGAGAGTAGACTTTTATATTTTGGAAATAACAAATAAAAACAAATATTTATCGTCGGTTTTATTGTTTTTTAACATAATGAAATCATTAGGTGCCAGATCAGGGCCATACTTGCTCAAAAAATTACTTGCTTGAGCAGATGTGAGAGCCTGCATTTTGATGGTGGAGAATAATTCGTTGTATTCGGTTTGTTTTCGTTAATTTACCGAAGATTTGCAACTGATTATGTACCATTCAGAATTAATCGTTCTACGATACTCTGATAGGCCAATTAAAAAAGATTTTTTCATGACAAAAATTCTATCAGGATATTGAGTGTACCATCACACTAAAAACAATCCGATATTTTGTTATGTTTTCCACTTTCACCATTAATTTGTTTAAACAATTAAAATCAAAAAATTGCGTTTTTTTTTCGTTTTTTGTTTATAAAATCAAAACTAATTAAGCAATCTAAATTGTGTAAAGAGGTGAATTGTAGAGAATAAAAATACCAACAAAATGAGCTCTGGATCGGCTCAATCCGGTTGTTAGTAACGGAGAAAAATAGGAAAAATCGAAAATTCAGGTTTTTTTTTCCAAAAATTTATATATCTGTCGTTCTTCAAGTTGTAGGGCTTACACTTCGCGAAATATTGCAAAATAATAGTAATTTGGCGGTCGGCTATATACGGTCATGTTTCCTAGCATTTTTCATAGATTTCTCGATGGAAAATGAAAATATACGCTCGTAAAATGATACTTCTACTTTCGAACGCTTTTTACAAAATTAAAATCAGACGAATGTTGAATTTTCCGGCTTTTCCTGTGTTCCTCCTTTACTAATGATCTCTGATTGATCTAATTGACTCGCTTTTGGACTAATTTTGTTGGAACCATCGAGATTATTTCATTAGTTTGGATTTTATAAGCAAAAATCGCAAACAATCGGTATCCTGGTATTTGGCCTATAAAGGTCCTGGTATTGGCCTATAAAGGCATGGTTGCGATATGGCCCTTTCTTTCGAAAAATCATTTGCTTTGAAGTATTTTATGCGTGAGCAAATTTGTTGGTTGTAGCTCATCATGGAGGTCCTATAGGTTAACATATCTCCTTTTATATATTTCGTCCTAGACATAACCCCAAAGGTAAAAGTCTAATAGAGTTATGCTAGAAGATCTTGGGGGCAAGCGTATCGCACCATTTGTTACTATCGTGGAAAAGCCTTTCTAACAACATTCTCACTTCGCAATACTCATGAAGAGGAGCTCCATCTTGTTGAAAATCGATTTAGTAACATGTATCCAAGTAGGCATTATATAATTATTCTTCCAGTAATTCTGATTTCAATCAACATATCTCCTTCCTGTTAAAGTGTCTTCATAAAAATGGAACAATTATTTGACTCCTTGTTAAACCATACCAAAAATTAACAATGTATTTGCGGGTTTCTGGGATTAGAAATTAATTTTGCGTAGATCAATTGTGCATGTTTTTACGATTAAACATGGCCAATGGCAAAAAAATAGTCTTCTTTCAGTATCTCCAGGTAATAATATTTACACTGGTGGATATCTGTAGTGTACAAACGTATTTTTTTGTAAAATTCTTGAAATTGTCAAAGTACTTAAACTACTGTTCCTTGTTACATCTCTGGTCAATTATTTTTATAAGCTTGAAAATATGTCAGCACATTTACGTTTACTTGTTCACTTATAAACTGTTTTTAGATCTAGTCTTTCCAAAAACTCCTTTATTACTCCTAAATTTTCTATATAGTTTTATTTAGTACATACTTTCTTCACGGCCATATATTCCTGAAATATAGTGTTACTAATGCTCAAGGATGCCTCAATCTCACGGTATTCCCACACACAGCGTCGATATTTTCTTGCACTACGGCGAATTTTGGGCGACCTTCACGCTACTCGTCTGTGAACGAAGGACAGTTAGGATTGAATCCACTAAACCAGCGACATACAGTAGTTTTTATAGGTGTTTTATCGCCACATAAAGAATTACGTCCATCGATGAATTCTTGTTGTGAAAGTTGTGAACAATAATCGCATGAAAATGTTTACGAGTTAACTTCCTTTTTTGACCGAGATGAAATTTTGAAGTTATTGTAAACAACACAAATAGCGGCCGTATGTCAAAACGTTCCGGGTACTTATACCGTCTAAAATGTCAAACTTTATAGTCGAGCCGTTCACCCCTAAAAAGATACTTAGAAACGCAACGTTATATTTTTCTTAATCAAATTTTTTTGTCTGAGTGAGCCATCAATTGTTATTAACAAAAAATTCGCAAAAAAAATGCATGGAATTTTCGAAAAAAACTTCTTTTCCGTGATATTTGCGATTTTTTGCAATGAAAAATTACGAAGTTTGTCATTTTGGGAAACTTTTTTCTCGAAAAATACTAAACAGGTCGTATTTCTGAAAAATGCGTAGCAATCTTTGAATCTTCAACTTCAACAGAGATTTTTTTTGATTTGGGCAAAAGGAGTCTGTAATGATGAAAGTGCAGCTCAAATGTAAAAACGAGTGGCGTGAGCTCTTTTAAACCAGATGGTGGTTGCGGCCGTACAGGCGCGCGCGTTAGTGGCATATTTCACTCTCTTTCTATTCTTACCTTTTGAATTACGAGAGCGGTCCGATAAGTAATTAGCCTGCATAAGAAAAAAGAAAATTTTGGAAAAGTGGCGATTTATTTCCCAACATAGTCTCCTTTTAGCTCGATACACTTGACCCAGCGATGCTCCAACTTCTTTAACCCGTCTAAAAAATACGTTTTCTGGAGGTCTGCAAAGTAGGCTTCTGTGGCGGCGATAACCTCCTCATTTGACTGAAATTTCTGCCCGGTGAGTGACTTTTTCAAGTTTGGAAAGAAAAAGAAGTCGCACGGGGTCAAATCTGGAGAATACGGTGGATGGGGCAGCAGTTCGTAGCCCAATTCGACCAATTTGGCCGTGGCAATGGTGGAGGTGTGAGCCGGTGCGTTGTCATGGTGGAAGAGCACTTTTTTCTTCGCCAAATGGGACTGTTTTTTCTGCAATTCGGCATCGATTTGCTCTTCTCCAGGTAGTCGATGTAGATCACACGTGTGAATCCCAGAAAACGGTGGCCATCGCCTTTCCGGCCGATAGGACAGTCGTCGCCTTCTTCGGACCAAGTTCGCCGGGTGAAGTCCACTGTTTCGATTGTTCCTTGGTCTCTGGTGTGTACCAGTGGATCCATGTTTTGTCGACGGTCATGAAACGATGCAGAAACTCCTTCGGATTGAGCTTAAACATTGCTCTGAAGTGGTCTTACGGTTGCGCTTGTTGTCCGAAGTGAGCAAACGCGGCCCCCATCGCGTCGACAGCTTTCTCATGCCCAAAATTTCATGCAGGATATGATCCACGCGGTCTTTTGAGATGCCTACTGTCTCAGATATCTCGCGCACCTTCAATCGGCGGTCTGCCAATACGAGATCGTGGATTTTTATCATGTTATCCTCCGTGGTAGCCGTTTTCGGGGCACCTGGACGTGGCTCATCAAAAACCGACGTGCGACCACGTTGAAACTCTTTAAATCAATTTTTGACGGTCGCCATCGAAGGAGAAGAGTCACCGTACACCGTATCCAAGCGTCTTTTTCTTTCGCTGCACGATTTCCCTTTCAAAAACAAGAATCGAATATTGCTCTTTTTTCATTTTTCTAAAATCCGCGGACACCCCCGCTTCCACACACGGTCAAAACAAAACTGCGAGTCCGATTCGGCTGAAATTTTAACAGTAGCCGTCGTCGAGAATGTACTACACGATAGTAAATTTCTCTTGCGATAGTGGCGCCATCGGGCGGTGAAGCTAAGTACTTATCGAACCGCCCTCGTACTTAAATGCAATGTATTAGGTCAGTGCAGTTCAAACTTCATTTAAAATATTAAGAATAGTTGAAGTCAAGAATTGAAAAAAAAATGTTCATTTACAAACATATAAATATATTTACCAGGATATTACTTTATCGAAACTAATAAATAATCATTCGTTTTGTTTATTGCCTACAGATAGCCATCTATTTTATATCATTCATTGTTTTCATTGATTATTTTCATCAATAATTATCTATTTGTCTGATGAAGTCATCGGGTTACTTTTGAGCTCCACTTTCAGCGTCACAGACTCCATTTGCCCATATCAAAAAAATGTCTGTTAAAGTTGAAGGTTCAAAGATTACTCGGCATTTCTTAAAATTACGATACGTTTTTTTTTAAACAGAAAGTATAACAAATTTAATATGAATGATTTCTTGAACGAGAAATGCGAAAAAAAATTGGTCAGTTCAGACTCAGATGACACCTAGTCACGCCAATGTTGCCAGTTCCTAAATTATAATCAACTATCTTCGCAGTACCTTTTGGCACATGATCTAAAAAAGTAATTTTATTTTATTTTTTTTTTAAATAAATTTACAAATGAACTAGTAACGATGTAACATATATGAGCATTTTCTTTTCTTTTACTCATCTCGAAATCGTAAATTAGAGTTAGAACACTAAGATGCAGAAATAAATAAATGAATAGCTATCAGCGTTGCAAGTAATTCATTATTTTCTTTTTAATCGAAGAAGAAATACGGTAAGAGCCTTTATAAGTAGCAGAACCATTATTAATTGCTCGAGTTAATCGTTTCATTATTTTACATGAAAACATGATGAATAGGACATAGTTTGTTTAGTTGGTCAGCCAGTTTCCTAAGAAAAAAGCAAGTATTATATGTTCTTCGGATTCAGCCATTTATTATTGCTATTATGCAGCTTTTAGCGATCGAGCTTGGTATAGATTTAAATTGCTTATTTTTGCTGCGTAATTCATTTAAAAGAATTAAGTTTATGGGTGGTAAATAAATAAACAAAGTTAATATTCCTTGATAGTAGCGCAGTTGCGAAGGGAGGCGAGATTATAACGTTATTCTAGTCTTGTCTCATCCGACACGAGAAAAAATTACTTCTCGTCGTAGTTGTTCAAATTTGCTTACTTCTTTCAGGTGTCCAATGACATAAATCTGAAAAAAAAAATATATAATTGCATATTTTTAACCAGGGGCGGATTCAGAGAGGGGACATTGGGGCAATGTCACTGCCCCAAATATATACATGTGCTAAAAAATATCTTTGTTTTGAACTCGCTTGCTGCATAGAATCCGACTTCGAGGTCGAAATTGGCCCATCACGGTAGGATTTTGAAATATTTGAGGTTATGTACTCGAAAAATGGGTTTTTTGGATACTTTTGAAGTTATGTACCTAAATTTTTTGTCCTTTTTCTTGTTATATCATTTAATACTACTCTTACCCTTCAGAATAAGGTATTGAGCTGTCACGATTTTCTTTTGCGTTGCGGCCATTTTAAGTTATGAAATATATCCCAATAATGTTATGAGGATTCATATTAACCCTTTGAGGCATACATTTTTCTACTATATACATTTCTCTTAAAGATTTGTACTTGAGGGGTTTTTGAGCTTGGTGAATAGGATTATGAAATTGAAATTTTCTTTTCCTAGATGGCGGATCCAAAATGGCGCATCAAAATTTACAAAAAATGATATTGATATCTAAAAAATTTCACTTAGCCGTTTTCGGAATATCTGATTATGAATATTTTGTCAGGAAATAGAAATAGGTATTTTTAAGATGGTGGATTCACATTGGCGGACCGAAATTTACAGTTTGGTGTCTAAAAACCTACCAATCTGTACTTTAAATGGCTGTATCTCTGCAAGAAAAAATGATACGTGATCGCTCGATAGCTTATTTAGGAGGGTAAGAGTAGTATAAATGATGTACCTAAAAAAAAAACAAAAAAATTTTGTACATCTTGCACGTAACCTCAAAAGTAGCCAAGAAATTTTTTTGAGTACATAACCTTAAATACGAGGGTGAATCAAATATAAACAATACTTTACTTCTCAAAAATTTTTATTTGATTTAATAGAATAATTATACATTATTTTTCTACATTGGTTTTGGAATTACATTTTTCCCATTGTGGAAGATTTTTGATTCCCTTATCGTAAAATGAAGGAGGTTGCGTCAAGAGGCAATTACGCACGAAAGCCTTCACAGCCTCATTGTCTTGAAATCGTTGTCTTCTTAGTGCTTTTCAAGAGGCCCAAAAAAATGCAAATCGCAGAGCGATAAGTCAGGACTATAGGGAGGATGATCAAGTGTGGTTTATCTCATTTCCTCTAGTTTTGCGCAAGGTAGAGTTGCAGTATGTGGCCGAGCGTTGTCGTGCAGGAGAATGACGTCCCGAATCGGTTGGTCACGTCCCTTGGAACCCTTATTCAAGAACTCACAGTAACAAGCAGCGTTTATTGTACGACGGTCGTGCAAGAAATCAATGTGCAGTCGAAAATAAACGGTTGCAAGTACCTTACCAGATGACAGTCGAGCCTTTGCTTTCACAGAGATTGCCTCTTCCACCCTGCTCCACTCTATACTGATCCGTTTGCTTTCAGGTGTGTAATGATGAACCCAAGTTTCGTCACAGGTGACAATTCTTCTTAGGAATGCATTCCCTGTCCTGAAAGCCTGACAGACCTACAAAAGTTTCAACTTCTGTTCTTCTGTCAAAAGGTAAGGGACCCACCTGGCACACACTTTACGGAACTAAAAGTCCTCAGTAATCATTTTTTTTGACAGCTCCCATAACTTATGCTGCAATTTCAGAAAATTTCAAACATTGGTCATCTTCAAGAAGATCACGAATCTTTTGAAGATTTTTCTTTATAACGCTGGTCCGGAGTCGACAATCATGTTTTTCATTTTCAACTTGTTCACGTTCTGTCTTGAACTCCTTATGCCAGGCAAACATGCGAGCAATTGGTAGCGTTTGATTCCCGAACTGTAAAGTCAATCTTTGAAGGATTTCTGTTGGTTTACCGCCTTCATGAGCAAGAAGTTTTATTAAAATGCGTTGCTCAGAGGAAGGGTGGACTTGTTGCTCCGACATCGCAACATAGCTACTGCTGCTGTGGTCAGAAGCGGCGACCAACCGGCTCTCAGACATCCCTACCAATGTACTTCAGCAGCACCTGCCCCTTCCCATCAAATTTACGCGATTAAAAACGAAAGTCTCGTTTATATTTGATTCGCCCTCGTACTTCAAAATCCTGATGTGATGGGCCAATTCTGACCTCGGTTCAATATTGGAAATATTGTATTATTAATTTTAGTGTCATGTCCCCCATTAGGATATTTCTTCTCATTTTATCTTACATAAAATTATTGTTATTGTCTCAAATAATCTGTTTGTAAGAAATATTATAATGATGTACTTGTATTTTTATTCTCATTGGTTCTTCGTGCTGAATTTAACTGTGAAGAGTTCCGATGAATATGACATCATCCAATTGAAATAAATATCTAAATTTTGTTGTTAAAGTTCACCGCTTTTTGATAAACCAGTCATTATTTTTCAGCGATAAAATTAAATTATTTTCCTCAGGTGATTCAAATTTATCTTAGTGTCTGTGGAAACCAAAATTTCGATTAAGTTTAATTTAAAGGATCTAGGCAGAGGAATCAATAAAGAAGCGATAAACGAATATTGTAGAATGCTCTCTAAGATGTCACGATTACAGTTTCAAGCAGTTTTTTGGTCGAAACTGAAACTTTATTCTAAACTTGTAATTTAGGACGAGACTGGCTGAAATCGAACCTGCGATTGGACAGGACACCAGAGGAAACAAAGATAGGAAACATGCAGTTCTGATTAATTAATTTGAACATCAATAACAACGAAAACGCGCATAATAAAATTTGATAATTAACGAAAGAAAAATAAAAATATTTTCCATTCTTTATATTTTTAACCCTATATTGTTGATGACGACTTATCTTTGTGGGTTTTAGTATACCCATTTTGTATAACTGTAAATTGCTGTACATATAATAGAATGTAGTTAACTGAAAAAGATATAATCGTGGTTTTATGATCCCAACACAAATTACAAGAAATGTGTAAACTCTCAACAGCAAGTGTATTTTGTGACCTTTGTGAAACATGTTTTATTAAGACGGCATTATTTATGAAATTATTTTGATGACAGCTAGGTTGTACATGCAGCCGTTTTATTATGTGTTTCATGTAAATTTCACATGTTTAAAGCACATTAAAGTGGTAGAGCTTCTGCTCTCGATTTTTTTGTAATAGTACTGCGTAAGTCACATTATCTTGTATTTAATGACCAGTTTGCTTAGCTGGGAGCCGAATCTATTTACTAGAATTGAATTTTCAATAATAATAAATTATCTCTTTTATGATTCTATGTCATGATATGTGTTAAAATTGTAGATTAAAGTTAAGACTGTATACAAAAACTATGCATACTTTTTATGTGACTGTATTAAATAGTTAAAATGTAAAGTAAAGGATGAAATTGTGATTTGTTAAATTTATTGTTAATTAAAGCACTAATTAAACTTTCTCTATTAGTGAATATTTTCTTTAACGAGAGTTATATGGACTTGCTGTAAAGGTATTACACACCTGTCTAAAATAATTATTTTAACGTTTATGAATGAATAGTTAAAGTAACGCAAGAATTATTCTTGACACCTTTATTTTTAGTCCGGGGGCCCAGTGGGTTTTCGTAGCCGATGAAAAAACCTAGCTCCACCAAAGCTTTTGGTGGAGCTAGACGTCGTTAGTTTCTCTCTAAGTACCACTGTTTTTCAAATATAAATCAAACTTGTATTTTTTTAATGGAACACCCCGTATATTCATAGACCGTTGCATTTCGCTTACTAAGGGTTTTTCAACGATATATAACACTTAATAATTCTTCATTCGTAGTAATATATTTATATGAACAAGAACAGTTTATTTACCAATGGTGATTATCATATATCAAGTATAACACTCAAAATAAAGATCTGCTTCATCTTGAATAATTCTGTCATGTCTACTTGATCTATATACGCAGGTTCTTACTATTTCGATATGCTACCACAATCATTAAAATATAAACCAACTCAGCATCTAAGACAGTTATTATCTTTTAACTGTTTTTACTTTCTACAGGAGTTCTGCAGTTGTATGCGGCATCACCATCAGAATTTCATCATTGAGTACTGGGCCTGTGATATTTTAAACTGTTAATTTTGGCCAAATTATTGTCTGTATTTAAGCATATATATATATATATATATATATATATATATATATATATATATATATATATATATATATATATATATATATATATGTACATTAATGTAACACTGACAATAGGCTGATATACTGTTTATTTTCATGTTCAATTTGACAATTTTTCAAGTTTACGTTTGGTCAATGTTTATTTACAAATATATTTTATGACGCATTCTTGTACCCTGTGTATATATGAATAAATGATTTTAAAGTGAAGTAAGCAATTTCCTTCTAATTTTACAATTTCTCTCAGTGTAATATCGTGAGGCAAACAAGATATAAAAATTAGACTGTCGCATCTGTAAGATGAAATAATCTGGGGTAGTATTATTGTTATATGTTTGGTTAACAATGTTGACAGTGACAACGCCATTCCAAAGCAGATTGTCAAATTATACCCTGTGTGGTTACAGAACCGAATATTCCTTCTATGCGAAAATAGAGTGAGTCATAAGCAATTTGGATTTAGAAATGGTCTAGGAACAAGAGAGGCACTATTTTGTATGCGCGTTCTCCTACAAAAGAGCTGTGAATTCCGAAAGAACATCTACGTCTGTTTCATCGACTTTGAAAAGGCATTCGACCGAGTACAACATGATAAACTTTTTGAGTGCCTACAAGCAACAGGTCTAGACCACTACGATATAAGACTGCTAAAATATCTGTATTACAATCAAGTAGCCTCTATCCAAATTGAAAACAGTCGTACTCAAAACCTACCCATCAAACGTGGAGTAAGACAGGGTTGCGTTCTGTCACCCTGTCTCTTTAATGTATACCCTGAAGAAATCTTTAGGGAGGCTTTGGATGACAGACAAGAAGGAGTAAGACTAGGCGGAGAAGTAATCTACAATATTAGATTTGCTGATGATACGGCCATTCTTGCAGAAAGCATCGAGGATCTCCAAACATTAGTAAACCTAGTCAATGAAGCGAGCTGCCGAAGAGGCCTTAAAATCAACATCTCAAAAACAAAGTGGATGACAGTTGGAAAAGTTACTGTAGATGAATGTCAACTTTGGCTCGATGGGAAGAGGATAGAGCGTGTAAACCATTTCAAATACCTTGGCAGTTGTTTGAATGTAAATAGGTACTCAGATGAAGAGATAATACCTAGGATAGAAATATCGCGGAAGGCCCTTATGATGTGGAAACCAGTTCTATGCAACAGGAACCTATCAATACATATTCGTAAAAGAGTCCTGAAATGCTATGTATGGTCTATTCTATTATACGGTTGCGAGACATGGACACTAAAAACCACAACGCTAAACAAACTGGAAGCATTCGAATTGTGGTGCTACCGTCGAATCCTAAAGATATCATGGGTTTCGCACACTTCCAACGAGGATGTTCTCAGAATGATGGATACAGATCGACTGCTCTTGAACATTATAAAGAGGCGGAAAACAGAATACTTCGGTCACATAATTAGAGGACCTAAATACCAGCTACTTCGCCTTATAATACAAGGAAAAGTGGAAAGAAAAAGATGGATAGGCCGAAAGAAGCTTTCATGGCTACGTAACATCAGGTAGTGGTGTGATTGCACGGTAGAAGAACTATTTTGCGCAGCAGCCGATAGAGAAAGATTTCAGGAAATTGTAAACATGATGACCACCAGCGTCTGAATACAGACATGGCACCTAAAGAAGAAGAAGTCGTTAAAAAAACAGAAAAATAAATAAAATTAACACTTGTTAATTATATAAACTCTTAAGTGAAACAGCGTGTTTGACCAAATTCTCTCAAAAATGCTTCGTGCTCTTATTCTACTATGGCTTTTTATTTTACAGAAAACGTTGCTTTGCTTGATATAAATTAAATTAAGAATGTTAATGAAACTTGTGTTAAATATGGATGCAATAATGCGGAATTAGTTTTAATGTTGATCTAGAATTATTAAATTAACAACTTATAAATGCAAAAAAGGCTTTATTAAAGAGAGAAAATTTATTTCCCTTACTAATTTTAGTTTGATTGCTCTTTTTTATTGTTAAACCAATAAAATACTTTCACAGAGAATCATTGCATGTAAGTGAAAGGCAATATCGGACATTAATAAACTGCCATCGTATATGCATTAATTCATTCATTGCTACAAAATTGTTTAATTGAAATTTTTATTGAATTGAATAGACGAATTTTTTGCTTACTGTAAATTTATTTGTTTTTATCACTACATCACTACATAGTATAAAACAAAGTCGCTTTCTCTGTCCCTATGTCCCTTTGTATGCTTAAATCTTTAAAACTACGCACCGGATTTTGATGCGGTTTTTTTCAATAGATAGAGTGATTCAAGAGGAAGGTTTATATGTATAATAACATCCATTAAATAGTGGAGAAATACTGTTATTTTTGAGGTTTCTAATGTGATGTCGTTAATTATCATATTTTTTTCCGCTTACATTGCAAACGCAGGCTGAACCCTACGAGATTTATCAAAATAATGTACTAATTATTTGTACACATTGAAAAGGTCTACAGAAAACTCCGCGATGGTATATGTCTATCTCTCATGAATATCCCACAATAACATTTTTTTGTCATTTACTTTTTACGACAAATAATGGCAAATTTTGAAGCAATTTTAACCAATACAGCATTAATCCTTATCCAATTAAATAGCTTAAATACATTGTTGATTTAATATAGATCTATATGGTCCTTTACAGCACAAGATTTAAATGAATATTTTCGAAGATATTACAGATTTAAAATTGCGGGAAGTAGCGCTTGCGGCGGTACTGGCCGACCGAGGCGGCGGCAGCGTGCCTATAAATAGCGCGTCGGAGGCCGATGTAATAATTGTTGTAAAAATAAAATAAATAGTCACAGTTTTTCTGTAGTGTATTTAGTATCAGCATTGCACCCGTGCGAAGCCGGGGCGGGTCGCTAGTAGGTTATAAACCGACAAACACTGAGAGTCCTAAATAATTCTAAAGAAAAATTTATCTTTAAAGTGTCAATGTAATTTTTAAGGTTGGGTTGATTTTGATTTTTTTTTTAAATCAAAAATCATTGATTTGAATAAAAAAATCATCATTCGCGTGTGCTAATGCGTGTGCTGGTACGTGTACAGAGGAAGTTCTATCGTTTTTGATAGATTATATTTTATTAAGATGCGTCGTTGCAGCAGAGCCATAAAAATACTTGCATAGTCAACTATAGATCTAACAAATGACTTGTAGAAAAGAAGACAGGTATATGAGTCTACCGCCCGTTTCAAATTGCTAAATACCCTTAGTAAATTAATTCCTTTTTGGGTTCTTTTTATTATTTGGTTAATATGATCTTTTCATATGTTTGCAAGTTAATATGATTATAATTTTTTAAACTTTTTTTAATTTAATTACGTTCAGGTTGTTTTTTTTTTGTTTCAAAATAGCCAAACAAAATAAGAACTAATTAAACAAAAATAACAAAGTATGCAAAAACTGTCGCTCCTTGTTAATCTAAAAAATAAACCAAAAAAGCTTATTAAAATGATATAGCGGCATTTAATTGCTAGTCAATGAATAAAGGATATAAGGAAAGATTATAAGCAGACTTATTTTTATCACGTAAATGGTCAGTAATTATAAGATTTATATTAAAAAGCCGTGGAACGCATTAAAGAATCTTATTTAATTTTTTGTCTTATGGCGACTTAGTTATTAAGAAATATACGTTATATATTACAATTCCAGTGGTGTAGATAGCAATCTTTATTGCCAATTATTATATTAGATTAGAAAAATAATAATTACTTCCTCGGGTATCAAAATGAGAGTAATGTAAACGGTAAGCACTTATTAAAAGCCTTGATTATTAAAAAATGTACAACGTTTTACATATTCCAAAATGTCCAATCTCCAGAAAATTACTGAAAAGCGTCAACAAGGAATGTTTTTTGACACTTATTTTCTTGCGGTCATTACTTCCATATATATTAATTTCAGAATTTTAAATGACCTTCATCAATACATATTCTTTTGATAATTGTTGTTGATGTGTTTTCAGGAGGGGACTCAAGGGGGAGGCGATGTTGGTGATTACCCCCTCCCTCCTAAGAGCGTCGAAATCGGATGTGGATACCTCTCAATCCCGTTTATGTGATTTTGGTAGCATTCAAAGTGACAATTTGACAAAATGTGGCAAAGGAATTTTGAATCAGTTATGCAGGTGAATAATTATTATATTTCATTTGGAGTTTAAACTGGAGTTTAAAAGTCGACTTATATATATATATATATATATATATATATATATATATATATATATATATATATATATAATAAATGTGACTTGTACTTGCAACTTGAAATTTAAATATACATATGTATTTCAATAATAACTTACCTACGCCAATGATCCCTTCGATCGACTTTTGTTTTTCCTCTTCGTAATTATTTTATTTAAGTCGCTAAAAATAAATATGTCGCAAATAGGCGGTCACAATGTTAAGGATCGTCATACCTACATACTCCAAATCAGTCTTAACCAATTATACAAGAGCTATAATAATTATTGCTACTTCTCACATATCTCGAACGTTTTAAAAGAAAACGTAAAAGTATGAATTTTAAAACGCTACTGGAAGAATTAATTAAAATTCTTTATATTACGCATGTATACAGGATGGGTTGAAAATTACTTTATAATTTTAAATTAAATTAATTAATTATAACACATAGTTTAACTATATTTTAAATTAGAAATATTGCAAGAATATTATTTTGTTGGCTAGTTTTTTAAAACTATTTGTACACTTAAAGCTACAATAAATTGTCTATTCTGTGATTTGACATCACTACATAGTATAAAACAAAGTCGCTTTCTCTGTCCCTATGTCCCTTTGTATGCTTAAATCTTTAAAACTACGTACCGGATTTTGATGCGGTTTTTTTCAATAGATAGAGTGATTCAAGAGGAAGGTTTATATGTATAATAACATCCATTAAATAGTGGAGAAATACTGTTATTTTTGAGGTTTCTAATGTGATGTCGTTAATTATCATATTTTTTTCCGCTTACATTGCAAACGCAGGCTGAACCCTACGAGATTTATCAAAATAATGTACTAATTATTTGTACACATTGAAAAGGTCTACAGAAAACTCCGCGATGGTATATGTCTATCTCTCATGGATATCCCACAATAACATTTTTTTGTCATTTACTTTTTACGACAAATAATGGCAAATTTTGAAGCGATTTTAACCAATACAGCATTAATCCTTATCCAATTAAATAGCTTAAATACATTGTTGATTTAATATAGATCTATATGGTCCTTTACAGCACAAGATTTAAATGAATATTTTCGAAGATATTACAGATTTAAAATTGCGGGAAGTAGCGCTTGCGGCGGTACTGGCCGACCGGGGCGGCGGCAGCGTGCCTATAAATAGCGCGTCGGAGGCCGATGTAATAATTGTTGTAAAAATAAAATAAATAGTCACAGTTTTTCTGTAGTGTATTTAGTATCAGCATTGCACCCGTGCGAAGCCGGGGCGGGTCGCTAGTTGATTATATATTAGCAGAAAAAGCACATTGTGTTTTAAAACATGAAAGTAGGCTGTTGTCTTCAGCGACACAAATATTTCCAACAATCAATACCAATAAACTTTCAAGTAGGGAATAGAATAAAATTATCTTGGAACTCAAATCTACCCTTCATTGCGGACGTATCATTGTTCTATTTGCGTCTATGACCTGTGAAGGTATGACAAGAGTGAGACAAATAACTGCTTGGAGCTAATATTGTAAAGATAATGACTAAACACAAAATTAAATTAAAACATAAAAGAAATAATAAATATAACCATTTTCAAACAAAAATAATCAAACAATTTTAAAAAACTGGGCAATTTATTAGAAATAATCCATACATTATAATTCTTAAGCCAGAAAAAGTAACAATACTGTTGTTATAATGACGATTTTAATGAAAAAATTAATCGTCCACTGTTAGAAAGTCATAAAACCCAAAAAATTACGCAAGGATACTACTAAGAATTATCAAACTAAAAAATAATAAGTTAATAAAAAATTATATCTAAGAATTTATAACGGGGTTAGAAGCAAGAAAAAACTGATTATTCATAATTCTATAGCAACCAAAACATATGGGCTTTCCGAGTTACATAAACCCAACACTCCCATAAGACCCATTGCATCCAGTCACCGTCCTTTAAATTATCAAAATATCTACGTTGACTCACAGCTTAAATAATGCAGTTGCGGTTAAAATAAACTATAATCTATTCAAGAACTAGAGAGGGTAATAAATCATTTTTGACCATTTTTCTCTTCGCAAACTACCTGTGATCTTTAGTCCGGTGTTTTTGGCAAAATATGTTAGATGCAAGATATTAATCATTGTTATAGGCGTCAGAAGGCGGTTTATTTTATCACTAAGTATTTATGACATAGAATATTATTTCCGCCATAAACTCAAAATAGAACTAAGTTGTTATAATAATATTATTTTATTTCTTGCGATTTCTTAATAATTCACATACATTACAAAATATAATTAATTATACCATAGTTAACACAAATCACAAATGTATTTTTATTATTTTTAGTTTTGGAATAGAATCAGTTTTAGCCACATTCAAACTAAAACGTAGCCTTATTGTCTCAACAAATTATAATTTAAATACTTATAAAATTCCTATTATTATAAATACAAGAAGATAAACATATAGAAAAAAATAAATTTGTCCCTATAATATTAAAATTTTTTTCGGGCTATCGGTCATTTTTTTATTAATTAAAAATATTTCTAGGACATTTGACGTTTCGAGTTATTTATTTCTTAAACCATCTACAAAATTACAATTAAACACTAAAATGGGATTAAAATATAATTAATTTTTATATGTTGTAGTTAAAATTAGAGTTACTTATTTTTATTTCTGTTGCAGTGACATTAATTTACTTTATTATATGGAAACCCGATAGCCCCAAAAAAAAGAAACGTGTAAATTCTACACGCTTAAGAAAAAGACACAAATGCAGTAATAAAATAATAAAAAAAAATTACAAGTATTTGGAATTATATATATATATATATATATATATATATATATATATATATATATATATATATATATATATATATAATTAAAAAGAGAGACTAAAATAAAAATATACAAATTGTTAACAACATTAAATAATAAAATACAACAAAAGCAAAAATTCAAATAATAAATTGTGTTTACACTGGTAAACATTACTTATCTAATTCGTAATCAGAGTCAGTGGAGCTATCTTCGCCCAAATTAATTATAATTGGTTCCGCTAGTTCATCGATCATGTGATCAAGTTTCCACATTTTGTTTTCTTTTTTTATTAAATGGTCCACACATTTTTTCTAATTTTCCGCAGTAACTTTATTCAAAGAGTCTTTCAAAAGTTCAGTTAAGTCACTAATTTTGTAACTTGTGTTATTCCTAGCAACTTTACCTTTTACTTGAGCCCATATCAGCCCAATTGGGTCCAGCTCACAATGGTACTGTGGAAGATGAAGAACAGATATTTCTTTTTATACAGCCATTTCATCGATTATATATTTATTATACCTATCTTTATATACATTTGCTCTGTTTAAAAGCTCTCTTTTGACCATTTCAAAAGTCATATGTTTTGGGTATCTCACTAATCTCGAATAATATATAACAACACGCGCAAACAAAATATATCACTGAGGACACACTGTAACGTGTACTCTGCTCACTGACGGAAATTAAACCGAACTATGAACAATTTTATTATTGAAATAAATTTATAAAAACTTATAATATTTAAATATAATTAAATATAATATGATTTATGACAGTCCTCAGTTACCTGCGGCACTGGAGCAAGTATGTCCGAGGTTTCGGTGACAGTTTTATTACTATCTCTAGTTCTTGAATAGAGTATAACCTGTGTTACTAGCTCAGTTTTTATCAGAAAAAAAACATTTTAAAAATAATGTATGATAAGCTTTCTTAATACATATACATTATTTTTTTGATACAAATATGCCACACTAAAATTTAAAAAAAAAAACATTTAATTAAATTATATCCGATTTAAATGTCACAGCTTAAATGGTGCAAATAAATAAAAATGGCACAAAACTTGACAATTTCAAATTTGTGAAGTAGGCGTTGCATCATATTGTTATTATAATTGTTTCTTGTCTATTTTGACATTTCAAAGCATTTTTCTGGTTAGTTAAACAAAATTGTTTAAGAATGGATTGACGAACAACGATTACTAAAAGAAATTTAATTATTACTCACTACAGAAATGGATATAGCCAAAGAGACATTGCCAAAATGGTAAATAAGTGTTCATCGACTGTTCAGCACATTACTGAACGTTACCGGAATGAAAATAGAGTCGAGAATAAATCAAGGTTGGCTCCAAATAAGATTTTCAATGAACGTGAGGAAAGATAGATGGGAAGAGAAATAGTGGATAATCCTAAAAAAATGCGCCAAAATTGCGCTATGAGGTGGAAAGACAGTTTGGGAAAAGGTGCGGTACTGAAACAATTCGGCGTGTATTGCGAAAAAATAATTTACATGGTCAAACTGCTAGAAATAAACCTTTTACTAGCTAGAGAAATAGATGAGTAAGATTGGAGTTTGTCAGTGTGGAGAAAGCCCAATGAAGAACTAAAATTGAAAGATATTAAAGCTACTGTCAAGCTTGGTGGAGGTGGAGTAATGTTGTGGGGGTATATGTCGTCTGCAGGAGTAAGTAACATGCATTTTTTTTCGAAGGAATATGAATCAATATATATATATATATATATATATATATATATATATATATATATACATCATTTCGGGTGCGTAGTTCGTTGCTTTATAACTGCCCAAATGTTATTAAAACACCTGCCCAGTTACCAAATTTGAAAATAATTAAAAATTTGCGGTTGACATTAAAAAATAAAGTTAATGGCGTCCCGATATCAAACAAAAATGACATAAGTAAAAATTACGGAAGCTTGGAGTAGAATCTCACCAGAGTACACTAGAAAGTCGAATCAATGCCTAGACGGCTACAGGCTGTAATTAATTATCGGGGAGGATCAACAAAATATTAGCACTCGATTTTTAAGTAGGCGAGTTTCTCTTCTTTATTGATTTTTGTAATTTAAGTTTTACTTCATTTAAGCTGTGACATTAAAATCGCAAATAATTTAATGAAATATTTTTTGTTATTTAAGCCGGAAATATTTGAAACACAAAATTAGTGTAAACATATTTAGAAGATACATGTTAGTTTTTCTTATCAGCGACTGCATCATTCTGCCTGTCTAAAATTACATGGGGAATTTATAAAGACAATAAAAATACCTATTAACTTTAAACTTAATTTTCTAGACTTCGTGTCTCTATATAAAAATATTCTTAATGAATTATTAGCCAATATAATCAAAGGCAAATGGAACATATTAAAAGAATATACTACCTTGAGTCAATATATGTTTATAAAATTTTTCCTTAACGAGCAGTTATTTTCAATTCAAAGATACTTCTTATCAATAATTGGATGTCTGTGCAATGGACACCCCTATATCTTCAACTGTTACACAACTAGATATGGAATACTTAGAAGAGAAGCATTAAAAAAATTGACCAATAATTTTTTCAAAATTTATGTCGATGATTGTCTTACACCTGTACCCAGGCGCGGATCTAAGGGTGGGGCGATCCCCCCCCCCCAATACCTTTGAGTTCAAGAAAATAGACCCGATTTTGCCTCTTATACTATAGTTTATTCAAGAACTAGAGAGAGTAATAAGTCATTTTTTACGCTTTTTTTCTTCGCAAACTACCTGTGTTCTTTAGTCCGGTGTCTTTGGCAAAATCTGTTAGACACATATATTTTTCATAGGAATAGGTTCGAAATTTTATAATAAAACATACCGGTCTATAATAATGGCTATTTGAGTTGGATAACAATAGATATTTGGATGTGTGAAGTGTTAAAAAGGATTTTAATCCTTGTCATAGGCGTCAGAAGGAGGTTTATTTTATCACTAAGCATTTATGGCACAGAATATTATTTCGGTAATAAACTTAAAATAAAAAGTTTTTATAATAATATTTTATTTCTTATGATTTCTTAATAATTCACACAACATTAGAAAATATAGATAATTTTGACATATTTAACACAAATCACAACTGTATTTTTATTATTTTTAATTTTGGCATAGAAACCGTTTTAGGCACATTCAGACTAAAACGTAGCCTTTTTCTCTACCTTTTACTTGAGAAGGATATTTCCTTGTCCAACTGACATTTTCTGGACGATCTATAAGAACAGATTTCCTATCTGGTTTTTCTCAGCAAAAATTACGTTCCCTGAGCAATTCCAGAGTCCAGTTCTTTTAATTTCAAGTAAATCCCGATCTTTATTGATTTTAGTTAGAATTTTGTCGACGGTTGGGATCTGCTTCTCGTAATAAAATGGATGTACAACTCCTGTTATTGCAGTTTACATCTCTTCTTCCAACGAGGTTTTTCGTCTGCCTGTGATCGAATGTGGCTTGGGAGTACTAACAATTCTAGTCGTTTTTTCTCCTTCAGTATTCGGCACATAGTAGATTTTCCAACTCCTGTCCTATTGGAACAGATCTCAACAGAGCTTTTAACATTATTATCTAGATATTGATATCTTAAGGCATCATAAACACTCATTATAATAAGTTTTTCGTTGAGGAAAAATACCCTGGTTGTTTTAGTAAGTTCATAAAAGCTTATAATATTTAAATGTAATTAAATATAATTAGATTTACGGCTGTCCTCAGTTACCTGCGGCACTGGAGCAGGTACGTTGGAGGTTTCGGTAACACTTTTATTACTCTCTCTCTAGTTCTTGAATAGGGTATAGGAATGTGTTTGCTTGCGATCGCCCATCCTCTTCCCAAGAGCTTTGAGTTCAGGAAAATACAACCGATTCTGCCTTTTTTATTAGGAATGTGTATGCTGCTGGCACTCCCCTCCCCCGTTGACAACTTGTTTTTTTTGCAATAGCCCCCTCCTCCCCAAGAGCTTTGGGTTCAGGAAAATAGACCCGATTCTGTCTCTTATACTAGGATTGCGTATGCTGCTCGCATCCTCTCCTCCTGTCGGCATTTTGTTTTTTCTTGTGATCGCCCCCCTCCCTCTCGAAGAGCTTCAAATTCAGAAAAATAGACCCGACCCTGCCTTTTACACTAGAAATGGAGATGTTGCTGGTGTCCCCCCCCCCCTACGACAACTTGCTTTCGCTTGCTATACTGTACTTTTGTGATATCACCGCCCCCCCCCCCCATTCAAAGAGAGAGGCTGGATCCGCCCCTGCCTGTACCCGAGTATCAAATAGACAACATCCAAAAAGCTTTTAATAATTTTCACTATAAATCGTAATTTACATTGGGAGTTGATTGGATAATGAAATTAATTTTCTCGATTTGACATTAATCAGGAAACAGTTAATCATAGGATTAACTTTAACCTCACCATAATATCGACTAGAAATATTGAAATAAGGTAGGAAAATACTCAAAGAAAACGACTTTTAAGAACAACAGATAAATAGATTAGTCAAATAGCGTAATTTTAGGATCTTAAAACAAAAAAATATTCTCGCGCAATTTTTCCGAAATCTGATAATATTACAACATATGTCGCAATGCCTTACATTCGTGAATTATCTGAAAAAATCAAATATATTTTAAAAAACATAATATTATCAGTCCTGACTTCTCTGATTATCTAAAACATCTACTGTAGTATGGTTTAATGAATCTTTACGGCCCCTATAAAATATTAAAATTTCAATTAATTATACAAATTGGTACAAAACTTAGACCCGATAAGGTAAATCGCTGGGTACCCCCTTTAGGGCTCTGTATCTCCGTTAAGGGACACTTTAGAAATTTTTTTTTATGAAGAAGTAGGGTTATTTTGACCTTCCCTGTAGGCTCCCGAGAAATTCGGAGGTACTTACCGGACACCATGTATATATATATATATATATATATATATATGGCCCCTCAAATTGAAATAAACAAAATTATCGCAGAAAGGCTAGAACTTAATCACCGAAAGCAAATTTTCTAAACTAAATCCTTTCCTGAAATCGAGATAATAAATATTTTATTCATTTGTCTAATTTACCTTGAAACACCTGACTTAAAATTCTTCTTCGCATTTTGTCTCGGACTGTACCTTTCTAAAAACTAAAGGGTTAAGATACCAGCTATAAAAAGTCAAGTCAAAATGGAAGATAGTGACCCGCTTGTTTACTACTAAGAAGCTGTGAAAAAGAGATAGGGGAATCAAACGTTTGAGGTAAAAAGAGAAAGATAACCAAATAAAAAATAAACAGGTAGATAGGCTATATTCGATATATAATGAATCCCATCATATATGATGGGACTGAAAAATAAAAGACTTGAGGTCCACGGTCGAGAGATATTTTTGTACCGAAGAACGAGAGGATTTTATGAAATATTTTAAACGACATTTTTATATCTATTTCAGTAAAAATAATGAATTGTTATATTTTATAACTAATATTAATACTCTACGTAAAGTTATTTGAAATTATCACTTTAATTTTTTCGTTCAGATGTTCACTTAATGGCACCCACTTCCAGTGTCTAGAGAGAAATATAGAATTTGTTGAAGGATGTTTATGGAAAACAGCTCCACAAATCTAAATTGTTTAGTAATATTATTTATTTGTAAGATAAGTCATGAATGTATCAACTATTTTTCTGTTTCTGGCTTAATTACGGCGACATTTGGGTTGCAGAAATTAAAATGGCTCACCCTGTATATATGTATTGTTGAAAATGGGGTGATCGGATTATTTTTCTTTGCTGACAGCCTCACTATAGACAGATATCGATATTTTCTTCAAAATGATTTGTTCTAGCTCTAATAACTATTTCCAGATGATAATGATCCTGATTTATCGAGGTGGTGCTCCTTCGCATTATGCTGTTCATGTCGGGGAGTATTTAAATACAATTTTTCCGGGGCGATGGATAACTAGACTAGAGGCAATAAAGTGGCCGCCAAGATCTCCTGATCTTAACCTGACAGACTTCTGTTAATTTGTCTAAATAAAATTACACCCTAATTTAGAAATTCAAAGTATTCCAATTTTTTGACATATTTAAATGTTTGGAAATTTATCAAGAATAAAATCTTAAAAGGCTGGAAATTTCTAGTGTGTAACGGCTATGGGAAAATGCAGGTTCTTTAGGGAACATAACAAGTATATATCGTTACAATGTAATACGTTAAGTAACGACAACAAAGTAACAAAATTGGAACAAGGTGTGGGGTGGCAGTTATAAATAAAATATTGTCGAAAGCTTTGGGGGATCTATAATAATTTTACCAACATGAATGTTTAACAAGAAACTATGGAAGTAATGTACATAAATTATAAAACACTTTCATGTTACAGTTTCCATTGCGATAATATATTTTATACAATGAACATATGGTAAACAGCATTGCTTTGCGTGTTCGTAATACACATGGTAATTTGTTTTGCCTTCTTCTAAATTTTTTTTAATTCCGTTGGCATATTGAGTTCTGATATGAATACCTACAGGGTGTTAAGTACTCTTAATTACTGGCCAGTGATATATGCACAACCCAGTTAATAACACGTATATAAACGTTTTCTGATTTGTATCTATGGATTTTAATTGAAATATGTAAATTATTTATGTTATACAAGTGAAAAATGGCAATTTGTGTTAATTTTAAACACATATTTTGAATATTTATAAAATATTTAATACAAAATGAGAAATAATCGTCGTCGAGGTCTCTGTGTAGATGGATATTCCTGAGGAACCCTGTGGAGTTCGACATAATTCGCAGAATTCAGTTCTAGATGGTTTGATTGTTTGCAGAAGGTGATGACTACCGAGTAATTTCTTGTTGCAACACATCAGTAACATTGATTTTTTTAGGAGGAGGGAAGTTCCTCACGGACCCCATTCGCCTGGTTAATCTAAGTGTCAGACTTTCCCAGACTAATAAACCTCTTCATTTATAGTAGTACAGCGCAATCACTTCCCAGTATTACTTCATTGTGCCATATTGCTTTGTTATAGGTTAGATCTCCTTTCATCTTCATCTTTTTCTTTTAGAAATTCTGTTATCGCTATCTTGATGGCTACCTTTTTGCTATTCAGCATGTATCTGAATATATTTTTGCTTGTTATCTCTTCCCCTACCCTTCCCATGATCATCATCTTCACCCCATTCCACCTGGTACACAGTGTATACATTATTCATTCTCGACTATCTTCAAGCGCTTTTGGTATGACTTAAATCGACCATATTCAGATAGGAACCGTGTAAAATATTTTTTTTCGATATAAGTTTTTTTGTCTATTAAGATTTCATAATTTCCTAATTCCCTTCTTCCTGTCATTTTATCAGTCCTATTTCCTCCTTTCTCGTACGTACGAATTGTCTGTGCCGTAACCTCTTTTGCTTTTGTTGCTACTGTCCAACATGCAGTAGCGATTCTTATTGCGACTTCTTTTTTTGCTCTTTCCACGCTCTTCCTGTATTTTGTCATTTCTATCCATTCTTTCCATGCTGATGCTCTATATAAGATAACTGAATTTATTACACTGTCCAGTAATTTTCTTCTTCCCAATTTGGGTCCTCAATATTTGGCATTCGTCTTCTCAGTTACTTTTTGCATATGCATTCCCATATTGGTGTTGTGTCCAAAGTGTAGATCAAGGTATCTGAGGGAATTTGAGACTCTATAACAGCGCTATAAGTATTAAACGCAACCTTATTCAGTATTCAGCCACCTGATAATACCACACCTTCTGTTTTATGGTGTGCCATTTGTAGACCTCTTTTGGTCATCTTATTTTCGATCCTCCCTATTTTCACGAGATTTTCAATTCTATTTCATCTCCATCCGTACCGCAGATTAGTAGTGCGAGATCATCTGCATATCTCACGTTTATTGTGACCCGGAACAGCCTCTCTGAGTACACCGCCACAATATAGGTTCCAGAGAGTAGGTCCTAATATAGATCCGTGTGGCATTCCACATGTCATGTCCATACATCTCTTTCCTCACTCAAATAGCAGCACAGTAGTCTAATTGAGCAAGACTCTATTCCTTTTTACTAATTCCTTACATATGCCAGTTCAAGGCGCCGAATTAAAAACATTTTTAATATCAAGAGTTACCATAAACACTTATTTGCGCTCTTCATTTAATCTTCTTTACTATATATTTAATTTCCTCCATAGCATCCATCGTTGACCTCCCCTTGGTAAAGCAGTTTTTGCTGATGTCTTCAATAAGTTTTCTATTTATGATTTGTTTATAAAGCTTTCCCATGCTATTTCAGGTACAGACTTGTCTGTATAATTTCCTTTCCTCTTTTTTTTTAGGTTTTTCTGTCAGTATTAATGAACATGTCTTCCAACATTTGGGAAACTGTCCGTTTATAATTAACTCAAAGGTTTTTGTTGTACTTCCGGTTTCTGTTATGTGACTGATTTTATTACTTCTGGAAGTATACCATCTAGTTCAGCAGCTTTTCGATTATTCATTTTATTTCCTGCTTTAATTATTTCCTTCATTGTACAAGGAGGCATATTTTCCTTTCCGACTTCTCTTAGAGGTCACATTTTGTTTTCATGTCTTGAGAATAATTCTTTTTCTATCTGTATTTGCATTTTATCCGAGATGGTTATGAATCTAATTCTAAACTTGTTGGTGACCATTTGGAATCTCATGGGCCAGTTATTTCATACCATGGGATTGAAGTATTGTTAATTGTAATGTTCAGAAATGGCTGCTCGTTGGTCTCCGTGAATAGGATAGCCAGCGTCTTATCAGGGTTGTTCTTGATTTTCCAAAATCTGAACCAGGCCTCACTGATGTGGCTACGTGGGCTTGTAGGCGGGGATAATGATCTTGAGGGATTTGGAACATGTCAAGATCTATTTATCATCAGATATACCAATATTATGGTTTTTATTTGAGAATATAATTATTCTAAAACAGTTTTGTGATCCTACGGGGTGGTTAGAGGCAGAATGGTTAATGTTGAAACTGCACCACTCCAATAAGATGACGTACTTAAAATGAAAATACAGGTGTCATCCGCGTAAATAAAGATCTGTCCCAGTGAAATATATTTGGGATCATTATTGATCAATAATTAAAAAAAATAGCTGCGGAAGAGCTACCTTACGGCTACTAAAATTAATGTCAAATAACGAGGAAATAATATTGTTAAACTTCTCAACTATTTTCCTGTCTGTTAAATGAAAAACACTATTGCCCTTGCGTTGAAATCAATACAGAAAGGTCATAATACCCTCTTGCGTAATAAATACAACAGTCAAAAAAAGAAATGCAGAGGAATACTTCAACGTTACAAAAATGCGGTGTGCCAGAGCGCTAAACAACAAATGAAAGGTGTTTTTCGGAAAACTTTTCCTAACACTTTCTTAATTATAATTTAATTATTTTTTAATGAGCGTTTATTTTTTGGTTATTAAGGCTATTATCAGTAGTGAAACATTAGTGCTTAGTTAATATTTCTGCACCTTTACGGTGCGTGAATTTCGAGGTCGAGGGTGTTGAGAACCTTGATTTGGAAACTTTCAGTTTTAGTGATATATATCTTTAATTTAACATTCTTAGGATGTAAATTTACATGATTACATATTTTACTTGATAATTTATAACTATTACAACTTTGTTTTCTTCAAGGTTATTCTTTCTTAATAATTATTTATGTAATTTTACAAGATTTACGTTAACACTTACATAAAATGACATTTATTATTGCCACGACTGTACTTTATACCGTACTATCTGTAGAGTGTTTTAAGCGAGTACACAAATAAATTAGCACTGCCGTTAATAACTATCTTTCTATCAAAATGCCTTAACTTAATCTACATTATGGTAGAACAGAAGAAGGTATACTGGTTTTGTTTTTTTTTCTTAAGAATATTGTTAAATGTGGGCGGCACAAGTAAAATTGTGGGGGTGTGGAACAGATAAATCCTAAAATATTTTACAGGGTGTTGTATGTAGGCTAGAAATGAATCATATATTCGTGTTATATAAAGATATTTTTGATTCTGAACTGCATTACTTTTCCTCCAATTACATACCAAAGTAAAAAAAAATAAAAATCTAGCATTGAAACCAAATTGAAAATGCAAGAAAGGCGACAATTAAGAAGTGAAGAGAATGCAAAGCAAGAAGATTAATATCTCAAACAAATAAATTTCCAAAGTTACTAAAATATCATATTCTTTCCAAATGGAATTCAATCACGATCCTAGGCTGGGATTCTATAAAAATAAAGCGAAGACAATGTCATAATAATGATCACTATCTTGAAAGAGATAAGGAAAGGGAATGTCAAAAAATATGCTTACAGAATCGGGCTGCTGCTGTTAAAAAAATATAGTAGAAATCCCGCCGTCAGTCTTCTCAACATAACGTTTACTTGTAACTGATTCCATCCATATTCTGCTTTTTTTGAAAATCGTACGAAACCTTTCTTGGTAAATAAATTATATAAAAAAATTTAAAAAATGATAATTATAGAATAAAGCATATAAGAGGCAACCGAAAATAATTTTCTTGATTTTATTTCGAGAAACGGCCGCCTTTTTGTTAACTTAGAAAATTTTTCAGCTTTCAAATTTTATGACTCATGTGACTTCAATCAAAATTGAAAATTAATTACATCGATTAGTCATAAAAATATAAAATTTTGAATAAAATAATGCCTGAATATTTCTTCACTGTAAAAGCACTAATCTCAACTTCAAAATCTCGATAAGTTCGTTGGAAATGGTTTATTTCGCAAAACGGCAAAATACCTTCACACTTTTTTGGTTTCTATAATGATATATTTCACGGAGAAAATTTTTTTTTGATAAAATCTTATTGCGTGATTTTAAATGATATTGGTAACTGAAAAAAAAAATTTTGTCTCCCCCTGCAATTTATCACCCATGAAAACAATTATAATTAAAGAAGCATATAACAAGGAACCCTCGAAAAAAAAATTCATCAAAAAAAGGTATGTTTTTGCGAAAATCGCGTTTGCTTTTTTTCTCAAAAATACTTTCATTTTTCTTCACTGCAAATATATATAAGTTGTCTTAAATTGACTTAAGCCTTTTAAGATAAATTTTTGTTAATCTAAAGGTGCCTTCAGACAGTGAGTCATGTCTTAAGACAAGTACTTGCTTTAATGTACGTGAAAAAAATTACGCCATTACAATAATACCGTTGCAAAAAACTGTATTTCGTAATTAAAATTATTTGTGCTTCTTTATTAAAGAGGCCATATATTTTTGCTTGACTGACAAAAGAACACTTTAAATAAAAAAGAACCATCGAAAAAAAATAGACAAAAAAGCTTTAAAAATATAATCTCAGACATGCCCGGAGCAATTTCGAGGGTTTTAAAATACTGCGCCCATCCAAGCAGACAGTTTAAGAAACTTCTGAATGATATAATCGGTTCTACTAAAGATGGTAGAATTTTGTTTTCTAAAAACATATTCGTAAAATATTCCAAATATTTTTTATAGTTTTTAACACTTTCGTAAATTGTGATAATGTTGATCTAACGTATATATTTTTTCAAACGTTCGTACAGAATATGAAATACAATTGTATGCTTTCTTGAACAAACTATAGCTATTAGAGAAGACCAGTGGTCATCTTCTCTACGTCTTTCATACATGGTTTTTTTGTCGAGTAACGTGCCTACTTCAGAATGGACTTTATATAAGTTTTTGAGATGTGGAAAACCAGTAACACTGACCTATGGTACTTGATTATTTCGAATTAAAATAAATTTACTCTTAAAAAATTCTATTATCACGTGTTATACTGTTCCTTATTATATTATATTAGCGTAGTGTTTCATGGATGGAAATAATTATTCAGTAACATTCCGGGAGTATATCCGGAGTAAACCCAAGAAAAGACAAAATATAGGAAAAATTATATAATCTATGGTTCAAGAATCAAAAAAATAAATAAATAAATATATATATATATATATATATATATATATATATATATATATATATATATATATATATATATATATATATATATATATATATATATATATATATACAGGGTGCTCGGTAAGTACCTCCTCCTAATTTCTTGGGACCATACAGGGGAGGTCAATATAACCCTACTTTGTTATAGAAAAAAATTTCCTAAAGTAACCAGCGATTTACCTATCGACTCTAAGTTTTGAACCGACTTGTATAGTTTAATGATACTTACCGGACACTTTGTATAATTTAGTTTGGTTTCTAGTAGAAATTTGTAACTTAAAGTGTTTCTCTCTTTACCGCTTATTCATTTCTGAATTAAATTTAGCTGTTTAAAACTTAAATAATAATAAAAATTATTTTAATATATTATAAAATAATAAATATTATGATATTACGCACAGATTTCTCCCCGTTCTGATCAGTTATACATTTCCAGGGGAAAACGAATGGTATTATTTCGTAGAGTCAATAATAAAAATAGAGATGTGTTTGCAATGAACTACTCTTATTTTTCAGGGTAGAGAGGAATAAATGACTTGAAATTATTGCTAAGAACACTTTAAATAAGATGTAACTATTGCCAGTACGATCCATGAGAGTGTACCAGTCGAAGTTTTATGACGAATACTTTCTCACTCTTGAGAATGTTCGAAAATTACATTAGATCTTAGTAGTAACTAGCCTGAAATTTATTATTTATTTCAACATAAATTTTAATACTACATACTACTACTACAATGATTTAAGGTAATTTTTATTCTTAATATCATTTTTTCTCAGTTTGCTTTAACAATTTTACGACAGTTCTCTCTTTTATAGTACCAAAGAGAATGACATGGTAACATCAACAGGCAATCAGACACGAAACCATAAAGGAATGCTAAATAATAATCGGAAACTAATTTTTTAAAAGTACTTCTGATAGTGTAGTACCATTCAAAAAGTTTGTAATTGTAAACTCTAACTGTAGCAATTCTATATTACCAAAATAATAATTTTTCATTCATTTAACTGCCAAAAATGTATCAAACAAACAACAAAAATTCGTAGACCATATTAATAAAAATTACTCTCGGGCCTATAAACATATATGACGTCAAGCCAAATACCAAAAAACCCAATCATCATACTCCGTTCGTTCTTCAGCATTACATCAATAAAGGCTCCTGCGAGACAGACACGCGTGTAGACGTATATTTCCATCTCACTTCGATTAAATCTTATAGCGGCCATGATTTTATAAGATGTCTTGTGCTGCCCTCACTCTTACAGCACAGAACTTCTTAGTTCTTATATACTGTACAGTTGCGGGAGGACCAACATCTCTCGCTGGACCGCGAGAGATTCTTCAGTCTTTAGATTTTCAGGGCCGAAGTCAGCCTAATTATATTTGGGTTTCATTGACTAGGAAAACATACATGTTACGTCAAATATTATGGTTATAAATGGAAATAATACTGAAGCCTCAGCAAGATTATTTCTTAGAGCCGTTATATATACATATATATATATATATATATATATATATATATATATATATATATATATATATATATATATATATATATTAACCATTATTACATCTTTCTTATACATATTGTTATGTATATTTTGTCAGCTTTGGAGTATCTTATGGATAACTTACAACATTTAAATAAAACAGTCAATTTTTTAAAAAATATCATGCACATTTATTAATGTTTGAGTCAATTTTGACCCTTATCGAAATATAGACGCGTAGATCCTGGTCAAAAAATAAAAATATAAAACAATACAGACTATGGCGACAATTACAATTAAAAAGTTTATATTGCTTTATGACTTTTCTATACAGTATACTGAAGAAGGTTAAAATTTATCAAAACGTTAAAAAATGTACATGAGATATTGAAAAAACTGTTTATTGATGTTTAAATTAATTGGAATTTATCCCCAAGACAGTTTTAATCTGTAATAATAGTATATGAAGATAATTTGTGGCAACAAAATACCAACTAAAATAAATGCTGATGATTTCTTGGAATCATTTAACTTCAACGTGTATCTTGTTACAGTAGTAAATAGGAATATATTTTAGAATAAAAAAAATTCAATATGGCGATTTCCTGTCAGTCGTAAACACTTAAAACAAATTAAAAATGAACATGATGACCTATGGAAGGTAAATAAAAACAATAAGATTTGTTTGTGCGGTGGTACTGAGCACGGTTCTGACGCCGCGAAAGGTTTAGGAGTCAATCAGCGACCATCGCACCTGTGGTTCTTTCTTTAGCTAATGTGAAGAACCCTTGGTACGGCAAGAACCGATGTTGCGCACGCTGCCATATACCTGCGATCGGCTGAAAGCCGCCGCAACCGAACAGTTAGTAGAGTATTAGTTCGAAACACCTGTAGACGCTAGTATGTGATTGAATATTGAATCCTGGCTAATATTGGTAAATGCATGTTGCCAAAGAGTGGTCAGGAGAGCATGCATCTCTCGGTCATCCGGGCAGTGAGTCCGTGTCGTGTAGTGCCGGCCCCGTGACCATGCCACCCTTGCCCTTCTTGTGACCGTCGAAGCGAACAAAGGGATTCATTTGCACACTGCAGGCCGCAGACGTAGGTAATAACCCAAATCTCACTTCGCACGCATGCTATAACGCTCATCTATCACTTTTATACCGCTTTTTAGTTTTTGTTGACAATTACGCTAAAGAAATTAACACGCTTAAGATCTGTCACTTTCACGCACGACCAAAATAACAACAATCGTCTATTTTGCTAGGACGCTGTGCGACCGGCATGCTCACTCACACCTAGTTGTTTTCAATATTGAATGATTACAATAATACCTGTTATCCCAGGTTGGCAGACCTGTTCATCAACTATTGCTTACTCAATCTTGAATGGCGACTCAGTCGGTACGCTCCAACTAGTTTACCTCTTGCCCGAGCAGATATTTAGCACTCGCTCTAGACAGCCCGCCGGCTTTCCCCTTAGGCTATATAACCATACCATATGATCCTTAACTTCACAACTTAGTTACTCGTAACACACACAACTAACTAAATAAATCAAATCATTTCTAATACAGTAGCCACCAGACAACCATTTGAATTCCAATGGCAGTCTAGACAGAAGTTTGGTTTCAAACGATGACATTTTTTAAACTAAACCAGATTAATTTAAAATTAGATTTTTACATAATCTTTATTTTCTTAAATTTAAAAGATGGAATGAGAGAAAACGACAGATATATCATATATAAGTAGTATGACAGAGTGAGAAGCAAGTAGTTTTTGAAAGCTAATTATATATAACTTATATATCGATTGATTTTTCCACTTTAGAAAAAAAAATACAAATGCTATTTTATTTCGTGTAGAATTCTTTTATTGACCAAAAAAATAGTCCATTTTTTATAATAAAACGGGAAACCTTAAAGGGTCAATTTTCCATGTTTACAAGTATCTTTTTGCTGTTTTAAGTATCTAATTGCTGATAAAAAGGTGTATTTTCAAAAGGTTACGATCACAATATTAAATAGCTTTTACTGTTGAATTCTTAGTACGCAAAAATCTTAACATTTTGTGGCAGCACAAACACATTTGAAACTTTCTATTGTTTGCCCCTCAAACATTATTTATATCTCTCTTAAAAGAAGATTATTTACTTTTAAAATTGAAAAAAACCCGTTAGTAATATTGTATATGCCATATTCTAATGATTTGATCCCAGCAGGAAGAGTCTGCCTGTCATGACCCATCACTAATGTGTCTGGTACCCAAGTTCATTGACGCTAATTTTTGAGTTTTAGTTATAAATATAATTCCATACGACATTGGGAATTATTCCACAAACAATTCTAATTCTTCTGTTATCGTTCTTTATTTAACGCCCGACCGTTTATCGATATTAAAATTCAAGCATTGTAGTCAATCGTGATTGGTCGGAGCTTATCGGTCCAGCGTATTGGACGTTCAATCGATTCTTAATTATTTATTCTGGGCGTGTAAGTGACAAGAGTGTTTTGTCTTCAGGCATGAGTATAGCAACTGTCTCAAAAATGAGATCCTTCATGGAGAGAATCTTTGTTATTTAAGGTTTATACATTACAAGGAATTTAAATATTAAAAAATCTCATTAAGCTTGTTCATAAATATAACCAAAAACTAAAATATGCTTCGAATTGTTACAATTTTTTGCTTAAAAGCCGTGAAAATTTCACTATTAGAAGCTAATTCCCAAAATGACGTTCCTCGAGGTAATTTTTAAGTCTCGGTAAGGGAAAAAAGTCACAAGAACTCAAGTCAGGCAAATAAGAATGTTTTACTGACCAAAAACTCGTTTATTAAAATCGGTTTATTGGAAGCATTCTTGCGCCGATTTTTTTCATTCTCAATTCATTACTCAAAATGTGACTAACAGTGTTGTGTCAAGTTCAACCCTTCTCCGATCATTCTGACTATCAATCGACGATCTGATCCCCAAAATCATGGATTTTGTCGACATTTCCATCGAGTTTTAAGGATCAAGGCTTTCTGCCACGTGGTTTGTTTTCAGTTGACTCTTTTTCTTCTGAAAATGCGTCAAACCACCGAAAAACCTGATCCCTTGACAAGACTCTGTCTGTGTAGGCCTGTTGGGGTTTTGGAAAAGCTTCGGTTGTACCGTCTCAAATTTGAAGCACAACCTGCTAGCACGCTTGAAGCTGATATTACTCATGTTTAGAATTCACTAGAAAAAAACTGTTTCACAAAAAAATTGGAAACTAAATGCTTCTAGCGAGCTTAAACTCGTACTGAAAGTCTATTATATGTTCACCTACTTCCCCCTCCAAATCAATGAAAAGCTACCTTACAGTCTCACTACTTAATTTATATACAGAAATTTTCTTCTCTTCAACTTCATCGATGTTTTATTTCCAAAGTGGCTTTTTAAATGCCACCCCTTTAATTTTTAAGAACTTGAAAAACTTTGTTATTATACCTCTTACTAAGTCTACTACTTTATGACATACAAAAAAAACTGTTAAAAATTCAGTTAAATATGTAATATAATATTTTCTATTTATTCATCTCATTTTCGAAATATTTTTTACAATTGCTGCTTTATTTTAACCTGCGATTTTTGGTGAATGCGCTGGGAAAGACAATTTTATGGTTGCCTATATGTTATTCTCCCTACAGGCAGAGGAAAAGGAAAGAATATATAGAAACAGTTTATCTCCTGCAAGTACAACTCTGGTCCTCTCTTCATACACGTTTCGACTACCTCATGGTCTCGTCAGTGGAGTTGAATATTGCTCTTGGATCAATATAGCTCCACTGATTTTGATTTTTAATATAAGACAATTTTATGTTATATAGGGTGCTGAATGTATGGGGCTATTTTTTTTTCATTGTTTTAGTATTTCTATGAGGTTTAATTGGCCACTAAATATATGTTTCATTATTCAAATACTAATAAAACTTATCATGATTTTTTGTGATCATTTTTAGGGTTTTAAGAACCATTCGAAAAACAAATAAAATTAATTTTATTAATGAACATTAAGTAACACAAAGTGTACACTTTTTATTTTAACAAATAATTAATAATAAACTATTAAAATTACACGTTCATTCGACTTGGTGATGTCAAGCGTTATATAGAAGTTTTAAAATTTCATTTTTTATTACAGGTTAAAAGTAGTTGGCTTCGTTTATTGCAAATAAATCTTTTGTCATGGATAATTTTGAAAATATTGATGTGTAAACTTGAACTTAAGTTCTTGAAAGTATGACGCGCTTTTAGTTGCAATAATGTATGTTTTTTGGTTGCTAACAAAAGTTGGTTACTCACATTATTGCAGAATATGAGTAAATATATGTATCGCTGTGCATCATAGTGTAAGATGCATAATCTAACTCTATTATACATATTTAACAGAGGCAGAAAATAAAAGTTACCTTCTTATAAATATTTAAAATCTCGTTCTCTGATGGGTCATAAAAAAGTTACGCGTGTCGCACATATTTTTGGACTCAAGTACGTGGTAAGATTATAGGTCATAAATGGTGTGCACGAGGAGATAAAAGAAGTTTTACTACAAACAGGCTCATTCTTACTACCGTTACCGGTTTAAAGATCCACTCTATTATTTCGATAGAAAAAAATTCAGAAGATGAACAAAGTTGTTGTGGCCGGTTCGACAAGACGTAGGGTTGTAGAAGGAGGTACAATACGGCCCGCAACCGGTAGCAAACCAGAACCTACACGTGCCAGAGGGACCCGCTCGGTTGCAGATCTCTACTCAGACCCGGTTTTTAAACCAATGCCGTCCGACGTCTATATTAATTCATCTTGTTAAGCAGTAATAAAAGAATATCATAATTTTGTATGCAAATTTGATGTTTAGATGCTCTGCCAACCTTGTAAAACTTTATCGTTTGATTTTTCTAATGAATTTTAAGATTTTATATAACATAGACATAATATTTCATTTTAGCAGTCCTACTTTATCGGTTAAAAGTTATGACATCATTACTAGAATCACCTTGTTCTTTGTGTTTAACAGTTATCAAGAATTGACTTCAAATCTGCTTGTATCAAAATGGAAATATTTTTTTTGTATAGGTACCATATAGTGCAAAAAATAAGGTGTATAATATATATCAGAAATTCCTTTTTGATAGGACTCTTATATTTATTTCAATATAATTAATAAGTGACTACCTAAAAATTTGCAACACCCATAAAATCAAACAGTCTAAGACAAGTTTATCAGTCCATCTCTTTAAAAGATCAACTAACATACAGCAAGAATACCACGTGTGACCGAGGGGGTGGTTCCGACCGGTTTTTCACTGACTATACGCATTTGCCTCGAAGGGTTACGTCTTATGCTAATGACATTTTAATTTTGACATCTGACCTAGCAATGTCGATCGCAGTTCACACACCTCCGAGGTCACTTGATCGCAGTCGGCGGCTTCGCGAGTTGCGGAGTATTACGATATAGTTACGAAACTAGTTTTAATAGAAAAGGTATTTCATTGGGAAATTTACCATTGATAAAAATGACGTAGTGTACGGAGCCTGTAAACCTGATTTTTATTAATAAATATGCAGAAAAATGAAAAAAAAGAAGGAAAAAATGAAGCTATTTAAAATAAATTTTGAAACAAACGCAAACAAAACAATAAATTAAATGGGGGAATTTATTAAATTGTTGGGAGAAAAATGTTGTATATTTTTAAAATGGAATTATATTATGAAATAAACAATAACAAAAATGGTTTCATGGAAACAGTAGAGCAAATTAATTGTTTGTTTTATAAGTTAAAATAAAAATATCACTGTATTATTTGAAGCAAACAAGTATTTTTTATTTATGGAAACTTTTGATAATAAAAGTGTAGAAATGTAAAAAAAAAAAACAATAAAGAACGATACAACACAAACAAAACAATAAATTAAATGGGAAGTAAATTGATTATTAAATTGGTTAGTGACAAACATATTTTTAAAATCGAATTGTAGTAGGAAATAAACAATAGCATATTATTTGAAGTAAGCAAGTATTTTTATTTTATTTTTGATAATAAATTTGTAAAAAAATAAAAAATGAGGAAAGAACGAAGTTATTTAAAATATGTATATCTTGAAAAAAACAAAAACAAAATAATAAATTAAATAGGGAAGATAATGAAATTGATTATTAAATTTGTACCATTAAAATAATAATATTTTTTCAATGGAATTATAATATGAAATAGACCAAAATGTTTTGATAATAGTAGTCAAAACAATAATTAGGTGTTGGCAATACTTTAAATAAAACAAAAATAAAAATTTCACTGTATTATTTAAAGCAAACAAGTACTTGTTATTTTTTTGAGGTTTTTAGTAATAAAAATGCGGAAAAATAAAAACAAAAGCAGGAAAAAATAAATCTTGAAACATACGTAAACAAAACAACCAATCAGATAGGGAAGTAAATTGATTTTTAAATTGGCTAAAGATAAATATATTTTTAAAATCGAATTATATTATGGAATAAACATTAATAAAAATGTTTTCATAATAGTGGTAATGCAAAACAGTTTACTATATAAGTAAATATAAAAATGTCAGCATATTATTGGAAGTAAATAAGTATTTATTTTTATTTTTGAAGATTTTTGATAATAAATATGCGGAAAATTAAAAGGAGGAAAAAACAAAGCTATTTAAAATGTGTACATCTTGAGACAAACATAAACAAAGTAATAAATTAAATAGGGAAGATAATAAAATTGATTGTTAAATTCGCGTGAGTCCAAATAAATAATAAGGAAAATATTTTGATAATAGTAGGTAAAATAATATTAGGTATTGACTATACTTTAAATAAAGCAAAAATAAGAATATCAGTGTATTATTTGAAGCAAAACTATTTTTTAATTTTTGAGGATAAATTGATTTGTATAACTTTAGTATTAATAAATGTAATAACTATTTTATTTTTGTTTCAGACTAAGCTCCTAAGTCCGCTACCGTGCCTGAATACAAAACATAGAAAGCCATAAAAGTGCCATAACCATAGACATTTAATACGTAACTGAAGTGCAATATTGCTAAAAGTGACTTATTTTCTGTGATATAGACTTGCCATATACATTATAAAAAATGACTAGACGCAATTTCGAAAACCACTCCTCCTCTCACTCGTCTCCAATTGGGGAAGAAAATGGAATGATGTCCCCTCCTCCTCCTCAGGCATCGCCCGTTGATAGATCACCAATGCGAGTTACGTCCAACTCACCAACAATGTTGGCTACTATGACACCTGTCAACGTAATGGATTTGAAAAAAGAAATGGAGGAGGACAGTGCCATGGTTCGAAATCCCGCTTACGCTCAGGTTAAAACTGAAGTTCTTTATGAAAAAGATGACGCAGAACTCTATGCTCAAAACTTATCTGATAAAAATGACACTCCTATAGACTTGATATATGAAGATGGCAATAAGACAGTGATATACACAACGACGCCGGACCAAAAAGGTTTAGAAATCTACTCAGCAGATAACACTGGAGAAATTACCATAAATAATATAACTACTCATCAAATTCAGACGGGGCAGCAAATAGCTGACGTATTAATAGATGGAAATTCAGGGACAATGGTGAGTTCTAGTGGGGAAACAGTCGGTAGTCCTCCAGGAACAGTTTCGGTGGTACTTCAAGGCAACGGGCAAGGACTCCTGCAGTATCCTCAAGCACAGGTGCCTGGGACCACTGTCTTAGTACTTTCTGAGTTGGTTGAAGATGTAGGAGGCGTGCCAGTTGTTGGAATAAGGTAAGAATTGACTTTCCTAATAGTAATTATACATATCCTGACGTACAGTGTTGTTAATACGTATCCGAAAGAAACTTGAATCCAAAATTCTTTGGACTATTTCAATTTTAAAATGCGATTTGTTAAAAATAGTTTATTAAATTAATTATATTAAAGTTATTTCAATTAACTACTGAAGAACTAGATAAAGTGTCTTAAAAAGTTTAGGAGAAACACGCAAATAAAGAGTGCTTGATCGCTATTAGAGTAATTTTTTAGTCATAACATATATCTATAAGTGTTTTGTTATCCCTATGCTTGTGTCAATGAAGCTAGAAATTATCATTGTTAAGTCTAAAAGTACCAAGTTTTTTAAATATCAGTTAATTTCAAGGTTTCTTTTCTACTTAATTTTTAAACAATCAAACTGTACCACGAACAAAAAATCGTAGACCCTTTTTTGTGGTGCTGTAAGATAACGGCCCCAGACAATTTTAATACACTCAGGTGTATTATATGTGGAACCATCGTTTTGGTACTCTTTCGAAGACACAGGGGTGCCAGTCATCGGACTTAGCAGGTAAGAATCTGCGTCATTTAACTTTTATAGGTGCACCTGAGTGGAAAGGTTATAATGCCACAGCGTTGTATTATTAATAGTGTTTACCTTATTTTTGAACCCCCGATGGGTATTAGTTTGCACAATTTTGGGTGTTTTGAATACTGCAGTGGCGTGTTTGTCATTTTTTTTGGCGATAAAGTTTAAAACCAGACATAACACAGATTTTTACTTGTAAACTGTAACATTTGAATTAGTCTTTCCTATATTTAAGTTATTTTTTAACAATTTTATATAGAATTCTGTTTCTTTCAATTTTATTAATAGAATTCATTTTAATATTTCATAAAAAATGAACGCCACTGTCGAGCCGTCTACAAAAACTATTAGAAAATGGACATTAAATGAAGGAATAGTTTAAGTAAATAATCTTAAAGTTAGCAGTAATTAACATTTATCCTAAGGCAATTTGAGACTTCGAATACCCATAGCCAAGAGAGTGAAGTCAGTTAAAGTCTTATATTATTTGGCCTTGAAATTTTTGTATGGGCCAACCGTTTCCAGTGTTGCCTCTTTTATTATGCGCGAGAATATTCTTTTCTTTTGTTTTTTCTTTTTAATCCACAGGCGACTTTATGTTTGTTATAAAAATGTTTTTAAGAAGAGAAGGATTTTATCTAAAGATGTTTATTTTTATTGACTTGTAAAATAAATTCGTAGTTAAAATTTTAATTTGTGTTTAAGCTCCGTGTGATGCTCGACCAAGGTTAATATAATTATTTCTAAAAATTTATTGCTTGTGGCCATTCAGTGTAAGCGTATAATAAATAAATAATAAAAACAATTTTAAAAACATTGCATAGATGTTTACAATATTTTAATTTAAGCTACTAACAATCGTTTTGTTTTTATTGTTTTTTTAATTGTTGGATTGAAATTTTTCCCAAAGGCCTTTGAAACTTTAAATATATAGTCTTGTATATAAGGTGTAAACAAATATTATAGCATTTTTTTTAACATTAGAAATTTAATGTTATTATTTAACTAAATATTGATATAGACATGAAGAGATAACAAGAATTTGAAAGAAGTTTAGTTCAAGGTATTTCTGTTCGTTTTCTCTCCAATCTAATAAGCAGTGTGGTTAAAACTGATTCTTTTGATGGATGAAGTATCATCGGAATAAATGCCAGGACATTAACAGAAAAAGAAGTCCTTGATAAAATAAATTCATATATTTTAAACTAGTATAAATATAAACTTATATTTTGTCAGTGGATATTTCAAATTAAGAAGATTTCTAAGCAAAATTGAGTCATCAGACAGTACCCTTGGAAAAATGAAAGAGTACTAATGGTGTAAAACTCTTTTAAAGATTGAAAATTGTGAAACTTAAAGATGTTTAATCATCAAGCGGTATTAAAAAAATAATTTGGATAAATAACTTTAAATTGACAACAAAAAATAAATATTGATAATCAGATTTTACGGAAAATAATTTTTGCGTCCAATTATTTGGTTGCTTATAATATTTGCTTTTGTAAAATTCATTCTTTCGTTTTCGTTGTCTAGACTTTAGCCTATGATGTCATTCGGTAAGCAATAACATAATCATCTTCTGTTTACAAACGTTAACTAATAATTCATTACAAGATTTCTAAATGCAGTATATACAACTAAATAACTAAATTATACGTAACAAAAAAACCAATTTATTTAATTATATCGATTTCGATGAACATACATAAATAATTCTTTGAAATAAACTTATTCTAGTTAATAATATTTTTCATCCATTTGGTTTTATTAATATTTTAAAAAGGTTTGCGGTTATCTCGATTAAGAAAAAAAATAAATTGGGATTTTTAGCCTGAACTGTTGGGCTCTAGAGAGCTGTCAAGCTCTAATTAGAGTCTCGGGTTAAATTTATTGTACTGTTTACTATCAGACCCAAGGTATCGTCGTTTTTTTATTATTTCTATTTTTACCCTAATGGCGTGGTATTATCTTGCATTTCTGTGTGACAGTCCATATTTTTTATGGTGCATTAAAGCTTTTTATTTTCTTTTGTTTATTTTATGCTGGATATATTTTTAAGGCCCAGCAAAATTTAACAAGGATGTCGCACAGAAATTAAGAATATTTTAATCCAAAATTTATTGCAATGGCTAAGAAATAAATATTAATTTTTTTAGTTTATTTATTTGAACTTGAACGAGCGGCACTTATGCTAAGGTTTTAGGATTACACTTACTTACTTACTTAATTCCGAAACTTTTCTACTGTTAGGTGTAAGGCTGCTCGAATTGAATTTGTATTATTTGCCTTGATACTTTTCTGTCCTGTATTAATTTTCTTATTTCACCCCATGCTAAACCCTTTCTCCCTGCTTCTTCCCTTATTTTATCTATCCATCCTATCCTTGGTATACCTCTTCCGTTTCTTCCCCGCACTCATGTTTCAAACACTATTTTATTAAGTCTATTATCTGCCATTCGGCATTGCTAACTAAACCATCACAACTGCCCCTCTATAATTTTTTCATTAATGAATTCCACTTACTGATTTTGTCTGCATGTCTCGTTTCTGATTTGGTCTATTTTGCTTTTGTTTTCTGCTCTTTTCAAGGACCTCATTTCTGTTGCATTCATTTATACGATTATACATAATAGTTGGCCTCACTACACTTTTCACTACTTTCGTTTTTATCTTTTTTTTTTTACTTCTCTTTTTCCTAAAAATGTTGTCTTCATTGTATTGAATATGGCTCTTGCTCTTCCTATTCTTTCATTTATTTTCTTTTCCGCTTTTCCATTCTCTCCTATATTTGCATCCAGGTACCCAAAAAGTCTATTTCTTCAATTTGTTTTCAATCCAGCTTTATTTCATATATTTTTTTCGTCTTCGAAGTTATCATGGTTTTTTTTTGTATATCCTATCATATTTATCTTCACTAATTCTTCCTCTGTTACTTCAAGATTGAATTGTAGGTTTTCTTCTGTATCCACTATCAACGCCATATCGTCTGGTCATTCAATTGCGTTGTCCTCGTCTGCCAGTACTCTAAAATCAATTGTTTCATCTTTTTCTTTGCATTTTCCATTGCTTTATCTAGTACCATTAGAAACAGGAGTGGACTTAATACCCATTATTGTTTAGCACCTTGCCTTGTTTTAAATTATTTTGATTCATCATTGTTTGTTCTAATTATGTTTATATTTCCCTTGTATATATACCCATTAATACTTCTATGATGTTTTTATCCAATCTTCTCTTTCATAGCACTTTCCATGCATCTTTCCTTCGTATTTTATCAAAGGCTTTCTCCATGTCTATAAAGCATACATGTATTTGTCTATTCTTGTTTATTACATTTGCCTGATAATCATTATGAGATCCTGTTCTTCCTAAATCCTTACTTGGTATCTCCCAGAGCGAGTTCTATTTTACTTCATAATTTTTTTTCTACTATTATTGTGAATCTCTTTTGTATCTCTTCGTATGCTTTATAGTCTTCTTCTCTTCCTGTAATCAGACAATTTTTCCATTCACCTTATTTGTTACCTTCTCTCTTATTTCATCTGTCCACCGTTTGATTTTGTTTGGTATTTCTGCTGTGATGAATTACAAATTTTGTTAGAACAATTTTTACGTGGTTATCATGGTTACAGCATAGCCAAGGGTGCCAATTTAAAATACTGCAACTCTGGTATGCTTTAATGAAATTAAACAAACTATGGCACATTTTAAAGAGGCCTTTATTCTGATTACATTTTGTTATAAAACAATTTTATCGGTAGTTTGCAGAATAAAAGAAAGAGGGCGTTTTTTTTTAAATGACCTGTTAAACTCGACTTATTAAAAAAATTAAATACTATCATAGAGCTGTTTTTACTTTGTTTTCTAGACTATTAGCTAGGAAAAGTAAATTTGAAAACCGAAAGTCAATATCTCTATTCGTTTTAAAGAGTGAATCTTTATTTTCCGCGTAAGGTTCGCTGTAAATAAGCGTAATAATAAAAAAAATATTATCCATTATTGGTTCTTTTTTCACAATTTTAAGGCTCCTTTTACTAATACGAGTTTATTTTATAAAATGCTGCGGAGGTTAGAGACTAGATGAAAATAAATATGTTTCATAAACATTTTCTATTTTTGTCTTTTTCAAAATATTTATTCCACTTGGTTTGATAATATATTTGGAAAAGTAAAACAATTTATTTTCTTGTTTTAAGTAATTATTCTTTTTGTGTCTGTAACTCTTAGAAAATGTTTATTTAAGATATATATTGTGAATTTATGTAGGTACCCTATAATTTAATTGTGAGGTAAACCCCTATCCGCTATAAATGATAAAATAATTTATGTCAATCTTTTGGCAGTAGGTATATGTATGTGGTAATTATATAAATTTTTTTATATTGTTTATGAAAAGTGAATGCTGTGTAAAATCGACTAGAGGCCATTATTACAAACAATAATAATAATAAATGTAAATTTTTGCTATATTTATTGTTGTAGCAATTAGTAATAAATAATGTACCTGAAGTTAATTAAAAAATGCCAAACTTATTATTAGCAACTGGTATACGCGGTGCAATATACGCGATTTATGTTCGGAGCTTTATTTAGTTTAAAAAATACACAATAACTATTGATCTACTTATCGATAATATAAATCTTAACATAAATCTAATGAAATATAACAAAATATCTGCTGATATGTATCTGTATGTCTCATTAGATTTGCTTTTTAACGACATGTGACACACCCGATTGGCTAATTTCGAACATTATTATTTGTTAAACAAGAAACATAACAATAAAATACGAAAAAACCCAAATCAATCAACATTTATTACTATAGCGCATTTAATTTTAACTCATTATTCTTAACCAAATAAGTTTTTCCTAAAGTAATCTTGTATTTAATTTTATAATTTACGTCGACGTTCCCCCTCTTTATAAAATTTTATTGTAGAATAATTCTTACTTTCTTAGATTTCAGTAGATTTTCTAAATGTCCTTTTTTTATTATAACATGAAATTATTTTGGATGCACTGTATGTGGATAACAAAAACTGTCTTGAAATGACTGCTTATTTTTACCGTCCAAAAATGCATTTACTACTCCCACTTTTAATTTTTTCAAAGTTAGAATATCTTTTGGCATAATTAATTCAACACAGAAAAATTTATTACACATGATACAAATTCCGCAAAATAATATTGGCCTTTACTTTTACCAGTGGCGGCGCATGACGATATAGATAGGTAGCTGGACAAAATGTGGGATCATTATAAAATATGTAAAATAATAATGCCCTGACCCAGCGAGACTTTTCTTCACTTCCATTTTGTGTTTAAATTTTTAAATCAGACACTGACCATCCTGATTCTTTTATTCCCAATTTTCCTCTAAAGTTAGCGCACTAAAAGAGTTCTTTAGAAAACTAACTTTAAACAATAAATACCGAAAATAAAACATAGGCTAACGCCGAAAAAAAAGCTAATGTCACTTTTTACCCTATGTTCTGTATTCGTTCATTCATTTAATGGCATTCCAATCATTTAATGCCTGGAAAGTGGTAATACTTAGTTTCATCATCCTTGCTCACATATAAGTCCCATTAGATATTCTTCTCTTCACACTGTCGTATCAATAAATGGCACTATCCTATGTTGTCGATTGTAGAAAATTCGCCAGTTTCAAGCTGTTGTTGTGTTGCCAAACGTCCAAATAATTAATATAGATTCAGGAAAAGGTATTTGGAAAAGTTTAAAGTAAAAATATAAAGAAAAAATTTTTAGAAAAGATTAAGTAATGTCATGGCACTATGACACTACCCTATGAGCTGCCACGGGCTCTTACGGAAAACTAGATTAGAAAGTTAATTTTGACATTAGTTCATTGCAAAGTGTTGCTCTACTTTAGTCAGGGAGTGTATGCCAATATATCTATGCAATTGATAAGAGGAATAATTGTCTTCCAACAATAAATAAAATTTTAACAATTGTATTCAGTTTGCCGATACCTTGTCGGACTCCATATCATAAAAGATAACGTTGTGAAACTCGAATTTTACTTAAAAATTCCACTTTAGTTAATAATTAAAGTGGAATTTTTAAAATTTTACGTTTTTGCCGATTTGATAATAAAAGAACATGATTTTATTATTCTTACATTTTTAACATGCATTATTTGATTGACGTGAATGAAATTAGATTTTTTGACGAGAGAAACAAAATTACACAATTATATGAGCAAAGAAAATTAAAAATAAAGAATATCGTATTTTTATTTTATTTATAAGTATTATTAATGTATTTACTGACTGTTTCTAAACATATATCCTATATACAGTTCTCTCAAGTCATTCGGGATTTGTACACAATAAGAAAAACAAAAAAAACTAATTTGTTATATTAGAATCTAATCAGTTTCTTTTTTTTTAATTTAAAGAAATCGGGTACTGTTTACAAAAAAAGGTAGTAATAACACCTATGTATTTAGGCACGTTTTGTCAATGAAGAACTATTTCTTGTAGTATTTCTTCCTAATTTTAACAATTTCTCTCAGTATAATAGGCAAGCAAAATCGCGAAAATTGGTCTCTTCAGCTTCAAACGAACCGCAAAAGCTGTTACCTCTGTGAGATGAAATAATTTGTACACAAAATATGTAATTGGTTTGCTATAACAATCATTGATGTAGAAATAACACATATTTAAATTTGTTTATTTTTTTTACGTTCCTGAATTCACATGAAATATTGCACTTGATGAGGTAAACTGCATAAAACTATAAAAAGGAATTTGATCTTTGTCTTGTTACACAGTTGCAAATTACACTAAAAAAATTAAGTCCAGTCTTAAGAAAGCTAAACATTTCCATCCATATTCAAGATTTTTTCCATGGTTTTGTTTTCTTGCATATTTAAAATTACGTATGATTGGAATAATAATAAAATATGCATAAATGATGAAAGATAATTTTTAAAAAAATTTATTTATGACCATATTAAAACTGTAAACATTCCATTTTAAGAATACCTTATAATCATATGCAAAACATATGGTTTTATGATCAAAATTTTACGTCACTAAAATATATTCGAATTTCTTAGAAAAAGTAATTTACAAACTTTAGCTTTTAAATTATAGACAACTCAACGACAAATTATTAAATTTATAATAAAAATTTAATATTAACGAAAAATGTTTATGCGCAATGTAAATATTAGGCAAGAGAAAATTACACTATTAACAAAAACCTTGACTTGTTTACAAATAGCATTAAGTCAATTGATGTGTATGTAATTTTATAAATGTCCTAAGGATGAAATTTACGGTAGTTCATTTACTCACTTTAATTATTTTATTGCAAGGTAATTTTCTTAATATACAAATTAAAAAAATATATAGTCAAGTGCAAATTAGTCATAGCGCCATATAGGTTCTATACTATAGATATAACACTCCCTAGGGTGTCCAGTGGAAGATTCTACATGAAAAAATAGTAAAATATGCCTTAAAAGAATGGTACTAAGTAATAAGATACAGAGAGATCAAGTTTATGATGTATTTCGAACGTTCTTCCACTCTGTTAAAAGTTCTTGAGATGTTTGTGTTAAAATTTGTATATTGGAATCAAGTATCGTATACTATGTAGTCTAAATAATTAAATTTAGTTATTTTGCTTTCCATTATCAATTAAAAGGGATTTTCATTAAATATCACGACAATCAGTGAAAGAAGTGTGTATTACTATTACAAAAACATCAACAGTCGATAAAGAGAGTAACCTCAGAAGTAAAAAATTCACGGGACGACAATAACTTACTTTTGTTAGATAAGACCTCTAAAATCTTTTCATTGTGTAGAGTTTTGAAACTAAGAAACTGATATATGACAAGTTCTCGCTCGATTATCTCCGATATTTTTAATAGGGGACTGAGTAAAACCAACAATATTTTTATTTATAGATATGTTTATTTCTAAATATTTCAGTTAAGTTAATAAATGACTCCTATGACAAAAATTACAATATCAATGGGTTCTGTGTTAAACCATTACTTTCACATGACGTATATAATCTAAATGTTGATTTTTTTAAGTCATAGATGGTTAGTTATTGAGATTGTCAATGAATTTAATAAGACTAGTTATTCTGGCAAAAACAAGTAATTGCACATTTCATGCACTTAAGTCGATTAGATTATCTCAGCCTACCGCTAGTATTTCGCTCGGCAGGGAGTGGAGACAAAAATAAAAGATGCACTTGTCCTTCTTTATCTTTTTGCATTAATATCGAAGGAAGCTGCATCGTTAGACTCCTGCGTGGGTTAAAAGTATATTTGATATATTCCCCGTCTACTTACTGATGGTTATTATCAGTTACAAATAAAATACCAAGTAATAACAATAAATCTTTATTAGTATTAATTTGTGATGCGAACTGGACTCTTAGGGATCTTAGCTATGATATAGTAATTCAAGTTTTAAGTAAAGAAAATGTTACTTTAGATGATTTAAAAAAACTGAAAAAATACTTTTTTGTTAGGATTAGAAAAATTTTGAAAAATTTTCAGAGAATTATATCTTTAAGGGGTCTTATTCTGCGTAAATTGTGAATACTACGCGATTTAAAAACATGGGTATATCTCGAAGTCACGAAGTTAATGAAAAATAAGCATACCATTTTTGGTATGTCTGCCCTTGAGCTATCTGAAGTCCAATCATGAAGAATCTTTAATATGTGGTTGTGCACTCTCTTTAATATCACAAGTTACTTTTAAGAACACTGTTATTTTGATCTTATATTTATTGCTACGTACACCATCATGCATATGTCAAAGAAAATTTACATATTATTTTACGAAAATTTCTTAGAGTTTCGTATAACCATGGCGGTTTATTTTTTAAATATTACGAAGTTATTTCTGGTAAATATTCTTTGATTTATTAAAGTGTTGTTAAAGTAATTAACAAAATGTCTAGCTTTTAGGGCATTGTAATAATAATTATAGAGTTCGTGAATGATGAAAAATGAAAACAAACAATAAAGAGGTTATTGTCTTCATCGACTATTGTCAAAATGTATGGTTTTTTTGCTAAAGATCTGTCATAAAATGTAGCTTAAAACCTGCGTGAGAGGGTCACTAATAATAAAACACGTTATTGTCTTTTCCGACTATTGTTATCTCTACGTGAGGTTACTGTATTTACACACTTTTGATCTCGTCAAAGTATCATTTTATGTTTTTTTTAATTACTTACTAATAAAATTAAAAATATATCGAGTTTTTAGGACTTTGTAATAATAAAATGTAAATCATGTAAAGCTCGTTATTCTCCTGATTTAAAATTCTATATGGTACAATTATAACGATTGGTGCAAAAATAAAAAGGAAATATCTGAAATAATAAAGTAAAGTAAAGGAGCGCAAATATAAGCTAGGTAGTTGGGCTAATAAATAAAGTTTATATTATATAGAGCACTACATTATTACCTAATAAATCAATAATTCCAATGAACGCATTTCTGCATACAAATAAGTGTAAAAGGAAAGTTAATTGCCAATTACCAGTGTATAAGAACTGGAAAATAAAATGATTTTCCATTTCTTATATTGATCGTTTTGGTATAACATTATAAATGGATCATCGGAAATGGCTCACATTACCATTTCTTAATTATCTTTATTTTTTTCTGTCCTTCTCCAGTCAACAAGTGTCTCCACACGTTTTTTCCAATAAAATTAATAAAGCAATTAATTTATTTGTTTTTGAGTTTTCAACCACCTCTACTTCTTTAACTTGTTTCTTGACTCAATATTATATTTCAAGATAATAAGAACGACAAAATAAATATTTCAACACGGTGTTTTTTCCCTTTAGTCCAGTCAGTAAAGAAAAATATAAGAGATTCTGTGACAAAAGTACTGTCAGGTTACCCACTAAGCTATTGCACTAAAGACAATCCGTAGTAATATTTTATTATGTTTCGACTATAATCTTTTAATTTATTATAAACAATTAAATCCAAAAAATTGCATTTTTGTTTATAAAATGTCAACTAATAAAGCCAATGTCAATGGTGTCAACAGATTAATTATTGAGAATAAAAATGGCAACAAAATGAGTCTTGGATCGACTCAATCGGATCATGAGGAATGGAGGAAAGCAGGAAAAAAAAAGAAAAATTCAGCGTTTTTTCAAAAAATCAAATCTCCGTCATTTGAAAAAAATTATTTCTGCATCATATATATTACAAGAAATATGAAAAAGATATCTGCATCAGACCTAATATAAATACACCGGATAAAGAGGGTATATCTTTGCGATGAACCTGAACTTTTACTCGATTAATATCATAGAAAAAGGATATTCGTCAGGGGTCAATTTTGTTTGCAAGTGGCTGAGTCTCTAATAGATCTTGCCTTGATTGGCTCGATCTTTAATAGATCTTTCCTTAAAAGAGGTAAATATCAAAGGACACAAACCGTAAATGTATGCAATTGCTACTAGATGATCATGCTACAGTGACAGTTTTTGACCCGCTGAACTAAACAAAAATGCCACTTTATGGGTTATGATGAAAAATCGTACATACTCCAAGGGAGCAAATAAAGAATCCCTAAGATCGATGTTGACTCGGGTGATAATTTTCATGCGATCTAAAATATTCCTTATTTTTGCTACCTAGATGCATAATATACTATTTTTCGTACACTTTATTGCCATTTTTGGGGTTTGGGGGTAGTATAGGGATAGTTTACCTTCTTTATAAGGTGAATTTGTATTGGATCTGATGCAAATCATATTTCTTGTAATTTATCAGATGCAGAAATAATTTTTGTTGCTAATAAAAATGAACTATAAATATATGGCGATTGCTGGTCTACGATCAGCTTAATTTATGACTCAACACAATTTTTTTCAGATATTTTATAATTTATTTCCATTTTTCTTTTATGAGGGTAGTTTTACCCTGTCTAAGGGGTGAATTTAACAATTTTTAATGTAACTAATATTTTTTTGATATTCTACGTGACCTAAGCTTCAAAATGAGATAAGGTAAACTTGTTTATCTTGTTTCTTTCTCGAGATAATAGATTTTTAATGTAAAAATTTTTATTCAACTGAAACACATTATGCAACTCAACTTCCTCAACTTTGATAATTAATTTCTCGAAATTGAAACATATGCTCATCTTGAAACTTTCCTTAGAGTACATATTATTATACACTTTTAATTAGCACATATTTTGGTTTTAAATACGAGGCCCACCAAACAGGCTAATTTTACCGTCACTCTTTTTAGTGCACTATCTTTCATCGCACCTGAATGCTTCACGGAAGGAGAAGTATCATTCTACAAGACTATATTCCCATTTTTCCTTAAAAAATCTGTGAAATACGTGAAAAATGCTAGCAGACATGACCGAAAACCGCCTAGCGCGTAAAAGTAGAAGAATGGTGGGGGCAACGCGGTTTTGTTAAGCATAAAGTACATATAAGACTTTCATTTTGCGAAGAGCCAACGCTACCACTTAAAAACTGAGGGAATATTAATTTTTGAAAAGATGCTGAAATTTTTTCCTATCGAGATTACTTCATTAGTTTAGATTTTAAAAGCAACAAATGAAATAAAACGCATTTTTTGGTTCTAGCTATAACTGAGAGTCGGAAATATATCAAAATGTTACTGTGGATTGTTTTTAGCGTGACGATACAGTCAGTATAATGTCGGTATAAGGTATATTTGTTACAAAAAAATATCTATTGATAGGCCTATTAACTTACTTATTCCATAAAAGAAGAACTCATAATAAAAAATAAAATAAAAATACCAGATTTTTTATTAGTGAAAATCGTAACGTCACTAATTCTTTATTGTTTGGTGAAATGAAATTTCAAAGTCAGTTTATATTAATAATAATTTAAAGGTAATGCCTAAGGTAAGAATAAAACGTTGAATGTTTATAATACCATTTTCATTCAAACACGAGAAAAGATCCCATTTGACATAACTGCATATAAAATTTTATTTATTACACAAACGATTTCACAACAGTTGAGATGGGAAGCTATAATTTTACAGTTTTATTTATTGCATTCCGATTTTCTTATTTTTTTCTAATGGTTTATTTTAACTAAGTTGGGTGTGTAGTGCATATTTAAATATTTGTTTGTTTTTATTGTATAATTAAAACCATAGAAGATAAAAAAACAACTTTCCTGAGAAATGCTGGAGGTTATAAGCTTTTAAGGAATTACAAATTACAGAATTTCCAAAAAAAAGTATCTATCCTTAATACCTTCTAAAATATTTAGTTTATTTGCTGTAACACATGGGCTGTGGTATCCAGTTTTCTACATTTTATACATTTTTGCAGGGTATATATATATATATATATATATATATATATATATATATATATATATATATATATATATATATATATATATACTTACTTACTTACTCCGTGGCGTTACAACCCCGTGTGCCTCCATTCGTTTCTGTCCTTTGCTAGCTCCATCCAGTTCTCTACATCCATAGTTTTAAGGTCTCCTGCTATATTATCCCGCCACCGGAGCCGGGGTCGTCCAAGTGGTCTTTTTCCAGTTGGGGTTTCTTCCCACACCAGTCTCACTATTCTTTCGTTAGAGTGTCTTATGAGGTGGCCCGTCCACTGGAGTCTTCTAGACTTTATTTCTTTAACTATGTTGGCGTCTGCGTATAACTCTTCTAACTCTTTGTTTGTTCTTATTCTATATTGTCCCGTTGCCCCATCCAGTAATGGGCCAAAGATTTTCCTTAGGATTTTTCTCTCCCAAACTCGCAGTCGCTCTTCGTTTGCCTTTGTTATTGTCCAAGTTTCGCTGCATTTGGCATGAAATATTATATGATAGTCCATGAATCTTTCTTATTTTTAACAGCATGCTTTTTAATCAAATGCTCTTGAAGACTAGAAGGCCCTATGACCTTATTTGAAAGTACAGTAAGCACATACGCTCTTCTTTGCCACATCAAGCCGGCATGTCTGACTATGTCATCCTTCCATCTCATCTGTGGCCTGCCTCTGGATCTTTTCCCTTCATATGGGCGCCATTTTCCAATTTCTGAATTCCAACGGTTATCTTTTATTCGTTCGTTATGGCCTGCCCATTTCCATTTTAGTGATGCTGCTCTTTCTATTAGCGTCAACTGCGTTGGTTTTTCTTCTTATCCACTCATTCCATGTTTTATCTCTGAGTGATATTCCTAACATGTGTCGTTCCATAGCCCTTTGAGTTTTGCGGATTCTGTCCAAATTTGATTTTGTAAAGGTTCACGTCTGCGCTCCGTATGTTAAAACCGGCAATATACAACAATCAAATACTTTGGTTCTTAAGTATAAGGGAATTTTCTGATTTTTTTTTCAAAACATAGGAGAGTTTTCCGAACGCCGTCCATACCAATCGAGTTCTTCGTGTTATTTCGGCTGTTTGGTTGTCCTTACTCGCTCTTATGGCCTGGCCTAAGTATATATATTCACTCACCTGTTCTATTTCGGTTGCATTTACTGTTATAACTTGTTGTTCGTCTGAGTTTGACATTACTTTTGTTTTTCTGAGATTCATCTTTAATCCTCGTTGGAGCGATGTTTCATGGAGGTCATTATCATTGACTGCAGCTCTTCCCAGTCGGATGCGATCAAGAATATATCATCTGCATATCTCAGATGATTTAGGAATCTACCATTAATGTCTATCTCTTTATTTTCCCAATTTAATGATTTGAACACGTCTTCCAGGGCCATTGTAAATAATTTGGGCGAGATTGTATCTCCCTGTCTTACTCCTCTTTTGATTGGGATGCGGTTCGTCTTTAGCTCGTCATCAAGTTGTACTGTCATCGTTGCGTCTAGATAGATATTATGCAATAGATTTTTGTATCTCGAGTCTATTCTACTACTTACCAAAGCTTCTTCAACAGCCCATAGTTCTACGCTGTCGAAAGCTTTCTCGTAGTCAACAAAGGCCATATACAGAGGCAAATTATACTTGTTAGTTTTTTTTATTAATATTTTTAGTGTATGCAGGTGGTCGCATGTTCCATATCCCCTTCTGAATCCTGCTTGTTCAACAGGTTGATATGTGTCGAATTTGTTCGTCAATCTGCTAGTTATGATTTTCATGAAGGTTTTGTATAACTGGGAGAGAAGGGATATAGGCCTATAATTGTCCAGAGTCGCTGGGTCGCTCAAAATAGAGAGATTTGGAAACAAATAGGGGAAGCCTATTTCCAGTTTTGGAAGGATGAAAACTAGGCTAAAATGAAATGAAAAAGCACATACGCGTACAGGTACAGGATGAGTTCTACTGTTTCCTGTTAGTCTTAATAGAATCCTGGATAATTTTATCTGCCAGCCTGCATATTATGACTTCACCCTCTATAAAGATATTTAATGGAAGTAACCTTAAAAACATTATTATACTATGTTCTATTAAACAGTAATAATTATCTGATAAAACTATAAACCCAGTACCTTAATATGAATGTTCGAAGGTCAGTTGTAATATTGTACACATCGTAGCTTACAGAACGTATTTCATTATTATATTAAACACGACATAGTTCGAGTTTTCTACCAGATGTATCAAATTACTTCGTAGTATAAAAGTCTTCTTAAAAGAGATGAGTTGAAGGATGCGCCGTGTGAAAAATTAAGCAATTTCAAAAAAAAAATATGTATATGGTATAAATGATTACAAGTATGGTTAATTATGGACATTTATGTAGTCAGTATGATTTTTACTATACGGCACTTTCAAATTCTTTTAAAGAAGTCTTATATTATCGATCGTATTATGTAACAGAAGAAAACCGATGCATGTTGAAACTACGTTTTCTTACAAGATGTTAATGTTTTTATTAATCAATATTGAAAGTAAATTTTAAAATTTAATTAAAAAAAAGCGTGTAGAGCTCGCATTACGTTAGAATTCGTTAGTAGTTGTTTTTCCTTTTTATTTTTTCTATATTGACTTATTGTTTTATCCAAAATGCAATTGCAAACTTCGCATTTATAGTAATTTCTAACACTTAACACTGAAAAGAGCCACGACAATCAATTAAACGGAAATAAAAGTAAACATGTTTACGTCTGTCACACACAGGGGCGGATCCAGGCTCTCTCTTTGGGGGAGGCGGTGATATCACAAAAGTACAGTATGGCAAGTTGTCGACGGAGGGGGGGGGGGTGACATCAGCAACATTCCCATTTCTAGTGTAAAAGACAGGATCAGGTCTATTTTTCTTAACTTGAAGAGGTGGGGGGGGGGCGATCACAAGAAAAACAAGTTGCCGATGGGGGGGGGGGGAATGCGAGCAGCATACACATTTCTAGTATAAGAGGCAGAATCGGGTCTGTTTTCCTGAACTCAAAGCTCTTGGGAGGGGGGGGGGGCTATAGAAAAACAAATTGTCAACGGGGTGGAGTGCCAGCAGCATACACATTCCTAATAAAAAAGACAAAATCGGTTCTGTTTTCCTCAACTCAAAGCTCTTGAGAAGGGGAGGGGCGATCGCAAGCATACATATTCATATACTCTATTCAAGAACTAGAGAGAGTAATAAAACTGTTACCGAAACCTCCAACGTATCTGCTCCAGTGCCGCAGGTAACTGAAGACTACCGTAAATCTAATTATATTGAATTATATTTAAATATTATAAGCTTTTATAAATTTACTGCAACAATAAAATTTCTGATAGTACAATTTAATTTCTGTCAGTGAGAAAAGTACACCTTACAGTTTGTCCTTAGTGATTTATCTTATTTGTGCGTGTTTTTGTATATTATTTGAGATTAGTGAGATACCCAAAAGATATGGCTTCCACCTCTATATTTATTCCAAAATCGTTAATCCAGGGCATTTTTTCCTCAACGAAAAACTTATTACGATGAATGTTTATGATGCCTTAAGATATCAGTATCTAGATAATAATGTTAAAAACTCTGTTGAGATGTATTCCAACATGACAGGAGTTGGAAAATCTACTATGTACCGAATACTGAAGGAGAAAAAAATGACTGGAATTGTTAGTACTCCCAAGCCACATTCGATCACAGGCAGACGAAAAACCTCATTGGAAGAAAAGATGTAAACTGCAATAACAGGAGTTGTACATACATTTTATTATGAGGAGCAGATCCCAACCGTCGACAAAATTCTCACTAAAATCAATGAATATCGGGATTTACCTGAAATTAAAAGAACTGAGCTCTGGAAATTGCTCAGAGAACATAATTTTTGCTGGGAAAAACTAGATAGGAAATCTGTTCTTATAGATCGTCCGGAAAATGTCCGTAACATATAAAAATTAATTACATGTGAATCCCTTTTTAGTGTTTAATTGGAATTCTGCAGATGGTTTAAGAAATAAATAAACTGAAACGTCAAATGTCTTAAAAATGTTTTTAATTAATAATAAAATGACCGATAGCCCCAAAAAAATTTTAATATTATATGGACGAATTTATATATATATATATATATATATATATATATATATATATATATATATACATATATATATATATATATATATATATATATACATATATATATATATATATATATATATATATATACATATATATATATATATATATATATATATATATATATATATATATAAAGTAATCAAATAAAGACCTATTCAATATGTCAAAAAGGACTTTTTTGCCATTTTTCTTCACGTTTGTATTTGCGTCAGTTAAAAGCGCAAGCTTACATAATTTCGTCCCAAAAAAAGCGACGACAGAGGGACAGACGGACGGAACTTTTAAAGGCCGCATTTAAAAATCCTGTAATATAATATAATGGAAGCTATAAATTAGTTAAATAAAGAGAAAGAAATTCACCGATCTTCCTTAAAGAATCAGTGCCAATTTAAAACATATTATTTTTTTCTTTTAAATTGAATGCCATAATAAATTTAATTAAAAAAATAATTATATATTCGACATTTGCTTCCAGACCGTCAATAATAAAAATGGAATATGTTATGTTATTTTATACTTGCACAGATTTGTACTTGGATGATGTTACAAACAAGACATACCACTGAATAATTGTGACTAGTAACTTTCTCTTTAATTATAGTGTTATAATGTTAACAAGTGTTGCATTATCACCATGTTTTCGGGGATTTTCCAAGTTACATGGGTGTTAAAAAGTAACGAATTATACTAGTTTTTAAATGCGCTAAATTGACAATAGTTTTTCTCTATTGCATTGAGAACAATAAGTAAACAGAAAATTATATATATTCGAAACAGTTCCTACCGAACCTTTTCCGAATCTGTCTTCTCCTCTACCCTTTCCTACCTCTTAAATCATGTTAAAATTTCTAAAAATCATGAAAATGCCCTCTACTATATTTAGTAGAGCAACTAAATATAGTAAAATTTATCTCCGTCAATGTCATAGTGCCTTTAAAAATGTATAATAATAACTTATACTTGCAATAATTTATTCTACACAACAGCTTATTATTTAATTTTCTTGACACAGAAAACACACAATCATTTTAAAAATATTTCCTACCTAAGAGCGTTTCCAATAAACAGTGTAAAAACACCAGGTTCAAGGCAACTTGTTTTCTTTTGCTGTTAAAGTAACTTCAAGTAAGGTATATGTTGTTAGCCACATGAATGAACGATCAAGGATGCATAAAACATTATAAGCTTATAATTTTCCTACTAAATTAACTTTCAGGAAGTTTAAAACCTTTAATATATTAATAATAGCTTTCGTTCTTTTCGTGTATTTTAGCTTTTCTTTTAGTAATTTGGTTTAAGATTACACAAAATGGCGAAAGTCTTTGGAATTAGTCTTAGTCAAAACAGGGTTTCAAAATCCTATTTGTAATAGAAGTGTAGGTCTCCAGTTTCAACTTTGTTCTACAAAACAAAAATACTAAATTATTAAATAACATTTTAGTCCAAAGTTTCCCGATAAACTTTTTACTTCAGTTAGCAATCTCTAGAACATTCTAGACATAATTTTTAAATTCTCCGATAAGCTTACTTCCTTTAAATTCCAAACTTTCGAAAATTTTTTGCCATATTGAATCCATCATCTTGAATGTAATCGTTTGCGACCCCAAAGACCAACCCTCCTTCCAAGTACAGTTCGTTATGCAAAATAATCAAAAAAATAGGATAAATAATTGAATTTATTCGTTTTTCTGAAAAATTACCACCATTTTATTATTTGAAGTGACTTATTTTTTTTTATTTACTCGTACACAAAACTTCACATGAAAAAATGCAGTGCGGTTGCAACTATTGACATGTCTTTATGTCATTAAAATTAAGGTTAGTAATTTTTTATTTAAAACAAAAAAAAATGCTATGCCTACTTTAAATTGTAGTAACAGTTTTTGTTAAACTAAAGTAGTTAGTTAAGTGACGTAAAATGACTTGGATCTATGCCAGTAAAACTTATTTCAACATATAAAAATACCAAGTTTACCCAACATAAATTACCATTTTGCAAGAATAAGTATATTTTAGTGATGCAAACTTTTTATACTAGAAATACACAGTGACAAAAAATAACCTTAATAAAGATGTTATGGGATGTGCTGTGGTTCTTAAAAAAAAATCAAAGGTAGCTGGAAATAATTAATTATATTTTAATCTGCAAAATAATTCATTGATAAGAAGGAATTTCTCACGCTGGAAGAATGTTCTTAATATGTCATCGTGTCAGATGCCACTAGGCAAAGATCTTGTCAATTTGACAGGGGTTTAAAAATTGATTAATTGATTCCATTCCTGGTTGAAGCGTCAGGTAAAGACGCACAAGATAAATAGATGATAAACTATATAATTTTTAAGTACAATACAATATATTTTTGAAGTGGATCCATGTTTTTTTCTTATTTTTCTCCACTTAAAATAATAGGTAAAACAATTTAATTTTTAAATGATATTGCGAAAAAATATGTTAATTATACAGAAAATTTCTAAATGAAGAAAAATGGTAAAAATTAAAAAAGACTTTTCAATTGAAAATGAGATTATTTTGTGGTAATTCTATTAAATTAACGACTTCTAGTGTTTTAAATAATCCTCAAAATCAAAATTTAAAGCTAAGATTTTGTATCTTATTTATTAAACTTTATTGGAATAATAAAACAACTGAATAAAAATATATAAGCAATTGCTATGGATGAAGTTACGCCCTTTGGAGAGAAAGTCGTTTGGTAATAATGACATTATCCTTTATAGCTGCATTTATTAATACCAAGTTTTAAGAGAAAACATAGCCAGCTTAAAGTTATTACAAAATCTCAATATAATAATTTAAAAGCTACTAGAGGGACACAATAATAAAATACTGACGTAAAACTCTTGTAAATGGAGACATACTTGTTAGTAATATTTATGGAGAAATAATCTACTTAAGATGTTTTCGAGCTATTCAAGAAAATTTTAATACCATACAAGTGGTATAAATCCTTCAATAACTTGTAATTTTATATTGCTTATTAAATTTGATCAAACACTGTATCAATCTCTGGATTTAAGTTGCATAATTATGTACTTTACTCTATTATAACTCTGCTATCTGGTAGTTTGTGATTTTGTAACAATAATTTGTTTTTATTTTCGCATCTTTCGTGATGGTTGGTCGAAAATCAATCAAGTCTTTGTCATAACGCAAAATATAAAGTTTAATCCTACTTTACATAAAAATAAAATAAATTTACCAAAAACTATTACATTTTTACATTATATAAGTTCGTCACGTACGTTATGTATAAGTAAAAGTCGAATAATATGCGTTATATTTTGAATTTTTATGGTAGTGTATGAATGTGTCGAAAAATTTATAACTAAGGACTTTTTGATAAAGCAATAAAATTACCATAAAGTCTCGTGTTGGGTTGTAATTAAAAAGTAAATAAAAAATTCTTAATTGGGTTGTAAAAAATTTCGAAAGAAAAACTATAAAATCTTTAGGATCCCAAAACAGAATTTTTCGTTTTATTGAACATTATTTTTGCCCCTACATAATGTGTAGTTGCAGATAATACAAAAATTCCCATGTCGTGTCATCGGGGCTTGATTTATGTGTATTAAAAGAAAGCTTTAATTTTTTAATACTGTTGTAAATGTTAACAACTCTAAGCGGCTCGGAGATGTTACAATATTCCATTCTGTGTTAGTACAACTTGGCTTCAGCAATGAATGTTTGTTTATGAAGCTCTTATATAGATAAAAATTATTTCTCAATTTTAAAAGACCAAGAATTAAGAGTTCACTGAAAAAATATATACTTTTATATAAAAGCATACCGATGGTGCCCACAATGACGCTGAAATATGCTACGAAAAAAATAGCGCCTGCGGTGAAAAAAATATATTTACAAAACCGACGAAAATCGTCACTTTTTCATATATGCACCGGAAACTAGAATGCCAAACGGCATAACGGCGAAAAAAATTAAATCTTTAATGAATGTGATGAAAAAAAAACACCACTTTTTCGTTATTCACGAGATGAAAAGCCTTTTCTATCAGCTTCCTCAAGAAATTTCAGCAACACAATCGCAGGTACTAATTTTTCAACTTTTCAAGACTGTAAAGTATGAAAGTGAATTTTCTGTCTTCTCTTATTTTGATAATATAGTTTCTCTTTTATTCCGGGTAAGAGAAAATTTATACCAACTATTTATTAAAAAATTCTTCGTATAAGAAACCTTACCATTACTATGAACTGTAAAAAAAATTGCAGAAATTTATGTAGAGAAGAATTAATGATTTGACAATTAAACAAGTCGATAATCTAAAACGGGCAAAAATCAATTAAAAACAACGTTTATTTTTTATTTTTAACTTAATTGTTGCGTTTCAGTATATTCATTAGCAGGTCAATTTCAAGTATCGACGTTTAAATGCAATTAACAAATTCCCGAAAATTCCAAAATTGGAAACAAACAAAAATACTTATTGTCTTTTAAGTAGCTGGTTTTAAGCGGAAATATACTGGTTTTATTTTTTTATTGGCTTTAAATATGTCTTGTTCAATTATTTCATACATCTTTCTAAATGTCACTTAATTAGTTTGAGGGTTACATACTAAAAAAATATCAAAGGAACAGTTATAGTGAGAATTCGCTGTATGTTACAGGGTTGAAATTTGGTTCAATTAAATACTATGCTTGTCCACGTCTAGTATCAGGAGTCGGAATCAAAAAAATTATGTTTTTTTGGGAGGAGGGTCGAAAAAAATCATTTTCTTCTACTAAGTCAAGTGGGATGTCATAAAACATCACTATCATTTATTTATTTCACCATAAATAAGTTTACTTTGCGAGAGATAATAAATCCCATTAATGTAAAGCTACCTCAAAATTTTCGTGACTATGTTCGCCTAGTAGAAGAATAACATCGGCATATATATGTATAAATTTACGGCGCTTATTTAAAATTATATTTAAAGATATATTAAGGTGACTCGAAAAAAGCTGTTCTACAACCAACTTTGACTTGTTAAATAGTGACCCCAATCAGACGACGAAGTTGAATCCTTCTATACTGAGTTGAAAAAGGAAATATCGATAATGATGGAAGATTTTAACTCCAAAATCGGTGCAGGGTCAGATAAAGAAGCAGTGGGGAGATATGGACTTGGAATCAGGAACTCTCTCAAGAGGTGATAGACTGCTGTAATTTTGTATGGGATATGAGCTCTTAAAGGAGTAAAAACTTATCTTGGGGCAGACATCAACAGCGACGACAACCCACTAGTAATAGACTTTGGATTCCAACAATTTAAAAATATCAAGGAAAGGTGTCGAGTGGATGTTAGAGAGAGTCGAACCGAGCCTTGAAGAAGCACTGAATTTACACTTTCACAAGTGGATTTCGAAATGACCAACATGAAAGCCAATTGGAATGGAATTAAGAGAAAAATAACCAGTATTCAAGAGATCACACTAAAGGCAGAAAATAACAATGACAACAACAACAGAAGAAAATACAACTGAAATGATGCAAAATATACAGAATTGCATAAAATAATACAAAGGAAATGCAGAGAGGCAAATAAACAATGGATGACGGAAAAATGTGAAGAGATTGAACAAAAAATTAAGAAAATGTCTGATAGGCATCGACAAAATCAAGGATGCATTTTAAGAAACGTAAACAATGAAATAATAATAGGTACTGAGAGGAGACTGAAAACATGAATGGAATACATAGAAAATCTGTTTAATGATAGCAAAGCCGAGTTAGCGCCAAATTTAAATGATACCGAGGAAGAAGTTCCAGAAATAACAAAAAGTGAAACTGTTCACGCCATAAACCTATAGAAGAATTAACGGCACTTTTCAATGCCATATACAGATCTGATTGGTTGCAATCAACTTTCATAACTCTGCCCAAGTCATTCACACAAAAATATATAAAAAATGTGACTTCCATGCGGACAATACCCAGTTTGGATATGGATTACTGAAATTGATAATCGAGAGAAAGATCCACGGTAAACAATCAGTCGGGAGAAGCCAGAATTTATGATCGTACATCGGCTGATGTCTTCAGAGCTGCAGCATCCAAAACAATATTAATCATTTGGATCATCAGTCTCCAAAGGGAGACGATGTGAATAGAAAAAGAAGAGGGTTTAAGTTTGGAGACCTCGGCGGCTACTCAATAGGTCTTCTTTCACCTGTTTTTGAACTTCTGCTGCGTAATGTGGCGGGCTTCATCTTGTTGAAACCAGATATTTTGATAGGTAAATCTTGATTTTTTCTCCAGGAAATAGCGTCGAAAGAGCAGAAATAAGATCTTCTTGTAGAAGAAAAAACAGCGACCCTATAACGATATTATATTATATCCCCTCCCATCCCATTTGAGTTTATATCCGAACATTACCCATAATTTTGTTTGTGAACACCACCATTTGAGCAAAATGTTGATTCGTCGGGAAAAACCATGTTTTTAAAAAATCGAAGTTGATTATAGCATAGCTTCTTTTGAGTCACCCAATAAAATTTAATATTTTGGAAAAAATTCGTATTTTAAATAATGATTTCTCCTAACTTTACGTTCTCATTGTACATATGGGTAGCTCAGAGATCGGTTCACACTCAAACTTGATATTTTTTAAAAATATCCATGCTAAACTTTTAAATAACTACTCTTAATATTACAAGTATTATCTAAGCATTTAAAAAGAATCCCCGCATCATTTCACCATTTACAAATTAAATTTTTTTAAAAATCGCAACATCGCTTTTTATTTCAGTTAAATATTTATGCAATAAACAAGCTTTTCTTGCAGTACTATAAATTACTAGAATAACTATAATACTATTACAAAGTTTTTATAAGAACTAGTTATACTTCAGCGGAAGAATGGTATCCTACTAACACAATGAAGAATTGTTTACGTTTTTTTTTTCTGCCTCAAGCTATTTATAAAGAAGACACCAATTATTGTAGTCTGTGACATGCTTGGGTAATTTTGCGATGATACAGAGTACATAAAAACTAGAATTACTAGAACTAATACTATTAAACCATGGCTTGTTTTAGAAAAAAACTTAGATCTTTTTAAACATCTTAATTTTTAAATTGTACTACCTCTAAATAATATAAACAAAATGCGAATTAGAAGGTTAAATTCCTGTGGAATATATAAAATAGAATTTCCAGTTTTTTTAACATTATTTTTTACTAAAGGCCAATAACTTTCCTGAATTTAAAGTTGTTAGAGTATGGGTTATGAAATATGTGTCTTCATAAGAGTTTTTAGTGGCTAGAGAACCTTAAACCGACCTAAAATTTTGATTAAAAAAGTTGAACCGACTTCTAACAATGCACTAAAAAGTGAAAATTTTTTAAGTTGGTGCCAAACTAATACCTGACAAAATGTGATTCGTATAAATAGATTAAAAATACTTTATTTATAATTGACTTCTTACCGTAGTTTCTATATATACATATATATATATATATATATATATATATATATATATATATATATATATATATATATATATATATATATATATATATATATATATATATACAGGGTGATTCAAAAATCGATCACGAAACTTAAGGGGGTGATTCTACTTGACAAAATAAGGGTAGAGCTTCATATAATTTTTTTTCAAAATGTCATTCGTTTTCGAGTTACAAGCCGTCCAAGTTCAAGTTTTTATTTTTTGTTTTTTGAATTACTCGCTTACAGGAAAACCGATTTGACTAATATTTGAAAGATAGGCTAAGTCTTCTGCGCTTCATCATTTTAGTAACAATTCACATTGATTGTTTGCCGCTACAGGGCACTTTTCCTACATTGAAAATTGTTTTTTTGTCATAATTTTTTAGTGTTGACAGCTACAGTAGCTTTTGGCATAATTTCTGAAAGACTGATGCCAGGCCTTTAAAAAAGGTGCTCTTTATTTACATCGCTAAACCCAACGGTTTAGACGTAAATCACCCTTAAAAATTAAGTGGTAAATTTACTTTCCTTATTTCATTACCACCAGCTACCAGGTAAATAGCTATCAAAGTATACTAGAGCTGTCAGTTTAACATCAAATAAATTCGCTTTTTAAACTATTTAATTTATAATCTTAAAATAACTAATAATGGCTAATCACCAATATTCAAATATCGAATATTGTGATATCCATTTTTGTTATGGAAAAGCAAATGGTAATGCAGAGTTGGCAAGAAGATATTATATGGAGAGTTATCCGGAAAGAAATATCCCTCATGCTCAAACATTTTCCAGTGTGCACAGGAGGCTTGCGGAATGTGGTTCCTTTAAAAGTTATAATGGAAATAGGGGAAGACCTAGAACTGCTAGAAACGTGCAACAAGAAGAAAGAGTGCTTGAAATTATTGAAGATAATCCAGGTATTAGTACTAGAAAAATTGGGAATGAAGTGCGGCTCTGTCAGGCTAGTTCATGGAGGATACTAAGAGAAGAACAACTCTACCCGTTTCATTCAAAAAAGGTGCAGGCTCTTTATGACGATGATCGGCCGAGACGGTTGGAAATGTGCAATCAGATCCTAGCTAAGTATGAACACGATAATCGATTAATTGGCGTCATATTATTCACTGACGAAGCTGGTTTCACTCGTGATGGCATAACAAATCTACACAACATCCACACATATGCTTACGAGAACCCAAACAATGTGGTAGAAACGAAACATCAGCGTAGATTTTCACTAAATGTGTGGGCAGGGATAATAGGAGATTACCTTATTGGTCCTCATTTCTTTGATGGCCCATTAACTGGTGACGTATTCTTAGATTTTATCCAAAATCGTCTCCCATTGTATCTGGAAGATGTGCCATTGGAAGTAAGGGCCAACATGTGGATCCTCCAAGACGGAGCTCCGCCCCACTTTAGTATACGTGTCCGACAGTATTTGAATGCAACGTATCCTGAGCGATGGATAGGACGAAGTGGACCATTGGCATGGGCAGCGAGGTCACCAGACCTTAATCCTATGGATTTTTTCTTTTGGGGTCATTTGAAACAATTGGTGTACGATATTCCAGTAATCAACGTCGAGGATCTTCGCTTCAGGATAATCGAAAAGTGCCAAATTATTAAAGAAACACCAGGAATTTTTCATCGAGTTAGACGACATTTTTTGAAGAGTGTTAGGAAATGTATGGAAGAAAATGGGGGACATTTTGAGAATCTTTTTTAGTTTGTTTAGTACTGTTTCATTAATTTTTATCAATTAAATGTATATCGCAATAATCCATAATATGAATATTTACTGATTAGCCATAATTAGTTATTTTAAGATTATAAATTAAATAGTTTAAAAAGCGAATTTATTTGATGTTAAACTGACAGCTCTAGTATACTTTGATAGCTATTTACCTGGTAGCTGGTGGTAATGAAATGAGAAAAGTAAATTTACCACTTAATTTTTAAGGGTGATTTACGTCTAAACCGTTGGTTTTAGCGATGTAAATAAAGAGCACCTTTTTTAAAGGCCTGGCATCAGTCTTTCAGAAATTATGCCAAGAACTACTGTAGCTGTCAACACTAAAAAATTATGACAAAAAAACAATTTTCAATGTAGGTAAAGTGCCCTCTAGCGGCAAACAATCAATGTGAATTGTTACTAAAATGATGAAGCGCAGAAGATTTAGCCTATCTTTCAAATATTAGTCAAATCGGTTTTCCTGTAAGCGAGTAATTCAAAAAACAAAAAATAAAAACTTGAACTTGGACGGCTTGTAACTCGAAAACGAATGACATTTTGAAAAAAAATTATATGAAGCTCTACCCTTATTTTGTCAAGTAGAATCACCCCCTTAAGTTTCGTGATCGATTTTTGAATCACCCTGTATATAGAAAAGCTCCGGGAACCGACGATATTTCCAATGAAATGCTTACATATGGGGGCCTTGAACTAGAAAAAGCACTAACAATACTATTCGACAAAATTCTATCAACCTGCAGTATTCCAGAACAGTGGAGGAACAGCCTGACTATACCCATCTTCAAAAAGGGAAATAAGAATGACCCCAACAATTATAGAACTATAACACTACTAAACAGTACAAGCAAATTATTAACAAAAATCATGACTTCAAAACTAACGAGTAAAATTGCAATAAGTGAAGAACAACACGGGTTTAGAAAGAACAGATCGACAGTTGGTGCGATTTTCATTATCCGACAGACTATTGAAAAATCGATAGAATACAATAAACCTCTTTTCATCTGCCTAGTGGATCTTAAAAAAGCGTTTGATAGAGTTTGACTTAAAGACGTCTTGCAAATACTTCAGGAAAATGGCGTTAACCACAACTATATTATGGTAATTGAAGAGCTAAATAAAAACAATAAGACTCGCATAAAGACACAACAAGGATTAACAGAGGAAATACCTATCATGACGTAAATACGACAAGGCGACAGTATGAGTCCATTTCTCTTTAATTTAATTATGGACAAGATAATACAAAATGTAAAAGAAGTTAATGGAGGATACAAAATGGGACGAAAATCTTTAAAAATCTCATGTTTTGGCGACGACTCCTTACTGTTAGCAGAAAATGAAGACGATCTGCAACGACTACTGTACCGATTCCAGACCACATCAAAAAATTTAAATATAGAAATATCTACAGAAAAGACCGAAACAATGGTAATTTCAAAAGATCCTGTCAGATGCAAATTGGTGGTGAAGAACCATCCTATCAGACAAAGCATGTCTTGCAGATACTTGGGAGTTGATGCCATATTGGATACGCCATATTGAATTTTAAAAAAATAATTTCAGATTCGTTATGTGCGACCTCGACCAATTTTGGAGAAAATCGGTCAAAATTGATTTTCTTTGTAATTCTCTGATTTCTTGTTATCTAGGAAATTGCTACATACATTTTTAAAGGCAGTCTGCGCCCTATTTTCTTTCTTCGAAGTTCAGGAATCGTGATCATTTATAGGAGACGTTTAAAAAAATTGCAAAAAATTGGCTAAACATTAATTTTTGATATAATTCTAAAACTTCTCAAGTCATTTAAATACGAGTAGAATTAAAAAACCCGTTAAAATTTTAAGAAATGACTGTCTTTAAATTTTATGATAATTTTATATTAAAAATAATGTATAAATAATGTGTAGTGGCCCCATGACTACATGGGAATTTTGACAGAAAAGCAATCAAATACAAATTGAGCAACATACCTTTATTAGTTAGTTCGGGGACAATTTTTATTATATTTATTGAATTTTAATGTACAATTAATTGTCACTGCAGTCAGGTTTTTAACATTTTCGTAAACAGTTTGATGTCACACGACGTTATTAATATCTTAATTATATTCGAACGTTAATTTTGTCGTTTTAATATTTTAAAGAATAAAACCATTTGTCCGAATATCTAAACAAATCTTGGGATTAATGTCGAAAAATAATAGTCTGACCTTTTAATATGAAGTAAAATAAACAATTAAAATATTTTGTTGGTTAGTTTTTTATGACATGATATTTTTTTAAGTATGAATCTATTTAAATTTTAATTATTTTAAAATAAAGGTTAAATGTCTATAGAATGTGTTTTAAAGGTCAAGTTTAAATATAAAATGACAATCTAAAATTTCCGAAAAAATGATTTTTTTTTGTTTAATATCTTTATATCTTTTCGTCTGGTATAATGTCATATTTCTACTTTTTGATTTGTCTTTATTTTTGCTGGGAATTTTATTAAATTTTAAGACTACAATTATTGTAGACCGGAATGGGTCACAAAAAAAATTATATATATATAATTATTTCATATTACTGATGTGACGTCCGTCAGAACCAAATTTCCCGACCTTGCTTGCCTCGATATAATTCAATCAAAATAGACATTTAACTTCTCAAAAAATCGCATAGGACTGAAAATTGATATAGGTCTTAAAAACATTATTACAAATAAAATATCAAAAGCCCCCACTGTTCCTACGTCTGCAAAAAATTTTATTCAAGGTCAAAAGTCAAAAATATCGGTTTTTTGCATTTTTTTTTCTTACAAATCACTGTTCCTGAGATGTCACAATTTCAAACATCGAAAATATTAACATGCACTCTTACGCAGCCTGTTTACGTCACCGGATGTTCAATATAAGTAAAAAAAATGGAAGTTTAAATTGATAACATAAATGCTACCATACATCATCGATGGAGGATATCTGTTACATCACGTTGTGTGATATCGAAAAAAAAACATTTAATAGGATTTTTGTTCAGTAGTTACATAAACATTTTTGTTCATAGCGTGACTATAGTATGTGATTATAAGAAAAATATTAAAGCTTCAAAACAAGGTCGTCGGGCTACAAAAACATCTTTATCTTCTGTTGTCGTTTTATGGCAGTTGATCGATTTATGACAGTTCCAACAAATCAACAACAATTTCTTGCAAATACTCACAAGTCTCGCTTCATTTCAATGTTATGTGAAAAATCTATAACAGATTATTTTGTTCACCTGTATGTACTAGGTGTTAAGGCCAGTTTTGTTCCAATGTTGAATTAAATACAACAAACAGATGAGGATTCTTGTGGTATCAATGACGAGACCAATGATGCACCTGTCTTCTTAGAACAATCTATAGAAATCCAGAAAGAAGAGGAAGAAGAAAGCGAAGATGAAAACATTACTGTTGAAGTGGCATTTGAAGTCAGACTGAAATTTTCCTGAAATCATCCATAATCCATTCTACTTTAATCCAACAAAAGTAGTATTTTTTCAATCAATAGGATTACTGTCAAAGAAAACAGTGAAGACTTTTGCTATTTTATTTGTAATATTATAGTTAAGATATATATTAACACGATTTATGCGAATTCTTGCAAATTTGTCACTTTTTTCTCTATTTTGACTGAACTATAACTGGCTATTACACTGAGAGAAAGTACAAATTAGAAAGAATAGCGCCACAAATTAATTTCTAGGCCGATTTCTATGAGATTGAACTTAACATTATTATTTACATTCCGTCGAGTAGTTTTTTTATTCCATTATATGTTTTTTTTAAAGTGAAATAATCATATATAAAATATTTCTGTTATAAATGGCACGAAAGAACTTTCTGTGCTTGCCGTGACTTCACATGGGAAACTGGAGACATTATGGCTCTTTTTAAATTTCCGAAAAATCTCATGAGGTAAGCGTTTAATTATTGTCACAAATAATAAGAACAAAAAGGTAATGTGTCCAAATTAACAAAAGTTAAAAAATTATTAACCTATGTTTAACTATAACTTAGTGTAAAATTATTTGTCCAGATGACTGAAAAAAATTAAATTATTATTAGATAATTTTTTTATACATTTTCTAAAAATATATTCTATATACAGTTCTATGACAGACCGAATGAACACAACTCCGATGATCTCGCTAATATAGACGCTAATATAGACATGGGACCGGAAATTCTAAACAGTGAAGTTCTATCTGCCATAAGATCTGCAAAAACCAGGAAAGCCATCGGGCCTGATAATGTCCCAACTGAGCTGTTACAAATGATCCATGAGGAAAATATAGGAATCTTGGTCAAACTGTTTAATACCGTTTACGCGACTGGAGATATACCGGAAGATTGGTGAAGTCTGTATTCGTCCCAATCTCAAAAAAAACAGCGAGCAAAGCGATGCAGTGAGTACAGACTAATAAGTCCAATGAGCCACACTTTGAAGGTCTTTCTCAGAATCATCCACAGCAGGATAAGATCTAAATGCGAAGCAGATTTAGATGAAACTCAATTCAGATTTAGAAACGCCCTAGGTACTAAAGAGGCTTTATTCGCTCTAAATATACTTCTGCAAAAATGCCGGGACCAACACAAGGATGTATTCGTATGTTTTGTCGATTACGAGAAGGCCTTCGACAGAGTACAGCACAGAAAACTCATAGACATTTTAAATAACGTAGGGGTAGACAGCAGAGACGTAAGAATTATTAAAAATCTATATTAGCGACAGAAAGCAACAGTAAGGTTAAATGGAAAACTCACAGAAGAAAGTAAAATTCTGCGAGGCGTCAGACAGGGCTGCATACTATCTCCACTGCTTTTTAATATATATTCAGATAAAATCTTTAACAAGGACAACGAATGGGAGTACAAATCAATGTAGAATATATAAATACAATACGATATGCTGACGACACTGTTATCCAAAGCGACAAACTACAAGACCTGCAACATCTATTAAACTGTGTTAACACTGAGGGTCAAGAAATGGGGCTCAACATAAATATCAAAAAGACAAAATTTATGGTCTTTAGTAGACAACCTCATCTCAACGTTTCAATACAAATAGAAGGAAAAAGTATAGACAGGGAGACTCATTTTAAATATCTTGGATGTTATATCACCGAAAATCTAAACCCAGAGAAAGAGATAAGGTGTAGAATACAGACTGCTAGAGCAACTTTTCAAAAAATGAAACCACTTTTCTGCAATGATAACCTCAACCTAAAACTACGACAGAGAATGATAAGATCATGCGTCTGGCCAGTGTTACTATATGGGGCAGACATCTGGACAATTAAGGCTGCCACGATTAATCGGTTGGAGGCTCTCGAAATGTGGTTACACCGGCGAATGCTGAGAATAGGGCCGACACAACTCGTCTACTATAAAACACTGTGAAGTGTAGAAAAATATCATATCTTGGACATATATTCAGAGGGGAGCGATATAGAATTCTTCATCTAATCATGATGGGTAAAGTAGAGGGACGTAGAGGGGTAGGGAGGAGGCAGGCTTCCTGGTTGAGGAATATTCGTGAATGGACAGGTATAAGTAGCGCGGGGGAACTGTTGCAGCTGGCGCAGGACCGTGAAAGACTTGCCAACGTGAGGGGGACCTGATATGGCACTTGAAGAAGAATATACAGTTCTCTCAAGTCCTTCGAAACCTATACCACAACACGAAAAAAAAAATAACTAGTTTATTATGCCAGAATGGAATCAGTTGTTTTTCACACAATTTAAAGAAATACTGCACTTTTTACAAAAAAAAAAAGTATTAAGACATACTTCAACTTTCATTTTTACTGTTTATCTTGTAGTATTTATTACTAATTTTAATTATTACTACTAGTGTAAACACAGTATTATTTCTAATTTTTTCACTTTTTCTCAGTGTAATAGAGGATCGCGAATAAAATAAGGTCACGAAAATTGAATCCCTTAACTTCAAGGACACTGCCAAAGCTACATCTGTAAGATGAAATAATATGTGGTAGAAGCAGAATATATATTTAATAAACAATTATTTAAAAAATATCGAGGTAATAACGAAATATATCAACCACATAAACCATATAAAAATCAATCTTCATTTAAAAAGTCTACACCGTAAGAGATATTAAGAAGTAAATATCTCGTAAAACGAATTTTTACAAGCAAAACCAATTATGTTTATCCACAGTGCATTTAAGTTTATTATACCATATCTTTTTATTATTTTTTGAAAATATAAGGGATTACAAAATGACAGCTAATGTAAATAAAATTCTGACACTTTACTTTTATATTTAATTTTATATCGTACGGTATAAACGTAATCTTTGACCTTTCGCGAACTCTCCAAGGCTGAAGTTATTCAATGTTGCCTGGGGGCCACGACGTCCCACGCAGTTCCGTATTTTACATTTTACTTGTTTTTCTATAGTCTAAAAAATGTTTTAACTGTCAAAACAACGCTTGTATTCCAGGTATTTTATCAAGTAATTTAAACACAAAGGAAATTTTTTTCCAATCTGTGCATAGAAAAGATTAAAAAGACCATATACTTAAAAATTATTGATATTACTTCGAAGTGTAATGCAGTAAAAGCAAAAAAATACCACAGATTACGGAATCTCTAGATATACACATACTAGTAACAGTGTTGCCACAAACCCATGTTTTTCTGAGCGAGCTGTCCTGTAAAAACGAGCCAGATTTTAATTAAAACAGCGAGATTTTTTGGCTGAAACTTTGAGCCTATCCCGCTGGACAACTTAGCGCGAGTTACATGGTAGAAAGAGGAAAGACAAATAGCAGTACATGCTATCTCTCTCACTCCGAACAGATTGTGATAAGAAGAGAACCAAAACTAAACGTTCGGAGTGAGACAGATAGCATATACCGCTATTCGCTTTCTTTCTCTTTCTAAGTAACGTGCTCCCCCCCCCCCCCAAGAGCTTTGAGTTTAAGAAAATGGCCCCGATTTTTCCTCTTATACTACAGTTTATCTAGAGAGAGTAATAAATAATTTTTTACCCTGTTTCTCTTCTCAAACTACCTGCGTTCTTTAGTCCGGTGTCTTTAGCAAAATCTGTTAGACACATATATTTTTCATAGGAATGGGTTAGAAATTTTATAATCAAAAATACTGGTCTATAATAATAGACTAAAACGTAGCCTTATTCTCTCAAAAAATTCGAAGTTATAATTTAAATATTTACAAAATATCCATTGTCAAAAATACAAAAAGTTAAACATATATAAAAAAATAAATTCGTCCATATAATATTAAAATATTTTTGGGACTATCGGTCATTTTATTATTAATTAAAAACATTTTTAGGGCATTTGACGTTTCAGTTTATTTATTTCTTAAACCATCTGCAGAATTACAATTAATTACTTTTTATATGTTGTATTTAAAATTAGACCTACTTATTTTTATTTCGATTATACTGATATCTTAATTTAATTTACTTTATTATATGGAAATACGATAGCCCCAAAAAAATAACATAAACATGTTAATTCTACACGCTTAAGAAAAAGATACAAATACAATAATAAAATAATAAAAAAACTTACGGCTAATTGGAATTAAATATATATAAAATTAAAGAGTGGGACACACTAAAATAAAAATATATAAAAAAATGAAAATATATATAAACAACATTAAACAATAAAATATAACAAAAACAAAAATTTAAATAATAAACTGTGTTTACACTAGTAAACATTACGTATCTAATTCCTAATCAAAGTTAGTGAAACTATCTTCGCTCAAATTAATTATAATTGGTTCCTCTATTTCACCGATCATGAGATCGGGTTTTCACATTTTGTTTTATTCTTTTATTATATGGATTTTTCCCAATTTTCCGCAGTAACTTTATTCAAAAAAATCTTTTAAAAGTTTAGTTAAATTACTAATTTTGTAAATTATGTTATTTCTAGCAACTCTACCTTTTACTTGAGAGAGATATTTACTTCATCAACGGACAATTTTCGAACGATCTATAGGAACAGATTTTCTTTCGGGTTTTTCCCAACAAAAATTAAGTTCTCTGAGCAATTTCCAGAGTTCAGTTCTTTTAATTGCAGGTAAATCGCGATCTTCATTGATTTTAGTTTGGATTTTGTAGACGGTTGGGATCTGCTTCTCATAATAAAATGTATATACAACCCCTTTAATTGCAGTTTTCATCTCTTTTTCTAACAAGGTTTTTCGTCTCCCTGTGATCGAATGTGGCTTGGAAGTACTAACAATTCCAGTCGTTTTTTCTCCTTCAGTATTCGGTACATAATAGATTTTTCAACTCCTGTCATGTTGGAACACATCTGAACAGAGCTAACGACATTATTATCTAGATATTGATATCTTAAGGCATCATAAACATTCATCGTAATAAGTTTTTCGTTGAGGAAAAAATGCCTTGGTTTAACGATTTTGGAATAAATATAGAGTTGAAAGCTATATGTTTTGGGTATCTCACTAGTCTCAAATAATATATAAAAACAAGCGCAAACAAGATAAATCACTAAGAACAAACTGTAAGGTGTACTTTGCTCACTGACAGAAATTAAATTAAACTATCAGAAATTTTATGTTGCAGTAAATTTATAAAATATATTTAAATATAATGAAATATAATTAGATTTACGGCAGTTCTCAGTTACCTGCGGCACTGGAGCAGGACATTGGAGGTTTCAGTAACAGTTTTATTACTCTCTCTAGTTCTTGAATAGAGTATAGGAATGTGTATGCTTGCGATCACCCCCCCCCCCTCTCCGAAGAGCTTTGAGTTCAGGAAAAGAGAACTCATTCTGCCTTTTATATTAGGAATGTGTATGCTGCTTGCACTCTCTCCCCCCCCCCCCCAGTTGACAACTTGTTTTTCTTGCCATACTCAAAGAGAGAGGCTGGATCCGCCCCAGCCTATATTACAATAGCTAAGCTCTTCACTAAAATACAGGTGCTGTTCTTACAGAATTTATTAACGTTGACTCTTTAATTTTTTACTAAGTACATATAATTTTGAAATATTTTCTTGTTTAAAAAATTTCGTATGTGAAAACATTTAAAAAACTCAGCCGATAAATTATTCTCTTTCTCAATTCTCTTTGAGCGTGTGGATTGCTCAACCGATTTAACTTAAAAGAGACCTTAGCTTTAGGTGCCTAGGGCTATTTTGTTTTCTAGGTAACCAAGACAACATTAATAAAATTACCATCACCATCTATACCACAAAGGGCCAAACTTTAAGTATATTGAAAATTCCTTTTGCTAACTGTGATTTTTTTGTATGGCCGTGGCAAAAGTATTAAAACGAGCGAGATTTTATAAAGATGAGCGAGAGAGTGCATCAGGAAGAAAAACGGGTTGGTGGCCACTGTGTCCTTGAACTTGACATCTCAATTAGTAACCTTACTATAAAAGCAAACTCGATTGTCATAAATGGACCCTGTACACTAATAATTAAACTGCAAAAATCAAATTACAATTTTAATTTATTTACATAAATCTTCTTTCAGTGATTAATATAACATAGTGTACAGCCCCATCAAATTAAAAAAAAATTAAATATTTAATAAACATAATTTTACGCATCCCATACAAAACATACATATTAGCTTAATAAACAAGTAGTTTAAATAAAAAAAATACCGGAAATACTGATGAATAAAAACAAGCTTGTATGGTGCGTAAAAATATCCAAAACAAATAATTAAAATGCATTAAAAGGATGAAACAAGTTTAAAGTGTGGGTGCAGACTTGTAGCGGATTTTTAATGTTGATTTTCCAGTTAGGACACCCCAGTTAGTGCAGTAGCCAGTTATTGGTAAACGAAACCTACCTCAACATGTTTTTTATCAAGACTCTATTATAACTGGTTTTTTCTCTCTTAGCTAGTTTTGGACCTAGTTGCTATCATTCTACACTAAATCAGGTTTTTGTACGTACTTGCTTTTACAGTTGTCATTTATTTACACACACACTTTCAGCGTAAAGTTCCTACACTTGATCCCAGCTATATTCGAACAGGTTCATTAATATATCTATTTTTAACCTGTAAAAAAGTAAGCAAAATAAGTAAATAATGTTTAGCTTTATCTGTTAACTTACAGTTAGACCGAGAAATGTGGAGTCTTTTTTAATCGGTTTGTTTAAAAATTAAGAACTACACAGCGTGCTTTTTTCCAAAATTTGATCAAAAACTAGAAATATTTTATTAAATATATTGTCCGTCGTCAATTTTCTTTTCTCTAAAATATTTTAAAGCCGTTTTGTTAAATTGTTTAATCACGAATTCACTTTTTGTCTTTATTATAACAATTCGGTTGAACGGTGTTCGACCTAGTATAAGACTGCAGTTATTGAGATATATTTTAACATATGGTTAGTTATCAATTTTGTTTTCTGTAAAATATCTTTTATGTTGTTGAAATGAAATAAGTTATTAATGAATGTGTGTCCGCTTGGAAATAATATAATTTTTTTCCATTATATTTGGTGATCATGAGGAGATATTGCATTGTATGTATATATATATATATATATATATATATATATATATATATATATATATATATATATATATATATATATATATATATATATGTCGAATATGGGGGGGAGTCAATCGGTAAAAGTCCTTGAACGTTTTGGACGTGATATGGATGTAAAAACTTCTTTTAAAATATAATTTTAGGGATATACAACTTCACGTTCTAAGCGGCGGGTACTAACACTTAGTTATTCTTCTACTCTTTTCAAAATTTTCTTTTCTTTTTCGACTGTTCGAGTTATTCGAATACGACCCTACTTTCAAATTTTTTTCTCAAAGATGTCAGTTTCTCGGAGATGACGCTTAATAATGGCAAATGGCTGATGATTTGGTATTTCCTTCATAAAAGTCATACACCAGGAGAATGCCAACCTTCTCGGAATCCGTGTAGTTGTCCATGTTTAATACTAAAATAAGCTTAGAAATTTAAAATATTGATCTTACTTGAGTCGTCAAATTATTAAATGCTAAAGCAACAAAGCCTTTCGAAAAATTATCGATCTAAGTATTTTTTATTATTACTGTCAATTGGTATATGCATATAATTGAAAATATTTTCCCTGGTGAAACCACTCATCCAACGAAAATTTGTTAAGAGGTAAAAAGGCTTCCAAATACGTACGATAGAAATGTCTAGGTTATCATAACGTTAATGACATAAAAAAACCTGAAGCGATGTTTTCAAGTGACGTCACTTTTATAACACTAACTTATATATATATATATATATATATATATATATATATGATTCAGAATTAATTCGGGAATACATCCGTTCGGTCGTTTGGTTTCTTGTAACTTGGCATTTTCTGTGCTCGCTGGTTATTGATCTACAACCAGCAAGCACAAAAGATGCCATATGAGATTTTGGCGAAACGTCTCCAAACTTCTACAAGAAACCAAACAAACGAACGGATGTATTCCCGGATTAATACTGAATCACATATTCCCATCCGTGAAACACTACGCAATAACATATATATATATATATATATATATATATATATATATATATATATATATATATATATATATATATATATATATATATATATATATATATAATTACACCACCTACAGCACTGTTTTATGTTTTTTGAACCGTGTAAAATTTTCTATTTGTTTTGCTATTTTAAAATTATATAATATAACCTTGATAGTAGAATAGTTGTTGCCTAAAAGATATATAAATATTCTTTTTAGTATATTTTGCAAGATCTAGATTTAGATAAGCTTGAAGTTGGCTTATGGCCTTGCCTTGCCTTGTCCACTACAACCTTATCGTGGTGGCTCATTTTTTGCTAGGTTATGGCACTTGTCATCTAAATTTTTGTTGAAAGTTTAACCTCATAGTTTTATTATGAGTATTTTGATGACAAGTAATTTTCGATTCTCGGAAATAAATAATACTGTTATTTTTAATTAAAAGAATTAACGTTTTATTTCGAGAGAATCGTATTTTGAAACTAAATAGAATTTATTTAATTAATTATTTAATTTGAGAACACTGAAAGATATTTTAGTTCCATCTTTCTCATTATCATACACATTTTGATTTACTGCATCGATATTTTCAATAATATGTGTATGTTGACATTTCTGAAGTATTGGATTGGATTAACATCACAAATACCACCAGTTGACTCCAGTTTATTGATTAAATCACGAATAGCTTATTCTGAAGGTTAATTATGTTGACCATCAAAATCTTCTTAGAAGGCATTCTGCAATTCGAGAATTGTATACAAGTGTAACAAAGTTTTAACCAAATTGAGGGTCAAGAACACAGTCACGTGAATCTCGATACCGAGACCCATTGACATTGAGGGGAACGAATTTATCTACTCACTTGTTAAGATATAGCCAGTAACGTTGCCATGCTAGAAAACAATAAGGCTCCGATAAAATAGTAGAACTTATTTAGCAGATTTTTCTCAATTTTACCTTGAGGCTGAAATGACCTCTGGCTGACCTTGGGGGATTAAACAAACCACGAATTCAGATTTAATCGACCCCAAAAACCTACATATCTCCTTTTCCAGATTTATTTGGTAGATATTTCTCAATTTGGCCTTTAAATGACCCTGAAATGACCTCTGGATGACCTTAAGGGATTTAACAAACCACGAATTTGAATTCAGCAACCCCAAAAAACCCACATATCTTTTTTTCAGTTGCATTTATTATTTTTCTCTCAACTTATACTTGTAAAGACCATGAAATTACCTCTGGCTGACCTTGAGGGATTAAACAAACCACAAAATTAGATTCAGCGACCTCAAAAACCTACATATTTATTTCTTCAGATTTATTTAGTGAATTTTACTCCTTTTGACCTTGAAATGACCTTGAAACTGGCGTGATAAAGTTTAGAGATTTGGATTCAGGGCGTCAAATTACATAAGAATAAAATGTTAATGTCAAATATGGATCAACTTTTTTTTTGTACAGTTGCGTAATTAAAAGAATACAAAAATAGTTTTTATTTAAAAAAATAAATAAATTTTTTAATTTATTACTAATTTTTTCTTTATAACAAATTAACTGACTATTTTTCGGGAATCTATCCTCGACATTCGTAATCAGTTTGTCAAAATATATACAAAAAACTTTTTTGGAGCCATATTTCTTCATCGGTTATGTAAACTCATCTGGGTTCCAGACTATATAGGTTTGTTCGTTGAAATATAAATAGGTGTGAGCTACAATAGGCTGTGGAGTCTTCAGACTTACTGCCTATCCACTTTTAATCTAATCTCACCTTCATATTTAATATTTAAATTTCTAAACACCATTATCATCAATATTTTACGGTTTCTTCGACAAAATTGCCATTGCCAAAACAAAAAATTGTTCTTTTTAAAATTAAATCCGTACATAATTTTTAAATACATTAAACCTTTTAACAGATTACAATCTTCTTTACAATTTTTCTCGCAAACACGTTGAATAATAAAATTAAAATGGTATTTTCGGCTTTAATTAGGCTGGTGTACTTGAAACAGGGTAATTAGCTATGTCGATTTAATTATTCTTTACCATTTAAATTTTCGTCATCATAAAAACATTTATTGCAAGTTAAAATTAAAATTATGATTTCCTGAAGTCGTGTTTTTTTCTTTCATTTTCCATACTTAAAAGGACAAAATTCGATCTTTCGGCTTGGCACGCACATAAGTTGAAATTGTCCGGTGAAGCATATCAAGCAAGGTTAAATTTTAATATAAATTATATACAAGGACGTTATATAAAATACCTGACGCAAAGGTATACATTTTTAAATATTTATGAGCATACAGAGTGTATAAATAATTTTCAAAACACTAGTGGGTTAAAGAAGGAAGTTAAGAGCTTCTTGTTGCACGTTTTGTTAATCGTATTGAATTCAATTGAAACATCTCGCAAAAAAATTCCACCCTGTAGGCTACGCCACTGTTTACGGGGTTAATTTTACGTGTTCTTGTCGTTCTAAAAAGTATAATCGTTTATTTACCACAGCAAAATAATTTATTAAAAACTTTCACAAAATTTTTAAACATATACGGGCAATTTATAAATGTCACATTTAAGGTGGACAGTTTTTATAGTTTTTGCAACAAGAGCATGTTAAGCAATAATGAAACAGTTTTAAATGCGAGCTACATATATATGAGATATTATAAATAAAATTTGCAAAACGGTTTTGTTATTGTTTTAGTGGTAATGGTCATTATTTCTTTCTGAAGGTTGAAGTCTTTGTAAAAATGGGTTTGTTGGGCAGTAGCGTTGAGTTAATGGGTGGATTTTGTAACTGTAACCATATGTTAGTCATAAGAAACCTGTAAAGACTCTTACGTGATTTAATATTTAGATATAAAATTGTAAGATGATGATGATTCATGCTCTAAACAAACCGTTGAGGTTAAACAAGTTTAAAAGAGTTCCCCCATTGTTGCTCAAAACCAAAATGTGTACTAATTGACAGTTTATGATAAGATGATGCTCTTATTTCAGTTTTGAGAAATTTATTATCGAAGTTAAGAAAATTGAGATGCATAATGTGTTTCAGTTGAATAAAAGTTTTGACATTAAACATTTAATATCTCGAGAATAAAAGAAGACAAATAAGTTGATCTTATCTCATTTTAAAGCTTAGGTCACGTAGACTACCAAAAAATATCAATGATATAAAAAAATTGTTAAATTCACCCCTTAGACAAGGTAAAACTACCCCCACGCAAGAAAAATGGAAATAAATTATAAAATATCTGAAAAAAATTGTGTTCATGAGTCATAATTTAAGCTGATCGTTAAGTAGCAATTGTCATATATTTATGATTTGTTTTCATTGATATTCACCCTTCCATGGGGGTGAAAACAGTCCCTAGTAGTCAAAAATGCCAAAAAATATTTATAAAAATTTGAAAAAATTTATTTTTGCATCATATAAATTACAAGAAATATGAAAAAGATATTTGCATCAGATTCAATACAAATACATCCCATAAAGGTATGAATGGGATGCATCTGAACTTTTTATCGGTTATTATCATCAAAAAAGGATATTCGCCAGTGGTCAATTTTGTTAGCCAAGTTGGTAAAAAATAGTTCCAAAAATATTTTTTGGGCGTTAGTATAAGTCTCAAACTTACATTTGCGCACCCGCAGACCGCTGTACGACCTCTAGATCGATAAGAATAAACATTCAAAAAAATAAATAAATAAAAAGTTATTAACAAATTGATTGTACAAATAGTTTTAAATATTTTTATTTGAAATTTCGCACACTTGTTGTATGCAACATACTATTAGGTACTACATAATTATTATTATCGTTGTAAAGGTTTTTACCTAGTTAGAAGTCTACTAACACTAATTATTCTATTACACTTACCCCTTTTTGAAGATACGAGTCGCCACTGCATTTTCATAATTAAAAATCGGTATTTTAATTAGTTCTTTGGCAATAAGGAACAATTCTGCAACATCGAAGGATGTTACATTATCTTTTAATTACTCTCGCCCAAAATATTCATCATTTATTGCTTTCATAATTTTTTCAGATTGACTTTCTCTCACCTTAAATGCGATTTGGTCCATATTGATTTTATATCGATATTTGATCGATAAAATAAATCAAATATGAGATGTGAAATTCCATAATTAATTATTTTTACTAATCAGAGCTGTCAGAAAGTTTGTTAAAATATTTATATAAACATCCGTTGCACACCTTTTATTTTCTTTATGTGTTTTTTAATCATACCTGAATAACATTTTTAATATCTTACTCTTTTTTTATAGACGTATGATTTGCACAAGATTTTATAATTAATCTTATAAAAATGTAAACATTATTTAATTACAAATCAAAATATATTTATTTTTCTTTATGGCAAAAACATGATTTGAATATTGAAACAAACAACTTATTTATGTCTTTCTTTATTAACAAAATAATCTATTTTGATATCCATTAAAATAATGATTTATAAACAAATATGATTCGGTATTTGTTGAGGAACACCTGCAGATGTATTATTTATTTTTAATTTGTGAAAAATTGTTTTTCTGTCAAATATTTCACTTCCTGGACCAGTTTAATTTACAACAGTATAAAAAATTTCCAGAGTTAATGACAAAAATTCTATAAATCAATAAGATTTTAGCTTAATATATTTTATTGATATGCCATTTACTAATTGTAATGCAGATTTATATACATATATATCTCTGACAAATGATTTAATGTTGTGTGGAAACCTTCTCCCATCATATAGAGGCATATTCCCATTGCAAAGAGCTTTCAAAAATGGCAAAGTAAATATAAAAGTTGTATTAACTTTAGCTATAATTTGTCAAGTATACACAGTTTTCTTAAAGGGTTACAAAGTAAATATGAAAATGAACCCATGCATACATTTTTTTAATTATACTGGCAGAAGTTTTTTACCTGGTAAACGCCGGAATATTTTACGTATATATATACACACGTATTTTAAATTTTAAAGCACGGAATAAATATAAAACTTAAAAATAATTAAAACTAATTGCAAGGATAAATAAACACCATTTATAATAGTGCAGGTATGTTTAGCATGTTCAATGAAGCATCGAAAAACGCTAGAATGTTAGCAGAATAACTGTCATATATTTTGTAAATAAAAGTTAAAATTATGGAATTGTACGTAAAATCATTCAATCATGACTGTGCTTCGTGGATTTATCGGTTTTATTTTTTTTAATTTAAAATAACTTAGCGTTTTTCTTAATTATAAAAGTTTCAAATATAATTTAAAAACAGATCAATATTCTCTTAAGTCAAGGTTATTTCTTTAAAGTGAGAGTAAGGTGACTTGAATGTGTAATTATGATTTAAATTCTTACTGGAAGAATGTAAATTTCTTGCAGAGTTTTCCTGTCAAAAAATCGATTCTTAGAAACCAATATCGTGTGTTTAGAATGCGCAGTTTAGCTAAAATAATCTTGAAATGTTAAATTGAAAAGAGACATTCTTCAACTCAGAACCTATGGGTAAAAGCATAAATTTCAGTTTTTTAAATACACACTTGCTGGTTTGAGGTACATCTTTTTAAAAATCCTTTGCTCTTGAAATTTAAAATATTGCTATCCGTGTAAAGATAGGTTTCCTTCAACCAATAAAACTCAATTAAAATTAATAAAATGGAATGAACTGATAAAATAATGCATGCATAACTCATATAAATTATTATACCATAAAATTAATAAAGCTTTAACAATAGACAACAAATAGAACAAAAATTTAAAGTTTTTTTTTTACTTCCCACGGCGTATTTAGTAAACAATATTCTTTAAAAAGCTTAAAGCACTTTTTTATACATATTATTAACTTTAGAAGCAAAAATAATAAATATGGACGGAAAACCAATCACAATGAATTGTTTATATTACAAAAAGAATAGACCAAGAGCCCATACATAATAGTAATAATAACTAACAATTGTAAATTGCTTGCCTTAAGCTTAAATAATTTTTAGCCTTATTGGCTATGTTTATTCCATCAAATTTTATAGATCTAGTTATTTAAAAGTGTTTTCCTTTAATTTTAAATAATTTTCCTCTAAAATATCGAGTTGGACATTAGCAGCAGTAGGAAGGTCTGAAACTGTGACATCATGCTGTAAAACAAGTCTTCTATTGCTTTTTGAAGGTGTTGTGATTCTGCTATTCAAGGGTGTTTAGTGGTGATGGTCTCTTCGTGTGGCCTCTTTTGTGATGTCTGGTGAGATGTGTGCGAGGACTTCTTTTCTGGATTGTGGTCTTTTGGGGCACCCCCTAAACGATGAGGGGTGTGCTACAGGGCAATTTGCAGGTATGTGTACATGATGAAAATGTGTGGTTGTCTCCACAATTGAGACAACGTGGCCTGGTCCTGACGCATGCACGAACAGTTGGCATTTGTAACATTGGAAAGTCTTCGTCTTTGATTTTTGTTGTTCTACTGTAATGTTATTGCCCCTTATGTCTTTGACAAGAAATATGTGTTTCTGCTGGTTTGGCACTACGACAAAAGTCATGAGCGTAGGGTCCCCGCCCCTGTAATGGCTTATAAGAATTTTGGTTGAATGGAAGCTTTTATTCATTAAATTTTCAGCGATATCTGCTTCTGATATTGTTTCGAATATTTCTCTCAGGACGATTTTAATTGATTTTTTTTCCTCTTATAAGTAGGTATGATACTGAATGTTGTGTCTGTCCAGTATTTCTTTAATTGTTTTGTAGTCTGCTGGGTTTTTGGGTTAAATTTTTACTCCCTTTGGAGTGGTCTTTGCATATTCAGGCGTGATGTTGGCTTGTTGACATTTGGTTTGTAGTTTATTATATACCTTTTTATTTCGTAGGACGATTGGTTGGATCTTCTGCTTGTTTGAGGGAAGGTGGCCCTGAGTTAGGCGCCATACTGATGCACCCAGTTCGACTATTATGGAACGTTCTTGAACTTTCTTTATATTTTTTGTCTCACTTAGAGGTTTTTCGGACATCTTGCTGGAGATGTTCACTCTTCGACTGCTCTCTTTGTACTTAGAACGATGTCTAGTTGATGTTGCTGCATTTCCTTCCATACTTACTTGTACGCGCTGATTATTCTATGTTGCAAATACAGGACGTTATCTACAGGTATGTGACAAGTCAATCAGAGAACATTGATGTTGAAAACACTTAAATAGGATGAATACAGCCATCTCAGCTGTAGCATTTTTCACATTAAAATGTGTTCCGTATGCTCTATGAGCCACAATAATTTATCGTTGATTAACATAAAGTTTCACAAGTTTAATCCTCTGCTCAATAGTGAGCCTCTTTATAGTTAAACTCAAATATCTCAATGTATTAAATAGGAAATCAAAATTTTATAACAAAATTTAATGGTTTTTAATATCACTTACAAATTTTTGAGCTACCCTGTACAATAAGGTCCATGAAACAACTTATAATGTAGGTATACTCAGAATATAATTCTGTCTCAATATGAAATTGTTCTAGTATTCGGGAGATTGTTTACGAGATAAACATAGTCAAGATGCTCATAATTTTTGTATTATTTTTTTTTTGCTTATAAAAATTGGCGTTATAAATGATTAATGATTTGCGAAAAGATTCGCTATCAGCGCTACAACACATCGAATAACGGTAGCGCCATTTTTTGTACTGATTTTTAGGTTAGATTTAACTAATGGTATTTTCTTCTTTTTTGCAGGTAACGTATGGGAACATGAAAATAATTGGCCACTTTAATAGTAAGTTTATTCTTATTGGCACCTTAACAATAGTAAAGAGAATGGATCTTTCAAATAAATAGTTAATTGCACAATAAATAGTATGACTGGCAAACTAAAAAGAACATAAGTGCATTTTTTTAAAACTGACAATACATATTTTCAAACGTTAACAATTCCTTTGTTTGTAGTATTCTCGATTAATGTATAGATAAATAACCATTTTCACAGAGTAACTAGTAAATACACTAGCTTAAAAAACACCAGTAAGCCCAGAAAATCTGTTCAAAACAGCGTCATTGCAGCGGTACGTTTTTAAAGGGCGTATATTCTGATTATTCTGTGGTAATCTTCAAGTGATGAAAGTATGTTTTTTTGCAGTATGTTAAAGTAAAATTAGGCCTATTCTCCTTACTCATTTCTGATCATTTACAACTGTCTTTTGCTGGAAACGAAAGATGCGTGAATCAAAATTTAATCGATTATTGTAAATAAAAAATTAGGCTTTCACAATTTTAATTAAAAAGTATGGCTCTTATAACTTTTTTATTGTATGCTTCCTCTTCACAAATAATACACTGCCACAAATTAACTTTTTATTTTCTATTTGTAAAACCACAATGACAATCATTTTTAATTTAAATAAATGTATCTGAGCCAATGACCATAAAATGGACCATTTACTTAATACAGAAACATATTTGTTAAACTCATTTTGAAATATTTAATTGAAAATGCAGCAATGCATCAAAAACAATAACAGATACAGTAGATATTTACGTATAATTACATTGGCTGCGTCTGCTTTTTCATTTATCATTTATTTCGTGTTTTTTTTTTCGCTTTTATTGGAGCTTCTTCTCCGAAACTTGTTTTTGGATGGTCAGGTATAGGTCATTCCTCTATCAGGTAGAGCTTGGGCAAACCATCGACTTTTTAATTATCGATACTGTTAATTTTCTCTAGCTACACATAAATTTCATCTATGTTGTTACTATTATTTGTTTTTACTTGTCACATTTGAGATTACCCACTTGAGAGGTTATGATTTTTTTTGGCATAAAAAAAGTTCGATCAGGTCAACTGTAAAATATCGATATTAAAACTCATGTCTATAATGCATCGCGCATGTCTTCGGGATGCTGTTTTCGTCCTCGGACAAGCGATATCGAAGAAGAAATCAATACATTGTCTTGGCCGTCGTACGGCGAAAACTTTTAATAAAATTGTTAAAAAAAAGCTCATTAGTGGTATTTACTATAAGTATTGTTTATACTTCGACGTACCGTTATTTAAAGACATTTTAATGGGAGGAAAATTTAACACCGCAATGAAAAACATTTACAAGAATTTTCTTATAATAGCTGAATGCAATCAATGGGTGTGGTAAATTGAACACAAAACTGTTATGCTAAAAATATATTTATTTCTAAAGAAGCCTATTAAATTGTAATTACTGTCATCAAAGACTAATGGAACAAGAAAGTCGAAGACGTTCCACTTTGTTAAAATTTTTAAAACAACATTGATGCTCGGAAACAATATCGGCATCTAATACTGTTATTAAATCGTTTCCACTTCGACATAAAACAACAACTTAATAACAGTAAAGCAAGAAATATATATTTTTTAATATAAACGGATATTCCAAACAAATAACATAACATTTTCTGTTGGAGTGTTGCCTGCGTAGTGCTTACTTTCAAGTAAAGGACGGGTTCTACGCTCAGGACAACGGGCTTCCGATGGGTTCTTCACTCTCTCCAGTCGTCGCCAATATATATATATATATATATATATATATATATATATATATATATATATATATATATATATATATATATATATATATATGTATATATGGAATGGTTCGAAACTTATGCCATAGAAACGGCAACACTAAAACCGAAAGTCTGGTTGAGATATGTCGATGATACCTTCATCGTATGGAAGAGCAATGATCAAGAACTTAATGATTTCTTGAAATATCTAAATAACATTCGACCTACAATTAAGTTTACCATGGAAAAAGAGGTAAATGATCAATTGCCTTTCCTAGATGTCATGGTGAATCGCTCAAACGAAACTATTAAAACTTCAGTATACAGAAAGACAAAACATACTGGACAATATTTTAATCATAGTTCCAATCATTCTGTTGTAACAAAACGGGGAATTATACGCAACCTCTGTAATCGCTCTATATCTATATGCAATAATGCCGATTCATTGGAAAAAGGGGTAGCAGATATTAATTCCGATTTACAACAGAATGGTTATCCTTTGAAACTAATTGACGATGTTATAAATAACTTTAAAACAACGAACACTGGACAGCAAGAAACATATTCCTTTTTCACATTCCATACTTCTGAGAAAATAAGACGAATTGCCAGTAATTATAATATAAAAACAGCCTTTAAAACAGGAAATACACTTAGAGCTCATTTAACAAAAACAAAACCAAAAAGTACCGATAAGAAAGAATGTGTTTACAAAGTTCCATGTGAGTGTGGTGAAATATATATTGGAGAAACTGAACAACCACTAGAAGTTAAAATTAAGGAACGTAAAACTCATACATAAAAAGGGGATACGTCGAGATCAGGTATTGCAGAACACGCCTGGGATAAACAACACCATATAAAATGGTCTGAGGCTGCGGCAATATATATGGAACCCAATATGAAAAAAAGAAAATTTATAGAAGCAGCATATATTAAAAACAATAATGAAATCTTCAGTAAACCGAGTGTTGAGATACCTAATCTTTGGCAACCACTACTTTGTAACATCAAATCATTGAGGTGTGTACAGTGAAGCAAAACTTTGCGCTTGAGTGGACACAGTTCTTATATAAGCTCGTAGTCTTAAGACAAAACATTCAGTTTATACTTGATAATGATTAGAGATACAACCTAATCGAAACGTCGTAAAAATAAATAAAAATAAAGACAATGCAAGTCCGACAACCACATTTTAGTCAATTTTCTGTAAGTTCGGATAATGAATATCTTTAAAACAGACAAGAATATCAAAATTAGGTTTTAAAGATATTTTAAAGATTTACATCTGGAACTAACACCACTGAACATATGAACAAGATGTATGCAACACACTAGCAATATTAACTAAAAATGTTTGCCCTGTAGGGGAGCCCACGGGACATTCTGAATTTAATTTTCCATTCAGTACAACTCGTAACATTCTAAATCTTAAAACTCTTAAAATATTTCATGGAATTATTTTTATTCCTCTTTTTGAGTTTTTATGTGAAAATTAAAAAAAAAAATCAAAAGAATCATGATGCTTTTGATTTTTTTAAAATCAAAATCCACCCAAGTCTGTTACGTGCAGTTTGTAGCAAAACCACAATTTTCAAAACATTTTTTAAACGAATTAGGCAGCCTATTGCTACTTACCTGGATAAAAATTGTATAGCGTATTTATTTTGTTCCTTATTAATAAGCCTTTATGTTAATATTTATTACTCCGCCCAAGTAGTCATCATTAAAAAAGAAAATTAAAAATATTAATGAAAAATCATTTAAACCTAAAGAAATACAAAGGAAAAGAACAAAGAGATTTGAGGTTTTGATAACATTTTAATAAAAATTACTGTAATACATTATATGTCAGCTTTTGTATTTCAAAAGATATAAGATATAGCTACAATGTTACAGAGATGTAGATATAGGAAAGAAACACATATCTTTACTTTGTTCTTCGAGTTTTGCATTGTTTGTGTACAGATATGTTTTTCAACAGCTTTGGTTAAAAATACAACGTCCATGACATTTTCGAAAAATTTAGATAAGAAGATAACTAAATGTCTTTTCTTTAAAACATTCTCGATTTTCGCCAAATACCATGGCTTCAAAGTTAACAACCACATCGTACAAGGTCATGTAAAGCCTTTTGAATTGAATAGTGCAAGTCTTTTGTTAAATCATTATGATATATATAAATATTTTTTTGTATAGTTCCACGAAAGTACTAGGTTATTGACTCTTAACATTGTTAAACCAAATAAAAAAAAATGAAGGATTTTGGGCTTGGCTTTTTAGCAGTGTTACAACTGCCTTAGTAATATAATATTATTGAAATTTGCATAAATATGAGCAGACCGAACGAATATATATTGTAGGAAATAATTTTTTAAAAGAGAAATTTGAAACGTCTGGTTTCGTGATTGAAAAAAATAATTATTACTATTAGCTTTTCAGTAATTTGTCAAATCCTTTTTTGCTTTCATTTAGTTGTTACCTATTTCGAAGATTTTCTTCAATTTGGCTCCTTAACAATTAGAAGAATATAAATACCATAAGACCTTTATGTATATATAGTATTAGGATTCTACCAACGGATGAAGGAAATGTTATAAAACCAAAATATTGACGAAGTTCTAACGAAACGAAACTATACATCTCTTGCTAAAGATCCATGAACGGTATATTCCTGGGAAGACCTGGATAAAGTTAACGCCACACCACAGCAGAACTCCACATCTTTATGGATTCCCGAAGATACATAAACAAGACTTGCATTTATAATCTGTGACGAGTTCCCGGAACTCTCCGACTTCCCGGAACTCTTCGACTTCCGAGTTTACCAAGTTTCTTCTTCCGATCCTGAAACCTTTACAAGAAAACACATCGTCCTGGCTCAAAAACTCGCAACATTTCGTAGAAATTATATGCGAAATGGAAGTATAGGAGACCTTTTTATTAGCTCTGACGTGGAAAGCCTATACACCAACGCTTCAGTTGAGGAGTCACTAAAGATCATATGGAAGAAGCATGAAGAAGTGTTAATAATTCATTAATTAAGTTCCTATCTGATGATATTTCGATCCCGAGATAATTGAACTTCAACAACTGGTTAATCATTTTGTTATTAATGGCACATCTGATTGGTTCTTTTGAGATGGACATTGTATGAATTTTTTTTGTAGAGACTACCATATTGAAGCTATGTGATATTACGGTATAAGTCATTCTCAGTCTCCGCCAATAGTATGACATCGTCAGCATTTTTTATCTGACATAAACTTCTTTTACATTTCCCATTATTACATTAAAGAGTATTGGACTAAAAATGTCTGCTTGTTGAATGCCAATTGTTAGAGGTATTGCAACAGTTGGACTATAATCTGTTGTTATTTTAGTAATATTATTTCGCTTCAGTACATTTATGACTTTCAGTATTTTGCTATTAACATTATGTTTTCGAAGGGTATTTATTATATATTTCAGACGGACTCGATCAAAAGCTTGTTGGAGATCAACAAAACATAGTTACAGCGGTTTATCAAATTCAAATTATTTTTCTACTAATAGTCGAATTATTAAGTTGCCCTTTATAGTAGATCTATTTTGTTTAAAGCCTTGCTGTTCTTCGCAGACAGTGATCTTGATATTGATTTTTTCTGATAGGATCTTTGGAGTAATTTTAAAACAGAGCTTAGAAGAGTTATTCCTTGGTAATTCGCTAGTTATTTCTTGAATCGTTTTTTATATATAGGTACACTTATACTAGCCTTCCATTCAGTAAGTGTTTCCCCATGGTATATGATTCTCTGGAATAATTTAGTAATTTCCTGCCTAATTTCTGGATCATCATATTTGATTAATTGGTTAGTTATATCATCAATATCGGGCGTTTCTCTGTTTTTAGATATTTCAGGGTTATCCAATTCTTCCTCTTGAGCGTCTACGTCGTCATGTTCGTCGCTTGATTCTTGGGGGTTCTAAAGGTTTCTAAAGAGATTTTCTCATGTCCTAGTGATTCACACTTGTTCCTTTACTGATTTTTTCCTAGTTCCACGCATAGTCCAAGTCTTTTTCCAATCCGCGGAAGAGATATCCTTATATTTCTTTCGAGAAATTTTCCCAATGGATCTTCTTTAGTTGGTGGAGTCATTTATTCCATTTCTTACTTCTTTATATATGTTTCTTATCCCTATATTTTATATGGGCATTTTTTTTTTAGCCACTAGCTTACTTCTTTTGTAAACCAGTTTGGCCTAAGGCTTCTGCAGCACTATGTATTATGTTAGATTTTATTTTATTTCGTATTTATCATGTCTTCTTCTATTATGCTATTGGCATCATTTTTTTTGTTCAGTCTTCGTTCATCACTTAGTGATTATATATTAAATTGTGATATATAGACCGGAGGTGTTTTATTTGGCAGTATTGGCAACATTTGCATGGCACTAGGCCATGTTGTCTTTCATAGTTTGCTGATGTAAAAACTCTAACTGTATATATTTAAATAAGTAATTAATGCTAGTGTGTGAGCAGCAATAAAGTTTTATTTCGATTTCTTTCATGGAAAGTGGAATAAATAAAATATCGATTGATATACCAATTTCGTTTTGACTAACTTTACTTGTTCAATATAAGATGTTTCGATTAAGAATGTCGATTTCATTAAGAGATGGCGTCACTAATATATATGTTGGCATATGCTTCTGACATCATCCAGTTTGTTATCAGTTGTCATTGTGCAAAACACATGGTTCTTTATAGGTTCGAAAATGTCAGATTTTGTACCAGGGAAAGAGGTTTTGCTTCTTTCATTTAAAGACAGCTGTTGAAAATTATCGATTGTTGGTTGAAGCTTATGGTAAGAATATTTTAACCCAAACAACTTTTGAATTATGGTTTAAAAGCTTCAAAAGTGGAGATTTTGATGTAAAAGGCAAGCCGAGAAGGCTTGAAGATGAAGATTTACAAGAATTATTGGATGAAGACTCAACTCAAACGTTAAAACAATTGGCAGCAGCATTGAATATGTCCCAATCCACTATTGCCGACCCTCTACACTCATTGGACAAGATCCAGAAAGATGGAAAATGAGATCGATTTGAACTGAAGGAAAGAAACAATGAAAGGCGAAAAACCATTGTGAAATTTTACTTGCCAGATAAAAAATGGATCTGTTTTGACAACCACAAGTGCAAAAAATCATGGGAAAATCCAGTCTTAAACATCACAACTAGTGCGCAATATACATGGGAAGAAAACTTTGCTGTGTATTTGGTGAAATGATAAGGGAGCTGTGTATTACGAACTGTCAAAAACCTGGTGGAACAATTAGGGGCAATCGACATCGACAACAACTGATAGAACTAAACCGAGCATTGGAGAAAAACAATCGATATACGTCGAGAGACACGATAAAGTCATTCTTTTAGCGCGGAACCCATTCTTTGCCAGAGACATGAGGAAAAGTCATAGCTAACAATGGCCAATACGTTGATTATTGAAGTAATTCATTTTAATCTTAAACAAAGGCTCAAATTTTGCGAAAAAATCGACATTATTAACCGAAACACCTATTATTATTGGAAAAAAAATTTTAAAAAATATTACATGTTGTTATTATAAGTGACTGGCAATATTTAAAAACTTCAGAGATAAATCCAGCATAATTAAATAAAAATATTATTGGTATGATGTCAGTTCCAATGCTAGAACTAATTAACCAAAAATTAATACAGCTGCAAAAAATAAAATAAGTAATATTAAAAGCTTAAAGTTTTTATTTCACAACGGTGGACCCCTTAATTCTCGTACAGATATACACTCTGAACTAAACCGAACTAATTAATAAACAAAAAATAAAATGAAAAAAAAATATATATTAGAAGCTAAAGGGTTTAATTCAACCCTAAATTCGCTCACTTGCGCTCAGATATAAACTCCTAGATAATAAAAACCAGACAAACAAAATTTTGTTCCAATTTATTCTTAAATAACTTTTTAAGTTTTGTATCGATTTTGATAATTTTTTGTCAAGTTGTAGATTTTTTCATCTTGATTATGCTCTTATATTGAGCTTGGAAAAAATTTAACTGAATTTGCTGTTATACAGAATAAAACAAAATTTATCTTACCCTAAATCTCTGAACACCCTGTGGAAGTATTAAAAGACATAATATTGTGCCAGTTTATTCGATTTAACATTTCTTTACTATCTCTGTGTTACCAATAACCCTGTACGATTATTTGCAGTAAAACCAATGCTATAATCGTTTAATTCGTTCCCAGTTTATTTTTTCTTCCATCCTGTTTCAACAAATCAAATATTTTTATAAAACAATTCCTTCTAAACCTTAAAGCACGAAAGTTTTCTGTTGGTCAAAACGCCTGACAAAAAAATGACGACCGTAAATACCAGCTCACTGATCCAATTTTTATGCAGTCGACTTAACTCGAGATTTAATCCGTCTTGACGTTTCTTCAAAGAAGTTTAAAATTTTTACTCTGAAATCATTTACATAATCTTTCCTAAGGAGATCGTGTAATTCTCTGTTCTTCTGTTACATCTCTTTTTGACATTTTTATTGCGTCATATACTCTTGTTGTAATTAAACAATAATCATACCCGGATATAACAAAAAATATTATTTAGATTTTTTATAATTATACTAAATAAATTATCCATAAAAAATATGTTGCACCAAAAAGTAAACAATTAAATTATCAATTGATTTAAATTGGAAGTAAGAATTGTTGATTGCTATTTTCAACCAACTTCATCTTTATATAATTATTGTATACTGTACAGGTTGTCCAATTTTCGACACTTTTACAAGGTGTCTCTTCTATTATTGAAGAAGGAGACCACCGCACTGTAAAAGTCGAATTGACAACCGAATTGATCAGGAGGGTAAGGCGGGTATTACGAACTAGTTTAAATAGTAGAAACTTGTTTAAGGCGCATTCTCTGGACTTAGCTACTCTTCTGGAATTGTGGAATGGAGCTGGACGGATATCGAAAACCTGTAAACATTCTTAATAAAATCACACAAAATACCACCCTTGGAAACTTTGAACATACAATGCTTCCAAGACATCAAAGAGGAAGAGAATTGGTGGATATTGGTAAACATCGCGATCAACAAATAATAAATTTACGTTCATATTTCTACAGGTTTCGAGCAATATGCGAGGCAGACGATTCAACGCCGCTACAGCTAAGAAAACAGGATATTACTTCTCACCACCAAACAGACTAAGAGAAGTTACAAGTCTGGCTACAAAATTCACTTCATGAGTCATTTAAATGAGGTCATCCAGGATAATGTCGACAACTCAGCGTCGAACTACTGAATGATTTCAGGACAGATGTTTCGGGAAACGGAAGGCTTTTTGTTGGCTATCCAAGACCAGGTTATTCCAACGAAAAACTATCGGAAGTTTATCATTAGAGATCCCTCAATAGAAAACGACCAATAAAGATATGTCTGTGGAACATCAGAGACAATCCAACACATAACTGGAGGATGCCAAGCATTTGCCGGAACAGAGTATAGAGAAATACTCAGCAGCTAAGATACTCCACCAAGAGTTAGCAGAGGAGTTAAATTACCTTACTACAAATACAACCCAGAGCCTATTCTCGAGAACAACAAGGTCAAGCTGCATTGGGACTGAACGGTTCTTATTAAACAGTGCTATTTAAGATGTTGCAAAGATAATAGCCAGCGATTGCCTAATACTTGGAAAAATCTGCTTACGAAACATCAACTAGTAGTAGGTAGTAAAGAAACAGATCATAACTTGGCAACACGGCCCGAAATACTGGCAATAGGGCCGATGACACGAAGCAGGGCTCGCAAATTAATTAGCAAGAACCATAGATAAAATATTTACTAAATCCGCAAAGTTTGATCTCAAAAATGGCTAATTTATGATGATAAAACGTAAACATCGTAGAACAACGGTTAACATGCGCACTACAAAATGATCAGCTAACAATCGACAGTACCGAACTTCGAAAATCTACAACAACCGATCAATAATAAGAAGTCGCTTATGCGCATGTCCTTATCTGTTTACGATCCAAAAATGACTGGAACCCGATGTGCAGACACGCACTTTTTCGCCCATGATTTGCCATTTTTTGGCTGGAACAGCCGACAAGAGTAGGGGTCCGTTGTAGAGGTCAGTGGCTAGAACCACCCGGCCAACGAACGCGCCCCACGTACACAAGAGGCGTCAGTTCGCCCACAGAAGCCATACAGTGAGCTTTGAAGATGGTGAATGAGATTTCACCGAAACGTCAGCTGCCTTACAGTCCTGAGAAGGACTCAGCACATACACGGGATACCCGAATACCGATTACACATCACACCCGCGAGAACATCCGACATTACATTATATATATACAATATATATATGTATATATATATATATATATATATATATATATATATATATATATATATATATATATATATATATATATAAACTTTCCATTCAAAAAGGTGGGTTGACAGAATTTGATAACTCTCGTCTAGTTATTAGTGAAAATTCCTTTTATTTTCGATATTATTACAAGAAGTGATACATCATTTAAATAAATTTTAGTTGTATAACACGGGACATAAAAATTTTAAGTGGTTATAAAAATGTAAGTAATTTATTTATTCCTCCAGTTATGTATTCAAAAATTAAATTCTACTTTAAACTGCTCAAGTCATTATTGCGAATTATAATATTAAATAACTCTTTTAAGCATAAGTGTTTTAAGCGGAAACCGCTTTAAAAGCCACTTAATAACATGATTTTTAATTTTTTTAAGAGAGAAGTTTGAGCATACATTATCCTATCAGCAAAATTCTTGAACTTTTGGATTGTAATCATCATTTAATAACAGCAAGTAATGCTTGATTACGGACAAAAAAAAAGATTTGCACGTATGACGTCACATCACAGTACATAAGGGAGCCGCTCCAGCTCTGTTTGTTTAGAAAAATAAAGTACCCTTTTTTTAAATTAAACAAACAACGGGTTAAACATTAATTTTTTTATTGGATTTACTTGCAATATTAAAATATAAGTCTTAAGGAAGAAAATAAGTGCTTAAATGAGTTGAAGTCTTCATAAACAAATACGTGATGGCGTTCAACATTAAGTGCCTCGGGATAAACAAATTAACATATCTCAGCAACAAATGAACCGATCAACTTTTACAAAAGCTCATTCGATTCAGAATTAAGAAAGCTTCAATTTTGCATTTTTGCAATAACTAATTAACAAAATGAAACCGGCGACAGTTTAAATTAAAGGTCTCATTAATACCTTCAAAAAAGTATAAAGACCTTACGCTCTTAAAACCATTTTATAGCTTGCAGAAACTTTGACTCTTCTACATTTGGTAGCATCTCCCTTTGGGGGGGGGGGGGCGATATCACAAAAATACAGTATGGCAAGCGAAAGCAAGTTGTCGACGGGGGGGGGGGGGGGGGGGTGACACCAGCAACATTCCCATTTCTAGTGTAAAAGGCAGGGTCGAGTCTATTTTTCTGAATTTGAAGCTTTTGGAGAGGGGGGCTATCAGAAAAAAACAAGTTGCCAGCAGCATACACATTCCTAATATAAGGGGCAGAATCGGGTCTATTTTCCTGAACTCAAAGCTTTTGGGGGGGGGCTATCGCAAGAAAAACAAGTTGTCAACGGAGGGGAGTGTTAGCAGCATACACATTCCTAATATAAAAGGCAGAATCGGTTCTGTTTTCCTGAACTCAAAGCTCTTGAAAGGGGGGGGGGCGATCACAAGCATACTCGTTCCTATACTCTATTCAAGAACTAGAGAGAGTATGAAACTGAACCGAAATACGTAGTGTAACTACAATTTATTATTTAAATTTTTGTTTTTGTTGTATTTTATTTAATGTTGTTTATATATTTTTTGATATATTCTTATTTTAATGTATCCCACTCTTTAATTTTATATACATTTAATTCCAATTGGCCGTTATTTTTTTATTATTTTATTATTGTATTTGTATCGTTTTCTTAAGTGTGTAGAATTAATATGTTTATTTCATTTTTTTGGGGCTATCGGATTTCCATATAATAAAGTAAATTAAATTAAGATGTCAGTGCGATAGAAATAAAAATAAGCAAGTCTAATTTTAACTGTAACATATAAAAATTAACTACATTTGAATCGCTTTTAGTGTTGAATTGTAATTCTGCAGATAGTTTAAGAAATAAATAAACTGAAAAGTCAAATGTCCTAAAAATGGTTTTAATTAATAATAAAATGACCGATAGTTTCAAAAAAAATTAATATTATATGGACGAATTTATTTTGTAAGTATTTAAATTATAACTTTTTGAGAGAATAAGGCTACGTTTTCGTCTGAGTGTGCATAAAACGGTTTCTATGCCAAAATTAAACATAATTAAAACACAGTTGTTATTTGTGTTAACTACGTCAAAATTATCTATATTTTGTAACGTATTTTATTTTAAGTTTATTACCGAAATAATATTCTATGCCATAAATTTTTAGTGATAAAATAAACCTCCTTCCGAGGCCTATGACAACGATAAAAATCCTTTTTAACACTTCACACTTTCAAATATCTATTGTTATCCAACCCAAATAGTCCAATATTATAGACCGGTATTTTTGATTATAAAATTTCTAACCCATTCCTATGAAAAATATATGTATCTAACAGATTTTGCCAAAAACACCGGACTAAAGAACACAGGTAGTTTGCGAAGAAAAAAATTATTTATTACTCTCTCTAGTTCTAGAATAAACTATAGTATAAGAGGCAAACTCGGGTCTATTTTTCTAAACTCAAAGCTCTTGGTGGGGGGTGATCGCCCCCACCGTCCCCCCTTGGATCCGCGCTTGCATCTGACCCTACCTACAACTTAAAACACTTTCCATCCTGTGACAAATTAACGTCATAAAAGGGCCTATTTCTCGTCGACCTACTGGAGTATTATGCGAATCACATTTTGTTGGATATTAATTTGGCGCTGACTTCAAAAATTTTGATTTCATATAAAATTATACATTTATATTGTTATTTTTCACTATTTATCGCTTTTTTAGAAGTCGGTTCAATTTTTCTGTAAAAATTTATTTTTAACATAGTAAAAAATTTATCCGCTGTATTACGTACCAATACTTATTTCATTTTGTTTAGTAATGAGAACGAATTCGTTAAAAATAATTCAATAATGTAAGATCCGTATGTAATTTCTACAATAACTTATCGAATAATTTTCTTCATAAGCGTATTAAAGGTGTGGTAGCTGAGTAGTGCGGAGACATTTTTTAACTATCAATAATAAATAATTTTCAAGCCAACGCGCTCACATAAATTGTTATTATTTCATTTCAATTGTAAACAGAGATACATTTTTATTTTGCACTGTCATAATTCCTAGTCTTTAACCAAATCAACTCAGTAGTTAATTTAGAAAAATTGTTTTATTTATTGTTCGGTCATAAACAATGGAACGAGAGAAATGATGTTGATATATAGAGTGATTCATGTGGTAATAGTGATTTGTTTGCTGTTTTAAATAGAGTAGGAACTTGGACGTTGAAAAATTATCTACAGCTTCCCGATTACACAGGCCAACAGAATTTAACTAATTTTTAGTAAAAAAACTCCAATATAATTTTCCGAAGGATTTTGGTGTGCTGATACCGAATATCGCTTCAAAATTGCTTGGTCGTGTTAAGTTTTTGAGATATCCTAACCTAAAAGGGCAAAAAACACTGTTTTTATGATCCTTTCTCTTGAAAATCAATTTTGAAATGTCCAGATATCTTTTTCTTTTCACCAGAATATGCTAATTTCACCAATCTACTCGAATGCAAACAAAAAAGATAGTACAAGTTATTTCTTTGAGTGTACTTTTCTAAATTCTGTTATTTTGATGAAAATAACTATATAAGTAATCCAAGGGTCGCTAAGTATAAATACACTGTTGAATTTAATTTAAAATTCAAAATGGCGAATCTAAGATGGAGGTCAAAAATTTCAAAAAGTTTTTCATTTTAGTGAAAATTTGTGTAAATAGGTATTCTCAAGATTGCCTATTTGCGAATCGACGGTCAGCTGACAAATTTATCAGTTATTGGATCTGTTGTTTGAATCTTTTCAAATCTGACAATGTATTTAAAATCAATTACTTTACAAACCTATTTGCAGGATGTCCGAATATTTCCTAAGATAAAATATTTTCAAAAAATGTCGAGGTAATTTTTTAAACAAGAAGTACAATGGTTACCTTAATGTTGACACTGACAACGACCTTTTAAGTTATTTCAAGGTCATTTTTTTAAAATAAAAGCCCCTTTTTTGACGAAGATAATGGAAAGAGCAGAATACCTCCGGAAACCTATACATAAATTTTCTTTACAGTTTAAAATTTTTCCGCCATATTAGATCTGCCATTTTGAATTTTCAAAATCTGACGGTGGATTTGTAATCAGCGATCCCTAAAATACTGTTCATTAAAATAACAGAATTTATAAAAGTATACTCAAAGAGGTAGCTTCTATTCTGTTTTTGGTTTGCATTCGAGTAGATCGTTGACATGCAAATTTCAAATTAGCATATCTCGGTGAAAAAATAAAGATATATAGACATTTTAGATTTGATTTTAAAGAGAAAGGGTCATACTTTCAGGTGCTCCTATTAGGTTCGTGAAAAAAATACCCTGTGATTTTACATAACCTCAAATATGGCGAAAAAACAGCGTTTTTTGCACATTTAGGTTAGAATATCTCAAAAACCTGACGTAATGCAGCAATTCTACACTTATCCACAGAAATGATACATTTGACTTAATTATCTTTAAAAATAAACGATTTTGAACTCAAAAACAATGCGTTGAATACAAAAATCCGAAGAGACACTTTTTGCTTACGACCGAGGAACACGAAAATATTTTTTTGTTTATATATATATATATATATATATATATATATATATATATAAAACTTTCGTGGAGCTATGTCCCTTTATCGACTACGAAAATCCACTGGGCTCACCAACTACAATATCGGGTCCCAGTTTTGACAGCAACAGTAGCAAATCGCCACACCCAGTAATCTTTAGTCCATTTTTTGGAAAGTAAAATTGCAACCACACTCTACCAACGCTCAACCAGATGATCAGTTTTATCAATGCTTCTTCTAAATTTAATGATTCTGTTGTATCTGCATTTGAGAAAGAATGTAAAACCCAACTTGGTATGTTCATTTTTATAATATCCTGGAGCCTCTACGTGAAATGACCATGACGAACTTCCAATTCTTGACAATAAATACGTAATTAATTTCAACTCATTACCTTGCGATTGTAAATTTACTTTACGAGATACTTAATAGAGATTTTTCAAATAAACGATGTCATTTTTAAATGTCGTTGTTTGACTTTACAATACCAAATAAATCATCATTCATATAAGTTTTGATATTAAATCCAAAACGCTTCATACCGGAATGATCTTCAATTATACCAAAACATTATAATTTCAAAGCATACAGTTTCATTGATGCCAAAATAACATCAATATAGGGAGTCGTAAGCACAGCTGCCAAGAGTGAAATTACACCATACAAATTGAAACATGGTTTCATTAGCATGTTTAAAATTGATTTCTAAGAACAACTGGATGACAATAATTAAATAATGTAGTAACAGCTGTACACTTGAAACTTTCATTAAAATTTTAAAGCACAAATATTTTATGACCATTCTTAATGGCGTATTTAAACTGTTTTACCATGTATCTTTTAGATTATGGAGAACAATAAAATGGTTATATGAGTTATTCCAATTGTTATGTATACATATTTTTTTTAATATTGATTAAGTATTGTCGAATACCGACGTGTCATTTGATCATGATTTCGGATAATTTAATATAAACGGATATTAAAAAAAATTAAAGGAACCAACGACAATAAAAATAGAAAACAAATTGGGAACTTTGACATTTTATTGCGTGATTAATGGTATTTAATTGTTTCGATTACATTCCGCCCCCTTCTCTCTGAGACAATGTAAATTTGCAAAAGCGTCATGCACAAAAAAGTATAGTTTAAAATTTATCAAGCATATGTTGATAATGTAAATTAAGTATTTGACTACTGCCGGAGAATTATTTCATATTATTTTTTATTACATAAATATTTCCTAGAGATCTGTTGTATTTTCGGTTAAAATCGATTAAAATATTTGAACGGTAAGCACAATTTTAATTATGGCACGTTTGACGTCACATCGCCGTGAGCAAGGGAACTCCAAACGATAGTTTATTTGATTTTTTGGGAATTTTATTTGTTTGCCTTGATAAAATGGGGGTGTCACAATGCACATCTACGCCCATAAGCACTCCAGAAAAGATGTTTGTTTATGTTTCAATGGATCCTAAAAAGAGAAAACAGTGGTTAAGACTAGCTCGTCGAGACCCCATATGCATATTAGCTAGTTCTATGGTTTTTATATGTAAAAATCACGCCTAAACCCTTACAAATTTAAATCAATGTTCCATCACGTATACATAACCTGTATAGACCTCAAATTATTTCTTCTAGTACAAATTATTATGTTCTAATGGATCAGAAAGAAAGGGTAAACCCTTGCAGACCTATAAAATCAAAGAAATTTATTATAATCACTTGTAAACTTTTTTGGTATGACTTGATCGATTTTTTCGAGTAATACTTACATTGCTGTTCACCTTCTTGGTTTCCGCAGCATAAAAATCGTGATTATTTATAAAGAAAAGTCGAATCATAAGTGCATCTACTATAGGAAGGTTACTGTGGTCGTCTTTGAAAATTAACTGAACTCTAAAAGATTCGTAAGAAATGTATCAGTACTTAACTCGAAAATCTCTCGATAACACCAACTGTTGACATTTCTGTTTGTTTACTTACATGTGACGTTACCAAAGTTTTCCGCATTATAAACATATATATATATATATATATATATATATATATATATATATATATATATATATATATATATATATATATGAAGTTAAGTGCGATTAGTAAATGCAAACTTCTCTCCATCATATCCTTTCTGTGTTAGAGGTTGCACAGTTAGAATAAATTGTTGTAGAACGCAATTTATCCTATTCCACCATCGAGATGATGGCCTACCTAAACCACCATACCGGGAAGAAAGTCAAAACTTACCCTCCCTGCCACAGTGTTACGGCTGAGGTACATGTTTCGTCTCTACTAGACGCGTTCAGTATTTGCATGCTTCCTTCCGATCTGTCCTTTGCACAGCCAAGTGCATGTCGGTACCCTGATGAGTCTAGTAGAGACGAAACATGTACCCCTGCCGCAAGACTGTGGCAGGGAGGGTAAGTTTTGACTTTCTTCCCGGTATGGTGGTACAGGTAGGCCATTATCTCGATGGTGGTGGAATAGGATAAATTGCGTTTTACAACAATTTATTCTAACTATGCAACCTCTAACACAGAAAAGATATGATGGAGAGAAGCTGCATGTGGTTGTACGTTTGCTGAATGTGATTTCAGCACTACAACGGCATAATGAAAGCCGCATAAACACAAACATATATATATATATATATATATATATATATATATATATATATATATATATATATATATATAAATCCATTAGAATGACAACAATTTGTAACATAATTTTAATAAAGTCAAATAGCCTATTATATATATATATATATATATATATATATATATATATATATTCTGATTTTCGTTACAGAGGCACCAAAAGTAAAATAAGCTACTTAAATAAAAACAAGAATTTTATAGGTAGGTCAAATGTTGGTATATATTGAATTTTTACTATTTTAAGATACCTAAACATTCTGAACAAGATTTCCTTATTTATTGAGGTAACTTATTACCTTAACAAATTCAATTATGTTCCCGGTGTGAAACAAACAACAATACAACCTTAAGAGTACATAAAACATAAAATAAAGCCCTAACAACAATTTTTAAATTATCATGATTAATTCTTGGTAATTTATTGTATAATAATCTAGACAAAACCAATATATTTGAATTAATTTTAGTTAAAAATGTAAATCCGCTTAAACCATGTGTTTAATTTATTATCTTTTATGGTAAGACATAACTAAATTTTTAATTTTAACACAAAGCAAACAGCAGTGGATACAAAACTTGTTTTGTTGTATATCAACAGGTAAAATATAACAAAAATTACTTTTTTTTGTCATAATATTTATAAAAGATGAAATGCCAAAATCGTCGTCTTGAATTTTTTAAATTATTAATTGAATTGATTATTTTTAACGATCAAATTTATCAAAATTTTGTAAATTTTAAATTTATATAACCACTAAAATGGTTGAAATTTTAAACCGGATCTAGTTGCTATGAAAGGTAGCTATTCTAATTGGTCATGTTTTCGTTATAATGTTTTGACTTATATAACTGTCAAAAAAAATAATAAGAAGAATAGATAAGTCGTAGAACAAGACGAGGGTTGATCCCGTCTCGTCTCGACTCAGACTAGGCTTGTCTCGTCTCGATCTCGAAATTACAGAGAAGATCAGGTGAGATTAGAGGTTTTTCCCGTCTCGTCACGAAAAATCTCGTCTCAATATCACCTTACAGATGCGACAACTTTGGCGATGTTTTTCAACTTATTAGGTATGGTTTTCATGACCTTGTTTTCCTCGGGACCCACTATTACAATAAAAAAAATTGTAAATTTGAAAAAATAGTAATGATTAAAATTAGAATACTATAAGATAAAAAGTAAAAATAAAACCCTAAATAAGTTTTAATACTTCCATTTTTTGTAAGAGGTGTAGTATTTATTTAAATTAAGAAAGAAAAGACTCATTCTATTTTAGTTTTTCTTGTTGTTTATATGTACCAAATAGAGAGAACTGTATATGGAACATATTTTTAGTAAATAGTATGCATTCTTTTCAAATATGAATAACAAAGATTGATTAGATAGTTTCCTTTCCTATGTTTTTTTGTCAGTCATCCAGACCTTCGAGCACAAGGGCCTGAATGGTGAATAAAGTAATAATACTTTTACTTATATTTCTTACTACCTACATACCGATTCTATGCTATCCTTTTCTAATTACATTTTTTAAACGAGTATAACCTAAAGTATTTTTTATTTTTATTTTCAACTTGCAAACAATATCTAGCAATATTTACCAATAAAAATAAGTTTTTAAATCATCTTTTATTAACTGAAAACTTCGCATTTATAGAATTTCTAATAGTTAAAAACACTGAAAAGTGTCACAACAAGCAATAAAACTGAAAGAAAAAATAAGTAAACCTATTACGTCTGCCAAACATCAAAAGAGGCTCTCCCCCAACGACCATAAACAGCAAAGAATTCGTGATGTAAAAAAAAAGTGTTGAATATTGTTTGGTATACCCCAACATATCACAGAATGAGACACATCGTGACATGGACACAGTCAAAATATTTTATTATAAAGAATGGATACTTTACAAAAATGCAGCTTATTTGAAATTTAAGGCCATAATATTGTTCGTGTGCGAACATTCAATTCAATATCTTTAAACAGTCTAACTCTATGATAGTTATAACATGAAAGATGTTATATATTTATTGTTTTTTATATTTATTCTATAAGATATTAGAAAGTCAACTTTATTCGAGAATTACTCAACTTCACAACATTTAAATTTTCACATATTAAATAACGAAAATAGAAAGATTAAAAGTCAGTTCATATCATCAAGTCAAACGGATTTTGCTGTCTGTATTGACAACAACAAACAATGAAATCTTAACACCTCTCATTTCGTGAACCATGACATTGTGTCCTTATGTTATTGTAAACATAAATGGATTACAAATGATAATGTAAATCTTTCCACGGTATATTATGGTATTCGGTATATTATGTTGTGCCAGTATTAGCTAATAGGACCTAGAACTGCCTTAACCTTAGCAAGGTCAGAAGTGGTCGACTGTCTGACTTGCGGACCCCTTCCATCAGTACACCCACTACTGGTCTAAGATTCTTGCTTGCCACCATAAATCTGTTACTTCTGTTTGTTTATTGTTGTTTGTTAGTACAATTACTTCTTTAACCCACAACATGTCTTTGGGAAATAAGAATTTCTGCTTTTATAACAATCCAACATGCAATATTGGTTGTATGGTGTCTTGAAATCAATATACATACAGTTGTCTTTTCCTGGAGGGTTTTTTTAGATAGATATATCTGATTGGTTATGCTAAGTTTGCATGAACTTTATTTATTGTTATTTTTAATAGGCAGGAATAACATTACACTTCGTCTTAAATGCTGTTGTCACCGTTATTTATGTTATTTTTAAATGAACAAATACAGATTATATTTTAAAAATGTAATATACAGTATTTACAGAATAAATTAAATATATTTATTTTTCTTGAAAATCTAAATTTTATTAAATATCCTGTAGGGACAAATTTGATCTTTTGTCAAACTGCATGAAAAAATCGTTAAGTTTGTATTCACTAATAAGTAGAAAAGCCTTATTATTACTTGAATTATTACCCAAATTATTATTTTCTGTTCTCTCTAAGATAAAAGAGCAAAACGCGTATTAAATTGTAACCAATAATTTCAATATTTGCACTCACAGCGAATTTTTTTAAAAATAAATCCTTACTTTACCTTTAAACTATTTGAAAATTGTTTTAAAAAGTGCTTAAAGGAAAAACAAAATTTTATTTTTAAATAGAACTTTTCAGTGCTCAAAATGATTGCCTTGTCAGATTTTTCACTCAATTTTAGCCATTTTTTCCTCCTTAATGATAATGATTTTTTTATTGGAAGCTATATTATTTCTTAGTTTTGGAACATATTTTGGAATTTTTAGAAAATGAAACCACAGTGTAGGAATATTATCTTCCAAATCCTAGAAATATCAAATGTGGAAATTACCTTTAAGGATTGGTTAGTTTCAAACATAAAACTATTTTATTGATTTAAAATTATACTTAGTTATAAATTAATTAACGACACTTAATAAACCCGCTTCAACTATCACAAGCAGAAAAGTTGATAAAGATAGTAACAGTCAAAAAAGCGGGTAACCTTTTGCATTTTATGGAAATAGTATAAAAACTATTTTTACAAGTAACAGAATGATTTCAGCATATTAATCGATATAAAAACTTTTTTATTATCGATAATATGTAGTTTTTTATATTCCGTTACCAAATTTATACAGTGACAAGCAGAAAATGTGTTACATGAATATTCTTTTATTATTTACTTTTGGAAAAAAACGTTATTCTTGACAAAAAAAGACTACCTGTTGTTAAATCTAGTTTAATAATATGATGTTATCTGATTTTATATAAATTATATCGAGTATTTAAAATACAAAAAAAATATGACTTGACATTTCTATTTTTTTTTTGTTTTCTGAGTGAAAAGATGTAAATAAAAAATAGATGTTTTTTCTTATTAAAAGGAACCTTGATGGTTTATTTATGTTATTAATTCGCATCGGGTGTTTAGTCCAGTATTTATTTATCAAAACTGATTTGAAAAATATTCGTCAGAAAAGCACAGGGTTTCTTAAGGGTCGCTGACATCTCCAAAGTTTAGTAGTAATAAAACAGAAACCAAAAAAAAAATTGGATGTGCTTATAATTTTGTCCTGAGTGTGAGTGAAATAAGTTTATGATAAGATTATGTACAGAGATGTATTTGAGTCTCGATATTTCTGATATATGTGATTTGGAAAAAAATTGCTTAATTTGTCGAGGATATGTTGTGTTAAAAAGAATACTCCCGAGTCAAAAAATACCTAGTATTGTTTTTATAGGTTTTTATTTGTATTCTATTTTTTGTAGACTTAGCCAAGAAAAGTATTTAACCTTTATAACAGGATGAAAAACCTAAATGTAAATCTGAAAGTGACGACCTAATCAAATTTTATTTTTCACTGGCCTGAATTAAAAATATGATAAAAGGCGTTTTATCTCTTTCAAATTATCTTTATTCAACGCAATTTCAATAAATAATGTATAAAATTGAATTATCCTAATATGTTTAGTTCTTATAGATCGACAATCTTCCAACGAAATAAGATTACGTATGTACTATGAAAATTAATCAATGAATTGATTTGATTTTTTACAATTGTTACACCTACTGTTTATTTGTTCAAATATGTCAGTGCCCTAATATACTTGAGATTAACAATACAAACAATTTTTATTTAAATTTATTCGAACTAATACTAATGACGCCTACCGCATATACAGGGTGCGGCAATATACTATAATAGGCGACATTTTGATAAATTGGATCCTATTTGCAATTCATAAGATATTCTACGTATTGATTAATCAAGTCTCCTGCAAAATTTAATATGTTTTATTACCATAAAATTATTAAAACTGTATTAATTCGTTATATTATACCTACTACAACATTCTTGATGACATCTTTTAAAGTTTCAGGGACTTGTGAAATTTAAATTATACACATTTTTGTGTTTGAAGATTTTCTGAGTATTTTGTTCAGATATTCTGGATAGAATATATATATATATATATATATATATATATATATATATATATATATATATATATATACATATATATATATATATATATATATATATATATATATATATAGATAGATAGATAGATAGTCAAGTCAAGAAGAATTAGTACGGATCTCTCGGTGGATTGAGCACTACAGTGGCACAAAACAGTTAGAAAGAAAAAGCTAAAAGAAATATCATTCCTACCCACTAAAAGTCATATTACAATGAACAGTGATTGTATTAAACCTTGTACAATAAAATTATTTAAATATTTTTGGAACAATTAGCATCCAAAAATCTACCAAAACCATAGCAGGCCGATGTTATTACATTTTATAATACTGCAGCCATAAAACATTTATTTCCTAATCCGTATTTTAAGGTTCTTATTAAGAAAACACATTTAAACTGTCACACAAAGCTGATAAAAGACAGTTTTTATGTTTCTTTGTCAATTTATAACATAATAATTTTTCGACTTATTTTAAGACTTAAGAAACGTATTCCAAAATAAAGAATTACTATTAAGTCTCGAAAATTATGATTGTGTTTTTTACAATAATAATTCTAAAAAATTAAATAGTTTGAATCTTCTCATATAAATTACTACTTCCTTTTATTAACATTATTTTACATCAGGGACGTAGTTACTGGGGGAAGCCCTACAAAACGATGAATCGGAAAGTTTATTTTATTATATTATATTAAAGGGAAGAAAAATAATTTATTTATTAAAATAAAGATAAAACCTTCACCAGTACTTCCACGAAAAGGTACGACGTTATAACTGTTCAGATATGATGACTGAACGAATTAAATTTTCATTCGGAAATCAGTGTGGTTCAGTATTGTGGAACGCCGTGCAGAAAATTTGCATGGAAGTACAATGATTTAATTAAATGACGATTTTTATAAAATTCTTATTTCTGGAAGTGTTGTTGGCATTTTGTTCCTTATGTAAGAGGCACCACAGACAAGATCGCAACCATTCTCAGGACACACAACATTCAAACCATTTTCACCACAGACACTAAAGTAAAAGATCTCTTGCCAACACCTAAAGAAAGAATCCCTCTAGAAAACCAGAGTGTGTACGAAATTCCATGCGGAGAATGCAGCTCATCTTACGTAGGCCAAACCAACCGTAAAATAAGCGCCAGAAGAGACGAACGTATGAACGCTATCAAGCAGAAACAACTTCTTCTGCTCTGGCCCAACACTGGTAAACACAGGACATAAGATAAATTTCTCAGGAACAAAAATGCTATCGAGATGTGAAAACCTGTCCACAAGAGTTATAAGGGAAGCCATTGAAATTATAAAGAGGCCCAACAACTTAAATAGCAGAGATAATAGCCAGTGAGTGCCTAATACTTGGAAAAATCTGCTTACAAAACATCAACCAGTACCACTTAGTAACGAAAGAGATTACAACTCGGCAACGCAACCCCAAACACTGGCAACAGAGCCGATGACTCGCAGCAGGTCTTGCAACCTGATTGGCCAGAACCATTCAGAAAACGAACGCGTCCGATGCACGCACGGGACCGACAGCACCCGAGTCGCAGGCGTCAATTCGCTCGTAGTCGCCATATAGTGAGCTTTGAAAATGGTGAATGAGATTTCACCAAGACGTCAGCTGCCTTACAGTTCTGAGAGGGACTCAGCACATACACGGGATGCCCGTATATATATATATATATATATATATATATATATATATATATATATATATATATATATATATGGAATGGTTCGAAACCCATGCCATATATCAATAATTTCTAACATCTGCTTTTTATATTTTATTTTATAATTTGTTTTTATATAAATGTTTGTTTTATATTTTATACATCAAGTTATTATTTTTACTGGTTGATATTTTATTATTATTTTTTCTTTTTAAACAGCTTCGTTAACAAGAGTATCTCTTATGACAATACAACGTATTCTGATTTGATTTGCATTTGGCTGTTTCTTTTCCTTGTTTTATTGATTTATTTGTCTAGTTGTAGCATTTTTTATATGTTAGTTACATTACAACATCTTATTTCGAAATTGTAATGGTTTTATTTTAATGTGAATGATCATCTGCTCATGTGTGCTAGACAACATAAAAAAATTGTTTTTATATCATTGTATTGCATAGTCAGTTATTCTATAGATTGTAAAGATATAAATTTATAACGCTACCGCCTCTTAAAAAAAAATAACACCATAAGTAAATGCTTGCTAAATGTTATTTCTTGATTAGTAAACAGTAAAGTTATATAAAACAACATGGGTATTTAATCTTTCTGAGAATTTCGCAACAAGAGACATTATCATGTTATCAAACAATCGAAATAATTAAATGTCAAATTTAAATGGTAATAAAACTAGTTTTTGGAGCAGAAAAAGTAACTTTCTGTAATAAACAAAAAAAGGAGATCACGGAAACGAACAGAAGCTGGGGCAGGTCTTTTTATTTCGATCTGATAAAATTCTTTAGATTTATTGTTATTTAAATTGTTGGCAGAGAACTACTTTGATGAATAAACATGTAAAGATTGCATAAATGTTAATATTAAAGGTCAAAAAAGCGTAAGTGTCCGGCTTTCATTGAGAATTTCAAGCACGATTTTTAAAGTATTGTACAAATTTAACTGAAAACAGTAATTTCGTTCGAAAAAGTCAATTAAAATACCCTAAGTATACGTAACAAGTGAAGGGAAACAATCATTGTACACCATACTTAAAAAAATTAAAAATAAGTGTAATAACATTATTTTGAAAATGACCGATGCGGTACCATGCAATCGAGTTAATTATCAAGCGAGTGCAATACTTTTAAACAAAGTACATCGAAATCGTGAACATCGAAAAAGGCAGTTTTGTAACCTTAACCAGACGAAATTATCTTATGGTACGGATGCAGTCGAATTTTTCTTTCGTTGCCCTACATACGCGGAGAGAATGTATGGCCGAAAGATATATTGGCCAAAGTCACATAATCAAACTTGTAATTGAATTGCACTTTGCTCAAGAAGAGTACGATAATCAGGGTTGGCTTCAGTAACGCTTTTGCAAGTTTTGGTACTCCCGGAATAAAAAGATTCTTTAAAAATTATTTTTCCCCAATAGTGCTCAGCTTATATATATATATATATATATATATATATATATATATATATATATATATATATATATATATATATATATATATATATATATGTAGTGTCGCAAATAGCAATGCCCCTGGTAGTAAGGACATGTAGCTAGCGATCTATTTTCGACCATTTCATGCTTTCTACAAAACTTGGATTCTTATATAGTCAAGTTTTGTCGGCAGCCGACGGTGAGATGGTTGTTTCACAACAGTAGCTAAGCACTACTGAGGAAAAATAATTTTAAAAAAATGCTAAATCAGGGATCGGAAGAAATTCCAGAAATAACCGAGGAAGAAATCATGAGTGCCCTAAGAAATATGAAAAACAATAGAGCTCCCGGAGAGGATGAACTGGTAATAGAGTCAATTAAAGAAGGAGGACCACAGATCATCAAAGCTTTAAAAGTTCTATTTAATAAATGCTTCGAAGAAGGAATAACCCCATCACAGTGGACAAATAGAACCATTGTTATTGTACATAAAAAAGGTGACGTTACAGACCTTAAAAATTATAGACCGGTCAGCCTCCTTAGTCATATGCAAACTATTTACCAAGATGCTCGCAAACCGTTTGACAAATAAAGTAGACTCTTTTCTTTCGAGAGAGCAGGCGGGATTCCTATCAGGCTATGGGACAAATGGCCATCTTCTGATCGTCAGAATGTATTGAGTATAATAGACCACTGATGCTTGTCTTCATTGATTTCGAGAAGGACTTTGATTCAATAAATCAGCGAAAACTTCTAGAGGCATTAAGCGAATGTCGCGTGGATCATCGATACTCCGCAATTATCAAAAACCTATATGAGAATGCCACGGCAAATGTCAGAACATTCGCAAATCAATGCACAAATAGATTTAATATCGCTCTAGTGGTAAGGTAAGGTGACACACTCTCCCCAAAATTGTTAGTTGCATTGTTACAGAGTATGTTGAAAAAAGTAAACTGGGATTCAACAGGAATCAACATCGCTGGCGAATTAATAAATCATCTCTGTTTTGCAGACGATATTGTGTTAATAACATCAATAACATAAATCTAGAACAAGTGCATACATACAAATACTTGGAACATGAGATCGTTATTAGGCGAGATAATCAGACGCACGAAATCCAGCGAAGAATAGGTTTATCGTGGGCGGCATTCGGTAGACTCAGATATATATTGAGATCTAATCTTCCTATATGCTTGAAAAGGAAGGTCTTTAACCATGTATCTTGCCTGTTCTCGCATATGGAGCTAAGACACTTACTTTGACAAAAAAGAACATTAAAAAATACATGTCATGCAACGAAAAATGGAACAGTTAATGTTGGGAGTCATTCTTAGGAATAGAATATCCAATCACATCATAAGAAACCGAACAGGAGTAAGAGACGTGGTAAAATCTATCTTACATCTTAAATGGAACTGGACAGGACATGTGGCTAGGATGACTGATGGACGGTGGACAAAGAGACTTGTGGAATGGAGGCCTATAGAAGTAGAGGACGACCCCCTAGTCAGTGGACAGACGACATAAAAAGAGTGGCTGGAAATTGGATACAAGTGGCATAAAATAGAAAGAGATGGCTGGAATTAAGGGAGTCTTTTGTTCAGCAGTGGACAGGATAAACTAAATGATGATATATATATATATATATATATATATATATATATATATATATATATATATATATATATAAAATTACGTACGAAGTGTCGGGATGTAGACACCGGCGTTAGATTTGAAGGTTAGAAATGGGTATGCGTCTAGGTAAGATTTTTCTTAAACAATATTAATAGCTTTTTTATAAAAAAATGTTCTGTTTTAAATTTACCTCAATGACCAAAATTTCTTAAAAACACAATATAAATAAAACTTTGAAGAATGACTACTTCTGAAGTAATTAAACTTTAAGTCTTCTATATCAGTTGACTTAATTTGGGAAACTTTATCTTTAAGGCAACCCCAGAAAAAGAAGTCAAGATGGTTTAAGTCTGGAGACGTTGACGGCCACTCAAGAGGTCACCTTCTTCCAATCCATCTGTTTAAGAGAATATCATTAAGAAAGGCGTGAAATTCTGCTGTGTGGCGGGGCCCCGTTTTATTGAAACCAGGTATTTTGATGGGGTAAATCTTTATTGTCTTCTTCAGAAACCCGCAAAGCAGGAATAAGATCTTATAGACACTGTAAATACCTTTAACCATTTAAATTTCCATCAAAAAAGACTGACTATAACGATATTACTCCACGATTCCAGCCCACGCATTTACTGTCTATGCTCAGTGTATTTCTCTCTCATCCGATTTGGGTTTATATTCGACCAATACCATTTAAACAAAATATGGACCCGTCGAAAAAACAATGTTTTTAATAAAAATGGAACCGCAAAAACACATTTCTTGTAACATTTCACAAAATTGAATACGTTTGTCATAATCCTCTCCATGACACTTGCATTTTGAAAGAAAGGTTCTTATTAGTATGCAATATGTTTTCGCAATATCCAAATTTGTATCTCTCTCCTTACAGTTAATATTGTGATTATCTTTTTTGTCATCATTTCTTGGGGAATCTCGAACATGACCAAGCCGATGAACAATCTTACTCAATGTGCGTTGTAAAATTGCGGAAGAGAATATTTTTCTTGAAATAATTTCTTCTTAGCTTCTGACCCCATCGCCACATCCTATCATCATAAAAATGTTTATGTTCTGCACCTCAATAAGTTCCATTTTCAATTAAAATTGACTTAAAGTGACAATTTAACAAAATGTGACAAACCAACAGGTCACTGAATCAGTTACGCTGGTAAATAATAATTATATTTCATTTCGAGTTTTATCTGTCGATAAATCGAAAACAGTTACATACTATAGGACATGTAATAAAAGAAATGTTCAGAAATTGCAGGAAGTCTTAAAGTGTACGATTAATTGGGGTCGCTATTTAAAAAAGTCAAAGTTGATTATAGCACCGTTTCTTTCGATTCAACCTGTAAAATTTAATATATTGGAAGTAATTCGTTTCTCCAATATCTCGGCCATCATTCCAAATAAAAATGTGTTCCGTTTGACGCAAACTTTTCGCTGATACTGTATATATGGATTTTATGACATATTTGCCATTCTATAAAATAAGCTTTGGCTTTTAACAATTTCCAGAAAGAGAGGAATTTAACGTTTAATTAGCTTTAAATTTTAAAGCGAGTGATTGCATGAAATTTACAAAAGGACGCTGTGCGTGTAAATGCAGTTTTTCACACTTCATAAACAATTTTTCACAGCTTTTAAACTTTACAATTATTAACATTACGACTATATAAATAAGAATCAATACTACATTTCAATTAAAATAATTACTTTGTAAATTTTCAATTTTACTGTGGATTACAGGCAAAATAATTTCAAATGTAATAATTTTTTATTAAATAAATTAGTTGACAATAATGAAATGAATCTAAAACAAGGATTATTTCGAAAAGATTATTTAACAAGTTTTAAAATAAGGTACTACTGAACCTCGGTGTTCTTTTATTGTTTTAAGAATTCTCTAATTAGCTAGTTAGGGGTTGGTTAATTCGTAACTAAAAAAAGGTAGTGTTTTTTCCCATTTTGCTGCAAATTTATTGAGTATGAAGAGCTATAAATTTGAAACACTGCGTAAAATCACAGTTTTTGGAAATGCGTGCTAACATTGAGCGATCATGTGCCAAATTTTCAGTTTCTAAGTACAAGGACATTGCCCTAACCATTACATGGATTTAAAATGGAAAAGTTTTCATATTTTTTCCGTTATTTATACCTGAAATCCTGTGTCTCAAATTGAAGCTAAGTGAGTGATTTTTACGTCTTGGGTCTCCTAGAAAGTTCATAAAGTATATGAGAACTGAAGTTATGGAGATAATAAAAATGCGTCACACTTATTATAAGCCCCTAAAGCCGCTCCTGAATTAGACTTGCTTTATGCCCTTTCATTATTAGGCCATCAGAAAATTATAGTCTTTATTTTATTTTTGTATTTTTATTATTTATCTGCACAATCACTTAAAATTTAATTGTGTAACAGTTTTAAGCGTCGCGCACTTTTCCAAAACAATAATTTCGAAGTTATCGATAAAATGGGTTAAAATGATATGTGCATATCGTAACGGTAAATTCCAAAAAGCTTTTAAAGGATATCGCGTATTCGGATATTATTTTTAATATCTGATTTATGCGTGCTTAAACAGTGGAGAAACGCCCATTATCTTTTTTAAAGTTCAACCTGTTTTTAAATTTTACATTGTTATGTAACTTCAGTGCTCCCATTTATCGCTAATCTGTGTATGTCACAAGCTAACAGGGGCGTCGCCCAAATAATCTTGCAAATCAATTTTTAAAGAATGTATCTCTCCAATTAATTAAAATTTAAAAGTTTTTAATCAAAGTTTAAGATCCAAAAAAATTGACAATTTCTATTTCTTCATAAATTTCATTTCTGATACAGCATACTTTTTAAAACTTTATACTTAATAAAATGTATAACATGAATATCTTTAGTTTTTTAAGTACAAATACTTATTTTTTCCTTTTATTATTAATCCAATGTTGAGGTTACTTTACCAGCATTTATAATATTAAAATTAGAATTTTATTCAACGGTACTGTTACTACCAGGGTAACGGTTTTATTTCGGGAAAAATAAACAAAACCAGTAAAACCCTCTTAAGACGATTCTGGAGAGACCCAACAAAAAAAGCGTATTAAGCGAGAATGGAAAAAAATTAAGTACATACATATATAAATGCGTAAATATTTTGTATATTTATAAAGCTATATCATAAAGATCATTGCTTACTTAAGTAGCTCACTATACATAGAGTATAATTATTTCCATGTTACTTAAAGTAATCACTTATTTTTCACCACAAGATTCACTGTCAACCAAAGAAAGTACATAACCTGATAACTCGTCAATTGGGGGCAAAGCGTGAGCGTTTAACAAAAATTGGAACTGACTCCTCTTCATCAATATCGTCATCATTATTTAGGGTCGCATTTTGGGTGCTATTCGCATCTTTAATAAGGTCGTAAATTGAACGGACTTCGTAGGTTGCAACATTATCATTGGTATATGAAAATCCAGGAAAATTCTGCAGTATCGCAGGTTCTGCTTCTTCCAAACGATATTATTTCCGAAACCTGCTTTTTTGAAACAATTTTGTATAGTTTCGGACTTAATTGGCTCCCCATATCACTGCAATATTTAGTATCGCATCATGCACATTTTGCAAACAGGACCGTCCATTTCGGATAACGATGTCTTAGTCGTCTTCTAAAACCTTTTTTGAGGACTTTTATAATGCCCTGACTCATCAGTTCAACTTGCTCGTCGCATTTGAAGGGAGAGAACAGGCATAATATTGGTTAGCTCAACATCTTTGTGATGCCCAGGACAGTCAACAGTGAATAGTATTATGCGACCATAATTCATCTGGAAGTGATCATCTAAAGCTTTTAACCAGTTGCTGGCTACTGTCCCGTGGGCGAACACGTAACGGATGGCAGAAGACATATTAAACAGAAAGTCGAATCGTAAAGTGTAAAAAACGTGCCTCAAGTTGCAGGAACAGGCATAAAATGGCGGATAATGCGGGAAATCGTATTAAACATGATCTTATTAAGCGGGTTTTACTGTATTTATCATTAAAAATGGTTTGCTTGTTTGTCAAAATATTTTCCACTATAATTAATACACTTTTGCATGTATTTGAACCAATCCCAACAGCATTTTTGACACTGTGAAGATGGTATCACCAAAACATGGTTTTTGAATACATCAACCGCCTGTGAGAGCTCGCATTATCATAGTGGAGAATGATCCATCGCATCAAGTGTACCACTGAAAATTGACCATTCAACGATTCTCTATAGGTACGATTCCGACATGACCAGATTTTCCGAAAATGCAGGCGATCATTTGCTTCAAAGTGCTTCATGTTAGAGCTGGTTCATCATGGAAGACTCATATGGTCGACTACTGTTTGCTTTCGAGCTCATACTAATAAATCCAAGACTCGTTACCTGTACGATCTTATAAATGTTCTTTGAAGCATGTCGATCCTATTTTTTTAGCACTTCCTTGCACTAATCGACACGAACTTTTTTTTTTGAGTGATTGTCAAATTATGCGGGATTTAACGAGAACACAGCTTCTCCAGGACGAAAATTCATCTAGTATAATATATATGCTAGTATTACTAATACCCAGGGATGCTCAGTCTCAAGGTATGTCAGATGATGATTTCGCATTCTTAGTTCACTTACAGCATCAATGTTTTTTTACACTACAACCGATTTTGAACGCCCTTTACGCGATTCGTCCGTGGGCGAACGACGGCCACGACTGAATTCACTAAACCAGCGATAAACGATGGTTTTTATAGGTGCTTCATCGCTATGTAACTAGGTTCATCGATTGTTGTTGAAAGAAGCCACATCGAAAGTTGTAAAAAATAATCGCACGGAAATGTTTACGAGTTACCTTCATTTTATGGTACAGATATAATTTTGAAGTGACCGAAGTATACCATCTAAAATGCCAAGCTTTACAATGGATATGTCAAATGACACGTCTCAATGCCAGTGTTGCCAGTTCCCGAAATACAAACGGCTACCCTCATATAACAGTTGAAAATATATATTTATTCTGTATGTGCCCCTCTCCCCCCCTTTAAGTCTGCTAAGGTGAATTAGAAAAATCAAAGAAAAATAGATAAATACCGGCAAATCGTATGGATAATTTGTTAGAAACAAGAAAATGATTAATAATTGAAAAAATTGTTTTTTTTGTAACATATTTTCGTGTTGCTAGGCCGATTCTAAGTAAAAAGTGTGACTTGTAACTCTTTTATATATATATATATATATATATATATATATATATATATATATATATATATATATATAGGATATTCTCAAAATTGAGGTATTTATTTTAACAGTTTGTAGAACTCGTAAAAAGAAATCGATTTACTAAAAATCGCCCCACAGAAAAAAAATCGCAGTGAATTAGATCCGGGAACGTGCAGGCCAAGAAATGGGTTCATTTCGCCCTATCCATCTATTACACAACGCATTATTTAAATGTTCGTAAACTTCTCGTCTGAAATGTGGCGGAGCTCCATCATGAAGAAGCCATATTTTTGTCTCACATTTAAAGGAACATCTTCTAATAATTGTGGCAGATTGTTTTGAAGAAAGTCTAAAGATTTTCAACTGTCAGTCGATTTGGAAAAAGTAAGTCCCTATAAGCATACCATTTACTAAGCCAGCCCACACTTGTACTGAAAATCTGTGCTAAAAATGACTTCTTTTCACTGCATGCGGCTTTTCTACTGGTCGCCGTGGAAACTCAGGGGGCCAAAATACATATAAAAAATTTTATAGATTCTAGCTCTCATTTTTAAATCGGTGGTTTTTTAAAACCCTTGTGTGAACTATATTTAGATATAACTGAATTAGAGGTTTCCGAGATATTAAAATGGTTTCAAATGGTCATCCCGTTATTACATCACTTGTTCAGCGATAAGAATCTCTAGTTTAACTGGAAATGGTTTAAAAATTGTTTGACAACTATTTTCCGTTAATACTTCTCTTCCAACTTACTTGTATTACTAGTTCTCCAACCAATAATCAGTGCATTTACTGCTTTGCGAATAGACCTATTACCACTCCTCCTTTAGTAATTGGATAATAAAATTTTAAGCTGTCCAGTATTGAACTTTGAGTTTTATTAATAATAAAAAAAAGCTATTAAATCTGCGCCACTGCTGTCACACAGTCTGTCTTTTAAGATGGACAATAATAACGCAAATTATGTCGAAACTGTAACAGTTTCAATAAACGGCGTGTCTGCATTGCATAAATGAAATTTTTAAAGGTTAATTGGTCTCATTTACAAATTTAAAATAATTTCCTTTTTTGTAGTCCGATACACTCTCTGATAATGTTACAGTTATCCCAATATTTGCTCTTTAGCGGAGCGGACACATTGTGTCAAGCAGTTTTCACATCTTTTATATAATGTATTGAGTCAAATTTGGGATATTTTGGATACCTACTTACGAAATATTGCTTATATTAACTTTTTCTTATTGCCCCTCCATTAAATGTAATCTTTTATTAAAATCAAAATCATTTGATTGCTGGTAGATTTTGTTTTCGTTCCGGTGTAAAATTTTGCGAGAGACAAGAAATTCCAACATTGAGACAATTACTTGAATTTCTCGATAAATGAAACCTAGGAGATAAGAGTTTTTCGTAAGTTCTCACCAGAGTTCTTGTGAGAAATTAGGGTAAAGAGATATTTTTTCTGTAACGATTCTAGTAAAATAAACAAAAATCGTACAAGGTTACATATAAAAACTTACCAATTAGTTCAGCTTTTTAAAATTTAAACCGGCTTTTTCTAGGTTTTAAACTTTGCATAACCAATGACGTAAATATAAAAAAGTTGATATGTCTTCTATGCGCTTGTTCAACTAGCTGAATAATTCGAAATTTAAAATCTGTTCAAATTGTTAGTCAGCAAGTTTTAAGCCAAAAAGTGTTCTTTAAGTACTTAAAAATGATGAAATTTTGAGGTCTGTATCTCCCTAAGGATAGAAGGGATAAGTTTTAAGAATCTGGCCCCACTAATTGACAAAATTAATGAAAATAGCGATAAGAAATCCACAGTTTTAAGAACTAGTGTAGGAACCAGAGGGGCCCTGATGCATCTTTAAATAAGATGAACTCACCAAAATTATTTTTTGGTATTTTGAGCAGCTACACGCAATTTTTTAAGGTAGAAGTTCGTCCGAGTAATAATAAGATTGTTTAAACATTTGAAAATTCGACTTTTGCAATACTTACTTTCCAAAATAAATAATATAAAGCATTTTTAAAAAGCGATTTTTTCAATTTTTGCGCTACAAGCTACAATAAAGTTCTCTACGAAAAGGTTAGATTTTAACAGCTGAATTCACTAACATGGTTTAAATTAAAAACCATCCTAAATTGACAATATAGTGCTTAAATTGACAAGAGCAACAATAAGTCAAGCAAGTCTTAATCTCTAAAAATACTAGCATAAAAAAATCAATTTGTTTTATTACTGAAACGGCAAAAACGGAGAACTTTATTTATTTTCGGGATTTGTCCTACGTATTTCAAGGCTTTATTGCAAGATTCTTATCCTTAATATCCCTAATTAAGAGTTTATTTGTTGATATATGTAATATAAATTATGATAATATTATAAACAAAACAAAACTGACCAACTATAAGGTTTAAATTTCATGGCAAGTACATCGGGTTTACATCTTAAATCTTCTTAGTGAATCTGGCTGTAAATATTTTTTTGGGCTATTAATAAATAGCTTATTTCGTCTATACATAACAAAAACAATCGACCGTATAATACTCCTGCTAGCAGGTCTTCATCTTCGCACAATACATGCAGTGCGTATATATATATATATATATATATATATATATATATATATATATATATATATATATGTTTATGCGGCTTTCACGGATTCCTCCGTGTGAGATGCAATAGCAGTGGATATATCCACATTATGCCGTTGTAGTGCTGATATCACATTCAGCAAACGTACAACTATATGCAGCTCCTTGTATAGAATGAAGTAAAATACGAACAGTAAATGCAAACTTCTCTCCATCTTATCCTTTCTGTGTTAAAGGTTGCACAGTTAGAACAAATTGTTATAAAACGCAATTTATCCTGTTCCACCACCATCGAGATGATGGCCTACCTGTACCACCATACCGAGAAGAAAGTCAAAACTTACCCTCCCCGCCACAGTGATACGGCAGAGATACATGTTTCGTCTCTACTAGACTCATCAGGGTACCGACATGCACCTGGCTGTGCAAAGGACAGATCGGAAGGAAGCATGCAAATACTGAACGCGGCTTCGCCGACCTCCCGCCGGATGGCGTATATATGTTTATGCGGCTTTCATGGATTCCTCCGTGTGAGATGCAATAGCAGTGGATATATCCACATTATGCCGTTGTTCTAACTGTGCAACCTCTAACACAGAAAGGATAAGATGGAGAGAAGTTTGCATTTACTGTTCGTATTTTACTTCATTCTATACACGGAGCTGCATATAGTTGTACGTTTGCTGAATGTGATTTCAGCACTACAACGGCATAATGTGGATATATCCACTGCTATTGCATCTCACACGGAGGAATCCGTGAAAGCCGCATAAACATATATACGCCATCCGGCGGGAGGTCGGCGAAGCCGCGTTCAGTATTTGTATGCTTCCTTCCGAACTGTCCTTTGCACAGCCAGGTGCATGTCGGTACCCTGATGAGTCTAGTACAGACGAAACATGTATCTCTGCCGTATCACTGTGGCGGGGAGGGTAAGTTTTGACTTTCTTCTTGGTATGGTGGTACAGGTAGACCATAATCTCGATGGTGGTGGAATAGGATAAATTGCGTTTTATAACAATTTGTTCTAACTGTGCAACCTCTAACACAGAAATGATAAGATGGAGAGAAGTTTGCATTTACTGTTCATATTTTACTTCATATATATATATATATATATATATATATATATATATATATATATATATATATATATATATATATTAAAACAGAACTTTTTCATATAATACTTTATTGTAGTTTGTAGATCTTGGTTCGAACAGAATTGAAAAATGTTTATTCAGTGAAAAAATTCATTAAATCCAAGGATTTCTTAAATGTTTAACATTCTTTATCTCGAAAACTAACCATCCCACAAAAAATTAGTAAGCAAATTTTTTATTTTATTATTTTTATGCAAAACTCAAATGTTTAAAAAATTATTTGTTTATAATAATCTTATTTCCATCGTAAAAAATTTAGTAAGTCCATTTAAATTAAAGAGGCAATTGGGGACACCCTGGTCCCTATACTAATAACATGGTTAAAATTTATTCCTCTAAAAGGATGCTTGATATGCAACATCTTTCAGTGAGAACTTTTCAAGTGCACAACTTTAAAGATACGGATATTTTAATAAGTTTGTAATGTAACGTATTTAATCGACACCTAATTATAAAATCTATTTTCATTGTCCTTTTGTTACAATTTAATCTATATAAAAATGATTTATTGCTTATAGATTTTAGGACACCTAATTGGCTTGTACTGCTTGAATTTAAAAAATGTATAACATTGAAAGGTGTGAAACAGTCAAAATTAATAGTATGTTTTATTTTTTGATATATCGATTTAATTGACGAATTAACTCATTACTCCGTCTTCCTAAACTAAATGCCAAGGACCTTTGTGAAAAGAGAAATTAGTATTTTTGTTGACCCTAATGGGTAAAATAGTATGGTAGACAGATTGCTCTAAGACCGAACAGGTTGATGGAACAGGAATTTTTAACTTAAAAAATCGATTCTTTCACATTCCTTTCACAGTATTCCTGACTAAAATTACTATCATTCAATATCGTACTAAATAATTAATAATTATTTTTTTATATGCCACCTAAATTTTTTCTGGCAATTTTGTATCTCCATATTTTCAATTATTCTACGTCGTTGAATATTGCAAATCTGAAAGAAAACTCCCTGCATACATCTGAAAAGTAAACCCATTAACAAAGTGATAAAGAAGCCAAGCACGCGTAACAACACATTACTGTAAATACATTTAATAACCCTTTTTTTGAAAAAATTGCATTTATAAATATGCATAACATGATTAATGTTAATAGAAAAAAAATTTTAGGTGTGTACTTCCCCTGTTAATTAAAGTTAATAAAATAATTCGTATTATTTTTTCCATCAGTCTATATAAGTTATGATTATGAATAAACAACTTAAGATATGCTGTGACTAATAAGGAATAATTGCTTCGACAATAAAATATCGGTAACTAATAAAGAAAAGGGAAAAAACTGAAGGCGGTACTTTTGATGATTAAAAACATCTACTCTTATTCAAAGACTCTTTCTTACTTCTTAGCATAAAACATTAAAAACAGAGTACATATTTTAGAAAACCACATCCACCATCAAGGGCGGAATCAGCCTCTCTCTTTGGGGGGAGGGGGTGATATCACAAAAATTCAGTATGGCAACCGAAAGCAAGTTGTCGACGGGGGGGGGGGGGGTTGACATCAGCAACATTCCCATTTGTAGTGTCAAAGGCAGGGTCGGGTCTATTTTTCTGAATTTGAAGCTTTTGGAGAAGGGGGGGGGGTCACAAGAAAAAACAAGTTGCCGACAGTGGAATGGATGCTCGCAGCATACACATTCCTAATATAAAAGGCAGTATCGGTTCTATCTTCCTGAACTCAAAGCTCTTGGGAAGGGGAGAGGCGATCGCAAGCATACACATTCCTATACTCTATTCAAGAACTAGAGAAAATAATAAAACTGTTACCGAAACCTCCAACGTACCTGCTCCAGTGCCGCAGGTAATTGAGGAGTGCCGTAAACCTAATTATATTTAAATATTATAAGCTTTTATAAATTTACTGCAACAATAAAATTTCTGATAATTCAGTATAATTTCTGTCTTACGGAGTGTCGTTAGTGATTTGTCTTGTTTGTGCTTGTTTTTATATATTAGTTGAGATTAGTGAGATACCCAAAAGATATGGCTTCCACATCTATATTTATTCCAAAATCGTTAAACAAGGGCATTTTTTCCTCAACGAAAAACTTTATACGATGAATGTTTATGCTGCTTTAAGATATCAATATCTAGATAATAATGTTAAAAGCTCTGTTGAGATGTAGTCTAACATGACAGGAGTTGGAAAATCTACTATGTACCGAATACTGAAGGAGAAAAAAAAACGACTGGAATTGTTAGTACTCCCAAGCGACATACGATCACAGGCAGACGAAAAACCTCGTTGGAAGAAGAGATGTAAACTGCAGTAAAAGGAGCTGTACATACATTTTATTATGAAAAGCAGATCTAAAACCGTCGACAAAATTCTAACTAAAATCAATGAAGATAGGGATTTACCTCAAATTAAAAGAACTGAGCTCTGGAAATTGCTCAGAGAACTTGATTTTTGTTGAGAAAAAACAGATAGGAAATCTGTTCTTATAGATCGTCCGGAAAATGTCCGTTGGAGAAGAAAATATCTCTCTCAAGTAAAAGGTAGAGTTGCTAAAAATAACACAATTTACAAAATTAGTAATTTAACTGAACCTTTGAAAGATTAGTTAAAAAGGCGATAGTCTCCCCCCCCCCTTGGATCCGCGCCTGTCCACCATAGAACCAGAGTCTACTAACCTGAACTAAATATTTTAAAAACTGTTTAAGTTGGTGGTTCTTTTTATTCCCCCGTATAACAAAAAACTATATTCTTTTCGCTTATCATACGAGCATACATAGAAAGAGTCTTGTATATATCTTACATGATTTCGTATCGATATGTTTTATAGGAGTATACACTCCAATTACGATCTTTTGTACTGACTCTATATATTGTATATTCATACATACAGAGAACTTGACAGAACTATTTAATATGAAGTGTCGGTCTTAGTTTATTTGCCAACTACATCCAGTTTAATATTTTATCTTTGTATAATACTGTCAACACCAATAAAGTACAAATTGTGTACTCGCCGTACATAAGTACTCTACACTTATTTATGCATAGTATAACTTTAGAGATTTTTTTACAAATTCCTTACTTGGTACCGATTGTACTTTGGTACTTTTTTGAATGAATTTGTTAGCCCGTAGTTTGTGCAAGATTGACTTACTGTACAGACGCGGAAAACTAATAAATTACTGTTTTATCGTGAAGTGTTTAATGCTACCACAATATATTGGTTTATGCTTTACTTTGGTTTCCGAAAGTTGTTTATTTAGCTTTTTAATTAAAATAACAATTAGTTATTCTTATAACGAACTTTAAGCTTTTTGTTATTGCCGTATAACTTATAACCATTTTGAACTTAATTTAAACTTTTTTTTCAATCCAGTGTTATTCATGATTCGTCCACAATAGCTACTATAACCTAGACTTTTTAAATTATGGTTCTGCTTGCGTACTGAATTGAAAGATCTTAAGTGTGGTAGTTTTGAAGATAATTAACTGTGACAGAGAGTGATTTATACAAAATTTCTGTTATGAGATTAATGCGCAATATCATTCAGAGGAAACAAGAACCTGGAACAGTATTTTAATTTCCTATATTTCCCAATATTTTAAATTTTGAAACAATATCATGACAGACAAAAATTGTATTAATCTCGAAATTTCCTGAATTAATTTCTGAGCATTCGGGCATTCCTGATATTTTCTATAAGTGAAAAAGCAGTTTAAAATAAACCTATACAAATCATTAAATGAAATATTGTTTATATTTTATGTTGTTACTCGACATTCCGCTGCTTATTCCAAATGCCAATAACCACGTAGATATACAAAAATGATGAAAAATTTATGCATGTTTTATAATTTTCAAATTACAATTTTTACCTTGAAATTTAAAGAAATTAATTAAAATTAAATTAATCGGTATGTCTGAGAAAAGTCATGTATTTAACATTTATTGCTGTACATGGTTCTGCCACAGAATAACCAGGATATACACTATTTTGAATATCGTAATTAAACAGACACCTTACGCACACGATTTTTTTTGTTAAATTGCCATTATTAAAGTATTAGACTATTTTGAATGGTTCCCCCGAAAAGTGAAAGTTACTTCAAAAATTTTAATTACAGATAAAAATTTATAGAACTATTTTTTGCTTGCTACTTCTTTTTTAAGGAGGTTTTAATTTTTTTAATTGTATTGTTTGATTTTTAGTTTAATTTATAATTAAACTTATCTCGAAATCGAAGCTAGGCAACCAGTGGGGCAAATGTAAAAATTTTCAGCGTAAATACGTAATTTTAGACAGAATTAAAATTTTGAAAAAAAGAAATGCCATTCTATTTGATATCTCGCAGTTACCACCCATCAGTCATTTATATATATATATATATATATATATATATATATATATATATATATATATATATATATATATATAGCCAGTAACATTATTTATCATAAGACAGTTGTATTGGCCATGCACTGAAATATAACAATTACCTAGATAAACTCTCTTAGCCCATAATCTCCTCAAAAGCCAACTACAGTCAAATGAAATCAAGATTACCCAAAGACAAGAAAACCCATGTCATATATCAGATTCCATGTGGAAGGTGTAGTGGAGTGGTAAAGAGCCGGATTACTTCTTAGTTCTTTTAGATATTATAATCGCCAAGACAACGTCCTGACCTAAACCCAATCGAAAATTTTCTGGTCACAGTTAAAACATACTTTACCAAGTTACTATGATTCTTCACAGTCTTCGTTAAACGTATCGTGGGATCAAATCCAAGAAGAATAGAAAAATTACATTATATATATATATATATATATATATATATATATATATATATATATATATATAATCAAAGGTTTTCGGGTATCCCGTGTATGTGTTGAGTCTCTCTCAGGACTTGTTCCTTATGTAAGAGGCACCACAGACAAGATCACAAAAATTCTCAGGAGACACAACATTGAAACCATTTTCACCACCGACCGTAAAGTAAAATATCTCTTGCCAACACCTAACGAAAGAATCCCTCTAGAAAACCATGGGGTGTACGAAATTCCATGCGGAGAGTGCAACTCATCTTACGTAGGCCAAACCAACCGTAAAATAAGCGCCAGAAGAGACGAACATATGAACGCTGTCAAGCAAAAAACAACTTCTTCTGTTATGTCCTAACACTGGTTAAACACAGGACATAAGATTAATTTCTCAGGAACAAAAATGCTATCGAGATGTGAAAACCGGTCCACAAGAGTTATAAGGGAAGCCATTGAAATTGCAAAGAGGCCCAACAACTTAAATAACAGAGATGATAGCCTGCGAGTGCCTAATACTTGGAAAAATCTGCTTAAAAAACATCAACCAGTACCACTTAGTAACGAAACAGATTACAACTCGACAATGCAACCCCAAACACTGGCAACAGGACCGATGACGCACAGCAGGTGTCGGAACCTGATTGGCCAGAACCATTCGGAAAACGAACGCGTCCGACGCACGCACGGGACCGACAGCAGCCGAGTCGCAGGCATCAGTTCGCTCGTAAACGCCATACAGTGAGCTTTGAAAATGGTGGATGAGATTTCACCGAAACGTCAGCTGCCTTACAGTCCTGAGAGGGATTCAGCACATACATGGGATGCCCGAAAACCTTCGATTACACATTACAACCGTGCGAATATCCGACATAACATATATATATATATATATATATATATATATATTGAGAACCTCTTTCTTTTCTGTAGTTCCGTAGTCGATTAAAAATGCAAAAGTTACCTGACATGTCGTCATATAGATAACTACCCAATTGTAGTACTATTGTCTTTATATATTAATTAAAAGAAAATACATAAATCAATAGATTGGTAACCAGCGAACTGAGGCATGAGATCGTTTCAATGTAGGTAATACTTTAATAATTTAAATCTTAACAAGATACGGCTCGTACTTTTTTTTTATTTCGTTTAAAATATGTTCTTTGGTAATTGTAAGCTTTCGCTCGATTATTTTTTCAGATAAAAATAATATTTTTCGTGCCCCGCTGTAAAAAACAAACAAAATATCAGCAAGATAAAATTACTTAACTAAAAAATAACATGCTTCGTCTGAAGAACGACTTGACTTTTAATAACTCATTGTATACACGATGTCTTCGATGGAAAATGAGTGATTCATCTCCTATTATTATAACGGTTGATGATGATTTTGCAATTTCAACCGCATAAGTATATTTAAAATTCAATAATGTAGTGCTAAATACCGCACTTTGATTTTAAGAGCCAGTCTTATAACCTTCAGTTATCTGACGGGTAATGTGTTATTATATTTAACAATTGTATTTGGAATTTACAACTTCTGTATCCTGAAAGGTGTTAAATGACTCTAAAATCATGCTTTTCCATTATTAATGTTTAATTTTTGTTCCCTCTGTTTACTTATTATAAAATAACTTTTAGTTATAAAAAAATGTTTTTTATGGTTGAAGAAAATGGGAATGTGACTGGGCCGTTGATATCTACCATATTAATGTGAAAAAATAAAGCAAGTTATAGTACCCGAAAATTAATTTATATAATAAGTTTTTACAATGTCTCTTCTTGTCTTTGGCATCTTCCCGTGATATGTCGGATGGTCTCTGATGTCGAACACCCACATCTATATCAGTCGCTTTATGTTAAAGGGTATATAACGAAATAATTCAAGTAATTTTTGGTTGGACTATTCTGGTTTTGTATAGTCTGAAGTCTCATGTGTCTGGAACATTTTTTCCTACGTCAATTAATAATTCATATCGTCTGTGAAGGGGTCAAGAGTTGTCAGTTTTATGGTATCCTGCTCTCCCAACTGCAACAGTGGTGAGTCTGTTAATCTCTAGAAATATAAACATAAATTTATTATTTGTGGGAGTATTAATTTATTTATTTGGGAAGGTTATTATAACTTTTCCTATGCAGATTCTCAATGCCCATTCTGTTGAGCTACAAAATTCCAAAAGTTTAGCTAAGTAGCTAAGTGCATAATAATATTTTATAGTTGACGTATTCAATTCTGTTAGTATTATCATTATCAGGGCATCATATTAGTTAATTATTAATTTAGCCTTTTGAGCACAATCCCCCCATCTTCCGGAAAGTTTTTATGTATTTTTAACAGTTTTCTTCCAATCTCAGTTTCCGCATTCCCTGTAGCAACTCAATATTCACTAAAGCTCGTTTTTTTTTTTTAACTTTTGTCGATTAGGATGTTAATATCAGTTTTATTTGAGCAAATTAAGATCAAAGTGATTAAAATTTAATTGTTAAATTGTTGTTTTATCAGGTATTAATTAACATACCTTTAAATAGACATGAACAATTAAATCTCGAGTCATAAAAATCATATTTAATTGGATTTTTGTCAAATTATTTAAAATTCTTTTCTTATTTTTATATATCTTTTTTTCAGTAAAAACAAGTTTATATAAAACCTAAGTATCGTTTTGAAGAGAAATATTTACAGCTTCGGTAGTGAAACCTATATGGAAATGGCGAGCGGCATATACCCAAATCCCCCGTCCCGCGTTTATACCCTTTTATCCAGCGACCCTCGGGGAAGTTAACACGATATCTGGGTTTGGGGATGGCTTGCACAAAAGGAAATCGCAATACGGACAGCGATTGTAGACGTCACATCTCATTCACTTTAGAGTCAAAGTAACTCGCTCCAAAAGGCAACTCGACTTAGGGACGTTTACCGGCCACAATGTGAACGTTAAAATACCAGAACTCCTCCATATATTTATAATATAGTACACGCATTTTTTTCCATTTTTTCATCATCAACATATTGTCTCTTCTATTAGTTCCCCGAATTTTATCGTTTCATATATAATTGGGCAAAATAAAAATTATTGGTTTTTTTGAGGGTGGGGGGAGGGAGCAAGACGTGGGACGACGCAAGATTCAAGAAAAAAGACTACGAAAAACGTGTTTTGATACTATCGATTTACAAAGTTTTACCTTAAACAGCTCGACAACAAAAAAATTGTGTTGAGCGCTCACTCACCTGTTTTCAATTTTGAGCACTTAGACCCATTTTTCTCCCAGGTTTGTAGTTTTGCGACCGTAATATATGTATATATCATATGTTGGAATTTCATTCTTGATAAGGAGCAACAAAGAAAATCTTGCTGTAGGGCACTGAAGGAAATCATGACCAAGATGAGAATCTTAATTTTACATTGGTACATAGATGGAAATTTTGAATAACTTCAATTACCATACAGCCCGAAATTATTTAGTTTTCACCAAACAAAGTTTTGGCTTTAATATTTTGAATGTCTTCTTTTTTAAAATCTTTCTATCTTCGGAACCAAAAATGCTGAGTTTGCAGTTCAAAAAATAACATATAGAGAGATAATTTATATTGCCACCGTATATTTAAAAGTTTAGAGTAGACAAATGTTTTTTGGCTTACTGTATAAGTTAATTATTGCTATTTTATATTCAATATAGTTTCACCTTTGTCTCGTTATAATGAATAAGTAATCGCAAATACCGAGATAAGCTTTTGGCTTATTTTAAATACGAAGTGACAAAGTGAACGCAACGTAATAAGACATTAGTATTATCTAAACACTTTACAATTAAAAGTTAATAATCATCTTTATTGCATTGTCACAATAACTGCCTCGATAGTTAGATTGGGTACGAGATAGGAAATAATATTAAAGGCGCCCCGTAGCACTTAACATAACTATGAAATATTTTCTAATTTTAAACGTCTTTTTCTTTTCTTTAGATATAAGTTTGTTGTTAAAACGTTGTTGTAATAGTTATGAAAATTATTATCTCTATATATCATCTTTTAAAATTGTGTTAGTTAATTTAAATCCAATAGACAAGGGAAAGTTATATATACTTTATGGAGTAAAGTGCCTTATATTAGAAATAAATCTTTGAAATACCAGAAATTTATGTTCTGTATTAGGTAAATACTTTACAAAATGTTTATTTTCACTAGATTATTTGCCTTATTTTGTACATTTTATTGTGCAATTGATATACACTGAAAAAAATATTGTGACAAAAATAGAAACAGAATTTAGATGATGTAATACAAAGAGTGTTATTTCTGTCCCTTAAAAATTTGAAATTGAACATCTTTATAGTCTGAGAGCTCAGTGCGTTTTTGTACTCGATAAAGAGACATGGCTCTACCAAGGTTTCTTTATATATATTTTGACCCCCTGATTGAGGAAGAATTCCCGAAAAATCATCCTGTACTTTGTTACAAGTAAAGACATTTTCAATAATTAAAAAAATTGCCCTTTTTTCGAAAATAAAAAATATGTTCGTGTTCGTCGGCCCATTCTCTCGTGATTTTATTGTCCGAAGCACAGTTTTGAGTTAAAATTGTTGAAATATTCGAAAAATGTCATTTTTTGACACTTTTCAACATAAAAAACTTTTGATTAAATAAATATTTTCAAATTTTGCTTTCAGCAATTCGTTCTTTGATTCGCAAGATCTTCCAAATTGCTACCTGTAATAACATTAACGATATTATATTTGTTTACAAAGCTTTTTATTTCCAACAAAAAGTCAATTTTGACATTAGGTAATACAATTTTGTATCTTAAATAAATGTTTAACGGTCTTGGTAGGCGAAAAAAGTGTGTATAAAGGTTTATTTAACTTTATTGTTATTTTGTGTGAAAATGATAAAATTAACAGAACGTGAAAGAATTGAAATCTGGTCGACCCTCAAAAACAGATGATCGGTTTGATATTCTGTTGACAGTTCAAGATAATCCTCAATCCACACTCATGGAAACAGCTTCAACTTTTAATGCCGCATATTGTAGTGTGCATAAATTACTGAAAAAGGGGAGGTATCACCCCTACAAGATATGCTTACCTCGGGAGTTGTCGGAAGATGATTTTGATCACCGAAATCCATATTGCAGGCAAGTGCAACAATATGCGATGATAATAATAATTTTGAAAAGGAATTATTTCTTCTGATGAGGCAACATTCACTTTAAATGACCACGTCACTAGATAAAATTGTCGTTATTGGCCCCATGAAAATCTCCATTAGTTCACAGCAGTTAACAACCAAAACCCTCAAAAAATGAACGTGAGGTGTGGTATAGTTGACCGAAGAGTTCTAGGTCCCTATTTCTTTGACGGTACCCTCAATGGTGCGAGATATTTGGAGTTTCTTCAAAATAACTTTATTCCTGCACTAATAACTTTGTATCGAGACCCACAATAATCCGAGGTGTTCCAGTGTAACCTTTTTTCCAACAAGATGGAGCACCGCACCTCTTATTTAGATGAGGTTTTTCCGAGCGTTTGTCGTTGTCATAACATACTTGTTTTATCATTATTACTGTTCTATGTATTTACAAAGATTACTTTTATATATTGTGTAAAATACTTTACGAAAAATATTAAGAAGAGCAAAAAAAAAAACAATTTATAGTCTCAATTTTATGTTTACAGAGTATAATTCGAATATCACTAGAAAAGATTTCTTATAGAATAAATATATTTTTTAGAATCCTGAGTATGATCTCAAAGAGGCCGAAACGTCGACAAATACAGGAAATTAATCGTGTAAGTTGATTTATTGACCTGGTCCGATCGATCCCCATATTTATAATTAAGTGAGGTCACCAACATTCATATATATATATATATATATATATATATATATATATATATATATATATATATATATATATATATATATATACTACATATGAAAACATGAAAAAAATTAGGTCACGGATTTTTTACAGTCTGGCATCAAAAATCTCTGTAGGTTTAACATCCTTTAGATTTTATATGGACAGTTGTTTTCTGTAAATCCTGCTCTTAGTTCATTACAGCTCTATTGACAAGGCTATTAGGAGTTCGAAAGGCTTATGGTGAGAGAACCAGGTTCGTATTTGCAGGAAATACACTGTAACCTGTTAAAGCTTTAATTAAATTTAAAAAAAACTGGTCAACTGTATAACGGACACACATTACGTTAGGATCTCGTAGCTCTTCGTTCTTAGTTAGATGAATTTCCGTTTATAAAAAATAATACGTGTGACTTCGAGTAAAACTATTTTGTGAGTAGCATTGTATTAATTGCGCATCGGACTGGTGGCCACAGTTCAAATAAAATTAAAAAATTAAGAGCCGAATTAAATTGACTTTATGGCTTGTTGCTTGAAAGCAGAAACCCAGGATTCGACTCGCAGTAAACGCAGAATTTTTATTTAAAAAAAAAATATTTTAATAATTGTGAGTACAAGTATAAAACTTTTCTTAATATTATTATAAAGTTCATAAAGATATAATATCGTTTGTGTAATCCATGTAAGAGTATATCAAAGTTTTAGATTCACTCATAATATATAGATCGTAACCAGTAAGAGGGTATTTGACACTTGTGGAACGGGAACTTGATATTAACCTGCTATACGATACCACTCTAAACCGTATATCAGTTCAAAAGCATTGTTTTTTTAACAAAAGAAGTACTTAGAAGTCTTCTGTAACTTGTTTTTGAAATTACCTACCTTAAAAGTGAAAAATAATCGTCTTTTCAAGGGGAATCCATAAAATTAACATATCGGCTTTTTTATTTTTATTTGAATTATTTTTATTTCGCTTTGTTAAAAGAAAATATTTATTTATCAAAGTGAATGAGGCTTCGTTCACATTATTTTTATTCATAAAAAAATATCTACGCATCAATGTTTTGTAGTGTTGCTCTGTACGAAATATATTTTTACGCTTTGTCTTAACTCGAACGGCAACGTTGAGATGAGGTGCAATAAACGGCATTTAATTTGGATCCTCTACTCTAACTTTATCGATGTTCGAAAATGTTTTTCGAATTATAGACGGAACACATGCCTTTATTTTTTACCACAGCGCAATATCCGTTGCCTCTCAGAGCATTAGTTAGTTTTTCTGTTTCTGATTTCAGTGAGTGTTCGTCACACATTGAAACTGTTCTATGTACTGTATTCTATATGCTTTTATTCAAAAAACTACAAAATTAATATGACTTTAATTAATAGTTTTTATTACTTCATACAGATCATTTAAAACATTTGATCTTGAATTTCAGAGTAGTTATTTTGCTTGTATTTGAAGACCTTTGTCATAATCATCTTTATTAACGACTTGCATTTAAAAAAAAATGGTATTTATTATTATACAATATATGTTTAATACTGTTGTTTTTCAATAGCCAAGTTTGTAGCTATTCCCTTACAGTTAATATTGGGATTATCTTAATAATACGCCTACTTTTTTGTCATCACTGGTTGCTGGTTACTTGGAGCATCTCGAATATGAGCAAGCCCATAAAATTTCTGCTCAGTCTAACTCATTGTTGATTGTGAAATTGGCGGAAGATTAACCATAGCCTGTCATCATAAGAATTTATATCCCTTGTGCCTCAGTAACTTTAATTTTCAGTTAAAATTAACTCAAAGTGGCAATTTGATAAAATGTGATAAAGAAACAGGTTCAGAAAATGTTCAGAATTTTGCGGGGGGTCTAAAAGTACACAAAAAATTGGAAATCACTATTTAAAAAACCAAAACTGATTATAGCACAACTCTTTTGAGCCACCCTGTAAAATTTAATGTATTGGAAAAAATTAGTTGCAAAAAAACAAATATGACGTATCCAAACGAGCTTTCAAAAAACTCTCATTTTTTAAATAATGAATTTACATCCTCATTCTAGAAATTCTGAAAATATTTCAAAAGTATGCTTTTGATATATATATATATATATATATATATATATATATATATATATATATATATATATATATATATATATATATATATATACAGGCGCGGATCCAAGGGGGGCGGGGCGGTGGGGGCGATCGCCCCCCCCCCCCCAAGAGCTTTGAGTTTAGGAAAATGGACCCGATTTTTCCTCATACTATAGTTTTTTCAAGAACTAAAGAGAGTAATAAATGATTTTTTACCCTTTTTCTCTTCGCAAACTACCTGTGTTCTTTAGTGTTTTTAGCAAAATTTGTTAGACACATATATTTTTCATAGGAATGGGTTAGAAATTTTATAATCAAAAATACCGGTCTATAATAATAGACTAAAACGTAGGATTATTCTCTCAAAAAATTCTAAGTTATAATTTAAATTCTTACAAAATATCCATTGTTAAAAATACAATAAGTTAAACATATATAAAAAAAATAAATTCGTCCATATAATAATAAAATATTTTTGGGGCTATTGGTCATTTTATTATTAATTAAAAACATTTTTAGGGTATTTGACGTTTCAGTTTATCTATTTCTTAAACCATCTGCAGAATTACAATTAAACACTAAAAAGGGATTCAAATGTAATTACTTTTTTTATATTGTAATTAAAATTAGACCTACTTATTTTTATTTCTATTGTACTGATATCTTAATTTAATTTACTTTTATATATGGAAATACGATAGCCCCAAAAAAATAAGATCAACATATTAATTCTACACGCTTAAGAAAAAGACACAAACACAATAATAAAATAATAAAAAACTTACGGCTAATTAGAATCAAATATATATAAAATTAAAGAGTGGGACACACTAAAATAAAAATATATAAAAAAATAAAAAAACATATAAACAACATTAAACAATAAAATATAACAAAAACAAAAATTTAAATAATAAATTGTGTTTACACTAGTAAACATTACGTATCTAATTCCTAAGTAAAGTCAGTGAAACTATCTTCGCTAAAATTAATTATAATTGGTTCCTCTATCTCACCGATTATGAGATCGAGTTCTCACATTTTGTTTTATTCTTTTATTATATGGATGTTTCCCAATTTTCCGCAGTAACTTTATTCAAAAAAATCTTTCAAAAGTTTAGTTAAATTACTAATTTTATTAATTGTGTTATTTCTAGCTTTTACTTGAGAGAGATATTTACGTCTCTAACGGACAGTTTCCGGACGATTTATAAGAACAGATTTTCTATCTGGTTTTTCCCAGCAAAAATTAAGTTCTCTGAGCAATTTCCAGAGATCAGTTCTTTTAATTTCAGGTAAATCGCGATTTTCAATGATTTTGGTTAGAATTTTGTAGATGGTTGGGATCTGCTTCTCATAATAAAATGTATGTACAACCCCTTTAATTGCAGTTTTCATCTCTTCTTCCAACGAGGTTTTTCATTTGCCTGTGATCGAATGTGGCTTGGGAGTTCTAACAATTCCATTCGTTTTTTCTCCTTCAGTATTCGGTACATAGTAGATTTTCCAACTCCTGTCATGTTGGAACATATCTCAACAGAGCTTTTAACATTATTATCTAGATATTGATATCTTAAGACATCATAAACATTCATCGTAATAAGTTTTTCGTTGAGGAAAAATGCCCTGGTTTAACGATTTTGGAATAAATATAGAGGTGAAAGCCATATCTTTTGGGTATCTCACAAATCTCAAATAATATATAAAAACAAGCGCAAACAAGATAAATCACTAAGCAAAAACTGTAAGTTGTACTTTGCTCACTGACAGAAATTAAATTAAACTATCAGAAATTCTATGTTGTAGTAAATTTATAAAATATATTTAAATATAATGAAATATAATTAGATTTACGGCAGTTCTCAGTTACCTGCGGCACTGGAGCAGGTACCTTAGAGGTTTCGGTAACAGTTTTATTACTCTCTCTAGTTTTTGAATAGAGTACAGGAGTCTGTATGCTTGCGATCGCCCCCCCCCTCCCAAAAGCTTTGAGTTCAGGAAAATAGAACCCATTCTGCCTTTTATATTAGGAATAAGTATGCTGCTTACACTCCCCCCCCCCCCCCCCCGATGACAACTTGTTTTTCTTGCCATAGTGTATTTTTGTGATATCACCGCCCCCCCCCCCCAAAGAGAGAGGCTGGATCCGCCCCTGTATATATATATATATATATATATATATATATATATACATATATATATATATATATATATATATATATATATATATATATATATATATAATCACTCGATTACTGAAGTGGCATAAAAGTCACAAAACTGTAATATAGAAATAACTTGATTGATAATCAAGCCAGTTATTTTATCCTGAAACAAAATTTTTTTAATTTCCAATACTCCATATATTAAAACAAACCCTTTCACAGACTAAATCATTTCTAGTCGAGTAGAACTAGCCCATATGTCCTCATTATTTTGTCTTTGGTAATTTGAATGATAAACATATAACACATCGAATATTATACCTGAGTAACAAACAATACATCCCACTGGATACAGGTACTCGGGTCCAAAAATTGTCTGCAGCTCCGAACAATACCAAGATGACCGGTGGTCCGAAAAGGTCCACTTTGGGAAAGGGGTCAATTTTTGGACGTCCTATTATGCAAAAGTTTTTTAGGAAATGACATACTGATAATAAAAAAATGCAAACGCATGCGTGAAATGCCCATAGTGCCCCGTACCAACCTGCTCACAAGTTGGCCCGGCTTCAAGTTACCTGGCCACTCGTTCAGTCTGACCATAGTCACCAACATAAGCACATACAGATTTACTATAGAAGGTCAATTCAAGATATTTCGGAAAGTTAACATGCGGCTTATTTTTCGTGATAACATGTGTGATTTTTTTGGTGATAGTGCCTGATTGTGTGACACTTTTCGTGATTTTAAGGATACCTCGTGAGCAATTTATTTCATCATTTTTAAAGGTAAATAAACAAAAGTGGTTACGGGTATTTTTACGAAGCCGGTACGAATAAACAATTTTAATTTTTTTTAATTCAATTAATTAATTTTTAGGTAAATAGTTGTTGCTATTGCCAAATTTTTGTTTTAAATATCTCAGTAATAATTTTTAAAGATGTGTGAATTCTTTAAAGAGACTTAACGTTTTCGAAAAATTAAAGTATTCTCTCTTTTTGAAAGAAGAAAAATTTATTAATTTCTATTACAATTTTTAATAATCTTGTCATGTCAATTTTGACAGTTTGTCTCATTTGGCGTTTCGCCTTTTATAACTTTATGTAAAAACTTTATCGAGTTTTTAACATTGTTATTTTCTTAATTATTTTTAGTTTTACAGCAAAATATTTAGTATTATAATTTCTTTTACATAAATTTATAATAACGATTTTATGGCTGAAAGCTCTCTTATAATAATGGTGTAATAAATTAAGCTAAAGATGACTTTTGGTTTATTGCCTTCAATAGACATAAATGATTTGTTTAGGCGAAGCTTGAAAGGGGTAAAATAAATGAACGAATAAAATAATTATCGGATCATTTTCTAAGAGCGAAAATTATTTTCCTTGACTCATTATTTAATTAAAATAATCTTAATATTTCTGCTTTAATGATTAAAACTAATCAATCAATTTCCACTGTTTGATTAGAGTAATTTTCAAATAATCTGATCTCAATACACGTAAATGTTTTTTCTACGGTTTAATAATATTTTTTTGCTTCTTTGCAGATCTGACAAGTGTTTCGGTATGCAGGTTAATTAAAAAATGTTTGTTCGTATTTGTTAATCAGTGTGTTAAAGTTTTTTCTTTATAATTTATATTATTGCATAAATAATTTATTACACTAATACCAGTTTTTTTATCATACAAATCTCTTTTTGCGATAACATGTCCAATTGTTTTAACACGGAACATAACCTTTTTAGGTCCTTGATCAGTTAAAAAAACCGGGTTAATATTGAACTACTTCGCAATGTTGCGCCTTGTTTTGCCAAAGACATCTTGCATATTTGAAATATTTGATTCTGATGTTAAGATACTTCGAAATAGAAACATCAGATATTAATTCCGTATAAGACGAAATTCCAAAAAAAATATAGTACCCACTCGAAAGTGGGAGTGAAAAAGTGGCTCTTCCATTACACATGTGATGTTTTTAACTAACCCAAAGATCCATCGCAAGCAAAACTACAAAGACTAAACATGTCAAGTACTGCTACGAAACCCCAACCTAATGCGTGTCCAAGATATTGTTACGTAACAACACTTGAAGATTTATTCAGGAGTTTTCACTCCATATTGTATCGTTCAATGGTAATTAAAATTTTGCAAATAATTCGAATTGACCAATGGTTTTTAATCTGGGGTCATTAAAACCACTCACAGGATCAATTTTCTGTATTTGTCGACGTTTCAGCCTCTATGAGTTCATCCTCAGGACTCTAAAATGTATATTTATTCTATAAGGAATCTTTTCTAGTGATATCCCAATTATAGACGATAAACATAAAATTCAAACTAGAAATTGTTTTTTTTGCTCCTCTTAATATTTTTCCTAAAGTATATTATACAATATATAAAAATAATCCTTATAAATACATAGAACAATAATGATGACAACACACGCTCGGAAAAAGTCAAAATATCAATTTGATTTACATAAATCTACAAAAGCAGTTCATATTTACAGTACTTACATATATATATATATATATATATATATATATATATATATATATATATATATATATATATAAATTTCTTAAATAAATTGGTCTGGTAATAGGTTAGGTCGCACCACTTATAAAATAAAGCATTAGAAGGACTCTACTTCCTAATTTTGAGCCTTATTTGCTAAAGACATGTTAATATTTGAAATATTTAGTTATGATGTTAAGAAGTCTCATGCAATCGTAATAGAAATATCGGAAGTTAATTCTGTGTGAGACAAAGTTGCAAAAAAAATTATTGTGCCCTCTTTATATGAAAAATTGAGTACCTGATTGTAACTAACTCGAAGATAACGTGAAGTGAAATTGCAAGAAATAAACTTGCCATCTACTGCTACGAAACCTTAACAAAATGCGTGTCTGACATGTTGTTACGTACTAAACCTTGAAGGTATATTCAGGAGTTTTTGCTTCATATTGTATCATTCAATGGTTATCAAAATTTCGCAAAAAATTCGAATTGGCCAAAGCCATAAAATCTTCCGTTCTATATATGCAGATTTCTTAAATAAATTGGCATGCTAATAGGTTAGGTCCGCCAATTACAAAATCAAGTAATAGAAGAACTGTTATAAATCAAATTTCTTAAGTAGAAAACATCACACTCCCAAAAATCAAAGTGAAATAAGAATTGTCGGCGTCAATTTCAAATTTGACCGAATCAAATGGCTTATTGACCGTTGGAAATTGAAACTGAATATATTTGAAATTTTACGCATTGTACCGAAAAATTTAACGATTCCAAATGTTAAATGACACCATTAAGTATATGGAAATTTGAAATTTCGATGGTATAGGAAATATGAAACAGAAAGACCTTGAATGATGTTAATTAAAAATTTTATTTAAAGTGTATGCAAATAAGTTATGTTAATCGTTAAATAAATTGTTATATTTTTAACAACGAAAACAGATAATTTTATAAATAAATTATACTTGGTGTGGTGATAAAAATTAAAGGTTTTTTTAGCTGTTTTAAAATTCAAATTTAATTAGTTTACAGCCGTTACGAGAATTGGTCCATTAAAATTGCTTTTTTGTGTCACTAAAACGAATCAATTTTTTTTATCCATCTACGTATTTTTTGATGATAAGTTTTCTTAAATAACATTTTTTCCATTGCTTATTGTAATATAATTAAATTAATTGTGTACGTTTTAACACCTCAGTTTTTTTGTTCATTTTTCTAATTATGTCTAACTTCCAGAGTTAGTTTTATTTATTTCTAGATTGATAAACTGATTTACTACGTGGTTGATTCTGGTAATTTCTGGTTTGTCATTGTCTAATTTATCAATAACCAGTATTTTTTCATTTTAATTTATTAATAGATCATCCAGCGTTCAGACTCGTGTACTCTATTATCTGTAGCAGTTCTAATACTTTTTCTTCAGATCGTAAAAGTAAAGGTAGACAGTTCATATCCTACGATTTTCACTGTGGTTCGGTTTAAGCACTTTTTACCTTATTTTCAGCCCTCGCAATACCAGCCGCCCCACTGGCTAAAGTTCCTAACGCCGATAACCCCGCAAATATCGGGATGAGAGGTAATAATCCTCCTACTTTTGGAAGAGGTGTACCATGAGAGATTCAATTTTCTATTTACATCCCCTGGTGTTGATAAACCTTCTAGCAGCAATAAAATTAAATTAATTGTGAAAATTTATGTTAATATATACTTACTTTTATAGTTATTAGGGATCTTAAGCTCTAATATATTATCAAGAAACCAGTTGTGATTGTCGGATTAAATAGGAAATTGTAATGTAAAATTTTTGAATTTAATTGTACTAATTTATTTCTACAAAATAGTTTTTTTGGCTTTAAAATATTGTACTAAGAAGTAAAATATAAATTATAAACTGTTTAATTAATTTAATGACTTTTCTCTTAAGCAATTTTTTGAAGTCGCCGCTTAATAGTTGAAGGGGCCATTTTAAAATAAATTCTAGGTGAAACTTTTTAGTGTTCCACCATCTTGCAACAAAACCTACCTTGTAAATATTTTATGGAACTATTCTGGAGAATTCCCCACAATATGCTAGCCATCAATTTTTTTTTCAGGTTTTTCAGTTTTTAACCCTTTTGCAATAAATTGATTTCGAAAATATTTTTATGGGACCGCCACCGAGAAGCCATATACATATTGATAATTTCCTTTTTTTAAGTCGGTTAAAAATAAAGAAAGTATCAAGAATTTCGCGAAATTGAAGCTAAGAATATAGGATAAAATACTCGCTTTATGTTAAATTAAATGTTGTGCTATTACAAAAACAGCAAAAAAATAATCAGATAATTTGCTCTCAAGTAATTTTCCATATCATAGCCCATACGTGAATAAACGTATAATTTTCTGTGCGTATTGAGCTGACATTTATATGCACCCAACTTAGTAACGCCTGGCTGTATAGTTTAAATTACCATCCTTCCTTAAGAAAAACAAAAAAAGTGCTAGTTTTTAGCGCTGCCACGAAATTAATCACTAATAATTATTGAGCAAAATCACATGTTAGGAACTGTTTACAGAAAAGTTTCTTGAAATTTTTTCTTCTCTTTTTATTTAAATAATTACACACTATTTTCCTGACATATACTCTAGCAGCATTCTTTTTCTTATTATTCTACATATATTATTAAAAAGCTTATTCTGCATAGGTACCATCTACATAAACCAACAATTTATAGGTTATTAAATAATACATTACATCAAATAAGCTTAAAAATTTTAATTCACAACCGCCGAAAATACAAATTTTTCAGAATGAATCTAAAATATTTATTCAAAATGAAAAAATGTGTAAAAAGATACCAAAGTACCCACATGGGTACCATTTCGTAAAAAGCGTTATGTTAGTTTTGGTTCCTCAAACAGATTTTTTGTTATTAAGCCATTTACACTGTTTACCGAGGCCTTGTTTGGTTTTCGGTAAAAATAACTCACTAAACAGTCAAAAAATATGGATGTAAAGCAAATGTTTGATCAAGAAATGGTCAAGCTTCAACAACATTTGATCGTTAAAATGTCTAGAGAAGCAAGCACTTATATATTTAACAGTATGTATAAATATGTACCTACCACGTGTTTTTCGGTAAAAATTTGAGAATATTGTAGTTGGTAGTAGCATCTACAGGGAGTTACACAATTGTAATGGTACAGCAATATATTTATTTAAAAAATAACTGAAGAATATTTGACTATATATTACAAATTATTGTAATCCTAATATATTTCAGAGTAAAAAACAAATTTTATTTATTTTCGTAAAAATATAAATTAAACATAATTTTTTTATGTTTGATCACGCTTCACAGCTGATTGCTACTCTAGTGACGTCACATACAAGTAAACAAACATGTCAGTTAACTGATACGCGATTTTAACAATACTTGGTGTTATTGTACGGTTTTCAATTTGACTACTGATATATTTCTTACGGATCTTTGATAATTCAGTTATTTTTCAAGTTATATTACAGATAATAGTACCCTGCTGTAATAGATGCACTTATGATTGGACTTTTCTTTAAAAATAATCCTGATTTTAATACCGCGAAACTCAAAAACGTAACACCTGTATCGTAGGTATTACTTGAAACTTACTTATTCAAAGAAATCGCTCAAGAGTCATATATAGAATAATAATGCCTTCGTCCTAGAACAAATAATTTGAGGTTATGTACACGTGATAAAGCTTTAGACAAGGAATACTGATCAAAATTTGTAATAGCTTAGCCGTACGATGTTACAGTAATATAAAAACACAAATATACTCATATTAAGGTGATCTTCACACATCAAAACCATAGAATTAGTTCCTATACATCTGAAGTCTCTACGAGTTAATTTTAACCACCGTTTTTGCCTTTTTGGATGTATTGAAACAGAAATGAACATCTTTTCTGGAGTGCTTATGGACGTCGATGTACATTGTGGCACTACGCACTATTTAAAAGTCATTTTATAACAACAAACAAATAAAAATCTTTGGAAATGAAAAAAAACTACGGTTTAGTCTTACGTATCACGTGACCAACACCATTACTCAAACTGCGTTTTGGTGCGCTTTTTTACCATTTAAATAAACTTTTTAATCGCTACAACAGATCTCCAGGAAAAATATGTATGTAGTGTGCATTAAATGTAATATGGAATAATTTTTCAACAGCAAAATAAATTGAAAACGCTTTTACTGATTAAAAACTAAACTAATAAATAAAGCCTAAAAATACATTATATGCAATATTGCTGCTAAAGAGATTTTAGTCTGGTGCTTATATGTCCCTAGGGATTGAAAATTTCTTTTTTTTAACAGCGACTGAAATAAAAGTTGAGAATTCCACTTCCATCGGTTTGGATGACTTGTAGCCTCATTTATTAAATTTTGAAATGAGAATTTATTAATGAAAACTAGAGCAAAAAGATGAAGCACTTATATTTCCAAAATTAGCCGCAAAATTAATTCAGCAGAATTTAACAGTTTTAATTGAACACTGTGAATTCCAAGTAAATAAAATAACAATTCAGGATAAACAGATATTTTTCTCGTTTGATCGAAAATCGAAATAAACAATTTAAAATTAACATATTAGGTTGGAACTGATATTCTGTGATTCCAATTTGTAGTCCAGTAGTTTAATAGTCAAAAAGCTTAGAAGAATACTTGGTGTATAGTCTAAAACACCGTAAAAATTACGTCGCGTAGCATACAGACGGACCCAAAATAGTAATGTAAGGGTTATTATAATCACGTATCAAAATGACCTGAGGTTTTAAAATACCTTCACAAAGGCGCTCAGGGTTGTCCAAAACAATTTATACCCCTCATTGCATTAATTCGTTGGCCAGGCTAAAAAATATGGTTCTTACCGAATTCTGGTACTTTTAACTTTTTGTTTTTAATTAAGAATTAACTAATGGGATACCCATTTGCTGTCTTCGGTCCCCAAACAAGTTTTTGTTGGAATGTAAATTGTAAATTTCAATTTGGCGAAACTCTTTTTGTTTTTGCACCGTTTAGCATATTGGTCTTTACCATTCGTTAGTGCGTTTTTTAATTGTACTGAAAATTAAATAATTAATTTTTGACACGCCATATGGAGCTTATTAAAGTTTTTAATTTAATCCTTGACATTTTCAATGTTAGTAAATTCCCGTAAGTTTGTACGTTCGCCAAAGCACTACCCACCTTAAAACTGCTTTTTTATTAAAAATAAAACTTAATGTTAATCTACTTAAGTTAAAAACAAAATCTGTTAATGCTCCTCAAAACGTAATATATTATTAAGTTGTTCTGCCACGCCCAAAAGAATAGCTTAAAAATGTACGTACTCGGTTCCGTGTTTCTCTGATATAAATTAAACATGGACCAGAAAAAGAATTATAGCTCCTGTTAAAGCACTTCTAGAGAGTTCTAGTTCAGATTATCAAGAAAATTAAATGTTATAATTTTATTCTTTTAATATAACAGTTCAGAGACGTGCGAAATTATACTGCATTTAATTTTAATCAAATATGTTTTAAAATATTTGTTTATTAAAAGCTTTTAATGCAGAATGAGTGAACATCGCTAGATTATTGAATGTTGTGCAAAAAATCCTTTCTATGCCATTAGATTTTTTTTATTAAAAAGATTTATATATATTTATATGTATACAATTAAAGGAAGGTGTCCATTAGATATCTTAAAGCTTTTAAAAACAAAAAATAAATTAGTATTGCCAAATAACTATTATAATAATTGATTCTTTATACTATTGACAGATATATTTCTTAAATAGGCCAGTCTACATTTTTATGCAGCCAGATTTGTCCTCATACAAAAATAAGGTTAAATGGATAGAGATATCCTGATGCATTACCCGAACACCCTATATCTACACACACACACACATATATATATATATATATATATATATATATATATATATATATATATATAAAGTCTATTTTTTCTTAATAAAGAACGAAAGCTTTCACGGCTTTGGTAAAGTTGAAAATCATGGTTCTTGGGTTTAGACCGTGTCAAATTAGAATTATCATCCGACGTCTCGCCTACGATTGCACGGGACATCTTCAGGGATCTTTACTTCATGAGATTAGATCGCTGAATGACTATCAAGGAGCAACAGCCCGGTATTTATACGCGACTGGTGCTCAACGAACCGTAATCCAACGTTACAATCGATTTTCACGTGTGATGTAAACACCTTAGTTTCTTTTACATTAAAAGTGTGACCTGAGCAATGCGGGTGTTCAGCTACTGGAATTTGTTTATTTTTATTTATCTTTCATGTTCCTTAAGCCTAGTGGATATAGACCGCCTTGTTTCATCTATATACACTTTACCACCAGAGCAAGGTGTCTTGTAAACGCCTTCTGTTTGAATGGAATTGCGTCCTTTGGAGACTTTAAACATTGTCCAACTTTCTGACATGTGTTGAAAATTGTCCAAATGTTTGATTGCCGGAGCAACTGGTAATCTTGTCGGTGGTTCCGTGTATGTAAGGTAAGACAACAGTGTCCATAGGAGGTACATTTATGACATTTTGTTGAGAAGTTGGGTTTTTATATTTATTAATAGTTACAGCATTAGTCAGTTGTCCTGTTTCTGATTTCAATGGTTGTTCTTCACATATTGAAAGTGCTCTATGTACCAAAGAGTTTATGACGGATTGTTTTTGAGAGGGATGATGGTGTGACGTTGCATTGAGATATCGATATGTATGTATTGGTTTTTTGTACACAGAATGTCCTAATTTAACATTCTCTTGCCTTTGTACTAGTACATCAAGAAAAGGTAAGGCACCATTTGATTCAGTTTCTATAGTCAATTTTATGCTAGGGTGTTGTTGATTTAGATGATCCAGGAAATTTTGGGTATCTGCACCATGCGGCCAAACTACAAACGTATCACCGACATATCTGCACCAAAATTTAGGTTTTAGAGGAGCAGAACACAAAGCGTTTTCTTCAAAAGCTTCCATGGTGATGTTAACTACCCCAGGTGATAGCGGAGCTCCCATGGCCGCTCCCGAAGTCTGCTCGTTGAAAATTCCTTGAAAAGTAAAATAAGTGGAAATCAGACATGCTTTAATTAATTCTTATAGGGTGGAGTCCATGATGTTATTTCGTAATATATCCTATATTATGTATTTTTCTTATTTTTTTCATGGATTTTCAATGATATATTATTATTTGTTTGTTTTTCTTGGGCTTATGGTTTGTTAAAAAATATAATAGTGATGTTTTACTTTCTATATTTTACATTTTTTTATGTAATTGACGTTTCGGTAATTTATTTTACCTTCTTCAAAAGTTACCAAGTGTAGCTAAAATTAATAGAGCATTTTTTTTTTGATATACCTGTTAAATTACTTAGAATATATTGTATATTTACCTTGAAAAAATAGAATGATACGCTAAAAAAATGGAGGGCCATGTTTTTTCCGTGTATCATTCTATTTTTTCAAGGTAAATATACAATATGTTCTAAATAATTTAACAGTTATATTTAAAAAATGCTTTATTGTTGGTAAATTCTGAAGAAGGTAAAATAAATTACCGAAACGTCAATCATATAAAAAATGTAAAATATAGAAAGTACAAGACCACTATTACGTTTTGGTTTAATTTTTTTACAGACCAAAAACCCATGAAAAAAAAAATAAATATATATATTAGTCTATAATATTCTTGATTTTGGACAACCCTGGCGCTTTAAAAAAAGGGCCTAATAATATTAGATTCCCCTGTCCATATACGCTTTCACTAGCCGGTCCACTACCTGACTAGACCTAAATATCCAACAGTGTTCACGTTGTTTTCAAGAAAAGACTTCAACCCCTTTTTTAATTTTAATTACCAATGTCGCAATCGTCATTAGGTTATTTTTGGACCCTATTGTGTGATTTTTACACTATTAGAACGCTTTGTAAATCGCTATTAAAAATTTTTAAAGTTAGAAACCAATTATTAGTTCTATAATAGCCAATTTATTAAACAAGTTGTAAAAATCTAAATTAAGAAGTAATAGCTTTACACGTTTTTATTAAAACAACGATAATTACACTCGAAATTTTCCGTTACAATAAATTCAAGACGCAATAAGAAATACTGTTATAAGACATTTTTGTAAAATTTCGAGAATGTAGTTTCACACACCTCCAGGATACGACACACATAGAATTTTATTTCTGTTCTTGCTAATTTTGAAGAGATGGAAAGAAATTGCAATATTATGTCCAATCAGTAACGTAGCATAAGTTTGTGTCTCCCGGGGCAGATACAAAATTTCCCACCAATGACAGATGCAAAAATTGCCGCCCTCTCCCTTCCACAATAAGAAATTATATGATTACTATAAAGATAAAAAAATTTTAAGCGAAGAAAATTAAAAATGCAAATTGTCAACTTTCAATAAAAACATCTTTCCTCACAAATTTAAAATTCTTAAAAAATTGAAAACAAAATTTAACTGGAAATACATGATATCAATTCTTATAATAAAATTATTACTTTATTGTTAACTGAAAATCATATTATTGAGATTATTGAATCTTACAATAAAATAAATATTTTTTTCATTGTAAAAATTGCCTTAAAAATTATAAATACCGTTTAAAAATAAAACAATACTGTGTTATTCATTTAAAAATATTTTTAGCAGCCTTCGATTATATCTGTAGATTTGAGATCCCGGAATTCTATTCAAAATTTTCCACATTTTATCCGTATTAGACTTTAAAAATCCATATAAATACGGACATATTCGTATATATAGCAATACTCCTCATTTATAAAAATACGAATCAAGGTTTAAAAAACGGAATATAGGATCATACTCACCTACAGATAGGAAATTCCCTCTATCAACGAAAAATTAGAAGAAATTCCAGTCAAAAAAATGTTTTTTTTCGGAATTTACCGGCCTTAGCCCCCTGCCCCCCTCCTATGCCACTGCGTCTAATGATACAATTTTAAAATGACTCATTAATTTAACAAATTTTTTTTATTTTATTTAAAATACCCTCCTTGAGACTCTATACAGCGATCTGCACGGTCAAGAAACATGTCGAATGAGTTTTTTAGGTCGTCTGTAGAGATGTCCTTGAGAATGTCGGTACAAGCCTTTTGGATGGTCTCCACGTCCGCGTATTTTTACGAATACATAGAAAGCACACGGTGCTAGACCAGGTGATTACGGAGAGTGGCTGATGGTGGAAATGCGATTTTTAATAAAAAAAAAATCAATCACAAGTGTCGCTAAATGAGATGACGCATTGTTATGCAACAAGGGCTAACGTCCTTCTTCCCCCTATTCTGGCCGAACACGACGAACTCGGCGCTCCAAATGCCTCAAAACACCAAGATAGAATACAGCATTAATCGTCTGGCCAAGTAGAATGAACTCCTTATGAATTATTCCGTACCAATCGTAGAAACAAATCAACATTGTCTTATTCTCCACGTTTTTCAGATTAGGCTCATCTAGATGCTTCCATGCTGCACTTTGGCGCTTAGTTTCGGGATCGTATTGAAAACTCCATGTTTCATCACCAGTCAGAATGCTGTACAAGAAATTTGGGTCATTTTTTGTCCTTCGAATGTTGAATTCTAAGCAATCAGTCAATTTTTGCGGAACAAAGCGTAAAGAGACTTTTCAGAGGCCCAAATGTTCGGTTAAAATGCGAAAAATTGATGTTTTGGACGTATTCAATTCCATTTCCATTAATTATAATAAAAGATTTGGACAATGATGGCATTTTTTATTATCACAAATTTTAACCGGCCAACATGTTGGTCATCATCAACCCCTTTTTTAACTTTAATTACCAATGTATGTCGCAATCGTCATTAGGTTATTTTGGGACTCTATTGGGTGATTTTTACACTATTAGAACGCTTTGTAAATCGCTATTAAAAATTTTTAAAGTTAGAAACCAATCATTAGTTCTATAATAGCCAATTTATCAAACAAGTTGTAAAACTCTAAATTAAGAAGTAATGGCTTTATACGTTTTCATTAAAACAACAATAATTACACTCGAAATTTTCCGTTACAATAAATTTAAGACGCAATAAGAAATACTGTTATAATACAATTTTGTAAAATTTCGAGAATGTAGTTTCACACACCTCCAGGATACGACACACATAGAATTTTATTTCTGTTCTTGCTAGTTTTGAAGAGATAGAAAGAAAGTGCAATAATATGTCTAATCAGTGACGTAGCATAGGTATGCGTCTCCCGGGGCAGATACAAAATTTCCCACCAGCGACAGATGCAAAAATTCCGCCCTCTCCCTTCCACAATAAGAAGTTATATGATGACTATAAAGATAAAAAAAATTATAAGCCAAGAAAACTAAAGATGCAAATTGTCAACTTTCGATAAAAACGTCTTTCCTCAAAAATTTAAAACTCTTAAAAAGTAGAAAACAAAATTTAATTAGAAATACATGATTTCAATTCTTATAATAAAATTATTACTTTATTGTTAACTCAAAATTCTGTTTACTTTGGAACGCACTGTGTATAAGGTAGTGCACCGCTACCTACACATCAGATCATTCGTTTTGGTCAGTACAGGGTAAGCAGGCGTACCCAAACATGAGGCAAGCAAATTCTTTAAACAATTTATAGCAGACAAATTATGAAGTCTAATAAAAGCAGCGCCATCTCCTAGCATTTCACGTATTCTGAATATTTCATCTGAGTTGAATACAATAATACGTAATTTGGTGTATAAATACAACTATATTAAAAAAATGTATAAGATGTTACATTTAGCATAAAAAATGTTTGTTTGTATTTTGCCTAAGTTCAGAGTCCTTTAGCATGTCACTTCAATGTCAAATTATGAATGTTTCCCACGTGTATTATGAAACAAATATTTAATCTTCAGCCTTTGGTAATTTTTTTATTATCTTCACTAGAACCTACTAATAGCTCTTAATTAATTATTATATAATTTGCAAATTATTAAAAGTGAAAATTTTTAATGTGTAAAAAATATAGTACGTATTTTGCATGAAAATTAAGTATCTTATGCAAATTAGATCTGACAAGCATTACAGTGTAAGTGAATTTGTATAAATTTTCATACAAATTATAATTTCTCGCCAATATAAAATGGTTGTCTCTAAATTAAGCGTCTTAAATTAGCAGATTTCCTATGTCAATAAAATAAATTGTAAATTTTCTCAATTTAGCGGTAGTTTTTTCCTCGCGATCGCTAACTAAGGAAGAGGCAACTACATATTAACAATAAATTAGAATTTTCAATATTCTGAAAGATAAAAAGAAGTATAAGGAGCTAAAAAAGGCCTATTAGCAGCCATCCGGTCGAGAAAAATAATGGGTAGACTTGATATATATTCTCAATTAAAAGACTAAATAGTTTCCAAGCTAATTGCATACTACCCAAGTATTATTTTAATATTATAGAGTAATGAAGTAGCTCAGTTTTAATCAAAATTACACCACACATAGATTTTTATCCGGGTACCAATAGATTGGTTTCTTGTACCGCTTAATATTTTTATTAGTCGCCAGCTTATCAGTAGGAATCTTTTGTAATTATACAGGGTACCTATTACATCCTACTTACCGTTCGTTTAGTAAAAACCCGTCGAAGGTACAAGGTACAGTGGATTTTGCTTTTGTTTTTCACTTTTATATATCTTAAAGGCTGTTTTTGATATTTAAACTCTGTGAATTTGATATCATATACAGAGTAAAACAAAAGTTGTCATGCATGCATGTGAAAATATTCTAACTTCTCAGTTTGTTAACTTAACTTAAAATTTTGCCGCCTATACATAAAATGAGGACGTAAAAGCTGGTGTAAAATTATTTAAACACGACAGAAAATAGATTTATTTATTTCTTACTGAAATGAAGTTGAAGATGGATATAGGCTATATTTATAAAAAAATGTTTAGAATTTATTGTAGAATCTAAAAATGGAATATCACACAATGTGTTTTAATAAACAAATTGGAGTTAATATATGTAGCACTTTCCTGATCCACCCTGTATATATTTTCTCTCTAAAAACATAGTATTTCACGTAGAGAACTTGTAGTTTTGAATTAATCCGAAAGTATATCCATTCGCTGGATCGGCTTTTTTTTTGCACACGTTTCCCGCCAAAAACCCTTTTTACACAGCTTAACTTCAACAGTAAGCACAGAAAATGTCAAATGAGATTTTGACGAAACGTCATTAAGTTTCCGAATCAAGACAAAGGGAGCCTAAGAACTAACGGATATCAATTACAGACACACACACATATATATATATATATATATATATATATATATATATATATATATATATATATATATATATATATATATATATATATATAGGCGCGGATCCAAGAAGAAAGGCGGTGTGAACAATCGCCCCCCCCCCCAAGAGCTTTGAATTTAGAAAAATAGACTTGCCCCTTCCTATTGCATTAGGAACGTGAATATATATATATATATATATATATATATATATATATATATATATATATGCACTGGTGTTATGTTAATATTATATAGGATTGTACACAGGGAATAGTTTTTACCGTCTAGGGATGGAGAATTTAATAAAAATTTTTGACATGAAATCTTAAGCCTAACTGTGAGTACTACGCAAATTTAGCCAATCATTGCCTACGGAAAAATAGAAATACTCTAAGATCGATGTTCTTTTCTTATTTTTTCTATGTCATCGAAGATAGAGGGTGGTTTTTTGCAACGCTGTAAAGGTAGTTTTCATAAATTAATCCAAAACTGCTGCAGACTCCTTTTACCTTTACAAATATCTGGAGTTTCGAGCTTTTTCAAAAATCACTGCAGCTTTTTTCTTGTTAAATCTTAAATAGGGGTAGTTTTTCTCCCTTCTAAGGGTACACAGCAGCGCATTGATGGTACGTGAGATTCTAGATCTATTTGAAAATACTATGCCATTTCAGCCAATCATAGCATCCATGAAAATTAGAATCCTACTAGATTTAAGTTTTTTTTTTGTTTCTCCGTGTCCTTTAAGCTTAAATCCAGTATATGGACGCTGCTGTTTAACCTTAGTTTAACAAATGAAACCACTATTCTCGTAGCTTAATCTCATTTTCATCCCATTCCGAGGGTGTTTTTGGCTCTAGGTAATGATTTTGGGACTATCTGATTTTTTCGACCTTGGATTCGGATTAAGCGACCAAAAATACATAAGAAATTTTTTTTGTACTGTGTTATACTATTTTTCTGTCTTATATTCAAACATATATTTAAGACCGGAGAAATTTAAGTTATCAGCAAAAGAAAAACCGGTAATGCAGCATAAACCATTCCTGTTTTTCATCGAAAACAAAAATGATTTTATCCAAAAAGTTAATCCTACAAAATATTAGGAGAATCTTTAACATAAATAAACAATAAAACAAAATTTATATCCGCAGTAAAATCACCTTTGACACTAAATTATTTGAGCATGCCTTACTAATTCTCTATACCAGCAATGGTAATTATTTGATTTAAAATTTTTACGTAAGTCGCATTTATTTCCTTAACAAAAGGAGTTTATTCTCTCTATTTTCCTGAATACGTAGGAGTGCCAAGACTTAATCCTCATAAATGTCTATTAGTTAGTTATCTCTTATCTTCGCTTACATGTTTGACTGTTATAAAATAATTTATAATATTCAACGTACAAATGCATTTTTCCCATGATTTCTTTTTATTGCCTATAAATGGTAAACAGTTAGATATTTTGTTGATACGATAGAGATAGCTAAATTTGTTGTTTTGAGTGAAACAGTCACAAAATCGTTATTTTTACTAACACCATATCTGTAGATTATTAAGTATTAGGGGAATTTGGGGCAAAGGAAAGTAGCCTTGTAATAAAAAAGTAGTTTTCCGATATTCTGACCTAAATTTAATTTGGTAATAATTTATTGAACGCTAGAACGACCTCACGCGCAGTCAAATGTGAGGTATACCACATTGCCCGGACTTCCCCTATCATTTTTTAACAATTTGTAATCTTTTTAATAAACTTTTTCTTCTCAGCAAAGCCATATGCGGCACTTTTACTGTCTACAGAACAAAAAAATGCTTATTCCTTACGTAGCTTACGTAGTAGATGTCACTATACTGTAGATATAATATTTTAAAATGTTGGTATGTTGTTTTCTTTCGTGTAGTTTTCACGTTTTCATCGAAAAAATACCATATACTTTGCCGAGAAATAGTAAAGAATGGCCGACAAGATAGCTTTCACATTTTTTGCCGCACAATTCTCTGAGGATCTAACATTTTAGCGGCTTTGGCTATTTTATGTAATTTTCAATACATGAAACTATTTTTATCGTCTATTGTGCAATGGAAAAACTTATACGTATTGGCCCATTCACATACTGGATTTTTTTGCTGGATAATATTGACTATGGACCGCAATAAATATTTTTAAATGTTTGTGTTTAAAACACTCTTTTTATGAGCATTAAGGATATTGGGACCTTTTCTTTGAAAACAAGCATTATCTAACCCAAAATTTTATTTTATTTTTTTACTAACTATACTTTTTGCCACTCAATTGCATGAAAGAAAGGAATATTGGTACATCGGTATTGTAGGGGAGTGTTGAATGGTAGTTCGCGGTCGGTAATATTACGTCTCACTCAACTTTCAAGGCTTAAATAATATCGAACAAATATACATGTGTGGCTGAACCGTTGCAAGTATTTTTTTACAACTACCCTAAACAATTGGACACCGGTGTAGGGTAATATTAAAATAGACAGCACTACTTTTGTCAGGTAGTGTATATATCACTGATATTAAAGACGAAAAAAAAGAAAACGAATAGTTTTTATCAACCCCTTCAATATTGAATTTATCATTCCAATGCTTTTAACGTGATTATATTTTAAGTGGTGTAAAATTATATCATAAATTATAATCACATTGTTATTATTACCAATTAAAGAAACATAATTAGTAATTATATATTTTTTGTCATATTGTTTGTTAAGTTTTGTCGATCGCTGTCGGGAAAAACGCCCAGGAATGCAGCTCATATTTAATTTATACTCCAGCAATTAATTAAGGATTAAAAAATTACAAGTGTAATGGCGACATAATATATGTTTCTAAAATAATGATTGTATAAATAATAACCAACAAAACAAAACCGTGTTCCAATAAATAAGTTTACGATATTAAATTATTCTCTGTAAGTAAACCTTATTTATATGCTGTAATGATTCTTATTAACATGGCGCAAATACCACACACGTTTTGATTATAAAATTCACATAATATATGACTATTCATACGAAACTATTCAGTATTGTTAGATTAATAAGTTCAGCGTTAACAATTCAAATACGATATATATTAATGTCAGTTTTATTTACTACACAAAAGACGCGAAATTCCTTGTTAAATACATAACGAACACGCATTATGTTATAGTCCTGTAGCAGTTATTGACGTTATATCATAATTCCTACTGTACTTTTTTATTATTGTAATTTAATAAAAATATACTATTAATATTGAATCACATGTTCCCGTTCGTGATACACTACGCTGCAATTATATATATACAGTGCCTTCATTTCAAAACGAACCATCCTTAATAACTTTCTTAAATAGAAAAATTTTAAAAAAAAGAAAAAACACGTCAATTTAGATATACAGGGGGAAGTTTAATTTTGCATTTGTTAAAAGTCTGTCAATCACCTCCTCAACTCCAGCTAACCTCACTTTGATATGTCAAATGGGAACCCCCACCTTGTGACACATCATTGTAAGCAGCATAAAATTGTCTATCCAACCGTATAAAAAAAAATTAAATCGGTTGAAGTACAAGCGAATAGTGTGCAAAAATGTCTTGTAATAATGCATAATATATCGGCCTCGAACTTTGGTATGTCAAATGATTACCCTATAGTGTGATACATCATTTTAAAGGACGTACGATCTGCTATCCAACGATGTAAAAAAAAATTAAGTTAATAGACGTTATAGGCAATTAGGATGCAAAAATGTGTGTTAAATATAAGCAGTTTATTCAGTTTTATTCAGTTGAAGAAAATTATTTTATTATATGTTCAAAATGTGCGCCGTTATTAGCGAGACAATAAAAAAGCCTATTTTGAAATTCCCCGCGAGCATTGGCAAGGGTTTCTCTGCTAATTCCTCTACATTCCCGAACAATTCGATCTTTTAAATCGTCAATATTTTCAGGTGGGGTTTTATAAACCTTGCTTTTTAAATACCCCCAAAGAAAAAAGTCTAGAGGGGTTAGGTCTGGAGACCGTGCTGGCCATTCAATTGCACTACGTCTGCCAATCCACGTCCCTGGAAAATGTTCATCAAGCCACTCTCGAATTGCCAAAGCGTAGTGCGGGGGAGCTCCATCTTGCTGGAAATGCAAATTATTTTCATTTAGTACCATAACAGCATTTTCATCCACTTGATTTTCTAAAGATTGCACAATGGCAGGGTATATTGTGTTTTCTAAAAGGTTTAAATAAATTTGCCCAGTTAAATTATCTTCCAAAAAAAATGGCCCGATGATTTCATTGCCATAAATTCCTGCCCACACGTTAATTTTTTCGGGATATTGAGTATGCCCTTCTCGGAAAAGGTGCGGATTTTCATTATCCCAGTATCTGCAGTTATGTCTGTTAACCAGTCCATTTAGAAAAAAAGTTGATTCATCACTAAAGCAGATATTCTTAGGTAAATGGGGGTCCTCGTCAATTCGTTGGCACATTAATTCGCAAAATTGAATTCTCCTATCAAAATCGTCTTCTCCGAGTTCTTGAAGAATTTGAATTTTGTAGGGAAAAACTTATTTTGTTTTAAAACTTTATGCACAGAGCCAGCAGAAATGTTGGTTAAATCTGCGACCTTTGAGATGGATAAAGTTGGATCTATTGCAAACTGTCCTAGTACCTCGATTTGGCATGCTTCATCTACAACCCTTTTCTCAATATATTTTTTATTACAAACGGATCCCGTTTCTTCAAACTTTCGTACCAATTCGAGTACATATTTATGGCCAACGTTTTTGTCTTAATGCCTCTCGTTAAATGCTCTGGCGGTTCTACGAGCGCACCGATCTTCAGCTCCATAGAGAAAAATTATTTCTATTCTTTCGGCTAGCGTATACACCATTTATATTCACGTTTCAACTAGGCGTCACAGTGACAATTTTAACAATAATAAACAACTGGTGTTTAAAGATCTTAAAAATTTTATTTATTGCAGTGATTTTTTGTACCTATCAGGTACCGCAAAAAATATCATTGAAATAAATACACTAGATTGATTAGACTGCAATGAATTTTAAAACAGGCTTAGTTTTTTTCTCGCAAATATTTTAACTGTTTATTATTTTAAAAAAATATTTATTTTAAATTTAAAATAATATTTTACTCTATGAAGTAGCCATTTGACATAATAAAGTTTAATGTGATAAGGTGTCTATTATTACCACACATCTTTTCTTACTATTCGCTTGTACATCAACAGATTTTGTTTTTTTTTATTGGCTAAATAGGAGATAGTATGCCCTTTAAAATGATGTATCACACTATAGGGTAATCATTTGACATACTAAAGTTCGAGGCCGATATATTATGCATTATTACAAGACATTTTTGCACACTGTTCGCTTGTACGTTAACCGATTTAATTTTTTTTATACGGTTGGATAGACAATTTTATGCTGCTTACAATGATGTGTCACAAGGTGGGGGTTCCCATTTGACATATCAAAGTGAGGTTAGCTGGAGGTGAGGAGGTGATTGACAGACTTTTAACAAATGCAAAATTAAACTTCCCCCTGTATATCTAAATTGACGTGTTTTTTCTTTTTTTTAAATTTTTCTATTTAACAAAGTTATTAAGGATGGTTCGTTTTGAAATGAAGGCACTGTATATATATATATATATATATATATATATATATATATATATATATATATATATATATATATTTAAATAGAGTCGGAATTATATCTTCGTTTTAGAAGGGCAGTGTAGCCAACCAATGCTTCCGTTTTTTAACTGATTTGGAGTGTAAAATATTAATTTTGTCGTCGTTAAATTAAAAATGATCTGCGTGAAAATCTTCGATTGTAATGGAGCTCTTGCAATCTGTCTTGCTGAAAAATAACAATTATATTTTTATGACTTTGTTCGGAATTGTTTTTTTTTCATACCTTGGCATGAGATTAGTTAAAATATTTGTGTTAAAAAAAAATTGGTAACATCCATTTTTTTAGAAAAATATGTTATGATGATGAAGATTCTTGGTTCTTTTGGCTTGTCTCTTATAATGGTATAATGGATAATGTCGTTTTGATGTCCAACAAAAATCTGCAAGCATTCTTAACTTTGACGAATTAATGGATAGTCTCCATTTGTGAGTAGTCATAGCCTAAAATATTTATAAGCCTCTGCACATCACTGTAATATATAAGACCACTTTCTTCTTTAAAAAAGTCTACAAATTCGGCATCGCGTTGTCGACACACTGAAACTTGTGTACTTGGATAAAGTAAATTCTATGATTGAAGCCTGGAACCTAAGACTTCAGCTTGAGCTCTGGACAAATTTAGGTCCCTAACTAAATCATTTAGTTCACCTTGACGTATTAAATGTGGTCCATTTTTATTTACAATAAAATCTTGTGACTGAAAGGTGGTTTGTGTTGCAACTCTGCAACTTTTTCCTTTATTGGACGTTGGAGAGGTGGGCAGCCTTCAGTATGAGAAAGCAGTTTAATTACTGACTCCACATCAGGATATACAATTTTATCTCTTGTCATAAGAATATTCCTTCAGTTTCTTTAAATAACAGTCAGTTAGATCATCTTTTTGTTCCCTCCAAATTACTGGTTTATAAAAAATGCATTGGTGGGACCTTTAAACCATTCTCTTAATTAATCTTGAGCAAAAATAACTAGGTGACCAAGGTTTATTAATAGACTCAGGGATTTTGAAACCAAAATATAACTCTAATATATGTTCTGTAGTAACGGTTTAGGCCGTTTTCGATTTGAACATGAAGTAAGCTGTTCACAAATAAAAAAAATATATCCGGTGAATTTGAACACTTTCGATTTAAATTGTAATCTAATTTAAAACATTTAAAAATTAACTAAAACACTTGTCACAATTAATAATAACCGGTTGAAAAAGTACTAGAAATAGACCGCTGTTAACTGTAGTAGGCGTTGTAGCAATATTAAACGTCAATAGACCAACAATATTGAATTCTAAATATACCGAGGTGAGGGTATATCGTGTGTCTACAAAATATCAGTCTTGTTTTTGTTAGTATGGCCACAAAAATTTTTTTTTTCGATATACCGTCAAAAATATGACAAATTTTTAAGATATTTCGATGTAATAGAATGTTTTTATCATTTTTTTGTTAATACGTATACATCAGAGATGCCAAAAATATATAATTGGATTAATGGCAAAAGGTCGTGTTGTTAATAAATTATTTTTATATTTGTTAATTTATTGCCGTAATTTTTTAAAATTGTATGTTTATAATATGTTAATTGAGACTTTAAAATGGGTAGTCCTATTAATAATGTAACACCAATGAATAAAAGAGGGTGAGTGTGAAACCACATCAAAATATTTTATTCCTATCAAATTTACATGTCAATTACGGAAATATTTTTACAGGATCTGCCTAATTTTAATATATATTTTTTAATTACTATAACAATCTAATTAAATAAAATTGTTCTAGGAATATTGCTTATTAAATAATATGGAGTTAAATAGTATCAAAGACATTATTATAACTTTTCTAATCTTATAGTATATACGCTTAAACAAGATTAAATTAGAGCCTTTAAGAATAATGACCAAAGCGTGTCAAATATTCTAAGAACGCTTTTTGGTTAAATTAGCATTACCAAAGCAAATTTGATTGTGGTAACCGGTAATTCCAGTTGACATAATAAAGAACTACTACAGATTTGATAACAATATATTGCTTTGAGACAGCTATATAAGGATATTTGATTTTATATGAGAACCGGTATTTTATATAGGTATTAATTCAAACCAACTATTATTTGCTGCGCTTTTCAGACGTTTAAATTATATGATCGGTAACATAAAAGTAAGATCTGTTTGTTATCGCTTTTTAATACCGGTTGGGCGATTGAAAATGTTATAGAATTACTACTTGGATTTTAGGGGAAAGAAAGTATAGGGTCTGAGAGCTATAATGCTAAAACGAAAACTTCTCAAATTTACCACTAAAATATAAAATTAGTTTTTTTATACAAATATAAACCGTTTACATCAAACGGTCTCTAAAAAAAGACTATGACAGAGAGACAGACAAAAAATAGACACTGACTTGTACCAACAACTCCTAGACATAACAGTTAGGACTGTTAATAAAATTATTATATTTTCGATGTATCGATAGTTTTAAATATTTCACAATTTTATATTTTCGAAAAAATTATATATTCACCCTATTTAAAAAAAAATGTCAATTCAAATATGAGTTCTACATTCTTTTAATCTAATATATTTCTTGAATCAATCAAAATCACATGAAACATCTTTCATGTCAACATTCATAAAATTGTTCCAAATAATTACAGACGACATATTACTGTACCTCGCTATTTTTCACTAATTAAATTAGCTAAACTAAATTAAATAAACATGTGTTTTTCACAACAATTATATTAACATCAACTAACATAACCTCTCGTATCGACTTCAGTAATCTATCATAGACAATGAAGGGTGCATTCGAAAAGAATAAGTAAATAAAAAAAAGTAGAGAAAAGATAGTATAGTTTAAATAATTGATGAGAAAATGGGAAATAATAATTTATTTTTAAAAATATCGACATTTTAATACCGATATTTCGTCCTAAAAAGTATTAGTCATAAATATTCATGTCCCAAAAATCATATCGATATTTCGACATATGAATATTTTATTAACAGTCCTATCTGATCTGCAGTGCTTTTTGGTTTTCATGCTGGCGTTATGTTCGTCGCTAGCAGATTTTTTTTTGTATTTATTCACCCTTTACAAGTTTAAATAGTGTTTTAAATACTTTTAAGTTGAGGAATAGATGTTATGTATCCAGTTCTAAGGGAATTTACTCAAAGAATCGAAATCTGGAAAGTGATAATAGCAGAGTTTATAAATGAAATCTAATTTTCTTGTAATGGGAATGCAATAAATAGAAGGGGTTTTATCTGGTAGAGTGATGACGTCACGAACCAGTCTTCGTATCCAGGATTTATTGATTTTGCTACTTATATCCAATTTTGGTACGGAAAACCAACATCTATATTACTTTGATGTCAAATGCAACATATTATCTCATCAGTAGTAACTCGTAGGAAATTATTGGAGCTTGGTTAGGAAGTGATGTCACAACCTCCATACAGCCCTGACTTGGCAACATCTGACTACCATTTATTTCGAAGTTTAGAAAACTCTTTGAATGGTAAGAACCAAAATTTCTAGAAGCGAGAAGCTGCAAGAAAGATGGCAAAAAATGTCATTATACAAAATGGATAAAATATAATTGATTAAAGTTTATTCTTTGTATAAAAAAATGAGTTTTATTTCACAATAATAAAACCGAAATTACTTTCTTGCTGACGTGAAAACATTAGCCATTATTAACTTGAAAATTAAGTCATATATAATTAAACATAAGCAGAAAACATATTTGATGTGTTAAATTAAACTTAAAATTAATTAAAATTATTTTACAATATAGGAATTCTATTTTATTGACATAATGCTTTATCCAAAGAGCCAAAACTTTGTCCCGAGAAGAGAACCTATTTGGATTTTATTGGTGGTATCTTATTCAGTGTCAAGAAGATTCGCAGTGTGGTTTTTGTACGTAAAATTTTTTAGAAAACTCGCTCTGCATTTGGCGTTATGACCCAGTAAATAAGTATTCATTCATCGAATAAGAGACCTCAAATACCATATACTTACAAGTATACTCACGAAATGTGATTTCTTAACGGATATAGTTAAAACTAGGGTTGCTAAAATGTTGTGACTGTGGGACTATTAAGACGAATAGATTAGTGAAACATTATTTTACTTAAGGTCTAAACAAACAAAAAGTTTTGTATATTGAATTACAGTAAACATTACTGCACAGCTTATTCAAATTATACATATAGGCTGTATTCTTTTGAGTAAATTATCACTGATCAAAGTGAACAAAGTGAAACTGATAACTTCATGTTCTTTTGAATATGCATTTACTTGTCATTGGGTCGAAGTGACCATGATTACTTCAAGTGATAGAAGTGAAACTGATAATGACTCAAAAGAATAGCCTTATAGTATGAAGAGATACCTGATGAGAAAACACAATAAATTATTATCAGACTTACAAGCCAAACGGCTTCGCACTCCCTCCAGGGATTATTCACTCATACCAGGCATACAAAAACACCAAAAGTATGAAGCTCTGTGGGAATCCCTTCCATGTTATCGGGTCCTAGGTGACGTTGTCTGCTGTATTTCCTACGAACTTTCGGACGGTTCTCGCGATTGCAAGGAGAACTGCTTTCTGCATAGGTTTATATAGATGCTCACTAAGGCCCAGTCCCTTGATGTTCTGCAGGAGGTTCTTTGGTATCACTCCAGTTGTTGACAGTATTATTGGAATCGTTTGGACGCTGTTCATTGTCCATTGTCTTCGGATTTTGACCTCCAGATCTCTGTATTTGGCGATCTTCTCGTTGTATTTTGGCCTTAGGTTGTTGTTGTTAGGTACAGCAATGTCGATCAGTGTAGTTCGCCTAGAAATTTTATCTATTAGTATAATGTCTGGTTTATTATGAGCTACGGTGTGATCCGTGAGAACCGTTCGGTCCCAATATAACTTGAACTGGTTGTTCTCAAGAATAGGCTCCGAATTGTACTTGTAATAAGGCACTTATTATTATTATTATTATTATTGCTTTTAAAGCTGTTGTTATCTTAGTACTAGTTCATGAATTTCAATTATTACCGGGAAAGCTTTGTTTCTGAGTCAGCGTTTCCAAAAAAAATATAGCGAATTCAGTACTAGTAATAGACATTTAAACACAGGTACCACTCACAAAACATTTTTATAAAAGTGTCAATTAAGAAAAGGAAGTTGTGTAACTTCATAAATATCTTTTTATTAATATCTAGAGCCTTCAATAATCGAATATTCGCTAAATCTACCTGTGATATACAGTACACACACAGGATATTGTTAGACAAAAAGCATTACTACTTCAGTCTTTAATTTGAGTTACCGACTTATAATAGGATGGGAAATTGAAATCATAAATATAAAATACTTCCGGGGGGCATAGCTTTGTCTATGCTGGTAAAAAACGATTTTTAATACCAAACGAAAAAGTTTTATTGCTCTTTTATGGAGCTTAATATCGTTTGGGTCAGAGAAATATTACCGTTAGAATTTTAAAGATGTATCATAATTTATTATATGCTTATAGGTCTTATAAAGAAAAAACTAAAAATTTAAACATGATCTTTTTATTGTAGGTATGCTGAATTTCTATATCTATGTAGGAGTGTCTCTAGAAACGACAAAAATAATCAAAATAAAACCTAGTCCCGTTTTACGTATTTTGATTTCAATTGTTCTTCATGACTAACTTTTAATTATCCTTAATATCTCGAAAACGCCTTAGGATAATCTGTGCTAGAATACCATATTTTAGTAAACGACTGCCATAAAGTAGGCTGATACAACTGCAATGGAGCATAAGCTTTTAAATAGTCTGACTAGAGATATAAATTGACAAATTTATATGAAGTATTTAGTAAATACGGAAGAGGCAATAAAATATTATTGCTTATTTCTACCTTGGAGCACTGCCTTAATATTAGTAAATAATAAAGGGAACTTTTGTTCGTTCTTCTACATCAATTTTCCTATGTATGAGGGCGATTTGATAAATCAGTGACTTTTAAATGAATTAAACAATTTCTAAATAATATTTCAACTCTATACACTGACTGAGACGATAATTAATCTTTTTTATTCCTTCTGAAAAATAATATTTATCAAACGCCTCAAAATACTCATTCACTTGAGTAAAAATCTGCTCCCCCGATAAAAAATGTTTTCTTCCAGGCCAATTCTTCATGTTGGGAAACGAGAAATAGTCACTAAGTGCTAAATCTGGCGAATAATATGGATAAGAAACTAATTCGTAACGTAATTATTGCAATTTTACTTTTGCAATTGTCCTTGAATTAGCTGGAACATTATCGTGGTACAGAAACCCTTTATTCACCAGATGTGGCCGTTTTTCTTCAGTACAACATCAAATCGATAGTGAAGCATAATATTGTCGTGTGATCGCCTTTGCTTTCTGTAGGTAATGGATTAATATTATGCTGTGTGAATCCCAAAAAATCGTGGCCATAATCTTACCAGGACTATCTTTGTCTTTTTCGGAGAGCATTCCTCAGGCCTAATCCACATTTTTGACTGTGTTTTATTCCCGGCGTGTAGTAACGTATTCCTGTTTCATCAACAGTAACGCAGCCTCCCAAAAATTCGCTGGGATTATGCTGGTACATGTTTAAACACCACTGAGACATGGTCACATCATTTTCGATCGACTGTTAACAAACGCGGCACTCCTATCTTTCTGAAAGCTTTATCATGCCCAAACATTTATGCAAAATATAATAAACATGTTCATTCGAGATCGTCATCAATCATTTCTGGAGAAGTGCCATCTTTTGGGCGTCCCGAACGCTTGTAATTCAGTAAACTTGTGAACTATTCCATGCGATGGAGCACATTCCCCATAATACTTCATAAGCTTTTCTACAGTTTTTTTTCCTCGCAAAAAGCAATGCTTAAAATACACTGCCACACTGACTTAAAGAAACAACCAAAAATGTTTTATGCAATAGAGTAACTTAAAACTACGTACAGTGTACAGTGAATTCAAATTTGTGATTGAAGTGCCATCTTGTGAGAAGTCACGAACTTATCAAACCACCCCCGTAGTAATCACATTGAATAATGCTCATAGCATGTAATTTGGATGATTTAAAACACTTGCCTTTAATTCGCATTGTTTATCCTCATGGGCAATAGAAATTACATACAAGAAGAATTCTATACTAATTCTAAGTCGAACAGGAAACATTAACTAGCAATGAAACAAGTGCCAATTAATTTAAACGACTGTTGATAAAAGGTAGATAAGTTTGACAAATTTTATCACCCAATCTTGATTCTTTTTTTAGTAATTAGTGTTAGTATTTTACATTTTGCAGTTGTAACATCTTACCGATATATCACGGAATTCAGATTTTATATAGACAGTTGTTTTTTTGTGAATTTTGCTCTTAATTCGTTACAGCTCCACTGGCAAGACCATTAGGTGGTCAAAACGCGTCTTGGGAGAGATCCAGGATTTTTGGGGAAAAAACAGTCTATTTTTTTCTTTAACTGCCTCAAGGAGAAACACGGTATCTTATAAAATTTAAATTAATATTTTACAAACGAACAAGCCAAAATCTCGACTCTTTCATGATCAAATTATAATCAAATGCCTAACAGTTTTTGACTATTGATCATTGGGCTTTAAATTATTTGCATTAACCTAAAGAAATTTGATCTAATGTTAAGATAAGTATTCTATAATGTATTTAGTTACACATGACACAATAATTATTTATGATTTTTTGACTAGCTTAGTTCCAGATGATCTCAAAGCCTAATACGTTTTTTAATTGGTGGAATACCGTTGCTTTTAATTCGTTACAACTAATTTAAAATAATTACAACTTGGTTATCGTTTAACCATCACCAAATATAGCTGCTCTTAGAATTAGAGATCGTCTACAAGTAATTTTTCTCAAAGTTTCTGTATTGTAAAAAGCATTCCGAAATAATTACATATTATTACGTTGTCATGACAATAATTTGTTCATTTTTTTGCACAATAACTGTAACTCTTTTTTTTTTAAAAAAAAAAGGCTACTTAACGTCATATTTGACATATTATTTAATTGCTTTGTAAGTTTGTATTTTACATATATCCAATATGTCTGAGAAATCGAACACTGAATATAGATTCTTTTAAGCCAAGCAGTTATTAAATATTCAAAGGTCAGCTATAAAGCTACATATGTTCTGTCCAAGTTGGAATTCATTTATAATAACATAAAATTTGTTATAAAGGCTAATTAAGCAGCTTAGTTACTTCTATTTAATTAGGCTTAAGGACAAATAATCGAATATTTATAAAATTTCACAATTTCTTGTTGAAAAATTAAATTTTGATGAATTAATATTATATACGTAAAAAAAATTGACGCCTTTATAAAGCTATTATTAATCATTTATGGAATATTTGTTGATCGAGCAATCTTTTGCCACCGGACTGGATTAACAAATAATTGTCTAAAAACTCTTTCATCAAACGAGACCATATCATGGAGGATTTATTTGCTGAAATGTGAAATTTAATGTGCCCAAAGACCAAAAATATTGGCTGGAATTAAAATTATTTGCCGCTTACTTGAAAGAATACCTGTTTTCCCCATTTTTTTTTTCGTGTATTTTTCCATTTTACAATGTAAATTGCAAATGTAAAAATCGAGCAAAAAATTTTCGGCGAACAAATTATGTCCTATAATATTTTGCTCTAGATTTGATATTTACGGAGATAAATTGGAAAAAAAGGATAAGAAAATCCAAAAAGTAAAACTACCACCCGCAACAGCAAATCGAGGCTACTTTTGAACCTAAATCGAGTGGAGTAGGCTTATAGTCATCTGCTTCAATTTCACAAATGCCATAAAAACAAATATAACAAAGGTTTTATGAAAGCAATGATCAAAATTGTCAAGTTTGGCTGATTTCTTTTCGATTTGGGTTTTTGACCCCATTTTCTTGACATCTTTCCTAAATTTCCTTATTACCTGTATCCTCCAAAAATAATCATCTCGTTATCTTGTTTTTTTTTGCATTTTTTACAAATTTTGTGACTAATTCTTTTTGAAATATGTGTTTTCGTTCCGATCTCATAACGAGAGAACGTCACTTAGTTTCTTGGCATTTGTGGTTGGGAAAAATCTATGATATAAATCGTACGGAACGGACTCATCTTCTTTGTCTTTTTCCTAGCGGTTTCCTTTCCTCCTCATATTCTTCCAGGTTCTGTGCCACTCGAAATCAATTCAGTCCTGCTATTCTTTTAATATCGTCTTACCATCGTTGTTGTGGTCTGCTGAAGCTTCTTCTACTTTCCCATGGTTCCCGTCTTGTCATTTTTCATTTCCATTTGTTTGTATTCCTGGTAACATGCTCATCCTAGTTCCCTTTTAGAGGGCATATTCGTCTTATTACGTCCTCAAATTTAGGTTTGTTTCTTATCCACTCATTGGTTTTATAGTCATATGCAGTCCATTACAAGCGTATTCTGTGGTGTATATCGAGCTCTTAGTTTTTATTCTTTCCTCATTGTGGTTTCTTGACGTAGATAAATATATGAATTAAACTTGCCTACTTGGTGTCTATCTACATTTATCGTCTCTGTGACGTCCGTTTCTAAGCTGAACTTCCTTACTTCCAGATGTATTTCTTTAAGCATGTCACTTAGTTCCGCACAGTTTGTGGAAAAGATGCGAATTTGAGGTTGGTAAGTCTTTTTCCTGCTATATTCATTCCTTTGTTCTCCCAGTACAAATCTTTGAACCGGAGTAAATCATTTATTTGATATAATATCCCCTTTTCTAAAGCCTCTATGGATTTATATTCCTTTGGTGTCTTCATGTAGTCTTATCTTCATTTTTGGATCGTTGGCTATTCTTGTCCTTTTTATAGGTCTTATTATTACCTAAAATTCTATCGTATTGAAGGCCTTTTTAAAGTCTATGAAAGTGGTCCACATATGGATATTGCACGCTGTTGCCTCTTTTAGTAGTATTCGGAGAGTATGGAGGTGTTCTAATGTACTATAGCCCTTTCTGGAGCCAGCATGTTTGTGTGGTTGGTATGCGTCGAGTCTTGTGGTATTGTTCCCTTGTGAAGGCATAAATTAAATAGAGATTTTCATTTCCTAATTAGCAGACTTCCCTCTTCTTTCATCATTTCAGATATTCATTTTTTATTTTTCTCAACGCTTTTTCAAAATCTTTCTCCTCGATGTCGTAGCATATTCTGTTTTTTTTTAGTTTGTTTATTTCTTTAATAATTGCGTTATCCACCTTTGACTTATACAAGTCTGAATACAATGTCTTTGTTATTTGTAATATCTCTCTTCTATCTTCAGTAATACCTCCCTGTCTATCCTATTAATTTATTTTTTGTTTGTATTTTCTTTTTTACAGACATTCAAACCTTCCATTTTGTAGATTAGATTAAAAATCTTAAAAATAGAAATAAATTTAATGCTAGAAACTACAGCAAACTAATACATAGCCCGCACAGTCAGGAGTTAAGCGATAAAGAAATAATTTATAACACGTTTCTGCAATCGAAGATCTTAGATTTATGCTTTATATATATATTTTATATTCCATGCTTGGTTAAAACGCTATAAAACGTTCCGTGACCAAAATATACCCATTTATCAAATCGGAACTTTATTCACCAAAAAAAAATGGTATAGGTAAAGCTCCCACGTCGAATATATTTTCTACCTGAATTTTTACAGCACATGCAACACGACACCTTTTTTTATTTTTATCTTTTAATTATTTTCACGCGTCACTGGGCTGAATTTATGAACAGCAAAAATTTGAATTTCTAATTTTTACACTCCCATTATAAACATCCATTTAAAAAAAATACGTTTCAACGCTAAATCGGTATTAAATAATATTTTAAACAATAAAGCTGTCAATTAATTTGATAAAATAGCTAACCATTTTTAGGATTATGAAATGTCTTAAAATGTGATGAAATTTAATGTGATTGCTTTATCGTATAAGGATTTTAATTTGAGGTTAGCTCGGTAGTCAAAAACGGGTATCCATTACCTTTTACTGGGATTCTGGAAGTCAGGAAATCTAACATTTCACAGATTATTTACTGGAAAATTCTAATGCTAAATTGTGAGCAAATTATCTCGATATCTCGCACTTATGTATATCTTAAGATAATTGATTGAGCATTTAAAATTCTGGACGTTTTTAGACATCTATTTTGAACTCTTTTCGCTCAGAAAATCGGCATAAACTATTCGAAATAGCAGGATCTAAGTTTCTGTTTGTTTTAAGTGTTAAAGAACTGCAATATATCTATTTAACTTTTAGGTATGTAAGCTCACCATCCTATCCCTATCTATATCAAAAAACATGTCGCCAATATCTTGAATAATTTATTTCCTTTACCTAAGTAGTTTTAAACCAAAGAATGTTAATTTTATTATTTATCAGTTTAACACTAAAATAACAGTTTTTTTAAAGATAGAATTCCAAAAAAGGCCTTGTTTTTGTTGTCGGGAAGTGTAAAAAATAATTATCTGGTTAGTTGAACCGATCCATCATTAAAACATGCCTATTAAAGCCGATAGTCAATTGGTTATTTAAATCAAGAATATTATCACAGCGCTGCTTGATTAAATTTTCATCTTAATTAGACTAAATGTACAGAGGCGATCTAAATTTAATTATTTAAAACTATTTATCAATAATTTCTATATGTGAATATATATTGCTACGGATATACCGTAGGGTATATGCTAATGAGTAATTACATTGTAACAGGGATATTTGATACATGTTTATTTCTGCAGTTATCCACAGTTATGTGTCGATGAGTTCGATTCCCACAGTTAACTTGGCAATTATCTAACCAGTTTTTTAAATATATTGATTATTATTGATAAATACTTTTGTCGGAAAAATAATCGTAAACCTTCAATAATTATAATATAACGTAATATTTGTTTTTAAAGATACTTCTTTAATTATACCACAAGGAAGTACTGTGTAGGTAAACCTGACAAAAATAAATATAATTATTAATTAAATAATTTTCATTTACATAATCTATATAAACCTGAATAAATATGTTCCCAATTCCATACTGTTTATTTTATTATTTTACAGGGTGTAGTCGTTTTTTCAAGACAATTACAAAATTCTCTGCAGATCATTACAACCTTCATATGTATGAAAGTTTTCTTATCAATAATTTTAAGATTTCCAACTCTAACTTTTATATTCTACGTCTATTAAGTGACAAAGCTGGCTTATTAGCCTCCTTTATCATTTATATAACTTAATTCACCAAATTCACGGCTAAATATCGCAAAACTAAACCAGATTTCTATTAACACCGAGAACAGCTGGTTTTAGAGAAGATTATAACACAAATGATCACCTTTAAACAGTTGAAAAAAAGTATGTAGAGAACAATAACCTCTTGATATTTGTCGACTTTCATAAAGCATTCGACAGTATAGAATTACCATCGACACGACGAAATGACAACAACGACGTCTGTCTAAATATTTTAAACGAGTTCAAATCAATCTTATAGGGGAACAAAGACACTAATATCGATACTGAATATCTCTCACACCTTAAAGTCGCAGATGACATCGTTTTTGTAACAAACAACATGACTACAAGCAAATGCTCGAAGAACTAGTAGAAGCTTCCGCACATGTTGGTCTTAAAATAAATGCAAACAAGACCCAAATAATGACAAACCTAGTTTTGTCTTAAAACATTAAAGTAGGTAACACAGAAATAACGGAAATACGCGAATATAAGTACCTAGGTCACGAAATACATATCGAAAAGAACAACCAAACATGTGAAATATAACGCTGAATAAGCTTAGGATGGACAGCATTCGGTGGATTATGTGACATGTGTATGCTACCTAGGAATTCTAGGACGATACAATACCTAGTAATATTGTTCGCCAAAGAACCATAGTGACAGACATTATAGAACACATAAATAAATTGAAATGGAGATGGCGAGATTATGTGACGGGAATGACAAATGATAGGTGGGCGAAAAAAAAATATAGAATGGCTACCACGAGGAGACAGGTGTAGAGGTAGACCATCGATCCTCTGGACCGATGATATTTAATGAATTGCAGGTAACTGGATAATAACAGGATTGGTGGAAATGGAAAACCTTTTTATATTTTAAAATATATTTTTCTAAATGTTAAAAATAACCTCATTTCAAATATTTAATTTCTTGAAATTCAACATTAATACTAAATAATATCCATTTGTATCCATTCACATGATTCTGGTAATATTTTAACACCGTTTCACACTAAAACGTGTGTTAATAAAAAAATGAAGAAAATTAAAACTGTAAATACATAAAAGTGATAAATTTGCATAGATTATTGAGCGAAAATGAACAAAATAATTTAATCAAGGAGTGCCAATAAGATAATTTGCGGATACTCTTAACAACATCCTGCATATATACCTGCTTGTCATTAAGTCATCAAAATCTCAAAAACTACAAAAGATGCAACTGATATGCGTACATAATATGATTGATATATTTAAGTGCGTTGAAGGGTGAGTGTCGTGCACTCTACAGCTTCCTAAAGATTTTACCTACCCTTCATGCACAAACACAAAGGCCCTGTACCTTTTAAATGCACGTACGCACAAACAGCGAGAGTATAACTCTTTTGTTATTCGGAATTATTCGGAATGTTCTCAATGAACAGTTACTTTGTATTTCACCGTTTCGTCTTGTTGAACACATTAGGTTTTGACACTATTTCGGTTTGTTGAAACATCTTTTTAAACGCACCAATGCCTTTTTAAGAAACAATTTTAACAAGTGTTTTTGGAATTTTTTGTACAAATTTAGCTTTTAATAAAGATTTACTACATATAGGAAAAAAGTATTTAAAAGTTGTGTGTATTTGAAGAATATGTTTTAGTCTAGAACATTTACTACACCATGGCAAAGTCAACCATTTTTTTTTAGAATTTTGACGCAGATATTGCGAAAGGAAAAATTAAAATTTGTGGAATATTTTCACTCCAAATCCTTTATTATATAGGGCTTCCTTAAAAACTTTGTCCAAATTAAAATTAAATAGTAGTGGAGAAAGAATACATCCCTGTCTAACGCCTCGGTGAATTTGGCATTCTTACTCGGACCACTGCTCTCTGACGCCAGCATTCTTCAGTATATCTATGAACTTCACATGCTGTACCCTGTCAAATGCTTTCGCGTAATCGATAAAGCATACGAAAATGTCTGTACGTTGGTCTCTACACTTTTGGAGAAGTATATTTAGAGCAAAGAGCATATTTTCTAATATCACTGGGTCTTATCTAGGCCGATTTCGCATGTATTCCTTATTCTACAGTGAATAATGCTTAGAAAACCTTTCAAGATGTCTCATGAGACTTATTAACCTGTATTCGTTACATTTTTTGGCACGTTGTTTTTTTAATAGTGTTATAAAAATAAATTTCAGCCATTCTTCCGTTATTTTTCCAGTTTTGTACGCAGAATTAAAAAACTTAATCAGCAGTGAAATAGAGAGAAAAAATATTTGTGTGTATGTCCGTGGCATGAGAAACCGAGCCTTGGAATGAGGACGAACCCATATGAAAACTATTACTTCTATAACTCCCAGGCATTAGAGTAAATTATATAGATTTTTAACGATCCTAAAATAGAAAGCTACTTTTCGTAATCACACTGTATATTTATGTTATGTTTTTCCTTTTAGAATACGAAATATACAGGAGCAGTATTTTTTTAATAGTCAGGGTGTGGTTGGTTATGTGTGTTTCAAATTTAGAATGCGATTTATTTCGCTATAGTATGTAGCTATTTGTCATTTTAAAGGCAACTTTCGCTAATATATCTAAAAGACATTCTATAGGATCTAAACGGTAATCAGTTTAATCGTTTAAAATGTCAACTGATCTGATTTAAGTGGCCACCAAATTGATATATTTTGTTTTCATAAATATGTTAATTTATAAGTATATTTTAGGTGTTGGCTGAAGCTATTACGTCCTAATGGATATGTTTTTGGTTTTTAGTTCTAGTAATGTTCCTCGCACTTTCATAGAACGTGATTTAATAGTGGTTTTTCCATGGATTTTAATAGTATTTTAATTGATTATACATTCTTTGTAGTTATTTAAACATTTTTGTTTTATGAATAATAATATTGTAATTAGTTAGGTTAACTAAACAATGCTTGGTACTATTTGAAAACTTTTATTTATTTTCACGGAATTAATTTTTTCTACATTAATCAATCTAGAATAAATATTAAGGTAAAAACTTTAATTAACCAAAGCCTCAGGTTGTTTTCGAATAATTTAACCATTATTGGCAATTAATATGATATAAAATTACCCATACGTGGTATAACGAATAAATTTTTGTACAGTGAATTTATTGATGAGCCACGATATGTACTTTATAACGGAACAAGAAAATATCTATCCAGATAAGAAAAATCTGTCCTTATAATTAAACTAAGTAGGTATATAAAGCTTTAAATATTTAAACTGAAATATTATCTCTCGATCGTTAATCGTTTTAAAGCATTTTAAGCTGTGAGAATCTCAATGGAACATCCGGTCGCTAGTCATTAAGATAAAGATTCTTTTTCAGAACAAAAAAATTAACCGTCAATTTTATTTATAACTCTTCTTTTAAATTAAACCTAAACAGTTGATTGGTTTTTATTAAAGATTGAATAATGCTTTCAAAAGATTTTGTAATATATTATCAGCAGTATTTTTTAAATACGAGTCATCTTTAAATTTTTATCTCCTCATATTTGATATGGTGTACGGACGGAGTTTTATGTATTTTCTGCCACGAAAATTTAAATATGAGTTCCAATATGAATTACCACCCATGAATTTTAAAGAAGTCTGTAGTGATTATAATCATTTACATTTAATTTAAATTATGATAAAATTAAATCACATACATATGTATGTATCTATCTATGTAGAAATAGGGTTGATGCACAGTGACCTAATAGATCTGTTGTGTTCACCTTCTGCTGCCAAGTCGTTACGGATAGAGCAGGTTCTCCAGTCCTAATTCCTTCAGGAATAGCTTTAAAGTGCCCCTTCTATATCAAGAAAGGCACATACTATGGTTTCCTTGCTGTTTAGTGGATCTTGATTCTCATCTGTTAATTGTATCAGCTCGGTTTTCGTAGATGTGCTCGCTTGATAAGCATCCTGATGAGGGTGCAGTGGCACCTGTTCAAAAATTTCTGTTCCGATATAGTTATCAACTGCTTTCTCCATCGTTTTTAAAATAAACTATGTGAGACTAATGGGTGGCAAGGATTTGCTTTCGAAATGAAGGTGATGGCCCTTCTCCAAATTTCCAGGCTATTTCGACTGGTACGCACTATATGTGCCCTCGTTGGAGCAGGGCCGGGATTATTCCATCGATTCCTGGAATTTAAATTATGATAAAATTAAATCACATAAGTAACAAACCCCTTTCTCTGATAGCTAACAGTATTAATTTTCATACATAAGCTTTGCCGAGGAAGGGGGGAAGGGTAGATGAATCGTATTCACCCGAGATCCTTCTGGAGCTTCAAAATTAACGTCTTTATTTTAAATTTGAATTTTTCTCTTAGAATGGCCTCACTTATCCATGTGAATTTTCCTTTACTGAATTGTGTTTTGCATTGTCAATGCAGAATTTTTCAGCCCCTATATTGCTTCACCTAAAAACTAATGCGAAATATATCAATTTTAAGGTTATTTTGAATTAAATCGAATTAAGATTGCATAAAATATCCATTAGTTTAACACAATCAATATCTCACAGGAAAAACTTTGATGCAAAAGAGAGAAGCAGTTTTTTTGGGTTTGTAAAATAAGGTATTTCAACATTAAAATGTAATAAATGTTTTTCTAGATAAATAAAACAAAATGTTGCAAGGTAAACCAAGGAATTCTTTAATATATTTTTGTTAATGCAGCTGTATATACTGTACTTTCAATCTAAGGAGAAAAAATATGTATATACCAACTTATTGATCTTATGCAACAATTAAATTGTGAGCACAAGCACTTTATCATTTTTGAAAAACATTACAATAATAATTGCAAAACCAATTGAAATAATTATATAGTTTATAATATTGTAAACTTGCATTATTAAAGGCTATTTATATAGAACGACAACAGTGAGTATTACTGAAAGCTTCATAAATTTCACAACGTAGAAAAATATGGAAACAGTATTAACGTTATTAGTAGTTAATATTTTTAAAACGAATTACTTGTTACTGTAACAATAATTAATTAAATCAGAATAGGCGGCGGTTTTGACCAGAAGCTTATGGAAAAATGTTTTTAACATTTTATTGAAACGGGATAAACCTATTTTATATTTATTATATTTTATGGCAGAGCACAAGGCAATATTGACATAACGGAGTTTCAGGTGAATTAAAAACTATATATAATCGTTCTCAAATTCCATATTTTACAAACACTTTTTAATAGTTCATTTTGCAATGATCAATAATTAAAAACCTGTTCCAAAAAATAACAGAAAATTACACTAATAATGAAGAATTGGTATTAATGTTACACTAAAGTCATCCTTCTGTAACCCAGGATAACCAAGCAAACAAAGAGCTCCCTCTATGTTTAGAAATAGAATTATTGAAACAATATTCAAAGTAAAAACTATAAATTATAAATTTTAATTAACAAATTAAATCAGAATAGGCGGCGGTTTTGACCAGAAGCTTATGGAAAAATGTTTTTAAACCTATTTTATAATTATTATTAGAGCACAAGGCAATATTGACATGACGGAGCTTCAGGTGTATTAAAAACTATATATAATCGTTCCCAAATTCCATATTTTACAAACACTTTTTAATAGTTCATTTTGCAATGATCAATAATCAAAAACTTGTTCCAAAAAATAACAGAAAATTACACTAATAATGAAGAATTTGTATTAATGTTACACTAAAGTCATTCTTCTGTAAGCCAGGATAACCAAGCAAACAAAGAGCTCCCTCTATGTTTAGAAATAGAATTATTGAAACAATATTCAAAGTAAAAACTATAAATTATAAATTTTAATTAACGAATATATAGATTATTCTTTAAACAACCTTAAAGTAAAACGTATATTTTAAATGCTAATTTCAATACTAATATAAACTTTGATTTCTAAGGAGTGGCGTAAAGAACCATGATAAACAACCATTGATACATCGTAGAATATATGTATAAATTTTATCATAAATCTGTGATAATAAATTTATTGTAAATTCTTAGTTCCTAAGTATCCACATAAAAGCCAAATTTATCATTCATAATTAATTATGCAACCATAAATGTTTTCTGAACATTATATAATTTTTTCGTTTATGTACTCTAATAGAAAAGACTGTGATTTGTAGGAATGTAGCCACAAGTCGAGAAAAATTGTTAAATGTAAATATATTCAGTACACGTAGCTAACACTGGACATATCAAGATTTTTAACAGAGAAAGCTGCTTTTAAAATTATCGTCTTATGTACAGATGCTTTACAATTATTTTTTATATGCGCTTTAACTCGCGTCGATTCTCAACTATGTGTTTGTCTTTTCTTAAATTAATTAGATACAATTAAATGTTTTTCAAACGGATTAAAATGCCACGAGAAATGGTCTTTTTAATTGGGAAACATAAGTAAAAAGATAAGCAGAGCTTTTTTATTTTGTTGGCCATAACTCGTGTTTTTACTCTGTCAAGTTTTCATTTTATTTTTCAATGGCTCATAGGAAAACTTTAATAATAGCTGTGGGTAACTGCGATGTACACTTATGTAAATAACAGCAAACTTTATGTAAATATTATTAATTTTCTTGTCTATGCTGGTAATTTTAACCGTCATTTAAGTTTTGTAAAACTTTGGAGTTTATTTTATCCGATTTTAATAAAAAAAATATTCTATATCGGTCATTATTTTGTTTTAATAAGCCACACTGGTAGTGATTAATTTTTACACAATTTTCACCGTGCTATTTCCTTTTAAAACATTAAAAAAATTAAAAATAAAGTCTTAATTCCCTAATATACTCAATCATCTTTTTTTGTTATATAATAAAGCGTAGTGTGGGCTGTGTTTCGTTCCAGAAAATTGAAAATCTAAGAACAATAGCTCCAAATTTTCTGGGGTTACTCGTCTATACGCCTGTTACAATCACCATATTCTATCGAGATAAATAATTCATTTGATGTAAAGGGTGTCGTTTTTGATTCTTAAAAAATAAAACATTAGAATGAATTCAGACTTGTTTAATTGCTGTCCAATTATAGAGTGGTTTTTGAATTTTTATTTATGAAAAACAACCATCCTTAAATGTGCGTCATCCGCTTCTTCACAACCATTTAGCCTAGAACTGAAATTTTCAATTACTCTCTGGAGCATCACTCTTAGAATTGCGTGGTGATTTTGTATGATCCTTTGGTTTAGAACAATTAAATTGGATTAAAAACCTTACCTTTTAAGTAGTCTCATAGAAAAACATCAGCAGGTGTCAAATCTGGACTCCGCGGTAGCCACTTGATGTCCTTTCGGTGACTTATCGCTCTTTCAAGGAATAAATCATGAATAACTGCCAAAGAATTATTCGCGACGAGGGAAGTTGCTCCATCTTGTTGGAAAAATGTATTCCGGTTGTAGCCAATCAGGTTTTGCATTTCTAGAACCAAAAAAGTCCGGATCATATAACGATAGGAATTAACAGTCTGAGTGTTTTTATAAAACGCCCGCACGCAAAATGTGTACTGTAATACATCGCCACTAAACTTGAAAAGCCAATCAATCGTTTGACACCACTTCCCAACCCCGCTATCAGTATTTGGCGCGTAACAGTCAAAACAAGAAGGAAAAACATTTTGAGACACGCTTTATTTAATAAAAAATCAGAATTTGCCTTTTTGTTGCGCTTTTTGAAGATATTCTGTAAAAAGTACTCTTTTAAATGAAACACTGTATATATGATTTACGAAAAAGAAACCTAAACGATTTTTTAAAAACGTTTTTATATAAACTACATTCGGAAAAGCTCAAATTAAGAAGATATGTCAATATTTTTTTTTATTTGGTTATTATTAACCATTTAAACATATGTTAAAGACAGAAACAAATATTAATTTCCAAGTAAGTGTTCTCTGGTGGCAAGTTCACCTGTGGATGCGGAACTCTAGCTTTAGTATTCATGCCAAATATCAACTTCTTCCATTCAAAAATAATCTAAACATGAGCTAAAACAAAAACTTTGAACTTCCTGTATAAATATATGTAAATGGGTTACGCTTTTTATACTTTTAAATACATATTTCACTTAACTTCATCTTTTAATCTTAAAAAATTTAAATTTTTCGGAAAAATGATTAAGCTATAGACGACAGACAGAAAAACCAACATGTATGCGTAAAACAATTAAAAATTAATGAAAACGATCTATTAGCACAAAAGAAAACAAATAAACCATGACTAGTCTTTACGTTCTCAGATGAATAAAAAATATGCCTTTTCAAGTTTAAAAGGTTCAGCAGAAAACCTGCTTCATTCATACGATTAACGTAGTCAAACTCGTTTATTAAGTTCATTCAAAAGTTCTTATAGTTTCTGAATATAGTAGTATACTATTTACTTTGATGTAATAATTATATGGTAAACATATAATGTTATTTCATTACATTTCTTTCGCAGTGGCACTGTTATAAACTAGTACTATAATAAAATTTAAAAATAACTATTATATTGCGAATAAAAATGTTACAAAACTTGTACCTAAGGTAATTAGCTTTATTTTTTTTATTTTTTACAAGTATTTTTCGTATAACCGCCATTTTTATTGCTGTTACAGTTCTTTCTTTAATTGAAATTTTAAGTCATTTTTGCGGACATTTTTTTTTATATTTACTCGTAACATCGCCTACTTTTGCTTGCTTTGGCAGTGTCAGGCAATATATTAACCCAAAAAAAAAAAAGAATTTTTGCAACAGTTATTGTTCTGATTGTGAGAATTTTTTAATAAAATGTACAATTGTAAAAAATATTTTTTTTTAATCGACTTAAAAAAAGAAAACGTTTTTAATTTGATGAGAGTGTCAATTTCAGTTGACAGGCTGTAACTCGAGAAGTATTGAGTTTTCAACTTTTTATTATGTGACTTACTACCTGTATTTTACCATATAAGATCATCTTCCTGCGTGCATTATCTGAACGGTATTAAAATTGACTTGCGCCGATTTCAAAAAAATGTTACCTAAAAGATTATACGCTTTAGTACCACTATTATGGATCAATGTATTTTGTTTCACAATGATTCTTATTTTTCCGTATATAATTTATTACTTTTTATTAAGTCGGTTATTTTATTTAAAAAAATGTAAACTTATAACGGTTATAAATATTGCCGGCCTTACTATTATAAAGTAAAAAAGGTATAATCAACTTAAAGGTACATAAAGTGCACTCTCTCAAAATAATTTTGCAATTTATATCGCTTAAGCAAAAAATTAAATTAATTGGATGTGTTTTTAAAGGGACGCAAAAACTTTTAAACGTGATGTGAAATTTAATGAAATGTAGGTTTAAAAATTTTAAGGTCTTGACGTTGATTGATGGAACTTAATGACTTTTCAACCCTTGAGAGCTCTAACCCTTACGGAACAAACTGAGAAATATATTTTTAAATATGAGTACTTAAAATGTCGTTTTAGAATAAGATTGTGATTTTGTTACAGAAAACATGACCCTTTATTATTCTTGATAAATAATAATTTTATGCCTTTCCTATATCACCATTTATAAGGTCCATTATACTTTTTTATGGTGTTTTTGAGATAAAATTTTAATAATATACGTAAAACAATTTTAAATGGAATCTGCATTCTTCAATGACATGAACGACGACACCTTCAATGTCACATTATGTATCCAGTAGTTTAAGTTATTATTAAGCTTCTACACTAAAGAATTTCAGATTGCATTCTCTTATAGATAATGCCTCCATTACTGAAACGACTTTTAAATTCAAATATGCTAAATAACTGATTTATCATCATTTTATGCAATATGGCAGCGGGTAGAATGACTGTTTAAAATGTATTCATTAAGCTCCTGACTTTCTTAACATTAAAATACCATTTTCTTTATTGATCGTGCCTTGAAGTACCCATCAACTTATGTCGTATTTTAATAATACAAATTATTTCACTTTTCAAAGACCTAAACATTCGATGTAATATTACAAAAGCTTGATTTTGTAAAATGACATGTATGCGCCTGTCGTGATCTCTCAATAATTATAATGAATTTAAACAACAAAGCAGTTTACATCTTACTTGCTGGATATTATCTCCTAATATATTACATAAACAAGCTATAAAAATTACCAATTTTAAAGAAAATTAAAAATATTGATTTGTAAAGTTGGCCAAAATCGGGTTCCTCGCTTATTCGCTTGTTGTTTCTTCCCAGTACCCAATCAGTAAAAGACATCTTACAAAACATTAATTAATTAAACTTACTGCAGTGTAAAATTAAATCGAATTTGACCACTGCAGGAAATACAATAATGACCAATAGCCCAGTTATTTAAATTATACAGGGTTGTAAGAAGAAACTTACAACAATTTTTTGTTACAGAAAACGTAAAGACCACACCGATTCGTCCTCGCAAGGAGGCAACGTGGATTTACCAGTGGTGGTCCCACGTGGTATGGCCGAACTGCCCGAGGGGGCAACTCCTCCTGAGGACCAACAAAATTGGAGAGCGTATTACGAACACCCTCTTACAGCAGCAACTACCGCCATGCTCAACATAGGCGGGGGTGCGGAAGATCAGACGGCCACCATGGGGTTAATCTACGAATATTATAAGTTGCCCTCCTTGCCTGCTGATACTAAAGATAAATTAGCGGATCTTTGGCCGTAAGTAGTCGAAACGTTGTGAGTTACGGCTTTTTGGGGTTAGTTAGGATTAAAATGGTGCATATTGTAAATTTCATTAGTATTTGTTTGCCTTTCATTGATTTATTTCATCTTAACATAATTAGTATTATAAATTCTGTATTTTCTTCTCTAAATAAAAAAAAATAATTTTAAAAAAAATGTAAAAGAAATTTTCAAACTGTGTCAGCCTTGGAATATCAAGCAATCTTAAATTTTTACGAATCACATTTCTAACGTTACCTGACAAACTGTTAAAGATCTTAACTGAGTTTAACAGAGCATTGCGTGACGTGGGCGCCTCTAGTTTTCATCTCGCGTGACATTGTAATATTATTTTTATCCAGTTGCATTTTGCTCTTTGTATATGGCCTCGAGATTAACGTAATTTATCTTAGGTCGCATGATCTTATTCGAGTCATTAACCCAGCTAAATTTATCCCGCCCAGGATTTTACCTCTTGCTTTTTTTCACCCCATTGAACAAATTAGTTTACCCTTTGTGATATATAAATCTTCTGTTTTTATCTTTGTTAAATGTAAAAATTACGCCTTATTTTTTAATTATAATAATTTGGATCCGATAAACAAATTTTCTAAAAACATTATTTCCTTGTGTTAATAGTTACCTAAAAGTATTTTAAATAACTACATTAGTGTTTGTAATTTTTTCTAACGTGCATCGTTAAAAACAATATCATAATTTTTAAATTTAGAATGCGCCGCTGGCTACAAGGCTAATCATAAGTATGTCACAGTTTTTAATCTCATTTCTTAGATCCTCAAGATTTAAAACTCCCACGTTGTAAATAAATTTTATAAATCCCTTTTTTAATGCGTATGAAAATCTAGAAGAGACCGAAACGGTTAGACAAAAATAAGCATAAAATATATGCGAATCTTTTTTAAAATAAAAACGTCCCTGCCGTGAATTTATAGTCATTCGGGCTGTATCGTTGAACTATATATTACGAAGAACACAATAGGCTTAACGCAAAAAAATCCTTGTGAATAGCGGCTGCTGTATCTCAAACGTTTGCATAATTTGTACGGATTTATTTTTGTATTTTCAATTGTGTACTATTTGCTTCTTATATATTAAGGATCTCTACATAATATAGATTACTATTCTATTTTTACCTCGCTGTAGGCTATATCTAGGTTTTAAAATAATCATTACCCAATTATACGTACAAAAAAAGTATTAACAAGCGATAAAAGATATTTTTTTTGAATCTACATACAATAAATAATTTTAATTTAACCACGATCAGTAAGGAATAAATAAATTGAAATAAGCATGGCTTTTAATTTTTTACTATGTTAGAATCGAATACTTTTCGACGTTTCGTCTTTAACTATACCAGATCTCTCGTGAAACCAAATATGTGGAGTTTGATGAGGCTAGTTCAACAAATTGTCGAACATTTATCTATTATCTTTCTACTATAGACTATTAACCGAGTTTTTATCCTTAGTTTTGTGAAAATTTTTCGATTTTTTTTAAAACTCAATGAAGTGATTACAGCAAAATTCTACGGTTGTTTATAAAATTGTTTTCGTCACATAACAGACACAAAAATAACTACGATACATACATTACAAGGTTAACTAACTTTCCTCTTTCTTCCTCACCCCCCCCCCCCGCGTGAAAATTATTATTTCTCTATATTTTTTATATGTATACACTAGAGTAGCCCTTTGTATTTCGGGAGTACCAAACGAAAACAAATATTTTTCATTGGAAATATTTTTCAAAATATTATCCATATCACTGTGAAAATGGTATCCCCAAAACATGTTTTTGAACGCATGAATCGCCTCTTCTGACGTAGACAATTATTGACCACGCAATTTGTTCTTCATCCACACAGGCATAAAGAAATCATTGGGTGATTCAATTCCACGTTTTGAGTGCTCAAAATGTTACTTTTTTGAGCCCATCAATCGACATGAGCCTTGTTTTGAGCGATTGTCAAATTATGCGGGATCCAACACGAACATAGCTTCATCACAACCAAATGTTCATGCAATATATTATATACGTTGTTGTTACTAATGCCCAGAGATGTCTCAATCTCATAGAATGTTACATGAGGATCTTGCATTATCATTTCAAACATAGCATCGATATTTTCTTGCATTATAACCGATTTTTGGACAATCTTCACGCCACTCGTCCATGAGTGAACGACGACCATGATGTAGGTGCTTCATCGCCATATAAAGAATTAGATTTATCGATGCACTTTTGTTAAATAAACCATGTCGAAAGTTGTGATAAATAATCGCACAAAAATTCAATTTTTTGGACGAGATGAAATTTTGAAGGTATTGTCAACGGATATGTCAAGATTGAACTTAGCAAAGCCAGTGTTGCCAATTCCCTAAATATAAACTGTTGCCCTGATAATAAAACAAACAGACAAACAACTACAAGGGTTAAATTTTACCTTTTAAACTATGGAACCTAAAAAAACGAAAGGATGTAACATCATATTCTTATATATTCACTGTTAATGTATTCCATCAAGCAGTAATATCGGAGTTATAAATGCATAGTAATAATATATTCTCTTTGAAGATCTCGTACTTCCGTTTGTTAAACTATTTCACACATTCATCATTTATATTCGAGAATACATAAAAAGATTCATCTCGAAATCTGGGTTTCTTATTTACATTTTGCCCCTTTCCGGTCAATAAATTTACTGTATCGAACAGTTAGTATAAATCGAACGCTCTATCCTTATTCTCAAATGAATATTTAAATTTAAAACTAACATTCGCTTATAAATCTCAAGTCTAGAGACGTCTGGAGGTCTATATAATTTGTAAGGGTTTCACTTGATACTATCAGTATCAAGTTACTATGCAGATTCGAGATAAGTATTTTAATAATAGGGATTAAAATTACATATGTAGGATATTGTCCTGAAAGCCAAGGAAGGAGATATGCCAGCCCCTCTGGGAAGTAGGTAACATCGTAAATAGAGATTCAAATTTAACCATTACGGTCTTTTGAGTTATTTTGATTTATTGCTGGATAAAAACTTTGCTTTATTTTTTTTTCACCTTTAGTAGGATTACGACTGTGTACCCAAAACAAATTAAAAACGGAATTTATTTGTTGCAAATAAAATTTTCTCACAGATAAGTAAAGTGAACAGAGTTACTATGTTTTAAAGCTTCATTAAACAAAATGTTATATTTACATTTATGCAAAGCTTTACATAATGTTATATTTGGCTTAATATCTTTAATCTATTATGTTCGATATTTGTATTTTCATGCCATTTATATAGCGATGCTATTTAGACAATTATAGATCTATATATGTAATATGCATTAATACAATCATCACGCGATTTTAAATGATTTATTAGATGTAGCATAGTGGTATTAATATCTCGGAGTATGTTAATTTTGATATAAAGAATATCTAAAAGATTACACGCAAGCAAATCTTTAACATAGACAAATTATATACGTCAAGATTGAATCTAGTATATAAATAATGTAGCCATCAGTAAACCCAACAGCTAAAAATGACCAATAACTTGAATAAATTGATAAAAAGACATCTGCGAATAAAAATGACATGACTAGACAAAAATTAATGGCGACTGTCTTGTTTATAATTCAGTTCAGCCAACTACGAATATATGAATAACAAAGACAAATTAATTCATACTCATATCTAACCAAATTGGATATTTTTGTAATTATTGATGATACGTATCATTTCGTTGCGCGGCATTTTATACGTTTTACTTTTAATATAAACAAATACAGTCGTGAATCAATTTGTCAAAACTGTGTCTCTGTATTCCCTCCTCAAAAATCTCATTAACAATATCATTAATATTTGTACTACACACATAAAAGCATATAAGTATTTAACAATCAATATTACTGTAAAATGATATTTATTGCAGTTTTGCTCTTTCTTTTCTTTGGTTGTATCCCTTAAACTTGGAAGTTTTTTAATCACTTTGTCTTAATTTTATTTATCCATTTTAAAAACGCAATTGTGCACTGTAAAAATGAAATGCATTAAATTTCATGTAAATATGCTGGAAGCAAATTTCACAAACGTTTATTAAATGCATTTAATGTTACGCATTAAATTTAATAATTTACATTAATCTAAATTAATTTTTTCCATTAAATTTAATGTAATTATGCATTAAATTTAAAGTTTGATCATTACTTTTTAAGGTGACTATGTACATTAAATGTATGAGATATGTTATCACATATTTAATGCACCAACATTAATATAAGTTCAAAAACTTCTGAAACTACCAAGAAAAGGTGGACATTTTTCCCACAGGTAGTGTCCGCCATCTAGACCGGTTTCGAACTTATTGGTTCCCGTCAGTACAGAGCAGACATGTACACCTCACCATAAGAAAATTGAGTCCTTTAAGCAACTTAGATTATACTAAACAAAAAGTTCAATACAAGTTACGCAATATCCCGAAATCTCATGCAGTGTATATTAAATAATAATGTAAATTCCTTTAGTATTAGGGTATATGTGAATTAATTTTAATGTATATAAGTTGAAATATCTTTTCAGTTGCTTTATTGAAATTTAAAACAGCATTTAATCAAATTTAATGTAGAACAAACTGATATTTGAATGAATTCCTTTAAATTCAAAGTAAATGTAAATTATTCACGATTTAAAGTACACAATCATTAAATTTAATGTAGAATAGATATTAAATCTAAGGTGTGTACAAATAAAATCGCTCTAATATATAACAATATTTGAGCAAAGCAAATTGTGACCACCAAAAAGAAACTATTGACAATAGAATTGCCAATATAACAAAAGCCATTTTTAAATTAGAAAGAGACAGCGAAAATAACATTCTTAATACCAATTTAAACATTTTTAACTAAAATTACCGTTCTCGGGCCAAAAGTCACTAAATGTATGTTATTAGAAGGACGGGTTTAAAATTAAGAATTAACAGTACTTACTGATTAACTTTAATTGCTTATTACGTGTTGTAATCTTCTGATTATAATGAGTTAAGAAAACTTATATCATACTAAACAAAAGTTCAATACAAATTGCGCCATCTCCCGGAATCTCATGCAATGTATATTAAATAATAATATAAATTCCTTTGATATTAGTTTATATGTGAATTAATTTTAATGTACAGATTGAAATATCTTTTCAGTAACTTTACCGAAATTTAAAATACCATTTAATCAAATTTTATGTACAACGAACTGATATTTGAATAAATTGCTTTAAATTCGAAGTAAATGTAAATTATTCACGATTTTTGGTACAAAATCATTAAATTTAATGTAGAATAGACATTAAATTTAAGGTTATTTTTAACAGTGTGTACAAATCGGTATATTATACAACAATATTTGTGCAAAGTAAATTGTGACCACCAAAAGAAAACTATTGAGAATAGAATTGACATTGTTATATTGTAAGCCCTTTTTAAATTAGAAAGAGACAGCGAAAATAACATATTAAATACCAGTCTAATCATTTTTAACTATTAATTACCGTTCTTAGGCCAAAAGTCACTAAAAGTATGTTATTAGAAGGACAGGTTTAAAATTAAGAATTAACAGTACTTACTGATTAACTTTAATTGCTTATTACGTGTTGTAATCTTCTAAGTTTGATGAGTTAGGGAATTGCATGTAAAGAAAAATCAGCAGAAATAGGTTTTAACTTAGAAATGTGTATGTATGTAATTTTCATGTTATCTGTCACAATGCTCTCCAAATAACTTTTACTTTTAAACTAACATTGAATTTTTTTCTATAATTCAAAAACAATATATCACGAAACTGCCAAATTAAACTATATAATTGCATATTACGGATCTAATAAAAGCCTTTGATCCGGTACTAAATACTGGAAGCAACTTCTTAGCCTTAATCTGACGTTAGAATCTAACATAGACTGGTTCATTCGACGGCGTTAATCGTGATTACTACGACCTGCACACCGGGTCACCTTCACAATGCCGCCGCGCGAACCACGCGCTGTTCGGCACGAACACGTGACCAGTTCACCGTCTAGTACCTCTTTAGTTCGTCATTTAACTGGAACATACCATAAACTTCCTATAAATCAAATCACCATGAAGTTGCAACAATTTTTTTTATCTTTAAGTTAACGATTTCAAGTCGATACTTAATCTTTATAAATAATTTATTGACGTTACATAGTTAGAAAGCAAAACTATATTTAAATACAATTAAATTTACATTAAAAAATTTATTAACTAATGAGGACGCGCCCTTGGTGCAATTTACTTTCTCCTCAATTTTTGACGATACATGCATTCTAATGGAATTCGATAACTGACCACAAAGAGGCGGAAACCGTTTGCATCACAGGTTAATTTAAAAGTCGATAAACTGGCGGGGTTGGTCCAAGTAAATAGGTCAAATAACGTTCACTATAATCATCATCAGATTTTTTTAATATGTGTAGGACGACATACATTTATAGAATATTTTAGTTTTCTTTTATTTTAACACAAATAATGATATTTGCTAGCAATTAGCTTGATTTTATGGATGCTATCTGACGAATGGACATAGCGTTGGTGTAGGTGACGCTGTTACTTTGGGCGCTTTTATGTTTGTGCATGTTTAGAATAAATAGTATTTCTCCTGATATTTGATCATTATTAGATCGCAAAGCCAAAGGGAGGAGGGGGATTTGAGTACTTCTCGGTTCAACTAATTTTGAATTGAGAAATACCCAAATAAAATAAATAAAAATAAAAAATGTCCAAGCAAAAACTTACCGATAAGAAATTATTATTAAACAAAAAATATTTTAAATTATTGCAAAAATATATATCAAGAGATTCTAAGTAATAAATATTAGCATATATATGTAGTTCTACGTAGAATTGTAAATTGCGTCTCTTTATATTAATTTATCCATAACTAATCAATATAATAATGATGCATATATAATTAATATGTATAAAATATGACGCTGACATATTAAAATTTGGAATTTACGGTAATTTAATGATTCATGGTAATAAATATTTACCGAGGTGCTAATGATGAGCATAGGTAAAATGTCAAAAGTGTAATAAAATCGTATATAAATGCAAAATAAAATGTATTCAAAGCCCCTCCATTTGAGGCGCGAGTACTGTATGACGTAATATATTTGTTACAGGCCGAGTTCCCAGGCCGGAGGCATCCTAACGTCGCAACTGAAGGCGACCAATGGATTAGTGAGCGGGGCGGGACTAGAATTGCCGACTCCGCCTCTGAACAGCGGCGGTCAATTGAGCTCCCAAGAGTTGCAAGGTTTATTTATTAACCAACACGTTGGGTACGCACAGCCTGCGGGTACGGGCGGACAAAATTTGCAGATCGTGAAAAGAGAACCCGAAGACTTGAGCCACCACCGGAAGTTGGACTGTAGCTCGCCCAGTTCCGGAAGCTTGGACGGGTCAATTATTATTTCCAAGCAATCTCGACCGAAGGTGATTATTAAAGTGATAAATGTGATTTAAGTTGTTTGTTGGTGTGTTTTCTTTTGGGGCTATTTCGTGTGTGACATTTGAGTGAAAGATGTGACTATGTGTGGATATGTGTGAAGAAATATTTGTCACGTGTCTTTAACCTTATTCAACCCCTTTGGAGAATGATATTAGTGTTGTTTTGGACATTCTCCACCAGGGTGTTGTGCTCATAGTTCTGCTCTGCTCTACTCCTATTTTTTTTGTAGTTTAGTGCATGTTAAAGCTGGTAGATTTTTGAAGTAGGTTAGTCCTAGGGCCACCTAGAGCAGCATGCTATACATCAATGCAAAATCCTTCATGTAACATCAATCCCTTCGTGGTTATAGGTCGTGCTGGTATCCTCAGGCGGTGGAGGCCAGCCTGCGGACTTGGTAGTGGACGTGAACTCGATCAAGGACGAGAGCCACCGAGGCCTTCACTCTCCTCAACACGGCTCCCGATCTATTAACGGAACACCAACTTCAACACACAGCAGTCTTCTGGCAGACGGGTCCAACACGGGGCCCATCGAATTTATCTCCGCGGATGGACTCAAACCAGCGATGTACACGACGCAGATATTCGCCTCCATGAGTAGTGCGGGGCACAGCGGTAGTGGCACACCCTCTCCAACACCCTATAATGATCATGTAGCTCAGTATACTCAAAGCACAATGGGGAGCGGCCCAGTGGGGTCTAATGCAACGATCTACTCGACCTCTGGAAGACCGAGTAGTTCAGGTGCATTCTCAGTATCCGCCGATCCTTATTACCGAGAATATTTTACTGTAGCATCGGGAGCAGGTACCCCCGAACCCGTTTACTCCAGTCAGCTTAGGCAAGGACAGCTTGCTTACGGAGAAGAGGTAGCTAGTGGCGGAGCTACTGCTAGCTTTGTAGAACGTTATGTCCGCCAAGCTCAATACCATGGAAAAGGTGTCATTGCTGCCGCTGGCCTTACCGTCGATCTACCCAGTCCCGATAGTGGTATCGGAGCAGATGCCATCACTCCTCGCGACCAGAACACGCTGCAGCAGGTGAGCCCTAGACACAACCTACACCCAGCTATTTTACTCTGCTGTTAGTTATCCACACAAGTATCATAATGTCTGTTTAACTTCTCTTTATGATTACTTATTTCTGTGTGGCTAGCTAATAAGTTGAGTACAGTTAAGTGGTGCACGAGTTAATGATCAAATTATGTACATCATCATCATAACTCATTTATATTATTCAGCATAATTCTGACCATGTGACTCGTGACATGACACTGTACAAAACTGATAGTTAAAAATCACAACCTTACTTATTAATAATCTGTAACGGATTTGTTTCAGTCATTTGACTACACGGAATTGTGCCAAACAAATTCAACCCTTCTGGATCCTCTTTCACTTTCCCAACGAAGTAATAGTAGCTCACAATCGCCGGGATCACAAGCCAGTAGTCGAAGCAGACCTTGGCACGATTTTGGACGACAAAATGACGCAGACAAAATACAAATACCAAAAATGTAAGTATGAATAAATCATTTTCATTATTTTGTGTATACATATCTATAAATATTTGAACACAAATTTATCTGTCTAGGCCCAAAGGTTATTTGGTGAATTGTCGTTTTTATTGCTGTCAAAACGTGAGAATTCTCAAATTTCTTACTAAAAATGAAACCATAACGCTAACATACCGGCCAGCATATGTCAAGTCCCTTTATAAATTGTGGGAACTTGTTTTTAAGTTTCTCGGAAATGAACTAAATTCCATTAACTAGTTATGCATGGAGAAGGAAAAACATTAAAAACAAACGGACAAAAATGTATTATGACCTCGCGTAGATTAACGATATAGTACGGCGCGTAAAGTGGACAAACTTGATCCGACTAGTATCATTTTATATCAAATACCTTATGTCATTTCCCGCGAAACTGTTGTTCGACAATCAGAAACAGCTAAGAAACTTGTTTGGATGATTCAAGCGGTGCATTGTACACTTACTAACGTTTCCACATTTTAAAATTCGTTACAAGTGTCAAGTGTCATTATAACCTTCCTTATAATGTCCAACTCGGGTCAAAGGGTCACTTGCATCGAGTTCTTCCACCTGCCTTCCCGTCTTTTACCTTAAACATAAAACAAGTTCTCTTTTATGTCTCATAATGTTTTCTTACATTCTTAACTGTAACATTTCACATTCTGACAAGCAATTAAACTTATTTTTCTTTAAAATTAACTACTTAAAACATTTTATCAAAAAAATTATTAATATATATATCCTTATTTGTTTATCTTATTATCATTAATTGCGGAGAGAGTACTTTATATTTAAGGAATTGTTAAAAAGGAATTAAATATATAGTTGTTTGTTTCTATTTTCCTGATGCAGCAAGGAACAGTCGACTACAAACATTATTATCTCATATCCTATTACTAGTCGCGAAACATTTTATGCCCCTTTCCTTCGATCTGTAAATGTTTATAATCGACATAAACAAAAAAGGTTTTAAAATGGCATCTCTCCTCTTTATACAATGTTATTCTTGTTTAAAAAAATACTATTAGTAAAGGATAGCACTCAATCGATGAACTCACCGATGAATAAAAACACTTGAACTATTCATTAACATTTTTCCAAATATAAATAAAAATATTATCACGTTTTTTACCGACCACACACCGAGCCTCTGTTAATTCTGCGCAGGAATTCATTGCCCTTTTTTGTGTATCATTAATAATACCTTTTAGATCGAAACATCTAATTTAATTTTGAAATAAGTAATAATTCTCGAACAACAGTCACAGGAAGAAGTTAATGTGGTTAGTATTTTCATGTAAAAAAATTGAACGTCAGTCCTATATTTTCACAAGGTAAAGCTGTAGAGAAATCAATTCATCCAATTATTTTTTTCCAAACTTCTCTATGAATTAATAATTTTGAAAATAAATTTATCATTTAATAAAGTAATTGGAAAATTTTTTTCCTCAAATTATCAATTAACTAAGTAATTGAAGATTTCATTCCTAAAATTATCAATGCATAAAGTAATTGGTAGTTTTATCCCTACAATTATCAATTAACCAAGTAATTCATAATTTCATTTTTGAATTTAGCAGTTGACGAAGTTCACAAAATAACTGAAAATTTCTTTTTCAAATTACCGATTACAAGAATAATTAATAAGTTAATTTACCAAATTATTACATTATTAATTGCTAATTTATCTGAATTAAATGAAAAGAAAATTTTGTTTAATACTTTAATGAAGTTTTTTCGCAAATAATGCAGCGTTATGTAACATAGCAACATAACTATGATTATTTATCCTGCTTATGCAATTATGGTTATCATTCACTTTTAATAAAGTACAGAATATGTATGAATGAATACAATATGACTTCTAAAATTATCATTACTTTGTCAATTGATATTTTCAAAAATGAAATTATCAATTACTTCGTTAATTGATAATTGTTGGAATAAAATTACCAATTACTTTAACTAGCTGATTTTATTTTCAATCATTTGCTGAATGATAATTCTATTTTGTGAATTAATGAATACTGATTTATTGATATTCCTATTTTTGAAATTATCCATTACAAAATTAACTGATAGTTTTACTAAAAAATATTATTGCCGATCTCTGACAGATATAAAGCAGATCAGATTTTTATTCTCATTTAATATATTATCAAATATCCTTAGTTTATTAACTAACATTCTAAAAAAGTTATTCAAACAATAAAAGTATATAGAACAAGACTGATTTATTTTATTTAAATATAAAAAGTCTCTTGTGATAACCAATGGTGTAAAGGGTATTCATCCAGCGCTCTGATTAAAAGTTAAAAGGTCTTGAATTTCAGGCGAAAGTAATTTCGTCCACGTATTTCCAATATTTTATTTTCAATTTTTGTTTCAGATATTCACCATACGGTTTTAAATATCACCTAGAATCACCAATATCGACATCACAAAGGAGAGAAGATGACAGAATTACGTATATTAACAAAGGACAATTTTATGGAATCACGTTAGAATATATTCCAGATCCTGACAAACAATTAAAATCACAAACTGTCAAGGTAAGGGTAATTGTATATTACATATATAAGAATTAAAATTTAAATATATAGATAGTAAAAATTTTACATACTGAAATAAAAGTAATATTATTGCATATAAAAAATTTTAAAATTTTTGGAGCTTTAAGAAATTACATGTTACAAAGAGACTTTTTTTTTATTTAACTTTAGGTATGATAAAATTAGGCAAAAACTTTAGAATAGTCTAGAAATTATGTCGGAAATGAACATTTTTAGAGAAAATTACATCAATTTAGAGACTACGCACTGGAAAAATGTTCTGCGTGTCTTAAAAGTAGGGTGTGGGCATAAGGTAGCTTTTAAATTAAAAAATCCACTGCTAAGTCAAATCTTTATCGATTTGGATGAATTTTACTGTTAAGTGTCAGTGTTCGTTTGAGGAGAATAGTCATATATAACCTCAAAAAATCAGTTCAAAGTGCAACGTGTAGTATTGGCATGCTAAGAAAAATTTATTTTTATATATAAAACATCTTTCTGTATATCTTTTCAGAATTCTGGACAAACGCTTTCCAAATTTTTGCAAACCCCAAATTTTTTAGCTTCCATCGCTTGTCTGACGGGTTTTGAGGGTTCGATGGTATTGAAGGAGCGAAATAAAAATGCAGTAAATATTTGTACACGTATGTGGAGAGAGTCCTTTTCAATACATGAGAACATACAAATCTGTACCTGCAACAATTTTTATGAGGTTATGTATGCCTCTTACATTTCAAGTGCTTAAAATATTAATTTTCGTGTAAATGCCTCTAGAACTAATAATTTATGCAACCAAGACCTTAGCTAAGAATTTGAAATTTTTGACTTCGAGATTCTGAAATAGAATTCAATAAATGTGTGTAGAAGACTTTTCCAACTTGTTGCTACGAGAAAATTTACGATTATGCTTCTGCGAACATTTTTTAAGGTTATGTGTGACTCTTATAATCCAAAATTGGTTATTTCGTTAAGCCAGATTTGTATCTAGCTACCTTAAATTACTAGGAATGAGAATTTTAATGAAAATGTTTCTTAAGGGTGCCAGATTATTAGATTTAACGGTTAGGGGTTTGGAAATTTTGGATGTGTTAGTTCACAATCCTGAAAATATCCACAGGGAAATGTCTTATATATCAAAATAGACCTTCCTCATCGTAGCGAAGCCTAATAATTTTTTATTAAACAGTATATTGCAATATGAACTGATTTTTTGAAGTTATCGATAAAAACTTCACTTGGCAACGAATTTTTAATCAAAAATATGACTTTTCTGCGCACTGTGACGTCCCTTGTATTATCTAAATCTTAGGTAACTTTATTATTTAAGTTGTCTTTTATATTAAATTTAAACATATTATATCACTTTTATGCATAAATGCTGTTAGTTATTCATCTTCTAGGCTCTTAAATTTGCATGTTGAAGAAGTCAATATTTACATATATTACGTACGTTTAGATGATATGTATAATTTTTATTTGTCCAGTGTTATTATTCACAATTAAAACATTGGTAATAACTATTATAGATAGATTAGAATTCCGAGTTAATTAAATGAAATTTTTTGAAAATTACTAATTATATTATAATGAAAAGGGCTTGCACTTCTATAAAAAAAAAAGGATTACCTTCCTGTTAATTCAGAACACACCAAAAGTCTCAAATTTGGTAATATCGGTAAACTTGGATAAATCATATTAATTCAAATTGTACCGTTTTATTGCTACAGAGTATCAAAAGTGCCAGTTCTCTCATCGTTTTTATATTATTCAGCAACTCTATATAATACAATTCAAATGATTAAAAAGTTGTTGATAATTGCTAAACAGAAATAGCACTAAATAATTTGCACCATAAGATATGTTGTTCTGTTTTGACACATCGATATAGCTAAATAATTGATCAAATTGAGATTTAACTATTATATTTAAACAGCCCACTATCAAATTTAAATAACTGCTGTTTCGCTATATGTTGAATCAATTGGTGTTAATTAATAAACATAGATTTTGCAGAAAACGAATTACCGTTCTAAATAATAATATTTATGTAGACAAATACCGATTAAAAGCTTTTAAATTATTTTAACCAATCCTTTTTACCATTAAATTAGTTTTTCTCCTACTAATACATTGGTAGCCGTTTATATTTCGGAAATAACTAACAAAAACCAATATTTATCATTGAAGATATTCTCCATTATAACCAAACTAAACAAGGAAGTGAAAAAAAGACAATAGAAATTACACCAATAAACTAATAAAAGACACAATAAGTGAAAACTGCAACATGAAAGTACTAAAAACAAAAAACTCAAAAGGCAAAACAAGAATAATAAAAATAAAAAACGCGAAAAATGTGACCGTCCAGGACGAAAAGGAAATAAGCAGAGCCATAGAAGAATTCTACACCAAGCTATACTCGCCACACGCACAACAAGAGCAACAACGAACAAAAAGAACCATACTCAACATAGGCTCAGAGGAAATTCCAGAAGTAACAAACTCAGAGATAAGAATGGCACTAAATAAATTAAAGAACAATAAATGTGCAGGAGAAGACAAAATTACAGTAAAGATGCTTAAAATTGGCGGCAGAAAAATAGAACAAATATTGAAGATTTTATTTAATAAAATAATTGAAGAGGGAAAAATTCCACAGAATTGGTATAACTCCGAAGTCATCTTAATATTCAAAAAAAGGGGACAATACAAATATTCAAAACTACCGACCAATATCCCTACTATCACACACCTACAAGTTGTTAATCAAAATCATAACCAACCGCATAACAAACAAACTCGATTTTTTACCAACCTGTCGAACAAGCTAGATTCAGAAAACGCTTTAGCACCACAGATCACCTACACACCATAAGAATACTAATTGAGAAGTGCACCGAATATAACGTACCGCTCCATATGGCTTTTGTAGATTTCCAGAAGGCATTCGACTCCGTCGAAATATGGGCACTATTACAATCCTTAGAAAACGCAAGAATCGATTCAAGATGCATAAACATCATAAAGAACATATACGAAAATGCAACCATTCAAATAAAAATAGACGACAAGACGAAAACGAGCCTACTACAAAGGGGAGTGAGACAAGGGGATACTATCTCGCCAAAACTGTTCACCCTAGTCCTAGAGGACATTTTTAAGGAACTTAAATGGGCCATCAAAGGTATAAACATCGACGGAATATACTTAAACCATCTCAGATTTGCTGATGACATAATCTTAATAGCAAGTAATCTCCAAGAATTGAACGAAATGCTACAACAGCTAAATGACGTATCCGCATCTGTAGGCCTTAAAATGAACTACAACAAAACAAAAATAATGAGCCACGAACAGGCAAACATAACAATACAGAACCAGAGGATAGAAAACGTCGAACACTATGTATACTTGGGTCATGACATCAGACTAGGGAAATCAAACCAGCATGCTGAAATAAAAAGAAGAACACAGCTGACATGGGCCGCTTTCGGTAAACTTGCATACATCCTGAAAAATAATTCAATTCCCATAAATCTAAAAAGAAAAGTATACGACACATGCATATTACCGGTGTGTACGTATGGATTAGAGACCATGTCCCTCAACAAAAAGTCCGCTAAAAAATTAGAAACAGTCCAAAGAGGGATGGAAAGAAACATGCTTGGAATATCATTACGAGACAGGATTAGAAACACCGAGATAAGACGCAAAACGAAAGTCAAAGACATCGTGAAGGAGGTTGCAAAGATGAAGTGGCGATGGGTTGGTCACATAGCCCGATATGAGGACATCAGATGGACTCGAAGAATCCTGGAATGGAGACAACAAGAAGCACGGGAAGACCTCAAAAAAGATGGGTAGACGACATACGGACAGTGGATCAGATTGGCGAAGAATAGAGAAAGATGGAAACAATTGAGAGAGACCTACATCCCGGAGTGGATGGACAGAGGTTGATAAAGAGAGAGAGATAACCAATAAATGCACTTTTGTATGCTTCTGAACCTATACGAAAAGCATTATTGCCACGGTGACGATATTATCTCTCTCTAACGTAGAAAATTACCACACAATTTTTTCATGTACGGAAATAGAAAAAATTCATTGCCATCAGGGCTATTTTTTCCGAATAAAAAACAGACTCATTATCAATTACTGGAAAATTATTAATCAGCAAATCGAAATTATCAATTATCGAAGTACGATTTTCGTGGGATTAATTCATTTTTTTTTGGCAGAGATGAAATTTTAAAGTTTCTGTAAACAACACAAATAACGTCACATGACAGCTGGCAACGCCAGTGTTGCCAGTACCGGAAATATAAACATCTACCTTTCGAATATGTAAAAGAACTTTTTGTTATTTTTTATCATAAAAATTAAATAATGATCTTTTAGGTGAAATTGTTATTTTATTTATTTTGCAATAACATTACAAACTTATTAATATATATATTATTAAAGTTAATTAAGAACAGTCTATAAACTTTCGTATTAATTGGTATAATTACCGGTAATTCCATTGGACAGTCTTAATGACCGAGTAGGTACATAATTGTAAATTGTCTTCATTAGAATTGCTGCATTTTGTCATAGGAGAGAGAAGACTGATCATTACTCATGACCATAACTGGAATCGAATGTCAAGCAAGCTAGTTTTTTGGCCAGATTCTCGATCAGTAATTGGCTTCCAACGTGAAATGCTTAGCTGCTAATTCTTCATAATTTCATAAAAATACGGCCGTCCCATACATACCGATGGACACAGTTGACTTTTTTCGAATAAGTTTATTGAGCTTACCTTTTTTAGTTTTAACTTAAAGCATAAATGGATAAGTTTTTGTTTAAGAAAAATTATGACAAGGGTGTTGCAATACACAATGAGCACCCATTAAAAACTTGCAATTATTTTGCCACAAAACTTATAAGGAATAAGTAAAGGAATGAAGTTTAGTTATTAAGTAAAGAAAAAAATAATTAGTAAATGCAGGTATACAGGGTGATTCAAAAATCGATCACGAAACTTAAGGGGGTGATTCTACTTGACAAAATAAGGGTAGAGCTTCATATATTTTTTTTTCAAAATGTCATTCGTTTTCGAGTTACAAGCCGTCCAAGTTCAAGTTTTTATTTTTTGTTTTTTGAATTACTCGCTTACAGGAAAACCGATTTGACTAATATTTGAAAGATAGGCTAAGTCTTCTGCGCTTCATCATTTTAGTAACAATTCACATTGATTGTTTGCCGCTAGAGGGCACTTTACCTACATTGAAAATTGTTTTATTGTCATAATTTTTTAGTGTTGACAGCTACAGTAGTTTTTGGCATAATTTCTGAAAGACTGATGCCAGGCCTTTAAAAAAGGTGCTCTTTATTTACATCGCTAAACCAAACGGTTTAGACGTAAATCACCCTTAAAAATTAAGTGGTAAATTTATTTTTCTCATTTCATTACCACCAGCTACCAGGTAAATAGCTATCAAAGTATACTAGAGCTGTCAGTTTAACATCAAATAAATTCGCTTTTTAAACTATTTAATTTATAATCTTAAAATAACTAATAATGGCTAATCAGTAAATATTCATATTATGGATTATTGCGATATACATTTAATTGATAAAAATTAATGAAACAGTACTAAACAAACTAAAAAAGATTCTCAAAATGTCCCCCATTTTCTTCAATACATTTCCTAACACTCTTCAAAAAATGTCGCCTAACTCGATGAAAAATTTCTGGTGTTTCTTTAATAATTTGGCACTTTTCGATTATCCTGAAGCGAAGATCCTCGACGTTGATTACTGGAATATCGTACACCAATTGTTTCAAATGACCCCAAAAGAAAAAATCCATAGGATTAAGGTCTGGTGACCTCGCTGCCCATGCCAATGGTCCACTTCGTCCTATCCATCGCTCAGGATACGTTACATTCAAATACTGTCGGACACGTATACTAAAGTGGGGCGGAGCTCCGTCTTGGAGGATCCACATGTTGGCCCTTACTTCCAATGGCACATCTTCCAGATACAATGGGAGACGATTTTGGATAAAATCTAAGTATACGTCACCAGTTAATGGGCCATCAAAGAAATGAGGACCAATAAGGTAATCTCCTATTATCCCTGCCCACACATTTAGTGAAAATCTACGCTGATGTTTCGTTTCTACCACATTGTTTGGGTTCTCGTAAGCATATGTGTGGATGTTGTGTAGATTTGTTATGCCATCACGAGTGAAACCAGCTTCGTCAGTGAATAATATGACGCCAATTAATCGATTATCGTGTTCATACTTAGCTAGGATCTGATTGCACATTTCCAACCGTCTCGGCCGATCATCGTCATAAAGAGCCTGCACCTTTTTTGAATGAAACGGGTAGAGTTGTTCTTCTCTTAGTATCCTCCATGAACTAGCCTGACAGAGCCGCACTTCATTCCCAATTTTTCTAGTACTAATACCTGGATTATCTTCAATAATTTCAAGCACTCTTTCTTCTTGTTGCACGTTTCTAGCAGTTCTAGGTCTTCCCCTATTTCCATTATAACTTTTAAAGGAACCACATTCCGCAAGCCTCCTGTGCACACTGGAAAATGTTTGAGCATGAGGGATATTTCTTTCCGGATAACTCTCCATATAATATCTTTTTGCCAACTCTGCATTACCATTTGCTTTTCCATAACAAAAATGGATATCACAATATTCGATATTTGAATATTGGTGATTAGCCATTATTAGTTATTTTAAGATTATAAATTAAATAGTTTAAAAAGCGAATTTATTTGATGTTAAACTGACAGCTCTAGTATACTTTGATAGCTATTTACCTGGTAGCTGGTGGTAATGAAATGAGAAAAGTAAATTTACCACTTAATTTTTAAGGGTGATTTACGTCTAAACCGTTGGGTTTAGCGATGTAAATAAAGAGCACCTTTTTTAAAAGCCTGGCATCAGTCTTTCAGAAATTATGCCAAAAACTACTGTAGCTGTCAACACTAAAAAATTATGACAAAAAAACAATTTTCAATGTAGGTAAAGTGCCCTCTAGCGGCAAACAATCAATGTGAATTGTTACTAAAATGATGAAGCGCAGAAGACTTAGCCTATCTTTCAAATATTAGTCAAATCGGTTTTCCTGTAAGCGAGTAATTCAAAAAACAAAAAATAAAAACTTGAACTTGGACGGCTTGTAACTCGAAAACGAATGACATTTTGAAAAAAAAATATATGAAGCTCTACCCTTATTTTGTCAAGTAGAATCACCCCCTTAAGTTTCGTGATCGATTTTTGAATCACCCTGTATATTAATTATAAGCAACTACTCATAAAATACACAATACACTAGCATAAGAGACTTCAGTTATTTTATATTAAAGTGTGTTTAAAGTATCAGCAAAAGGCTTTTGTAGATTTCCAGAAGGCATTCGACTCCATCGAAATATGGGCAGTATAGTAAAAATTAAAAATACAAGTTATATTGCATTACACAAAATAAAATTTTTATTTCAAATATGCCTTCAAATATTATTATCATAATCACTGATTGAAATATCAGAAATGATCGGAAAATATAATTTAAATTACCTAAATTCTATACAAGGTGTAAAAGAATATTATAATAGGATAAAGTAGGACTGACAGAAGTAAGAAAAAAGTTCATATTAATATTCATCCGCAAATAGGTACTATGTTATTAAAATGGTACATCTTTTCAGATTTTCAGCATGTAAACTGTACCCAGGGAAAATCCACAGAATTTTCACCTATAATTTCTATATTAAAATGACAAAATTCAATCTCACATATTGAAAAAAACAGTATGGACAAGCTTATTCACAGTGGATTTATTTATAAAATACCATTAAGAATATATATGAAAAATAAAACTGGAATTTTTTAATTTTGCGGGCTTTGTAAATTCTACTTTCAAAACTTTTTTTTTGTCTTATTGGTATACATGTTGCTCCAGACAAGAGGGCGATTTGTACAGACGTTTCAAAGAGGGTCGTGAAATATTGAAGATCACATCAATAACCGACGACAGGTTCCAACAAGTGAAGAAAATGATTCAGCAAGATCACCAATTCACTATCAAAATGGTTGCTGATGAGGTCGCTATATCATTTGGATCATGCCAAATAATTTTTTCGGATGTTTCCAACATGAAACGTGTGTCAGCAAAGTTTGTTCCGAAATTGCTGAATTTCGATCAAAAACGACGTCGCCTAGATATCGCCCAGTCAACAACGATCCAGAACTTCTTAAAAAGGTCATAACAGGTGATGAAACATGGATATATAGGTATGACATAGAAACCAAGGCCCAATCGGCCCAATGGAAGCTGCCTGAAGAACCAAGAATGGAAAAAATTCGACACGTTCGATCAAATGTGAAGATTCTTCTAACTGTTGAGTTTCTATTATATGGTTGTACAGTTAATAAGGAATACTACTTGAAAATTATGCCCCGTTAACGAAAAACAGTCCGATGAAAACGCCCTGAATTGTAGAAATAGCATCACTACAATACTCCCGCACACTCGTAATTTTTTGGTAAACAACAACACCGTTATGTTGCCTCAGCCTCCATATTAATCGAGCATGCCCTCTGCGATATCTTTCTATTCCCGAGGTTGAAAAGAACCATGAAAAGATGACGTTTTGTCACCATTGATGAGATTAAAACAGAATCACTGAAGCAGCTAAAGACCATATCGAAAAAGGAGTTCCAGAAGTGCTTCCAAGATTGGAAAAAACATTGGCATAAGTGTATTATATCTGAAGAGGATTACTTTGAAGGGGGCATAATTAATGTTGATGAACGAAAGATTCTTCAAGACAAACTGATATTCCCGTTATTTTTTGATTAAACTTCTTACTTAGACAAAAACTGGAAGTCTGGGGAAAAGCGACTTTGTAGCTTTGATAGAGTAAGATGATATAAAAGGCAAAGAAGCTCCATGACAGGAAGCCAACGATTAAGATTTAATTATTTTCGCAGTGAGCGTCCACAAAAATCTATGAAATATAATTGCGTGTATTGTCCTGCCTCGAGATATCTATTGGTTGTCATCAAGTACGACATTCTTTTTTTTTCACTGTGAAGAAAACACTTTTTGAACATTCTGATCACACCGATCGATGGCGCGTATCTAGATCTATTACCTAATTAGATCAAATATATAAAAACACTCCAAAAATAAGGAAAAAGATTTTTCGAAAGATGAGACCATTCAAGGGGCTCCTTTTCAGGGTTAAGACGTTTAGAAGCGATTTAACCAAGTTTAAGTTGAGTTAGGTTAGGTTAACCTACTTTAACTTGGGTTAAGATAAGTTAGGTTAGATTAGATTACCCTATTTTAACCTGATTAAGCCTAACATAACTTAACCTAATATCCAATAACAAAACAGCATGACCTAACCTAACCAAAGTTAACGCAGAATGAACACAAGCATCTTTTTTCTTGCTTGCATCTTGAATTTTTTTTCATTTTCCAGAGGTCAGAACCGATCATAATATTTCCCGCTCTTTTTGTATCTCCTGGATAAAAAAAAATATGTGCTTCCATTTAAAAATTATTTTGAGCTTCAAAATCATAGTCAAAGTCATCTGATTAACAATGGAAAAATACGAAACTTCTCATACTAAATACCGGACCTCTTGGAACACATCAGTGCATGATCATACTCCAGACAGACAGATTCTGTGTATCTCGAGTACGCGTACTTTTTGGAATTTGAACCTATTGGGACTTTTGATCACCATGCTGAAAACTATCTTTCGTATGAAGATCCGTGCGATAGTGAGACTTTTCTCCATTTTCACTTGTACTCTGTTTTCTTTAAAGGCAGCGCTAAAAGAGTTTTTTAAACAACTAATTTTGTTTATAGTCATAGCGGCAAATAAAACAACTTTTAGTAACAAATTAAAAACACATAAATCTGTTGAAATTTTAAAAGTATTATCGAAAAAAATAAAAAGTGAATATAAAAATATTTGCTCTTAAAAATAAATAAATACACCGAAAACAAATTAAATTACTAAACTACACTAAAATTACGGCTTTTGAATGAGCGTTTTTGAATTGGAAACATTCTGAAAAACCCATAAACGTATCCAATGCATTGATAATTTTTAATTAAAAAAGATAACAAAGTAAAACTTAACATCTCGCCAAATGTATCTAAAAGCAAAATACCATTATTGTTACATTAAGGCTAAATGGTACTTTTGTAAATCTCATATATTTTAAGCTCGTATCCATGCTAATGAATCGACATAAGTGCACAACCTTGTTTTTAATCCATTTGAAACTAAAAAACGTTTATAATCTTCATTTTTTAAATAGTTTAAATTAAATTAAATACATATATGTATTTCTTGAGAACGCGATAAAATATGTATATGCATATATTAGAGCTAAATCATGTTATTTAAAAGAATAAAATATCTGTCATCCAACGCTGATGATGACTCACCATTCTGGGATTAAAGACCATAATATTGTATGATTACTATTAAAACTGATTTAATAAATAAAGTAAGGTTAGAAAAATTGTGAAAATTCTATAGTAAATTTAACTAAGCACTAATAAAAAGAAAACCTTTCCGATAGTTTTGTCACAATATACGACTAACATTTTTAAAACGAAATAAATAACATTCATGATGGGATGGTATACTTATTGTTGTCATTTTAAAACACATGATGTTCTAACCAAAGTTTCTATAGATTATTTTGCCGACAACCTTATATTTTTTAAAAGAAAATTTTATGACTGTACATACAGGAAAAGGGATATTTATTCTGACATAATAAAAGAATCACAGGTTGAATAAAATCACGACAACCATTTTAATATAGTTTCTTTTATTGCAGAGCATTGTTATGCTGATGTTTAGAGAAGAGAAAAGCCCAGAAGATGAAATAAAAGCTTGGCAGTTTTGGCACGGTCGGCAACACTCGGTAAAACAGCGAATTTTAGACGCAGGTAGGTTGCTTTCTTTTTTTTTTATTTCGGTTTTTGTTCCTGCGATGCTTCCTGCGATTTAAAACACCGCATTGTTTGACCTGAACAAAAGAGAATCGAGCGAGGTGCATTCTTTCTATTCAGTATACATTTTTCATTATGTAGTTTAAAATTATATTTAATTTAATTTTGTTCAATTAAATATTACTAAATTGTTATAACAAAAAATTATCTATATTTTAATTTACAATAAAAATATTATAGATTGTTCGGATAATGCATCAGGATACCGCACTCGCCCGATATCAATCCAATGGATTCTTTTTCTGGGGCATTTAAAGACATAAAACGTCCATAAACGATTCCGAAGATATTGATTAAAAAATAATAAATGGATTTCAAGCCGGAATTTTCTTTATTATTTTAAAAAAGGAAAAGGACTAATAATCCTTTTCCTTTTTTTAAAATATTAGTATTTGTGATATATATATATATATATATATATATATATATATATATATATATATATATATATATATATATATATATATACAGACATATAAGATTCTACACTTGAGCAGGTAATTTGTTACGTAAGATCGAAATCCGAGGTCAGAATTGGGTCATTACGACAGGGTTTTGAGATATGTGAGGTTATGTATTCGAAAGATGGGGTTTTTGGCTACTTTTGAAGTTATGTACAAGATGCACAATTTTTTTTTGGTCTCTTTGCTAGTTACATTATTTAATATTACTCTTACCATTAAAATAAGCTATTGAGCAGTCACATACGACTTTTTCTTGCAAAGTTACGGCCATTTTAAGTTATGAAATATATCCCTCCAACGCCATGAGTATTCATATTAACCCTTTGAAGCATACATTTTTCACTGTATACATTTCTGCCGAAAATTTTAACTTGAGTGTTTTTGGGGTCACTGTGTGTCAGAAAATTGAAATTTTCATTTCCAGAAAGTGATATTGGTATCTAAAAAAAATCGCTTAGGCGTTTTCAGAGTCGCTGAATACGAATATTATGTCAGAAAAGTGAAATTTTTATTTTTAAGATGATCTTTACAAACCTACTAACATATACTTAAAAGGGACGTAACTTTGCCAGAAGAAATTGTATGTAACCGCTGAATAGATGATTTTGAAAGGTAAGAATAGTATTAAATGATGCAACAAAAAAAAAAGACCAAAAAAATTTTATGCATCATGCACATAACCTCAAAAATAGCCAATAACTAATTTTTCGAGTACATAACCTCAAATATCTCAAAATCCTGTGACGGATTCGAATTCTACACAGCAAATTAGATCGAAAACTATGTAAACAACAATCATGACCCCATTTTTTGTACACCGGTGTCATTTTTCTTTTTTAAAATATTAATTTAATGTTCAAAATTTAATTATCATAAAAAAATTTTAATTGTCAGACCACCTTTCAGATATCTGATTGCCAGATTTGACCACATTTGAAGCATGGTAACTTCTGAAAAACTGATTTTACTGGTAATAAAACTTTAATTCCAACTTGCGCCTAAACGGTGTGGTTTATCGACTCGAATAAGGAGTACCTTTTTTATTAGGTATTCTTTCATCTTTCAAATTAATTACAAGTAAAGTGACCTCTGGCGTCACAGTAGGGAAACATTTTTATAGCATAAGTATTAAGTTTTTGACTTTCTATTATATGACTTACTACTTTTATTTTACCAAGTATCCTGATGCATTATTCGGACACCCTATATATTAAAAATTTACTCAGGTCAAAGCAAAAATGAATTTATATATAAAAAATTAAATTTCTTTTTTTTAATTGTCACAAAGATTCTATTGATTTGAAACAACTAAAATTACTTACGAAACTTTGCGGTACAGAATTTAAATACAATGAACCTTCCAATTACATTTAACAACAATTAATAGGATTTTTACAGTCCCTATGTATTATACGCTAGCATATAAATATTAAATAACACTATTAAATATTCAAATTATTTTAATTGTATGTAAGAATATTATTTCTCGATACCCCTCGCCTACTCAAACCATAATCATGCATAATTGAAAATACTAAATAGAATTTTTATATATCGATACAAAAGATTATGATTATTTATTTATCTAATAATTCAAAAAAAAACAGGTAAAATAAAAAAGGTTTTGACATAATATTTCAAATATGCGTTTTTTACTGTTACCTTCTTACTATGCCATACGTGTATCAGATTTAAACTACGATAATCCCATACTTGTGAATATTTTAAAAGAGATAAGTTTGTTATAGTTAGCACCTGGTCTTATTTTAAAGCTAAGATTTTGTTTTTCTAACTTGCCTACTGCTTGCAATACAATGACTCACAGTTAAAATGATGCAGTAGTTACTTAAATTAACTACTTTCTACTTGTAGGGAGATATTAAATTTGTGATGGTGTATCGAGACTAAAAAACAATGAATAAAATATATTTAGTTATATAGAACTCCAAAACGCGTTAAAGAAAGGGTTCAATTTAAATTTTTCTGACAACTCGGAACATAAATACTCAAAAAGTCGAGAAATGGCTTAATATTAATTTGAAACAAATGACATTCTGCAAATAAGACAGTATGAGTACTAAAAACTTCAAATTGTACTGTAATTAAAAGGTATTTAATATTGTTATTGTTTGCTTTCTCTATTAACATTAACCACAAATTTTCGATTACTTTAAAAGTTGGTGACTTTGACTTTGGGTCGTTGTCTTGATAAAAACGGTAACTGTCATTGACACCTAATTTTACAGTACTGATTGTTGTCTTTACATATCCAAATACATGTATTAGTTCATATTTTCATCACTATAATGCAGACTCCAGCAGACGACATACAGCCCCATAACATCACTCCGTCCACAATGTGCCTCTGAGTACCTTTAATATTTTTTAATTTCAATTCCGCATTTGGCTTTCTGTGAAAATTTTTATGTCGAATGAAAACAAGTTAATGTCGATTTCATCAGCAAATAATTTTCAGCCCCTATTCCTTTTTCCAGACTACTTTTCTAATATATCGGTTAATAATGTCATTTTTTTCGCAAAATTTGAGCATTTGTTTTCGAATAAAATAAATTACCTCAATAAGCAAAGCATTGGCCATCGTTAGCTATGACCCTTTTTCATCTTTCTGTCAAAGAATAGATTCCGCGTCAAAAGAACTGTTCATTCTTTGAGGCCAACCATTCAACAAATCAAAATTTCTTTCACTGTTTCTAAATAGTTTTTTATACATTTTGCAACGTGGGGCCGAGCATTGTCTTGTTGAAAAATGACTATCTTGTCTTTCGGCGTATATTGGCCATTTTTCCTTCAATGTTCGGTTTAATTTTATCGGTTGTTCTCGATATAGATCGCCAGTAACTGCTTCACCAGTTTGTAGCAGTTCGTAATTCACAGCTCCCTTATTATCCCACCAACTACACAGCAAAATCTTCTTTCCATGTATATTGCGTATTGGTTGTCATATTGAAGGCTGGTCTGGATCTGACCACGATTTTTGCGCGTTAGGTTGCCAAAATAGATCCAATTTTCATCACCTTTCACAACTCGATGAAGAAAACTTTTCTTTTCTGTCTGGTAAGCAAAATTTGACAAGTGCTTCTTCGCCTTTTAATGTCTCTTTCTTTTAATCCATACGAAACCCATTTTCGCTCTTTCTGGATCTTGTCCGATACGTATAGACGTTTGGAAATAGTAGATTAGGAAACATGCAATGCTGCTGCCAATTGTTTCATCGTCTGTGTTGAGTCTTCATCCAATAATTCTTTCAAATCTACATCTTCAAACTTTTTTGACTGACCTGAACGCTCCTTGTCTTTTACAACCAAAATTACCACTTTTAAAGCGTTGAAATTATCGTTCATAAGTGTTTTGGGTTAAAACATTCTCACCATAAGCTTCAACCAACCATCTTTAATTTCAGCAGCTGTTTTCTTTAAATGGAAGAAGGCAAAACATCTTTTTCTGGTACAAAGTTCGACATTTTCGAAGTTATAAAGAACTATGCTTTTTGCACAATCACAACTGATAACAAACTGGCTTTTAATGGGGTAGATGTTATGAGTATATACCAACAAATGTATTAGTGACGCCATTTTTTAGTAAAACACCACATCCCGTAGTTATAACGCATTTTAAGACTATTGTCAATTTCTCTTATAATCCATCTTTCTTCATGTTGGTTGAAAATCTTGTTTGGAGCTACCCTACATTTATTCTGGATTCTAATTTTGTTACTGTGCCGTTCAACTACGTGTTGTACGACTGATGAACACTGATTTACCAACATTTAAGTCAGTAATGATTTAATTTATTTCTTTAATCGTAGTACTGCGACCCACTGTGAAACAATTTTTTTTACTTATAAAAAAACGCTCATGTAGCATATTTAAATGGCGAATGTCAACAAAAAATAATTACAAGACATCAATGCAGATCCTACTTTAAAAATTTTAAGTAGATATACCTTTTATACCATTCATTTCAGCTATGACATAATATTTATATATATTTTATATTTTTTGCCCTTAATTATATATGGATTAACTTTATGTCGAAATGATAATACTTCAAGAAGCTCTCAAATATTTATTTCAAGTATTTTAAGCAGCCAAAAATATTTCTATATTAAGCAGCACAAAATTAGATTTAAATACAACTGCTACCGCTTCATAGTAAAACAATTTTTTTGTAATTTGAAGAAAATTGTGTCGCCCCCAATACAGTCTTCGTCAAAATCAGAAAGATATTTGAGGCTTCATTTTTTTGGTCAACACAGTAAGGTGTAATCGGTTACTTTAAAGTGGTCATTAATCAGGGATCATTATCTTTGTAGAACTTGAAGCAGAGCTCATTATAACCAATTATAATATTTTCTATAATGATTCCATTAAAATAATTACTATTTTGTTACTTTAAATCCATAGTAATAGTATAAAATAATCAATTAGGTTTTTATTGTAATAATTCTAGTTCCGTATATTTTAAATAAATCAAAGGATGAACTAATCATGAAATTTCTATTAATTCAAATACAATTTGGTATTTACTATGGTATTTTTAAAGTTGCTAATTTAAAATATAAATTTCTATTTTACAGCATAATTGAAAGAATAATTAATGTTAATGGGAAAAATATTGTTAACATGTATGTAGTTAAAATATGTTCGTAAGTAGCTCTGTAGGCGTTGGTATGACCTTTAGTTAGCCGGCATATTAGCAATTTCTATTTAAATAAACCTAATATTTATTTGACTATAAACCGCCAAAAAGCGCATATAACAAATAACTCTTGTAATTTTCTTATACGCGGGAAATAAATTTAAACATTTTATTGCGAATATCTCCCCAAGTAAGAATATATATATTCTATTTTATATCGAATTAGTATCTTGTCCAAGGAAAAAATAAGAATACAATTGTAATATGTAACAGTGGGTTTTGCATTAACGATAATAAAGGAAACCAAGCTGTAACAGTATAAATGTGGGTACCTAATATCTTTTAACATTTTCAGTTATAGAGAATTCAGAACGTGGGTAGTACCCGTGGGTAGTATCGATACTATTTTGTTCTTCCATATGTGTAGGGTTATTTATAAAATGACATTATTCATTTTACTAAATTTATATCCATATAAATTGTCATACAGATACCTACTACTGCATTCGATGACAATGTACTATAAATTTCAAAAACAAATTACACAGACTTAAGAACAAATGTTAGAAAGCTTATTTTGTACGTGCCTTTATTACCTGAGCGCTGATAAGCATAAATGTACAACTGTGACAATTATTCTTCCATTACAATAGATACGTTTATACAAGGGCTTCTTTTAAAGTATATTCACTGTATTGTACAAAATAGTCTACCGAAACCATCGCAAATATTTAAATGAAGAAAAATACGCCAAATTGTTTTCTTACATATCAACTATTATTAATTTTTTATATGACGGTAAAAAACGTATTTTCTTCTGTTCTGCATTACGATGGATTATCTTTAAATCATCCAACAAACGTCTTATTATAAAATAATATCAAATTATTGTAGTGATTTATTTATTAAACTTATTAAAACTTATTTGATGTATAAAGTTAAAAACATCTTTTTTGCTTTTGCATACACCAAGGAGTTTTATTGGTAAGTCGAAACTAAGTCAATTTACTTTTCATCAAAAAATTACCTTCTTTAATACATACATTTCTTTTAATTTCAGATACCAAAAACAGCGTGGGGTTGGTAGGATGCATAGAAGAAGTATCTCACAACGCGATTGCAATATACTGGAATCCCATGGAAAGTCCTGCAAAGGTAGATTTACATTAAAACCGTACTAAAGGGAATATAACACATTTATACCATTATTTTTTGCAGATAAATATAGCTGTTCAATGCCTCAGTACGGATTTTAGCAGCCAAAAAGGCGTCAAAGGTCTACCTCTACATTTACAAATTGACACATATGAAGACCCTAGGGATAGCAACATATATCACCGAGGATATTGCCAAATCAAAGTGTTCTGTGATAAAGTAAGTCCAAAAAATTCATCATTACAAAAAATTGATACTTCCAAACAGTAGAAATATGTTACATCTTACAACTTATGTTTATAAACATTTCTCTTATATTTACAGGGAGCTGAGAGAAAAACTCGCGATGAAGAAAGGAGAGCAGCGAAACGAAAAATGACAGCAACTGGGAGAAAAAAATTAGATGAATTGTATCATCCTGTATGTGAAAGGTCAGAATTTTATACGATGAGCGACCTCACAAAACCTCCAGTTTTGTTCTCGCCAGCAGAAGACATCGATAAAGTGAGTTTTAACAAAAATTTTAGTCTACAACTACAACAAAACATTCAAAAACACTTGTTCACACAACTAGTATGCATAATTTAACAAAAATTGTAAAAAAATTTCTTCTTACAGCTTACCTCAATGGAACTTCAAGGCTTCTACGCGCATGATCCCGACGGTTCCCTATCCGGTCCAGTAGATCACGTGAAATCTGGTTCCCCATTCTTACTTCACACAGCGTCAAAACCCCCTACAACGCCCACCCTTAAGTTCCACAATCACTTCCCACCTGACGCAGACAAAAAGGAGAGTATTCTGGACGCAAGTTTGACGACAGACGGGTCAGTGTTTTCACCTCCCTTAAAAAGGACAAAAATTATGGGGCAAGGAAGCTCAGGACCTCCACCTCTTAATGAACGAGTTATGTTGTATGTGCGGCAGGAGAACGAGGAGGTCTATACCCCATTGCACGTGGTGCCCCCTACAACATCGGGATTATTAAATGCTGTAAGTAAAAAAAGTCGCAATAGGTTAACGCTTTAGCTTATATTGCTTACAGGGCTTCCAGTGACACTTTTTTATAAACTTTGGTTTTTGGTTAACTTTTTAAAATATACAATCGGGTACAATAAATAAAAATGATCAAAATTAAATAAAAATATTTGATCTATGTCTAACTAGCAAGTAAAAATATTCTAATGTATGTTTTTGTTATCGTTCATGTGATGAAACTTTATGCTATTAAAAAAAGATAAAAAAAATTAATATATTTAGTTCTGGAAGCCCTGTGCTTAAGTGCATGGACCTGGACGTACTGGGCTTTTACACATCTCATATACACGGTTAAATAACAAAACTAAAAACGGCATGTTTAAATAATTAACATCACTGGCTCCAATTCTGGTCAAATGTAAGAATAAGCTGCGCCAAAATCTCAGTTATAAGCGAATGTCAACTATATTTTTATTAAATCAAGCCATGACAACCGCTAACTTACTATTTAAGTATAGACCAGAAATTTAGGATATATATATTGTTTAGCCGTTTTTCATAGGTATGTTTGTTTACATATAATATGTATTTATTATTAAAGAAAAAAGTGGAGGCACGCTTTTCGTCACCACAACATATAGGCGAATAGCTTGCCTCCTAGTTGGAAGGAAAGAAAATCTTTCTTCCAACTAAAGAGATTTCTAAAACCAATGAAATGAACATATTTTTTTAATAACATTGAAATTTTTCATTAACGAAATCCTCAGTTACCATGGCCTCCTAAAAAAATAATTGACAAATGCTTATAATGACTGTTTTGATGTAATTCTATTCATAAATTTGAGGGGAATTTGGGCCATAATTTATTCTGTGTCACCAACGTGGGATCAGTTCACTTTTTCGACCTCCACGTCAACGATCTTTTCGATTATACTAAATCGTTTTAGCAAAAGCTCAGTACTTCTTCTAAATCAATGCCAAATCAAGAAAGACAGAAATTTTTAGAGTAACTCTTTTCAAAAAATTAATTCTGTTTTCCTTATTTTGCAGATTGAGAATAAGTACAAAATTAGCGCTTCGAGCATTAATAACGTATATCGCAAAAACAAAAAAGGGTAAGTTTTTAGAGGAAATTCTTTTAAAAATATGTTACGGAGTAGTTGTAAAGAAGTGAACTGGACACTAACGGTCTAAGGCCCAGTATTATAGGTTCAATTTTAAAGTTAACTGGTGAAATGGGCACCGGTTATTGGTCCTTTGGTTTAATTGTAACCTTGAAACTTAAACCAAACCTATAAAACTTGGCGTAAGTACTAACAGTTCGCATTTTACTAACTACAGTAAGATCCCAATAAAAACATACTTTGGCTATGAAATATAAAAAAAATATTGACAACTAATAATTTAACCTGTTAAATAATAATTACATAACTACACATCCCGATGCAAGAACAAATTCATAAACTAATAAAAAAACTACACTCCCAGGGAGCATCATAAGTAAAATTCTTAAAGTAAATTTAAGGAAAAAATATATTTATAAGGGTTTGTTTCAAGGCCACTAGTTTGTACAGCTCTTGATACTGGGAATGAATTTTCTTCTTAAAAATGTCAATTTTCATCCATTTTTGAGAACAAAATCGGAATAATATGTCCAAAAATTTACTACGAACTGTTGAGAGACAAATTTTGAAATTTGATTTTAGAGATTTACAAAAAATAAGTGTAAGTTTGAGATACCTATTAACACAATGCCTAGCCTGTTTTTTTTTCACCGCCTTATTCTATTATTAAAATATGTAGTTGCATTTTGAGTGTCAAGCCCTAGTCGGTAAATTTTACACCATTTTAGAATTTTTTACCATCCATTTATTCAAAATGCTCACCAAATTTTAGACCTAAGATTGCCAAAGATCCATTTAATAATTTTCCAACTGAAAATATTGAAATCTTTAATTGGTGTTTCACTTTTTAAGGGTTACATGTCATATAAAATGTAGTTGTAGCTGTAGAATACAACACACCCTAAGATATACAATGTTTAATATCTTTGCAACTTATTCAAACAGCGTAAATAATTGCTTATACATTTGTGATAGTTCTGTAATAACCCTAAACATTATTATTTTAAAAAATAATTTGATGTTAGAGTGTGTGGCAAACTCTTATTACAGTTGATTGTCAATATTTTTTGTTACCAATAGTAGTATTCAAAAGGATAATGTAATATATAGATGTATATAAATTATTTATTATTTTCTAGCATTACGGCCAAGATTGATGATGACATGGTTGCATACTACTGTAATGAAGATTTGTTTTTGCTGGAGCTCAAAGCTGTTGATGAAGACTTATATGACATAACATTTGTGGAACTGATGGACCACTAAATATATGAAAAAAAAACCAACTGATATTACTTTCTTACGTACTTATCATTCCAATTTTTGTTGTGATTGTTTTTTATACGTTACGAGCAATGTCTAGAACTTTATTATATTTGTTTATAGTAGAAATGTTGATTTTCTTAATTACTCTATCGATTTTTATAATCAAATTAAGTTATTGTTAGCTTGTTTTTATTTTTTTATTAGATTGACTTGGTCGAAGCATTCAATGTATCTGTTAAATTTTTACACTTATTAATTGGTGGCAATGTTTTTATTATTGTTTTTAAGAAATTATTGTGTATTTTATTTTTTTGGTTCACTGATAAAACAAGTACAAAAAATTTAATATAACATTTTTTTTTCTTTACATTCACTTTTAATTACACTAGTCATCTTTTAGAATTTTTGTTTTAGAAATTAAAAGCAATAATTCTTGAAAACTACTTCTGTAATTAATTGAGGGAAGAAGATTATAATGTAAGTTAATGTTGCAATCTATTTGATTATAATTTACAGAGTTACATTTCTGTTTTATCAGTGATTTTACCTTAAAGAAATATATAATTAATATTTTGTAGGACAGATTCATCTACTTTTTTGCCGAAACTGTATACTCTTCAAGCCATTTTTGTCAAAAAGTGTATAAATCTGTTAATATCTATAGTTGGTCACCCATAAATGATCTCAAAATTAAGGTATGTATGTTTTATTGATCTGAACAAACACTTTATATACAGGACCTTTGAGTTCATGTATTTTGTGGGATGGGAATTTTTTTTAAGGGATCCATTTCTTTGTATATAGCTTTAGGTTTTTATTGACTTGTATATAGTGCGTCATGACGTAGAGAAAAAACACCTTTACAGGTGTTGTGATAAGAACTACCTACTTAAAACAAAAAATGAAGAATGTACACAGAGGTAGAAATTATCAACCACTTGGAGTCTTTATCTTTTTAGTATATATCATAAAAGATTTCAAATGGTTATTATTTTGTGATTTTTAACATAAGGTCCCAAAAAACATTCCCTGTCTTCTTTTCTTTTTTAATATTATTTATAAGTAAACAAATACAAAAATAAAATACTATGCCATTTTTAAAAATGTTTCTTTTATGTATCTACATATTTATTTATGTATTAAAAGAATTGACTTTATGTTAAAAGTCTACATATCTTTGGAACATTCCACTGAAATTCAAAAAATCTTGTTGCAAATGTTAATTTTAATATGGTAATATAATAAATTTACCTGGACATTTAAAAAATAAATAAACATTAAGTAAAAGTACCTGACCTACGCTTTATGTCTACTTCTTTATATCTTTAATAAAGCTGTTTTTAAAAAATGGCTGTAAAATCAAAATTTTATATTTAAACACTTTGAGGTACAGTTCTTCAGTTCATTTCCATCGAGAGTAATTTTTTATGTTTCTACGTGGTACTGATCTGACTTAAAAGAGATTGTATTTGTAAATGTTTTATTTTATAATTTATTCCATAAAAATGTACAACGTATGTAGTCAGTTGTACTCTCTCCAATTTGATATTAGTTATTTAGCTTAAGATAGCTCTCTGTATCCAAACTTTAGTTTATAAAAAGTTGTTTTAGAGGTACTATAAAAACAACGACTTTGTCAACTTTGGCTCAAACTTAAAAACTATGTTTAGTCGAGTTGATTATATTCGCAATATTACTTAAGTTTTTTTATAAATGTACGTCTTGATTTTATAAATAAAATTATATATGTATTTTACTCCAGGTGTCTTTTTTTTTGGCTGTGCTGGGACCGTCCTGAGTAACATGAATAAACAACTAAACTAATTCACTAACATAGCCTGACTTTAAAACCGCTCTAATTTGACAGTAGAGGGTTTAAATTGACAAGTGCATCAAAGTCAATCAAATTTTGAACCTGGAAAATATAGGAATAAAAAAAAGCGTTTTTTTTTTATTACTGAACTGGCAAAAATGGATAGTTTTGTTTATTTTCAGGAAGCAACTCTTCCGATTACTATTGATTTCAAGATTTTATCTTCACTTTTTTTTTATCTTTGGTACTCTTATATAAACATTTATAGGTTGATCTCTGTAATATAAATCATAACAATATCATAAGCAAAACAAATCTGACCAACTAAAAGATCTAACTCTCACGGCAACTAGATCGGGTTGAAGTCTTAAAGCTTCTTAGTGCATCTGGCTATAATTTTTTAAAAACTGGTATCCATAAAAATTACTTTTTAACTCAACAGTAAACAGATAATTTCAAAATAAAAAATTTTCGATACCATAACGCCACCAGTTTGTGGATTGTACATTTCCACACTTCAGAAGCCCCGACATATCCAGAGAAATATCCCTATGTTGAACAGTTTGTCACCTCAGAGTATAATTTTATCTTTTTAGCAAATTAAGTTAGCTTTTAATTATTTGTTATCGAGTGAGAGGTAACTAAATGAGAAATTAAATAAACCATGTTAGTGACCAAGATAAACAATATACAAATATAAAACATACCCACACACACGAATTAAGTTTCTTGTCATAGCTCAACAAGAGGCGTTCAGATCTGTTTGAAGAACAATCAGAAACTAGTTGGCACATCCTTGCCTGAGTTATAGCTAGCACCGGTCAGATCATCCAAAGACAGTTGGCAACTGTCACCTGACTATTTCTATAACAAAAAATACAGATTTCTGTTGACACTAATTGATTTGTGATTTGTCTATCTTTTTTGTGTTTATTTACGAACGAGTCTATCGATAATTATGAGGCGTATTCATATTTAAAATAAATCTATGGTAATCACAATCAGTACCCAATAAAAATCACCCTCGTTAGGTACATAGTCACTGAATTTTATATATTAGTGTTTATTATTATTATTGTTATTTCTCATATAAATAATTGTAATATTTTTATGTTGCAATGCTGCAATTTTCCTTCAAAATGTCGTATAATATCTCAAAGAAAAAATAGAATAACCAAAATGATATAGATTTAAATAGAAAATTGATGACTTCATCATTTCAAAAAGATAATTTTCACAAATAAAGGAACCCTACGCCTCTGTAAATATGGAAATTCTGAATGAAAAAATGCCTTTTAAATGACAAATTATAAATAATTAAACTTAAAGATATAATACATAAGTGACAACAACATAGTCAAGCACTTTTATCGAAATATTACTCTAAGCACTAAAGAAATTAATGTAAAGTTAACCATTCTAATCACCATTTTTATCTGTGAAGAGTAACTCCGAGCTGCCTTTTTCCACTGCGACTTTTGTAAATATATGTTGAACAATTCAACATGATTATTTTTAATTTTTTTTTATTAATAACTGTCACTTTTTACTCATTAAAAACCATTTATGACGCTTCGTTTGTTTGCCACATATAAAATGGCTACCGCTCACAAACACCGAACATTAGTGAAATGACATATGCGCTCTCTCTTTCTTAATTTGAGACTGTACTCAAAAAAAATCCCTCTAAGGATGTTTTGTGGCTATACTCTAATATTACGTTGTGGTGAATCTTTTGTAATATTTCAAATTAAAATTAATCTTGGTTTAATATGTCGGGTGCAATCAGCCATCAAAATGTTAAGCAGAAATAACTACTAGAAACTCTTTCCGATATTTCAATGAAATTTCCGGAATTTTGTGTGAAATGTTAAATATCTCGGAACATTACTTCCATTTCTTTTACATGGAAGGTAACACGACATTAAAATTCTTTTCAATGGTTGGAACCTTCGAGCATATATCATTGGAGGTAGCATCGAGTGCTTTTCGCAAGTTACACTGAAGAAATAGTAGTACAAGTTATCTCTCTCTACGAACGCGATTGGACGGCTTTCAAAACAATGGGTATAAAGGTGGGAATATACCTAACAAGCATTTAGAGTAACGGAGAGCAAACACTTGTAATTGTTCTCGAATGTTTTTTGCCTTTTGTGAACACTGGCTGTATTCTTTTGAGTAAATTATCACTGATCAAAGTGAACAAAGTGAAACTGATAACTTGATGTTCTTTTGAATATGCATTTACTTGTCATTGGGTCGAAGTGATCATGATTACTTCAAGTGATAGAAGTGAAACTGATAATGACTCAAAAGAATAGCCTTACTGTATCTCCCCTGAATAAATGTTTGCAAACAAATGCTAAATTTGCCAACATTTATCGTTGTTCCAAATTAATCAATTCGAGACATTTTTCATGATCCCAGTCCATTGCTGAATAGTTTTTAGTTATTTTATATGTTAATAGGTTAATAAAAATAATTTAAAATAAGAAAGTGTCAAATATAAACATGAACTCTAGCGATTAAACCAGAATTCCTAGATTAGTTTAAATACGCATCTCCACTAAATGAACATAATAGGTATACACACTGCGAATTCCTTTGAAGTACCGATAACGGTAGGAACATCGGCAAACATTCGAAAATATTTGCCGACAATGTTTGATCGTGCGTTATTTATGTCATCACTGAAAATGTTTCAAGATCGCTTTCGTTTGCAAATGTTTTGTGCCTTTGGTGGATTCCCGCCTTAAAAATTAGAGAACGAAACTAAAAGTATGTAGCGAGAAAGATAGCATCTATTCCTATTAGCCCTCTCTCTTTCTACCGTGAAACGAGGGTGAAGTACTCAATGCTGCTCCTAAGTAGTATATGGTCGAAGTTTCAAACTAAACGCATCTATGGCTGATTGTATCAACGCACTAAACTGAGATTAAATTTAATTTCAGATAATATTTACTGCCCTCGATTCAAGTTTTAAGCTCGGGTGCATCAAACCCTGAGTTGCTCCGAGCAAATCTGAATAAAGCGGTTCAAGTGTTAATTTGAACAGTAAATAACCTACAAATTATTTTTTTTTTTTTGAATTTGTGTTTTTAATATACATAGCGAAACATATTGAAGACAAAAAGGTAAAAATATTATTTTATTACTATTAGTTTTGAATTTTGTCTGGTGTCATGGCATTTTCGGCCATAAATATTTCGCAATTCGTTAAAAAAACTATGAACGTAAGTCCGTTATATTGTGAAATAATTTTATTTTTGTGTTTCCATTTCATGTATAAAATGTTTTTTACCCAAAAATAGCATCTAAAAATGATAACTGATAGCTGCTAGGGCTTTATACACCAAATATTTTTATTGGTGCTTGAGGGGCAAGGGGAAAGCAGATCTGACAAGCGCCGAGGCATAATGCACTACTTGAATAAAGCGAGCGTTTCTTACACCTGGACAGCTCTGAGCTACTCATGCCAATGAATCGAGGGCAGTAAATAATGGGGATAAAGGCGGGAATACACCTAACAAGCATTTAGAGTAACGAAGAGCAAACACTTGTAATTGTTCTCGAATGTTTTTTGTCTTTTGTGAACACTGTGTCTTCACTGAATAAATGTATGCAAATAAATGCTAAATTTGTCAACATTTATCGTTGTTCCAAATTAATCAATTCGACATTTTTCATGATCCCAATCCATTGCTGAACAGTTTTTAGTTATTTTATATGTTAATAGGTTAATAAAAATAATTTAAAATAAGAAAGTGTCAAATATAAACATGAACTCTGGCGATTAAACCAGAATTCCTAGACTAGTTTAAATACACATCTCCACTCAATGCGCATAATAAGTATACACACTGCGAATTCCTTTGAAGTACCTACAACGGTAGGAACATCGGCACACAATCGAAAACGTTTGCCGACAATGTTTGATCGTGCGTTATTTATGTCATCACTGAAAATGTTTCAACATTGCTTTCGTTTGCAAATGTTTTGTGCTTTTGGTGGATTCCCGCCTTAAAAATGAGAGAACGAAACTAAAAGATAGCATCTATTCCTATTGGCCCTCTCTCTTTCTACCGTGAAACGAGGGCGAAGTACTCAATGCTGCTCCCAAGGAGTATATGGTCGAAGGTTCAAACTAAACGCATCTATGGCTGATTGTATCAACGCACTAAACTGAGATTAAATTTAATATCAGGCAAATTTCATACGTGCAAGCGAGAGATAGTTAAACCCTGTTTAAATTCTTACGGTGCGAATAAGTATTAAATTATTTTTTTTACAAGTGATTTCTATGAAAAAAAAAATTATATAAATATATTAGGCAAACTTACCAAGCAAAATTGAGTAAGGCATTTACATAACATGTTTCCCAGAAAAAAAAAAAGTTAGTTATATCATAGACGAGGTATACATTCGTCTAGGTTATGTTTATACCTATGATATGTATATGGAGTATAGATAAAAATACTATCCTATGGAGTAAGAGCTTAACAATACAATTTAAAGATGGTGGTCCGTATAGTTGTCAACAATGTCACTCTACGTCAGTGACGTCAGTTGTGGAGGGGGCCAAAAGTTGTGTTGTGTGGTTGGTTTGGGTTTGCATATTGATGCTTAAAATAATTGTTAAAATTTAATGAATTATGTCTGAAAACATTGAAATCCGAACAATAATTGGCACTAGAAACATAAATCAAGTATCAGACAGCCCTGTTACAGATCCCGCCGTCGGTGCTAAGGTACGTACGCTGTATATATATATTTTTAAGCGATACCTTAACTAAGCATATATATAATAATATGAATGAAAAGGTATAAATAGAAATACATTATTTAAGTGTCGGATAGGACAGAAACAGTTATTCGATTTCTGAGCTTCTTTACAGAATTTTTCTTTAAATAGGTCATTCTTTCCATAGGTATTTCAAGGTGGTTTCATACAGTGTATGAAAATAAAGTGGGGCCAGAAAGTGTGTGTGTTTTCAAATTCAGTAAAATTTTTTAAAAAAGTTGAGTTTTTTTTAAGTCCTCACCTATCCTGGTTTCTGTCTGATGTCATTAATGTACAATTTTTTTTCAGTACCTTTATGTTTAAAATAAAGATTTACTTCCTTGAGTTAAAAAAAAAAAATTATTTCACATAATTTGTTACTATATAACTACTATACATCTATTAGTTAGGACCTTGAAATATAATGTGCCAGCAATGAGGAATTTATATATATATATATATATATTTTACTATTTTGCTTCTTTTTGTTGACCGTGCAGTTATTAATTAGATTTTTTTTTGTGTTTCAATCATAATATTATTTCATATGGAAATAAAACATTTTTTTGATTCTTACGTTTCGGTTTATTTTATTATTTAAACCATCTTCAGAGAATTAAACTGTAAACAGAAGCAGGAATTTCTATTATGTTTATATGTTATAAAATTTTCATTATATATATTATCATAAAACAAATTCATGTTCCTCTTTACGGTTTAATTCTCTGAACATGGTTTAAATAATAAAATAAACTGAAATTTAAGAACAAAAACATGTATTAATTCCATATGAAGTAAAATTATATCTGAAACCAAAAAAAGAAAAATCTAATTAATATTGTACTATATAATATACAAAAGAAATTAATGTAATAATTACTTTTCCTTCTTCTTCCTGGTTAAAGTTCTATTTATACATTTTATATATAAAATCATTATTTGTTAAATATTTATATAGATACTTAGAGTTCAATGAAAATATTTTAAATGGGGTGTAGACACATAGTTCTAGTTAATATCAGAAGTATGATGTTCCTCAGACATATTTTTCACTAATTTTATATTTTGGAATATTTACAATATTCGTTTAAGATTAACATACATTTTCTACCCCACTTTGTTTCAAAACAGTGTACTTTAGTGTGTTATTATTGAATGAGGTGCAATAATAAAAATATAATATTTATTTAAGATATTTATGTCGGTGTACCCATTGCCTTATTATCCAAGATTCAATCTTTATCAGAGGCATTATAATAAATTATCTAATCCAGATAAAAACTTTTGTAATTAAATAGTAAAAGTATAATAGATAATCCTCATATTTTATAAACGGTATAAAAGGACTTGGTTTCCTTTATGCAGCTTTATTTATCCATTTTGAGGATTTAAAAATGGAAAAACAGGTATTTATTACTTTTAAGTACTTTATTTTTTCTATCATTTATGTATTATATATGATTTTTACAGTTTTGACTAGATTAACCATACCTAGATTTCACTGAAATAATATCTATAACACAAACAATTTTCATAAATATTTAACAAAGTTTTTTCAAGCAATGTTGTAAGTTAAAAGCTTACACCATACTTTTGCTGCATTAAAAAATTTAGACATAAGGCAAAATAAAGCCTCTTATATATAGTACCTGCTCCTATAGCAAAATTTTTATTTTCAAAATCATTACTACTTTTTTTATCATCACCATCATTAAAGATATTTTTTTAGACATCCTTAAAATCAAAAGCAAAGCATTGTAAAATATAATTTAATTTTAATGTGGTACAAGTTTAGGAACCATAATTTATATTTTTTGAGTGAAAGCAGTGATATATTTTATTCTGTAAATTACAATTTTAAATTTTGATCAGAGACGTATTTGACATATCACAATAGTTGATGCTCGGTAGATCTTTTTTTCTGTTACTGTTTATTCAAGTATTGTACACTTTACAAAAATCATATCTAAATCTAACAGTATGTAAAGAAAATTACAGATCAATATTGAAGTTTTGGATGCTTCATTTCTAGGATTGTGTAAAGCCACACCAATACTGATTTTATTAATATGAATATTATCATTTTTATCAGTATAATAAGAATGAATTCGATGGGAAAAAATAACTGTGGTATTTGATTTTTGCACATTATTTATAATTTTGTAAATTAATATGGTAAAACACAGAAAAATTAAAATAGAATTTATTAATTTATATTCATTTAATAAAATCACCTTTTTTCATATTGACATATTTGTATGTCACGTTTGCAAGATATTTGAAATAGGTAATCTCTTTAACTAATCCATATCCCTCTAGAATATAATAGGTGACCTGATTTACAGTGAAAATAGACTAGTAAGAAATTACAATAGTTAAAATGTAGGTAGTCTCAGAAATGTTACATTTCTGTTAGCGTTAGTATCTAAATTTTTTGTTTAAAATTGATATACTTAAATATGCATCAATTTCTAGCCATTTTGTGTCACTCAATCAAGAACAAAAATACTCTCATGGTTAATGAAGCTGACTTTGATCTATGATTTTGTTATGGAACAACAATTATTTTGTGTTAAATTTTAAAAATACCAAAATTATAAATGCTCTTTTATTCATCATTTTTAAGTTAAACTTGTTGAATCAGTTAATTCTTCCTTATTTTAATTTTAAAAAGTTTACTGGATTTATTAAAAAGGATTGTCTCGGTTTATTTTTTAATAAAAATTGTAGTTTTAGACGCTGCAACTTTGGTATGTATATATATATATGAAGTAAAATGCGAACAGTAAGGAATCCGTGAAATCCGCATTAACATATATATATATATATATATATATATATATATATATATATATATATATATATATATATATATATATATACACATCATATGTGTCCAGTCATGGGTTGATACAAAGAAATAACTACTTAAAATAGAGATCAAACACTTTTCATACCACCTACCTATAAAATTGGTTATTTATGGAATGTGATTGAAGTTTTTTATCTGGTTAATAAATTATTAAAGTAGGTGATATAAAATCAATATTTGACTCACCCAGAAAACTAGGATTTAGTTATTTAGGTTTTCAGCTGATAAGAACAACTTGTGTAGTAATTTTTATATTGCTACAATTTTTTAATGCCTTATAATAAAACTTTAATCTATTATTTGGAAAAAGATTATTCAAAACTCTTAATGCGTACTCAATTCGGAATTAAAAACTGATCAATATTAATTATTGAAACTTGTTTCTGTATAAACATATTTAAAATTAATGTTTTGTTTAAAATAATTAAATTTATTTCTAGGGTTTGGAGGGGAGTAATGCTTTCGTCTGCCAAAGATCTAAGTTGGTAAGATATACATGTTATTATGTGTATGCCTCACCTTCTTCAGGTCATTATTTTGCAACTTGCTATGCTTGGATTATATGTCTTTTAGGTGGTAAAGTGAAGGTACAATCTTAACCAACCAATCAATTTTATATTATAAATCTCTATCATATACATTTTTATAAATCTTTATTGTTTCTCTCTCACTGGCAAATAATGTCTCAAATAAACCTGATATGTAAATCATGTAATTGAAACAAAGTTATTTATTTTAAAAATTGAACCTCGATTAGCTCCAAACTGCATTTTTAAATGTTGGCAATACACAAAAAACTAAAATAGAATTAATTAACTCATATAAATTGTAGGAAATCACCTTTTTGTTCATACTAACATATTTTGTATGTCACGTTTGCATTGGTTGTTTTTTTTATGTACAAATTATATCACAATTACTAGAATGAAATCATTCGTTACTGTTGAGAAACTTTTTAACTTTGTATTATGGAATGTAACTTCACTTTTCAATCAAAAATACAAGTTTGAGGCAGAGTACATATGGACAAGTACTTTTCATAATGAATACTATACGTTAAGTGTATTCTTCCCTCTCATACTTGTGTGTCATTAAAGTGGGAAAATATGCATGAAAAATAATTGTCTTATTTGTCCCTGCCTAAGGATTAATGCCAAAGCTTTGTTCTGCTACTACAAATGTATTTTAATTTCGTGTTGTGTATTTGAAGTTTCATGTTGGTTGACATTTTGGACACCGACTATTATAACGATGGTGTAAATTTTTATCTACTAGGCGAATCAGAACATAAAATACGTGTGGGATGTGGGAAAGATTATAATTCTATTTCACATAAAATAATTTCTTGAATTAAAATTATCTAATTTTTATTATCCACATGATAATCAAACAAATAAAAGATTATTATTTGCTTGAGTGAAAAACAGTTAGCTGAACTTACTAAAATACTAAAGAATCTTTTAATTCATCAATATACTAAAATAATACACCTTATTTAAATATACTGATTTACAAAAAATCTGATGAGTTAAAAAATATCCTGTTATTTGAGTTTAATAATATTACTAGGGATTACTTAATTTTTATTAATATATAGCCGTGTTTTCCTATGCCATTTTATGACACCATAGACATATTATAGAAAACACAAAATTATAAAAGTAAAAAGCGAGCAGAATTATTTCTGAATAAGTCGTCCTGCATGGTATTTAAAAAATTCGAGGAAAACATACATCTATAATTATATTTCATATCTCTAGCACTTAATTATTATGAAAAAACATGGCGAAACTTTAAACAACTTATTGCAATGTTATGATATTTTACATTGAATAGATATTCTGAGTTCACCAGTTTTATGTATCAGTGTATTTTGTGAACTCAAAAATTCCAAATTAATTTCTCTCAGTTTAAATATGATTTGCATGGTAGTGCTTTAAAAAATTTGACTCTTTGGTCACAGTAATACTTAGATTGTAAATAATCTCTAAAACTGATATTTGGATTCTTACTCGAACGTTTACAAACAAGTTTTATGTATAAAAAAAATAAACAAAGAAACCAAATGTCTGTGTATACAATAAATATGTTGTCAAAAAATTAATTTGTTATGTAGATTTGAACATTTTATTAGCATTATTAACAGAAAAAATCTCTGTCTTTAACAAATTATTACTAATATTTTTTACAGGTAAGTATTATTTGGAATATTTTTGACGCTGACCTTTTGAATGTTTATTGTCGGTTATTTAGATATTATTAAGTCATAAATAGTGCTTTTTGAAACTGCATATCAGCTAATTGTTTTTTATTTTCCTAGTTAACATAAAGATAAGTTCAAAAGTATTGGCTAACTATATTATTTATTCACAAAATCGTTTTTGTCGTTAGTGAGTTCTGTTACTAAAAATATCGTATTTAGTTGTGTATTTTAAGCTCGCCAACATGGCATTTTTATGGACAGCTAGAAACTATTAAATTGGAAAAAAAATTAAGGTATTTGGCACTATTTGAAAAGTTGGTATGAAACTCCGAAGTTTCTTTAAATGCCATAGGTGCTGGAAGACAATAGTGGTTTGATTACAGTCTGTAAATATATGCTCCTTGATTTACGTAAATAACTTCTTTTCTAAAAACGTACTAATTTAATTATTTCAAGCAGAAGTTAGTATATTTTTAATTATTTACAAAGTTTTTAAGCAAAAATATTTGTTATATGATAATTTCACATACAATGCGAATAGAAAATCACCCAGCGAAACATAAACAATAAAGTTAAGATGAGGAATATTTCAAGGCGATTCACTTAGCCCATTGTGGTTCTGCCTTGCAATAAACCCACTATCACGCCGTTTGAACTCCAGCAGACACGGCTTTAGTGTTAGAAACAACAACGAAGAGATAGTCAGAGTGAATCATCTTCTATACATGGATGATCTTAAACTGATGGTTGCTACCAGAAGCCAGCTGGAACAAATGCTTAAAATTGTAGAGGAGTTCTCCGGGGATATCGGAATGCAATTTGGAATTGACAAGTGCTGTATTTTGAACATCGTTAAAGGGAAGATACAACCGGGGGCTTTTGAAATGCAGAACGGTGAAACTATAGCTGCAATGGAAGCAGACCAAACATACAAATATCTAGGTATGAAACATGCTAAAAGAATTGATCATGGCACTATGAAGGCCGAATTGACAGCCGAATTTGTCAGGAGGGTAAGGCGGGTATTAAGAACTAATTTAAATAGTAGAAATTTGTTTAAGGCGCTCAACACGTATGCTTGCTCTGCGCTGAGCTACTCTTTTGGAATTGTAAAGTGGAGCAGGACGGACATCCAAAACCTGCAAGGAAAAATAAGGACACTCCTAACAGGAGCACAAAAACATCACCCTCGGAGTGCTATTGAACGTACAATGCTTCCAAGACACCAAGGAGCAAGAGGATTGGTGGATATTGGTAAGCAGCTCGACCAACAAATAATAAACTTACGTTCATATTTCCACAGGTTGGCGGACTCTTCCACACTACATCGAGCAATATGCGAGGCAGACGATTCAACACCGCTACAGTTGAGGGAACAAGATATTACTTCTCACTACCAAAGAGACCAAGAGAAGTTACAAACCTGGCTACGGAAGCCACTTCATGGACGGCATCCAAATGAGGTCAATCAGGACAATGTCGACAACTCAGCGTCGAACTACTGGTTGATTTCAGGACAGATGTTTCCGGAAACGGAGGGCTTCTTGTTAGCTATCCAAGACCAGGTTATTCCGACGAAGAACTATCGGAAGTTCATCATTGGAGATCCCTCAATAGAAAATGACCAATGCAGATATGGCTGTCGAACATCGGAGACAATTCAGCACATAACTGGAGGATGCCAAGCGTTTGCCGCAACCGAGTATAAGGAAAGACACGACTCAGCCGCTAAGATACTCCACCAAGAGTTAGCAGAAAAGTTAAACCTATTACAGGTAGGAAGGGTGCCTTATTACAAGTACAATCCGGAGCCTATTTTTGAAAACAACCAGTTCAAGTTATATTGGGACCGAACGGTTCTGACGGATCAATCATTAGCTCATAATAGACCAAACATTATACTAATAGATAAAATTTCTAGGCGAACTACACTAATCGACATTGCTGTGCCTAACAACAACAACCTAAGGCCAAAATACAACGAGAAGATCGCCAAATACAGAGATCTGGAGGTCCAAATCCGAAGACAATGGGCAATGAACAGCGTCCAAACGATTCCCATAATACTGTCAACAACTGGAGTGATACCGAAGAACCTCCTGCAGAACATCAAGGGACTGGGCCTTAGTGAGCATCTTTATAAGCCGATGCAGAAAGCAATTCTCCTGGCAACCGCGCGAACCGTCCGAAAATTCATGGGAAATGCAGCAGACAACGTCACCTAGGACCCGATAACATGGAAAGGGTTCCCACAGAGCTTCATACTTTTGGTGTCTTTGTATGCCTGGTATGAGTGAATAATCCCTGGAGGGAGTGCGAAGCCGTTTGGCTTGTAAATCAAAATAAAGTTAAGATGAAATAATCTGTAGCAGTATTCTTTTACCAATGTCTCCCGGTGTAAAAGCGGGTCGCGAGGTAAACAAGGTCACAAAATTTGATTTTGGCGGACTCTTTGCGTCACATCTATATGAGGAAATAATTTGTGTCTTCAGTAGAAGAATTTTATTTCATGACGAAGAGAATCACCGACTGACCAGTGTTGCTTTACCCATATAAGTTTTTCAAATTGGGGAAAAAGAAAATGTATGATAAAATGCTAATGTTGTTGGGTCTGCTTGTGTACCACCACCTATCTCGGTTTGCAACGTTCCTAAAATGATATAAGTGCAATCGTGTGTAATTAATTTTATCTCTCTTGCATACATATTCTTTTTTGCTATGTTTTTTATAAATTTATCCCTGATAAAAATGTCGGATTTGTGAATAATTCAGATGTCTACGTAAAATAGAATTAATGTATAAATCTCGATTATAAATTTTCTTTTGAAAGATATTTCACTTGCGTCAGGATACATTACGTAAGGCTTTTAATAAATTTGAAACAAATCTTTTCTGTAGATGTAATTAATTTTCAAACAAAATCAATACTTTTGTACTTGCTTTATGCGTTTCATTAATTTTTTAAAACGGTAATTGAAGTAGTTTTATACCGTGGATCGTCAGAATAACAATTGTAGCAGATGGAAATATTACCAAAAGTAATAACAATAATAATAATAATAATATATATTTTCGGAGAACAAGAATTTGCTAAATATATTTATTGCAATGAAATGAAAAAAAAACTAATAATAATTATCATATGTAAATTTTTGAAAAACTTTGTCAAATTCTTTAGATTCTCCTAGGATATTATCTAAAAATTTTGTTGAGACTTGTCCATTTTTGGATTAAAATTTCAGGAAACAAAAACCAGTGCTTTGAAGAAGTCCAGCAGGTATCGTAGCAGGTCTCTCTCGGCAAGCTCTACTGACTCCTACAGTTCCGGTAAATAAATATTTTTAGTTAAAAGTAGTAGTGTTGTAAATGATTTTCGGAAGTAATGAGCAAATTTTTTGCTCGATTTTTGGTAATTTTGTCCAGCTAAAAATTTGACTTCACTTTATAATTTTAGGGTATTATAAAATATCTCATTCCGTAATACACGCGATCTTTAATGTAATATTGTTTTACTATAATTTAAGTTGGAATCAAGTCGGACTATTCTAGGTCATCTCTACTAAACCGATTCATTCGTTAGTCACGATTTACAAAATATTTTCCTGATCATATGCTTGGAAAATATAAAATTTAATTTTTAAATTGAGAAATCGTGATATAATGTTTTTTGTTTATAAAAATTTGCTTTAGGTATCGCGGATGTCTATTATTCCATGCTTTCAAATCTAATTGCTTTTAAAACATTGACGAACGTATATCACAATACAAGGACATGTTCCTTCACCATTTTGTCGAGAACTTTTTTGTCCGCTACGTAGTTTTCTTAGTGTTTAAAGATGTAATTTTAAAAAACAAAAATCGCCTTGGAAATTATAAATAAGACATTTTGTCATATTTCTAAAGTATACTTTATCGTTCTTTTTCTAAACAAGAAGAGTATTTTAACCAGTAATTAGTTAAAAGGAAATATTTAGGAATAAATTTCAAGTCAGATTTTTAGCTAAAGATCAATGCAAAATTTTATTTTCGCTTAGTATTTTACAACACTAAATCAATCTCTCAAATGATAATTTTTTAGCTTCTTGCACAGGTAGCTCCAGTGATGAAGATGACGTCTCTCCAAGGGAAAAAGTTCAAACCAATTCCACAAACAACTCGGATTTTTGTGTCAGAAATATTGATCAACATGCTTTTGGAAGGCGTGAGATAGAAATTGCAGAACAAGGTAAGTTGATTTATTAGGAAATGAAAAACTATTTATTATATTTTAACCAAAATCAGTACTGATGTGTGATTTGATCTCACTCTAGCTCAGGTTTTTTAAAAGTTTCGTTTGATCATCGAGGAAAGATCATGGGCACAACTCGTTGGGTACTAAAAACTGATTAAATGAGAAACACTGAAGGATAGATTAAATACTGGGATTGATATAAAGTGTTAAGAACAATTATTTGATTTCCTCGCCTAATATTTTTTTTTTTATATATTTGAAAGTATTGATAGTGTGAGTTCTTTTATTTCTTGGTACACACGCCGATTATATGCTGCCCTTTTCTAATTGCACTATTTAAGCTAGTATAACATGCTAATTTGTACTTTCACTAGTATGAATTTCTAGTTGCCTAACTTTTGTTATTTTTAATATGTAAATAATAATTAACGATACTGATCGATAAAAACAATTTTTAAATGGTCTTTTTTATTGATTTTAATTATAAACTTCGCATTTGTAGTAATTTTTAAATAAAAATATTTATATGTATTGTTTTTGTTTAAATCTGCTGATAAGATTGAAGATTGATAATCATGGTTGTTACATAAGTATTCTCCTTTCAGGGAGAGAAAATATACAAACAAACTATTTCCTGCATGTACTACTGTTGGTTCTCTTCTATATGCATCTCGACGACCTAATAGTCTGGTCAGTGTGGCCGTATCAATCCAAGAGCAACATTTGCAGGAAATAACCGATATATGAAATATAAATTCCAAAGTATGTCGGTAGGATATTGCAAACCTGCCACCTACCGACCTCGAAGTTAGACTGAAAAATATCACCAGTCGAACGACATCTATGAATCATCGAAGTAGTGAGAAATCTTTTAAGAAATCTAGATTTCTTTATTTCTCGCTGAAATTTTGATTTCAAAAAATTTCTCACTACTCCAGTGTCGTTCGACTGGCAATATTTTTCAGTCTGACATCGAGGTCGGTAGGTAGCAGGTTTGCAATATCCTACCGATATACCTTGGAAGTTATGTTTCATATATCCGTTATTTCCAGCGAATATTTCTCTCGGTCCGATAGTTTCGCCGGCGAGATCATAAGGTGTTCGAAACGCGTATAGAGAGAGAACCAATGGTGTTTGCAGGAAATAAATGTATAAATTGGTTCTTTTTCTCTGCCTGGAAGAACGCATATATAAAACAACTATTTAGACAAAGCAGGTAGATTCTTTTTGAAATTTTGATTTTTTAAAAATTGTTATTCATGTTAAAAACACAATTTGATATCGAGGTTAATGACCTTTTTGACAACAATACAAATTTTTTAAATATAAGACCTTAAATTAAACTATAATATATAAGTATTATATAATTTAAGAGCAGATAAGAATTTTGACTCCAAAAATGTCTTGTTGATCTGGAAGTGTATTAATATATTTTTTTTTCAGAAATGCCTGGTATAATGGCCTTAAGAAAACGAGCAGCTGATGACAAGCCATTAAAGAATGCGAAAATTGTGGGCTGTACTCACATCAATGCTCAAACTGCAGTTTTAATAGAAACTTTGGCGGCTCTAGGCGCTAGTCTACGTTGGGCTGCATGTAATATTTATTCTACCCAGGTGAGAAATAATTTTTTTTAATTGTGAATAAAAACTTTACTTAACATGTTGACTACCTTAACTAGAATTTAATTTTTATATTTTTAAGGTAAAAAATTCTAAGTAATAACGTAAAAGTTAAGTTATAACTTCAGTAATTTTTTTAGCTCTTAGCTGAAGTCCTTTTGAGAGGCTTCTTTCCTTTTGAACGTGCTTTTTAAAGACTTATTTATTAAAAAGCTTTTTATACTCTAAAATAAACATATTTAAGAAAGAACTTGAAGTTTGGTTGTTAAAGAGAGTTGTTTACAACCTTATCGAAATATAAGTAAAACATTTTTAATTTGTTAAAAATATTAACAAAAATCAGATAAAATTTTCATTATCTAGAATGAAGTAGCAGCAGCTTTGGCAGAAGCAGGTTTTTCTGTGTTCGCTTGGCGTGGAGAGACGGAAGAAGATTTTTGGTGGTGTATAGATAAATGTGTCAGTGCTGAAAATTGGCAGCCCAATATGATTTTAGATGATGGAGGAGATGCTACTCATCTTATGCTTAAGAAGTATCCAGCCATGTTTAAAATGATTAAAGGTAAAATATTCCCTAAACTGAACAACCTTAAACATACTATTAATAATATTTTTATTCAAAATAGTATTAAAACGTCAATTACTTTTTTAATTACAGGAATAGTGGAGGAAAGTGTTACTGGGGTCCATCGCTTATATCAACTGTCAAAAGCTGGTAAACTAACAGTTCCAGCTATGAATGTAAACGATTCTGTTACCAAAACCAAATATGACAATTTGTACAGCTGCAGGGAATCGATCATTGATAGCTTAAAGAGGTCTACAGATGTTATGTTCGGAGGAAAGCAAGTTGTCATTTGTGGGTATGGAGAAGTTGGAAAAGGCTGCTCTCAAGCTTTGAAAGGGTTTGGTTGCGTAGTTTATGTCACGGAAATCGATCCAATTTGTGCTTTACAAGCCAGGTAAAAGCGATAACCTAAATACACTCTTCTTAATTTTACCCGTTGCCGTTAAAAGAACATATTTTAGAGCAAAATTTGTGTTCAAGATTGGCTAATATCTTTTTAATAAGAGATATTTTTATTCCAATTAATTTTAAAACTTAAATTAATAACGAATTCTTAAAATATTTTAATTGTTTTGAGTTTTTTTAGTATGGATGGTTTTCGAGTAGTAAAATTAAATGAGGTAATTCGCAACGTGGACATAGTAATAACGGCAACTGGTAATAAAAACGTAGTTATGAGAGAACATATGGACAAAATGAAAAACGGATGCATCGTGTGCAATATGGGACATTCAAATACTGAAATTGATATTGTAAGTTCTTCTAAACTTAACACAGTTTGAACAATCTCGTGTATAAGTCGATAACCTCTTTAACAAACACACCCTATATTTTTTGTCATAATAATTTAATCTTTTTTTTTTGTTTAATTTAGAACAGTCTGAGAACCCCAGATCTGACATGGGAAAAAGTACGATCTCAAGTAGACCATGTGATTTGGCCTGATGGTAAAAGAATTATTTTATTGGCAGAAGGGAGACTGGTCAATTTAAGCTGCTCCAGTTTACCTTCTTTTGTGGTTTCAATAACTTCAGCAACTCAAGCTTTGGCACTAATAGAACTTTTTAACGCTCCTCCCGGTAGATATAAGTCGGACGTTTATCTTCTGCCTAAAAAGATGGGTGAGTGATCACATATTACTGTAACTTTGTATGAAAAATAAAATTACTTTAAATAATAATGTTGAAAATATTTTTGCAGCAACAAAATACAGTGAACTCTCTCTTAACGGACACCTCTATTCAATGGACACCTCTTCTATATGGGCAATTTTTGAGACAAAAACCATTCGTATATACCAGTCTGTACTTTTAAACCTCCCTCCAATGGACGCTCTCAACAACGGACACGGACAGTAAATTATTTATAAAAAATAATTCTAACGGACAAATATTTTACTATTTTCCTTTCAATATTTGCCTAAATTTTAAATTTTATTAAAGACACATTTTATTTGCGTAAATACCCACAAAATAGGCGGCAGCCAGGTATATTGGTAGGTAATTAGGGTTTTAGGGTTTTCCAAGGAATTTTATTGGTGCACGTGAATTCTATTAAGCACATTTTACTTTATTATGTACGTATTGTTAAAACTGCTGCGGAAAGGATAATATCATTTTAGTTGCATAAACGTTTTGTGACGCGAATAACATGGCTACCAACAAAAGAAAGTTTTTAAGTTTGGCAGAAAAAGTCGATGTAATCCATTATGCGGATACGAATAAGTTAAGTGTTAGACAGTTAGCAGAAAAGTTTGGAATTGGAAAAAGTCAAGCTAGTGAAATTTTAAAACGTAAGAGTGATATAATTAAGCAGTTTTCTGAGAGCGGAAACACCGAAAAGAAAAGGAAATTTTTGAAAACTGAGGGTGCTGCATTAGATCAAATTGTTTTCGATTGGTTTTGCAAAGTGCGTTCTAAAAACATTCCTGTTTCTGGTAAAATTATTCAAGAAAAAGCATTAGAAGTTGCAACGGAACTAAATTTTGACATGAAGGCTTCCAGCGGATGGCTCGAGAAGTTTTGTAAGCGGCACAATATTTCCTTCAAATCTATATGTGGCGAAGCAGCGGCTGTAGATTTATCAGTGGTTGCTGACTGGAAGAAAAAACTGCTCACTATAATGAAAGAATACTCTCCTCGTGATATTTTTAACGCAGATGAGACGGGACTATTTTTTCGTGCCTTGCCTAACAAAACATATGCTCTGAGAGGAGAAAAATGCACTGGAGATAAGGCTTCCAAAGACAGACTCACAATTCTGTTTTGCACCAATATGATTGGAAACAAAGAAAAGCCACTGGTAATTGGAAAAAGCAAGAATCCTCTTTGTTTCAAGAACTCCTATGCAGAAAAATTACCTATCGAATGGTATTACAATAAGAAGTCATGGATGACAAGAGAAATCATGACAGATTGGCTAAATAAATTTGACAGAAAAATGCAGAGAGAAAATCGAAAAGTACTTTTGTTCCTAGACAATGCTGCGTCTCATCCACAACTTGTATTATGTAATGTTAAATTGATATTTCTGCCGCCTAATACTACATCTGAATGCCAGCCCCTCGATCAGGGGATTATAAAATGTTTCAAAAGCTACTACAGAAAGTTATTGATCCGAAGACTGCTATCGTCGATAGAAGAGTCTGATTCTATAGGGGAAGTTGAGAAGTCTATTAACGTTACCAATGCCTTGATTTGGACTGTAACTGCATGGAAGGAAGTACAACCGAAAACTATCAACAATTGCTTTCTTAAAGCTGGATTCGGTACACAGGACAACGTTGAGCCTGAAGAAGATTCCGAGGACGATCTGCCACTTTCTGAATTATGGAAAAAAAACAAACACTTTTCCATTGATTTATTAAGTTATACGGAAATTGATGGAACTTTGTTGACTGAAAATCCCGATTTAAGTATTCAAGAGTGTATACGTGAGTTTCAGGTGAATCAGGTTGTTGAAACATTATCTGAAAGTGAAAGTGACGACGAAGAAACGAATACTTCGAATATAAAAGAGATTAATGAAGCCTACAAAAAACTAAAAGACATTGAAACATTTTTTGTATTACAGGGAAATTCTAACATTGCACAACAAATCTCCCAAGCTGTAAGTTCAGTAGAAACCCAAATTGTTAAAAATAAATTAAATGGCCTTAAGCAAACCACCCTTGAAAGTTTTTTTTTAAATAACAAATGATTTATGTGCATATTTTAATTACATATACATAGGTTATATACATATTTAGTATTAAAAACTTGTGTTTTTGCTAACTAACATTTAAACATTGACTACATATACGTAATATACATGTTTAAATATTTGAAGTTTATTTTATTTTCTCCATTCAACGGACACCTCCATTCAAAGGACACTTTATGCTACACAAGTGCTGTCCATTCAAGAGAGAGTTCACTGTACGTAGAAAAACAATATATTGGTTGTTCTATAACACAGCTAATTCATATTAAACAAGGCAAGAAAATTTAATAACCATAAATTACATAATAAACTGTTAAGATTGGAAAACAATTTTTTGCCTGATTATTATCTTTTTCCAATTATTATTTTGAGTTTGGTGTATGTATACATGTACATATTAAAAAAATATGTTTAGGTGTAAATCATGGTTCTTGGATTTAGATCGTGTCAAATTAGAATTATCCGACATCTTCAGGGATTTTTACTCTACGAGATTGGAACACTGAATGACCATCGAGGAGCAACAACCCGGTATTTCCACGTGTGATGTAATCTGTAACTTTATCTCTATTCATATTATTTGGATACTTACAAATTCTGATTAATTTTTTAATTTTACGTTGAAAGAAACCAGAGACTGATGCTAGCACCTTAGTTTCTTTCACATTAAAGGTGTGACCTGGACAATACTGGTTTTCAGCTACTGCAGATTATACAATTTGTTTCTTTTTAATACATCTTTCATGTTCCTTAAGCCTGATGGATATAGACGACACTATTTCCGGCAAGACAACACTGTCCATAGGTGATACATTTATGACATTTTGTTGAGTTGGGTTTTTATATTAATAGAACCTCTAATATCTTCAGCGCAATATGCGTTGCATTAGTCAGTTTTTCTGTTTCTGATTTCAATATTTGTGACATATTAAAAAAACTAGGTACCAAGGAGTTAATGACGGATTGTTTTTGAGAAGGATGATGGTGTGACGTTGCATTGATATATCGATTTGTATGTGTTGGTTTTCTGTACACAGAATGCCCTAATTTGCCATTCTGTTCCTTTGTACTAGGACATCGAGAAAGGTAAGGGCACCCCTTGATTTTCAACTTGACCAAAGCCGTAAAGCGTTCGTTCTTTAATATGTTTAGGTATCACACAATTTTAAAAACACTTGGATATAATGGCTATATTCTTTTGAGTAATTATCAATTGATCAAAGTGAACAAAGTGAAACTGATAACTTCATGTTCTTTTGAATATGCATTTACTTGTCATTGGGCTGAAGTGATCATGATTACTTCAAGTGATAGAAGTGAAAGTGATAATGACTCAAAAGAATAGCCCTAATATGTACCCATAAATCATAAATTTATTACGAACGTAAAATTAAACTTGTCCGTAATGCCTTATCATTGATACTCAATTTATATAAAAAAAAACAGTGACAGATTCCCCTTACTTCAATTTAATTATTTTTAATGCACATTTTTTTTTTAGACGAATATGTTGCCAGTTTACACTTACCAACATTTGACGCTCATTTGACAGAGTTAACGGATGAACAAGCTAAATATATGGGATTAAATAAAGCTGGACCCTTCAAACCAAACTATTACAGGTATATACATCAATATTTTTATAATTTAATGTGTACTGCCGAAATTTTCTTTTTTTTTTATCTAATTAGCAAAGCGAATTACTTGTTAGTTTTTTTGAAAAATTTAAATTATAAATTTTATTTAGATATACATCAATATTTTTATAATTTAATGTGTACTGCCAAAATTTTCTTTTTTTTTTTTATCTAATTAGCAAATTATATTTAGAAATTGGTTTAATGCAACAAATTTTAAAACATGTATTAACTTTTCGTAATATTCTTATATATGAATCATCAATTAGTCTTAAAATTAGTGCTATTTAAATTTAAGAAGTCGAGCAAACCGGAATAAACTATATAATACACTATTAATAGAGAATATACTTTAATTAACTTTTTTTTTTAGGTACTAAACATGTCCAAGTTGTCATAGATATAAGATTTTTGATAGTTGCTTGTATTTTACTAAAAACGAGGCCTAAACTTGTCTTAGTCTTAAAATTTAAGTAAAATTTTTTCTCATAACCTCTTTTAAACTCCATGTAAGGCTCTATTTTAAGTAAGATTCACGCAACATATGTTATTAGTTGTTATACATAAAAGTTTTTATTTCAATTATTGACTGAGAGATACCTAGTTGAATTTGTATTACATTGTTGATATAGCAGGATTATTTGACTATAATAGTAGATTAAAACGGCATTAATGCTGTATCTTACTATAACAGTTCAAATAACTTTATGAATAATCATCATGTTGGATTTGTTTATTTGCAGAGTGATTAAAAATATGTTAATTGGGTTAGGGTTCCATATTCTTAGAAATGGTATCTTGAATATTGTATTTGTTATCGAGAGTTGGTTTTTATTATACTCTGAAGAAAACATATATTCTTAAAGCACTCTGTAAATTAAATTAACTCTAACCATCAAACATCTGCCTTGCATTCCCTGTTTATCTTTTGGGTATATGTAAGTTATTTTTGATTTTTTAAAAACCTAATTTCGTAAGTCACTGAGGACGCTATTGATTGAAATTTAGAAAGCATTTAAAATAACATAGATTGTTATTTTTAAGAAATGGGGACTGCAAGCTCCATGTTTGATAATATTTCAGTGCCGCATTTTTTAAAAGAAAATAATTTAATAATCGAACAAACAAAAACATTATGTTATAGGATATTGCTAATTTAGGTCAATTATATGGCAGAACGTAAATTTTAATTATCGATTTAGAATAAAACTAATCTCTAAAAAAAATATCGTTGAATCTGTAAAAGTGTTACCAACGTTGAATTTTGCCGTGGTAACATACACACGTTTAAATGGCTTAATTATGTTAATTTTGCCATAAATTTTAGTATTCATTTTTAATAGGCTTATTTTTGTTATAGAGACAATACATTTAGGCAATTTTTATGTAAGTTATGTTTCTTTTATTAGTCAAATCTGTTGTTACAAGTATTTTGAACCAATCTCGTAGTTTTGTAAGTTATAATTAATTTAAGTTTCAAAAAAATTGCCTTTTACCACCAAAGGGGATCACTGGATCAGAATTAAAAGACTTTATTTAGGGGTTTACTACTATATATGTAATTTGTATGTGATCGGTTCAGAAGAAACCATCAAAAGTAAAGTGATGATTTCTTTAAGGTGTTGACTAGCGTCCCAAAGCGTCACTAATCTATGGTTCCGAATGTCGTCGTATGATGATTTTTAAAATTTCTAAAAGAATGCATGTACGTGGATTAGTCCTAAACTAATGCACTGATTTGAATTAAATTTTTTGTCTATATTCAGGGGGTTCCCGCGATGGTCCCATATCATTTTGGACGAAGTTGGTTTCGTAAAATCCAAGATGGCACTTATAATATTCTATTTTAATATATCATTTTGTTAAGCCTCACTTGATTAGTATTCTTTAAAAGGGTTAATTTATTATTATATAAAATAGATTTCATAATATTTTTCTGGACCTCGGGATAAGCCTTACAAACCCCATCCGGATATTAAAAATTGGTCTCGCTTTGGTACACTGCACGCGAACTCCGTAATAGTATAGAAAAGAAATTTCTTTGCTATTTCTTTCTATTATGGAAAATCATTCAAAACTTACTCTGTAAGCACATTCGGTAACGGTCGGGTATATCCGAACAAGCAATCGTGCTATAGAAATAGAAAGAGTCTTTGGCTTGTTGCTGTTCTTCTATCTCTCTCAAAGCAATTTAAATGCTGCATAAGTTTGTCTCATTTTTTTTTCCTGATTTATGGTGTTTAAATTTGTGGTTATGTTGAATGTGAGATATATTTGTTTCTAAGAATGAAATGAAGTTCATAAATGTGTTTTTATATTTTATTTAGCTAAAAGTATAGATTTACACGTTACATAAGAAAAAAATATCAAAATAGCAATAATTATTTTTATTTATGTTTATTTCTTAACGTTAAGAATCAGAACAATAATAAATTATTAGAGCTGAATTAAGAAAAAATAAATAAATATATACACATTATATATCCAATTGAAAAAGTCAATAATTCCATTTTACTGAGCTGAACAAACTTCTGACAGGGTTCAGCTAAATGTCGGTTGAGGACACAAAATATCCCTCTACTCTTCAATATTTTATACAAAATACATAAATATCGGATCCATATTTTCTAATAGGTTATTTGTTAAAAGTCTAGAGTTAAATACTTTAAAATATAATATTGGAGATTTCACGATAAAAATTTTTGGTCAATTAACCTAAAAAATTAAAAAGTAAATATATTTAGTATTTTTTTCTTTTAATTATAAAGTCCCTAGAAAAGATAAATGTTTTTAGAAATGGTAGTTTGTAGTTATTTCTATCCGAACTAGCCCGAAGTTGTAAGGAAAATATCCTAGAGAGTAGGTTCCGTTGATAGAAAGAAATTTTCTTTCTTCTTTATTTCTTTTCTGTTTCTATTTCTATCTTGTTACGGACCTCGCGTGCTAGTCATTTTCTTATTTAAACAGGTTTATACAACCTTTTGTATTATTTCGTGATAGAATCTCGATATTTCTCAGATTTATTAAATTTCAGTACCCGTTTCTCAAAAAAAATCTCGGATAATGGCAATTAAATTAATCTCATTATTTTATTCAATTTTTAATTATAAATTATGACCCCTTTATAAAGTTTTTTTAAATTAAACTCATTAGCATATAGGTATCTATTGCACTTGTTTTTCCTGACTATACTTTGCTCTATTGTGAAATTTTTAAGCAAAAAGAAAAAATCCAGTACACTCAACTATTCAGAAGCATTCTTTTGATTCTTCCTCCCTAACTTGCAGGAATAAATCAGTCTTTTTAGTTCCAAAGAATACAATCCTGAAGTGGAAGTGCTTATATATATATATATATATATATATATATATATATATATATATATATATATATATATATATATATATATATATATATATATATATATATATATATATATGGTTAACTATTTGACTTTAACGCTGCTTAAACTTGTAGAATGTTTTTTCTTGACGTCATCGTTTTATAGCAGCATAAATTCTAAACAACAGAAAATTATTGTACTTCTTTTTACTGGTAGACCTCGGATATGAATTTTGAACTATTTTGAAGATGACGTCCTAATTTAAAAGGGCGAATAAGGCCTTTAATCGACTGATAATGACCAACTGTTTTAAGTTTACTTCATTATACCAGAGCAGAACCAAAGTAACGAGTAATTATTTTAGTTGTACTGTCATGATGCAAAGAATATCAGGAACAAACATTGTATTTTTTTAGTAATTAAGTACTTAATTTTTTTTTAAGTTCAGCAAACTAAAATGTTACAAGAAGGTATAGGATTGTATGTATTTTAAATGGAAATCGTGTAATTTTAGAAAACATCTCTCATTAACTGACTCGAAGGACCTTTAATGGCTTCATCTTGTCGACTTCCAAGGCAAATGCTTTCTCTAGCTTTCCTACCTTTATTTTCTTATACAATGCTACTACACAGAATTTTATGCTGTCTAAGGGCGGATTCAAGCAGATGCCCTTTACTCAAAAAAAATGCCGGAAATCTTATACTCTTTAAGTATCTGCTTGAAAAACTTATATGCTCCCCCCTTATTTTTATTTATTCATGACACTTAAAAGATAGAAGCACATCTAAGGTTCCTTAGAGCAAATGAAAGGCCAGTAGGGCGTAAGTGTGATATATATAGGTGACTGAAAGAAGTGACTGACAAATTTCACTTAAGTTTTACCTGAGCTTGATAATCATTCTTTTTTAGTCTCTCTATCAAACTTTTTGAAATTCTTACAATAAAGCGTCAAGTATTTTCAAGTTCTGATTATGCTCAGTGGTCGCCCACTGGATTTTGCTCAGCTATTGTTACGTCGTTGCATTTATTTCCAAAAAATATAAAGAAAATTGTCAATGGTATCAAGCAAATTTCTTAAATATATTGGCGAATGCGCAAGTTCAGGTAAAATATGCGAATTTTCTGGTGCGTTCACCAATTTGTCCGGATTTATTATTGATTTGGCTTTGTTGGATTGAACACCACCTTTTTTCGTTAGAAAATTCTACTGATCATTATATTTTTGAATTTATTTAGATTGTTGTAATTTACAATGTATGTGTGTATAATAATAGTATTTTCCATTCAGTTGCTCTCAAAATCGTTCTGGATTTTGGAAGCAACAAGACATTTTACAGAATAATTTCAAGAAATTCTATAAAACATTTTTTATATTAAATAATCCAACAAACATTGCTAGTATCTTAGTTTAATGTCCTTAATGCCTTTTAAAAACTCTCCAGTCTTTTAAACGACTAAAGTAATTTAATAAATATATGTTTTTTGAAATGATATCTACATTGGAAACTGCCGATTCTTTAAATATTGTGTGTCCTTAATAGTATTATTTTTATTTATTGTCGCATAGATCGATTTTTTTTTACAACCATTTAAACCCGTTTATATCTCTACTCGGTTAAATATCTGCCTTATAACAATTCTAAAAAATGTTTTAGAAAAATCTATGGTTAATATGAAACCATGTTTTTTAAATATTTATATGAAGATATATTAATTAAAGTTTGAGGTAAGAGTTATAAATGGGAAACCAGAATATAACATCACTGTATCATCATCCATTTATTATTGAAGCTTATGTAATGTGCGTCATTTAGTTGTCCTTATTTTCTGTTTGACATTTTAGCCGACAGAACAAATAAAAACCAGTGATTTGAAGATATACCTTTTTTGTACATTTTGGTTAATATAATTATATGAGATTTTAAAATATCTTTTTAATCCTACTGAATGAGTACAAGGCTTCAAATAAAATGGATATTTGTGAAAAATGTTTAGATAATTTTTTAAGTATTATAGGGTAATGTACCAGTGATTTTACTGCTTAGAATTATGTTGTTAAATAGAAAATGATGAATTCAAATAAAATATTTTATTTCTATCCTAAATTAAGGTGAGCTGCGATTATTCAGCGGTGACATATTGGTTTGGTCAAAGAAAATATATACCAAGAATTCCTATCCTTCTGAACCTTCTAAAAATGCGATAAAAAGAGAAAAATAGCATGAATTTTAATATGAAATTGAAATTCTTTAAATTGCGTCAAAGAAATATTTAGTCTGCTGTAGTAAATCCGCTATCTTGAATTTTAACAAATTAAATTTAGATTCGGAATTTAGGCCTCCAAAACCTCCAAATACCGATAATTAAAGAACTTGCGACATGTCAATTTTTTAGTATGACATATTTTATCCTGCACATTGACTTTGAAGAAATTATATTTAATATCCGTAAGATACGCCCCAAGAACTCCCTAATATCAGTTTTGGGACAAAATAGGAAAAATGTGAGATATTTAGGCCCCTATAATGTAATGTCATATTAAATTGTAAAAAATTAACTTCAGATTCGTAACCTATTACCCCGAAGACCACCTAACACCAATTTTCAAATAATTTTGAATGACGTAAAATTTCAACCGACCATTTTGGATCCGCCATGTATAATTCCAAAAAAATAATTTCAAACTCTACACCCTCAAAAAATCCTTGTACCTATTTTGGACATAATTCGGAAAAATTTTTAGATCGCCGTAGTGAATTTTTTTAAATTTAAATTTCGTAATTTACACCCTTAAAAACTCTAAACAAAATCGAGAGATGCAAAATTTTTAATCCGCCATATTGGATTTTTTTTTAAATAATTTTAGAGATTCGTTATGTGCGACCCCGAAAACTTCCCCATACGAATTTTTGAGAAAATAGGACAAAATTAATTTTTTTTGTCCTCCATATTATAAGTGCCATCTTGGATTTTATTAAACCAATTTCGACCAAAATAATAAATGATCACCGCAGGAACTTCCTGAAGATAATGCAAGATTTCATTTCATTTCATCATTTTGGCGACTTAAGTATGTTGAAAATCAATTTCAAGCCACTTTCCAACTCGTTATTTCGCACACGTGTGTACCTAACCTTAATAATATGAAGAATGAACTATCTAGAAGAATTTGACATATACTGTAAATAAATTGGTTTAAAATAACATACAACTTTCTTAATTTTCATAATAAACAAAAATAGATAAATATTTTGTTCATCACCTAAACCTACGAAATATCAAAATCATATGTCCCGACGATTACCAATCTGATGATCGCAATTAAAATCCAGCTTGAAACGTTTTTATCGCATTTTGCTTAAGTAAAGTCAACCCCATTTCATTTTAGGCATGACTTGAGTTATAAAAATCACTTTCAAGCACTTTTATTTAATTTTTTTCAAGTGGTTTTTCAAAGCCTCTTGAAATCAAACCTGCTTCAAGTCATCGATATAAACCTACTGATAAACGTAATTAATTTAAAATATTGTTGTTTGTATTTTTTATGCTTGATTTTCTGTAGTTTCATGTATCGGTTAAATAATGTATTAGTTATATGTGAATTTTTTTTTGGGGGGGGGGGGGCATAAAAACTTTTCAGCTGGATGTGTGTTGTCCCAATGGCCCCTGCCTGAATCCGCCTTCACCTTCTCGATATGAAAGGAAGCAGTAATGAAATTCAGAATGAGGTTAAAATCAATTTATTTTTCTATAAATAATTTCCGGGCCGTAGCCCGGGGGCGAATCCCTCCAAGAACTTCGAATTCAGAAAAAATAGACTTGGCCCGCCTGCTGCATTAGGAACGTGGATTTCGCTGACCCCCCCCCCTCACCCCTGATTGATTTTAGTAGTGTCATAATGTACCGTCTTGTATACAAATAGGGTGGGGGTTGGAAATAAACTCAATATTTTCTTTGCTCTTGTGATATCGACCTCCCCCCTAAAAAAAAGGGAGATGCTGGATCCGCCCCTACTGTAGCCAGGTCCTTCCTGATATCAGGATTTAGCTTGTTTTTAACCAGATCAGGATGATTTTATCCTTAAAATAGTTGTATCGATTCGAGTAGTCGTTTTACTAGGTCTTCCTGACTTAGGCGCATTTCTTACATCACCAGGATACCTATTCTCGTTCTTGAGAGAATGATCATTTGATGGAAAGTGGGCGTGGTTTTCACGAAAAAGTATGAAACCGTATTCTGGATAGCTTTTCTCGTTCTCGAGAGAACGATCATCTTGATGGAAAGTGGCCGTGGTTCTCACGAAAAAGTAAGAAACCATATTCTGAATAAATGTTCGTACTTTTTCGTGAGAACCACGCCCACTTTCCATCAAGATGATCGTTCTCTCAAGAACGAGAATAGGTACCAAGGACTATCATATTTTTGTATTATTTTCGTTACGGCACTTTTAGAAATATTTCAATATTTTGCAATTAAGGACTTTTTTCTCCCCATTTTAAATAAATCTACAATTTTTTGTTTAAAATCACATGAAAAATAATGGTGTTTTAGCATGATAAATTAATATTTTTACACTGTAGAACTGAAACTGAATACTTTAAAACCAAAATATAAATAGTTTCCATCCTTATTTCCAGCAACAAATTCCTTATCGCAAAAAAAATATAAACAACATTTCTTTTTACATTGTTAAAGGCGATAATTATGTATATGACTGGCATTTCTGCATTTTAGCGAAATGTAAAAAGCTCTTGACAAATTCAGTATTAATTAGTACGAACATAATTAAAAATTTCCATACATTTTTCCACTACTGTATATCAGTTAATGGTGTCTACGTTCAAGGCGACAGGTGCATGCGGGAAATTTTAGCCCTACATACTTTATCAACTAAAATATGAAAGCAATCTTTAACAAAAAGGAGTATTTTATTGCTTATGAGGAAAGTAAGCCAAGTGACCACTGTCAATTTTAGTGAAACTTTTCACGAGTAAAGCATTTCGTATTTTGTTTGTTAAAACACAAAAAAGTGCTGTCACAAAAATAAATTTTCTTGGCACCATGGCTTTAATATGATGAATGTAATCTAAAAATAGCTCTTAACCTAACAAATTTCAAATCACGATGACAAAATTTTCTTTTTAATAGGCGCATTCTCCACAGTGTCAAGATTTGTTTAAATTAACTGCGCGCTCAAAAATTTTTGGAAGTTTTTAATTGGTACATTCACCACAATGTCAAGAATATTTACTAAGAAAATTTTACTAAACCAATCGGATTTTTTTTTAAATTACGAAAGATGTTTTCACCTCTTATGTGTTTTAATCAACGAATTCCCCCGTAGAATTAGCATATCTTCAGAACAGTATGAGATCTTTTATTTCGTGGTACACACACCGATTCTATGCTATCCTTTTCTAATTGCATTAGTTAAACTAGAAAAACGTACTAATCGGTTTGTCAAGTCTAGTCTAGAATAAAGTGAAATTATGAATCTGTGATTACCTTAATTACTATTATTATTATTATTATGATTTACAAGCCAGACGGCTTCGCACTCCCTCCAGGGAATATTCACTCATACCAGGTACACAAAGGTACCAGAAGTATGAAGCTCTGTGGGAACCCTTTCCATGTTATCGGGTCCTAGGTGACGTGGTCTGCTGTATTTCCCATGAACTTTCGGACGGTTCGCGCGGTTGCTAGGAGAGTTGCTTTCTGCATCGGTTTATACAGATGCTCACTAAGACCCAGTCCCTTGATGTTCTGCAGGAGGTTCTTTGGTATCACTCCAGTTGTTGAGAGTATTATGGGAGTCGTTTGGACGCTGTTCATTGCCCATTGTCTTCGGATTTGCACCTCCAGATCCCTGTATTTGGCGATCTTCTCGTTGTATTTTGGTCTTAGGTTGTTGTTGTTAGGCACCGCAATGTCGATTAGTGTAGTTCGCCTAGAAATTTTATCTATTAGTATAATGTCTGGTCTATTATGAGCAACTGTTTGATCCGTCAGAATTAAGGTTAGTTAGATCCAAATTGATCGCCTGCTCAGTACTGGTTGATAACTTTTTGTACATAATACCATTGTATAAGATATTACAATGATAATACGTTTTCTAAATGTCGATAATAATAAATCTTGACATAATGGTGAATGAAATCTTAAATAAATATAAATATCATAGAATGTTGCAACAGCGAATAAGTTGATATGTTAAAAAAGGGCATAGAAAAATGCTATTGAACGTACAGATAATATATTTAATAAAAAACGATTGTGTAATATATACATAAAAAATTTATTGGTCTACTTTGATTTAAACTAATACAAAGAATACAGAAAGAACAATAATTAAAATAATCCTAGAAAAAAATCAATATAAAAGTATAAACTGTTGAGCACCATATTAAAATAGGAGTGAGGTATATCTTCATAAAAACTATATGTATCGATACAGTACATGGCACGTTTTTTCTGAATATTAAAGATGCAGAAATTTATAGTATAATTAAATGGTAACTAAAAGTTAATAAATATGACATTTGGTAAAGGAAAAAGTTAAATAAATAATTATGTGACAATCAAAGCAGTAATGGAGCTTCATAAACACTCATTAAATTCCAGGAATTTTTTTAACTATTTGAAAACGATAACAATTTTTTTAATTAACACAGATTTGTGATTAAGGGGGAAAAACTTATTACGCTTTGTGTGCTCAAAAAACATGCTTTGCTGAAGCTCTATAACTAATCATTGACTTGTCACTATATCAATTTTGACAAGTTTATATATTGAAATATAGATTTTTTTTACAGCACAGACCAAAGGTGTTATAAAGAGTATTTTTATATAAACTGCTTAATAATTGAAATGGTAACAAAAAATAAATAATTTATTCCAGTTAGCATTTTAAGTTTTAAGCATCTTTATATATATAGTTTTATCATTTTGTACAATATACACATATATTTACATTAATAATACCTATTAATTATAAAAATTGACGTTACCAGTATATTAGGTATTAATTATATAAAAATGATGGGCATAGCAAACATATTTAAATATCACAGTTTATGTATTGGATGCAGAAGTTCCATTTTAAAAATAAATTTAGATTACTTTAGTCAGAAATTACACTATTTTAAAAATCTATCTAAAGAGATTACAACATTCGTGATGATTATATTAATTAACAAAGATTACGTTGTAAAATTTTATATTTTTGCTAATTACATCTCTGCACAGTGACTCGTAATTGTTGTAAAAAAATCCGCATTGGATATTTAAATGATACAACAACAAAAATATAAAATTATTTAACGTAACAAAATTAGGCCCTCAATCAATCAATTCTTGATATTGTTAAAGTCCTAAAAAAATTTAGTTATCTAAAAAACAATAATTTAGTGATCAAGCCTCATATAAAAATGCCATAATTACCTTGGCAAGAAAAGCTAACTCTATAAAAAATCTACAATGTTGTCTTAAACTTCATAACAATAAAAATTGAATAGTATTGAACTAAAGTGACTTCAGGGGCGGAACCAAGAGGGGGGTGATGAGGGCGATCGTCCCCTCAAGAGCTTCGAATTCACAACAAATATTGTGCTGTCCCTATACTCAAGAGATTATAGACTCAAGTTTCCAAACCGCCATATAACAGCAAAACCCAGGTTTCCAATACATTACATAGCCATAAACGCAAGCTTTTAAAAAGAGTTCATATTTACCTCCTTTTAATGAACCCCAGCTTACAAATTTACATATTATAAGTGTAGGACGTCTAATATGTATGTATGTGGCATAATATGATATTATTCGAACAAAGACAAGCTTGAAAAAAAAAACACTACACGATTTGAGAATACATTTTCTCAAATGTGAATTGCTCTACTGGTTTAAAACTCAATTTTACGCAGGTAAGTGTGCGCTATGTCGAGGTTTCTCAAGAAATTGAGTTCACTTCGTTCAGGCAACAAACCTCACATTCTTAGAGAATCGACATTTTCATGGAAGCGTCGAAAAGTATCATTTTGCGTATTTCATTTTATCATTTTATGAGATTGATTTTTGTCTAAAATGTGGTCGGACTTGCATTGTCTTTATTTTTATTTTTTACGACGTTTCGATTAGGTTGTATCTCTAATCGTTATCAAGTATAAACTGAATTCAGTTTATACCTGATAACGATTAGAGATACAACCTAATCGAAACGTCGTAAAAAATAAAAATAAAGACAATGGAAGTCCGACCACATTTTAGTCATTCTTCAACATTGTTTACAACCTTCAAACAAACATTGATTTTTGTGGCAAAAAGCGTCGCTTACAGTCCTATGACTATCTATGTGAAATGCGAGTAAATGTTATTTTTCAAAACAAAACACAAAATATTCCAAAATAATTTGAGAAATTAATGGAGAAATTCACCGAATTCATATGAGCGCCAAGCAAGCAGATTCGCAAGTCGAGATATTTTAAAATAACAGGCGATCGAGTAAAAATTCGCTGAAAAAATATTAATTACTTTTTCGGTGAATTTTCTCCCACTCGCGTTTGCATTTCACCAAATATATTTAGTTCAGCTGTTGATCTCATGCAGTACATATATCTCCGAGTTTTTTACTTGAAATTGCAGGAAAAACAAAAGCTTACGCGCAGTGTGAGTCGTGAGAGTATATGTATGTGCACGGAAGAAACTCTGATGCAGTTATTTTCGTATTTTATGCCGAGTGTCATCAAACTGCCAAGTTTATTTGAACCATAATTCATAAACAGTTATTGTGATATATGACAAATATTCAAGTGGCTAGTTCAAATAAAGTTATAGTATATTTTTTCTATAACTTTTAATCAAATATGAATAGGACAGAAAACGTGGGAAAATAAGAATATTTGCCACATTACCTATTAATTCTTGCAGTGCAATGCGAACATTCGCATTTCTGAGATGAACTTGGCTCAAATCAAAATGTCCGAATACCGACTGAATGGATTAGCCCCTATGCACATACACTAGAACATACGATTGAATATAGACAAAGTAATCGATCGATATGTCAATAATAAACACCACAGAGTTGACTTTTTCTCAGATAATGTATTTTTTGTATTATCTCAATAAACTGATTATATAAATATACAACTTGGCTTATCAAAAAGAAAATTTCTTTTGTAATTTGCTGCTCTCCAGTTACCTAGTTTTATGGTTTTAGTTTGGGTTTATGACATGTTGAATATAGACTCGCGTGTCTGCTGCATTGAGAACGTGGATCTCGCTGGTAATTTCGATTTTTTCTTTGCTCTTGCTACATCCCCCCTCCCCCCAAAAGAAAAATTGGATCCGCTCATGAGTTACATACTACTTACAAAATTATTGCACAGGAATTACACATGATTCTTATATCAACATTTTAAAAAATGAATTAAAATAACTTTTATACAGTAATAACCAAAACCTAAATTACACTTACATAAGGTTACCCTGTCCAAAAAAATTTGTGGCAAAAAATGTACTAATCAGCCTTAGTCTAAAAAAAGATACGTATATGGTACCTACACCAGACGTGTACAAATAATATAATACATACGTACAAGTATATTCGGTTACATTAAGGAAGCCTCAAGTTTGGATACTTTATTTTTAAAAAATTATTTAAAAAAGCTACAAATTATCGATAACGTTCAGAAACAATCATTTTTTGATGTTGACATAACAAAGTTCTTAAAGGACTCGAGCAAAAGATTTTTGTGATCTCCCTTAAATTTTTTCAAAAAAGGGTTTTCAATATTTTGACCGCAAAAAGTTTTTATTCTGTTAAACGATTAAGTTTAAGTTTATTTCGGGAGTTTTCTTACTCCAAGTTTGCGGCGTAATGGAAATTTTTGGTTCACTGTATCTATGATTTGGAACAATTGTTTTTTAGTTGACACGCTGATTTAGCTGCCATAAAATACGCCTATTTTCATGGTACTAAACTGAATTAAGTACCATGACTTAATTTTTATGATTGGTACGTATTTTTATATTTTGTACCATTCTTTACCACAATATACAAGTTACATTTTATTGGGATGTTGTTTCAAGTTTCAGTTTATTACTGTATACAGAGGGATGAATCACTAAATTTTAAAACAATAACAAAATTTGCTAAAAATATGTTTAACTAAGTAAATTTATGCTATGTCCAATAATATTAACATCTGAAATTAACTAAGATTGCAAATAAAATGCATTTTTGCTATAAAATTCTTAATAAAAATGCAACAGTTATTTCGACTAGGAATACATACACAAAGTTAAAAATATTACACATAGCTGTAGGTAGAATTATTAGCTGCCAAAGTCTTAACAAGTGTTTCCACAAAAATGGCAACTCGTCTATCATACCTATTAATGTCTTTAAAAAATTTAAAATGTAAACAGGCCTTTCGAATAAAAAAACTCGTAAAAAATTAGTATCTTGGTGGAGTTTCTTCCACCACAGCCTTATGCTAGTCTGTTTCTCCTTTTATTTTGATGGCAACCTCAGCTAACTCTTCATCAAACTCATCATCTTTTTGGTCATCCACAAAATTAATACTTCCCGCTTTGAACCACACAATAAGGTCCACGAAGAATGCACATAATAATAGTGCTCCAGTTGTTCCTAAAATTTAAAAAGTATGTGTACAGGTTGTATCTCTATTGTTATTACATGTAGAGTTGCAATTTTCGCGAACTTATGCTACTTTTTTGTTAAACAAAAGAAGCAGATACAGAGCGAAATTGAAAATAATTGTAGAGTTTTTTTATGTAAAATCCATTGACGTATTTAGTTAATTTTTAAAAGCATCTGATTTTAAGTTACAGACCAAATTTATATGAATTTTTAAATAGAACATCGTGTATATTATTTTTTAGTACAATGACTTGAATATTATTTAACCCTACATAAAAAATAAAACCAAATATATATTCTGTGAAACGCGTCGTCAACTTATCAATACAACAAAAAAAAACAGTTTTTATTAACATCATTCTGAAAATACATTATCGTTTCCTAAATACAGTTTTCAATACGTCAACAAATTCGAAATATCTGGAGAAATTTATAGGCAGTTACCTTCCCGGATATATTTCACCAATTTCCTATATACCATCAATATTTTATTTTTAAACACTAAACAGGATCTTTAATTCTGGATTGTATTTTATAAAATTAAACTTTTTAGTACCCTGTATGAACTATCAAGTAAGTCTTAAACTTCCATTCAAAAGGTAATTCAAGGTCCAATTTATTGCAAAAATAAATACAGTAGGAGGTAAAAACAGGTGTCTATTTATCTTCCTACAAGAAGTAGTGAAGTGTCGAAACCGTGCATAGGCGTTAATGTACTAAAACAAGTAATAAATTACGCTTTCTGACCATCAGACCTAGATTTTTAATTTGTATAATACTATAACATCGATGTAGTAATAGATCCGTTTGACGTTTAGGTCTTGACCTCTCTATATCAGCATCTAATATAAATGTTCCATGTTACAATTCATATTTATCATTATTGACGTTTTAACGATCCATTGAAATTCCCAAAACTTCATTATTAAGAATAGCATTTTTAATTTGGAAACAGGTTTGTTTTAATTTACAAAAATGGAAATGTTTTTACTTTCGATTATAAACAACAATAAATTTGTTTGAACGCTTTTATGGTTGGTGATAGATACAAATATTTTTATTTAATTTTGCTTTCAGTTTTTGCTTGTCGTGGCCCCTTTGAGTGTTTGTAGAAATTGCTACAAATGCGACGTTTATAATTAATAATAAGAAACAAATTATTTAAAAAATTATTTTTATCGGTAAACATTGTTAGATATTATTTTCACATTGAAAATAAAAATAATAATAATTTAGGCAACTACAAATTCATACTGTTACTTTAATCTAGAATTGACGAATCGATTAGCACGTTATACTAGTTTAAATAATGCAATTAGAAAAGGAAAGCATAGAATCGGTGTGTGTACCAAGAAATAAAAGATCTCGTATTTTTTATCAAAGCTTTTCCAAATATAAATAAAAATATTATTAAGTTATTCAGCATTTAAATGACCGACAGTGCTGACAATATACTAATTCTACGGGAGAATGCATTAGATTCTTATTATTTTCATATGAGGTGTTAAAATTGAGACAATTTTTGAGATCTATGTATAAAAACTGGCATATGAAGGGTTATTAAAAATGGGAAAAAATCTGTCACCAATTTTATTATCTATTTCGGGATGAGTTTAAATAGTTTTCAATATATCATCTATTTTAGGCTCATGATGCATAACGATTATAAAATTGAATTTATTTGTTTATCAAGTACTTTTTAAGATTACATTTTAAAAAAAAAGTTAAAAGGTAACTATTACAGTGGTGTGAATAAAGACGAAGAAAATTAGTTACATAGTTTCGGAGAAACATGCATGCTCAATAAAGAAACAAAAAAAACATGACATTACAACTATCGAAGCACAATTTTGATTATAAGTTCATTTGCTTATGATTAAATTTTTTCGTTAAACCTTCTTTTTTGCGTTCACCTGTAACCTTGACTAGCAAATTTGTTATTTATTGCTTTTGTTACGAGAACACTCGCTTTTGTCTTCTGACAAATTTAGTATGTATTACAATTTTATATAAAATCACAATATTTTCCTTTCATTAAAAGTATTATATTCGTAGGTAATAAGGGATTTAATATTCCCTATTTCTTAATAGCGGCATATATTTAAAAAAAAATGAATTAAGGAAAAAATTATATATATAAATTCTCTCATTAACAAACATTCGGAAAGCACTGTTGACTCATACTATTTTTATATCTAAAATATCCAGTTACTTTGTGGCCCATTCATTATTGGGTATCCAATACATAAATTGGAATTTTTGAGGCGTTAATAAAAACTGATTACCACAGTACGATAATAATCTTACTTACCATGATAAAACATCCTAAATGTATCTGAGTCATACAATCCACAGGCACCTTTCTCCCCACAAGCCATTTTCCAAATGAGGCAAGCAGAGTCTACCACAGCTCCATATATTATAGGACATGGCACATTTCCAAATAACCCAATGGCAAATTGTATTAAACCTAATGCCATAGCTTTATCTTTTGGATCTACACATCTTAAAATTAATAACATTGATCCCACTTCTGAGGTAGAATGAACAAAGACAAATATTGAAAACAAAATTATATAGGAGACGAAATTGCTACATTCATGCTCACAGTAGCCAATAGTCGCACTTCCGTAGATGGTTTCATTGTTAAATTCAAAATCAATATCATGTTCAAATTCGCCTAGACACATACAATTTGAGTAATGCAGAATGTTCCCATCTTTTTCTGTGTAATTTTGACAGCCAGCATGGCAAGGGGATAGGTATGTTTTTCCATCTTGACCACAAATTGGTTGAAATTTACCTTCATTACAGTTACACAATGTTTCGTTGCAACTGGATACTTGAATAGTGTTCATACTGAAAAAACCAAAGGAAAAGCAGATTTTTAATTATATTTAATTAAAGAAATAAATATAATTTGTATTACCCTTGATTAAGTTTTAATCCAGCCAAATCACTCATGGGACAACCAATAAACATTAGAATTCCCATACCTATAGCGTAAATGATTGCTGTAAATGCTATCCAACCTGCTACAAACCTAGCATTGGGTTTTACTTTTAAAATAAATATTCCACTTATTACTATCCCTACGCCCATTACTAAAATTCCACCAACGCCTAAAATGGAATAATACGATTAGTTAAACTAAAATTGGAATTAATAACGTATTGTTAGCAAACGACAGCTTATTTTGGTGAAAGACCGCAAATAGGCTTCTATTGAAAATATGTAGTTATTAATAGCAAGATTTTAATAATATCAGTCCAAAAGATATAAAAACTGTACTAATATTTAAGGATCAGTTTTATAACTTACCCGAAATCATATTAGCCGTAGGAGTAGGAAGTCGAAATTGAGATTCTAAATACTTCGGCAGAAAAGTGTAGAGGCCGGCTATTGGCAGTATATGTAGCACACTACTAGCAGTTCGGAACATAAGTATGTCATTTTTGAGAAGTCGTTTAACAGTCTTTGGAAAATCTAAAAATAGTTATTTATATATATATATATATATATATATATATATATATATATATATATATATATATATATATATATATGATATTCAATATAGGGCCTAACTGTGAGATACTACCGAAAAAACGTTTAAATTTAATCTTGCTTACCTCTTAAACTAGGATGTTGATTTTTATCAGATATTATTTTCTTTTGAGGCCTATGTAAAGGCTTAGCATGAGGTAGTCTTTTGGGAAAGCCAAACATCGCTATGGAGGCTAGTATTAGTAACCCTGAGATTATTACAAGGCCCAGCCACCAAGCTCCTACCCATCTAGGGTCAGAAGAGTCTATTTTAGGATCCACAGTGAGATCAGCATAGACACTCGTACATAGAGATCCTACTATAAATCCGAATGCTGGACCTAAGATTCGGACTCCAATGGTTATCGCTATATAAAAAAAAAGGTAAATATTAAAATATGCGACAAGTCTGGCGAATGCGCCAGATCAACAAATTTTTAACGAGAAATATAATGTTTCATTTTTCATGTTTCGAATTTATTTTTATACATGAGTGTTTTTCTAAATACGTCGAAGATTATATATATACTTTTTAATTTCCAAAATTTGTATGTACATTTAATTTTTTAGCACCTTAAAAGTTATATTTTGCGATGCCATATAATTTAAGTTGGAGTGACTTCATCAATAAACAACTAAAAGTTAGAAATTATAGATCTGCACTAAAGAAACAATATCTCCTTTGTTTACGAAGAAATTACTAAAGCTATATGAATACTTCTCTTGAATGTAAAACCTGGAACTGTAAAAAAATGTCAAAATTAAACAGTTAAAAATGAAGCACCGTTACTTTATTGATTTCTGCAATTAGCACTTTCCTATATATGTAAAAACGTAAAGTGATTAGGTATTTGATGTTCTCCAGAAATATTTTCCTAGTAAAATGTTGAACGGCAGGTAAAAACTATTTATATAAACTGAAACTGTGTATAAAATTATTTTATTTGATTTAGTGTGTAAATATCTTTCGAGACTCTACAATCACTTAAAATCAGATTGAAAACCATATCTGTTGCCATTCGAACACGGGCTACAAAAATATCTATTCTAAAAGAATTAGTTTTATTCTTACCAAAATATAATGGAGATTCTTTACTAGCTACATTGTCGTCGATATAGGGGATTCCTAAAGTGTAAACAGCAGTTTGCCCCATACCTACGCCAAGTAAACTAATGAAAAAAATTGCCAATACGATGTTTGTTACTCCGGGCTGTATTTGATGTCCTGGAACTACATCTTCGTGGCAAGTTTGTAAAATGCTTGGAGCCATATTTACAATCATAGCGCTTGTGGAATTTAATACTTTATTTGGAAATTCATCTATATCAAAAGTGGGAGGTTTGCATACGTTCGGTTCCCTAAAATTTAAATAACCGTCAATAGAGATCTTTAATCAGTCATATTATTATTATTTAGAGCACGGCTAGTATTTGAACGAACTTTAATTGGTATTGTTTATAAATTGACTGCCTCATAATATGTTCTAAAATTTCTCTAATTTCAAATGATCACTATTATGGTTCACAGTTAAATGCATTAAACAACAGAGCGTTCATTTTTGGGAAAACTAAAAACAATAGTTTTGCAGTACTCAAGGTTATTGAGGAATGAATTTAAATATTGCTCGGCTATCAACAAAAATTTCTCGCCATAAACCATAAAATTAACCAGAATTGTTTGAAACCAACCAATTTGCGTTTTTCAATTTATTATTATTCTTTTAAAAACTGGTGTTACGGCACTGAATCGCATAAACTAGTCAAATATAGTTATCAGAATGTAACATGTTGTATAAAAATTAAAAAATGATAAGATTTGTTTGTTTCTTTTTAAAGTAATGGCAACATCTATATTAAATGTAAATAATCGTTAATCTCTAAAATAACATTATTGTTTAGTGCAACAAATATACCGAGGTTTTTTAAACACTATCCGAAAATTCAGGAGGCGATTTTGTATGATATTTTAAGCGAAAAACGTAAGAATAAACGTATTGGAAATTTTTAATTTCGAGAACTTAGAAATAACTGTTGTTTCGAAATGATGTAACAATTTAACAGTTTTTATCTTGAAAATTAAAAGTTTCCGGGCATATGTTCATAAAATCTTTTTTTCTTAAGCACATTGGAAACATCCTGCATTTTTGTCACATGAAACTTAAATCAAATAAGTGAAATTTTAAAGATGATCTACTTCCTGTAATCTTTTTCGTGACACATGTTAAATAGTTGAATACGTATGTGAAGTGAATCTAAAAATTTCCATTTTCGAATTTAAAAAAAAATGTATTTTAACTTACGAGTGAAAAATTACTTCTCATTTAATTATATATTTTCTTAATTCATGTAAAAATCAGTTTTCTCTAAATCATTTTAAACTAAAGAAATATCTATTTTATTTTATTTTACAAAGTTATTACATAATAATACAATTACATTACATTACACAATCATACTATTTGCATCACAAGAAATATAAAAATACATCACATGATGACCTCAAGCAACCCCTAAAGCCAGAAAGGCTTGACCTAAAGATACCAGGCAAGTTGATATTGTTAGGAGAGTTAGTTAAATGAAAAGGTGTGAAAAACAGATCATTATTTCTCAACTGTCTAATGGTTGATGATACCACTGATTAATTTCGAGATTCAGGAGATTTCTAAAATCGATTCTGCGGTAGTTCTCCATGTTAATATTCAGCTTAAACGTCGCAAACCGAATAAACCTGTCCTGCACTCTCTCTTTCCTATCCCTATTAATCTGGTTAAAAGGGGACCAAATAACCGAGACATACTCCTAGAACTGACTGAATCAGGGGAAAATATAAAGTTTTATATGTACTTATAGGTATAGATATAATAAAACACCGAGATACTTAGCCGTTTCACACAAGGTTTATGTTGTTAATTGACTAAACAGTGGGAGCTTGTGCCCAGAACATTTAGAAACAAATGATTAATTTGTGTCTATTGCCTGTTGTGGAACCAACATCTTACTACCGCTTTCCGGCAAAACTGGACTTAAATAGAGGTTCAAATTTGTGGAAAGTACAAGGATGTCTGGGAAAGATACCGGTGGATCCCACTGATGAGTCCACCACCGGTATCGGGACATGCCACAGAGTGTTTAAGTCAGTTTGAAGACCAAGGACATCCATCTCGGCAAAAATTACACTATATAATTTTAGATCGCCCGCGTACATCACGCATTTGGAGTGACGCATGTACTTGACGATGTCAAGTATATTCTTTTGAGTAATGATCAGTTTCAGTTCTGTCACTTGAAGTAATCATGATCACTTCAACCCAATGACAAGTAAATGCATGTTCAAAAGAACATGAAGTTATCAGTTTCACTTTGTTTTCACTTTGATCAGTGATAATTTACTCAAAAGAATACAGCCGTCATTAACGAAAAGAAGGGTGCACAATGAGATCCCTGAGGCACTCCCGATATCACATTAAAATCCGTCTAAACAAACCATATTAAACCAAAGTTAATCCGGTCAAAGGCCCTAGAGAAATCAGTGTAAACCGCATCTACCTATACACCATCCTCCAAGGCCTCCAACAAGGCAATCTGACGGCCAAATTCTCAGTTATCGATCTGCTCATAAAAAACCATACTGGCCATTAGATCTAATTGATTCCACTACAAGACCAACTCAGTCTATCAAAGACAAGACTGTCAAACAGCTTTAGCATTGAAGATTGAATGCATTACCTACGTCATTGGCATCAATCGATTTAAAAATTAACACCTTCAAATGGAGGGAAAAACGCGGATCTCGAAGAATTTATTAAAAATCAGCCGTAGGGATTTTGATATAGAAAATATACATTTCTTTAGAAAAGTATTGCAAATTTCATCTGGACCACTGCTATTTTTAAACGGTAGGTTTTGATCTTGAAGAAAACCTTAGAAATTTTTTAGAAACTCTCTGAACTGTCGAACACACTAGAAAAGTGCCCAGTAAACAACTCAACCATTTCTTCCCTAGACTCAGATACTCTCTCACCCAAGTGCACGCAAACCGGCAGATTATTTGACTGTTTCAAATCACTGACATACTTCCAAAAGTAACACGGATCATTTTTTTGTGATTCCTCAGTCTTTTTCAAAAATAACTGTACCGTTGTGAGCAATCTTTTTTCACAGACTAGGTTCTTAAGGTAAGTGCTAAACTATTTAGGAAAACTGGAATTCTTAAACGCATTTTAGGAAAAAAAAAATTTAGACAACATATAGAATTACATAAAATCAACCCCTAGCCACATTATCACAAACATTAAAAAAACATTCCTCCTAGTTGCAAAAAGCAAGGTAGCCATTTTTGGCTCATAGTCAGCGTTATTAAAATCGAAATTTTATCGATTAATAGAAAATCATACCTGGCTTGCACCTCAGAACAATAAGCATATTGACACGCACTATCTGGCAATAGTATATCCTATTGCCAGATAGTGTGCGCCCATTTTAAACTAAAGAAATATCCTACCTGATAATTCCAGTGAGATCATTAGCTGTAATTAACTGTCTTCCATAAATAAAATGTGGTAGGGAACAGGTAAACGAGCTAACCGCAAAGAGCACCATGCCCCACGCAATCCACTTAGGCCTATGCCCCTGTCCCCCATAATACGTCAAAAGTAGAGACGAACCTATTTGTCCCATCTCCGTCGCACTCATAATAATCCCGGTAATTTTCGATTGAATTTGAAACAATTTCTCTATAGTAGTAATGGCACTTACAAAATATGTATGGTACATTCCTTGAAGTACCCATGCCATACAAAAAACTGCTAGAAACACCTAAAAATAAGTTTTCTTCCTTTAAAATCAAAACGAGTTTATAATATTGGCATATAAGGACCTAAATTAACGTTATAAAAAATTTCTATAACAAATTTATTCAAATTCAGCACAGAAAGTTAAAGACGTGCCACGCATCGGTTTGTATGACCCCCTTAAATTGTTATTTATTTTCTAATTTACCTGTTTTGATGCAAACATCCTCATCCATTTGGGTGTACAAGGCCCCCATCCATATTTCATCTCGCTTTCATCATCACTATCTGCACTGTGTGTTGTGATATCACCATTCGATCTGTGGCGGTGATTTTGTGATATGTGATGGTTGTGACCATCATAATGATCTGTAGAGGATGTCAGTGATGTTTGCTCACAAGGAGGATCGTTGGTTTCTTTAGATCCATTTTGTAAAGGACACATTTCATCGAGGGACGTCCGATTGTTGTTACTCACTTTCGACATCTTAGTGACATACTTATCTTCCGTCATTGGCTCCTCAGGATTTGGTAATATTCGAGTGATTTTTGGTGTACCATGTGATGTTTCATATACGAGTTGTGATGCTTAAGTCAGTCTTATTTATTTACTGCAAAAGAAAGAAAAATATTATTCTTCGATCATACTCTAGATTTAAACAACAATAGATTTGTCTGAAGGCTGTTTATGGTCGGTGGGGGAGACGCTTTTTTGATGTTTGACAGACATAAACATATTTACTTATCTTGTCTTTCAGTTTAATTGCTTGTCGTGACTTTTTTCGGTGTTTTTAAGTGTTAGAAATTACTATAAATGCGAAGTTTACAATTAATATTAACAAAAAGAGGATTTAAAAACTTATTTTTATCGGTAAATATTGTTAGATTGTTTACATATTGAAAATAACAATAAAAAAAATTTAGGCAACCATATATTCATACTTTGTTTTCAGAATTGACGTACCCAGGGGTATGTTCGAAGGACGTACCGATGATCCTCGTTTAAATAATGCAATTAGAAAAGGATAGCATAAAATCGGTATGTCTGTACCCAGAAATTAAATATCTACTGTTTATCAACACTTTTTCAAATATAAATAAAAATATTATTACGTTATTCAGCGTTCAAACAACCGGGCCCTAGTTCTGACGTTATGCTACTTCTACAGGGGTATGTTCGAAGATATTATTAAACAATTCTGTTTTTTTTTAAATTTTTGTTTTTCGCTACTTCTGGAATTTTAGGAAAATATAAAATTTTTAATGATATATGTTTCCTAGAAATCTTCGATTATTTCGAGTTACTTAAAATTTGATACTACCAAGTACCTGTTGCAAAAGATAGATATTTCTTTTAGTGTAAACCAAAGCACCAATTTGTAACAAAATATATCACAAATTATAAAATTTGATATTACATTCTCTAATAAAGTTTTTTATTCTCGCTGTGTAACTTCTAAGATAATTGTCTAAATAAATTCGAGTGGACAGTACATTAGTCAATAAAACATTTTTAAAAACAATTAATAATAATACCAATGTAATGTAACTTATGATGATAATTAAACTTTTAATTTAATATAATGTCAAAAATGTTACGTAATATATAATTAAAACGTAAAAAGGAAAATCCCTACATAAAATTGATAATTTATACATTTATAGAAATTGGCACAACTTACTTTTATAGTAAAGGTGTGTAATGCAAAACATCCTAAAATGACGTCACAACTGAAAAATTATAATGTAAGTGGGTTAAATGGGTGAGATATAGAAGTAAAGTACCAGCTTATTGTAAAAAATCGCACCAGTCAATGTGCGTAATAAAATTCATCGCATATGCATAAGCGTACGTAATGGAAGGCGGAGGGGATAATAATGTTTAGCAAAAATTTTTAATTTTGTTTCAGATTTCTAAACATTCATTATCTTTTAGGGCAATTTCAATATAAACTATTTTTTTTTTGTAGGAGATGCGCAATTTTCTTTATTAAAAATATTTCATATAAATAATTTTTTTGGAAATTGTCAAGAAATTCCAAATGCTATTTCATATATTGCGTGGTGTAATAGTATTTTAAACATAGGTTACCAACACGAAAGAATTTAATTTACTTAAATTATATTTTCGTGTAATTTGTCCACAATAATATTGATTAAACTTGATAATAGAAATTTCACAATTACCTAAAAAAAATAATTTTTAAAATTATAATAAAGATCTTTATTTCAACATTTGTTTGAGATCAAAAATATATTTAAAACCTTAAGCTATTAATTTTTTATATCCTATCCCTGTCAACGATTATTGTTACGATCAAAATCAACATATAATTAAATCCGCGTAAAACACAATCATTCGACAAATTTTGACAAATTCATGATTCATTGAGAATCACATGACAACGAGGTTATTAACCATCATTAAACTGTTTTTTTCTTAGAAAAAAATTTGATTGAGTTTAATTTTCTATAAGTTTTAATAGATCATTTTTTATTATATTAGCACATGGTATCTATGCGATTTAATGCTCTAATAGAACTCTGTACGCACTAATGTCGAAATAATAATTTTTACAATTTTTTTTGTCTACTACAGATAAAAAGGTACCATTTCTCTTTCACATAGGGGTATAATAAAATTTTTATGTGATATAAATAGTGTGCGCCCCATGCTGGCGCTTATGTATGCAAGTTGAATAAAGATAAAAACAAATTCTTACACCTAATTATTAGCTATTTGAGATTGCTTCATTTCGTTTCGATTACAAAATTGTTTTAAATGTTATTTTAGGAAAAAATAAATTTTTCTAGGACTTCGAGGTTATTGACATATTATGTGAACTAAAAATAAACTTTACCATATTTTTGTTTAAATACTGTTTTATGCTGTTTGTTTTTATTATTATACATATTTGTTTTATTTTTAATTACAGTAATTTTTTAGGTTTCACTATTATCTCTACATCGTTAGAGGTTTCTAAATTATTATAAAAAGGTTACAAAATAGATTTGGTATTCAATTCAAATTTTTTTAAAGCATTTGAATATGCAAAACTATACAGAGTGACCCAAATTTAAAGAAGAAAGTTCGGAATTTCCCATGAAAGTGAGTGTTAGATGACTACTACTTGGCTAATTACCACTACCAGCAGCTATACTTTAAAACTAATTTATCAAAATAAAAGTTAACTTTTAGAACACTTTATTTAATAAATCATTCAGACAAAATTTTATTTTCAAATAATGAGATTTAAACAATGTAAATAGGTTTTAGAACGTGATGTCATTTGTAGTCGGTGCCCCAGCGGGAGCCCTAGGCAAAGATGCATTGAAAACCTTCTTAAAAGAAAGTATACTGAATTCTTTATCGACTTAAATAAAAAAATAAATTTAAGGAATGGTTGAAAATCAGGTTTTGAAGCAAATAGAAAGGCTTAAGGGCACGTAAACAAGATTATTAGGAGGGACTTTAGGCACAAATATTCTGACTGCCTTATTTTATGAATTAAAAATAATTTACCAACTATAGCTGTTTAAAAGTTTTTTTATGAACGCCTTTTAATACCTATTAGAAAAGATAACTTTACCATTAAATAATTTTTTAAAAGTTTTTTTGTTTTGTTATTTTCGCTGGGAATTCTAAAAAATATTTTTTATTGCCTTGAAGGTAACGCAAATGGAGCCTCCCCTGACAAGATGGATTCAATTAAAGCTAAATAGCAGAATCATCATTGCATCTATCGGTAACAAAGCGGCGATAATCACCACAGTCAGAGGATGCCCCCAAGAGGGAGTTTTATCACCTCTACTTTGGTTCCTGATCATTGATAATCTGCTGATCAAAGAGGGTTCACAACGCAAGGTTATACTAATGACCTAGTTGTCACTATCAGGGGAAAGAATGAAGGACACAGTCGTTGTGCCATTTACAAGGAGACCCTCCAACTTTAAATGGAACAACACTGAGCTTTCCAAAGAAGTTAAATATCTGAAAGTAATAATAAACCAAATACTGACTGGAACTGCCATAATGAAAACATTCTACAAAAAGCATAGCAGCAAGTTGGATGTGCCATAGAATCTTTGGGAAACCTGGGGTTTGAAGTTCAAAATGATTTTATGGTCATATGAAATCATCATCATTAAACCTATAGTCATATATGCCCCTTTAGAATGGTGGCTCAAGATATAAGAAGTAGCAGCTGCAAAAAATACACCGGTTAGACTGCATAGAAGTTTCAGGGATCATGTCATCATACCTCACTGCACCAATAGAGGCAATGCTGCACTTCCCTCCACTGCTGTGACGAGGGTGGCAGCAACAAATGCTGTTCCAGACTGAAGGTTTCAAACCTGGAAACTTTGTTGGACACATAAAGATTCTGGATATAATTCATATCGAAATCAACAGATATCATGTTGATTAGGTACAATTTTAACATGAAGTGGTTGCTTCCAAACGAACGAAGAGGGATTTACCTCGACTAGAAAAGGACTCAATGGTATGGTTTAGTGACGGATCCAACATGAAAGGAGGGGTTGGAGTATCAGGCCCAAGTTTTAGGCTTGCCAAATCCCTAGGAGACACCCCCAACATTTTCCAAGAAGAAATGCATGCGACCCAAAATCTGCGCTGACAAGTGTCAACAGAAACAATAAGAAGGCCAAAATATACATATTGTCAGATAGCCACGCAGAGCTCAAAGTTCTCAAGTCAAACACCTACGAGTCTAAGTTGACTTGGGACTGCAGGTAAGCCCTAAAACAACTGGCAAGGAACAACAGGGTAACCCTGATATGGTTGTCAGGGCACAAGAGAATCGAGGAAGCGGACAGTTTCGGAGAAGAAGCAAAAAGTCCTTTTCTTGGCTCGGAACCTTTCTGCGGACTACCAAAAAGTCATATAAAAGAAGAGCTCTGAAACTGGGAACAAAGCTAAAATTGAAGTGAAATAAGACACCTGATATTTTTAAAAAAATCAAAATTTCAGTAGGAAATAAATCTATCTGGCGTATTTAAATGGTTGGTTCATATATATTACCTTTCAGCTAGAGGTAAAGATAGAATATATACAAACAGTTTTGTTTCCTGTAAATAAAACTCTGGTTCTCTCTGTCCATACGGGTTTCGACCACCTCATGGTCTTGTCAGTGGAGCTGTATCGATCCGAGAGCAACATTCGCAGGAAACAACTGTTATATAAAATATAAATTCCAAAGTATGTCGGTAGGATATTAAAAACGTGCCATCTGAGGACTTCAATGTTAAACTGAAAAATATCGCCAGTCGAACGACATCTATGAATCATCGGAGTACCGAAATTTTTAAAAAATAAAAATTTCAGTAAGAAATAAAGAAATCTATCTGCCATATTTAAATGGTTGTTTATATGTATTATGCTTTCATCCTGGGGTTTTTGTAGGTTATCCTTGATAAGATGAACGAAAATAAATACGAACTACTTCTGTTAGCCTAACACTGTTCATTTGAAGTAATTCATACAAAAAAGTTACTAAAAATAAAATAGATATTTTTGGCTACTCTGTATATGCGAATGCGTTAATAGAACTCCTGGAAAATTTCAAAATGTGCATGTCTCGTCTCTACATATCATTTTTAACTGTATATGTGTTGAAATAATGGCAACATATAGGTAGTATAGGTGTACACAGAACGTGTCTAAAATACAGAAACGGCAAATATTAGTACTGTTACAGCATTGGCACGCGTAAAATATTTTTAAAAAGAAAAAACCAGGAATCTACAGCCATTGACTAAACAATAAGCCAAACATAGGCGTCGGCTATATAAATGCTCAGGTGTAGAACCTCCCCATTATAAATAGGAAATTGTTATATTATAAGTAACGATTGATATTTTTGAAGACACAGTTTAACAAAAACTATGCTGGGTTAATTATGAAATTATTAGTTCGAATTTTGACAGTTAACTGAAGTCTCGCTGGAATAATTCTTTGGTTCTAATGTAGCATCAAAACAATTGGGAACTGTAAGACGTAAAAAGACGGCGTCTGCATTTTATTATGTGGTTATAAATCTGTAGCATTTGGCTCTGTTAATTTTGTTAAAAATACATATAAAAATATTTTACAAAATGTCAAAAATTTAAATCATATTTCACTTTTGAGGTTATGGAATTTTCCTCCTCCGGTAGAGATTGTTGCGCATGACCTTTTCTTTGTCATACTTCCGTACTACGTCACTACTGTGATAAAGTATGGCCTCCCATGTCTTCCTTGCATACAAGGAAATCGCAGAATGAAGAGGAATTTTTGGTTTATTCACTATTTCATCAAAAAGACACTAGAGTTTTAATGGGTTTCAAAAAGGAGCGCAAGTTCCTATTTCAGTATACTTCATTCTCGTTGAGTATTAAAAAATCCATCACAGATTCGGGTTTAATTTAGTAATAATAATAATAAATACATGTTCACAAAGTAGAATTTTTAATAAGTGTTTGGGTTAATAATGTCGTTTTTACTAAGATATGGCGTCACTAATACATATGGTGGTATACTCCTATACTAATAACATCTATGGCGTTTTGAAAGGTAAATATACGCCATTAAAAGCCAGTTTGTTATCAATTTTCATTGTGCAAAATATGTTCTATAGAGGTTCGAAAATGTCGAACTTTGTACCCGGAAAGAATGTTTTGTGGGAAAGTTGAATAACCTTCTTTCATTTAAAGAAAAAAACTGCTGAAAATTATCGATTACTGGTTGAAGGTTATGGTGAGAATGTTTTAACCAAAAAAAAAATTGTGAACGATGGTTTAAAGGTTTTAAAAGTGGTGATTTTAATGAAACTCATTATTCAACGTAACACGTTGTAAAATGTGAAAAAAAAACTGTTTGGAAAATGTTACATGAGGCATCCTACCCTACTCATTTTATTCACCGGACTTATTTCGATCAACTCAGCACAGACTTTTAGAACAACACCTATATTCTTACAAAGAAGTGAAAATTTGGCTTGATAAATGGTTAGCCTCGAAAACGAACAGTACTTTTCACGTGGAACCCATTACATGACAGAAAGATGGGAAAAAGTCACAGCTGACGACGTCCAATACTTTGATTATTGAGGTAATTTATTTTGTCCTGGAAGCAAATGCTCAAATTTTATGAAATAATCGATATTACTAACCGAAACACCTATTATGTCATGTGTTTAGTTTTTTTAGGGTGTTTTAATGGGAATCATTCTAAATTGTTTATTTAAACAGATTTATGGCAATGCGATGAATCGGCTTTTTTTCAGAATCATCCCCTTCATTGATAAAAATTTTTAAAAACAAAAAAATATATATCAAAAGGTTAGAATCTTGTTAAAGATGAAATGTCGACGACTATGGGCTAAGCCACTGTGGGATTAGAAATATTTTCTTTTATTCAATATTGATTTGAAAGAAATAACATTTAATTGTAGTCGATACAAGAACTGCATGTATCGAATATAAAGGATATCTTAAGTGAAGTAATTCGTTTTAATTTGTATTGGGTATTTAATATTTGTTTTGTAATTCCATCATCACCATGAAAGATTCTGTATATTGTTTTCGAATGTCCAAAAAAGTAGATCTATTGGGTATTTTTGCTAGCCTTTCAAGTTACATGATCAAGTCTGATGCAGAAAATCTACATAAAAATTAGCATTTCTAAATATAAAACCTTGAATTTGCGACAAAAATATGAAATTTAAATACAAAACCATTGCATCGTGTGCAGTTTTTTCAAAAATGTTCTATTATACTAATATATTTAAATTTATAAAATGATAACTTATTTCTATTCCGACGGAAATACATCAAGTATCCAATTTGAATTTTAAAATAGTTTTTGGCGTCTATATTTATGACTTTCAGTCCTACAGTCTTCAATATTTTACTTGTTTTAAACAGTTTAACAAAAATTTCTATTTCAAGAACAAAACTTTGTAAATATCCTTGAAATAGGCATTCTCAAAGAGGACAATTTGAAATTAAAATTTTTGAAAAATTAGACTGACAAATTTTGTATTTAAATACATGTTTTTACGTATTTGTTTTATGTTTATATGTATTATCCTTCCAAGTAGAGCTAACTTCATATTTTATATTTTTTTGCCTGCCATCTAAACGAACATCTTTACACTAAAGCTCACACAACACTTGTTTTTCCACCGGACTGAGTGCTGGGAGCTGTAATGGCCACTATGCTTGCTACACTGATGGAAAATGAAGTCAGTGCAAGCTTCGTTTCGTAAAATCTTGTCTCCCCTTGTACTCCGATGCGGTAAATGCTCAAATAAGGTTAACCAGGAAAATGTCGACAAAAACCTAAAGAGGTGATGTCCATGAAGGGGCTTCTGTAGCCAGTCTTGAAGCTTCCCTTTGTCTGATGTTGAGTCGTCTGCCTCGCATATTGCCCGGTGCAGCACAGAAACCCTGGTAACCTGTAAAAATATGAGCACAGGTTTGTTAATTATTGATCCAATTGCTTACCAATATTCACCAATCCTCTTCCTCCGTGGTTTCTCGGTAGCATTGTCCGCTCAGTAGCTACGAAAGTGATGTTTATGTGCCTTCCTCTGCAGGCCTTCTATATATTATCATTTTTAAAAAGAGAAAAAGAATTGCGCTTGTTCACTACGGCCCCAATGTTGATCGAAATGCGTTTGAAGAGGACCAGAGTTGTATTTGCAGAAAATAAACTGTCTATATTTTTCTTTTAACGGCATGAAGGAAAAAACCGGTAACCTCTTCAATTATTTATTAAATACATAATGATAATATGTAAATTACTACATGCTTATGAAAAATTTTTGTAATCGATCGGTGCAAGTTAGTTTATTAATCAAAACTTTCTTCCCTCCTGGTATTTGTGCCTAATGTCATTACAAATGTCAGAGAGAATGCGTAAAAACTCTTGATACTATATCTACAAGAACTTTGTCAAAAGCCTATAAACAAAATCACAACAACTCTTTTTATAAACAAAAACTGATAATAAATTAGTTAAAACTAGAACTGGAATAAATTAATTAGTTTCGTTGTTCTATCCTCCATAATAATCGAGTTGCGGCTTCTAAGATAAAAAATAGAAATGTTATTATGAGACCCTGCTAGGAGAACAATTTAGACTCTGGCCATTACAACAGGCTTTTTTGACCTTGAGTTTGACGGTATTTGGTAACCAAATTTAAATAAACTTTGTATTAATAGAAAACGCCAAGGAATATTAAATTTAGAATTATAAGTTCGGCATATTGGGTCAGACAATAAATATAATCATTTTTAATGGAAATGAAAGGAAATAACGACGTAAATGTATTTATAGGGTGTTACTCTAATATTCTAGAGATTTCAGGCAAAATATTTTTAAAGTAAAAAAATTCATAAGGATATATGTTAAAAAATGTGACAGGACAGAATAAACATGAAACCGAATCTGCAATTGTTTGTGTGTATTAACCCATTTGTATATAAAAATCAATAACTTTTTATACGCGCTCAAGGTTTTTGGAAAGGGTCATTAATCAGGTCATTAGCTTTCTCTCAAATTGAATTGAAGTATAAAAGTTCCAAAAATACGAGCAGCAATTCAAAAATATTTTTCCTTATAGTTCTATTAGTATTTACCATTTATGCACCTTGTATAACTAAAATTAGTTTAAAAACCCCTTTATTTATACCAGAGCTTGTATTATTTATTTATATAATTCGCAAACAGTTTTACATACAATCTGCCCCCTGTGTAAATTGTAAAATGAAGGGTAAATCCAGACAGAAAAGAAATAACACAGTGAATAAAACAGACGTAAATAATGCTTTAAATTTGACATTTCAATTCTGCCGGAACGGACATGGCACTTAATGACAGGGAAAACAAATGTTATTAGATTTGCAACAAATAATATCGTAACGAAGGACTGGGACAGTTTTGATGCATCCTCGTAGAAATATTATTTTGATGAGTCCTTATGGAAATATTATATCGATGAGTCGTCCATCATTGTCTCCTTTAATTTCTAGACTTGTATTCTCGTATATTTTAGTTGATTATATAGGTATGTAAAACGGGGTAGGATGTGGGTAGTTAGTTGTATTCGTATTTAAATGTGAAAGCGTTCAAGGGTTGTTATTTAGTAGTGAAAAGTTTGTGTATTTTATTCCAACCCAGCCACAAAGTAAAGGGAGAAAAACGTAACAATATAATTGGTTCAAACTACAAAAAATCGATTATTCGACTCCCACTCTACCTTCCTAACGTCTAGACGCACCCTTAAGTATGTATTTCAGAATTATTATATGACTGAATTATTTTATTTTTCCACAGCGTCTGAATAATACATATGTTTTGGTTTAAAAATGTTTTCTAGTAAGAAAAATTATTGTAAAAAGCTGCAGTTTTATGTAAATAAAAGATAAGTAAAGATAGACATTATCAAACAAAATAATATTTATTCAGTGTTGCTCTCTGAATCTGAAAGTAATGTAGGTAATAATTATCCATATAAAACAATGCAATCTGGCTACATTCTTTAATAAAGATGTTGGTCTATGAAAGTGAAATGAATTACTCTAGCTTGAAATAAATTATTCTAGATTCTTTGTTTGATTTCAATAACACGTCGGTTTTGAATTTTGTTTAGAAATAATAACGAAATAAGCAGATTTTTTAATTGGCACCGAGAAGGTTGCCAACAGGTATATTAACCCATTTATTTAACCCATAAATATATTTATGAAAGTTATTTTAAAAAGTGACAAATCAAGTCATACTTTTTATTTGCTTGTTTCGTTTGTCTCAATATAATTGAATATTTATTAGGAAAACAAGATAAACAAAATATATGTCTTAAGAGGGTGGTCTATATTTTGTTTTAAGGAAAACCGTTCAAATTCTCTTACTAAAAAATATGTTTCAGATCTATTTCACGTTTCCATATATATTTCTTCCATTTGAAGAGGGTTAGAGCCTTTTGGATCTTCATATGAATACATGTCTTTTCCTCGAATAAATAATGAGAAGTTTATACCCTATTTTATTGATAAGATTATTTTTTAACAAACAAAAAGTGTGAAGAAATATAAATTTTTAAAAATAACTTTTACTCTTTTTGTTGTGACCCGGTATAACAGTGATTGTGAAAACATCATTTTTAAAACTTTAATTAACTTGGACAGCGAAAGTCCCACTACAAATTAAAGTGATAAGAAACAGATGTATAATTATTTGGAAATATGTAAACAGACAATCAATTCAATTGTAGAGACAAACAAAACAATAATTGAGAACTGGAACCAATAATAAACTATAATGATAGACATAATTTCAGTAGGTCATCGAAATGAAACCGAAAATTTAAAAATACGAAACTATCTGAACCATGTGGTCAGCCAAGTTAAACTAGGTCCAAAAATATTTCATTAAATAAGTTTATCACGCACTGAAAAAAATATATGGTTAAAGCAAGCAAAGGTCTACCTAATTAAATACAGGATTTTTGCTAAGTGCTTGTAGAATATTATCACGCAAAAATTTAGTCAGCTATAACTAATCTAAACTAAAAGTTAATTTTGATTTAAGTTCTAAGAAATTTTAAGTCGTAATATTTTAAATCTGTGGAACACATTACTTATCACACGCGTTCTTTTGTCTTATGTTCAATAAGATATAAACGAAAAAATAAAAATATTTTAGGCAAGCCCCAAAAGTTAGGTTAGTTCATATTAATTCCGGTAAGCTACAGCAGTCATCTAATGACACATTATTTATTTGTAACCTTTAAACACCAAAATGATGTTAATCCAAAACAATGGTTGAATCAAGATTTAACTTTAACTTGTGAATTCAGAATATCGGGTATCCTGAGAGGAATATGCCCTTCTTAGTTCCTTCCTTACGTAATTATATACCACCACTACATATCGCTGATTTAGTGAATTCAATCGTGTCCATCGTTCGCTCTTGGACGAGTCGCGTAAAGGTTATTCAGAATCGGTTGTAGTGTGATGCTGTACGTGAACTAATAATGCACGATCGTCATGTGACATACCGTGAGATAGAGACATTCCTGGGCATTAATAATATCAGTGTATAGAATATATCGTATGAACATTTTATTTTTCAATAATCGAGATGACTAATAATTAAATCTCATAAACAATATTTTTTAAAACAAAAAAATAGGATTCAGTATAGTATAACGATCTGCACTAATACTTAAAAAGATACCGAAAGAGAAACGTAAAAATATTTCATCTGTTTATTCCCCAAATTAAATCACTTTCGTTTCTGACCTGGGACTAGTCTTTTCAGAAAGGAAGAACGAAATAAATTAGGTCCTTTTTAGATCCAAAATTCAATATAATATCTGACAACGTGAGCTAAGGTCCCATCAGATGCTAATAAAATTGAAAGTAAAGCGTCACAATTATTTAAATTTTTTATTGCTTTATAAAAATGAAACTACTTACCTGACCTGGGACAAGCTTTTTTGCACGCAGACTGCAATACTTAACGAAAAAATTATTTTTGATTTCTATTATTTATTTAGCGATAACGTATTTTGCTAGTTACTGATAAACATGTTTTTCGTCGGGTTAAAATGCATCTAAAGATGACTATAGACAATCGAACATGACTTCGAACAAATACACAATGCTCGTACATTTAACCAGAAAATTTACTTGGATTCATATTGCTCAAATTGTACATATTCGACATACATGTTAGAATGTCTATGGACGCCTTAATTATGTTTTTGTTACAAAAAGGTGATACGAGAAACATAGTAAACAATTTTAATTATTACTTGAATATTGTTTGATAAAATGATTAAAGAAGTTTCTGTCTTCATTGCTTAATTTATCTATTTTTACAAATGTTTTCAAATGGAAGTCATATGTCTCTTAAAACTTGCCTCATAGGATGAGAACAGAAATTCTCCTATCAGAGCTATTTTTAAATTGTGGAATGATTTATTGAATAACTCTTTTTACCGTTCTAAATGAAATACAAACACTAAATAGGTGTTACTATAAAAAATGTTTTAAGTGTTCAAAGGCCTTGAAGCATCAAAATAGATTAAAAGCACTCTCCCCTTTTTTCGCTTCAGTCAAGTAAAAATCAGTGCCCCTATATATTAAACCCATAAGTCTCAATATATCAACATGTTTGTTTTTGTGTCAAACGCGTTATACAGTAAAGCTACTGCAAGAAAAAGCTGTACAGCATAAATAAAAAAATGAGTGTATCGCGTCTTTCAATTTAATGTTTGTTTTCATACCCTACGCATCTGTCAAGTGTATTTTTATGTATTCCTCAGAATCCATTAATAACACTGTTACTGCATTTTAAAAATAAAAATACGACGACTGCACCGAACCCGATAAACAAAAGATAAAGGTATCAATACAGAGATAAAAATTATTATGGTGCAGTTCGTTAAGTGCTCTCAAAACAGAAATAACGATAACATTAATTAATATCTAAAAAAATATTACTAAGTAATAAAATGAAATCTATCTAGGTCCGTTCTAATAGATAAATTAAGATTTTTTGATCGGTTGAAATCGAAATCAGAACATTTGAACGCACAAATGAAAAAATGTAATTGTGCTTAATAACAAATTTAAAGAAAAGTAGGGCAAAAAATAATTGGTCATGTTCTTGCGCGCGCAATTTTAAGCGTGCTACAGTGTTGTCAGATTTAAGTTTCACTTTTTACTCACTTCATTTAGATTTCTCAGATCAGGAAGCCTATTTATTGCTTAACAATGTGAAAAACTCCATATACATTTTTGTAATAAATAATTTAATATATTTACAGCTAGAATAGTTTAATAATCATCAGAAAAAGTGGTAGTTTCGATTGGCGATTACTTTCCACCGTATCTCCAGGTTTTAACTCCACACTGACTGTCAAAGTTGTAAAAAACTCTTGAAATTTGAAAGCGTGTTTTTAGATTATTATAAAAATATTAACTTAATAAATACCTTTGATCCTTATTGGAAAAATTTCCATATCCCTAATTTTTTGTGCACAGTATACTATCTCAGCCGAAAAGCGTATGGGATAAAGTTCAAATTCATTTTGAAGATAATTAATTATATTATCGATGAGTTAAAAACGCTTACTTGGCAATATTTTAGTAAATATTAGCAAAATCATTCTCTGTAACACTTTTTACTTACAATACATACATTTTTTATGATTCCAAAGCACAATATTTTATTAATATTAGAGTGTTTTTACTGGAAACAAGCGTGAATGCATTTATTTCAGAATTTGTAAACAGGATATCGTTAATAGATCTATTATATCAGTTTATACGGTAAAAACTAGGAGCACAGTTCACAAACTCGAAAACCAGCATAACTGCGAAACAACAAAAAAAATCTTGATTAGTTGGATATGATATGTGCATTTCTTATTGGGTATTGTCATATCAAACTAATTATAATTGTGTGAACCACAATTTTTATTTTTGGAGTCAGATGACAGGCATTATCGTTAGTAAAATATAAGAAAGTATCGAATCTTGATTTCCAAATCGAAATTTCTAGATTTTTGGTTTCAACACAAGATCTAACCAAAAAGGAAAATGGTGAATGCACCGGTAAAGTCAAATATTGATATGTTATAAAATATTTATTGTTTAGGTATGTTAAAAATTCAGCAATTTTTTTTGTCATTACTACATCTAAACGGAAGTCTAGAGAGGGGCCAGCCATAGTCCTAAATCCGGTCCTGATTTATAAAAAAAAAAGTAAAATATGAATTCATTGACAGTGTAAACACAGTAGAGTCATCTTTAATTTAAAAATTAATTTTTTAGACAATTTTTCATATGGAATATTAAGTGTTCTTTAAGAAAAGAAATTAATTATAAAACTGTCGTGTCCCTAAAACATATCTAATAGATTTTATTAACCAAAAACTAACCAGAACATATAAAAATTACACACGATTAAAGTTTGTGATGACCAAAAAATTGTTTTTCATTCATTAACGCATATGACATAACCTTAGCCATTCCTATCTTATCATCGCAATCAAGTATCTTAATCTGCAATTCCTCGAGATAAGATTTTGTCCCGAATTTAAAAAATAAATTTCTAAATAAAAATTGACAACACGTGTACTGCTAACATTTCATTTGTTTTATATGACGGCGATAAATAACATTAAATCTGGTACGTGCAATAAGAAAAAAACTCCCAACTCAATTATTTCAGTAATCATTAAAAAATGATGTAACGATTTCTAAGTGATTGAAATTCTGACGCTCAATAACTTTTTATCACTTTGTCGAGGAACAGAAATATGAAGTAAATTGTGACAAAAGTGTTTTTATTATATTTACAAACAATTATTTGGGGAGAAATGTTAAATTTGACAACATTGTGGACTCATCATGCCTTGCTACCGCTTCGCGATCGTTGTTCTTAAGAACGCTAGACATGAAGGCGAAAGTGGAAAAACGAAATTACATATAAATAACTCTTACATGAGAAGATTTTACTTTTTAATGAACTAATAATTTTTCCTTGATAGCGCAATGGATTTATATGCGTAATATATACTTATTTGGTTGAAACTATTGATATAAGGCTCACCTAAGCTTTGCCGGTTCATCAGTCTTGGTAAACATCATAATATTTACAGTAAACGAAGGGGAAATCAACGAAAGTGTCGCTCCTGTCAAACGAACGTTTTAAGGGCCGCAATCTTGGCGCTGCACTCTCGCCGGTCACGGCAGACGAAAAAAAAAAGTATGCTGTGGCAGCCTTGAAGGTGACAGTGTCCAAGATGAAAACAAAACGCTGCAGTGACGACACAGCACAGACAGCCACAGAAATGTAGCCGCAACGCGAGACGGGAGCGAGCGAACGCGAATTGAAAGCGACTAAAAGCGGCCGATTCAGACTGGGCCCCGGCAGGCGACCGACCTGATCAGGCCCGGCCCCAGGCTAAGATGGGGCTTTGTACCCCACCATACCCCCATTATTAACTCAGTATTCGGCTAGTTATGAAAATTTTTGATGTATTATTTGGATATCTAGAACGAGTCAGTTTTAGTTCTGAACCTTAAATAAACTGAGAACAAAAATTTAGGGATTTAACAATCCACAAATTCAATACTGTATTTGAAAAGTATCAACGCTTCAAGAAAATAATACTGATAAAAATGTATAGTATTTTTTAAAGAGGCTTTTAGCTAATTAAGGGGCTTGAAAAATTTTTTAAATAAAAAATTTAAGTAATTTTTTAATATTTATTTTGAAAAATAATGTTCTGTCTAAAATGTATTGCAAAAAACTATAAATATGCCACATTAAATCACAGAATGGCATTTTTTATGCTGCTAAAATACAAAATTAAATAAAAGCATATTGTTATTCACTTTTAACATGTGTTTTTGTTTTAAAATTCTTGAAGAGTTGCAAAAAATATGTGTGAAAGTTATTATCCGTACGGCAATTAAAGTAATAAATAATTTGAATGGCCTAATACTTGAAGTGAAGAGTACCCATGGAATAACTTTTCTTTGATTAAAATAAATAATATTTTACATATTAAGAGGTAAATTTGGTTGACCCCCAAGAATGTACACGTCATATAATTCGAGTTATTATTTTTTTTAGGTTACATTGTGCGATATCTCTGATTTTGGATACAATAAATATTAATTGAGTGAATAGGGAAAATTTGAACAAATTCATGATGGGTAAAGATAGTTCTAATAACAAATGTTCGATTTGAACAATTTCTTATGAGCCTTCATTTAGCGTCAATCAAATCAGGGATGTTATTATTTTTAAAAAATTATCTATATATTTATTAAATTAGAAAACAGATTGAAAATTTTTTTAAATAATAAAAAATTTCTAGGTAGATTTTCTTGAAAAACTACTCCTAGAACCACTTAATTTCGGATAGAAACAGCCTACTATTATACGAAAAAAACGATACTGATCTTGGTATCGAACATCGATACATGGGATTGAAAAATATCGACCAAAGATACTGACTTTAGAGAAAAATATAGCTCTAAATAAAAATTAGTTTATGAACATACATATACGTATTTTTTAATAGAAAGTTTTGATGTTTTTACGACGTTTCGATTAGGTTGTGTTTCTAATCGTTATCAAATATAAACCATTAGAGATACAACCTAATCGAAACGTCGTAAAAACAAACAGAAATAAAGACAATGCAAGTCCTACAACCACGTTTTAGTCAATCTTCATCATTGTTTACTGTGATATGCTGTTAGAAGAGTTCCTTTGGAAGTTACCCGTACAAGACTCCTGAACAGGAACAGTTGTCGGGATAGTTTTCTTGAGAGACTAACAAGGTGCTGCTCCCAGGTTAATCCTGCATCTAGGTGTACTCCCAGAAATTGGGCTTCCATTGCATATTGAGGTAGAAAACGCTGTACAATTTCACTGTTATTCCTTAGAGTAAAATTAATATTTTGTGATTTGAAGTTATTCAAAGATAGTCGATTGACTAGAAACCATTGAAATAATCTTTTTTTCTGAAGTTTGGTAATCAAGATTGTCAATCTTTGAAGGCTGATAGCTTATGTAAAATGTTGTCGTCAGCAGTGTTGCCTCCCTTACCATCACAGTATGCCAGGTCATTTATATAGATGAGGAATAAGATGGGGCCGCTTTTAACAGATGTTCTTCAGCTCAGAATTTTTAAAATTGTGTGGAAGATTATTAGTCTTATTGTATTTAAAATTAAAGCAGTTACTAAAGAGCTACTATTTTATAAATTAGAAATAATAGAAAATGGAAAATTTTATCTGCCAGATAATTGACAATTTTACGTTTTAATCTGTTGACAGCAGTGGCGTAGATAACGATCGGTAGGGGGGGGGGGGGCGCAGCCAGTTCAGGGGCACCTTTAAGTACCAAAGTATAAATACGAAGGATCAAGACGAGTGCAAAATAGGGGGCATCCAAAAATCTGCGGGGGCGCATATACTTTTAGTTACGCTACTGGTTGACAGGTTAATATGTAAATTATATATTTAAAAAAAACTGTCAAATACTTGTAACTGGTTGATTAAAGTGACAATTATTGATACCTGATGTATGTTTCTGTCAACTAAATATTACTGACATTTTTTTCTGTCAATTATACCATTCGTCTTTCAATGAGTTTAACCTGTACAACTATAATTGAAAGAAGTGTAAGATAGGCATGTACATGTATATTTAACAAAAAAGTGTCAAATATCAGCGCTTCCATAGTTAAAAATACCTTGAATGGCCTGATATTATGTGTACAATACCTGTATTTAATTAAAATAAATGATTTTTTAAATTTTCCTCACCAGCAAACCAAATGGATATCGAATGAATTTATTTAATAAGAATAAGGCATTTAAAAGTCGGGAAGATACACGGTGGGTAATTAAATTTCAAAGAACGTTGTGGCAACAAAAGTTCGACGACAATCTTTCATGTATACTTTGGCCCGCCGAGCTGAATACCAAACTTTTGCACGTTACATTGCAGGCAAAGACGAGAGAAAGTCTATAGACGATTTCAAGGCAAAGATCGCCTCGAAAGAAGACGCGATTTTTGGTCAATTATATCAATCTATTATATGGTGAGGCGGAAGATTTGTTTTTCTTGCTCGGATGTAAATAATCTGGTCAAAATTTGATCTAAATCTTTATATATTTTGAAGAAGGAGCTTTCACAAGTCGTTTTTACTTTCGAGTAACTTATGAAGTGAAGGAAGTATTGTCATTGTTTGCGGTTTCAAGACATCTTCAGTTTTGCCACCTTTAAGATATGATTTAGCACAAATATAAGTATCTATATTTGAATTTTTTGCTTGGATATAATTTAAATAGAATTTTCCATTCTGTCGCTAATATCATCGGTTTACTGCGTTGTTGAAATTTTGAATTGCTGCTGATTTTGATGCCTTTTTAAATTTTTAAAATAAAAATAAGAGATAAAAGACCGGTTACGTCCTAGTCGAACTCACGTAATAAGTGGTCAGTCAATACAATAAATTTATGAATTTTAAAATATGCTTATCGGAATTTGACAACAAAATTTATTAGGTTTTAAAATTTGTTACTATGTATAATATGGCAAATGCAGTTTTTTTAAAAAGCTATTTTAGCAATGACTATTGATGATCCCTTTCTGTGCGAACTTTGCTCTAGATTTTTCCCAGATTTTATACGATTCAGGGGTGGGGCTAGAATTTTTTTGAACTATTCATTTATTAAAATTCTCAAAAAGCTTGGAAATAAAAAAAAATTTGCTCCACCTCCACCTCAAAATTATTACTAAAATACTAAATTAATGTGTGTTTTACCATATTAAAATATGATTTAGCACAACTTCAAATGTCTACTTTTTGGCCTATTATATGAAATTATTGTACAATCATATCTTAAGGTATGATTATTATACAATGAGGCTTCTTTATGTAGATGAAATGTTTATTTTATTGACTTTCGTTAGAATATTGGAAATAAAAAACTTTTGAATCTCCAAAATTACCATTAAAATACTGAATCAAAATTTTTGTATCTTAGATCTCTGTGTTACCACTTTAAGATATTATTTAGCACAAAGACATTATATCAGTTTATTATACAATAATGTGAAAGATTTGTTTTTTTTTGCTTGGAAGTAATGTATATTTCAGTAAAATATTGGGAACAAAAAACTCTAAAAATTACCACGTAAATACTGAACCTGAACTGAGTTTCTATATTTTACTATTATTTTACTATCTTAAGATATGATTTATTATTATTATACAATGAGGCTTAAGATTTGCCTTTTTGTGTAGATGAAATATTTATTTTATTGACTTTAATTAAAATATTGGAAATAAAAAACTTTTGATTCTCCAAAATTACCATTAAAGTACTGAATCAGAATTTTTGTATCTTAGATCTCTAGGTTACCACCTTAAGGCACTCTTTAGCACAAACAGACATTATATCAGTTTATTATACAATAATGTGGACAATTTGTTTCTCTTTACTTGGAAGTAACGTATATTTCAGTAAAATATTGGAAACAAAAAACTCTAAAATTACCATTTAAATACTGAACCAGAGTTTCTGTATTTTACTATTATTTTACTATCTTAAGATATGATTTATTATTATTATACAATGAGGCTTAAGATTTGCTTTTTTGTGTAGATGAAATGTTTATTTTATTGACTTTCATTAGAATATTGGAAATAAAAAACTTTTGATTCTCCAAAATTACCATTCAAGTACTGAATCAGAATTTTTGTATCTTAGATCTCTATGTTACCACCTTAAGGCACTCTTTAGCACTACCAGACATTATATCAGTTTATTATACAATAATGTGGACAATTTGTTTCTTTTTGCTTGGAAGTAATGTATATTTCAGGAAAATATTGGAAACAAAAAACTCTAAAATTACCATTTAAATACAGAATCAGAATTTCTGTATTTTACTATTATTTTACTATTTTAAGATATAATTTATTATTATTATTATACAATAAGGCTAAAGATTTGCTTTTTTATGTAGATGAAATATTTATTTTATTGACTTTCATTAAATATTGGAAATAAGACACTTTTGATTCTCCAAAATTACCATTAAAGTACTGAATCAGAATTTTTGTATCTTAGATCTCTATGTTACCACCTTAAGGCATTCTTTAGCACAAACAGATATTATATCAGTTTATTATACAATAATGTGGACAATTTGTTTCTTTTTGCTTGGAAGTAATGTATATTTTAGTAAAATATTGGAAACAAAAAACTCTAAAATTACCATTTAAATACTGAATCAGAGTTTCTGTATTTCCCTACTATTTTACTATCTTAAGATATGATTTATTATTATTATACAATGAGGCTGAAGATTTGCTTTTTTATGTAGATGAAATATTTATTTTATTGACTTTCATTAAATCTTGGAAATAAAAAACTTTTGATTCTCCAAAATTACCATTAAAGTACTGCATCAGAATTTTTGTATCATAGATCTCTATGTTACCACCTTAAGACACTTTTTAGCACGACCAGACATTATATCAGTTTATTATACAATAATGTGGAAAATTTGTTACTTTTTGCTTGGAAGTAATGTACATTTCAGTAAAATATTGGAAACAAAAAACTCTAAAATTACCATTTAAATACTAAATACAGAGTGTCTGTATTTTACTATTATTTTACTATCTTAACATATGATTTGTCTGTTTTTGGTCAACTTTCATTGAAAAAAAAAAATTTGGTCCTCTAAAATTACCATTAAATATTGAATTAGAATTTTACATTTGTGTGTTACCACCTTAAGAAATGATTTAGCACAAACACAAATTTTTTTGTGGGGATGTATTGCATATTTTCTAGACTTTCATTAAAATATTGTATATAAAAACCTTTTGGCCCTCTAAAATTGCCATTAAAATACTGAACCACCTGAAAATATTATTTAGCACCATCACAAGTGTCTGTTTTTGACCAATTATATCCATTTGTTATAAAATAAGGGTGCGCAAGATTTCCTATGTTTGCTTAAATGTAATATATATTTTATTAACTTTAATTAAAATATTGAAAATAAAATTTTGTTTCTACAAAATTACCATTAAAATACTGAATCAGAATTTTTGTATCTTAGATCTTTGTAACATGATTTAGTACAAACAGTATATTATATCTGTTTATTATACAATGAAGGGGAAGATTTGTTTTTTTTTTTGCTTGGATGTAATGTATAGTTATTAGCTTTCATTAAAATATTGGAAACAAAAAACTTTTGGCCGTCCAAAATTTCCAGTTTAACGTCTGTGTTTGGTTCAAATTTAGTGGGTTATTACGATGTTCTAATTTGCAGGCAGGTTTAAAAAATAAATTTTAGAAATAAAAGAGTTATACTCTGTAAAATCCCGGACCTAGGTCAATACGTTTTCATAGAAACAGCATCTTGACTAGGTGTCTAAAAAGAAAATAGTGTTCATATCAATTCTATGCCAAAAACATCTGCTCTTACGTAGAGCAGGTTTATTTTTTTAATTCGTTTTTTGAACGTCTGTCATTATTGTTAATAATTACTTACACATATAGTTACAGTCCGAAAATGTAATAAAACAACATCAAAACTTCCTAGTTTTTTTATACTCGTTGTTAAAGAGATTATTATTTAATATAAAGCGTAGTTATAGGTTGTTATGGTTCCTAATAATTTTGACCTTTAGTTTGGTTTTTTCGGTATAACAACTTGTAGTAGACGACTTCAAAATTAAATCTTGTTTATGTGCACGCAAAACATATTTAAAAATACGACACCGAAAACGAAGAAGTTACAACAAAAAAATGTTAAGACATGATTCTTAATGTGATTTTTATTTTTTTTATAGTTAAATTAATTTGATAAACTACGTTTTGTGTTACTTACAAAAAAAAAGCTCTACATGGTTCAGCTTGCACCAGCACCAAACAAAAAAGTCCAATTGATTTTTTATTTCGAAATCACTTTCGAAAAACAGAAATGTTTCAAAAACACGTAGTTCTTTTAAAAATGTTTTACCGGCAAAAGCATTGATGTAACGCGACTTACTCTCATTCAGGATATTCGAGCGACTATAATTTCTGAGACGGTGAGCATGGTTTCCTGCCTAACTCGCTTGAAAATGTACAGGGTGACTCAGAAATAAGTTCACTTATTTTATTATTATTATTATATTTATCTGAAACTGGAAAAACATTTTTATAGAAATTAGAAATGCGAGCTTTATTAAAATAAAAGTTTTCTTGGAAAACAGATGACTTAAGTAAAAAAAAATCAATAACAATTTGACTTGGAAAGGAATGGTTGTTTTGAACGCAAAAGTTGAAAATATTAATTAAAGATGTCCAAGTGGAAATATCTTAAAATATGTGAAATCATTTCAGAGAGACTGACAACTTAAAATTACTTCAAACAATTTCACCATTAGAATGTTCCCTCTTGAAACAACAAGTTTAAAAAACTAGGGTGGATAGCAGGTATTTGCATGTACTGGTTATTTTGATTTGTCCCTAAAAAACATTGCTACCCGTTGGAGGTACTCTAAACCATAAAGTACCATTATGCCCCATGCAATTTTTTTTTTTGGAAAGGAGTGTGATGGAATTTTATTTGATGAAAAAAGAACGATCCTTGAATCTGGCGATGGAAAAAAACACCCTTCTCACACCTTCCACACACAAACAGACACTTGAACGCCGAATCTCACCACAATCCACCACAGTCACAATCAGTCGCCAACACACATCTCCAGATCCTTGCGACTAACCAAACCTTCGATCATACTCTAGATATAAACAACAATAGATTTGTCTGAAGGCTATTTATGGTCGGTGGGGGAGACGCTTTTTTGATGTTTGACAGACATAAACATATTTACTTATCTTGTCTTTCAGTTTAATTGCTTGTCGTGAGTTTTTTCGGTGTTTTTAAGTGTTAGAAATTACTATAAATGCGAAGTTTACAATTAATATTAACAAAAAGAGGATTTAAAAACTTATTTTTATCGGTAAATATTGTTAGATTGTTTACATATTGAAAACAACAATAACAAAAATTTAGGCAACCATATATTCATACTTTGTTTTCAGAATTGACGTACCCAGGGGTATGTTCGAAGGACGTACCGATGATACTCGTTTAAATAATGCAATTAGAAAAGGATAGCATAAAATCGGCATGTCTGTACCAAGAAATTAAATATCTACTGTTTATCAACACTTTTTGAAATATAAATAAAAATAGTATTACGTTATTCAGCGTTCAAACAACCGGGCCCTAGTTCTGACGTTATGCTACTTCTACAGGGGTATGTTCGAAGAACCAAACCCACGAACCGCCAAGAAGAACTCAACAACATCGCAACAGCTCTAAAATAAAACAACTACAAAGAGCAGAATATCAAAAAGATCATAAAACGGAACACAAATGTAACGGCAGAGAAAAAAGAAGATGACAAAAACCACATTGCCATATATAAAGGTGTAACAGACGTAATTGGAAGAATTCTGAGAAAGCATGAAATCTGCACAATTTACAAGTCATAAACAACAATACACAAATTATTGGGCAATCCAAAAGACAAAATACCATTGGAAAACCAGAGAGTGTACGGCATCCCATGTAGAGACTGTGAAAAGGAATACATCGGCCAAACAAACAGAAGTATCTCTACCAGAGTCCAGAAACATGAAAATAGCATAAAGAATAAGCAAACCACATCATCTTTATTCCAACATCATCAGGAGACAGGACACACTATAAATTTCCAGGAAACCAAACAGATCACACCCATAAAGCAGTATACAACGCGCATCATCAGAGAAGCTCTTGAAATAGAAAATACTAAAAATCTTAATAAGGATACATGGAAAACTATAATCAAAATCCAACCAAAAACAACACTTCAGAGAAATAGGACAACGAGCCAAGAGGAGGCCCAGATCCAGGGAAGCAAGGAAACCAACCAGGTAGAACCAAAGTAAAACTTGCGCAAGCGCCAAACTATAAAAAGGTAGACACAGGACCAGCACGCTCATTCCAAGCCGAGCAGCCGTCGAGGAAGCATCACTTGAAAATGCCAGCTGAGATGTTGACGAAACGTCGTGAAGATTTTTCTATTGATGAACGAATTGAAAACCGGAAAAATATCAGTGCATATTTTACCATCCGTGAGGCAGCTGACGTTTTGGTGAAATCTCATTCACCATTTTCAAAGCTCACTGTACGGCGCCTGTAGGTGAACTCGGATTGGCAGAAAAGCCGCTTGCACACGAAACCACTAGTCAAGCCAGGCCAGTAAGCCAAGCTAGTATTGTCACCGTGTGCATAATATTAAGACAGCGCCACCGTTTCAAGCCAGTAATCAAGACAGGAGAGTAGATAGAATGCCGGGTTTACAGTTTCTATGTTTAAAATGGCTCCGTAAGATTAAATTCGGATGAAACCATTAAGTATATTAGACTTTAAAGGAAACAAAAGGGTCTATGACTTGCAGATTTGGAGGAATGCCGAAATGAACAAGCCATTCATCTCAATCTCAATCATTTCTAAAACCTCATTTAATAACAACAAGGTCTTTTTCGTTAATAGTCTTAAATACATTCTATGTTTTCGATTCATATCAATGGCAGTAATAATTAAATTGGCTTCAATGTAAGCACTCACTGGCTTAGTCTGCTGTCCTGGCTTCGTGTGCAACCAACAAAAAAGCCGCTTGCACACGAAGCCAGTAACCGAGCCAGGCCAGTATTGTCTGCGTGTGCACGTTAATATTAGAACAGCGCAACTGTCTCAAGGCAGCAGCGTTGCCAAGATACCTCGCTAAACTTAAGAAAATCAATATGAATATAAATCGGTTTTATTCATTTGTTTTAATTAACTTTCTGACTTACATTACTGTTACTACTCTCGTTTTTTTTTGTTTTTGAGCAAAGAAAGATAATTGAAAATATTAATTGTGGAATTTCTACTAACCTCTCTGTAAACAAAATCTATTCTAAATGTGAAAAATCAGATTTGTATCTGTTATTTTTTATTATGCACTGGTAAATAAGGATAGAAACACAACGGACTTACATGTGCGGCCTAGTGATTTGAAGAAAATTTTTTGGTCTTTAAGCATGAAATCGTTTAAATTTCGTAATGCACCTATTTTTGAATTGGTATAATAATATTATTATGCAATAATAATGAGTTTAATAAATATGTAATAAGTTATAATTTAAATGGTGAGTGAAAAAAAGGTAGGAGCTTTCATTGAAAAACGGTACGTCTACTGTTAAAAGGGTAGGGTTGGCAACACTGTAAGCCAATAGTCCAGATAGGAAAGTAAATAGAGTGTCAGTCTAACATTTCCAGACAGTAACGTTCTCCTTTATGGCACTGATAAACAAGGCTGGAACAACAACGGGTTTACTTGTACAGTGTAGCGCCACCTAGTGAACTGAAGAAAATTCGTGGACCTTTAAGCATGAAATTGTTTAGATTCCGTAGTGTACCTGTTTTATAATTAATATAATGATAATATGATGCAATAATAATAGTTTTTTGTAAATACTTTAAATAAATATGTAATTATAACCCGAAAAAACGGTAGATCACTTATGAAAACAGGTAGAACGGTAGCTCTCATTGAAAAACGGTAGATCTACCTTTAAAACGGTAGGGTTGGCAACACTGCTGACCTGTCCTACTGGACTGACTTATTATCCTGGCTTCGTGTGCAACGGGCAAAAAAGAAGAGTGCAGATTCTACGAGAAAGAAGACGAAACCTTTATTCACATCCTTTCAGAGTGCAGCGCTATATATATATATATATATATATATATATATATATATATATATATATATATATATATATATATATACAGACGCACCGATATTCCAGCTCCTTGAAAAATTTTTATGGCACTTATTATTTTTCTAAAATTCCATCGTTATTTAAATTGATATTTTAGTTATAATTGCTGAAACTATTTTTATAACACCCCTTCCTAAATTTGTATTTAAAAAAACAAGAAAGACAGAGAGGGAGAGAAAAATTATAATATCGGAACTTAGTCAATATGTTTTTTAATGAACGAAATATTACTGAGCAGCCGCTCTTTTTAGGAAATCTTTTGTGCGTGGGTGGTAACAAATCAATAATTCAAGAGAAAACACCCTACAATGTACAAAATAATAAAATTGCCTATTATCCTTATTTTCGTAGTATTAGAAAATCAAATAGATTCGTAATGTAATTTTTGTAAAGAACTATAAAAATGTTTATTTGTTACACTGAATTTGGTTATAGATAATTCGCTGAAGATTTTGACACCACGCATCTTTTGGTCTTGGTCCGGTTGGCCGATAAACAATTGGTAAAATTTCGCTTGTCAACCTATTTGTTTTAAATGATGTTTAACCCATTATTTATACGTTAGCCGGACTGGAACGAGGCCACGTAAAATTACGTGTTTATAGGATGGTTAGGGCCTCGATGGCAGATTAAAAAATTTCGAAAAGTATTAGGGAACGCTATAAATATTAGTAGCTGTGGTAAAAAGTTATGTGGAATTTTTAAAACTTTGTTCTGTTGCCTTTGTTTCATTGAAAAACAAGGTACATTACTTACCATTTAAAAATTAAAAACTTTTATTGAGTCGCCCTGTATATGGCTCGAATCCCATTATCATAAACCCAATAGTGAGAGTCAGACCAGCACAAATATTTGACGCATCAAGCTGGAATAATATCTTTTATCTTGGTTTCGCCCCAAAAGTACCGGGGGTAAGATAAGGCATCTTCGTTTGAGTTTTCGCAGTACTATTCCCTAAATTTAACGCTAGTTTTGTTTCTCAGTTTTGCGGTAATTTTTTAAAAAGATTCAGTTGTTTTATTGGTTTTATACTTTGGACGGTACTGCTAACAAGGTTATAAATTTTGTTAAAAAATCTTATTTTTCATTGAAAAGTAACAAAATCGATGTTCTGGGCAATGTTTTTAAAGAATCTGCGTCAGAAATGCAATACTTTTTATTGTCAGCATAAAAACTATTAATAAATAGCGCCAAAAATGAAAAAAATAAATATCTCAAAGTCGAAATACTAGAATGTTCAACAAATATTAATAAAAAATGTTGAATTTGAAAAACTAGGGCAATACATTTTTAATGTTGGTGTATTATTTGATTTATAATCATAAAAACTAATCTTAAAAACACACAATTATATAGTATGTACGTAAATTGTCTCCTTTACTAACTTTTGAATTAGACAAAATTAAGCTGTTTTGTGACTTATAATTCAAGTATGAAATGTTATAGAGGGCGTTGAAGTCACTATCAACTAAAAATGTTCAAACGGAAAGGGAGTCATTTGAGAGATATTTTAATTCTTAATTCAACGCTGGCACTTATTGAATTTTTGATAATTTGTTGCATAATTATAAGTAATTAAATCTTGCCCTAAATAAAATCGTTCATAAATTAGTCTAAGCAGAGAATAAAGGCTTTAAATCGACTTGTGCAACAAGAAGTCAACCAAATTTTCAACCCTAAAATTGGAAGAATAACAAAATATTTTCCTATTATTAACAAAGTAAGGAAAATATGAGGGAAAAACTATTCCTTATACCGATATCTAGGTTTGTATTCTTCATTTCCTATATAAGAATTTGTTTGAAGACATATATAATACAAATGGTAACAATATCATAAACAAAAAAAATAGATCATTAAAATTAAAGCATTTTAGTCAAAGAAATTGTAGATCAAGCCTATTCCAAAGCATAAAATTGTTTGCAGTCAAAATTGCTATGAATACGTGAAGAAAAAGCTATACATCTTCTTTTTTTAGAGAGAGATTCGTGTATGTTACACATATGTTTATTAAATTGACAGTATTTTATCACTTTGTTTTACAAAGACAAATCTATATCTTTAAAATAACACTAAAAATCGATTTAAATCAAAATGAAATCACGAGTGAAAGAAAAAGAAGTTCCAATTGTCACAAATTACAGCAGAATAACTAACGAGGAGCAACATTGCCGGCTTGTGCAATTAATCTGGAGAATTTTTAATGTTATGAATTCTAGCTATTTGTTGGAGAAACATCATACGTACAATCTAGGAACTTTTAGGTCAAAGCAATTGTTTTTAGGACAAAAAATGCTAGACATTCCAGAAATTGTGTTATTAAATATTTTATGATATTTAAATAAAAAGAAAATATTAATAAAAAACAAAAATTCCTGTACTTAGCAACAAGGCAGATCATCACCTGGCAGTTACCATGGTTATACGAGTACTCGTCGTCGTACATAGGTGGGGAGTTTTGGACAGGGTGTTTTTTGCAGGTGCCTGTCTCTGTTTTAACCTAACTCACTTTGAGTTTAGTAAATCCAAATTGCTTTAATAAAAATCTATTTTTGAAAATTTTTTGTAATATTATTTATTTATAATTTCTTCCTACGGGGCCTCCATATATTTAAACCTTGCTCCGTCAAAACTTAAAAACAATAAAACCTATCTGCGAAATATATCCTTTAATATTAAATTCTATGTCATATTATCGTCTTCACATCCCGTAAATTGTGAAATCGAACTATATATTTTACAAATATTCATTCTATATTATAATATAGCCAAGTTTTTTGCTGCACAAGACAAGGTCAGACCATTTACAAAAGCCGTGATGTAACAAAAATTAGTTTTTTCGGGGATTGCAAAAATTCCCCGTCATCTTTTTGTTTGCGTTGCGGTCAAAGCCTTCCCTAGAATTTTTGATGCTTCCTTTCTTTATTGACAGCCACCTTCCTTAACCTTACATGTTATATTTTATATATATTTTTTATTTAAACCAATTTTAATTTTTTCAAAATGAAAATTTAATGGGAAGTCGTCAGCTCAGTCACAGCTCATTTTTCTCCGAATTTTAAAATCATTTGACACAAGCTTTTACCTTCAAAGTAATTATTAATTCTGAAATTTAATTATTTGGCAGCGACAGACTTCTAATTAAAATATGTTTTGTGGTCATTGGCTGGGCGTTTGCCGTAAAAGAATAACAATTTTAATCCCATTGAAAGAAGAAATCAATTTTAATTTAAGATTTGGTTTAGGTTAGTTATTTAACTTTAACGCAAAATATTTTAAACCAAAATACGAAATTTTTAACATTTCAGATACTTTTGACCTTTTTACATCGACACAATGTTATTTATAAATTTTTGGTAGAACTCTTTTAATTTTCTAAAAAAATAGTAAGATTGTGCAAGATTGTAACATGTGTGGTCGATAATCTCCAGGAAGCCGCGTTTGAAAAAGCAGTATTTTAAAACTTACAGTTGTGTACTTTGGAGTGGTGTAGTTTAAACAAATAATTTTCAGTTTTTTTAAGTAGTTTATAATTGTTTAGAAGCAAAATCTAAACTAATTGCCTGATGATTCAGATTAGCGAATGAAATTCTCGGAAAACCCAGCGTGTACACCTTTTGTTTTTCATTATTCAGGTCAATATAGTCTTATCAGTACTAATCTATTCTAAAAGGTATAGGATATTGACTTGTAGTTTGCTATTAACTTTTCTAGGTCAATATTTTTATCTTCTCATTTTCTACTGAAATGCTAATCATTAAAACGTGTTTTTGTTTTGGTTGGATTCAAGGTTGAATTTTAAAACAAAATCATCTTACAAAATGATTTGTCCTAATTGATATGCTGCCTTAAAGGAAAAACAAAATATAGACGGAAAAATACATCTTTTTACTGCATAATCCATTGGGAAAGAATTCTGGTGAAGGTTAGCATCAAATAAACTGTAGAAATAGTAAAAGTAGTAATAGAATGTCGATCTAGAAGCGACGAGAATGAGCATGCTTACAAGCGACATTTTAAATAAGCGTTTCACACACAAAAAAAAATGTTTCTTTAACATCTATGGTACGAAGAAAGATTGTATCGATACTTCCGGCATATTGATGTTGAATTTATTAATATTTGTGTTTGACTAATTTTTTTTTAATTTTTCAGTGCAAAATAGCTTCTATTTTTGACATGTCTTAATAGTGTTTCTTTTAACTTTTTATTTTTCCTGTTTACCTTTTTCTAAAATGAATATCAATCGCTTCTTCATGCAATCTTCGGTTTTTGTAACTTCACAACATTACTTGAATAGGGATCAATGAATTTCGGATCTAAGGGGGGCGGTGGGAGCGATCGCTTCCCCCCCCAAGAGCTTCGAATTCGGAAAAACATATTTCGCTGTCCCTATACTCAAAAGATTATAGACTCGAGCTTGCAAACCCACATATAATAGCGAGGCCCACATTTCCAATACATTGAATAGCCATAAACTCAAGCTTTTAAATCCACATACCCGTATAGAATGGGGCAAATAGTTTATATTTTACTTCTTTTTAATGAACAGCAGCTCACAAAATTACATATTATAAATGTAGGATATGTACTTATGTGGCATAATATGGATCTTATTTGGACAAGAACAAGCTTGAAAAAAAAACACTACACGACTAAATCGTGCGAAGTAGTAGATATCTGTTGGACTTCCATTGTCTTTATTTTTGTTGAATATCACGACGTTTCGGCTAGTAGTTATCTCTAGCTGTTTTCAGTTTCACTTGAAAACGGCTAGAGATAACTACTAGCCGAAACGTCGTGATATTCAACAAAAATAAAGACAATGGAAGTCCAACAGATATCTACTACTTCGCAAGAAAAATCATTGTCTATGATCTTCAACGTGAATTGCTTTTTTCTTCAAGGAGGGAAATCTTGCATAGACACCAAGACGAATTGTGAAGGTAGTGCCGGATTCCTACCGACTAAAACGCTCCCTGGACTTAAGGTTCTCACGGTTCTATTTCCGTTAACTGTACAATCAACGGAAATCCGCAATGAGTGTCCTTCAATTTCCGAGCCGTAGGGTTTACAAACCTCCAGTCATCACAGCATTAGTGTTTCCGCTCGTATTGCCTTACATTTCACATACAATATAAGGTTGTCTTCACTTGTCTTCATATTTCATCTCTTGCATGAAAAAGGGAGTTCTCGTCCTAGGTGCTTACGCCCCTAGTTCCAGACCTAGGAACTTGCTTCTTAGTTACCAATGATGCAATCCACTGGAGAATTTCTCTGTCGGATCTGTATCATGGTCTCTCAAACTTCTTTCTTCTACAATCTTCTCGAGTGGAACTGCAGAGTTAGCAGGTCTAATTGTGCACTAAATGCCCTTTTTCGTCTTTTCAATTGTTTTGCATTTATCTAGGTTTTGTTACCTTTGAGGTTATGTCTCGCCCTAAGTGCATATGCGCTCTAGTAATCAACGCCATCCAGTGGGGATTTGCCCCATCTGAAACTGTGTCACATACTGTTTTCTTTCTTCTTTCTTCGTTCTTTATGGAAACTTATTGCCAGGAAATGAAATGGTTTAACTATACCCATGATCCGTCATCTGCGGTTGCTGGCATGCAATTGCTCAAATGTGAAGTGCGCTACTGTATCGATCATTTATATTTTGTAAAATATGTATTTTTTAATATTGCTGGTTTAAAACTAGATTTTGCGCACGTAAGTGTGTGCTATGACAAGCTTTCTCAAAAAATTGAGCGAGGGATAAAAAAAATAAAGTAAAAGTATGAATTTCTGGTTGTCTAAATTATTATTTAATTTTCAATATATAAATAATATATAACAATATTTACCTCTAATAATAACTTTTTAAATAATCTTTTGTTGATACTAATTATAAAACATCGCATTGATAGTAATTTTTAACACTTAAAAATACTTAAAGGAGTCACGACGAGCAAAAATATTAAATAAAAATATTTGTGTCTGTCAAACGTCAAAAAAACTGCTCTCCTATTGATTAAAAATGGATTTGAAGCCAATAAGTGCTAGCCAATTCTTGGTTAATTAGTTAAAGAGAAAATTGAAATAATCGATCAACAACACGTTCTGGCACAAGCAACGAATGGTATGACCGCAGGGCACAACGTTTAAAGACAATTTGTTTAAATTTATTATTAACAAGGGCGGATCCAGCCTCTCTCTTTGGAGGGGGAGGGGGAGCGATATCACCAAAGTACAGTATGGCAAGCAAAAGCGAGTTGTCGACCGTGGAGGGGGAGTTACCAGTCACATTCACGTTTCTAATATAACAGGCAGAGGCGAATCTATTTTTCTATATTCGAAGCTCTTGGTGGGAGGGGCGAGGGGGTGTGTATCTTTCTGAATTCGAAGCTCTTGGGAGCGTGAACAATCGTCCCTCTGTATCCGCGCCTGATTGTTACTGAATATTACATCAAAATTAATCGAAATCTCACGATGATAAAGTCTAATTTCATAAAAAAGGAACTGCATTTAGAACATGAAAATTAAATTTTACATTTATTTCTTATTGGAAAGTTGAGGACAATATAAATGTATTTTTGTCTGATTCATTGACCGCTTATTTAAATAATGAATTCTTTTACTGGGAAATTAATTTATTTTAAGAATTTTTTCGTTATTTCCCTCTTGGATTTGTCCCGTTATGTTGTTTATACGATCTAACGGTACGCTACTGGGTAAAGCCATACATACACGCTGCCAAGTCTGACGTAACGTAATGCACGAGTTTAAAAATTATACTAGTAAAAAAATACTTCAAAATTTTGATTTAATAAATATAATAAATAATTAATTTAAATTTGTAGATACCGTCGTCGTTATAAAAAAAGTTTGAAGCCTTTTATTTAAGTAGTTATTAAACCTTTTAAGGTTTCGAAGACATTGAACTTTTTTTAGACGTCTGGACAACCATTTAAGTTAAAATGTTCTTTTCTTTTAAGTATCTATTGTAATAGGTTCAAAGTTGAAGTCTGAGGCAATTGCATCGTCGATTTTTTTCAGTGCAGACATGCGAGTGCACTTAATTAACCTTGATATGGCTAGACAAAAAATTGTCGTCTTATTTGGTAAATTAAATCTTTGAAAGAGTATGATTGAATATGTTGTGTAAACAACATAATTATACAAATCACTATTTTTAAACTGGAAAATGCCGAATTAAGCGGGAGGTATACTTGTGGAACCATCTCGTGCTCGATAGATGTACTTATTGTTTGAATAAATTGAACGCTTTAAAGAAATTTTAAAGAAAGTTGTTTCAAAATTGAACTTCATAGTTTTTAAAGGTTTACTTTTTTCTAACAATAGTTTAATGTTTAATAAACTATCTTTTTTCTCCTTCAGATCGTTAAAGAAAAAAGGTGGATAGTTTTTTTGCCTGTGAATTCAATTCTTAGTGGGTTTTTGTAGCCGATGACGAAACATGGTTCGATCAAAGTTTCTTATATGTATTTTAACCCCCTGATTACGGATATCGATGGTGGATTCTCGATAAAAGGTCAGGTAATTTGTTATAAACAAAAAATTGTTAGTATTCAAACAAATTGTTTTTGTAAAATACAAATCATTTTCGTGTTCCTCGGACGTTCTAAGCAAAACGTATCTTTAGTGATTGTTCAGTCCAACGAAAATTGATAAATGGCATTTTTTGCCACTTTTGAACATGAATAACTTTTGATTAAATAAATAGTTTCAAATTCTGCGTCCAGCAATAGTTTCAGTCAAGAACTACAAACTGGGATTAATAGCAATGCGCAAAAGTATTGTTTTTATTGTTTTTTAACGCTATCAAATAACGTTTCATCAGTTACAACGTACGCGCCGCCGTGTAAAGAGAAATGGAAATCTATATACAGGCGCTCAGCTATTACACATAATACTCGCTGATACTTTCTCTCTCTTTGTCAACCTCTGTCCATCCACTCCTGGATGTAGGTCTCTCTCAATTGTTTCCATCTTTCTCTATTCTTTGCCAATCTCATCCACTGTTAGCCCGCCACTGTCCTTATGTCGTCTACCCATCTTTTTTGAGGTCTTCCCATGCTTCTTGTTGTCTTCCTCGGTCTCTATTCCAGGATTCTTCGTGTCCATCTGTTGTCCTCATATCGGGCTTTGTGACCAGCCCATGGCCACTTCATATTTGCAACCTCCTTCACGATGTTTTTGACTTTCGTTCTGCGTCTTATCTCGGTGTTTCTAATCCTGTCTCTCAATGATATTCCAAGCATGTTTCTTTCCATCGTTCTTGGGACTGTTTCTAATTTTTTAGCCGACTTTTTGGTGAGGGACATGGTCTCTAATCCATATGTACAGGGTGAGTCAACGATTGGATGAAGTAGGTTTGTGCCTTTTCGGTGAAATTAACAAAGAAACTATATTTATTGTTTGATACAGTTTATTTTTACGCAGATTTTAAAAATATTTAGGACTCTACAGGGTGAACCAAAAAACTAGGACAGCATAAAGTTGTATTTTTTTAAATAGAACACCCTATATACGAATCGTATTTTCGATTTAGCTTATAATTTTAAATCTTTTTTATTAAAGGTTTACTATAACAAAACTTTATAGTTTCTGAGATAATTAAGTTTAAAGAAAAAAGTCACATTTTCAAGCATCAATTCAATCCTAAATAACGTGTTCAATTTTGTGACAAATATATTCAAATTTGGAATGTAGCCAGGCCAAGGACAAGGTAACATAATTTTTACCTAATATTTGCAATAAAAGCTACAGGGTGTTGAACACATCGGCTCAAACTTGAACAAGTTTAAATGAATAAATATCTTTTTTTTTAAATGGTACACCCTGTATATTTTCATGTTATTTAATAGAGTAATAAAAACCCTAAAAGTTTTGTTCAATATATCCTATACCTATTTATAATAGTTTTTGAGATATTTCAGTTTTTCTTATTTTCCATACTTTTTTACAGAAATAGTCTTCATTATCATAGTAGCCATGGCAAAAACAATGTAAAAGAACATTTTTCTCTGTGTCAAATTTATAACTGCAATCGCTTCTTTTGGTTTTTATGTAGTGTAGTTTGATTTTTTTTGCATTCATCTTATATTGTAAAATGAATTTTCCAAAGAATGAATTTAATAGATATGATTTATACAATAGGAGAGGCTTAAAAAAATTGCCTTCTTGCTCAAAGAATTTACAAAATGAAGTATCCTGATCGACGCCAGCCTAATACCCATACTTTTCAAAACTTAATGCAAAGATTTGATTCTTCTGGTACTGTTGATTATTCAAAACGTAAAGTGGTCAACAAACCAGTAACTAATGAAGAAAAAGAACTACAAGTATTGTTAAATGTTCAGGAAAATCCTTATATTGGTAGCCGTCAGTTAGCAGCGTTATGTGAAACATCACAATCCACCGCTAATCGTACTACCAAGAAATATAGGTATCATCCATATCACATGGAATTACACCAAGAATTGCATGGACAGGATTTTGAAAGTCGTGTAAACTTTTGTCGTATAATAAATGCGGAGATTCAATTAAATCCAAATTTATTATGCAAGGTAATGTTTAGTGATGAAGCTACTTTTAGAAGTAACGGTGCCGTAAATAGACGCAACATGCATTATTATGCCACAGAAAACCCATTTTGGATTAGAGAGGTGCAACATCAAAACCACTGGTCATTAAATGCTTGGTGTGGTATTCATCATAATCGAATTATTGGACTCCACTTTTTTAATGAACCACTAAATGGCCATAGTTACCTGAACTTTCTACAAGAAGAACTACCCCAACTGCTTCAAGGTCTCGATAGGGATGAGCTCGACAGTATGTGGTTCCAGCACGATGGTGCGCCTCAGCATTACCATTGTGAAGTTCGTGCGTTTTTGGACCAACGATATCCGCAAAAATGGATTGGACGTGGGGGTTTCATTGAGTGGCCACCAAGGTCTCGCGACATCACCCCATTAGATTTCTTCCTATGGGGTTATATTAAAAATAAGGTGTATGTTAATCCACCAACAACAGTGGAAGATATGCGAAACAGGATTAGGGATACCTGTAGAACAATAACGCCACTAATTTTGTCCAGGGTCCGAGAAAATCTGCAAAAAAGACTAAATTTGTGCATTGCACAAGAGGGTCGTTTATTCGAACACTTATTAAAAAGAAATAATTAATCTCAGTATTTAATAGGTAATTTTTTTGTTTCAATTTAGTATAAAAGTAAATATGTATTTGCCTTGTCGTTATTGTTGTGTTAATTTTTTCACATTATGTTTAATTAAACTATTGCCGTTGTAATATAACGAATAATGTATTTCATCATATTTAACCACATTCTGTTTGTTTCTGTAGTTTCTTTTTATTATTTTACATGGCTACTATGATAATGAAGACTATTTCTGTAAAAAAGTATGGAAAATAAGAAAAACTGAAATATCTCAAAAACTATTATAATATACCTATTTATAATATATATTGAACAAAACTTTTAGGGTTTTTATTACTCTATTAAATAACATGAAAATATACAGGGTGTACCATTTAAAAAAAAAAAATATTTATTCATTTAAACTAGTTCAAATTTGAGCCGATGTGTTCAACACCCTGTAGCTTTTATTGCAAATATTAGGTAAAAATTATGTTAACTTGTCCTTGGCCTTGCTAAATTCCAAATTTGAATATATTTGTCACAAAATTGAAAACGTTGTTTAGGATTGAATTGATGCTTGAAAATGTGACTTCTTTTCTTTAAACTTAATTATCTCAGAAACTATAAAGTTTTGTTATAGGAAACCCTTAATAAAAAAGATTTAAAATTATAAGCTAAATCGAAAATACGATTCGTATATAGGATGTTCTATTTAAAAAAATACACCTTTATGCTGTCCTAGTTTTTTGGCTCACCCTGTAGAGTCCTAAATATTTTTAAAATCTGCGTAAAAATAAACTGTATCAAACAATAAATATAGTTTCTTTGTTAATTTCACCGAAAAGGCACAAACCTACTTCATCCTATCGTTGACTCACCCTGTATATATATATATATATATATATATATATATATATATATATATATATATATATATATATGTTGTAACGTAGATTTTCGCAGATGGTGGAATGTGTGGACCAGTTTTGTTTTGCTTATGATATTGTCATAATTTATATTAGATATGTCAACAAATAAACGCTTATATAGGGATATTAAGGATAAGAACCTTACGATATAGCCTTAAAATATTTAGGAGAAATAGTGTATCCTGAAAACAAATAAAGTTCTCCATTTTTGCCGGTTCATTAATAAAACTAAATGATTTTTTATGCTTTTATTTTTAGGGTTTAAAATTTGCTTGACTTACTGTTGCATTTGTCAATTTAAGACCTCAGCTGTTTTAAATTTAAACCATGTTAGTGAATCCGGCTGTTAGATTTTATCTAGAAAGTTGTTTTCTGTGAATTTTGGCTCTAGGTTCGTTGCAGCTCCACCGACGATATTAGATTCTCAGGAGAAATAAACTGTTGAATTTCGTTCTTCTAATGGGCTGAAGGAGTAAAATGGTAGCTTATTAAATCAATTTTACGATAGTAAAAATTTCTTTACATCTTCCTGAAAGTTTATTATTGCCCAGAGCCGGGAAAAACCCAACATCGACCTCGCAAAGTTTATAAAGATTTGATGAAACGTTGAAAAAAATTTAGAACGTCTGAATTAAAACATCACTTTCACACACATACACACAAGTGATACTTTAAATTAATAATTGATTCAAATCTTGTTTTCTTGAAAAGGAACTTTCTGTTATGAGTAACAAAAACTCTTATTGTCCGAGCTTGATTTATGAAAAAAAGTAGTACACAGATTTGAATATGAATGCATGTTCTAACTTCTGTCCCAAAAAGAGCCCTGTCATGTTTTTATTTTCTTTATGGAGTGGAGAAAATTGCGGTCTATATTTTGCAGCAAAATTTTTACCCTTGATTAATTAAGAGTGTACAAATCACCATTTTCTTGAATAGATTCATTTAATAATTTCGAAAAAGTTACAACTCATTGAACCAAACCAATATTTTTTCTTCTCTTTTACACCCCAAGATTAATGAGGCAAATCCAAAACCAAATCTTTTTTTGGAAATTGTGAGATTAAAGGTATGCAAAAATTTTTTCTCACTTTTTATATTAGAATATATATATATATATATATATATATATATATATATATATATATATATATATATATATATATATATATATATATATATATATATATATATTATTGCAATCATGTCTCTGGTGTTAAAGACATATAATCACAATCTAATTTGCGACCACCTAAAATGTATGGATGTTTCGTCCCGATACCGGTGGTGGACTCATCAGTGGGATCCACCGGTATCTTCCCCAGACATCCTTCTTGTACTTTCCACAAACTTGAACCTCTATTTAAGTCTAATTTTGCCGGAAAGCGGTGGTAAGATATTAGTTCCACAACATGCCCCCCCCTAAGGCATTTGCTTTCCAGCTTTAACTGTCACAGACAGTTCAAGCCGTAAGAAAGCACAGGCCTGAAAAGGAAGTGGAACGGACACCCTAGGTGGTCTTTCCAAAACAGGGTACCGGCTTTAACACAAAGCCACGACCCGATGGCCTTCCATCTCGTCGTCCCTGCTCGGCCGTCATGTTGCAATCATGCCTCTGGTGTTAAAGACATATAATCACAATCTAATTTGCGACCACCTAAAATGTATGGATGTTTCGTCCCGATACCGGTGGTGGACTCATCAGTGGGATCCACCGGTATCTTCCCCAGACATCCTTCTTGTACTTTCCACAAACTTGAACCTCCATTTAAGTCTAATTTTGCCGGAAAGCGGTGGTAAGATATTAGTTCCACAACATGCCCCCCCCTAAGGCATTTGCTTTCCAGCTTTAACTGTCACAGACAGTTCAAGCCGTAAGAAAGCACAGGCCTGAAAAGGAAGTGGAACGGACACCCTAGGTGGTCTTTCCAAAACAGGGTACCGGCTTTAACACAAAGCCACGACCCGATGGCCTTCCATCTCGTCGTCCCTGCTCGGCCGCCATGTTGCAATCATGCCTCTGGTGTTAAAGACCTATAATCACAATCTAATTTGGGACCACCTAAAATGTACGGAGGTTTCGTCCCGATACCGGTGGTGAACTCATCAGTGAGATCCACCGGTATCTTTCCCAGACATCCTTCTTGTACTTTCCACAAACTTGAACCTCTATTAAGTCCAGTTTTGCCGGAAAGCGGTGGTATATATATATATATATATATATATATATATATATATATATATATATATATATATATATATATATACATATATATATATATATATATATATATATATATACATATATATATATATATATATATATATATATATATATATATATATATATATATATATATATATATATATATATATATATATATATGTATATATATATATATATATATATATATATATATATATATATATATATATATATATTGTATATATAATAGCTCAGCTGGCATTTTCAGCTACCGTCGAGGAAGCATGGCTTGCCAGCTGAGATGTTGGCGAAACACCGTGAAGATTTTTCTATTGACGAACGGATTGAAAACCGGAAAAACACCAGTGCACACATACATATATATATATATATATATATATATATATATATATATATATATATATATACATACATATATCCGTGAAAGCCACAAACATATGTTTATGTGGCTTTCACGGATATACGCCATGCGGCGGGAAGTCGGCGAAGCCACGTTCAGTATTTGCATGTTTCCTTCCGATCTGTCCTTTGCACAGCCAGGTGCATGTCGGTGCCCTGATGAGTCTAGTAGAGACGAAACATGTACCTCTTCCGTATCACTGTGGCGGGGAGGGTAAGTTTTGACTTTCTTCCCGGGATGGTGGTACAGGTGGGCCATCATCTGGATGGTGGTGGAATAGGATAAATTGTGTTCCTTAGCAATTTGTTCAAACTGTGCAACCTCTAACACGGAAAGGATATGGTTAGAACGAAGTTTGCACGTACTGTTCGCATTTACTTCATATATATATATATATATATATATATATATATATATATATATATATATATATATATATATATATGACTTTCAAATATCATTTTATGTTTTTGACCATGACAAATTCGATGAAGTCCGCATTTTTCCTAGAAATCAGAGATTTTCTTGCTAGTCTTCGAGAAAAATTCACATTTTTCATCAAACATATTTAACTTTGTTATTTGGTAAAATAACTACTTGTAATGTTCAGATTTTACAGCCTAATTCAACCGAAAATTTCACCGGAGCACCGCCGTTGCTGCCAAATTAGAAAAAGTAACGGTAAAGTAAAGGAATGGTTACATTACAGGTAAATATAATTTTCTTTATGGGAGACAAGTGGCTATTTAATTTCCTTAAAACAATTTTTAGATTGTTTATAATTTACTTTATTTCACGGAGAGGGGGGCTAGCAAAATTCCAGGGAGAGGATAGGTCTTCCAGGCGCTTACCTGGCTACGCTTATGCGCGCCAGAAATAAACTTTTGCATTTTTACAAACAATAACAAAGAACCGAATGAACCAATGAACAAGAGTGGTGATACTCGATCTTCGATGCTTATGCTTTGTTGGGGGCCATTAAATTGCACCATGACCACAAGTCATTTGGGCCCGATGGTCTTTGTGAATCCAAGCAGCCTCGTTACCTGATCTTACCTGACCGCGTCGGGTCTACGAAATATCTTTGTCTCATTCCACAGTTTCATCTTCCTCCAGGCACCATCTGCATACCTGGTCATCCGCGACGCTAGTCCTGTGAAGGTGGCTTCGCGGGTGATAATGTTCCGTTAGCGATTCCACCACGACCCGTAGTTCATTCCCCTTTTTCTCCCAATTCTCTTTGCTCGATAAAAGTATATCAAAAATATGGTTTGGTTTCAAAACCGGAGCCATGTAATCTATTTGCTTAGGGAGCGATGGGCATCTTTCACTACGCTCCCCAGCTACATGAGATGCAACAGGCAGCTAAGTCGATAAACTGCCTTTAGGACTACATAAGAAATAATTAGTAAAAAAAAGCAATAATACTGCTATGGGTGAAAATGATTACTGCCTGTGCTGTGAGAAACATAGCCAGCCAACTGGTCGACTCAGATGTAAATTAAATTGAAAATGTCACCTATCACTCGATATAAATAACTTTTTTCCAGTTTTGGCCTTTCAAACTTGTATCTTATTCGGCATCAAATAAATTATACTGAACAATACCGAACACTGAAAAATTTCAACATCTCTTTATTTTAAATCTTAAGACTAGGCAACCAACTGTACATACAATATCGCTACCTAAAAAGTGTAACGCCAGTGATATGTAAAAGTAGGTGTGCAGTTTAAGCACGTGTTTAAATCATAGGTTGAATAATGTAATTTTAAGTTGCCTACGGCAACCAGAAACATCTGCGTCTTTTTGCTAAATTTAGAAACCTATTTTGGTTATTTAATATCTTTCTCCGTTGGAAAATAAAGCTAATTAAAAGTATAGATTTCCAGTTTAGTTTATTTTTTCATACTTTTATAAACTGTTAAAGTAACATAAAAATTCCAATACATATATATTTTTTACTTGCATTTTTCCTCCAAAAATGTAAAAAATTATCTTTTTTCTTGGTATACAAATAGTTTTTCCGTTTTTTTTTAATTGGTGTATATTCAGTTTACAACCCGAATGTTTTTAAAATTTGAATAAATCAAGGGCGGCGGTTCAAGAAAATTCTTTGGGTGAGGCCATAAAAATGTTTCAAGGAGCTGGAATGTCGGCGTCTCGAATAAATTCATTATTTTAAAATCGCTGGGTCTTTCGGTACGAATTTTTTCTAATATCTTAAACCATACAGTGTTACTCGAAAGAAGCTGTGTTAATCAACTCTGATTTTTTAAATAGTGGCTCCCAATTTTTTAATACTTTTAGACTCTTTCAAAAATCTGAACATTTTTGCTATTATATATCCTATCCTAAATGTCACTGTGTTCGATCTATCGACGGTTGAAACAATAGTTAATTTATTATTTTATTAAATATTCCAAATAGTACATTTTGGGCAGTTACCGGTTTCGCAACAACATATGTTACATCATCAGCAGTGGCGTAACTAAGAGAATGGTGCGCACCCCCCCCCCCCTCTCCGCAGATTTTTGAAGAATGCGTCCCTCTATTTTGTATCCGTCTTGATCCTTTGTATTTGTTCATTTTTATCAAGGAACTTATGGGCGCCCCTGGATTGGCTGCGCCCCCCGCAACGCAGGCCCTGCGGGGTCGTTAGTTTCGCTATTGATCATCAGGAACAAAAAGATTAAAAAGAATATAAACGACATATGTCAACTCAAAGTCAGAAAAAACAACATATTAGTACATGTTAAAATAAACAATACAACAAAATTAAACTTAAAAAAACTTAAAATTATTTTTTTTTATTTTAATTTTGAGTTTTTTTTTAATTTAATATTACGGTTGAATTGTTAAATTAATAACTTATTGTATTTAACATGTACTAATATCAGTGGCGGATCCAGCGTCTCTCTTGGGGGGGGGGGGACGATATCACAAAAGCAAAGAAAAGATCAAACTTACCTCCACCTCATTTGTATACAAAACAGTAAAGACAGTACAGTATGAACAAAAGCGAATTCTCACGGGGGGAGGTGGCATGGATATTCATGTTCGTAATGTAGCAGACAAGCGAGCCTATTTGTCTGAATTTGAAGCTCTTATAGGGGGGTGCGATCGCTCCGGCTTACTCCCCCCCCCCTTTGAATCTGTGTTTAACTACTATATTGTTTTTTCCAAGTTTCAGTTGGTCTTTTTCTGCACGATGACGCAACATATGTTATTGCGAAACCGATAACTTACTTGTTATTAAAGAATTTGAGAATATAAAAAGACTTTATATATTTGTTATCGTCATTTTATTAAGAGTTGAAAATGTCTCCTATTGGTTAATTGACACTATCGTAAACGATGACTTCTTTTGTAGTAATTAACCGTATTTCTTGAATAATCTATATCAATTAGTCTAGTTTGGAAAATTTTACCTCACAAAAAGAAGTCACAAGGGATTTAAGTCTGGAGACCTCAGTGGCCATTCAATAGGTTCCCTTCTTCCGACGCACCTGTTGCCGAAAATACCATTAAGAAAGGTGTTTAATGTGACGGGGTACCGTCTTGTAGAAAACAGATATTTTGATGGTGTCAATCTGGAATCTCTTCACATTCATCATAAAAATCGGCCCTATAACGATATTATCCCCACGATTTCAGTCCACACATTTACTTTTGGTTTATACTGAATGTGTCGCTCTCTCATCCAATTTGGATTTATATCGAATAAAAGTCGATAATTTTATGTGCTGACACCACCATTCAAGCAAAATGTTTTCAATAAAAATGGGATCCCGAAACATATTTCTCGTAACAACTAACAAAATTGCAGATTTTGTCATAAACATCTTCTTCGAGTTCTTGAACAACCGTTGTTTTCGCAATATCCAAGTTTATAGCTCTCCCCATGATTTATCTTGGACACTTAATAATATGTTTAGTATTTGGTCACAAATTGCTGGTGGAGGGCTTATTGGGTCATGGGGATGAGATTTCTACTCAATCTTACTCACTGCCGATTGTGAAATTGGCGAAAGATTAGGATATTTTTCTTCTGGCACACTTCTTCTTTCGTGTGCCTCAGTAAGTTTCATTTTTAGTTAAAATGAATCAAAGTGACATTTTGACAAAATACGATAAGGGAGTAGGTCATAGGATCAGCAATTTTACTAAATAATTAGTGTATTTCATTTCGAGATTTAACTGTCGATAAATCGAAAACAGTTACATTTAGGTATAGGACATGTAATAGAAAAAATGTTCAGAATTTTTCAGGGAGTCTAAAAGTGTAAAAAAAAAATGGGAGGTTACTATTTAAAAAAATCAAAGTTGATTATATCACAGCTTCTTTCGAGCTACCCTGTAAAATTTAATATATTGGCGAAAATTCGAGCGATTTTTCGAAAACTTCTGAGTTTTTTAATTAGTGAATTTATTTCAGACTTTACGTCCTCATTAATGTAGGATGCAGTAAGAACTCCGATATTTTTTTAGCACTTGTACATATTTTGAGTGGGGAGGCAATGGCCCAATGGCACCTCTATGAATACGCATTTAAATAAACTGAGATGTTATTTTTTAAGAGTACGCCAAAATAACGAGTAAACAAATATTTTTCAGAATAATCGAAATACACAGGGTATTAAAAAAAATATGAAACTTTTTAGGATTTTATCTTTTGATTTTATTTACAACCAGATTGTACAACATTATTCTAATACTATACACTTCGATTTTGAATAGCTACTGTCGGTTTAATAAAAAATGTTATTGTAAGTAGTATTATTATTGATACAATTTTATTATTAATGATATAATTAATGGGTTAAATAAATAAACAATTTGTTGATACATTAATTTAAATAACGTATTGTAAAATATAGATTTTTTTATAAAGCTACGCACTGTACCAAAGCCAAGTTGACTTGCTTCAGAAAACAATGATATAACAGAGAATTTGTATCAGTACAAAAATAAGCAAAATATCTAATAAGGGATTATAAACATCTATCTATCTTATTATTATAACCATATTCTTAAAGCTACTTGTTATGAAGAGTATATACCATGTTTTAAGCCTACATAAAAATAAATGGTAATTTGAGAAGTTTTCTTTAAATCCAACAGACATAGTAATTGTTTCATCACAAAAATAGAATTTGTAAATTTGATCTTGTATTTTTTTTTATAAATAATGGATGAAAAAGTATTTACATGATATATGCTCTAAGATTTAAAATTCTAATTATTGTTACAAAGCTGCCTACTACAGTCGACCATAACTCTTCTGTTACATCATTTTATATACTGTCAACAAGCAATTCAAACTGGCTATAAAAAGTGCAATAAAAGGGTTTTTCAAATTCCCTTTCCCTAATTTTACCATATTAGAAACTCCGACATAAAATAAAAATATTTGTTGATGTTCCTAATATGTCAAATTTTATAAATTACCTACAAAGCAGAAGTTTTACCAGACTCACTATATATTACCGAGAAAGGTATCAAAAGTTGTATAAAAGAAAATATATTAAAAGGAATGTATAGCTGCATAAAAATGAGCAAAAGGCAAATTTCTGCATAATGACGTAATATTGTAACTGCTATATTCTATGTATTTTACTTATTTTTAACATTAACCATAATTCCTATGTACTTTTAAGTAATGTTCAAGTATATAGCACAAGTTTTTGTTAATATCATTTAAACCAGTCAGAAAGAATATTCCTTTGAGAAAATATTTGCAGCAGTTTGTAACAATATGCTATATACTCAAAACAAATAATGGACGTTAAACATGTAGGTTTATTTTTCTGTTACATTAATATATACATACGTTTAAGGTATATAAGACTCAAAAGCTACCTTTAGACAAATTCGAAACCCAATTTTTGTACTTAGTACAACACATTAATTTCTTCACTCACACTGTTGGCAGTTTTTGGCAATGCAATTAATTTAGACCGAACCTTGTTTTGATTTTTTTCGTTATTATAATTTACTTTCCTTATATAAAACTAAATTTAAATATATAAAAATTTATATTGCATTAAATAGGTATTAGAATTTTATTATGCCACATACATGTGCGTCTTGAAATATGAATTATTAATATTGTTTCCAAAAAAAAAAAAACTTTAAGAATTATAAGCATTCGACTACAAGCCAAAAGATGAAGATTCAGTCCCTAGTATGGTCGCCAGCAGTTAATGTGATTCGTTAATATTACTGTCCATTTTTAACAACACTATCTTCAAGCGTAAAACTCTTTGTTCGCTCCTCTACTATATGAATTTGAATTCGGAGATTGTTTTGGTTCGCCTAGTGCATAGGATCCTTCATCTTTTTTACGCATTCGGTAAACGATGAACATCACTACCAAAATTGCACATAATAGACCTACTACAGCTCCACCAATTACAGCTGAAATAAAAAAAAAAACACGAATTAAAAAAGATCAATATCATAACCTCACAAATAATGAGATTTCACACAATTTAAATCTTCATCATATGTGATTTGAGGTTAGAATCTAACTAAAATAAAGACTAAGCGAGCTCATTCATAAAGTTGCTAGGATTTCTGTACCCTTGACTGGCGCTATAATGAATCAATTTCAATGAGAATTACTGTTACTCCATAGGCATGCAAAAACGCTTAGTATTTTAGATATTCCTTCTTAAAATATAGAGGTTAGATTATCAGTGCTTTATTTGCAATTTTCTGCTCTTTGCAGATATATTTATCCATTTTGTTCTAGATAAAATCAGAAAAATAAAGCTCTACTATGGTTTGGTTAGGCATAATTTAATGTCAAAATTAATTTTTCAAAAGAAAAACTAAATAAAAACAAATATTTCATGCCGTACCATTGTTACCGCTAAAAGAATAGAAACGGCGATAATGTCGATAATTCTAGCATTGTTTAAATGTCGGTGGTGTCAACCTGTCTGTTTCATTATCGGCAATAATATGACTCATGTTATATATATTTTCGTGGACACGAACGAAGCTCCAGCACTTTTTGTATGTTCACGAACAGAAAAATTGACTCATTCACTTGAGCGATTTCAATAATTTTACCCGAAATTCCGATTCAAATATGAGCATCGAAATTTATCACTTTACGCTTCGATTTTTTTGTTACAAGTAGAACAAAGATAAAAAATCACAATTGAATAATAATATATGTTGCTTACAATCGATGTCTTGGGTTTACTCAATATAATTCGTATTGCATGAATGCTGCATGCAAGCAATGATTTTAGCTCTATTACTAGTTTTAATTCAATTCAATTTATTTATGGCAGAATTACAAGACAGTAATGTACATAAGTCAAGTAATACAAATCATTTACAAAAATACTTAAAATATTCTTCATTGGAATAAAACATATTAGAAATTAATTTTTGCCTTACAGGCGTTTATTGGTAATTCCCTAACTGTTTCTGGTAACACACTAAAATATTTTATTGCCCAGTAGCTTGGGCCAGTTTGACACCTCTTTATCTGTCAGTACGCTGGTATTAACTTATCCCTATTTCCCGTCCGGTGGAATGTAAGCCCTCGTGAGTCGCAAATAGATGAACATATCTCTTTACATAGAACAAATTTCCAAAAAAGTAAGTATCATTAATTCTCCACAACTCGCCCTACAGTCATTCCTGTAACGTAGGCCACCCACCACTCTAACTGCCTTCCTCTGCAGTCCGAACAAACGCTGAGTACCCGAGGCATGACCCCACACAAGTACAGCATAGGAGAGCTGCGCATGAAATGTTGCAAAGTAAGTTGCTCTTAAGGCCTTACGGGATATATTTCCTTTGTAGACGATGCAGCAGTTTTGAGGCCACCGCTTCTACATGCATGTTCCATTGTGCTTTTGGATCGATAAACACTCCAAGAAACTTAGTCTGACAAACATGTACGTTTATACTTTCAACTTCCCTTAGCGAAAAAATCATCCTTTCTGTCTTGCTCCTGCTTAATAGCAATCTGTTAGAAACAAACCACTTTTCAGTGATTTTCTGTGCCTCCAAGGAACCCAAAAAACGAAGCCTCAAGAATTTCAGTCTTAACAGAAATAGCGGTGTCATCCGCAAAGGGAGTATAATTTGTCTTTTGATCTATTAAAGGCAAATAAATCATTTACATCTGATGTCTCCAATATTAATAATGCCGCCCTCGAATAGTTTTTTTCACTCGAGTAATAATAATACTAAATAAGCAACTTTTGAAAAAATATACCCCAAGAAACTCTTCGAATGTTATTGTATTGGGTTGGAAAGAAAGTATTTTTGCCGGTCACACACAGAGAGCGTTGTAATTGTTTTGAAGGACTTCTGTCATTTTGTTTTATTTAAAGGAAAGAAAGCTGCTGAGGCTCATAAAGGGTTATGTGAAGTTTATGGTGTCAGAATTGGTTAAAAAAATTCCGTTCTGGAGATTCTTTACTTAAAGGTGACGAACGTTCTGCAGAGAGGTTAAATGTATCGCACACAACTGAAAATCACTGAAAATGTATTGGACTCGTTCAGAAGCCCGATGTTTGGGATCCGCATGAATTGGAAGAAATTCATTTAACATAACGAATCAAATTTGCCATATGAAATCTTACGCGCAATGAAATCGACTCCTTTTTAAAAAAAAAATTAGAACAAAAATGGGTCTTCTACAGTAACATCATTCGAAAACAATCTTCGAACATACCCCTGTAGAAGTAGCATAACGTCATAACTAGGGCCCGGTTGTTTGAAAGCTGAATAAGGTAATACTATTTTTATTTATATTTAAAAAGTGTTGATAAACAGTAGATATTCAATTTCTTATTACACACATACCGATTTTATGCTATCCTTTTCTAAATGCATTTTTAAACGGTACGTCAATTCTGAATACATAAAGTATGAATGTATGGTTGCCTAAATTTTCATTATTGTTATTTCAGTACATAAACAATATTTACCAATAAAAATAAGTTTTTTAAATCCTCTTTTTGTTAATATTAATTGTAAACTTCGCATTTATAATAATTTCTAACACTTAAAAACACCGAAAAAAGTCACGACAAGCAATTAAACTGAAAGAAAAGATAAGTAAATATGTTTATGTCTGTCAAACATCAAAAAAGCGTCTCCCCCACCGACCATAAACAGCCTTCAAACAAATCTATTGTTGTTTAAATCTAGGGTATGGTCGAAGAAAACAATTAGGGTCCAAACGTAATGAACTAGCACAAACTACATCTAAAGCTGAATTTGATCCAAAAATGATCATGCTGTGGAGGAACTACAAAGATTTACTCATTTTTAGTAACTCATGGGACATTATTGGAACTTGGTAGGGAAGTGATGTCGCAACTCTGACCTGGCTCCATCTGATTACTATTTATGAAGGAGTTTGCAAAACTCTTTGAATGGTAAAAAAAGGATGATGACCTTAAATTGCAATTGGTTCAGTCTTTTGCTGATAAAGCCGGCAAAAGATCATTAAACAAAATGGAAAATATACAACTGCTGAAAATTTATCCTTTGTATAAAAAAAACAATTTAATTTCACACAACAAAACCTAAATTACTTTCTTGTCGACCTCATATTTTCCAAGAAAAAAATATAAATGAGGCACTGCCTACCAATTTCCATTTTTTTTTAACTATTGGCAAATTTAATCTTTCAATTTTATTTTGTTTTGCTCTTTCCTCACCCTCAGAAAGCACTGTCCTCTATGCGGCTCTGCGAATAGATTTTTTTTATCTCAAATCTAAATTGACGGGAAATCATTTTGATAAAGCTTACATTAAAATTCCATTAGGGGCAAAAAATCTTCCCAATCATTTTCTTATCGGTAAAGATTGCTAAAATATTTGGGGAGATAGACCATTAAGAGTTCCAAAAACCCCTCAAGCGGTAAAGGTTTCTGTTGGATTGACCTATTTATTTTTTCAATAAATGAAACGTGTACTGTGAAAGTAGTCCGGTCAAAATAGACATTGAAGGTTACATTAATTCGCACCTTGCTAAAAATTGGCATGAATGTTGGGAACCCTATTATACACAATTTGTCAATTATCCACATCAATCCGAAGTGTGGAAAAAAATTTATTCAAGGTCAAATGTTGCAAAAATCGGTTTTTGTGAGTTTTCCAGCTAAACGGTAAGTTTTATAATAAAAATAGGTGAGACAAAAATTATTCATCATGCAATTATCTATAAAAATTGTTCATACACTTTTTTTCCTAAGAATCACCATTTCGGAGATACAGCGATGCAAAATGTTGAAAAAGTTGTATTCTTCATAATATGCATGTCAATTACCGTAATATACGTTACAGAACGATAATATAAGTAAAAATATTAATTTTCGTAGCGTATACATACATATTATACAGTTTTAAAAATATAAACTCCAAAAAAAACCCAGTCCCTCATTTTATATGACCGTACGGCCTTGAGCAACATCTGTCTGCTATTCAATTGTCCACGTGGCGACGCTCGTATACCTGCTCCTTTTTGAAGGGCCTCCCTAGATAGAATAGTATTAGTCTCAAGCATTCTTTCGTAGTAAGAACACGTAGTTATTGCTTATATTTTCAAACAAAATTTGTGCAGTTTTGTGTTTGTAATAGAAATGTCGCAGTTGTGCTTTATTTGTAATAAACATTTGACCGAAAGCGAAACAGTTACTGTTGATCGTGGCCTAAAGACATTAATTAATGCAAGTATTGAAAGAGGTGATGAATTTTCGGAATACCTGAAAGACCAGACTTCTGTGACAGTTCATGTGCAGTGTCGAAAAAACTATACTCGGAAGGGTACAATCGCTGCATTGAAAAGAAAACAGGATGAAGAACAAGCTAGTACATCAAAAATAAGTCCACCTCGTACTAGAGCACGCGTAAGTGAACCATTTTTTTGTTTTAAAAAGTGTTGCTTATTTTGTGGCAATGAATTTGAATGAAGAGCTAGAAAACAGAAAAGCACTGAAGTATCGGCGTAAAATTTTTCATGTAACAACACTTTCATTCAAAGAAACAATCCTGAATATAGCCCAGACTCGTTCTGATCATGTAGCAAAAGCTGTTATTACTCGAATTGAGTTCGAACATGATTTAGTTGCTGCCGAAGCTAAGTATCATAAAGACTGTCATAATGCCTTCTTGAGACCGAGACTACGGGGGGTCAAGCCGGTCGTCCTCAATCTGAAAGTACGAATCTTTTAATGGAAGAAATATTTGCACACATCGAAAATAGTGATGATTGTCAATTTTCAAGTTGTAATCACCAACGGAATTCGCTTTCTTCTTTCAATTTACGGAGCTCCAAAAAAAATTACGTCCTTAGATAAGTTTCGATACTTAACTTTTGCAAAAAATACGTATAAAAAGAAACAAGTACAATTAGCTTGTCTTCCTCCAACCTCTGCTTCTGCTCATCAACATCTATTTCGAGTATATTATCAAGTTCAAGTATGGCTTGGTAATAAACTAAACCTAGAAGACTGGGGTTGGAAGTTAACTGACAATATATTGGAACCAATTCAGACTTTACTCCCTCCTGCACCGGAAAAACTCCTCAATTCAATTTTTTGCAATTGCAAAACGGGGTGTAATGCTAAATGCGGCTGTAAAAAAGTTGGTTTGTTTTGTTCATTAGCATGTATCAGTTGTCGAGGCCAATCGTGCTCCAATGTTGAATCGCCAGTAGAAGAGGATTCTTACGATATAGGCGAGGAGACATCTGATGCATTGCTCTTTGAACAATTTATTTGTACTCAGCAGGAAGAAGAAGAAGAAGAAAAAGAAGAAGAAGAAGAAGAAGAAGAAGAAGAAGAAGAAGAAGAAGAAGGAGAAGAAGAAGAAGAGCAAGACAGTATGGATTATGTTCCATTAGAAGAGTATCAATCAGACGAATAATTTTCTCAATTTACGCATTACTTACACCGCTCTTGTTATTTACAATAGTACCATTTTCAATTTAATACAATAGCTTTTTAACTCAACAGAAGCACAATAGATCGTGGAATAGGCCTACCGGGGAAACCACGTAAAAAAAAACGCGCCATGTACACTACCTCACGGGTGGCGCGGAAACGTGTGCATATTATGAAGAATACAACTTTTTCAACATTTTGCATCGCTGTATCTCCGAAATGGTGATTCTTAGGAAAAAAAGTGTATGAACAATTTTTATAGATAATTGCATGATGAATAATTTTTGTCTCACCTATTTTTATTATAAAACTTACCGTTTAGCTGGAAAACTCAAAAAACCGATTTTTGCAACATTTGACCTTGAATAAATTTTTTTCCACACTTCGGATTGATGTGGATAATTGACAAATTGGGTATAATAGGGTTCCCAACATTCATGCCAATTTTTAGCAAGGTGCGAATTAATGTAACCTTACCCCTATTTTTGATGCTAACTTGACCGGACTAAAGTTTTTTTAGGTATTTTGTCCAGGGAGATTAAAAGTCACTTTACGAGGTAAAAATCAGATATATTTTCGTGTTATACATTATTGTGTTTGTATTCTGATATAGTAAAATTGAGGGTAGGAAATGTATTATAACAAAAACATGTAAAAATCAATTTCCCTTAAGGCACGGAATTTCGAGAAAAAAAAATACATACACTTCTAAAACGTGAAACAAAATAATTTAACATACCTGCCAATATTCCTGGCTGAGAGAAGAACGATGTAGGACGGTCTTCTGGTTTTGGATTCATGATGACACTTGTATCCACCGTTGGAGCTATGACTATGGTTTCTTTGTTCTTAGTAGTATCTGGAGAGTTAAATACCTCTGGAACTACTTGTTTAGGAATATTATCCTCGTCTGTCGGTACTAAACAAAAAAAAAAGCAAAAAAATATTTTATATCAATTCCACTTTAAACCAATAAAAATAATGCCGGAACACAAATCATTATTTTTATTAAAATCTTTTGAAAAAACATCTTAAATTTAAATATTACAATAATGATTTAAATTTTTTCAAAATTGATTAAATTAGGTTTTTATTAAATAAAATCTGTGCATTCAATAATGTTTAACAAATAAAAGTAAATTGTCTTTGTGGTTTAAATTTACTCTGGTTTAATTCCAGCAAAAAGGTTTGAAAACGGGTTTAAATCATAAAAATGTTTTTAAAAAACGATGATAGAAATGCTAAAGGCCAAAATAACAAGATATGAATTAGCAAAATATTACTGGTTAACTGAAAACATGAAAACAAGGCCTTGAATGCGAAAATATATTTTTAGGATTTAAATAATAAATAAATGTATTATCAAATTGGTAGGATATATATATATATATATATATATATATATATATATATATATATATATATATATATATATATATATATATCACTACATAGTATAAAACAAAGTCGCCTTCTCTGTCCCTATGTCCCTTTGTATGCTTAAATCTTTAAAACTACGCACCGGATTTTGATGCGGTTTTTTTCAATAGATAGAGTGATTCAAGAGGAAGGTTTATATGTATAATAACATCCATTAAATAGTGGAGAAATACTGTTATTTTTGAGGTTTCTAATGTGATGTCGTTAAGCGGGAAGTAGCGCTTGCGGCGGTACTGGCCGACCGGGGCGGCGGCAGCGTGCCTATAAATAGCGCGTCGGAGGCCGATGTAATAATTGTTGTAAAAATAAAATAAATAGTCACAGTTTTTCTGTAGTGTATTTAGTATCAGCATTGCACCCGTGCGAAGCCAGGGCGGGTCGCTAGTATATATATAAAGCACGATCTTGGAGACCAATTCACGGGTCCGAAACGTGAAACTATGCGGTTACCAAACATTTCCTTCAATAAATCAATTGTGGCACGAGCTGTGTGACATGTTGCGCCGTCTTGTTGAAACCACAGCTCCTGCACATCATGGTTGTTCAATTGATGAACGAAAAGGCAGTAATCATGGCTCTACAGCGGTCACCATTGACTGTCACGTTCTGACCAGCATCGTTTTTAAAGAAGTACGGACCAATGATTCCACCAGCCCATAAAGCACACCAAACAGTCAGTTTTTCTGGATGTAACGGTGTCTCAACATACACTTGAGGATTATCATCACTCCAAATACGGCAGTTTTGTTTATTGACGTATCCATTCAAACAAAAGTGAGCTTCATCGCTAAACAAAATTCGCTTATGAAAATCGGGATCAACGGCAATCTTGTTTTGGGCCCATTCACCGAATCTACGCCTTGCTAGGTGATCGTGTGGCTTCAATTCTTGCACGAGTTGGATATTGTAAACACGCAAACCAAGATCTTTCCGCAAAATCTTCCATAAAGTGAATGGACACATATCCATTTCCTGTGCACGATGGCGGATAGACTGATTCGGATCTTCCTCTACGCTACGTTCTACACCAGCAATGACTTCTTCTGTACGCACTGTACGACGTCTCTGTGGATGCGTATTATCATTTAGAGTAAACATGGTGTGAAAACGTTCCATAGTTAATCGAATTAATTGCTCTGATGGACGATTATGTTGACCGTAAAATGGACGTAGTGCGCGGTACGTATTTCGAACAGAACCATGATTTTCAAAATAAATTTGCACAATTTGGAAGCGTTGTTCAGCCGTCAGTCTATTCATGTTGAAATGCCAAACCAAACTAAACATAAATCACTTGACAGCTGACAAAATGGCCGCCAGTTAAAAAAGTGTTGCCAACTTAAAGTTCTATACCTCTATAAAAAACACCCTATATATATATATATATATATATATATATATATATATATATATATATATATAATTTCACATACTATGTATTTGGAAAAGTTTTATTTTTTCCTGAAGACCGTTTAGAAAGGAGCAGACAGTTTTTTCTTAACGGCCTTACGAAAAAGAGACAATTTTTCCAAATACAAATTATTTAATTGTATTAATTTCATACCGCTTCGGGCTATATTTGGATGTTTATTTTGACTGTTAATGTTCGATATCAACTTCTGCAAGTAATATCCTGCCGACACATCCCGGAATGAAAATTTTAAATAGAAAGTCCTTTTCTCGTGAATTTTGCTTCTGGCCAGGGTTCCAGTTTCGGTGCAACTGTACTGAATTCAGTACGTCAGTACGATTTCCCACAAAACATTATAAGTCGTATTCTTTTGACTCATTATCACTTTCAGTTCGATAATTTTTATCACTTTAAACTAATCATGATCACTTCAAAAAAGTGATTAGTTGTTTTTCAAAAAACACGAAGTTATCTCTTTCACTTCTATGACTTTAATTATTGATAACTGACTCTGAAAAATATAGCCCATGTTTTGGCTGCATTATATTTTCGTATCACAATCGAGTAGATTCCATTATTTAAATAGTTCGGGTTAGTTCTTAGTTCTGCTCTCTTTTGATAAGCAACATTAAATAAAAAGAAATGGAGCTTGGGTACTTTTTAAACGACTTAAAACTAGCGAATTTCCGCAGAAACTTTACTATCCGAAGTTATACTTATATATTATTTAATTCGAATTTCTCGCTTTTAGTAGATCCTGTGCTTTTTCAGTACATTTTTTTTAGCGATCGCGGTAATTCCCTTGATCATATATATATATATATATATATATATATATATATATATATATATATATATATATATATATATATATATTGACAACAAACATACCCTGAATAGGTATGAAATTAACTAAAATAATTAATTTTATTCTGCTTCAGACCGTTCAGAATAAAAAGTTGGCGCTTTTCTAATTGTCTTAAGGAGAAAATACAACTTTTCCAAATACATAGATGTGAAATTATTTATATATAGAGTTTTCCAAGTAGTCATCAATAAAAAAATATATATGTTTTCTTAATACGTTATATATTTTCTTATTTTTGCAAAAATATGATTTTATGTCTATCTTTGTTACTCATTGAACTTATCAATAATTTCTTTAAAGCATTTATGGAATTACTCCATTAAGTGCTCTGCTAATATTCAAGTACTTTATACTTACAATCGAGTTTGCGACCACCACCAATATCTGGTCCAATTTCAACATCCTCGTCGTCCGTAGGGCCCTGGCCGGAACCGCTGGACTCCAAGTCGCGGTTTACTTCGCCATCGAAGCCGCTGCCCTCGATTTCGGCATCGGCATCTTTGAATACGAAACCACCGTTACTCCTTTGACTGTTCTGAAAATCAAATTTAATGGTCAGAATGTACTTAAACTTTTTTTATGTTACTCTACTACTATTCGAATACAGCGAGCAAAGAAAAAAATTCACAGTATGTTTTTTTTGTAAGTAATAACTGAGTAAAATATATTTCATGCCAATGTATGGTTTTAGCATGAAAAAGTGCTAAAACTAAATATAAAAATTCTTTGTAAGACTCAGAATTTCTTTCAGAAAATCAGCTGTCAGCATAGAATATCGAATAAATACACTGGCGTTTCAAAGTTCTATGTTTCAGTAAAGAATAATCGTATGACAATTTTCAAAAAGCATTTTAAGTCTCTTTCCAAGTACTTTCAGGTAATGATTTTGAGAATAAAAGATGAAAAAAAAACACGTTTTTTCTTGATTTTACCAATATCAATGCAGTTTCGCGGGGAATACTCGTAGAAAACTTCTACGAGAGATAGAAAGAACTTCAAATAGAAAAATTGTTTGTTTTTACAAGTAGAATCATCTTAGATTTTTCCGGAATTTTTGATGATTTGTATGTATCTCAAACAGAGTTGGAACCACTCAGGGTCATGGTGTGCGTTTTTTTTACAGAGTTATGGTCCTTTCACGAAAAAAAAAAGCATTTTTTAATAGCACATATGAGCGATTAAAAATGCTTTTATTTTTCGTAAAAAAGGCCATAACTCTGTAAAAAAAAGTCGCGCTCATATGAGCTATTTAAAAAAATGCTCTTTTTCGTAAAAAAAGACCATAAATCTGTAAAAAAAAGTTGCACCAAGGCCCTCAGTTGTTCCAATTCTGTTTTCAAATACATGCATAACCATATTATAATGTTTTTTTAAAAATTTTAAAAATCAAAAGTGTGGAAAAAATTCCGGAACAATCTAAGATGATTTTATGTATAAAAACAAATATTTTTTCTATTTGAAGTTACTCGTAGTTACTCGTAGTTACAGATATATCGATCATTGAAAATAAAAGTATTAAATTAAATTAAAAAGACCATATTTTGGTCAAAAATGCACTGAGAACAAAATTTAAAAAAGCATTTTAAAGCTTTAGGAAAAACCCAAAAAACTTTCCATTCGGAATTTTCCTACGAGTATTTCCCGCGAAACTGCATTGATATTAGCACAACCACGAAAAAAATGCTTTTTTCAAAAATTATCAAACGCTTATTTCTTACTGATAAATAAAACTTTACAGCTCTACTGTGTTTCGCGAGTATATATATATATATATATATATATATATATATATATATATATATATATATATAGTTTATGCGGCTTTCACGGATTCCTCCGTGTGAGATGCAATAGCCGTGGATATATCCACATTATGCCGTTGTAGTGCTGAAATCACATTCAGCAAACGTACAACTATATGCAGCTCCGTGCATGAATGAAGTAAAATGCAAACTTCGTTCCAACCATATCCTTTCCGTGTTAGAGGTTGCATAGTTTGAACAAATTGCTAAGGAAAACAATTTATCCTATTCCACCATCATCGCCGGCGGGAGGTCGGCGAGGCCGCGTTCAGTATTTGCATGCTTCTTTCTGATCTGTCCTTTGTACAGCCAGGTGCATGTCGGTACCCTGATGAGTCTAGTAGAGACGAAACATGTACCTCTGCCGTATCACTGTGGCGGGGAGGGTAAGTTTTGACTTTCTTCTCGGTATGGTGGCACAGGTAGGCCATCATCTCGATGGTGGTGGAATAGGATAAATTGTCTAACACGGAAAGGATATGGTTGGAACGAAGTTTGCATTTACTGTTCGCATTTTACAACAGTACACAGCAATTTAAAAAGTTCATTACAAATTAGAAGTCACTGGTCAAGTGTGAATGAATATACATGCAACGGGGGCTTACTAATCAAAATTTGACAGATGTCACAGAGGCTTTTTTTTACATCACAAATCATGTGACTCCAAAATGGTTTCTCGTGAAATTGATAAATACTTTATTGTTAGAATTAGTGTTAGGCTTCTGAAATGAGTACGTAAAATCAATCATCTTTACTTATCAAAAGATAAATAAATACTTCATTTCTATACATAATTGTGTTGTTATAAGTGCTGCATCATTTAAAATTAGTTCTATATTTTTCTCTTCAATCATGGATGTTATTATTTACAAATATCAAATTGGATTGTGACTTTGTGCTTGCTAATTAGGACATCTATTGAAAACGAAGTCCAAAAAGGAATTTTGCTCTTCGCCAATTTAAAATTGTATTAGTGAAGGGTTACAAATAAAAAAGGCACCCAATTATTTCGATGGGCTTATCTAATTGAAGAGAAGAAACACTTTTATTGGAAACAATTTTAATCAAAAATAAATACAAGTGCAGCAATATTTTGCTTTGCCAGAATCCGATAATAAATTATTTTTAGATACTTTATTTAAAATTGTTTATAAATGTTGTGTTAATAACAGAGAAAACAAAGATTAAATGTATGTTAATCTTTTATTTCATATTTTCTTTTTTAATTAATTTACTTAGTTTACTGCAATAGTAAAAAAAATGTACATATTACAATTTCAGGTTTATCGCTAACTTTAAAATGGCTTATTATTAAGAAATATTATATTCGTAGCGATATAGATACATTAAATTAGCTTTCAATTTCAATCTACAGTAATACTGTTTATGTATATCCGAGGAATTCTCCGCAACAACCTAATTTCAATATAGTTTTTTTTTACCAGCGTAAAGTATTATAACATATATTCCAACTTCGACTTAACAAAATATATGTATATTTTTTTCGAGGTTCAAGCGGACGAACAATTAATATATTATAATGTTAGTTGTTGTACGTGATGTCGCCGAGTAGATTTACGAATATAATCGCTTTGCTTCCTTTCATTTTTTTCCAACTTCCTGCACGTTTACGTTCATTACTCAGCTCCTTAAAAGTGCGGCATAAATTCTTATACACTTAAACCTTTTTTTTTTAATAATTAACACATTGCATTGGCGAGAATAGTAAAATAACTCATTCTTGGGATTTGATTACGGACAAATGGACAAAACCAGTATATGTAGAATCACATGTCATTTTTAAAGTTGGTACCACTGTAAGTGACAATTATAGGAAAAAGTTACAGCTGTTTAAGGTGGACGTTGGAAATACTAAACAAAACCTATTCAGAGGATTGTATATCTCATACAAGAGTTTTTGAGGGGCATAAAGCACCAATAATTCCTCTCGGATCACCAACCCGTTAATGCGAAATACCATATGTCACTTGCATGAGACCATACGCAAAAAAATGCCAGAAATGTGGCACGACAATAATGAAATCTTCCGTATTCGCCTGATATGGCACGGTGCGACTTTTTTTATTTCCAAAGTTTAAATTGCCACTGTGCGGATATTGTTTCGAAACCATCGAAGGTATAAAACTTAAAGCTATACCAAAAAATGAGTAAGCGGAGGCGTTTAAAAATATTGGCATATGTGTATCGCCTCGAATGGTGAAAATAACAATCCATTTAATTATTTTTCGTTATATGAAACTTAATACCAGACCCATACTACAAACTTAGACACAACAACCTTAATGTGAAAGGTGATAATTTAATAGGAAACACCACATTATTTACTACTTAATGTGTGTATGTTATTTTTCTGTTCTTGGTTTTAGGAAGTGGCAGAAAGAAAATGAAAAGGACAGCACAAAATTGTGTAGAAAACAGCAAATTTAACATACTTGATCGCTTCAAATTGGAAATGCTGATGCAGGGAAAATATGAAATATTAATTTAAAATTTGCGGAATTTAATAAAACGTGTTGATGTACGACCTTGTCTTCTTTTACATTATTAATTAATTAATAGAACTCAAGAAAAGGCGATCTTTTTGTAAACTTTGTGGAAAATCTCAGACCTGGAGTATAAACATCAATTTAGTATTTGGGGAGCCAAATGAGTAAAATATCTGTTGTGAGTTATCAAATGAAAGCGAATCGAATAAAGAATCCAAAAACATAGATTTTATTTTTATAATCTTGCAAAACAATACCAAAAAATCCGTGATGTATGTAGGGAAGTCCCATATTAAAAAAAAATCAGTAAGAAAGAATTTGTTGATAATAAAAAATACTAAGAAATCGTAAATTATGTTGTGATCATATTAAATTTACAATCCGGATCTTATACTTGACCGATTTTTTGACCATTGGACATCTTTTCTTAGAGAAAATGGTGGCACAGGTTGGAATAATAGCTATTCGTGACATGTGCATTATGTATAATAACATCAAGTAAATATATTTAGACTCAAGATAATCATGACCTAAAGAGATAAAAAAGTTTATTATTTTAGCACAAATTATTAAACCTTATAAATAAACGCTTCAGGTTAATAGATTTTAATACCCGCGTCGAATCGAGAGTAATTCTAAAGATATGCATGTCCTCACATATGTGTCTATACTTTGCGAATGACAGTTTTATGGTTACAAACAAGTAGGTTTAGAAATGAAAAACTTCCTTATTAAGTATTGGCTATTTTTAAGTATTAGTAGCACTTAAATCAGATACTTGACTGACTTCCTTATATCCCGATTAAGAACAATAACAAACAACGAAAAACTGTCTGTAATTTCTATTTCATATTATCTGCCTACTATCAGGATAAACTTCAAAAAACCGAGAATTATTTACGCTACGTCAATCTCGGTTCTGTCTATTAATAAATATTTATAGTTAAATTTTTAAAATGTATTACATACACTACCACTCAAAAATATTTGGCCACCCAGAAAAGGGATTTTATAAAAGTTCGAATAAATGAAATGATTTCACAGTAAATTTAATTATTTATTCGCAATTCTTTAGACATAATAACAATACTGTTTTTAAATTTTAGACTCATCTATGTGTCCACCTTTATTATTAATGACCGCCTCACAAAGCTTCGGCAACTTAGCCACTAATTTTTCCAATGTTGTTTTGGTTAATCTTCTGCCATTCGTCTCGCAGTTTCCTCCACAAGACTTCCTGAGATGTAAGACAACATTCTTGTACCTGCCTATCAAGCTGATCTCATATTAATTCTATAGTGTTCAGGTCAGGAAACTCCTGCAAGGCTTTGATGTGTCTTAAGGATCATTATTTTGTTCTGGAAGACACAATATTTTTTCTCTAATATGTTATTTTAACCTTCTTCTATCACAGACCCTTCACCGTGTTTAACTGAAGCCACATTATATACCTCGTTCACCCTTTCGTTCCACTACCGCCCGAAGAAAACTCTTCGTTTGGATTCAAAAGGACCTTTTCCCTTAAGAACTGCGTCAAGAAGTCTCTTTCTGAGTGTAGATATACTGACTGAAGTTTATCACGGCTCCCATTGAACTGTGCTGCTATTTTTGGTGCAGTTAGACGTCTATTATGCTTGCTTTAACCACTATGCTTAAATCTTTACTAGAAGTTATTGCTTTTGGTCTACTTGGATGACGATTGTTGCAAATTGTTCCTTGAGTAGCAACAGTCAACATGGTGCCTTGGTATTTTCTATAGTCTTGAAATCCCACAATTACTTTAACCGAATTTATAAATTAAGGCTCTTGTCTCTTTTAATTAACCATTTTGTTCAAAAAGGAAAATGCAAAAGTAAAAAACAAGAAAACAGTATTACACTTAAGATAGTGTACTATGGAATGTGTGTTTTCTGGTCGAATGACAATCAGATGACTAATGCAAAATATTTTTTAGTAATTATGTTTAAAGTTCATCAAAACAAAAGTACCACTTGAAAGTTTAACTTCAAAGAAATTCCGACTATTTTGGTTTTATGACTAGGAGCTGTATTCTTATTTTTTATTGTAGATACGCATTTTGCGGTAAGATACAAACAATGAAACCTAATAAAATGGTTTTAATAGATGTATTGTTTGTAATATACAGAAAAATGCAGGTGGCCAAATACTTTTAAATGGCAGTGTATATTCTCAAAGCTAAAATGAAAATTGTCTTATAACAGCTAAACGTGACTTCTTTCTTGCTTTAATATAATAAATTAAAAACATGATATATCGTATAGCAAAACAAAAGAATATGACTTATGGCCCAACTGTTTCCATTTGAAGGAAAAACAACCCATTATTGATTTTTTTGCGACTGTAGAGGTTTTATCGCTTAACAATCCATTTAATAATTTCAGGTTATATGAAATATAATACTAACTGTTAGGGACTTTATTTATACCCATATAACAAGTGTTAGACACAACAACCTTAACACTGAAAGGTGATAACACCATATTATTTGTTACTTAATGTGCCTGTTTCGTCTCTGTTCTTGGCCTTAACAAGTGGCGGAGGGGAAACGAGAGGGGAAACATAAACTCATAAAGAAAATAAGAAATTATACTTAGGCGAATAAGTTTCTTTTCAAGTTGCAAATACTAATTTATATAATTTGATAAGTTCATTAAATATAATAAATTTTATACGAAATAACTAAATAAAACTAGTGTATTGTTTTATGTTACTTAGAAAACAAAACCTAATTAAACATCGCTTAATTCAACATAATCACAAAATAATGTTGGCCAAAAAAAAAAACCTTAAAAATATAAAAGCTTGGGGTATTTATTTATTTTCACAACTAAATTGTGCAAATATTTTATCAAATATCTAAATACTATTAGTGAAAAACCTATTAATTTACGATAGTGACGCATGTATGTAGGTACATTTGCAAATATCGTGAATAACACATATTGCCCTGCTACACAAACTGGGAAAATAAGGTGTTTAATATAAATAGATTACATCAAACAGGTGTTTAGGTACTAAAAAAGTAACGATAGAAGTACAGCGTGGTTTCAATCTGCCTTGGGGCACTTTGTATAAGGCAAAATTTAAAAAATGAAGAGACAAAATAACCAATCACTAGAACTAGGGCATTCCTACATCTCCCAAAAAGTAGTCTAACGTCTTTGTGTCGTCGTGTAGTGGTCGAATAATAAATTGTAAAGGCCCAGTTACACAAGTCAAATTTACAACTTGGCATCCCTGGTGTGGGAAAAAATGAAGTTTATGGGTGCTGGTACAAGCCCAGACCCATAAAAGACCACTTAAATTATGTGTTCATTTCCTACAGTTCTTTCAAGCATTCAGGCATTTCTATTAGTTGCGACTTCATATAAAGCGTAGTCTTGGCGGGATGGTATCGTAGAAAACCGTCACTGAACGAATATCTGACCGCTATATTCTGCTGCTTTAATGGTTCAAATACCGATATACAAAATAGTAAAGCATGTCAAATGGTGTCTGGGGAAGGCACCAGCGGACCCAATAAGCTGGAGATGTGATATCGGATCATCACGGTCCATAACCTAACGGAAAGCTTGTCACCTAAACACGCCCATAGCCCCGCCTCTTTTCTCGTAAGTCAGCTAGGGAGTTGTACTGGGAGATGGGTGGAAATGATGAAAAGCGTATATCTTCAAAAAACATTTTACAAAATAAAAGACGGAATGGATATAATGCCATTTAATCTATCTGTATATAGGGCCATATGTAACAAGATAAATTATATTCAAGGTACATGTCTGTGATAGTAAATATAAACGGTTTTTTTAGATGTTTAGCAATTTTTTCCCCAAAAACTTAAAATAGGTGATAAATTTCAAACATCGAATAATTAATTACCATAACTTGTTTCTGGCAAGACTCGGCGTCTTCTGGTATCTTTGGTAGAGGCTATGCCAAGGCCAAATCAACCTATACGAATAAAGTATATTTAACATTCTAAGGCCATAAGACCGGCCGGTGACCTATGACTGCTCCTGTGTATGAGCTGTGGCTGAATAAAATTTGCTCTACTAACCTAAAAACATCTAATCCTGGGCATCTTGGGCAATGTATTGTATATTTTTGTAAGTGTAATTGGTAATTAGCTTAGAGTGTGTTATATGTTACTTAGTTAAGGTTAGAGTTAAGAAGTAATGTAAATATACAATTGTAAAATTTGAAAAAATAAATGGCTTTAAAAATGAAATGAAATGCGGTCTCACTGGCGAGTCCACTGCCAGTGTCGGGACGAAACGCCAAATTTTTAGTGGTCGAACAATAGATTGTAAAAAGGCTATAGGAATTAATGTTACAGTTCCACTGATGAGATCATTAGGTGATCGAAACGTGTTTGGAAAGGGAACCAGAGCTGGAAGACGGCGTGAAGGAGAAAAACGGTAGGTTATTAAACTCATTCTATTTTATTGAAATTTTAATTTTTAAGGTTTTCACTACTCCGATGTTTGTATAGATGTTTGAATTTTGATTTTACACTCTGGCATCGAAAATGTCTGCACATTCTGCCGATGTGTCTTGGAATTTAGATTTTATAAAGCCATTTTGCTGTGAATTTTGTTCTTACTGCTCTACACTGACGAGACCATTAGGTAGACGAAACGCGCATTGAGAAAGTATCAGAGCTAGTTTTACGGGAAATCAACTGCTTATATTTTCCGTTAACGTCCTGAATGAGAGCTGCGATAGCTGATTAAACTAAATCTACGACCATAAAGATTTCTTTACATCTTACTAAAATTTTAAATTGCAGTTATCTCTATTAGATTGTAAAAATTTAATATATTGGTTGAGTATATAGAAAGTTTAAAATTACATATTTCGATAAACGTGAGTCTATGGCGTTTCGAAAGGCCAATATACGCCATTAAAAACCAGCTTGTTATCAATTGTCACAGGCCAAAAAACATCGTTCTTTATGTCAAATTCTATACCAGGAAAAGATGTTTTGCGGGGAAGTGTACTAAACCTTCTTTCATTTAAAGAAAACAGCTGTGGAAAGTTATTAATTGTTGGTTGAAATTTATGGTGAGAATGACTTAACTCAAAATGCTTGTGAACGATGGTTTAAACCCTCCAAAAGCGGTTCAGGTCAGCCGGAAAAGTTGAAGATGCAGATTTGTAAAAATTATTGGATGAAAACTTAAATAAAACATTAAAACAATTGGCAGCGGCATTGAATGGTCCTCAGTTCACAATTTTCGGATGTCTATACACATTGGACAAGATCCAGAAAGAATGAAAATGGGTTCCGTATGAGTTAAAGGAAAGAAATCATGGGTAGATCCAAGCAGGTCTTCAAAATCAAAACCAGTGCGTAATATATATGGAAAGAAGATTTTGTTGTGTATTTGGTGGGATGGTAAGAGAGCTGTGTATTACGAACTGCTAAAACCTGTTAAGATTAAACCGAGCATTGAAGGAAAAAGAAAAACGATTCATATACGTCGAAAGACACGATAGTAATTTTTCAACATGGCAGTGCTCAGCTCATAATGCAGAATGTGTAAAAACACTATTTGGAGAACGTTAAAACTGAAACACCTATATAAAAAAGACACATATAGAAAATATGCAGCCCTTTAAATGGATACCAACATTTTTAATTAACAGAATATACCATTTTAATAAAAATTAATTACCCTTGCGTTCATGCAGATGTCTGTAGGCATATAATTATTAATACATCAGACCACACACATAATTCAAGATCTCATTAGTGTTTTTATTTTACCTACCCTCTTTTCTAATATATGATTTGTGGTTAATCAGATAAATTTTGAATATACTTTTAAAATGATAAAAGAAAAGGCAAAATGCATCAGGTCTAGATGTCAAAAGGAAATTATTTTATTTTCCAGCACCGGAATCGAGGTATATTTCTTATCATAATTTTTCCATAACATTTCTTATAACAAAATGATTGAAATTAAATGAATTAGAAAAAAGACCTCAAAGAAATGAGACACCGGCGAGATAATTTAAAAGAAATCAAATTCTTAATTGTACGGCAACGGAACGGGCAAATAGTGAGATTTTCCGATAAGCTTTATTGGTTTTCTAGACAAAAATACGAAGGTATCTGGGATTCTTGCATTTCACAGAGAGGCTTGTATATCCAAAAGTAATTAAAAGTAATATAATACGTTCATCTTACTCTGGCGCTTACTATTTACCATCTAAAACAAACTTTATCAGATAGCATTTCGAACTAAATTATTTCTAGCGTGATTAAATGTTTAACGAAGTTTTCAATTTAAGTTAAAAATCTAAAAGACGAAGTGTAGATTATAATAAATAAAGTATACTTCAGTAATAGAAATTTCTTGAATTAATTTACCTTAAAAGGTTAAATGCTGATATTCCAGTCCAATTTTAATAAAATATATTTCTTTATTATTTCTTTTAAGAAAGGGGAAGTGTTTAGATATAAGAAATTTTATGGATTTTTTAGAAATACTAGTCGAGATGACATTTGATTCAAAAATAATGTAATTGCAAAAATCTAGTATCTTTTCTTTTATATTTATTTAGTTTCAGGGTTTGATAATAAATGAATATACTGCCTTCTGATTTTTTTTATTATGTAACTGATAATTATTTTTACAATAAGTATATTAATTATAGTTGCTTCTTAGATATGAACTATAATTTTAATTAAAGGAATATATTGAATTAGATTAAATTAAAAGTACAAAAAAATAAGTATTTAAAAATGTAAGTAAGTTATTTTGTATATATTAAAACTCAATTTTTTGTCATTCAAATAGGCGATATTCTACTAAAAGTTATTCTCCTTCCTAAGAATATTTAACTTGAATATTGCATTGCTCAAAAAGCACTTACTATTACTTAAAAAAATACATATAAAGGCATCCAAAGGTGTTTTCTTTTGTGTATTGTTGTGCTACACATTCCAACAACAAAAATAAAAATAATTTCAAGTGTAGAAGAAAATTTCTGCATGTTGTGTAAGCAACAATAATTACTTTGATATGCCAATAATATACGAGATAAAAATTGTAAAATAAAAAATTAAAAATAAATGCAAAGCCATCTGGGGTTAAAAACAAAAGAGATAAAAAAAAAGCTGGCTGTGTGGATAATGTTCCGCAAAAACAAAGGTTGTGGAAGTTCAAACGTTTAAAATTAAAGACAACACCAAGATAAAGAAAATTTAAGGATGCCATTCCAGTGTACTTACACTTAAGTTTAAAATTAAAATAAAGAAGACTAAGATCAGACAATTACAGCAAATTTATTAATGTAGACAAGATTTTTTGACAGATTGAAATGCTCCACCAGGTGACTATTGCAAACTGGACCAAGACCAAGATTAGGAGGGACTAGAACAAGCAAATAATCAATATATTTGTGCGCACTGTGTTCATAATGATGTGCTTTTCTGCTCCTCCTTGCCCTTCCCTATGTTGCCATGGTTAACACCTAACCAGATAAAAGCTCGTTTAGCCTGACCTCGGATAATAAATTATAACCATAATTTTGACGTTAAAACAGTGCCTGCAATAATATGTATTAATTAAAAACTAGATATCTGGAAAAAGTTTCATAAAATATCGTTTCCCATTTTACTGTTAAAGCCAATAAAAACACAGCATTTTATTATTTGTTAAAAAATCACGAGGTAATAGTTCGATACATTGGGAAAGAATTTGATATCACTGCTCCAGGATAAGAGTTACCAGCAAAATTTGATGAACTAATGGATAGACGATCTTTTTTCGATGGAATTATAATTTCTGTCAAAAAAGTATTGTCACATAGGAAACAATAGTTCTTAAAATACGACACCAAAATGAAATGTCACAAATATATAATTAGTTCCACAAAGCCCACAGTTTTTTTTTCGTTGGCGAGGCCATTTCACGTCTGATTACTGCCGAATTCGGTTAGTACTTGAATGGGTGGCCGCTTGGGAATATCGAGTGAGAGTGATTCGAAATCCACTTCAAATTGTAGGTCCAGTCGCTAGATGGTCTCCATTACCGATTCATTTTTTAGTTTTAAAAAACGAGTTGCTGCGTTACTGAACACTTGTTTGGGCCTGTTTACTCGAGGCTTTAAATTACTTCTCGCTGTGCTTTGACAGTTAGTTTAGAATAACAATAAGGTATGAAAAGTGTTTAATAATGCCTGTTGAACGATGACTCGTGGATATTACAAAAAGACAATGGTTCAAAGCACCGGAGTAGTTTTCGTCAGGACGTTGCTACCATGGAGGGGTCTTCTTCTTCGCCTCATGAAAATCAGAAATTCCTATTGAAAACCTATGGGGTTTAATAAAGATTAAACTTCATAAAAACTTATATGCATTATAAAGCAACCAAGTGTAGAAATACGTCAAATATGGATATTTATCACTGGATTATGCGAAGAAGGCGGTTAGCAGTATGTCTAGGCGATGTCAGTCACGTATAAATAACAGTGGCAATTGGACCCTATATTGAGGTGATCTAAGACCAAAAACCTGTCTCCGAAAATGTAATATATTTTAATTATAACTTTTTACGTAGTTATATTTTGTCAATATGTTTTTATGGAACTAACTGCGTGATACTCAACCAAAATAATGTTATTATTATGTCCAGTGTGAGGTTCAGATTATCAAGATCAGTGAACATTCATTGGGATTCCACACTTTGCATAACATTAGGAAAATAGTTATTCTTAGAACTAATTACGCAATAAAAAATCGATCCATAAAATTTTTATTCACGAGATAATTTAGTTTAGTACTTTATTTTTACTTTTAGAAACAACTAGATTTTACATTGCCTTTTGGTTTTCTATGTTACAAGGTTCTATTGAGTTTTTCGTTCTGTACATTCATCGGTAATTTGCTAAAAATGACCTAATCAAAAAGCAATGGTTTTCTACGAATAAAAATTAAGATGCTTTTTAAGAAACCGATTTCTCAAAATATATTTTTGTCAGCACAGAAAAACGTGCACAAATGTAAACAACTCGCATATAAATTTTTGATTTTACGCATGAGAAGGATCAGGAATTCGGTCCGGACACTCGATAAACAATCTCTGGTTATTGTAAGAAAAAAGACAGATGTTGGTACCTTCACCATTTTTAATAGTTAATTACATTTCATTTTAATTAATAAAAAGATCGAAGTAAACATCTACAGACTACCACATTATAACATTTTCAAACTCATCGGAGTTATCGTTACTCGATAATTTTAAAGCAGCATAATACCCAATCGATTTCATGAAATTTTAAAGATGTGGCAACTGAGGATAGCCCGTCCCATTTCTCGGTATTTGAGGGTGTTATAGGACCGCAGCTACCTTGTTATTTAGACACCTGACCCTAACAAAAATGAAAAATAACGAAATTCCATTCTCTTGCACCTGACTTCGGCTTCCAATAACCTTTTTTTCATCATATATGCCTTTCATCATTTCACAGCACCGCCACATGCCCAGTTTGACAAGGTAAAATCGTTGTGCTTAATTTAAGATATATAAATACGGTGAAGATATTTTTAGAACAGTAAGGAAGACCCGATAATATAGTCAAAAACCGAGCCATAAAAAATAATTCAATTGAGGAAAATTTCATTATTTGAAAACGGCTAAATGCATGTGTTATACGTATTACGTTAAGGTACCGTAGCAGTTGTTTTTTCTTTTGTTTTTTTATTGTTCCAACAATCCCCTAGAATATATAAATATTAATTTACAACATTAAGTATTTTGTACTCTTGAAAAATAGTACAAAACGTCACTGCGGCTATCAAATTAAGAAAAATGTACACAAAAACAGCAAAAGCCAAACAAGTTTTTGTTTTCCATTTAGAAAAAGTCCAAATATAATTTGACCTCCTAACGTGTTTTATTTCTAAGGCTTCATTAATAATTAAAAGGCAATATTTAATTAAATAAAGAAATTACTTTTCCCTGAAATACGTTTGGTCTAAAAATAGGATTTTGATTACTTTGGGAGCCAGTCCCTTTTTTCATTATACCCAACCAGTATATAAGTCTCCGAAAGGCAAGAATAGAAAATGTTTGTTTATCTATACTTGAAACACTTGCTAGACTATTTTGAAAGAAATTAGGATCTTGTTTACGTCATAATTATCCCTAAAGAAAAAATCTACAATTGGGCTTCGTACGTCTGTCGCCTACAGAACAACTTTTATACAATTTATATGTAGGTTTCTGCCGCCTGAAGAAGATGCAAAAATTGCAGCATCCCACCCTTCTACAATAAAAGATAATATGATCATTATAAAGATTAAATTTTCTAGACTGAGAAAATTTAAAAACTGCAAATTTGAGAACTTTCAATAATCAATTTTTTTCTCAAAAATTTAAAATTCTTTAAAACCAGAAAATAAAATTTAATTGTAAATATATGTTTTGAATGCTTATATTAATCATTTATTAGAAGCAACATTATTACTTTAATTTATTATTAATTGGAAATCGTCAAAAATATTATCCAATGTTGCATTATCAAAAATATTTTTTTCATTGAGAAAATAATTTTTAACATTAACTATAAAAATTATCAATTCCGTATAAAAATAAAACAGAAGTGCGTTATTTCATTTAAACACATCTGCAGATAAGAGATCAAGAAATCATTTTTTAAAATTGATAATTGTATGACTAAATTTTGACATACAACGAAAATTTTAAAAAAATTGCCTATCTAATGCATATCTATCAATATCTGTGAAAATATGTATTCGTTAATTATTTGTACAAATACGGGCATATTCGTATATACGGCAATACATTTTTAAAACAACATACCAAGCTTGTAAAAGAACCGGACGATCATCATGCTCACCTACAGATAGGAAATTCCCTCGATCAACCAAAAAATTAAAAGAGATTCTAGTTGAAATTAAAATGCTTTTTTCCTTAATTTGTGCCCCCCCCCCCCCACGCTACGCCACTATGGACAGACAAACACTGTTATTATAGTGTACACTTACACACCCTATGTAAAATATGTACATATTTCGTTCCAAAAACAGGAACCCATGAAACCAATAATAAGCAAATTCTAAAATTAAAGTTAAATAACATAAATATGAACAATAATTTGTTCAATCCAACATAGTTCTTTCTGAAAGCTGCTTATTTTATATATATGCTTAGATCTACCAGACATCCTACGTTTGTTAGTATTTTTAGATATTTATATAAATTCCTCGAAACTAACAAAATAAATACATTTTAAAACCTTTCATAAAACGTATAAAGTGATTTTGAAATTAATATTACATGCAATTTTGACGCACTTCAATTGAAATTAGAAATACCCGACTATTCCAAACATACGATGAAGGTCAGCATGGCCAACAACACTGTTCTATTTCAAGTACTTCCTATCAGTATTAAAAACAAAAAAGAAAAACATCAAGTAATTTAAAGGCGCAGCAGGTTTTGATAAACTGAAAGAAATCAGAAATTCTATTTGCTTTGAACTGTCGGAATTGTTTTTTGAAAATAAGTTTCTTTAGAGTTTTCCCGTGCTCTTAACCAACAAAAAATTGTCCAGATTTTCAACATATAATTACCATACAAATTTAAAAAATTTACAGTAGTTCTGGAACTATTCACTAATTAGTGCAGGAACCAAAGAGGTTCCAATTGCCTCTTTAGTTCAGATAGACTAACCGAATTTTTTTTATGTATTTAGAGCCGTTGAACACGATTTCTTTACGTGAATTCACCCGAGATTGTTACAAATAAATAATTGTTTGAAAATTCGGTTTCTACCAAAAAGTACAATTGAATCGTTTTTTCTGAGCGATTTTAAACAAATGAGTCGCTAATTCATTTTTTTCCTTTACGACGCTTTCTAAGAGAAACTAAATTAAATATCTGAAAAATGTAATTTTTTGACGTTCATCGAAATTTTTAATCAAGCTCTACAAGTTACATTAAAATATATACGAGGTTAGCTGTTTATATTTCGAGAACTGGCAACACTGGCGTTGCTAGGTGCCCTCTGACATAATCATTGTACTTTTGACATTTTAGTCGGTGTATGTATTGTTGTGGAACTTAACATCTCACCACCGTTTTCCGGCAAAACCGGATTTAAATAGAGGTCCAAGTTTGTGGAAAGTACAAGGATGTCTGGGAAAGATACCGGTGGAGTCCACCACCGGTATCGGGACGAAACATCCATACATTTACTACGGTGGTCGAAAATAGATCGCTAGCTACATGTCCTTACGACCAGGGGCATTGCTAATTGCGACATGGCGCCCGAGCAGGGACGGCGGCAAACAAGGGTCTTAACCGCCGTTGGCTTTGATTAAGCCTGACCCGGCCATTGGAAGACCACTGAGGATGTCCGTTCCACTTCCTTTTCAGGCCTGTGCTTTCTAAACAGCTTGGACTGTCCGACAGTTAAAGCCGGAAAGCAAATGCCTTAGGGAGGGGCATGTTGTGGAACTTAACATCTCACCACCGTTTTCCGGCAAAACTGGACTTAAATAGAGGTCCAAGTTTGTGGAAAGTACTAGGATGTCTGAGAAAGATACCGGTGGATCCCACTGATGAGTCCACCACCGGTATCGGGACGAAACATCCATACATTTACTAGGGTGGTCGAAAATAGATCGCTAGCTACATGTCCTTACGACCAGTGGCATTGCTAATTGCGACAGTATTTAGAACGTTTTGATTTATTGACGCTATTTATGTTGTCCATAGTAACTTCAAAATTCCATCTCTGCTAAAAAATTGAATTAATTCGAGAACATATTCAACAAGAGTGTATCGAAGAACTTAATTCTTTATATGGCGATGAAGCATCTAAAAAAAAACACTGTATATCGCTGGTTTAGTCAATTCAATTGTGGCCGTCGTTCGCTCACGGACGAGTGGGCCTTCCATGATAAGCCAAAACCAACAAAAGCTGCTAGCGCATCCATTTGTTTGCCCGAAGTCTTCGATGAATTGAAGAAAATAAACCAGAAACGACGGATCAGGTTTCACTCTGACAATTCGAGCTTCCACACAACGGCTCGAACAAATAACTTTAAGAACACTCAAAACATAAAACTGACGGGTTATCCGCTTGATTTTCAACTATTTTCTACGACGGAAGAGGCCGTTGAGGGTTTTTGAAAAAATCATCATTTTCAAAGATATATATTTGTTTTTGTTTATTTCTAAATATAAACGGCTACCCTCAAAACAAAGAGCGTTTCACAGCATAGTACGCCTGCAAGTAGGCAACTTCCTTCGCACCACACAGATGACGCGGGTACATAGGCGACCAACGCTATTTGATTATAGTCAAAAAAAGACATTTAAAACCAAACTTTTTCATTGCCGCTTGTAGATTTTGACCCGCACTTTCAATCGTTTCAAGACGAATTAAAAAATATTTATTCAGTCAAAAGTTATTAACATCCAAAAGTCGCTTTTTTCACATAATTAACGTTGTTTAACTCCGAAACTCAGCGTCGTACAAACAAATAGGGAAGGATTTTTTTTTGTTTAAATTCGCTCAGGGAATTTGTTTATTACAATTTTATTCCCACTCGGGGGAAATTCCACCCTAACAAAACATGTTCAAAGGCTCGAAATACAAAAAAAAAACACTGGTGGGGCCCCTTTGGCGCCAATACAGTATTAAATACCGATCTGAACCAAAAAAATGAAGGCCTAGTGGTTCCAAAATTAAATTTACTACCGTTTAACGAAAAGAATGACTACTCAAACGAATTACGAATATTGATATTCCAAAAATATTCCAGATTTTCTTCTTATAAAGTGTGTTTATTTCAGTCATATTAATCACCTTTTTAACTTAAGTTCAAGCTTTTACTGTGTCCAATTTTGAAGGAAATTGGTATTCGGGGGTTTTCAGGGTCGGAGATTACGAATTTAAAGTATAATAAATTTCGTATTTCACTCGCGGGATCGAGAAAAATGAGAGACATGAGGGAAATAATAATATTTTACGCTGAATTTGATGAGGTGTGTGCAAGTTTGTCATTTATTACTCATTACCATAAGAGAGGATATGCTGACACTGAAACGCAAAAATAAGTAACAAATATAAATAATTACGGTAAACAACTTCTTAGCTTAAAATGTAACGTATTTTTCTGTTTATTTTTCTAACTTTAAGGAATTTAAAATTAATGCAATTAGATCAAGAAGAGAATATAGTCGAGATATCAGTTTGAAACAGTTGCCGATAGTTCAAATGTTTTCAACTAATTTTCACGCAGACTTTTAATTAAGTCTAATATTAGGTGTCTACGATAATAAAAAACCCGTTTATTTACTTTCAGATTATTCTAGACCATTTAAAATATACAGATGGCGTATCTACGCTTTTATGAGAATGAAGCGTGATATTGACATCTTGTAAGCATTCGATACTTAAAACTATTAAAAGGAAAGCAGTATAAAAATAAACGGTATGTCACTGCGCACAGATTCTCTCGCTCCCGATCGATTAATCAATGTAGTACTTTTCCTTGAATTTATAGGGAAAATAAATAAGAGAAATCTTGCTAAAAATCATTAGAAAAAAAAAATATGTTTCGTTGATCCCTATTCCCTGTCAATTTTTTGAGATTTTTAATTATTTTTCAAGCTACTTTGTTATAAATATCGAAATGGAGATAAATTTTATGCAAGGCGACAACAGTGACCTGCAGAATAAGGTTAAGACTTTGGAGTCTTTACGAGCTAGTTCTAACCACTATTTTTGCCCCTTAGGATCTATTAAAACAGAAGCAAACACCTTTTCTGGAGTGCTTATGGACGTCGATGTGTATTGTGTACGCACTATGTATAAAAAATTTTATCAGTGGTGTAATTAAGAGTATGTGTGCCCCCCCCCCCCCCCCCGCACATTTTTGAATCCGCCCTACTATCTTGCATGCGTCTTGACCCTTCGTATTTATACATTTTAATCAAGGGACTTAAGGAGCGCCCCTGGATTAGCCCCCCCCCCTCGCATCGCGGGGTCTGCGGGGTAGTTATTTACGCCACTGAAATGATATTTTAAGTCTTTACGAAGAGAATGAGCCTAAAAAGAGTGTTGTATCTGTTGACCAACCAATTAAAAATGGTCACTTTTAACGAATCCGGGATAATTAAATAAAGGGTTTTCCAATAAGAGGTGTTATTTTGATATTCAAAGAAAAATGCCATTTTTTAAGATAAATGATCGGATATTTATTACATTATAAAGAGGAAGGTATGCCGTTAATGATGGAAAATAACATCAGCCAAATGACCACCACGACCATGCCTACAGGACCATATCCTTTTCATGAAATTTTCCATAACCAAATCGCAAAGTGGCTGCCCTATGTCCTCGATAGCCTCACGAATTCCATCTTTGAGGTCTTGAATCGACGCTGGGCTGTTGGCGTAGACCTTGTCTTTCACGTGGCCCCAAAGGAAGAAATCGCAAGGTGTCACATCACAAGATCTCGGTGGCCAATTGTGATCACCTCTTCGAGAGATAACACGGCCCGGAAACTTTTCCCGTAAAAGATCAATGGTTTCGTTGCTTGTGTGGCACGTAGCGCCGTCTTGTTGAAAGTAAACGTGGTCCAGATAAATACCATCCAATTCCGGCCATAAAAAATCATTAATCATCTCTCGATAGCGCAATCCATTCACCGTAACTGTTGCTCCAGCCTCATTTTCGAAAAAGTAAGGTCCAATGACCCCGCCGGACCATAAACCGCACCAAACAGTCACACGTTCAGGATAGAGAGGCTTTTCAACAATAACCCTTGGGTTTTCCGAGCCCCAGATTCGACAATTTTATTTGTTGACGAAGCCACCGAGGTGGAAATGGGCCTCATCACTGAAGATGATTTTTCGATGGAATTCCGGATCATTTTCATGCATTTCAAGAACCCAATCAGCAAAGGCACGACGTTGTTGATGATCGGCTGGCTTGAGTTCTTGCGTTAACTGAACTTTATAAGCCTTAAGACCCAAATCTTTATGCAAAATACGGTGTAATGACGTTTGTGGAATCCCTAATTCCAAAGAACGACGAGGAATGGACAAACCTGGGTTTTCTTCAACACTTTCGGCTACAGCAGCAATATTCTCGGCTGTTCTTGAGCGACGTGCACGGGTTTTCTTCTTCACATAACTAACTTGTCCCAACAGCTCGAATTTTTTCACCAATTTCTTTATTGCGCTCCGACAAGGTGCTTCATGACGACCCAAAAATGTTCGAGTTTTACGAACCGTCTCTGCCAAATTTTCACCATTTTTATAGTGAATTTTAATAATTTCAATGCGTTGTTGAAGCGTGTATCGTTCCATCTTTATTTATGGCGTAGTTTCTACTTGTCAAACGTCAAAAACTTACAGCTTCAAAAGTGACATCTACCGAAATAGCGGGCTTTTCAAAATGACACCTCTTATTGGAAAACCCTTTACAATTTTTCAAAAACTACTGAACCAATTGCCTCCATCGTTCACATACTTTTTTAGTACATAAAAACTCTCAACCTTATGAAGTTGGGAACTATTTTGATAAATATTTCGAAATGTTTTAATAATTATTAAAAATGCTCATTTCGGAAGTCTTTTTGCAATAACCTTTTTGTTCATAGAGCGATTTCAACAAACAAAAGCTCATTTTGTAGGTATTTTCAACACGCACACACCGTCTCTACACCATTGTTCTCTATATCTTGCAGTTTTTCCAAAATGACATTTCAGTAAAAAAATCGCAAGTATTAATTTATCTTTTTTTTTTTAGGTGTTTTTTCACCTCCGTTTCTTGGCCTAAATCTGCATGAATTGTAAAAGGAATACAGTTCAGTCCTCGAGCCATCTGAAGGTAAAAACAAGAAATAACCATTTAACATTCATCGGAATAAAACCGAATAATTACATTTTTCACGGTTATCAATATTTTAAATATCAAATATAAACAACAAGCGTTCATTTTCTGAAATGACGTTTACTTTTAAAAATGATAACATTATAATAATTCAAAATATTTACATAAACGTAGGAATCAAAGATATATGTACATATATTGTCTCAAGAACATATATTATTATGTGATCTTGTGATTAACTTTACATATAGTAGAACGTAAAAATTTAAATTTCACATTTGGACAGATTGATCATTCACATGTTCTAGAAATAACACCTAAAATAAAAAAAGATTGCCTAGTCTTAATATTCGTTCAAGTATCACATTAATTTATGTCTAATTTTATTCAAGCAAATGTACATTAAAAATTTTAAAAATGACATCTGGAAATTTTTACATGACATATAGTGAATGTTTAGATAATTTATAAGTGAAATTCTAGTAAAAATTAGGCTTAGATTATTATAAATATAAGAAAGAATATTTTGGGAATAAAGAATCCCCGATAATGTAGGTTTTCAGTTTATAAGCTGATATTTTTATTTATATTTCCTTTATTGCATAGATAATTCGTCATATTTGTTCAATCTTCGTCATTTCGTCAGCAGAAAAAATTATCTATTTTTGTTTAGTCGTGAATAATTTTACCAAACTGGGAATCATGGAACAATATCAGTGAATGTCATTTTTATGCTGAAATAACAATTGTAATGTGTGGCAAACAATTTTTATCAGTATGTATGACTACATTTTCGATAGTTTTTCAGTGATAACTTGATGATTCGCATTATATCTATGATCACGCGAATGACTGTTCTATGAAATGCAGTGACACATACAAAATATGAAATTTTATTGTAGATAGATAGCCGCGAAAGAATATAGAAAACATGTGTAAAAATAAAATTTCACTATTAACAGCGAATTTTCTGAAAACAATTTTTACTTTTTCAATGTTTTTTTTCCAAAAAAAAACTATGTTAACATAATATTAGTCACAGTTCTCCGGGAACATTTTTCGCGTTTCGGTCAAAAAATTTTATTATTATGAGGTACGGCTTTTCAAGTCAGCGGAAATTAAAGTAGAAGTAATAACCGACAAATTGTAATACCCCTTTTTCTATTTTTATCATTTTCTAGGCTTAGGGTCAAATATGCCAATTATAACGAAAATCACAAAATTTTTAAAAAATTCAAAAGGCTTAATAGAACATATTTTTATCAAAAACCATAAAAAAATTCACCAACATGGGATTTCTTATATATTTTTGTCCGCTGAACACAATTCTACAGTCAAATGGACTATAAATGCCCGTTTTCTGCCATTTTTTGAAAAAATACGATAATTTAACACACACACACACATATATATATATATATATATATATATATATATATATATATATATATATATATATATATATATATATATATATATATATCACTACATAGTATAAAACAAAGTCGCTTTCTCTGTCCCTATGTCCCTTTGTATGCTTAAATCTTTAAAACTACGCACCGGATTTTGATGCGGTTTTTTTCAATAGATAGAGTGATTCAAGAGGAAGGTTTATATGTATAATAACATCCATTAAATAGTGGAGAAATACTGTTATTTTTGAGGTTTCTAATGTGATGTCGTTAATTATCATATTTTTTTCCGCTTACATTGCAAACGCAGGCTGAACCCTACGAGATTTATCAAAATAATGTACTAATTATTTGTACACATTGAAAAGGTCTACAGAAAACTCCGCGATGGTATATGTCTATCTCTCATGGATATCCCACAATAACATTTTTTTGTCATTTACTTTTTACGACAAATAATGGCAAATTTTGAAGCGATTTTAACCAATACAGCATTAATCCTTATCCAATTAAATAGCTTAAATACATTGTTGATTTAATATAGATCTATATGGTCCTTTACAGCACAAGATTTAAATGAATATTTTCGAAGATATTACAGATTTAAAATTGCGGGAAGTAGCGCTTGCGGCGGTACTGGCCGACCGGGGCGGCGGCAGCGTGCCTATAAATAGCGCGTCGGAGGCCGATGTAATAATTGTTGTAAAAATAAAATAAATAGTCACAGTTTTTCTGTAGTGTATTTAGTATCAGCATTGCACCCGTGCGAAGCCGGGGCGGGTCGCTAGTATATATATATATATATATATATATATATATATATATATATATATATATATATATATATATATAATGAACTTTTTAAGAAGAAACTGTATTTTTACATTCACACACATAGACATGAATAAATAAATGCCCGTGTCTTATCATTTTTTGAAAAAATATGACAATTACATATTTTCCAGTTTGTTCAATGACCTTTTGACATCTTTCTTGCAGCTTTATCAGCGAAAACCTGAATTAAATGCAATTTAAGGTCATTATCATTTGTGAAAATTTTAACATTCAAAGAGTTTTGCAAACCTCGAAATAAGTGGTATCCAAATGGTTCTAGGACAGGGCTGTATGAAAAATGCGACCTCACTTCCCAACCAATTCATTCAGCTTTATTAGTTCTTTACAATCAACATCTAAATTGATCGTCTGGTCTCTTGGAAGCAGCTCAAAATACACAACACCTCTGTAGACCCACCAAATTCACAGCACAACCTTTTTTGGATGCAATTCGGTTTTATATGTAGTTCACGCTTGGCTCGAAATCGTTTTCGAATAGTGTAACTATTTTCATCACCAGTGATGATTTTTTTCAAAAAAATGGTTGGTTTTACTGTGCTTGAGATGCAAAGGGCAAAAAAAAATTCATTGTTCCAAGTAAATCTCTTTCAATTCATTCGAGCTTCTTACCGAGTACAGGACATTTTCAGTGATTTTCAACTGTTGTGTGCGATAGATTTAATCACTCTGCAATCTCTCTAACAATTATATGACATATCCTTTTAACTATGTAAAATTTTTTGATGTATTTCCCAGAAAATTCAGAAACGCATTCCATGCGTGCCGTTTAGTATTATTTACTGTTGTTCCAATATTCGAAAATGAATTTACCGTTGTTTCGTCTCATTCAACTTTATTATTATTCTATCTTCTATATCATTTTATAGAATTATTTAATCGGATACACGGTCTCCGATGTAAACATTCTCAATGATGCAATAGAGTGTCATATTAAAAATATGCAAATCCTTAGATATTAAATATTGTTCATTGGACAATTTTTTTTTCCTTTCAAAGAAAGTAATTGTAAAAAACGTATATTTAGAATGTTCTAAGAATATAAAATCAATATAAACAGACAAATCTGAATTATTTACTGTCAAAACCAATTACAAAACCTTGGTTGCTCAGACTTTTTTAAATTTTTATTGTATAAAATATATAGGATGGGAGGATTCCTCAATACATCTACCCTCAAGTCTTTATTCTCCGAGAAATCAAACTTTAAGATCGGAGATTTGATACAGTTACCCAAACAAACATGTGACGTAGAAAAATCATTTAAGGGGCATAAAATTTTTTGTTACTTTCAAGACCATTGTGTGGGGTATCAGATCCGAAGTAATTAAATGAGAAATTAATAATATTATAAACTTTGTTTTTATAATAAGTCGTGATTGAAGAAAAGTTTCAGACAGCTATAAAGTTTATCGCGTGACATCGTTTTTCACCGAAAGAAAAATAACGATTATTCCAGGGCCTGCCACATTTTATAGCAACAAATTCCAAGAATCTAATTATACCAGTATAATAAATTGATGGTATAGAACGCACAAGTTCAACTCACACTTAGTAGATTTTCGGATATAAAACAAAAATCCGGTCATTTGATGGTAAATCCCCAATTTTAACAAATTTGGACTTATGTGGTTTCCACATCGATCTATTCAGATGGCAATTAAGAAAAAAAAGTACAAAAGTACGCAGTAATAAGATAAACATTTCACAATTAGATTTACAATAGTAAAGATACAGAGTAGGTCACCAATGTCATCATACTAAATATAGTAAGAGATATTTAATCGCCAAGATGGTTTAATGGACTAAGTTAAAAGTTAGTTGTGTTCTCTTTAAAAACTTTTGCTTACCTGACATATTAGTTATTTATAAGTCCTTGTCAGTCGTCGCCGCGTTTTTTTTTATTTTACGTTCAGCCAACTTTTATGATTTTGCTGATTAATTTACAAGCAATTATTAATCCTGTTGTGCATTTTTTTATTACTGCATACTTCTAATAAAGTATGCGTGGCTAAGTAGTTTGTAGGCCTGACATTGTTTTCCATAGCCTTTTATATTAAAATAATGGCGACACGTTATTATTAAAAAGACGGATTCATGAGGTTATATATTGACGTTTGCTGATATTAATTTCCATAATTACTTTTCTATTAGGTAATCATCAATTTTGTTTAAAATGTCATTATTCACGTTTACAGTGAACAAGTGGACTGAGAATTTTTTACATATATTTCTTTTTAAGTTGGAATAAAAACTAAAGTAATATATATACATACATATATTTCTTTAGTTTTTAAAAAATGATTTTTGTAATTAGTTTTTGCATAATTAGAAACCAAAAAATACCTAAAATATTTAACTTATCTCATTTGCTTCAGCCTGCAAATGTTGTTCGTCTAAATATAAACAAAATTTTATTTTTTTCCCATATTTTGACACAACAACCCTGTATTTTTCGGTCTATATTTGTCCCGAATTTTAGATAAAAACGACAAAATTTTGTTTTTGTATCACGAGGTATTTTTTTTTAAATAAAGTTTGTTCGTATTTATTAATATTTATTCTTGTGTAATAAAAATGTTCACCTCTCAGTTATATTAAATGAAAAGGCTAGAAAAAGTCACTCATTTTAGGTTATGTATCTAAAACTTCCTTTTTCAATAAAATTTCCCTTAATATTTCTAAAAGTTATTATTCTTAAAATTCAATAAATTCACAAATAGACTTAGCAAACAATGGCAAATTTTAGGCTGTCTACAACAGACAACTGGATAAATCTCATTTTGTGTAATTCAAATAATAAACGTTCTTAGACAAGGACACATGGAAATACTCATTTTCCACAAAACATTTTTTTGGGAAATTAACTTTGTTACTTAAAATTAAATTAATTTTCCATCTTTTTTACATGGTGTTTTTTTATCTGAAATTCAAAAGAAGTATACACTGAAAATCATACAATTTTTATTTTTAGCAAAATATGGAAAAAAATTTCCAATTTTTGCGTCAAACTTTGGATTTAAAATAGCTATGGAAATACAAATAACTATTTCTTATGATATGTGTTTATATTTGGACAATTAATGACATTTTCGGACGTTTGAAATTTTAAAGTAGCATTTATGGATTGAAGCAAATGAGAGGTGTCAAATATTTTTGGTTTCTAATTATGCAAAAACAAATTACAGAAATTATTTTTAAAAAACTGAAACAATAAAAAATTTTCCAAGGGGTGTTGTCTTTGGAAAAGTATTTTTTTCTCCTTAAGACTATTAAGAAAGGGGATACACAGCTTAATCTCTGAGAATTTCACTCTGGTTCTCTTTCCATACTAGTTTCTATCACCTAATTGTCTCGTCAGTGGAGCTGTAAAGAACCGAGAGTAAAATACACAGAAAACAACTGTCTACTTAAAGTCCCTATATCGTAAAATATCGTAAAATATCGGCAGGATATTACCTGCAGAACTTGATGTCGGGATGTTTGTACTGTTTAAGATAACAGTTCGGTATCAAGTTCCGCGGGTAATATCCTGCTGATATTGTACGATATGGGGATTTTAAGTAGACAGTTGTTTTCTGTGAATTTTGCTCACGGTTCGTTCCAGCTCCACTGATGAGACAATCGAAACTAGTACGGAGAGAGAACTAGAGTGGAATTAGCAGAGAAAAGGCTATCTGTGCTCTTTCCCAATGGTCTTAAAGAAAAAACTACTTTTCCATATCTCTACCTATGATTTACAAAATATGTTATTCAGTTTAACCTTATTGATGTTGTATTAGCAGGATGTAGTTTAATTATTATTTTTAATATTTATTTCTGGGAGTGAGAATCAAGAGAATTACCCATTACATTTCCTACACATTAAGAAGCTGTAGAAATTTGGAATTAAATAATTTGTACAGACAAGTTTGATATTTCTTACTTGGTTGAAAAAACCGGAATCACGTGTTTGTTTTGAAAAAAAAGATTGCCAACATGCCAAATTTTACATCTCCAGCTCAAGTGTCAAATTTCGAAACAATCATTATTATCCAATTTATTTATTTAATATTTGAAAAATTAAAAATAGTGAATCTAAAATACCAGACCCAAAATGTTATCATGTATTATTTTAACGGAAATTAGTAAAAAATTCTTAATATACCTGTAAAGAATGTTCATTTTGTCACAAAGTACAACAAAAAAATAATTACTATTGCATGAATATAAATACCGGCTTCATTTACAAAGTTAATTTATTGGATTTTCCCACCTTCATTAAAAACAGAAAAAGTCCCCTAAAAGGAATACCCAAAAATTTATTGTACAATATGAAAAAATGTATGATACAGCAGTTTCTAAAATCCGCAGACAAAATTTCTTTTACGTGACCTTGGTAGTTTTCGGTTTAATTATGTAACTTGGGACGACCCTACAAAAGGAGTGAAGGAGTCGGAAGTACGTGCATTCGTACATTTTTTTAAGGTTGTCAACTAAATTAACGCATATTTTGCCCCGGCATGAAAACAAAATAGGCACGTTAACAACAATGATGTTTACATATAAATATAAATATAAATAAAATTGTAATTTAGACAGTCACCGTTTTTTTTTCCTTTATTAGCTTTTATTGTTGCTTTAGGAATAAAATTAATGAATTAGTGCTTTATATTTAGGTTAAAAAATTGAAATCCATTTACCGAGCTTGGGGTTTTACAAAACAAAGGAAACAAAATAAATAAACACGGTAGTTAAAGCCACCATTAAAAAAAAAACAATTACCATACCCTGAAGTAGGCACATTATGGGGCCTTTTTTCTGTGGATTATAAAACGTTTTGCATAAATATGCAGGGCCGCTGGTAATACCTGTTCTTAGATAATTAATGTGTTGTTTTTTTTTATCCTTTTTCATTGTTAATTTTATAGCGATAATAGGTAAAATCTTTTTATTTTTAGATTTAATCACTATATATTGGTACAAATGGTATCAGTGAGATAATGAATCTTACATAATTTGAATACTATGGCTAATATCACGAAGTGGGAGCAACGTTTCATTCTGAGTGATGTCATTCAATGATTTTAAGGGGTATGGCCACTGTAGAAGGAGCAAAATCATGAGTATATTCAACACTGTTTTTTAACAGAAAAAAATAATTTATTCATAAAACAAATTGCACATATATAAAGTAGACATATCGAAGTGTAAAAAAATATATACATGTACGTAATTTTTTCAAAATGGCAGCAGACGGCAGATCATTTCTTTTCGGAGCATTTTTTTAGGCGCTCCGCCGCCAGACAACTAGCATCCGCAATTTTTGACCTAGAACAAGCGCGCCGCATGGGACCTTACGCTATACGCTCAATTCCTTTTGCTATAATTCATATAGTAGCATATTTTTATGGTGTTGAAGGATCATTTAAGCAAAAAAAAATTTTTTCGATTTTTTTTATTATTCTACAGTGACCATACTCCTTAAACCGCATTATAACAGGTGAAGCTGTGCTCGAGAGGCATTTCTCAAAAAGGTTATATATATATATATATATATATATATATATATATATATATATATATATATATATATATATATATATATATATATATATATATATAAATATATATATATACACATATATATCCCATGTATGTGCTGAGTCCTACTCAGGACCTGTAAGGCATCTGACGTTTCGGTGAAATCTCATTCACCATTTTCAAAGCTCACTGTACGTCGTAATTTCAAGAACTTTTGGAAGTAGATGGCGACCGACGACTCGTAATGTAATGGGTTCTAGAAATGTTAGGAGATGATGAAAATTTTTTTGATTGTGTCCTTTATTCGGATGAATCTACATTCCATAATAATGGATTATTCAACAAGCATAATGTTCATTATTACAGATGGTCTGTCAATGTGTGGGGAATAGGGATGCAAACGATACATCGATGTCTGCAAAACAGGAATGACACATCTGACGAGTCTGATACAGAACATTCGCAATATGGCATTTGGAAATACCTTAAGCAGTTGATACACAAAAATATGAAAAATAAACCATCTTCTACAACTACAGGAACCATCAGCGAAACATAGATTCAGATACATATCTCATCTCCTGTCATGTTAATAGAGAGAATATGAAATCTCTTTTCACACTTGTAAACAATGCAATGATTAAGTAGGTAGTTTCATTTTATGTGAAATTTCTGATAATAATATAAATATTTCAAGTTCTTATTGGTGTTCTTTAAAGGTCTGTGATGTTACTTTACGTCGTGTGATGATAATAGAATCACAACACATAAAATAATATTACTTTTCTAAAATATTTCAAAACATCGAAGTATCTTTGTTATGCTGCTCAACATCGATGGTTTGTCATGATGAGACGATTGATGTTTATAAGAACGATGGTACATCTCTCTTTCGATGGTTACTTAAACGGCGCCATGTTTCTTAAACGTATTAGGCACAGTACTTTAGGAGAATATTCGAGAAAGAATGTGGATACAAATAGACGGTACTCCTACGTACTTCCAGGTTACGTTAGAAATGAGTTAAGGTTCTCAATATTCCAATAGATGGATGGGGTGTGAAAGAACACGATACTGGCCTGCTATGTCTCTAGATCTAACAAGTCCTGATTTTTTTCTTATGCGGATACATTAAAAATATTGTTTATAATGTACCGTTAATACCAGAAAATATAAAAGAACGAATAAGAACGGCGTTTCTCTCTATAACACCAAATATATTAATTAAAGTCATTCCAGAAAAGAGTTGGCATATGTATTGACAGAGATGGACATCAGTTTCAGCAATTGTTAAAACTATTAGGTTTTAAATTTTTTAAATTAAGTTTGTTATCTCTTTAAAAAAAATATGTATTTGTTCTTAACCCAGTTATGGTTATTTTTTTAACTGATTAGTGATTACATGTCATCTGTGTAAATAATAACAATGCCTACATTTCAAAAAAATTATGTCTAAAACTGAAAATGTTAAATTACTAAAAAAAACCATATAAAATAGATAAAGAAAACCTTAACACAATTTTAAAGACTGTTAAAATTAAAATATAAATTCCATCTTAAATACAGGGTGTTTCATTTAAAATAAGAAAGTTAATTTGGCTTTAATGGCAATACAAACCAAATGTAAGTTTTTATAAATTGTAATGATTTTACTAAAAAAACCAATACAATTTAAAACATCTAGCTTGAATAGGCAAGGCAGGCATGCCTCTTAAATTTAGGTTTATAATTTCAAGAATATATATATATATATATATATATATATATATATATATATATATAGTGAGTAACGGAAATATTCGGACACCATGTTATATTGTCGGAGTGTGTCGCAATAATTAATAATAGAATTTTTTTTTTATTTCAGTTGAAAAATAGCTGAATGTAGTCAACGATAATATACCATTGTATTCTTTTTTTATACGATCTTCATATCTGTTTTTAAGTTTTAAATGAAATAAGTTTGATTTTCATGTTACAAAAATGTTTACAAACACAGTATGTGTACCATGACATTGGAATGCCGTTTTGCTAAACTTCTAACCAGTTTAACGTCATAGTATTATATTATACTGGAAATGCAGATTTTGTAAAATAACAAAATAACAATGACCATGCGTGACATCTTGAGGTTAGAGTAGTACTCTGACTTCAAGATGACACACGTGGTCATCTTTATTTTGTTATTTTACGAAATCTACATTTCCAATGTAAAATAATTTTCAATTGAGTAACACACAGTGAGTGCAGTGTTTGTTCGTGAATTATTGTTCAAGCTACACACTGTATATTCTGACGAAGGTAAAATAAGTTACCGAAACGTTAATCTTTAAAAAATGTAAAATATTAAAAATATAACACCACTATTACATTTTGATCCCATTTTTAACGGACTTAATATAATATATATATATATATATATATATATATATATATATATATATATATATATATATATATGAAGTGTGAGACCTAACTTTCATGACAACCAAATTGGTATAAACTAAATCATGTTTTAAAATCGTTAACAGACCTGTCAACCTTTGTAATTTACAGTATTAACAAGAAATACAGATAATAATACAGACCTACAGAGAAGAATAATTTAAAATGAGCAAATTTACTTATGGCAATTTGTTTTCACCGGTCTTTTGCTTGAAATCGGCCCATACCTTTAAAAAAAGAAATTAACAGAATGTCACATCACAATATTTTTGGCCGTCGTGTGAATGTAAGAGTCATTTTCGGTTTAAAAATCGCTCTGACGTGAATTGATTTTAATTTCCGTTTAAAGCTACCTTCACGTGGCCATTGTGTACATTACATCCGAGTTATTTTTAGTATTAAATGCGGGTGGTGCATTTAAACTTGTTTGTTAAGTTAAGGAACTTGCGTCTATACGTTCTGTTTGGTTTATTTGTTAGAGCCCAAAGGCATGGATATGTCAAAAAAATGTCAACAAATTTTTGGGTTAAAAGTATAAAGTTAGAAGTAGGTGTATTATTCAACGAATAAATATACCAAACGGAAACAATCAAAATTATTTCTCCATTGCAATACAGAATAATCAAAATATTATAATTTACTGATGCTTTTGAACTCAGACGCGACGTTAGTTCAAGTATTTTTTACTTGAAATGTGCAAAATTACTTATTATATTCAAGAAAGTACATATTCGTAGAATAGATGCGTTTTAAAATATTTTACATATTTCTTATTATTAGAAAAATTGTTTGAATCCTGTCTTTTATCAGATTAAATAGAAAAAGAGTAAAATAATAAACAATATTTTGTTTTTCGACATTTTACTAAATAACGCCGTAAATCACTTTTATGTAAGTAATTAAATTCCTATTATCAGTTCTTTTTGGTCAATTATCGAAATTAAGAAGGCCAGTCAGTAGTCGATAGTTAGTTATTAATCAATAACTCAAACGGAAATCTAATTTATTCGAATGGAAACATGCAAAAACATAAATAAAGCTTGTTTTTATGTTAGTGATCGAAGATTTCTGGTTGAAAGGTCAAGTTTTCAAGACACTTCCAAGTAAATAGAACACGAAAATTACTGTTTATACACGGTTTATCAAAAATTGGCAATGTTTACACGTCAATGGAAATAAATTTATAATAAACCTTCTACCAGTGTCACAGGTTATCAACTTGTGAGTAATGTATAAAAGTACCGAAGCTATTTTATAATTTTGATGGTTTTTACAAACGAAAACAATTATTCCGCGATATTTTCTTATTTTTATCCTAACTGGCCTCATTTTATCGCAAAAGTCAAGGAGATGTCGGAAACTCTTTCTATTACTTTTTCTATTTTTCATTAATTCTACTTATTAAAAATTAATTAAATCCGTTAATTAAGGCTGAACGCTGGCGAAGGTTCTTTTTTTTAGGTTCAACCCGTAACAAAAACGCTATATTAAAAAAAGCAGTGTCGGGCTAGTTACTTCGTTATGCTATTTGTCCTCTTTTAAAAACATTAAGTAAAATATTTACAATAAAAAAGTAATCGTTTAGTTTTTATACCCAAAACTACCAAACAGTCCTGTTTCCTTTTTAGCCCTTCTTACCCTGTTTTGCTTTCCAGATTAATTTAATCCTGAAATCCTTGGATTCCCAATCCCCCTGTTCAATGTGACCTTTGATTCAACAAACTTTTATATCGAGAATAATATTAACTATTGTTTTAATCGTTTATAATATTATTATAATTGGCTTTCAAAGATAAACGAAACTTTCCATTTTTACCGGTTCAATACTACAAAAAATGAATTTTACTCTTATACTTGATTATTGCGTTGTAGGCCAATCAATAGAGAAAAAATAGGCGATTCTGTGACAAAAATACTATCAGGATACCGACTGTGTTCATCATATTAAAAGCAATCCGTAGTGATATTTTGTTTTGTGTTTCAATTTCCACTTTTTTTAATTTGTTATAAACAATTAAAACCAAAAAATTACGTTTTTTTTTCATTTTTTGTTTATAAAATCAAAACTAATGAAACAATCTCGATAGTGTAAAGAAATGAACGGTAGAGAATAAAAATACTAACAAAATAAGCCCAGAATCGACTCAATCAGATCATTAGTAATGGAAAAAAACAGGAAAAACCGGAAATTTTGGTGTTTTTTCAAAAATTCATATCTCCGTCATTTCTCAAGTTGTAGCGCTGGCTCTTGGTAAAATAACAGTAATTTATATGTACTTTATGCGTGCCAAAACCAGGCGCCGTCGGTTCATTCCTTTTTGGATAATTGCCATTTGAAATCTCTAGTGCACTTTCAGCGGGCCTCGATGCGTCATGGATGTTAATTTTTTAAAAAGATTTTGAAAGTAGAAGTATTATCCTACAAGCCTATATTTTTATTTTGCATTAAAGTCTGTAAAATACGTGAAAAATGCTAGCAAACATGACCGAAAACGGCCGAACGCATGAAAGTAGAAGAGTAGTGGGGGCAGCGTTGCTGCCGAGGGGAGAACTATACAAATACGACTCCTATCGGCAGCCGTGCTGACCCCACTATACGGCTACTTTTATGCGCTCGGCAGTTTTAGGTTATGTGAGTTAGTATCTTTCACGCATTTCACAGACTTATTGATGTAAAATGAAAATATAAACTGGCAAAATGATATTTCTACATTCAAAATCTTTTACAAAATTAAAACTGGACTGACATGACTCATCCAGGCGCGCTGAAAAATACTGCACCAGCGCTAAAACTTAAAAAATGGCGGAAATAGAACATTTTTTTAAAAAAAGCTACATATTCCGGTGTTTCTCCGTTACTAATGATCCGATTGAGTAGATCCATGACTCATTTTATCGGTATTTTTATTCTCTACAATTCATTTCTTTACACCATCAAGATTATTTCATTATTTTTGTTTTTTAAACGTAAAACAAGCAATTTTTTGGTTTTACTTGTTTATAACCATAGTTGAAAGTGGAAAACATAACCAAATATCACTACGGACTGTTTTTAGTGTATGCAGTCGGTATCCTGATAGTATTTTTGTCACGAAAAAAATCTCTTTGATTTAAACCCTGCATTGTCAACTTAAATCAGTTTTCAAGTTAGATCATGTTAGAAAATTATAAGGTAATAATTTATCTCAAGTATTTTATAGTTCTGAAGTGGTGTTCGATAAAGGTAAGACATACCATCATAATTTTTCACACAAGCCTTAGAAAATGTATTCAGATCATCAGATTGGACACATTATTACATAACTATCAATTGCAGAAAATATACCACAGATTTACGGATGTTGCCATTCTAATTACCACAACATGCCAAGAATTGCAAACTATAACGGAAAAACTTTCTGAAGCCTCAGGAAAAAAAAATAACGAAAAATGAACTTCCAGAAAATTATGACAAACATGAAAGAAATGAGAAATATAATTATACGTGAATTGAACAAAAAAAAAAGAAATAAGAAAGAAGGAACTTCCCATAAAATATATTTTCTAAAAACTACTACCACTACTAAAAATATTAAATTCATACCTTATTTATTATTAAGTTTTACGGTGTTTTTTTTTTAAATTTGATGATCTACTTTTAAAGAATAAAAAAATGTAGCGAGAAAATACGAGGTGTGGCTATAAAATAACGAGACTGATGCTTCTACAGAAGAACGACCGACATCTGTATAGCGTGAAGCCTTCTCTTCCCAATGCGGCGCCTGCATTGCCTCTCAAGACGTCTCTAGCCGTGTACAATATTTCAGTGTTAGACCATACGCCTTATTCACCTGACCTTGCACCATGTGACTTTTATCTCTTCCCCAATGTCAAATCTGCATTAAAAGGAACAAAATTTCAATCCGTCGAAGCTGTGAAAGAACAAGCAGCACGCGTTATGAAGCAGCTCACAGAAGAAAATTTCCAGAACTGTTTCGAACAATGGAAAATTCGCATGGAGCGTTGTATATGGATGGTGATAATAACTAAATATGAATAAATTTAAAATAAGATGTTTTACAGCAATAGTCTCGGTATTTTACAGCCACACCTCGTATGTTCGAAAATCTGTTTAATTTTTGTTGAAACACCCATACTTAGATTGCATTTATTGTCATTGATAAGAACTGACGGGAAGTATTGTCTAAATGCTTAAAACCAAAATTGTAAGGTATCAAATAGCCTTTTTTGTATTTGTAACACCCTGAAGAACTTAGTTTATAATAGTTAACCATTTCTGCTTTTGTGCAAGAAATAATTATCTGAATCTTTGACAACAAAGTTTAATTTACAATTGAGCTATTTTTCTGATCAATAAACAGCAAAAGCTGATCTTCTCTAGCTTTACTCACTGTAAAAATGCAGTAAACAGTGCAACTTTAGTTGTTGTCTTCTCTGTCGTAATTTTATCAATATTTTCATTGTTTGTAGTGATTTCAAATTGGATTAAATGTCTACACCACCCTCGCTCGACGGAAAACAGCCAGAAACATAATGGCAGTACAAGCAATGCCCTTGATGGCAAATTTATTGAAATTCGATGCTGAACACCAAAAATTTATTTTAGAAGTGTCGAAAAACGTATTATTAGAAATTTAAAGTTCAGTTTGAACAAGGACAACATATATTAGAGGATGTCAGGAACAAAACCTTTAAACTCATTGTAAAAAAATTATGAAAATACTGCTACTGTTGTAAAAAATTATCCTAAAAGCATTTTTTAAGTGAACCCACGTTATCAGTTCATCTGTCTGTCTACTGCAAAACTGCAGATAAACAAATTCCTAAAAAATACCGGTTAATAAAGTTTTCTCATGAACAAATAAGTAAAACGCAGATTTTTGAGTATTTTGGGATACATAAATTTGCATAACAATTAAAGAGTAACCAAAGAATTGCATTAATTATAAATTCTATTTGCGGTAAACCAGAAATTGTGGTTAAAGATAACAAATTACCGCGAAAGAAATAACCATAAATAGTGATGTTAATTTCTACATTTAATTACTTTGGCGTGCATATACATTTATTATGAAGTTGAATCTCATACATTATCAACAGGATTTAAGCAGGCCACCTCATGATAGTAATGCTGTTTTCCTCTTCCAGTCCTGTCAAGGACAATTACGGTGGTTGTTTATTCTATATTATTCTTTTGAGGCAGAGAAAAGAAAAGAATATGTACAAACAGTTTATTTCCTGCAAGCACTATCCTGGTCCTCTCTATATACGCGTTTCGACCACCTTATGGTATCGTCAGTGGAGCTGTATCGAACCAAGAGCAACATTCGCAAGAAACAAATGCTATATGAAATATAAATTCCAAGGTATGTTGGTAGGATATTAAAAATCTACATACTTCGATGTCAGACTGAAAAATATCGCCAGTCGAACGACAACTCAAAATTTCAGGGAGAAACAAAAGAAATCTATCTATAAAATTATAATGACGTAAAGTAATACCATCTAATGCACATGGCGACTTTGGAATTTATAGTATTATCCTTCCTAAAAGTCTAGACCAGCAACACATAACCAATATTCATATTTTTGAAATAAATAAAATCGCTCTACCATTTATAAATAATTGATATATGACGTAAGCTAACATATTTTAATGCACATGGATCGTTTTAAATCAATACCTATTAGCATTTTTATGCTATACAGACTATTCAAATTAAAGTACGGATTTAAATAATTTACAAAATAAATTTTTAAACAAACAGATGTTTACAACGTTGCAATTGCCTAGAAAAATAGAAATAATCAAGTGAAAGGTTAGAGGAAGAGGTCATATTGAAATATTGACATATATGGGTGGTTTCCGTTATTACAAAAAGCTGCTATTCGTATTTAAACAAAAATTCTCCGATGTGAGGAGAAAACAATCCCCATAGCTTACAAAACATCTTCAAAACGTAACAATTTGGCATGCCATGTGGACAGGGTGGTTAGTTACCTCGAGTAGACATTTCTCAGTGTAGAGAGATAAATTGTAGAGAATAAACATACCAGCAAAATGAGCTATAGATCGACTCAATCGGATCATTAATAATGAAGAAAAACTAGAAAACCCGAAATATTTAGCGTTTTTTTCAAATATTCTGTGTTGTAGATCTGGTCCTTTGCGCTGTCGGTTCATTTGTTATTGCATAATTGCCATTTGAAATTTTTAGTACACTCTCTTTCAGCGCGCTTAAAAGTGTTACGGATAGTCCGATTTTAATTTTGTGAAAAGATTTTGAAAGTAGAAATAACATTCTGCAAGCCTACATTTTCATTTGGCATCAACAATTCTGTGAAATACGTGAAAAATGCTAGCGAACATGACCGAAAACGGTCGAGCGCATGAAAGTAGAAGAATAATGGGGACAGTGCTACTGCCGAGGGGAGTCGTATGAACTATATAAATACGACTCCCCTCGGCAGCAGCGCTGCCCCCACTCCTCTTCTACTTTCACGTGCTCAGCCGTTTTCGGTCATATTTGCTAGCATTTTCCCCGTATTTCACAGACTTTTTGAAGCAAAATAAAATATATGCTTGTAGAATGATACTTCTACGTTCAAAATCTTTTTACTAAATTAAAATCGGACCATCCATGACGCATTTAAGCGCGTTAAAAAATGCACTAAAAATTTCAAATGGCAATTGTGCAAAAAATAATGAATCGATAACGCCTGGTTTTTGGCACGCATAAAGTACATATAAATTATTATTATTTCGTGAAGAGCCAGTGATATAATATGGAAAATGATGGAGATATGAAATATCTAGTTTTACGCCGTTTTTAATGATCAGACTGAGTTGATCCAGGGCTCATTTTGTTGTTATTTTTATGCTCTACAATTTATCTCTTAACACCATCGAGATTGCTTCAACAGTTTTGATTTTATAAGCAAAAAACCAAACGAGAACGCAATTTTTTGGTTTCAATTGTTTATAACAAATTAACAAATCATCGTTGAGAGCAGAAAACATAAAAAAATGTTACTACGGATTGTTTTTCGTGTGTAGTATTTTTGTCACAGAATCACTTCTTCTTTTTCTATCGATTGGCCTGCCAGTTGAACAAATTAGCTCAAACAATGGCTTAAAATGACCAGAATACGGTTTCTTTCGTTTTTTCGAGAAAGAGATAGGCACCCTGGAGTGGTTCATCAGACCATACTTTTTTAAAAATGACGAAAGTACCTCCGTGACTGTCAACAGCGATCACTTCGTTTGGCCTAGACTGGTTGTAATTGACGTAATTGGGATCTGGTTTCAACAGGATGGCGCCACCAGTCACACCGCATGCAAATCAAAGACGTTGCAAACGAAGATCCTAGATCATGTTTTGGAGGCCTTCAAGTTGTTATTTATTCTTTCTTGATTTCTTCCTCTGAATTAAGAAAAAAATAAGGTCTATGTTAACTATCCCAAAGGTGTTCCAAAATTTCGAACGTAATGCGTGTCCACCACACAATTGGTCGTTTTTTCTATAATCTTGTTTTATTAAGAAATATCAAATTTAATTAAAAATCCGTATATGATTTGTATCCATATTTTTTTTTGCAATTTATGCAATTAAATATAAAGACTAGTTTTCCAATAAGAATTAATAAACGATCGTAAATTTTCCAGGTACATTCACTATAAGGACTTAACCGTTTGTTGAAGTGGTAAATATTTACTTAAAATTTCTTATCGCAGATCATAAAAGCAATCCCAGATTTTTTTATAATAATGTACGATTGATTAATTATTTATTTATCGTGAGTAAAAGTTTACGTAGACATCGTGTAGTAATACGACTTGTAAAATTTCCAGGAATCATTCCTTTCTTTTCTATTGATAAAAGTATTTATTTGTTTATTCACTTTACGTGAGAAAGGTCACACACAATACCTTAAAATTTCCCTTTAAATATTTCTCTACTATGATATATTTAGTTAGTTATGACACTTGCAATAAAGATAACTAATGAAAGATCTTCAAAAAAACTTAATATCGAAACTAAGGACTAAGTGATGTATTTGTTTTTTTCTGAACTATAACACTTAAAATTTAACCAAGTTGTTTTTGCTTCATTATTAACAATTCTCTTAACTACTTTGTAAAACAAATCGTTCAATAAACTTTTTATAAAAAAATTGGACCGACTTCTAAAAAAGCGCTATAAAACCAAAAATAATATAAATTTTTACATGAAACTGAAATGAAGTCGGCGCTAAATTAATACTTGACAAAATGTGATTCACATAAAAAGATGGGGAAATACTTTATTTGCAATTTGCATTTGGAAATAATACCAATTTTGGACTAAATCGAAAAATGTTAATTTTTGGTTCGCCATATTGAATATTTTAAAAATAATTTTAAATTCGTAATCTATACCCTTTATACCCTATATCAATTTTTTTTTAGATTCGTTATGTACGTCTCCGAAAACTCCCCCATACCAAACTGGACAAAATTTTTTGTCAGCCATATTATCAGCACCATCTTGGATTTTACTGAATCAATTTTAGCTAAAATAATATGGGACCCCCGTATTAACTTCCTGAACAAAAAATTTCATCCAAATCAGTGCCGCGGTTCCGGAATAATCGATGCACATGTGTACAGGGTGAGTCAACGATTGGATGAAGTAGGTTTGTGCCTTTTCGATGAAATTAACAAAGAAACTATATTTATTGTTTGATACAGTTTATTTTTACGCAGATTTTAAAAATATTTAAGACTCTACAGGGTGAGCCAAAAAACTAGGACAGCATAAAGTTGTATTTTTTTAAATAGAACACCCTATATACGAATCGTATTTTCGATTTAGCTTATAATTTTAAATCTTTTTTATTAAGGGTTTACTATAACAAAACTTTATAGTTTCTGAGATAATTAAGTTTAAAGAAAAAAAAGTCACATTTTCAAGCATCAATTCAATCCTAAATAAAGTTTTCAATTTTGTGACAAATATATTCAAATTTGGAATTTAGCAAGGCCAAGGACAAGTTAACATAATTTTTACCTAATATTTGCAATAAAAGCTACAGGGTGTTGAACACATCGGCTCAAATTTGAACAAGTTTAAATGAATAAATATCTTTTTTTTTAAATGGTACACCCTGTATATTTTCATGTTATTTAATAGAGTAATAAAAACCCTAAAAGTTTTGTTTATTATATCCTATACCTATTTATAATAGTCTTTGAGATATTTCAGTTTTTCTTATTTTCCATACTTTTTTACAGAAATAGTCTTCATTATCATAGTAGCCATGGCAAAAACAATGTAAAAGAACATTTTTCTGTGTGTCAAATTTATAACCGCAATCGCTTCTTTTGGTTTTTATGTAGTGCAGTTTGGTTTTTTTTTCATTCATCTTATATTGTAAAATGAATTTTCCAAAGAATGAGTTAATAGATATGATTTATACAATAGGAGAGGCTCAAAAAAATTGCCTTCTTGCTCAAAGAATTTACAAAATGAAGTATCCTGATCGACGCCAGCCTAATACCTATACTTTTCAAAACTTAATGCAAAGATTTGATTCTTCTGGTACTGTTGATTATCCAAAACGTAAAGTGGTCAACAAACCAGTAACTAATGAAGAAAAAGAACTACAAGTATTGTAGCAGCATTATGTGAAACATCACAATCCACCGCTAATCGTACTACCAAGAAATATAGGTATTATCCATATCACATGGAATTACACCAAGAATTGCATGGACAGGATTTTGAAAGTCGTGTAAACTTTTGTCGTACAATAAATGCGGAGATTCAATTAAATCCAAATTTATTATGCAAGGTAATGTTTAGTGATGAAGCTACTTTTAGAAGTAACCGTGCCGTAAATAGACGCAACATGCATTATTATGCCACAGAAAACCCATTTTGGATTAGAGAGGTGCAACATCAAAACCACTGGTCATTAAATGTTTGGTGTGGTATTCATCATAATCGAATTATTGGACCCCACTTTTCTAATGAACCACTAAATGGCCATAGTTACCTGAACTTTCTACAAGAAGAACTACCCCAACTGCTTCAAGGTCTCGATAGGGATGAGCTCGACAGTATGTGGTTCCAGCACGATGGTGCGCCTCCGCATTACCATCGTGAAGTTCGTGCATTTTTGGACCAACGATATCCGCAAAAATGGATTGGACGTGGGGGTTTCATTGAGTGGCCACCAAGGTCTTGCGACATCACCCCATTAGATTTCTTCCTATGGGGTTATATTAAAAGTAATGTGTATGTTAATCCACCAACAACAGTGGAAGATATGCGAAACAGGATTAGGGATACCTGTAGAACAATAACGCCACTAATTTTGTCCAGGGTCCGAGAAAATCTGCAAAAAAGACTAAATTTGTGCATTGCACAAGAGGGTCGTTTATTCGCACACTTATTAAAAAGAAATAATTAATCTCAGTATTTAATAGGTAGTTTTTTTGTTTCAATTTAGTATAAAAGTAAATATGTATTTGCCTTGTCGTTATTGTTGTGTTAATTTTTTCACATTATGTTTAATTAAACTATTGCCGTTGTAATATAACGAATAATGTATTTCATCATATTTAACCACATTCTGTTTGTTTCTGTAGTTTCTTTTTATTATTTTACATGGCTACTATGATAATGAAGACTATTTCTGTAAAAAAGTATGGAAAATAAGAAAAACTGAAATATCTCAAAAACTATTATAAATAGGTATAGGATATATTGAACAAAACTTTTAGGGTTTTTATTACTCTATTAAATAACATGAAAATATACAGGGTGTACCATTAAAAAAAAAGATATTTATTCATTTAAACTTGTTCAAATTTGAGCCGATGTGTTCAACACCCTGTAGCTTTTATTGCAAATATTAGGTAAAAATTATGTTAACTTGTCCTTGGCCTTGCTAAATTCCAAATTTGAATATATTTGTCACAAAATTGAAAACGTTATTTAGGATTGAATTGATGCTTGAAAATGTGACTTTTTTTCTTTAAACTTAATTATCTCAGAAACTATAAAGTTTTGTTATAGTAAACCCTTAATAAAAAAGATTTAAAATTATAAGCTAAATCGAAAATACGATTCGTATATAGGGTGTTCTATTTAAAAAAAAAATACAACTTTATGCTGTCCTAGTTTTTTGGCTCACCCTGTAGAGTCCTAAATATTTTTAAAATCTGCGTAAAAATAAACTGTATCAAACAATAAATATAGTTTCTTTGTAAATTTCACCGAAAAGGCACAAACTTACTTCATCCAATCGTTGACTCACCCTGTACATAAAAAAACATACCGGTATAATTTAGAACCTCCTACTTTTAGAAGTCTGTTAAAAAGAGTAATTTCCTTTATGCCTTTAAATTTATAAACTACAAATTCAAAATATTTTTAACTTTTGGTCGCTGCCAAATCAACGGAGTTAACGTAATCAATTCGAAGTGTTCTAAGAAAATATTATACATTCCAAATACTAAATATTTATGTACATATATATTTTAGCCAGATGCACAATTATCATCGTTGTGAATCATGAAATTGCTGATATATACAAGCAATAAAAGCACGATTTGCAATATTTACTCAAGACGACACGTTGTTAAAACATCTTTCTGACAAGAACACGAAACTACGCATAAAACAGTACTTTTTCTCCGAATCGGAAAACTAATCAATTCCAGAAGTTATTTTTATAACTGCGTTCTAAAAAATATTTTTTCCATTAACGTTTTGGATAGAATAGATTGCGATAATTTACATCAAAATATTTTTTTTATAATATGACATTTCTCTGCAGGCTCACAATTTATATAAGTTTAACTTTCTTCCTCTTCTAGAATCTCTTCAAGTAGTCAATTCCTGAATATGGGTTTCTTCTGCCCTTCTCCACGATTCCTCTTTATAAGTTATTTGCCAAAGCTTCGGCTTCAGGCATGCTCTACTTTACACAATTCGTTTTATCCACTTTTGTTCACCACTTGGCCTGATAACTTAATTTGTTAAAAAATCAAAATTTCAGTAAGACATAAAGAAACCTACATTCCGTTTTTAACGAGTTATTTATATGCATTATCCTTTCAAGCAGAAAAAAGGAAAAAAATATACAAGCAGTTCGTTTCCTGCAAATACAACTGTAGTCCTTTCTCCATACGCGTTTCGACCACCTTATGGTCTCGTCAGTGAAGCTGTATAGAACTGAGAGCAACATTCGCAGGAAACAACTGCAATATAGAATATAAATTCCAAAGTATGTCGTTAGGATATTAAAAACCTGTCTATCGATAGAATAATTTTTACTTAATAAATATTCTGTAAACTTCAATGAGCTTGAAATGAATTTGTAACTTTCGCAGAAAAAATAAATTTCATGTTATAATATAAGCAAATTTTTCACCCATATTCACAACTTTTCAAAAGTTAAACAACATGCTAAAGTTATTCAAAAAAGGTTGGTAACTTGAAAATACCAAGCTAAGGTATTTAAATTGAAAAGACTTAAATGAAATTCCTTGTCTACCGAAAATATTGAAAAATGATTTAATAATGCGCCATCCTTCTGCAGTCGAGCGTTCCGAATGACCTGGATTAAATTTTAGGAATTTAGGACTTTCCAGGATTTCTGCAAAGCCAGGAATAACACAGTGAAGTAGAATTCTGAAACATTTGCATTTGCAGTAAAAGAGTATGCCTTTTTATTCATTTTCGTAACTTTTAGGTACATTTCGAAACAAAAATAATTTATGCCTGAATAGTTTAAGTAAGCCCCCTCTTTCTCTCAAAACTTGATTTTGGAGAAAAATAAAAAAAGAAAATCTTTTTAAATGCCAATAACAATAGTAGTGATTTTGGTACTGATTTTAAAATTCAAATGCATTTGAGGCGTTTCTGCAGGATTACGTATATATATATATATATATATATATATATATATATATATATATATATATATATATATATATACGTATATGTTCTAGATATTAAATTTTTGATAATCGAAATAAAATGTTCTAAACTATTCATCATTTTGACCTTGAACATGTATGTAAAGTTATATGCATACTGTTATATTGTCCCACATATCTTGTGATTACTAATCTCTCAAACCACGTGAAACATTTACTATTTATTTCAAAAGATACAAATCAGATTTATTTTGGCCAGATTTCTACTGCTTAATGAACAATTCTCAGAAATCGACAAAAATATAAAATAGGTGCTTCACCTTCACCTATTTCAAGTAACCAAGCTTTTCTTGTTAAGTAAAAATAGGACAAAAATAGTTTTTCTTAAATGAACATTTAAGGAATTTTGTCTCGGCAGGCAAGAAAATATTATTAGATAGGGGGCAAATGTGTTTTAAAATTTACTTACTGTATCAAAAAAAATTGCTTTTATCCCACGCGAATTTTTTTGAAGCAAATCTGGGTGCGGACCATTGAACTAATATCCTTTTAAAGGTTAAAAGGATTCAAGTAGATTGGTAGATATATAATTTTTTATTTATTATAAGTACTAAATCTAACAGATTAGATTTCATATTACGTAATAACTTTGGAAGATTTTACTATTATTTGATAACAAAAATCGTTATATGCATATGAGACAATTCGGGCTAAAAAGTGCGTTGTTTTCTTTACACAATTTTTTTTCATTTTAATCCTAGTACTTTTAAGAATAGGATCAGTTATTTAAGTTTAATCTTCGAGTAAATATTACTAATAATTTTATGAAATTATAAACCAAGGTAGAGTCATATCCTACGTAAAACGTTTATATAAAAACTCACTTTACAATTAATATATAATCTTGTTTAAATATTCTTCTCGCCCAATATTTTACACAAAAACAATTTACCGATTTTCAGTCCAACTCTGGCCATTTATAAAAACACACATCGATAATTCCAACATTTTTAAACACCTCAAACACCATTACCATTATATTTCCAAACTTCGCCCGATAGGAACAGAAGTTACGAGAAATTTCCAGCGATTCAATAAAATTGAATTAAAACTTGTGGCAACAACATTTTACTGATTTCGTTTAATTTAGAACTTTCTTTTTGTTATATTGGGACTGTTCCGTTAATTTTGTTTTATTCTGTATCAAACTCTACCAGATATAATAATAAAATAAAGTTCAAGCAGCTCTGTGGAATAAATAGTTGTGTTGAAAAAGTGTTATATTTGAAACAGTTAAGAGGGAATTATTTCTATAGAGTGCATCTTTGCTTCACTACTATCATACTGATAATACATACACCAGTAATATAGAGAAATAAAACAGTAATTTCTTGTCAAAAATGTTACCTGCAAACTATGATTTGTAAATCAAAATATACATGTGTCCAACTATCAAATTTTTTAGTTTTTTTTTAAACAATGTAGACAAAAAGTGATTTTTTTTTAGTTTTTCGCTTCTAAAATGAAAATTTATGAAGCAATCATAGATTTCAATAAAAAAAAATCTTTAAAATGAGGGATTGCATAAGTAAATCGGTAAATCAAAAAAAAGACATTTTCAAAAATTCATGACTCCGCAAAATTGCGAAATGAAAGTTAATGACATTTAAATTCACGCGAGGCAAAAAATGGATGCTGTTGGTTGATTGGAGTTTTCATTTGGCATATACGAAAACTCACCTTTCTTGGTGCTGGTCCTTTCGTACCATGGAGATCAAATGCGTTAAAATGGTTGAAAAATGCACTTAAACACAGGTACGAACGAGCGATATAAACACGAGCGCACAGTGGAGAATTCATGAACTCTAAATCTATAGATCCCATATCCATAATGCCCAAACTCACAAACCCATAAATGCCCATCCGACAAACTCCAATACGGCAACCCTGAACCCGTGAACCCAAAACCCCATACCCATAAAGCCACAAACTTCAAACCTATGAACCTCATACCTACAAAGCTTAAACCCACAAGCCCCAATCCCACAAACCCCAATTTCGTTAAAAGAAAAGTAAATCCGAGCACTTGCGGGTCCATAGGTTTCGAGTGTTGTCGCCGGTGAACCCTTAGAATACTTTGTCTAGAGTAATTAAAATAAATTATTCAGATCCTTTCAAATTTGTACCTGATCCAGACTTTTATCCATTTTTCCCTACTGTGGAGCGCCGGAATAAAACCGAGTGGAGGGGACAACTATCGAACTATTTTAATAATTTTTTTTCTATTGCTATATATATATATATATATATATATATATATATATATATATATATATATATATAGCTTCCCACAGCAGGTATAGTAAGTCGGCTTCGCATTTGATCGACAGAGTTACTAGTAAATTTTGTCTAGTTTCCAAATATTTTTTTCAAAATTTAAATCGAGCCATCTGTAGCAACTACGTATTATTAACTGTCATTTAGCAAAGTGTCTATGTTACAAATTAAAAGAGTAACCGCAAAAATCGCCTGTTCATCATCCGAAATTCTGCTTATATTAATCCTTGGGTAATCCTAAGATGAGCATAATTTATTGCTTTTCGAAAAAATTCCAAAACAACCCCGTGCTAATGGCTGAAAATAATTAAAAAAGTCTAATATCTAAAAAAAAATATACTAGTATTATCGTATTTGACATAAATTACTTGCAAAAATGATCTAGTCAAAGATATCAACCCTACAATACTATTCGCACCAAAACAGTACCCTTGTGTCAGCGAGAGGGTTGAAAATCAACAATTTTACGAAACTGGTAAGAAAAAAGCAGCCCCACAAAGAAAATGTTTAGAATTAGGTTCGGCTATGAAATTTGCATGCATTTTACGATAATGAGTCCAAGTCCGATGTCAAAAAAACTAGCAAACCCTCAAAATAATTATATGTAACACAAAACTACCCCTAAAATAGGATAAAAGCGGAATTAACTCTGAATTATAATAAAACTAATTTCAAGGACGGAGTAAAACAAATTTTTAGTTAAGAAATATGTAAATTGTAGGAGTTAGTTAGCTACCACTCGATAAAATTGGCTTTTAACCCTAAACTGGCAGTTAAAACTACCCCTACACGATACCCTACTATGCTATAGGTTCTAAGATTTAAAAGTATTATGAACTTCTAGGTTTTATTAATAAAAAACAATAACAAAGCATTTTTGGCGTAGTCTTTGAAAGCTACCCCTAAAGGGGTACTACTTTGATGCGAACAGTATTGTAAGGTTTATATCTTTGACTGGATCATTTTTTGCAAGTAATTTATGTCAAATACGATGCTAGGTTTCTCATTTTTTAGATTAGAAATTATTTTCAAATGTTAACAAAGGGTGGTTTGGGATTTTTTTTGAAAAACAAAAAGTTATGTTTATTTTGGGAGTGTCTAAAAATTAATGATATGAATTTCGATTGCGCCTTTTTGTATCCGAAAACGACTACCGAAAAACAGGCGAATTTCAGACTTATTTTGCGGTTACTCTTTGTGAGCCTTACGAATTTTAAAAAAAAAGGTATTTTTTCGATTTTTTTCGGTTAAAAATAAACTGAGTTACTTTAATAGCTCAGTTTTTTAAATTCGTCACAACTTTTATTATTAAAGGACAATTATTCCTAATTTTAGACACGAAAAACCAAAAAAAAAATCATGTCTTGTTCACTTTTACACATTGTTAAGAAAAAAAATTAGTAGTTGGAAAAGTATACATTTTAACGCAAACTTTATTTCAAATTATGACATTACTGGTTTGGGGGTAATATTTTTGATACGTCATAATCTCTGTTGCTTGAACTACAAAACCAGTAGCTAGTTAAAACTGCTCAATTGGAAAAACTATAGAAATAATGCCCTTTTAAGTTCTGAAACAAATCATCAACTGCTTCTAGAGATCGTAAAGATTCGTATCATCTCCAACTTTGGTTAAAAAAAATATATATATATCCAACAACATCTGCAAAGTATTAAAATAATAAAAAGCAAATTTAAAATACCTATACAATGAATATGTAGTATTTTATATTACTTTCCTCATTAACATGCTGAATTATATAGTAGATAAACATCCTATTTTTTTTCTAATTTTCCCTTGTACCACTTCATACTGCAATCTCTTTATTCTTTAAAAAAAGTTGATGATCTTTTCTGTTTTGTTTTTGTTGACCTTTCGTCTACTTCAACCCATTGAAAAAAGAGGCACTTGAGAACAAAACAGGTCGATTTTTACTTTTTATTCAAAAGTGGTGAAAAGGAAAACATCCAGAGCCACCAAGAATTTCTTTTCAACAATATGAAGCGTCGCGTAGGTATATCCGTGCATATAAAATAATAAAACCCATCCCACATAGGCGTGTAAGGTATTTAATTTCCTATCGATAAAATAATTTTAACTTGATAGTTTAGGAGCAGTTTATACAGGCTGATCCATATTAAGTGCGTGCTATTGGTAATTTTGTTAGTTTTAATGGAACGCTGAAACGAACATTTTTAAATGTAATATCCTATATTTTTTTGCATTTTTGGGTCCGACGAGAAACATTAGACTCAAAATTGATATTTAATAAATAATGTTTTATATAAAATGTTTTTTTTTTGGAGATAAAAACAAATTATTTTTTGTGATCTAACTACAATAAACCTTATTGAAAATGGTTTCTAGTGAAATCGGCTAAAAATGTAGTAACATGTAGTTTTTGACTTCCTGAAGCCACCTTATGGATAATTTTTGAAATACAGAAGGGGGGAATTTAATAACTTGAAAAATAATGAAAAAATGACCTTGAGAATGACCCTCACAGTAATTGCAAGGTCAAGTTGTTTTTTTAGTGATATCCATATAGTTTACTGCAGATGTGGAAAGTCTGGGAAATTCCACTTTCAACGGAATAACTTACGTGGTCAAATGTCATATGAAGGGCATTTGAAGATCGAATCGGTATTATCTTTTTGATTTTTGGGAGTTAAATCCTATCATTGTTACAATTAATTGAACACTTTTCTCATTCTTCATATGTTGTGTCCCTATGATTTGTTGTGAAATATATATATATATATATATATATATATATATATATATATATATATATAAAGTAAAATGCGAACAGTAAGGAGGAATCGTGAAAGCCGCATAAACATTATATATATATATATATATATATATATATATATATATATATATATATATATATATATATATATATATATGTTTATGCGGCTTTCACGATTCCTCCTTACTGTTCGCATTTTACTTTATATATATATATATATATATATATATATATATATATATATATATATATATATATTAAAAATAAATAAAATCACGGTATATGTATTTGGAAAAGTTATTTTATTCTCCTTACGACCGTTAAGAAAGGGGACAGACAGCATATTCTCTACGAATTTCACTCTGGTTCACTTTCCATACTAGTTTCGACTACCTAATGGTCTCATCAGTGGAGCTGTAACGAACCGAGAGCAAAATGCACAGAAAACAACTGTCTACTTAAAATCCCCATATCGTAAAATAGCAGCAGGATATTACCCGCAGAACTTGATGCCAGACTGTTATCTTAAACATTACAAAAAAATATCTGAATATACTCCTGAACGGTAGGAAATTATTTAAAAAAACAGTCCGGCCTTGAGTTCTGTGAATAATATCCTGCCGATATTTTACGGTATGGGGATTTTAAGTAAACAGTTGTTTTCTGTGAATTTTGCTCTCGGTTCGTTACAGCTCCACTGATGAGACCATTAGGTGGTTGAAACTAATATGAAGAGAGAACCAGAGTGGAATTCACAGAGAATATACTGTCTCCCCCATATTTAACGGTACATAGGCAGTGAAATTGTTTATTTTTAATATATATATATATATATATATATATATATATATATATATATTTACAACCAACAAACAATAAACTGTTAAAAATGTTTTGGATTAAAGTTTTTATCACTTCAGCGTCGTGGTAATTCTCTCGGAAATATCGGCTCTCAAAACTCCCAATGCTACGTCGCTGGGTGTCTCATAATATAACGGTTTTCACCGCCTTCTGTTTAGAAGGTACCTCTTAGAAAGTAACATTAAAGGACTGTGTGCAACCCACGTGGTACCAATTTAACTTCATGGTACTCAGACAATTCTATATTAAGTCTTAAACTTGGATTTTATATATCAAATTTGAACCTTGCCGAAGAGAAAATGAAAAGAAAATTGGTAGGTAGGAATTTCATTAATTTAAATATGTGTGTGTGTGTGTGTGTTTTATATTTTCAAAGGGAAAAAATTATGACCTACTTCAAAACTTTACCCTTTAATAAAAAGAAGATAAAGTTCAAAGAAATATTCAAAAAGTTCCTGAGTTGTTTGGTAACGAACGATATTACAAGTGAAAATGGACAGCAGACGGATTTTATTTCGGAGGAATAATGGAATACTTTGTTTACGCGAAAATCTATTATTTGTAAAAAAATATTCAATGAATAATATTATGTCATTAAAAATTATGCATTTCCGGGGTTATTAACATTATAAATTTTAATGGTTAAACGAGGATCGCAACCACACATATATATTTTAGTAATTAAGCACGTTTGCACAATAATCCCTTAATCCAACCGGCAAAATACGGTATTATTTTAATTTAAGCTTTTTTTAAATCGATCTATTGAGTAATACTTTTGTACAGTTATTATAATAACGTATTCATGAATAATTAAGCAATTAAATAATATAATCGTTTCTATTTTGCGAAAATACATCCTAAAAATTGAGGTTTACCAGTATTTTAAAGCATTTTTTTCAATTGTTATATTCAAAAAGACTTAATAAACTCGAATAAAATTGGCAATTATTCGTCCAAATGGGAGTACATAAAATTTATAAAATATTTTGCATCCTGTCAATATTTTAAAATAGATATTACAAAAGCTGTTAAAATTACACACTACTGATATTTAGATATCAATAGAGTGGCATTTAGCAAAAATCGAAATCCATATTCTATAAATTCGTTTAAATTGTTACTTGAAAATTCGAATAACCTTTTAACTATGTTGAAACATTTTATAAATTTATAATATCTATAATAAAAATCGTGATGGTCAATAATTAAAATAAGTTCAGCTCTTAAAAATTGTTTAGTATAATAATAGTTAGTGTAGGGCTGGTCTTTTACACTTTCTACACGACATTTGGTACCCCCGTAAAATATAAAACTAGTTTCTATTCAATCTAATAAAGAAATGTTAAATTTTGAAAAAATACTTCACATAAAAACATACATTTTTACATTAAAATTTCAAAGAATTTACAAATATTATAAAATACAACTAACATATTTTTTTAAGTTAAAATAATCGTTCTTCCTTAAAACATCCTATTAAATTAATTTTCCGTTAAAATTAAATTTTGGTACGTAACCTCTTCTGAACAAATTAAGTCAAAATTGTCACTTATGTCCCACCCAAGACACCATAACGAGACTGTATGAATCATCTCACTATGTATAGCTTAAAAATTAAATATTATTTAAACTATTTAAAAATTTTTAAAAGCAGTCGTGTTACTACCAAAACGTTTTGAATGAATTTGAGGTTCCCAATTAATAATGAATGTTAAATATTCTTTAATAGTTTTAAAACAGGTTTCGGTAATCTTGAAAGTTTTAAATTTAACTATTCAGTCATTCTTGAAGAACCCTAAAATCAAAATAAACTTAAGTTTAAGCTGCAGTAATATTTATTACTTCTCCAGTTAAATTTCGATCTAAAGAAATCATAACAATATAAATTATTATGTCGGAATTTTTGAAATCAGTGCCAAATTAATATCCGACAAAATTGATAAATACTTTCTTACCTTAGCTTGTATGTACATGGTATTAGAAATTATTTATTTCATTTTACTAATAATTTGGCGCCGACTTCAAAAACTTCAATTTCATATAAAAATTTATATTCTCCATTCAACAAATAACAGTTTTGAATTAAATTGTAACAAAGAAATGTTTTGTCCGTCATAGTAAATCCGTTATTCTGAATTTAAAAATAATTATTTTAGATTCGTAAATTACAGCCCCAAAAACCTGTCAAGAAGTTGAGACATTCGTAACATACGCCCTAAGAACCCTTCAAAATCCATGTTGAACAAAACCGGAAAAATGTAAAGATTTTAATCCACCATATTGAATATCCCTATATATTTTTGGACGTATTATAGTAAGAACATCCTACCGATTAATTCCGATGCGAAATGACTTCAAATAGAAGTTGCAAATTAAAGTAAACACGACAAGGGTGTCTAGGAAAGGTACCGGCGGACGAAACATACCAACTTTTAGTTGGTAGTCGAAATTAGTTGTCAATTGCATGTCCTAAACATCAGGGGCATGGTTACAACAAAGCGAGGTCAAAAAAATCCTGCATCCCCAAAATAACTTTTTCTAGTGCTAAAAAACACCATCTGAACAGAGTGAAAACGAGGGTAAAATCTCCTAGTTTTAATCGTAATGAATCAAATTATATGAATTTCTAGGTGAATCAGGCGTGTAAATTAAGAGTAAAACTACCGTCGTTGTCGTCTATTCAATAGATTTGAAATAATACCCACCTAGGGAGTGAAAATTACTACCCTTATATTTAACAAAACTGATCAAAAACAACAATGACTGCTAGAAAAGTCTGAAAACGTCTAATTTTGAGATGTGGCAAAAGAACCAGCAATAGGTTTGTTTGTGGGGTAATATTCGAAAACCACCTTACAGGGTTGCGAGAAACTACACCTAAATCCGAATATTGCAGTAGAAACAAAGAAACACCATTAAATCCAGCAGGATTACCATTTTTATGGATGCTAAGATTGGGCAAAATAGTGCACTACGATGACAGCAAGGTAAATACTTTTGAGACACCAATGTTACTCAATTACTTCCCCAGAGGGCGTGATGAGTACCCCTGCAATACGCAATTCAAAAAAACATGTAGTGACTGCTGAAAAAGCTCGAATTTTGCGAAGGTAAGAAGAAACTACAATAGGTTTGAAGTTGTACTTGAAAACTACCCCGATAGGGTTGCGAGAAAGCACCCCTAAATTCGAATGATGCAGTAGAAATGAGGAAAAAATCATTGAGCAAGAGTATTTCCATATTTTTTTTGATGCTAAGATTGGTCAAAATAGTGGACTCGCAATTCTTATGCAGTTTTCAAGTACAACTTCAAACCTACTATATTTGTAAATATGTGGCAAAATCAGTACAAAACCTGATTATTAAAGAATGGAAAAAAGATTTTAAAAAATTGGATTAAACTGTATCGAATAGTTCTGTTATTGCTTTTGCTTGAAAATAATTTTAAATTATGCACCGTAAACTTAAATATGTGCTGATGTTATTCATGTAGTAGGCGGATATATTTACATTGACGTTTAAATTCATATTAATGGAGTTTTTATTGTATCCCACGCATTTTGTCATAAAAAATTCTTTACATAATTTAAAAATTCCAATTAATTAAGTTAAGATATTGTACGTTTTTTGATACCTAATTCTACATAAAATCGCACGTTGACATCCATGAATTTCAAAACGCACTAATCTATGATAAATTAATGTTAGTTTGAAAATAGCAGACGAAGATTATAAGAAACAGGTTTAAAGCCAAGATAGTTAACATCTTTACCAAAACCACAAAATTCATCGATTAAAATTTGTCAGAACATATGTTCAGTGACTTATCGAAAATTGGAAAAATATGCAGTTTAAACATAAGATTAAAATTCGAATACGGAAACCAGATGAACGAACGCATGTCTATTGAACATTTAAGTATAAAATACTACATTTCCATAACATATTTTTTCGCAATTTTCTTCTCAAAAAAAAACTTAATGAAACGCCATCGCAGAAGTGAGAATTTTGAAAAAAAAAATGGACGGCTATAGTAAATTTTGATTATATTGTAAAATTTACAATATAAATAAATCATACATATTAAGCATGGTTGTAAGTAGTCGTAACAATACGTAACGCACAGCACGCGCATCAGCTATCTCCCCAGTAAGCACCAAACGAAAATGCGAACAAAGCAGAGTCCATCTACAAAATAAACAGTTCACCTTTTCTTTGCGATCTTTATTTTATTTAATTTACAATAATTCTTTCGTAGTGTCTATAAAAATACGTATTTTGTTTTATTTTGGGCTATGGGCGCCCATGGTTCCATACCTACACAAAATGCATCTTCACCATAGTAATAAAATGTCTTTTTAAAATGCGTAGGTCTTGAAATTTAATCCAACATAACTTTCCATAAATCTGATACGTAGGTTAATAGTCTGTGTAACATTTCCATTTATCAGTTTTTAAAATAACAAAATGATTGTGGTGTATCGGGGTTTTCGGTCTTTTTACACTCCTCTCTCAATTTCCTTCTTTTAACGACTTAAATTCCCTTTGTTGGTTTAATTATTGCTTTAAACAAGTGAAGATAAAAAATCTTTCTAATCAAAATGCCTTATCGAAACGAAAAATTCAATTTCCTGCTATCTAAAACCGAAAAAAAAACCTGCGGCTTTGAAAGGAGAGCTTTTGCTTTTATCTCACCCTGGAAATAACTTCAACCTTTGTACCAATTGGGATGTAACAAACTAACTTTATTTTGAATGAAAATCCAATCTAGTTTCAATAGCTTTTTCAATTCACGATGTTTTATTAAATTTGCACAATGGCGTTTCTATACTAGAAGAAAAACTATTTAACAGCTAATAAAATAAAGATATAGGAAATATTGTACATTATGTTAAATACATTTTCTAGAATAGAATAGTTAGAATAAAAATACGACGAACTGTCACAATCGATTTTTAGGAAAATAGACTGGCAGTTTACTAAAATCGATGGGAATTATTCGGCTAAAATAAAGGGTTTTCCAATAAGAGGTGTTAATTTGATATTCAAAGAAAAATGCCATTTTTTAAGATAAATGATCGGATATTTATTACATTATAAAGAGGAAGGTATGCCGTTAATGATGGAAAATAACATCAGCCAAATGACCACCACGACCATGCCTACAGGACCATATCCTTTTCATGAAATTTTCCATAACCAAATCGCAAAGTGGCTGCCCTATGTCCTCGATAGCCTCACGAATTCCATCTTTGAGGTCTTGAATCGACGCTGGGCTGTTGGCGTAGACCTTGTCTTTCACGTGGCCCCAAAGGAAGAAATCGCAAGGTGTCACATCACAAGATCTCGGTGGCCAATTGTGATCACCTCTTCGAGAGATAACACGGCCCGGAAACTTTTCCCGTAAAAGATCAATGGTTTCGTTGCTTGTGTGGCACGTAGCGCCGTCTTGTTGAAAGTAAACGTGGTCCAGATAAATACCATCCAATTCCGGCCATAAAAAATTATTAATCATCTCTCGATAGCGCAATCCATTCACCGTAACTGTTGCTCCAGCCTCATTTTCGAAAAAGTAAGGTCCAATGACCCCGCCGGACCATAAACCGCACCAAACAGTCACACGATCAGGATAGAGAGGCTTTTCAACAATAACTCTTGGGTTTTCCGAGCCCCAGATGCGACAATTTTGTTTGTTGACGAAGTCACCGAGGTGGAAATGGGCCTCATCACTGAAGATGATTTTTCGATGGAATTCCGGATCATTTTCATGCATTTCAAGAACCCAATCAGCAAAGGCACGACGTTGTTGATGATCGGCCGGCTTGAGTTCTTGCGTTAACAGAACTTTATAAGCCTTAAGACCCAAATCTTTATGCAAAATACGGTGTAATGACGTTTGTGGAATCCCTAATTCCAAAGAACGACGAGGAATGGACAAACCTGGGTTTTCTTCAACACTTTCGGCTACAGCAGCAATATTCTCGGCTGTTCTTGAGCGACGTGCACGGGTTTTCTTCTTCACATAACTAACTTGTCCCAACAGCTCGAATTTTTTCACCAATTTCTTTATTGCGCTCCGACAAGGTGCTTCATGACGACCCAAAAATGTTCGAGTTTTACGAACCGTCTCTGCCAAAATTTCACCATTTTTATAGTGAATTTTAATAATTTCAATGCGTTGTTGAAGCGTGTATCGTTCCATCTTTATTTATGGCGTAGTTTCTACTTGTCAAACGTCAAAAACTTACAGCTTCAAAAGTGACATCTACCGAAATAGCGGGCTTTTCAAAATGACACCTCTTATTGGAAAACCCTTTATTTTCAAGACAGTGGCAAAATTATAGGCATATTTCATGTAATATCCTATACCTACGTATAACTGTTTTTGACATATTTGAAATTTTGTCATAAAAAGCGTTTGCAGACCTCAATATTACTATCAGTTTGACCTATATGAATGTCTTTATTATTTAATTGGGGTTGGTTTCCTTCTAGAGGGGGATCTACTTTGGTGAACTGTGTTGATATTTTGATATTAAATAAACACAAGGTGATCAAAACCTAACATTTAAATATTAACTTGAAAAAATCGTTAAAAGTCGATTTTTTTAAATGTAAAGGGTGACTTTGTAAAAGGTTATCTATTCCAATAATTTGCAGTTTGTGAAATATTAGCAACTTAACATTTTATGTATTGTAAAAATACTTCACGGCTTACCTACACAGGGAAACAACTTATTTTAATAAATGTCCAAAATTTCCACTCTAAACTTCCAAACATTTTTCGCTTCTGAATGAATCTGGATATAACGCGTCCTTTACCCTTGCCATATAGTCCTCCATAGTTGTTACATTCCCCATAGATACTAAACAAATTTAAATAATTTTCGTGCATATAATTTAATCGCCCCAGCATAATTTTTATTAATAATTGTCAAATGGCAAGATATAGTGACATTTCTGTAGTGCTCTATTGTTTTCTTTCGTCGCGTTTCGCCGTCATGGCCAACTAATAACAAAACTTAAAAGTCGTATAGCGTTTTTACAATACAAAAATGCCAATATTTTAAAAACTACAAATTTTTCGAATAAACAACCTTATCCAAAGTCACCCTTATTTTTAGTGCTAAATAAGAAACATTCCTTATTTTTAGTGCTAAATAAGAAACATTATAAAACTAGAGGGTTTAGTTTTTGATCACCCTGTATTTATTTATTATCAAAATATCAACACAGTAGACTAAAGTAGATCCCCTTCTAGAAGGAAATCAACCCCAATTAAATACTAAGGGAATAATATATTTAAAATAAGCAAGAAGGCATCAACTTCCGGTGTAACCGGAAAATATTTTACCCGAATTGTCTCTATCGACAAATTTATTTTCCGAAAAATCGATATATGTAAAATTCAAAAATTTATCAGTCAACTTAAGAAAAAAAATACTATTCAAGTTTTTCATGCAGAGAGAGATTATTTTCTAATTTCGTTATTTCTTTGCCTACAATTATGCTAGCTAGACAGACATTCGATTATCCGGCATACCATGAGACTTGTAAAATAACATCAAATTTTCTATAACAGCTTTTCTTGAAAATTTCCCTGGTCTTTGCGAATTACAGGAATTACAATTACCCGGAAACATTTTCAAAGGAAATTTATTTTCTTTCTCAAATTAGATATTCCTTTAATGTAAAGCTGCAGGAAAACCCTTGATTTTTATTTCAAAGATACGACACATACGTATCTGGTTTCAAATTAGTACAACCTATAATATACTATTTTTTAAAACGAAATACTTTCTGTCAGTAAATAAACCTTTCCTGTATTTCTTGAAATAGACATTTTAAAAAAGAAACACAAATAAACAAGACAAAATTTTCCAGAGCAATAATATTTTGACATAGTAGCTTTGTTCGCGGAAAGGATTTAAAACCGATTCTGAACTAATACGCATGCGCAGTTGAAATAGTAACGTTCGCGGATAACCAAGTTCTGAATTTTTAGTTACAGTTCCATGTTCGCGGAGAAAATAATTCGGTTTGTAATCGATTCTGAACCAGTTCTACCGGTTCTAAGGATTGAACAAGAACTCTAAGTTCGGAATTTTATGCAGCGCCAGCTTTCATGCTGCAGCCGCAATGTGCAACTATTTGACAATTGTTTTTATTTTATTTTGGGTTTTTCTTTTGTTTATGTCATTTGTTGCATTTGATGTTCCAATATATATTATATTATATTGATTTTACTTTAATTAGTAATAATCTACCTAGAATCTTAATTGATGAATTAAAAAAGTGTTATTTATATATATATATATATATATATATATATATATATATATATATATATATATATATATATATATATATATATATATATATATATAAAGCAAAAAAAAAGACGTTTTATTTTAAAAGGACCTGACAGTTAGACTTTATATTATATAAGAAAAACAATTATAATTCAATATTTCTTAAAAAGAATACTAATAATAAAATCTAATAAAAGACAGCTCTAAGTTTTATCAACATGGGACTCGTACCACAGTTGACGATTCAAAGTTCCAAAATCGTTCGTGTAAAAAAAATCTTGAACCGGTTAATAACTAAGCATGCGCTGTACGATAACCCTGAACTAATTCCTTACTAGTTCTGAATCGGTTCGGAAAGTGATCCGCGAACAAAGCTAATATAACAAATTATTGGAAGACATCATGCCGTTTCTTTTGTTTCCGAAACCTACTTGCTCAAAAATATTACGGACTAATTGGATTAGATGTAATTAATTCTGATATATTAATTTAAATAACTTCCTTTATCTAAAGTGGCAGAAACTATTGATTCTAGGTTTTGCTTGCATATTCTTTTCATAAGTTTCAATGATTTATTGACAACCAAGAGTCGAATTTGAACTCTAATATGAAAAGCCACGCAGTTAAGACCGTACTATTTCATAATTACATTTGTTTTCTGCTGTCTGGTACATGAAAAAAATAAATATTTTCTGTTGTCTTGTGCTTAGCATCAATTTTCAAAACTGTACTGACAACTACGAGGGCAGTCCCAAAATTAACTAACCTGATACTAGATGGCGGTAGTTGTTAAAATAGAATGACTATGTTAGACAGTACCAATCTTAGAAAGTTCAAATTTTAAGTTTGAAGGCGTTACGTTGTTTATTTCTTGCTTGACAGCCATTAGTAGTGAAGGTTTTCAGTGAATTTGTAAACATGGAAAAAATTGTTATCGTTATGTGATTCAATACTTTCATTTGAAAGGACTTAGTGCAACCAATATGAAAGTTGAGTTAGACTCTACTTCGGGAGAGTCTGCACCTTCGTATTCAACAGTGGGTGGCAGAGTTTAAACGAGGCCGTAGGAGCTACGAAGACGAACATCGCAATGGACGACCAAATGAGGTGACTATTCCTGAAATGGTGAAAAAAATCCACAAAATGGTATTGGATGACGGTCCACGAAAAGTACGTGAGTTGGCAGAAATGGTAGGCATTTCAAAAAGTGCTGTACATCGCATATTGACTGAACATTTGGACATGAGAAAGCTGTGTACAAGATGGATGCCGGGTTTGTTCTCAATCGAACAAAAACAGCGTCGTAAGGATGTTTCAATCGAGTGTTTGACCATGTTTCGCCGCAAAAAAACCTAGTTTTTGCGTTGATTTGTAACTATGGATGAAACATGGATCCATCACTACACATCTAAAACGAAGGAACAGTCAAAACAAGGGACTGAAAAGGGAGAATCGGCTCCAAAGAAGGCAAAGATGATTCCATCTACAAGCAAGGTCATGGCTTCAGTTTTTTGGGATGCGAATGGTATAATTTTTACTGACTATCTTGAAAAGGGAAAAACCATCAATGGCGAGTATTGTGTGAACTTGTTGCAGCGTTTGAGTGATGAAATTAGGAAAAAAAGACCGCATTTGGCGAAAAAGACAGTGTTGTTGTTCCATCAATGCGCTTGTTTACACAACTGTCATCGCAGCGGCCAAAATCAATGATTTAAAATACGAAATACTTCCTTATGCACCCTATTCGCCAGATTTAGCATCCTCGGATTATTTTCTCTTTCCAAACTTGGAAAGAAATGGCTACCATAAAGTTGTTGCCAAATTTGTTTTGTTGTCTTTGTCAAGCCGATTAATTCTGGAACTTCCCTCGTATATATTTACGAATACAGTATGTAAAGTATTATGATCCATATTTCTGGTATGTCATTTGAAACAATTTGTACGAGTAAATAGGAAAAAACCAATATGATAAATATCACAGTTGTTTATGTTTGTTCTCTAAAATTTTGCTATTCTAAATTTGGCCACGACCAGTAATAAAACTGGGCTGCTGTTCTATATTAAAGTGTTATCTTGTGTAATAACTTAATTTTTCTGCTTACTGACCTTGACAATCATCTCCTGTTGTACTTTAATTTTAATCAAAATTTAAATGCATTAGGCGAGGATTTGCTGACTAAGTTCAAACTGTCGCAATGTTTTGAGGTGTCGCTTGTCGGGCTATATATAGGGCAAAATTGATTATTTTTTTGCTGTAAATGAGAACGCTTTGGCAAAAATTTAAATATAATTCCATATAGATTTTAACAAATATTAAGTACCAGTTTAAATATTAATGTTAAAAGAGGTCAATAATAAGAACAAAATTGATAATCGTGGCATTGAAAAACCATATTTGGTGATAATATTTCAAAATATCGAAAGTGGTAATAATATTTCGGTTCTTCGTAAGGAGTAAAAAATATTTTGAACAAACAAAATGTCCTCATAAGATAAAGTAACTATCTTTTTAAGTTTTTAAATGCAGTATAGGTCCGTAAATTAGGGCTATTCCCATTAAGGAAATAACACTAGTTCATTACAAAAAATAAAAATATATTTTGGTAATTCGTTGATGCTCGAGCCAACAATAGCAATTTCATGTCAATTTGGTTAATTACGGTGGAATATTTTATAAGCAAATTGTAAAAGATAATTTCAAATTTCAATCACCAATTGCTTTTTTTTTCTGAAACATATCTTTCTTCTTTACTAACTTTTTTAACTTTCTTGCCTGTCTGTTTTGTTCGTTTGTCTCTTCGGTACAAACTTTGCAACTTCCTGATGAACTAGAGACTTAAAAGTTTAAACATCGCTTAAAACTGGATAACAATGCAATATTAACTCATTTTCTTGTGTATCTGTTTGTTTGTTTGTCTGCTCGGTATAAATTTTGCAATCGATTTCACACTAACTTCCCAAAGAACTAGAGACATGAAATTTTAAATATAGCTTAGAACTGGATGACAATGCAAGATTAACTCATTTTCTTGTCTGTTTGTCTGTTTAGTACAAATTTTGCAATCGATTTAAAACTAACTTCCTGATGAGCTAAAGACTTGAAACGTAGCTCACAACTGGATGAAAATTAATTCGCTTTCTTACCTGTCTGATAGGTACAAATTTGTAATCGATTTTAAACAAATTTTCCGATCAGCTAGAGACTTGAAACTTTAAATATAGCTTAGAACTGGATGACAATGTAATTATAATTCGCTTTTTTGTTTGTTTGTTTGTCTGTTCGGTACAAATTTAATAATCGATGTGAAACGAAAAACTAAAAAGCAATAAATAATTATTTGAATAAAAGAAAATATTTAATATACTACGTTGTTTAAACGGACTAAAAGCAGTGTTTGAAAAAATTATGATTTTTTTTTAAATCATGATTAATTTTTTTCTTTTTTAACAGCTGTCAAAATTAAAACGTTTATATCTCCGTTATTTACGGACGGATTTCAACCAAATTTGAATGATTGATGTAAAATGTGCAAAAATTGTGTTTTACAGTGACAATTTAAATTCTTGCATTTGCTTGCTTTTTTTACAGATTTCGGCCGATAAAGTGGAGATTTGAAATTCATTAAAAATATGTACACTGGTTTTTAACATTGCTGTATATTATTTTTGGACATCAATAGCTATGAAACTTTAAATTCATATATCTCCTTCATCTTTATATTTTACCCCATTTTAACCAAATTTAAGATCTTTTAGAAAGTTGAATGGTGGAATTAAAAATAGCTGTGAAGGTTTGTATTTTTGTGTTTATGTTTATACTTTTTTTTACAAAAAATGAAAACTCAAGCAACACACATATTCCAAGCAAAGATTTGTATGCAAGTTTATCATTACTCGAGGCAATACAATTTACGGATTCACTAATTAACTCTAACAAAAGAAAAACCAGTTCCTCAGAAAATTTAGAGAACTTTGTTGTGAGAACACCTGCAAATAAAAAGCAAGGAATAAACATACAAATTCCCAAAGCTGTATTTGTAACTAACAGTAGCTTTAGATGTATCGATAATCCACATGTAAAAATGGCGAACGAAATGTTACCGAGCTGGTTACAGTCCTCCTTCAGGAAAAACAATTTCTACAACTCTTTTAGATCAAATTTATGATAATGAAAAAGCAAAATGTTGTAGAGGTCTTTCTGGACAGGGCGTTAACATGTCGATTGATGGTTGGTCTAATGTGCATAATGAGCCTGTAGTCTGTGCCACAATAACTACTGAAGATGGGCGTGCATTTTTATATGAAACTGTAGATACACTGGTGATTATTTAACTCAGATTGCTTGCCATTTAATTTCATCCTGTAAATCTAAATACAACTGTGACGTCGTTTATAACAGATAATGCGGCGAACATGGTAGTTATGAGAAGAACTATAGAAGACAAGTTGGACATTAGTGGAAGAGTCATAACATATGGATGCTCAGCTCACCTTCTAAACCCACTCTGCAAAGAAATAAGAGACCACTTGGCAGGAGCAAAGTACAAACAGGCTGATGGAAAAGCACTAGTACTTCCGAGTGACGTTAAGATGGAACAGTATGGCAGATTGTCTAGATGTAGATGTAAGCCAATGGGAGAAACGGTTAAAAATTTGTGAAGAAAATAGAAAAGAAATAGACTCGACCAAATACCAAAAAATTTCAAATATTGGTCTTAAAAGGTCTGAAAATCTGGAAACCTATAGCCGTGGCAATCAATAAATTACAAAGAAAGAATTGTTTTCTATCGGATGCAGTAGAAATATGGAAGAAATCGAGTAGTATATTCGAGGAAGAATTAGAAATATGATTATTCCAGCTTGATATTGTTCAAAAACGATATCAACAGGAACTTACGGACCACAACTTTATAGCTTATATTTTAGATGTAACTAAAACCAAATATAAACTAACTGATGTAGAGAACAACCAAGGTTTAAATACTGTGAAAGAAATGCATGAAAATACTGAAAAATATGGAGTGCAACAGACAATAACTATACTCCTTACTATTATCTATTGCATGCACCCCATCTTTTTCGTTTTAAATCTTAGAAGTATTTTCATAGCTATTAAAAATTTACAATTTGTATGGACTTATAAATCTGTATGGAGGTAAGAGAAATTATTTTATACTTTTTAGTCCGGTGTAAAAAGGTAGAATATTTTTAAAAAAATTAAATGATTATTTAGCGTCAAACAATTTAATGATTTTGGTAATTTCGTTTTAATACCAGCCTGACTAAAATTCAATATCTTTAAATTTTATAAATGTTTTACAATTTTTTTCTTTATTCCCTATAACGCCATCCATTAAAGTAATCTAATATCCGATGAAGGAAAATTCTTAAGACGCTCAGGTATTTCAAGCTCGAAGAAATTCAAAAAGGAGCGTAAAGTATCTTTTTAAAAGAACTTCTAAGTCATATAGATAATACGAAAAACATACACACTTGAAAGACCTTTATACCTGCTTTAGGGATAAAAGACGAAAAGACCTTCTTTTATTGTGTGGAAACATGGTTAATAAACCTTGTAAAAGTTTTTATTTGAGGATCAAACATTTGTGGACCATCCTTCTAACTTTTACCTATTTTGGAAACTATCATCTCTGGTTACGATATTAATTTTGGGCTTTTATAAATGACAGGGATAATAAAAAGTGTAAACAGTCTAGGTAGGTACTCGAATGTTTCATAAACAACAATAGAAGATAGGGTAATAATTATATATTTAGGGATAATATTATTTGGTTTATTGTTAACGTAATTACACCCATAATATCGATAAGTCCTTTTGTGCCAATATAAACAGAGTAATAATTTCTTTCAGACCCTGCAAAACCGTACTACGCATTTATTTTGTTATTAATACTCTTGGCGCCATTGCCATATAAATTTACATAGAGTAAGCTTATTCCTTTACAACTCTTGCTTAGAATATTTTATTACATAATGCAACAAAATTATACGCCTTTTCTACACTGAAAGCAGCGGAAATTGACCGTTCAGAGATCCTCTTAATTAATTTTTTTCACGTCTGGTTTCGCAGTTTTTAAACCACGTGAATTTTAATCTAAAGTACATCATTATTCAATAATAATTCAAGTTTATATTTTTTACTAATACTAAAAAGATAATAAATCCACACAGGCTAATATAATAAAAATACGGAAATACCTAAACAAATAAACAAACAAAAAAATCAGAATACTAAAATTATACTTGAAAGATTTATATTCTATTCCCGCAAAGAAAAAAATCACAATTTAAAAAAGTGGGTAACCATCATTACATTGTCGAATTGTGTCCGTTCTCGCCGCGAGGGTGCAAAATTTTTCAATGTCTCGTGTATGGAAAAAAGCTGGGAAAACAACACTTAACGAAAGGGCTTTAAGCACTCTGAAGATGATATGAAAAATTGTAGCAAAACAAACTTATTAAGAGTCCTTCCAAATTGTCAAAAACCGCCTCTTATCCTGGAAAATATTTTAAGGAATCTTTGAGCTTCGAGAAAAACTGTTTTCCCTAATTATATGTTCTTTTTCGAAATAGCAAAACATGCTGCCGTGTTTAATGTTGCAAATAAACCTAAAGTAAAACATGGTCGGGGGAACAAGTCAAGTCTTGGCACGATAACTGATTAAAACAATTAAGAAAGTCATAACGCCGCTTAAACTTAAAAAAAAAAGTTACAAAATATGGCAAAAACAATCAGTATAAAGTAACATGTTTTAAAATATCAGCAAATTTGTTTGCGCTAAAATAAATCATCGGATTTTAAAGGCTTTAAAACATAATCGGCTTTAGCAATTGCTATTAAATGCCAATTTGTAGTCTTTATAACTGTTGATATTTACCATTTTGTATGAAAAATTTAAAAACATTTATTATTTTCTAGAAATTCTACGTAGGGAGAAATACAAATAAAACAACTTTATGGACATAATTGACGCACCAAAAAAAAACAATTACCATACGTTTGTACTTATTTTGTTGAACTAATAATATCAAAAGTATGGTTTTTATATTAAATATTGATTTTTCAACAATTCATATTTTTGGTGTTCACTAAAAGTACGTATAGACATGGAACGGAACACCTTAACGTAACTACACCGTGTAGCATTTCGTGTTACACCAAGAATATATGGTGTGATACAGTTCGAGGTGTAACAGAACATCACTGTGAAACATTATTCCATCCTATACATTTTTTCAAGTGATACGAACGTTGCGCCGTCGGTCTAGACACGTACTGCAACCTAGGAGTGATGCACTATATGCCAATGGTCACTTTTTCATTTTAAAATCGTAAATCTCCGAGAGAAATAGAGATAATTTTTTTTTTAAGTTGGAGCTTGATTAATATAGATTACAGGAAAAATAGGAACCATGCTAGTCCCCTTTATTAGAATCATTGCAAAGCTCCTAAAATGCATTTTTTTTGAAAAAAATGTCTTTTTCGTATAATATCGCAACATGAACGTTGGCCCTATTATTAAACAAGAAACACAAAGCTAAATCTTCCCCGGTACTTAAAAATTAAAATTTTACCACTTGCTTTTCCTAAAGATTATAAGAAAATCATTGAAATTGGACCAGTAATTAAAATCAAAGCTTTTTTTGAGGAGAACTAATTTTGCCAATAAGTGGGAATGCAAGCAATCCAAATGTTGTTCCACGATTTCTTTAATGTGCTATTAAAGAACTGAATAATTATGTTTCCTAAAATCAATGAAATCTTATTACTTTACAAAATTATTTTATTTCGTGAACTGTACTAAAAATATAAACTAAAAAACTGCGTATTATACAGCAATTTCCGAATTAAGAATTTAAATGCTTGTACCCTTTGACAGTAACATTATTTTACAGCTGTTGCGACTTTTCTAAAACTGTAATATCGAAAGATCAGCTTACATTGCTTCACAGCTGTTTCATTTAATAAGAGTTTTGGAAACCCGAAGAGCGAGAAATAAATTTCCCTGATTATTTTGTCCGTTTTGGCAATGGTGTCAATCTCAAAGCGGATTTTTCCTTTATTTGATATTAACAGAATAAAATTATTTCCAGGACAAGGTTTAATGTAAAAAAGCCCCATATACAGAGTCGTTAACCAAGGAAAAAAGCCAATGTTTTCTTCAGCTTCTCCTTTCAAAGGCTGCAAATTAAACGAATTATACAATTCCTTGAAATTTTTATTGAAAATTATAATTAATCCGTTTTTTTTCGTAGAATTTTAAAAATGTAGCATGTAAAAAATCAGCAAACGTCGGTAATTTCGAGACTCTGCCCCCTTGAACACGGCATCTTTGAAAAGACGCATCAAGAGTTTATATTATTTAGAAACATTACTTAAACGTTTGTTTACATATCCATGAAATTTTTATGATAAACGTAAGGTATGTATATCAAAGTTTTGTTTAAAAAACTTTTCGTTTAAATTTAACTTTTATGATGTTTACTTCTCGTGTAAAAAGGAAGTCAAGTATAGGTACCCAGACGAAATTTTGTTAGACAACATAAAATACAATTAACTCTGAGACCAATATTATAAACGTATGCCAGGTTAAATAAATAATAAAATCTGATTTAAGTGTGTTAGATACACTAGTGAAAATTTGTATTTCACTATGTATCAGGACAGCAGATGCAATATTTAATATTAAAAATTTGTTTAGTATTTTTAGATACTTTGCTAGGGATGTTTAGTTTGGTTATTAATATTATAATAGATTTATTAATTTTTTTAAATATTTTTAAGGAGAGAAATAAAAAAGCACCGTTTTTCGACATCCTCTGTATTTTTAGAAATTAAATATACGGCTTGAAGCAAAAAATATTTCACTTATGGTAGGAAATGTTACTAAACATTAATTAGCTGATCAAACAAATTTATTGAGGTATGTTATTAACTTCTAACGAAAGGTAATAAAATTCAATTTTATACATATTAATTCTCTAGTCAAACGATGAACATCTGCAGAATAATTTGAAAATTTCTTTTATAATATATCTTTAATTAGCCCAACTAATGCGTTTATTGTTATGGCAAAATTATTCTTTTTTGTTTGATTTATTTAAATGTTTCTTTTAAGTTTCAATTTGGGGGATGTTTGTTTACATAAAAAACACGAACCGAGTCCGAAAATGCAATCTGTAAACTAAAATCTTATTGTTTTAAACCGCAAAAAAATACAGTAGGGCAGTAACATAAAAAATAAATTTTATGCCAAGCAAAATAAATCTAAAAACGCCTAGTTAAAACCAATATTTATGTAAATTAAAATCATTTATGTCAGAAAGGTTATCCCAAAGAAGGATGAATACATACATTCTAGGAAGAAACGATTAATAATCAACATTTTACCTGTGCTGCTGATGTGAGAGCGACCAAAAGTGCCCAACATAAGAAAGTTGATATCCTAAAATGCATCACTAACACACTTTTTGAAAGTTTCCTTGCTATAAGGTCTTTATTTTTGTAAAAAACTGATATGGCACTACACTACACTCAATCAGCAAAAGCATTCAGTGTACTGATCAATCGCCCTGACTTACACTGTTGTCAGACTTTGACTTTAAAAGTCTTTCATTTTTAAAATCTACATTGACGCCAAATTTTGACCTTATAATATTTTGTTTACTTTTAAGCCATCAAAATATTTTCGGTACGAGATAAACTTGAATTACATGAACGATTTCTTTCATATAAGAATGATAGAGACATTTTTTTTAAATCATACATTTATTTGCTAAATGAAATTTTAATTTGACTAAAATTTGTTACTGTTATTTATTTGAGAATATTTATTTAATAAATAGTATAGATGAACAAAAAAATGAGATATGATTTAAAAAATATATATAATTTTTAAATTTAAATAATTTATTTTCTAATATTAATGCATTTTGTTACATAAGTAAAAATACAGAATATTTACAAAATTAATCTCTTAGATTTATTTTTGTGATTCAAGAAACGAATGCGACTAGTAAACTTCTGTTTTTAAAGATTCCAGTGAAAAACTCTAAGTTTCATATTTGCCTAGAAATGGTTAGTGGTAATACATATATCGTAAATTTTCCAATTTTAATATTTTCTACACAGACAGGACATGCGGAACCAGGAAAATAACCAGCATTAAATCTGTTTTTTGAATGCCAATTTAATTATTCAATTAGCCAGTTAAAACGAGGAGCATAAAAACACGTTATTTTGTAAACTTTATAATGACTGACTTCAAAAAGGTTTTTAAATTACAGTTAAAACTTTACCACTTGAAAATCTGACTGATAAATACGGTCACCTACGCTTCAAAGATAAATTTTAAAATATGGCAACATTGGTAACGCATGCGTCGAATTTGATTCATGTGTTAGTCGTCATGGCGGTAAATTCAAGTAGATTTTTCTAACCATATATTAAGAAAAGTACCTTAGGAAAATTACCAACGAACGTACTTTTATTTTGCAAATTTTTTTAAACGTAATTTGTTATTTAATAAATTAAAAAAAAAAACAAATTTACGTTAGGTTACTGACTATACCTTTGAGTTAATTTCTATTAATATACATTATGATGTTTTTTTTTTCATTTTTTATACAACCTATAGATTAATAAAATGAAACATCAATAAAGTTTTTTAAGTTATTTAATTTTTACCACTCAAAAGAAACAGAAACTTACTACATTTACAATGGTGATTACACCTAAAAGGCTAAAATATAGTTTATAAAAAACATTATTACAATATCAACAGATTCCTATTTGTCTAATTTCTTCGCGTTCGCCTTATGACGGGCAATTGCTTCCTGGTGCCTCTTAATTTGCTCCTCATGAAAAGTTATTTCATCATCTAAATGACTTTTTAACTGTGCTATTTGTTCTCTTTGCTGAAAAAAAAATTAATAAAGAAAACATTTTTAATTAATACATTTTAAAAAGAAAAAAATAGTTCAATTTCATAAAATTTACCTTTTACCTTACATGAGATGACTAAAAATTAAAAAAAACTCCTTTGAAAATAAATATATTTCAAAGAAATCCTAAAAATGAAATTTACATGAATATAAAAAAGTATGCAAGTTTTAAAAATCATAATTAAATGGTCTGCTGTGCAGATATATATCAAACAGAATTCTAACAACACTAGGAAATGCAATTTATAAAAGAGCTAGGTATATGTTCATCAATGTTTATAATAAAAGTAAAATATATTCAAAAATAAAAAATGGAGTTGAAGGGATATTTTGTATTTAAAATTAGTTTTTGAAAAAAGTTTATATAATCTGATATTAAATACAAGAAACACAGATTTATACAATATAAAATAGTATTTTTTTGCATATTATACTGTATTCAGTAAAAAAATATACTTTTCTGTTGCTTTTATTTTAAAGCCTTTCTATGGAACTTTTACCAAACAATTAGCAAAAAAGCATATTAGTATCTTTATACTTAAATATTTTAAGTGACATACACAAACTGATTTTTCTAATTTTTGTTAATTAAAGTTTAAAGAGAAAAAATACTTCAAACATACACTGTAAGATATTTTACAGAATATTTGTTGAAATAGTTCAGAATAATTTCATTCATTCCTGATATTTTTTTGGCATATTAATAATAGTTATTGTAAGTAAAAAAACAGTTAACTTTCTGCAATTTTAAATAAACAGATACTATACCAGAATACACATTTTGTGGGACTCCCTTTTTTTAAGTGTTTAGGTAAAATCACTAAATAATTCTAATAGATTAAACTATGCAAAGATTCTTCGATTTTCTATTGTTCCCCAAGAATCATAAAAATCAGAAGACTCTCAATATTAGTACATGACAACCCAATTTTAAATTCTAATCAGCCGCTTTGGTCCCTAAATGTATAATGCCTACAGTGGCCCCAACAATAACTGTTAGGTCTACTAGTCAATATAAAAACACACCAAAACAGCAAATAATGATGATGAAGTCTTAGTGTATCGATAACAAATTCATTTTAATTAGTTTGGTAATTTAATTTTACTTTTAGAATTAGGGTGTGCCATTTACAGTTTTAGACAGATTTTAATAAAGGATAAAAGTGAATCATTTCTAAGAAAAAATAGCCCTAATTTTGGAACTCAAACTCAATTATTGAATTCATTTTAAACATGTGCCCTAACCTTTTTGTAAAAGTATTCTTCTTCTTTGGCAGCTTCAGCCTTGCCAAAGGCACCTCCAGCTTCCCTGATGGAACCTCCACCACCACCTCCCTTGCCGGCACCACTCCCCAAGTCGCCCAACTGAGACATGCAACGAAGATGACTGAAAAAAAATATTATGTAATGTTGCTGCGTTTTAGGTTCGTATATTTTTATGGACGCTATTACAAAATGTACGTTCTTACTTGATTGTGTTACGAGAAAGCAATTTTGCGTTACGTATAGAATTCATAGTTTATCCTTTAAAACACCTTTTATTCTAATTTTTTTTCTAGTCGTATTAAGCTGCGAAAAAAATAAGATGACAGTTCGACCCGATCGTTGATTTTTGATTGTTGCCAAATCTAACTTATGTCACTTTTCGAAAATTTATTTTATGAATTCTTCCTTGGTATGACTGAAAATCTCTAACAAGGAACAAAAAATCAAAATCTTTACAGGACATATAGGAAAATTAAGACCAGTAAACTGATTAATTTAAAAATATATTAAAATTTTATCCTAAAATACAGTCTGACAATGTGGCTGATGCATGGCACCATCTATGAATACAATATGCAACTGATTTCTTCGGCGTCTTGAAATTGAAAAGGTTCTAAACGGTATATTAACATTTTTCTTTTACATTTCGATTATACTAAAGTTTATATTAGTTTATTTTAACATTTAAAATACAAAATTTAGCATTTAAAATGCTATATTCCGATTTTTATTTCAGTTGATAAAAAAGGAAACGTTAAAAATGAACTAACAGCTGATTATTGACTACGTGTCTACAGTATACCTTATCGTATAAACAAATTAATATTTTGATTCTTTTTTGATCAATTTCAATAAATACAATTTTCATGGTTAATGTTTTAATCGTGATGAACCACCAAATAAATGAAATTAATTATTAATTAAATATGTTACAATAATAATCGTAAAATCTTCTAACTTCAACGGCAAAATGGGCTGATCTGAAAACAATATTTACAGTAGCCTACTCTAGGGACCGTATTCTTTATAATGGTAGAATAAAAAATTTACACTATGTACGCTGTACTACTGAATATCAGCAACATTAACTGTTATATTACGATACATCTACATCGGAATAATGTCCCAGAAAGTGTAAAATCACCTATCTGAATTTAAATCATTGACAGACTTGTTATTGTTAAAGTGGATTGACATTGACTAAAATTGCACAGCTGTGTTAACTAAGTATGTTATAGAATTGTTTCCACTTTCAAAGTAGGTATATCAAAAAAAAAAGTACAAATAGCAAAAAACAACGCTGAGGCAGTTTTAAATTATTCAATGCGTCTTCCGTATTCGCAATAAAGGTAACTTCTTTGGTAGAAACATAGTCATTCAAATTTTTTCTCTTAGAATTTAGAAACTAAATGTAGAAATCTTTATTGTGGATATTATTGATGTCTTTTTAGTAAATATGTCCAAAAGATGGCGGGAGTTGTCGACAAATGTTCATTTATCATCCGAAGCAATGTCGTTTTTTGTAAAGTTAGAAAAACTAGTCGGGTTCGTTCTGGTGCATATTAAGATCTGCGAATAGGGAGCGTTGCGCTGGTTGCTATAGATTTTCTTGGGCCAAGTATTGACTAAACCGCGTCCTATCCCGTGTGTGTGTGCCCCATAATTGCGATTTTTTTCGCTAGCGTACCGACAGAGGGACCTTACACCTGCTTGTTCTTGCGCAGGTAATCGCTTCAAACTCGTATTTCTAAGAGCCGTGTTTTGCGGCGATAAAACAACGCGAAAGCGTTGTTGGTTGTTGCAACCGGCCAATTTGGGCCCCAAAAAAATTGTCATGGCGGCCACCAGTGTCGTAGTTCTCGACAGGGGCAACAATACCACCTGCACTATCAATCTGCACGGTAAGTAACAAAAAACGGTTTTTTTTACCGCCACTCTCTTCTTGCTTTGTTTTTAAAGACTCGCTATATCTCCCGCCTATGTGAAAAAAAGAGAGAAAAAACAAACATAACCTCTATTTTTTTTATGTTTACAGGGGCTACAGTTGTATCTTGGAGAGTGAATAATCAAGAGCAACTTTTTGTTAGGTAAGGATACAGAAAAAAAAAATTTCCTCTAGTGATAAATATTATTTCTTTTTTTTTATAGTAAGCAAGCAGTGTTTGATGGGAAGAAAGCTATAAGAGGTGGAATTCCATTTGTATTTCGTAAGTACTATAAAATTTTTGTTTAATATTGTTTTTAAATGATATGATTATGTCTGAACACGAACATTTCTGTAATTCGCCATAGAAAATTAACCTTTTTTGTTTCAAATAAATTTTTCACCATTCATAAATATTCTTTGAGCATATTTGAAAATTTACGCAAATAATTATTTATGTCTAGCTCAATTTGGCCCTTGGTCTTTTGGTCCCCAACATGGTTTTGCAAGAATTATTCGATGGAACCTTGAGAAGGCCCCTGAAAGACTGGCAAGTGGTGATGTTGAAGCCATTTTTTCCCTTATGGATTCAGATTTTACTCGATCCATGTGGAATTATCAGTAAGAATATCTATAATATCTATTATTTTACTTTGTAACCTTTAAAAAACCCTTGACAATTTATTTCTGTATGGTCAAAATATGACGTTTGGGATACCTGTTTCATTATATCTGCAAGAGTTAAATAAAAACTCTTTCTGTTTCCTTAACTTTTCCTGGAGTACATTTTTTTTTCTGTGAAACGTATTGGAAAGAATTCTTTTTATATGAAAGTGCAAAGTCATTTTATTCAGCAAATTATTTTTGCTAGCTCAAATTTTACAAATCATAGCACTTAACAATCATCTTTGTTATCTGAAAGTGGTTATAAAATAACTCTAACAAAAATATACATAAATATATTCTGTATAATTTGTATGGGCCTAGCCAAATATATATCCATGCTATAAGAATATTTTTATCGTATTTTTTGAAATGAATTTTTTACCATTATTTACATTTTTTTGTTACTGACGTCTGTAAAATAATAAACCCAAATTGAATTTCAAATTTATTTTGTAAAAAGTTACTGGCTATAAATAGAAAATTAAAATATACAAGCATGTTTGTGCATATATTATATCCAATTTAAAAAAAATCACAGGGTTTATTGCATCACTAATTTTAATTTTAAAAAGACCTTGATAGCAAAAATATGTTAGTATTTCAAATTAATATATTTTTTATTATAAAAATATTAATTTAATTATTTATTTCATGTTTGTTTTAAAAATGAATAAAAATAGTAATAATATGTTTAAGATGCAAAGGAATGTAAAAAAAAGGCAGCACTAACCTTAAATTTTTTCTGGGTTTTTACTGTTTAAAAAAAAGTTTGGAAACAAACAAGATCATGCTGAAAGGCACAACATGTTTTATATCTGTTGAACTCATAGCTTGTGCTATGAAAACACTAATTTAAAACACCTAATGGTGGGAGAAGCAATGAATCAGGCTTTATTGGGATTTATTTTAATTACAAAAAATCACAACTTTCAATATTTAATCCAATAATACCACATTTGCATTGCAATTCAATATGCAGTGTAAAGATTTTTTTTTTAATTTTAAAAAATAATTATGTACTTTCTTGAAGTATCTTTAAACTTTTAATAAATGTAAACCAACAAATCCCCATAGAATTAGCATATTGTCAGAACTTTGGCTATTGTGTGAATGCTGAATAACGTAATATTTTTATTTATATTTGGAAAGGTGTTGACAAACAGTTGGAGATGTTTTATTTCTTGCTACATACACTGATTCTATGCTATCCTTTTCAAAATGCAATATTTAAACTAGTATAACATACTATTCAGCACGTCAGTGCTAGAAAAAAGTATAAGTTTGAATTTGTGGTTGCCTAAATTATTATTATTCAATCCATTATGTAAATAATATCTAGCAATATTTACTGATAAAAATAAGTTTTTAAATCCTTGTTGTGTTGATATTACTTGTAAACTTCGCATTTGTAATAATTTCTAACATTCAAATTCACGACAAACAAATAAACTGGAAGCAAAATTAAATGACAATATATATGTTTGTCAAACATCAAAAAAGCTTCTCCTCCACCAACCATAAACAAATGTATTGTTTAAGTCTACTGGCATGATCCAAGGAGTATATCCAAAGAAAATAATGTTAGAGATTGTTCCTGCCACATTTTTAACTATAAATAATTCATTGATCATGATATGTGATCTTTTTATTGACAGATTTCGCCTGACCTATAGACTGATTCTTCGAGAAAAAGAACTGCACTTTAACATTGCCGTCTACAACCCTAGTAAAGACTTAACCTTCAGCTTTAATATGCTCTTGCATACCTACTTTAAAGTTCCTGATGTTCGTAGATGTCAAATTACTGGCCTACAGGGCTGTACATTCATTGATAAAACCAGAGATGGCGCCATATACCAAGAAGCACGAGATGTTGTTACTATTAATGAATGGACTGATAGAATTTATCAAAATACTCCACAAGAACACATCATAACGAATGTGGTATCTGGACGTAAAATGCGTATCCAGAAGTACAACTTTCCAGATACTGTTGTGTGGAATCCATGGCTGGACCATGCAAAAGATATGTCTGATTTTGGGGACGATGAGTATCCAAATATGGTGTGTGTTGAGGCAGGGCACGTTTCCAGTCCTGTAATACTTCTGCCAGGGACAGCTTTTGAAGCTAGCCAGATTTTACAAGTTATGTAAAAATGGCACGGCTACCGTCCTTTTGGTACAGTGTGTTCGTATTTTGAGATTTCTCTTTATTTAATTAGACATATATGTACTTTTTGCTTTTAAGAATGTAATTTTGGTTCCTTTATGATTTTATTTAATCTTATTTAAATATTTATTTTTAGTCAAACGCTCTAAAGTAGATGATACCTACATTAATTTGATAACAAAATTAAAATTTTAAAATTTATCATATAGTTAGGTTTTATTATGCTATTAAAACTAAATTATAATTAAAACAGAAACACTAAACTGTTTAATCATATTTTATATATATATATATATATATATATATATATATATATATATATATATATATATATATATGTATATATATATATATATATATAAATATTAATTGAAAGAGTTATTAGTGCCTTTTATTTTGTGTTATTTTCTGTTGGTTCAAATATGATATCTACTTTAGAACTGACTGATTTTATGAAAAGAAAAATTAGGTACCTTGTTTTTTAATTATTGATACTCGGTGAACAATAATAGTTAAATATATCACACTGTATATCATGTTTTATAAGCAATTTGGTAAAACGTTAGTTAGTATGAATTGTGTGACTGTTTAAATTAAAAATCGAAAACAGAGCAATAGCTTAGATACGTAAGTTTATTAAGAATATTTAAATAAGGAAACATTTTTTGACTGTTTGGTGGTATAAAAAAATACCACAGCTCAACATTCCGAAACTTTTAGCCTTACCTTGTATACGACTGGTAGAAAATACTTTTTTCGTGCAATAGTGTTATACTTTTGATAGTTAACTTATTGTTAGAATTTTGCTTTAATTTTAAATAAATTATTACAGTACAGTTTATAGATTTTTTTTTATCCTCATTTTGTGTGTGGTTGAATATATATGGGTTCAAAAATTATTTTGAAAAAATAATCGAATAAATCCAATTAGAATCATAATTGAATTATTAGCAATATGGAAACCCCACAGAAAAAGAAAATCTAGAGAAGGTTTCCACAATTTTACACTTCTCTGAAGTGATCTTTAGTTAAGTTAGGGACGTTATAGATAATCTAAACAATAAGAATAGTCGGGATGTTTTTGGAATCAATGCAAGACTAATCAAATTACTGGACATCTTATATTCAACATATTGGAATCGTTTCATAGACTAGAATTTAATGTGGTGTGATTTGGGCAAGGTGTTCGACTGTAGACCATGGAACTCTTTCATAAAAATCTCGATTTTATAGTTGTATTCTTTAAGGAGGATGACATAAAATTTCTTGGAGCATATTTAGACATTAGATTGCAATGGAGAACTATCTTGTTCTAGGCAATTTGTCAGACTATGCGTCTCCGGATGTACTTTTGACAGCGTACCACTCTATTTCATTCGTATTTCTCTTATGCCTGTTTGGAATCACTCAGCAGAAGCACAAAGTGTATTTGGTCTTCAATGCAAAAGAATTAGAATCCTGGCACTTGGTTTTAGACAAGACTGCAAACAGGCTTTTAAACATCATTTACATATACTGGAAAATCTATACGTAAAGCAGAATGCGGATCTGTTCTGAGTCCATGGTGACTCATAACTAGGATACTAGACATAAGAGTGATCTTATTTCTGCCTATTGGCGGCTTAAAACGTGTCAAGAGTGTCCCAGGATATTGGTCAATAAGGTTTTTCATTATACTATCTGACAGAACTAGGAATTTCACTAAAATATTTTTAAAACTAGAGTGAAACAATTGTCAACTGAAAACGTTTTCTATTTATAATGTAAATGAATTTTTAGAATCCTACTTTGTATAAAAAATTTTAATCTATAGTATGTACGATGTATTTTGTAAACTATGCAGTTTTAACTGCCTCATTGACGTGTGTAAGCATTTTCTTTGTAATGACATAAATAAATTGAGTGTTGAGTGCTCAGCAGTGATAATCATAATCACGAATAATAAAATGTTATTTCAAATCTATTAGTCTTTGATGTAGATACTTTTTATGACTATATCATATTTCTTGCAGTGAAATATAACAAAACTTAAATGAAATGTAATAATTGGAAATATTGCTCAAGTTTATTTTCTGTTCATGTAAGTTCTGTTCCTTAATTCTGAAAAATTCAAAACTTGCCTTTGTACAAAGGATGTCTTTAAAGATAATAATTTATTGAAAGGTCATGGTTTAAAATATGACTCTCTGGTATCCAAAATATTATTTTAATTAGTAAAAAAATGCTGCTAGATATTTAAAATGTTCTTTTACTATTGTTTGATGTATGTATGTATGTTTGTGAGGATGGGGATGAAAACGCTGCCAACTAATCGATCTATTGTGTTCCCCTTCTGCTGCACAGTTGTTAGGGATGCCTTACCGACTAGAGCAGGTCCTCCAGTCCTTGATAGATGTCACTAGTTTACGCTTAAAAAATAAAAATTTTAAATTTGAAACTTCTTGCAGGAACGGTTGATTTAATCAGGGATTAGCTTTATTACACATACAACCGATCGGATTATGTTTAAAATAAATCAACCCAACAAGACACGAAATTTAAAAGGATTATGTCATATTCACGACAATAATAATAAAAAATAACAATAGTTAATTTTGCCATTCATTTTAATGAAATATTTACCACTATATAATAATTTCGCTTATCTTAACACAAAATATATCCCTTTTATAACTTAATTACTTTATTGATTTAGAAAGAAATAAAACTATTCAAAGTAATTTATTTATTTTTAATTGTATTCAAAATAATACGTTTAGTTTTACAATCAATAAAAGAGTTGCTAGTAGCCAAGACGATATCGTCCTTACCAGTGGTAAAAATTTAAATGGGATTGTAGATTTTGATAGAAGAAGTTGTATAAAAGAGTAAGCATGAAAAAAAAAAATTATTTGTATATTAAATCAATAGAAATATTCGGAATTACTTTTTAATAATATTGCCAACAACATAATTTTCAAAAACTTTATTGACCTTACAATTTTCCGTGTTCTTTTTAAATCCTATAAAATTTAGCTGTCTCAAAGAACTTGCTATCTTACTAAACATCTAGTCAAATAGAAGAACCCACAGTGCGCTAACTTAAAAAGAACGAACAGGGATACCTAGTTAGGTTTAAAATTAAAACTTTTTATGTCCGTTATGTTAATATTTGTTTAGTTCACGTTAGCCGCCGTTGGACAAATAATTTTATTAGTTTGTCAACAAAATTTCGTCTTCTAAGTGCTTGTTGTTGGTTACCACATTAAAGCACAGCGCCTTTACAGTGATTGCTAACATTATTCTAAATAAATATTTTTCGAAAACTCGCCTTACCCATTTATTAATGGTTTTATTATTTATATTTTCAATTTTTTGATTCTCCATTCAGTTTTGTTTCTTGGTCACTGACTGAGATTTTTACCCTTTTTTTATATATATTTTATAAAGTTAATCAGAAACATTGTATAATATATCAATATTGGAAAAGTCACAGAAGTAGGTAAAAATTTTTTTGAAGTGTCCCATTCAAATTTTTCAAAGGGGCTGTAATGTCGATATATATATATATATATATATATATATATATATATATATATATATTGATTTTCTTGAACCGTTAATATTTATTTTTATTTTTGAGTTTTCATTGCTCTGACGTTTCGTTCTTTATTTAGAACATTTTTAAGAATAATCGTCATTTGACTTCCATAATTCCGTTCTATCTCTTCAAAAAATGTCATGATCTCAATCAGTATAGTAGCTTCCACCCTTACTGTGTAATTATGTATTGATTTTCTTGAACCGTTAATATCTCTTTTTATTTTTGATTTTTTCTTGGGATTAGGTTCATATTTAAGATACAGTTTTCATTGTCGGAGCAATGAAAGCTGTGTTTTAAATATGAACCTAATCCCAAGAAAAAAATCAAAAATAAATATATGGAAAAGTTATTTTATTCTCCTTATGACCGCTAAGAAAAGGGGATCAGACAGTATATTCCCTGCGAATTCCACTCTGGTTCTCCATCTAATGGTGTCATCAGTGGAACTGTAACGAGCCGAGAGCAAAAGGTACAGTAAACAGCGGTCCACTTAAAATCCCTATATCGTAAAATATCGGTAAGATATTACCTGCAGTCTATGTATTGTTTATTTTTAATAATTTCCTACCGCTCCGGGGTTTATTCAGATGTTCGTTTTTACTGTTTAAGAGAAGAGTCCGGCATCAAGTTCTGCAGGTAATATCCTGCCGATATTGTACGATATGGGGATTTTAAGTAGACAGTTGTTTTCTGGACATTTTGCTCTCGGTTCGTTACAGCTCCACTCATGAGACCATTAAGTGGTCGAAACTAGTATGGAGAGAGAACCAGAGTGGAATTCGCAGAGAATATATTGTCTGATCCCTTTTCTTAACGGTCTTAAGGAAATTAAAATAACTTTTCCAAATATATAGACCGTGAAATTGTTTATTTTTAATATTTATATATATATATATATATATATATATATATATATATATATATATATATATATATATATATATATATACGTAATCGGGCATCCCGTGTATGCGCCGAATCCCTCTCAGGACTATAAGGCAGTTGACGTTTCGCTGAAATCTCATTCACCATTTTCAAAGCTCACTGTATGGCGTCTACGAGTGCTCGGGTTGCCCGAAAACATATACATATATACATATATATATATATATATATATATATATATATATATATATATATATATATATATATATATATATATATATATATATGTTTTCGTTCGTTCGTTTGGTTCGCCAAAATCTCATTTGTTATCTACTGTGCTTGCTGGTTGTAGATCTGAGAAAAATTGTTAGTTTTTCATATTGGATGTTAAGTCAGTAATGTCAGTGTTGACTCTAGTGCAAAATTTGAGTTTGGAAACATTATATCATAGAATCTTAAATTTAATTTGTGTCTAAACTATTATTTTAATACTTTATTAATATTTTGTTATTATCTAAGATTCCAAGAGTTTTATAATGTAAGCAAAATATTTTTATAATTATATTACCTGTAAAACACTAATTAAAAAATTAATTATTGAAAAAAATTAAAAGTGAATGCATCTCACAGTGAAAGTCTCAAAGATACATTAATAATAAAGATGATAGGTCGAATGTAACTCAGAGATTAAATTTCTCAATTCCTCCATGATGTTGAACAATAATTCATTTCATAACTCCTCATATTAAATTTAAGATTTTGCTGTATAATATAATGTCTCTAAATTCAAATTTACCCCCAGAGTCCACGTTGATATTACTGACTTGACACACGGTATGAAAAATTATAAATTTTCCTCATGTATTTTCCAATTTACAACAGCCCTGTGACCACTATCCCGGACGAGTTCGCCCACAGACGCCGTACAATGAGCTTTGAAAATGGTGAATGAGATTTCACCGAAGGGTAGGCATTATCCCAATGGTCCCTGCCTGAAACAGCCCTTGAATGTACGTATTTGGTATTTTAAAGACATAACTGATCTTAAAAAATCACGAATTAATATTATAATTTACAACCTTCATACTGGTTGATGAAATGAAACTGCCCACAACAGGTTTATTTGCAGAATAATCACGCAATTTTCAAAATAGGAAAGTGGTTTACGTAACTGACTTAGAGGACTTTTTTTAATATTATATGTATTTGAACACAACCATATTAACTAAATAGATTAAGAGAAACCGAACAAAAATTTACAAAAAAATATGTGAATGTATTGTAGTCAAATCTGATAAAAATAGTGTTTATAACAATGAAAAATGTTGCTACTTTTTCTTATCGTATTTCAGGAACAAATTAGGAATTCTGCACATAAGAATGTCTGTCACCGATTTAATTAACATACAAAAATATATTTATAAACCAAAATTTAATGAATAAAATTTAGCCATTCTTTACAAAATGGTGAATATTTTGCCTATACATTGTTTGTTCATTGTCCGTCGTTGTTGAACGATAACCACATACCTAGATGAGCTAATGAATTCTAACTACGATATAAAAATTGAAAAATATTTCAATTCATTGAAATTAAAAATGTCAGGCAACGATTGTCTGTTAGTGACGTATCATAACTAGATAATTAACTAGATTACTACTTTAACTCAGGCGATATTAATGCTGATTTAATGTCATGTTCAAATTATCACATTGCATGCTTGATAAGTTCAATAATAACATTCTTTTAATATACCGCATTGTTAAAAAAAATTCTATCTACCCAGTGACTCAAGTGACACTACCATTTTATTGTTCACCAATGAGGAACTATAAATAATTTTGCCTGCGAAGTTTTTTAACCATACCATCCCTTTTTACAATACGTCTTGGACTAGTCAGGCTAGGTTTCCAGACGCAAACATTTTTGATTAACTTTTTATGGTTTATAATATTTTATGTATAAAAGTTCTCCATAAATACCAAGACATTATAAATAATTCTACGCTTTTTCTATAAAGAAAAGTATTTTGAAGATATTTGGGAAAACATTTTGGCTCAATTAAAATCGTGTATAATTCGATATTGATATTTTTTGAGTGACCAGGTATAAGTCGGCAGATTATTTGGGTAAGTTGTTCTTTTCATACAATTCTCAAATATTAATTTTCAAGGAATTATTCCCCATCAATTCAATGTTCAAAATATTTTTCCAAAATGTGTTTTTGAACTATTTAACTGTTAGTAAAGATGTTTATGAATGAAGAGTACCTATAATTCTTGTAGCTCCACCTGGTATATGCAAATTAAATAAGTTTTTTAATTAGACGGCCTCGTAAGTCTCGGAGTTGTTTTTACGATTTCACATTATTACTTTTACGAGAAAAAAATAATTGAAAATAATAAACTTCAATTCGTTTATTGGCAAAAAATTCACCAAAGCTCTTGCTCAGACAAATTAAATTTTTGACGTTTTTATTTTTGCTTGTACTTTTTCTTTTTTGTTGATGATTTAAATTGTTCTCCCTGATTGTGTGACCAATGAAAAACAATTATATACGTTTGTACATTAAAATCATTTTTAAGGAAAAACACGCGGTTAGAGTAAAATTGTTATCGCGGTGAACATGCAGGCCATAAGTTATTCCCACATTTCCAGTAAATTATTCAGTTTGATCAGTTTTATTAGTGTTAAATTACGATGAAGGTAAATTATAAAATTTTAAGTTTTTATTTGCTAAAAAATTTCCGTCATACTGTGCAATATTTGACTTTAATTTTTTTAAACAGTAACCCCCATTTTTAGACTCCTTGCAATATTCTGAACATTTTTTCTTTTATATGTCCTATACCTAAATATAACCGTTTTCTATATATCAATAGTTAAACCTCCAAATGAAATAGAAAAATGACGTGTTTCTTTGTCACATACTCTTACGACACTCTTTCCCGAAGAAGAAATAGCTGCGAAGTAGTAGATATCTGTTGGACTTCCATTGTCTTTATTTTTGTTGAATATCACGACGTTTCGGCTAGTAGTTATCTCTATCCGTTTCCAAGTGAAACTAAATAAATCCCTTAGCTACATGACTATTTATACTAAAAGTAAATGCAGTGGAGTGTGACTGAGATGGGTGCAGTCATACCTGCTATGGCAAAATCCCATTTTTATGCTGCATTTAGTTTTAGTTTACCATTAGCAAGAAATGGTTTCCACACTTCTCCTATATCTAAAGATGGTTTTCTAAAACAACTCGGGTTCTGATGTATAACCGCGGCTTCTTTGAATTTCCGTTTTCTCCAATGTTGTTCTCGGTGTAGTATTTTAGCTTCAGACGATTTTATGGGGTGTCCATGAGTCCAGGCATGGTTGGCGGCACCAGATTTTTCTATTTCTCCTCGAGATGTGCATTTTTGGTGTTCTCTGATCCTTACGTCAAGAGGTCTCTTTGTCTCGCCAACATAGGAATTGCCACATTCACATGGTATCTGATATACACAGTTCTTCATGTTCCTTTGAGTTGTTGGTTTGACCCTAGTGAGCCGCACTTCTCAGAGAGTTATTCGAATTGAAAACAACGTTGATTTTATATCATTTTCCTATCCTTCTAACTTTTTCTGAAATGCCTTTAACATAGGGGATGTCTAGTTTGGTTCTTCATTCGTTGTCGATATTGTCCTATTTCTGCGTTGTTCTGGAAATTTATCCACTAGATATACTGGGTATCCGTTGGCTGTCAGATCATTTTTAATGTAATCTATCTCTTTCATCAAGTTCTCGTTAGAGTTGCAGAGAGTTAAGGCTCTATCTACGAGATTTCTTATAATTCCTTGTTTGGTGTTGTTGGAGTGATTAGATGAATAATTAAGGTATTGTCCTGTGTGCGTGGCTTTTCTGTAAACCGAAGTTCGAATTTGTCTGCCATTTCTTTCAACCGAGACATCTAAGAATGATAATTTATTTTCTACTTCTTTCTCCATGGTGAGTTTAATTGTTGGGCTGATATTGTTGAGATGAAAAAGGAAGTTTCGAAGTTCTTCGTCGTTTCCACTCCAAATAATAAAACCATCGTCTACGTATCTGAGCCATAACGTCGGTTTCTTAGTTGTGGATTCAATTGCAAAGGTCTCGAACCATTCCATGAAAATATTTGCGACCACCGGTGAGAGTGAAGATCCCATTGGTAGGCCATCATCCTGGATGTAGAATTTTTCCTTTTCTTAAAAATAGGAATTAGTCAAACAACTTTCCAACAAGTCCATAATGGCGTGCGGTGGTAAAGATGTTCTTTCTGCTAAGGTCTGGTCTTCTTCAAGTTTCTTTCTTATGATTTTTGGTGAGTCCTTAACTGGAACGTTGGTGTATAGGCTTTCCAGGTCAAAGCTAATAAAATGGTCTTCTGGTTGTACTTCTATTTCACGTATAATTTCTACGAAATGTTGCGAGTTCTTAACCCAGGACGATGTATTTCCTTGTAATGGTCTCAGGATTGGAAGAAGAAATTTGGCAAGTTCAGAAGTCGGAGAGTTCCGGGAACTCGTGATAGGTCGTAAGGGTATGTCTTGCTTATGTATTTTCGGGAGTCCATAAAGACGTGGAGTCTTGCTATGGTGTGGCGTCAACTGAGTCCGGATCCTCTCAGGAATATACCGTTCATGTTTCTTAAGAACGCGATAAATTCTTCCTTCAATTGCAGATGTGGGATCTTTAGCAAGAGATGTATAATTTTCTTTCCTTAAAACTTCGTCAATTTTTTGATTATATGTCTCAGCATTCATTACGACGGTAGCATTTCCTTTATCCGCTGGTAGAATTTTAATACTGGAGTCCTTCTGTAGGTTAACTAGGGCAGTTTTCTCGTCTTTGCTGTTGTTTGGTTCGGTTTTTCTAGATTTTTGTAGAGTTTCCCTTATTTTCCACCTGAACTCATCTGCAAAAGGATCTTCGATGTTCGCTGAGTCTGCGGCGCTAATTATATTGTGAATGGGAATCTCTTTGGGAGCAACCATGAAGTTCAAACCTTTGGCAAGTAGTGAGTTTTCCGCTGAGATTAATTCCTTGGCAGATATATTAACAATTGTCCTCTGGCTTTGAGACGGCTGTTGTCGTTCTTGTCTGCTCTGGTATTTGGAAAATTTCTTTTGGTGTATGATTTCTTGTTTTGTTCTCACTTTGTCACAAGTAGCGTCAATTTTTCTTAGGATGGGGCGTAAAGGTTGATAGAGAGATATGGCTATAAAATAACGAAACTAATGCTTCTACAGAAGAAGTACGCATGCGCCAAAGGCGAACGGCCGCCAGTTGTGTAGCGTGAAGCCTTCTCTTTCAAATGCGGCGCCTCCTGTTTCTGTAGACAAATCAGTCTGGCCGTGGCCTTCCATTCTATAAGAGATGTTTTTTGTTTTGTCAAAAAAATAATAAATGTTATAACAACGAATTGTCATGAAATATTACATGAAACTTCGGAAAACCGCTACTGAAAGGTATATTTTATTAAAAAAGTGTATAGCAATTAATGTTTATCACGTGCACGAGTTTTTGAGTAGTTTAAGCATTTCAAATATGGCTTACAAGACAAAATTAATTTACAGCTTTAAAAGGTCATACAAATATTTTTTAGTTAAACAGATTGTTTAGGGAATGTTTTGAAACCCAACAAGTACTTTGAATACGCTGTATGTGGGTAAAACAAATTTTTCGATTTGGTTACAACAAATATACTCAGTCGTTTTTTTGTAGCCAGTGTTAAGGTTTAAACACTGTGCAAATAAAAAAATATAAACTTTGCATTATTAATTAGATTCCTGGTAAATTACTAAGTTATTTAAATTTGCTCCAGACTATAAAACATCTTCAATATTCTGCCAATCAGCTGCCAATATCTTGGTAACCACTTGAAATTTTGACCGTGGGTACCCATCGCCTGTCTCGAATCGCAAGACCCGTCTAATTGACATCGGTTAATGCTGGTCAATTACTGCATGGATACTGTGTTACTGCTCTCTACCCACGTTTCCTCTACTAAGTGTCTCAAAAATATATCGGTGAACGAAATTCTATAAATTAATAAAATCTTTTAACATGTTTTAAAAACCGCAACAATTTTCCAAATAAGTTTTCAGTATTTATTGTTTGTTAGAGAAAATGTGTCGTAATAAATATAAATAAGTATTTTTTATTATTTTGCATTCGTCATGGAGATTTTGTATGATTTACGAAAATCCCACGGGTATTTATGAACATAACGTGTATTTCCTAAAAAGATTGTTGTTTTAGCGGTAATAAGCTGCAGGAGAATAATTAATGCGCCACTTATTTGTAAAGGTAATAAAATTTTAATAGTATATCATTAAACTAATTTTTACTACAGTCAAGATATTTTTTCAATTTTTCAGTGGCGTAGCTAGGAGAAATCGACTTTTATTGAAATCATATGTTGAACTAATTTAAAACCTTACCACTCTTATTATCTCATTGCATAAAGCTTGCTAAATAAATTCATCCATTTCAGTAAAATTTTGGAGATTCGTTCAACATTCTCATCGGTTGTCGAGGTTAAAGGGCTCTCTTCCCGTGGATCGTCTTCCAGCGACTGTCGCCATACGCGGTTTCCAATAGTTCGAATGTTTCTGAACGACTTCTTCCCAAGCTGAAAGATAATTTGATTGCGGCGCGGTGCTCCATAGCAAAAATTGTGACGCAGTGGCAAAAACACGTCTACTTCAAACTTCAAATGAACACAGCTGGCCAATAAAAGTTACAGCACTCACATCTCCACTGTGGGTAACTAAGGCATAATATTATATAGTTCTGCCAGAGGTTAATTGATAACGCTAGTTGCAAATTTTATACAAATTAGTTCCGGAACTTTTGAAATGAACTGTATATATATACAGGAATTCGTGAAAGCTGCATAAACGTATATACGCCATCCGGCAGGAGGACGGCGAAGCCGCGTTCAGTATTTGCATGCTTCCTTCCGATCTGTCCTTTGCACAGCCAGGTGCATGTCGGTACCCTGATGAGTCTAGTAGAGACGAAACATGTACCTCTGCCGTATCACTGTTGCAGGGAGGGTAGGTTTTGACTTTCTCCTCGGTATGGTGGTACAGGTAGGCCATCATCTCGATGGTGGTAGAATAGGATTAATTGTTTTCCTTAGCAATTTGTTCAAACTGTGCAACCTCTAACACGGAAAGGATATGGTTGGAACGAAGTTTACATTTACTGTTCGCACTTTACTTCATATATATATATATATATATATATATATATATATATATATATATATATATATGTAAATTACATTTTGTAATTTAATATAAAAATTCATATCATTTTTTGCTTTTTAACGCTTTATTAGAAGTCGGTTCATTTTTTAAATTTTATTTTAAGGCATTTTTACTTGCAAAAGGTGTTTAATCTTTCCAAATTTATCATAATAATTTCTCTTCAAATATTATATGAAAAATAAAGAAATATTTCGTGAAGAGCTTAAATAAAGAACACGAAAATTACTTTGTAGGTAACAAAAATATTAATAATTTTTTATTAGGCTATAAATATTAATAATCTTCAAAATTTTTGGCCAAATAATATATTAAAATTTAACGACTCTCTTTCTTATGCAGTGATGGCTGTTAACATGATAATTTCAGTAGCGGCTCGCCAAGAGTGATGCGGATAAAATTTATCTGGTGCATATTCCTCACACCCATATTTTTTCAAAAACAAGGATACTATCCAAAATTAAAGAACGTAAAGACATCACAGATCCATAATGAAATTATAAAACATATTCAGTGTAATAAAATCTCATCTCAAACGTAAAAATCAATAAATCTCATTTTTAGTGTCAGGATTGCTAAACATTAATTGCATTGATTGTTGACAATTAGAATATGATATTTATAGAGCATATTTTATTGACTATGACTCTATATATGAGTGGCACTTTCCCTTTCATGCCCCTCTCAAACGGCGGTTATGCTCACATGGATATATGTAGTATAATAGCAAAACAAAGATCGTTCTGATACCTATAGTTTAAGGAACATCTAAGACCTCCACAAATATCTCTTCGGCTTATTTTTGGTGGTATTCTGACCGGTTACAATTTTAGTTTGGTATTAAGAGGGCATATTGATGAAACCAATAGGTAGTCGAAACTAGTTTACAGGAACAACCATAGGTGAAGTTAATAGTAATATTTCCCTGTCAACTGTCTAAAATATGTAATTTTTTTTAGTTGTTAATTCTTCAGTATCGTATAAGCCTGAAAGTAAAATTTTTGTAATGATTTTTGTAATTAGAGAATTACTGCTCCGCGATCCCGTAAATAAAATGACAGAATCCCCCTAATGCACTATCCAGAAATAATTATGACAGTCAGGCCGGCACCTTTAATTCAATTTATCAGACATGTAGTCTAGTCTGCATCGATGTACGGTATGAAATAGCGTAACGGCAGGTGGTTGATTGACATGGCAAAAACTATCGATACGTTCGTGTCCTAGGCGAACAAAAATTACAAACATGCCATGCTTTATCAGTGTGGTTTGCTACATTTAGGTGTTTGAACTATCAAATTCTCTATAAAGATTTTGATACCGGTCTAGAGCGGTCTCTGTTCAAATTTTAGTGACACAAAGTTTTCGATTTTAGATGGTAAGTAAATATTTTACGTTCCTTTTTGTCAAATCGATATTATTTAACGATTTTTTTTTTACTTTATAATTTGAAATTACAAATCAAAAATTTGAACAAAATACGATATGGATAAAAGCCGGTTCAATTAAATATAAATACTGTGCATCAACGTAATATGTGGTTTACTGGATCTATTAGAGTCAAAATAAAATTTTTATAAAAAATAATATACATTTTTATGTTATATTTAAATTTTTAAAGTTGGCGCCAAATTAATACCAGACAAAATGTAATTTTCATAAAAAGATTGAGAAATACTTTATTTGTAATTGCTTTTTTCCTACACCTGGTATGTATTTCGTGTTAGTAGTTATGTTTCACATCATAATTATGTCATTTTCGCTTTTTATCGGTGTTTTAGAAGTTGGTTCAATTTTTTTTTATAAAAATTTTATTTTTCGATTTGAATTGAGTTTCTAAGTACCCATTTTAACCAAAGTTGTAGACCACATTTAATTGAACAACAAATAATTCTTTGATTTTGGGAATTCTGCAAATACCAATTTTGAGGAAATTGTACCAAATAAATATTTAGTTTGCTATAGTAAATCTATTTTGATTTTTAAGAAATTAATTTTATATTCGTAACCTAGGTCCCCAAAATTCCCCAATGCCGATATTGAAAGAACTTAAGACATGTAAATTTTTTAGTTCGATTTATTTTATCCTGCACACTGAGTTTGAAGAAATTAATTTAAGATCCCCCCAATATTAATTTGGACAAAATCGGAAAAACGCAAAATTTTTAGTCCCCCATATTGTATCTGCCGTACTAAATTGTGAAAAATTATATTCGTAACCTAAGATTCCGAAAATCGCCTAATGACAGTTTTGAAAAATGTGAATAAAGTAAAATTTTCAACTCACCGTATTGGATCCGCCACATTGAATTTAAAAAAAATCATTTTAAACTTTAAATTTGACATTAATTTACACTCTCGAACCCCCCGTCCCCCCTCCCAGTACTAATTTTAGACATAATTCCGAAATATAAAATTTTTAGACCGTCATTTTATATCTGTCTTTTAAATTCTTAATTTACACCTGCAGAAACCCCCCTATACTTATTTTGGACAAAATGGAGAGATATAAAATTTTTAATTCGCTTTATTGGATCTTTTAAATTTTAAAAATAATTTTAAATTTGTTATGTACTACCCCGAAAACTCCCCATTATCAGTTTTGGAGAACCTCTGACAAAATTAATTTTTTTGTCCGTCATATTATCAGCGCCATCTTGGATTTTACTGAACCAATTTCGGCCAAAATAATACGGGACCACCGCAGCAACTTCCTAAACATAATGCAGAACAGGCGAATTTAGAACTTCCTTTTTTTAAAGGTACAGAAGAAGATTTATTATTTTGCAAATATGTGCATTTTTTTAGCAAAAAATATCTCGTTTACATTTTGATTGTAAACAAATATTTTTATTTGTTGTAGTTTGAAAATACAAATTTTTAAGATTTACATTTACTCCAGGGCTAGACAATATTAATAATGAGCTACTCAAATATGGTGGAGGCACAATAACGGATTAAATACAAACTCTGTTTAACAAGATACGAATCCACAAAATTATGAAGGAATCAGTTTATTAAGCACAGTTTCAAAGCTGTTTACAAAAATTTTAGCATAAGAAGTTTCACAGAGAGGCATCAGTGAAGAAGAGCAGGGGTTCTGACAAAACAGATCCGTCGATCTTACGCGAGCCTTTGATAGGGTAAGACTCTACGATGTTCTGAAATTATTAAAGAAAATAAATTCGAACCCGAAAACAATTGAAATTATTCGAAACATGAACATCGCAAACGCACTATCACGAGAGCAAACAATAAGCTTTCCAACCAAATATCAGTCTCTACAGGAATCAAGGGGATAGTTTCAGCCCAATCCTCTTTAAAGTCCTTATAGATCAAATCATCATAAAGGTAGGGAGAGAATATAAAATGTGCAAAAAGTAATTTTAAATCATTTGCTATGCTGATGACGCGGTGATAATATCTGGAGATCAGGACAATTTACAGAAGTTACTATAGAGATTCGAAAAAACAGCAAAGGAATTAAATATGATAATCTCTGTCCAGTCTCTGACAATATCAAGAGAACCTAGAAGATGTAAGTTAGCGATCTAAAATAAAAACGTGGAACAGGTCATTACGGGCAAAACGATTAGAGACAGAATGAAAATTAGCGATGTCAGGTCCCTATGTGATATTAAAGACGTGGTAAGACGGTCTAGAGCTAGAAGAAGAGCATGGAGAGACCACGTAGATAGAATGGCTGATAATCGACTTGTAAAACTTGCAAAAGAGAAGAAACCTGCTGACCTCCCGGAAGACCTCCCAAACGCTGGTATGAAAGCTGGACATCGGAGTCACAACTTAGGCTACAACTTTGAAAAAATAAGACGTTGCCTTAAAATAAGAAGAAGAAGAAGAAGAAGAAGAAGAAGAAGAAGAAGAGATGACATTTACTCCTCCGATAGATGTTCTAATTGCATGCTAGTTTTTAATACTATGATATTGTAATCCCTTGCCATGATTATCTATTATTAAGAGCTATGTTTTAAAGCTGTGTATCAAATTCCGGAAGCACGCTATCACTAGAAATGCTTGAGGTATGTTTTTTACGGGGGTACCCGTTTTCATTTCGGAAATGACAAAGAAAACAAATATTTATCATTGAAAATTATTTTATTGTTTTTCAAAATAACTTCCACGATGACCATACACTTTTCCATACGATTGAACCAATCCTAGTTGTAGTTTTAATCCTACAATTATCAAAAGTATCAAAGTAATTGATAATGCCACGTTTGAAATTATCATATGATGAAGTAATTGATAATTTTAGAAATAAAAATTATCCATTACCAGAGTAATTGAAAATGTTATTTTTCTAATTACCCATTACCAAAGTAATTCATAATTTATCTTTCCAAATTTTTGTGTGTGTTGTTTGACAATTTATTAAAATTAAATTAAGAAAAAATTGTCAAAGACATCATTTGATTTTATGGAAAAAATTGTAACGAGAACTTATTTTACTTCGTTGAAACATTTTTTTATTCAGGCTAAAACAATTAATAAATAATAAATAATTAATAATAAAATGACACTGCTTCTGCCCATGGATTCATTCATGAGAAAAAAGGCATTAATTTATTTTTTAATTTATTTTTAAAAAATCCATTAACAAATCAATAATATGGAAAAACAATTTTTAATTACTCTTGTAATGAGTAATTCAAAAAATGGAATTTTTAATTCCTTTAGTAATGGGTAATTTTATTCCAAAACTTATTAATTAATTTTATTCCTGAAATTATTAATTACTTCGTCAATTGATAATTTCAAAAATGAAATTATGGATTACTTTGTTAATTGATAATTGAAGGGATAAAATTACCAATTACTTAACTGAGAATTTAGTTACAAAATTATTAATTGATAGAGTAAATGATAATTTCGATTTCCTGTTCAATAATTTTCCAGTAATTGATTAACGAACATACATACGGAACGACCAGTAATTGATAAATACGAAATAAATTATTTTTTGGAAATTGATAAAAACAAAAGGAATGAAAAAAACGGAGGATAAAATTCAAGAACAAATAATCGGTCAGTCCGTTTCGATCACAAAGTTCCGAAATTGCCGTGGAAAAATAAAGAATTCGTAAGTTTATTTTTACCTGGAAGCATCTTGATTAATGCTGCTAACCGCTTCTTGCGAACCTGTACGAAAAAGTCGAAAAAAATAAATTATTGTGATGCCTACAGTAGCGTTGCACTATATGTTTAACTGTCAAAACTAACCCCTTTTACAAAGAGAATACAAAAAAAAATATATTACTTTTATACGTCCTATAAAATTTTCAACCCATTTTATATAAAGTATGTTATGTTTCAAATTAATCGTTTTTGTGATATTTGGCCTCCACAAGATGAATATTACATATGTATAGAGTTCAATTTAATTTGAGTAAATCGTATCGTGTAAAAATAATATACAACACTGTGTATTTATGTTTTCCATATAAAAGTGAAATACTTTTTTATACACTCTTTGTTTGGTTTTTTAGTTTCTGAGAAAAAAACGTGGTGAATATTTGAATGTGTAAATAGAGTTAATCCTAATACTTTATAGATTTATGTAATATATTGCTCTCTGCATATTTTTACAACTTTCTAGTAGTTTTCTTTGTATCTTCAATTTTTCTTCAAAATTATGTTTGTGTGTTTTGATTTGTTCCACTCGAAAAATTCTATTTATAAATGAGTAAACAATACGAAGAAATTCCCTTTAAATTATATAATAGTACGCCAGTGTTTGATGCTTCGTTTTCGCAGAAGTTTTCTTTTTGGAAGTAAGAACCGGGCCGCCAGGTTCTCTGCAGCGATTCTACGTCCGGCATTGCGGTTTGCAACTTTTTAATTGCCCGCAACTTTTTTAGGACCAAATATTATCGTTTGCCGACCAAAAGGTTACTCCCTTTTAATTAAATAAGTTGAGTATGCTCTCCTTTTTGTGGCTTCTTAAAAAAATCGTTTTAAAATTTTTTTTTAGCTTTAAAAAACTTTCAAAACATGATTATTCAGGTCTTGGTTAAAACTCAGTACTTTGAAAAATATTAGATTGTTATATTTTTCCGATATATTCAGCGACTCTTCTGATTTCAGATATTAAAGTAAAAATGCAGGCATATAGCCAAAATTCTGAAAAATGCCGTCGAATTTAAGAGTCCAAGAACCACAATTCATCACCAAAAATGCTATAGGTTGGAGTCATTCACTGTTACACAATAAAATAAAATTCTAATTTAGTGATATACCAAATCAACCTGGTCGCTTAATAACTTTTCAAACCATTCAAAAAAAAAACAAACAAAAAATAAATGCAATTATTAGTTTGGTTGACAGAGCCATTTTATTAATGTCTTCTACCTTTAGACTCTTGACTCTAAGGAAAGTGATAGAAACCCTACAAAACAATTTAACATATAAATACAACAACAACCTAAGAACCAAAAACAAAGATAACTCACAGCAGGAAACAAAACACAATATTGTTGCATGCCACAAGAATTAGAACGAACTAAACTCAATTTTTATCAAAATTAAAAAGCAAAGCAACAATGATAACCTCTAATATTTGTTTCGTGTGCAGACCATCCTAAAAAAATATTTAGGAAAGACAATCCAGTTATTAAAAAATCGATTAAATAGAAACAACTATCCCAAAAATGCTACTACGGCATTATCAAAACATGACAAGACCGAAAAGCACTAGTTTAACTTCGCAGAAATTAATATGGTTGATAAGGAGGGAAATTATCAGAAATTAACAATAGAAGAAATGATTAAAAAATAAACACATACCGTAAATGACAATCTGGCATTAACAACCTTAATCCAATCTACAATAATATTATTTAAAAACAATATATCCTCTTAATAACCTTAAAAGGATGTATATCCTCTTAAAAGCAAAAACACATTCCTGTTATTTTTTTGATCGAATACAAAAACCTTGACATTTCATCGATAGATTGACGAAATTTCAAGATGCATAAAATTTTGCTAAATATTACCTTTTAAATAATTAATTTACCAGTATATGGGTTATTGGTTTATAATGTATGTTTACATTTATAATAAAGTTCAAGTTTTAGACAATTATTTCTAAAAATAGTGTTTTTAATATGTATGTTGTTGTTTTATATTTAAAATCATAATTCGCTTTAAATTTTAGACAATTATTTTTTGAAAATGTTCTGAATAAACAACGAAACGTCAAAATAACAAAAATATATTTCAGTATGAACTTAATCCCAAGAAAATAAATAAAACTACATATACACAGATTTAAGCGAAACGTCTCCAATTTTTTATAAGAAACCAAATTAAGGAACGGATGTACTACGGGATTAATACAGAATCATAAGTTCCCATGCGTAAATCAGTACGCTCTAATATTGTACATCTCTGCAGGGAGGAGATCTTCAAATAAACCCAGCTATATGAGGCAAAAAGTTTGCACCCTCCTATGCGACTTGCAGAGACAACAATGTACAATCAACTTTTATAAAGATAATGTACCACAACATAAGAGAACCCTTGCAATATTGGAGGAATTACTCAATCCTCTACATAGCGAATAAATGCAACCGACAAGGCTCCAACTAAGCACAGCAGAATACACACTCTACAAACTTCACCTGTCTCTAAGTAGCCTAGTATATCCGTATGGAACCGCATAGAAATATTCTGCTATTGGTGAACTGAAACAACAACGACCACAAAAGTAGAGAAGCCTCTAGACAAATTTGAAAACATAAATTATCACACACGAGCAACACCCAATAACAAAACGGTTCACAAGCCACCAAATATTTGTTCCCAGAAAATAGCTCCCAAATTAATTCTTCTTCACAAGGTAACCACGAGGTTGGACAAATACTGCAAGATGTGTTAGGAATGCTTAGGACATCGAGTCCTCCGAAACAGAACCTCAGCAGAGCCGAAGTTATAACTTTAAAAAATCTGAATGCTGGTTGTAGATCAATGTGTAGCATACTTTTTTTGAGCACCGTTGATATTGTCAGTCTAGGCTCAGGCGCCGTGTTGGTACAATGGTCCCGCTTGACGGGAGTTTTCTAGAGTGCCATTCTTCTCATTTTCGATGGACTCGCGAATCAATCTTATCTTGTAGTGTTCTGTGTTGGCAATTTGCTGACAGTTGTTACAATCTATTTTGTGTTCTGTCTGGAGCTGATGATGGAAAGGGGCCGATTTGTTTCTTATATTGATTTTGTCCTTTGGATTTCTTAGAGATGAGCCTATTATTTTGCGTGATTTTTAGGCTATAGATACGTTATGTTGCCGGAGCAATCTGCCCATTCTATCTGTTGTGCTTCTTATGTAAGGAAATATGGTGATTTGTGTATTTTCGGTAGGTGGTTTTATTTCTTGTAGGTTTTTATTGCAATTGTATTGCTTTATTGCTGGTTAGTGGTTTGTAGCTATTTTTTTTGAGGGCCCTTTTTGTGTGTGATAGTTCCGTTCGCTTTACTATTACGCCCTGTATTTGTGAGGGGTGATTGTGAGAATCAGCATTGAGGTATCTGTTCTTGTGGGTTGGTTTTCAATATATCGTACATTGTAGGTCTCTATCCATTGTCTTGGTCACAAGAGCGTTTAGAAACGAAGCTGATAGTTTTCCTCAAGTTCCAGAGTGAACCGTATTTTCGGATGGATAGATATAAGAAACCCATAGAAGCAGGTCAGCTGTTGTTGGCCACGTAGCAACACCAGAGTTTGGTGTTGAGTTCATGGCAGCGCCATCTATCTATCTATATACGTGGCCATTAAGCATTTAGCATTTTTTGTGCTGGTTGAAGGCCAACTGAAGAAATTTGAAGTATTTATATGCGATCGTACTCATATCTATTAGTTGGCGCTGTTAATAGTTTTAAGAGATTTCTAACTTTTCTCACTTACTTAAAATGTGTAAATTGAACTGTTCTTCCACACAACAAAGTATTTAAATGACTCCATTTATCAAAATTTATTTTTTCAAGAAAAAATTATGGAGTTATGAAAAAATTCGATAATTGTGTCCATTTTATAGTACCAGTCGCTTTTAGTACCCTCTTAAGAAATGAAACATGTGGAGGATGACAAAAACAAGGCATTCTTATTAATAAAATCAACTTAAATATTACATCAACGTTTTTTATTCGAGACATGCACCTTTAATTAAGGACTGCGGTCAAAAATAAAACTTTTTAAGTATTATAAATTATGATTTGATTAAATTTTAGTCAATTATATTTTCGTGGAATCAAATTTATTTTTAATAAAACCGTTATTAGTGGCTTGAAGGTTAAAATTATACTTTAAAAACAACCATTATCCTCAGATAAAGAGTTTTAAAAAACACCGTTCCTTGTTGATAATTCCCGCTTTAGTAATTATTTACTTTTCAAAATTCCCAAAAATCTTGGCGTGTTTTGAATGTGTAAATATTGGCGATGCATTTATTTTTTGCATATCTCTGTTTATGTTTATTTAGGATCATAAATAAGCGTATTCTTGTTGGTATTCTTAAGAGCAACCTCAATATCGATGATTTGGTGGGAAATTGATATTGAAAATTTTAGGACCTGAAATAACTGTAGGTGTGCTTTTATTGGATCGGCAAGAAATTATTTTTGGTTGTCACATATACAGTGATGGCTGGTGCATTAAAAAAGTAGGGGTTGCAATTCCAATGGTACATTAAAAATATAGATATGTATAAAACCACCGTCTAACTGAGCACTAAAAATAGTTAAACCTCGAAAAACCCGAGGATTAGAGCAAGACATAAACTCATCATGTCCTCGTACTGCGAGTTCGAAAGCTCCACAGAAACGCACATAATTTTAATTAAAGATCTTTGCGCGAGTTACATGGTAGAAAAAGAGAATGCAAATAACATTACATGCTATCTCTCTCGCTCCGAACGTATAGTGATAAGGAGAGAATCAAAACTAAATTTTCGGAGTGAGAGAGATAGCATGTACTGCTTTTTGCTTCCTCTTTCATTCTACTATTAATGCGCGCGGAGCACCCAACATTATTTCCAGTAGTACATGCTTAACAGCTTGAAATAAATTAATGGATCACTCGAAATTATTTTATTTTAATTAGAAATCAAGACGTTTGATAAAATCATGAGAAAAAAACTATCTTCAACTCCCTTTGTATTTATATCGGATATAAGCTACCACATAAATATTAGAAGTGATGCCAAGTATAGTAAAATAGCCAAGCTCTTCACTAAATTACCGGTACTACCCTTACATGTTTGTGTATTACTGCGGCCATGAAATCAACCCCCACTTCGGCAATGGAGTGTATTCTGGATCTGCCTCCGCTACACATAGTGATTCAGGCAGAGGCAAGAATGGGACTGCACCGACTAAATCACAGTAAAATCGCAAAGGACGTTGTCAGGACACAAAAACATATGTAAAAAATCAGGAGCCCTGAGTTGGAAATGGACACAGACCATATGAACTCGAGCTACCGTTATAATATACCGTTTGAAGTCACAATAGAGGATCGAATGGCAAGTAAAAGAGAAAGACCGGAAACATTCTCGGGTGCAAGTATCTGGTACACTGACGGTTCAAAAACTAGTGAAGGTACTGGAGCTGGGATATATGGGCTACAACTTGGGAAGGAATTAACCCTTCCCCTTGGGAAATACCCAACAGTATTCCAGGCAGAAATATACGCAATCTTACAGTGCGCAGACGAGATAAACAGGAGAGCTTACAAAGGGAAGCAAATCCTCATTTACTCTGACAGCCAGGCAGCCCTAAAAGCCCTCAAGGGCCAAAAGGTATCATCGAGGCTGGTTTGGGAATGTCAGAGTGAGCTGGAAATTCTAGCAAAAGACAACAGAATTATGTTAAAGTGGGTACCAGGACATGAAGGCATACATGGAAATGAAAAAGCTGACGAGCTGGCTAGAGCAGGGTCGGCATCTCAATACATGGGTCCAGAACCGGCCTTTGGGGTGCCGCGGTGCGCGGCCCGGGAAGCAGTCATAAAATGCACCAAAAGAGAACATAAAAACCACTGGATGACCAGACAGGGTTTAAACCACAGCCAAGCTATTTATTGGGAATCCTGACCCGAAACTTGCAAGGAAATTACTACAAATGAGTAGAAACCAGTTAAGGACTATTACGGGTATAATGACGGGACACATGGCCGTCAAAGTACATCTGAATAGAATGAATCTATATAACGGAAACCTCGGCTGCAGACTATGTGGACAAGCTGAGGAAACGGTAAAGCATATCATATGTGTCTGTGAGTCACTGGTGAGATTTAGACAACAAAATTTCGGGTCAGTAAGATTGGAACCGGGAGAAATACTCACTCACTCCTTAGCAGGACTGTACAGATTGAGCCAGGGGGCTAGGTTGACAGAGTGGCTGTAATGTCTAGGGTGAGCACAATAGGCCTACTCTGGTCGCAGTGCATCCGGCTTTAGGACGGACCCGGGAATATAATAAAAAAAAACTACCCTTACAGAATTTATTAAGGTTGACTATTGCTTTACTAACTAAATACACAGCATAATTTTGCAACATTTTCTTGTTTAAAAAATTTCATATGTGAAAAATATTTGAAAAAGTTTATCCGTTGCACCAAGTGTAATTTTTGTGTGGCGGTGACAAAAATATTAAAACGAGCGAAATTTAACAAAAAAGAGCGAGAGAGTGAATAAGGAAGAAAAAGAGCGAGCTCTCGCGACGTAATAATAATTTATATGTACTTTATGCTTGCCAAAGCCAAAAGTTTTTGCACAATTGCCATTTTATATTTTTTTTACAGTTTCAGCGCGTCTGAATGCGTCATGTTGGTTTAATTTTAGCTTTGTAAAAAGATTTTTAAAGTAGAAGTATCATTCTATAAGCCTGTATTTTCATTTTCAATCAAAAAGTTTGAGAAATACGTGAAAAATGCTAGCAAACATGACCGAGAACGGTCGAGCGTGTGAAAGTAGAAGAGTAGTGGGGGGCAGCGCTGCTGCCGAGAGGTGTTGTTTTTATATAGTACATATGTCTAAAAATATGTCAAATTTTACAATGGATATGTCAGATGGCGCTTAGCAATGCCAGTATTGTCATTTCCCGAAATATAAATCGCTACCCTTGTATATTATATTATAAATATTTTAAAATAGTAGTCATCGTATCTAAAGAATGCAAACATATCTTACAATATCAATAAAAAATATTTTTTATCTGATAGATATTAAGAATTTATTCGTCAAATTACCTCTCAGGATAAGTTGACTAATAGACACCAGATGTAGGGATTTGTTTTATCTCCATGTACCGAGAAAAAATTATGATATGACATTCAAAAGATGTTTCATTTTTAGCTGCGCTAAATTGTAACTTTTTCGATGTTTTCACGAGAAATTTTTTTAGAACTGTAATGATCAATTTTTCTTATATTTTTTTTTACAGTAATTAGTACAAGTACATAATTTAAAGTATCTCTTTATTCTGAAATATCTGTACATAACCAATTTAATTGTTTAAAAAAAATTTGCACACTACATTGTACAGGATTACAAAATGCAGCGAGATCGTAATAAAAATGACAAAACGAAAAAAACACGGTATTATAAAAACTTGAACAAAATAATAACCAAAGTAATAACTAAAAAGGAGTTATTAAAAATTCATTGGGACGGGTTTGGGTAGCAACCAGCGGCATTTTAAGTTTAAGGTATGCCCGAAAGAATTTTTTGAAGATCCGCGCTCCTTCGTAAAACCAGTATCAGAATTAAGTGCACTTATTTTTTGTCCATTTTATAATTTTTCCATTTAGGAAAAACATTTTATGTTTCGAAACTACGAGGAAGCACAAATTTATTCAAAATAAATATTATGCCGTTTTCTTCCTTCAAAAAAATGATTGACTTATGTTTTTGATAAAGAAAGACACCCTCATACTTTCTAGATAATTTCGACGGCAGCAAAATGGACGATGGAAGAATTATTCCACGTTTACTTTTAAAGATTTTTATCACTAGACCTCTTTATTAGTCCAAAAACAACATAGGTTTTCAACTTATTTTTTTGCCACTTTACTTGTCAGGATATTACTGAAGGAGATCAAGTTGTTGCGATATATACAGACTTCTCGAAGGCCTTCGACAAGAAAGATCATGTAATGTGCCTTAAAAATGTTGGGTTTTCTATTGCAAAATATTATTTTTCTTACAATTCTATACAGAACTTGATATGTTTAACGCGGATTTTTGACACAGCTTTCATTAAACTGGTTTGTATACTTTCGGTAGGGAGGCTCCAATCACCTCAACCTAATTAATAAATGCAACTCCCTATCCTTGCCATACCAGCAAGTGTATTTTTCTTGATTTTCCTTTACAAATTATGCAACAACAAAACTAATTGCGATGTTTTCCTGGAATACATTAATTTTTTACTTCCTTCATTTTCTGCTCGTGATCAACAGCTGGTGGACATTTTCCGTGATACACTACTTCACTTGAAAAAATGTTTTTTCCCCACATTTCTTCAAATTTGCATATTTCGAAAATTTTCCGACGAATAAATTATGTTTTATAATATCTTGCTCGAAGATTGATATTTACTGTGCTATAATGGAAAAAAAAGTAAGAAAAGGGCCAATTTTTGAAATTTTTTTCAAAAAATAATTTTTAACGTCCCGTTAACAATAAAATGTATTTATATATATATATATATATATATATATATATATATATATATATATATATATATATATATATATATAAATTGGGCTTATACATTATTTAGTCAAGAATTGGGTCGATTATTAAGTGATCCCATAAGTATTACTGGTACAAATTAAGACCCCATAGGATGCATTTGCTAATGCAGTACATATTTCTTTATAACAATTAAGGTCCTGTAAATGAGATAAGTGACGAACAAAAGCCTTAAAAAGCTAAAGAATGCTCACTGCAATGGCCGCTCTGGTCAATGTATATTGAATGAATTACCGGAGAGAGGTAGTGTTTGTGCATATACAAGGTGTATCGAGCTTTTTCGCCATTTCAGCAGCAAGCAAAAGACAAAAAATCTAATAATTCAGTTTTGATTTTTTTTAGGTACGTACTTTTAAATTTACAACTACAAAGAAGTTCTGAATCTTATTTTCAAAAAAATACGCAGAAAAAATCTCATTTTTTAACAGCTTGAAATTGACGCGCGAGTACACTACAGACATTTTTGGTGTGACAGCTCAATTTTGCATCTGTCATCTATTTAATTTTATGAAATTCGTGATTTTGACGAAAATATCTTGCAGTTCTTGAATTCGATAAGTGAGAAATATTTTATTATTCTACATTTAATTGATGCATTATTGCATAAACAAAATAAGTTTTTTGTGAGCTTATGAATAAATGGATTTACGCAATATATTATGCAGCAGATAACCTAAAAGTTAAAAAATTTAAAATTACTGCAATAATTCACCGTAATATTGTTATTTTACTTCAATTCTCGATAGTTATAAAACAATAAATAGTTTTAATTTTCTCTTAAATAATGATTATTGTTTAATTTATTATGTTTACGGCTATCATATCTTAGCATGCATTATGCGAAATATAATGGTATCTAAAACATAAATCTCTATTTTTTCTGCAGATAAATTTCTGGTATTTTCCGATGTTTTGGCACTGTTTCCCTACAAAAGCGTCTATTGACGGCAGGCATGGAGCTATCGTAAATAACGAACAAACAAACTTTTTTAAATCTACTGGTGTACTCGAAGGTTTATATAATCATCTTCTATTATGAGAAACTTAGCACAACTATTCTATGGGACGTAGAACAAAACTTACAAAGGAGACGTTTTCAGGAGTCCACCTCCGATTTGTCTGTTTCTGTGATATGTTGGAGGTTACTAAAGAGTATCTCACATTTATTTTTTTAAGTCCTGAGCTGCATTTTTTGTATATTTAATCTATTCCTAAGTTCATTCCAAAAACCTTTTTTTTTAAATTATAATTTATACGACTGATTTTTTCCTGTCAAATTACTTGCATATTATTAAGATTACAAAAAAGGGTAATGTGGGTAGTTCTCACCCTCTAGAAATGAATATTAGGGCGTTAAAAAAATATATGGTGGATATTTTTTAATATACTCCAACATACCATAGAATGAGACAGATCGGAGGCGGACACCTTTCCCTGTTAGTAGACTTAACTTTAAAATCTACAGTACAGATGGCGTTCCCGCCAAAACCAAATTTCTTTGCACTTTGCAAAAATTTTAGGTCGAACTAAAATTGAGACTTATTATTGGATTGAACTAGTCTTGACGACTTAGCGATTTCTTGCTAACTAGGAAACTAGTGATATTGATTTATGAATCGCTGTGATTTTTCATTACAGTGATGTTTACTGTCAGTGCAGTGATGGTGAATGGCGCGTAATTTCCGATATTAATATTCAGCGCATCGATATGGATATTAAACTTCGAACATACCGCTGTAGAATTAGCATAATGTCAGAATTAGGGCCCGGTTGTTTGAACGCTGAATAACATAATAATATTTTTATTTATATTTGAAAAAGTGTCGATAAACAGTAGATATTTCATTTCTTGGTACAGACACACCGATTTTATGCTGTCATTTTCTAATTGCATTATTTAAACGAGTATCGTATGATTATCGGTACGTCAATTTTAGAATACATAAAAGTATGAATTTATGGTTGCCTAAATTATTATTATTGTGATTTTCAATATGTAAATAATATTTAACAATATTTACCAATAAAAAAAAGTTTTTAAATCCTCTTTTGTTATTTTTGATTTTACTTATGAACCTTAAAAATCTGTGAAAAACTAGATTCTTAAATGTAAATGTATTAATTTTTGACTAATTTGTTTTCAATTTCGCAGAAATTTAATGTTTCTGTTGTATATTATCAAAAAACAGTTTTCTTTCTATTGTCAAAGTCATATTTGCAAAAAATTATTTTTATGATGATTTTTTCAGATATATTTTTTATATTAAAACGAAAATCTTAAATTGAGAGCACAGAGATACTTAAATGAAAATTCTTATTAACATTTCTGAGTAATATAAGTATAGGGTAAAGTACAGTTCTTATGAAAAGTATGTATGAAACAATATTGTTTGAAGAAAATTAATTTTTTATATTTATTCAAAAATCAATAAAAAACATTGGTTTGGTTACTATACATTTAATTTTGTATTAAAAGATAAAATATATTACAATATACATTGCAAACATTAATTTTTTTATACTTCATATACACAATTATTAATATTAACAGTAATCAAAAGCATTGTTAGTTGAAGTTATTTCAGTGACACTCAGACTTACCTTAATAATTTTTCGCTCCTCCTCATTTGGCTTTTTATTATTGATTTTTACTTTTGGAGTTTCTTTTTTTAGAAAGTATAATGACTGTTTCTTTATTTTATTCTTGTTTGCTGGCTCCTGTATCATACTGTTATCTATTCATTTGAAAGGGTCATTGTTATCAATTTTTAGGTTTTTTTGATTTTTCTAATATAAACAGCTGTTCATTTGAGTAATTTTCATTATTTATATTGGAAATTTCTAGTAATAAATTTAAGTTTATTTAATTTATAGTTTTTTCCTTTCCAGGCAGCAGAATTGTTTACGGGCATTTTTAGCTCAGTTATTTACTAGGTATTTAAGTTTTCCAGGCTTCTGTTTTTTCAGTATGTTATCCTTATTCCTCTTAATTGAACTTACAACCAAATAATCTTTAAAATATTGTGAATTACGATTTAAAAAAATTACCATTTCTTCTTCATAAAGCCAGACTTGAAATTCTAAAAAAGAATAAGTTATTACCCACACGTAGGGGTGGTATGAGAATGTTTACAAATTTTAAAAAGCAATTTGACAATAAATCACTTTTCAAGATACATACCTGGATAAGAAGTAAAAAATAATTTTTCACATTTGTCCCGTTTCACATTATGTTTTTATCATAAATAATATCTTAAATACTTGTTTTTCTTGAAGAACAAAGGCAATTTTCACATTTGAACAATGTGGATTCCAATAATAACTTTATCTGAACCATGAACTTCACAACGTATCGCTTATAATTGCTTTAATGTGCAAAAATTTTATCACAAACAAAACAATAAACACCCATTTTTGAATTTGAAAACTACTGAAAATTTTTTTTTAAAGTAAACCCAAACAAACCTTTGAGTTAAACCTACTGTAAACACTAAAAAATAGAAACATAACCACAAATCTAATGATTGAAAAATGACAGCAAATGGACATATATATATATATATATATATATATATATATATATATATATATATATATATATATATATATATATATACGTCATGATGGTAACAATTAAAAATAAAAATAGTTTTTTTTCGTAGTAAAAAAGATCTAATATAATCGAAAAGAATATTCTCTTTCATTAGGGGTGGACCCAACCTCTCTCTTTTTGGGAGGGGGGGGGATATCACTTGAGCAAAGAAAAGATCGAAAGTACCCTTACCTCATTCGTATTTAACACATAAGACAGTACAGTATGGCAAAGGAAAGTGAGTTGTCATCGAGGGGGGGGGGGAGGGGCAGCAGCATTCATATTCCTAACACAGCAGGCAGACTAGTCTATTTTTCTGAATTCGATGTTTTGGGGGGGATTATCTCCTCCCCCCAACGTAAATAACATTGACGAAAACGTCCAAAGCGACGGAAAATTAAATAATTAATAACGGCAATAATAACCCAAGTCCAAGGAATACTTATTTTATTAAATGGCTATCCGGTCTTTCTTAGAAGTTTTTTGGCGACTGAATCACGGTACTTACTATGCCGGCCAACTAGATATCGAACCTAATATTATCCTCACACTCTGACATTTTATTGTTGTATTTTACGCCAGTTTTCTGTTTTGTATGTGCCATATTTTTGTTTAAAAATGATACAATTCTTAAATTCCCTAAAAATCCTTGAAAGTGAGCATTTCAATATCTACTATCATAGATCATAATGATAATGATAATAAGAAAAAAGGTGCTGTGATGGTCCGAATTAAAAAAAACCTCAATATTTGTGGTACATTTTGTCAATGTAACAGCTATATTCTTCCTAATTTCACACTTTTTTCTAATATAATATAACATTTGATTAATTTGTATCTATAGTAGATATTATGTATTCAGAATTCTGCAAAATTAATATGATAAATAAATAACAAGAAAAGTTAATTCAAGAGAGACCCATCCTGTAAATACCCATATACTTTGAAAGATGGTAATGCACCGATGATATACAAGAAGAATTTAGACTATTTAACTTTAACATTTAGTTAGCTGCTAATTATCGTAAGTAAGTACTAACATACTGGCATACGGTGTCCATGGAAATGCATAATAAAAAAAGTTCCCAACCCATACATGAGGTGTTTGATTTTACAACCATATTGCAATTTTTTTACAATAAACATAAAGATTTATTACCTAGAAGTTTGTTGAACCCATAAAACTGTGGCTATTATTTACATTGTATAGCTTCCTTTTCTTTAGACATGTTTTGAGAATTGTTACGTGCGATGGAGGCAACTAACAAGTCAGTGTTTTGTGTTCTTGAGCGCATGACAAATTTCTTAAAGAACAGCTTGAAGACATTACCTACTTATGTTACTATTCATAACGTATTTACTGGAAACGTGAAGACATAAAAAAACCTTTGCTGTGAAAACAATACCCGACTTATTATTATTTCTTTCTTTTAACTGCGGCCACATATTTTTCATTATGGCTTTAGTTAGACCACCGTAAAGCCGTTTGAAGTTTGCTAAAGGGTATAGGTACGGTAATTAAATTCAAGAATAAATTTATTGCGTTGACGTTTCTTTTGGCACAGGTCACGAGATGGGAGAAACAGCTGCAGCAGATCATAATACATAACTTCTTACGCGATTATGTTTGCGTCTTTTTCTAACTTACTTAACATCTTATGAAGCGATTAAATCATTGCAATCGGAATTACAAGGACCGTATTTTGCAAATTATGTCTGTACTAAATGCCATATACATACATTTTATATGTATATAGTAACTGCGTATTCTTACTTTCAGGGTACACAGATTATTTCATCTTACAGATACGTCAGCTTTGGCGGTGAAGTTGATAGCAATGATTAAATTAGAAACAAATACTGCAAGGTATAGTTCTTCCTGTTTTTTTTTGTAAAAAGTGTCGCATTTCTTTAAATTAAGAGAGAAAAAAACGAATTTCCTTCTAGTATAGCAAATCAGTTATAGCTTGAGAGAATTCAATATAGAATATATTTTTAGAAACAGATAGTAAATAAATTAGGCGTTCTTTACAACTATTTCTAACAAAATTTTATTAGATAACTTTATAGTCTGTATTTTTTGTTGGGCATCTAGACAAATATTGTTACACTAAGCTAGAGTTAAACGTAGATTAATCATGTTAAATTTTGTTAATTTGTACTATAACCTAACATTTTGTGTTCTTATTATTATTGTGTGGGGTGGTCTGTACAATAATGCGTTGAAGCCTCTGAAGGTGATTCAGAATTATTTACTTAACGTGATCAATAAAAAAAAAGGCGTTTATCGACCAGATCTCTTTACAGTTACGAAATTTTGGATATCCGTTCATTTTGTGTCCTGGAAATGTGTTCTTTTGCGTATAGAAATGCGGCTTTGAAAAATTAAACAAATAGTTCTTATGAAACCCGTAATAAAACTAATAAACAGATTAGTGTTTATATATATATATATATATATATATATATATATATATATATATATATATATATATATATATATATAAACCCAGACACCTTTGGTACACTTTCTACATCTGCATACTTGTATTTAAACCTTTCTGCGTCGGAACCTATAAACCAGATTCTGAGTGTGCCGCCATCTGCGACAATATATATATATATATATATATATATATATATATATATATATATATATATATATATATTCTTTCTTAGAAAATTGCAATGATATTTTTTTAATTATTTTTTCTTTAGACTTTTTTAAATATCTGGCAACAAAGCAATAGCTTAAAAGGCGATGATTTTCTTTAATCGATAATACAGAATTTGAGCCAGGTACTAAATGACGGCGTTGGTGTTTGTTTTGTTTGCACTTAATGGATTTAAAAAAAGTAAAAGTCATTTTATTAGCCACTATGACTACAAAAAAGTTAGTTTTTTAAAGAGCTCTTTTAATATCTTTAAAAGAAAAACTTAGAGTAAAAGAATTAAGACTGACTTTTAAAATAAGATGTTATGACCATCTGTCTGCAGGAGATTCTTTGGTATCACCCCAGTTGTTGATAAAATTATGGGAATCGTTTGGACGCTATTCATTGCCCATTGTCTTCGAATTTACACCTCCGGGCCTCTGTATTTGGCGATCTTCTCATTGTATTTTGACCCAAGGTTGTTGTTGTTGTTAGGTATAGCAATGTTAATTAATGTAGTGCGCCTAGAAATTTTATCTGTTAATATAATGTCTGGCCTATTATGAGCAACTGTCTGATGTGTTAGAACCGTTCGCTCTCAATAGGCTTGAACTCGTTGTTCTCAAGAATAGGCTTCGGGTTGTATTTGTAGTAAGGCACTTTTTCTACCTGCAATAGATTTCACTTATCTGCTAACTCTTCGTGGAGTATCTTCGCGGTAGAATCATGTCTTTCCTTATACTCCGTTGCGGCAAACGCTTGGCATCCTCCAGTTATGTGCTGAATTGTCTCCGATGTTCGACAGTCATATCTGCATTAGTCATTTTCTATTGACGGATCTCTAATGATGAACTTCCGATAGTTCTTCGTCGGAATAACCTGGTCTTGGATAGCTAACAAGAAGCCCTCCTTTTCCGGAAACATCTGTCCTGAAATCAACCAGTAGTTCGACGCTGAGTTGTCGACATTGTACTGATTGACCTCATTTGAATGCCGTCCATGAAGTGGCTTCTGTAGCCAGGTTTGTAACTTCTCTTGGTCTGTTTGGTGGTGAGAGGCAATATCCTGTTCCCTCAGCTATATTATGATTTACAAGCCAAACGGCTTCGCACTCCCTCCAGGGATTATTCACTCATACCAGGCATACAAAGACACCAAAAGTATGAAGCTCTGTGGGAACCCTTTCCATGTTATCGGGTCCTAGGTGACGTTGTCTGCTGTATTTCCTACAAACTTTCGGATGGTTCGCGCGGTTGCTAGGAGAATTGCTTTCTGCATCGGCTTATACAGATGCTCACTAAGGCCCAGTCCCTTGATGTTCTGCAGGAGGTTCTTTGGTATCACTCCAATTGTTGACAGTATTATGGGAATCGTTTGGACGCTGTTCATTGCCCATTGTCTTCGAATTTGGACCTCCAGATCTCTGTATTTATTTGGCGATCTCCTCCTTGTATTTTGGCCTTAGGTTGTTGTTGTTAGGTAGAGCAATGTCGATTAGTGTAGTTCGCCTAGAATTTTTATCTATTAGTATAATGCCTGGTCTATTATGAGCTACTGTTTGATCCGTCAGAACCGTTCGGTCCCAATATAACTTGAACTGGTTGTTCTCAAGAATAGGCTCCGGATTGTACTTGTAATAAGGCACTTTTCCTACCTGTAATAGGTTTAACTTTTCTGCTAACTCTTGGTGGAGTATCTTAGCGGCTGAGTCGTGTCTTTCCTTGTACTCGGTTGCGGCAAACGCTTGGCATCCTCCAGTTATGTGCTGAATTGTCTCCGATGTTCGACAGCCATATCATTGGTTATTTTCTATTGAGGGATCTCTAATGATGAACTTCCGATAGTTCTTCGTCGGAAAAACTGTATTATTATCATACATATTCATAAGTCAAACGGCTTCGCACTCCCTCCAGGGATTATTCACTCATACCAGGTATGCAAATACACCAAAAGTATGAGGTTCTGTGGGGACCCTGTCTGTGTTATCGGGTCCTAGGTGGCGTGGTCTTCTGCACTTCCCACAAACTTTCGGACGGTTCGCGCGGTTGCAAGGAGAACCGCTTTCTGAATCGGTTTATACAGATGTTCACTAAGGCCCAGTCCCTCGATGTTCTGCAGGAGGTTGCTTGGTATCACTCCAGTTGTTGACAGTATTATAGGAATCGTATGGACGCTGTTCATTGCCCACTGTCTGCGGATTTGCACCTCCAGATCTCTGTATTTGGCGATCTTCTCGTTGTACTTTGACCTTAGGTTGTGGTTGTTCGGCACAGCGATGTCATTATCATCATTATTATTATTAATATTGCTGTACCATAAAAATAAAAAAAAAAAACTGAAAAATTGGATAAATTTAAATGTTCTTTTATGCTTAAAAATAAAGGATTATTTATTAATTTAATACTATAATTTTATTAATTAACACGTGTTATTTCACCTTACATGTATTTATTACGATAGATTTGTAAATTAATCCGTCCGTCTCTGGCCTAGATATGACAGAACTTTCCCGCCGCGGTTTAAATGTTTGGTGTAATAAAATATACCACTGGTTTTACGAAAAAACAAAGCAATTTAATGGCTAGTAGTTGACTAAGTCTAGAAAAGATACACAAATTAAGAGCGGTGTTTCGGCAAGTTTAAAATGAAATAGTACAATTTCACATCTCATTTGTTATATAGCATAAATCTGCAGCAAATCTGTCCTGAGTTTGTGATTCTGTTTAGGATGGAATGATATTTTGTTTATTAAAATGAGGTAGGATATGATTTTTTTTAAATATTTTTTTTTCGTTGACTGGGGATCTTTATTGCCATTATGGCCCCAATATGTTTTGAAGTATTGCTGTTAAATTCAGTATCTTTCGTTGAAAAGAACCAAACTATTTTAGTACGTATATATTTATACTAATCAAACTAAATAATTGGTAATGAACGGTGCCAACTAAGTCAATTATTATAAATTTTGTCACAGAAAAAAAAATTGCGTAATATATCGCTCGTGTGTTGAAACAAAGCGACAAATTGCTGGCCTTCGATTTATTTTCCATCTATGAGGGGCTTTATCGTTAATTCTATGTCTCTGCTATTCAAAATCGCAAAGTCTGCATGTACGGGTACAGTTTTAGGGCAAGAATACTTGATTACCATTTTTATTTCCAAAAATTATAAAATTTATTTCAGGATACATTGTATGTTGGATTTTAAAAACTTCAACTGAAAATTTTTGGAAATTTTCGATTTCTGCAAATTACAGCTATAAATAAATAAAAATAATGAAGTAAAAAATATGTTGAATGTATTCTATTGTCTAATTTTTTAATAATTAAAGAGGGAACGTATGAGTTCATAATTTTCTTGCATCATTTTATTCACCTAATTGGAATCTAGAAATAATATTATTAAATAAATAATAAATAATAATAGCCATTAGATTTGGTTCAGTTGCCTTATTATGCTTTCGACATTTTCGCAATTTGTCATTTTTAAGTTAATTAAAAAGTGATAAGCAAAATTTAATTATGTATTGGTTTTTACTAACATGGGAATCGTGCTACGTAATTAAAATAACTTATAATCAATGCATCACTGATTTTCTTAACAATAGGTAATGCATGTGAATTTATAATATGACCCATAGACGCGAAATCAATCAAAAGAAAAGTAAGAAAAATCAGAAAATTTGACATGTAAAAAAATATAATTAAATCCTCAAAAGTAGGTATTTTTTCAGCGATAACAGACCTAGGACTGAATAGATACCCAAATTGCGGCATAGATTCATACGGAAAGTATTAATACGTAGTTTCATCTTTGTCACTCATATGCCAGGCCCGTTGGATCTTCGTGTTTCCACTGTGTCGTATCAATAAATGGCACAGTCTTATCTTGCGGATTATAGGAAATCTGCGTGTTTTAAGCTGATGCTCTGTTGCCAGACATCCAAGTTATTAGTATATATTAGGTAAAATAATAAAAATAATTAACTAGTGTCGTGGCACAATCCTACGAGCCGCCTCTGATCAGTACCATTTAAAACGTAATACACATTTATTAACACAAGTCTTTGAGAGTTTTAATGAAACTATGATTGTTTATTCTGCGAACAGATGCGTTTTCATACAAAAATCCAAATAAATTCCGGTACATTTTTCACTTGCACCAGTAACGCCCACTTTTATTCTTTGAAATCAATGACAACCTCTGGAAATACCAAAAATCGGTCATCATTCTTTTTTCTTTGATGTGCGTCACTGCAACTTATTTGCAGCATGGTCTGATATGTTTCGAAGTAGTTTAATTCGAACTATACCTTTCATTTAGACCTGTAAAGTTATTTTTAGCTCGTTGGTGTTCATACCAGCCGAACCAAAGTTTAAGACCGAATTTTGTCCTGCTCTTATTTTTAATTAAGTTTATTTGCACTGACTTCAAAGAAATTTCGCGAATGAAATTAGTTGATATTTTCCTTTTTTACCGTGATCATTATTTCCCCTTTGTTACATCTTACATTTTGGTGCGGTAAAATCGTTTATTTTCTTTGTTATTTTTTTTATCATCGATTTTAGTGCTAGTTCAGTGTTTTAAAGATTAATATGACCAAGAAAATATTTTAATTTTAATTCACATGTATGAAATCAAAACTCTTATTAATTGTATTCTCGTATATTGTTCGAAAACCAAGAAAAAAGGTAACTGATATAGTTAAGGTAATGAATAAAATGACATATGTTATTAGTGAAAGGTCTTTTATCAGTTGGTATCACCTTGGTATAAAGTTCAGGATAGAACTTTAAATTTACTGTGTTATTTTATATAAAATGATTCCACTTTAAGATATTAAATAAATGACATAAATACGGTAATAATTTACTCATCTAAGAAAATTTCGAACTCAACATCTCATCATCACATAATCAATGTAATTTTTACATCAATTATCTGTTAAATCGATGAGTTAACTCATTAGTTTGCCTATACATTTTGCAACGAAGGACTAGGGGAATTCGGCCGCGTCTCCATAGAAACCTTGTAACGAAGAACCATCCGACCTCGGACGTGTCCTTCTAGAAACATTATATCGATACTTGTTAGTCATGTGTCTAGTGGAATTCTAGATTATTAATCGAGTATATTATATATATATATATATATATATATATATATATATATATATATATATAGGTAAATTGGATTTCAGTTAGTTGTATTTAAACAGTGAAAAGTATTTTTATGCGAGCCCAGTGAGTGGTAATAAGGAGAGAAAATATAAAGTAAATACTGAGCATCTTGAACAAACTTTGATGCCAATATTAAAGGACAGATGTATACGAATTCCCACAAGTCTATCTCTTGGTTTCCAAGGTCTTTAGTGCGCAACCGCGAGACGGAAAAGAACTATAGGGTTTATCTATCTATGGCCAACAAAAAAAGTAGGCTTTTCGTCATTTTAAATTGTTTTAACATCATGGATTTTCTAAAGAAAACTTTAGGTTATCGTGATATTTATTGTCTTTAAATTATGCTTTAAAGATAAAGACAGGATTTTATTGAAAATTTTTTATTTATCATGCATTACGAACACATAAAATTTTATAAAAATTTGAAGGAAAAATATATAAATACAACCATGCTCAAGCTCCTTTAAATTACAACGCTATCGCTAGTTCTTTGCACGTTTCTAGAAACATCGGGTATCGAGAGTACTAGAAGCCCCTGGGACCCTTCATTAAGTAGCTGACCCTTCGAAGATTACAGGGTATGGTGAAATTTGGAATTACATGGAGTTTAATGAGCCCTAAGGTATTGGGACTTCGTAGATGGGGGTTAATTCTCAGACGCTCCCATACGGTGTTGCTAGATTGTGCACAATTTCCCTAAACTTAGATAAAAAACCGTAGATTTGGCAACGTCGTACCAAGTATGCTATAACAACTTATATATCACATCAATATGTTGTTGATGTTCTCTAGATTTTGCTACGTGATACGACAATGTACAGGTCAGTGTAAGAATTACATAAATAGAAATTATCGAAATAAGACATTAGCTTGGCAGGGATGATTTTCATGTAGAACAGTGTTATTAAATTAACTTCATCTTCCTTTACTATATTGTAAATATTAAGGCGATTTTAGATCTAAAATCTCTGGTAATTATATTTACGGAAATCATGACCTTTTATATTATTCAGTCTCTTTTATAAAAAATGGGGAAAAACAATGCAAAAACAAATATATTAATAACGTTTTTTATTTCATCATTATAAAACCAGTCGTTAATAGTCAATCTGCAGCACTAAATGACGACAGATATAAATTTGTTGACCATTATTGATAGTGGGTTTTATCAATTCGCAAATAGTGACATTTTCCGATAGGTAATAAATTTAATCCATATTTTTTCAATAGTTTTATGGATATTGCTAAGGAAATCCCTCGGTGGTCTAGATAAATGTATAAGTTTTATAATGAGTTGTTAAGCAGAGTTTAAGCGACTTAGTACGATTACAAAATCAAGTATAAAAACTAACGATACCGGAGAATGCCAATTAAATATTGCCACGGATTGCATATTTTACGTTGAAAAGATCTATGCACTGATTGGATAAGATTAATTTAATAATATATTACTTATTACTGTTAAATCTTTTAAATAAACCCATAGACATAACAAGAAATTTTTCAGGTATTCTGTGAACAATTCGTGTAAGAAAAAAATACATTTATTAATAAAATTTTGAGAATTGTCTTGCCCCTACACTATCGTAGTATGGCAAGCAATTCGTATGTGTATTTCTCTACTGTTTATACTGGTATCCTTTTGCTATAAGGCCGCCTCTTATATTTGTACAAAATCAAGTTATCTAACGAGCAAATTAACTTAACAAAACCGTAAGTAATTTATATACTGCCGTTTTCTCCTTTATTTAAACTTTAAACTTGGTTTTCCCAAGCGGTCGCCCATCCAAGCACAACCACGTCCGGCGCCGATTCACTTCAGTGATCAGACGGGAATCAGCCTGACCACTGAAGTGAACCCACGCATTGATTCAAGAATTCCTAGTTTCATACAAACATATATATATATATATATATATATATATATATATATATATATATATAAACATAATATATAAACATAATATATCTATACGACAATTATTTGCTTGAAGAGTTGAATGAAATTTATGCTGTTTAATGAAATTTTATCAAAAAAATCTTTATTTTTACGATCATGAAAATAATATTCTTAATAACCGCTTTCCGCTCTCATTCCTCTCGTTTAATAAAATATGCTTTAATTAGTCTTAATTTAAATATTAATATTTTTATCGATTTGCTATCACGCAGGGGGTTGTTAACTCGATCTAAATACTTTCAAACATATTTAGAAAGTAAGGATATTTAAGATTTTATTTTAAAGGAGAAAAATATTGTTTAATATCATTTTTTCACAATAAGTAAGAAAAACATAGTTTCTGCTTACGTAAAATTTAATATTCCATAAAAATAACAAGAAGGCTTATAAAATACATTTGCGCAAGGGCCCGGTAATTGACAGTTGCGCCACTGACATATAATATTACTCATTTGTTTTTTGCTGGTATAACTTAAAATTAAATAAATTATTGCCGGATATTTGCAAATCTGACATCAGGTAATTCCGGTGTTTAGGTATTTAACAGAAATTTCCCAAAAATATTTAAAATTACCGGCACGATTTGGTTAGAGGGAATTTAGATCTTACTTTAAAACCATTATGTGGTCATCAAAAAGTTGAAAGAGTATATCAACAGTACCAAGGTTAGATATTATGTCACGTGGCAAGGTAATTTTAATTACACAGTTAATAGACACTAGAAAACCTAAAAATTGAATCTGAAGAGTATCGCGATGCTTTTACAAAGAAAGAGAAGAAGAAATAATGGGAATAGTAGTTCACAAACCACTTTGAGGTAAAAGAGCTTAGACCAAATGGACTCTTACTTTCTTTTGTGTAAAACCGGGCCCTAAATTTATGAAGAACAGTTAATGTTTAATATTTTTGCGCGGATTTAAGTACTACACATTTTCATCAGATAATTCATGTTATTAATACCTCACTTAACAATAATTGTGTTTATTATTATATAGTGTTTTGGATACCCGCCAGATTATGATAAGATCAAATATATTACCGATAAAAAATATATATACTCCATAATTTAGGTGTATTAAACCCTCGGAAGTGACTAAGTACAGTTAATAATTCCTTTGGGATATGTCATCGGTATATTTAACATTTATAAAGGTAAGAAAAATATAAAATCATAGTTCTGACGTAATAATACTAGATTAGTCATTGTTAATAATTCCTCTCCCTTCTTTAAAAAGGCTTAGTTACTTTTTATGGTCACATTTCATAAATTTGTTTGTGCGTGTGTGTCAGATACCAGTCCTCGGGGGAGGTAAATGTACCACCAAACCACAAATCACCATTCGTCGTTGCTGCCTATAATACGAGTTTCCCGCGACTCGTCCATGACTGAATGAAGACCACGATTGAGGTTACTAAAACAACAATGTATAGCATTTTTTGGCTGAGACGAAATTTTTGAAGTTACTGTAAACAACACGTATAGCGTCCGTATGTCACAACATTCTGAATACTGTCTAAAACGTCAAACTTTACGCTGTTGCCAGTTCTCGAAATACAAACGGCCACCCTGGTATACGCCACTGGTAGCAGGGTTTGGTACGTTACCAGAATTTTTTTACAAAATAAGGTGTGTCCATGCAGATAAAAACTTATCTAAGCCTAACAGTAATTTTTCATTATAAAATAAATGTATAAGTAACAATACTTTATTAAGTTTTTCTTGTTAAATGCAAGGATAGGTACTTGCTTAACATGCTGGTAATTCAACTTTCTACCAGTTCGAATTCATTGCAAATACAGTAAAGTGTAAAAGTTTAATGCGAAACAATAATCAGGTGGTACCTTATACACTACTTGATGGAAAGTAAGATTATTATTGTGTGTCTATAGTCAGAGGTAGTTACATAATATCTACAAATCAACTGAAAATATGTGGGACGCCTGGCGCGCGTTTCTTGTACGATACCGGCTCGATGGATTTGGCTATTTTGATGGTACCTCTGCTTCATTGAAGGTTTAAAATATCGCAACCCCGAGGAATTGCGTATATAATCGGTTAGTGAATGTTGTTTGTCTGGCTCACATTGATGATTTTGATGCTGTGATGTAGAACATTTAATTTTGAGTTCAAGTGCAAGCTACATCTTAATTTTATAGTGATGTGTAACAAGTGTTAATTTAAAAGTTTGCTCTTTGGTTGTATTGATGTCATTAATATTATATACATATTTGATAATTAAAAGTAAGTGAGTTGTAAAAAAAAGGAACAGATGTCTGTGCAATATTATGTAAATGTTCTTTAAAACGTCTTAATTTGGATTAGAGTAAACTAATGATTTCATCAAATTAATGCATTTTATGAGCTTCTATTGCTCGTTTTCACGAACAAGCGTAATTTAAAATACTTTATTCTCCCGATCCTGTTTTGCATCTTTTTATTTGAAGCACTTCATTACAATATAGTCAGGATTGGGATTTCTTTTCACAATTAGAAGTAAATGTTAAACATAATTGTAATTTACGCTATAGTTTTTGCTTTTTAATTTAATTCACCAAATACATATATTATTTATAAGAATTGTTTAATTGTTTTAACACGAAAATTGTAATTTTCCGCAGATATATTAGATTTGGGAAATTTCTAGTGTGTTAGCTTTTATTGGCTTTTTTTGGTACTCTGAATCATTTTTCGAGGAACAGGACATTGTGTAGATCAGGCATTGTAAATGTATATTCTTGGAAACCAATTTCAAAACGTTAAACGCGTTTTTTTCTAAACCATTGTTACAATTGAATAAATTCGGGCTTAAAATGTTCGGCAGATATGTGATTTTCATAATGACCAAATTCAGATTTTTCGCATTATTAAAGACAAAGTTACGGTCCCAGAGACGAAAAGAACATATAAAATTTATCAATCCTTTTTAAATTTCGCGCCATTTCTAAATTTTTTTAAATCTTAACTTGAATGAGGTTGTCAAAACGGTAACCACAAGCTTTTACTTTAGAGATCTGATTTCAAATCACTAGAAGGGATGACACACTGTATATAGTCAAGTCCCGTTTTTTGGAGAGGGCAGCTTCAGCGCCCATATATTTGGGTTAAAAAAAAATGTTTTTTCGTACCTTTAATCCCCAATAAAAAGACGCAAGAAGTCTCTTCATTGTATTTATCTTACTTATCTCAGAATAAATTCGCAAAATTGGGTCTCAAAAATATGCTCTCTAACTGGGATCAAAGGGATACTTTGCTTTGATGCTGTTCTAGCTTGTGTTCACCTCTTCAGTTGCGGTCAATTGCAAAACAGTATCTTTTGTCTAATTGTGGAAAGTTCTAGATATACCTATATATATATATATATATATATATATATATATATATATATATATATATATATATATTCAAAACCGTACTTATTCAGGATCCTAAATCAGGAGAAGAATGATTGTCGAGCACGCTGGTTGTAGGAAAATAGAAAAAAGAAGTTCGGAGCAAATAACTCCTTATAAATATTTTTGTTAATAACAATAAGACCTGCAAAGAGTAAAAATGCGGAGTTTATAAATTAAAATGTGGTTCATGAAAAATAGTTATATAGGTCAACTTTAATATTATAATTAAAGAGCATAAAAGGGATTATTTATACAAAAAACACAATTCAGCGTACGCAACACATCCTTTGTCTCTAAACCACAGTTTTGATAAAAATTTAAAAATACTTCATACCGAAAATAAAAGCAAAAAATTGACTCTATTTGAATGATTAGAGATTGACAAATTTAAAAATACAGATGACATTTTGAGTGACTAATTAGATGTTAATAATTCACCATTGTTAAATTTATTTAATAATATAAAATTGCCCTAATTTTTCCTTATTACGGCACAACCATAAAAATTTGTAAACCTGAAATTTTTAAAATAGGTACCTCAACACTCTCAATAATATTTATTTCTTTACTTTGTTTCTCATTACCGACATATAATTTTAAATAAAAAAAAACAAAAAGTGAAGATCTGAAACAGTCTTGGTTTCTTTTCATATTATATAAATAATATGGATTTTTATGATTAGTAGTGATCATCTCAGCCACTAGGTTTGCCATTAGGTCAGCTTGCTTCACTCGCCGCATCTGCTTACTTAGCACTTTTTTGAAGGCAGCTTTGTTTTTTTTTTTCTAAAAATAATTTATAGCCCAAAACATATATAATTTTGAAAACATAACAATTTGTTATAAATAATTGCACATTTCCGGTTTAATTTGCATATTTTTGCATTAATATTTTCATCTTTATTTTTATACTTAAAAACTTGTTTTAAATATGCGATTTAGACAACACTTTTTTAAATATTTATTTGTATATACAGGAAGTCAAAATTTATAATACAGTAATTTACTGTGATCCAAAATATCTTTTTTTCCAGTGTAGAAAAACTGAAGAAGGATAATGTTTTTCGTGTGTATAATCCTTTACGTTCATCTGTCTGTTACAGTTTTATAAGTTCGTTACTTTTTCTTCTTTTGCAATTGAACTGATGTAAACACAGACGTGAAACGAAATTGAATACAACATTTGAGGTTACATTTCCCTCTGTGGAAAATTGGAGTGAATTTTGATATGAAAGTATAGGTTTTCAAAAAATCAATTAAATACGCAATGTTACTTTTTTTTATTTGCATGCCTTATTTATATATATACATATATGCATTAGCAGTGGATATAACCACTGCTAATGCATCTCACACGGAGGAATCCGTAAAAGCCGTATAAACATATATAAGCCATCCGACGAGAGGTCGGCGAAGCCGCGTTCAGTGTTGCATGCTTCCTTCCGATCTGTCCTTTGCACAGCCAGGTGCATGTCGGTACCCTGATGAGTCTAGTGAGAGACGAAACATGTATCTCTGCCGTATCACTGTGGCGGGGAGGGTAAGCTTTGACTTTCTTCTCGGTGTGGTGGTACAGGTGGGCCACCATCTCGATGGTGGTGGAATAGGATGAATTGTGTTTTATTACAATTTATTCTAACTGTGCAACCTCTAACATAGAAAGGATATAATGGAGCGAAGCTTGCATTCACTGTTTCGCATTTTATTTCACTTACATACGGAGTTGCATATAGTTGTACGTTTGCTGAATGTGATTTCAGCACTACAACAGCATAATGTGGATATAACCACTGCTAATGCATCTCACACGGAGGAATCCGTAAAAGCCGTATAAACATATATATATATATATATATATATATATATATATATATATATATATATATATATATTCTTTGGCATATTTTCTTGAACTTTCTTTATACTGTCACACAAGATTTTTTTTTGATTCTTGGGAACCTTATTTTGATAAAACATATAAACAAAAAGGTACATGTGTGCATCAAAAAAAGGACTTAACTTCCAAGAATCCAAAATATCTTTTATTATATATATATATATATATATATATATATATATATATATATGTATGTATGTATATATAAAAGTGGTCTTTTCTCCTTATACCTTTAACGGACATACAGATTATTCTCTGCGAATTTTATTCTGGCGCTCTCTTCATACTAGTTTCGACTACCTAATGGTCTCATCAGGTGAGCTGTAACAAAGCAACAACGAATTCACAGATAGCAACTTTCTATTTAAACCTTAATGCCGGATTGCTAAACATAGAGAGAGAGAGAGAGAGAGAGAGAGATATTTGTTATTAGTAATAAAGAATTAAAACTAATTAATTTGTATTTTAAGTATTTTCTATTGTTAAAGGCCTAATGATACTACGATAAAAAACAAAAACAATGTTGGGACCATCTTGGAGACAACATTTCCATTTAAAACAATTTAGGACTGTTCACGAGAGACCCATCACGTTTGTTGTTTCACAGGTAAGTTTCTCTAATTTTTTTAAAAATTTTTAATTATCAATGATCACAACTAAAAATTGTAGCATGTAGTTAGTAATTCACGTGATAATATTTTTATTTATATTTTAAAAAGTGTTGATAAACAGCGTCAGAGTTTTTATTCACCGATAAGTCCATCGACTATGTGCTATCCTTCTCTAGTTGCATTATTTAAACAAGAATAACATGTTAATTCGTGCATGCATCGAGGAATAAAATAAAAATATTTCTAGGAATCTTTGGTTGCCTGACACCACGTTATTTTCTCTATATAAATAAAATGAGTATATATCAATATTTGCAAATAAAAATAACGTTTTAAATCTTCTTTTTGTTGAAGTTAATTGTAAACATTTGAAGCAATTTTTAACACTTAAAAATAATCAATGGAATCAAGGTCACCAAAATGCTGATCTATTTGATTACAATCGAAGGTTATAATAATTCAAATTTCAATAAATCCATGTGCATTCTCAAGGGCGGATCCAAAAAAATTTTTGGGGGGTCAAAAAATATTTTTTCAACAAGCTAGAATGTCGATGCGTGTGTCTGTGTGGTATATACAATGAGAACGTAAAGTCTAGAAAAAATGTTTATATATATATATATATATATATATATATATATATATTGATGTAGGATATATACAGGCGCGGATCCAAGGGGAGGGGGGGGGGCGGTGGGGGATATCCCCCCAAGAGCTTTGAGTTCATCTCATACTATAGTTTATTCAAGAACTAGAGAGAGTAATAAATCATTTGTGACCCTTTTTTTCTTCGAAAATTACCTGTGTTCTTTAGTCCGGTGTGGAAAAATCTGTTATATACATATATTTTTCATAGGAATGCATTAGAAATTTTATAATCAAAAATACCGATCTATAATAATGGACGAGGCTTTTCGTCTACCTGTGATCGAGAGTGGCTTGGGAGTACTAACAATTCCAGTCGTTTTTTTCCTCCTTCAGTATTCGGTACATAGTAGATGTTCCAACTCCTGTAATGTTGGAACAGATCTCGACATTATTACCTAGATATTGATATCTTAAGGCATCATAAACATTCATCGTAATAAGTTTTTCGTTGAGGAAAAAATGCCTTGGTTAAACGATTTGGGAGTAAATATAGAGGTGGAAACCATATCTTTTGGGTATCTTACTAATCTCAAATAATATATAAAAACCAGCGCAAACAATATAAATCACTAAGGACACACAGTAAGGTGTACTTTGCTCACTGACAAAAATTAAATTGAACTATCAGAAATTTTATTGTTGGAGTAAATTTATGAAAGCTTATAATATTTAAATATAAATAAATTTAATTAGATTTATGGCAGTCCTCAGTTACCTGCGGCACTGGTACAGGTACGTTGGAGGTTTCGGTAACAGTTTTATTACTCTCTTTAGTTCTTGAATAGAGTATAAGAACGTGTATGCTTGCGATTGCCCCCCCCCCTCTCCCAAGAGCTCAGAGGTAAGATTCTGCCTTTTATATTAGGAATGTGTATGCTGCTGGCACTCCCCTCCCCGTGACAACTTGTTTTTCTTGCGATAGCCGCCCCCCAAGAGCTTTAAGTTCAGGAAAATAGACTCGATTCTGTCTCTTATACTAGGAATGTGTATGTTGCTGGCATTCCCCCCTCCCCTCTTTAAGAGCTTCAAATTCAAGAAAAGAGACCCGACCCTACCTTTTACACTAGAAATGGGAATGTTTTCGGTGTCGCCCCCCCCCCCCCCCAAAGAGGGAGGCTAGATCCGCCCCTGGATATATAGGGTATTTTTTAACACATGTTCATATTGGAGGGGGGGGGCATTGCCTCAATGGCCCCTCTCTGCATCCACCCTTGATCCTGAATACTTCGACATTTACATCCAAAAAAAGTCTTATGTTTATATTTATGTTACTTACATGATTTAGAATATTATATTGTATCTTAATAGTTTTGCAAAAATAAATTCCTGATGTACCCTGATTCTGAATGACACTGACATAACGTTTATGGGTAAAACCGTGTAAAAGCTATAACGAGATTATGTATGTATACGATATAAATATGCATGTGCGGAAAATATTTTATATAAACCAGAATCTTTTACCTGTTTATCCGGTACGGTAAATTTAAATTTCAAAAATTTCGTTAATATAAAACGACAAGAGTTTAAAGTGAACTCCTGATAAAATGCGGCACGGAATTACTGGTATTAATAAATCAGGATTTTTGCATGTAAAATTGCCAACCAGATTAAAGTTTTATATCTTACTTAGCTTTTGAAACTTTTTTTCGACATAGCTGTACTTGTAATCTCATTATTGCTTTTTACTTTTGCTCATTTTACTTTTTTTAAAATTCCTTGTACGCAACGTAATACTTTTCGCAATATCTAGTTATTTCTTTGAGATGAATTGATTTTTTGTTGCCCATTTTATGCATTTTGATGGAGCTTTGGTTTAAAATAAAGTAACTGCGTAATAACGTATTATTTTTACTAATTCTTCAATAAATGTTTTATCCTTGATTTATTGCAAACTTTATCGATACTTAGTAATTTATCGGGAATAGTATTAACTTTATTTCAGTACAAAAATGCTTATCACCCTCGGGTACTTCTAGCGAAGCTTAAATTAAATAAATTGAAATATCTTCGTATACAAAGTGTTTTAAATAGAAGAAAAATTACATTTCTTTTTTTGCGTCCAGCTTCCTTCATTAACCATTATTTGTTTTATTAGTGGTCACATCTGTGCGCCATGCAGGCGCGGATCCAAGGGGGGTCGAACCCCCCCCCCCCCAAGAGCTTTGAGTTCAGGAAAATAGACCCGATTTTGCCTCTTATACTATAGTATATTCAAGAACTAGAGAGAGTAATAAATCATTTTTTACCCTTTTTTTTTCTTCGCAAACTATCTGTGTTCTTTAGTCCGGTGTCTTTGGCAAAATCTGTTAGACACATATATTTTTCATAGGAATGGATTAGAAATTTTATAATCAAAAATACCGGTCTATAATAATGGCCTATTTGGTTTGGATAACAATAGATATTTGGATGTGTGAAGTGTTAAAAAGGATTTTAATCCTTGTCATTGACGTCAGAAGGAGGTTTATTTTATCACTAAGTATTTATGACATAGAATATTATTTCGGTAATAAACTCAAAATAAAAAGTTTTTATAATATTATTCTATTTCTTATGATTTCCTAATAATTCACATACATTAGAAAACATAGATAATTTTGACATATTTAACACAAATCACAACTGTATTTTTATTATTTTTAATTTTGGCATAGAAACCGTTTTAGACACATCCAGACTAAAACGTAGCCTTTTTCTTTCAAAAAATTCGAAGTTATAATTTAAATACTTACAAAATACCCATTGTCAAAAATACAAGAAATTAAACATATATAAAAAAATAAATTCGTCCATATAATATTAAAATTTTTTTGGGGCTATCGGTCATTTTATTATTAATTAAAAACATTTTTAGGGCATTTGACGTTTCAGTTTATTTATTTCTTAAACCATCTGCAGAATTACAATTAAATACTGAAAAGGGATTCAAATGTAATTAGTTTTTATATGTAACAGAAAATTTAAATAATAAATTGTGTTTACGCTGGTAAACAATACGTATCTAATTCGTATCTTCACTCAAATTAATTATAATTGGTTCCTCTATCTCACCGATCATGAGATCGAGTTTCCACATTTTCTTTTATTCTTTTATTATATGGATTTTACCCAATTTTCAGCAGTAACTTTATTCAAAAAAATCTTTCAAAAGTTCAGTTAAATTACTATTTTTGTAAGTTGTGTTATTTCTAGCAACTTCATTTACTTGAGAGAGATATTTCCTTTTCCAACGGACATTTTCCGGACGATCTATAAGAACAGATTTCCTATCTGGTTTTTCCCAGCAAAAATTAAATTCTCTGAGCAATTTCCAGAGCTCAGTTCTTTTAATTTCAGGTAAATCCCGATCTTCAATGATTTTAGTTAGAATTTTGTCGACGATTGGGATCTGCTTCGCATAATAAAATGTATATACAACTCCTTTTATTGCCGTTTACATTTCTTCTTCCAACGAGGTTTTTCGACTGCCTGTGATCCAATGTGGCTTGGGAGTACTAACAACTCCAGTCGTTTTTTTCTCCTTCAGTATTCGGTATATAGTGACAGAATTAAATTGAACTCTCAGAAATTTTATTGTTGCAGCAAATTTATAAAAGCTTATAATATTTAAATATAATTAAATATAATTAGATTTACGGACGTCCTTAGTTACCTGCGGCACTCGAGCAGGTACGTTGGAGGTTTCGGTAACAGTTTTATTACTCTCTCTAGTTCTTGAATAGAGTATAGGAATGTTTATGCTTGGAATCGCCCCTCCCCATCCCAAGAGCTTTGAGTTCAAAAAAATAGAACCGATTCTGCTTTCAATATTAGGAATGTGTTTGCTGCTAGCACTCCCCCCGTTAACAACTTGTTTTTCTTGCGATAGCCCCCCCTTCTCCCACAAGAGCTTTGAGTTCAGGAATATAGACCCGATTCTGCCTCCTGTACTAGGAATGTATCTGCTTTTCGCATTCTCCCCCTATCGACAACTTGTTTCTTCTTGTGATCGCTCCCCCCCTCTCCAAGAGCTTCAAATTCAGAAAAATAGACCAGACCCTGCTTTTACACTAGAAATGGGAATGTTGCTGGTGTCTAACCCCCCTCCCCGCCGTCAACAACTTGCTTTCGCTTGCCATATTGTACTTTTGTAATACCCCCCTCCCCACACCCCAAAGAGAGAGGCTTGATCCGTCCCTGGCTCCATGTATTATCGCAAGTGTCGCAAATTGCTCAAATATTTTACTTCTGAGATATTGGTCTATTTCGTACCTGCTTTTGTCATGATTTTAGTTGCTCATAATATTTTTCTCTTATCATTATTATTTCCTCTCTGTTTTTTGTTTCTGTGACGTTTTCGTCTTTAAGAAAATTTTTTTGATATATTGCTTCGTTCCTTTTGTGGCATTTAAGACTTTTATTTTGTCCGATGATACATTTTGTTGTTTTGTTCTTCCAAGTTCTTTGGAATCGTTGCTTATAATTTTCTTCGAACGGTTCTATGTGGTATATTGTGTTTTATCCATTTCTGTATGGCAATCTTCTCTCTCTTTCTTTCTCGCAGTCTTTGTATATATTCATCGAAATATTTTAATAAGTTTGACTTTCATGTGTAAATTTATTATATTGTAACGTACTTTATGGCATTATACATTTCATAGTATTAGTTCGTGTTGGTAGTTTTAGGTGTCTTTTCTACGAGTTCATAATTTATTTAATTAATTTTACCTTTGTTAATTTCCTCATGCGACGTCTATGGAACGTTTAGAAAATCCTTTTTTCTTATTTTTGATATGGAAAGCCTATGACAGAAGATCTAGAAATTGACAGATTATTCTTTTTCTTATTTTTATTACGCCATGTGAACATTCTATTTTGAGAAGAAGATGTAAGTTGAGTTGTTTGACAAGTTGTCAGAATTGTGAAAATAAAAGTTAATAAAACAATTCAGTGTGTATAAAGACAAGTCGTCCGTAACAATATTTTAAATAATTTGCCCATAATATTATCCAAACAGTTTAAACAATTTATTAGTCATAAAGTATGTATGTTGTAATAAAAATAATACAGGGTGATTCAAAAATCGATCACGAAACTTAAGGGGGTGATTCTACTTGACAAAATAAGGGTAGAGCTTCATATAATTTTTTTTCAAAATGTCATTCGTTTTCGAGTTACAAGCCGTCCAAGTTCAAGTTTTTATTTTTTGTTTTTTGAATTACTCGCTTACAGGAAAACCGATTTGACTAATATTTGAAAGATAGGCTAAGTCTTCTGCGCTTCATCATTTTAGTAACAATTCACATTGATTGTTTGCCGCTAGAGGGCACTTTACCTACATTGAAAATTGTTTTTTTGTCATAATTTTTTAGTGTTGACAGCTACAGTAGTTTTTGGCATAATTTCTGAAAGACTGATGCCAGGCCTTTAAAAAAGGTGCTCTTTATTTACATCGCTAAACCGAACGGTTTAGACGTAAATCACCCTTAAAAATTAAGTGGTAAATTTACTTTTCTCATTTAATTACCACCAGCTACCAGGTAAATAGCTATCAAAGTATACTAGAGCTGTCAGTTTAACATCAAATAAATTCGCTTTTTAAACTATTTAATTTATAATCTTAAAATAACTAATAATGGCTAATCAGTAAATATTCATATTATGGATTATTGCGATATACATTTAATTGATAAAAATTAATGAAACAGTACTAAACAAACTAAAAAAGATTCTCAAAATGTCCCCCATTTTCTTCAATACATTTCCTAACACTCTTCAAAAAATGTCGCCTAACTCGATGAAAAATTTCTGGTGTTTCTTTAATAATTTGGCACTTTTCGATTATCCTGAAGCGAAGATCCTCGACGTTGATTACTGGAATATCGTACACCAATTGTTTCAAATGACCCCAAAAGAAAAAATCCATAGGATTAAGGTCTGGTGACCTCGCTGCCCATGCCAATGGTCCACTTCGTCCTATCCATCGCTCAGGATACGTTGCATTCAAATACTGTCGGACACGTATACTAAAGTGGGGCGGAGCTCCGTCTTGGAGGATCCACATTTTGGCCCTTACTTCCAATGGCACATCTTCCAGATACAATGGGAGACGATTTTGGATAAAATCTAAGTATACGTCACCAGTTAATGGGCCATCAAAGAAATGAGGACCAATAAGGTAATCTCCTATTATCCCTGCCCACACATTTAGTGAAAATCTACGCTGATGTTTCGTTTCTACCACATTGTTTGGGTTCTCGTAAGCATATGTGTGGATGTTGTGTAGATTTGTTATGCCATCACGAGTGAAACCAGCTTCGTCAGTGAACAATATGACGCCAATTAATCGATTATCGTGTTCATACTTAGCTAGGATCTGATTGCACATTTCCAACCGTCTCGGCCGATCATCGTCATAAAGAGCCTGCACCTTTTTTGAATGAAACGGGTAGAGTTGTTCTTCTCTTAGTATCCTCCATGAACTAGCCTGACAGAGCCGCACTTCATTCCCAATTTTTCTAGTACTAATACCTGGATTATCTTCAATAATTTCAAGCACTCTTTCTTCTTGTTGCACGTTTCTAGCAGTTCTAGGTCTTCCCCTATTTCCATTATAACTTTTAAAGGAACCACATTCCGCAAGCTTCCTGTGCACACTGGAAAATGTTTGAGCATGAGGGATATTTCTTTCCGGATAACTCTCCATATAATATCTTCTTGCCAACTCTGCATTACCATTTGCTTTTCCATAACAAAAATGGATATCACAATATTCGATATTTGAATATTGGTGATTAGCCATTATTAGTTATTTTAAGATTATAAATTAAATAGTTTAAAAAGTGAATTTATTTGATGTTAAACTGACAGCTCTAGTATACTTTGATAGCTATTTACCTGGTAGCTGGTGGTAATGAAATGAGAAAAGTAAATTTACCACTTAATTTTTAAGGGTGATTTACGTCTAAACCGTTGGGTTTAGCGATGTAAATAAAGAGCACCTTTTTTAAAGGCCTGGCATAAGTCTTTCAGAAATTATGCCAAAAACTACTGTAGCTGTCAACACTAAAAAATTATGACAAAAAAACAATTTTCAATGTAGGTAAAGTGCCCTCTAGCGGCAAACAATCAATGTGAATTGTTACTAAAATGATGAAGCGCAGAAGACTTAGCCTATCTTTCAAATATTAGTCAAATCGGTTTTCCTGTAAGCGAGTAATTCAAAAAACAAAAAATAAAAACTTGAACTTGGACGGCTTGTAACTCGAAAACGAATGACATTTTGAAAAAAAATTATATGAAGCTCTACCCTTATTTTGTCAAGTAGAATCACCCCCTTAAGTTTCGTGATCGATTTTTGAATCACCCTGTATAATGATTTACTATTATCTTTTTTTTTTTTCAGTGGCAACATGATAAAAGCACACCAAATATCAAATATCTTCTGTATAGGATAAGCATTTTTATTATATTTTTTGTTTCCTGGATTTTTTCGTATACCAAAGAAACAGCAGAAGGAAAACCGCGATGGCCGATATATCTTACAAACTGGGGATACACGCTATGTGTCGTTCAAGCACTTTTTGCTAGTATTATGTTGATTGTTTCTGTGATAGCTGAAAAAGTTGCTAGCAAAAGTCACTGGAGGGATAACGTACTGACCATGTATTCTGTATATTGGGTATTCAATATTATTGCAACCCCTGTAGCTTTTACGATCAGTATAATCTACTGGTCACTTATTTATGGATGTAAGTATTACTTAAAAACTTTTTTTAAAAATAAATTGCTTTAACAACCTATTGTCAAAGTGAAACATGCGAGAAATAACTTTTTTGATAGGTAATTACTGCTTTAGTTTAAAGCCTTATATAATTTTTGGCTATTACATAATCGTATGATTACAGTGAAAATATAATTAATATGACAAACTTGCATTATCATATTTTTTGTGATACATTTTTTGCAAATCTTGAATGGTAAACACGGAATAAAAAAAATTATAATAGCAAAAGTTAATTTGAGAAAGTATGCAATTCCCGCATTTTCTTTCCCAGTAAAGACATGTTGATATCGAACAATACACTTTTAGAATAAAGAAAACAATCATAATCATTTAAATTTTCCTTTACAATTTGTTTAGTAAAAATCTTTGCTATTGATAGGAATCATACTAGTGTAAATATGATTAATCCGGTAAATTTGTATAATTACCGGTAAATTTGTATAATTACCGGTAACTTTGACGAATATAATAAATTTTTCAATTTTTCCAGATATTTATTACTTTTACCTTATGGCGAATTCCATAAAAACCCTTTAAATGTTATTTGATTTATCATATTAACCGGTAATTATATAAAATCTTCGATCAAACACGGTAAATGTAACAAATTGTGTTAAGATGAAAAACCGAAACTAACCCTAACCCTCATTAAACTATCAACAGTAATATTTCTCATTTTACATAAGCAAAATGCACAAGCATATTTTGATGATTTCGAATAAATTTAACTAGTTTAAAAATATTTATTAAATTGACCAATATGCTTTGGTAATCATATAAAATTGCCAGTAAAACTTATCAATTTGCACTGTTTTATCAAATTTACCGGCAATTTTGGTCATTATGCATAATAACCACTTTATTACATTTACCGTAGCATATATATTTTTTCTAATTATACTTGATTCATTCCCTCAAAAAAACTGATTTTTATTTAACTTTTAAAACAGAAAAAACTCTATTTCCTAATTCACTGACATGGTTTAACTTGAAACCTTCATTTCTAGGTTTTTACCCGTAATTTTGCTATATAAACATTTGTTGGCTGGTAGATAAGTTTTTGTCCGTGTAATTTAAAATAAAATATTTTATTATATATATATATATATATATATATATATATATATATATATATATATATATATATATATATATATGAGAAGTAAAATGCAAACAGTAAATGCAAACTTCGTTCCATCACATCCTTTTCGTGTTAGAGGTTGCACAGTTTGAATAGATTGCTACAGAGCACAATCTATCCAATTCTACCACCATCGAGATGATGGCCTACCTGTACCACCATACCGAGAAGAAAGTCAAAACTTACCCTCCCCGCCACAGTGATACGGCAGAGGCACATGTTTCGTCTCTACTAGACTCATCAGGGTACCGACATGCACCTGGCTGTGCAAAGGACAGATCGGAAGGAAGCATGCAAATACTGAACGCGGTTTCGCCGACCTCCCGCCGGATGGCGTATATATGTTTATGCGTCTTTCACGGATTCCTCCGTGTGAGTTGCAATAGCAGTGGATACATCCACATTATGCCATTGTAGTGCTGAAATCACATTCAGCAAACGTACAAATATATGCAACTCCGTGTATAAGTGAAGTAAAATGCAAACAGTAAATGAAGTTTGCATTTACTGTTTGCATTTTACTTCACTTATACACGGAGTTGCATATATTTGTACGTTTGCTGAATGTGATTTCAGCACTACAATGGCATAATGTGGATGTATCCACTGCTATTGCAACTCACACGGAGGAATCCGTGAAAGACGCATAAACATATATATATATATATATATATATATATATATATATATATATATATATATATATATATATATATATACGTAACAGTATCACTTTCGTAGCAACTAGATCGGTTTAAAAGTTAAACTTTTTTAGTGAATTCTGCTGTTTTTTAAAGATATAAAAGCAAGGTAACTAGATATTTTTCGTGTACGCTGTAAAATAACCTTTTTTAGCTGAGGGCACAGCTTTTAGTGCTCTGAATTTCATGGTGCATGGATTGAATTCAATTCTGATGTTTCTGGATCTGTGGATCGTTTCTCATCCGGTACAAATTCTGCATTTTATGTACCCTTTACTTCTGGCTTTAACCTATACAATTTTTACAGTAATATTCTATGTCGCCGGAGGAACCACAAAGTAAGTAGTTATAAAATTTACCTAAAATTTGAATGAAAATAGAAAACACGTTTATTTTTAATTGTAATTTCTTTATTGAATCAAGAAGTATATAGGATAGGGTTATATATGGAATAGCATACCGAAACTAGAAAATACACGATCAGGAAATGCCTCATGCCGTAATTGAATTGTTTTACGGGCTGTATGGCCTGTGACACCTTATTTTTGAAACCACAAGTCATCCACATCAACATCATCTAATTTAGGCAGAAAGAACTCGGTTAACATGTGTCGACCACCAGTAACAGTCACTGCTTGACCAGCCTTATTTTCGAAGAAGTGTAGTCCATTGATGCCTCCAGCCCAAAATCCGCACCAAACAGTGACACGTTGTGGATGCATTTGTTCTTCTAAACCCCCAATGCAGCAATTTTGATGAATACGAAGCCATCAAGGTTAAAATGAGCTTCATCACTTAAGATGATTTTACTCGAAAAATCAGCATCCTAAAATCCACTTAACGCTGTGCAGGGTCATTAGGCTTCAGTTCTTGTGTCAATTGATCTTTGTAAGCATGGAGACGCAGATCTTTGGTGAGAATGCGCTTGAAATTTGCAAGTTTTTTCTACAGCGCTGAATTGATGTTCCTGCACTTTCACCAACACTCTCACGCACTGCTTCGATATTAACATTTAAACGGCTTGTTATTGGACGGCCAGTATATTGAGCATCACCAATTGATCCAGTCTTCCTGAATTTTTCAATTTCTCTCTTCAGAGTTGACGAAGTTAAATCAATATTCTAATTATATTTTCATTATTTTTTGAAATATTGTTCAACAATGAAAATGCGTAGTTCTCTCGTATAGTGCTCCATTTTTACTAACCCTAAACTGTCAGCTGTCAAACTGTTTTCTTTTGGTTGCCCACACTTTACCGCACAAAAGGCGGCAAATTCAAATTTTGCGTGAACTTTGGGACACCCTTTATTTGCATCTTATCTTTTTAAGTAAGAAATCATTCGTTCATCTTTTGCTGAAATTTCTAAGTTTTTCTAGAAATTTCTGTAAAACGATACTCTTAGATTAAGAACATTTTTTTGTAATAAGAGTAAAGTTAGTTGTTTATAGGTATTATGTTTTTAGGCAGAGAAAAGGTAAGAATATATACAAAAAGTTTATTTCCTGCAAATAAAACTCTGGTCCTCTCTGCATACGCGTTTTGACCACCTTATTGTCTCATCACAGGTACTGTGTCGAAACGAGAGCAATATTCACAGGAAACATCTGCAATATAAAATATAAATTCCAAAGTATATCGGTAGGATATTAAAAACCTGCAATCTGTCATCTTCGATGTCAGACCGAAAAATATCGCTAGTCGAACGACATCTGTGAATCACCAGAGTAATGTATTATCATATAAACAACCATTTAAATACGGCAGATAGATTTCTTTATTTCTTACTGGAATTTTTATTTTTTAAAGATTTCGAACTACTCTGGAGATTCACAGATGTCGTTCGACTGGCTATATTTTTCCGTCTGACATCGACGTCGGCAGATGGCAAGTTTTTGATATCCTACCGACATACCTTGGAATTTATATTTTATATAGCAGTGTTTTCTGTGAATGTTGCTTTCGGTTCGATACAGCTCCACTGACGAGACCCTGAGGTGATCGAAACGCGTATGGAGAGGACCAAAATGGTATTTGTAGGAAACATATTCTTTGCTTTTCTCTGCCTGAAAGGATGATACATACAAATAATCATTTAAATACGGCAGATAGATTTCTATATTTCTTACTGAAATTTTGATTTTTTTTTTAAAGAGTAAAGTTACTTTCACAAATAACGATATATTTACTGAGTTGCTTGAAATCAAAAATTCATGAAAATAAATACCATTATGTTGATATAAAATTTTTGTCTTCGGGAAAACCCAAGTTTCATTTGGGAACAATCGTTTTATGGCCTAATTTCTTCCATTTTGTTTTCAATAACTTTTAAAGATAATGGTACATTTAGAACAACAATGGTACATTTTAAAACAACAAGGATTCATTTATTGACGTGTCTCCCTTTTGTAACCATGCTATTAATACATAATAAACTTAAAAAATATTATGTTTTTTTAAATGTATATTTCTTGTTTAATTAAAACATTTTAATACATACCACACTAGTGGCAACGTTACATAAACAAAATTTACATCAGCGCACGATCTCTAATTCATTAAATCTTAGATCTGTGTTCTACTAACCTTCACTTAAGTTCTTTCATAAGACTAAAGTCAAGGTTTACTTACCATGGTAATGGTAAAGAATTTTTTAATGTGCATTAAACCTAGGAGAACGCAGAGCAGGATAAGACTAATACGAGGCGTAATATCCAAAAACTAAATATCCATGCTTCTTTTCGCTTGGCTTTTGTGATATTATTTAACTAAAAACTTTGAATAAGTATCTCTTGTAGAATTCGAGATATTTTTCCAGTGGCGTAACCCCCCCCCCCCCCCCGCCGATTTTTGAATGCGCCATACTATTTCGCACTCGTCTTGATCCTTCGCATTTATTCATTTTCATCAAGGGACTTGTGGACGCCCCTGGATTGGCTGCGCCCCCCCCCCTAGCATCGCGGGGTCTACGGGGTCATTATTTACGCCACTGTATTTTTCATTAACTTACCAACAGTCTGTCATATTCTGAATACTGTAACAGGTAATTTAAAACTAAGAAGCATTTTGTAGAATGGTATTTTAAAACAAATGATCAATTGTAACGGCTCGATATATGTTTGTATTAATGGAACTTTTGATTAAAGTAGCAGAACCTCAGATGCGACGAAAGCATTACAGCAAAAATTTAATTTCGTTACCTTGCTTGCACCGTGACCCGTTATGTTACACTGGAAGAAATTGAAAATTAGATAATATGTTACACTGATAATAATGATTCAAATTAGAAAGAAATACTAGAAGATATAAGTTCTCCATTGATTAAAAGTAAAAATAAATGCCCCAACTGGTGCTAATACTTCCTTTTTTTCTAGTAAGTGCCATATTTTTTTAAATAGAGAGAAAAAAAACTGATTCCATTCTAGTATACCCAATTAGTTATTTTCTAAATGAATCTTAAATTATTTCTCTCGATTTGGTCCAAAATTGTTATATAAGGGTGAGGGGGGGGGGAGTTGAGAGTGTAGATTACGAATTTAAAATTATTTAAAAAAAATTCAGTATGGTGGAATAGAAATTTTACATCTCCAAAATTGGCATAGTTTTTAGAAGGTGTAAGTACAAATTTAACTTCTTTCGCTTTTGTTCAGAATTGATATTGGGGTTTCTGAGGGTGTAAGTAACAAATTTAAAATACTTTTTAAAAAATTTAATATAGCAGATGCAATATGGCGGCCTAAAATTTTTTTATTTTCGGATTGTGTCCAAAATTATTACTGGGGGTTTTCGAGGGTGTAGATTAAGTTTCGATTAAAAATTTAAAATTATTTTTTTGAAATTCAATATGGCGGAATCAATATGGTGAGTTGAAAATTTTACGAATCTTTTCCAAATTGATATTAGGTTATTTTCGGATATCGTGGATTACGAGTTTAAAGTTTATTTTTTACAATTTGATATGGCAGATAATATACGAGGAACAATAAATTTTACATTTTTCCGAGATTCTAGAAATTGATATTCGGGGATTCTTGTTGTTTCTGCATTCCATATGACCTGAGAGAAACCAAAGGCATCGCCAAAGCAATCGCATCTGTAAGATGTATATATCAAATACTAGGTCATAAACTTCTTTCAAAAAATAAAGTTTGAGAGTCTGTCTACTGAAACTGTTTTAAGTAAAAGTTTTGATAATTCTTATATACTGACTACACATTTGATAAGATTTCAATCTCCATTTATAGAAGAATATTGTTTATCGAATTTTGTAACAATAGCGCCCTAATAATAAGAAAAACATACACCCCATAACAAAAAGTATTTTTTAAAAGTAATTTTCGAAATTCTACGTTGAGAAAAGGAATTCTGCTTGTAAATTTCTGAGGTAAAATTTTTACGCATTTACGTACCTTTTAAAATACTAAAATTTCTTCAAAACATCCTGTATAAATACAAAATTTATATTATTGCATTATTAGGCCAGTCAATAGAGGAAAAATAAGTAATTCTGTGACAAAAATACTACGAATATACCCACTATTTATTATTATAAACATTAGAACCAAAAAATTGCGTTTTTTGCTTATAAACTCAAAACTAATAAAGCAATCTCGATGGTGTAAATAGATAAATTATAGAGAATAAAAATATTAGTAAAATGAGCCTTTAATCGACTCAATCGGTAACGAAGTAACGAAGAAAAACAAGAAATACCGGAAAATTCTGTGTTTTTTCAAAAATTCATATTTCCGACATTTTTGAAGTTGTAGCGTTGGCCCTAAACGAAATAATAGTAATTTATATGTACTTTATATGTGTCAACACTAGGCTGATTAATTAGTTTTTGCACAATTGCCATTTGAAATATTTAGTGCACTCTTTCAGCTCGCCTGGATGCATCATGGATGGTCATATTTTAATTTTGTACAAAGATTTTAAAAATGAAGTATCATTCTACAAGAATGTACTTCTAAAAAAACACTAAATTTTCCGGTTTTTCCTATTTTCTCCTTTATTAATGATCCAGTTGAGTCAATCTGGAGGTTGTTTTTTTTGTCAGGATTTTTTTTCTCCATAATTCATCTCTTTACACCATCGATATTACCTCATTAGTTTTACTTTTATAAGTAAAAAACGAAAAAAAAAGAACGCAATTTTTTGGTTTTAATTGTTTATAACAAATTAATGGATCACAGTAGAGAGTGAAATACATAACAAAATATCACAACGGATCGTTTTTGGTGTGATGACGCAGTCAGTATTTTGATAGTATCTTTGTCACGAAAAAATTTCTTTTGATTGGTCTATATTATTATGCCTTATTTTCATTTTAATATTATAAAGTTACTGCCATCACGGCAACAATAAAACCATACTATAAAAAAACTAATCATCACAAGTTTATCTCACGGTGACAATGTTTCCAAAAATTTCCCTGATAATAAAGCTTAAATAAAAAATTAAAACTTCATATTTTTAGGACTGGTTCTCCATACATCTACCCTATCCTAAAATGGGACCAACCAGGTAAAACGGCAGGAGTTTGTTTGGGTGTCATGATGTTAATGATTTTTCTTCATTTGCTCACATTTTTCCTGTTTAAAATCCGCATGAAAGTGTATGAAATTCTTTACTTACCCAGCATCGACCCCCCAACCCCTGAAAAAGAGTTGAATGGTTACGTTAATAAAGCTATGGCTAATGATGTGGTTTAAAAAAATATTTGCGCTTGTACCTATACTATATATGTTTTCTTATAGTTCCGTTAAGTACAAAATGAACAAAGGAAGTTTAAAAAAAAAAAGGTTTAGCATTTCTCTTAACATGATTATGATATCTGCTCCTAGCATTGTCAGAAATGCTACGGTTGAAGCACAAGATGATTTGTCAATGAATATTTTTTTCGCTTGAATAGTTTTTTTTTCGCTAAAAACAACTGATATTGTTGCTGGTCAACCTGTGTTTTTAGTGTGTGTGAATATTTTATTTTCGAAAAATATAGAAAAATTTTCTTACTTCATTGATATTTTAAGCTTGACTATTTAAATAGTGCTTCATCATATTTTATACAGTTTATTTGTTTGAAACCTTTACCAGACAAACAATATCCTTCATTATGATTTATGGTGAAGTAAGACTTTACTTGAACAGTAAATTACATGGTATATAACTTTCTCTTTTCATATGTAACAGAGTATAGATTTTTCTTTAGTTCAATAGCTATTTTTTTATTGAATAGATAGGTTTTTTAGTTTATAGAATTTTTTTATTTCGTACTGATTATTGATATATTTATTTGTGATTCTTTATTTTATTTAAAAATTAGTTATATCTCAATTTTTCTTACCTTCATAGAGGGGAGCCTCTTAATTCCTAATAATTCACAATAAAGTTACCATTTTCTCAGCTCTCTTGATAATTTTACGCATAAAAAATGCACATTTTAACAAATGTCGACAGTTATTACTGTTAAAACTGTGTTGCTATTTTTTAATTGATTAATTAGTTACATAATATTTTATTTAATATTACTTTGTTGTAGAAAAGTTTATTTTCGAAAATTTGTATTTAGGATAGAGAACATGGAGGATTTTATCATAATATTACTTTAAAAATACATGTTTTGTATTGTGTTGAAATACATTTATTTGTAATAAATATTTGTTTTATTATGTACATTTTTTCCATTTCCCTCTATACTGCCAATCTGTTAATAAAACGCCTCTTTGTAATCCTCATTTCAGTAGAGGCACCTGAATGTGGTACCAGTACTTGGGGCATTATAAAACAAGTAAAACAATTGTTTTACCTATAATCGCAGTAAGAAGAATTTAATGATGTTCTTTTAAGAATTAGCTTTGTAAGCCCGGTCAGATCTTCGTTTTATCACTTTGCCGTATCAGTAAATCAATATCCAATATTGTCGATTAATTATAGAAAATCCGCGCGTGTTAACCTATTGCTCTGTTGCCAGATGACCAAATTATTAATATGGAAAAGGAAAAAGTATTCAGTTTAAACTAAAAACAATGGTTTTTGAAAAAAGTAAGAAGTGCCGTGGCTCTTCGAGACGTCATTGCCTTATTTTGAAGATCAGCCACGTTTCTAGTTTTAACTTTTTGCTTGTGTCCTTCTCTGCATACTACTAAGTAGAGTTTGAACGTATTTTCGAGGAAGTACGTTCCGTTCATGTAACAGTGCAAGCAGCAGTTTTCCTATTCTACATGAAACTAAATTTCTTTATCATTAGCGGAGTTTTAACTGATCCCTCACGTGCTGTATTGGATTTACGTCTGGGCTACACCGCGGCAAACATAAATTTTGAATCTGGATCGCATCAAGGAATTAATTACTTAGCCATTTGTATATGATCTGGTGTTATCGTGCTTTAATGCGAATTTTTCGTTTCAATATTTTGAAAATATGGCAAAACATGATGTTGCAGAATGTTTTCGATATAAAAGTCACCAGTTATTCGTTCCGTCACTTTCTCCAGCCTGGTGCACCCCTCCCTAAAGCATTATGGCGTAAACAGAATATTTCAATTCTCGATATGTGGCATGTGTTCTAGTCTATTCTAATCGACAAATTTAGGATTTTGGAAAATACATAGGACTTTGACAGCCCCTTTTTGGCTTTAAACGTGCTTCTTTTAATCTTTGTATGACCGTTTTTGAATTAACATTAATTTCTCTTATATATACTGGCAAATTTTTGAGATACGCGGTTTTCTGTTGAATTAAGTATGAGAAAACGGTTATCGATCTTTGTATCAAATTTACAATTTCTTGATACCTTTTAAAAATATTCGATACTGTAGTCTAACCTCTCTTGAGACGTTGTGTGATATATCTTTGTCTATATCTTTCGTTATATACAGCTACAATGCGTACCGCTTCAGCTTCGTAAGATTATCTAAATATTATTTTACTATTATTTTAAATGCAGGAAAAAGCAAACAGGAATCACTATCAGTCATTTATTTCACTAAAAAAAACTTAATTAATTTTTGTTGTAAAATACATATCAACATTTTTGAAACAAGTGAATTTTTCCGCCTACTATATGAATAACATCAGCACATATATAAGTTTACGACTTTAATTTGAAATTATTTTCAGTCACTAGTGAGCAAAACAAAGCGTAAAGCGTCTACCCAAATATGCATAATGTTTTTTTATAAAATTTTTGTAAAAAAAATGAACCCACTTCTTAAAATTCGTTATATATATATATATATATATATATATATATATATATATATATATATTTAATGGATAACTTTTTGTCCGTGTAATTTGAAATGAAATAAAATAAAATCTTGGCTAAGCCGACCTGAAATTTGTCAATCTATATCATCCTCGTGTTAAAAAGTGCGGAGCACTCCAAAGTATGGAAAAACTCCGGGTCCGAAAGATGGCGACAGCGCTGTCTCATCCTAATATGGGACTCGTCAGGCCACGACATTCGGTACTAACCATCATCTCGCCCTTGCATCCTATAAAGCTGAATTTAAAATCAAAAACAGCAAACAAGACGACAAAGGCAACATCTCGATGGTTCACTTGATAACACAACTTCAGACACGGAGTTTTTCTATACTTTGGAGTGCTTCGCACTTTTTAACACGAGAGTGATGTGGATAGACAAATTTCACGTCCTCTTAGCCAAGATTTTATTCTATATATATATATATATATATATATATATATATATATATATATATATATATATATATATATATATATATATATATATATCTTGTAAGCGATTCTAGAAAAGCAGTTAAATATAATTCAGTTCCTGCTCTCTACCTTTCTGTTTGTATAAGTAAACCCAATTGAGCACTTTTTTATTTTCTATAAAACATGAGCGGCTCGTCGAATGGGGTGCAAGCAATTATAAAAAAATCTATATACATGTTGCTTATGTGCATTATTATGCACAACAATGAATTTTTTTTTTTTTCAAATAGTCCTTAAAGAACTAGATCAAATTGGTAAAAAACGCATACCTCGTTCGGCCTCAACAAGATGTAATTTTTATTCTAGAGTAGTTTGTACCGTATTCGAATACAAAGACAGCATTCTAGAAACAATGGAAAAAATCTTAGATGACAGTAGAAACGTCAGTACCACGAACCAATCTTCAAGATATATCAAATACTCAAAAGCAATAGTTTCTTTTCATGGTTAAACTTATTTTACAAAATAATGCCACAAGTTGACTTGTCATTTAGTAAGTTTCAAACAAGACAAATTGACGCTGTTATCGCAAATAAAAATATATTATCATTTGAGTCAAAATTAACAGAAATTAGGAATAATATTACCTCAAACGACGTTGAGCCATCCCCATCTCCATCAGGTATATTCTTTTGAGTAATTATCACTTTCAGTTCTGTCCCTTGAAGTAATCATGATCACTTTGATCCAATGACAAGTAAAGGCATATTCAAAAGAACATGAAGTTATCAGTTTCACTTTTTTCACTTTGATCAGTGATAATTTACTCAAAAAAAAAAACAGCTTTCAAAACGACATAAACTCGATGATTCCGGGGAGTTTTCTCAGGAAACAAAAGAAGTTTGTGATATAATTATTTGTCAAGCAAAAAACGATTTAAGTTTATAGACTTTCATCTTTTCATCCACCTGTGCCTATGACGGGTTTTATACCTATCTATGTTTTTAACGTACCATTGGAATTGCAACCCCTACTTTCTTAATGCACCAGCCGCCATTGTAATTTATAAAGCGTACACACTGTGTAAAATTTTATTAGCCACGACGTTGTAATACAAAAGGGAAAAATTCTCAGTTGACACGATGTACACAGCCGAGCATAAAGTGAAATACGATGTCATAAAAGTCTTTTGTAATGCTTTTCTACAGTCGATTCAAATAATATTCCTATACTGGACATGGCAAAAATGACAAATACAGCACTGAATCAAAATCGAAATTTAATTGCCATAGGAAATTGAATGGAACGACATAAACTTCTTTATATGGTACTATATTGAAATCCTACTCCGTCTCAGTTGTTTATTACTACTATTTTGTTCTTTCTTTTTTTCTTCTTGCTCTCTCTCTATTTGTTTCCTTTTATTACCAAGAGTAAATTTAATAGTTCTGTGAATCAGAGTATATTAATTAAATTTTTCGTGAAATGATATTTACGTAGTTTGCCAGTCACCATATTCGTTCATATTCTCGACATTATCAGAAAATCTGTAATTTTTCTCCAGTTCAAAATATTTTTGAGAATGGTATTATTAAATCTTGTATTTTACATAATTTTTAAATTACAAACGTTCTGATGGTATTCAGAACAACTTTATCTGACTAAATAAAATGGCGTGAGACAGTTCTGTGTGAAAAATTATCGATTTACTGTAATATTTCGTCGCGCGGCATATAATGCGTTTTACTTAAAATAAACGAGACAATCGTTTATAAAATAAATGATAGTAACACATATGGTTCTTATAGTTAGGGTGACTTTGTACACCTGCACTTTGCCTTAAAACTCCATAACAGCACCAGAAATGAAATCCCCTGTGGCTGGGTTGCGTGATTTTTGCATTTAAACCATTTTGCTTCATTTTTTTCAAATTTAAAACAGGTATTTCTCTCAAGAACCGTTAATTCCTCGCCAAAATGTCAGGCGTCTTAATAAGAAGGAGTTTTTGAAATTACATCTTGCCATAATATCTATAAAAATTAATAATGGGTTTTCGATGAAATAGAAACATTACAAGGAAATCTGAAAACTAATCTGTTTATTTAACTATTAACTTTTTTTCATACTGTAAACTAAGGAGGGACTGTGCCCGATTGCACAATAAGTATGTGTGGTTTGTCTTCATTGAACCGTTTTATGGTTATCGTTCTAAATAACGTTTTCGAATCAGATCAAAATCTCCTAGTAATTTGATCTAGTTCACCCACACGTTCATGTCGCTATTAAAAAAATCCTTGAAGTTCTGCACTACTGAATAGGTTTAATTATTACAAAAAAGGGTAGGTAGTTGACTTCTACCATAAAACCATGAGAAAATGCTTTTTTAATTGAGTTTTACAACATTGCAAATCAGAAGCGGACTAGCTTAAAAGACTGTCAAGTGGTTATTTAAAAAAACTACTTGTATTGGAAGAGAATGGATTATTTATTGTAAAGGTATATTAATTTACTGGTACAAGGTGGGAAGCTAGGAAATCCATATTGTAAACACATATGAAGTGTGTCATCATAAACATAGAAATCATGCCAGTAACTTCCCTAAGACCAATTTAGATATTCAGTCCATCCCTGTCGCAAATCATTTTCATTTTAATGGCAATTTTTTGTATTGATTTTCAGTAGATAAATACTTATCAGTTATATGATTATGGATGTTAAACTGAGGTAAATGTTTTCATTAAATATAAGAATTTTATGACTGATTTCCTGCATTACACCTCTCATGAATTCTTTGGTTCTCTAGCTCTTGCAGGAAATATAAAACATAAGGAAACTAAAATTTTAATTTTACAAGGTGATATGAATTGAACATAACATTCCTGTATCAAATAATACTCATATTAAGGACAATTAAAATATTATTTTTAATTAGAACACCTAATATACCTAAGTCAGGTGTCTTTTTGTTTAAAATATTATGTATATCTGTAAAAAATCCTCTACGTATTGTAAAATTTATATGATGAGAAAAAGAAAAGATAAAATCTTTATAAAAAAATTTAACCTACTTCTAAAAAAGCGCTAAAAATGAAAAATAACATATCAATTTTATGTGAAGTTGAAATTTTTGAAGTCGGCGCCTTATTAATACCTGACAAAATGTGTTGCACACAAAAAGGTTGAGAAATACTTTATTTGTAATTGTTTTCTTACCATAGCTTATTTGTATCTCGCGCCATCTTCAAAAATTTCAATTTCATATAAAAATTGAATTGTTATTTTTCGCTTTTTAGCCCTTTTTTAGAAGTCGGTTCAATTCTTTTATAAAATTTTTATTTTATCCGAAGTTGTAGACCACAAATTGTGAGAATTCCCCAAATACCAATTTTGAACGAAATTATATCAAACAAATATTTAGTCTGCCGTAGTAAACTCGCTATCCTGAATTTTAAAAAATTAATTTTATGTTCGTAACCTAAGCCCTCAAAATCCCCCAATATCAATTTGAAAGAACTTGAAACATGTAAATTTTTTAGTTCGACATATCTTATCACGCATGTTAAGTTTGAAGAAAACAATTTACCATTTGTAATATACTCCCAAGAACCCCTCAATATCAATCTGGACAAAATCGGAAAAATTTTTATTCCCCATATTGGATCTGCCATATTAAATTGTAAAAAATTAACTTCAAATTGGTAAATTCCAAAAACCCCCTAATACCAATTTTAAAAAATGTGAATAACGTAAGCGGGGCGATCGCCCCCCCCCCCCCCCCCAAGAGCTTTGTGTTTAGGAAAATGGACCCGATTTTGCCTCTAATAATATAGTTTATTCAAGAACTAGAGAGAGTAATAAATAATTTTTTACCCTTTTTCTCTTCGCAAACTACCGGTGTCTAGTCCGATGTCTTTAGAAAAATCTGTTAGACACATATATTTTTCATAGGAATGGGTTAGAAATTTAAATTCAATTAGGACTATTTGGGTTGGAAAACAATAGATATTTGGATGTGTGAAGTGTTAAAAAGGATTTTAATCCTTATCATAGGCGTCGGAAAGAGTTTTGTTTTATCACTAAGTATTTATGGCATAAAATATTATTTCATTAATAAACTTAAGATAAAAAGCTTTTATAATATTATTTTGTTTCTTATGATTTCTTAATAATTCACATACATTACAAAATGGAGATAATTTTGACATATTTAACACAAATCATAACTGTATTTTTAATATTTTTAATTTTGTAATAGAAACCGTTTCAGACACATTCAGACTAAAACGTATCCTTTTTCTCTCAAAAAATTCTATTATAATTTAAATACTTACAAAATACCCATTGTCAAAAAATACAAGAAGTTAAACATATATAAAAAAATAAATTCGTCCACATAATATTAAAATATTTTTGGGGCTATCGGTCATTTTATTATTAATTAAAAACATTTTTAGGACAATTGACGTTTCACTTTATTTATTTCTTAAACCATCTGCAGCATTACAATTAAACTCTAAAAAGGGATGCAAATGTAATTAGTTTTTATATGTTAGAGTTAAAATTAGACCTATTTATTTTTATTTCTATTGTACTGAGATCTTAATGTATATGGAAATCCGATAGACCCAAAAAAATAAGATAAACATGTTAATTCTACATGCTTAAGGAAAATACACAAATACAATAATAAAATAATAAAAAACTTACGGCTAATTGGAATTAAAATATATAAAATATAGAGTGGGACACACTAAAATAAAAATATATAAACAACAATAAACAATAAAATACAACAAAAACAAAAATTTAAATAACAAATTGTGTTTACACTGGTAAACATTTCGTATCTAATTCCTAATTAAAGTCAGTAATTAGGAATTAGATACGAAGATCATGAGATCGAGTTTTCACATTTTGTTTTATTCTTTTATTATACGGATTTTTCCCAATTTTCCGCAGTAACTTTATTCAAAAAAATCTTTCAAAAATCTAGTTAGATTACTAATTTTGTAAGTTGTGTTATTTCTAGCAACTCTACCTTTTACTTATAGGAGATATTTACTTCTCCAACGGACAGTTTCCGGACGATCTATAGGAACAGATTTTCTATCTGGTTTTTCCCAGCAAAAATTAAGAACCTCAAACACCATATACTTACCTGAGATATGAATTATAATTGTTTAATAATCAATAATTCGAAAATAATATCGTCGAATTAATAACCAAACAGGTAAGGGTAGCGAACTCTCTTGTGATTATAAGTAGACTGAACTGTGAGAAAGTTGTTGCGTGAAGCACATCACAACGTATCCTCCACCTAGCGGAGAGCCAGCCTGCTACATATGCACGAGCTTATAATCATTCCAACGTTTTTTGTAGATGAAATAAATCTATAAACAGTCGCATTTATGCCGAGAAACGTGTAAAAATTTGGTTGTGATTGATAGAGTAGTTTTTTTTATTTATACCGGACAAACAAGCATTCTCTTCCTCTTTATATAATAGTATAGATATATTCTACAAATTTTAAGAAAAGTACTAAGAATTTATTCTAAAGTCAGTTCAAGCAAAACGTCTTAAATGACCTAACTGTGTTGTGAACTGTAAGTACTTAAAAGCAATAATTATATTTTTATTGGCATAAAAACATTTTAGTCACCAAGTAGAAATTTATTATTTCTTTGTTTTAAAATACTATAGAAGTAAATATGTATGTTTCCTTTTCTCCAACCTTCAAACTAAGAAAAATTTGATTGTTAATAAAGATGAGATATCAGCAAACCTACTAAAGCTATGTTTTTTCTTAAAAGAGGAGACATCATGCAACGTCGGGTCCTTAATTTCATGATGAATGGAATGTAACTACTTTTAGTGAGAAAAGTGAGTGATATATTAAAAAAAACAGCAAAAAACATTTTAAAACTATTTCTGCAAAGACTGATAAAAATTTGTATATAAAGATGTATGGATTCTTTCGATCGCCCTGTATAATCGCGAAAAAGTTTACCGGAATATGTGTACATATTTGATATAATGTATGTACAGTTTTCTAATAGATATAAGTTTATTTTTTGTATAGAACCAGGGAGAGTACGGCAACAGATAAATGCAAAAAAGGTGGTCAAAAAATTTGCTGTTACATACGACCTTGCGTCGCGAAGAGTCCAGATCATGCAGCAGGACAAGAAGGCAGTACCGCAGTACCAAAGCAGTAGGTAGTCTGCAATCACAGTTATTTGATAGCCGTTGCGCGAAGTGCACAGCGCGGTGTGCTCCACAGATCGTACCTCGGACCGATATACCAATTTGTAGTACTGCACTTCAGCGAAGGTCTTTGTTATTGAAATCGGCCATATCTGGTCTATCTTGTCGGTGGGCAAAACGTCCCAAAACCGCGGGGGACCACCGGAAAAGTAAGATATTAACAACCAAATTTGCTGCTTTCTATCGACCGGTCTTTTGTGTTTGTGACGTTGGTTTGCAGTTTTTTTCCTGTTTGTATTTGGTTTATATATACCGTTTTTAAGGGTTGGTAAGAGAAGAGTTAAAAAATATATTATTTTGAAAAATCTAATAAGATAGTGATGCAGTTAGTAAAATTGATTTCAATATTGCCAACATTAATATTCAGTCATTAATTTTTTTCTTTTCTCGCCTTTTAGTAAACTCACTGCTAAATCTATTCAGATTCATATTATTTATTTAAATTTTTATTTAGACAAAGAATTGTGATGTAAATTTTATTCTATTAATACATTATTTGTTCGTAGAATGTCCATTATAGATTTTTTGCAAAATCGTGTTTCCCACTTAACAACTTTCTAAGTACCTATAACGTATATAAACATGTACGGATAATATAATCACTAAGTCAACATATAAACTAATTAGTTTAATAATTGTTATGATTTAGGAGTACCTAACTGGTCAGAAAATAGTTTAATAATGGAAAATGTCAAAACGGATCTCGGAGAAAATATATTTTAAAATTTTTATTAATACCATAACCATACTTTTTTCACAATTAAATTCATCATTTTCGTATACTAATTGTCAAGACTTAAATATAATAATAAATATAAAATAATGATTATAAATTTGAAACACAATAATGATTTTACAAGTTTACAAAAATAATTCTTTTAAAGGGATATAAGATTACAAATTATTATGTGTTTTTTCATTTTTGATCATTCATATATGCTTCAGTTGATGATATTAAACAAAATAATTTATATAATGATAAAGATGTAAAATTCGAAAACTTGTTTTAAGAAACTACAATACAGTTAAACTCTTTTTAACTACATATATGCAACTATTAAACTACATATTTTTATATTACTGTTTTAGGTTATTAAATAATTAAATATATATATATATATATATATATATATATATATATATATATATATATATATATATATATATATATATATATATATATAATTATTATTATTATCAGATCAAATTTTATTTCTTAAGCTAAAGGATGCCAGGAAGAAATCAGAATATCTTCTAGAAAATTCTCTACCAGTGGCAAAAATTTTAATTGTTTGTCCCAATTCATTGCATTTTCTTCTTTTATCTTATTATCTATATATATATATATATATATATATATATATATATATATATATATATATATATATATATATATATATATATATAACCTTTTCAAAAACTAGCAGTGATTACGCAGCAAAAATAAAAGTTTGTATTCATGATATATATGTGGTTCGTAGTATTTTTGCGTCCTGATCATGAATCCGGATTTTTGCTTACTTCACCATTTATTCCTAACTTCAAAAAACAGGTGAATATAGAGAAAATGAACGAAAATCAGAAAATTTTTTGGTTCATATCCATCTGTACATCTATAAATAGACAGACTAGTTAAATCCAAATCCATCATCAGAACTAAGAAAGCATCTTATATTTTTTCTAACCTTAAAAAGCCAGCCAAAAATCGTGATTTCCAAAAAATTACCTGATTAATGCCAAATTTGTTGTAGCGGGATTTTTTGGGTCGCTAATCACGAATCTGAAGTCAGATTTGCAAAATTCAAAATGGCTTATCCAATATGGCAGACGAGATTTTCGAAAATCAACGGATTCTTGCAAAATTTGTATAGGGGAGGTTTTCGGGTCACTGATAACGAATCTGAACTTTATTTATTGGTATAACACATACTTTGAGGTCATTCGAAGCTGAATTAAGAAAAAAACCTCAAACTCTAATTAGGCTCTCCGGACAAGTTCTGTAAAAATTGTTTCTCAAAGTCTTAACTACATTCTTCTTGATTTCGCCATCATGTATTTTGCAAATCTGTCTTCAGATCACTAACCCAAAAAACCCCTATACCAAATCTGGCATAAATCAGGTAATTTTTTGAAAATCACGATTTTTAGCTGGATTTTTGAGGTTAGAACAAATATGAGGTCTGCTATCTTAGTTCTGATGATGGATTTGGATTTAACAGGTCCATCTGCTTATAGATGTACAATTGGATGTGAACCAAAAAACTTTCTGATTTTTTTTCATTCATTTTCTTTACTTTTTATTTGTTTTTAAGGTTAGGGAAAAATCGCATGAAAAGTAAATACAACTTTTATTTTTTTGTGTGCCTGTGTTATTTTACTTTTCAAAATCAGGAAATTATAATTTTTCCAATGTTTACATATGAAAGAAAATTAAAAAAAAAAATAAAAAATATTTAATTTAGTTTTCCTTTTCGCAAAAGTGAAAATTTTGCTAATAATATATTTTTTACTGGTATTTTAATATCAAAACTAATCATAAATGATCAACTATTTATTTCGTTTTGGACTCTTGAAAGTAATATTATTAATATATAATAAAATATAAATGGATGTCGAACATCAGAGACAATCCGGCACGCATGAGGAGGATGCCAGGCTTTTGCGTCATTGGAGTACAAGGAAAGACACGGTTCATCCGCCAAAATCATCCATCAAGAGTTGGCAGAGAAATTCAAACTGTTGCAGGTAGAGAAAGTGCCATATTATGAATACAATCCGGAACCTATACTGTCGAACAACGAGTTGAAGCTGTACAGGGATCGAACTGCCCTTACAGATCATCAGTTGCACATAACAGACCAGACCTTAACTCTAATAGTAGTCGCCATCCCTAACAACAATCTAAGTAATAAGGATAATTAGAAAATCACTAAATACAGAAACCAGGATGTACAAATACGCAGACAGTGGGGAACGAATAGCTTCCGAAGTAGTACCGAAGAATTTTCTGCTTAATATCAAGGGATTGTAACTTAAAGAACACCTGCAAAAGGAAGTGCCACTTAAGACCTCTCGAACTATCCGGAAGTGTATAGAAAGCCCCCACACAACTTCATCTTTTTGATATCTGAGAGGAGTGAATGTTCCTCAGGGGGAGAACAAAAACCATTTGGCTAAGTCTATGGATATAAATTGTGGTAAAATATCACGTAAGAGCCAAAAATGAAGCATGATGTGGCCTATTTTTCCCAGAAAGTGCTAAAAACATTCAAAATAAATCGTGTAATATTAGTCTTACTTTCTTTCAAAGAAATTTGTAACAGTACCATAATATCTCTCTCATTTCATAATCGTAATATTAGCATACGTACGTCATAACTGATATATTACTTTTCCAGAGATATTTATTTATTTAAATAAGTTCCAGCTAATATACACAGTCAGATGGTTTGATATGACATATAAATGACAACTTATTACCTATTAGACATATGACAGTATAAATTAAGTAGCTTGAATTTCCTGATTTTTTAAATTTTTTTGCAGCAGATACCGAGATCGTTAAAAACTAGTTTCTTGCTTTCATGGGTTCATGCATCAGTGTATGCAACTGAAGAGTAATTATGACATTTTAAATATAGACATTGTTATTTCATTTTTGCATATTTTTACATAAAACGCTCACATGCTGTAGTTTTGACAATTTTATAGGCTAGAGAGCTTTTTAATTTTGCAAGTAGACAACAGAAAAACGCTTTCTTATTTCAAACAAATTCTACTTAAAAAAAATAACAAATTTTCAACAAGAAAAATATTGATATTATGTACGTCCTATGTTTTAAATTTGTTTACTTCAATCAATATTTGATTCACAAAAACAACAAACTAGAGAAAATTAAAATTTCTGGGGTATCTTAAAAAATATTAAAAATTTTGACTCCTTTTTACCGAAAATCAAAAATATAATTTTCACAGTTATAGCGGAAGATCAAAAAATTACACAATGCTGCAAATTTTCGGAGATAAATCACAAATTGTTTTCAAAATCTGATATAAAAAACCAGCTTGTGAGTGAGTCTTTTTAATTGAAAGATGCGCATTTTAAAAATACCCCGTTACAGTTTGGAAGAGCGCTTATTAATAACCTATTACAAAAATTAAGAACATTTTCTATTTGGTGTGTTCCCAAGAACCCCATTCTAAGAAGTTGCACTCTGAAAGGAATGAATCGAAATTTCGTCCGTTTCCTCATAGACTCTGCACTCAACCTCTGCAATCCGAGTTTCTTGAGGTGTCCCTTCAGGTGGCAATGCTATGTCAGAACCCTAAGTTCGTTTTAGCTTAAGCTTATGCGTTTCTCAAGAAGTATCTTCAATTGTCTCATTCCTTGCAGATCGAACCAGTATTTGGATGTTCTGTTCTCTTCCTCTCTTTTTAGTTCTTCCACCATTACACTACTGCTGATTCTACAGAAAAGTGTCTCAGCCCCTTTTCTCGCGAGCTTATCTACTATTTCATTCCCCTTTACCCCGGTGTATCCCGGTACCCGGAGAAGGGTGGCCTTATTATTCTTACCTAGTTCGTTTAGTTCCTTCAGGCATTCCCAGATCATCTTGGAGCTGATTACTGAGAGCTTAGTGCACTGGTGACTGCTTGACTCTCCAACATAATAATAGTCTCCTGTCCGCGATAGGTTTTCTCTTTGTTGAATCGAATTTATTTCCTGATGGTATATATTTCCGTCTGGAAGTTGCTTGGTGACTTCCCCAAACTTTTATGGTGTCTGATTCTGGGTTCATACACTTCTATTCCAGTACCCTCCGTTGTTTTGAAGTCATCTGTATACAATTTAATGGAGTCCCTGTTAAGTTTTTCAATGATGTTTCTGTCCCACTCATTTCTGCTACTCAATTTTGTGTTGAAGTCTTTCACAAAGTTGAACTTCTTTTTCATTTCATCTTGGGACATGTCCCAGATTTGTTGATTTCTGGGTAAGAGATTGGGCCTTCATTTTATGACTTCATTTCTCATCACGTGTTGAAAGTATCGCGGCTGAGGGTCTACGTCACCAAACACGTTTATTCAGCATCGCTCCCATAAAATAAACCACCACCGCAGCACGTTTACAAGATCCATTTGACTGACTAGGATCTTGGAACAACGGCAAATTGACGATCCATTCCATAACAAAATTATTTTTGGTGAGAGTGCGAAAAAGGACTTTTTTGAAAATGATAAAGGTGCTATCGCAATGCCCCTGGTGGTAAAGACATGTAGCTAGCGATCTATTTTCGACCACCGTAGTAAATGTATGGATGTTTCGTCCCGATACCGGTGGTGGGATCCACTGGTATCTTTCCCAGACATTGTAATTTTCACAAACTTGGACCTCTATTTAAGTCCAATTTCGCCGGAATGCGGTAGTAAGATGTTAGGTTCCACAACATGCCCCCCTAAGGCATTTGCTTTCCGGCTTACACTGTCGGACAGTCCAAGCCGTTAGAAAGCACAGGCCTGAAAACCAAGTGGAACGGACATCCTCGGTGGTCTTCCAATGGCCGGGTCAGGCTTAATCAAAGCCAACAGCGGTTAAGACCCTCGTCTGCCGCCGTCCCTGCTCGGCCGCCTTGTCGCAATGCCCCCTGGTGGTAAGACATGTAGCTAGCGATCTATTTTCGACCACCATAGTAAATGTACGGATGTTTCGTCCCCATATCGGTGGTGGACTCATCAGTGGGATCCACCGGTATCTTTCCCAGACATCCTTGTAATTTCCACAAATTTGGACCTCTATTTAAGTCCAGTTTCACCGGAAAGCGGTAGTAAGATGTTAGGTTCCACAACAGTGCCTTCGTAACTATTAATGGTAATGCTACCGTGGCATGCTGATAAACTTTTTTTGGCAATAATTGGATAGAATGGACATAACTGAGATGAAATTTCAACAGAATAGCGCCATCTGCCGCATAACACGCGAAACAACGACGTTGCAAACGAAGTTCCCTGGTCGTATCGTGTCTCTAAAACTGGCCGCCAAGAAATTGCAATTTAATCGGTTTGGATCACTTCCTCTGAGGTTTTTTTTTAAAGCATGGTTTCAAGAACTCAAAGAAGAAATTAAACGGCAAATTTATAATATCCAACGGCCTTTTAATTCACAACAATTCCAAAATTCAATCGAAAAAATACAAATTTGCAAATGGAGTCGTGATGGCGATTTAACTGAGATGTTGTTTCATGTTTAATGTAAATAATTACTCTCTATATATCAATAAAAATTCTTAAGAAATTCATTAAAATAATTTGTTTTTTAATTTATTTAAAATTCAAGTTTTTGCTGAGACATTTTATTTTATTCTTGCCAACGAGAAATTAGCCACGGAGTTTTTTTTTAAAGCAATTTAATCTTCCTTTATTTTTAATCGGTGTTAAAGAATTTTGACTTAAACAGTGTATTTAAAATGTTTAGCTTTTATTTTGCAAATACTAGAATTTATTTTAAAAAAGAAACCCTGCGTTTCATAGACAATGTTGTCAAGTTTTTAGAAAATAAAATTAGCAGAATAAAATAATACAAAATAGACATCGCGGTATGTATATTTGCGAATGGGTCAGACAATCGAACGGCCTGACGCGACGGTACCATCATCGTCTTGGTTTTCAGGTCGGTACCAGATTGCCATATTTAATTATCTAAAATCACGATACTTGTGTAAACAAAGTTAGATTAAATAAGTCGAAAGATTTCTGTAAAAAGAATGCTAGTGAAATTTAAATGATATATCCTGAGGATGTCCATTTCAAATATAAATTTCGGTAATTTTTAGATTGAAAATAAAATTATAAAATACCTAATCCTAATTAGCTTAATTTTTGCATAATTTGGCAACCGTGTTTGAAGATCTTGCTGGGATGCACCCCTTCGTGATCGAGGTCGCTGACTGCTGTCGATGATGAATCCGTGCCACTGACACCTAATCCTAGTGCCCTGTTGCCATGTCTAAGTAATTTCCCTAACTAGTGTCTCGCTCCTTGATTTGTCAAATTCAATTAAAATTTTAAATAAATTTATTTAAATTAAAAAATACTAACAGTTTTAATATAAGTATATAAACTATATTTGACAATTCTGTGGCATTTAAAAAGGTCTTAGAAATTAATAAAGTTATATCAAATTCTCCTGATATAAATATAAAAATACAGAATTTGCATGGGTGTCGATACAATGTTGCAAAATACGCTCCTGGTACAAACATCTCTCAATTTTATTGAAATTGATATGATTTTTAATACAATTTTTTAGACACAGAATTTTTATTTTGACTTTTTGATTTAAAGAATTAAAACACGTTTAATAACCTCTTTGGATATTTTTATGCATAATAAAATATATTTGACGTATTTTTTTATATGAACATGTGGCAACATTGTCCGTTCTTCATGTCTCGTCTGCAAAATTTCTTGCTCATTAGTTCTCAGCATCGGGCCAAAATAAATTAAAAGTTTTAATTTGAATGTTTGACATATGGCGGAGGCGTACAAATTATACAAACGTCATCACAATTTGAGACACAGGTGTTAATTTACTATAATTTGCAAGGGATTGAAATGGTGATGATGACATTTTAAGAGCTAAATCGTGTCATATTTGGAATTGAAAAATTGCTTAATTAGCTAGTTTTGGTTTTTATAGGCAACAAATAAAACACACTTGGCTGTATTATGCAGTGAAGTCTTCAAAGCACAATCATTCGTTGTGATTAATTGCTATTTCCAACTCCATTTTTATTATCTTCTAGAAGTAACTGTTTTCACGAGATATAAGTAAGGTTATGATTTACCATTTGTTTATTTTCACTGTTATTAGAATTCTGTTATATAGGATTAAGTCAAATTTTAAATATCTACGTCATTATCTCTAAGTCACCAAGATACTTTCTAATTTTTCACGCCCCCACAGAGGTATTGTGGTAACGTAATAACAATTTTTTATTTTTGCCTCTATTAAGAATGCGAATTCTATAACTGCGCCAAATTTCAACTTTATATTTCAGGTAGAAATAGCAAGGATATTTAGACAAATACATTTATACACAACCGGTTTGATACAGGGTGTTTCAAAATTAATATGAATCTTTTATAGATAATACTACTGTGGTCAAAATAACTTCAGTTCGGCACTCCATTTGACGTAAAGTTATAGTCTATGACATTACTATACGAGGTAGAGTTATTACGGTTTCCACAACGCAATAATTCTTTGTTTGTTGTTATGAGAGAAAAAATATATATCGAGTAAATCAGATACAGAAAGGGAAAACAGTTACTTCCTCATGTAACACCGAAATTTTTCAACCAAACCGGTCTTAATTTAAAGCCAATGTAAAATTTTAAATCAAATAACATTCTGACATTCTGCATTAGACAGTTAAAATATATACAAACAGTCTGTATATATAACAGTATACAGGGATAATTATTTTTAGGTAAAAAATTCCTTTATGTTCTTTGACCGCCTGAGGGCCCAACCAGGCGATGCAAGCCCTTCTGAGGGCTGATCTGGCCCTGTCTGCGCCGCTTTGATGCGCAGTGCATGCGCAAGCCGCGATCTTGTCTCGCGGCGCATCCTTGAGCCCGGTGGGGGCTCCGATGAAGACCAAGGTGCTGCACAGTCCAGTCCCGCCGCTCCTGCGCAGGACCGGACCGGCATGATGGTGTACCCGGATGCGCAGTGGGCCTGTTCCACAACTGCACCTATGCTGCAGTTGTATGACGATGTTGGTTATAGAGGTATGTCAGCCAATCGTTTTGCTTACTGCATAATTTAAGTATATTTTTAATAAATAAAACAGCAAACTACATTTATTTAGAAAAATGTATCAAATGTATATTTTACTTTGTCGTATATACGTTGGGTTCTAAAGGATGTAAATTTGGCAACGTAGGCTCGTCACTTGGTTCTTTGTATCCGCATCCGCAGAAAGACAGTGAACGGGTTCCGAGAGTCATTTCTTGGGGCCGCGCTTGTAGGAAATCGGCCTCCGGTCCCGGGAGCCGGTAAGAAAATCCACCGCGCCGTGTAATTTGGCCAGACCGATACCCGGGTACCACTGGCAGTCAACCATTTAATGGCATATCATACAGAAAATTACCTATCGGACGCTTTATCGCGTACGTACCTGATAATCGGTACCCACTTTGGTACCCGAATATCTGATGGTACCGCAACAATTTTTATTCATTTTTGCCAATCTGTGTCTACAAAGGGAAACGTGAAATGGTGACATGTTCTGTATGAATTGTTTTTAGTATTTTAATTTGTTGAACCATTGGCGTAACGATAAGTTTAATGTTTATATTTTAAGTGAATATTGCAGCATCTAAAACTGGTTATATATTAAAGTCTTTTGCCAGTAAACAGGATGACAGCTCTAGGGTATGCTTTTTACATTGGGAAAATTTTTATTAATATGCAAAATTCTTATCATATTTATACAAAAGTGATTAAAGATTTAAACTTATCTTTTTACATTGCATAGCATAATATATATATATATATATATATATATATATATATATATATATATATATATATATATATATATATATATAATTTTTATCATAAAAAAATAGATTAAACTGTAAAATGTTTTAGAAAAAATAACAATGTTAAAATATTTTGTCATCAAAATACGATTTTGTAAGTTTATTGAACAGTAAAGTAAAGACGTTGTAATATTATTTACTATTATATCCAAAATACAAAGAAAAAAAAGATGTAAATGCATCTATTATTTAGGATCGCATGGGTCGCCTTGTACATGACATACAAGCAACGTTTAAAACCAAAAAATCACCAGGACAAGATAAAATTCCAAATGAACCAGTCAAATGCGGAGATTTTGGGAAATAGTATTATCTTAAGAAAAGATCCCAACTTCTTGGCGAACAAGCACAATGGGATGAAACGACTCACTAAAACGGGGAACTAAAATAATTACAACCAAAATCAACATCCTCTCAACAATGGGCGAAGAACAACAAAGGTGTAGAATAGGTGGATCTTTACTCCAGATTATTTCATCTTATAGATGCGACATCTCGCCAAAATCAAATTTTGCTACCTTGCTTGCCTCGCGACCCGCTATCTTACACTAGGAGGAAAAGAACTTTAACTTTACTGTGTACATCTCGTCGTGTTGTTTTCCACTGTTATTTTATATTTTATTATAAGAAATTATCGGGTACATAAAAAAAATTTTTGCTTGCACATGATATGAGGAATTTACTGTTTTTCGTGACTGGACGTTGACAACTGGAGAGAATATGGCTCTTTTTAAATTCCCTAAAAGCCCCGTAAGTTAGGCATTTGAATATTGTCATAAATGATAAGAACAAAAAGTGATGTGCTGACCTAAATTAACCAAATTTAATAAATGATTAACCTGTGTTTAGCTGCAACTTAGTGTAAAAATATTTGTCTGGGTGACTGACAAAAAATATAAGATTGTTTCGATTTTTAATTCAGGCAGTAGCCGTCCTGGTTCTGTTTCCTTTGAATAGTGCACTAAAAGAGTTTTTAAAAAAACTAAGTTCGTAGTCCTAGCGGCAAATAAAATCACTTTTGATAAAAAAAAACACACGCCAAGTGCAAACGAAAGAACAAAACAAACACGAACACCGAAGTAAAAAAAAACTGATGTCACTTCTCATCCGGCAACAAATATGTTCTTTATTCGATTTATTTAGCAGCATTCCAGTCATTTAGCGCCTAGCACAAATTTCGTCGTAACTGCATACGATAAATCTTAATACATAGTTCCAGTTTTCTCGCTCACATATAACCGTCGTTAGATCTATGTCTTTCCACTGTGCCGTATCAAGAAATCTTGCCGATTATAGAAAATCCGCTTGTGTTAGGCTGTTGCGCGGTTGCCAGACGCACAAGTTATTAATATGGAGAAGAAAAAATATTCGAAAAAGTTTTTATAAAAAATTAAATAGTGCCATGGCACTGTAGCAGTACCTTACGAGCCACAACTGCTCATGCCTTAAGTTTATTTGTAATTATGAAAAAATATAACTTTCCACCAAGACCATTTCCCAAACAGCACAAATACGTCTTAAAGACGTCAATAAAACGTTCGATCTCAACATTCAGGACGTCTTATGGATGTCCATTAAAGACGAATGACGTCCATAAGACGTTGTATAGACGTCTTATGTTACAAAAGGTAACGTCTTTAAGACATTTGCTTACAACGTCTTATGGACGTCCCTTCCCAACATTAAAACAACATATTCCACCATTAAAATTATGTACATTAAAAGGGTCCCTTTAATTTTTTGTTTGTCTTGTTTACAAAGTCAAACCGTAATTATTCAAAAGTCCAAGAAATAACTTTAATTAAGAAAAAATCGAGAGCAAAATATACACTACCATTTTAAATAACTACAAGTTCCGCATGAATAATTTGCTTTAAAAAATATGTTCAACATAATCTCTTTATACAAAAAAATACATAACTTAAGCATAATGTAAACTTTTTCTTATTTGAAATTTAAGAAGTGAGGTAGAAGAGCAAATATTTTCAGAACTACTACTGTTCGAACTATAAGTGAACCTATCAAATTTAAGCCTTAGTTTATCCCTTCAATATAATAACTCTAAAAGGTAGACTATCAACAAAATAAAAGTTTATTAAAATAAAAAGTACACAAATCTTTAAATAGTTTTAAAAACAAGAATTTTTATCGAATAACAAATCTGGTCTGATGCCCTTTTCAGCCATGTTTGGATTGAAATTTCCTCATTCTTCTAACTTTTGGCCAGTCCTGTTGTCTCTGTAGATCCTAATAACAAACTGATTTTAATTTTATAGCATAAAATTTATCATTTGTGGGAGTAAATTTTTTGATATTTTTGCGAATTTTTATAATTGTCGTCTACTATAGAATCGTGACTTATGTTAATATGTATAATGAAAGACAGAACTTATTCATAATAAGTCTCACCAAGTTGGAATCGTAGAACTTTCTCTTTCCTTTTCGTACTAATCAACTGTACATGGTAATTTTACAAGCTCGCTTTACAAAGTCATAATGCTCCCTACTCTCAGTTTTGAAATTTCTAAAACCTTAAACAAAATTACTTCTTGTAATTAACAAAACTCTATTTTCTATGTTCTTTAAATATAAACCAATCATCAGGAACAAAATAAATCTTACAGGTTTCATTAGTGGAGCACTCCATAAACAAACATTTCGCCTTCCACTTCATTTGTAATAAAGGGTTTTCCAATAAGAGGTGTTATTTTGATATTCAAAGAAAAATGCCATTTTTTAAGATAAATGATCGGATATTTATTACATTATAAAGAGGAAGGTATGCCGTTAATGATGGAAAATAACATCAGCCAAATGACCACCACGACCATGCCTACAGGACCATATCCTTTTCATGAAATTTTCCATAACCAAATCGCAAAGTGGCTGCCATATGTCCTCGATAGCCTCACGAATTCCATCTTTGAGGTCTTGAATCGACGCTGGGCTGTTGGCGTAGACCTTGTCTTTCACGTGGCCCCAAAGGAAGAAATCGCAAGGTGTCACATCACAAGATCTCGGTGGCCAATTGTGATCACCTCTTCGAGAGATAACACGGCCCGGAAACTTTTCCCGTAAAAGATCAATGGTTTCGTTGCTTGTGTGGCACGTAGCGCCGTCTTGTTGAAAGTAAACGTGGTCCAGATAAATACCATCCAATTCCGGCCATAAAAAATCATTAATCATCTCTCGATAGCGCAATCCATTCACCGTAACTGTTGCTCCAGCCTCATTTTCGAAAAAGTAAGGTCCAATGACCCCGCCGGACCATAAACCGCACCAAACAGTCACACGTTCAGGATAGAGAGGCTTTTCAACAATAACTCTTGGGTTTTCCGAGCCCCAGATGCGACAATTTTGTTTGTTGACGAAGCCACCGAGGTGGAAATGGGCCTCATCACTGAAGATGATTTTTCGATGGAATTCCGGATCATTTTCATGCATTTCAAGAACCCAATCAGCAAAGGCACGACGTTGTTGATGATCGGCCGGCTTGAGTTCTTGCGTTAACTGAACTTTATAAGCCTTAAGACCCAAATCTTTATGCAAAATACGGTGTAATGACGTTTGTGGAATCCCTAATTCCAAAGAACGACGAGGAATGGACAAACCTGGGTTTTCTTCAACACTTTCGGCTACAGCAGCAATATTCTCGGCTGTTCTTGAGCGACGTGCAAGGGTTTTCTTCTTCACATAACTAACTTGTCCCAACAGCTCGAATTTTTTCACCAATTTCTTTATTGCGCTCCGACAAGGTGCTTCATGACGACCCAAAAATGTTCGAGTTTTACGAACCGTCTCTGCCAAATTTTCACCATTTTTATAGTGAATTTTAATAATTTCAATGCGTTGTTGAAGCGTGTATCGTTCCATCTTTATTTATGGCGTAGTTTCTACTTGTCAAACGTCAAAAACTTACAGCTTCAAAAGTGACATCTACCGAAATAGCGGGCTTTTCAAAATGACACCTCTTATTGGAAAACCCTTTATTTCTTGTAATATTTAGGACCTGGTCTGAATGAGCTGTGCAAGCCTTTTTCGCACAGATAATATTTTGAAGATTTCATTTCATACTTCTAATAACATAGAGTTACTACAAAAATATAAGGGGTAAAGCATTCGAGAATTTTCTGTAACACAACCTATAAATAAGGTTACTGTTTTTCCTAAGTACATATGATTCTCGATCTTACCTTAAGTATTACATAAACACGAATAAAAAAGATTTTCAGAGGCACATAGATAAATCAACTATTTTAATAAAATTCTTTCAAAAGCTAAATTTTCACAGTCGGCACCCCAACAACATTAAAAATGAATAACGACATGACGAAACACAAATACAAAACTGAAAAATGACAGTTGACAGAAACAAAAGGCAGGTTTTTTAAAGTTATAGTTTCGCTGGCATCATATTTATGTGTGTCATTGTTATCGGTACATCAAACAGTCTGTGACAAAAAGTACCAAAGTATTGATAAAAAAGATCATGCAAAAGTTTTATTAACCAAGGTCGTAGTGAGGCTACTAAAAATTTGTCATTCAATCAAAAATTTTAACCTCAACTTGTATTCAGCTGAGCTCTGGGCGGCGTTTCAAACTTATTTATTACCCAACTGCGACAAAATCCATAGGGAAGGAAATGCTTTTTACTTTTTATCAACTAAATTATTCACAACTGTATTTATTTTCATATAAAATGTAGTATGTAGACTTTTAAAAGATATCTTAAAGATGTTGTATATAGACGTCTTATGGACGTCTTTAAAACAACATCTATAAGACGCCTTATTTATGTCTTAAGACGTTCAGACATAATATGGATATAAAAATGACGTCTATAAGACGTCTAGTGCAGTGTGAGTTACTAGCCACCACTGCTCATGCCTTATGTTTATTTGTATTTATGAAAAAATACAACTTTCCACCAAGACCATTTTTAATTAGGAGGTCAGAAACTGCAACATAAATCTTCCCTTTCGGAAAGGTTTCTTCCTATTTACGTAAACAAAAATATTATTTATCCACCACACTGTGTTATTTTTTCTATCAATCCCCATATAATTTTTATTGTTTTCTGTCTTATATTCTTACGATGCCAGAAAAAGATAATCGAAATGAAAATTTTATTTCTTAAGGCAATAAATAACTGACTGATCAGGTGTAAAATACATAACTAATCATATCATAAGCGATATTAATTGAACCCGTTCGTCATACCAATTAAACTGGAAGCGTTGATTTTATTGGTACTATTAGAGTTTTATGACATAAGACTTAAATCACTTTATAACAGATAAAAGCACACTATCTTTCATCTAGAAATAAAGATAATGATTATTAAGCTTTAAACAATGACCGGTTTATTTCTCACAAAGTATGAACATGATCCCGACTTGTTTTAGGTAACCAAGTGTAACCTATGACTTCCTTTAGTTTTTTCCCACCGTGTCAATTAACTCTACGGAGTGGGAACCGCATATATTTTTGAATTATAAGTTCGTTGTTTTATTGTTATTTGTTTTGCAAATGGACAGGTTTTTATAATTTCAAGTTGTTTAAGTGATTTCAAATCAATAAATTTTATTTATTTTACTAATAAATTGTGATTTATCATTTACAAACTTTAAAAGAAAGATTTGTGAATTTCTCATAATACATTTTTAGAATAATTAATTCGAAAACTTTAGTTGAATATGTGTGTTCCAGAATATGATCCCCTCTTTTTCCTATCCGAATTTTCCTTTTCTGATAGTAGGTAGTTTTCAATGACCTTCCTTTTCTTCTTTTTTTTTTATAGGAGGTGGCTCTGTCAACTTCATTCCCCAGCTCTTCCCGTGTCCCGTATTTACACCCTTTCTTCCGGAGACCCTCGCACACGGGGACATGCCGGACGTCATTTTGCAGGCGTCCATTTTATACAGATATATTATTTTTTGAAAGTTTCAGATGAAAAGGCGAATGTAATTCTTGTATAGTTGAAATTTTTTTCAGGAATTTCTTTAAATTGGTTAGTGGCTTACATATTTGGATTGAAGGATAAAAAATAACAAGCACTTTCAATTTTTATTTAAAATTTTTGAACAAGATATTTCGTTAAATGCTCGCGTCTAAAATAATTTTTATAGAAAAGAAATTGTGTTGTAAGATAGAAAACGTTTCCCTGTAAGAGATAAAACATTTATGGTGCTTATATAACATAATTGGACTTAAATAAAGATATTTATGTTGTAAAACAAGCAATAAAAGTAAATAGAATGGCCATTTATGTATGCACGTAGCACTTAGAAAAATTCTGTCTTGTTTTATAATATTTACCATCTTACTTTTATCAACATAACACTAAACGGTACTGATGTTTATGAATTTTACTGTTATTCATATATATGCAAATGATACTAAGCAAAAAGGCAGAGATATAGAAATGTCTTCAAGAATCGTGTAACCAATACCATTTTATATATATATATATATATATATATATATATATATATATATATATATATATATATATATATATATGTGTGTGTGTGTGTGTGTATGTGTGTGTACTTATACAATTAGATTCTACATAAAAAAAGAAAAGTGTATTTGCTCTTTATTGTCAAAATATTGATATTTTCGGCAGCTATTTCAGTTACAAAATTTTACATATCTTATACATGCTTAACTGGAATGATATTCGGGGATTCTGTTGGAAATGCAATTCATTTATCTTCTGTAATAATAAAACTAAAAAAACAGTTAAATTTGAGTTTTTTTGCAATGTAAAGTGTACGATGTATTTTAACTTCAAGTGTTTCACATTTTGTGGTTCTTACATTTGTTTGGCGGTTGAAGAATCCAATCTTCATGACCTTGCTTTCATCTCGACCCACAATATTACACTGGGAAAAAGTATTAAAAAGAACGAATATACTGATATTAATTATTAAAAAAATTTAAAAAATACTACAAGATATGGTGTTCCATTGACAGAAAGTAAAACTAAAAGCACAAATGGGTGTTAATACTTCTTTTTTTTTTTTGTAAAAAGTATCGTATTTTTTAAAATTAAGAGCGAAAAAACTAATTCCAGTCTAATCTAACAAAGTAGTTATTTTTGTTTTTCTTGTTATTACAGTTAAATACATGTTAGTCATTTGTTAGATTTTATTAACTTGGACCAACACATATTTTTTCGTTCTCATCATTTCTGACAATATTCAAATTCTTACTTAGGGAATTTAAAAAGAACCATATTAACTCTAGTTTTCAACATGTAGTCACGGCAATCACAGGAAGTTCCTTTTAGCATTTTTAGACAATAAGATTTTATATATTATTCCGGACGGCCGGTCTTTATACACATTTTATTGTTTTATAATCTTTTATTTCTACAATTTTGATAACTTGTCAAACAATTCATCTTACAACACCTTCTCAAAATAGACTGTCCACGAAAACCGATCTGGACCCTTAATATACCCTTTTTTCCGATACCAGAAGATTCCCCAATCTTCTAGACCGAGTGATCTAGAAGGATTTTCATACTACATGGTATAATAAAAAAAAAATAAAACGGAATAATCTGGCAATTTCTAGATCTTCTGTCATAGGCGTTCCATGTCGAAAATAAGGAAATATAATTTTCTAAAAAGTTCTAGACCTTCCTTCATAGACGACTCACGAAGAAATTAACAAAGGTAAAATTAATTAAATAAATTATGAACTCGTAGAAAATAAACCTAGAACCCTACAAACACAAACTAATACTATGAAATATATAATGTTATAAAGTCCATTCGTATTATCCTTTCCAGCAGAGAAAGAATATATACCAACAGTTTGTTTTCTGCAATTACAACTCTAGTCCTCTCTCCATACGCATTTCGAACACCTTATGGTCTCGTCAGTGGAGCTGTATCGAACCAAGAGCAACATTCCCAGGAAACAACTGCTATATAAAATATAAATTCCAAAGCATGTCGATAGGCCTTTAAAAAACCTGCTGACTTCCATGCCAGACGGATGAGAGAACCCCCAGTTGTATGTGCAGGAAACAAACTGTTTGTGTATATATTCTTTCCGTTTCTCTGCTTGAAAGAATAATACGTATAAACAAATATTTAAATACGACAGATAGATCGCTTTATTTCTTACTGAAATTTTTAATTTTAAAAACGCTATAAAGTCCATTACAATATGATAATTTCACATAGAAAATATTAAATACGGATAGAAAAGAACACGATGAAACGTGCACAGTAAAGTTAGGTTCAATCCAATGGAAATCCCCATAGAAATTTGCTTTTGGCGAGAACGCCTTTTGTTGTAGCATCTGGTGAAGAGGAAATAATCTGTTGCGATATTCTTTCTAATTTTACAATTTCTCTCAGTGTAATATAGCGGGTAACATGGCAGGCAAGATCATGAAATTTGGTTTTGGCGGGAACGCCTTTTGTCACATCTGTAAGATGAAATAATCTGCGACAATATTCGCAACTTGCATACGCGAGAGTGTCAAAACAGTTTTAAAAAATATCTCAATATGTAAGAAACATACGTAATTTTATATATATTTTTATTATATTCTATTATTTTTATCGTATTAAACATATTTCTATAAAATGTTTCATGATGACGTAAGATGGCACAACGAATGACTCATGCAACGATGAATATATTTATAACACATAAGAAATAATGCAAAATCTCTGGTTACTTGTTGGAATTTTAGACATGATATAGTCATTTGGTATTCACCATTTGAATTTTATTTTATAATTTATTTTTTACCTAAATTAGAAGTGTACATTGTAAGTTCTGCCAGTGACGGATAGTCAAAATGTTATAAAACATATATGATAGATAATTAAAAAACATTACTATTCCTTAGAGGCCGAGTATAGTATCAAAAAACCAGGTGATAATATTTCCGATTTTACGAACCTCGATCATTTAAATTGCAAGAAATGCAGGGCTTTCAATCAGTTCAGGTTCTCAAATAACAAATTGCTAAACTATAAAATAATTTCGAGAAGTTTGTATGGAAGTCGTGCAGTGGCGTATCTAAAAAAAGACTGCTCTATTATGCGGAATAAAAGCACCACACCTCTTTGTGCTGAACTCTATGCAAAGCTTTGAATGGTCTAGCATAAATTAATCTAAGCAGTATCTTTAATAAAAAAAAATTTATATTATTACTCCATTTTTAACAAAAAAGGTTAAAATTTTGTTATTTCATAAAAGTAATCAAATAAATTCCTGTCGTTCTTCAATCTAAGAACAAAAATGTAAAAACAAAAAGGTTTTTCAAACAAAAATCATGGGCAATTACATACTAAATGATCCGAAGGACCAAAGCGTGAGAAAATTCATTTTAATGGCCTAATTTCGACCATCGTGGGCAAAAAAACAACATTCATTATCCGTACAAAGGCCCGTTTTTAAACTTTTAATGGATCGAGTCAACAGTCGAAACTAAAATTTATTCTGAATTCGAAAGTTTTTTGCCGTCTGGCTATGTCGCGAGGACGTTCTGTGTGCTGTTGCCGAACTGCGAAACTAAACGAGATGTTGCCATTTTTACTTATTTCGTATATCATTTATACCAGAGATCGGTAAAAATATTTTTTTTTAGTAATATTATCAGTGAATTTTGTAATGGATAATTTCAAAAATAGGAATATCAGTTAATATAGAACTATCAATTAATTCATTAATTGATAATTTTAAAAATAATATTATCACTTAATGAAGTAATTGGTAATTTGATTCCTAAAATTATCAATTAACTAGCGACTCGCCCCGGCTTCGCACGGGTGCAATGCTGATACTAAATACACTACAGAAAAACTGTGACTATTTATTTTATTTTTACAACAATTATTACATCGGCCTCCGACGCGCTATTTATAGGCACGCTGCCGCCGCCCCGGTCGGCCAGTACCGCCGCAAGCGCTACTTCCCGCAATTTTAAATCTGTAATATCTTCGAAAATATTCATTTAAATCTTGTGCTGTAAAGGACCATATAGATCTATATTAAATCAACAATGTATTTAAGCTATTTAATTGGATAAGGATTAATGCTGTATTGGTTAAAATCGCTTCAAAATTTGCCATTATTTGTCGTAAAAAGTAAATGACAAAAAAATGTTATTGTGGGATATCCATGAGAGATAGACATATACCATCGCGGAGTTTTCTGTAGACCTTTTCAATGTGTACAAATAATTAGTACATTATTTTGATAAATCTCGTAGGGTTCAGCCTGCGTTTGCAATGTAAGCGGAAAAAAATATGATAATTAACGACATCACATTAGAAACCTCAAAAATAACAGTATTTCTCCACTATTTAATGGATGTTATTATACATATAAACCTTCCTCTTGAATCACTCTATCTATTGAAAAAAACCGCATCAAAATCCGGTGCGTAGTTTTAAAGATTTAAGCATACAAAGGGACATAGGGACAGAGAAAGCGACTTTGTTTTATACTATGTAGTGATAAAGCAATTGGTAATTTTATTTCTACAATTATCAATTAACGAAGTAATTGATAATTTTAGAAATAACATTATCCATTACCAGATTCACTTAAAACTTCATTTTTCAAATTACAAGACTTATTAATAATTTATTTTTTTTAATGTATGGTAATTTACCAGTATTAAATTAAAAAAATGTATTGAAACATTTCATCTTTTTAGATAAAGTAATGGAAAATTAACAGTAGGAAAAATTTGTCAAATGCATCATTTCATGCTACGAGAAAAATTGTAACGGAAACGTATTTTACTTCGCTAAAATATTGTTTTCTTCAGGCTGAAACGCAAAATAAATAATTAGACATAAAATGACACTGCTTCTGTCCATGATGATACGCTTTAGTCTCGGTAATAGGATTCAAAATTATCGAAAAAATTTAAATTTAACCAAAAAATTCCAAGAAATAAGGGAGAAAGGGGGCAGCTACATTCACGTTGCTAATGCACCAGACAGGGGCGAGTCTATTTTTCTGATTTCGAAGCTCTTAGGGGGGAGGCGATCGCACACTATGGCTCACGAAAGTTGTCGACAGGGGGTGAGTGCGAGTTATATTCACGTTTCTAATGCAGCAAGCAGAGGCAAGTCTTTTTTTCTGAATTCGAAGCTCCTGGGTGAGGCGATCGCCCCCCCCTCCGCCCCCTCCCCCCTAGATCCGCGCCTGGCTGTAACTATATAAAACCTAAAACTATTTAAACTAAGTATTTTTATACTTCGCTTAAACGCAAACATTTCAAGAAAGCACAATTTCAAACATGCCAATTAAATGAAACAACTTGTGTCACCAGTTTTCAAAAATGAAATATAGATAAAGATATAAAATTTAAAATTGAAAACGGGGTCCTACAACCTGCTTACTCGGCGCTCATGGTTGGAAAAATTATAATTGCTTTTTGTAATTTACCTGTTCAAAATATCAAAGCTGTCTATAATTGTTGATATCAGACTGATATGCCCTATACTACTTGTTGCTTCAAATTTTTATTACAGGAAATGGAAAAAAGAATCCAACACTTTCATATGCCTTTCTTTTTTTTTTAGTAAATGTTGTTGAAGCTCTGCAAGAATTCTGGCAGATGAAACAAGCTAGAGGCGCCGATCTAAGAAATGGAGCCTTGGTTATCTACGAATCAGTACCCTCAAATGCTCAACCTTATGTTTGTTACGTCACACTGCCTGGTGGATCCTGTTTTGGTAGTTTTCAGGTATCAAAACATAACTTCTTTACTTCCTTGTGTTAAATCATAAAAACTATTACAGTTTTCATTTACTTTCGGTCATAAATGTTTTAGTCTTCGATCATACCCTGATTGAAAACTGTTTATGGTCGGTGGGGGAGACGCTTTTTTGATGTTTGACACACAAACATATTTACTTATCTTGTCTTTCAGTTGCATTGCTTGTCGTGACTTTTTCGGTGTTTTTAAGTGTTAAAAATTACTATAAATGCGAAGTTTACAATTAATATTAACGAAAAAAGGATTTAAAAACTTATTTTTATCGGTAAATATTGTTATATATTGTTTACATATTGAAAATAATAATAATAATAATTTAGGCAACCATATATTCATACGTTGTTTTCAGAATTGACGTACCGATGATACTCGTTTAAATAATGCAATTAGAAAAGGATAGCATAAAATCGGTATGTCTGTACCAAGAAATTAAATATCTACTGTTTATCAACACTTTTTCAAATATAAATAAAAATATTATTACGTTATTCAGCGTTCAAACAACCGGGCCTTACTTCTACAGGGGTATGTTCGAAGGTTTTAATAGTTTATACAGGTTCCGATCTGTTAATTGTAACCCTCTTAAATCTACAGAACAGATTTATAAATATTTATTGCAACACGGTGTGATTTATACTGAGTAATGTTTGTTTTTAGAATTGTCCAACGAAAGCTGAAGCTCGTCGCAGCGCAGCAAAAATTGCATTAATGAATTCTGTCTTCAACGAGCATCCATCACGACGTATATCGGATGATTTTATAGAAAAAGCAGTGACGGAGGCAAGAAGCAATTTTAAGGGAGAGCCAGAAGAAGCCGACAATCCTAATACTGGAATCGGAGCATTTAGGTTTATGCTAGAATCAAATAAAGGAAGGACTATGCTTGAGTTTCAAGAGTTAATGACGGTAAATATTATGAGATTTAAAGTTTTACTTTGCCCTCTAACACTTCGATTCTTCACCACAGAACGACATGCCTAATATTAATATTATTACACAAAAATATCCTAAATCAACCGGTTTTCAATCGTTGTTTCTCAAGGTGGTATGCAAGCAGACACGACAATACTGAAATTTTATCATACATTTTCATTTTCCTCAATTATAGCAATATTCGCCTATAACAACACTTGAATTTGAAGAAACCTAGAATTTCAAATGAAATCTATAATCTTTCCAATCTCGATTGAAAGATATTTTAATGACGACTTTCTGAATTTGTTTGCAAAGAAAGTTATTCGTTTTGAATTACATTCCTGGAACCATAACTAATAACAACAAAGAGGCTTTGATCGAACTATCTTGCGATGGAGGTTTGAAAATAGAATTTACCAAATTAGTAGTAGTTAAGTGAATTTTGATTAAAGGCTGAAAATAAATATTCATCACTGTCCATCACTGTTTTTAATTCCATTTATACCCACCTGGATTTTTCGCTATGACGACAGCAAGTTTTGCAGGACATCAGGAGGAAAAACTATCTTGACATTTTAGAATCTATGGGAAATAGTTCCTATTTTCTGGAACATAACAAAATGGTGTCCAAAAAAGCATTGTTGTTTTTTTTTAATGCCATTTATACCCACCTGGATTTTCAGCTATGACGACAGTAAAAAATTAATTTCGTTATTAATAAATAAATAAATAAATGTTTATTGACGGACCAGCCATTTACAAAGGAAAAAAATCAATACATAAGTATAATATAAAAAATCCCTAGTAGCACACGCATGAACAGAAACATACAATGAAACATTGAACAAATAATACGATAATTAGGCAAATACAAAAGTATATGAACTTAAAGATGTGCAATATAGATAAAATAATGTATATTAAAATCCTACAAACACAAAAGTTAAAACAAGGAGGTATACAATGGGTGGGCAAATATTAAATACATATACCAAAACAAGTTACCATCTATAGATAAAACGACTACATACACATATCACAGTGCATTCTTCATCTTTGAGCTTAATGAACTTAATGTATCATTAAAGAAATCAATATCATTTCCGAATTTATTCGCCGTAATTGAAAAGCGAGTGAGAAATGACGATAATCCATAGTTTGTTCTGTGATAAGGAACACTAAACAGATTGAATTCAGGACAATCTGTTAACCCATGCAAAATTTTATAAAAGGTGCGGGTATCGGTATATGTTCTTCTTTCCCTAAGAGGTATCAAATTAATAGACTTAAGTATTTCTTCATATATGATGTTTACACTTGGTATCCCCATTTTGAAACCCACAAATCTAATGAATCTCTTTTGCACTCCTTCAATCAGTTGAATATACTGCCCATAGTAAGGAGACCATACCTGGCAAGCATATTCCAAGACCGACCTAACATAGGAACAAAATAATCTTCTAAAGCAAGCAATGTTATTAAAATCTTGCAAGGTTCTTTTAATAAAGCCCAATAATTTTAATGCTTTATTAGTAATATGATTAACATGAAAGTTAAAACTTAAATTGCTGTCAAAATATATTCCTAGGTCTTTGAGCTCTTTTTTAGTTTCAAGTAATATATTATCAATCGAATAATCATAGTGCTTTGTGCGATAGAATTTCAAGACAAAATATTTACTTGCATTCAATTGCATACCATTTAAATTGTACCATTCACTCACAGCATTCAAATCTTCTTGAAGTCTCATACAATCTTCCACATCCTTGACTATTCGTTAATAAAAATATCGAATAAAGTGGAGCTAAATGCGAACCTTGCGGTACGCCAGATGAGACTAAAATCTCGCTAGAAATCAAATTGCCACTTTTACCTGCTGTCCCCTATTTGTTAGGTAGCTATAAAATCAGTGCAAAAGGTCACCACATATGCCATATTTTTCCAACTTTCTCAAAAGTAGAGAGTGATTCACCTTGTCGAAAGCCTTAGAGAAGTCCGTGTAAATAGAGTCAATCTGATTAGTATCCTCAAGAGAATTTCTCAAAAACTGCTCATAAACAAGCAAATTACATACTGTAGATCTACCTCTGGCGAAACCATGTTGGCTTTCACTTAAAATAGATTGAAGTTTTGATTTGATTTTAGAATCAACAATCATATCAAATACCTTCGCTATCAAAGACATTTTACTTATTGCTCTATAGTTAGTAACTTCAGTCCCATCACCATTCTTAAATATAGGTGTTACAAATGACTTTTTCCAGATATCCGGATAAATGCCAGTTGCAACTGATTTTGTAAAAATAATATTTAAAATAAAGGCCAAAATAAACGAACACTTTTTTAAAAATATCACAGATATGTCATCAGGACCAAGAGATAAATGATCTTTTAAGCCACAAATTGCATTATAAACATCAATTATACTAATATCACAAATACTTATAGACACAGACTTAGGTACATTATAATTATATATATCACATTCTTTATCACAATAAACAGATGAAAAAAAGTCACTGAAACAGTCTACAGTTACAGTTCCATCATCAGATGTTTTATCTTTGTAAGACATAGTTTTGAGAATATCATAGGCGTTATTCTTTTTCTTTACATATTTCCAAAAATCCTTGCCATTTTGCTTAATAGAATTTTCAGTTTGTGTGATATATTCACGGTAAGAAATTTCAGAAAGACGCAAATAAGAAAATTCCTTGTAATCATCTACATTGTTGTTATTTTTAAACTTTTTTTGAGCTGCTGAACTGACCCTTGATCTACATTCGCTTAAAATTAAGTACAACTAAGATAACCACACTTCTCTTGTTTCAAGCACGCAATATAACCCTACTTACCTAATTTTTAGATTTTAATAGTATTGTAAGATATTTTATAAATAAATAGCAAGTTTTTGTTCAAAAACTAGTGTTATTTTTATACTCCTTTACGACTTATAAATTATAAGGTTTAACTTATAATATTTTAGAAATTAGGACACTCACTATTAGTTTGAATGAGATGTCATAAAGATTTTTTTTTAAAGGTCTTTCAGTTGCTTCATTGGAATGGCAGTTTAAAAGCAATGCGTGAACGTCAATGCAGTCGACAAGAAGTAGTGGCTCACTACTCAAATCGAGCATTAGATGATGATATGAGGTCACAGATGGCGCTAGACTGGATAGCGAGAGAGCAGGAAAGTCCAGGATCACTACGCAAGGAGCTAAACCAAGCTGAAAGGGAGCTGGAATCGGCGCGATTGGCAGGAAGAGAGTTGCGCTTTCCCAAGGAGAAAAAGGATATTTTAATTCTCGCGCACAGTCAAATCAACGTGAGTTGAGAAGTTAATCAAGACATAAAAAAATTTTAAATTGTTTTTATTTTATTTCTGGTTGAGTTTGGAACAAAATTTTTGAATATTGATATACTTTTTATAAGAAATTTTACCATCACTAAAGTTACAATAGGTCGTATCCAAATTTTTTGGAATCATTATTTATGTGTATGCAATTAGGTTTCCAACTTGATTGCGTTTCGCTCCAATATCTCGTAATTTGGACCAGACAGAAGTTCGCTTTGTATTAAGAAAAAAAATATCTCCTAAGAAAAAGTAGTTTTCGTCCTGTTCTATAAAACTTGGTTTAGGAAGATAGAATGTATCGTTACTTCACCGATAATATCTAAAAAAGATATTTTATGTTTTATTGGCCAGTTTAGAAAAATCGCGCCGTTTTCTGCATTCTATTTTTGTAAAAAAGATACTTATAGTCTTGCATATACTATGAAATGTGCGAAAAGGCCAAATGAAATTTTAGTTTGTTGAACTTACATGTATTGCATATTCAGCAAAAAGTATTATATTAAATTAGGAATTTGATTTGTGTTTTGTGATTTGTCTATGAGGGTTTTTACTTTAATTGCAACTTGGATATTTTAAAATTAAAAATAATCATCTGTGTTTACACAATTTCGGGGAAAAAAGGTTAATATAGCATTTTCGCCATTTAAGTTGCAATTATTTTGTGATTTTAGGATTTATGGTCTGATTTTTTGTACATTTAGCTGCGCCTTTATTGTATCGTTAATACTGTGAGACTGTTGTTAAACTTTACTAAGAAATAAATTATTTAATAATATTAACATGTTGATACGTTGTACAGTTTAGTGATTCTGTCAAATTTTTAAAAGATAATTATTTTCAGATCTCTTATAATTGCTTTATTATCGATTATCATTAATATTTTTATTTTAACCCTTAGGATAACCTTACTACATATTGAATAATAAATATATGCTATAAGGGCGTTTTTATAAAACCTATTTTTCTGTACTTTTAAGTGTTTTCAGAGAAAAATATTTGTTTGTATTTAGGTGATATCTTAGCTATATGGTAAATATTTTTCTTGGAAATATGTGTTTTCAAACCTCAGTCAAAGTTATATAAAAACCCTTGGTAGCCAAGGCTCACAGTTGTTCAATCTGGAGAAAGGTTTGGGCATTTTAATGTGGTATTAATACAGCTGTTGCCTTATTTACTTGCTATGTAACTTTAAATATTTTGACTGAATAAAATTGCTATTGCTGATAAACATCGCTAAATAAATATTTTTATTATATTTTTTCTTGAAATAAACTTTTTATTACTGAAATGTGGCGTTTTCTCTTTATGTATTACCTGTCCTACAAAGCTGAAAATATTTAAAAAATGTAAAAGGACAATACGAGATATTGCCAAACGTTTTTAAAATGGATTTTCGGCAGCAGAATAAATGCTTTAGGTTTACTGAATACGAAGTGCATAAATTAAATAATAAGACTGGCAACCTAGTGTTCGATCTGGCAACACTTGGATTGCTGAACGTGAAGGGGCGACAGGTAAATATGTAATATACCTTCCGAGTAAGTTTTAACCTAACTTTTTTTGTTCCAGGGTTTCAATTTGCTAGCGTCATTTGATTGTCCGTAATGATTTTTTTCATGACACAGCTTTCTCTGTTGCGTTCTAAAAATTAGTGACATTAATTTCGAAAAACGGTTTTGCTTCAGACTTGGGTACAATGAAAAATTTTGCAAAATTTCAGCAGTCCTACGGAGACGATGTTTTGCCGAGAGGCCAGGTTTTTCGGTGGTTTAAGGCATTCTCAGAAGGAAGAGAGTCGGTAGAACATGAACCACTCAGCAGAAAGTCTTCATTTTCAAGAACCGATGGAAATGTCGACAGAATCTGGGATCTTGTGCGTTCAGATCGGCGATTGACAGTCAGAATGATCGGAGAAGAATTCGATTTGACTTGCACCACCGTTATCAGATTTTGGCCAATGAAGTGGGGATGAGAAAAATATGCGCAAATATGGTTGCACGTTTTGTAAGACATCATGAGGGAAAACTATCTTGACTTTTTCGAATTGATTGGAAATGGTCCTTATTTTCTGGAACGTAGCATTAATGGTGATGATCTTGGGTGCCTGAAACCATTAATGATCGCCAAATCGAACGCTATCTTGCCAGTCTCATTACTTAATTTACACCCCTGTTTTTCTTGAGCAAAATTAGGTCGAATCGGGTTAGTTCATGATGTTTAGGCTATATGAATTCAACCAAAAATGTGTGCAGTTGTCATTCAAATTCGTACAGAATAATTATCATTGATGTTCCGAACCTGGGCACTAATAGAAGATAGGGTTTCTATACTAATATTTATTTGCACACTAAATTTATCTAAACTTCAAGCTACTCACATGGACAATAAGAAAAATGTCTTTGCCTTGCATTAATTTCTGAGCATGTACTAAAAAAATATTTATACCTTTGGCTCATCAGGAGCCCGTAACACAGACATCAACAGAGCGCCGACACAAATATGGCTATTTTGTTTAATGGAGACAAGTAGTTATTTAATTTGTTTAAAGTATTTTTTTTACGTGTAATAATTTACATTATTTATGGAGACGGGGCTATTTAGATTCTAGGAGACCGGCCGATATAGTTCTCATTTTGCTACTCCTATGTGTAATTTTACACTGCGGTAAACACAGGAAAAAAATAGTAAGACGGTAAGCAGATTTGGAGAAATAAAAAGCGTAGGTTTACTTTAGTAGCTAGGCAGGTTTCATATCTGATCATTGAAGTAAATCAGCGCGAGGCGCAGTTAGTACTTGGATGGGTGACCGCTTGGGAAGACTGCGTGACCATGGTTTGGAACCCCCATTAAACTGTAGGTCCAGCCGCCAAATGGTTACCAACACGCCTTTAATCCAAAACAAACAAATATAAAAGATAAAACAGCAGAAGGTAAGTGTAGAGTAAGAGCAGATTTAAAATATGGAATTCAACGAGTGTGATATTTGTTTTTTTTTAAATTGAACTAATCACATACCATAAAATTTACCAGATATGTTTTCATGCTACACTTTCCCTTGGTTAGGGTCAAATTTTCATTTAGAGGTTTTATTTCAATTAACGAATCCCCCCTTGCGAAACGCTCCGGACATAAAAATAAAAATGTTAAACATTATCAATCGTAAAGTTTTAGCGACACATGTAAACCAAGACCATACAATTAGTAAAGTCGACGTAACATTGTAACTTAGGCAGTATATTCAGGACTTCATTTCTGTTTCTTCTTGTCAATTATGGATGTAGTTGTTGGTAAAAACACAAATAAGATCCGGAGGCACCCTAATAGTAAATCGTTGTTCTACATAGCCCGCGAACTTCAAGTTCGTGACATGATCTTTCACCTTTTTCCTTTTTATGGAGTTTTTAAGAGAGAATAATATACTCAATCTACACTACTTTCTAAATTGAATTTACAAATATTTAATTGGGTATGTTCGGGTCATGTGACTTGGAAAATAACAAAATGGCTTCATAACAAGCTTGCGCAAATTCCCATAATCTTTTTGTTTTGTTTTGTGTGCGCATGTCAACTTTTTGACAAATCTGGCAAAAATTAGATTCCCGGGACAACTTGTAGCTAAAACTGGGTTGCTTTTTAGCTAAAAATGTAGCTCTAGAAGGAGATAGAATAAGGTAATAATTAAATATTTTAGAAAAATATAGGTCAGCTGTTTTATAGTGAAATATTTGTTGTTGTAAACTTAAAGGTTATTCTAGGTGGAGCTACAGTTTTTTTGTCGTAGCTACTGTTTTTTCTTTGAATTATTGATATTTCTATAATTGGTCTATTTGACTTTTTTAACATAACATCAAAGTTATTTTCTACTAAATACTTTCAAGGTGAAATAAAAACATTAGGTTCATCAAAATCAATATTTGACTTTATTAGTAAAAAAAATCTCATTTGCATATTTTTTAGGCTAACTGTTTTTATAGCTAGAACCATACCAATTGGTCACTTTCTTCTTTACTTGCTTGGAATAGTGCTAACCATCCTTTTCCTCCATTATTTACAGATGTAGTATATTCCAATGTAAGCATATTGTCTGAGTACAAAATTACTGGTTCATCCTAAAGAGTAAATAAATTTTAGTATTGGTTTGGTTTACTGAAATTAGTATGTCGAATAGTAATCTTGACTGAAGAGTTTTCAAGATACCTATTATAATCGTAGGCCAAATGTTGAAAAAGACATTAAAGTTAACACTGTTTAAACTTAAAAGCCCTGATTTTCTCATTTGACCACAGCTTCCATTCTGCATTGCACATAACTCTGAATGACCAGATTTCCTCAGAATATTTTAGAAAATAAGTTGCGATTTGTATAATATATCTTAAAGCTAACAACAAATATTTTGAAAACTTTTTATAATTATGAAAAGAAATGTGTACTGGATATACAACAGCCACGCATATTAAATTACATGTCTGGATTGAGTATGAATATTTTTTTAGTATTATTTTGATAATATATATATTAGAAATATTACCTGTGGACAATATTCATGTTGTGTAGGGTAGTCGTTACTGTAAGTTGTTACTGTCACTTTGTTTTTGTAACAAGCACCTGTTATTTCAAAAACTGTAACAAATAAAGATTTAGTTTCAATATACATATGTAGAGTATACAAAAATTCCAAATTCATCGTTCACAATGGTTGTGAAAAAAGTTTAGTAAAAAGTTTTTACTTCTGATACAAAAAAGTATTGTATTTGTGTCTGTTCTTGTTTTTGTTTTTATATTTTTGGCACTAGACATAAAAATAAGTATTTTATAATCTTTTGTAGTGTTGTTATGGAATAAGAATTTTACTAGTTGCATATTTATAAATGAATCTGTTTTAAATTATCATTTGTGGTTTTAGGATTTTTTTTTCTCACCAAAATAAGTGTTGAGAACATTTAACAAATTGAGTTTCAATCGTGAACAGAAATAGAAAAAAAAAGTATTCAGTTTAACAGTTCATTGAGATACTGGTAAGTACTTGAATAAGTATTTTTAATAATAGGTACAAAATAAATTAGTTCATGGTAGCTAAAGGCTAATTTTTTAAGGTTATGTCTGGCAATTAAAAATTTGACTATAGAAAATTGGTCAGAAAATAATATAGGTATATAGAAAATAAGATGATATTTACCTGAAAATTTCAAAGCAACTTTATAACCCCTCGGTACCTTCACATTCCAAGTACACTCTGCATCCTGCCTATATACATTAGGATACATAGGACTAGAAAATTTGCCTTTAAAATTAAATAGGTCTCCTCCACATCCCTTCCCTTGATCTGAAGACAGGAACAAAAAGTTATATTGAGAATACAAATTTATTCCTCTTAGGTTATATGCCCGAATGTAAAGTTGATTTGTATTAGAAAATACAGGATCTGGTACTCTGTAACCACAGGCTTTTAATAGTTGAGGGCCTGTGGCATTGTTTTCTCGTATCTGAAATAATTAAAGAAAATTAATTTTTTTTTATATGTTGAATGAATGAATGAAATTAAAATGTTACTACAAACCTCCATGCCATAATTGGAACAATTGTCACTAGAGTACATAATATAGAATGCCAGAAAGTAAACTGATAGAGTCCTGTTTTTATCTGCTGTTATAGTAAATATGCAGTTATTTTTGTCGTTGTAACTGTTCTGAATTCTTCCCTCATTTGCAACAATGGTTCTGTTACATCCTAAAAAAATCACATACATACATACATACATATATATATATATATATATATATATATATATATATATATATATATATATATATATATATATACATATATATACATATATACATAAATGTTTGTAATAAATTAAATAGTGGATTCCTTAGTAAAAAATAAAATTCCAAATGTGTTCCCTGTCAAGTTTTCCTTGGGTTATTATAGGCCAAGGTAGCTTTGGCGATATGTAAAGACTTGTCCTGAAAATAAAGGACAGAGAACAAAATTTTTCCTTTTATCCGACTCCCAAGATATTTTAACAAAGAACTTTCCTGTTGACTTTCAACTGAGAAAAGCAGTTTTCCGAGGATGATGGCAGATAAAATATATCTGGTAGCTAAAAAAGATCTTTTGATTTGCAAATTTGGTGCAAAATCATAGGGAAAAACACTTGATACATGTATGCTCTCGAAAAATGCGAAATTGAATTATTTGTTGCAGCCACCAAGGCTGTGTCAAAATTCGATGGAGTAACTGAAGTATTTGAATCACCTACCAATGCTATTAACATTCAAACATCACTAAAGCAATGCTGCAATATTTGATGTACTTTGAAGCAAAAATATCACAATTCCATTGTATCCACAGCAGAGATGGAAGCAAATTTAAAAAATTTTAAACAACTGTTAGAAGATTCTTGGAAATTTGAGGTATCTACAGTAGCTGCTTCTGATTTAAGTACAAAAAAATGGAACAAATATACAATTTTACCTTTAGCAACAGATCATAAATGTTTTAGAGAATATCTTTTACAAAAAGCTGATGAAACTTTGAAGCTACTTAAATAAAATGAAAAAAAAATGTAAATGCATACAAGTTACTTATGGAGACAATAGTTTGCCAAGTTCTATTGCTAAATCGAAAAAGAGTGGCAGAAATGCAACGAATGTTTCTCCATGTTTATAAAAATGCTGCTGTTCATCAGAGTTATGAAGAATTTAATGATGCAATGACACCAACAGAAAAAATTTTTCCAACAAAATTTAAACGTGTAGTGATACGCGGCAAACGGGGACGTGGTATGCCTGTAATATTCAATACAGATTTACAACAGCACATTAAGGTTTTAATAAATTTAAAACCCAACTTTGTCAAAAACCCGAACATTTACTTATTTCCAAAACTAAATACAACCAGTTTCCTTACAGGTTATCAAATTATGATGAAGCATACAAAATTAAGCGAGTTAAAAAATCCTGGTACGATAACTTCAAGACGGCTAAGAAAACATTTGACCGCATTAACACAAATTTTCAATATGTCACCGAATGACAAAACAATTGGCAACTTTCATGGGTTATACAAGTAACGTACATAAGTAGAATTATCGTCTTCCAGACGACGTGTATCAGACCGTGAAGATCTCAAAACTTCTTATGCTAATCGAGAAAGGGGAAGCTGGTGAATTTAAAGGAAAAGCATTAGACAGAATAGAAGTTAACCTGGAAGATAACATTCTTGCAGAAAATGACAGTAATAGTGAAAATGAAGAATTAGGAAACCAAGAAGAAGCACTAGTAGAAAATGTTATCCAACAACAAAAATCAGTTATATCCAAAGATATTAGTTCTAAGTAGTTAAAAAAGTAAAGAATTTTAATCTCATGGACCGACGAACAAAAGAAGCTAACGTTACAATTTTTCAAATCCAATATTCAAAATAAAATCTCACCTAAGAAGCGAGAATGTGACGAAATAAAACGAAAATACAGTGGAAATTTTGAAAATAAAACTTGGCCTTAAATAAAAGTTTTTGTCCAAAACATCTACGGAAGTAAATAATTCTTTACCCTTTTTTTGTACCATTTTAAGTTTTCCAATAGAACCAGAATAAATCCCCCTGTGTATCATATTTAATAAATAGTTTAATAAATATTATTTTCATATATTTTAACCAAAAATTAGTTTTTGATAAAAAAAATTGAATAAAATAATTATTTTACATCAAACAAATATTTTTTGTTTAATTTCTAATGTCGGTTTGTTCCCTAAATTCTTATCACGTGTCGACACTCATAACATTCCAGTTATTGGCAATTGTTAAATCAAAACAGAGATATAGTTTTTGTCTAATATAAATAAATTGCATTGTTTTGCAATAAAGCACATAAATTTCCTTTATGTGTAAGTTTGAGAATTGAATAAATAGATGTCAGTTTGGCAACATGGTGGATGCCGAAAAATATTTTAAATAAACAAATATACCCATTAAGGACGCAGAAATAATACTTATGAAGTCGAAGAAAACATCTTAATTATTGAAGTATATTTTGAAAAAAAGTTATGTTGTTTTTACGATCAAATATAAGTTTATAAAACAATAATAAACTAATATACTTTATTGTTTCTGGTGCATGCCCAAAGCATGAAAAATGAAAAGACGCAGAAATGATAGCGATTTACATATATATATATATATATATATATATATATATATATATATATATATATTATTTTATGGACTAAAATTTTATAATAAATTACCGATACATATAAGAAACCTTCTTATTTGTAGAGCTATTAGATATAAGAATTTTTTAGATACAGCATCACTGACAGTTCTTGAACTATGTAAAATTTTAAATTGGGACAGAGTAATTTATATAGGTATCTTAAATGTGTAGTTTTAGTCACACGTGTAATCAGAACTGTATTTGTGTGACAAGCGTAAGCAGATTTGTATTTATGTGAACACAATAAATCATTGTATCGTATTAAATAATGATCAGAAAATTTGCAAAATATTTTAATTTTTGTACCTGATGGTCCATACTTTACTTTGAAACCTCTGCCCTTCTTTCCAAAAGGATTGCTTTCGAATGATAGTGTTAGAGTGTTTCCATTAGAATAAAAGTCAAATGGTTTTTGGTTTTTCCCACAAAACTTGTACTGGTAATATGCCACTCGGTTATACTAAAAAGAAAAAATATTTTACACTATTTGCAACCAATTTTGTTTTCTAGAGTGTAGTAAAAAATAAATAGAACGTTAAATATATATATTTGGAGTATTGCTTTCAGGAGTGGACAATAATTGGGAAGAACTACAACAACCTACTGCATTGCACTGAAGATGAGATTGTTTCTCTACAAATACCCTGTAGAAATCCGAATTTGTGTATATTTGACTACAAATTCGGTTCTAGAGAGGTTTATGTAGAGTATTAATTGTCGCCAAACTAGAGTTTCATAAATGATGTGAATGCTGCAAAGAAGTTTATTTATATAGCCTAGAAAATGAAAAAAGTATTATTATCAAAAATATTTTAATTAATTTCCTTGTTTTATTCATAGGAAAACTTGCATTTAATTAATATTAAAACTCTCTGGAAAAACAATTTTTTGGGATGAATTGTCAAAAGTTAATAATGTAGTATTTTTCTCTAAATTACATACCATTGGTGTTGGAACATGATATTTAGCACTGGGGCCATAACCTTGAGTAATGATATGCCTATTAGGGTCATCGGTGATCATTAGACTATCATCATCACATGAAGCCGTTACCTCGGACGGTTCCTCAAGTAAATCAAAATCTTCAAAATACAACGTGATTTTTCCCTGTGAAGTAGGATTTGTCAAAACCCATGTACATTTAATTTCATTTGGGTAACTTCCTGGGTAATCTGGAGATGTCAATTGTTGTACGTCCTTTGTTACTGTTAGTTCAGAAGGACCACATTTTGCTAAAAAAAAAATACAAATGATATATGTCTATGATTTGTAAGTTTTTATACAAATATCTTCTTTATTATAATGTCATTCATAAAATACATATTAAAAATAAAAACAATGTATTAGGATTTTATAGAACAAATCCAGACTTACATTGAATGGGCGTCAGAGTTACACTAAACATATCTGTTTGACTAACCGCTGTATATAGTCTGATATATGCTGTATTCCAAGAAGTGGTAAACGTTCGTTGTGAATTATTATCACTACTGCATAATTTTGCCATTTGATCTGCAAACGGTCCACCACCATCTCTTACCTGTTAAAATATTGTCAAGTTAATTTATTGGAGTATTTTGGTTTACTCTTAGAGAAGCTTCTACAGAATTTTGATATTGAAACATCAAATAATTTAACTATTTTTTAAAATTGGCAATATTCAAATAAGAGCAGCCTACTGCAAACTAAGTATATTAAATGAATTGACTTCTTTCCGCGTAGAGTCTTGTTTTCCAAGAAAAAAATATATAAGGATGTAAAACTGCACACACATATGGTGTTTATTTGCACAGGGACACAAGTTGATTCATCCTTATGATTCCTATGTTCACAGTTTGCTATCTCTTGCTGTATTGGAATGTCAAAATTTTTACCTCTATAAACGAACATGTACAGAAATATGTATGATTTCTGATAGGATTATTACAAGCCCCAGAAATTTTGATTTTTGTGAATTCTATCTGGACTTTTTGATCTTTAGGTGCTATAATTGTCCAATGACAGTCCATGTATGGTAAGTTATTTGGAGAACGTAAATGTTGTATTGCAGTTAAATTTATTGTACCTCCACACCCAGCCAGCGGACCTAAAAGATTGAGAAATTTTGTTTAATGTTTCCTTTACAATTACATGAAGCATCTTCAGTAGTAAATAATTTTTTAGATGACACAGTATAAAGCCAATAATAATGATTTATTACTTGTTCGATGTCATGAAAGTTCTCGTAGCTATTTTTTTTTAATTCAATATTTTGTTGTATCTTTTTTTTATAAATCTTTCTATTTTCTTAAGTTTCAGTCTTTAAAAGTTTTTTAAATTGTTAGTTATAGTTGATATGTTTTATTACCATAAGTAAAATATATTTCCCCTCGAAATCCGTCGAAATTATAAGATGCACTTTCTAGTTTAACTAGCATAGTATTAGAGTTGGAGGGTATGGGTGTATCATTTTCCAGTTTTCCACATAGTGTAACCAGTTTTTTTGATTGTTTTGCTTCTACGCCATCGAATACTTCTAGGTTTTGAGCTCCGCAACTCGCCACAAGCGAAATACTCAATTTATTAATACTGAAATAATATACAGATTATTCTTATAAAAAATATAATAAAAATAGTTGTATTCATTGTTAACAAAATAATTGTATAGTTTACCTTAGAACAGGAATCTGATTTACAGGAGCAGTGATAAACCAAGTGCACGAAACGCGAGGTTGATAAAATCGCAATACTCCAACTGCGGAAGAAGACACACCAGGAGACTCGATAATGGAGGGGGAAGTTATGTTTCCCCCACAACCTACAAATCATGATACATTAAAAGTGGAGCTACAGTTACTTATCACTTCATCAAATTTTTCATATATCAAACTCTGGGACATGTTTTTATATATTATATATCAATTAATCTGTATTCAAGACTATACATATCAAAATTGTTAGATTGCAAAAAAACCTCGAATTCATTTATTTTATTATGTTGGCATTGAATATTTCTTTGCATCAAACTGAAATAAACACCCACCTGAAATTTCTGTTTATAATTATATTTATTTATTCTATGTTTTAGCTGTTTCTCCCCAAAAGATGGTTTACATGGTCTAAAAAATGTTTCCCTTCTGCATCCATCAGTGGTTGTTTAACTCCCAGTGATTTGATCCTTCCAACTGGGTAGGTATATGGACGTTAATAGTTGTGTTGTGTAGTAATTCAATTAGGTATCGATTGTATATGTAAGTGATAATTTTCGCTTTTTCAAAGGAAGTAAAATATCCATTCATCGTCCCTTTTAGGTTACCTGAATCCAAAAAATCTCCACCAAACATGTGCTGAACATATGAAATCCAATCGTCGCATTCATTTCGTAAAATCTCTCAAAATGTTCTCATTAAATATGGTTTGACCTATTTTAGCATTTGCCTACCGAAGAATAAAATCATATAATCGTCCTTGGTGAAGTGTTCATGCATATCACGTATAATATCTTCCAACAATGATGTCTTCAGTATTTGCGGGTTAATAGATAGCTGTATCTTTTTTTTATATCGTTATTTCCTATTATTAGTACTTCTGGACTTTTACTATTAATTTGATCTTTGCCATTTAATGAAAAATCATTCCCAGTTTCTACCAATCTCACATATCTATCAACTCCTTTTCCCTAATTTGATTCTTTGTTATCTATGCCCTTTAGTGAATCTTTTTTTTTTTTTGGAGAATTCATTTTCCTATTTTTGGTTTATTTTTCTTTCTTAATAGTCTCGCCATTACCAGCAAATTGTTGTTTATATGTTCAGTGTTATTTCCCGACTCCCAGTCACTGTTTTTCCTGGAAGGAAGTTCCTGTTGGACTGCTTTCACATGTTGGATTTGTTTGGCAGGGTTTGGAAATTCCAATAGGTAAAGTCATAACTTCATCTTATTTGCATTCACTATGTGGCTCTTTATTATCATATTCGAGAGTGTTTTTCTCAAATGATTTTAAATTTCGTTGTAACCTCTTTATTCTGTTGTTTCTTTCATTGAGTTTAGCCTGTAATTTAGCAACCTGTTGCTTTAGATTTCCTCCGAACACCTTGCAGATTTCCCTCCAAAAGGGTGTAATTTTTCGTTCTCTTCCAACAACTAGGATAAAACAGTTTATGGCATTAATTACCTACCCAGTTTTTGAGATATTTTTTGTTACAAAAGTTCAATTTGAATCCAGACTTATTTGATATTTTAGATGCACCAGAACAAGCAATCCACAAAAAATTTTGAAATTACAATATTAGTACAAGGTTACCAGATTAAAGGTTACGAAATTAAAAATCACAATATCCAAGTGATCAAAGTTAAACAAGACTACAAAATTAAAATAGTATTAATACAGTGAAAAAATCTACAACGAATTTAAAAAGGCATACATTTTAAAAAATGCAGTACAAAAGTAATAAAAAACTAGGGACAGACAGATTACAATATAATAACACTTACTTTCATCCTTGTATGATAATTTAAAACCACTAGCTTCATACCAGTATTTCCGGCTATTGGTATAAACAATCACAATGAAGTCTCTCGACCTTTGATCGACAGGTTTGTTATTACCACAAAAAACTTGTTGGGTTCCTACCATAGCTCTTCCATACAAATTATTACTGATTGTCAAGTTGGTAACTGAACAATGCGATCCTGTTGTAAAATGTAATGGTATTTAAATAATTCAGACCTTCGGTTTTTGAAAACTTCTTACCTTCCCCCAAATTAAAATCTAGGAACTTAATATTTACTGTTCCTTTTCCACCTTTCGTACCAATTTTGTATGTGCAGTTTGCTTTTACATTGTTAGGATATCCAGGGCTCATCAAGTACCGCTCCTGTTTAGTAGCTTCTAGTTCACCACCACAATGCCATTCCCATTTTGCCTAAAAATTAAATTAACTTTATCTATCACTGTTAACTCGTAACACATTTTGAAATGTCTTACCTTAAATCCGCTTCCAGTTATCTTGTCGTTACTTCTAAACAAAATTTTAAGTTGTCTATTACTAGATATAATTTCTTTTGGTAAATTTCTTCCACATTTCTTCCCTAAGGAGACCCAACTTTCGTCTTTCCAATCAAATATCTACAAAAATTAAATAAATCTCTTGCGTTTCATCGTTAATTTTCTTGCATTTGTATACTTATAAAAACTTTCAATATTTTTTAAACAATTCTGTTAGACACTTGGTAATCTTTATAGTTTTCAATTGAATAGTACCATCTTTACATTCGAGACGTTGAGACTTAAATAGTTTGTTTTACCTCAACATAATCTTTGATACAATTTTCACTTTCTTCAATATAAAATCGATCGAGAAATTGTAGTTTAACCAGGTTGCCATCTTCAGCATGAATTTCCCAGAGGCATTCAGCATTATTTGGGTAGTCTTTTGCAAAATTTGGTGTTTGAATTATATCCATTTTATGTTGGTAAATACCACCACATCCTAAAAGTACAATTTTAACAAAATATTACTTAAACGTAGCTAAAAATACTATTTACCATGTATTTCCGGCTCGTAAGTTAAAGAAAATCCTTTGGAGGACCCATCTCCACCCATTTCATATTTATATTCTACGAGAGCTTTATTTTTTTGTGTAATTATTAAATCAGGCTTATTGTTTTTGCAGTACTTTCCAATCCTAGGAGTTAGAACCGTATCTCCATTGTAAATAATCAAATAACTTTTATCACAATCATTTCCTAGGTTTAACGACGTTATATTTATTTTTATTTTATGCTCATTTTCCAGCTTCAGACGCCACGAACACTCCATTGATGTTCCTGGACTATTTGGAAAGTTTGGACTGGAAATGATCCCTTGTTCATTTTCTATAATTGCTCCACATTTGTAGGTTTTGTAAAAAATAGTGAAATTCAATTGACTTCTCAAGTTTCTACGGGTCTAAAATGTATAGATTCTTTGTTTTACGGCATGGATTTATAAATTTATGGTTTTTTTGGCTTATTCAGAGCTCTTTTTTAAATAATTCTCAATATAAGAAATAAAACTGAAAAATAAACTTACTATTAAGGTAGTTATAGGATAATGTGATCGGAAAATCCAAGGATTTTTGGAATTGCTACAAAGTTTTCCTATATATTCTATATCGGCATAAATATGGATGCCTGTGTCCGACCTACGGCACAATGGTCCTAATTTAGTAACATTTGTTTCCAATATAACTTGAATAGCCACTGTTTCATTTGCAGTTTGTTTAGAATGTTCCCATTCACATCTATATGGATCTGAAGTTAAAGGGGCTAGAATTTCTCCTGAAGTTTGGTTAAAATCACCAACACAAACTAAAATTTGAAGAAAAGTTAATTCAAAATTATTTCTTATGTTTCATTGTTAATATTCTTTAGTTATCAAATTTTTATTGATTTTTTACTATATTATACAATTTTTTAACTTCTGTTGAGAAAGGCGAGTCTCTTATGTGTGCATATGATGCTGTTGCTATATTACTTATGCCTTGTTTTAGCTGATTTTTATCCATTTTAGCAGTTAAATATACTTGCCAGAAGGTTTATCCGATGTAAAGGTCATCTTAAGTCCACGTTTCCTACTTTGAATTTCTTGATAAAACAAAATATGAGCTGTATTATCACTTGTTTCAAAACTATCGCCCGTCTTCAACTTAGATACAAAACTTTGAAATATTCTGGGACCATCAGAGAGCCCTTGAAAAATAACTAAATAAGTGCTGTGAAAATCAACATCATCCATTAAAAAGGTAATTCTTCTTCCCTTTGGTACTTTGAATTTCCAGAAACAGAAGCTATGTTGGTACATTTGGTTTGGGTACCCTGGGGATGTAATGATTCCAGTTTCTTGGGTAAAAGTTCTGTCACATTCTGTAAAAATATAATTGTGATCTTTAGTTATCAAACATAAGAATTTAATCGAATGTTGTTTCAGCACCAACGTTACCTAATTTGGAACGAAATGTTAAATTATTATTATGTAACATAGTAACATAGCCCCACCTTCTGGCATAGCTTCAAAGGTAAGTGAAAATTCATCGTAGCTAGATGTTGATGTAAAGTTGACAGTGACTTCGTTGCTGCTGGCCTTAATTGACCCACTAGTATGTATGCGTCCACAGTATGTACCCAGGATTGTATCTAAAACATTATTTTACAGTCGATAAGTAAACAACCAGCCAATACTGACGATGATACTATTTTTAAAATTTATTAGAAGGGTTTTGTTTAACAATGTCGTTTTTACTAAGAGATGGCGTCATTAATATATTTGTTGGAATATTCTAATGACCTATATAACTTTTCAAAAGGTAAAGAAATGTACTCCATTACAAGCGAGTTGGTTATCAATTGTCTTTGTACAAAAAACATAGTTCTTTATAGGTTCGAAAATATCGTCATTAGTACCAGGAAAACACGTTTTACGGGAAATTTAATAACCTTCTTTAAAGAAAACAGCTGCTGAAAGTTATCGATTTTCGGTTGAAGCTTATAGTGAGAATGTTTTAACCCAAAAAACTACTGAACAATGGTTTAAACGCTTCAAAAGTGGTGATTTTGATGTAAAAACACATGAAGCGTCCATGTCAGGCAAAAAAGTTTGAAGATGCAGTTTTGCAAGAATTCTTTGACAAAAAGATGAGAAAAAGTTATAGCGAACCATGGCCAATACGTTAATTATTGAGGTAATTCATTTTGTTCTGATAAAAAATGCTTGAATTTTGAGAAAAATCGACATTATTTACCGAAACATCTATTAAGATGTTGCAATCCAAGTACTAACGTTTGTTTAAAGGTTGTAGACAATGTTGAAGATTGACTACAATGTGGTTGTCGGACTTGCATTGTCTTTATTTTTATTTATTTTTACGACTTTTCGATTAGGTTGTATCTCTAATCGTTTAATCGTTATCAAGTACAAACTGAATGTATTGTCTTAAGACTACAATCTTATATAGGGACTGTGTCCATTGAAGCACAACGTTTTGCTTCACTGTACACACCTCAATGATTTGATGTTACCAAGTAGTGGTTGCCAAAGATTAGGTATCTGAACACTCGGTTTACTGAAGATCCCATTATTGTTTTTAATGTAAGCTGCTTCTATAAATTTTCTTTTTTTCATGTTGGGTTCCATATATATTGCCTCAGACCATTTTATATGGTGTTTATCCCAGGCGTGTTCTGCAATACCTGATCTCGACGTTTTGCTTCACTGTACACACCTCAATGATTTGATGTTACCAAGTAGTGGTTGCCAAAGATTAGGTATCTGAACACTCGGTTTACTGAAGATCCCATTATTGTTTTTAATGTAAGCTGCTTCTATAAATTTTCTTTTTTTCATGTTGGGTTCCATATATATTGCCTCAGACCATTTTATATGGTGTTTATCCCAGGCGTGTTCTGCAATACCTGATCTCGACGTTTCCCCTTTTTGTGTATGAGTTTTATGTTCCTCGCTCAAACGAAACTATTAAAACTTCGGCATACAGAAAGCCAACACATACTGGACAATATTTTAATCATAGTTCCAATCATTCTGTTGTAACAAAACGGAGAATTATACGCAACCTCTATAATCGCGCTATATCTATATGCAATAATACCGAATCATTGGAAAAAGAGGTAGTAAATATTAAATCCGATTTAGAACAGAATGGTTATCCTTTGAAACTAATTGACGATGTTATAAATAACTTTAGAACAACGAACACTGGACAGCAAGAAACACATCCTTCTTCACAATTCCGTACATTAAGGGAACTTCGGAGAAAATAAGACGAATTGCCAGTAGTTATAATATAAAAACAGCCTTTAAATCAGGAAATACACTTAGAGCTCATTTAACAAAAACAAAACTAAACAGTACCGATAAGAAAGAATGTGTTTACAAAGTTCCATGTGAGTGTGGTGAAATGTATATTCGAGAAACCAAACGACCACTAGAAGTTAGAATTAAGGAACATAAAACTCATACACAAAAAGGGGAAACGTCGAGATCAGGTATTGCAGAACACGCCTGGGATAAACAACACCACATAAAATGGTCTGAGGCTGCGGCAATATATATGGAACCCAACATGAAAAAAAGAAAATTTATAGAAGCAGCTTACATTAAAAACAATAATGGAATCTTCAGTAAACCGAGTGTTGAGATACCTAATCTTTGGCGACCACTACTTTGTAACATCAAATCATTGAGGTGTGTACAGTGAAGCGAAACTTTGCGCTTCAGCGGACACAGTCCCTATATAAGCTCGTAGTTTTAAGACAACACATTCAGTTTATACTTGATAACGATTATAGATATAACCTAATCGAAACGTCGTAAAAATAAATAAAAATAAAGACAATGCAAGGCCGACAACCTCATTTTAGTCAATCCAAGTACTGTTTACTACCAACAATAATTTAGTGTTAAACAAATTGTTTCTTATTATTTTGGAAATGTTACTTACTATTTGCAAATATGGAATTGTATTCATATATGGACATTTTAGATATATCATTCCTATTACAATTAGCAATTGCTGGTGATAGATCGAAGGACGTATAATTAATACGAATATAGTAACCCAAAGGAGCTTTTAGGTACCATGTGCAATTACTTCCTGCTCGTAAAGTGTTAGGTGCCTTTAAGCTTAAATCACCTCTAGAGCCTCGAAGAGTTCCTCCGCAATAAGAAATAGACACTTTAGCTTTAAAACCATTTCTAGTTTCGTCTGAATCGGTGAAAAATTTCATTCGAAGCATGTTTTCTTTAGTAAATTTGGTACCAGGAATTTCGAAGCAATATGTTCCTATTAGAGGAGATAATTCGGTACTACCATCTCTCAACTCCAAATAGTCTTTGAGACATCTAAAGTAATTGAAAAATTTAATTGGTATGTTTAAATTATCATTGTTCAACTATAAAAGTATTTTGAAACTCAAATTTTAACTGTGCAGCCGAAGAGCACCATCATCGCATTTACAATTTTCTATATGTACAAGGTGGATCGTTTTGGATGTTTTTATAGGCTATCTGGAAAACAGTAAGTGATTTTAAAAATCTGATAAAATAGTCCTGAGCTCTTTTTTTGAGAAAATAACGGCGTAAAGAAATAACGGCTATGACGATCGGTTTTGGACTCTCAGGACGATTTTCGAATTTTTCCGTTTTCTAAAATGTGCTATTTTTTATTTATCAAGGCAACTAGGATAAAACTAATAAGGCATTCTTAAGGTACTTTTTTTTCTGTAGAATCCAGTGGCGTAGTCAGATTTTTAATTTTAGTTTTAATTATAGAGATATAATACCAAGTTTTAATTTTTTAAATGGAACACCCTGTATTTTTTTAAATATTTTTTTTGCATTTTCTTTAAGAGTGTATTATATCGTTAATATAAATTGACAACAAATAGGCTAAAAACATATTTTTTTATTTTTGTATTAAGCTCACAGACTAGCTTATAAGAGCTGGTGGTTCAGAGGAGTCAAGTTATGCATGTCTATGTTAACACATTTTAAAAGAGCAATAAGTTGTTAAAATACACAAATGAAAAACACATTTAATAAAACACAAAAAGGCAAAAATATCAATAAAAAACTAAATTAACTACATTAAATGATCAATTGTTGTCCATTGTTATCCAGACACAGTTGGTAATGTATTTGCAATCCTTTGCTTACAACGTTATGAATATGAATATTAGTAATCCTTCGCATAGCTGCCACAAAATTTTCTTGTAATTGTTCTAGAGTTCTATTTCTATTTAGATCGATTTTGTTTTTCATGTACCCCGAAAAAAAGAAATCTAAGGGGGTAAGATCAGGTGACCTAGGTGACCACCTGACTGGTCCATTGTTTTTCTGTACATAATTAGAGTTAAGGCATTCGATAATAATTTCCGCGTTATGAGCTGGGACTCCATCATGTTGAAAATACAATCTGTTACTTTCCGCTAAAGACAAACTGTCTTACTAAAATGTCTAGGTAGACTTGAGCATTAAAATTACCTTCATATATCTCGTAGGCCGTTATTCTATTACCCAACAAAGCAACCCACACATTAAACCCAAATCAGCCTTGTGTTACCCTATTTATTTGTTGGTGATGGTTCTCATCTGCCTATACATAATTATTATGGCGATTAAATATACTGTCGCTAAGTTATTCTTAACTCATCCGTCCATATAATATTAAAAAAAAAAACCATTATTTCGTAACATATCCATGTACCAATTACAGAAGTCTTCGTTCAGGGTCGCCAGGGAGAAGAAGCTGAGACAAGCTAATAAACCTCAAAGTGACAGGCTTTAGTCGAAGAAGTGATTCTTTTATTTATCCACAGCCACAACCTACTATTTTAAAACATAATACACAATATGTTGTATTCATCGAACTTAGAAAGTGTTCTTAGCAGTGACCTATGGAAATCATTTAAGTATTTATACGAGGGTGGTCCGATAAATAATTAGCCTACATAAGAAAAAAGAAAATTTTGGAAAAGTGGCGATTTATTTCTCAACATAGTCTCCTTTTAGCTCGATACACTTAACCCAGTGATACTCCAACTTCTTTAACCCGTCTGAAAAATACTTTTTCTGGAGGTCTGCAAAGTAGGCCTCCTTGGCGGCGATAACCTCCTCATTCGACTCAAATTTCTGCCCGGCGAGTGACTTTTTCAAGTTTGGAAACAAAAAGAAGTAGCACGGGGCCAAATCTGGAGAATACGGTGGATGGGGCAGCAGTTCGTAGCCCAATTTGGCTGTGGCGACGGCGGAGGTGTGAGCCGGTGCGTTGTCATGGTGGAAGAGCACTTTTTTGTTCGCCAAATGGGGTCGGTTTGTCTGCAATTCGGCGTCGAATCGGCCCAATAATTCAACATAATAGAGCCCTGTGATCGTTTTGCCCTTCTCCAGGTAGTCGATATAGATCACACCGTGTGAATCCCAGAAAACGGTGGCCATCACTTTTCCGGCCGATAGGACAGTCTTCGCCTTCTTCGGAGCACGTTCGCCGGGTGAAGTCCACTGTTTCGACTGTTCCTCGGTCTCTGGTGTGTACCAGTGGATCCCTGTCGTTGGTCACGAAACAACGCAGAAACTCCTTCGGATTGCGCTTAAACAGCGTCAAACACTGCTCTGAAGTGGTCTCACGGTTGCGCTTGTTGTCTGGAGTGAGCAAACGCGGCACCCATCGCGCCGACAGCTTTCTCGTGCCCAAAATTTCATGCTGGATATGACCCACGCGGTCTTTTGAGATACCAACTGTCTCAGCTATCTCGCGCACCTTCAATCGGCGGTCTGCCAATACGAGATCATGGATTTTTGTCACGTTATTCTCCGTGGTTGCCGTTTTCGGGGCACCTGGGCGTGGCTCATCAAAAACCGACGTGCGACCACGTTGAAACTCGTTACAACAATTTTTGACGGTTGCCATCGAAGGAGAAGAGTCACCGTACACCGCATCCAAGCGCTCTTTGATTTCGCTGCGCGATTCCCCTCCAAAAACAATCAAATCACCGATCGATATTGCTCTTTTTCCATTTTTCTAAAATCCGAGGACACGCCCGCTTCCACAGGCAGTCAAAACAAAACTGCGAGTCCGATTCGGCTAAAATTTTGACAGTAGCCGTCTACGAGAATGTACTACACGATAGTAAATTTCTCTTGCGATAGTGGCGCCATCGGGCGGTGAGATAAGTACTTATCGGACCGCCCTCGTATATTCTTTTTAATCGATCGCGATAGCTGCAACTTGTTTTCGCCATTATAATTTTTTCAAAAAAAGAGCTCGGGACTACTTTATCAGATTTTTAAAATATTTTACGTTTTCCCAGCCTATAAAAACATCCAAAACGATCCACGATTTATTTCATGTTTAGAAAGAGTTTGATATTTTAATTTTTCTCCCTGATGCATCTTACTTTCGATCATTAGAAATATCAAAACGTTCCAGAAAATCTACTCTTAGAGCTTCACCAGTGGGTGCTCTGAAAGTCCAAATACATTCTGAGTGGGACGGTGGTATATTAGGATAATTTGGTGACGAAATTTCTACTGACGTTTCTTCTAAGGATAATTGGTAATGTTGTCCGCAATCGATTGAAACTTCTTCGTAGCTCATTTTGAATCCCTAAAATTAGGTTGAAAGTTAATAATTTATAAAAATGAAATAGAATAATTTTATCGTAACGGTAGCCCATCCAGGTTTTTTAAAATTGCATTTTTTTACCTTTACAAGATAATATCCCTTATACTTAAGATAAAGGTGGTTACTAGTAGATTCCATTTCTGGCGGAATATCGGAACCACAGAATTTTCCATTTCCAAGGAAGGGACTGTCTGGGAATTTTCCATTTCTAATTATAAGGTAGGTTCTGCATTTATTTGGATCGCTTGGAGATAAATCAAATGACTCAAATTTTAATTTAATGGTACGGCTAGGTCGTACAGTTATGTTCCACTGACACTATAATTCAATAAAAAATCTTTAATGAGCATGTACCTTCTGTTAAGAATTAAACGTAGTTTTCGAAAAAAAATCATCAATTTTTATTTTGCCACGAGCAATGTCAACCAAAAGTTGGTTAATGTGTGTAGCGATTATTTAATCCTACAGTTGAAGTTGAAGGGTCCAATTTTCGTGATCTCGCTTGTCTTGTAACCCACTATATTAGAGTGAGAAAAATTTTAAAAATTAGAAAGAATACCACTATTAGACAGATAGTACTATTTAAAGATTAACATTAGAAAGAAATGAATTAAGATCTAAATTCTGACAAAAAATACAAGCCTTATAAACAAGGTTCCAAATGGCTTGAGAGAATTGTATACAGTTGGTCCAGTGAGAGAATACCTATACGTCATCAAAATACGAACATATCGAAAACTGTTCATCATTCATTTGTATAGAAATCTGACATTATGAGTAGAGCAATAAACGAGTCATTTCGTTTTATGAATACAGACTTTCTTTTGACTTCAATCAAAACATTATTTTATTGAGTCCTCATTCAGAATTTTATTTACATTGTGTTTTTGAGAAATTTTGATCATTCAAATGAATTTAAAACAGAAGATTGTTTTATATTTATTACCGGTAAGTATGTATTATTTTATATAAAAAACTAAATCTAGACGTATAAACATTTCTAACCTTCAAATCCGTCGTCGGTATCCAAATACCCGACGAACATATATAATGTTAAAATGTTTTTCGCACTACTTTATTCAGCTGTAACAATCAGGAATTAAAAATTGAAATAAAGTAATGAGATGTAATTTGTCCTTTTAGATAATGCATAGTGAAACTCTTTTTGAATCCTTAAAATTGAGCAAAAACATTTTGTATATGATAATTTCACATATCAAACATAACATATGAATAAAAACGTAAACAAAAAAGTTATGTTCAATCTAGTAGAAATCCGCATAGCAATTTGGTTTTGGCTGGAACGACTTGGGTCGCATCTGTTAATATGAAATAATTTGTGGTGACATTCAAACTAATTTTACAATTGCTCCCACTGTAATAGTGAATCACGAGGTAAGCAAGGTCATAAAATTGGGTTTTGACTGTAACGCCTTGTGTGGAATTGTTACTTACAGTTGTACCAACTTTAAAAAATACATATGTGAGCGGTTTAAATTTGAAAGTTCGGTTTAATTCCGGACAAAAAATATATTTGTAAAATAAATAATGCTCCATTTATAACACCCTTATTTTGAAAAAAAGATTAATTTATTGACTCTTTTTTAACTATTCTCTATTATGATTTACCTTCTGTATTCCTGAGTTACGTAAGTCTTTACATTTTTTTCTTTATATATATATATATATATATATATATATATATATATATATATATATATATATATATATATATATATATATGTATGATTTTATTATTTTACTTAAAATTCCCTGCTAAATCCCAGACCTCTTCAATTTCGAAAACAAAAGTTAAATTCAAAAACTAATTACTATAAAATTAAGATATCAAATTGTTTTCAAAATAACTGTCAACATATGTTGTAAAAAAATTTAAGATAAAAATTATTACCTCTCGGCCTTGGAAGCTACTGCCGTTATATACTAAGACGCCTGATGGTTCAGTTAAAACACCACCACACACTAAAAATAAAATTAGATTTTATAAAATTTTTACATTTAAATCTTTTTATAGAGTTAGTTATAGCCATTGCAGAAAATTTTTGATCATTTTTTGGCCTCTTTGGCAAACTATGCTAAATTAAAACTTGTTATCATATGGCCTAAAAAACATTACAGAACAATACTATAATTTTCTTTTCTCACCTGAATAGACTTGAGCTTCAAATCCTGACCCATTTAAAAACTTATTGGTTGTGAATTCAACTTTTACCAAATTGGTACCAAATACGTCTTCAAAAATATTCGAATTGTTACACATTTCTTTTACCAGTTCCCATTTGCTATTTTTGTCAGGCTTTTTAAAAACTTTTATAACGTCGGCAAAATTACACGATCTAAAAGGGGACCAGGTTCCAAAATTTCTGTTCATAATCCTTACCTTTACGTGGTTCTGTGGAAATGTTTCAAATATCCATTCACAATTTAAATTGTTTCCGTATCCGTTAGGATATCCTGGTGAAGAAATAGTTTGGTTTGCGCGCTCGCCCAGAGTATAAGCAAACTGACAATCTGCAAGAAAATATATTTAAAATAATCTAAAAATTGCAGATTAAACTATGATGCTAAAAATATTGTTTTTTTTTCGTTGTGGTTTAAACTGTTATAATAAATAAGCAGTGCAGGAACTCCTACATTCGTTGAAAAGAGAGAGAGAGAGAGAGAATTATAATTAATGACGCATCGACAACGAGGTCATTTAGCGTCACTTCTTTGGTTTAGGTCACTGATTCGAAGATTAAACTGTTAAATCATGGATGCCTAATACGTGCTAACTTTTATATTTTATCAAATGGTTGTGTTTCTTTTAAGAAATCGATTACTTTGATTATGTTGACTGGATTAATGGACAAAGAATGATTAATAGACTCAGCAGGTATGTTATGTCTATGAAGAGTCATAGAATATTCCTCGCATTCTGTAAATATGTGCTTGATCGTTAGTGTTGTGTTACAGTGAGGACATTCAGGGGGATCATCTCCCTGCAGTAGATACGAATGAGTAACCTTGGTATGTCCTATGAGGAGGCGGCAAATCTTTGATTGTTCCTTTCTATTTAAATCGAGTTCTAAGAAAGTATTGTGAGTAGAGCTGAGAATTTCGCGTAATTTGTTGCTTCCCTCCAAAATATCCCATTCAGACTCTATGAGATTAGATATAAATCTATGAATGCCCCGGTGCAAATCTTTAATATGGAGAGTAAAATTAAATATAGGGCCACTAACATTTTTAGCGAGATGATCTGCTTCTTCATTGCCCCTGATGCCGATATGGCTAGGTATCCACATAAATTTGATAGTGTGTCCTAACCTATGACATTTGTAAAACAGGTAATTAATTCTGTCTATGGAATCCGACGAAAATGATTCTATTTTTATAAGAGAGTTGAGAGAATCGGATGCTATTAACCATCTGGCAATTGGGGATTTGTGAATGAATGCAATTGCCCTTTCTATGGCAAACAACTCAGCAGAGAGAATGCTTGATGTATTGCTAAGCTTAAATGATTCTGAATGCGGAAAGCCGCACCAGCCGACGTAGAGGATTTTAAGCCATCTGTGTATATAATTTTATAATTATAAAGTTCATTAGTAATAATATGATTGTAATCATTTCTTAATATTATAGGATTAGCAGATTTTTTGTCATGGGATAGAAGAGAATAGTTAATTCTGTGTGGTGATATTGTCCATGGTGGAAAGGTTGGATGAGTTGTCAGGAATGGAGGGAATTGTAAGTTATGATCAAACAATATATTATGTAACAGCCTGTTCGGTGAATTTGGCATTGAGATGCTGGCAGGATAAAGTTGAATATTATGCAGATTGAAGAATTTATGGTGGAGAGGGTGCTGAGGCTTACTCCATAGTCTTATGGAATGACAAAGAAGTAAGGTTAGTCTTCTGTAGTGAAGAGGAGGAATTGTGTTGATGCAATTAAGGCTTGGTATGGGACTTGTGCGAAATGCGCCTAATGCTAGTCTAATCGATGTATTTTGGATAGTATTCAACATATTTATATACGATATTCGTGCAGTTATATATATCTGACTACCATAATCCATTTTAGATCTGATAAGAGATTTGTATAGGGATAACGATGAAAAAGAGTCTGTGTGTGCCCCATGTTGTTCCTGATAGCATTCTTAGTAAAGCTATATCTCTAAGACACTTTGTTTTGATGTATTTGATGTGTTCTATTCAATTTAGCCGGCTATGGAATATTATGCCCAAAAATTTAGTCGAAGGGTTATTGGCTATGGGAATATTTTGCGTTTCCAAATTTTATACTCTGGGGCAATTCCTTTTCCTACAAAAATGAGTGCAAGATGATTTGTTGGGAGAGAAAGAAAATCCATGGTTATTAGACCATTTTGTCAGTGAATTAAGGCAGATTTGAATAATTCTTCGACTACTTCTAGGATTTGAGGAAGAATAATATATGACTTTATCATCTGCAAAAAGTCGATATGATATTTCCCGGGAATATATGATTTTCTACTATTGATGTCAATTAAGAACAATGATGGGCTGAGTGTAGATCTCTGAGGAAGACCATTTTCCAATATATGGATGGAAGAAAGTGCTCCCATTATTCTGAACTGGAAAGTTCTGTTAGACAGAAAGTTAGATATGAAGATAGGTAGGTTACCCTTCAAGCCCCAGTTATGTAAGGTTCTCATAATATCATATCTCCATGTTGTGTCATAGGCATGAGATAAGTCCAGGAAAGTAGCCAAGAGGTGGTTCTTCTGATAGAAACTCGAATGTATGTCTATGCTTAGTCCCATGATATGATCTATGGTTGAGAAACCCTTTCGAAATCCCAATTGATTAGGATCCAAAAGTTTATTTTTTTCTACATGCCACATAAGACGAAAATTAACCATCCTTTCCAGAATCTTACATATATGACTGGTCAAGGATATAGGGCGATAGTTCTCTATCAGTATACGAGATTTAGCCGGTTTATGAATTGGAATTAATATGGAGTGTCTCAATGCCTTGGGAAATTTACCTTCTAACTATATTATGTTGAATATTTTTAAAAGCATGGAAAGTGCATACTCTGGTAAGTTGACTACCATAGGAATGGGAATGTCGTCTGGTCCAGGAGCGCTATTTCTGCTCTTTGATAAAGAATGTTTAAGTTCCTAAATGTTAAATGGAAAGTTATATGAAAATTCCGTAGAGGAGTCAAAATTGAGGGAAGATTTCTCAGCATTGTTCTTAATTCGTATAAAATTCTCAGTATAGTTATGAGAACTCGAAACTGGAATGCAAAGCACTCGGCTGATTGAATTAACGAATTTATTCCAAGATTTTATTTTAGATTCCTTGATTACTCTTTTAGCTTTGGCTCTGGCCTGCTTAAAAGCTACAAGGTTATCTTGGGTAGGATGATGCTTAAATCGGTTTAGAGCTGTCTTTCTATTTTTTATGGCCATTTTACACTCATTTGACCACCATGGTACTGGGGGACGGTTGGGGAAGAGATTTTTTTTCGGGATACTTATGTCCGCGGCTTGCTTCATGGATAATATAAACGATTCTAGAGTGGTGTTAATGTTATGTGGATCTATATTGGGACCAATAAAAGATGTTCTGTATCTTTTCCAATCCGCATTTTTAAGGTCATAAATTATTTTTTGATTTCTAGAAGATTGCCAACTCAACGGTTTGCATACTATAGGAAAATGATCGCTACCAAACGTCTCATCCAGTGCTTCCCATTGATATCGATCTGCTATCGCAGGGTTGCACAAGGTTAGGTCTACAGAGGAGAATGTACCAGTGGCCGAGCTAACAAAAGTTGCAGAGCCATCATTAAGAAGGAATACAGGGTGGTCTTCGATAAATGATTCTATTAATTGTCCTCTAGTATTTGTGTGAATTGAACCCCAAATGTTGTTGTGGGCATTGAAATCGCCCGCTAATATAAATGGAGTAGGGAGTTGACGAACCAAATCTGTAAAGGTATCATTAGATAAATTGGTTGAGTTAGGAATATATATGGAGCAGAATGTCATCTTAAGGCTTTCTATTTTAATCGCTATGGCTTCCAAATCAGTGTCAATGTTGATGTTGGAGTAACGAATATTTTCTTAAAAATGTGGAACGCTTCACGATTTTGCGTGTCATCCTTGCGCAGGGGCCATACTAATCTTCTCTGTATCGTTCCAATTTTAGTATATGTACCGCCGAGGCGAGTACTCGTTGAAAAAAAAAGAGTAGAAACTACTAGTACTTTCTTAAAAAAAACTATAAAATTCACAATAACGTAATATTTCATATTTTTACCTGATGTTGTATTGGAAGATATTTTTTTTTTGGCTGTATTAAGTGCCTTCCATTTTAACAAAAAGGTATTTTCTAATCGATCTGAATAGTATTCCATGGTAATGTAGACGATGTTAGAACTTGATAAAAGTGGAGCAGGCAGTTCAGAATTGCAAGTATTTAATAAAGATTCTGCATCTGAGTCCATGCCATCATAAATCTAAAAAATATGTGATAAACCATATAAGTGGCAAGTTAAATTTAAAAAAAAAACTGGTCCTAAAATAAGGAATTTTAAACAAAAAATTATCCTGAAATCCAAAATAAAAAATATGAATATATATTTTAAAGATCTACTCATGATGTGAAGTCTACATATGTGATGTTACCTTAAAAGGGCTTCCCGAACAATCTTCTTCATATCCCGTCTCCATTTTAAGTTCAATGAAAGTAACTTCTATTCTGTTATTAGGTTTAGTGGTTATCAACCAAGTGTAGTAACCGTATATTCCAGTAGGTTTGGGATAACGAGGATTCGCTATCTGACCTTCGGTTCCATTAATTTTATTATCAGTGGCTAAAAAAGATTTTTCAGTAATTAATAATTTTGTCTGTGTGAATGTATATTTAAGAAAAAAGACTTTCAAGTTTCGAGCGTTTGCGAATCTTTTAAACCCTAAAAACTGTTATACTCAGAAAGTGTAAACAACGAGAATTTAGAATGTTTTTCTTACTGGTAGCATACTCTGTTTTAAATCCTTTGTTAGTGGGTGAAACACCTTTATCCAAAGTACTACTCTTAAATATTAAATATATTTTTCCATATGCTGTTAAATTTGATGGCGTATTAGTTCCACAATAGGTTCCTAATAATTCTCCTGTTGCATTTGTTTCACGAATTTCTAGAAAGTCTGTATTGCAATGCTCCGATTCTGGTATGTCAAAATCAAGAAAACTGAGAGCTATTTCATTACCTAAAATGAATGTTATTAGTAAGAAAATAAAGTTAGGAAAAATACAAACTTACCAGGTCCCATTGAAATGGTCCATTCGCACTGGATATTGCTAGGATATCTTGTCGGCCAACCTGGTGTAGTGAACATGCCTTCCTGGGATTCTAAATCTCCTCCACATTCTAAAAATAGCGAATAGGAAAACTTTGAAATAATAACAACATATGTTGCTTTTATTTCAAAATAATTTAATTTAATTTGCTTGGTAATTCTATTGATTTGTTCTACTGTTTCATCCACGACATAATGAACGAGTATGTACTCCTTTATAAGGCGAACATCATTCATAATAGTTGTAGACGTTAATTTAAGTTATAGAATAAAAATTAAGTTAATATATTGTATTAATACTAGAAATGTTTAAAACAATATTGATCTGAGAAATTCATACGGTCATCTAGAACACTATAAGTTGCAAATAGATCCAGGGCTTGAATAAATTCGATGTGTAGTGCATAACCATCGCTGGTGATTGCTGGAGGTATTTTAGTATCGCAATAATTTCCTATTAAGGGTGAGTCTGAAAATGGGCCGTTGTAAATCTTTACTGCTCCATAATCTTCGCACCATCCGCTGTTAGTCATATGAGTTATGGTTAAAGTAATGTGTTTTGCTAAAAAATAAATTATATATATATATATATATATATATATATATATATATATATATATATATAAAGGGCTATTCTTTTGAGTCATTATCACTTTCAGTTCGATCACTTGGACGTAATGACAGGTAAATGCATATTGAAAAGAACACGAAGTTATCAGCTCCACTTTTTTCACTTTGATCATTTGATAATTACTCTAAAGAATACAACCATATATACGGTGCGGCGCAGTGGCGTAAATAAGGACCCCGCAGGCCACGCGGTGCGGGGGGCGCAACTAATCCAAGAGTGTCTTCAAGTCCCTTGATGAAAATGAATAAATTAGAAGGTTCAAGATGGGTGTAAAATAGTAAGGCGCATTTAAAAATCTGCTCATATACTCTTAGTTACGCCACTGGTGCGGCGTCAAAATCCGGATAAAATTCAACTTGAAATTCCCACCGTTCTATACCACTGGTAGATGTCGCGATTGGCGTTCAAATAGCTTGACGCCTGGGACCGTATCCTCAAACTGAGGTACGTGAAGTAAACGGTGAAAAGTGGCGAATCTGTATTTTTGACGCGTTCATCATTCATATTCTTGTTCGCCCGGTGGAAGGCAAGCGAACGGTGAAACATGGGCAAATGAAATGTCAGCCACTAAATGACTTATTTGGCGATTACTATTTTTTGACACTTGGTGTGTACAACTATAAGTTGCATTTTAGATATTTTTTTATTTATAATTATGGATTTAGATGAAGTATTTTTGGCAAACCAAATTTATAATGATTTGCAAGTTGCAGAGGTGATGGATAAACATGCACGTAATTTTTACAACAGGGTGGACGCCAGTGATTATTTACTTTTCGCCATTGTTTCCAATTTTTATTTGCTCCTCCGTGCATAGAATTTAATAATAACATAACCTCTTCCCATAATTTTTCGCCATTATTCCGGTGATCTTTTGTAAAAATGCCCCTTTTGGAAGATTATCGTGCTTTTTTACGAACTCAATCAATATTTTTTTTGTTCTTCGGGAACGGGAGGAGTTCGAATTTTAACCATCTTAATTCATAGGTTAATATAGATCATTGTCAGAACAAGTAAGCCGGGGCAAAGATTATTCACAATAATGATGATATGAATCCTCTTTGGCTGGGGCAAGAAAGTTTGTTAGACTTATATAATATGCTGTGCATACAACTATAAAAATGTTTTTAACACGTTCATATCTGGCAACATTGTCGGTATTTTTTGGCAACATTGCTTATTCAAGAATACGGTTTTTACCATCAAAGTATAAAGTAAAAGTTCACATTGCCGTTCACATCACGCTTTTGAGGATACAGCGCCTTGAACTAAATCATCATAACCTCAAAACAGTTGCAATATTGAAACAAAGCATAACAGAAGAGCCGTGGTTATCGAAAATGTTCGTATTGGACGCTCGGCGATAGAAATCACTCGGTTCTTCGAGTACTCAAGGTCGATTGTGTTTGATAATGTTGCAAGTACAATAAGTCGGAGAAGTTCAAAAAAGATTTTCCATCACCGGTGAGGAAAACCTTCGCTACAAGTCCTACACGATTAAAGGATACAGATGCTTTCCGAAGCCGCCAGGATACCGTGAGTTGAACGCTGTAACCTGCTTTTGTGTTCCTGAAGAAACGACGCTGGCAGAGGACTCGGGTTTTTTTCTAACGAGAAAATTTTTACCGCGAAAATCAATCGAAGGAATGACCGCTGGCTCGCTCGCGACTCGTGAGGTCCTCATTGTTGCAAGAATCAAATTTCCGGCGAATGTTAACGTGCTAGGTGTTGTTGGACCGTAATACATTAAATAATTTGTCCGGATTTTGGCGCCGCACTATATATAGATATATATATATATATATATATATATATATATATATATATATATATATATATATATATATATATATATATATATAGTATCCGGGTTTCAATCCGTTTGTTCAAAAAATCGTTTTCACAAAACGGATTGAAACCCGGAATAACCAAACCATTCATTCTACCATCCATGAAAACCTACGATATAACATAAATATATATATATATATATATATATATATATATATATATATATATATACATATATATATATATATATATATATATATATATATATATATATACATATATATATATATATATATATATATATATATATATATATATATATATATATATATATATATGTGTGTGTGTGTGTATGTGTGTGTTTGTGTGTGTCAAGTGAATGTTTATAAGTTAAAGTTAAATATTTACATTTATCTTCTGATTCAATAGTATATGTACAAGTACGTAAGTCTGTTTGGGTAGCAATAAATTCTTTGTTTATCCTTAAATTACCACTTCCAGATGTTTTTACGGTAGCTCCACAGGCCTAAAATAATTTTCATTGTATATTGTTTAATAATTTTTCTTTATTTTTGTTAACTTACTAAAAGTTAAATTCTTAACTTACTTGTTGATATTGAGCTTTAAAGCCTTTACTAACTAGATATGCATCACTTCGGAACTCAATAAATAAGTGCTCGAAAGTAGATTTAATGGTTTTGTTGGATGGTATGCTACCACATATAGTTTCTAAAACTGGATAGGCTTGAGTAGGACCATCATAAACCTAAAATATATAAGGATTATAAAAAATCCTTGGATATTTTTAAGGCTAACCTATACATTGTGTTTCATAATGGTACACAGAGCAATATATATATATATATATATATATATATATATATATATATATATATATATATATATATATACATACAGAGTACGACAAAACAAATGCACTTAAATTTAAATTCTTTTTACTTGTTTATGATCGCGATGGACCCTTCTGCTAAAAAAAAGATACAAACAAAACTAATTTTTTTTTGTATCAGAAAAAAATTAGTTTTGTTTACAACATCACTTTTTGTTTATGACAAAACATATGCACGAAATAACAGGAATTTACATTCTTTATTATTTATGAAAAATTATCAAAAACTAGTACCGTGGAATAACTAATAACTCTCTTTTGAACATTGTAAGAATGTTTATAGAAAACTTTCACGTGTTTATAGTCGTTCCTGGTCTTTCAAAGTCATCAGTCAAATGGTACAACTTTTTAATGAAAAAAATGGCTAATAATAAGTACTCAGTGCAAGTAAAGGAAAAAATAATTAAATATTATAAGAGTGGTGAATCAGTGACATCAGTTGCAAAGAAATTTGGAATTCATCATAGCGTAATTTCGCGAATTATAAGCCGCTTTCTTTCTTCAGGCTCGTTGACCACTATCCACAAAGGAGTTCGTCCACGGAAAACCAGTAAACGGGACGACCAGACAATAATTAGATTAATTAGAAAAGATCCGTTCATATCAGCAAGGTCAATTGCAAATCGATTACCACTATATATTTCTGAAAGATCCATCCAAAGACGAGCTGTTGAAGGTGGATTGAAATCATACCGAAGTGCCAAAAAACCATTTATTTCCGGCAAAAATAGACTAGCTAGAATCCAATTTGCAAAGGAACACTTAAATTGGAGTACATCCCAATGGAAGACCGTACTCTTACGAGTCGAAGTTCAACTTGAAAAATTCGGATGGATTTCGGCTAGTACGCAGACCTAAAGGACAACGTCTTAATCCTCGCTATACGCAAGGCACAGTTAAGCACGGAGGAGGAAATGTTTTGGTCTGGGGATGCTTTTCCGGACATGGAATCGGACCAATTCACAAAATTAATGCTATAATGGATCGTTTTGTGTATAAGGATATCCTAAATAATGTTATGTTGCCACACGCAGAGGAAGAAATGCCACTTAAGTGGAGGTATCAACATGATAACGACCCAAAACACACTGCTAAATATGTGAAAGAGTGGTTCGTAAACAAAAAGATTGACGTTTTGAAATGGCCAGCGCAATCGCCTGATCTCAATCCCATAGAAAATCTATGGGATATTGTAGGTCGCAAAATAAAACGCAATAATTGCAAAAATGCGGATGACTTTTCCGACAAGCCGAAATTGCATGGAATGGAATTTCCGATGAAATTTTATCCAACCTTATAGAGTCCATGCCACGCAGATGCGAGGAGGTTTTAAAAAATAAGGGCTGCGCAATTAAATATTAGTTAAATTTTTATTTAAATGGAATATCCTAAAAATGTGCTATTGTTGTGTCGCACAAAGAAAGTATTGTTAATTATGAAATATGGTTTTTGTTGGTTTTCATAACAAATGTTAGAAATTTTTGTTTTGTTTTCGTAAATTTAATTTGTTAATTTTGTAAATAAATAAAACAATTTGAAAAGCAATGTGTTTTTGTAATGTTATTAAGGCATATTTTAATATCCACAAGTTCTTGCATATGTTTTGTCGCACACTGTATATATATATATATATATATATATATATATATATATATATATATATATATATATATATATATATATAGATTTTTTGATGCTATGCAAATAGCCGAATCACGTCTTTCCATAGTGTTCATAAAGTCGATTTAATGAAAGAAAGTTAAGGAATGTCAGCTTAGAAGCAAGCAAAAAAGGAATAACTAGGCTTGATCACTTTTGGATTGGTACGATTGAAATGTTTGGGCCAGAAAAATATGCGGGATTATTTAGTTTGATAAAAACTATTATGATATCTGTCAATAAAGAATGTATTGTGGAAACTCAACAAGAGAAATCTTCAATAACTCAACGCCTAATATGGATGTAAAAGTGGCTTATAGTCTGTATCAAACTGATGCTGGAAAGCAAAAACAAGAAAAGAGAAAGGTGAAAAGAATTCACAATGAGAAAAAAAGAAAAGCAGCCAGAGAGTTAACGCGTTGGAATTGAAAAGAAAGAAGCATATGGATGTAGTTAATGAAAATAAAAAAGCAAGAATTCAACAGGAATTTTTTAAAATTGAAGTTTTGATTATTTATATTGAATATTGAAAAACGATATTTTCCCAAAGTATACATCGAGCCACCCTCTATCTTCGAAAATACTTAACCTAGAAAAAAAATGACTCGAGCAATATATATATATATATATATATATATATATATATATATATATATATATATATATATTGTAATTTATAATTACGAATTTAAAAAATGAATAAGCTATTGACGTACCTTTACGAATGTTTTATTGCAATCGAATTTAACCAAATCAACGTCTTCAAACTGAAGTTCGATTGTATGATGATCCTGAGTAGTTATCAGCCATTCGCAAGTTTCATTTTTATTATAATTTTTGGGATAATTCGGAGAAACCACGTAACCTGAAGAAGCTGTTAATAAGCCTCCACAATCTAAAAAGTAGGACGATTCGAAATACAGTTGCTTTTTAAGACTTCAATATAATTCAGTTAACTTACTTGTTGGTACAGTTTTGTATTCGGCTGTAAATCCAGTACCTTGATAGCTGGAATCTGCCTTGAACTCGATAAACATGTTGTTACCTGTACTTGTTACTGTAGTTGGTTTTACTTGATGACATAATGTTGCCAGCAACTGGTAGGTATTGTCTTTGCCATTATATAACTAAAAATAAATAATCCGGGAGTACCAATATTTTTGTGCCTGATTTATTTACCATTAAAATAAAGCTCAATATAATTTTGGACACAAATAAAAAATGTATTCTTCATCTAAAGTACAGGGTGAGTCAACGATTGGATGAAGTAGGTTTGTGCCTTTTCGGTGAAATTAACAAAGAAACTATATTTATTGTTTGATACAGTTTATTTTTACGCAGATTTTAAAAATATTTAGGACTCTACAGGGTGAGCCAAAAAACTAGGACAGCATAAAGTTGTATTTTTTTAAATAGAACACCCTATATACGAATCGTATTTTCGATTTAGCTTATACTTTTAAATCTTTTTTATTAAGGGTTTACTATAACAAAACTTTATAGTTTCTGAGATAATTAAGTTTAAAGAAAAAAAAGTCACATTTTCAAGCATCAATTCAATCCTAAATAACGTTTTCAATTTTGTGACAAATATATTCAAATTTGGAATTTAGCAAGGCCAAGGACAAGTTAACATAATTTTTACCTAATATTTGCAATAAAAGCTACAGGGTGTTGAACACATCGGCTCAAATTTGAACAAGTTTAAATGAATAAATATCTTTTTTTTTAAATGGTACACCCTGTATATTTTCATGTTATTTAATAGAGTAATAAAAACCCTAAAAGTTTTGTTCATATATCCTATACCTATTTATAATAGTTTTTGAGATATTTCACTTTTTCTTATTTTCCATACTTTTTTACAGAAATAGTCTTCATTATCATAGTAGCCATGTAAAATAATAAAAAGGAACTACAGAAACAAACAGAATGTGGTTAAATATGATGAAATACATTATTCGTTATATTACGACGGCAATAGTTTAACTAAACATAATGTGAAAAAATTAACACAACAATAACGACAAGGCAAATACATATTTACTTTTATACTAAATTGAAACAAAAAAATTACCTATTAAATACTGAGATTAATTATTTCTTTTTAATAAGTGTTCGAATAAACGACCCTCTTGTGCAATGCATAAATTTAGTCTTTTTTGCAGATTTTCTCGGACCCTGGACAAAATTAGTGGCGTTATTGTTCTACAGGTATCCCTAATCCTGTTTCGCATATCTTCCACTGTTGTTGGTGGATTAACATACACCTTATTTTTAATATAACCCCATAGGAAGAAATCTAATGGGGTGATGTCGCAAGACCTTGGTGGCCACTTAATGAAACCCCCACGTCCAATCCAATTTTGCGGATATCGTTGGTCCAAAAACGCACGAACTTCACGATGGTAATGCGGAGGCGCACCATCGTGCTGGAACCACATACTGTCGAGCTCATCCCTATCGAGACCTTGAAACAGTTGGGGGTAGTTCTTCTTGTAGAAAGTTCAGGTAACTATGGCCATTTAGTGGTTCATTAAAAAAGTGGGGTCCAATAATTCGATTATGATGAATACCACACCAAACATTTAATGACCAGTGGTTTTGATGTTGCACCTCTCTAATCCAAAATGGGTTTTCTGTGGCATAATAATGCATGTTGCGTCTATTTACGGCACCGTTACTTCTAAAAGTAGCTTCATCACTAAACATTACCTTGCATAATAAATTTGGAGTTAATTGAATCTCCGCATTTATTGTACGACAAAAGTTTACACGACTTTCAAAATCCTATCCATGCAATTCTTGGTGTAATTCCATGTGATATGGATGATACCTATATTTCTTGGTAGTACGATTAGCGGTGGATTGTGATGTTTCACATAATGCTGCTAACTGACGGCTACCAATATAAGGATTTTCCTGAACATTTAACAATACTTGTAGTTCTTTTTCTTCATTAGTTACTGGTTTGTTGACCACTTTACGTTTTGGATAATCAACAGTACCAGAAGAATCAAATCTTCGCATTAAGTTTTGAAAAGTATGGGTATTAGGCTGGCGTCGATCAGGATACTTCATTTTGTAAATTCTTTGAGCAAGAAGGCAATTTTTTTGAGCCTCTCCCATTGTATAAATTATATCTATTAACTCATTCTTTGGAAAATTCATTTTACAATATAAGATGAATGCAAAAAAAACCAAACTACACTACATAAAAATCAAAAGAAGCGATTACGGTTATAAATTTGACACACAGAAAAATGTTCTTTTACATTGTTTTTGCCATGGCTACTATGATAATGAAGACTATTTCTGTAAAAAAAGTATGCAAAATAAGAAAAACTGAAATATCTCAAAAACTATTATAAATAGCTATAGGATATATTGAACAAAACTTTTAGGGTTTTTATTACTCTATTAAATAACATGAAAATATACAGGGTGTACCATTTAAAAAAAAGATATTTATTCATTTAAACTTGTTCAAATTTGAGCCGATGTGTTCAATACCCTGTAGCTTTTATTGCAAATATTAAGTAAAAATTATGTTAACTTGTCCTTGGCCTTGCTAAATTCCAAATTTGAATATATTTGTCACAAAATTGAAAACGTTATTTAGGATTGAATTGATGCTTGGAAATGTGACTTTTTTTCTTTAAACTTAATTATCTCAGAAACTATAAAGTTTTGTTATAGTAAACCCTTAATAAAAAAGATTTAAAATTATAAGCTAAATCGAAAATAGGATTCGTATATAGGATGTTCTATTTAAAAAAAATACAACTTTATGCTGTCCTAGTTTTTTGGCTCACCCTGTAGAGTCCTAAATATTTTTAAAATCTGCGTAAAAATAAACTGTATCAAACAATAAATATAGTTTCTTTGTTAATTTCACCGACAAGGCACAAACCTACTTTATCCAATCGTTGACTCACCCTGTACATACTAATTATTCTTTATATCATCTCATAAACAATATAACTATAATAATTTTTATTTATCAAGTTAATTTTGGGGATAATTTAACCGACCACTATAAATGGACAGTTCAACGTGTCCTCCTCCATTTGCTATATATATTTTATAATTCTTGTGTTGAATTCTATTGTCACGTTTCTTAAAAAAGCAGGATTGATTCGAGCGATGCAATATCAACATTTTCCAAACGGTTCAAATTTCTAGGAGACCTAGACCCTAGAAAAAAAGTTTATTGGGGTAATGTACGGTGATCTCGAAAGCCAAGGATTTTCTGAAAAGTGTCCGATCAGCTGGTTGGAAAATTGTTGATTTAGCCATTCCCGTAAAAGTAAAATGTTGAAAATTAAGATTTTCTCTGCAATTTAAAGGCAGATCATCCAGAAAATCGCCAAATTCATTGCGCCAGAATTCTAAATATTTGAGTATTTAATACACCACACCAAACGTTGCTTTTAAATGAATATTGATCTTTACATTGAATTATAAAGTTAAGGGTTTGGTTAGCCCACAACCACCGTAGCTTGTGAAGGTTGCTTGGTCCGTAAATAATATGCGATTTCCAAAATGTGAATCAGCCTCCTTTCACTGTGAAACCAAAAGCAAAAGCTAATCTAACATCAAAATCCTATTTTTGAAACATATTGATAATTTTGGGCTTTTTAAGAATTCTTCTAATCAACTTCTCTGAAATACCTACTTCTTCTCTTTTCGACAATGACATCGTAGGAACTTCACTTACTAATAATATAACATTTAAACTATTTTCTTCGGTAGTTAACAGTTTTTTGATTGGAAATCTGGTATTATTTTCCACCGATCCACTCTGTTTAAATTTATAATTCCCATTACAGTAGAATTGTGATAATTTTAATTATATCTGTTGTTAAAAATATCTGCTGTCTCACGAAAACTCTGATAATTTTCTTCATGAATTAAAATTATTTTAATTTTTTTCTGTAAAGACACTTTTTCAGCTTCCATTTTGACAATACAACCAAATAAATGACATCTATTTAATTCCTTGTTTCACTTGTTTTCATGGCTACTTTGATCTTAGCTACATTGATCATGAAAAGGATATTTGCATTATATTATTATTATTATTTAGGCTTTATATTTGGATATAAAGTTAAATTCGTATGTATAATAAATGAAAAATACATGTTTTTTTTTTTATTGAGCTTTATTTTGGTGGCAACCAGTTGCATTAGAAGATAAATAGAAAAAATGTTCAGAATTTTGCACAGTCTAAAAGTGTACCAAAAAATTGGAAGACATTATTTAACAAATCAAATTTCATTTAATTAACTGGAAAAATTCTGACGAATAAAGTAAAACCGACGTGTCCGAACACAGGGGCGGATCCAGCCTCTGTCTTTGGGGAGGGCGGTGATATCACAAAAGTACAATATGGCAAGCGAAAGCAAGTTGTTGGAGGGGGGGGGGCACCAGCAACATTTCCATTTCTAGTGTCAATGGCAGGGTCGGGTCTATTTTTCTGAATTTGAAGCTCTTGGAGAGGGGGGGGGGGCGATCCCAACAAAAAAAAAAGTTGCCGACAAGGGGGAGGATGCGAGTAGCATACACATTTCTAGTACAAGAGGCAGAATGGGGTCTATTTTCCTGAAGCTCGTGGGAGGGGGCTATAGCAAGAAAAACAAGTTGTCAACGGGGGGAAGTGCCAGCAGCATACACATTCCTAATATGAAAGGCAGAATCGGTTCTATTTTCCTGAACTTAAAGCTCTTGGGAAGGGGAGGGGCGATCCCAAGCATACACATTTCTATACTCTATTCAAGAACTAGAGAGAGTCATAAAAATGTTACCGAAACCTCCAACGTAACTGCTCCAGTGCCGCAGGTAACTGAGGACTGCCGTAAATCTAATTATATTTAAATATTATAAGCTTTTATAAATTTACTCCAACAATAAAATTTCTGATAATTCAATTAATTTCTGTCAGTGAGCAAAGTACACCTTACAGTGTGTCCTTAGTGACTTATCTTGTTTGTATTTATTATTTGAGATTAGTGAGATACCAAAAAGATATAGCTTCCACATCTATATTTATTCCAAAATGCCCTGGCATTTTTCCTCAACGAAAAACTTATTACGATGAATGTTTATGGTGCCTTAAGATATCAATATCTAGATAATAATGTTAAAAGCTCTGTTGAGATGTGTTCCAACATGACAGGAGTTGGAAAATCTACTATGTACCGAATACTGAAGGAGAAAAAAACGACTGGAATTGTTAGTACTCCAAGCCACATTCGATCACAGTCAGACAAAAAACCTCGTTGGAAGAAGAGATGTAAACTGCAATAAAAGGAGTTGTACATACATAATTATGAGAAGCAGATCCCAACCATGGACAAAATTTTAACTATGAAGATCGGGATTTACCTGAAATTAAAAGAACTGAGCTCTGGAAATTGCTCAGAGAACTAAATTTTTTCGGTAATAAACTTAAAATAAAAAGTTTTTATAATATTATTTTATTTCTTATGATTTCTCAATAAAATATAGATACTTTTGACATATTTAACACAAATTACAACTGTTGCCTATGACAAGGATTAAAATCCTTCACATATCCAAATATCTATTGTTGTCCGACCCAAATAGTCCATTATAATAGACCGGTATTTTTGATTGTAAAATTTCTAATCCATTCCTAAGAAAAATATATGTCTAACAGATTTTACCAAAAACACCGGACTAAAGAACATAGGTAGTTTGGGAAAAAAAAGGTTAAAAATGATTTATTACTCTCTCTAGTTCTTGAATAAACTATAGTTTAAGAGGCAAACTCGTGTTCATTTTCCTGAATTCAAAGCTCTTGGGGGGGATCGCCCCCTCCCCTCCCCCCCCCTTGGATCCGCGCCTGTCCAAACAATTATTCAAAAAAACTCAGCGTTTTTTAAATAACGAATTTAGTGCAGACTTTCCGTCCTCATTGTATATATATATATATATATATATATATATATATATATATATATATATATATATATATATATATATATATATACAATATATATAAAGTGTTTGTTCACATAGATTTACTTTAACATAATCGTAGTTGCACATGCTATCCTTCTCCACTTGTAGTGTTTTAAATTTAATTTCGATACTTTGTCCTAGAGGTACTGTTATAATCCAATTACACTCGCTGTTGGCGGGATACGTTTTGGGGTAATTTGGAGACGTTATTGTACCAGTTGGATCCGTTAAAATACCACCGCAACCTAAAATAATAATTACTCATAATATGAAACTTTTGTCTTCAAATCGTAGGTGTTTTTTCATACCAAATAATTTCCATTCCAATCTAAATCCCGCGCCCAACAGAAGGCTATCACTCACAAAATGAACTCTGGCGTGATTGGAATTCAAGGTAATCATGCCCGGATTAGTATAGCCGCAGTAACGACCATATTTTTGAAATTGAGGTTCATCCATCATTCCATCTGAATCACCATCTTGGAACTCGATCTAAAATAAAGAAATAAAACTCGTCATGGTCGACTATTTCTACTTAGTTTTTGTACTGTTTTTTAGACGCTTCGCATCCATTATTTTTGATGTAGAACAAAACAAAAGAATTTGCGTTAATATACATAAGAATACCTACAGAAGTACGTATGGACTTTCAAAAATATTGATTTTTTTTGAAAATAGTAAGCATTTGTGTGAATTTTCAGTAAAACATTTTGTATAAAACTGTTCAGAGAATTGAAAGTTTTTAATTAATGATACATTCCATAAGTACTTCTTTGCGAAATACAATTAGAAAGATCAGTCTAAAATTTGAACTCCATCGGATAAAAATTATCAAAGTTATTTGTCATGCCAATTAGAAAAAAGCTGTTTCGAGAAAAACGCTTGCTCGGGTACTCTACAACCGCTCCACAGGTAGACTTACGTTATAGACTCAAAGTCGGTAAAAAAAATTTCACTATAAATCGAATAGTTTTATGATAATAAAGCATCGTTTGAGCGAAAAAAGAAAAAATTGATTTTTTTGAAAATTCTACTATGGTCATACCTCTAAAATACGTGCAAAGATTATTCTAGCAACATTTTGAATATATCGATTTTTTTCTCATTATTAACTTTTTTTCAGTTCTTCTTAGATTACTTTTACCACTTGAAATTAACAATAATTAACATAGATTCCCATCTTATGCCGACAACCTAGCGTCCAGTTTCCATTTGTCTCTCTTTATAGCCCTAACTGACTTCGTTTAAATCGACGTTTTTCGAGCCAGCTTCATACGGAAGCCGCCTCATATCTTACTTAAAATCTAGGCCTTTATTTCGCAAACTTAAACATGACTTGACCTTGGCTTCAAGTGATTTTCGCGAAAGCTCGATGTCTTGTCTAACCTCAAAATAACGCCTTGTTTTCATATTTTTTTTTATTTAAAAACCATCTCTTGACTATTGTGCGGGGTAGAATATTTTATTCTGCATTTAGCCTTTATTTTGGGTGTTCTTAAAAATCAAAAATAATTCGAAATAATATACTAACGCCCATTTGACGCATGGTGTAATCGTTCAGAAGTCACCAGTTGATTTCAAGCGCGCTTGAGGTGTTTATTTCACACTCAAAGCGCGGTTGGGTCAAGTCAACCCTAAATCGTTTCGGGCTTGACTTAATAAATCCAAGCCGGCTTCAAATATAATCTCGCCCTTTTAATTCGTTATTTCTAAGCCGCTTGTAGAAGGCGCTTGACTTCAAGCGCGCTCGGAACTGTCGATATAAACGTACTGACTAATAGGTATAAAATAAAGCATCTGACAACATCGCTAGCCCTCGTCGAAGTTCGTAAACCGCCAACTTCAATTTAGTCTATTTCTATGCCATCTAGAGCGTTAGTTATTATAATCTTTGATTATTTAAAGAGTCATAAAAACTAAATCTAATATTTTTATGCAAACATAGAACTTACTTCAACATAATCAAATTGGCAACTTTTATTTTCAAAAGTAGTTGATCTTTCCAGTTCAAAATGTGAAAACGTTATGTTGATTTTATTTTGTTGAGGTACAACAATGTCCCAAACACAATTCTGATCCTGGGGATAGTCATTGGGGAAATTCGGACTTTCAATTACACCTCCAAAACCAGTTAAAGTACTTTTGCATATTGCTACATATTGAATGTTAAAGCCTCTTCCTTCATAGCTTACATCTGATCTAAATCGTACCAACATAACGTTGCCAGTTGATACAACTGGGTTTGTTTGTTGAGAGCAAAATTTACCCAAAGAGTTAGAGTTAAGTGTTGGTCCGTCCAATAACTAAAAGAAAATATTAATATACAGTGTGTCCAAAAGGTGATGACTACACTGCAGTCTTAAAAACTATTAAAGATAGAAAGGCGGTTAAATAAGGAAAGTTTTATTCTCGATCATTTTTAGCAAATCGTCTGATTGACCCATTTATTTATGACCCAACAGTGACAGATCACTGGAAAAACAAAGTTAATGATGATTCCAGGAAAGTGAAACGTTGTAACTAAAATTTGACGAATTTAAAAAATATTGAGATATAAAAAAGTTATAGCCGTTCTAAGAAAATCTAACATTTTACTTTCGTTTTAATATCTTAAAAACGCAAAAAATCAGAATCGATGCACAAGCACCAATAAACTACTGACATAATTGCCTAAAAATTGCTCCATTTAACCACCTGTCATCACCAATTTGGGACATACTGTATGTTAGCAATCTCACTATTATTAGTTACTTTAATACCTGGACATAATCTAATCCACATATGCTATGCTTTTCTAAATCAATATCTGCAAAAATAATTTGGATCTTCGAACCAGCGCTTACTACGATCTTAAATATACAATCGGTATTTTTGGTGTAGGGTTCCGGATAGTGAGGAGACATAATTGATCCAAATGGACTTGTTAAGGTACCACCACAACCTAAGTAATAAAACAGTGTTTTTAAAAGATTGCCATATATTGTAAACTAAATTTTACCAGTTATAGTAGAACTCCATTCTAGTTTAAAACCCTGTGTAGTTCTACTCATATCCGAATTAAATTTAAGGTATAGTTTGTTCGCATGTGAAGGAATTAACTTTGGAATGGTGGTTCCACAGTATCGCCCTAATAAAGGGGATGAAGAAGTTCCTCCGTTCCTACAAAAAAATAGATGAATACTTTTGTATCACATTTAGTTTTTTTGTACTACCTTATTTCAAGCCAATCATATCGGCAACCAGAATAAGCTTCAACATTGAACTGGACGACCTTCAGCATGATTTGCTTTCCAGGAGCTACTTTGATCACCCAGACACACTCTCTATTTGTGGGATAGTTGTTTGGATACCCAGGAGATTTGATAACACCAGCAGCAGTAAAATAATTGCTACCACATACTGTAAAAAACAAGTTTACCATTATTTAGTTAATACACTAAAGTATCCACATTAAACTTACCCTCATTTTCTTTTAAAAATGTATAAGAAGCTAAAAATCCATCTCCATGAACAGTGTGATCCGAAACAAAATCTATGGTCATCATATTTGAAGAACTCAACTTTACAGGTGGTAAATTATACCCACAATATTTCCCCATTGAACCTCCCATTCCAAACTCAGTATGATTATCAAAAACTTCAACATGATCATACGTGCAGTCAAAGCTTTTTTCCAAATTAAATGTCATCCAGTGAAGTTTGATTACTTTGTCATGTGGCGCTATAATTACCCATCTACATTTCTTGTTGCCTGCATATTTCCCAGTTCCTTGTGGTGGGAAGGCGATTGTATCAACCTCTTTTTTTAAAACACCTCCACATCCTAAAATATTAAACGCATTGCAGTGAAAGTGGAAAGAGTTAATAAAATACTAATAAAATTATTTTAAGCGTACCCATATCCAAAGTTCTATAATTAGCAGAAAATGCACTAGTGGCACTGAAGGAATGTTTAAATTTAATATATAAGTAATTTGTAGATGATTCGATCCTATATTTTGCTCCTCGTTTACAATATCTCCCAATTAAAGTAGAGTTTTCATTGTCTCCGTCTCGAACCTATAAAAATTATTATATGTTTTAATTTTATAGAAAAAAATATACAGGTCTGGAAAATCCAAACCGAACCTGGACGTTTCTTAAGTAAGATAAAGAAAATACTATATTATTCACCAAATCAGAATGAGACAGTCGTAAGCATCGACATACGTGTAAATTACCAGTTTGGCCCTAGGGTGAGGGGTAATACAATGCTGGCGCGGTGAGAGCGGGCGGCAGCATACACCACGCCCTAGCACAACAAGATGATTCCTGCTTTGCTTCCATTCAGGCCGTCGAAGCGTAAGTACGCGTGTTTCGCGCCAAATTTTTTTGTTACAATGGTAGTTTATTCCACGGAACAAAAAGAGCAGATTATTAAGTGGTAAACTATTCTGGCAAATAATCGGCAGAGTTGCATTTACGTGCGAAAATCATCCTGTTCCTTGAAAATTTAGAATTTCGGAAATTATCAAAAAATTTGAGACAACCTGTTGTCTAAAATTTGTAAAAAAAGCACTGATAATAATGAGGAGCAACCGGTTCCTCAAATTACTGAAGAATGAAGAAATCGGGAGACTGATGTTTGTAGTTTAGCAGAACTTAATTTTGCTTGCGGTAGTACCGTAATTGCCGAAGAACTTGACATAAACACTCGAACAGTTCGGAATATTTTAAAGCCGAACAAATATCGCTGTTACAAATTGCGAATAACTCAAGAAATTTTTCCCAAAGACCAGGAAACACGTATGGTGTTTTGTGAGGACATGATAGAAAGGGCTAATAGGGATATAACCCCTGAAGTTTTGGCAAATACGCGAACCGTATTTTACAACAAACTGGGTTATTGTTTCGCTCAAAGTGGAGGCCTGTTTGAACACCTCTTGTAGACTTTTAGGTGTTTTTGTTGATTTAAATTGAATTTAATTATTTGTATATTTATTTACAATTACTGAACATGTTACTTTTATTTTTTACCAGAATAAAAGTTAATTTTTGAGAATAATTTTTAATATTAAAGTGGTCTATAAGCTTATTTAATCAGAAATACCGTTGCGTTTCACTAGTATTTTTATTAGAATAAATATTTATTTTGTAACAGAAATATCAATTTTCTTTACGCTCAACGGTCAACAAAAAATATTTCTTTTGTATTTCTACTATTTGATGTATTTAAAACAATCAATGTATCAAATAGCCATTAAATATTCCAAATTCCGTCGATGACGTTATAAGTTTAGACGAAAAGTAAATACACCCTCTCATCCGTTTCAAGGTACTGCTCGTCTTCGTGTCGCACGGAAGTTAGCGGGGGTAATATTGCGCGTAGGCGTTCCCTACGATCTTCTGTCCCAAATTAACCTGAAAGAAGTTAGACGGGCTTAGTGGGTCAGAATTTAGAACACGGCCAAAATAATTTCTAGTTAAGAACTTTAAAATAGAAGGTTGGCTATAGTAACGTTTCTATTAAACCTCGGTAATATGAACGGCCAGTCTTTTCTTTCTAAAGTTTCGTCTCAGGTCAAAGGCAACTCCGTCTCTTTCTGCTATCTTTCCATTATTTAGAGGTTCCGTTTTGGATTTTCCACACCTGTATATAATATATATTTAAAAAAGGAACATATTATATTTGATCTAGAGAACTTTCGTTGTATTTATATAGCTTTAAATGTAAATTCATATTTACCTCTACATAACATGGTATACATTTTTCGTTATTAAAATATATTCCAGTAAGTTCTAAATCAAGAAGAATAATATTTCCAGCGGGTTGTTCAATATGATAAGTACATTCTCCTGTTGTTGCAGGAGCTGTAATGTTTTTAACCGGATCCGTAAATATATGGGAACAAACTAAAAATAATACAACAAAAAGATCATTTACTGATTTAAAATCAATATAGAGACAGTCTTTATGAATTCTCCCTATAGACTGACATATACATAGATACAAATACAATGTCCAGATATTATAATAAACGGTATATTTAGACCAAGGGCGTCGGGACAGGGTTGCAAGGGGGTAAGAACATTAACAACAGTTTACTTAGTATATAAATAATACATTACAAAATAGCATAATTAAGATTTGAATAAAAGGTCCAATGTTCCAAGTTATGTACCAAATTCATTACTAAGTCAGTAAATTTTTTATTTGACGTAACTCTATCCTTGTGAACAGTGAATATACAAAAGCCGCTCAACCTGCTGTTGTTCCTTGTACTTCTTATTGTCTTGACCGCCATAGGGTTCTTGAACGTTCAATTGTGAGGGTCGTTGCTGGCCGAATCAACCCAATTTTTATTGCTTGTTCAACCAAGTCACTATAATCAATCACTGTCAAGTAGGGGCTGTCCACAGGGAGGAGTGCTATCGCCTTGGCTGTGGAGCCTTCTGGTGGACACCCTGTTGAGTGAACTGCTGATGACCTAGTCATTTTGTAGACCTGGAGGGGCCAGTGATGCGGGCCCTCCGGATCATGGAACGATGGTGCGACAGGGAAGGGCTCGGAATAAATCCGGACAAGGCCGAGATGGTACTCTTTACAAAGCAGAGGAAAATGGGGAGACTTCCCACAATTACATTGGTGGGAAGGACTCTTCAACTTATGGGGACAGTTAAATACCTGGGAGTAATTCTGGACTCACGACTGAGCTGGAATGATCATATTGAGGCTCGAACCAAGAAAGTCATATGTGATTCCTGGGCTTGTAAACGAGCCTTTGTGTGTACATGAGGATTGACACCTAAAGTGCTATTTTAGATATAAACTATGGTGATCCGCCCCATGATAACGTACGCCGCATTATATTAGTGGCGTAGGACCACAAAGCGCAAACACATTCTTCAACTTGACAAAGTTCGGAGAATGGCTTATGTGGGAATATTGAGTGCGATGAGGATTGCTCCCACCAGGGCTCTGGAAGTCCTGGTGAATCTGCCTCCTCTTCACTTATACATAGAGAACGAGGCCCTGAAGACTGTTTATCGTCTCAGTATACCCGAGTCAATCGGGCATACGCGGGAATAAGGAAGCAGACCGTCTGGCACAGTCGGGTTCGGCGACTGAACCGTATAGACCCCAACCAATATTACCTATCCCAATTGCTATTGGCAAAAGGGAATTAAAATCGTTGCTGGAAAGCAAATTTATTGAATCATGGAGGGGAGCTCCTGGAATGAGGTGTGCTAAGGAACATATAACTGGGCCTAGTGCATGGCGTACTAAGAAGCTTCTCTCCTTGGGAAGGAAAGAGCTGCGAATTGTGGTGGGATTGTTGAGAAGACATTGTCACCTCAGGAGCCGTCTTCATAGAATCGGTGTCGAAGACGACCCAACGTGCAGATGGTGTTTGGATGAGGATGAAACTGTTGACTATGTCCTCAGATAGTGCCCATCTCTCAACGGACTGAGACAGAGCTATCTCGGAGATACAATTTTGTTACCGGAAGCAGTTAGGCAAGTTCAACTAACGAGGCTGCTTGGATTCGCAAAGGCGATCGGCCTCGAATAACCTGCAGATATGGTGGGATGTAGAGGGCCCAATGGAGACCTAGGCATCGATGATCTAGTATCACCACCCCTTTTTCATTCATTCATTCATTCATTCGATTTTATCAAATAGCATTTTATTGTAGATCAGACTAAATTCATCAATTCGTATCGAAAAACTGTGGTTCAACTAAGATTAATCAGAACATGTTTTGAAAGGCTGGATTTAGAGAAAAATTCATATATCGTCAAAAAGTAACTAGTTGACCACTAAATCTAAAAAGTACCTTATTGCATTCATGATAACATGAAAATCTGGAATAGTATGAAGTTTTGTGTACAAGGGTTTATAAAAAAGTTTAAGTCGGTGCCCCCTGTCTGTGGTTATGGGAGCTTAAGTTTTTAAAAAAGAGGTCAACATGAAACCCATTACCCTTCGGTATGTGATTTTAGAAATTTGTATTTCTTCACCCCCCTGGCTTTTTTCTGTCGGCACTCTTGGTTTAAACTATGTATTATAAAAAGAACACTCACTTGTTTCATATTTTATTTTCCAGTCATTTTTGTAAAACAATGAAGAGGTAGACTGTATAAGTACATCATTTCCAAATACCGTGATGGGTCCAGGAAGGGTAGTTCCACAGTATCTTCCAACAAGACCAGAATCGGGAGATAATCCCAGATATATCTAAAAATATATAGATACTTTGTAGAACTTTTTAAAAACAATACAGAATGAGTATAAGTTCATGAATTATAAAGGTAAGTTTTTATTTATATATTAATTAAATCACAAAATTATTAATAATGCGCCCAGTCATACACAGAATAAAAACCTTTTTTACTCCAGTTTGATTAAAAAAAGGGCGAAAAAATTTATTACAGCTATATGAAGGTTTTAAATCACAGTGGGAGCCTAGTAAATGATAGATACGTAAAGAGATACTCTCAGATCGGCTCTGTTTTTTTATAAACAACGGCCAAAGTCGGAAAATTTTAATTTTTTGCTCGTAGAATTTTCCAATGACATTTCAGAGATAAGTTGTATTGGTGACTTGCGCTATTTTATAAATTAATAACTTTTACAATAATGGCCGAAAGTGACATATAACACCTTGATGATGAAGCCATTATAATTGTGAGAAAGTTCAGCCAGATCGGTTGAATAGTTTACGAGTAATGTGAATTGTTTATTAAAGATACCTAAAGTGTAAAGAATTGTTGCTCAGAAGAAAATGCTTCTAGAGACATTTTTAAAAGTGAAATGGATTCTTGAAAGGTTGAACTACAAGGAAATTAAAAAAATAATATATTTATTCCAAAATTGTTGTTAAAGAATTGCTTCTAAACAATTAGAATAATTTTGTTATTTTTCATGGTACAGACTTGTTATTAGATGGACTGTACAGGGTGAGTCAACGATTGGATGAAGTAGGTTTGTGCCTTTTCGGTGAAATTAACAAAGAAACTATATTTATTGTTTGATACAGTTTATTTTTACGCAGATTTTAAAGATATTTAGGACTCTACAGGATGAGCCAAAAAACTAGGACAGCATAAAGTTGTATTTTTTTAAATAGAATACCCTATATACGAATCGTATTTTCGATTTAGCTTATAATTTTAAATCTTTTTTATTAAGGGTTTACTATAACAAAACTTTATAGTTTCTGAGATAATTAAGTTTAAAGAAAATAAGTCACATTTTCAAGCATCAATTCAATCCTAAATAACGTTTTCAATTTTGTGACAAATATATTCAAATTTGGAATTTAGCAAGGCCAAGGACAAGTTAACATAATTTTTACCTAATATTTGCAATAAAAGCTACAGTATGTTGAACACATCGGCTCAAATTTGAACAAGTTTAAATGAATAAATATCTTTTTTTTTAAATGGTACACCCTGTATATTTTCATGTTATTTAATAGAGTAATAAAAACCCTAAAAGTTTTGTTCAATATATCCTATATCTATTTATAATAGTTTTTGAGATATTTCAGTTTTTCTTATTTTCCATACTTTTTTACAGAAATAGTCTTCATTATCATAGTAGCCATGGCAAAAACAATGTAAAAGAACATTTTTCTGTGTGTCAAATTTATAACCGCAATTGCTTCTTTTGGTTTTTATGTAGTGTAGTTTTTTTTTTTTTTGCATTCATCTTATATTGTAAAATGAATTTTCCAAAGAATGAGTTAATAGATATGATTTATACAATAGGAGAGGCTCAAAAAATTGCCTTCTTGCTCAAAGAATTTACAAAATGAAGTATCCTGATCGACGCCAGCCTAATACCCATACTTTTCAAAACTTAATGCAAAGATTTGATTCTTCTGGTACTGTTGATTAACCAAAACGTAAAGTGGTCAACAAACCAGTAACTAATGAAGAAAAAGAACTACAAGTATTGTTAAATGTTCAGGAAAATCCTTATATTGGTAGCCGTCAGTTAGCAGCATTATGTGAAACATCACAATCCACCGCTAATCGTACTACCAAGAAGTATAGGTATCATCCATATCACATGGAATTACACCAAGAATTGCTTAGACAGGATTTTGAAAGTCGTGTAAACTTTTGTCGTACAATAAATGCGGAGATTCAATTAAATCCAAATTTATTATGCAAGGTAATGTTTAGTGATGAAGCTACTTTTAGAAGTAACGGTGCCGTAAATAGACGTAACATGCATCATTATGCCACAGAAAACCCATTTTGGATTAGAAAGGTGCAACATCAAAACCACTGGTCATTAAATGTTTGGTATGGTATTCATCATAATCGAATTATTGGACCCCTTTTTTTTAATGAACCACTAAATGGCCAGAGTTACCTGAACTTTCTACAAGAAGAACTACCCCAACTGCTTCAAGGTCTCGATAGGGATGAGCTCGACAGTATGTGGTTCCAGCACGATGGTGCGCCTCCGCATTACCATCGTGAAGTTCGTGCGTTTTTGGACCAACGATATCCGCAAAAATGGATTGGACGTGGGGGTTTCATTGAGTGGCCACCAAGGTCTTGCGACATCACCCCATTAGATTTCTTCCTATGGGGTTATATTAAAAATAAGGTGTATGTTAATCCACCAACAACAGTGGAAGATATGCGAAACAAGATTAGGGATACCTGTAGAACAATAACGCCACTAATTTTGTCCAGGGTCCGAGAAAATCTGCAAAAAAGACTAAATTTGTGCATTGCACAAGAGGGTCGTTTATTCGAACACTTATTAAAAAGAAATAATTAATGTCAGTATTTAATAGGTAATTTTTTTGTTTCAATTTAGTATAAAAGTAAATATGTATTTACCTTGTCGTTATTGTTGTGTTAATTTTTTCACATTATGTTTAATTAAACTATTGCCGTTGTAATATAACGAATAACGTATTTTATCATATTTAACCACATTCTGTTTGTTTCTGTAGTTTCTTTTTATTATTTTACATGGCTACTATGATAATGAAGACTATTTCTGTAAAAAAGTATGGAAAATAAGAAAAACTGAAATATCTCAAAAACTATTATAAATAGGTATAGGATATATTGAACAAAACTTTTAGGGTTTTTATTACTCTATTAAATAACATGAAAATATACAGGGTGTACCATTTAAAAAAAAAGATATTTATTCATTTCAACTTGTTCAAATTTGAGCCGATGTGTTCAACACCCTGTAGCTTTTATTGCAAATATTAGGTAAAAATTATGTTAACTTGTCCTTGGCCTTGCTAAATTCCAAATTTGAATATATTTGTCACAAAATTGAAAACGTTATTTAGGATTGAATTGATGCTTGAAAATGTGACTTTTTTTCTTTAAACTTAATTATCTCAGAAACTATAAAGTTTTGTTATAGTAAACCCTTAATAAAAAAGATTTAAAATTATAAGCTAAATCGAAAATACGATTCGTATATAGGGTGTTCAAGTTAAAAAAATAAAACTTTATGCTGTCCTAGTTTTTTGGCTCACCCTGTAGAGTCCTAAATATTTTTAAAATCTGCGTAAAAATAAACTATGTCAAACAATATATATAGTTTCTTTGTAAATTTCACCGAAAAGGCACAAACCTACTTCATCCAATCGTTGACTCACCCTGTAAAGGTGGATTTCAGAAAAAACTGATCTACGACAAATAGGAGCCGAAATAGACGTTTTTTTAATCATATCTCTGATGTTTATAAACATTAAGAGTCAAGATTTTTACAGATTTTAAACGAGGATCTATATTTTATGATGTAATGAATAAGTATACAATTTATGCATAACAATAACAACGTTATTCTAATTGTTTATAAGCAAAAAACGCCTCTTCTTTAACCCACTTTTCTCACAACAATTTTGGAATAAATATATTATTTTTTTACTTTCCTTGTAGTTTGACCTTCCATGAATCCATTTCACTTTTAAAAATATCTCTAGACTCATTATCTTCTGAACAACAATTGTTTATACTTTTGGTGTCTTTAATAAACAATTGACATTGCGCATAAACTGTTCAACCGATCTGGTTGAACTTTCGCACATTTATAAAGAACCATAATGACCTCATCATCAAGGTGTTATATGACACTTTCGACCATTATTGCAAAAGTTATTAACATTTATAAAATAGTGCAAAAAAGGTTTTTTTTTCACCATTATCTCGATAAACTGTTTATCGATTATGATGTATAGCATATGAAACTGTAGATCTTTTCAATACCTACAACTTTCACCAATACAACTTTTCTCTAAAATATCATTGGAAAATTCTATTGAATTTTCCGACTTTGCCCGTTGTTTATAAAAAAAATCATCGTCTTTATCATTTACTAGCTCCCCCTCTTTTAATTTAAAACCTTTAGATATCTGTCATAATTTTTCTGTGAAATAGATATTTTTTTTATTGTACAGACTGAGTTATTACCGCAATATTCGCATTTTGACAGTTTTGATCAAGATCCATTTCCACGAATTCTAACTTTATTGTAGTATTTGCAGGCAATCTTATTTCATATGCGCAAGTTAAAGGGCTTGGCATGGAAGCAGTCCTTGGAATGGATTGTATGTATCCATCTATATTAGTATAAGTGCCTCCACATCCAGGAATACCTGTAATTATAAATACTTTGTTAAATAAACTTAATAAAAGAATCTATTTGAAAAATAAATAGTCTCATATAAAAGTTTTTCCTGAAGCGTTGTTTGAGAAATATTATTTCGTCAAACAACGTTTTGAGGCTTACCGTTTACAGTACTATAGCCTATTTGAAATCCACCATAAGTATCTTTTTCGTTTGACTTGAAATGAATGTATCCATGGTAATATGTAGAATAAAAAGGTTGCGGAATAGTGGAATTGCAAAAGTATGCAAAAAGTTGCTTATTGGATGGTTCAGCAAGACTTACAGCATGAGCAGTACGACGAAGAATATCAGTAGTATAAAACTGCAGAAAAAAAACATCGCAGTTTATTAATTATTTATTTAAAAAATTTTAGAGCATAAATATATTTTATTCTTACCTCTAAAATGTCACCTGTACAATCTGAATCAAATCCTATTTTCATATCGTACACGTGAAATAGAAGCCTTTTGCTTGTTGGAACATTAAAATACCAGTAGCAATTTCTATAAAATAAAAAAACACATACATAATTTAGAAAGTAAAATTTAAGAGAAATTTTATGTTTCCTCTTTAATTACATGAATCATTATCAGGAATTGCCATATTCGACTAATGTATTGTTCAATGTTCTAGTTTTGTTTCATAGAGAGGCTTGAAGACACCTTGTACCAAAACGAAACGTTGGGATGTAATATTTTCTGTTCGATATCGATTTATGAATGACTTAAAAGGAACATACCTATTGTTGGGATAATCCCTTGGATATCCTGGCGAGACAATCATACCAGTGCCTCCTGTTATCGTACCTCCACACTCTAAAAATTGGTTTTGTTGTAAAATAAAGAGTAAGAATAATAAATATAATATTAAAGTAAAAAAGCATGTACAGGGTGAGTCAACGATTGGATGAAGTAGGTTTGTGCCTTTTCGGTGAAATTAACAAAGAAACTATATTTATTGTTTGATACAGTTTATTTTTACGCAGATTTTAAAAATATTTAGGACTCTACAGGGTGAGCCAAAAAACTAGGACAGCATAAAGTTGTATTTTTTTAAATAGAACACCCTATATACGAATCGTATTTTCGATTTAGCTTATAATTTTAAATCTTTTTTATTAAGGGTTTACTATAACAAAACTTTATAGTTTCTGAGATAATTAAGTTTAAAGAAAAAAAGTCACATTTTCAAGCATCAATTCAATCCTAAATAACGTTTTCAATTTTGTGACAAATATATTCAAATTTGGAATTTAGCAAGGCCAAGGACAAGTTAACATAATTTTTATCTAATATTTGCAATAAACGCTACAGGGTGTTGAACACATCGGCTCAAATTTGAACAAGTTTAAATGAATAAATATCTTTTTTTTTTAAATGGTACACCCTGTATATTTTCATGGTATTTAATAGAGTAATAAAAATCCTAAAAGTTTTGTTCAATATATCCTATATCTATTTATAATATTTTTGAGATATTTCAGTTTTTCTTATTTTCCATACTTTTTTACAGAAATAGTCTTCATTATCATAGTAGCCATGTAAAATAATAAAAAGAAACTACAGAAACAAACAGAATGTGGTGGAATGATGAAATACATTATTCGTTATATTACAACGGCAATAGTTTAATTAAACATAATGTGAAAAAATTAACACAACAATAACGACAAGGCAAATACATATTTATTTTATACTAAATTGAAACAAAAAAATTACCTATTAAATACTGAGATTAATTATTTCTTTTTAATAAGTGTTCGAATAAACGACTCTCTTGTGCAATGCACAAATTTAGTCTTTTTTGCAGATTTTCTCGGACCCTGGACAAAATTAGTGGCGTTATTGTTCTACAGGTATCCCTAATCCTGTTTCGCATATCTTCCACTGTTGTTGGTGGATTAACATACACCTTATCCAATCCATTTTTGCGGATATCGTTGGTCCAAAAACGCACGAACTTCACGATGGTAATGCGGAGGCGCACCATCGTGCTGGAACCACATACTGTCGAGCTCATCCCTATCGAGACCTTGAAGCAGTTGGGGTAGTTCTTCTTGTAGAAAGTTCAGGTAACTATGGCCATTTAGTGGTTCATTAAAAAAGTGGGGTCCAATAATTCGATTATGATGAATACCACACCAAACATTTAATGACCAGTGGTTTTGATGTTGCACCTCTCTAATCCAAAATGGGTTTTCTGTGGTATAATAATGCATGTTGCGTTTATTTACGGCACCGTGACTTCTAAAAGTAGCTTCATCACTAAACATTACCTTGCATAATAAATTTGGATTTAATTGAATCTCCGCATTTATTGTACGACAAAAGTTTACACGACTTTCAAAATCCTGTCCATGCAATTCTTGGTGTAATTCCATGTGATATGGATGATACCTATATTTCTTGGTAGTACGATTAGCGGTGGATTGTGATGTTTCACATAATGCTGCTAACTGACGGCTACCAATATAAGGATTTTCCTGAACATTTAACAATACTTGTAGTTCTTTTTCTTCATTAGTTACTGGTTTGTTGACCACTTTACGTTTTGGATAATCAACAGTACCAGAAGAATCAAATCTTTGCATTAAGTTTTGAAAAGTATGGGTATTAGGCTGGCGTCGATCAGGATACTTCATTTTGTAAATTCTTTGAGCAAGAAGGCAATTTTTTTGAGCCTCTCCTATTGTATAAATCATATCTATTAACTCATTCTTTGGAAAATTCATTTTACAATATAAGATGAATGCAAAGAAAAACCAAACTACACTACATAAAAACCAAAAGAAGCGATTGCGGTTATAAATTTGACACACAGAAAAATGTTCTTTTACATTGTTTTTGCCATGGCTACTATGATAATGAAGACTATTTCTGTAAAAAAGTATGGAAAATAAGAAAAACTGAAATATCTCAAAAACTATTATAAATAGGTATAGGATATATTGAACAAAACTTTTAGGGTTTTTATTACTCTATTAAATAACATGAAAATATACAGGGTGTACCATTTAAAAAAAAAAAGATATTTATTCATTTAAACTTGTTCAAATTTGAGCCGATGTGTTCAACACCCTGTAGCTTTTATTGCAAATATTAGGCAAAAATTATGTTAACTTGTCCTTGGACTTGCTAAATTCCAAATTTGAATATATTTGTCACAAAATTGAAAACGTTATTTAGGATTGAATTGATGCTTGAAAATGTGACTTTTTTTCTTTAAACTTAATTATCTCAGAAACTATAAAGTTTTGTTATAGTAAACCCTTAATAAAAAAGATTTAAAATTATAAGCTAAATCGAAAATACGATTCGTATATAGGGTGTTCTATTTAAAAAAATACAACTTTATGCTGTCCTAGTTTTTTGGCTCACCCTGTAGAGTCCTAAATATTTTTAAAATCTGCGTAAAAATAAACTGTATCAAACAATAAATATAGTTTCTTTGTTAATTTCACCGAAAAGGCACAAACCTACTTCATCCAATCGTTGACTCACCCTGTACACTGAGCTAAAATGCTTTTGTTTGTGCCCTCTTCTAAAAGAGTTTTTTATATGTCTAAAAGCAGGGGCGGATCCAGCCTCACTCTTTGAGGGGGCAATGTCACAAGAACAAAGAAAACATTGAAATTATCGTTCGTATACAAGTCAGTACAGTATGTGCCCTACGTCCTACCAAAATCAGCAGGAAGGGGGGAGGGAGCGATATCTAACCTCCTATAGCCGCAGACAGGCAATTTATTTTTTAAATTAGAAGCTCTTAGGGAGGGCGTTCGCCCCCCCCCCTGGATTCGCCTCTGTCCCAAATTAAAAAACTAATATACTCGCAGATATTCGTATTATTATAGGAAAATTATTTCAAACTCAGTAGAAGCTTACCAGGCTGTTTCACCTTCCATGTCATTTCAAATTCGGGTCTTCGCAAAGATCGGCCAGAGGATCGAAGCCAAAAATAAACCATATTGTGGGTTGTAGTTACACTACCATTCAAAGGAAGTGACGTAACACAATATCTTGCCAAAGGTGGCGCGAAGCTATTTCTACCATCGTGAATCTAAAAAAAAATTCTTATAATGAATATTCTTCCATACTTTTTAAGTGTTGACAAAAATACGGAAGATCTAAAACTTAATTTTTTACCTGGAAAAATTGCGATGAACAGGAGCTATCTGGAGCAAAATTAAATTTTGTAAAGTTAATCTGAATAACCATAGATTCATCGGTCTTTATAGTCCACGCGCAACTTACGCCTTCAGAACCACGAGAAGCTTCATAATCTGTTGGCGGATAACTCAAGGTGCCATTAGGGAGAGTTATGCTTTCACCACAAGCTAAAAAGGAAGTTTTTTGATCGGTTAGACATAACCTTCATTTTAAAAAGTTATTTTAGATAAAGTAGACCATGTACATTCCTAACATAGACCAGTTACATTTGAACAATAGTCAAATAGTCACTGTTAACTACTTACTCATCGTATGATTCAGTTTAACTCTACTCTTCCTTATATGTGACTGCAGCGTTTTTATATCGGCAGACATTATTCTCGTTCCTTCGTACGCACTCGGGAAAAACCTTAGTTCGCCGAAGTAGAAGTCGGCTCGTTCGACTCGTCGCGTTACAGATTCTTTCCTGTTGCGATATTTTAATTTAAAACTCCGCCATTATAATATTTTTTTCGCGAACCACCGCTTGAGAAACGTTGGTTTATGCCAATATGAAACCAAAATATTTGAGTATGCCCACAAGGTTTCTAGGACAAGACCAAGACGATCTATCAGTCAGTAATTGTTGATTTTAGAATTATCTGCACAATCTTTATTACCAATTTCTTTGTTTCTATTATCAAATGTACTGTAACGCCTAGCCCCTCTTTTATCTCTTTTTTCATATAGTTTTTCCAACTTCTCGAGGGGCTAGAGCGTTTTCTGTTAATAAGGGAGAGCGGGCGAGGTCCTAGAGTACTTACTACTGCTTTGAACTTTTTTATAAACTCTTTTCTTACCATTAAAACACTAATAGCCTTTTTGGATTAAGTTTTATTAAGATTATGTATGTACGAGCGGCACTAGTTTACAAAAAGAAATCAACGATAATTTAACTTAATTAGGGAGCAACTATCATTTTCTTCTATTTTATTTTTTAGCAAAATTTAAAATTGACAAAACGCTCACTTTCCTACTAGTTACTACGTTTTATAGTCCGCATTTCTCTTACCCACACGTCGCGGCTACGCAGGGCCAGCTAAAAGTTTGGTTTACCCCATATTGACCGTTTACTAGACTACAAAACATACTTAGAATTTTTACTGTGAGAATTATATATAAAACCGTAGTTAAAACATTTTTTCACCGTACTGCGAAACACGCTACTGGCACTGTCTAAGTACTTTTTAAACTAACTCTTTCTAAGATTGAAATCACACTGCCTCTTGCAATAAATTCGGGCTGTATTTATATCACCTAGTGACGTCGCAATCTACGGGACTTTTTTCTGTGTACGTGCCTTGGCTAGCTGATTTTGCGAAAAACATACATAAATCAATATTTTTTTAATTAAAATATGGCATCTTAAGAATTTGCTTTATAGTTGGAACGTGACTTTTGGGTAGAAATCTCGGCGAAAAACAAGAATAAATAATATTTCTTAATTAATTACTGACAGGAGTTAATTGCTAGCTAGAGAATTTCGTGAAGGAATGTTGTGTAAACAATTTGATCGCCTAACATCCTAAACTTGCGTACTTAGAATCTCACGAATGCAACATGAGCAAAAGAACACCTGCGGATCACGCGACTTCTATTGATGTCAAAGGCACGGGATTCGGAGACTCCACACCGGAATGTTTTAAGTTCTTTTATTTTACAAATGCGAGAACCAACGGTCGGTCGATTTCTGTTATTAAAAATTGAAAAAATTTCAATTTTATTTCAGATGCTGATTCTAAAAGCGTTTGAATTTTATTTAATCCGGTTCAGTACAACAAAATGGGAGTAAGTTAACATTTTATTCATTTTGATCTTTTAGAACTTTTTATTATTTTATTTTTGACTTTTAAACTTCAATTTTTAAATTAAATTATTTTAAATTTAATAAAGTTTTTTTTTTCTATGGTTGAATTTTTAAGTAAATACTTGTACTATTTAAACAGGTTTTTAATCCGATTTTTCCTTTTATAAACTTAGATAAATTTTTGCTTGTGAAATATTTTTAATATTTTTAATTTATTAACTTCTTTGAAAAATAAAATTAGTCCCAGGGCATCACAGTACTTAGAAAGAATATGACCATGAAAATTAATAAAATACAAATTCAGGTCATGGACGCAGTTCCCCTAATCATAAAAATGCTCATAATTTTACATCTATGGAAAATACCTTGTCGTTCTTGATTGCATAACCTTCCACTAAATCCACTAGTACATTTACAGACAAATCTGCCCCGACGTTTTTGACAAGTGCCACCATTTAAACACGGATTTAAAGCACAAGGGTCATCCTCGCGTTCACAGTAAGTTCCTGAATGCCTCTGGTCACAAACACAGGCAAATCCTTGAGGCGAGTTGTTGGTTACACAAGTGCCGTGAACACAGGGGTTAGGAGAACACGTGGTAGAATTAACCCTAAAGCAGCCATTTGGACCTACACCTATTCCACTGTAGCCTGGAGGGCATTGGCATTGTACGTAAGTTTCACTTATTGCTAAAAAAATTGTATAATAATTTCACTTAAGTTTTGAGAAAAGCGTAATTTTGATAAACTATTATAGAAATTATCAAATTTTGAATTACCTGGATTGTGTACGCAACGTGCTAAAAGATGGCATCCTCCATTATTTACGTTACAAACACCACTATAAGAACATATCTTACCATCTCCTTGGTACCCTGGAGGACACGGTCCACATTTGACGGAACCCTAAAATGTTTTCGTGTTTTCTAACTTTATTTCTTTGTTTATAAGTGAGAACTTACCTGTATGTTAATGCATTCGACATGTGGAACAACACTGCATCCACCATTAAAAAGTTGACATTCGTTAATATCAGCGCAGTAATATCCATTTCCAGTATAACCTACGAAAAACATATTATAATTATTTTTGAGAAGCAATTTAATCGGTACTTAAACGAAAATTGTTTTTATTACTTTACCTTGAGGACAATGTTGACATACAAAAGAACCCGGCACGTTTGTACACGATACCAACGGGTCTGTAGAACAAGGTGGATGGGGAAGTTTACATTCATCTACATCTATAGAACAAGTATTATGGGTGCCATCAGTAGCCCATCCTGAATCGCAAATACATTTATATCCAGCCTCATTATTTTGGGGTACACAGGTACCATGACCACACAGTTCAGTACCTCCTGAGTTACAATCTTTTGGTTTCCGAGTGCAATGGATTCCGATCCAACCATTTTGACAGTAACATCTACAAGATACATTTAAAAGACATGGAACACAAGATGCTTTTATTCGTTAGATTATCTCTAAAAAAGGACACCGTCATCTCTTTTTTTTTATAGGAAATACAAAGGAAACACAGTTTTACTTGAAAATCATGGTTCTTGGGTTTAGACCGCGTCAAATTGGAACACTGAAGTCAGTGTTTTAATCTCGTGGAGTATAGATCCCTGAAGATGCCTTGTGCAATCGTAGGCGAAACTTCGGATAATAACTCCAATTTGACACTATCTAAACCCAAGAACCATGATTTTGACTTGATCAAAGCCGTGAAAGCTTTCGTTCTTTATTATTTTGTATTGGTGTTAACTTACAGGTAAGTTCCAGGTAAATTTTGACATGTTCCTCCATTTTGACATCCTAAATCTGTTCCTTTAAATCTGGAACATTCATCTATATCTTTCTCGCATGTAGGTCCCTTTAAAAACATATAAATTAGATTTTGAAAATTATTGAGTATTATAGAGTAATCAAGTACTATTTTAAATTATTAGTTACCTCCCAGCCACTTTGGCACTGACAAAAAAAATCATTGTACATATCTAGACACATTCCACCATTTTTGCAAGGGTTACTAGCACAGTCATCCTGCAGAAGCTTTCTCCGCATATTTGAAACAGTTCTTTGTAAGGTCGATAGCCTGCTATCTATTCTTCTAATTTTCAAAGATGCATTTGGATCTCCTAAAGTAGCGTTCGTAATATTTGCACCTAGAGTACCCGTTCCTATATTTAGTAACCTGCTTTCAATGTCGTCTATTTTGGAATGGTATGTAGATATAAATCTTTCATAGTTTTTCAATAACTTCGAGGCATTTTCTGCCTAAAATTATTAAATTTATATACAGGGTTGTTCAATATATGACTTGTGGGATATATGGGGATCTAATATAGTTACTTTTTCAATTATACAGGGTGTCCCTGACTGACTGACTACGTAGCACTACAACCCAGGGTGGGTCTTGGCTGCCTCGACTATCTGCCTCCACCTGGTCTTGTGCCAGCTCCCTCCATTCTTGCTGGTCAACTTCAAGGATAGCTAGATCCTTGTGGATGTTATCTCTCCATCTAAGCCTAGGTCTTCTCAGTGGTCTTTTTCCTTGTGGTGCTACCTCCCATACCCGTTTTATTGGTCGATCGTTTTGACTCCTGTATATATAACCTGCCCATCGTAGTCTTCTGGACTTTATTTCTTGAATGATGTCAGGGCTTTGATATATTTGCGCAAGCTCTATGTTGCTTCTCATTCTGTGATGGCCTGTTTCACGATCTCGGTATGGGCCATATATTATGCGCAGGATTTTTCTCTCAAACCTTCTTAGCAGCTCCGTATCGTGGACTGTCAGAGTCCACGTTTCACTGGCGTAGATTGCTACTGGTCGTATGATTGTTCGATAAATTTCGGTTTTTGCCTTTCTAGTGATAAATTTTGACTTCAGCAAGGTTTGTATCGTAAATGTACATTTATCTGCTTGTGTGATGCGCTGTTTAACCTCTTCGTGCATATTATTGTTTGCCTTTATCACTGCGCCCAGGTACTTGAAAACTCGCACATGCTCAAAATTATAGTCATTCATGGTGACGTTCTGCCTGATTCTGTCTCGGGCGGGGTTGCGGGAGACATGTATGTATTTGGTCTTTCCTTCATTTATTCGAAGCCCTATTCTCTGAGCTTCTTTTTCTATCTTTATGAAGTTTTCCTTCACACTGACTGTGCTTTCTCCTATCGCGCCCATATCATCCGCGTTGGCCAAAATAAGTTTAGGGCCACTTGGCCCAAAAACCTCCGCGTCAACTGATACTGTTCTTACGGCTTTCTCCAGTGCAAGGTTAAACAGTACTGGCGACAAAGCATCTCCCTGTTTTAATCCTCTGTTTATAGAAAATGTTTGGCCACACTCTCCTTCAATTTTGACACAGCTTTTTATCCCCTCCAGGTACGCTCTACACAGTCTAATCAGCTTGTGCACACTGTCATATGCTTGCTCGAAATCTATGAACAGGGTATGTAAGTTTTTGTTAAACTCTCAACATTTCTCCAGCATCTGTCGGATAGTGAAAAGCTGGTCAACTGTTGATCTTCCGCTTCGAAAGCCACATTGGTAGTCTCCGATAATCTCCTCGGTATACGGAGAGAGACGTTGAAGGAGAATGCTGGAGAATAATTTATAGGCGTGGTTTAGTAGAGCAATACCTCGGTAATTTTTACATTGCATTTGGTCCCCTGTTTTGTGAAGTGGAATTATTACCCCTTCTTTCCATTCATCAGGAATGATTTCTTCATTCCAAATTTGTTTCACGAGGTTATGTATTTGTGTGATTAGATCGTTCCCTCCATGTTTCAGACTTTCTGCCACGATATTACCTCGACCTGCCGTTCTGTTATTTTTGAGCTTCTTAATGGCTCTAATGGTCTCTTCCATGGATAGAAGCTCTGAATGTATTAAAGTTGTGTGCAAGTTTATTATAATTGGGACATAAAATATGATTTATTGTTACACTTCACTGTAAATTTCGAATACATAACTGAAAGTACAGGGTGTCTCAAAAGAAAGTTCACATTTAAAAAATCGATTTAAAAGAAAGTCAGGACTTTATTGAAAAAATGTTTATTACATATTAAAATACATTGTTTGGGAATTTATTTTTTAAAAATGATATCGTCCAAATGTAATCCGTTGCGCTCACGGCATTCATTTAATCGAGCACTAAAATTGCCCATGACGTCTCGGCAGGTATTCTCCGTGATGTCTGCCATTTCGTTGCGGATATTTTCTTTTAATTGTGCCAGGGAAGTCGCTTTGTTGGCGTAAACTTTTGATTTGACATAACCCCATAGGAAAAAGTCCATAGGTGATAAATCAGGACTGCGTGGAGGTCAACTTATGTCACCTTTCTTTGAGATCAATTTGCCAGGAAAAATTTCACGCACTCGTGGCAGAGACATGTTGGACGTGTGTGAAGTTGCTCCGTCTTGCTGGAACCATGTTCTTTGGTTATAGCCAGGAAAATTTTGCAGTTCAGGCACGAAGAAGTCATCTAACATCTCCACATACCGCTCTGAAGTCACTGTTACTGTGCGTTCCCTTTCATCTTCAAAAAAGTACGGGCCGATAATTCCTCGCGCCGACATCGCAGCCCATACAGTCACTTTCGGCGAATGTAGAGGTTTCTGATGTTTGTGTTTTGGATTGTTTGCACACCAATAGCGGCAATTTTGCTTCTTTACATGACCATTAAGATGAAAATGGGCTTCATCCGAAAAGAAGATGTTGGTAAACGTTGAAAAGCATTCAGTCATCTGGTTTACGAAGTCAAGCCTCTGACCAGCATGCTGAGGCTTCAATTCTTGCACCAACTGAATTTTATAGGGGTTCAACTTTAAATCTTTGTATAAAATGCGGAATAATGATGACCTATGCACATTTAAAGCAACAGCACGCTTACGAATCGAAACGTTTGGGTCGTCACGAACAGACTAACACTCTCTACATTTTCGATCATTCTCGAAGACCTCGGACGCCCGGATTTTGGTTTATCTAGTGTTGAACCGGTCTTCTGGACTCAGTTTCCAATAAGCCGAGCGCTTGGCGCACCATTTAAGTGACGAATATGTCGAAAATTGCAGAATTTTCTACGCGCTACAGTCGCCGAATTACCGTTTTTGTAAAACTCACGTACGCATGAAGCACGGTCCGCTCCCGAGAAATGCTCCATAGCGACTAAATTCCCAAGAGCCAGGCTACCGATTGACATACCCCCCGCGCCGCTCGGAATAGTTGCGTTCACGCAATAAGCAAAACAAATGTGTACTTTCTTTTGAGACACCCTGTATTTGAAATATGAAAATTAGGTTAGATTTTGTCAAAATTCAAATTATTTGAAAACCCTTTAGGATAGGCACTTATTTCGATCTGACAATCCAAAAATGCAATAATATACAGGAGGTTCCATAAAAAAAACAACTTTGATACTTTCAGAGCTTTTGGGACACCCTGTATAATATGGAAATAATTTTAAAAAGTAACTATATTAGACCCCCATATATCCCAAAAGTAAAACTTTTTGAAAGTCATGTAATAACAAGTTATTGCAACTCTTTACTTTTATGTCCGTAATTAAAATTTAAAAAAGTACTTTACCCCTTTTAAAGTTGATACAACTTCATAATCATTGATGTGGAAACTTGGTGTATTAAATTTTATATTTTTATTATCTGCTACAGCAATATGAAGATGTCCACCAACAACATGGATCTTCGGTCTGAAAAAAATAAAAGATATAATTTTTCTTAAAGTATCCTGTTCTTTTATTTTTAAAAAATGGCTCTCGCAGAATATTATTAAACCGACCCTCAAGGATTGAAGGGCCATCTCCCTAACTGCTCATATGAGCATTTCCCAGTTTCACAAAAATATTTACAAATGTTTTTATCAGAACTTTATTACCATTAATTTGCATTCAAAAAACTGTGTATGTGCATTTTTATTTGTATTTGAAATTTTGACACTATTATTCTTAGTATCACTACATAGTATAAAACAAAGTCGCTTTCTCTGTCCCTATGTCCCTTTGTATGCTTAAATCTTTAAAACTACGCACCGGATTTTGATGCGTTTTTTTTCAATAGATAGAGTGATTCAAGAGGAAGGTTTATATGTATAATAACATCCATTAAATAGTGGAGAAATACTGTTATTTTTGAGGTTTCTAATGTGATGTCGTTAATTATCATATTTTTTTCCGCTTACATTGCAAACGCAGGCTGAACCCTACGAGATTTATCAAAATAATGTACTAATTATTTGTACACATTGAAAAGGTCTACAGAAAACTCCGCGATGGTATATGTCTATCTCTCATGGATATCCCACAATAACATTTTTTTGTCATTTACTTTTTACGACAAATAATGGCAAATTTTGAAGCGATTTTAACCAATACAGCATTAATCCTTATCCAATTAAATAGCTTAAATACATTGTTGATTTAATATAGATCTATATGGTCCTTTACAGCACAAGATTTAAATGAATATTTTCGAAGATATTACAGATTTAAAATTGCGGGAAGTAGCGCTTGCGGCGGTACTGGCCGACCGGGGCGGCGGCAGCGTGCCTATAAATAGCGCGTAGGAGGCCGATGTAATAATTGTTGTAAAAATAAAATAAATAGTCACAGTTTTTCTGTAGTGTATTTAGTATCAGCATTGCACCCGTGCGAAGCCGGGGCGGGTCGCTAGTTAATAATAAAATGGAAAAGAATGAGAGCAAAAGTAAAAAAACGAATTAATTAAACGTATTATTTTTATGTAGAGCTTCCCTCCCTGAATAAAAAATAACTACAATCACTTGTTAAGTCATCTTCATAATATTGGCATTGTGGTTAACCTAGTCTGGTGTCTAAAGATGAACGAAACTGTCTGTCTGTGTGTCTAAACACTCAATAGACTGAGACGAAGACATTTCGAGCATATAATATTGGCTATATTCTTTTGAGTAATTATCAATTGATCAAAGTGAACAAAGTGAAACTGATACCTTCATGTTCTTTTGAATATGCATTTACTTGTCATTGGGCTGAAGTGATCATGATTACTTCAAGTGATAGAAGTGAAAGTGATAATGACTCAAAAGAATAGCCCTATTATCACTCCATGCAGTTAGTTTCCAACGAGATTTGAGCACTGAAGATCATGATTCCCAGTATTGTTCTATCATTCATTCGGTCAAATCTGGCAAGTACCTATGTATCAAATGTTGATAAACAGGGAACCTGCGTTACTGTAAACATAAAAATATGCAGCGACTCCCTAGAATTAGATCAATTATTCTATCAATTAATGAAGTAAATGGAGATTTCTTGCTCAAATTATAAATTAATTGAGTAATTGGAGATTTCATTCCCAAATTATCTCTATCATTAATGAAATAATTGGTAATTTTATTCCTACAATTATCAATTAATGAATTAATTCACAATTTCAATGACTAAAATTATCAATTCACGAAGTAATTAATCCTTTTTGGAATAAAATTACCCATTACCAGAATAATTAAAAATTTCGTTTTTCAAATTACCTATTACCAAAGTAATTAAAAACTGAATTTTCCAAATTATTAGTAATTTTCTTCATCAAATGGTAATTTCAAAAATAACATTATCAATTACTTTGTTCATTGATAATTGTAGGAATAAAATTACGAATTACTATTGTAATATAATTGAGAAATTAAATTACCAATTACTTCAATCAATTGGTGAAGTAATTGATAATTATAATAATTGATATTCCGATTTTTGAAATTATCCAATATAAAATTCATTGATAATACTACCCGATAATATTACTAAAAAAAATATTATTGCCGTTCTTTACCCACTCCTTTTTTATCTTTAAATACATGTACAGTGATGTGGACAATGAGGAGTAAACGAGGGGATATGTCGAAAGAAAAAATCTTATTCATCTCATCGCGTGTTTATGTTTCTGTTCTGTATTCAATAAACTGAATAATAAATTTTTGTGTGGAAATCAGTTCGTGTCACCAATACTTATATTTAATTAATCATCCGAAAAGATAAGATAAATTTGTACTATCGTTGTCAGTAAAACTAAAAAAAAATCCTAAATTTCAATTTTAGTTTTATGTGGAAAAGCGACATTATAATGAATAAGAAACAAAAATTAAAAAATCAGAAAAAAATTGTTGTATTAATAGGTGATATCCGATGTGGAAAATCATGCTTACGAGCTAAAATTGAATTAGGTGATGAACTACCAGAAAACTTTTTTCGTGATTATTATGGATATAGAAGAGACACTATCTCTAAAGAAATTTTCATTGATGGAAGAAAACTGATCTTAGACTTTTGGGACACCAATGCATATGAAGATTATGAGCGACTACGACCATTGCATTATTTTCCTGCAGATGTAGTGCTTATGTGTTATTCTATAGACAATCGAAAGACTTTTGAAAATATTAAGTTAAAATGGCTTCCAGAAATCAAACGATGGATACCTCATGTGCATTATTTGTTAATTGGAACAAAACTGGACTTAAAACTTGATAATTTAAGTGAAGACGTATTTGTGACATATGAAGAAGGTTTTGAGCTTTCGAAAGATATTAATGCTGACGGATTTGTTGAGTGTTCTGCAAAATCTAACATTGGTTTGCAAGAGATTGTAGAGAAAAGCGCTTATATATCTTTAAATTCAAGGAAAAATCCGATTTATAAAAAAAAGTTATGTGTTGTTTTATAAAGATTTTTCTTAACATATAATTAATATTTAAAAAAAAAATAGTAAATCTTATTGGGTATTAAAAATCCCATCATTTTTAGTCTCGGTAATTCCTTTCGTGACGTAAAACGAGGAATATTGACACTTTTAAGTGATAAAAATACAATTGTCTTTTAAATATCAAATTTTTATGAATCATTTGTTATTTTAAAAAGTGTTGTATCAACTGAACTAAATTAAATTATTTCCTTCACACTTTTTAGTTTGTTTATGGTGTAAATTTTGGTATTTTTCTTTGTACCAATATGAAAATAATGAAGGACAAAGTAGAAGACGTTAAAAAAGTATCATTAATTGGCAATTCTGCTTGTGGAAAATCAAGTTTATTAACTGTGATTGATACAAATGTATTTCCAGAAGAATATTGCCCAACACTTTATGAAGATTGTGTTAAAGAATTTATTTTTGACGATCAAAAAGTAACTTTAGAATTTCAAGACTCATGTGGAGGAGAAAACTTTGATCGACTTCGACTGCTTTGTTATTATAAAGCGGATGTAGTGCTTTTGTGTTTTTCTCTTGATAATGCGGAATCACTGGAAAACGTTAAGAAAAGATGGCATCCAGAAATTAAATATTGGATACCATATGTGCAGTATTTCTTGGTGGGGACAAAACTGGATTTAAGGTCAGATAAATCCAAAGAAAGACAGTTAGTAACGTATGAAGATGGCCTTAAAATTTCACAAGAAATCCAAGCTTACAAATATATAGAATGCTCAGCAAAATCCAATATGAATATTGAAGAAATTATAAGAGAAAGTGCTAATATATCTTTAAACTCAACAAAGAAACTATTTTATAAAAAGAAATGTTGTTTTATCTTATAATTCTTGTATAATTTTGTAGTGTTGCATGGCGGTAGATAAGTTGAACGACAATAGAAATTATCAATTTTAAATGGAAATAAAATCGGAACCTTGTAATTTCTATCACATTGCATGCTTAGCAAACTTTAAATAAAATATCGCCGTAGTGATGTCATGTTTTAAAGTTTCGATAACGAAAGTTATAGATTAAAAAGATAAAATAACGTTATTGTGTATCCTATTACAACATCTATAAAGTGTACCAAATAAAGAATGCCGCATAAAATAACCTAACAACGTTTTTTACTAAAGAAAGTGGTGCGCATGGCGTTTATATACTGTTAAAAATAACCTTAAATTTAATGTTCATTCTACATTAAATTTACTGATTTTGTGCCAAAAATCGTGAATAATTTACATTTACTTTAAATTTAAAGCAATTCAATTCAAATATAAGTTCATTGTACATTAAATTTGATTAAATGATATCTTAAATTTCAATAAAGTAACTGAAAAGATATTTCCACTTCTGTACATTAAAATTAATTCACATATACCCTGATACTAAAGGAATTTACATTATTATTCAATATTCGATAACATACATTGCGTAAGATTCCGCAACTTGTATTGAACTTTGTGTTTAGTACGATGTAAGTTGCCTAAAGGACTCAATTTTTGTGTGGTGTGGTGTACATGTGTGCCCCGTATTGACCACTGACCTCTACTATGGACCCTTACTCTTAACGGCTGTTAAAGCCAAAAAATGGCAAACCATGGGCGAAAAAATGTGTTTCTGCACATCGGGCGCCAGTCATATTTTTGGACGTTGATCAGATAAGCGCATGCGCATAAACGACTTCCTATTATCGATCGGTTGTTTCGTAGCGCCATCCGTAAACAGCGCAGTATCGGCTCAACGCCATTTTTGTGTTTATTTTTGCTTTGTGAGTTGCGTGCGATTTAAACGGATTTATAGCGTTTTAAGTGATTTATTTTATTTTGTGTTTTTATTTAATATAATGGACTCCACAACGTGTATGGTTACCTTGGTAATAAATCGGATTAGAGTAAATTTAGAGGTGGGTGCCATTTTGGTTTTGTTTGTTTTAATTTATTTTTGATAATTTTTTAATTTTTCCGATAAGAATTTATGAAATTTTATATAATACAGATGCTTCTATTAGTGTGCACTGTTTTTTATCAAAAAAATCAAGAGAATTATCAAAAAAATCAAAAGAAACTAAATTAAAATGACACCCACCTCTACATTTACCCTAATCCGAATTATTACCCAAGAAAGTTAACGCACACAGACGGAAACAATAGATTAGAGAAATAGTAAGATACATTTTTTTCACAATTATACTTTCACAGTATAAGAAATGACTAAACTAACTCCCATCGGTACACACTGACCGGATTATTCCCTTCTGCTTCAGCTATTATTTGTGCCCATATGATGTGACTCCCAGAACAAGAAAGTTACATGACACCGACTTCTGCAACCATGGTTGCAACTTTGATAACTTGCTTGATTTAGACACCGTTTGTGACTAATTGAACCAACAAATAGATTTTCGAAGTTCGGTCCTGTCGATGATCACCTGATCATATTGTAGTGCGCATGCCGACATCTGATCTACGATGTTTACATTTAATTGTAAATTTGCCTTTTGTGGAATTAAACTTTGCGGATCTAATAAATATTTTATCTATGGTATTGACGGGACCCAATGAGTTTGAAATCAGTCTAGATGACGATACACTGTCTGTGGGAAAAATATTCACCTTTTCCTGGTAGTTTCAGAATTTTTTGAACTCATGTGATAACATATCTTAAATTCAATGAGCACTGGCTGTATATTTAATGTACATAGTCACCTTAAAACGTAATGATCAAACTTTAAATTTAATGTATTATTACATGAAATTTAAAGGGATAAATAAATTTAAATTATTAAATTTAATGCATTACATTAAATGCATTTAATAAACGTTTGTGAAATTTGCTTCCCGCATATTTACATTAAATTTAATGCATTTCTTTTTTTACAGTGTACTAATAGACCAATCAATAGAGATTTTTTCTTGACCAAAATATTATCAAGATACCGACTGCGCCATCACACTAAAAACAATGCTTAGTGATATTTTGTTATGTTTTCACTCTCAACTATGACCCATGGATTTGTTACCTTCGTTTTTTGCTTATAAATTCAAAATTAATCAAGCAACCTGGATGATGTAAAAAGAGGAATGTTAAAGAATAAAAAATACCAACTAAATGAGCTCTGGATCGACTCAATCGGATCGCTGACACCCCTTACCTCCCCCTTTCGCTTGTCATACTATACTTCTGTGATATCACCTCTCCCCCTAAGAGAGAGGCTGGATCCGCCCCTGGTTTAATGTTGCTACGTGAACAACAGCTAAGCTACTTCCTACATTGTTAATTGTTTAAAGACTTTTGTCCCTTATCAGGAAGTGTTGGTTTCATAACTTTAATGACATGCAGATTTAAAAAAACAGTTCTTAATTAAAAGTATCAAACTAACTTACTATTATAGTGAAATCTATTTTTATTTGTCCGAGTTGTTTTTCATTATTTATATACTTTCTAACGAAATTTAATGTTATATAAAGGTTTCTGATTTTTTTTTTCATTCTCCCTATACATTCCATATCGTTGGAGATAAGACGATTCTAAAGTAAATATTCGAACTTTTGAATATGAATGACTGATTTAAATATGTACCTTGATGCAATGTGTACACAAGTATATGCTTTTTACATATAATATGTTAAGGTTATATGTTACATAGTAACAAAAAAAAAATATAATGGAAGAAAAAGTAGTTAAAAAGCTTGTAGTGGTTGGTGATGGAGCCTGCGGAAAAACGAGTTTGTTAACAGTGTTTGTAACCAATGAATTTCCTGAACAACATGTTCCAACGGTTTTTGATGCGTATATAAAAGATACTGTGGTTGACGGCCAAAATATTAGTTTAGCTCTTTGGGACACTGCGGGCGAGGAAGATTACGATCGTCTTAGACCGCTGTCTTATTCCAGAACTGATGTAGTGCTTATATGTTTTTCTATAGACAATCCAGACTCTTTACAAAACGTGAAATTAAAGTGGTATCCAGAGATAAAACATTTTTTACCGTACGTTTATTATTTTTTAGTGGGTACGAAACTTGATTTAAGAACAGGCAGAAGTAAAAAAGGTGAAGTAGTGACATATGAAGAGGGTGTTAGAATGTCTAAACGAATACGGGCCGATGGTTATATGGAATGTTCTGCGAAATATAGCTTAGGCGTTCGACATATATTTGAAGAGAGTGCAAGAATATCTTTAAATCCAAAGAAAAGATCATTTTTTAAAGACTGTTTAATTTTATAATTGGAAAGAAAGTGTTTGTTTTTTTAACATTTTTTTGCTCTGCTCTTGTTTTTATAATAATATTTAAATCAACAAACCAATTTGAAAATTATTTTTAAAATTTTAAGCCAATTAATAGAGAAACAAATAAATGATAATGAATATTTCAATGCAAAACTTTATCTGTGCAATTATTTATCGTTAATCTATAAACTAATAAGAGATCTATTTTATAGCTAAAAATTTGTTCAAATTCATTAAAACAAAAAACAAATAAATTAAAAAAACACTTACTGATTTTCAAAATCTTTGATTCGTATTGCGAAGCCGCCGGTAATAAATAAACAAAAAACACATAAAAACTTATAAATAGGGGCCATAGTGTTTTTTACCACATTCTACAATACTGTGGACTGTCTAACACTGACTGATTAACAAAATACGGTGGGCAGATTAATGATAATATTTAAATATTCCTAACAAAGGGGCGTTACAGGGATTGCATTACCACCGTTCCTGGTAGAAATCTTTCATTTTTAATGACCATGAAAATTGACGTAAATAAATTTACGTGTTTCCATGTAAAATGTAAATTCTGTTTATTTATTTATACATATAAAAATGCCCTTTTGTTATTTTTTTTAAATAAATATTACAAATATTGAATGAGGAAGGGTCTGAACATTAAAAAAAAAACAAAAATGTGTAATATATCTAGATTATTGTAGCATGTACTGTTAATGCTTTACCGTTTGAAGTTTGCAGCAAGTTTTTACGTATAAAATATTTTATAAGAAATGGTCTTTACGCAGGGGTGAACTTCACCTGAGCCCCAGAGTCCCAAGACAACTTCCAATTAAAATTCGACTCTACTTTTTCTTTTCTAAAATATAAGTGTTACATTTATAACAGTCCGCCTCCGATTTGTCTCACTGTGTGATATGTTGGAGTATACCAAAAAATATCCAATCCATATTTTTTTACGTCCTGAATTGCATTTTTAGGGGGTGAAAACTGTCCCAAAAGTTCATCGCTGAAAAAGGTTTACTGAGAAAATGATATTTATAAAAACCCTTTAATAAACCTAATATGCAAGTGATTTCACACGAAAAAGGGCCTTTTACATTATAACTGAAGAAAAAAAAAAGGTTTTTAAGGTTGGACCTGGGGGTAGTTTTCAAGCTTTAGAAATGCAATTCGGGGAAAAAAATACATGTTGAATTTTTTTTGTATGCTCCAACATATCACACAATGAGACAAAACGGAGGTGGACACCTGAAAAAGTTCTATTTTTGGTACTTAAATTAGTAATTCTCAAACTTATTTATATTATGTGTAATGTACACTACTCTATCTATTTATTTGATAATAAATAAATTAAAAAGTAACTTATGTTGTTCCTAATTTATTTTTGGTTTTTAAATTTTTATTTCTATGGTATCGGACTCCTTTTCTTCGGGGTTAAAGTATACTGGGGGCCCCACGCGAATTTCTACATTCTTACGCCTAATAGGTCAGAGATGTTGAATACTCTAACATATTTACTTACTAAAGAACAGTATTCAAGCAAAGTGTGGTCTCCAATCGATTTGACTTCTAGCACTTTTCTGTAATGTTTTCTTAAACAAAAATTTCCTATATACTACTGCAGTAAAACTCGATACCTAACTTGTTACAAGAAACTGAAAAGAAAGGTTTAATGTAAATGACCCCCTTTTTGCTAACGCTCGCTATTATAATCTTTTGATGTAATCTCTGTTTAAAATTAATAGTTGGCAGAGTTTCCACAATATAAATATATATATATATATATATATATATATATATATATATATATATATAATTTTCTAATTTATTTGTAATCCAGTATAACTGGATGGCAAATGTGTGATATAAACAATTTAATATTTTACCAAAATTTTCCTGACATCATGGTGAATGCGCATTAATAAATAATTTCCTAATAATTATTGCCATTCTGGTGAATGCGCCGCACATAAATAATATTATTGGTTATGGCCTTTGAGGAAAATGAAATTTCTCAATCAACCCTATTTCATAGACCTGCGATGGTTCTTTCTTTTTAAAATAAGGAATAGTCTCTATCCAGAGATGAGCGCCAGAGTCCCAAGACAACTTAAAATCAAAATATAATTCTACTTTTTCTTTCCTAAAATACAAGTGTTATACTTACAGGAGTCCGCCTTTGATTTGTCTCATTCTGTGATATGTTGGAGTATAACAAAAAATATCCAACACGTATTTTTTGCATCCTGAATTGCATTTTTAGGGGGTGAAAACTGCCCCAAAACTTCATCGTTAAAAACGGTTTGCTGAGTAAATGACATGTAAACCTAAAGCCACGTCTACATTAGTAAAAATTTACGTTGTGTGTGGCATGCGGCAAAAATTTGTGCGTTCATATTCAATTTTGCGATTGTGGACATGATACCACACAACATAATTTTTTACTAATGAAGACTCAGCTTGATAATATGCAAGTGATTTCACACGAAAAAACAGCCTTTTACATTATAATTGAAAGAAAAAACTTTTTTAAGGATGGACTTGGGGGTAATTTTCGCTTCTTAAAAATACGATTCAGGGAAAAAATACATGTCGAATATTTTTTGGTATACTCCAACACATCACAGAATCAGATAAATCGGAGACGAACCCTTGAGAGCGTTCTCTTATTAGTATTTAAATTTGTAATTCTCAAACTAATTTATGTTATGTGTAATGTACTTCAGTCAGAGGCGGGTATCCCCCCTTGGGGCAGCGGGGCGATCGCCCTCCGCCACCAAGAGCTCCTAATTAAAAAAAATCGACTCGCGGGTCTGTTGCATTAGGAACGTAAATTTCGCTAACCTACCTCCCTCTAATTTTGGTGGGTAATTCTAATCCTTTCTTTGTTCTTGTGATACCGCCTCCCTCCCCCCAAAGAGAGAGGCTGGGTCTATCAATTACTACAGTATCTATTTGATAATTAATAAATTAAAAAGTGCACACATGTTTATTATTTTTGATTCTTAAATTTTCATTTCTATGGTATCTAACACCCTTTTTCGGGGTTAAAGTATATTAAGGGTCCCACGTGAATTTTTTGCATTCTGGCGCCTAATAGATCAGAGGAAATACTGCATATTCCAATATATTTGCTTGCCAAGATTTTTCTGTAATGTTTTCCTAAACAGAAATGTCCCTATACACTAGTGCAATAAAACTCGATATCTAATTTGTTACAAGAAATTGAAAAATTTAATGTAAATATAGCCTCTTTTTGCTAATGCTCGTTATTATACCAAAATTTCCCTGACATTATGGTGAATGCGCTTTAATAAATAGTTTACTGATTTTTTTTTTGGAATCCTGATGAATGCACCGCATATAAATTATATTTATTGGTTATGACCTTTTAGGACAATGAAGTTTCTCAAACAACCCTATTTCACAGGTCTCCTGCGGTTCTTTCTTTTTAAAATAAAACCATGACTTCGGTATATTTTTAGGTGATAATTAATCGAAAAATATTTAAGAATTTGTATCAACATGACTGTCAATAGGTGAGGATAATTTCTTTTACTTAATTATTTATAATATGGTTTTTGCTTAAATACCAAATAGGTCTGAATAAAAGTCGAGCAAAAGAAATCCTCGCAAGTGAAGATACTTATGGAAATTATGGAATTTTTATAAAATTTCATAATTTTTTTGAAAAAATAAATAAATTGAAATTGAACATGTGTTCTCGCAAATTCTAATCTCGAGAAGTTTGGTGATCTAAAGAAGAATATGGAGATGAGGAACATGGATATAACTCATCTCTGATGGGGTGTTGATGTCAACCATAGACACAGGAGTACATAGAGACTGCGGGTTCTACAGAAACACGTTGGCTCTCACTTTGAAAGAAACATAGCGAAATGGAATACTCTTTTCTAATGATGGCTAGGCGAGAGAGTAGCGTGCTTAGCTGCGCCCATAGAAAGAGAGGTACTACTGTAATATTTTGCTCTGCCTCTTTCTAAGCGAGAGCCAACATGCTTCTATAGGATGCGCATTCTAATATTTCTAACATCTGTGGTGTCAACCAAGAAAGTTAGAGGTTATCCCTTTTAACTTCCTTAATGTTAACCATAGATATAAAAAGATGTAGATCGCGGATCCTATAGAAGCACGTTGGCTCTCGGTTAGAAAGAGACAAAGCGAAATAGGTCAGTAGTATCACCTCTTTCTATTCCACCCATAAAAAGAGACGTACAACTGGCCTCTTTCGCTTCGTCTCTTTCTTAACAAAGGCCAATGTGCTTCGATAGAACTCGCGGTTTACATATTTTATATGCTTATGATTTCGTCGTGCGTTTCGTGTAGAATTAAACATAAAAAAAAGGTCATCGATAACTGTAGCGCTTTGGCACCTTTGATACTTTTTAAAAATATGCGATACTGTTGAATGACCTCTCCTAAGTGCCCGATGTAATACATTTTTAATCTACATCCTTCGTTATATAGGGCTACAATTTCTGTAGCTTCATCTTAGTTGCTAATTAAATTTGAAGCAAATATGTGATCCATATTGAAATAAGATGTGAATATAAATTCCAAAAAATAAATTTAAACACATGTACAGTGATGTACAAAATCAAAAAAATCATCACCGTTTTTAATCAATTATACCTTAAAGCTAAATTGCTTTTCTTTTCATTTTTAGGTTAAAATTGATATAAAAAAATCCTAGCAAACGTAATATAAAATTTTCTATTAAAATACCAGTGATTATGTTACAAGACACAACGAATGGGCTTTTTTTTTATATTGATCTGCTTCATATGTATCTAAGAAATAAGAACAAAGTAGAATTGCTCAATTTTTTCATTATTTAAAGAAAACTAGCAAGTTATTGTATTTAGGGAGACTGAGGTTTCCAAAAACAACACGTAGTTATTTCAAAGATATATTATTACAGCAGAGAAAACTCAAAATACAAAATTATATGAACCTAAAATAAATCTGAAAAATAAATTATGGATTAAAATCAGGATTTTTCCTTAATATCACAAATCCTTCCATGATAGGTGTAAGAGAAATATATTCTTCTGTAGCTAACTCTGCCCTCTCTCCATGTGCTAATAATACGGGAGTTGTATGAGTCTGGAACCCAGTGATGGTTTTTGGTTTACCTGCTTGGCCTACAACGTCTACTGCCTGAAAACAATACAAAAATCTAATGTTAGTATACTGTCTAGTGGGTTTTTTTTTTATTTCTTATAACCGAAAAAATATCTTGCTATTGAATGACATACTACTTACTATTAGAAGTAGAAACTTAATGGTTTAATGAAATAGGGTGTAAGTATACTTCTCCCTAAATCATGCACTTCTTTTGAATATGTTTTTTTTAAGGTTATTTATTTATACATATAATCTTTCTATATATTTTATTCAATTTAGAATTAATCAACATTACCATTGACCAGCTAATGAATTCTAATTGAATTATCGTTTCTTAAAGATTTTACTGTCTTTATTTCTATTTTAGTTAAATTTGACTGTATTTAAAAAAAAAGGTTTTTCAAATTTTAGATCTGATACCAAACACTTCTTTACTTTATTCAGTTTCAACATAAACCACAAAATTTTTCACTTGCAAAATGTAAAAAAACGTCTTTAGCGCGACGTTGTGCAAATATAGTGTTGTACAATGGCTCTCTCTACATGACTTGCATGTAAATTTTTCTATCAAATTCCTAATAACTTATACACCATATACAGATTTTACGAAAGTTGAGAAAACTTTTGGGGTTCTCTACTTTATGCAAGGTACCCTAATGCATAACAAAAATTATACTAACCCTATATACAAACTCATACCCAAATAACAGTGGTCCCTGGTACTAAAATAAATAAAAAAAAAACTTACCAAACCAACTCTGACAGGTACTGGTAGTGCGTTGAGGTCTTCATCAAAAGTGACCAACATCCTGGGCTGCATAGCTGCTGCCAAAGTGTATAGCAAATAGTGAGATTTGCCCAGAATGACTATAAAATAAAAATTATACAGAGTGATATCCTGGTATTTTTTAATTTAAAAAAAAAATTTAACTGACTGCTAAAAATGGGTAAAAAGCAAAAAAAAACAATAATATAAATTTTTATATTTGTTATTTGTTTTATTTAGTGATAATTTGGACAACTTCAAAAATTTAAATTTTATATTTCATCATGTTATTTTTCGCTTTTTAGCACACAAAAACCCTCCAATATAAATTTTGGACAAAATCAGAAAAGTGTAAAACTTTTAGTCCCCCATATTGCCATATTAAATTGTAAAAAATTTATTTTAATTTCATAATCTACGACCCAGAAAACCCCCTAATACCAATTTTGAAAAAATGTAAATAATGTAAAATTTTCAATGCACCACATTAGATCTGCCATAATAATTTTTTTTTTAAATAATTTCAAATTTATAATTTACATACTCAAAAACCCCCTTTCATTTCAGAAAAAAAAAGTAATGTAAAATCTTTAGGACGCCATATTAAATTCCTCAAAAATAATTTTAAATTCCAATTTACACCCTCAAAAGTCCCCCTACACCAACTTTGGATAAAATCGAGAGATGTAATATTTCTAGGAAGACATATTGAATTAAAAAAAAACAAGAAAATCAAACAAAATTAATTTTTTTGTCCGCCTACACAGCAACTTCTTGAACCTAATGCAAAATATTCCATTCATATCGGTGCCGCTGTTCCAGAGTAATCGATATACATACATAAAAAAAGTCAGTTAAAAAAATTATTTAATTTTCAGTTTTATCCTAATTACTACACTATTAGTGACAATTTATTTTTTATTAATATTTACCAACAAACTCCAACTTTGAAAAAAATGAATAAAATAGCAACTTACTTGTTTTAACATCCAGAAATCCTACAAGTGTAGCCATTAAGCCAGCAACAGCTACAGGACTCATAAGTTGTCTATCACTGTGATATGGACTGAGAGTTAATGTCCCTTTTCCCAAATGAGTCAAACCCTGGGCAATTCGAACCATGAAAAGATTGTTTGGGTCCTTGGCATGATACTGAGCAAGTTGTCTTAACATCGCAGCTAATCTTGCATTGTTGGTTCCAGCTCCAACTAAACCCATAGCAAAAATAGCATTGTGAGCTACTTCTGCATCACTATCATGAGAAAATTTGCTTAGAGTATCTAAAATACTTAGTTTGGGATTTGAAACTGAAATTAAGCCCAAAGCTAAAGGTACAGCTCTTCGAATAACAGGTTCACAGTATCTGAGCAAATGACCAAAGGTTCTGAAAGCCATTTCACTTCCAATATCTTCTCCCATACTGATTAAGGCAATACCAATAACAGCTATGGCTTGTCTTGCTGACAAGTCTTTTTCTTTTTCCTCGTTTTTATCTTTTTTGTCCTTGTCGTCTTTTTTCTTATCTTTTTCAGAGCTCTCTGAAGCTTCATAGTGTTCAGAACAAATATGAAGCAAATGCTGAACTTTAAGAACATTGCCTGTTCCAGCATATGCACAGATATCTACCATGGTTGTTGCCATAGACCTAGAAATAATCCATATACATAAACAAAACTATTCATCTTTTATAGTTAAATGGTAAATATTTATTTTCTTTTCATTCATTTATTGAAATAGATAAATAACATACCTGAAAGGTTCAGAAATAACTTCCAAAGCAGCAATTATAGTGTCTATACCCTCTTGTCTTCCCAAATAACACAAACCAAGACCCAAAGGTAGAAATCTGGCATAGGTATCCTTTAACTCAGCTTCAGACTTTTCCATCAAAGTTTGCATAATGGTAGTCGTCACTTGTGCATTAGCAGAACCTACTGCAATCATACCACAAGCTAAAGCAGCCATTCCAATTACTTCCATATTAGATTTAGGATCAGAGAATACTGGAAATAGTAGACTGAGAACAGCTTCACGATTGGATCCCACATAAGCTAAACCAAGACCCAATATGGCTCCTGTTCTCATTATGGGGGCATTATGCAGGACATAGTCGCTTAGAAGAGCAAGAGCTGGGTCACATTCATTTCTTATACCACAATTAACAATACCACAAGCCAAGAGTGCTCCAGATTTAATATGATCCTCTGAAGAATAAAGGTATTTGTCAATCGGAGTCAGCCCACCATCAACATCCCATAAAAGCACCAAACCAAGAGATGCAGTAGCACTCAACATCCCATGTTCCTTGTTTTTGTAAAGCCATTTATTACCATCTTCCATTAGAAGTTTGTCTTGACCAAAAGCTGCATTCACAAAACCATTGACAAAACTAGCAGCCAAATTTTGCCTTGCAGAGTCTACTTGGCTGCCACCAAAAGATGGCCGTGTATTTTCTAAGTGAGATTTATAAACATCTTCAGGGGTTTTTGGTTCCATGATGTCTAATTCCCGAGCTAAATTTAGAAAATGATTGTTTAAGTGGCAATTGGCCATTATTTCTGCAATATCTTCATATTCTGGTGTATTTTCTGGGATTTCTATGTAGATTTGTTGACGACCTAACATAAAAGCCAGTTGTTTTTGGATGCAACTAAAATTAAAACAAATTTTCATATTTAAGGTACTTTCTAAAAACTTTATTACCTAAAAAACAATAATAAATATAAAATAGAGATATAAACTTACGTGTCTTTACAAGAAAGAAATACTTCTTCAATAAGAGAATGATCATTAAGCTGCATTGCTAAACGCAATGCTTGGGGGTATTGCTTAAACTTTTTGAACAATAACAAAGCAGTCTGTAGAAGAGTTGTGTTTTCAGGATCTGCTACATAAGGTACACAACTAAAATTTAAAAATATACATATTTAGTAATCCACATATCCCTTTAATATACTTTTCAAAATTAATGAAAACAATTTTACCTCGTCAGATAAAGACAAACTCTAGAGTAAATATTTTCATCAACATATTGCTCCAGCAAATCAAGTCTTTCAATCTCCATGAGTAAATCACATCCTTCGGCTTCAGCATTATGGGCCATATTGTAAGGAACAATCTGTTTTGCCAGCTGAATTAGTTTATTTTCTACATCTCTGTCATCTACATCTTTTTCGGCCCATTCACCTGCTATTTCTCCAGCTAAATGTCTAGAAATATCATTAAAGTAAATTCACTTTTTTTTTAAAACATAATAATTCTAAATTTTATTTAACAACTAGCTGTCAAAGTTTTATATATCACTGTTTTTAAAAATACTTACATATAAGTAACTACCGACTACTAAAAAACACTATGAAAACATTATAAGCTTGTAATGGTTATACTGTATATATTGTAATTCTTGCAGAATATTATTATAGTTTTTACCTAACATATTCATGTCCCCATTCTCCAATTTTATCCAAATCTGATAACAGCCTATATTTAAGACATTCGCGGCCATCTCCCATTGTCATGGCCAATACTGAAACTATGTCAGCACAGACCTTTTTTACATTAGGATTTTTAATTTTTTCATATATTTCCTTCATAGTCTCGTAATGAGGCCTCATAAATTTAAGAGGCTTTGGTACCGAAGTCATTGATGTGGTTGATGCTTTAATTTTGGTTGCAAGAACATTGAGGGCAGAGAGATAAAGGTTCTCATCATTTTCCTAAAAAATAATAATCTCAATCTTAACTCCTAGTGACTTGGCAATTTTAGGTTAACTTACTGTTAGTCTCTCAACACAAAGGTTTAGCTCATCTTGTAGCTGTTTATCTTCTTCAGACTAAAATTGATAAAAGAAATAAGTTAGGAATTACTTTGTTCTATTCTCTTGAAGGATTTTGGCTTACCAATTCATTTTTGTCCTCTTCGGTTTCTTTTTTAGGCTCAACTTTAGTTGGAACCTCGGCTTTTGTTTGAGACATTATTTCGGTAATTTACCTCTCTTTTTTAATTGGTATTAATTAATCACTTTATCTGTTATAAATTACGAATATTTTTATAACAAATATTACTTTAATACTCTTCAGTGACTCTAAAAACAAATTGTTAACTAAAAAATTTAGTTTTGCACCATCATTTCGGAAATGTCATTTATAGAATGACAGGTAAGGGATAACGGCTGGGTACATTCAGGATTGGATTCATAATACATTTCAGGTGCTCACTCCAGATCTGTTCGGATGGACTGTGATGTGTAGCTATAGAATTATATCTTGTGACCTGTGATTAATCTGAAGTTATATGAGAGTCTGATTAACGAACCCCGTGATCATTCACGCATGAATACATTTTTTTATCCACAATAAAGAAAAGAAAACCGATTGACTAGTTATCTCGAAATAGTGCGATTGCGATTAATATAAAAGAGGTCATATTTGGAGGATCAGCAAATGTGTCAACGAACTTGCCTTTAGGTGTCTAATGTAAACGTTTTCTTACGATTATTTCTATTGAATCCACGTTTTGAGATTATTTAACCAGTGATTTCGAGGTGCCCAACAACATATTTGGATTAATACTACTCTCATGGTTTATATTTATATGTAATTAAAGTGAATAGAAAACAACAAAACATTTTTATTGCCCGGAGTAGTGCTCGAGCGTCGATTAAACTGCGCGTTCCTTTGCGTGTTTATTGTTTAGAGATAGGGACGTAGCAAATGTAACATTTATAACATGGTTTGCAATTCGAGTCTATGACATTTACTACATGAATTTTTTAAGAATCATCAAAAACTTTTATTAATAAGAGAATCCATTCAGATAAAGAAATTAGTAGACATACTGGAATATACTGTTAGTTCATCAAAATTAGTGGTCGAAGTGAAAGAGATAACTTCGTGTTCCTTTGAACACACGTTTGGTAGCCATTTAATTGAGTCGTAACAAAACACTGTTGAGCTGATAAAGCAACGTTAACTAAATATTTATTTAGTAGCTAATCGTACTAAAATTATAATAAATTTTATTTTTGATTTTGACCTATAGTTAAAAGTAGATTTCTGTAAGACTGTAATGACCAAACACAAAAAGAAAATTAATTTCGTGGTGGGTGTCTAATACGTTGGCGCAATTCACCTTAGTTCGTAAAATTTCTTTCAGCTGATTGCACCAACGAACTAAACTGTGATTAAATTTAATCTATCAATTCACATATGTAGAGGCTTTTCTTTGACTATGTAGTACGCTGGAGAGGACTTTTATAACATTCCGATGACGTATTAAAATCAATATCTTCGCTCCAGTCAACTGGTAATTCGACATAGGCATTTAACGCCTAAATTTTTGCCATGTAGTTATCATGTTTTTGTTAAAAAAACAGGAAAATGTATCTTATTTAAATCAAATATTTTTGTTTAAATTCGACTTTCTTGGGTAATTATTCGGATTAGAGTAAATCTAGAAAATGGAAATGGCGATGTTTTTTGATAATTTTCTTGATTCCACACTAATAGAACCATCGGTATTATATAAAAATTCATAAATTTGCACTTTTTTATAGCAAAAAAATCAAGAAAATTATCAAAAAAAAAATCAAAACGGCATGCGCCATTTCCATGTCCTAGATTTACTCTAATCAGAATAATTGCACTTTCTTGTTCTGGATCATCCAACTACAACCTAATTTAGAGTAATTGGCAATGTTTTAAAAACGCAAAATCATAATAACGTATATCAACGTATATGAATAAAATTGTTTATGGCAACCCTAACCTAAACTAACGTTTTTTAGTCGTTAAAAATGTTAAACATTTATAATTTTTCCCGACAACTTGTTGGAAAAAGTTTAATTATACATAAAAAATCTTTGTCAACAGTGTTTGCACTATCATCAGGTAAAATATAAATGTATCTCGTACCTACATATTCGTAAAATATCAAAATAAGTTCAGATATTACTTGTTTCAATTTAAATATTTTAGGATTAGGAAAATGTGGTGTAGCTGTAATACGTGTTACTGGGACCCAAGCTAGCGATGCTTTAAAAGAAATGACCGATTTAAAAGAACTACCTTTACCTCGAACAGCTTTGTTACGCAAAATAAAACATCCTGTAACCCAAGAAGTAATGGACCAGGGACTTATATTATGGTTCCCAGGTAAGCTTGTGATATTTTGAGTTAGCATTCACATAAGAGTATAGTAAGGATCTGTCACTTTTTGAGTATACTTGACATACTAAAATATGAACTTTAAATTTTAGGTCCTAAAAGTTTTACTGGGGAAGATAGTTGTGAATTTCATGTTCATGGAGGGTTAGCAGTCGTAAATGGGGTTTTAGATGCTTTAGAAAGTTTACCAAACTTCAAACTTGCTGAGCCCGGAGAATTTACAAGAAGAGCCTTTTTAAATGGAAAGTTGGATTTAACAGAAGTTGAAGGATTAGCAGATTTACTACAAGCAGAAACTGAAGCTCAAAGAAAACAAGTAAGTAAATGTCTTTGTGTTATTTTTTTTTTGATTATTGTGTCAAGATATTTATAATAAAAAGGTAGTGTGGGTCCTATAACATCTTCTGTATTTTCAAAGGCATTTTTACAATTGCATGGATCTCTAAGTAACGTTTACCAAACTTGGAGACAAACTCTGATGTATTCTGTTGCTAATATTGAGGCACAGATTGACTTCGAGGAAACTGACACTTTAGAATATGGTCTTCTGGAAAATGTTATGAAAGACATTGAAATTCTTTTAAAAGAAATTATACAACACTTAAAAGATGGGCGTAAGGGGGAGCTTTTGCGAAATGGAGTAAAAACTGTTATTCTGGGAGAGCCAAATGTAGGAAAAAGTAGTTTGTTAAACTTGTTATGCCAAAGGCCTGCTTCTATTGTAACCCCTATATCAGGAACCACAAGGGATGTTATAGAGGTGACCTTAAATATAGGTGGTTATCCCTTAGTGTTGTCCGACACTGCTGGTTTGAGAAACATTTCCCAAGACATTATTGAAATTGAAGGCATGTCAAGGGCAATTGAAATTTACAAAAAGACCGATCTTGTAGTTTTAGTAATTGATTTTTTAAATTACTTATCATGGAGGAATAAAAATGAATGTCAAAATTTTACTCATTATGTAAGAGAATATTGTAAAGAAATAGGTATTGACCTGGTAAAAGATGATTTTCAAAACTGGAAAGACATGTTTACAAAAAATTGCATCATAGTAGTAAATAAAATAGACCTGGATAGTACAAATATTTGTGATAATTTAGATGAAGAAGTGGTCAAGTTATCTTGTAAAAATGAAAATGGTGTAACAGTCTTAGTGGATGCATTAAGTCATCATGTGAAAGTATTGTAAGTTCTACTTTTTTATTTTTTTTTTGTAGCTTTTATATTTGGTGTTTTTATTAAAGCATGCTTAGTTGGTGAATTGATTATTAAAGTATTTGGCTGTGGTTTCTTAATGTTAAACTTTAATTTGCTTAGCTTTATTAAACATAATTATATAGATATAAGAATTTGTTATATTAGGTGTATTTTAATTGCTGTGAATTTCTAGATGTGGGGAACCCTCCCAAGAACATCCTAGTATGAACCAAGTACGACACAGGCAGCAATTAAAGGAATGTATTCATCATTTGCAATTATTTTTGGAAGAAGCTTCACTGAAAGGTTCAGGAGATTTGGTGATTATGGCTGAACATTTAAGGAAAGCTTTAAAAAATATTGGAAAACTGATTGGTACTGTCACATCTGAAGAAATACTAGATGTCATATTTAGAGATTTTTGTATAGGAAAATAAAGAACAAAGAGTTATGTACAGATCAGTGTTTTATTTAATACAAAAATTATGCTATAAAAATATTACCTACTTAATAAAAAAAATCAGTAAATTTATTTACCATAAAACACATTTATGTTTAGGATTCATTGGACTATTTTCGGGACAGTTGTAGATCCTTGCAAATTCTTCAGAATTACTTAAAGTACCTATAACCCTAGAAGATACATATTGATTTATAAAAGATATTTTACTAGTTTTAGACTATGAAACTGCTGTAATCTTAATGATTTCTAAAAGTTTATAAAACTACAGTTGCATATAGAATACTGTACTTTGTATAATTTCAGTAATGGATTTATCTTCACTATAGACTTGTCAATAAGTTTTATTTTCACGGTGCGTCAAAAGAGGGCAGGTAATAAAAGAATTTTTGGTTATCTATCTTTCTATACTTACCTAAATATACCAGGAGAATGTACAGATGTTTTTATTCTACTTCTAGCAGTTTCAATTCTTTGTTTTCCACACCAAACCTATTGAAAAGAAACATTTTATTTATTTTTAACATTTATTAGATAGTTTTAAATTTACCTGAGCATAATTGAGGAAAAATAATTGAGCACCCGTCATATTTAAACCAGGCAATGTTTCATCTACACCTTGATTTTTTTGAGCCCATGTTTCATAAGCCTGCAATTTTCAGTATTAGTTTAATTAAAGTTAATTGCCTATAAGAAAACTTACTCTAAATGCTTGCTTCAACCCTCCATTGTCGGCGATATTTTCACCTTGAGTTATGATTCCATCTAAAGGGATCTTTAAACCTGGCAATACATATTTTCCATACTGATCTAAAATCGTGGAATAATTGTTGATAATTTATGTTGAAAATTCATTATTTTAGCAAAAATTTATGGCGAGCATGCGCAGTCAAATGAAATTGTAAATTAATTACCTATTATACATTGCGACTTTTCATAAAATTGTTCAATGGCAGCATTTTTCCACCAAAGTTGCAAATTTCCCTCGTGATCAAATAATCGACCTTTATCATCAAAACCATGGGTTATTTCATGTCCTATCACTACTCCTATGCCTCCAAAGTTTAAAGCTTTTGGAAAATACTTGTGATAAAATGGGGGCTGAAGTATACCAGCAGGAAACACTAAAACAAAATTTTTTATGTTCTATTGGTTATTAGAGCTGGGTGATGGAGTTAAGTAACGTAGGGGTAGATAGCAGAGACGTAAGAATTATTAAAAATCTATATTGGCGGCAGAAAGCAACAGTAAGGCTAAATGGAAAACTCACAGAAGAAAGTAAAATTCTGCGAGGCGTCAGACAGGGCTGCAAACTATCTCCACTGCTTTTTAATATATATTCAGATAAAATCTTTAAACGGGCTATTCAAGGACAACGAATGGGAGTACAAATCAATGGAGAATATATAAATACAATACGATATGCTGACGACACTGTTATCCTAAGCGACAAACTACAAGACCTGCAACATCTATTAAACTGTGTTAACACTGAGGGTCAAGAAATGGGTCTCAACATAAATATCAAAAATTTATGGTCTTTAGTAGACAACCTCATCTTAACGCTTCAATACAAATAGAAGGAAAAAGTATAGACAGGGTGACTCATTTTAAATATCTTGGATGTTATATCACCGAAAATCTAAACCCAGATAAAGAGATAAGGTGTAGAATAGAGACTGCTAGAGCAGCTTTTCAAAAAATGAAAGCACTTTTCTGCAATGATAACCTCAACCTAAAACTACGACAGAGAATGATAAGATCATACGTCTGGCCAGTGTTACTATATGGGGCAGAGATCTGGACAATTAAGGCTGCCACGATTAATCGGTTGGAGGCTCTCGAAATGTGGTTACACCGGCGAATGCTGAGAATACCTTGGACAGCTAGGCAGACCAACGAAATGGTACTCGATAGGGCCGACACAACTCGTCTACTATTAAACACTGTGAAGTGTAGAAAAATCTCATATCTTGGACATATATTCAGAGGGGAGCGATATAGAATTCTTCAGGTAATCATGATGGGTAAAGTAGAGGGACGTTGAGGGGTAGGAAGGAGACAGGCTTCCTGGTTGAGGAATATTCGTGAATGGACAGGTATGCGTAGCGCGGGGGAACTGTTCCAGCTAGCGCAGGACCGTGAAAGACTTGCCAATGTAATTGCCAACGTCAGGGTGACCTGATATGGCACTTGAAGAAGATGGAGTTAAAGTAGATATCTTGTTAAATGTATTAAATTGACTTACTAATCTGATTTTTGTTTCTACTATAATAAGCGTTGACTACAGCTGGGGGTGTATTCCATAGTTCCTTGTTTACCAATAGATCTACTTTTTTTTGATCCTCTTTACTGGAATGCCTCAAAATATTTAAAACATTTTCAAAAAAGAAATTTTCCTCCACCTTTACATCACTGTACATCAAGTTTAGATCAGTTTCATTCAGTAAAAAATTGGGAAAGCCTATTTTTAAATCCATATGGCTTATTTTGATTTTGGCAAAGTTTTTTGTTTGATGATCGAGCCAATTCTTCTCATGTAACATATCGATAAATGCTTGCATGAGTCCTTCTGTAATTTTTATTGTCTAAAATGTAAATATAATAATAATATATAAATAAAATACATAAGATTTTTAGTTAGCGTGCCTACAGTAGTACATATTTTTACTTTTTGAATATCGTCAAGGTATTGAGGAACAATAATATTGAGAGTACCAACCAAAATCATTTTTTACTGGAAGTTGATACTCGGTTTTAAAAATACCATCACCCATAGGTGAGGAAATAACAGCAAGTTCAAAAGTAATCTTAACATATTGATTTTTCTTAATCAAAAACAAAAAAAAAATCTTACGTCACTTTTGCTGTTTCTATCAAAATAATGTTTGACGAATAATGACCCTAACGCCATTCCCATGTTAGTATTCGTTTGAGTAACACAAAATTGCCACCTGGAAGTTTGCTTTTCTCGTCCAAACAGGGTATGATAAAATCTAGAAATTTAAAAATTTAATTTACGGTAAAAGAGTTATTTTAAAAAGTTACTTTTGCTCGCTCTCCATAAATCGATGGTCCAAGTTGCTTATTCTATGTTTTATAAATCTCCAAAGTAGGTAGTTTTGAATAGTCCTAAAAAAAAATGAATTTTTGTTTCTATCATAAATAAGTAATTACTTTAAAAATTATTTAAAACTTTTTTATTATTATTGTATTAAAATGTTATGTTATTTGAATACTGTAAGAACAGCCAAGGTTTTGAGCACTGCAACAATTAAAGCCTGGCTTAGTCGGGTCAAAAATATATAATCATTTATTTACTTTAGATGTGGGAGACATTCTAAGCCTGAGTTAGCTAAAGGGTTTAATTAATTAATGTAAAAATATATTTTCAGTAATATTAATAAAAATATGTATTAAACAGAATTACCTTGGATTAGTTTTACTTAAGAGATTTAAAAGTTGATGTATGTATCTTGCACAATAGCATGCAACTGGTGATTTCAAATCAATTTCTTTACCTAAAACGATGCTAAAATACGATTTCCATGCAAAATCGGGAAATCCTTTTGATAATGTTTCAACAGTAATTCTCTGATATATTTCTGTAATATTTCTTCTTTCTTCTAATGGCGATGTTATCTTAAAAATGATAATTTTTTATTCGATTGGATCATACCAAGTCTAAACTTCAGACTTACAGCAGCCAGTTTTGTTTCAAACTCTATTAAATCATCAATGTCTTTAAATGCCACGCCCGTTTGAGCTCCTAACAAATTAGCTATTGATAAAATACAAGATTTATATGCTTTTATAAATTTGGCATTATGTGGCTCTAGAAAATAATCTCTGCTTGGCAAGCCCAATGTTGTTTGGTCAATCTAAAATTGATTATATATAATATGCATGTATTTATGTATGTGCGTAGGGTTGGGGGTCTGTACACTGCGACCAGGTAGATCTATTGTGCCCCCCTACTGTTGCCCAGTCGAGTTACCTTATCGGTTAGAGCGAATACTTGGTGATTGTAGATCTACAACCACCAAGCACAGAAGATGTCAAATGAGATTTTGGCGAAACGTCTGCAAACTTTCACAGGAAACCGAACGAACGGATATATTCCCGGATTAATACTGAATTATTTATTTATTTATATATATATATATATATATATATATATATATATATATATATATATATATATATATATATATATATATATATATATATATATATATATATATATTGTCATTTCAATTACAATTTATTAAGTGCAAAAATGAAACCCGTTACAATTTTGACAGGGCTGAGTATGGTGCTATGAATAATTATTTGTTACAAGTAAATTGGATTAATCTTTACTATATGAATGATGTTAATGATATTGTTGATGCTTTTTATGAAATTATATATCAAGCAGTAGACTTCTTTGTGCCGAAATATACTGTGAGGAGATCGAGCTTTCCTATTTGGTTCAATCCAGAACTAAAGAGAAAGGTAATAGCTAAGAAGGTTGCGCACAAAAGTTATAAGACAACAAATAGTCAGAAGTATTTTATTGAATTTAATAATTTGAAAAATGAATGTAAAGCTTTGACCATTGAATGTTATGAAAGGTATGTATCAAGTGTGGAAGGGAGAATGAGGGAGAACGTCGATGAATTTTGGAGGTTTGTTAAGTCAAAGACTAGACAGAGTGATAAAATTCGGGAAGTTATGTTTCTTGATGATCGTCAAGCAGAAGGAGGACAGGAGGTAGCTAATCTCTTTGCTACACAATTTAGTTCCGTATATCAGAGTTTTAATGGTCAGGCTGCCAACATAAATATGCAGGAACAGGAGATCATTAGCGATCCACATTTTAATGTAAGCCATGTTGAGATTGGATTTGAGTGTTTGCTGGATTGTCTGTTGTCTTTGAATGTTAAGAAGGGTGCTGGTCCTGATTTGTTGCCGAATAGGATGCTTAGAGAGTGTGCTGTCTCTTTATGTGAGCCTCTTTCTTTTATTTTTAATAAATCCTTGTCTAGTGGTGTCTTTCCTAGCAGATGGAAGCACTCGTATGTCTCCCCTATATTTAAATCAGGTGGCAGCTCTGATATTAAGAATTACAGACCTGTCTGCATACAGTCTGCTATCCCTAAAGTTATGGAAAAAATGGTTCTGCCTTCGTTAGGTATATTCAATAGTATTATAGTGGAAGAGCAGCATGATTTTCAGGGAGGCCGTTCTACGGAGACTAATCTCTTCTTGTATACAAACTACATTAGCGCAGCCATGGATCGGGGTTGTGAGGTTCATGCAGTGTACACGGACTTTAGTAAAGCTTTTGACTTGATTGATCAAAGTGTATTGCTTCACAGACTTGAGTCCCTTGGTATGAATGGTCCACTCTATTCTTGGATGTCATCCTACCTACAGGGTAGAACATTGCGGGTTAGACTGGCAGGGTTTCTTTCACGTGAGTTTGATGTGGTCTCAGGTGTGCCCCAAGGGTCGCACTTGGGCCCTAGACTGTTTCAGTTGCTTATAAATAATATAGGTCAGTGTTTTAGTTCTAAGTATCTCCTGTTTGCGGATGATTTGAAACTTTTTAGAGCAATAGAGTCCAGTAAAGATTGTGAATTGCTTCAGAGGGACTTAAATATTTTAGAGACATGGTGCTTGAAAACTAACCTCAAGCTGAATGTTGCTAAGTGCTCATATATTATATTCAGTTGCAACAAGAGCGTGAACGAGGTTGAGTACAAAATTGGAGTGAGTAAATTGCAGAGGGTGAATGTAGTTAAAGATTTGGGATTATTTCTGGATAGTAGACTTCGTTATGTTGATCATTATGATGCAATCATTAATAGGGGCCATCGTATGTTGGGTATGGTGGTAAGAATGTCCAAGGATTTTAATAATCTATGTGGTGTCTCTTCATTGTTTGTGTGTTACGTAAGGTCAATAATGGAATACTGTAGTTTGATTTGGAGCCCATACTTTGATATACATAAAAAACGTTTGGAGGCTGTTCAGGTAAAATTTTTAAAATATCTAGGGTATAGATTGGCACAGAGAGGCTGCAGCTTGGCGTTGATGAGGTAAGGGAGTGTTATGGTTTGACCAGACTGGAGGACCGCAGACGATATTTTGAACTTATTTTTTTCTATAAGGTAATAAATAATTTAATAATGTCCCCCGATATATTGGCTGGTTTTAATTTTAAGATTCCATCTAGGAATCTCAGGATGTGTCCACTGCTGTCCTCTGGGTTCTGTAACACCCTACATGGTCAGAATATGCCAATTAGTAGGGTGGTTACTACTGTTAACAGTTTCCCTGATCTTGATTATTTTGTCGCATCATTTAATGCATTTAGAAACAAGCTAAGACGTCTGATTTTGTTATAATAGTATTAAGCCCATGTTTAATATTAAATAATTTATTTGATTGTATATGTACAAATGGTGGAACCGTTGAAATAATTAATAATAATATATATATATATATATATATATATATATATATATATATATATATATATATAATAAATAAATAAATATAATGCTTACATGTATAATATATTTATTGGAATTTTTTATGTCTGGTCCAATCCACTGAGAAATTAAAATGTCGTTGTTAAGAAGCCTTAGTCTGGACAAAACCCACATAAGGTCAAAATCTGATTTTTTCCAGTTAGGAGTTATTATAGGCCATCCTCCCAATTCTTCTATAAGCTTTTGTAGCGGTTTTTCTGCTCGTTTATTTATTATGTCTAAAAAATATATCGAGTCGAATATCTATAAAAAGCTGTATAATTTTTTATACTACCTTCATTCATACATGATCGATAAAACATTTTGGCTTTGATAGTGGCATCACCAGGGGCATACATTTCATAATTTTCTTCAACAAAGTCCTTAGGATCATGATAACTCGCTGTTTCAGTATTCTGTTTCTATAGAAAAAAAATATATCTTTTTAAGAAGGTAATTGTACATACAGTTAAATTTTGCTAGGAACGAATTAATTGAAAAAATGAATTAAGCTTGTTAATCCATTATTATCTACAGATAAAAACTTTAAAAATATGTAAATTTAAAATTTGTTATAAAAACTTAATTAACAATATAGCTGGAGCTTAATTTAATTACAATGTTTATAAAAAAACCAACCTTCTCACTGTCAGTTTCCAAAAGGTCTTTTAACATTAAATATAAATTTTCTCTGACTATTTCAAACGTATCATACACTGCTTTATCAGGCGGTACGTCGTGATATTTTTTCCAGTTTCCACAAGCGTACTCGTAAAAATTATCACAGGGATCTATGTCTTGATTCATGTATTTTTGCATAACTTTACCTAAAAATCGATATCAGTGGTGACTCGTAAGAAAAGATGTTCAGGCGTTGTCTACCCAAAATTTTATTTATTATAGTTGTAGTACAATATAGAAAATGCAACTTTTCGGTATTAGTGTGTGGAATTTCTCTCAATCCTTAGAGCCACTCCTAAAATTGAACTCACGAGTCGCCACTGATCACCACATTTGCTCCAATTCAATAAAATGAGAAGATTGCTCTACTATTTGTAGAAGAAGGATTTAAAAATTTTTTTCTCAAAAAATTTCTTTTAAATAAATTAGTAACGCATCTAAATGACTAGGGTTTATAACTTAACACAATATGTAACAATGTACAAAGGACGCAACGCGATAAATCAACTTCGAGTAAACAATAAAATCATCGAAAAAGTGGATCAAATGAGTATTAGAATCATTCAAGAGGGATGCAAAAAAGAATTGAAACAGCGATAACAACTTGCTTGAAAATGAAGAACCTATTTTCTAACATCGATTTAAGACTGGAACTTCGAAAGAGGCTGTTTAAGCAATATATGAACTTCGTGGAGACATGCAAAAGAATCGACGAATTTGAAATGTGGATTTTAAACATCAGTTGGAGCAGGATAGGGAGGTTCTGAGAATAATGATGTTGAAAAACCCGGAAACACTCAAATATATCAAGCTTTCTTATTTTGCGGAACGAAAAATATAACATCTTTCAACTTATAATGCAGGGTAAGATAGAAGGTAAGAAAGGAGACGGTAGAAGACGTACATTCTGGCTATAAAAAATCTATAGCAATGGTACAACATCTGTGGAACTTTTTAGGGCTACTGCCAATGAAATCTCCATACTGTTGATGATTGCTTACGTTCGCTGAGCGCATAGGGCACCGAGAAGAAGAACCTTGTCACAAGTCTATTGTAACGATGGCAAAACAGCTGAATTGCACTTCGAATTGCATCCGTATGCACCGTATTCTCCAGATTTGACCCCCCGCGACGATTACCCGTTACCTCAAGAAAATGCTCGCAAGAAAGAGATATGGCTCCGAAACTGAACCGTATATTGAAGAGTTAGTCAAATCATGATATAAGAAAGGTACTGAAATGTTAGAGGGCGATGGAATAATTATATCACTCTAGAGAGAGACTAGGTTGATAAATAAAGTCGAATTTTGCCAAAAAATTGTTTTTATATTTTTTATACTTATTACCTATCTAAAATTTCGAATCCATTTGAAATTTAAAGTACTATTAATATTACCCGTGTTTACCCAAGGAATATTCTGTGTTACTATATTGTCTTTAATAAATTATTTTCTTAAAAACCCAATATTTGAATTTTTTACTTACTTTGTTCATCTCTGACTTCTTTAGGAGTAATTTTAGTTGCCCAAAAGTTTCTCGGTTCATTTCCAAATGCAGAATTAAGTTGGTTTGCATTTGTTTTCTCTTGTTTCGTGGAATTTCTTTTATATCTCTTTCTGTATTTTTTTTCCTGAGGGATATCAACGTTTTTCCCAATCGACCTAAACTTTTTTAAGCACTTCTTCAGTGTTCTATGTTTTTCACGATTTTTGCCGGAGAAAACTTGAAAGTTTCTTGCAAAATACGTTGGATAGTCATTGATGTAATCAAGTTTAGACTCTCTGTTGTTCTCAATTTCGAAAAATGATTCTTTATCTGGATGGAGTTTTAGATAAAGTTTGTAACAATGTTTAAAAAGGTACGGAAATCTTTCTTCTTTTATCGTCTCCCTTTTTTGTCTTGTTTCATTTTGTTGGATAAAAGAATTGTTATTCTCGTCAGGAGATTCTGGCAGATCTAATCCAGAATCTAAAATAAAATATTTTTTTTTATTTGCTGTTTTTATAGTAAAAATTCATTAGCTCTATTGTTAATGTAGCTATAAAAATTTATAATACATTCCTCATCGCAGTTAAGTGCATTTGAGTAGGTGGTACATTGTTATATTTTGGTATACCTCCATGAATATTAATTACGAAGCGTTAATTAAAATTACTTACTTTGTTTAGATCCAATGTTATATCTTGCTACAAAAATGATCACAATTACCACTGGTAAAAGTATAATTGGAAGAAATGTCAACTTTTTTATACATGATTGCCAAGTTTTTTCATGTCCCACAGACCATCTAAAAAATAAATTGTATAATTTAACAATGATATATAACGTTTACAATATGGTTCAGGGTTGCTTTATTTATGTAATTTATCCTCTCTCATTTGACGCATATACATAAATATATATCAACTGGATGTTCGATTTCAATTAAAGCATGCGTGGCGTGTTTTTTCTTCAATATGCTGTGGATAAGTACATACCGTATTCGACCACTGTCTTGATGGGGAATTAATCTACAAGGAACGAACTTTTTTTTGGGTTTGTTCTCCATTTGAAACGAATAAGACGATTTCACACAACAAAATCTACCGAAATAAATGAATACGACCTTTAGACAATTTGATATAATTGGGTCATTTTGATTAAACTAAGGCGGATTTTTTTAATACGTATTTACACCGCGTGTTACCCGCTACACCTATTGTGCTTAATTTATAATTAATGTCGATATTGTAGTTGTACTTCTGAGTAAAGCCAGGTGCATTAGTAATTTTTTTATCAGTGCTTTTTCGATATTTAACGCGCAGACCTGTGAAATTTCAATGATAATTTCTTTTCTATGAATTTCAAGAATTTTTCTGGGTATTTTGTTTAGGTTGACTCAAAACATTTTTTTTTCTATGAACTCGGGTTGTATTGATATATGGAAATGAAATTTTTAATTAAAAATAAGACTTATCACTTTTACTGATACTTTTATTTATTCAACGTTGAACTAAAATTGCAAAAACTACCATTTAAAAAAAGTACATTCCACATAAGCGCGCGGTTTAAATTTAAAAGCTCTGTTTATTTATTTCTAAACAGGAAAATAAATTTTATCTCTAATGACAGGGCACATCAGTCAAAAAACAAATTATTTTTTCTTATTTTATCAAAATTAATGAAGCCACCTCGATGGTGTAAACAGACGAATTGTAGAGAATAAAAACGCCAATAAAATGAGCTTTGGATCGACACAATCGGATTATTAGTAACGGAGAAACAGAGTTTTTTTTTAAATCCATATCTCCGTCATAAATAATAGTCATTTACATATACTTTATGCGTGCGCCAAGATGCTGGGGTTTATTAGTTTTTGCACAACTGTCATGTGAAATTTTTAGCGCACCATGTTTCAGCACTGCCGAGGGGACTCATATTTTTATGGTACATACGACCCCTCGGCAGCAGCTCTGCCCTTACTACTTTTTTACTTTTATGCACTCGGCCTTTTCCGGTCATGTTTGCTAGCATTTTCCACATATTTCACAAACTTTTTATTGCAAAATGAAAATATAGGCTTGTAGAATGATACTTCTACTTTCAAAATATTTTTACAAAATTAAAATCGGGCCATATATGAGGCATCTAGATGCGCTTAAAAATAGTGCACTAAAAATTTAAAATGGCAATTATGCAAAAACTAATGAATGGGTTTAAATTTTGGCGGACATAAAATACAAATAAATTACTATTATTTCCCCAAGGGCTAACACTACCAATTGAAAATTGATGGAAATATGAATTTTTGAAAAAACGCTGAATTTTCCGGCTCTTCCTCTGTGTCTCCGTTACTAATGATCCGATTGAGTCAATCCAGAGCTCATTTTGTTGTTATTTTTATTTTCTATAGTTCATCTGTTCATACTATCGAGGTTTCTTCGGTAGTTTTAATTCTATAAGCAAAAAATGAATTTTTTTGGTTTTAATTGTTTATAAAAAATTAATGGATGGTAGTTGAGAGTGGGAAACATAACAAAATATCACTAAGGATTGTTTTTAGTGTGACTGCACAGCCAGTATCCTGATAGTATTTTTGCAACGTAAAAGTCTCTATCGATTGTCCAACATGGGAATATAGCTAAGAAAAAAATAATTTGTTTTTTTGACTCATGAACACTGTCATTAGAAATAAAATTTACTTTCCTGTTTAGAAATAAACGGAGTTTTTGAATTTAAATCGCACGCTAATGAAGAATGTGTTTTTTCTTAAATTGGTACAACTGTAAGTGACAATCATGTGAAATTTGATGACGCTATACGCATTAGTGAGTTATTCACATATTTCATTAATTGATTGTGGTGCCAAAGTTAATTTTGTTCCAAATACAAAAATTAATGCAAATTCTTTGCCTTACCTTTAACCAAAAAATCACTGTAAGTTGTTTGTTAATTTTTGTAATGCCATGAAGTTTCACATCATCGTTACTTATAGTTGTATCTACTTAAAAAACAATTACACGTATTTCATTTCCGGAAAGAAGGTATTTGGAACATGTTTACTGATGATACGGTAGCTATTTTTCTGAAAAAACATGAAATCGAATAAGAACAACGACAAAAACTAGTCTAATTAAAAAAATTAGTTAAATTATATATATATATATATATATATATATATATATATATATATATATATATATATATATATATATATATATATATATATATATATATATATATACATATACAGTGCCTTCATTTCAAAACGAACCATCCTTAATAATTTTCTTAAATAGAAAAATTTAAAAAAAAGAAAAAACACGTCAATTTAGATATACAGGGGGAAGTTTAATTTTGCATTTGTTAAAAGTCTGTCAATCACCTCCTCAACTCCAGCTAACCTCACTTTGATATGTCAAATGGGAACCCCCACCTTGTGACACATCATTGTAAGCAGCATAAAATTGTCTATCCAACCGTATAAAAAAAATTAAATCGGTTGACGTACAAGCGAATAGTGTGCAAAAATGTCTTGTAATAATGCATAATATATCGGCCTCGAACTTTAGTATGTCAAATGATTACCCTATAGTGTGATACATCATTTTAAAGGACGTACGATCTGCTATCCAACGATGTCAAAAAAAATTAAGTTAATAGACGTTATAGGCAATTAGGATGCAAAAATGTGTGTTAAATATAAGCAGTTTATTCAGTTTTATTCAGTTGAAGAAAATTATTTTATTAAATGTTCAAAATGTGCGCCGTTATTAGCGAGACAATAAAAAAGCCTATTTTGAAATTCCCCACGAACATTGGCAAGGGTTTCTCTGCTAATTCCTCTACATTCCCGAACAATTCGATCTTTTAAATCGTCAATATTTTCAGGTGGGGTTTTATAAACCTTGCTTTTTAAATACCCCCAAAGAAAAAAGTGTAGAGGGGTTAGGTCTGGAGACCGTGCTGGCCATTCAATTGCACCACGTCTGCCAATCCACGTCCCTGGAAAATGTTCATCAAGCCATTCTCGAATTGCCAAAGCTTAGTGCGGGGGAGCTCCATCTTGCTGGAAATGCAAATTATTTTCTTTTAGTACCATAACAGCATTTTCATCCACTTGATTTTCTAAAGATTGCACAATGGCAGGGTATATTGTTTTTTCTAAAAGGTTTAAATAAATTTGCCCAGTTAAATTATCTTCCAAAAAAAATGGCCCGATGATTTCATTGCCATAAATTCCTGCCCACACGTTAATTTTTTCGGGATATTGAGTATGCCCTTCTCGGAAAAGGTGCGGATTTTCATTATCCCAGTATCTGCAGTTATGTCTGTTAACCAGTCCATTTAGAAAAAAAGTTGATTCATCACTAAAGCAGATATTCTTAGGTAAATGGGGGTCCTCGTCAATTCGTTGGCACATTAATTCGCAAAATTGAATTCTCCTATCAAAATCGTCTTCTCCGAGTTCTTGATGAATTTGAATTTTGTAGGGAAAAAACTTATTTTGTTTTAAAACTTTATGCACAGAGCCAGCAGAAATGTTGGTTAAATCTGCGACCTTTGAGATGGATAAAGTTGGATCTATTGGAAACTGTCCTAGTACCTCGATTTGGCATGCTTCATCTACAACCCTTTTCTCAATAGATTTTTTATTACAAACGGATCCCGTTTCTTCAAACTTTCGTACCAATTCGAGTACATATTTATGGCCCACGTTTTTGTCTTGATGCCTCTCGTTAAATGCTCTGGCGGTTCTACGAGCGCACCGATCTTCAGCTCCATAGAGAAAAATTATTTCTATTCTTTCGGCTAGCGTATACACCATTTATATTCACGTTTCAACTAGGCGTCACAATGACAATTTTAACAATAATAAACAACTGGTGTTTAAAGATCTTAAAAATTTTATTTATTGCAGTGATTTCTTGTACCTATCAGGTACCGCAAAAAATATCATTGAAATAAATACACTAGATTGATTAGACTGCAATGAATTTTGCGATGAATTTTAAAACAGGCTTAGTTTTTTTCTCGCAAATATTTTAACTGTTTATTATTTTAAAAAAATATTTATTTTAAATTAAAAATAATATTTTACTCTATGAAGTAGCCATTTGACATAATAAAGTTTAATGTGATAAGGTGTCTATTATTACCACACATCTTTTCTTACTATTCGCTTGTACATCAACAGATTTTGTTTTTTTTATTGGCTAAATAGGAGATAGTATGCCCTTTAAAATGATGTATCACACTATAGGGTAATCATTTGACATACTAAAGTTCGAGGCCGATATATTATGCATTATTACAAGACATTTTTGCACACTGTTCGCTTGTACGTCAACCGATTTAATTTTTTTTATACGGTTGGATAGACAATTTTATGCTGCTTACAATGATGTGTCACAAGGTGGGGGTTCCCATTTGACATATCAAAGTGAGGTTAGCTGGAGTTGAGGAGGTGATTGACAGACTTTTAACAAATGCAAAATTAAACTTCCCCCTGTATATCTAAATTGACGTGTTTTTTCTTTTTTTTAAATTTTTCTATTTAACAAAGTTATTAAGGATGGTTCGTTTTGAAATGAAGGCACTGTATATATATATATATATATATATATATATATATATATATATATATATATATATATTCTTGATTCTTGGACCATAGATTATATCATTTTATTTTATAATTTCTTGGGTTTAGGTTATATTTAGAACCTAAACCCAAGAAATGACAAAATAAAATGATTATATATATATATATATATATATATATATATATATATATATATATATATATATATATATATATATATATATATATATATATATATATATATATGCGGCTTTCACGGATTCCTCAGTGTGAGATGTAATAGCAGTGGATATATTCACATTATGCCGTTGTAGTGCTGAAATCACATTCAGCAAACGTATAACTATATGCATCTGCGTACATGAATGAAGTAAAATGCGAACAGTAAATGCAGACTTCGTTCCAACAATATCCTTTCCATGTTAGAGGTTGCACAGTTGGAACAAATTGCTAAGGAACACAATTTATCCTATTCCACCACCATCGAGATGATGGCCTACCTGTACCACCATACCGAGAAGAAAGTCAAAACTTACCTTCCTCGCCACAGTGATACGGCAGAGGTACGTTTCGTGTCTACTAGACTCATCAGGGTACCGAGATGCACCTGGCAGTGCAAAGGACTACAGCGCTACAACGGCATAATGTGGATATATCCACTGCTATTACATCTCACATGGAGGAATCCGTGAAAGTCGCATGTATACGTTATCCGGCGGGAGGTCGGCGAAGCCGCGTTCAGTATTTGCATGCTTCCTTCCGATCTGTCCTTTGCACAGCCAGGTACATGTCGGTACCCTGATGAGTCTAGTAGAGACGAAACATGTACCTCTGCCGTATTATTGTGGCGGGGAGGAAAAGTTTTGACTTTCTTCTCGGTATGGTGGTACAGATAGGCCATCATCGCATTTTATTTCATATATATATATATATATATATATATATATATATATATATATATATATATATATATATATATATATATATTTAGAATTCTTTATTAGATATGGACTCATTGTTTGAGGTGACCTGTATCACAACTCTTTACATCAACTGAGTCCTGATGATACAGTGACTATTTCTCTGGAGAAACATGGAATCGAATAAGAACATCGAAAAAAACTAGTCTGATTAAAATAAAAAATTGGTTAAATTCTTCTAAGCTCACTCTATTTAATTTAGATGATTTTTCTAATAGATGTGTATAGAACATTTATAGAATTCTTAATTAGATATGGAATAATTGTTTGTGGTGACGTGTGTCAAGACTCTACATCAACTTAACACTGTACAAAATTATATTCTGCCGTATCTTGTTCATTTAAAGTTATTGATTAATTATATAAATATGTACCAAAATATTTTTAAAAACAAATAAAAATAAGATCGTTTTTTTGGTGAGACATTGTATAGAAAACAAACCAAAAACCATCGACACATAGTTTGGAAAAATAAACATCTTTGTCACGTAGGAATCTGAATATAGTTTAACAAAAGACATATATTTATTTGCATATACACGGACACAACACCCAAGGTGTTCAACAACAACACAACGGAGGCAAAGTCAATATTGGCCGAAACATCTCAGCTCGGGGAGTGTCAATCGTTTTCGAGAGGTTCCTATCTGGGAGGTCACTTACAACAAACACTCTAAAAGCACTGCTACCAGCAATTGCCTAACGCAAAGTTCTTCAGTTACTTTTGTTTGTCTTGTATCAATATACACACAGAGAAAACTTATAGATATCATAGTTATGTACAGGGTGTTTCTATTTATCTTATTACAAGCTAATGTCTCTAAAAATCATTTTTAAAGAAGAATTCCTTACCATGTTTTACTCTAATTTCCATTTTATTAAAGTGATTTTGATTATAATAAAATTATATAATCTAAAAATAATATTTTGCTGTGTTATGTTGATAAAATATAATTATAAGTAACATTTCCACAGCTTTGCCTCAAAATGGATATGTCTTTTTGTCTCCCTTTATACCACTTATTCGTTGTTAAAACAGCTACATTTTTGACTTTGTTAGTTTTAAAATGTAAAAAACCTGAAGATTCATATTCAGTTATTTTTAGGCAGTTGCTTATTTGCTGAATTTTCACTCCTATTTTAACTTCAGCAAAGGATCCCGCAAATTCAGTGCCAACTCTGAGTCGCTGTAATCCCAGAGATTTATCACATTCGTCGATATAATATTAAAATTTTTTTGGGGCTATTGGGCATTTTATTATTAATTGAAAACATTTTTAGGACATTTGAAGTTTCAGTTTATTTATTTCTTAAACCATCTGCAGAATTACCATTCAACACTAAAAAAGGATTTAAATGTAATTAATTTTTGTATGTTACAGAAAATTTAAATAATAAATTGTGTTTACACTGATAAACATTACGTATCTAATTCGTAATCAAAGTCAGTGAAGGTATCATCGCTCAAATTAATTATAATTATGTCCTCATCGATCATGAGATCGAGTTTCCACATTTTCTGTTATTCTTTTATTATATGAATTTTTCCAAATTTTTGGCAATAACTTTATTCAAAAAATCTTTCAAAAGTTCAGTTAAATTACTAATTTTGTAAGTTGTGTGATTTCTAACAACTCTACCTTTTACTTGAGAGAGATATTTCCTTCTCCAACGGACAGTTTCCGGACGATTATAAGAACAGATTTCCCATCTGGTTTTTCCCAGCAAAAATTAAGTTCTCTGAGCTATTTCCAGAGCTCAGTTCTTTTAATTTCAGGTAAATTCCAACCTCCATTGATTTTAGTTAGAATTTTGTCGACGGTTGAGATCTGCTTCTCATAATAAAATGTATGTACAACTCCTTTTGTTGCAGTTTACATATCTTCCTCCAACGAGGTTTTTCGTCTGCCTGTGATCGAAAGTGGCTTGCGAGTACTAACAATTCCAGTCGCTTTTTTCTCCTTCAGTATTCGGTAGATAGTAAATTTTCCAACTCCTGTCATGTTGGAACACATCTCAACAGAGCTTTTAATATTATTATCTAGACATTGATATCTTAAGGCATCATAAACATTTATCTTAATAACTTTCGTTGAGGAAAAAATGCACTGGTTAATGATTTTGGAATAAATATAGATGTGGAAACCATATCTTTTGGGTATATCACTAATCTCAATTAATATACAAACAAGATAAATCACTAAAGATACACTGTAAGGTGTACTTTGCTCGCTGACAAAAATTAAATTGAACTATCAGAAATTTTATTGTTGCAGGAAATTTATAAAAGTTTATAATATTTAAATATAATTAGATTTACGGCAGTTCTCAGCTACGTGCGGCACTGGAGTAGGTACGTTGGAGCTTTCGGTAATAGTTTTATTACTCTCTCTAGTTCTTGAATAGAGTATAGGAATGTGTATGCTTGCTATCGCCCCTCTCCTTCCCAAGAGCTTTGAGTTCAGGAAAATAGACCGATTCTGCCTTTTATATTAGGAATGTGTATGCTGCTGGCACTCCTCCCGTTGACAACTTGTTTTTCTTGCGATAGCCCCCCCCTAAGAACTTTGAGTTCAGGAAAATAGACCCGATTCTGCCTCATACTAGGAATGTGTATGCTGCTGGCATCCCCCCTCTCCAAGAGCTTCAAATTCAGAAAAATAGACTCGACCCTGTCTGTTACACTAGAAATGGGAATTTTGCTGGTGACTCCCCTCCCCTGCAGACAACTTGCTTTCGTTTGCCATACTGTACTTTTGTAATATCACCCCCCCCCCCTCCCCAAAAGAGAGAGGCTGGATCCGCCCCTGAGTCTGTTATTGTAGCTATTAAATAGATTAAGTATGTTTTTGTATTCGGTTTTAGAGACTGCAGTTATGCAGTCGTCGACATATCTATAAAAGAATGAAATAGAACTATTTAACACTATTTGTGCGATAACACTTGAAATAGCAGCACACATGGCGCATCTCTTAATTTATCTATAAACAGTTTTGTCATATACAAAATGTGTTGCCTAAGGTTAAAGTAATGGCTTCCAAAAACTCATCCAACGGTATATCGGTGATTTTTTAAATTTCATCCCACTTTTTTGATATAATTTGTTTTGCCAGCTCTACAGGAATATTTGTATAAAGAGACTACATCAAGTGAAATTAGTATATAGTCGTTAAGTAAATTTATATTCTTTATTTTGTTTTTAAAATCCCACGAATCTTTTATATAGCATTGCTTTTTATTGATTATGTTTTGTAAGATGTTTTTTAGAAATTTTGACAGGTTTTCAGAAGGTGACTGTATGCTTGATACAATGGGATTTAGTGGTATGCAATTTTTGTAAGTTTTTAGCAAACAGCCACTCTTTTGTCACCTTTAAGTATATTATCCTTATCTATTAATACAGAGAAGTAAAAACACTATTAAAAAAAGTTAACCTTCTGGCATACAAGTTCAGTATAATTTATAATTTTAATGTGTTTTGTTCTTTCTCCGTTTTGTTTTATTTTGATGTTGTGAGAGTTCAAACTAAGGATTAATTTTTAATTAATATCTATAATAGCAGGGTGTTCAAACATAATATCTTCTTGCAATATTTGAATGCACAATGTTTGAAAAAGGCTAGGGAAGTTGCAGCCGAAACGTTACATTGAAGTGTGAGTATATGTTCCAAACTAAGAAAACTTTGTTTGTTGTATTTTAATTAAAAAAAAAGGACGAAAATCCCAAGAAAACCCTCCAAATAATTATATATATCTGTATATATCTTGCTACTACCTGGAAAATTTTCTTCATGCTGAATCCCTATACCGCGACATGCAGACATTGTTACGAAAATACCTCTTTTTGTATAGAATCAGTTAATTTTTGTTCAACATCTTTTTATTTTTTTGTTAATTCGGAATATAATAAGAGTTTTTCACAAAAACTTTCTACCTATTTGTCAACATTTATCATAAAGTTTTCCTTATGCATTATTTGTAAAATATGTATTTCCCCAGGAAGAAAATTTAGTATTCGATAAGCGGAATCCATATGTAGCATGTGCTTTGAATTTTACACGGTAAAGAAAATAAGATCAAAAACGTTTTTATCCTGTAGATGTCAGTTGACGACATAACATGTCTCCAAAATATGCTTTAAACTACTTAGGTAAGAAAAAAATAAGCAACAAATTTTTGTGAATATTAAAGTATTTTTATTTGAATAACCTTTTCTATTGTTCCGAGAAACTCTAGACGATATTCTATATAAAAATCTCACGCATATATCTAAAATGTTATTATTACAAACAAAAATTTGAAGTACAATGGGTTGAGGTAATATTTGATATTTTGAGAACAAATGTATATTTTTCGTAGGGGTTTTAAAAACACTCTTTCTACCTAACCACCTGCTTTTATATATGGCCAATAATAACATCCTGACAAATAGTTTTTAGGTAACATTTGGTATACATAGATATTTTACTGATAAGATTTTATATTTCATTTATAAGAAAAGGTTTCAAAAATATTGTCTGTTTAAAATTGACATGTGGGGTTCCCTACCCCCAATTACAATCATGAGACTTTTGTACCATTTTCATATAGAAAGAACATGATTTGATGTATAAAGTTCGGAATATATATATATATATATATATATATATATATATATATATATATATATATATATATATATATATGTTATTGCGTAGTGTTTCACGGATGGGAACATGTGATTCAGTATTAATCCGGGAATACATCCGTTCGTTCGTTTGGTTTCCTGTAGAAGTTTGCAGACGTTTCGCCAAAATCTCATTTGGCATCTTCTGTGCTTGGTGGTTGAAGATCAAGTTGATTCAACCACCAAGCACAGAAAATGCCAAATGAGATTTTGGCGAAACGTCTGCAAACTTCTACAGGAAACCAAACGAACGAACGGATGTATTCCCGGATTAATACTGAATCATATATATATATATATATATATATATATATATATATATATATATATATATATATATATATATATATATTATTGAACTTCATGGAGCTTTACTTCGATTAAAAGGAGTAACGTAGCGAGAAGCGAGAAATTTCTAGATCGTAAATGAAACGAGATGAATAATTCAGTTTTCTTGTTTTAGTGATTTCGGGGTGGAAAGTTGTATGAAGATTATGTGTTTTCTTTAAAACAAATGATTGAACCATGAGTTACATGTAATGTTTGTAGATTTACGGAAGGATTACGACACCATTACAATATCTAAACTGTGGAAAATACTGCGAGAAAACAATGTAAGTTACACTCTTATAAAAACCCTTGAAAATCTTTACGATGACTCTAAATTACAGATAAAAATAGGTAGATGGATACTTACCAAAGGATTGGCGCCAAGGATGTTTTTAACAACTCTCTTTAAAATTTATGTAGGAAATGTCATGGTATAGACCTTAAACGGTAACTGTCTGTACACACTGTAGTTCGCCGACGATCAAGCAATTATAACAAATTATAGAGAAAGTTTGGAATATTTGTTTAAAAAGTTAATTAAGGAATATCGAAAATGGAGACTTGTAGTAACTACAGAAGAAACAAAATATCTTTGAATTGGAACCAACGAAAAATCTCATACTAGGTGACTACAAAGAAATCGGAACATCTTTTAAATAAAAATATTTGGGTACAATATTTAATCGAAAAGGAACACATGAGCAATATCATGCTTTAATGGAATTCTCAGGAATAGGAATGTTTCAAAGAATAGAAAGTTTAATATCTATGATTATTTGAGTAAGAGCGAGTTACGGTGCGGATGTGGGACTTGGGTACCATCAGAAAGACATAAAGAGGGAGTAGAACCTACAGAAATGAATATAATGAGAAGAACATTGGGGGTATCACATACAATGAAATCTTATATGGTATGGTCACGTCTGACGAATGATCATCGATTGCCAAAACAACTGGCACCTTCCAAGAAGGAATAATTGAGTCTAAAGAACCTTATGGAAGGAAAATTGTGTAGAATATACCTGTACGTGGTCTACATATGTTCAAAAGTTGATAGTTATTTGAATTTGAGAGTTGAAGATATAATTAAGTAAAAATTTTGCATGATAGTGCGGAATGCTAGAAGAGTCATGGTCCTTCGTGTTACTCCTATGATCCCCGCACTTGGTGTATGAATTAGGAAGCCAAACAAACACACTTTTGCAACTATATAAACAATATTAAAATGCCTACAGAATTCTTCCCTAAGCACTGTCGTCTTAAGTGACACCTGGATGTCATGGGAATAGAAGATTCTACTTGCAGAGCTCGCTGAAAGGAGGCTGAGACACCTCAACACTATTATATCCAGAATCTCGGGGAACTGTCACCGATCCCAGTGGTCACTATTGACAGTGTTCTGATTGGTTACAGGATTGATTTTGTTCAAAATATCATTACCCCGTTTGTTTTGTTTTTCTCTACTTCCAAAAATAAAGATAGTTCACTCTTTATCCAAAAATATAATGATTTTGAGCAAATGTCGCCCACCCTCTTATAACTCGAAAACTACTGAATAGATTTTAATACAGTTCTCACTTTTAGCTACAGAATCTCCTGGGGAATCAAACTACTTTTGTTTTTAAATATAATGTGTTATGGTTTCATCAAAAGAAACCATTAATTAAAAAACTAAAACAGTATTGGAGGTGATTTTGAAAATATTTATTTATATCACTCTTTTATTTCTGACTGTTATTTATAATATTGGACATTTTGAAAAATAAAAGCAGCCTAATTAAATTAGACAGTGTAAAATGCCGAATTTGTTAATTGAATTTGCATTTTCATTGTGTTTGAACAAAATGTTCCATGGAAGTAAAACAAATGACCGAGCAAACGAAATTATCTCTGAAACATGAAATGACAACAGAATTGAAATGAATAATTTACAAAAATATTATTTGCACCTTTTAGCTTTCTGTGTAATCTGCAGCGGCGTCACAACTGTTTTCATTAAAGATGAATGAATAAATAAATTTTTTCTGTTTTGGAAATTTGAAAATATTTCTTTGACCTAAAATATTTCATGTTACATACTTACAGTGAGATGGGAGTGGCTGCCAGGGGTGCAAACATCAAGGGGGCGCACTCTTCGACATAAAACTTTAAAATTATTGTATTGTTTCTCTTCCTCTCGGTAATAGACAAAATCCATCGATAGTAAAATAGCAACAACAAGACAAGTATTCCAATTTTTTTTTTCTGATATTTTTTAATGAAATTGTAGCCTTGGTTTCCTTTCCAAATTTGGACTGTTTTTTTATGTGAGGGAGAACTTAGTTCCAGTTGATTCGTCTTTCTAAGTAAATGAAGTCAAAGGTTTTATAGTGTTTTATGAAAAATTTTCAATTAACACGACCGGAAACATTGCGTGCTAGGAATTTACACTAGTATTTTCCGTATCACATCATTTAAGATATTTTGTGCTTAGAAAATGTCATCTAGACCTTCCAGAGTTGGTATTTCCCGAATTAAAATGCAATTTAGAATCATTGTGAACGCTGTCATGACAAACACGATCCTTTTAGAGCACCAAGGGTTATAAGAGCGTAGGACTCTCACTGTGTGACCTCAGTCGGGCCCTTGATTGTGTTTCTCATGATCTTTTGATTAGAAAGCTTCGTAGATACGGTGTAAGAGGCGTTCCCATCGATTTGCTTTCGTGCATGCATATGGTGGAGAGCTTTCTGAGTCTATGGCGATACGGTGTGGAGTGCCGCAGGGTTCGGTATTAGGATCTCTTCTTTTCATTGTATATATCAATGATCTCTTTAGGCATTTGTCACCGGGTCTGTGTATCTATTACGCTGATGACACGGCGCGAATTTGTAAAAGTAGAGACCCAGAATGTTTAATGAAGGAAATGTCTGTTATGGGAGAGCGTGCGAGATGTTGGTTTGCTAATAACTCCCTTAAATTGAGTGAAGAAAAAACACGGAATTTGTTTTTCATGAATGGACGTGGAGTGGTTGATGGTTCTTCGGTGACATTGTTGGGTATCAGTTTGGAGGATGGTTTGAACTGGAATTCTCACATCACATTATCGAGGAATAAGTTGGCATTCTCTGTTATTGTTCTCAGGCAACTTCGTGGGTCTCTTGACTGTGAGTTTTTTAAAAAATAAAGAATTTGTAATATGATATATATGTTCATAAAATGTATTAATAGATATAAATATAGTTTTGAAAACTTTTAAAAAATGCCCGTTGTTTCTGTTTTTGTCGGCTTTGAAGAAATACAAAATTTATTCCACCAGCACTGGGACAGGTTTTTAAAAAGTCTGTATTTCAAAAAATTTAAATTCAGCTTAGGCGGAACGCGTCTTTTTGATGTTAGTGCTGCCTATTTAGGATGTTATTGAATTATTCAGATCTGTACGGTGGTGTGAAACAGCGAATAAACGCTTAATAATGTAAACCTCACCCCTAAAACTTTTTGGGAAAAGGCTTAGTACATGGATAAATTAAGTTCCAATATAATGAAGTCTAATCAACAATCAAAAAATAAATACTATATATATATATATATATATATATATATATATATATATATATATATATATATATATGTTATGTCGGATATTCTCACGGGTGTGATCTGTAATCGAGGGTTTTCGGGTATCCCGTGTATGTGCTCCCTCTCAGGACTGTAAGGTAACTGACATTTCGGTGAAATTTCATTCACCATTTTCAAAGCTCACTGTATGCCGTCTACGAGCGAGATCTGCTGCGCGTCATCGGCCCTGTTGCCAGTGTTTAGGGTCGCGTTGCCGAATTGTAATCTGTTTCGTTACTACCTACTACTGTTTGATGTTTTGTAAGCAGATTTTTCCAAGTATTAGGCAATCGCTGGCTATCATCTCTGCTATATACGTTGTTGGGCCTCTTTGCAATTTCCATGGCTTTCCTTATAACTCTTGTGGACAGATTTTCACATCTTGATAGCATTTTTGTTCCTGAGAAATTTATCTTATGTCCTGTGTTTAACCAGTGTTGAGCCAGTGCAGAAGATGTTGTTTTTTGCTTGACAGCGTTCATATGTTCGTCTCTTCTGGCGCTTATTTTACGATTGGTTTGGCCTACGTAAGATGAGCTGCAGTCTCCGCAGGGAATTTCGTACACTCTCTGGTTTTCTAGAGGGATTCCTTCTTTAGGTGTTGGCAAGAGATCTTTTATTTTATGGTATGTGGTGAAAATGGTTTCAATGTTGTCTTTCTTGAAAATTTTCGCGATCCTGTCTGTGGTGCCTCTGACATAAGGAACAAAAAATTTGGAGCTATTTTCTTGGTTTTCTCTATTTTTCGGGGCCAAGCATTTGTTTTTTAGAGCCTTGTCTATATGTTCTTTTTTATAACCGTTAGGACATCTTGCAGTATGTTCATCTCTTTGTGGTAATTTTCTTGATCTGTACGGGATTGCAATCGAAACGAAAGTGATTTCACTACTGCAAATAATTGGGCGGGGTGGTGATGTGAATCGGCGTTGAGGTATCTGTTGGTGTGAGTGGGCTTTTTGTAGACAGTGTGCGAAAGCAAGTCATCCTCTTTTCAGTAGGATATCTAGAAATGGTAGTTTTTTTTCCTGTTCTGTCTCCATGATGCATTTGATTTTTGGGTGTAGACTGTTTAAGTGATTGTGGACATTTTTGAGATTCTCCTCTCCATGCTGCCAGATAACGAATGTGTCATCTACGTCACGCAGCCACAGTCGTGGTTTGTGTGAAGAGGTCTCTAAAGCTGAAGTCCTCCATAAATAAGTTAGCGAGTGTAGGAGATAGCGGCGATCTCATCGGGGCTCCCTCGACTCGTTTATATCGTCGGCCTTCATAAGTAAAATAGTTGCTATCAAGACACTGTCTAGCTAATTCGACGATATACTTATAGTCCTGAGAGGGACTCAGCACATACACGGGATGCCCGAAAACCTTCGATTATATATATATATATATATATATATATATATATATATATATGCGGATTTCACTGATTCCTCCGTGTGAGATGCAATAATAGTGGATATATCCACATTATGCCGTTGTAGTGCTGAAATCACATTCAGCAAACGTACAACTATATGCAGCTCCGCGTATGAATGAATTAAAATGCGAACAGTAAATGCAAACTTCTCTCCATCATATCCTTTCTGTGTTAGAGGTTGCACAGTTAAAATAAATTGTTATAAAACGCAGTTTATCCTATTCCACCACCATCGAGATGATGGCCTACCTGTACCACCATACCGAGAAGAAAGTCAAAACTTACCCTCCCCGCCACAGTGATACGGCAGAGGTACATGTTTCGTCTCTACTAGACTCATCAGGGTACCGACATGCACCTGGCTGTGCAAAGGATAGATCGGAAGGAGCATGCAAATACTGAACGCAACTTCTCCGATGTAGTAGTAGAGACGAAACATGTACCTCTGCCGTATCACTGTGGCGGGGAGGGTAAGCTTTGACTTTCTTCTCGGGATGGTGGTACAGGTAAGCCATCATTTCGATGGTGGTGGAATAGGATAAACTGCGTTTTATAACAATTTATTTTAACTATGCAACCTCTAACACAGAAAGGATATGATGGAGAGAAGTTTGCATTTACTGTTCGCATTTTAATTCATTCATACGCGGAGCTGCATATAGCTGTACGTTTGCTGAATGTGATTTCAGCACTACAACGGCATAATGTGGATATATCCACTACTATTGCATCTCACACGGAGGAATCAGTGAAATCCGCATAAACATATATATGCCATCCGCCGGAGATCGAAGAAGCTGCGTTCAGTATTTGCATGCTCCTTCCGATCTATCCTTTGCACAGCCAGGTGCATGTCGGTACCCTGATGAGTCTAGTAGAGACGAAACATGTACCTCTGCCGTATCACTGTGGCGGGGAGGGTAAGTTTTGACTTTCTTCTCGGTATGGTGGTACAGGTAGGCCATCATCTCGATGGTGGTGGAATAGGATAAACTGCGTTTTATAACAATTTATTTTAACTTTGCAACCTCTAACACAGAAAGGATATGATGGAGAGAAGTTTGCATTTACTGTTCGCATTTTAATTCATATATATATATATATATATATATATATATATATATATATATATATATATGTAATCGAAGGTTTTCGGGCCATATCACACAGGTAAGTATATATATATATATATATATATATATATATATATATATATATATATATATATATATATATATATATATACTTACCTGTGTGATATGGCCCGAAAACCTTCGATTACATATATATATATATATATATATATATATATATATATATATATATATATATATATATATACTTACCTGTGTGATGTGGTTGGTGTTTTATATTAGCCATAAGAAATGGAACGGGTAACTCGTGCAATTTGTCTTAGCCTAAAGGCGAATACCGAACGAACGGTTATTTTGTTTCCCTTTTCTTTGTCGTGTTGTGCCACGTCGCACTGTTAGTTTTCGTGCTTCCAGAAACAATTTTTCTTTTGATTTTGTTTCCACTACGAAAGTATCCCGATATTTGCTACATTTTGCTAGAAAAAGCGCTCCTTTAAAGCGAGACAAATAAAAATACTGTTTCAGAAGAATATATTCGAGAGAATGATTTTATTTTTGTATCCCTCACAGCGGTCTCGTTGAGCAATTATTCAAAATGGCTTTTATATAATAGTAACAAATATAAAAAAGCCTGGAACAAAGAATCAAAGGTGTTTATTCGGACGTGTTTTGTAATAGGGGGGAGCAAAATAATACTGAATAAATTGAAAATCGTCCACGAAAGTGTAACTAACTCCCAGTTGGTGTTCTGCACGTCGACAATCATCTAACGCTGCATTGTAGCAGCGAGAAGCCTGTATTTAGAACTACAATTATTTACTAATTTCCACACAGTTCGATAAATACAATTACAAATGCCATTGTTACTCGGCCAAGCGGAAAACATCACATTACGATTACAATGGATTATCCAACTTGCCCAAGATTTTATTTGATGTCTTCGGGCGCTATTTTAATGACTACTTTTTATTTCGCTCCGTTTGTTTTTCTTAACGGCAAAAACTACTTCAACTAATGTGACCCCGTAAGATGTTTCCACATAAACACCACCAAGAGTTCTTGACATCAATAAAAAATGCCCTTTTTTTATTTTAATCCTTTAGAAGTGTTAAACAGAGTTGGGTTGATTTTGATTTTTATTTTATTTTCAAATTATAATTCTTTTAATTTTATTTTTTTGAGATTTTTACGTAAAAACTCATAAAAAGCATATTTATAAAATGTATTTTATTATAAAGTATAAAATATAAATACCTACGAAGTAATTGACTTAATATTACTTTAATATTGTTATTTTGATAATGATATCAAACCAAACGACTTCGCACTCCCTCCAGGAAATATTGACTCATAACAGGTACACAAAGATACCAAAAGTATGAAGCTCTGTGGGAACCCTTTCCATGTTATCGGGTCCTAGGTGACGTGGTCTGTTGTATTTCCTACAAACATTCGAACGGTTCTCGCGGTTGCAAGGAGAACTGCTTTCTGCATAGGTTTATACAGATGCTCACTAAGGCCCAGTCCCTTGATGTTCTGCAGGAGGTTCTTTGGTATCACTCCATTTGTTGACAGTATTATGGGAATCGTTTGGACGCTGTTCATTGCCCATTGTCTTCCGATTTGGACCTCCAGATCTCTGTATTTGGCGATCTTCTCGTTGTATTTTGGCCTTAGGTTGTTGTTGTTAAGTACAGCAATGTCGATTAGTGTAGTTCGCCTAGAAATTGTATCTATTAGTATAATGTCTGGGGCCGTATCCTCGTACTGGGGAACGTGAAGTGAACGGTGAAAAGGTGGCGAACGCGTATTCTTGAAATGTTCATCGCTCATATCCTCGTTCGCCCGGTGAAGGGCAAGCGAACGGTGAAACATGCGCAAATGAAATGTCAGCCGCTAAATGACATACTGAACGCACGAAGTTCAAAAAATTAAATAGTATCAAAAATTTTTATTTTATTTTTGGTTCTTCAAAATAACTTGTCGTTAAAAAAAATAATATGTTGACGAACCGTTTCTTTAAGACGTTTTATTTTTTGAATAAACAGTTAAAACGTTAATTAGGTGGTACCCAGATATTTTTAATATTTTCAAACTTTTTAATAAAATATCCTTAGAAAGTTGAATATGTCTCGCAAATATTAAGTAAATTTGAGATTACAGACACATAAAATTATTACAGGAGATTCTGTTCATAACTCAATTGTATGAGTGTGCTATTTAAAAAAATTTTTTCTAGGGCCAGTTCTGCTTATGGATTTAACATAAATACTTGTGTCTATAACAGCTGAGTATCTTAGTTTTAAGCAGTTAAATCTAACATAATTCTTTTCACGACACAACTTATAATAAATTTGAGAAATCGCAATTTGTAAGCTATCTGAAACTTTTATTTAAATAAGTAACAAATTTTATATTTAAATTATGTTAACTACAGCACTTAACTTAATTAGACTGTGTTAAACATATATATATATATATATATATATATATATATATATATATATATATATATATATATATATATATATATATATATATATATATATATATTTAAAGTTGAATGTGAGATCCGCCAGTATCTTTAATGGACGTATTCTGTCATGCCTTTGGTTTCGGTCCCTGGTCATAAACAGTTTTACTATCTTCGTTCAAGTTTCAGGTTTTCTTTCAAATTTACTTGTCAGGACAGAACATCTTGCAGTAAGAGGCTGGACACTTTGTGAATTCATACAATAAATAACTGATTGGATAGTTTCCATAGTGCATAGGGATGATGGCTCTTAATCATACTACGTAGAGTGGTAATTTCCACCGTTTCAAGGTTTATCAGTGCTGACTTTCTGCAATTACTGTCAGTATATTACTTTGTATATATGATTGCTGCTTTTTTTGATATCCCCTTTTCTTTATATATTAGAATTTTCAAGTACTTGGCTCTTTGTATGCATTTTTGTTTAACAGTTCTAAGAGTGTCAATTTAAGATAAATTTAATCCAGGCAAAGTACAAATATTGTAATGACAATCAATAACTTCACAAAAATAACAACAGCAGTATTTTTTTTTTTACTTTTGACGATTAATTTAAAGTACCAAAACTACTTTTTGCCTAAAAAGGCAACAAAATATACTACGAACATTTTCAGTCTGACAGCTCAATTCAATCAGTTATCAATTTTATTTTTTGAAATTCTCGGGTTTTAGCACGTTCATATTTGGCAACATTAGCTTTTTAAGAATACGGCTTTTACTGTCAAAAAGTTCACATCGCCATTCCCATCGCCGTTCACCTCACCTTTCACATCACATGTACGAGGATAGGGGCCCAGCACGCGAACTCCGTAACAAGATAGAAATAGAAACAGAAAAGAAATAAAGAAGAAAAAAAATTTCTTTCTATCAACGGAACCTACTCTCTAGGATATTTTCCTTAAAACTTCGGACTAGTTCGCATAGAAATAACTACAAACTACCATCTCTAAAAACATTTATCTTTTCTAGGGACTTTATAATTAAAAGAAAAAAATACTAAACATATTTACTTTGTAATTTTTTAGGTTAATTGACCAAAAATTTTTATCGTGAAATCTCCAAAATTATATTTTAAAGCATTTAACTCTAGACTTTTTTTTAAAATAAATTATCTATTAGAAAATATGGATCCGATATTTATGTATTTTGTATAAAATATTGAAGAGTAGGGGGCTATTTTGTGGGCTCAACAGACATTTAACTGAACCCTGTCAGAAGTTTGTGCAGCTCAGTAAAACGGAATTAAAGACTTTTTCAATTGGATACATAATATGTATATATTTATTTATTTTTTCTTAATTCAGCCCTAATAATTTATTATTGTTCTGATTTTTAACGTTAAGAAATAAACAAAAATAAAAAGAATTATTGCTATTTTGATATTTTTTTCTTATGTAACGTGTAAACCTATATTTTTGGCTAAATAAAATATATAAACACATTTACGAACTTCATTTTATTCTTAGAAACAAATACATCTCATATTCAACATAACCACAAATTCAAACATCGTAAATCAGGAAAAAAATGAGACAAACTTATGCAGCATTTAAATTGCTTTGAGAGAGATAGAAGAACAGCAACAAGCCAAAGACTATTTCTATTTATATGGCACGATTGCTTGTTCGGAGATACCCGACCGTTGCCGAATGTGCTTATAGAGTAAGTTTTGAATGATTTTCCATAATAGAAAGAAATAGCAAAGAAATTTCTTTTCTATACTATTACGGAGTTCGCGTGCTGGTCTATTATGAGCTACTGTCTGATCCGTCAGAACCGTTCGGTCCCAATATAACTTGAACTGGTTGTTCTCAAGAATAGGCTCCGGATTGCGATGGCAAGGAAAATTGCTTTCTGAATCGGTTTATACAGATGCTTACTAAGGCCCAGTCCCTTCATGTTTTGCAGGAGGTTCTTTGATATCACTTTAGTTGTTGATAAAGTTATGGGAATCGTGTGGACACTGTTGATTGCCCACTGTCTTTGGATTTGCACCTCCAGATCCCTGTATGTGCCAATCTTCTCGTTGTATTTTGACCTTGGGTTGTTGCTGGTAGTTATAGCAATGTCATTTAGTGTAGTGTAGACAGTTAGTATTCATATATTTATATTTACGTTAGTAAACTTATATTTTATAAATAGGTATATGTGTATATTTTCCTCTATATTTTTATTCTTACTAAGAAAAATTAAGAAATTAAATTTTTATTTTTGTAATTAAAAACCTAAACCCCTTTTTACTTATTTATTATTTATCATAAATTACTGTATCGAAACTGCGTAGATTTTCTATTATTTTTCACTTTTTCATTCGCCAAACAAAAAATCCTTTTTCTTTCTTTCTCAGAATTTGTCTTTAGCGGCTCTTATTGCTGGAAAATTCTTGTCAGGACTCGTTTACTTGTTTGTCTATAAATTGTTTAGGGGTAATAATTCGTTCTAATTTTGCTATGTTACTGGTTGGGTTCTGATTCAGTGGAGTAGTGTAGTTTTTATTCAAATAATTCTCTTTCTATAGAATAATGTTATTAATACAAACACTTTTTTATATTTGCGTCATAACGATTAAGTTCAAATAGTATCTCTGTACGTCCAACTTGGAATCTGGGCGTGATTACTAGTGACATTTCTAAATGAAGTTTTCCTGTATACTGATAGAAAACGGCATTTTAAATCAATTCAAGCAAAGGAATTCATAAATCCATTATCGAAGAACACAAAAAAAATTTTTTCGATTTCTCAAAAAGAGCAGTTGAACAATAACAGGACACTGCCTCCTGAGATTCCATTTCAAAAAAAAAAAATCGTCAAAAGTTTGAAAGCAAACCCATTGAAACCCGTCGCTTCCATATCAAGGAGCCCCATACGATCGGCAACCCTTATAATGGAACCCTGCCTTATCCGGCGCATTCACCAAAATTTAGAAATAAAATAGGACGACAATTATAAGCAACTTTAGAGGCTTATATTTCGTAAATGAGACGACTAAATAAAAACAATATATACATATTTAATTTGCGTTTTTAAAGACTTATTCAACGATACCACACTCGATCAGATACATAAAAAAACGATATTAAATTTTTAACAGTTGAACAAATGAATTGATGTATCTTACCCGTGATAGTTTTCGTTGCATATATTTAGAAAGAATTGTTATACCAAAGTTTTTCAGATTTTAAAATTTATCGTTGGAAGGTTTGAGGAGGGACACATTGAAAAGCCACTTTGGAGAAGCGAGTAAATAAAAAATTTAATATAAATCATTTATTTGTATTTTTTCATCAGGGATTTTTAAAAATCATTTTGCCTCGGATCTGTATCACCAAATTTCATTGTAATAGATTAAAAACTGACAAAGTTATGAGAATTCTAGAAGCCATCACCTTGACCCCCAGGAAAACAAGAGATTTCGTGAAAAGTCTTAAAATTTCGGCCTTATATTAATTTAAACTTATAAATGATTTTATAGGGCAAAGTGTTATCTAGAAGGTCAAGAAAAGTCATAACATACAATCCACAAGTACCTACAATGTGACAGATCGTTGCAACCATATCTCAGTCATTTGTTATGCAGAAACTAGTATCGAAGACTGTTATTCATAAAAAAAAAAACGCAAACTTTTCTGTAGTACTGTATAACAAAGAAATATCATTATAGAATTTAATAAGTAATAAAATAGTGAAGACTATCCAGGTGCGGGCTGAGGGTCCAAGAGCCTTTCGGGTATTTGAAGAGAGGGGCCCCTAATTACAATTATTTGTTATATGATTAAGTAGTAATATGTCATGTAGAAACTTTCCGATAGTTAATTTCTTAATCTGAGATTAGTATAGAGGCCCCATACACTTGGGGCTCAAGCAGCCCAATATTCAAAAACCCTACAATGTATATATCTAGGCTGCCATCCGAATCTTGTACGAGATTTGCAAAAACTTTCACTAGTTTTCGCTTGTACCATCTGAGAGTACTTTGGGAACCTCATAAATCTTGGAATCCCAAAAGCTTAATATTTTAAAATCTTAGGTTAAGACGAAAATATTATATTTTAAAACTGGATAAATGAAATAGTTTTAATCATTCGTTAAATTTTTTACGTGGGTAATCATTTGTTTGATTTTTCGTAGCAACTCATGGTCTAATTAATGGCATTATGCCATGTCACTTCCAGGTACCATACCATTGGATTTTTTAACACATTCACCGGTATGGAAGCGATCCTTTGGGTGTACATGGGGCTGACACCGATTCATAGAAAGTGAGGCCTTGAAGGCAGTGTACCATTTTAGTTGCCTGGCGGCTATCGGTGTACCTGGGGGAGTATTGTGGAAGGACGCCCATCGTTCCCTATGCAACAGACTACATGGCGCTGGACTTGTAACCAAACCACTACCTCATTTTTACCAAGCAGAGGAAGAGCAAACTCTTCCCATGAATGGATCCTGGTGATTTACAGACGAATCTCGAGGGGATGAAAGAGCCACACCTGGAATATTCGGCAAAAGCACTGTAGTCAGAGAGTTTTACTTTACACCATCTCTGTGAACGGGACGCAGTAGGGCGGCAATACTGGCCTTGGAGTCCAGTGTAGTAGCTTCACGACTGGTATATGGGGACAAAGAGATACTTGAGAATCTAACAAACAGCGTCTTCACAATTAAACTCTTGTGAGTTCCGGGTCACTCAGGGTATACGAGGAAGCGGACCGTTTTGCCAAGATGGAGTCCGCGGGTGAATCATACGGACCTTAATCCATTATACCTATTCTAATTATTATTGCTAAGAGAGTACTAAAACTCTTGCTGGAAAGCAAATTTATTGAATGTTGGAGGGAAACCCCTGGAATGAGATGTACTAAGGAACATATAATTTGACCTAATGTGCGTCTTGCTAGGGAACTGCTTTCCATGACGAGGAAAGAACTGCAGATAGTGGTGGGATTGCTAACGGGACTTTGTCACCTTCGAGGCCATTTTTGTAGGATTGTCGTCGCAGATGAGCAGGTATGCAGATGGTGCTCGGAGTAGGATGAAACTATCGATGTGTTTTCAGAGAGTGCCCGGTATTCAACGAACTGAGGCAGAGACATTCCGGAATACAATAATAGCACTTCAAGCAGTCACGTAAGGTTATGTAACAAGGCTGCTTGGCTTCGTAAAGGCGATTGGCTTCGAATGACTTGCGGCCATGGTGGGATGTGGTGGGTCCAACGAGGCCTCGGTATTAAGGATCGCGTATCACTACTTTTATTCATTCTTTCACAATCTGGCCTCGTTCCGCGGTCAAAACGAGAATTTTATATTTAAATTTGTAAACAGTTTTACGAGAATGGTTTCCCTTAAAATACTGCAAGAGTTTCATGCAGTCAGTAGAAAAATTTTCTCCGTGTTGAGCAAAATATTCGCCAGGGGCCTGATTGCTCAGTCCTTCCCTGATACCCTTAGTCTTACTTCAAGCAAGTAGTTTACTGATTATACAATAAATAAAAAGCTTTTCTCGATATCGACTCTAACAAATTTGTTAAAATTCTCTTTCGGAATACTTTATTATTAATCTTATAATATGACACTATTCCTTTGCTTACATCGTATATTATATAATTTAAATGACTGAAAATATCCCTTAGATATCTTGTAACCTAAACGGATATGTCTAAAGAAGCGACTGTATCATAAGATTATTGATCATTGCGCTTTCTAACTTTCAGGTATATTTCAGCACTTAGGGCAGTAGGCCCATCCCTTTGCTTTAGGGTGTAGAGTCGTTAATTTGTCTTGCCTCCATTTTGTCGGCTAGCTATAATTTGTAGCATGTCCTAATTGGTTATCATGTGTTGTTTTTATCGAGCCTGTGCTTTTATTTCAAACTAACTCATCATTCTCTTGAGTGGTTTCTTCGCGTAGGTTGTAATTTCGGAAGCCGAAGCTTTTTATAGATGTTCTCAGAGAAATCTGTACCGGTACTTACTTTGATCAAAGATAGGTACCACTCGATTTGAAAGAAAGCTGTTAAAAGCCGACGGTATTCTTTGAGTCTTGGTTTCAGATTATACAAATAATTAAATAAGAAGAAATCTTATAAATCTATTTTGTAAAAACAGGTTTTCTGTTATTAAAATGTACCTTATATATATATATATATATATATATATATATATATATATATATATATATATATATATATATATAGGAAAACTCAAATTCTTGGGATAGCGGTCCTAGGGCTGAATGAAACTCTGTTTTTTACAAACGCCGAGCTTTCGGAAATATATTGTTTCCTTCTTCAGGGCTACAATATAGAACAGTTCTGTTGATCATAATTTTAAATTTAACAATTTATGATATTTAATAATGAAAAGAAAATGATTCGAAATTCAAAGACTTACGTGCAAATTGAGTCCATTTATGGCTCGTGGAAAATGACACGGAAAACTCATGCAGAGACCGTTGATTGTTGCATTATTATCACATTTTACTATTACATGGTTTTATTTAAATTTTCAAAAACTAATATTTAAATCTACTTTATGGGTTATTTTGGTTGTACTGAGAGTAAGTTAATCTGATAAGAAAATCCTTGAAACAACTTTTTTTGGTGGAAGTGATGTGTCAGAAATGTCTAACTTTATTTTAGCGGCAATTTTGAATGTGGAATCATTATGTTTTACAGGAACTGTTATTTTAATTTTAATTTTGAAGACATGTATTTGATAAAATTATTATTTTATATATATACCTTGATGAGATTTATGATTATTAATGAGTATTAGTGATTATTTTCTATAAAGTGTAATTACATTTAAAAATTAATATAATTGTATGAAAGTATTAGGAAATGATTAATGAACATTATTCTGTAGAACAAAGGTTAGAAAAAAGGTTAGAAAAAAGTCTCCCGACCTTTCGCCTTCTAAACATTCAAAATTGTGGAATAACTATTGGCGAAACAGTTGCTATAAATTAGTGACAAATATGCATTTACATAATTTGTGGAGGATTATAGAAAAAATTGTAAAGTCAAGAGGCAGGGAGGCTCGTTGTCTAGTGTTATTATTTTATATATATACTATTAAAGAGATTTATGATTATTAATAGGTAACTATGACTATTTCTTGAAAAGTATTATTACATTTTGAAAATTTATATACTTATAGGAAAGTGTTACGAAATGATTGATGAACATTATTATGCGGAACAAAGAAGGTTAGAAAACAGTCTCCCGACCTTCCGTCTTCTAAACATTCAAAAATTTTTTTTTTAATAAAACAACCATTGATGAAATAGTTGCTATAAATTAGTAACAAATATGAAACTACGTAATTTGTGGAGGATTATAGAGAAACTATGAAGTCAAGAGGCAGGGAGGCTTGTTCCCTAGTGTTGTTATTTTATGTATATACTATTGATGAGATTTATGATTATTAATGGGTAATTATGATTATTATTTATAGAGTATTGTTACATTTAAAAATTGATATAATTGTAGGAAAGTATTAAGTAATGATCAATGAACATTATTATGTAGAACAAAGATGGTTAGTAAACCGTCTCCCGACCTTTCGTCTTCTAAACATTCAAATTTGTAAAATAACTATTGGCGAAATATTGTTATAGGTTAGTGACAAATATGCACTTACGTAATTTGCGGAAGATTATGGAGAAATTGTGAAGTCAAGAGGCTGGGAGGCTCGTTGTCTAGTATTACTATTATTTAAGGTGGACAAGAGATGAGAGTAGATCACACTAAGATTTTCAATATCTTTTCTTTTATTGATGCAGTTATCATCCAAATAAATTTCTACCATTTCAAGAAAATGCCTTTTATTATTACTTTGTTCTTTGTTGATCACCTCAACATTGATAAAATCAAACCTGTGATCCTTATCGATTACATGTTCCGATAAGGTGCATGTCCTCTTTTGTAATCTACAATCACTCCTGTGTCTGGTGATTCTATCCTTTAAATCTTATCAGATTAACTTACTCTCAGTACAACCAAAATAACCCATAAAGTAGATTTAAATATTAGTTTTTGAAAATTTAAATAAAACCATGTAATAGTAAAATGTGATAATAATGCAACAATCAACGGTCTCTGCATGAGTTTTCCGTGTCATTTTCCACGAGCCATAAATGGACTCAATTTGCACGTAAGTCTTTGAATTTCGAATCATTTTCTTTTCATTATTAAATATCATAAATTGTTAAATTTAAAATTATGATCAACAGAACTGTTCTATATTGTAGCCCTGAAGAAGGAAACAATATATTTCCGAAAGCTCGGCGTTTGTAAAAAACAGAGTTTCATTCAGCCCTAGGACCGCTATCCCAAGAATTTGAGTTTTCCTTTCTAACTAGTCGGTCAAGAACTACTCTTCCCCTTATTATATATATATATATATATATATATATATATATATATATATATATATATATATATATATATATATATATATATATATATATTTCGCATTTGTACAAGGCATTTTAAAAAAATTATTATTTTCCTTAACTTAATAGGTATTTTCTTTTGTCAAACAACCTAGGAACTAAAATGACATAAAACATTTTTTAAAAAATCAAAATTTCAGTAAGAAATAAAGAAATCTATCTGCCGTATTTAAACAGTTATTATATATGTAATTCTCCTTTCAGGAAGAGGAAAGGAAAAATATATATATAAACCGTTTGTATATATTTTTCCTTTTTTCTGCCTAAAAAGAGAATTACATTTATAACACCATAAAACATTGTTAAAATTTTACATGCTAATAGAAAGAGTTAGAAGACAAGTCAAAAAATCTCAAAAAACTCATTTTACAATTAAAAATGAACATCTTGAATTTGCTATTTTTATTTCAATACTGATTGATAAGCTGTAACAATTGTGGTTTTAGAAAAGCTATTCTTTTTTAATCATTTTTTTTTAAATCAATACTTATAGATTCTTTGATTTTTTATAACCTATAAAATACAATGTTTTAAGAGGATATGCCTATTTATTTAATTTTAAGAGGATATAATAATTTTTAATCAGATTTATGTAAATGTGACTCAGTTTATTTATATCAGTCCTGTCATTAAACGATTTTTTTATCTTTTTATTTCTATCATTTCCTTTACATTCAATTTATTATGATTGTGGTCACGTTTAATTATTGTTGTAGTCATTGACTTGTTCTCCGTTCATGTTTATTAAATGCAGTCGTAGCTTTTTTCGTAAAGGACTTCACTCAGAGCTTATGGAAATCCGGTTTTCGGTAAAATGGCTAGTAATGCAGTATGTTGTGTATTTTGATCCTCTGATCAAAATTCTCAATGGGTACAAAGTCCGAAAACTCCAGGTTTTTCGAATGTCTACGCTTCCTTGTAAGCTGAAAACAATAATTAGGTTGACATTTTATCTATGAACTATTAACGAGTCTCACTAGGGTATACTAGGGTTTTTGGGATCGCTGATTCCGAATCTCTAATCGGTTAACCTCCATTACGTCAGAACCAAGGTCATTGGAAGGTCAAATTAAGGGGAACCTTTAAAAAGATCTGAAAAAAATTACATGAGTATTTTTTGAGTCTCTAGTATACCCTAGTGAGACTCGTTGATACTTTATAGATAAAATGTTGACCTAATTATTATTTTCAGTTTACAAGGGAGCGTATAGATATTCGAAAAACTTAGAGTTTTTGGGGTTTGTGCCCATGAAGACTTTCAATCAGGGAACCAAAATACACATACCACAATACCAGCCTTTATGCCTATTTAATCTATTTTTAAGTAATTGTGTGATCATTCCTATATATTTTTTGGACAATTGGTCCAAGGAATTGAATATATAACATTAGAGTTATTCATTTTCGGTATTTTACTTTTCAATTTTGACCCAAAACATATTTAATTCTTTCCTAAAGTCGTTTGTTTAAGGCAAAACAATGAATTTCGATGTACCATATTGAATGGTTCAAGAAAAATAAGAGAATATATATATATATATATATATTTAATATGTTATTATGATTGTTTCATAGCAAACAAATTAACAATACAAAAATTATTCAAACAAGAGGTCAAAACTTATTGCAAATGCTACACATCGACTTTTAACCAGCGGTTTTCATTGAAGCCAGTATTAAAAGCAAGATTTGGAAATCGTACCAATGCTAATAAAAAATTATAAAATGCTGACTGCCTATTTTAAAATCCTCATGTATCTCCAGAATGTTTTGTGATTTTCGCGCTGGATTCGGTTTGACTCCACTAGGACTGGGAATATGAGATAATCGAAACGCATGTGGAGAGCGAACCGAAGTGAAATTCACAATGAATAAATGACTACTTTTCCTTAATAGTTTTATAGAGAAAAAAACAACTTTGTTGATGTTTCTTCTTTGTTGAGGGTTTAGTAAAAACAGTTTGCTATCGCTTGTACACGTATAGTTTGCTAATTCATGTGTAGTAATTTTTAAAACAAACTTTATATAGTCTATGATGAAATGAAAAAGTTTTTTTTTATAAAAAAACTAATTTTAAAGCAGTTTTTATTCAGGTAAAAAGAATATGTTAAAAAAAAGAGCAAATTACAATTGATTATTAAAACATAGGTAATTATGTTTATATTATTTCAAAATATATTTATATATAATGATCATATTGTTCAGTAACAGCCTAGAAAGGTTTTAAAAGCGGCAACAGCAATAATTATAAGGCGAATTGTATCAAAATCCACTTTAAAATGCCAAGTCATTTAAAACTAGACGCTTAAAACCAACATATTTTATTTTTTTTAACTTTTAATTAGCAGGTGAATTAGATACCTTTCCAGTTTGTGTAATAGAGATAAACCACTTGATAAATATTAGGTATCTATGTTAAGAACATGTAACGTTTGAAACTGCCTAATTGGATGTATTGTGATTGGTGTTCTTAATGCCATCAAAACTTTAATCCCCTAAAATCACATTTATTATTCGGATTTGTATCTTTAATTTTCCTCTATAAAGATTTGTTTGTTGACATATATAATACAAATTATAACAATAGAATATAGAATATCTAACTTCTATGGCAGCTAGATCAATTTTAAAGATTGAACATTTGTAGTAAATTGGAAAACAACAATTTATAATCGCATACAAGCTTGAATAAAAAAAAAATGATTAAATTTTGTCCCGGTTCCGAAGTGCAAATATTTTCCAGCAAAATTTAGGGCTTCTAGGTCTCATCTTGGTCAACATCACTGTAGATGCTCTGCCTCCTCCCGCCCTCCTCGTAGGAAAAAAAATATATGACTAAGTTACAAAGCTGTAACTTACAGATGGACTTAATTTTAGGTACCTTTTGTTGTTAATGTTCAGTATATTAATTGTTAATATTTATATATTAGACAGGCCTCCAGTACTTCAGTTTCCTAACTCATTATAACAAATACAACACCTTTCTTCGTTGAATTCAATGCTGATATTGTTATTGTTCCTCGAACAACATTTTCAATCAAATCAAATCTATAAAAACAAATACCTATGTCGAAATAAACAATACACGTCATTTCGAACACCTAAGTTGCTTTTATTTTCTTAAAAATTCTTTGTCGGCGTCTACTTTTCATTACAAACCCAGCTCTTGTCAAAAGTGTATACTTTCCAATAAGTGCGCTTAAAAATGACTTGCATTTTTCATCTTTTAGAGATCATATAGGTACCTGATTTTTTTTTGACTTGTTTAACGTAGTCAGTCAAAGCTAACATCTAAATTATTAAGTGTGCTCAAGACTTGTTAAATATATTTTTTTGATATAATGATGTGAAATTAGAATATATCACTGATAGCACTGTTCCGATTTGATGGGTTTACAGATACAAGATTTTATATATATATATATATATATATATATATATATATATATATATATATATATATATATATATATATATATATATATATATATATATATATATATACAGGCGCGGATCCAAAGGGGGGCGGTGGTGGCGATCGCCCCCCCCCCCCCAAGAGCTTTGAGTTCAGGAAAATAGACTCGATTTTTCCTCTTATACTATAGTTTATTCAAGAACTAGAGAGAGTAATAAATCATTTTTTAACCTTTTTTTTCTTCGCTAACTACCTGTGTTCTTTAGTCCGATGTCTTTGGCAAAATCTGTTAGACATATATTTTTCATAGGAATGGGTTAGAAATTTTATAGTCAAAAATATAATAATGGACTATTTGGGTTGGATAACAATAGATATTTGGATGTGCGAAGTGTTAAAAAGGATTTTAATCTTTGTCATAGGCGTCGGAAGGAGGTTTATTTTATCACCAAGTATTTAGGGCATAGAATATTATTTCGGTAATAAACTAAAAATAAAAAGTTTTAATTATAATATTTTATTTCTTATGATTATTAGAAAATATAGATAATTTTGACATATTTAACACAAATCACATCTGTATTTTTATTATTTTTAATTTTGGCATAGAAAACGTTTTAGGCACATTCAGACTAAAACTTGGCCTTTTTCTCTCAAAAAATTTTAAGTTATAATTTAAATACTTACAAAATACCCATTGTCAAAAATACAAGAAGTTAAACATATATAAAAAAATGAATTCGTCCATATAATATTAATTTTTTTGGGGTTATCGGTCATTTTATTATTATTTAAAAACATTTTTAGGATATTTTACGTTTCAGTTTATTTATTTCTTAAACCACCTGCAGAATTACAATTAAACGCTAAAAAGGGATTCAAATGTAATTAATTTTTAAATGTTACAGAAAATTTAAATAATAAATTGTGTTTACGCTGGTAAACATTACGTATCTAATTCGTAATCAAAGTCAGTGAACCTATATTCAAATTAATTATAGTTGGTTCCTCTATCTCACCGATCATGAGATCGAGTTTCCACATTTTCTTTTATTCTTTCATTATATGGATTTTTCTCAATTTTCTGCGGTAATTTTATTCAAAAAAATCTTTTAAAAGTTCAGTTAAATTACTAATTTTGTAAGTTCTGTTATTTCTAGCAACTCTACCTTTAACTTGAGAGAGGTATTTCCTTCTCCAATGGACATTTTCCGGACGATCTATAAGAACAGATCTGGTTTTTCCTAGCAAAAATTAAGTTCTCTGAGCAATTTTCAGAGCTCAGTTCTTTTAATTTCAGGTAAATCCCGATCTTCATTGATTTGAATTAGAATTTTGTCGACGGTTGGGATCTGTTTCTCACAATAAAATGTATGTACAACTCCTTTTATTGCTGTTTGCATCTCTTCTTCCAACGAGGTTTTTCGTCTGCCTGTGATCGAATGTAGCTTGGAAGGACTAACAATTCCAGTCGTTTTTTTTTCCTTCAGTATTCGGTACATAGTAGATTTTCCAACTCCTGTCATTTAACATTATTATCTAAATATTGATATCTTAAGGCATCAAAAACATTCATCGTATTAAGTTTTTTGTTGAGGAAAAAATGCCCTGGTTTATCGGTTTTGGAATAAATGTAGATGTGGACGCCATATCTTTTGGGTATCTCGCTAATCTCGAATAATATATAAAAACAAGCACAAACAAGGTAAATCACTAAGGACACCTTATAAAGTGTACTTTGCTCATTGACAGAAATTAAATTGCACTATCAGAAATTTTATTGTTGCAGCAAATTTATAAAAGCTTGTAATATTTCAATATAATTAGATTTACGGTAGTCCTCAGTTACCTGCGGCACTAGAGCAGGTACTTTGGAGGTTTCGGTAACAGTTTTGTTACTTTCTCTAGTTCTTGAATAGAGTATAGGAATGTGTATGCTTGTGATCGCCCTTCCCAAGTGCTTTGAGTTCAAGAAAATAGAACCGATTCTGCCTTTTATATTAGGAATGTGTATGCTGCTGGCCCTTCCCCGTTTTGACAACTTATTTTCCTTGCGATAGACCCCCCCCCCCAAGAGCTTTGAATTCAGGAAAATAGACCCGAGTCTGCCTCTATATACATATATATATATATATATATATATATATATATATATATATATATATATATATATATATATATATACTAGGAATGTGTATGCTTCTCGCATCGTCCACCCCTGTCGGCAACTTGTTTTTTGTTGTGAACCCTCCCCCCTCTCCAAGAGTTTCAAATTCAGAAAAGTGGACCCGACCCTGCCTTTTACACTAGAAATGGGAATGTTGCTGGTGTCTCCCCCCCCCCATCCGTCAAAAACTTGCTTTCGCTTGCCATACTGTATTTTTGTGATATCACCGCCCCCCCCCCCCCTTCCTACCAAAGAGAGAGGCTGGCTCCGCCCCTATATATATATATATATATATATATATATATATATATATATATATATATATACAAATATATAAATTGTTTTATTTTCTTTGGATTATCCGGGTTTGATACCGTCGGTCGGGGCGAGAGTCATCTTCCAGTTCGACCTAGGTTCTCTATTCGATACGATCTTCTTATAACCTGTTACGTTAGTTTCTATATAAAAATTGTTTAACAGAGTTCAAATAAATGGCTCTGAAGCAGGTTTTTGAATGAAATTTATTTCTACACTTTGTAGAGGGTGAGTCAACGATTGGATGAAGTAGGTTTGTGCCTTTTCGGTAAAATTAACAAAGAAACTATATTTATTGTTTGATACAGTTTATTTTTACGCAGATTTTAAAAATATTTAGGAATCTACAGGGTGAGCCAAAAAACTAGGACAGCATAAAGTTGTATTTTTTTAAATAGAACACCCTATATACGAATCGTATTTTCGATTTAGCTTATAATTTTAAATTTTTTTTTATTAAGGGTTTACTATAACAAAACTTTATAGTTTCTGAGATAATTAAGTTTAAAGAAAAAAAGTCACATTTTCAAGCATCAATTCAGTCCTAAATAACGTAAGGCCAAGGAAAAATTAACATAATTTTTACCTAATATTTGCAATAAAAGCTACAGGGTGTTGAACACATCGGCTCAAATTTGAACAAGTTTAAATGAATAAATATCTTTTTTTTTTAAATGGTACACCCTGTATATTTTCATGTTATTTAATAGAGTAATAAAAACCCTAAAAGTTTTGTTCAATATATCCTATACCTATTTATAATAGTTTTTGAGATATTTCAGTTTTTCTTATTTTCCATACTTTTTTACAGAAATAGTCTTCATTATCATAGTAGCCATGTAAAATAATAAAAAGAAACTACAGAAACAAACAGAATGTGGTTAAATATGATGAAATACATTATTCGTTATATTACAACGGCAATAGTTTAATTAAACATAATGTGAAAAAAATTAACACAACAATAACGACAAGGCAAATACATATTTACTTTTATACTAAATTGAAACAAAAAAATTACCTATTAAATACTGAGATTAATTATTTCTTTTTAACAAGTGTTCGAATAAACGACCCTTTTGTGCAATGCACAAATTTAGTCTTTTTTGCAGATTTTCTCGGACCCTGGACAAAATTAGTGGCGTTATTGTTCTACAGGTATCCCTAATCCTGTTTCGCATATCTTCCACTGTTGTTGGTGGATTAACTACACCTTATTTTTAATATAACCCCATAGGAAGAAATCTAATGGGGTGATATCGCAAGACCTTGGTGGCCACTCAATGAAACCCCCACGTCCAATCCATTTTTGTGGATATCGTTGGTCCAAAAACGCACGAACTTCACGATGGTAATGCGGAGGCGCACCATCGTGCTGGAACCACATACTGTCGAGCTCATCCCTATCGAGACTTTGAAGCAGTTGGGGTAGTTCTTCTTGTAGAAAGTTCAGGTAACTATGGCCATTTAGTGGTTCATTAAAAAAGTGGGGTCCAATAATTCGATTATGATGAATACCACACCAAACATTTAATGACCAGTGGTTTTGATGTTGCACCTCTCTAATCCAAAATGGGTTTTCTGTGGCATAATAATGCATGTTGCGTCTATTTACGGCACCGTTACTTCTAAAAGTAGCTTCATCACTAAACATTACCTTGCATAATAAATTTGGATTTAATTGAATCTCCGCATTTATTGTACGACAAAAGTTTACACGACTTTCAAAATCCTGTCCATGCAATTCTGGTGTAATTCCATGTGATATGGATGATACCTATATGTCTTGGTAGTACGATTAGCGGTGGATTGTGATGTTTCACATAATGCTGCTAACTGACGGCTACCAATATAAGGATTTTCCTGAACATTTAACAATACTTGTAGTTATTTTTCTTCATTAGTTACTGGTTTGTTGACCACTTTACGTTTTGGATAATCAACAGTACCAGAAGAATCAAATCTTTGCATTAAGTTTTGAAAAGTATGGGTATTAGGCTGGCGTCGATCAGGATACTTCATTTTGTAAATTCTTTGAGCAATTTCTGTAAAACAGTATGGAAAATAAGAAAAACTGAAATATCTCAAAAACTATTATAAATAGGTATAGGATATATTGAACAAAACTTTTAGGGTTTTTATTACTCTATTAAATAACATGAAAATATACAGGGTGTACCATTTAAAAAAAAAAAGATATTTATTCATTTAAACTTGTTCAAATTTGAGCCGATATGTTCAACTTTTATTGCAAATATTAGGTAAAAATTATGTTAACTTGTCCTTGGCCTTGCTAAATTCCAAATTTGAATATATTTGTCATAAAATTGAAAACGTTATTTAGGATTGAATTGATGCTTGAAAATGTGACTTTTTTTCTTTAAACTTAATTATCTCAGAAACTATAAAGTTTTGTTATAGTAAACCCTTAATAAAAAAGATTTAAAATTATAAGCTAAATCGAAAATACGATTCGTATATAGGGTGTTCTATTTAAAAAAATACAACTTTATGCTGTCCTAGTTTTTTGGCTCATCCTGTAGAGTCCTAAATATTTTTAAAATCTGCGTAAAAATAAACTGTATCAAACAATAAATATAGTTTCTTTGTAAATTTCACCGAAAAGGCACAAACTTACTTCATCCAATCGTTGACTCACCCTGTATATATATATATATATATATATATATATATATATATATATATATATATATATATATACACAAATACATATACAAATATATAAATTGTTTTATTTTCTTTTGGATTATCTTGGTTTGATACCGTCGGTCGGAGCGAGAATCATCTTCCAGCTCGACCTAGGTTCTCTATTCGATACGATCTTCTTATAACCTGTTACGTTAGTTTCTATATAAAAATTGTTTAACAGAGTTGAAATAAATGGCTCTGAAGCAGGTTTTTGAATGAAATTTATTTCTACACTTTGTAACCCTATTATTAATTATTTGATCAATCCACAACATTTTAGTACTAAACCGACAATGTTAATTTTATTTCGGCCATCAATATTGTTACACCTCCATTATTATTCAAGACCATAATTTATAATACGCCCCTATAAATGACATGATGCATTTTAGCCCGTTAATTGACAGGTATTATTTAATACAATTTGCTTTCATTTCTCCTGTTTAATTCTTGTTCAACCACTGATGAAATTACGATTGTAATAAAATTTTTATGCGTAAAATTTACAGTAAATCATGACTATATATATATATATATATATATATATATATATATATATATATATATATATGTATATATATATATATATATATATATATATATATGTATATATATATATATATATATATATATATATATATATATATATATATATATATATATATACGTTGTTATTTAACTTTAAGGTGACATTTTTTATGGAAAGTAAGGAGGATTAAATACTACCCCAAAATATCCAAGAAAATTTAAAAAATATTGTAAATAAAACACCTGATTTTAACACCGAATCTGTGTTATTATTTTATCTGGATACAACATTGTTTGGCCCGTTGTTATACCAGTTTTCGATTCGTGTTTGTATAAAGGATCCGAATAAAAATCTGATATGTTTATAAAGGCTTTAAGCATAAAAAGATGTACAATCAAGAAAAATAAATAAACATCATTTAATTAAGAATAACAGCTTCGTTGAGCAGGTGTTCTGTCCGAGTACAATGGGACAAACAAAACAAAAATCTTTCTTACAACCTTTTAATAAATACATAAACACCTTGTTATTAAAAGGATCTAGAGTCGTTCCACGTATATGTGATTTTATTCGTTCTTTAACAAATTCTATGACATTTACTTAAAAAATTTGGTTAAGAAGTGTAATTTAGATTTTTATTTTGCAAATTCAGCGGAAAACACTTGAAATAAAATGAAGATAATATCATTTTCTTACGAATTCATCTTGATCTTAAGAAAAAGTAAAATATAGGGTTAAAACTGGTTGATTATTTGATTGGTGGACGCAACCGATTGAGGTCCAGGGAATTTTATGATTGATAAATCCGAATTTTCAACATCATATGCCATTTCGAGGGCAGGGAATTTATTATTAACAATTTATTTGTTTATAACACTTCAAAATTCTTAATAAATGAGTTATCAATTTCGAATCTATGTCATTTTGTTTCAGATTTAATGAAGAAGGTGACAGTATTTTCAAAATCGCAAAAAGTTTATTAGAAATCGAGATATGCAAAATTAATGGAAAATATGGCATGCATACGCTGCGTTTAAAAATGCCACCCATTGGGCAACTGACAGTAACTTATATGATTTATTAATTCATTTTGTAGTAATTAACCGTATTTCTTGAATTATCCGATTCTTTAAGGCTTCTGTGTTGACTGGCTTAATTCGGAAAACTTTACCTTTAGAGTAACCTCACAAAAAGATGTCAAGACGGTTTAAGTCGGGAGACCTGGGCGGCCACTCAATAGGTCATCTTCTCTGTTTGGGTGGTTATTAAGAGAAACCCAGCGTTTTTTTAATAATGAATTTATTCTATATATGAATAAATAAATGTTTTATTAACGGTTAAACCAATTTAAAATTTTATAACTTACAAACAAGCTTCCAAACAGATTGAAAAAGTATCCGTTAAACTACAGTATGATCACATTTAAGACCACACGAAGAATAGTGCCAAGTTAAAATTTGCACTATAGATATCGCTTAAAAAATTTTTTGAAACTATTTAAGGTCATGTTAAAAATGTCCAGATCAACGTGATCATGGGTTGGTTCTATGAGTATCCACAGAAAACACTTCAACCCATTGACTATTGCTCTGAGGTACATTGAAACTAATATGCATTAGTAATTCTGGAGAATCTATTAAGCTATTAGCGATTTTAAATAAACAAAGTAAGTCAATGTATTCTCTGCGATGTTCAAGAGACTTCAAATTTAATTGGAATAGTAAATAAGGGTAGTAGCGCTTCTGCACCCTTTCTAAGTCCAGTTTGTGTACATTGTAGAACGGTGACCATATTGGTGAGGCATACTCCAATACAGAACGCGCAACACTGCAATAAATATTTTTAAGACAAATAATATCGTTTAAGTCAGATAGATTCCGTGTAACAAACCCCACCAACTTCATTTCCTTATTTGTGATATTATGTATGTGGTCTTTAAAAGTTAACTGACTATCCAATATTACACCAACATCAGATATAGAATCGGTCAATTCCACAGACATACCGTTGATCTTATAATCGTACTCGATTAAAGTTTTCTTTCTACAGAATCGCACTCTCTTGCACTTTCCGATGTTAAGGTACAATCTGTTAGTAGTACATCATACACTTAATGCATCCAAATCAGACTGTATATCAATGCAATCCTGCAGACATCTAATGGACTTAAAAAATTTTAAATCATCAGCGAAGAGCAGTGCCGTTCCATGCGAAAAAGACTTGTGGACATCATTTAAAAACAAGTTGAACAAAAGACGGGCCAAATGCGCTCCCTGAGGAACCCCAGATTGCACCCTAATTTTACGCGACGAGTAGTTCTAATATCGTACAATCTGTACTCTCCCCGTAAGATAGCTTCGCATCCACGAAAGAAGCGGATCTTGAATACCAATAGATTTCAGTTTAGTTAAAAGACAAGTATGATTCACTGTGTCAAACGCCTTGGAAAAATCAGTATATATAGCATCAACTTGGCAACGATCCTCCAAAAGCACATAACAAAAAGTCAACATAAATCAAAAGATTTGTAACTGTGGACTTCCCCTTACAGAAACCATGTTGTTCCGGAACTATATAATTTCCAAAAACAGTTGTTAATTGATCAGTTAAAAGAGAATCAAATATTTTTGAAAGTATGGAACATTTGGAAATTGGCCTATAATTTCCTATATGTGCATGGTTTGAATGGAAATAGGGTATACATATATATATATATATATATATATATATATATATATATATATATATATATATATATATATATATCCTTTTTTTCAGTACATATATTTAACTTGGGGAGGGGGGAGTTGCCCCAACGGCTCCTGCCTTGATTCGCGGTTGGATTAAAGTTATATCAAAGGATTTAATTTTTCTGACAGATTGTGGATTTTTTTAAAGTGGAGTTGTTATAAATTTAAGTAGCTGTACATCATTTGTAACCTCGAGTGGGGCATATGAGGGATTTGCAATAACTCCGGGTTTAATCAGTATTATTCAGAAATTCAAGACGATCGTGAATCTGAAAAAAAATTCACTCTTTTCTTATAACCTTTATTAGGGTTATCTGTATTCCGCCAGTAGAAAGAGCTCTTAAAGTTTAAGGTTATCAGGGTCTAAAAATAAAAGTGTATTATTATGATAGAAATCTGCATTCAGCCATTATGGATAAAAAATAATTTAACCAATAACCTATAATTATTGCTTTAATAACATTTTTAACACAGTCTTATGATGCTCTCGTCTATATATACTTTTTTTTTGTTAAACGTTAAAATTGACCAGTCATTTTAAATGTCGATAGGAAAATTACTTAGTAAATTTGATAACTACGTATTTTCTTAACAAACTATACTCACAAATATTACTTTCTTTTTTAATAAAAAAAATCTTTTTTTAATCTGTATTTTTTCGGACTTAAAATTTACATTACTATATATACTAAACTAGATGAATTAGGGGACACTATATCCTACTATAGAATAACCACGGTCGTAATTTTATTTTAAACTAACATATATTATTTTCGGTTTTATAATAAGCTAAATAAATTTGAATTTCTTAAAATATTCTTAAATTAAAATTTTGTGGCCATATATTTTTTCTTTAAAACATTAAACTACGTTTTAGTAACTGGTATGCCACTTCTTGCTTGTATTACCTCCCTGATATTGACTTGACATTTCGCTCTGCCACAGACGTTCTATGGGGTTTAAGTCTGGGCTCTTGGCTGGCCAATCCAAAACAGGCGACGTGAGGGTGTGTATTATTCTAAGCTTTCTTATCAGAACTCCAGTAAAAGTCGTCATCGAATAGTATTGAGAGCAACATGTGTTCTCTTTCGAGCTAAAATACTTTGTTCTTCTCCCAAATTAAGAGTTTTATCTTAATTTTGTAGAGCCTTGATACCACGTGTAGTTTTAAAAATAAATAATATTGCTACCTTAATTTGAACCAGTCTCTATACTGGTACCTGTGTAAGTTAAAATGTCCAACTAATTGCATTTAAAATATTTTTAAAAGAAAGACATTTAAATTTTGATATAGAAAATATAAAATATTGTTTGGTATCATTCTTTGTTGCTCAAAAGGCATTTAAAGAAATTATTTAACAAAGGCAGAATGAGCTGTCACTGTCAAACTGTCGATGTGTTTAGATCGATTCTTATTTAAGAAAATACCAATAGAGCTCTCATTGTATACAACATAGTCAGTCTATAAAATAAAAAAAGTTGTGTCAGAATGAAATAAAGGATGTATATTATTTCTCGTGTGCTTTCTTATCTATTATTTAATATGTTTATTTTCTAAAATAATAAAGAGCTATTGAGGAGTTTAATTGTTTAGTTTAATACTTTACCCTGCAAATTTTCACATAGAAAATGTACAAGTAACTTCCTCTAGCTTTGACTACATAAGCTGGTTTTAAACGGATTAAAATCTCAAGTTAGATTCATTCACAAGGGTCACTGAAATCCTAAATACCCACTTTTGTGTCCTTAGGTGGTTTTAAATCCATACGAAGCATACTTATCTGCTAAACCCCATAATATATATACCTCCTACTGTTTGAGTATTTTAATATTCGACACATTTTGTATTTCTTAATTCGTTCATTTTTAAAAAGATTATTGATTCGTTCAAATTTAGGTTTATTATTATTCGGTCACAAAAAAGCTATCGAGATACCAACTGTGCCCTCACACTAAAAACAACCCGTCGTGATATTTTATTACTTTTTCCACTCTTAACTATGATTCAGTAAGTTGTTATAAACAATTAAAACTAGAAAATTGCGTTTTTTGTTCGTTTTTCGCTTATAAAACTAATGAAACAATTTCGATGGTGTAAACAGACGAATTCTAGAAAATAAAAATACAACAAAATGAGCACTGGATCAACTTAATCGGATCATTAGTAATGGAAAAAAAAAATAAGAAAAACCGGAAAATTCAGCGTTTTTTCAAAAATTCATATCTTCGTCATTTTTCAAGGCTGCCGAGGGGAGTCGTATTTATATCGTACATACGACTCCCCTCGGCAGCAGCGATGTCCCCACTACTCACACCCTCTGCCGTTTTCGGTTATGTTTGCTAGCATTTTTCACGTATTTCACAGAATTTTTGATGCAGAATGAAAATATAAGCTTGTAAAATGATACTTTCAAAATCTTTTTACAAAATTAAAATATGACCATCAAAGCGCGCTGAAAGCTGGTGCACTAAAAATTTCAAACGGCAATTATGAAAAGACTAATGAACCTACAGCACCTGGTTTTGGCAGGCATAAAGTAGATATAAATGATCATTATTTCGTAAAAAGCCACTGTTACAACTTGAAAGATGATGGAGATATGAATTGTTGAAACGATGCTGAATTTTCCGGTTTTTCCTCCTTTTCTCCGTTACTAATGATTCGTTTGAGGTAATATAGAACTCATTTTGTTGACATTTCTATTCTCTACAATTAATCTATTTGCACCATCAAAATTTCTTCATCAGTTTTGATTTTATAAGCGAAAAACTAAAAAAGGAACCAAATTTACTTGTTTTAATTGTTTATAACAAATTATTAGATCATCGCAGAGTGAAAAACAGAACCATGTTTCACTACGGATTGTTTTAAGTATGGTGCCACAGTTGGTATCCGGATAGTATTTTTGTCACGAAAAAATCTCTTTTGATTGGCCTATAAGGACCATATTTATGTAGTAATAATGATTTATATCGCTTCACATTTATTAATAAACTGTCTACAGCATCTTGTCACTTGCGGCATACTTTTGCGATCAAGTACACAACAAAATTAACACTAAAAGACAATTCTTGGCAATTTTAAATGCCGATTTGTATTAAAAAAAAATGTATGATTTAATACAATTCAGGGTTAAAAGATTGCCAGAAATGCAATCCATTGCAATTGATCCCAGAATTGCAACACAAATGACCTTACTTTGCTTAAAGGAGCGTTCCAATTTTTTATAAGGTTTCTATCTTTTTCGCTTGTTATAATCCCATACAACTTTACAGTAGTAACGCTAATAGAAATAGTTTTTTTTTGTATAAACTACCTTTCGCATTGTGATCAATTTTTTGGAGAGGTATCTTTTTTAAAAATATATATTTTTGTTATACTTTTTGAAACTCTTTGAGAAAATTTTTCTTTTTTCGTCCTATAAAATTGTTTTATTTATTCAATACTTGAAATTTTGTATAATTTATTCGTCTCAAGTGCTCTACAAAATGAAAACTGTTAACTAAAACAAATAGAAATGGAAATTTCGACTTGATATTAGCGAATTTCCAATGCAGTGATTGTATTGTTGTTTCCAATTATATGTAAATATTCTTAAAATTCAAGATTTTTTTACAACAGTTAAATTTTTTTCTTTCAGAATACATAAACAACATTAACCAGTGAAACTAGATTTATTTTAGGAAATTTTAGCGTTTCACTATCGTCTCGCATTTTCTCACTAGCGGTTTTTGTTCTCCAGTGAAAGATTTTAATTGAATAAATTACATCGACAACCTTAAAAATGCCTTATTTTTGTAAGATTATCCAAAAATATATTGTTTAAGCAAAACTGCTAAGTTTGAAATAAAAACTTATCTAATTTTAAATGGAATAAATGTTTTTAACACGTTGAATTTCAAGCATTTTAAACCAATTTTTTGTAGAAAATACAATTTTCTAGATATACTCAAAAACTAGTACGAAATGTTATTAGTAAGGCCAGTATTATACTATCAAATATTTTTTATAAAATATTTTATTACATTTCCTTTGACGTCCATTCTGTTAAATCTTAAATTTTGACTATTATACTAGAAAAGATATTTGTGAAATAATTTTTAATTTTTCTGATATGTCCTAGAAAAAAACATCTGAAATAGAAAATTAACATATTTTTGTTTGTACAAGTGTTATCACTGCGATAATGTGTTTATTGCTAAAAAAATACAAAAGCGACTTATGTGGGTAAAACTATGGGTTGCAAGACGCCATTTAAAAGGAATTTATTAATGTTTAGTTCAAAAACTCATGAGTGAAGATCCTGAGAGCTACAAAAACTATTTAAGAGTGGATGAAGAAGATTCTTTAAATTTGTATCCCAATTTTCAAGCTCGTTGTAATCTAGAAAATAGGTTTTATATGACGACATAATTTTTAATTAATTAGTATGAAACACTACAGGTGTCAAGATAATTTTAAAATTTGTTTTTTGTAAGGTACAAATTATGTTGGTCCATAAATAAATTAAATTTCAAAGTTTATTTTTTTATTATATTTTATTAAGACATTAAATACTTTAGATAGACGTTATACCTTATATAACGTTTCTTATAACTTGAATTATCACTATTATATAGTAATTGGTCCGATTCGTACTCCCAAATTAGTAATTTCGTAGCCCCCATCGTCCAAGTATTTATTTTCCATAAATCGTTAATTAAATATAGGCATTTGCTGAACATTTGATAAAAAGAAATATTTTATAAAAGGTAGACTATTACACTATAAAATATTTTATAAAATATATTTTAGAAATGACCTTTATCAAAGATTTTTGATAATGTAATACTGATCTAGGGGTTATTATACTCTCCGTCTATTTAAAAAACACTAAAAAGTCTTAAAATTAAATATGAAATAAATATGTCTAGAGTTGACCCTGATGCAATCATTTGCCATAATTCAAAAAAAGTGTTTTAATAGGTTTAATTTTTATAAAAACCAATATTTCGAGTACCGCCATAATTTTTTTTAGTAATTTATATTCGCCAAATTGTCAAGATTTGTTTATAATAGAAATAAAAGTCGACAATATTAATTGGTACTTTAAATAATTTATTTAACTTTATATCATATATTTACAAGTATATATAATTTATTTTTTACACATTGATTAAGTTACATATTGTGGTAGAAAAAGTCAGGTTTTTTTTTATAAATTTGGAAATTTAAATAGGTATGATGCCTGAAAATATTCTAATACATAAATGCAATATATTTTATTTAAAATATAACGAAATAATAAATAACAGCTGCCAATATAAATAATAGCTGTTTTGATATTTGAAGTAGTGGTATGGATATTTTTTCTATACAAAGACTAAAAATAACGAATTTAAAAAGAAAAAAAAAGGTTTTATTAATTGTTGAATTTCTATTTTCATTTATTTATAGTATTTAGTCCGAAAATATCTACAAAAGTAGCTTTTTGTGTGCAAAAGAGATTTTTCTTTAAATGTCAGTTAACCGACGGCAATCATTTTAAATCTGTTTACTATCACGTTTACATTTTGTTAAATAACTACTATGAATATTATTTGTGCATTGTTAAACTGCTTTGATCGAAATTATTTGCACTTATTGTAATAAAAAAAAATTAAACTGCGATAAACAAAGAATTATATGTATAAATACCATGAATATTTCACCAAAGCAGTTTACGAACTATTAAAACATGTATATTTTTAAATTTTATCAAGGCATCAAAACTTTTAACAAGATCTTTTTTTACGAAAATCAGAAAAACTCTTCTACGGAAAATAGAAGCAACCAAATCTACTTAGGACTTATCTAAAAACGATCCTGAAATGCCACAAATACGTAATATTAATGTTTTGGTTTTATCAAAAGCACTAAGTTTTATTTTGGGTAATAAATACGTCGTTAGGTACCTACATACAGTCATGCATACTTTATGATAAAAACAAAACCTTTTCTGTTCCGTAATCGGGTGAAAACAAGCATCTGTATGGTACTATATTAAGTCCTTTAACTAATACCTCAGAATAGTTTTATCACTGTCTTTTTGTTTCAGATACATGGAAGATTCACTGGTAAATAAGTCTACATAAACTAAATTTGCACTTAAGAGTCAGGATTCAAGTTATGCGTCGGATCAGGAGCACCCGAAGGTCCCGTCGGCCTTGCTTGTAACAGAGCTTGGTAATAATTTACGATTGGAAACATCGGCCATGATTTGGCTTCGGCAGGATCTTGTTGATCACTTGATACTACATCTATATCTTCTTCTGCAGTGTCATCCCCGGAATCTGGAGCTAGAAGAGATGCTACATCGAACTGCCGCTTTCTGGTGCTTCTGGTAGCGGAAGATGAAGGATAAACAGAAGTCGATGGTCCAGGAAGAACTGGAGGACTTACTGAAAGAGGCGGAGGACTCGGAGAGTCCGCTCCGTCCTCATCCACCGCCAAACCCATGTGTTTGCGAACTTTTCTTTGCGCTTTACGCCTTCTAAAATCCCCTTTTCGAAAATCATCCACATTAGCTGGATGGATAGCCCAATAATGCCCTTTTCCATTGGCACTACGTCCCGCTTTTATGAAGCAATCATTTAAAGATAAATTATGCCTTATAGAATTTCTCCAACCGGGTCCTCTAGATCTAAAATATGGGTAGTTGTCTAGAATATGCTGGTAGATGTCGGAGAGAACTAGTTTTCCCTCTGGAGACTGAAGAATGGCCATAGCAATAAGTCCGATGTAGCTATGTTGAGGTTTAGGTTCCTCGGGTTGTAAGGCTCGTGGAAATAATGGATAACACGTTAAAGGTGAGGGAAAAGGATTTAAAAGTGGATACCTGAGACGTTCGGCGACGGCATATTGGTACAGCTGAAGACGATACTGATCTATCGGAAGAAGGGCTCTTGGGCCGTTGGCATCCAAAGGAAAGGGCATTGGTAATCTTGGAGAAGCGTTCGTTGGACTTTCGTTGCTACACATTTTTTCACTCACTTTGTATATTTATTCACACTATAACTCACCACTTTCACTTCTAATATATATTTTCTTATAACTTATTTTATAACTAGCTAATAGTCCAAGAAATCAGTTTATTTTTTGCAACATAATTAAAAATGTTTCTCAGAGAGGGTAAACTATACTGTTACTGTTCTACTAAGGACCCATCTGGGTATCTAAACATATAACAAACACTAACTATTTGTCGACCAATATTTGACAACAGTTGATGGGCGGTAAACCTTTCCGCCAATCAGCAAGAGCTTTACCCTTCCGGTCTCGCAAGGCTCCGCCTCGCCATCATGTCGATCTTCCAACTACCTGCTTTTAGTCCTTAAAAAAGGAAGGATAACTGCTCCTGCAAAATCTTTGCTATTTGTGTGTGTGCGACTCTCTCCAAATCCTCAGAATTTACATTTTACATTTGGTTTATACATATATTTAGGGAAATAATATACACCGAGCTTTTTTACTTTTCTTTCATGGATTCATACAAAGAGAGAAAGAAAATCTAAATACTATGATGTGATAATTAATACTGTTTAGAAAAAAAATGTTTTAATAACAATTTTTTCAAATTTTTTAATTAAAATAGTCATACCAGGAGATAAAAAAATTTGTGTTTTATATTATATAAATAGCGTAAAATCAAAGCAATATTTTTCTTTTATTTTATCAATTTTTTTTAACATTATTGTTTTTTAAATCCAAGATATTTTTTCTTTACTTTTTTTTCCAAAAGTACAGTATTTTTTTTTTTAATTTTTGGGTATCATTAAATTCGAAACTTAAAAGTTTAAACTGTATTATAGCATTAATTGATCTATTTCTTAAATTTGTTTTTTTTATTGTTGATTATTACTCTTACTCGGTGCAGACGAAATGTAATAGAAAAGAAATCATTTCCCATAACAAAAGTTGTTAGTTTCTATCAACAGACTAATTCTTTAAAACTATAATTAAATTAATTAAGTTACATTGTTTAAAACTATTTTTGAACTCCATATTCAGTGAATTTGAAAGATATGGTTGTTGGCCCCATTCCAAAAATGATACAATCTCCATTCTAAAAACAATATTGAATATTTTCAAACTTGTATTCATTTACTTTATTCAGCTATAGGTTGCCACCCATTTGCGTGTTCCCTGTTTCATGTCAGTAAAATGTCATTATTATTTATATTATATGGTTAGGCAGTTGTGAAAAAACTCCACCAACCATTAAAGAGTGTATATAGGCGTGGACAAAGGAATAAATAAAAAATTTTAACCCCCTTCGTTTTATTTGTGTTCCGTTTGTATTGAAAATAGAACCGAAAGGTTTCAATTGTTAAATTGCATGACATTGTTACAATGATGGATATAGGCCTTAACCTCCATGTTTATTTTGTAAGATCGTGCTATATTTTTTTGTGATTTAATTAGTTTTGCTTTATTTTTTTTTAAATTATAAATATTGCAAGATAATTTATATCACTGATAGTGTAAAGACGAAAACAAGATGGTAAGTATGTTAGGAACCCGTAACTTCTGCCTAGACGTGTAGTTGTTTGTGTTTATTTGATTATAATAAAATATATTTTACTCAGGTGCCTTGTATGGGCCTTACGCTTAGTAGATACTGAGATTCTTTGTTGCACGTGAGTTTTTGAGGGTTTGTTCAACACCGTAACAATTTTGAGCTGCCCTGATATGAAGTTTCGTGTCCACACTCTTGTGTGGATACTGACTGTGCCATCACACTACAAATAATCCGTAGTGATATTTTATTATGTTTTCCACTCTCTACTATGATTCATTTATTTTTTATAAACAATTAAAACCAAAAAAATCGTTTTTTGCTTATAAAATCAAAACTAATGATCCACTCTCGATGGTGTAAACAGCTAAATCGTAGAGAATAAAAATAAAAATAAAATGACCTCTGGATTGACTCAATTAGATCATTAGTAATGGAGAAAAACCGGGAAATTCAGCATTTTTCAAAAATTCATGTCATTTTCAAGTTGTAGCGCTTCGCGAAATATTAATAATTTGTATAGTCTATTCAAGAGCTACAGAGAGTAATAAATCATTTTTGACCCTTTTTTTCTTCGCAAACTACCTGTATTCATTAGTCCGGTGCCTTTGGCAAAATCTGTTAGATACATATATTTTTTATAGGAATGGGTTTGAAATTTTCTAATAAAAAATACCGGTCTATAATAATGGACTATTTGGGTTGGATAACAATAGATATTTGGAAGTGAGAAGTGTTAAAGCGGATTTTAATCATTGTCATAGGCGTTGTAGGAAGGTTTATTTATCACTAAGTATGGCATAGAATATTATTTCGGTCATAAGCTCAAAATAGAACCAAGTTGGTTTAATAATAATATTTTATTTCTAATGATTCCTTAATAATTCGTATACATTACAAAATAGAGATAATTTTGCCATATTTAACACAAATCACAACTGTATTTTTATTATTTTTAGTTTTGGCATAGAAACCGTTTTAGGCACATTCAGACTAAAACATAGCCTTATTTTCTCAAAAAATTTTAAGTTATAATTTAAATACTTGTAAAATACCCATGATCATAAATACAATAAATTAAACATATCTAAGCTATCGGTCATTTAATTATTAATTTAAAATACTTTTAGGACATTTGACGTTTCAGTTTATTTATTTGTTAAACCACCTGCAGAATTACAATTAAACAATAAAACGGGGTTCAAATGTAATTAAGTTATAGTTAAAATTAGATTTACTTAATTTTATTTCTATTGCACTGACATCTTAATTTAATTTATTTTATTATGTGGAAATCCGATAGCTCCAAAAAAAATAAAACAAACTGGTTAATTCTACACGCTTAAGAAAAAGACACAAATACAATAATAAAATAATAAAAAAATTACGGCTAATTGAACTTTATATATATATATATATATATATATATATATATATATATATATATATATATAATTAAAGAGTGAGACACACTAAAATAAAAATAAATAAAAAATTATATAAACGACATCAAACAATAAAATACAACAATAACAAAAATTTAAATAATAAATTGTGTTTACACTGGTAAACATTACGTATCTAATTCCTAATCAAAGTCAGTGAAGCTATTTTCGCTCAAATATAATTGATTCCGCTATCTCACCGATCATGTGATCGAGTCTCCACATTTTGTTTTATTCTTTTATTATATGGATTTTTCCCAATTTTCCGCAAGAACTTTATTCTAAAAAATCTTTCAAAAGTTCAGTTAAATTACTAATTCTGTAAGTTGTGTTATTTTTAGCAACTCTACCTTTCACTTGAGAGAGATATTTCTTTCTCCAACGGACGATCTATAAGAACAGATTTCCTATCTGATTTTTCCCAGCAGAAATTAAGTTCTCTGAGCAATTTCCACAACTCAGTTCTTATAATTTCAGGTAAATCCCGTTCTTCATTGAGTTTAGTTAGAATTTTGTCGACGGTTGGGATCTGCTTCTCATAATAAAATGTATGAACAACTCTTCTTATTGCAGTTCTCATCTCTTCTTCTAACGGGGTTTTTCGTCTTCCTGTGATAGAATATAGCTTGGGAGCACTAACAATTCCAGTCGTATTTTGTCCTTCAGTATTCGGTAAATAGTAGATTTTCCAACTCTTGTCATTTTGGAACACATCTCAACAGAGCTTTTAACATTATTATCTGGATATTGATGTTTAAAAATAAATAGAGGTGGAACCCATATCTTTTGGATATCTCACTAATCTCAAATAATATATAAAAACAAGCGCAAACAAGATAAATCACCAAGGACACATTGTAAGGTGTACTTTGCTCACTGACAGAAAGAAAAGCTTATAATATTTAAACAATTAGATTTATGGCAGTCTTCATTTACCTGCGGCACTAGAGCAGGTACGTCAGAGGTTTCGGTGACAGTTTTATTACTCTCTCTAGTTCTTGAATAGAGTATATATGCACTTTATGTGTGCCATAACCAGGCTGATTCATTAGTTTTTGCATAATTACCATTTGAAATTTTTACTGCATTATCTTTCAGTGGGCCTGGATGCGTCATGGATGGTCATATTTTAATTTGATAACAGTTTTTGAAAGTCGAAGTATCATTCTACATCAAAAGTGAATCATGTTTGCTAGCACTTTTCACGTATTTCACAGACTTTTTCATATAAAATAAAAACATAGGCTTGCAAGAATGATACTTCCACTTCCAAAATATTTTTACAAAATTAAAATCGGACCATCTATGAGGCATCCAGACTCGGTGAAAAAGAGTACACTAAAAATTTAAGATTGCAATTGTGCAAAAACTAGTGAACTGACGGAATATGATTTTGGCACACATAAAGTACGTATAAATTATTATTATTTTTCAAGGGTCCAGCTCTATAACTTGAAAAATGACGGAGATGTGAATTATTGAAAAAAAAAAATAGTTTTTCATGTATTTCTCCTTTACTAATGATCGGATTGATTCGATCCAGGGATAATTTTGTTGGTATCTTTATTTTCTCTAATTCGTCTTTTTACACCATCGAGATTGCTTCATTAGTTTTGATTTTATCAGCAAAAAACGAAAAAAAAACACAATTTTTTGGTTTTAATTAATGGATCATAGTTGAGAGTGAAAAAACATAACAAAGTATCACTACGAATTATTTTTGATGTGATGGCACAGTTGGTATCCTAATAGTATTTTTTCTGGCTATGGGAACAAATGGATTCAGGACGACAATGGAAATAGAGCTCTCGGCTGTCAGTGTCCAACTTTTTGATTCTTGAATGTGTGAATTCTTTTCCTACTTTAGCCACAGAAATTCTATTTTTTCAGCTAACTCACTCAGGGCAGCAGCTCGCTTGGGAGCCGTCCATAAATTTCGTGATCGTCTTGAGGGGGAAGGGTGGTTCACAAAAACATCCTGGTTGATCATGTAACAGAGGATGGGATTTTGAAACGAATTAATCACTTTATACTTCGTACTGTAAGATTTTTTATCTCTAAATTCCGAAGTGTGTCGGTAGGATATTAAAAAAAAAATAATAAAAAATAATATCCTACCGATATATGTTGGAATTTATATTTTATGTAGCAGTTATTTTCTGCGGATGTTACTCTCGGTCCGATATAGCTCCACTGACGGGACCATGAGGTGGTCGAAACTCGTATGGAGAGAGAGGACCAGAGTTGTATTTGCCAGAAACCAACTATTTGTATATATTCTTTCCTTTCTCTGCTTGAAAGAATAATACATATAAACAACTATTTAAATACGGCATACTGATATTTAGATTTTTAAAATCTCTAGTTTTTTTTATAGAAATTCAGTATGTTTTCTACACTTACAATTAAACAACGAACATGTATCCGTGCATAAAGTAAAAAAAAATATTCCATATAATAAGATGTCAGTGGAATAGAAATAAAAATAAGTAAGTCTACTTTTCCAAATTATCCATTACAAGAGTAATTTAATGTATTCTTCCAAATTATTATAATATTAGCTGGTAATTTGCCAGAATTAAATTTAAAAAATTAATGGTGCTGCATTATTTACGAACAAACATAATTAAAGCATTTTTTAATTTAATTTAGGAAAAATTACCAATTAATAATTCAATAGTTTGAAACATTCAATTTTTATTCATCTACTCTTGTAATTGTCTGTTTTGGATTAAAGTCGCATCGGTAATGGATACTATTTATCTATTGGATCTACAGTTTAACGTGGATTCCGAACTACAGTCTTCAGTACTTCACTAACCCCGAGAGTTCACCCGTTGTCCGTTTCGTACCTACCGACTGATACGCTATTTTTTATTTCGACACACCAACAACCAAGACTGGGATAAAACCCGATCACCACTGAAAAGTGGAATTTTCAATTACTCTGGTAATGAGTAATTTTATTCTGAAAATGATTACTTACTTTTTCAACTGATTGTTTCAATGTTGAATGAATGTATCAATTAGTTCGTTAATTGATCATTATACGAATAAAATTACCAATTACTTTATTAATTCATAATTTTAGGAACGAAATGTCCAATTATTTAATTCAATGATAATTTGAGGAAAAAATCTGTAATTACTTCATTATTTGATAATTTTAGTTTCGAAATTATTAATTCATAGAGTAATTGATAAGTTCGATTTGCTGATTAATTTATATATATATATATATATATATATATATATATATATATATATATATATATGCGAATTTATTTTATTTTACAATGCACCAAAAAACCAAAGAAAGGCACACATTAAATTTGTGTTTAAGAGGATATTCAATTTTTGGTGTTGATTAACAGGATCGAATACTTAATATTTTTGCTTAAATTAGGCTGGTGTAAATGTGACTCAAATTTTCTGTATTCGTTCTATCTTATATCTTGTGTTTTTCGCCCTGTATGTGTTTGTATCCAACGAGAATAAACGACACAAAAGTCGCACTTATTAATAAACAGAATGTCGAGGTTCATACCGGCAAAATTAAATATATTTTAAAATTATGATAGTGTTTTAAAGCCTTGTTTGTTTTTGGATTGTAGATATGTTCTATATATAAACGTTTTTGATAATATACAAAAAATTTTTTTGGATAATCAAAATAAATAAATAAAAAAAAAGTTTGAAAATGCTCTAGGTAGATGGCGAAACTTCAATTGTTGGATTTGTTATTATGTAAAGAACCTAAACCCAAGCAAAGACAAAATAAAGATATAGTATATATATTTATATATATATATATATATATATATATATATATATATATATATATATATATATATATATATATATATATATAATATGGTTCGTGTTTTACATCAGCCGTAAGAAATGGCTGATATATATGTTGTAACGTAGGTTTTCACGAATGGTGGAATGTGCACTGGTATTTTTCGGGTTTTCAACATCTCAGCTGGTATTTTCAAGTGATGCTTCCTTGACAGCTGCTCGAGAAAATTCCAGCTGTAGTTAGGAAGTCTAACTTTTGATGTTCTGGTACCCCTAGGGACGTGACTGTTAAGTGTTCTGCCTTTTTCTACCTCCGGAGACTCGCACAGACCCCCTCTCCCCCCCTAAAAAAAAAAATAAAAAACTAACTATCCTTGTCATTGCATTAAAATTCATAACAATGGATTTATAGCGTTTTGAAATAATAGATATATTTCAATTTGTGAGGAAGAAAAAAGCCAGCTTTTCCATTTCGTATAAAAATAGATCATTACAACGGAATTAGCCGGGTTTTAGTGAAAAAGCATGGAAGCACTCCAGTTAATTTGGGCGCATTACAACATTTTCAATGGTGGTTTCCGACTGACTGGTCCATAAATCGATGTAATGTATAACTGCTCGGCCGATTCTGCTGAAAAGCCACACAGCTCGCTCGCTATTTCACGCTTTTAAATTTGCATTATTTGCTATTATGCAGTTGACTAGCTTCGTTTTGTTTGATTTTGTTTTGTTTTGTACCATTTTACCCTTTATAATCGCGCATACAGATATTGGGTTAATGAACACTACAGTTTTATGGATTATCGATATAAACTCGACGAAATAATTTAGGGAATACGGTTAAAATTAATATAATTTACTTATTAGTGTATTCCTTTGAAGGCTGTGAATTACTCGCGCGGTGTTGTCCATAACCACCCAAAACCTTTCTAAAAGGAGCAGCAAGTTTTACCTTACCTATTTACTTTTATTACCAACCTTAAATTACAGGCTTTTTAGGACTGATTTGATCTAACCGCGTAGCATTCTAGAACCTTTGCTCTATTGGGTATACCTACATATCATAATTTCTAAAATCTTTAATACATGTATGAAGATTACACCCAAATACCTTGGATTCCTCCAAAATTGACTTTGAAATAATTGCATTAATTAGAGAGTTAGACAATTTACTTAATGAAATTAAAAAAACATCTCCTGAAAAATAATCTAGATAAATCAGTAAATTTCTCGTTTCTCTTTGGTAATGAAAACGTTTGACATAATTTTCTACGTCACATAAGTATTATGGTGTTACACCACCTTGGCGCCCGAAAAAATGGGTATAAAAATAACAATTTTTTTTGGACACAGATGTTAAATGTTGCAAAATAATCTGCGCAACAATATAATTTTCAAGTAGCTCTTATTTTTTTTTTCAGCCGCTACAAGAATTTAGAGACATCCTCTATATATTGTCAAAATTATTTCACAATTTATATTAATTTCCCGTCCAAATGTAACATTTTGTCAAAGTATTAAATCTGTAGTGGCAAACGTTGTCAATGTATCGAGGTAAACTTTGTCTGTCGAGTGTAAAACGTTCTTTGAGGGATGGAAGCAAAAGAGAACACGGACCCACGTCCCAAGGGATTCGAGGCCTGTAATTAAGCCCTACCGGGCCCTGGGGCCCCTAAACGCTGACTACAGATGGCAACGTGTCATTTTATTGAAATTAAACAAACTAAACACCAGTTTTCGCCCGAGTCAAACTAATACGAAATTATTTTTGTCACTTAGAATGTCTGTGTATCTTAATTATTATGAGTTTTTGTTGAAATGTAGCATTGTTTATTCATTGATGAATAAATATTTATGAAAGAATTGTTATTTGAATTGAAATTTGTATGTAAATATTTTTGCGATCCTTGTCTTGCTTACCACCTCCACAGACTGCTGTTTGTATCTTACTTATAGCGTAGCACTTTTTGATAACCGTAAAAGTAGTTGCATTTACCATCTAGTGTCTTGTGTTACATATTTTTTCATCTTACAGATAAGATAGCTTTGGCGATAGCTTTGAAGTTGTAAGATCCAATTTTCGCGACCTTGCGACCCTCTATATTACACTGGAAAAAATTGTTAGAATTAGGAATGGTAACTTTGATAGTAATGAATAAAATTTTTAAAAAAGTATTGTATTTTTTTTAAATTAACAGAAACAATACTAATTCCATTCTGGTTATCTAATTTAAAATTATAAATATTTGTTAATCTATTGTAAATAAACTATAACGGCAGGATTATAAGTTAGAGATTCATTTTTATATACAGCATAAGTTTTAGATAATAAATCAGTATTAAATCAAACGTGTTTTTACTTACCATATTTGTCTACAACAACCTATTTAGTAGCAATCATAAGAGGTTTCTTCCACTAATAGCAACTACCATTAATAACAGTTGTTTAGTACAACCACTTTCTGCAAACATTAGGTAGCAAAGATAACATTAATCCTTCGAGCAAAAGAAGAAAAAGGAGCTAAGAATATTGGTCCATTGAGCAAGAAAAAAAAAAGGGAGCCAGGAACATTGATCTCCAAGACAAAATTGAAACCAAGCATAGCCAAGACTCAAATTAATTGAGCGCAAATGACAAAATTTGCTAGGCGTTGTTGGCTAGACTATAGTTAGAAGCACGTCGTTAAGAAGAGAAGGAAAAACATTATCATGCCTTACAAAAAAATGGAGGAAATTAATGAACGTGCTTAAAGCATAAGAATCAGTAGGGAAGGAAATCTTTCGCCTATTAACAAATATGAAAAAATACTGCTTAAGTAGAAAAACGGGGCAATACTACTTAGAAAAAGTGCTATTAAAGCACTAAGGACTGAAGCTGAAAAAGTTAGTTAATTTAATGATTAAAGGCGCGTCGGTATCTCAGACCATTTAACGCTTTCTATATTGTTGTTGATTGTATTAAATTTTATTATAGAGACCAATGTGCCTCAAGAAATACAGTATGTGTTTGGCCTTAGTCAGTTCAAAAGACATAACTGTCGCTAAATTATTAGAGGTGAGGTACCTCTCTCTAGTATTTCTGTATGAGAGACAGTCAGATATTATGTGTTTTACAGTTAAGGGGGAATGACAGGGTAGACATTGAGGGGATCCTCATTTTTTAGAAAAAAGGAATGAGTCATTCTGCAGTGTTCCATACAACATTTTCTCTTCTGGACAGTTGTGGAAAGTAGTAGGTCTCTGAGAAGTTTATTTTAATATAAGAGAGTTTATTTGGGTTTTCAAGGGATTCCCAGCGAATCTGCACAATGTTACGAATAATGTTATCGATGTGCCTATAGAATTCTTTTGGGTTAAGTAAAGGAAGGAAAGGGGTGTCTTCAAAGACTGCAGATTTAGCTTGAGTGTCGGCCAATTCATCCCCATCTATGCCGATGTGGCTCGGGGCCCATATAAAGGCCATGTACAGATTACGTTGGGATCCCATTTTAAGAAGGTCAAGAATTTGATTCATGAGGGGGTGGAATGTGTTGATGGCTTGGATCGATCTGAGGCAGCTGAGGGAATCCGAAATGATTAGATGTTTGGGAGTGGAGGAGTGTTTAATTATTTCTCTGATGCATTGCTTGATGGCAAATAACTCAACTGAAAAAATGGATGAAAGGGGATTTAACTTTGATTTGTTGCATGAAAAACTGGTTATGGCAGCTGAGCCTACACCTTGATCCGATATGGAACCATCGGTAAAAGATAGTTTGAAAGTTTTGAACTTTGAGTTAATTAGGCCAAGGAAATATTGTTTAATAATGGAGGGTATGGTATTGTTCTTATCATACTGAAGAAGATCAAAGTTGATTTCAAAGGGGGGAAGATCCCAGGGGGAGAAGATCTGAGGGAGGATGGGGGTGGTATTGGGAATGGTTATGTTATGGGATATAAATGCAGAGGTTCTATCATTGGCACCAAGCTGAACAAAATTACAAGAAAATAGAAGAGCTAAAATATCCAACACACAATTATTATAAAACCAAATACAGTTAAGCAGGTAGATCAAACCAGATCACAAGTCAAAATCTCGTTAACTAGTAAAGCTAATACTAGTATAACAAATTAATTATTCTTGTTTTTTTGTTGTTGTTTATAGGTTCTGAATGACTTAAGAAAATGATATGTAGAATATATTTCTAGAGAGAGTAAATACGTTAAATATATTTTACAGATAAGTGTACAAAACTTTATTAGATAACTTCATATCTTATATATTTTTGGAATTCATCTAGACAAATATTTTTACACTAAGTTACAGTTAAACATAGGTTAGTTATTTGTTAATTTAGATCAGCACATTATTTTTTGTTCTTATTATTTTTGACGCTATTCAAATGCTTAGCATAAGGAATTTAAAAAGAGCCCAGTTTTCGACGTGCAGTCACGGTCAAGCAAAGAAAGTTACTCATGCTATTTTTAAGCAAAAATAATTTATCTATAATAATTACACAGAAAAAATATAAAAATACGATGAGAAAACAATGCGACGATATTTTTTTATCTTGCAATTTCTCCCAGTGTAAGTCAAAATAGTATAGACTAATACTTTATACTTAATTTTTCTAAAATAAAAGATGGTATTAAAAAGAATCGGTAGGATTATTTTTAAAAAATGAAATAATTACCCATTGTACCAGCAATCAAAGTTTAATTCAAGAGCTAGCTAGATTTACAGATAAACCCTCTGTAATTTGTGGACAATTTTGATGATGATTTGCCATAGAGACGGTTCGATTCAAGGGGAAATATACCTCGATTGGGCATCAGTTTTGACATGTTTTGTAGGATCGTTCGTGCGAACATATCATGGTTGGCCGTGTGTTTAGAAACATCGATATACCGCCTGAACCGTGACTCGAATCTACACAATAGTTTTGTATTCGGCCCGACTAGGATCATGTTTTTATTGGTTTGATTTTGTTATAGGGCCACGTGATGGACGACTATAATGGACAACGTTTTGACAGCTTTGCTTTGATGTTTTAATAAAAGACCCTTCTCAACTTCTAATTATCATTCATATTCACTTTTATTTTTTGTTAAAATAATTCTATGTTTTTCTTTCAAGTTAATAGGTATACCAATACTTACAGATAAGGTTTTACGTGAAAGAAAAACTCTACATAGCACTCATAAACCAGTAAATATGTAAAATTTGAAGGACTCCTGTGCATTTTTATTTTCGACAAGAATGCGACACAAAATTTAAAAAACAAATTAATTTGGTGATGCAGGTCCGTTTGGGATAAAAGATGAAATCCTTCTATAGTTAGATTTAGTAGTATTAATATTACGTAATGTACCAAAAATTTACTTTCTAATATTACCTATTTTATAAAGTATATATATTTCATAATTTAAAGGTTACATCGTTTTGAATACCCTCACCTGGGATCTTGTCGGCTTATGAATGAATGAATGAAATCGTTCATAGGTCATTGAATTTACCGTATGTAAAAGAGGTTAAAAAAATTTGTTTACATTACTTTACTAATGACTTGTTTGTTTACACTCATTGGCAAAATTATAGAATATTTTTTGTTTTGGACTTTGATACATATTAATGGCGTTTAATGTCTCTCCCGCACAAGTTATCTGAAGTAAAATAAGTGAGCGTTAATTCATGCACTGTCACACATCTCAACCATTCATTATTTTTTTCAAATATTATTACAGATGATATTGTTAAAGGCTAATTTGAAACACGCTAACTATATTGGCGTAGACTGGGAAATGATACTTTCTTTGACCTTTATAGGGCGTTTGATACTATGAATATAAATATTATACAAAGAAAACTGCATTCTCAAGATTTTAGAGGCAATTTTCTATCATAGCTGAGTTCCTGTCTTCAATGCAGGAATATCTATATGATACTAATTCAAACTTGCACAGAGGTCGGGTTTAGGCCCTTTAATCTTTATTTTGTTTATTAATGATTTTCCTGATAATATAAGTACCAGTTGCTTAACATTATATGCTGATGATACTTCACTTGTATTGGAGACTCGCAGTCCTGATGAGCTGCAAGATCGTTTAAATAGGCTAGCTAAAGAGCTAGACAAATGTAGATTACGTAAGTAAAAAAAATAAATCAGGGTTATTATGGTATTTTGCAGCTAGACCGCCCTGTTTCACCTACATACACTTTACCACAAGAGCAAACTATCTTGTAAATACCTTCTGTTTGAAATGGAATTGCTTCCTTTGGAGACTTCAGATATTGTCCAACTTTCTTATATGTGTTGAAAATTGTCCGAATCTTGTCGGTGATTCTATATCCACTAGGCTTAAGCAACATAAAAGATGTATAAAAAAGAAAAAATTGTATAATCTGTAGTAGCTGAACACCAGCATTGCTCAGGTCACACTTTTAATATAAAAAAAACTAAGGTGCTAACATCAGTACCTGGTTTCTTTAAACGTAAAATTAGAGAATCAATCAAAATTTGTAAATATCCAAATAATATTAATAGAGTTGCGGGTTACAGTCTACATCACACGTGGAAATTCATTGTAACGCTGGATCACGTTTCGCTGAGCACCAGTCGCGTATAAATACCGAGCTGTTGCTCCTCGACAGTCATTCAGTGTTCTAATCTCGTGGAGTAAAGAGCCCTGACGATGCCTCGTGCAATCGTAGGCGAAACGTCGGATAATAATTCCAATTTGACACGGCCTAAACCCAAGAACCATGATTTTCAACTTGACTAAAACCGTAAACCCTTTCGTTTTTATTAATAATTATTTAGTTACGCATGAGCGATTTGTAAATCTTGGGTATTTGTTGTAATTTATTTACACAAGGAGAAATCATTAAACTGGTTTACACTACTAATATTTATATACTATGTATTAACTACTATCTCATTTATCTTTTTGAAATCACTCGAGGTTCTTAAGCTCATCGTACGAGTCAATTCGACTCTACTCTTCCTTATATGACAGACGTTATTCTCGTTCTTTTGTACGCATTCGGGAAAAGTCTTGGTCCGCCGAAGTAGAAGTTGCCGGCTCATTCGAAAATTTACTCGCATAGCCAATGACGTAGCGACTCGTCGTGTTACAGATTGTTGCCTATTGCGATGTTTAATTTAAAATTTCGCCATTACAATATATTTTTTTTCGCGAACTTTAATTTATTTTCATGCTTCTTTTTCAAAAACTCAATACGAGGTGTGGTAATTAAGTTCCGGGAATTTAGTTATAACTCGGGAACTGACAACACTGTGTCGTTTGTCAACATCTGTCTAGAGAGGGGGGATCTTCCTTTTAGTTTCAGTCCAAGGTTGAAGTCGATGGCACGTTTGGTTTGTGTTTTATTCGCATTTTTCGAAAGTAACTTTTCTAGTGGCGTCGTGACAATCGATCTGCGAGGATTTGTTGTCCTGGCTTTGGAGCGACGGCCGAAACTGGATGAGTCGGGTAGTCACTGAAGATGAGACCTGAATAACTGAGTATGACTCCGAGACCAGTAAACAAAGTCAGCAGTGGGTGGAAAAGGGCGGGGAACGGTCAACGAAAGCGAGGATGTCCAAGTCGCGACTGAAAGCAATGCTGATCGTTTTTTTCGATATCCGCGGCCTCATTCATCGTGAATATGTTCCTGCCGGCCGGACAGTGACTGGACAGTTCTATGTTGGCGTCCTGGAGCGGCTGAGGGCCCGCGTTTTCCGTGTACGACTAGAACTCGCCGAGAACGGCTGGATTTTGGACCAGGACAACGCACCGGTGCATCCTCGTTGATTGTGCAAGAGGTTTTGGCGAAAAAAGGCATTCCAATGTTGCCACACGCACCCTATAGCACCGATATTGCCCCCTGCGACTCTTTTTTTATTCCTCAAGGTGAAGTCGCACCTCAAGGGAACTCATCATGGCGGAGGTTAAACAAGCATAACCATGGTGCTGAACGGGTTAACTTCGGCGGATTACCAAGGGTGCTTCCAATCGTGAGAGCAACATTGGAATCATTGTGTCGAGTTAAAGGAAGACTATTGTGAATGTCGATAATAAAATTTTGAAAAAAACTTAATTTGCTCGTTTTTGATTGACAAATTCCCGGAACTTAATTGCCACACCTCGTATCAGCCACTTAAAATTTGTAAAATAAACTGTTTTTCTCAGTATAACGCTTTTAAATGACCTATTCATCAAAATGAAGTTTTTCCAATTAAAAATTATAAATATTTATTAATTTTGTTCATGAATGTAAAAAAAAAACATTAAATATTTTATCACTGCCAAAATTTCTAAAACATAATTGTCCTGTTTGTTGAATATTTTCTTAATGTCGCCAAGAAACCCCAAAAAATAAAAATATAAGCCCGGAAAGGCGAATCGATTTTCATAAAATAAATTCTCTCTTTAATAAACTGAGTTATTCCGAAGTTTTTACTAAACACGCAAAAATTAATCACTTATTGGTTTTCCCTATAGAAGCTCGTTATTTTAATATACCGTCTTGGTTATCATAGGGCTTTGTTTTGTTCAAAATAACTTATCAAAACAGCCTTTTCAGTAGCTTTATGCTTGCAAACAAGAATATGCTTCATGAATATTAAAAGACGTTCGCTTCATCTTTTTATAATTTGCCGTATTTTGCCTTTGTAATTTTATTTTTTTAATACTCGATCATTTTTTTTTTATTTACTGCTCTTTTTTTTTAAAGAAAAATAAACATAAAAAATTTTAAGTATACATTTTTGCATTGGCGTCTCGTGAAATTGAGTAAATAGCCTGGAATAACATTGTTTATATACCGGGCATTGATGATAAGGTTAAGTGTCTGAGTCAGTGGCGTAACTAAAAGTATGTGCGCCCCCCGCAGATTTTTGAATGCGTCCTACTATTTTGTACCCGTCTTGAACCTTCGTATTTCTTCATTTTTATCAAGGGACTTGAAGGGGCCCCTAGATTGGCTGCCCCCCCCCCCCCGCACCGCTCGAACAATGACTCCCACAATGATTTAATCTGGGTGTCGCTTATGATAGATAATTTCTAATGGTTTACGTCTGTATATGTTTAGGAACTCGATCTGAGCTTTACATCACTGATGGTGGAGCTTTGATTGCAGAACATTACATGCTCGATATCCTACAAAATATTCCGGCCCATTCCTCGTTGATTGTACAAAGAGGTTTTGGCGAAAAAAGACATTCCAACGTTACCTCACCCACCCTATATTGATCCTTGCGACTCTTTTTATCTCCCAAGATGAAGTCGCACCTCAAGGGAACTCACCATTGCGGCGTACAGGAGGTTAAACAAACGTAACCAATTCCCCAAGATGAAGTCGCACCTCAAGGGAACTCATAATGACGACGTACAGGAGGTTAAACAAGCGTAACCATGGTGCTGAACGGGTTTACTTCGGAGGATTACCAAGGGTGCTTCTAATCGTGGGAGCAACGTTGCCCACAGATTTTTGAATGCGCCCTACTATTTTGCACCCGTCTTGATCTTTCGTATTTCTTCAAGGGACTTGAAGGACTCCCTAGATTGGCTGCCCCCCCCCCCCGCACCGCGCAAACATTGACTCCCACAATGATTTAATCAGAGCGTCGCTTCTGATAGATAATTTATAATGGTTTACGTCTGTATATGTTTAGGAACTCGATCTGAGCTTTACATTATTGATGGTGGAGGTTTGATTGCAAAACATTACATGCTACGATATTCTACAAAATATTCTTTTCCTTCCTTTTAAAGCAGGATAATGCTTGTCTGTACACTACTCTCGTGGCGAAGTTAGACTATTCTTTAATTTGCTAATTAGAGCTTTAACTTATACTGTTGTATTGAACAATATTTCTAGATATTTTTAACCATGAGTCTTCTTCTTCCAGGTCCTCTCTTTTCTTTTACTTTGTCTTAAACAAACAGACAGTTTCTCACAATGTATTTTAGATATTCGAGCTTTACTGTTTTATCATTATTATAATATAGTCTCTTTTTATTTGCACGTCTATACATTCATGTTTCACAGGTTTCAAACTTCTCACGAAATGACTCTGTTGTAGTCTCCATATGGAAATAAGATTTTTGTCGTGAAAAAAATGTAACCTGCGATTTCATATTGAAAAGTATATATTTCGGCATCCTAAATAACATATCTCCATGTTAACAGTGGCAACCCCGTGCTAACAAAATGGCGGACCAAAAATGGTCACCTTTTTCGGTTTTTCCATTTCATCTCGAAAACTGAAGGTGGCATGAGAGAAAATTTCAAACAAAAGTTGTAGATGTAACCTGTGGAAATATGAACATAAGTTTATTATTTGTTGGTCGAGCTGCTTACCAATATCCACCAATCCTCTTCCTCCTTGGTGTCTTGGAACCATTGTACGTTCAATGGCACTCCGAGGGTGATGTTTCTGTGCTTTCGTTAGGAGTGTCCTTATTTTTATTTGCAGGTTTTGTATGTCCGTCCTGCTTCATTTTACAATTCCAAAAGAGTAGCTTAGCGCAGAGCAAGCATACGTGATTGCCTAAATTATTATTACTATTTTTAATATGTGAACAATATCTAACAATATTTACCGATAAAAATAAGTTTTTAAATCCTCATTTTGTTAAAATTAATTGCAAACTTCCCATTTGTAGTAATTTCAAATACTTAAAAACACTGAAAAGAGTCATGACAAACAATTAAACTGAAAGAAAAGATTACTAAAAATATTTATGTCTGTCAAACATCAAAAAAGCTTCTCCCCATCGACCATAAACAGCCTTCAAACAAATCTATTGTTGTTTAAATCTATAGGGTATGATCGAAGACCTATTCAATCAAATACACGAAGAAAACTTATACTTATAAAATCGATTTAATTAAGTTGATCTCTCTCTCTTTGTCAAGCCCTGTCCATCCACTCCTGGATGTAGGTCTCTCTCAACTGTTTCCAGCTTTCTCTATTCTTCGCCAATCTCATCCACTGTTTGCCCGCCACTGTCCTTATGTCGTCTATCCATCTTTTTTGAGGTCTTCCCGTGCTTCTTGTTGTCTCCCTCGGTCTCCATTCCAGGATTCTTCGTGTCCATCTGTTGTCCTCATATCGGGCTATGTGACCAGCCCATCACCATTTCATCTTTGCAACCTCCTTCACGATGTCTTTGACTTTCGTTCTGCGTTTTATCTCGGTGTTTCTAATCCTGTCTCTTAATGATATTCCAAGCATGTTTCTTTCCATCGCTCTTTGGACTGTTTCTAATTTTTTGGGGACTTTTTGGTGAGGGACATGGTCTCTAATCCATACGTACACACCGGTAATATGCATGTGCCGTAGACTTTTCTTTTTAGATTTATGGGAATTGAATTATTTTTCAGGATGTATGCAAGTTTACCGAAAGCGGCCCATGTCAGCTGTGTTCTTCTTTTTATTTCAGCATCCTGGTTTGATTTCCCTAGTCTGATGTCATGACCCAAGTATACATAGTGTTCGACGTTTTCTATCGTCTGGTTCTGTATTGCCTGTGCGTGGCTCATTATTTTTGTTTTGTTGTAGTTCATTTTAAGGCCTACAAATGCGGACACGTCAGTTAATAGTGTAGTACATTATGTGTATTCTGCCCTAACACGATAGATATTAAAAAAAAAAACCTTTATTTTAACATTGGGGTAAAAACCTTTATTATAAAAACAAGTGCATACACGTTTTCAAATTGACTAGACTAAGTTACAACTAATACAAAACAAAAATTGATATGTATATAGAAAAATATTAAAACATTGATGTTTATTAAATTGAAACATAAATTGAGTTTCATATGGAAGAACATTAAAATATAAATTGACATTATTTCTAAAAAATATTAAAATATATATTAAGTACATTTATGGTAAATAATGAAAAAAATTATTTGAGTTAAGTAAGAGACTAAATTAATGTTTGAGAATGTTGTAATAACTGTAATGTCGATTATTTCGCATTTGTAAATTCTTTTAACACATTGGATGATCTACCATGTAGAAGCTTATCCTTGTAAGAGATTCCGGCTTGCATCTGAAGCTTATGAGGATTGTCATATTCCAAAGAATCGTCAGGCAGATATTTTTTCCAAGGGTCCTTCGAGGGAGGCAGTTCACAATGAAACAAAAAATTGCGGAAACGGGTGATTTCGTAGGCCACATTAGTTGTGAACGATTTGGAAATGGTGATGCTGTTATTTTGCCATTGAGTTTTAGGGTCAAGTCCAATTGAGCTACGATTGAAAAATTCTGAATATTGAAGGTAAAATGGGAAGCTTTTGTATCCCCTTCGAGCATACTGGACCATAAGTTCCATAGCGTCAAATTCCATATAGACCTGAAAAAGGAAAATTTAGTCAAAGTTTTGTATTTCCACAAGTTTTAAATTGGATTATTTTAATTCTATGCAATACAAAATGATCTAGGGCAGGGGTATTCAGACTTTTTAGCGTAAGGGGTACACCGACTTCTCCACCAAGTCCCAAGAGCCAAGATATAGCTATACTCTATTCGAGAATTAGAGAGAGTAATAGAACTGTCATCGAAACCTCCGACGTACCTGCTCCAGTGCCGCAGGTAGCTGAGGACTGACATAAATCTAATAATATTTAAATATTATAAGCTTTTATAAATTTATTGCAACAATAAAATTTCTCATAGTTCAGTTTACTTTCAGTCAGTGAGCAAAGTACACCTTACAGTGTGTCCTTAGTGATTGTGTTGTTTTTACATACTATTTGATATACCCACTTCTCTATTTATTCCAAAACTGTTAAACCATCAGGAGCCCCACTTTTTTTTTTTGGTGGGGGGGGGGGCGGTGATATCACAAAATTACAGTATGGCAAACGAAAGCAAGCTGTCGACGGGGCGGGGAGACACCGAAAACATTCCCATTTCTAGCTTTTGAAGAGGGGGGGGGGGATGCCAGCAGCATACACATTCCTACTATAAGAGGCAGAATCGAGTCTATTTTCCTGAACTCAAAGCTCTTGGGGGGCGGTTATCGTAAGAAAAACAAGTTGTCAACGGGGGGGGGGGGGGGGGGGGGGAGTGCCAGCAGCGTACACATTCCCAGTATAAAAGGCAAAATCGGTTCTATTTTCCTGAACTCAGAGCTCTTGGGAGGGTGGGAGCGATCGCAAGCATACACATTCCTATACTTTATTCAGGAAATAGAGAGAGTAATAAAACTGTTACAGAAACCTTCAACGTACCTGCTTCAGTGCCGCAGGTAATTGAGGACTGCCGTTTTTATATATTATTTGAGATTAGTGAGAAACCCAAAAGATATGATTTCCACCTCTATATTTATTCCAAAATCGTTAAACAAAGGCACTCTTTCCTCCAGGAAAAACTTATTACAATTAATGTTTATGATGCCTTAAGATATCAGTATCTAGATAATAATGTTAAAGGCTCTGTTGAGCTGTGTTCCAAGATGACAGGAGTTAGAAAATTTACTATGTACCGAATACTGATGGAGAAAAAAACGAGTGGAATTGTTAGTACCCCCAAGCCACATTCGATCACAGACAGACGAAAAACCTTGTTGGAAAAAGAGATGAAACTGCAATAAAAGGAGTTGTACATACATTTTATTATGAGAAGCAGATCCCAACCGTCGACAAAATTCTAACTAAAATCAATGAAGATCGGTATTTACCTGAAATTAAAAGAAATGAGCTGTGGAAATTGCTCAGAGAACTTAATTTGTGATGGGAAAACCAGATAAGAAATTTGTTCTTACAGATCGTCCGGAAACTGTCCTTTGGAGAATGAAATATCTCTCTCAAGTAAAACGCAGAGTTGCTAGAAATAATACAACTTACAAAATTAATAATTTAACTGAACATTTCAAAGATTTTTTGAAATAAACTTACTGCGGCAAATTGGGAAAAATCCATATTATAAAATAATGAAACAAAATGTGGAAACTAGATCTCATGATCGGTGAGATAGAGGAACCAATTATAATTAATTAGAGCGAAGATAGCTTCACTGACTTTGATTATGAATATAGAATTAACATGTTTATTTTATTTTTTGGGGCTATCGAATTTCCATATAATAAAGTAAATTAAATTAGGATGCAATATAAATAAAAATAAATAGGTCTAATTTTAAATGGAATATATAAAAATTAATTACATTTGAATCCCGTTAAACACTAAGTTTTATTGTAATTCTGCATATAGTTTAGGAAATAAATGAACTGAAACGTCAAGTGTCCTAAAACTTAAAATTTTTTGAGAAAATAAGGCTACGTTTTAGTGTGAATGTGCCTAAAACGGTTTCTATGCCAAAATTAAAAATAATAAAAATACAATTGTGATTTGTGTTAAATTGTCAAAATATCTCTATTTTGTAATGTATGTGAATTATTAAGAAATCATTAGAAATAAAATAATATTACTATAACAATATAGTTCTATTTTGAGCTTATGACCGAAATAATATTCTATGCCATAAATACTTAGTGATAAAATAAACTTCCTTCCCACGCCTATGACAATGATTAAAATCCTTTTTAACACTTCACACTTCCAAATATCTATTGTTATCCAACCCAAACAGTCTATTATTATAGACCGGTATTTTTAATTATACAATTTCTAATCTATTCCTATAAAAAATAACAGATTTTGCCAAACACAGCAGACTAAAGAACACAGGTAGTTTACGAAAAAAAGGGTCAAAAATGAGTTATTACTCTCTCTAGTTCTTGAATAGACTATAGCTCATCATACAACATATGGAAGCTTAAATTTTCGTATCAAGACTAGTCGGCGAGCGAGATATTTAAAAAGCAGGTCGCGGAGGTGGACTCCGCTCCGTTCTCAATTTCGTTTGGGCATTTCATTGCGACAGAGCTAGTCAATGCGTTATGTATTTTTACGACTACTTATAACTATGCTAAATGTATAGTAGTGATAAAATCAATATGGGATTGGTGGTGCGCGCGAGCAGGTGTAGGCACGTGAGCCATAATTTGGAGATCCCCAATCTAATATAAAAAGTTACAATTATTTCTAAAAAGATCTTTACCTGGAAGTAAACAACATCAAACTTTAAGCAGAAAAGGAACAGGTCAAATCGATAATCGGGGTTTTCCATGTTTTTGGCATCTACCAGGATGACTCTTCCGAGAGGTCCTAGCTCGAAACGACGAATCTGACCCACTCTCCGACTTGTATAATTCTTCAACAGGTAGTTAAGGGTACTATGAGAATATCCATCGTAAAACAAATAATCTATGGGTAGTTCGGGAAAATGGCCGTGGAAATAGTTCACAGCAGTTCTAACGAATGTCGTTTTTCCAGACATTTGTGGTCCAATTACTACTCCTAAGTAAATTTTGGGGTTTTCTCCTGCAAATAAGATTTACAGTGTTAATTCATGTCTAGATAAAAACTATTAACTAGGTTGTTTTGTAGACTAGGGGCGGTTGGGCGCGATTGCCCCCCCCCCCTCAAAGAGCTTTAAATTAAAAAAAAAAAAATAGATTCGCCTGCCTATTGCATTAGGAACGTGGATTTCGCCCTCCCCTCCCCCTTCCGCTGATTTTTTGAGCTTGAGCGTAGGGCACATACTGTACTGTCTTGTTACGAATGGGGTAGAAATAATTTCGATCTTTTCTTTACTCTTTTGAGACCACTCCCCCAAAGAGAGACGCTGGACTCGCGCCTGTTGTAGACAGGCTGTTTGTCAGTAAATCTAGACGTTCATTGGTAAATTACTGTTAGGTGAAATACTGCACATAATGCAAAAATAAAATTTCGAGAGCCAAGTTTTTAAGAAGTTTCTTTAATAAGGTAACAAAATGAGGTAGTACTAGGTATTGGTCATTATTGATACATATCAGCATTTAACTTAAATGTCTTCTCGTTGAGTTTTTATAGAAGCATACAGCAACATGCCATGAAATTGTGGAGGTATCATTAAATACTAAAATTTCAGATTTGAAAATGAAAAGTGAGGTTATTGGCATAGGTAAAACCCTAAAGTTGGTTCTCGCTGAGAAAGAGACAGCGAAATAAGCCAGTAGTATCTCCGTTTCTTTGGGTGCCCGACGACTACAACCAAAGTCCCCTGAGGAGCGAAGAGCGATGGTGGTCGTCCAGTGCACACGGCTCTTAGCTTCGTCCATAAAGAGGTACTACCACGGATTTCTGAAATTAAATGGATGACGGGTGGTAATGGAGCTGTCAAATGAAAAATGTCCGGAGTATACTCTGCGCCATTTTGGGTAAAGTGACATTTTGGCACGTCAAATTAACCGTCAAAAGTCAAAAAATAGTATCATTGTTGTTATTATTGTGAAATAATCTTTGTTTTTCCTTGGATTAAATTTATTTTAAATAACTTAATAACCAAGAAATATGCACCAAGCCATCAGTCAAATATTTAGGTGTAAATATAGACCACAAAATTATCTTAAATTGGCACTTTGGAACTGTTAAACAAAAATGTATACAAAGGGCCAAATACCTTAGGAGTCTAATATACAAAGAAAAAGGCATATCAAGAAAAACAACTCATATATACAAAGCAATATACTGACTTTAATAGGAATACAGACCCCGACATACAGTAATTGCAGGAAGCCAGCACTTATAAAACCTGAAACGGTAGAAACCACTGCTCTATGTAGTATTACTAAAATCCATCGTCCTAGCTATCCACTAATCAATTATTGTATGAATTCACTAAACATCCAGCCAATTAGTGCAAGACTTCCTGTCCTGACAAGTAAATTTGAAAGAAAACCTGAAACTTGACCGGTGATAGAGGAACTGTGTAAGACCAGGGGCCGGAACCATAGGCCAACCCGAAGACCCCCATTAATGATACTATTCAACCTTTAATATACTTTTTTTTATTATTTTGTGAAGATTTGTAGGGGCTTGAAGACCAAACGTACTATAAATAAGCTTTTTATTCTGAAGGACCTCGTTTGTTGGCTTGTAGGGTTCAAATTTATATGTCCTAATAAATTATTATCAATAATATTTATTTAATTGTAGTGTAGTATAGTGTTTAATACAGTCTAAGGAAGTAAAATGTTGCATTTAACATTATTTGAATACAAAATTGAATGTTACTTATTTAAATAAAAGTTTTAAATATCTTACAAATTGTTACTTCTCAAATTTTTTGGGGATATAGGGACATAAGTGTTTATGTTAAATCCATAATTAGAACTAGCTGTGGGAAAACAATTTTTAAACAGCACGCTCATACTATTGAGATATGAACAGAATTTAGTGTAATAATTTTGTATGTCTATAATCTCAAATTTACTTGAAATTTGCGAAACATTCAACTTTCTAAGGAAATTTTAATTAGAAAATATTGAAAATAATGGGGTACTACCTAATTAACATTTCAACTGTTTTTTTAAAAAATAAAACGTTTTGAAGAAACGGTTCGTCAACATATTGCTTTTTTTACGGACTATTTATTTTTAACAACCAAAAATATAATAAAAATTTTTAATTTATTTTTACGACCGACCAATAGTATGACAGACGTCCATACATAACAATCAATTGACACAAATTGGATAAGTTGGGTAAGGTTATAACGTAATACTGTCATTTTATCTCTTTCTACCATTCGTTTCGTTCAATTACTTATGTCGATGAAATTTCGGAAAGATATGCAAATTGCTTCAAACCTTGTCAGTGGGAGGTAAACGATTACATTTAGTCGTTATAATTTTTCAGTGGCGACAGCGTATTCACTGTTATTATAACTTCACCTTACCCAAAATGGCGCATAGCGTGGTCCGGACATTTTCTGTTTATTTGACGATCAGTACATATACTTTACAAGTGCGTGGGTATTACCGACCTACTTCGCTCTGTCTCTTTCTAAGCAAGAGCGGTGATATGTCTATGGGTAAAACACGAAACTAAATGTATCTGGCTAAAGTAATCACTTATCTGTTAAATAGTAATACCAATATTCATGGCAACCAAACATGATTCTCTTTTGGCATTTTTATGCCTGAAATTTTAGCAGAAAAAAATATCATTTAACGCCATATTGGTTTTGGTAGTGCATATGAAGTTGTGCAAAACTTTTACGATTATTACATCTTTAATAAACGACAATTTGCTAAATCCCTTATTATTTTTCTCATTAGTGTAGCACGTAATTTTATGGATTCATTCGAACCCAACACCGCTTGAAAATGATTTATCGACCGAAAGAACTTAAACCGATTGATGTATTTGTAAATACCCTTTCATAAAAAAAAATATGAATTAGAAACCATGAAACAGGCACGACATTCTACCGTTCAAGAATATCAAATTACAAAATATGTATGTAAATATGTCTATTCGGGGTTGGAAGACTTTAAGTCTATCCCTGAGGGGTTTTTAGTCCGGGGGGATCGAGCACCCTCTTGTTAACTAATAGTGGTAAATACCGTGTGATGAATATAATCATAAGCTAATTCAACTCGCCCCCAACCAGGGGCAGTATAAGGAAAATTAATTAAATCAAGGTTGTTTTTGAAAGATCGTTTTTCAAATTATTTTTTCATTTAAACTTAAGATTACATATATATACATATACATATATATATATATATATATATATATATATATATATATATATATATATATATATATATATATATATATATATATATAATGTACTGGTGCTTTTCCGGTTTTCAATCCGTTCGTCAATAGAAATATCTTCAGGAAGTTTCGCCAACATCTCAGCTGGCATTTTCAAATGATGCTTCCTCGACGGCTGCTTGACTTAGTCGAGATTCTCTTAGACGGCTAGTGTCAAAATTTCAGCCGAATCGGACTCACAGCTTTGTTTTGACCGCGTGTGGAAGCGGGCGTGTCCGCGGATTTTAGAAAAATGAAAAAAGAGCAATATCGGTCGGTGATTCGATTCTTGTTTTTGGAAGGGAAATCGTACAGCGAAATCAAAGAGCGCTTGGATGCGGTGTACGGTGACTCTTCTCCTTCGATGGCGACCGTTAAAAATTGGTTTAACGAGTTTCAACGAGTCGCACGTCGGTTTTTGATGAGCCACGCCCAGGTGCCCCGAAAACGGCTACCATGGAGGATAACGTGACAAAAATCCATGATCTCGTATTGGCAGACCGCCGATTGAAGGTGCGCAAGATAGTAGGCATCTCAAAAGATCACGTGGGTCATATCCTGCATGAAATTTTGGGCATGAGAAAGCTGTCGGCGCGATGGGTGCCGTATTTGCTCACTCAGGACAACAAGCGCAACCGTGAGACCACTTCAGGGCAGTGTTTGACGTTAAGCACAATCCGAAGTAGTTTCTGCGTCGTTTCGTGACCGTCGACGAAACATGGATCCACTGGTACACACCAGAGACCAAGGAACCGTCGAAACAGTGGACTTCACCCGGCGAACGTGCTCCGAAGAAGGCGAAGACTGTCCTATCGTCCAGAAAGGTGATGGCCACCGTTTTCTGGGATCCACACAGTGTGATCTACATCGATTACCTGGAGAAGGGCAAAACGATCACAAGGCTCTACTATGCCGAATTATTGGGCCAATTTGACGCCGAATTGCAGAACAAACGGCCCCATTTGGCCAAGAAAAAAGTGCTCTTCTACCATGACAACGCACCGGTTCACACCTCCGCCGTTGCCACGGCCAAATTGATCGAATTGGGCTACGAACTGCTGCCCCACCCACCAAATTCTCTAGATTTGGCCCCGTGCGACTCCCAAACTCCCCAAAGTTAAAAAAGTCACTCTCCGGGCAGAAATTTGAGTCGAATGAGGAGGTTATCGCCGCCACGGAGGCCTACTTTGCAGACCTCCAGAAAACGTATTTTTCAGACGGGTTAAAAAGTTGGATTATCGCTGGGTCAAGCGTATCGAGCTAAAAGGAGACTATGTTGAGAAATAAATCGCCACTTTTCCAAAATTTATGTAGGCTAATTACTTATCGGACCGCCCTCGTATTGTTGTATCTGTAATAAATTGCTATAAAAGAAAAAGCCATACTATAAGAAATTTAACAATGAAAATACATAACGATTTAAAGGAAAAGAAATATATATATATATATATATATATATATATATATATATATATATATATATATATATATATATATACAGGGTGATTCAAAAATCGATCACGAAACTTAAGGGGGTGATTCTACTTGACAAAATAAGGGTAGAGCTTCGTATAATTTTTTTTCAAAATGTCATTCGTTTTCGAGTTACAAGCCGTCCAAGTTCAAGTTTTTATTTTTTGTTTTTTGAATTACTCGCTTACAGGAAAACCGATTTGATTAATATTTGAAAGATAGACTAAGTCTTCTGCGCTTCATCATTTTAGTAACAATTCACATTGATTGTTTGCCGCTAGAGGGCACTTTACCTACATTGAAAATTGTTTTTTTGTCATAATTTTTTAGTGTTGACAGCTACAGTAGTTTTTGGCATAATTTCTGAAAGACTGATGCCAGGCCTTTAAAAAAGGTGCTCTTTATTTATATCGCTAAACCCAACGGTTTAGACGTAAATCACCCTTAAAAATTAAGTGGTAAATTTACTTTTCTCATTTCATTACCACCAGCTACCAGGTAAATAGCTATCAAAGTATACTAGAGCTGTCAGTTTAACATCAAATAAATTCGCTTTTTAAACTATTTAATTTATAATCTTAAAATAACTAATAATGGCTAATCAGTAAATATTCATATTATGGATTATTGCGATATACATTTAATTGATAAAAATTAATGAAACAGTACTAAACAAACTAAAAAAGATTCTCAAAATGTCCCCCATTTTCTTCAATACATTTCCTAACACTCTTCAAAAAATGTCGCCTAACTCGATGAAAAATTTCTGGTGTTTCTTTAATAATTTGGCACTTTTCGATTATCCTGAAGCGAAGATCCTCGACGTTGATTACTGGAATATCGTACACCAATTGTTTCAAATGACCCCAAAAGAAAAAATCCATAGGATTAAGGTCTGGTGACCTCGCTGCCCATGCCAATGGTCCACTTCGTCCTATCCATCGCTCAGGATACGTTGCATTCAAATACTGTCGGACACGTATACTAAAGTGGGGCGGAGCTCCGTCTTGGAGGATCCACATGTTGGCCCTTACTTCCAATGGCACATCTTCCAGATACAAGGGGAGACGATTTTGGATAAAATCTAAGTATACGTCACCAGTTAATGGGCCATCAAAGAAATGAGGACCAATAAGGTAATCTCCTATTATCCCTGCCCACACATTTAGTGAAAATCTACGCTGATGTTTCGTTTCTACCACATTGTTTGGGTTCTCGTAAGAATATGTGTGGATGTTGTGTAGATTTGTTATGCCATCACGAGTGAAACCAGCTTCGTCAGTGAATAATATGACGCCAATTAATCGATTATCGTGTTCATACTTAGCTAGGATCTGATTGCACATTTCCAACCGTCTCGGCCGATCATCGTCATAAAGAGCCTGCACCTTTTTTGAATGAAACGGGTAGAGTTGTTCTTCTCTTAGTATCCTCCATGAACTAGCCTGACAGAGCCGCACTTCATTCCCAATTTTTCTAGTACTAATACCTGGATTATCTTCAATAATTTCAAGCACTCTTTCTTCTTGTTGCACGTTTCTAGCAGTTCTAGGTCTTCCCCTATTTCCATTATAACTTTTAAAGGAACCACATTCCGCAAGCCTCCAGTGCACACTGGAAAATGTTTGAGCATGAGGGATATTTCTTTCCGGATAACTCTCCATATAATATCTTCTTGCCAACTCTGCATTACCATTTGCTTTTCCATAACAAAAATGGATATCACAATATTCGATATTTGAATATTGGTGATTAGCCATTATTAGTTATTTTAAGATTATAAATTAAATAGTTTAAAAAGCGAATTTATTTGATGTTAAACTGACAGCTCTAGTATACTTTGATAGCTATTTACCTGGTAGCTGGTGGTAATGAAATGAGAAAAGTAAATTTACCACTTAATTTTTAAGGGTGATTTACGTCTAAACCGTTTTGTTTAGCGATGTAAATAAAGAGCACCTTTTTTAAAGGCCTGGCATCAGTCTTTCAGAAATTATGCCAAAAACTACTGTAGCTGTCAACACTAAAAAATTATGACAAAAAAACAATGTGAATTGTTACTAAAATGATGAAGCGCAGAAGACTTAGCCTATCTTTCAAATATTAGTCAAATCGGTTTTCCTGTAAGCGAGTAATTCAAAAAACAAAAAATAAAAACTTGAACTTGGACGGCTTGTAACTCGAAAACGAATAACATTTTGAAAAAAAATTATATGAAGCTCTACCCTTATTTTGTCAAGTAGAATCACCCCCTTAAGTTTCGTGATCGATTTTTGAATCACCCTGTATATATAATTTAGATCTAATATGCAATATTTTTGTCCGTGAGTGTATATATATGTATTTGTATATAATTGTTAGGCGGCAAAACGAGATCATTTTTTGTAGTATTATATACAACCTGAGATCCGTTTGGAAAGAAAAGCAGTTGTATTAAGTTATATTGAATATGACAAATTAATAAAACAATTTCGGATCTCGTTTTTAGCCTTTTTGTTACCGTTTATGCAGTTTAAGTTAGACAAAACACATGCAGAGCGACCTGTCATTAACTACATACGTTTGGTATAACTTACTTAGTTAACTTGAGATCCAACCATTGAGAATATGACACCGGATTCATGGTCGAACGGTGCCAGCATTCTTATCGCTTTTAAGTTTTATTGATTAGTCATAATATGATAATTCGTTCTATGATAAAGATATATTTCTGTTATGAAATATTTGCATTTTATCAATAAGTTCGATTAGTTTCGTATTGTTGTGCTGTTATTAAATATTTGCATTTTATCAATAAGTTCGATTAGTTTCGTATTGTTGAGTCACATTTAGTTGGTTGGCGATTGCATAATTATGCGATTTGTGCTTAGAGGAACTAAATTTTTATACTTTAAATAAAATCACATAATTTCGCATAATCATATTTCTACCTATAGGCGTATTTTTTACATACAATATTATGTCTATCCACTGTGTAAATAAAAAAGGATAATTATGTAAACATTATGATTTAGTAATTAAATGGCAACCTGGTCAAAAAAGATCTAATGCAAGAACTATGCATTCAAAACTTCCTTGATGATGTTATTGACGCAATGAAAACGAACTGATAATAAATCAGACTAAAATAAACAATTAAAAGTTCTGAGACTCCTCCAAATATCAGTTTTGCATGAATTGTACACTAATTTTTAGAAAATTTCAGAAAACACCATTTGGTGTAACAGTTTAGTCTGCAAACTTTCAGAACGAAACATGTTTGGCACTTAGCTATTCTTTTGGAATTGTAAAAGGACGGACATCGAAAACCTGCAAAGAAAAATAACAGCACTCTTAACAAAAGCACACAAACACCATCCTTGGAGTGCTATTGAACATACACTACTTCCAAGACACCAAGGGGGAAGAGGCTGGTGGATATTGGTAAGCAGCAGGATATTGCTTCTCACCACCAAACAGATCAAGAGAAGTTACAAGACTGGCTTCCGAAGACACTTCATGGACGGCATCCCAATGAGGTCAATCAGGACAATGTCGAAAACTTAGCTTCGAACTATTTATTGGTTGATTTCAGCTTTCCAAGATCAGGTGACTCCAAACGAAAAACTATCGTAAGTTTACCATTAATAGAAAACGACCAATATAGATATGGCTGTCAAATATCAGAAACAATCCAGCACATAACTGGAGGATGCCAAGCGTTTGACGCAACGGAGTATAAGGAAAGGCACGACTCAGCCGCTAAGATACTCTATCAAAGGTTAGCAAATAAGTTAAATCTATTGCAGGTAAGAAAATTGCCTTACTACAAATACAACCCGGAGCCGATTCTTCAGAACAACAAGTTCAAGCTATATTGGGATCGAACGGTTCTTACGGATAAAACAGTTGCTCATAATAGACCAGACATTATCCTAACAGATAAAATTTCTACGCGAACTACGCTAATTGACATTGCCATACCAAATCTCAATGAGAAGATCGCCAAATACAGAAGCCTGGAGTTGCCAATTCGAAGACAATGAGTAATGAACAGAGTCCTCACGATTCCCATAATTTTATCATGAACTGAAGTGATACCAAAGAACCTTCTGCAGAACATCAAGGGACTGGGCCTTAGTGAACATCTGTATAAACCGATTCAAACAGCAGGTCTCCTTGCAACCCCGCAGACCGTCCGAAAGTTTGTAGGAAGTACAGCACAACATGTCACCTAGGACAGAGCTCAATACTTTTGGTATCTTTGTATACCTGGTATGAGTCCATATTTCCTGGAGAGAGTGCAAAGCCGTTTGGCTTGAAAATCAATGTAAATAAAGACAGTTTATTTTTTTCTATAACCGTTATATACATAAGTTTTAATATAAATCTAACTTTTTTTCTTTGAAATTCAGGCACTCATTTTACATGGGAGATATATTTTCCTAATATGTTTATTAAAATAATTCAAAATTACACTTCGTAGCTGTTTTCACCATCTTCCTCTATATCTTAACTTCGACTGTATAGATTTTTTTGCACTAAAAATATGATTCACAAATAAACAGGAATACGAGCTCTGTAAGTTATATGTCGAAAATATTGTTTAGTCCTAAACCTAATTCACATATTATCCCATAAAGAAATTATGCAACTCGGAGAATTCTTTTATCCGTGGGAGGTGTAATTGTCCCCAAGAGTTAAAGAAGATCTGTATTTTCTTTAATTTTATCTCCAAAATTTGATGGCAAAAATTGTTTCCCCCCTTTGAACTTTTTGAATAAAAACATAATTGGAAAATATACTGTAAAAAATATCGGGTTATCCATAATATTTTCAGGTCTAAACTTGATACAAAAACGTGTATGTATCTAAATCAGCCAAGATTGTCGCGAGACACATCAAGTTAGAGAGTTCCCCTGCAGTTTTTTTTGCATAAATAACACCTCGAATTGATAACCTCAATTTTTTTGGAGCCTGTTAAAAATGGGAGTAAGGTTTTCTAAGAGAAGAAATTCTATACATAGTATCGCCTATTTATTAGTAATAAGGTCTATATTTATTTGATAATAACATTTTAGATAGAAACAGTCACATTTAATAAAAACTCAGGCCCGGTCACCTCTTCTCATCGGTCCTGTAAACACTATTGATGGCTCCCTTGTTCGTTCGGTTTATTACTGCTAAATCCGGCACTGATCCCGTAGAGTTGTAATAAAACAATCAACATATGTAATGGTGATGCTCCCCATTTTGCTCTGCTACGATGTTTAAAATTATCCCTTCGAAACTGTAGTTTGTGTTATTGAATTACGAGGAAGCGGCTGCCTTCCGAATTTATGCAAAATGTTTACGAGTCAACGAACAAACATGTTTTCGAGGGTTACAAATATTACAAGACAACTTTCGCGTAGTTTTACGCGTTACCACAATAATTTACTCTGCAATTCAAAAAGTTTTCTGGCATTTACGGACTGTTTAATTTACATTTTGGGGTTCAAAGAAAAATAACTCCAAAAGGAACATTTTGGATCTTGTTGGATATCAATCTATTCCAAAGAAATTTAGCGTGAGATTGAAAAATTATTATTTGGCTGTTTATTTTTTTTTTGTTAAAGTTAAAAAAATAAAAAAGCAGTATTTCATTATTCTTATTTTTCATTGTTAACTTTCCAGCTTAATCTGCGAGACGTTCGTTGTTAGGCTTTGCACGTCAACAGCGGGCGTAGATAAATCGGTATTGACAGCGATCTAAACCAATTATGTTTGATAAGTGATAGTTTACTATCCCTTATTTTCGTCTGCGAGACTACAGAAAACTGCAAAAAGAGTCTAAAAAGCGAATAATGATGCTGGCTGGACATAGGGCCAATGTCGGAGAAGGATGTAAAAGTAAAATCAAAAAGAAAACAATTTACTTGAAGTCGAAAATTGAAAATTCTTTTTTAAAGGTCTTCATAAGTTAAACAAAAATACAAAAGTTTTAAATAATAAATTGCTATATGTTATTATATTTTTGTTGCTCAATTTAGTGTAGTTTATAACTTTGGATAAATGGATACTAAAAATAGAACCGACTTTTAAAAAAGTGCTAAAATAACATTATAAACTTTATAAAAATTGAAATTGTTGAATGAAACAAATAACTACTAACACGAAATTGATACAAACTACTGTAAGAAAGCAATTATGAAGTTTTTAATTGGAGGTTTCCAAATTTGCACCATTCAGTGTTTGGATTTCTTAAATTAGTTAAGAAATTTCTGTGAACTAGTTATAAATTGAATAAAAAAAGACAGTTTCTTATCAACATGTCAGATACTGTATAAAAGCCAATATTTTAAAAATATAAATGTTTGGTGGGCAGCAGATCTATCCAAATATCCTTTAAGCATTTTTTATTAATAAATTAGAAACATTGCCTTTAGAATATATTTTATTTTCAACATGGATCAGATGGATTAAATAATGTTGTTCCTGGACGACACTGGCGGTTCGTAGGGTAGTGCCACAGTGCTATTGCACTGTTTCATTTTGTAAAGGGAAGGTCGACAACAGCAAATCTTATGGTATATGGAAAATACTTGTCTGAGGCATTGGAGAGTGGGTGTCAGGTTGACTCAATCTACACTGACTTCTCCAAGGCCTTTGGCAGGGTTCAACACCAGGTGCTGGCATGCAAAGTAGAGTACTCTGACATACATGAATCCCTATTGTAATGGTTTAAAAGCTATTTGGAAGGGAAAAAACAGATTGTAAAAATTAAAAAGTTTTGGGGAGATCTTTATCAATGACCTTAGTGCTTCTTGTAAACTATTGTTGACCAATGATCGCAAATTATTTATGAAAATCTCAAATGAGAACGATTATACGGCTTTGTAGGGTGATCTAGATGGACTGGCTCTGTGGTGCAAGAGCAATTCTATGAAGTTAAACATAGATAAGCGTAAAATTTTAACTAATTCTAAAAAACGTAACACCATTTTTTATTTTATAATTATCTTATCGGCAATGAACTGCTTGAAAGAGTTAATCTTATTAAGGATCTGGGAGTTTTTGTGGATAGTGAACTAAGATTTGACTATCATATAAGTTTTATTAGAGCAAAGGCTCTAAAACTGTTGGGTTTTGTTATTCGAACACTGAGTAATTTCGATGTCCTAAATTGTTTTAAATCTCTTTGTTGTGGTTTTGTACGAGTAGGTTTGGAGTATGCTTGTTTATTTTGACACCCAGAATATAATATTTATGATAGTTTAGAAAAAGTCCAAAAAAAGTTTGAAGATTTGTCAATTTTAAACTAGGAATCGGCTCTGAAGAAATTGATTATGATAGTTTGTATAAGTTGCTGAAGCTAGTAGGCACCTTGTAGACTAGAAGAGAACAATAATATATATTTATTTTGTTTAAAATAGTCAGTGGCAGCCCATAAATTTTCTTATTCCTAACCGTGTTACACGCCAAAATACTTTATTTAATCTAGAATTTCATGGAACTAACTATGGTATAAATAGTCCTATTTCTAGATTGTGCGGAGCCAAAAGGTGTGGTTGAAACACTGTCAGACTATATTGCAGATATTATGAGTAAAACTAAAGGGAAATACACTTTTAACTTCTTTGGGGCAAGGTACCAGAGTTTTTGGAAACAATACTCGAACATTATTACGTTTTGGCTCATTGGAGTAATTTGTATGTAATTTTTGAAAAAGGAAATAATTAAATTTAAAAAATAGTTACACATGTCGGAATACTTACGAGTGTTCATTATTTCTGTTAAAGATATCTGCCGATGCGACGACCGTCAACGAATGTGTAGATATATATATATATATATATATATATATATATATATATATATATATATATATATATGGTTGAGAAGAGAATTAAGAAATATGGCTAACGATATGTTAGATAGTGCAAATGATTGGACGCGTATTGAGGATACTTACTTGTTACTGGTGACATTCGGTTTTTATTTTGGCGTTCGTGTTTGCACTTGGCAGTTTAAAAAAATATTTTAATTTTAGTTTTAGTAATTTATTAAATATTTATATAATATTTATTTTTCTTCGTAGGTGTGTAGTTTTGTTTTATTACTAAAAGTCGTTTTATTTGCTACTACAAACTAAGTTAGCTTTTTCAGGAACTCTTTTAATGCACTCCATTTCAAGGATAATTTAGAGTAGGAAAATCAAGACGGACATTGCCTCATTGAAAAATGAAAAATAAAGTGGAAGTAGATGTGTGGTATGCAGGTATCAAGAGACATTTAAGCTGTCTTATTTTCGTCCATTTTTATGTCCCCTCCGTCCATGACCTTATTGTTTTAGATTTATACTATTTGGAATGTCTAAGGCAAATTATTTATAGTAGGTCCTTAGAACAACGTTAAAGTCTTGAAAAATCGTATAAGAAAGACAGTGGATTTAAAAACCTTAGGAGAGTTGAGAAATAATAGGTGTTTCGGTTAGTTAGCTATGACTTTTTCCCATCCTTCTGTCAAAGAATGGATTTCGTTCTGTTTTTTGGTGGCCAAACATTCATCAAACCAAATTTTCATTTATGGGTAAAAACATAAGTTTTGTTTTGAAAGTCCGTGCTACATTGATGGAAATAAATGGTAGTTAAAAGGGGCTAAGTCCGGTGAATACGACATGTGGAGTAGGAAGCTCTTTTTAATGGTTTACCACGTGGAGCAGAGCATTGTCATGTTGAAAAATTACATGATAGTGTTTTTCGGCATATATTGGTGTTTCCTTGAATACAGGGTTTAATTTTATCAGTAATTGTCGATGTCGATCGCCAGTAATTGTTTCACAAGTTTTAGCAGTTCGTAATACATGCTCCTTTATCATTCCACCAAATACACAGCAAAGCATTTTTCCCCGTATATTGCGCACTGGTTGTGATGTTGAAAACTGGCCTAAATCTACCCATGATTTTTTGAGCTTCGATTTGTACAAATTAATCTAGTTTTCATCACTTGTCACGACTGGATACAAAAACCCTTTTCTTTTCAATCTGGCAACCAAAAAAATCAACACTTCTGAAGCATTTAAACTACCGTTCACAGCTTTTGAGGGTTAAAACATTCTTACCGTAAGGTTTAACTAACAATCGATAACTTCCAGCGGCTGTTTTCTTTAAATGGATGAAGGTTATTAAACTTCCCGACATTTTCAAACCTATAAAGAACTATATTTTTTGCAAAATGGCCATTGATAACAAACTGGCTTTAATAGTGTATATTTACCTTATCAAACGCCATAGATATCATTAATATATACCAACAAATATATTAATGACGCCATCTTTTAGTGAAAGCGATGTTATTAACCGAAATACCTATTAGTTTTAAGGAAGTTCACGAGCGCTGTAGAAAATGCGTTGAACATGGTAGAAATATTTTTGATGAATTTATTGATTTAACTTATAAATTGTAAAATAAATTAGGTATTTTTGCACTATTATTTTAATTAAAACTGTATTCCCTCCATCAAATAGTTTTTTCTTTCCAAATAGGTTTAAAATGTAACAGTATGACTACTATTTGCCATAAATTTACGGTACTCATGAGAGTGAGTCCACACGATACCAAAAATTTCGGCGTAGGCGTATTACGCCCATTTATGTTAAAAATGTCTCGTCCACACGGGGAACTTTTATCGTGCAGTCGTGCAGTCGTAATGTTTTTTTTTTGTGGTAACCTAACTTTTTTCTGATTTTTTGATAATATTTATTTATGTATAAATTAAAATGAAAGAAAATAAAAAAAATAATTGCAGCAATGTTGTTATGTAGAAAAAGAAAACTAAAGAAAAAATTACAAAAGATAAGGATTTTATTAATATATTCTTTATTAAAAAAACGGAAAAGTCGTCGCTACTAGGTCCGATCTGTTTTTGAGAAAAACATTGGAGAAAGGCTTGGACATACTAATGATTTAATTCAAGAAATGCGAGAAAGTGATCCTGATTTTTTAAAAATATTTTCCTGTTACTCTTGGTGAGTTTGAAAACCTGTTGTTGGGCCAATAAATTGGAAACACGCTATGGAAATGTGTACAGCTATACCCTTATTACAAGGTTTGAAAAAACATTGTGATATTTAGCTGATGAAATCAGCATGTGAAAGCAACAGTGCGAATTCCGAGTCGGTAAACAGTGTTTTTGAAATTAGTCATGTTACTTGTGCGATAATATGAGACTCTTTAAAGCAAGTTTTATTTCCGAAGTTTGCCACTTCTACCTGGTAAAGAATTGCCAAAGAGTTCAAAGACGAGAGTTTTAATATAAAGTGTCATTTTAACAATCGTTTTAATAATTACAATTGTTTGTAGTTTTTAGAAGAATATATTACGTATAACACTAACTGGATTTCTGTTATTAAATTTCCATTAATGTTAATTTTTACTTTTTAATTGTTTATAATAGGTTTATATAAAATTTGCTAAGGGTAGGGTTACCAGACGACAGGAATTTTCCTGACATGTCTGAAATTTTAGCCCCTCGTTAGGAAGAAAGAGGAAAAAACTGCAATTGTCAGTATTTTTTTGAAATTAAAAGAGGAAAATATAAGTAATGAAAAAATATTTATTAATCATTCTAGTGAGAAAAAATAAATTGATTAAACGTTACCAAAATGAGTGAATTGTTAATTTAGTATATTAATAAATTTAGTTTCATACTTTTTATTGTTTGATGTTTCTTTTGGCAATTGCTGGACTTTTATAACTATTTCATGACATTCTTCACATGATATGTTCTTCAAGTTAAATTGTGTCTAGAGTAGAACCTTAACGGAAGACATTGTTGTAAACCAACTATTACTACAAATTATTAATTATTAAATTAGTATATATATTTTTAAGTTACTCTTATGGATTAATAGATAATTATAGTCTAATATTTAATACTCCCTTAAGAAATAGTTATATCTTAAGTAAATTTATGTTCTAATAGGTTCAAACAAAAGCATGCCTTAATCTCCGAAACTCTAAAACTTTACTTTTTACAGAGACCATTAGTTTTGTTTATATTGTCATCGTCCCATAAATACACACTTTTTCATTTCATTAATCATGTAAATAAATAGTTATAAGTTATATTTGTTAGTACGCCTATGACTGTCAAATATATAATTTAGATTCAGAATAGAATGTAACTAGGACATGAACACTGAAACGAGAGGAACTAAAATCAAAAAACTACAATAGTAACATTAAATTAGTAAGTAAGAACAAAAACTGTTGTTACCTCATGATTTAGTGAACATTATAATAAAATATTAAAAAAGTAATATTAGAAGATTTATTTGAATTCATCGAACTAGCAAAGTTATAACATTGATGGCAGCGAAAGGCAAAGCTTATAACAATATAGACAGTCTGTCTCTCCTTAGTCCACTACGCTCCCATTAATGAGAAGACTCACTCGATATTGGCATTTGATGCTTTGATTGCAAAAATTTTGAAAATCTCACTGCCTTAACATACAACATTCAGATAAAATGTCCGGATATTTACAGAAACATTAGGGATATTGTCAGGAAAACTCATTATTTGATCTGGTAACCATAACTAAGGGCATGTCTATGGATTAGCGTCTCGATATCACAGATTGTCGTTGAATAGAAATTGTATTATATAATGGCCTTTATTTCATAAGCTTTAATTTATATAATGAACACCTGTATTATTGCAATTGTTATAAAATTAATAAAAAAATGAACAAAAATCGTTTTTTTTTCTTTTAGTACCAAGCAGTAATGATCTTCGGTAACAAGCATTTTTAATAAATTAAAACAATTTAACATAATTCATAAATATCTATTATTTCAAAACTCGCTAAATAAAATATATAAATAAAACAACAAAGTTTAAAAAAAAACATAGGTTATGTTTTCATACAAAATATTGAAAATAAACAGTTTCCACCATTTTGAAAGCAGTCCGCTGAAAAGTTAAACATGATTTGGCGTAATGACCTTGGAAAAGGCGGATTTAGGCGGGAAATCTTCGGTCTTTGTCTTTTTTTAAATCTAACAAATCACAATGCTTGAAATTTGACATATGTCTTATTACGCTACGCTGCTGCCGAAATTTTTGGTATCGTGTGGAAAGGTCTTTGAAATATATTGTAAAAATGATCCACGCACGATTAAAATCATTCATTATGAACTCTACGAATAATAGGTATAAATCTTGATTTCATCAAGTATTTTTACAATAGAATATGAAATCTATTTTGAGAGTTGATTAGATGCTGTGTGCCAGCTCCACAACAAGAATAAAACTAATTCTTTGAAAAGATTCTCTGACAAGGATTTGCCCTAATTAATTTCTTAGAGTGTAGTGCAACAAGGCATGTTTCCTATTAAATATGAAATGATTCGGTTGCAATAAAATAATCCGAACAAAACGGCATTTTCTGCAAGATTTGGTCCGAATGGCGTGGCTTGTGCGGGGCTAAACCGACCATTGTTGATTTAATTGTTTCCGTTTTTAGCATTGCGTGCGGCACACGAAAAGGCCCGGGAATTTCACTCAGTGTTTCTCAATATGTTTCGCTAATCGGCGAATACGAAGTTTTGTCAGCATTGATCGAACAAATTATACGCCCTTTAACAGATACCATCCCCCATTTTTTATCCTTCAGCAGTTTTAAAAAACATTTAGAAATTTTTCAACAATTATATATTTATAGACGAGTTGAAATGTTGCTAGAAACGCTATAATGACTTTAAATAAGTTTTCGAATTCCTCTATTTTAAAAATAAATAAGTAAAATAATAAGACTAAATAGAAACCCTAACGTGATGCGTGTGGTTTTTTCTTAAATTTTATGTACAACTTTTTTATGCTCTGTATAAGTATAGTAGTCAATAGTTCTTGATTTCTTAACACAATGTGTTCAACAGTGAGTAGTTTTTTTATATTTAATTTTAGTGTTTCACATAATGACCAAAGTTATGTAGTGAATTCTATGACAATATGGATTCAATCAATGCTAAAAAGCAGAATCGTCACTACATATATCGGTAACGAAACTGCAACAATCACAGAAAGTTCTCAAGGGAGAGTTTTATAACCTCCATTGTGATCCCTGGTCGTAGACAATCTGCTGAGCCAACTGAACGACTCAGGGTTCACAACACAAGGTTACGCTGATGACCTAATTGACACTATCAGAGGCAAGAATGAAGGAACTATTACAAGCCTTATGCAAGGATTACAGGTTAATCCCAACAAAATAGTCCTCATGCCATTTACAAGGAGACAAAAGCTAAACATCAACGTTCCAACTTTACTAGAACAACACTGAGATTTTCCAAAGAGGTTAAATATCTGGGGGTACTAATAGACCATTAACTGACCTGAACAGCTGTAGAATCTTTAAAAATCTGGAATTCGAGGCCCAAAAAGATCTTATGGTCATATGAAATGACCATCAAACCTGTGGTCTTATGCCTCCTTGGTATGGTAACCCAAGTTACAACAAATAGCAGCTCAAAAAGCTGCAAAAATGAAGAGATTAGTTTGTGTAGGAGTCACAGGGGCCATGCCATCATGCTCCCTCCCTTCACTGCATATAACTGTGATGAGGGTGGCAGCAACAAATACCCTCAAGTTGTTCCAAACTGGAAGCCTCATACCTGGCAATTTTATTGAACATATGAAGATTCTGGATATAATTCCAACATAATAGGTACGATTTTGACTAGTAACGGACTGCTACCAAGCAAACGGAGAGGGAGTACCTCGATTAGAGTAGGATTTAATGGTATGGTTTACTGAGGGATCCAAGATGAATGAAGGGGATGAGTGGGAGTATCAGGCTCAAGTTTTGGGCTTGTCAAATCCCCTGGAGATACCCGAACCATCTTTCAAGCATTTCTGCTTTCAATCCAAATCGGCGCTGACGAGTGTCTCAATAGAAACATTAAGAATGCCAAAAAATACATATTGTATATATATCATTTTATTAAATACATATTTCAAAAGTGTTTTTAAATGTCATTATAATTCTTTATATGTTTAGAACCGTGTAACAAATTGTTGAGAACTTCTGAGTGAAACTTATAAAGTTTTCTAACAATATAACAATGCCCTTTCAGCGCTAAGGACTACACCATTTCCTACTTCCGGTTAACGCTTTTAGTTGCTCACATTATTGGTTAAATTCAAATTTGGGTAGACACAATTTTGCCCCCTTTTGAATTGTTCGTCAGTTTTAGATATAAATTTGGAAGTAAAGATTTACAACTCGGTAGGTATGTTTACTTTAGTGTTAAATGGCAATATGATATATATATATATATATATATATATATATATATATATATATAATGCACCACATTTCCGTCGGTTCATAACAGAGAACTATAAAATATATTAAAAATATTTTTAATGAGGGTAGGTTTATTGGGACCAGGGGCGGGTCCAGCGTCTCTCTTTGGGGGGGCGGTGACATCACAACATAGGTAGTTTGCGAAGAAAAAAAGGTTAAAAAATGATTTATTACTCTCTCTAGTTCTTGAATAAACTATAGTATAAGAGGCAAAATCGGGTCTATTTTCCTGAACTCAATGCTCTTGGAGGGGGGGGGGGTCGCCCTCCCCCCCCTTGGGTATACAGAGTGCCTCAAAAAAGAGTTCCACACCGAAGTTATCATATTTTCAATAGAATGCCCTGTACGACCCAGGCCAAATAAGGGTAAGTTACTGTTGTGTTTCATATACCTAAGACAAGCCGTTCTGGAGATGTTTAACTATTCTTAAAATTGTAGATCAAAATTGAAGAGGCTTAATAATAAATTGTATTGATTTTTTAGTATAGTCATTAGAATTTGTTGTAAAATAACAATGATCTCAAAAAATTATACAGGATTGATAAAAATTTTGGTTTTTATTACCGTTAAAGCCAATGAACTTTCTCATTTTAAATGGAACACCCGTATTTAAATTTGAATTTATATTCTAATTTTAATAGTCTTTAGAATTATATTAAGGTTTTCTGTATCTATTTTTATAGTTGTTTAGTAATTTAGCATTTTCAATTTTAGAAATACATTTTTTGCAATTTATTTCTGAGAAATATCCTAGTCCGGAAGATATTTGAACAACTTTTCAAACCATTCACAGGACCAAAGAAGGAGTGTAATCGTGAGCTTGGTTGACAGAGCCATTTTATTAACGTCCCCTACATTCAGACCCTCGATCCTAAGAAAAGTTAAAGACACACTTATACAGAACAATTTTAATATTAAAGATATTGACGAAAATATGAAAAAAAGCACATACAAATACTACGACAACCTAAGAACCAATAACAAGGATGATTCACAACAGGAAATACAAAAACAATACATTGCATTACCTTATACAATAGACCTTCCAGAAAAATTAAAATACATTTTAAAAAAACACAATATTGTAGCATGCCACACGAGTTATAACCAACTAAACTCAATCTTTATCAAATTGAAAAGCAAAACACCAACTATGAAAACTTCCAATATTGTATATTCAGTTTCGTGTGCAAACTGCCCAAAACAATATATAGGAATGACAAGCCAATTACTAAAAAATCGACTATATATATATATATATATATATAATAATTTCTTGGGTATAGGTTTTTCCATTAGAGAAACAAAGGACAATAATTTTCTTTCTGACGTTTCGCTCTACATAGTGAGCTTCTTCAAAAGAGCTAGGTATATTTATTTTATATCTACAAAAATTACAGAATTTTTTATATAATAAACATATATCACAGTAATTACACTTTTATATTTTTAACTAGCGACCCGCCCCGGCTTCGCACGGGTGCAATGCTGATACTAAATACACTACAGAAAAACTGTGATTATTTATTTTATTTTTACAACAATTCTTACATCGGCCTCCGACGCGCTATTTATAGGCACGCTGCCGCCGCCCCGGTCGGCCAGTACCGCCGCAAGCGCTACTTCCCGCAATTTTAAATCTGTAATATCTTCGAAAATATTCATTTAAATCTTGTGCTGTAAAGGACCATATAGATCTATATTAAATCAACAATGTATTTAAGCTATTTAATTGGATAAGGATTAATGCTGTATTGGTTAAAATCGCTTCAAAATTTGCCATTATTTGTCGTAAAAAGTAAATGACAAAAAAATGTTATTGTGGGATATCCATGAGAGATAGACATATACCATCGCGGAGTTTTCTGTAGACCTTTTCAATGTGTACAAATAATTAGTACATTATTTTGATAAATCTCGTAGGGTTCAGCCTGCGTTTGCAATGTAAGCGGAAAAAAATATGATAATTAACGACATCACATTAGAAACCTCAAAAATAACAGTATTTCTCCACTATTTAATGGATGTTATTATACATATAAACCTTCCTCTTGAATCACTCTATCTATTGAAAAAAAACCGCATCAAAATCCGGTGCGTAGTTTTAAAGATTTAAGCATACAAAGGGACATAGGGACAGAGAAAGCGACTTTGTTTTATACTATGTAGTGATTTAATTAAAATTAATAAAAACAAAACAGATTTTAAAATAGTCTTAAAGTTTAAAATTTAAAACAATACAAACAGGTTAAAATAGTGAAGATTATAAAATAGTACATACCTTGAAAGTAGTTTTGTGTGTATGTTTAAAAATAAATTCAATTATGATCTTTGGTATGCAATTGATATGGATAGATTTATTTTTATAAAAAGCAAAAAATAGGAAAAAAGATTATTATTTATTTTTTAATGACGTTCTTTCACCCGTATGAGTGTATATGAAATCGTTCCAAGCATTATTACATTATTTCTCATATTTATTATAGAGTCGCTTCAAGCACGTTTTATTCAAAAATCAAATTATAGTATATCTGACTTAAATTTTTGACATCTTGCTTGTCATTTACAACATTTTCATCTTTTTTTAGGTGTATCATTTCTTTGATGACTAATTTATATAATTTCTGTCAGTATCTAAAATATGGGTGTTTTTAAAATCAAATTCATGCTTAGATGTTTGTTCATGCTTATGTAAAGATGTCGATGCGTTTTTAGTATACTTGTGTCCATTCAATCTATTTTCAATATATTGTGTCGTCATGCCAATGTATTTCTTAGGACAATTTAGGCATGGAATTGCATATATTACGTTAGATCTTTTTTTGGTGGGAACTTTGCTTTTTAATTTCGTATAAACTGACCCAAGTAAATTGTTCGCCTTATGGCATACCGTTATGTTATGTTTATCCAAAATATATTTTATTTTTTCAGACAGTTGGTATACATACGGTAATGCAATGAAAGTGTTTTGTGTTTTGGTATTGTTAATTTTATTTTTTTTGTTTGTGTTATAATGTAAATAGGTTATTTGTTTAATCATTTTTTTTATGAGTAGTTTAGGAAAATGGTTCATTATTAGGGTCTCTTCCACTTTTTTTAGCACTTCTGGGCGAAATTCGGGCGAAGATAATTTTATAGCTCGATCAACCAAGCCGATTATGACACTATTTTTTTGTTTATTTGGATGTTGAGAGTTAAAATTCAAATACCGGCCCGACCGTGTTTCTAATGGAAAAACCTATACCCAAGAAAATATTAGAAAAAAATATTTAACAAAAGGTTTAAGATACAAAAATAAATTATATATATATATATATATATATATATATATATATATATATATATATATATATATATATATATATTGGTTGAAATATTGAAGTTTGAAAATACATGAATTTCTTCATTACTTAATTTAGCTTCTAAGTGTACGTTAGACAATAAAAAATCCTTTGAAATCAAAGGACCAAACTGTGTTAAGTACCGATATTAATTGTAGTTTGATGTATTTATTAAATTGTCGCCCATCAGAGCCAAAACCGATGCACGTTCGCCATAGTACTTTGACTGCTGTTAACTATAATAAATACGTTACATCCCCATTGTAACGTTGTTATAGCATCAAATTATGACATAGGAGTATGTTGTTTCGATAAACCAATTACGCAACCCTTCATGGTGCGAACACCCAACCACACGGGGTTGTCTCTAAACTCCTTTGATGCTTTATGTTATACATATACATAAGTTAAATAATCTACCCTTTAATTTTAGAATTTTTTCAGTGGCGTTACTAAAAGGAACATACTAATTTTTCTCTCCTTAAGATTAAGTGTGTTGTGAAATAGAATTTTAGTTTACAGCGTTTTGTTATTTCAATTACTAACTCAAAGTTGATTTAAAAAAAAACTACCAAGAACAGCAATTTTTATTCCTTTTCTTACCATATAAATTACTTTTAACATTATTTATATACCATAAATAACAACTTTTCTTTAAAATATTACTTTCTGTTCTCAGACAATGGGTGTTTCGATTAATAATATTGATTTTACTAAGAGATGGCGACACTAATTCATTTGTTTCAGAAAGATGAGGCTTGCCAAAAAATATGTGAAGTTTATGGTGTTGATTGCATAACAGAATGCACGTTTCAGAATTGGTTTAAAAAATGGGGTTCTGGAGATTCTTTACTCAAAGATAACCAACGTTGTGATCGACCTACTGACATTGATGATGACCAAATCAAAGCCATAACTGAAGAAAATTGTGATATAACTCTTCGAGGGATTGCAGAGAGATAAAACTTTCAAAAATGATGATGACCTGACTTGGTTCAGTTTTTTGCTGATAAGGAGCAAACTTTCTATGAGCGCAGAATCTTGAAGCTGCAGGAATGATGTCAAGAGATCATTGAACAAAATGGAAAATATATAATTGATTAAAATGTATTCCTTGTATAAAAAATTAGTTTTATTTGATACAACAAAACCGAAATAACTTTTTTGCCGACCTTTCTGCTGGCAATCAAACTTTTCACAAGAAAACTCTTGTAAAAAGAGGAAATTCATTAGATTATTAAAAATTTTCTTCTTATACTCGTAGAAAATCGCACTTAATATTTTAGACTCCTATTGAAAATGAATAATTTCGGAGTAAAAATTTTCTGTTGTGGACGAGACATTGACAGTCAGATTGACTAAGAAGATTTAAGATTTAAACCCCATCTAGTTGCATGAAATTTAAATCTTATAGTTGGCCAATTTTGTTTTGTTTATGATATTATCATATTTATATTACATATGTCAACAAATAAACGCTTATATAGGGATATTAAGCATAAGAAACTTGCGATAAAGCCGTGAAATATGTAATTGTATCTCGAAAATAAATAAAGTTCTTCATTTTTGCCGGTTCAATAATAAAACAAAATGATTTCTTTATGCCAGTATTTTTAGGGTTTAAGACTTGCCTGACTTATTGTTGCTCTTGTCAGTTTAAGTCCTCTGCTGCAATTATGATAGTCTTAAATTTAAATCACATTAGTGAATCTGGCTGTCAGAATTTAGCAAAAGAAGTCATAAATTTAAGGGATATGATCGTGTATGAAAATTAGGAAAATAACATATTTATCTTACCGATTTATTATACATTATTTTTTTTCAATAGGTATTCATATAACCAGAAGGTTACCTTGGAAAAAAGGATGGAAATTTTTAACCTTATAAGGAGTCCTTTAACTTTTAATTAGGAAAATTTTCGTTACTTTGTTAGGGAACTATATCTTAATTGAAAAAAAACAATTTTGTGGAAAAAATGGAAAGAAAATTGCTAAATTTATAAACTGATACTGTAACAAATTTTATCAGTTTCTCTCTAACATTAGTATTAAAGCCAGAAAAAATGTAGTTTAGAATACGAAAAGTTTGTGCAACTTTTTCCTTATTTAACCAAATCCATAGCTTCTTTTACTAGGCATTTACCAGGTTATGGGTTATAACTTTAACATAGATTGGTAATATTTTAAATGGTCTGCTTATCTGTCATAAACTGATAACCTTAAAATTGTGTTCAAAATTACGTGTGTTTGGTTTCTCATTTTAAATATAACTAAATATGGAAGATAGCGATAGTGACATGGCAGCAATATTTTTTCACAAAGTATGTAAGAATACCAATGCCTTTTTTAGGCCTCACCACCATCTTTCTTTACCGCATCACAAAAATCGCGCTAAAACGTGGTTGGTAACGCATTCCATAACCCATCCTTTACCTGGTAAACGCCCAAAAAATCGCACTATTATCAAAATTCTTAGCTTGGACACCCTGTTTTAGTTTCAAAAAAATTCCCTGGTACAATAGACGCATTATGAAAAAATAGATAACAAGATACATGCTCTTTTAAAACAAAAAAAAAAGTCCAGCTGTGATGAAAGCTAAAATAATTTTCCAATAAGCGATGCGATAAAGAAAAATCCTCTAGAAAATCGCTGTGGTTTTAGAGTTTTCTCTCTTTCAGTTATGATGACGTCGCATGGATCCTCAGGATCCCAATTATTAATTTGTAGCAGTAAGCGGATTTTGGTGAAAGTCATCAGTGAAAAGCTAAGCCACCCTTCTCGAGCTAGATCAATGAAATCATCTGTTAGAGTACATAAATATTTTTATATATAGGACAGCAGTTTAAATAAATTCTAAAAACTGATAAACTTTGAAAGGAGTTTTCTCGAAAACTATTCACTGAAATGGCCTTAAAATTATAGTTTTAAAGATTAAATTCCGCATAACAAGTTTTTCCGAATGTTAAAATCTTTTTACTGGAAAAGCATCAAAGAATTATTATCTCGGAAATATTGCAGTCTTACTAGCAAAGAAGCTGGAGCCAAAAATAGAACAAGTTATTGTCAAATTTGTATAGGACTTTATTTATTTCAGGAATTATGGGGGGGGGGGGAAGAAGAGTGCTCTCGTAACTTACTGATCTTTTGAAGATACAGGGCCAAATAGAAAATTTTCAATTTACAAGTCCCCTTGTATTGCAGTTAATATATAAATTAATTGGAAAAGTAAAAAATGGTTATTGTAGAGTTTTTTTTTTACGCAAAATCCGCTGGCGTAGTAAATTTTTTCTAAAGTTATACATAAAACATATTTTTTTTTAAATAGAACACCAGATATTTTATTTGACAGTTTGATTCCAATGTTTTGAAGCGTTTCAAAAACGTGTAATAATTGATATTTGATGTAACTAATAAATCTAAATTTTGATTTTTAAAATTCAGACAAACTCGTAGTAGGCTATGAATATTGAATCTTATCAATATCCTTGTAATATAATATATTAAGAGTTGAAGAAAACTTTTATTACATACCAGGTTTCATACATTCCCAAAATAAACACAATGTCTTACCTTATGTAAAATAAAAACAAATAAATTAACCAAACCGAGCGCTAGATCAAAAATTTATTTTGAGTACTGTTGAAAATGGTTGCCATTTTCCCTGATACAGAATTGCCACATTTCTGCAATTTTTATAGCAGTAAATCTGATTCTCAATCTGTGTTCTGTTTGTGCCTGTTAAAAATACCAGCATTTGTAAAATAACACCCATAATGCCAAATTACCAATCTTCCAAAATTGTCTCTGGCTCTGACTTGTTTCAAATGTCAATTGCAGAACTCAGCACCAGAAAGGTTAGAGAAATGTGGCAACAATGTATTTGAATGTGTGTGTTGAAATTTAATATAACACCTAATACAGATCCGTTTTTTATCGGCTTAGATAGTAACGCCTTCTCTTACCAACTAGGATAACTACTTATTTAAAGCTCCGTAATAACATTTAAAAGAATACGTTGTCAAAAAAACATGAAAGCCATAATTCCTTTTAAAAAATGGTCTACATTTAGTTTCAATTTTTTTTTGTAATATTCTGTTGAACAAGTTTTCTCTCTGCAGGTACTAAAAATATTTAAGCTTACAACAAATGTCTTAATTTTCCATTTAAGACCAACTAAAAATACTTAATTATTGGAATGATTTGAAACAGGAATTATCTCTAAAATAATAAGATAATTTAATGCTTCTATAGCTGCAACTATACGACGTTTAAAAATGGAAAACATTTCTTCTTTTTAAAAAATAATAGTACAGTTTAGGCAATTTATAATAAATATTATTGTCAACTTATACGGAAAATAATAAACTCGTAAAGTTCCAAAAGTCATTTATTTAATATTACTTAAATAATATTAACAATAATTACACTTAGTAAATTAATGCTAATTCTAGTTAAGCATTAGAACCAAGCAGTATTCAAATATATCCATAGAATAAGTACCTGTAAAAAAAACAAAGTACAATATCAATAAAAAGTAATTCTGATCCACTAAGGTGAACTAAATTTAATACTAGACTAAATTGACAATTAACGTATAAATTAATATTGTTCATCTACTTAGAGCCGTTTTACACATACAAGAATTATTCCGAAAATTATAACAAAAATTTTCAGCAAATTTTTGCCGAAAATTCTTTGGAGATAATTTTTACAATAAAATACAACTCTGTTTGATACGTACAAGAAATCTGAATATAATTTTGGTGGTAATTTTGTCGGTGTTCATGCGCATTTTCATAACATGTGACGTTCAAGCCGTTAAATAATCTGGGAATAACCTTAAAATGTCATAAATATGAAAGTTTCCGAACATATATAATCAAAAAACCACAAAATAAGGGATATTTTGTGCAAGAAACAATGAGTAAACATTGAGATTAAGTTGATTACCAAACGCGGGTTGTCAATTCACATATTTTATTCTGCGTCGATTTTCGCGCACTTTCTGCATTTTAATCATAAAAATATAGAACATGTTCTATATTTTTATGCCGAAAATTTTCACCAAAATTTTGACAATAATTCTTTGATGTGTAAAACAGCAAATTAGTTTTATGAAAATTTTCAACATAATTATCAGATAAATTTTGCCTATAATTCTTGTGTGTGTAAAAAGGCTCTTAGATTTGAACCCAAATCATCCGGCCTTCTTATAGTTCTAAATAAAAAATCCCTAGTGTTTGTTTGGAGGTTATAGACAACGATATTTCCCGCCATGCAACTCCCTCAAATTCCATGTTGCCATATACTCCTAGTCTAGTGATACGGCCATGCTGCAGAACATTACTCGGCGCTTTGTATCACCGAGACGTAAATTTTGCACAATATGAAATTTTTAGGCTTTTGACTCCAGTTTCCATTTCTATTCCTCTACATGAGATTGAGGGTTCTGCTGTTACACAAGCCAGAATATTCATTTCGTCTCTTTCTCTGTGTTCTTTGTCCTACACTTTGGGCCGTGGGTGCGTCAAGGTTCCATATTAAGTTATTCTAGCAAATATGTCTCAATATGGCTGCCTTCTTTCCGAATATCTGTAACGCAAAAGGAACTTTCTGTATTTCATAGTAGCTATGAAAGGTTTTTTAATATTAACAAATATGTATTACACGTACCTGTTAAAATATAATTCATAAGAGATCTCATTCGATTGGATAAAACACACTAGAATGCCACACTCTCATAATTTTTTTAACTTTCGATAACCATCGATAATTAAAGTTTTAAAAAAATACTTAGTAGATGAGAAAATCTTTTTACCATTCTATTTCAAACCGAATTAAATTTTCACCTATCAAATTATGATGGAAATTATAAAGCTACTTGTATTTATTAGGTTGTTTTTTTATGTCCAGTAATCCATATTATTTACAGCAGTAATAAAAATTATCTTTCTCTAACCATAAAACATTTAGAGAAATTTTGAAACTAAAGTTCTAAAAATTATTTAAAACGTTGTACCAAAAGTATCATTGTTAATCAGATATTTACTCAACATTCTTGGTCTGATAACGATTAGAGATACAACCTAATCGAAACGTCGTAAAAATAAATAATTCATGGCTAACTGAATTTTCAAAAAAATCAAAATTTTAGACTTATTCGTAAAATTAAATATCAACTATTATTATACATTAAAAATAACCAATTTCAGGGTCTATGTATTTGAAAAAGTTATTTTATTCCCCTTACGACGGTTAAGAAAGGAGGCAGACAGTATATTTTCTGCGAATTCCACCCTGGTTCTTTCTCGTTACAGAGCAAAATGCACAGAAAACAACCGTCTACTTAAAATCCACATCTCGTAAAATATCGGCAAGATATTAACTGCAGAACTTGATAACAGACTGTTATCTTAAATAGTACAAACGAACATCTGAATATACCCCAGAGCGGTAAATAGATTAAATTTTATTTTAGATTTCTGTCTCTCTTATTTTTTGGATAATCAGAAAAAAATGTATTCGTCAAGTTCATATTTCAAGGTTTAAAAATTGGAACCTCTCGTTATACAAACTTACTGATCTGGCGTATGTGAAACCCTAAATATTACCTATAGCATGTTTACTCTGTATTATGAACGGATTTGGAGTTCTTTATCCCGTAAGTATCAGAAAGCTCCGTGATTAGATTTTGATTTTAATATACGTAGTAAAATAAGATCTCGTAAATATTATTTTTCGATAACATTTTCTTGAAATAGTTCGACCAAACAAAGCTATGTGGAAAATTTTTTATGGCCCCATTTTCCTGTAGTTACTGCTTATCAAAATGGCCATTAGTTTGATAAGAGTAAATTTTTAATTCAGATAGCTAAAGCGACCAAAAATGCAGAGAATTTCAAAACAATGGCAGAACGATAAAGAAATAATAGGTAATAAATTTTATGACTTTTTTTTTTGATTAACCTAACTAAAAACAGATATAATACAAACGATTAATTGATAAAATGAAATACCTTTTTACGAAAAAATACCTAAGTTATTTTTCACTCTTTGAATTCTTAGAAAAAATACTGGTCATTTTTATTGTAATAAAAAAAAATTACGGCATCAAAAGCTCTACAAAATTTTTGTTTCCGAATTATATTTTGATTATTAAAAAAATAAAAATTAAGTTTGGGTATTTAAATGATAGAAGAGTCTTAAAAATAAATTTTATTGTATCAAAAGAATCTCTAACCTACCTTGTATGTAAGAAGGTGATAAAATTTAAAAGGGGGAGGGTAATAAAGGGAACAATAGAACATTTAAAGCACAAAGAATTCTGTATTGGATAAACTCAAATTGCGGTAGCAGAGCACAGTTGGCGTTTTGTAAAATGATCCGTTCGGTTTAGGAAACATGAAACTCATTTATGCCAATTCGTTCGAGGCATTACCGCATAAACGACTAATAACTTTATTAGCACCACAACAGGGTTACTATATTTTTTTGTAATAAAAATTCCTTTTAGTTAATAGCAAATTACAAGAATTGAAAGGACACTAATGATTGAAAATAATTACTTTTTGGTTGTTGAAACTCTTAAAAATTTATTGTTTCGCTTCCGAATATCCCGTGTGTCCCAAAAAAAATTATACAGCATTGTAACAAACCCCAGAAAATCCCTGTTTTAACTCGTTCACTTACTGATCCATCTCAATCAAAAAATGTGGTGAGAAGTACTTGGTAACTTGGAATGACGGGTGACAACTACAATTCCCACAAATTTATAAAGTTTATTACATAATTTTTTAAATTTTTCTGAAATACAAGATATATTACTAGACAAATAATTTTTGCTTTAACATTTTACAGAGAGAAACAAATTTGTTACTTTTGACACATCATTTTCCTTCAGACAGTTAAAGAAAAAATATATAGTTTCTTTCCTGCAAATACAGTTCTGGTCCTTACGGTTTCATCGCTGGAGCTGCAACGAACCAAGAGCAACTGTCTATATAAAATATAAATTCCGAAATTTATCGATAGAATATTAAGCTTGCAGAATTTTTAGATGGCAGACTGTAAAATATCGCCAGTTAAACATCTATATATATATATATATATATATATATATATATATATATATATATATATATATATATATATATATATATATATATATATATATATATATCGGAGTAGCGCGAAGCATAAAAATTAAAATTTCAGCACTCATTCTGACCTAAAAAAAGTCTGCAGATTTTATATTCTGCCGATATATTGCTCTTGCTTTACTACAGCTCCACTGATGAGACCATTAGATTGTCGAAACCCGTATGGAGAAAGGACCATAGCTGATTTGCAGGAAAATATAGGCAACTTGTTAAACACTGCAGTAAAAAATTATTTTTTTATTGAAATTTTAATTTTTAAACAGAACATTTATTGCAAAGATATTATAAGTTGGGGTTAGTTTGGACGAATACCACTGCATGGAACATAGATAGAATTTAAAATATAAATAAAGGGAAAATATCTTAACAGCTTAACATTGGTCCTTTAATTCCCTAAATCAAAAAAATTTATTGAAGACTAGTGATATGAAATTCTAGGTAAATGTGAAAAAAATCAAATGGTAACGTTTCTTTTGGACACAAAAGCGAATTTTAACAATGATTTTAAGTGGCAATTTAGTACCTTGTCAAAACATCAACTAGCCAATGAGGTATACTTCAAGCAGACAGGCATATTTACACAATTTGGCAGTTCTTTTCATACCTAGAACCTTGTTTCTTTATGTTTTTAAAATATCATTTTACTTACAGATATTTTCACACAGGTAGAGACTATTCTTATAAGCTTTTTATCATAGTACATATTATTAGTATATCTGCAGATAGTAGGTAATTTTAGGCAATATTAAAACAGGGCCAAACTGGGATACTTAGTCACGGTGAGAATTCAGTAGATAAAGAATTCGAGTTTTTAAAAATTTTACAGCTAGATTCACTAAAAATTAAGGTATAAAAATTGTACGCTACTGTTTTAAAAAGTTAGCGTTATTTTCTTGTTCGATATCAAATACTAAATTAAAATACAAGTTCTTTTCGTCACATGTAACGCCGATTCTAAACTGTTTGTCAAATTAAATATTATTTCGACTGATGAAAATAGCTCACCGAACAAAAAAAAAACTTTTTTTGTTGAAAACTGACGAAGAATAAAAAAGATAATACTAACTTAAAACAAATATGTACCATTTTTTTCTTTAAAAAATATCCTAATTTATGTGTAGTTTTTGAGACCACGTATATTCAAAAAGTTTGCTGACTCAAAATGATATAATATTTTCCATTTTGCCGATTTAATAATAAAAGGGAATAATCTTTTTATTCCTCTCTTTTTAAAGTTAAAAATTTCTTTGAACTGTTATTGTACTTGTCCTTTTATACCCTTTGTTGTCAACTTAAAGCAGGTTAATATATTAAGAGATTAATGGCGGAAAGAAAAAGATTATTACCTCAATTCTTATACTTTTGTATGTCCAAATATGAAAACTATGAAGATTTAAAATAATTCCCTAGGCCTCTTTCACCCCAATTAGATTTAGCCACGGCAGAATTTGTCTTCTTCCTATCCTTCCCAGTCCGGCCCTGTTTGATAATAATTGTGAATAATAACAGAGGTCCTGAACGTTCCGTAATTGGGCAGCTAGGGATCATATTCGAAAAAATTTGCTGAGTAGAATCCTGAATCCGAGATTAAAATTGGTCCATCACGTCAGGATTTTGAGATATTTGAGGTTATGTACTCTAAAAATGAGTTTTTAGCTACTTGGAAGTTATGTACAGGATGCACACAATTTGTCTTTTTTTTCTACTTGCATTATTTAATACTACTCTTATCCTTCAAAATAAAAAATTGAGGGGGTCATCTACGATGTTTTCTTGCAAAGTTACGGCCATTTTAAGTTACGAAGTATATCCCAACTACGTCATGAGGTATTCATTCTTTTACTGCATACATTTCTTTCGAAAATTTGTACTTTGAAGTATTAGAAATCGCAGAGTACGAATATAAGCTTAGAAAATTGAATTTTCATTTCCAATATGATGGATTCAAAATGGCGCAATTACGAATATTGTATCAGAAAATAAAAATGGTAGATTCAAAATGGCGGATCAAAATTTGTAAAAAACGATATAGGTCTCTAAAAACCTACTAATCTGTACTTAAAGTAGCGTAACTTTGCAAGAAAAAATAGCAGATGACCGTTTAATAGCTTATTTTGAAGACAACTAGAAAAAATACCAAAAAACGTTGTGCATTTTCAAAAGTAGCAAAAAAAATCTATTTTTCGAGTACATAACTTCAAATATTACAAGATCCTGACGTAATGGGCCAATTACAACCTTAGACTAAGATTCTACGCAGCAGATTACTTCGGAAATGACCCCAACAGCTGTCCAACAACAATCATGACCCCAGTTTCTACACACTTGTGTAATTTTTTAGTACAGTACCTATAAGAACGCTAATCAATATAGGGCATTATTTCATAATTTTACATAACCTTCTAGACATACACATATCATAGTTTTTCATGATGAACTTTCCCCATAATTTCCATATGAAAAATTGTAAATTATTATTATTTCAATTCAAATTTCAGCCGTAACAAATCGCAGCCTTACAAATTTCTAACGTCATTTAACGTCAAAAAGTGTCAAAATTTATGTTTTGCTGCATTTATTTTTCCTTGAAACCCTGATGAAAAGTTGTCGGTGCAAAAATTTTTTAACAATTATAAGTATCATTACTTTAAGGATGAATGGTACTCAACAAATGGATATTATTATATACAGGTTTCATATTGTTAGAAAAAAATGCCTCTTTAACAGAAATAAAAAAGATATTGAAAAGCTTTCAAAGGCATCAATCGAGTTGGGGAACTAAAAAGGCTGCTTTATTACATTATCAAGTTCTGAGTGCCGATCTACATACAAGCAGTAAAATTTTATTATAAAATTACTTATTACTTTAAAGGGCGACGGTAATGATACTTTTAACACTGCCTCTAATGACATTACTTTCAACTCTGTTTTTGTATTTTATATCCTATTATTTTCTAAAAGCTCTCAGCATCCGGAAGGCACCCTTTTTATCGAAGGCATATTTAAAAGTAATTTTAGTATAGAACCTTTGGTGTAACTGTGAATTTTTTTTATTTTAGGGGGTTCAAACCCTTATACAACTTAAATACATAAATATTTGAAAGATTTTTTTTTCATTTACTGCCCATTTGTGTATTTATTGATTAATTGTAAAATATATGGTTTCAGAATTATATACTTCTAATACTTCCCTTAGTAACGACAATTACCAGATTTCTGAAAAAATACCGTGGTTACACCCTAAACCGTTATGTTAGATAATACTGCGCGCCAAAAAGTAACTCCCACGTAAATTTTAACAATCCCTTTAAATACAGTTGGATATAAAAAATAAATGGCACTTCAATCAACAAATGGGGTTCCATCAATTTTAATAATAAGGAACCCCCATTTTTAACGTTTTCTCCGTAATTGAGCACTTACTTAACAGCCAAAAGTTAAAACAAATAAAAAAAATGCACAAAAACGCATTTAAAATTTATAAAAACCTAAAAAATAGTTACTAGTTATCTCTAATACCATTTTTAACACTTCTTTTTTTATCAGTGTACCCTCTTTCTAATAATAATTTGATACAATTAGTTTTGGCGCCAAAAATAGCCCCTCAAGTGTTAATCCACAACTGCCAAATCCCTTAAATATTACCACAAATAAAATATATTTTTTAATTTTACACTATAAAATTATTTTTAAAATATCTTACCCGCTTTTTCTGGAGTAGCACTCATTTTTCCCTGGAACTCACGGTAATCGGCCGTACAATTCTTTCTTTCCCACTCTACCTCAATCTTATCGCTCAATATTATCGATTGTTGGTTGTAGGGGTACGTATAATACCTTTTCATATGCGATTTTCTATCTCTTTTTACCCCGTCCGATTGACGTAAGTTAGTAAAGGAGAATACAATCCGTAGTAAGTTACATACATGTTCGACATTAGGACTATTTATATCGACAAGTAGTAATGAGGTATTGTTAATCTAAGACAAATGTTATATAATGTCAAGTGTGTGTTCGACGAAGACAACGAATCTGATATGTGTGTATTATAATGCATCGAAAATGTGTTCATTGATATATCGTTGGATTTAGATAAAATATTAAAAGCAAAGGTTTGCAATTTGTTTTGCATAATTAGTAGTGTGAAATACTGTACATGAACAGTTAGTTACGTTCGAGAATAATGTCGAAAAACAAGGTGTTTCGGAAATAGAGCCGTGCTACATGGTATGCTTATGCTGTCCTCCTTCCTAACATAATTAGAAAAAGATAGTGTTATATATCTATTCAACTCCGAGGTATAAAACATTAAAAGGATACATGTTGTTGTTGGCAAGTTAGGGGAAAATTTCGAATTTTCCGGCGCTGGTGGTACTATCCCCTCCCTTAATTGGAGTCTTGACAGGAGTACTTAAATGGAAATTATTCTGCTCCACCATTTTAATTCCAGTCTTTAAAGAAATAAGGTGTTTTAATAAGTGGTGTGGTGTGGTATAGGTGTGTCTACAAAAGAGGGTAAGTCAATTTTTTTTAAGAATGTTAGAAAAAATTTAATTTTTTTGCTTTTTAGAATTATTAAATTTAAAAGTGTTTTAATTATTAGGAAAAGAAAAGTTTGTGTTTAAAATTTTGCGTTGTTAGTGATTTTTATTTGAGATTGGTGAAGCATAATAACATTACTTTTTCATTTTTTTAAAATTAAGAATTAATCGGTATGAATAACTTGGATATATTTAAGAATTTTTTTTTATTTAAATGAAAAATTGACTTAAGGAGTTTTAATTTCCTATTTTTTTTTATTTGAAAATCAGGGATTATAGATTGACGGGTCTGGTAATTTTTTTAATAAAAAGTAAATTGGTATGAATATATTTTACTTAATTCAAAAAATGTTTAAAATAAATTGATTTTATTGAATGTTAACTAGGATAGGTGGATCTTTCTAAAACGGCTTCGATTTTTAAATTCAAGAGCTGTAACTTTTTATTGATTTTTATTGATCCTTAATCAGTTTTCTTTTCCTAATTTTTTTATTTAAAAATCAGGGATTACAGATCGATTTTATCGATTTCAAATGGGTCCGGTCTGGTAAATTTTTTAATTAAAAGTAAATTGGTATGAATAGATTTTACTTATTTCAAAAATTTTTTAAAATAAATTGATTTTATTCAGTGTTAACTAGGATAGGTGGATCTTTCTAAAACGGCTTCGATTTTTAAATTTAAGAGCTGTAACTTTTTATTGATTTTTATTGATCCTTAATCAGTTTTCTTTTCCTAATTTTTTTATTTAAAAATCAGGGATTATAGATTGATTTTATCGATTTCAAATGGGACGGGTCTGGTAATTTTTTTAATAAAAAGTAAATTGGTATGAACAGATTTTACTTATTTCAAAAAATTTTTAAAATAAATTGATTTTATTGAGTGTTAACTAGGATAGGTGGATCTTTCTAAAACGGCTTCCATTTTTAAATTCAAGAGCTATAATTTTTTATTGATCCTTAAACACTTTTCTTTTCCTAATTTTTTTTTATTTAAAAATCAGCAATTATTGATTGATTTTATCGATTTCAAATGGGTGAAGTCTGGTAATTTTTTTTAATAAAAAAGTAAATTTGTATGAATAGATTTTACTTATTTTAGAATATTTTTAAAATAAATTGATTTTATTGCGTGATAGGTGGACCTTTCTAAAACGGCTTCTATTTTTAAATTCAAGAGCTATAAGTTTTTATTGATTTTTATTGATCGTTGATTGTAGTTGTTGGCATAAACCTATATACCAACAACTACCCAATGGTTCACGATATATTGTTTAGTCTCCCGATAATTTTATTGCCCATACCAGAATAAATAAATGATTCTGGGTTTTGTTAATCTAGTTTTCAATCACTGTATGGAATGTTAAACGTTTTTAGTGTCATATTCTCATAGCGATATGGGAAATATGTAAAATATCGTATTTAAGATCGGAACCATAAAAGTTACACAAGCAAAAATAAATATGGTTAGCAAAAGTAAGGAAGTTAGAATATATGTGGATGAAAATTGTTCAATTTTAACATGTTGATGTACATATTTTTGGTTTCTAACTTGAATGTTTAAATTTAAAGCTGAATTAGTTCAAGCCATAGGTAAAAATTAGTGCTGTTTTTAACTTAAATTTCGAGATGGATGAGACCTATCCAGGGGTATTGGGGGCAATGTAAGAACAAACCTTACATAAAATTTAACAGTAAAAAATAGGTTGGGGCCAAGAGGCGGAGGGTCAAAGTTGGCAAAAACAGGTTTTTTGAATCCACAAGCCAAGGAACGTATTTTGGAAAAAAAAGTTTCAAATAAAAGTTGTAGAGATTTTAAAAACCTACAATTTGAGCTCGATCATTTTTGTTAATTTGTTATTGCAGCAAGACCAAAAAAAACTTTCAAAATCGGTCATTTTTTTTCATATCAATTATTTATTGCACTTTTTTGATTTTAAAAGGAAGCCCTCGTCATTTTGAATAAAATTATATTTTATGATAATAAATCAGATAATTTGTTACTGAGTTATTGCTATTTGTTGACTCCAAGAGGCAAAATGTTGACTGCTATAACTTCTTTTGGGTGAATATTTTAACCTCCACAAAGGCATGAAAGCCTAAATTTTCAACACCTGAAATATCGCTCTAAAAAATGGGGTGTGTGCCATATTCATAATTTTTCGAGTTATCACAGATTAAAAAAAAACACTCCCTTTTTTAAAGCGAGATTTAAGGGGTTGGAAATTCATTTTTTTATTTGCTCCTAACAAGATATGAAAGTTTAAGTCTTCACGAAGGGATTGAACCTTACTGAAAGTCAAAATGTTCACCAAAAAAAGTTATAGCAATCAACATTTTGCGTCTCGGGATAAACAATTAGCAATATCTCAGCAACAAATTATCCGATTTACTATTATAAAATGCCATTTTATTCAGAAAGACGAGGGTTTCTCTTTAAAAGCAAAAAAGTGCAAAAAAAGTTAATATTGCAATAAATAATTGATATGAAAAAAATGGCCGATTTTAAGGGGATTTTTTGGCCTTTTTGCAATAACAAATTAACAAAAATGATCGCACAAAAGCTCATATTATAGGTTTTTAAAATCTCTACAACTTTTATTTGAAACTTTATTTTCCAAAATGTGTTCCTTGGCTTATAGATTCAAAAAACTTGTTTTAACCAACTTTGATTCCCCCTCTTGGCTCCAACCTATTTTTTGCTGGTACATTTTATGTAGGGTTTGTTCTTATATCGGCCTCAACACCCCTGGCTATCCATCACTAAATTTACCTATTGCTTGAATTAAATTATGATTTTAGGTTTTGAAGCCGACTTCAAAAAATTGCTGCTTCATTTTTTTTCTTTGTTTTTTTTTTAAATTAATTTATTATTATTAAAAATCTTTTCCCACTATATTATGAGTTTCTATATTTTTCTAAATTTAACAAAATAGTTATATTTTCTTTGTCCAAATAACGGTTATTTCTCGAAAAGTGTCTATACACACAAACAATAAAAAGAGTACACATTCTCCCGTTATATACCTGGAAGCACGTCTTCGACAATTATCTGGTCACCTTGTTCTTAAAAATCAAGATAATTCCAGCCCACCCTGCACACTTAAGAGTATTACCTTTTCCCCTGTACAGATTCTATTTAGATTAGTTCAGGTTAGTTAGTAGTTCGAAAGTAATCCTTTTCTATAGTTAATGTTCAATTGAGTGTGTGTCATATTTTTGACACATGCCATTATTAGTGTTAAGTTATTGGTAAAGAATGGACTATTATGCCCAATGAAATTAACAATGCATCTTTAAAAATATGTATACAAATGTTTCATTGTATTTTGAAATTCCGGTGGTCATTATTGGTAAAAGGGTTCAAATGGACTCTATTCACAGAAGCAAGTTTTCAAAATAAACAGTTTTTTGTGGGTCAATTTAAATAATTCAATACAGGTTATGTTTTGTAACGAATACAGTATAAGATGTCTTGTAGACATCTTAGGTACCTCTTATTTAGAACTTGTTTTATCTGAACAAAATGTTAATAGTGGAAATCACATTAAAAATCGACCACAGATACAGTAACTAGGCAGGAGACTTTTTATACTTCAAAATTACATTTTTTGGCTCGCATATCTGAAATTTTTTGCAATCTTTAAACCTCCTTAAATTATTATTACAAAATGACTACAGAACGAAAATTATTACATATTTTGAAATGGATTAGGACTTGTTGTTAGTGATGGATATCCGGATACTTTGGAAAAAGAAATAAACAAATGTATTGTGTGTTTTACGTGGGGAAAATTACACAGGTCGACAAAATTAGACCAACTTTATAAACCAGAAATCGGATTATACTTTTTCACAGGCTTTTGAATCCAAATTCGGAACCCAAATTACTTCAGCACGTCAGGTTTTCAAGATAATTTAACTTAAAATTGCAAAAAACGACATTTTAGGCTATATTTGAGGGTACTTTTTAACGTTAAGTGACGTTCCTTCACAAAACACAATATAAAATTTTAAAGTACTACTCTTTCTCGTCAAAATCGTTTTTCAATGGCCCCGATATCTTTTTTTCTCCTCGAAATATTTACTATTGAAAATATGAAATGTAGTGTTTTCATGTAATAATGAAAACACTACATTTGATATTTTGAACAGTAGATATCTCGGCGAGAAAAAAGATATCGGGGCCAAAGTAGTACTTTAAGATGCTATATTGAGTTTTATGAAGAAACGTCACCTAAAGGTGAAAAGTAACCTCAAATATGGTCTAAAATGCCGTTTTTTTTGCAGTTTTAACTTTAATTATCTCGAAAACCAAACGTGCTGAAGCAATTCGGGTTCCGGATTGGAATTTCGGGCGTTTAAAGCCTTCGAAAAGTTATAGTCTGATTTCAGGTTAAAACTTTTGACAGTCTATGTTATTAAACATATATTATTTCGACAATTTTTTGCCTCCAGAAAAGTGCTAAAATAACAAAGTGAAGTCAGTTCAGTTTTTTTAAAACTCATTTATTTCATCGTTTTTAACCGACTTCAAAAAAGAGGGTTATCGCGCGAAATCTATATCTTTTCGAACCATCACATTTTTTACTTTACCTCAACGAAATTTCTTCTCATTTCCAATTTTTTACGCATTTGTATTTCAACTTGGTCACCATTCTTCTAAAATGTTCTGAGTGGCTTCATTTTGACGAGTCTAACAAGTTTTTTTTTGGATAATTCTTGTACATGCTACTATATAACTATATTCTTGGAAGTAACTGGATCAATTCTTGACTAATCTGTTTTTAATTTCGCACCAATTCAATGTTTCAAGTATACATTAAATGAAAACGGTTTCCTTTCTTGTACCAGATCATATTTGCAAAAAGTGAAAATCTTAAATTTAGAGTACGGAGATAAATGACAATTCTTATTAATATTTTCTAGTTAAAAAAAATCCAGGGTAAAGAATAGTTATTATTAAAAGTATGTATAAAACAATATTCTTTAAATACCGTTGTTTCTCCTGCTTCAAAAAAAATTATTTAACTCAAAACTGAAAAAAAGGAAATATTTGGTCACTACACAGTAAAAAATACTTAGTTTTATTTATTTATTTACTTATATATATATATATATATATATATATATATATATATATATATATATATATATATAAATTACTTTTTATTCTTCATATGCATAGCTATTTACAATAACAGTGATAAAAGAATAGTTGAAGTTGTTTCAGTTCCCCCCCCCCCCTGTGTTTCCTCAATTTTGTGCTTATTTTTATATTAGTAATTTCTTTTTTTGCTAGAGTAAAATTACTGTTTTTTTATATTCTTGTTCCCTTGCTCTTGTTTCATATTGATGTCTATTAATGTGAAAAAAAATCATTGTTTTCAATTTTTAGGTTTTTAACTCTTCTTATATAAACTGAAGATGTGCATCTGTGTTTTTCATTTTTTATATTGGAAATTACTTCTAATAAATTAGAGTTTATTTCATTTATAATTTTTTCCTTAACATGCTTTGAAGACACGCCAGTAGCAAAATTGCTTACGATCATTTTTAGCTCAATTTGATCCTCTATTTGGTTTCTTACCTTACAACTACTCTTGACTGAAAAATTATCAAGACAGACACAATGTTTAAGCCTGTGAATAATAGTATTATACTGGTTGGCATTCATGAGGATTATAAGTTATTTACTAGGTACTCAATTTTTCAGGTTTCGGTATTTTTCGGCATATTATCCTTATTCCTAGAAATTAAAGTGAAAATCTAATAATCTATAGATTCGCTTCAATTTAAATAGATATTCCTATTTTTATTCTTAAATATATATATATATATATATATATATATATATATATATATATATATATATATATATATATATATATATATATATATATATATATATATATACAGTGCCTTCATTTCAAAACGAACCATCCTTAATAACTTTCTTAAATAGAAAAATTTAAAAAAAAGAAAAAACACGTCAATTTAGATATACAGGGGGAAGTTTAATTTTGCATTTGTTAAAAGTCTGTCAATCACCTCCTCACCTCCAGCTAACCTCACTTTGATATGTCAAATGGGAACCCCCACCTTGTGACACATCATGGTAAGCAGCATAAAATTGTCTATCCAACCGTATAAAAAAAATTAAATCGGTTGACGTACAAGCGAATAGTGTGCAAAAATGTCTTGTAATAATGCATAATATATCGGCCTCGAACTTTGGTATGTCAAATGATTACCCTATAGTGTGATACATCATTTTAAAGGACGTACGATCTGCTATCCAACGATGTCAAAAAAAATTAAGTTAATAGACGTTATAGGCAATTAGGATGCAAAAATGTGTGTTAAATATAAGCAGTTTATTCAGTTTTATTCAGTTGAAGAAAATTATTTTATTAAATGTTCAAAATGTGCGCCGTTATTAGCGAGACAATAAAAAAGCCTATTTTGAAATTCTCCACGAACATTGGCAAGGGTTTCTCTGCTAATTCCTCTACATTCCCGAACAATTCGATCTTTTAAATCGTCAATATTTTCAGGTGGGGTTTTATAAACCTTGCTTTTTAAATACCCCCAAAGAAAAAAGTCTAGAGGGGTTAGGTCTGGAGACCGTGCTGGCCATTCAATTGCACCACGTCTGCCAATCCACGTCCCTGGAAAATGTTCATCAAGCCACTCTCGAATTGCCAAAGCGTAGTGCGGGGGAGCTCCATCTTGCTGGAAATGCAAATTATTTTCATTTAGTACCATAACAGCATTTTCATCCACTTGATTTTCTAAAGATTGCACAATGGCAGGGTATATTGTGTTTTCTAAAAGGTTTAAATAAATTTGCCCAGTTAAATTATCTTCCAAAAAAAATGGCCCGATGATTTCATTGCCATAAATTCCTACCCACACGTTAATTTTTTCGGGATATTGAGTATGCCCTTCTCGGAAAAGGTGCGGATTTTCATTATCCCAGTATCTGCAGTTATGTCTGTTAACCAGTCCATTTAGAAAAAAAGTTGATTCATCACTAAAGCAGATATTCTTAGGTAAATGGGGGTCCTCGTCAATTCGTTGGCACATTAATTCGCAAAATTGAATTCTCCTATCAAAATCGTCTTCTCCGAGTTCTTGAAGAATTTGAATTTTGTAGGGAAAAAACTTATTTTGTTTTAAAACTTTATGCACAGAGCCAGCAGAAATGTTGGTTAAATCTGCGACCTTTGAGATGGATAAAGTTGGATCTATTGCAAACTGTCCTAGTACCTCGATTTGGCATGCTTCATCTACAACCCTTTTCTCAATATATTTTTTATTACAAACGGATCCCGTTTCTTCAAACTTTCGTACCAATTCGAGTACATATTTATGGCCCACGTTTTTGTCTTGATGCCTCTCGTTAAATGCTCTGGCGGTTCTACGAGCGCACCGATCTTCAGCTCCATAGAGAAAAATTATTTCTATTCTTTCGGCTAGCGTATACACCATTTATATTCACGTTTCAACTAGGCGTCACAATGACAATTTTAACAATAATAAACAACTGGTGTTTAAAGATCTTAAAAATTTTATTTATTGCAGTGATTTTTGTACCTATCAGGTACCGCAACAAATATCATTGAAATAAATACACTAGATTGATTAGACTGCAATGAATTTTGCGATGAATTTTAAAACAGGCTTAGTTTTTTTCTCGCAAATATTTTAACTGTTTATTATTTTAAAAAAATATTTATTTTAAATTTAAAATAATATTTTACTCTATGAAGTAGCCATTTGACATAATAAAGTTTAATGTGATAAGGTGTCTATTATTACCACACATCTTTTCTTACTATTCGCTTGTACATCAACAGATTTTGTTTTTTTTATTGGCTAAATAGGAGATAGTATGCCCTTTAAAATGATGTATCAGACTATAGGGTAATCATTTGACATACTAAAGTTCGAGGCCGATCTATTATGCATTATTACAAGACATTTTTGCACACTGTTCGCTTGTACGTCAACCGATTTAATTTTTTTTATACGGTTGGATAGACAATTTTATGCTGCTTACAATGATGTGTCACAAGGTGGGGGTTCCCATTTGACATATCAAAGTGAGGTTAGCTGGAGGTGAGGAGGTGATTGACAGACTTTTAACAAATGCAAAATTAAACTTCCCCCTGTATATCTAAATTGACGTGTTTTTTCTTTTTTTTAAATTTTTCTATTTAACAAAGTTATTAAGGATGGTTCGTTTTGAAATGAAGGCACTGTATATATATATATATATATATATATATATATATATATATATATATATATATATATATATATATATATATATATAATTAATAGAAAATTCCAAAATTTTTGTAGCCTATAACTATTTCGGAGTGATAAAGAAACAGTAGGCGAAAGAATTATAAAATTGGTTCAGTAGTTTTTGAATCCATAAATTCCGAACACACAAAGTAACGAGCTTTCCACATTTATATGTTAGTATTTTTATTCTAATTTTTGGGCGTTTTAGCCTACTATTGTGACTCAAATAAATCAGAATTGAACACTTAGAAGCAATTAGAAATACTATTTTTCTTAATTAATCATATTAATTTTTTAAATTATACAGACGAATCGTAAATAAAATTTACTTAATAAAATTATGTTAAAGATATGTAAAAATAATTATTTTGAACAACATTCGATTGACTTACAACCTTTGATATGTCAAATATTTTTTCTAAACAACACTTCCGACTTCAAAAAACTACACAAGAAAAAAATACATTATAAATTCTTTTAAATGACAATCAAATTAATACTTGGTTTAATTTATTTTTTAAATAATGTATGTGTAGTTTATTTTCTGTTATTACTGCTACTACGTAAATCCAACCAATTTCACACTTGGAGAAATATATTTTCATAGTAATTAACCCATATTAAATAATATACTCAAGAATATCAAAATATAACACCACCCAATTTGTTAACAATAGATCCGGGTCGTATTGATAAAAGTCCCCTTTTAAATGAGTCTTTTAAAATTGAGATTCCAATCTATTTCATTGGTTTTGAACACAATAGCTTGCTGAAAAATGACTTGAATGCCGTTAAGGAAGTGTTTACAAAATATATTTACTTGTGCCCAGCATGAGGCCCTTAAGGGTATAAAGGAAAGGTGTCTTTAACTTATTGTCGATTATTTCTCAAATCGGATTATTTCCTAAGTACTTCCCTGACCATTCTTATACCAAATAATTATTTTAAGTGTGTTTATTTAATAGGAAGTGTGAGAAAACATTCTTAATTAAACAGATTTGCGAAATTTAAATTATAAGTTTGCTTCTTTGAGTTTGAAGAAATTATATGATCTTGAATTTGAATTTTTTATCCAGTATAATCACAAGTTGAAAATATTTCTACCTGGTTTTCTATTTTATCTACTACATTAATTTTGTACCTTAGATATCGCCTTAGAAACAAATGACTTACAACAATTTACTGCTGACGCTATAAATATTATAATGCTTTATTTTATTACTTCTTTTTGTGTTATCAAATGGTAATTTTTTTTTATTAGAATTTTATGTCTACGTTTCTGATTATTCAATTTGCTATTCACAGTACGATAATAAATGATAACATTTAACAATAATTATAGTCAGATATTAAAAATTTTGCTTGTTATCAAAAGGTATTGTTTTATTACACTTTTATGATTCGTTCACTGGACTTCACTTTATAATGGAGACTGATAATATTTATTGCGAATTTCAGTGAGCTGAATAATCGATGGAATACTTTAACAATTAGAAATCGACAAATATGAATTCTGGTAGATATATATTGCTTTCTTTGTCCAGGCAAACTTTTGCTAATAAAAATTAATCCTGAAGGCTAATATTTACCCCTTCCCCATTTCTATTCTGGTGTATGGTTTAGAAACTTTTCAAGTAGACGTTGTGTTAGACGAATATTTATTTAAAAAATATATTCGTCTTCCACAACTCTACTTGTTAAGTTTTACTGTCAGCGTTTTAACGACATTAATTTTAATCTCCAAGTTTTTTTCAAGAGATGTGTTTCGTTCCGGACAGTTTTAAAGCATCAAAGCACGCCTAAATAAAGCTTTTGGCGTCCTAAAGAATGTTTAAACTCTCTAGAGGCCATAAACTTTATTTAGTCATGTCAAAATTCATCCGGACATTTTTGAAATTCGAATTACTATGGATTATATTATTTAAGCATAAATATTAAGTCAACTTATATATACAGTGTTCGCGGAAAATTCTGCATCATATGGAAATTTTGTGATTTCTTTAATTAAAAAAAAAAATAGTTTTTGTAGTTGGTTTTTGCGTAATTAGAAACCAAAACATAACTTTAAATATGTGACATGTCACATTTGCTTTAACCCGCAAATGTAACTTAAAAATTTCAAATGTCCAACAGGGCAGATAGATTTCATTTATTTCCTACTGAAATTTTGATTTCTTAAAAAGAGAAATTTTTCAGCTGGATTCACTAATATGGTTTAACTTTAAAGAAAGAAAATCATTTTGTTTTATTATTAAACTGGCAAAAATGGAGAACTTTATTTATTTTCGGGATACATATTTTAAGGCTTAATTGCCAGGTTATTATCCTTAATTTCCCTATATAAGCGTTTATTTGTTGACATATGTAATACAAATTATGGCAATATCGCCGGCAAAACAAAATTTGTTACCTATAAGATTTAAATTTCATGGCAATTAGATCGGGCTTAAGTCCAAAATCTCCTTAGTGAATCTGGCTGTTTGTGTTTAGTACAACAAAGATTGTTCCCAATTTTTCTTAGAATTTCTAAAAGTTAGTAGATACATATTATACTTATTCTTAAACTTCAATAACTGCACAAGTAGCCTACACAAGAAAGCAATACAAATTTTATGTATTCTACATTATAAATAAATTATTTAAATGTCAGTTTTGTGTAATTTGTCAAAATTGCAATTGTTTTCTAAGCCGTCTTTTCATTTTCTAGCTTTTTGCTCATTGTGACCCAGAAATAAGCATTGTTACTATACGAAAATGTGGAAATAGTCCAAGAATGACCTCCAGTTTTCTTTTATTTTAAGAATATCTTAAAATAAAAATAAAAAAACAAATAAAATTTTCTCTTGTTTTTTACATGCTCGTGTCAATTTTGAACTGAAATTCTAAAGAAATATACACTAAAAAAATACAGTGTTTATTTTGTCAAGATATGAGGACAAATTTTTACACCAAACTTTGGATTTACAATTTTCATAGAAACAAAAATAACTTTTTTATTACATTTGTGAATATTTGGACAAATAATTACATTTGTAGAAGTTTGAAATTTTTTAATGGTATTTGAGGATTGAGGTAAATGTGATATGTCCCATATTTTAGGTTATTTTTTGATTTATAGTTATGCAGAAACAAACTACAAGTCATTTTTTAGAAACTAAAGAATTTAAAAAAATTCCTTCTGGTGAAATGAAATGAAACGATATGAAATGAAATATTTATTTAATCCTGGAATAAGGCAAATATGATGCCCATTACTTCCAGGCAGTAGGCGTCACATAAGCAAATTCTTAAAAAAAACACTCATCTAACTATTAAAATACTCTTGAGTTTTGTAAAAGCTTTGCGATATTAAATATTCTTTGACAATTCTTTTAAAGGTATTTTCACTTGATATCACTTGGAAATCATTTGTCACTTTATTGCATATCTTGGCACCAATGTAATAAATTTTATTCTCAGTAACAGCATATGAATGAATCGGATATACAAAATCCTGGTCGTCTCATAATTATGAAAGTCGAGGTTCTGATGAAATTTTTGAAAATTTTTTCTAACAAAAATAAGTACCTCAAAAATAAATAACGATAGTAACGTGAGGACCTGGTATTGCCGAAATAGTGGACTACATGTAGCTAATCGAGCAATTATTCGAATTACACGTTATACAAATATCAAAAATAAAAGAGGACCCATCTTTATCATATTCAGATTTAGTTGTAATTTTATTATGGAACAATATTTTTAATGTTTTTCAAAATTTCCAGGGCTTTGATACATTTTGTCTATGTTTTTCTGTTTTTTTTTTAAATATCATACTCTTCTAATTAGTAAAAAAAAAAAAACGATCGTTACGCTTTTTGTCAATGGAACGTGATGTCCGCACTGATTTCATCATGTGGCAAGGTGTGATATTCATGAAAACGCATTCGAAAAGTGCCCAACTTATGTTTGGATTTTTCTGTAAAATTGTCGGTCTTTTGATTTTTGAATAAAGTTTCACCTTGTATAGTATTGTTTAAACACTTAACTTTATATAGGATATCTAAAAGAAATGGATATTATATTATTTTCGCAATTGAATCTATAAGGACTGACGTGTGTTGTAAAAGCATATCATATGTGTTTTACTTATCTGGCCCCTTATTAATTACACCAATCATAAGTTTAGGAAGTACCCAATCAGACACGGTCGACGTTGTAAGTTGTACGCATATTCCTGTCATTTAACTTTGCTGTTGGTTGTAGAGAGATAACAGTCATTGGATGATATCGACTAAAAGTTTTTAATTCATTATGTATTTGTTTTCTCGGAAAATCTAGGGTAATAAATGATTGCACCAAATCCATTAGGATTTTATGCATTTTATAAAGAAGTATGAAGTTTTTAAGTGTATTTAATTTTTATCAGACGCGTTTTATCTAATTTGAATGCAGAAATTAATTAAAATGCTATAGCGGGATAAAATGGTGAAGTTTGCTACAAGCGATTCACTACGGTCAGTACCGCGTTCGATAATCAATGGCCAAAGATGCCTCTGTGCAAATTTCCAGCCCCCCATAGGCCCTATAACGGTCTAAATAGGTTATGTTCACTTTTTTCGACTTTATTTTTTTACGGGCGCAATTTTACATCAAAAAATCTTTAAAAATTCACAGATGTATATTTTCTGGTTGCAAACAACCATGATTTTTTTCAGATTTTTCGAACGAAAATCGAGTCCAAGAAAATTTTTTTTATTTTTCAACCCTTTTTTAGGTTAAGTTCAAAATGTTTGGCCAACTTCAAAATAACGACTTTTTGTGCCGCTCATTTAATAACGATTTTTTTCACCAAGAATCGCAACTCCCCTTAAAAAACTTCAGGTATAGGAAAAAATAATGTAGAATTTCAAAATTTTTTGGCAAAATAGGTAATTAATTGCTTTTCAATTAATTATATTTTTCTCTATTTAAATATACTTCTCAGATAATTACGACATGTTTTCGCCTACCTATTCCAGATTGAAGTCTATAAATGCTCCAACAAAATAAATCCTAACCTAAAAAACTGTTGAAAAATTAAAAAATTTGACCTGACCTCAATTTTTGCTGCAAAAATCTAAAAAAAATTGTGGTTGTTTACAACCAAAAAATAAATTTCTGTGAAATTTTTCAGATTTTTTGGTGCAAAATTGCGCCTATTAAAAAGTAAATTCGAAAAAAGTGAACATAACCTATTTAGACCGTTAAAGAGAATATAGGGGGCTGAAAATTTGCACAGAGGCATCTTTTAACAGTGTTCATTGAACGTGCTACTGGCCGTAGTGAATCCTTTGGGGGCAGATTTGACCATTTTATCCCGCTATAGCCTTTTACGAAATTTTCAAAATGCAAATGTTTTTGAGTCAATTTAATGCATTTTCTTATTGATCCTCTCCTAAATGAATTTTGATTTAAATTTATCACTTTAGGTGCAATTTTTTTTCTGAAATTTTTAAATTTAAAATTTTATTTGAAAAAATAGTATGGTATAGAAATGTTTTTGTCCAGTATAGCTTGTGGTATCAAGCAAATTAAACACAATGGTAGCTTATCGCGGAACACGTCACTTTGAGCTAATCAAGTTTTTAAACAATACTCTATAAAGCGTAACAACATTTATGGATTTCAAATCAGTAATGATTGCGACTTTGAAGTTAGAAACACGTTAAAATATCCGATTAATGTATTAAAATTTTGTCTACTTACCCTTTCCTTTGGGAACATATTGAGATGGATGAGGCAGGAAGTCTAAAGGTAATACTTTTTTTTAATTACGTAGTCACACAAAAATGTATATTGCTTTTTTTCCCTTTAAGTCATGATTTTTAAACTTTTTATTAGGAAATTTTCGGCGTGATTAAAGAACTCTATGGTTCCTTTAATTTGCGGAAGCATTTTCTTACAATAAAAGTGAATTTAATTTTTATTATATTTTTCTTTAATTTTCTCATGAGAGAAAGTTATTAGTTTTGGGTGGTTAATGTTTTAGTAATATCTTAAATAATACATATTAGTGATTTCTTCTTTATAAGTCTCTTCAATGCTAAAAAAAAATAGATTTACACCATGTGTTTTTTTCGAACATGAGATATAAAACTGGACTGCTCATGAAAGTACTTTTTTGACCCCCCCCCCTTATTGGTCGCCAATAAGTGCAATGATTTGTATGGCGATATTGAATTCCCTACTAATTTCTTATATTGGCTTGAATGTGTCGTGTAAGAATGTCAATTCTATTATTCCAACTAACACGTTTAGATAATAACTATCTCTTTCTATAGTATATCTCAAACAATAAATCGCTCTTCCTTGTTTTACTTGACAGGTTAATTGAGTATATTTAATAAAAAAAAAAACCAGGGTAATTGTTTTTGTAAAACAAAATTTAACTTAAATTTCTCTTTTTAGTTTCCTCAAAATTATAATTTTTTTGTTCAAAGCAATTCCTTTAAAGCTAATTTTTTTAACTTCTTTGGAACAGCGTAAATATGTAGCAATTTTATTATTTTTAGATAACAAGTATGAAATGTCAGTTCTTATAAATAAATGAAAATGCTTTTTCTATGACTGTCTACATATTTTATTTGTTACAATAAAACTGTTATATAGCAAAATAGCTAAAATGTGAAATATGCGCCAAAAACAAATCTAGACTAATTTTTATTTAAATATCTGTTTTAGAAAAGATTGTGGAAATCAGTGGGTATTTTTGCAAATAACATTAGTATAATCTACACCCTTCTTCGGACCTAGAGTATAAGAAGTTAATGAAAAAAAGTATTAAGGCATTTATTTTTAAAAATTTTATATCATGAATTAATATACATGTATATTGTTTAATATAAGGTTTCGAAATGTCAATATAATCTATCGTAAAGTAATAGAGTTTCATCATTTAAAAGAGCTTTGATTAAGTCTTTTTTAAAATTATTTTCTCCTCGATACTTTTAAGGAACTAATATGTTAGTATTTATACAGGGTTAACAACATTCATAATAATGTTGATCCCTTCATAATAACGGAGCTTTAATTTAAAGAAAGTAAAATAACATTATGTACTAAACCTTTTTTATAAAAAAAAAATTAAACTCCAAAGTGGATAGTGTTAAAGTGGTTTTCAAACATATAATCATTTTAAATTTTAACAGCATACCAGTTTCGATGTTCAGCTTTATATGTTGGTGGAACATTAACTTCATGGTAAAACAATATTGTTGTTGGTTAATGCACACCTAATTCAGGACTTTCTTGTAGAGCCAGAGTATCTTATTAAGTCCAAGTTTAGTTGCTTCATGATATTTACATCGAACAGTGCTTTATAGCTTTTTTCAGGCAGTTTATTTGTAAAAAGCACACTACAAACTTTTTATTCATCTTCTTGTATAAAACTATTTCCAGAAAAATGCTCTGAATAGAGTTACTCATTTGGGGTATAAAAGAATTATGATCATGACCAATTTGCTTCAGCCCTTCAATTTGAAGTTTCTTTTCTCTTAGAAAACTAAAATATTAAAAATATTTAAAAATTTTCATACATCATATCCATATACTTAAACTTGTTGCCCTTAGATTTATAATTTGATTCTAAGGTAAAATTTTAAATAATTATTAATGAATGCTTTATAACTTACCAATTAAATAAATTCCAATTTACCAGATGAGCTATTTGCACGTCTTACGATGAAGAATCGCATTTTTTAAAATACCAAAAAAAAACCTAAAATTCAAGTTCCTGTTTGAAATTTTCAGTAAAACGTTAAATAAAATGCATAAAACAGCAAAATCAAAAATTTTTGTCAAAATGAAAAGTATTCAGTCAATGTCAAAGATACACTTTCACCAATGTAATAAAAACTTAGGGAATTCATTGTTGCCAAGCCAATTATTTGCACCTAATGGCACGGAGCATGGTGGGGTCATTTTTAGGGAGGTATTAAGCATGAGCGGTCCAGTTTTATATGTCAAGTTCGTGATTATATAGAGAAAAATTAGGATATCTTGGTGTATCGGTCCTGGTTGAGCTTTCAAAAGTAAAACACTTTTTAGCTACGCCAAGCTTTCCGAAAATATTTATTTTCTTCGTCAGGGTGCCAATGGTTTACTACTGACAAAGATTTTCTAAAATTTTATAATAAATTTCAGGACGAAAACTACTGTTTTAAATCTGTTGTCTTTCAAAAAATTATTTTTTGTATTTCTTGTATATATATATATATATATATATATATATATATATATATATATATATATATATATATATATATATATATATATACATGTGTGTGTCACCTTGTAAAACATACTCCAATCTAAATTTTTTCCAGCAGTTTCCGAAAAACAAAATTTCCAATTATCGACAATCAGTTTAGTTACGACTTGATGGGGTTAGGACACTACAAAGCAAAGGCTTATTTTTAAAATGTCTTTGCAATGTGGCAGCCTTACTTCATAAGGTCTCACAACTTCGCAACGGATGGTACTTTTGATATTAACGTTATTATAAATGTTGTTAAGATTTTAATGCGATTAATTTACATTTCGAAAAATTTTTATTAATTCGATCGCTCTTTTTTAAGGTAATTAACCAGTATTTTTTTATGTTTCGAATTTAATGTTGTATTCTTGAAAAATAAACAAGTATATGGAATAAATCTGCAAAAGAGATTCCTAATTTTTATATAAATATCCATAAAACGGTTCCCTATAATGTTTTATTAGTTATGATTTATATTACACAGGACTACAAGGTTCTCTTGTTGGGCAGTTGGGGGTCGTTTGCGAAATTATTTGCTGCATAGAATCCGAATCCGAGGTCACAAGTGGCCCGTCACGTCAGGATTTTGAGATATTTGAGGTTATGTACTCGAAAAATTTTTTTTTGGCTACTTTTAAAGATATGCACAGGATGCACAAATTTTTTTCTAGTTGCAGCATTTAATACTGCTTTCACCCTTGAAAATAAGCTATTGAGCAGTCACCTATGATTTTTGCTTGCAAAGTTACGACCATTTTAGTTATGAAATATATCCCAACAACGTCATGATTATTCACATTAATCCTTTGAAACATACATTTTTCTACATTGCACGTGCGATTTTTGGGATCGCTGAGTACAACTATGAAGTCTGATAATTGAAATTTTCATTTCCAAGATGGTGAATTCAAAATGGCGCATCAAAATTTACAAAAAATGTTATATGTTTTCGGAGTTTTACTTAAAATAGCCGTAACTTTGCAAGAAAAAATAGTGGTTGACCGTTCAATAGTTTATTTTAAAGAGTAAGGGTAATATTAAATAAATCAGCTAGAAAATAGAAACAAAAACATTGTTTGCATCCTGTACATAACCTCAAAAATAGTAAAAAAAACATTTTTCGAGTATATAACCTCAAATAGCTCAAAACCTTGACGTAATGGGCTGATTCTGATCTTGGGTTCGGATTCTACGCAGCAAATTACTTCGGGAGTGATACCCAGCTGCTCAAAAACAATCATAACCCCATTTTTTATAGATCTGCGTGTGACTTCAATACCATATGTTAATATGCTTTCTGGAGAAATGCAACATAGAGTACATAGAGTAATGTTTATTAGTTTTACCAATATCTTTTACAGATTTTAAATAAAATATTGCCCAACATATTCCAGCCTATAAATAATATCTACTCAATATAATTTCTTAATTATAGTAGAAATCAAAATGTAACTGTTATTTTAGAAATCATTGTCAAAAGAATTTGCGTCATTGTCAAACGATTATGCTTTTGTCAATTGTCTAGGATGAGAGCAAAAAATAGTAAACTTGACTAGTTCAGCTTGAGCCTTTTTTTCTTAAAATCATCAAAATATATGGCAGCTAGATCACTAAAAATTCCTAGGCAATATAACTAACAATCTATGATAAATGGATCTTTTATTGGAAATTAAATCCACTTACCATAGAGTCATCATGGTTTGACAATAAATTCTCTACTTATCATAAGTTCTTGTGGTTTTGTTTACACCATTTATCTATATAATAGGTGTTTCGGTTAATAATATCGATTTTATTAAAAGATAGCGTCACTAATATATTTCTTGGGATATACTAATGTTATCTATAGCATTTCGAAAGGTAAACATACGCCATTAAAAGGCTGTTTGTTATCAGTTGTCACTGCGCAAAAAACATAGTTCTTTATGGGTTAAAAATGTCGAACTTTGTACCAGGAAAAGATGTTTTTGTGGGGAAGTTTAATAACCTTCTGTCATTAAAGAAAATCTGCTTAAAGTTATTGATTGTTGGTGAAAGCTTATGGTAAGAATGTTTTAACCAACACAACATTACAACCAGTGCGCAATATACGTGGAAAGAAGACTTTGCTGTGTATTTAGTGGGATGATAAGGGAACTGTGTATGATGAACTGGTGCAACAATTACTGGCGATCGATATCGACAATAACTGATAAAATTAAGCCAAGCATTGAAGGAAAAACGATCAATATACGTCGAGAAATACGATAAAGTCATTTTTCAACATGACAATGCTTGGCCCCACGTTGCAAAATGTGTAAAAACCTATTTGGAAAACGTTAAATGGGACGTCTTACTCCACTCGCCGTATTTACCGGACTTAACCCCTTCGGACTAGCATTTATTTCAATTAATGCAGCACGGACATTTAGAACAACATTTACATTCTTTCTTTGAAACTTTGGCTTCATGAATCGTTGACCTCAATAAACGAAGACTTCTTTTGACGCGGAATCCATTATTTGACAGAAAGATGGGAAAATGTCATAGCTAACGATAGCCATTACTTTGATTAATGAGGTAATTCATTTTCTTCTGGAAACAAATGCTCAAATTTTGCGAAAAAATCGACATTACTGACCGAAACATCTATTAATTTCTTTGTTTCGTTATATTTTAATTTAAAACTGATATGGATACATATTTGAGAAGAATAACACTGGAATTGTCGGGTGACTTCTCATGGTAGGATTGGTGCAAGTTTGTGTATTTAATATCAATCTTGCACTTTTCTACCAGGAGCAGTTTCTTCCGTATTACCATCAAAAGAAAACACAGGGGAAAAATTGCAGAAACAGTTCAATGGACCAATTGGTAAATTGTATGACAGGAAAAGTTCCAGCGAATAAAAAACAAGCAGTTGAGTAGTTTAGTTTTTTAGTAAAACTACGGACATAAACAACATAATGATTTTCTCTTCATATTAAAATTAATTTTTTTGGATAATGTTTTTTCAGATGCGAGAGGCAAATTTGAACATTTGAAATCGAATTTGTCTGTCCATCTGAGAAAATTTTAGTCAAACTTTCGCCTGAAGATATTTTTCAAACTCCAAGAATTATGAGAAAACTGCACTATTAGGATTTTGTATTTTCCAGTTTATTAGGAAAGTCATTTCACCTCTTCAGGGTTCAATAGTCACCTAACATTTAAAGTGACTGTAGGGCTTATAGGTTTTGATTTAACTGCACTGCAAAATTACAGAATACGTCATACTTTAGACTAAGGCACTAAGTTTTGTATTTGATTAAACTAGTGGTTAGTCTGAAGTATGGGGTGTTCTGAAAATCTCACCAGATCTAAACTATATTCCCCATAATCTTTACGGATCCAAGGTACAACTTTTATAAAAGAAATAATTAGATTTTTTAGACTGAAGTTTTTAATCAATAGTGTATAAAGCATAAAACTAAAATGACGTCTATAGCTAGTATACTTACACTGTCTGAAGTTAAACTTTCTTTCTATTCTTGAGACATACTGAGATGGATGTTCTAATTTTGGAACAGGAAACCTAAAAGTAATATTGTATCTTTATTTTTTAAGAGTCTTGCAAATTACCAACATTAAAAATTTTTAGCATATTTTTTGCTATATATTTAAAAACCAAGAACCAAAGACTTCCTCAAATGAGGAAATTAAAGGGAAACAGTTTACCACAAAAAATCAAATTTTCTTTTATAATTTTCTTAAGAAATGCTCAGGCGTGATTAAAGGACTCTAATTCGCAGGAGCATTTTCCGAGGATAAAAGAAAGTTTTTGCTTCTTTTATGAATTATATTTTTTCTTAATTTTCTTATTAGAGTAACTTCTTAGTTTTAAATACATAATATGTTGAACAATATTTTAAACAGTAAAAAATAGTTAATATATATATATATATATATATATATATATATATATATATATATATATATATACATATATATATATATATATATATATATATATATATATATACATATATATATATATATATATATATATATATATATATAAAAGTTCCAGCTTATATATTAGATAATAAACGTGAAGTTCTACTGTTGACATAATTTTCTAGAAATGGCACCGAATAAAAAACAAGCAGTTGAGTAGTTTAGTTTTTTAGTAAAACTACGGACATAAACAACATAATGATTTTCTCTTCATATTAAAATTTATTTTTTTGGATAATGTTTTTTCAGATGCGAGAGGCAAATTTGAACATTTGAAATCGAATTTGTCTGTCCATCTGAGAAAATTTTAGTCAAACTTTCGCCCGAAGATATTTTTCAAACTCCAAGAATTATGAGAAAATTGCACTATTTGGATTTTTTATTTTCCAGTTTATTAGGAAAGTCATTTCACCTCTTCAGGGTTCAATAGTCACCTAACGTTTAAAGTGACTGTAGGGCTTATAGGTTTTGATTTAACTGCACTGTAAAATAACAGATTACGTCATACGTTAGACTAAGCCACTAAGTTTTGTATTTGATTAAACTAGTGGTTAGTCTGAAGTATGGGGTGTTCTGACAATCTCACCAGATCTAAACTATATTCACCATAATCTTTACGGATTCAAGGTACAACTTTTATAAAAGAAATAATTATATTTTTTAGACTGAAGTTTTTAATCAATACTGTATAAAGCATAAAACTAAAATGACGTCTGTAGCTAGTATACTTACACTGTCTGAAGTTAAACTTTCTTTCTATTCTTGAGACATACTGAGATGGATGTTCTAATTTTGGAACAGGAAACCTAAAAGTAATATTGTATCTTTATTTTTTAAGAGTCTTGCAAATTACCAACATTAAAAATTTTTAGCATATTTTTTGCTATATATTTAAAAACCAAGAACCAAAGACTTCCTCAAATGAGGAAATTAAAGGGAAACAGTTTACCACAAAAAATCAAATTTTCTTTTATAATTTTCTTAAGAAATGCTCAGGCGTGATTAAAGGACTCTAATTCGCGGGAGCATTTTCCGAGGATAAAAGAAAGTTTTTGCTTCTTTTATGAATTATATTTTTTCTTAATTTTCTTATTAGAGTAACTTCTTAGTTTTAAATACATATGTTGAACAATATTTTAAACAGTAAAAAATAGTTAATATATATATATATATATATATATATATATATATATATATATATATATATATATATATATATAAGTTCCAGCTTATATATTAGTTAATAAACGTGAAGTTCTACTGTTGACATAATTTTCTAGAAATGGCACCGAATAAAAAACAAGCAGTTGAGTAGTTTAGTTTTTTAATGAAACTACGGACATAAACAACATAATGATTTTCTCTTCATATTAAAATTTATTTTTTTGGATAATGTTTTTTCAGATGTGAGAGGCAAATTTGAACATTTGAAATCGAATTTGTCTGTCCATCTGAGAAAATTTTAGTCAAACTTTCGCCTGAAGATATTTTTCAAACTCCAAGAATTATGAGAAACCTGCACTATTTGGATTTTGTATTTTCCAGTTTATTAGGAAAGTCATTTCACCTCTTCAGGGTTCAATAGTCACCTAACATTTAACGTGACTGTAGGGCTTATAGGTTTTGATTTAACTGCACTGCAAAATAACAGATTACGTCATACGTTAGACTAAGCCACTAAGTTTTGTATTTGATTAAACTAGTGGTTAGTCTGAAGTATGGGGTGTTCTGAAAATCTCACCAGATCTAAAGTATATTCACCATAATCTTTACGGATCCAAGGTGCAACTTTTATAAAAGAAATAATTAGATTTTTTAGACTGAAGTTTTTAATCAATACTGTATAAAGCATAAAACTAAAATGACTTCTGTAGCTAGTATACTTACACTGTCTGAAGTTAAACTTTCTTTCTATTCTTGAGACATACTGAGATGGATGTTCTAATTTTGGAACAGGAAACCTAAAAGTAATATTGTATCTTTATTTTTTAAGAGTCTTGTAAATTACCAACATTAAAAATTTTTAGCATATTTTTTGCTATATATTTAAAAATCAAGATCCACAGACTTCCTCGAATGAGGAAATTAAAGGGAAACAGTTTACCACAAAAAATCAAATTTTCCTTTATAATTTTCTTAAGAAATGCTCAGGCGTGATTAAAGGACTCTAATTCGCGGGAGCATTTTCCGAGGATAAAAGAAAGTTTTTGCTTCTTTTACGAATTATATTTTTTCTTAATTTTCTTATTAGAGTAACTTCTTAGTTTTACATACATAATATGTTGAACAATATTTTAAACAGTAAAAAATAGTTAATATATATATATATATATATATATATATATATAAAAGTTCCAGCTTATATATTAGATAATAAACGTGAAGTTCTACTGTTGACATAATTTTCTAGAAATGGCACCGAATAAAAAACAAGCAGTTGAGTAGTTTAGTTTTTTAGTAAATCTACGGACATAAACAACATAATGATTTTCTCTTCATATTAAAATTTATTTTTTTGGATAATGTTTTTTCAGATGTGAGAGGCAAATTTGAACATTTGAAATCGAATTTGTCTGTCCATCTGAGAAAATTTTAGTCAAACTTTCGCCTGAAGATATTTTTCAAACTCCAAGAATTATGAGAAAATTGCAGTATTTGGATTTTGTATTTTCCAGTTTATTAGGAAAGTCATTTCACCTCTTCAGGGTTCAATAGTCACCTAACATTTAAAGTGACTGTAGGGCTTATAGGTTTTAATTTAACTGCACTGCAAAATAACAGATTACGTCATACGTTAGACTAAGCCACTAAGTTTTGTATTTGATTAAACTAGTGGTTAGTCTGAAGTATGGGGTGTTCTGAAAATCTCACCAGATCTAAACTATATTCACCATAATCTTTACGAATCCAAGGTGCAACTTTTATAAAAGAAATAATTAGATTTTTTAGACTGAAGTTTTTAATCAATACTGTATAAAGCATAAAACTAAAATGACATCTGTAGCTAGTATACTTACACTGTCTGAAGTTAAACTTTCTTTCTATTCTTGAGACATACTGAGATGGATGTTCTAATTTTGGAACAGGAAACCTAAAAGTAATATTGTATCTTTTTTTTTTAAGAGTCTTGCAAATTACCAACATTAAAAATTTTTAGCATATTTTTTGCTATATATTTAAAAACCAAGAACCAAAGACTTCCTCAAATGAGGAAATTAAAGGGAAACAGTTTACCACAAAAAATCAAATTTTCCCTTATAATTTTCTTAAGAAATGCTCAGGCGTGATTAAAGGACTCTAATTCGCAGGAGCATTTTCCGAGGATAAAAGAAAGTTTTTGCTTCTTTTATGAATTATATTTTTTCTTAATTTTCTTATTAGAGTAACTTCTTAGTTTTAAATACATAATATGTTGAACAATATTTTAAACAGTAAAAAATAGTTAATATATATATATATATATATATATATATATATATATATATATATATATATATATACATATATATATATATATATACATAAGTTCCAGCTTATATATTAGATAATAAACGTGAAGTTCTACTGTTGACATAATTTTCTAGAAATGGCACCGAATAAAAAACAAGCAGTTGAGTAGTTTAGTTTTTTAGTAAAACTACGGACATAAACAACATGATTTTCTCTTCATATTAAAATTTATTTTTTTGGATAATGTTTTTTCAGATGCGAGAGGCAAATTTGAACATTTGAAATCGAATTTGTCTGTCCATCTGAGAAAATTTTAGTCAAACTTTCGCCTGAAGATATTTTTCAAACTCCAAGAATTATGAGAAAATTGCACTATTTGGATTTTTTATTTTCCAGTTTATTAGGAAAGTCATTTCACCTCTTCAGGGTTCAATAGTCACCTAACATTTAACGTGACTGTAGGGCTTATAGGTTTTAATTTAACTGCACTGCAAAATTACAGAATACGTCATACGTTAGACTAAGCCACTAAGTTTTGTATTTGATTAAACTAGTGGTTAGTCTGAAGTATGGGGTGTTCTGAAAATCTCACCAGATCTAAACTATATTCACCATAATCTTTACGGATCCAAGGTGCAACTTTTATAAAAGAAATAATTAGATTTTTTAGACTGAAGTTTTTAATCAATACTGTATAAAGCATAAAACTAAAATGACGTCTGTAGCTAGTATACTTACACTGTCTGAAGTTAAACTTTCTTTCTATTCTTGAGACATACTGAGATGGATGTTCTAATTTTGGAACAGGAAACCTAAAAGTAATATTGTATCTTTATTTTTTAAGAGTCTTGCAAATTACCAACATTAAAAATTTTTAGCATATTTTTTGCTATATATTTAAAAACTAAGAACCACAGACTTCCTCGAATGAGGAAATTAAAGGGAAACAGTTTACCACAAAAAAATCAAATTTTCTTTTATAATTTTCTTAAGAAATGCTCAGGCGTGATTAAAGGACTCTAATTCACGGGAGCATTTTCCGAGGATAAAAGAAAGTTTTTGCTTCTTTTATGAATTATATTTTTTCTTAATTTTCTTATTAGAGTAACTTCTTAGTTTTAAATACATAATATGTTGAACAATATTTTAAACAGTAAAAAATAGTTTATATATATATATATATATATATATATATATATATATATATATATATATATATAAAAGTTCCAGCTTATATATTAGATAATAAACGTGAAGTTCTACTGTTGACATAATTTTCTAGAAATGGCACCGAATAAAAAACAAGCAGTTGAGTAGTTTAGTTTTTTAGTAAAACTACGGACATAAACAACATAATGATTTTCTCTTCATATTAAAATATATTTTTTTGGATAATGTTTTTTCAGATGTGAGAGGCAAATTTGAACATTTGAAATCGAATTTGTCTGTCCATCTGAGAAAATTTTAGTCAAACTTTCGCCTGAAGATATTTTTCAAACTCCAAGAATTATGAGAAAACTGCACTATTTGGATTTTGTATTTTCCAGTTTATTAGGAAAGTCATTTCACCTCTTCAGGGTTCAATAGTCACCTAACATTTAAAGTGACTGTAGGGCTTATAGGTTTTGATTTAACTGCACTGCAAAATAACAGATTACGTCATACGTTAGACTAAGGCACTAAGTTTTGTATTTGATTAAACTAGTGGTTAGTCTGAAGTATGGGGTGTTCTGAAAATCTCACCAGATCTAAACTATATTCACCATAATCTTTACGGATCCAAGGTACAACTTTTATAAAAGAAATAATTAGATTTTTTAGACTGAAGTTTTTAATCAATACTGTATAAAGCATAAAACTAAAATGACGTCTGTAGCTAGTATACTTACACTGTCTGAAGTTAAACTTTCTTTCTATTCTTGAGACATACTGAGATGGATGTTCTAATTTTGGATCAGGAAACCTAAAAATAATATTGTATCTTTATTTTTTAAGAGTCTTGCAAATTACCAACATTAAAAATTTTTAGCATATTTTTTGCTATATATTTAAAAACCAAAAACCAAAGACTTCCTCGAATGAGGAAATTAAAGGGAAACAGTTTTCCACAAAAAATCAAATTTTCTTTTATAATTTTCTTAAGAAATGCTCAGGCGTGATTAAAGGACTCTAATTCGCGGGAGCATTTTCCGAGGATAAAAGAAAGTTTTTGCTTCTTTTATGAATTATATTTTTTCTTAATTTTCTTATTAGAGTAACTTCTTAGTTTTAAATATATAATATGTTGAGCAATATTTTAAACAGTAAAAAACAGTTAAATAATATATATATATATATATATATATATATATATATATATATATATATATTACATAATAAAAAATCCAACAATTAATGTTTCACCCTCTGTTTAGGGCATTTTCAAAATTTTTCATTTATTTATTTTCCTAAAAATTTTTTATATAATTTAAAACATTTATATATAGAACATATCTACAATTTACAAAACAAACACTTTAAAACTCTCTTGTAATTTTATTATACATTTAATTTAACCATTAGAATTTATTTTCTTTTTTATATTTACTATGCACCGAAAAAAACGGACAACATTATAATTATGTTTAAGAGGATATTCAATTTTTGGTATTTATTAACATGACCGAAGTAACTAATGTTCTAACTAATGTCATAAAATCAAAATAACACTCAAAACAATAAAAAGCAGCAGCCCCCAAAATAATGTATAAAACATAATCGTCAAATTATCGTTTTAAAGCCTGATAAAATCAAGAAAACAGTAATTATGAACAAGGCAGATTATGAGACAAAAATGGACAATTAAGGAATGATAATACATATAAAAGAGTGATCCAACTAACTTATATCAAAATTCTTATGGAATTGAAGTTCAAATATTACAGGAAAAAACGATTTTTTTTATTAAAGATCCATTCATTGATACGTAAACCTAATCACTAATTTAAAAAGTAAAACTTCTCTCATGGATAAATCAAATGTAGTACACACGATCCCTTATATATATATATATATATATATATATATATATATATATATATATATATATATATATATATATATATATATATAGGCTCCAATCTAATTTTTTTCAGTACAAAAAAATGGATTTCCCATTATCAACAACCAGGATGATTGTGACCTTGGGGGGTTGGAATTCTATAAAGCAAGAGCTTCTTTTAAAATGCTCTTGCGATATAGGGTCCCTACTCCAAACGGTCTCTCCACTTCGCAAAGGATGGTACTTTTTTTATTATTATAAATGTTGTGGTGAGGGTAAATGATAAAAATTATAACGACTAAAATTTGCTAATTTTCAACTTGATGTTAGCAACCCATTTGGCAACTATAGTAAACGTATTGGAAATTAAAGCCATTTACGAGTCCCATAAGGCCATAATGGTTTGACACTAAATTCTCTACTTATCATGAGATCTTCTTTGTTTTGTTTACCCATATATATATATATATATATATATATATATATATATATATATATATATATATATATATATATATATATATATATATATCCATTTTGTTATGTTTTAATTTAAAATTGATATACATATTTATATAGGCGTAACACCTGATTTCCAGGATTACTTCTTTGGCTGGAGTGGCGTAGGATTGTGCTTTTGATATCAATCCTATACCTTCCTGCCAAGAGAAGTGTCAGCTGGGCTACCATCAAATGAAGATATGCAGAAGAAATTGTTGAAACATATTTTGTCACTTATTTAACATGCCCTTCATTTAAAATAGAACTATACACCTTTGCTACCCCAAAAGTTTGTTATCTAACATGTCTTCCAAGACACTAATAAACTTATGACATTTTTAAAATTAAAAAATTTACAAAAATCGTCATTTGGGTCGGATTATGCATTTTTTTGACATTTCCTTTTCTTTTCTCTTTAGAGGCAGTGACATACTTATGCATCACGACAAATTCAACAGAGATGCGAGATACTTATTATTACATTCTCTTTCCCTTTACTTTATAGAATCTAAACCCATATCTTTGTATTTAAAATTAGTCATCTGGAATGATTACCAAAATACGAGTGTTTGAGCTTTCAATATTGAATTTTCCGTTTTTAACTAGATTGTTTCCTTCTTAAGTCATGACGTTAAAATATACAACTGTGTTTTCTAAAGGTCTTAGATAACCAACTTAGCAATCTATAGTAAAATGATCCTTTTATTTAAAATTAGTCATTTACCACACTAAATTCTATATTTACCCTCAGTTTTTCATTATTTTGTTTACGCCATTTATTACTTGTTTATATATTTTTTGATTTGGTAACATTTTTATTTCAAATTAATAAAATATACGACTATATTTTTAAAAGGTCTTAGGCAACCCACTTAGCAATCAGTAGTAAAAGAAGCTTTTTATTGAAAATTAGAGTCACTTACCACACTAAATTCTATACTTACCATTAGTTCTTGATTATTTTGTTTACGCCCTTTATTACTGGCTTATATATTTTTCTTATTTTGCAATGTTTTTATTTCAAATTATTGTATATAGATATGTGTAACATTTCTTTTAGCGGGAAAACTTTTTTGGTATGAAAGTTTTAGGATTGTGCTTTTAAAATCAATCCTATACTTTTATGCCATGAAAAGTTGTATCCGTACTACCATCAAATGAAGACGCATAGAAGAAATTATGGAGACCGTTCATTGAATGAACATACATTTCGTGATATAACATTTACTCACATTTTGTGATTTTATTTATTAAAAAGCCCGAATATAGTCTTGTAATTCGCTTTATTTCAATAATTTACGGAAAGGACAATTTTTGACAAGTTATAAAAGAACTTCTTTTAACGATATGTCATGGTGTTTAAATTATTTTCCGTAATTGGCTACTTTACATAATTTTAGTTAGGTTAAATATTACATATACTGGAAAGGAAGTTTAATACATTTGTGGTTTTATTTTATTAAATTGGTAAAAGAATTCTTAAATGATGAAAAATTGCCAATTATGGGAAATATTTTACAGTAAAAATTTCAGTTTTATGCATTTAATAATAAACATGGAATTGTACTGTAAAAATAGTTTCCTAGAAATATTGTCAAAAAATTACTAGGTTTTTGAAGTTTGTCACCTTAAATTTGCTTATATATGATGCACAAATATATTTTTTTAATTTTAAAAAATATTTTTTGGCTTTTTTGACTGTATGGGATTATTTTCATCCCCATGAGATTGCGAATGTCAATAAAAACGAGATATTTTAAAATTTATTTCCATTTTATTTGTAGGAATTAGTTTTACTATGTCTAAGGGGCGAATTTAACAGCTTGTTTATCTTCTTTCATTGTTGAGATATTAGATTTTCAATTTCAAAACTTTTATTCAATTGAAACACATTGTGCAAATCAATTTCGTCAAATTTGATAATTAATTTCTTAAAATTGAAACAGATGTTCATGAAACTTTTCTTAGAGCTTTATCGTATCATAAGCTTTCAATTAGCACACATTTTGGTGTCAAATAGGCAAATTTTACGGTCACTCTTTAATGTACGATGTAGGTATTTAAAGATGTCTTTATTTTCACAACAATTTAAATACAGAGAAATTAATTTTTTTAATGTAATATTGAGATTTTTTGTAATTATTGCATTTTAATACTCCATCAGCAGGTTCTTAAGTTAAACAGTAGAAAAACCAATAGGTTTAAAGCTGTTCTTGCTGTATTGTTTTACTACAGCTGCAAAAAACAGTGTGTTACCTGAAAATTTACAAAAAATCACAATGGCGTTATTAGTCACATCTTGAATCGGTTAAATCTTGAGTTATAAAATCGACTCTAATCTAAGTTTTTTCTAGAACTTAAAAAATTGATTTTTTAGTATCAACAACCTGCATAATTATGGCCTGTTGGGGTTGAGTTACTAGAGTGCAAAAGCGGGTTTTTAAAGTGTTTTTGAGCTATAGTATCTCAACTCCAAACGGTCCTTCGACTACGTCGCAAAAAATAGTACTTCTTATATTTTTATTATTATAAAAATTAATGTCAGAATTTTGATGAGATTGAATGTATTTGATTGTTCATTATTTTGGTAAAAGTTTTCATCATGCGCAGTTGATTATATTATGTCTACCGTCACATTTTTATTGGATAATATGGATTCAATAATTATATATCTTAATTATTGTAAGATGTTTTAACAGGGTAGTTCCTTAAAAACGAGAATTTCTTTCCTTTCTTTAGGTTTTTTTTTGCCATCTTTCATCTCGAAAAGTATGAAAGTTGTATTTAATAACGTTGATGATTATGTGATTATTGTTATTAAGTTTAAGACAAGAAATACTAGATTGCCCTTATCTTTTCAGAGGCAGTGATATAATTATGCATCACGACAAATTTAACAGAGATGCGAGATACTTATTATTACATTCTCTTTCCTTTTACTTCTATAGAATCTAAACTCATATGTCGGAAATATTATCTATCGCATTTAAATTTCTCCTTGTAAAAAAAAACAGATTCTCAGTTTTTTGCAGCACTGTCAAATAAACAATGGATTTCCAATCAAAAAAAAAACAGTTGGACTATGACCTTGGGGGAGGGGGAGGCTTAGGATACTGCAGAGCTAAATACTATTCTTAAAATATTTTTACAATGTGGTATTCCAACTCCAAACGGTCTCTCGGCTTCACAAAGGATGATACTTCTAATATTTTTATTACTATAAATGTTTTTGTTAGAATTTTGATGGTACTGAACGTATTTCAGTATCAATATCGTCTTTATTTTGTTGTTATGTCAGCAGTTATAGTTAATTTTATTATCCCTGTCTTCCCAGTTTTATTGAATAATACTATATTATAATATACTATATATAACATATTTTAATTTAGCCAGAATCTTTTCTAAAGAGGATTCCACAAACATAAGGAATTTTCTTGAGTTCATCAAAGCACTTTCATTGGAGTGTCACAGTAGAACTAAACTAACAAGTAGGTTCGCTCGGATTTGCGTCAGTCGAGTATTTCGATGATCTCGGAAAGGTGGGAACTAATTAGTGTTGTAAAGAAAACAATAGGTTAGAGTTCTGTATGTAACAATATCCTGAATTTAATACTTCTGACCGATAGGGTTGTCATTTTGTTTTATTTGACTAGTCCTTTTAATATAATTATCCAGTATCTTTCATCTTTCAAACTTAATTATTTGTTCTTGAAAAATAAGGACTAAAGTTTGTTAAAGAGTTTCAACATTTTTGGTGACATATCAAAATATCCAGAGACAAGGGATTACTGGACACTCATGACTATGTATTTTGATAATCTTTTCATGGGCTTTTGGATAAACGCAACGGTGTTATTTTTACCTATATTTTTTCTGCTTAGAGGTCATAATTATATGCGTTTCTTAGCTATAATGAAAATCAAATGAAAATGTTTTTAAATACATGGTTTGACTTTAAACATAATGTCGAAAGGGTTACTGGGCATTTATGAATATGTATTTTAGCAATGTATCCATATGTTCAATAGCCCCATCGTCATATGTTGACATGTCTTCTGAATAATCGCAATAAATAGTGTATATTAGTTTTATTTATAACAAATTTATTTCAGCCTAGAGTTCATAATTAAATGTGTTTCTTCATTACTTGGTTCAAAAATTATAATATCAAATGAATCTGGAATGATTACCAAGATACGAATGTTTGAGCTTTCAATATTGAATTTGCCCTTTTTAACTAGATTTTTTCCTTCTTAAGTCATGACGTTAAAATATACAACTGTATTTTCAAAAGGTCTTAGATAACCCACTTAGCAATCTATAGTAAAAGGATCCTTTTATTTAAAATTAGTCATTTACCATACTAAATTCTATATTTGCCCTCAGTTTTTCATTATTTTGTTTACGCCATTTATTACTTGTTTATATATTTTTTGATTTGGTAACATTTTTATTTCAAATTAATAAAATATACGACTGTATTTTTAAAAGGTCTTAGGCAACCCACTTAGCAATCAATAGTAAAAGAAGCTTTTTTTTGAAAATTAGAGTCCCTTACCACACTTAATTCTGTACTTATCATTAGTTCTTGATTGTTTTGTTTACGCCCTTTATTACTGGCTCATATATTTTTCTTGTTTTGCAATGTTTTTATTTCAAATTAATGTATATAGATATGTGTAACATTTCTTTTAGCGGGAAAACTTTTTTGGTATGAAAGTCTTAGGATTGTGCTTTTAAAATCAATCCTATACTTTTATGCCATGAAAAGTTGTATCCGTACTACCATCAAATGAAGACGCATAGAAGAAATTATGGAGACCGTTCATTGAATGAACATACATTTCGTGATATAACATTTATTCACATTTTGTGATTTTATTTATTAAAGAGCCCCAGTATAGTCTTGTAATTCGCTTTATTTCAATAATTTATGGAGTTGTTATAAATTTTCCAAATTGTTTTCTTACATATTTAGTACAATTTTTGAGTTGTAAAAGAATTTCTTTTAACGATATGTCATGGTGTTTAAATTATTTTCCATAATTGGCTACTTTACATAATTTTAGTTAGGTTAAATATTACATATATTGGAAATGAAGTTTAATACATTTGTTATTTTATTTTATTAAATTGGTTAAAGAATTCTTAAATGATGAAAAATGGCTAATTATGGGAAATATTTTACAGTAAAAATTCCAGTTTTATGCATTTAATACTAAACATGGAATTTTACTGTAAAAATAGTTTCCTAGAAATATTGTCAAAAAATTACTAGGTTTTTGGAGTTTGTAACCTTAAATTTGCTTATATACGATGCACAAATATATTTTTTTAATTTAAAAAAATATTTTTTGGCTTTTTTGACTGTATGGGATTATTTTCATCCCCATGAGATTGCGAATGTCAATAAAAACGAGATATTTTAAAATTTATTTCCATTTTATTTGTAGGAACTAGTTTTACTATGTCTAAGGGGTGAATTTAACAGCTTGTTTATCTTCTTTCATTGTTGAGATATTAGATTTTCAATTTCAAAACTTTTATTCAATTGAAACACATTGTGCAAATCAATTTCGTCAAATTTAATAATTAATTTCTTAAAATTGAAACAGATGTTCATGAAACTTTTCTTAGAGCTTTATCCTATCATAAACTTTCAATTAGCACACATTTTGGTGTCAAATAGGCAAATTTTACGGTCACTCTTTAATGTACGATGTAGGTATTTAAAGATGTCTTTATTTTCACAACAATTTGAATACAGAGAAATTAATTTTTTTAATGTAATATTGAGATTTTTTGTAATCATTGCATTTTAATACTCCATCAGCAGGTTCTTAAGTTAAACAGTAGAAAAACCAATAGGTTTAAAGCTGTTCTTGCTGTATTGTTTTACTACAGCTGCAAAAAACCATGTGTTACCTAAAAATTTACAAAAAATCACAATGGCGTTATTAGTCACATCTTGAATCGGTTAAATCTTGAGTTATAAAATCGACTCTAATCTAAGTTTTTTCTAGAACTTAAAAAATTGATTTTTTATTATCAACAACTTGCATAATTATGGCCTGTTGGGGTTGAGTTACTAAAGTGCAAAAGCGTATTTTTAAAGTGTTTTTGAGCTATAGTATCCCAACTCCAAACGGTCCTTCAACTACGTTGCAAAAAATAGTACTTCTTATATTTTTATTATTATAAAAATTAATGTCAGAATTTTGATGAGATTGAATGTATTTGATTGTTCATTATTTTGGTAAAAGTTTTCATCATGCGCAGTTGATTATATTATATCTACCGTCGCATTTTTAATAGATAATATGGATTCAATAATTAGATATGTTAATTATTGTAAGATATTTTAACAAGATAGATCCTTAAAAACAAGGATTTTTTTTCCTTTCTTTTGGTTTTTTTTGCCATCTTTCACCTCGAAAAGTATGAAAATTGTATTTAATAACGTTGATTATTATGTGATTATTGTTATTAAGTTTAAGACTAGAAATACTAGATTGCCCTTTTATATATATATATATTTTTATTTTGTAATGTTTTAATTTAAAACTGATATACATGGAGAGGCATAACATTTGATATAACGGGATAACTTCTCATGGCAAGAATAGTGTAGAGTTGTGCTTTTAAAATCAATTCTATGCTTTTCTGCCAGGAGAGGTTTCAGCCGTACTACCTTCAAATGAAGACACACAGAAGAAATTGTGAAAATTCCTCATGAGATGAATTAGCAAACTACTTGGCACGAAAAGCTCCAGAATTATGCATTCAGTACTAAACTTCAAATTTTACTGGAAATATTATTGAAACTTTCATTTAAAGATATTTTGTCCACTCTAAGAATTATGAGAAGATTATGGAAAAACAATTTTAATCTTCACAGTTGAATTGTCCCCGAACATTCAGGATAACCATAAAGCCTTGAGGTTTTGCTTTCTTCGTAACGTAAAATAGCAGGATTGACCACGTTTTAGTGTAGGTATGTAGATTTGTGTTTGATTAAATTTACAGCTACTCTGAAACGTGGGGTGTTCTGAAAAATCTCACCAGATCCAGTCTATCACCATCAGAATTAAGGATTCAAGTAGAAATTTAAGAATGGACGTTTAACATGGAACTGCGTTTATCATTTTATAATGAAATTTATTCAATCTGATTGGTAACTTGTAAAACTATACCAATTAATGTCATCACTTGTGTGTATATTATTTGTAGTGATGATGAACACTACTGGAAATTTAATTTTGCAAGATGTTTATAAAAGACGTGTGCGCGTAAGACACATTAATCTTGACTAAAATACATTTTACATATTTTCTTTATCTTGTAATGTTTCCATTTAAAATTAATATACATAGAAAGGCATTTAGGAATAGACATTTAACAATGTAGAGTGGTAAGCGACTATAATTTTCAATAAAAAGATCTTTTTACTATAGATTGCTATGTGGGTTGCCTAAGACCTTTTGAAAATACAGCTGGATATTTTATTAATTTGAAATAAAGACATTATAAAATCAGAAAAATAATCTCAATGGCATTATTACTCGTATCTTGAATCGGTTAAATCTTAAGTTATGATATCGACTCTAAGTTTTTCTAGCACTTAAAAAATTGATTTCCAATTATCAACAACCAGCATAATTATAACCTGCTGGGGTTGAGTTACTAGAGAGCAAAAACATGTTTTTAAAGTGTTCTTGAGCTATAGTATCCTAACTCCAAACGGTACGTCGATTACATCGCAAAAAATTGTATTTCTTATATTTTTATTATTATAAAATTAATGTTACAATTTCAACCGTTTTCAATGTATTTGATTGCTCGTTACTTTGGTAAAATTTCTCATTATGCTTATTTGATTATATTATGTCTACCTTCACATTTATATTGGATAACATGGATTCAATAGATATTTTAATTATTATAAGAAGTTTTAAAAGGGTAGTCCCTTAAAAACAAGGATTTTTTCCTTTCTTTAAGTTTTTTTTGCCATCTTTCACTTGGAACATTTCCCATTTACATATTTTCTTTAATTTGTAATGTTTTAATTTATAATTGATGTACTTAGAGAAGCTTAACATTTGATTTAGCGGAATAACTTCTTGTGGTAGGAAAGGTGTAGGTTTGTGCTTTTAAAAAAATCCTACACTTTCCTGCCAAGAGTAGTTTAATCCGTACTACCATCAAATGAAGACAAACAGAAGAAATTTTGAAAATTGGTCATGCAATGAATCAGCAAACTATTTGACAGGAAAAGGTCCAATTTTTAAACTGTTCTTAATGTATTGTTTTACTTCGGCTGTAAAAAAGACGCGTGTTACCTAAAAATTTACAAAAAATCACAATTTCTCAAGAAAATAATCACAATGGCATCAGTTGCGCCTTGAATGGGTTAAATCTTGAAGTATAAAATCGACTCTAAATTTTTTTAGCACTTAAAAATTGATTTCTAATTATCAACAACCTGCATAATTATGGCCTGTTGGGGTTGGGTTACTATAGAACAAATACGTGTTTTTAATGTGTTTTTGTTCTACTGTATCCCTGGTACAAATGGTACTTCAACTACGTTGCAGAAAATAGTACTTTTTAAATCTTTATTTCAGAATATTGATGGGTTTGAATGTATTTGATTGCTCATTATTTTAGTAAAAGTTCTCATTATGAGTGGTTGATTGTATTATGTCTACCTTCACATTTATATTGGATAATATGGGTTCAATAATTAAATATTTCAATTATTATAAGATGGTTTAAGAGGGTAGTTCCTTTAAAACGAGGATTTTTTTCCTTTCACATTAAAAATTTCATCTAATAACGTTAATTATTATCCGATTATTGTTATTAAGTTTAAGACTATAAATTCGAAATTTCCATTAACATATTTTCTTTATTTTATAATGTTTTAATTTAAAATTGATGAACATAGAGAGGCGTAACACTTGATTTACCGTGATGACTTCTTGTGGAAGGAATAGTGTAGATTTGTGCTTTTGAAACCAATTCAACATTTTTCTGCCACAGGAAGTTTCATCCGTATTACCATCAACTGAAGACACTCAAAAGAAATTGTGAAAATTGGTCATGGAATGAATGAATATCAACAACCAGCATAATTATAACCGGCTGGGGTTGAGTTACTAGAGTGCAAAAGTGTGTTTTTAAAGTGCTTATGCGCTATAGTATCCCAACTCCAAACGGTCCTTCGACTACGTGGCAAAAACTTGGATTTCTTATATTTTTATTATTATAAAATTAATGTTAGAATTTTGACGATTTTGAAAGTATTTGACTGCTCGTTATTTTGGTAAAAGTTCTCATTATGCTTATTTGATTATATTATATCTACCTTATATTTATATTGGATAATATGGATTCAATAGATATTTTAATTATTATAAGATGTTTTAAGAGGGTAGTTCCTTAAAATCAAGGATTTTTTCCTTTCTTTAAGTCTTTTTTTTGCCTTTTTTCACTTCGAACCCCTTAAAAATTGTATCTGATAACGTTAATTATTATGTGATTATTGTTATTAAATTTAAGACTACATATTCGAAATTTTCCATTTACATATTTTCTTTATTTTATAATGTTTTAATTTAAAATTGATGAACATAGAGACGCCTAACACTTAATTTACCGGGATAACTTCTTGTGGAAGGAATTGGTCATGGAATGAATCAGCAAACTATTTTGCAGTAAAGAGTCAGTTTTATGCATTTAATACTAAAACTGTCACTTTACTGTCACATGGTTTTCTAGAGATAGCACCGAATAAAAATCTACACTTGCTGCGTATCCTATATACTAGAAGATTGTCAGAAAATTACTTGTATTTTTAAGTTTGTAACCTTAAATTTGATTTTATCGTATATAGAAAATAGTTTTTATCTATTTTACAATTCTTGGACTTTAATTTAATGTACGATGTAGGTATTTCAAGACGTTTTTATTTTAAATAACTCATATTTCAAAAAATATTTTTCTTTTGATTTTCATTTTAGCATTTTTTTTTGAAAATTACTTTATGCAGATGAAGGCCATTGATTTCCACCTCCGAAGATATATTACTCAAACTTTTATTTGAAGATATTTTATCCACTCCAAGAATTCTAAGAAGATTACACTATTTGAATTTTGTATTTTCTGGCCTATTAGGAAAATCTTTTTAACTCTTGACAGTTTAATGACACCAATGAATCTCGTCACTTGTGTGTATAATATTTGTACTGATTATGTATGAAAAACTACTGGAAATCTAATTTTGCAAGATGTTTTTATAAAAGACCTTGCTCGTAAGACACATTTCTTATTCTTAAATTTGCTGTGTTAAGGAAAACAAAATAATTCACTCTAAAATATATGTAAGATACAAATCTATTCGAAAAACATTAATCTTGACTAAAATACATTGTGGTTTTATATAGTTTCTTTATTTTGTAATGTTTCAATTTAAAATTAATACACATAGAATGGCGTAACACTTGATTTAACGGGATAACTTCTTGTGTTAGAAATAGTGTAAAATTGTGCTTTTGAAACCAATTTTGTACTTTTCTGCCACGAGAAGTTTCATCCGTATTACCATCAAATGAAGACACACAGAAGAAATTGTGAAAATTGGTCATGGAATGAATGAATATCAACAACCAGCATAATTATAACCGGCTGGGGTTGAGTTACTAGAGTGCAAAAGTGTGTTTTTAAAGTGCTTATGTGCTATAGTATCCCAACTCCAAACGGTCCTTCGACTACGTGGCAAAAACTTGGATTTCTTATATTTTTATTATTATAAAATTAATGTTAGAATTTTGACGATTTTGAAAGTATTTGATTACTCGTTATTTTGGTAAAAGTTCTCATTACGCTTATTTGATTATATTATGTCTACCTTATATTTATATTCGATAATATGGATTCAATAGATATTTTAATTATTATAAGATGTTTTAAGAGGGTAGTTCCTTAAAATCAAAGATTTTTTCCTTTCTTTAAGTCTTTTTTTTGCCTTTTTTCACTTCAAACCCCTTAAAAATTGTATCTGATAACGTTAATTATTATGTGATTATTGTTATTAAATTTAAGACAATATATTCGAAATTTTCCATTTACATATTTTCTTTATTTTATAATTTTTTAATTTAAAATTGATGAACATAGAGACGCCTAACACTTAATTTACCGGGATAACTTCTTGTGGAAGGAATTGGTCATGGAATGAATCAGCAAACTATTTTGCAGTAAAGAGTCAGTTTTATGCATTTAATACTAAAACTGTCACTTTACTGTCACATAGTTTTCTAGAGATAGCACCGAATAAAAATCTACACTTGCTGCGTATCCTATATACTAGAAGATTGTCAGAAAATTACAAGTATTTTTAAGTTTGTAACCTTAAATTTGATTTTATCGTATATAGAAAATAGTTTTTATCTATTTTACAATTCTTGGGCTTTAATTTAATGTACGACGTAGGTATTTCAAGACGTTTTTATTGTAAATAACTCATATTTCAATAAATATTTTTCTTTTGATTTTTATTTTAACATTTTTTTTTGAAAATTACTTTATGCAGAAGAAGGCCATTGATTTCCACTTCCGAAGATATATTATTCAAACTTTTATTTGAAGATATTTTGTCCACTCCAAGAATTGTACACTATTTGAATTTTGTATTTTCTGGCCTATTAGGAAAATCTTTTTAACTCTTGACACTTTAATGACACCAATGAATCTCAACACTTGTGTGTATAATATTTGTACTGATTATGTATGAAAAACTACTGGAAATCTAATTTTGCAAGATGTTTTTATAAAAGACACATTTCTTATTCTTAAATTTGCTGTGTTAAGGAAAACAAAATAATTCACTCTAAAATATATGTAAGATACAAATCTATTCGACAAACATTAATCTTGACTAAAATACATTGTGGTTTTATATAGTTTCTTTATTTTGTAATGTTTCATTTTAAAATTAAGACACATAGAATGGCGTAACACTTGATTTAACGGGATAACTTCTTGTGTAAGAAATAGTGTAAAATTGTGCTTTTGAAACCAATTTTGTACTTTTCTGCCACGAGGAGTTTCATCCGTACTACCATCAAATGAAGACACACAGAAGAAATTGTGAAAATTGGTCATGGAATGAATGAATATCAACAACCATCATAATTATAACCGGCTGGGGTTGAGTTACTAGAGTGCAAAAGTGTGTTTTTAAAATGCTTATGTGCTATAGTATCCCAACTCCAAACGGTCCTTCGACTACGTGGCAAAACTTGGATTTCTTATATTTTTATTATTATAAAATTAATGTTAGAATTTTGACGATTTTGAAAGTATTTGATTGCTCGTTATTTTGGTAAAAGTTCTCATTATGCTTATTTGATTATATTATGTCTACCTTATATTTATATTGGATAATATGGATTCAATAGATATTTTAATTATTATAAGATGTTTTAAGAGGGTAGTTCCTTAAAATCAAGGATTTTTTCCTTTCTTTAAGTCTTTTTTTTGCCTTTTTTCACTTCGAACCCCTTAAAAATTGGATCTGATAACGTTAATTATTATGTGATGATTGTTATTAAATTTAAGACTATATATTCGAAATTTTCCATTTACATATTTTCCTTATTTTATAATTTTTTAATTTAAAATTGATGAACATAGAGACGCCTAACACTTAATTTACCGGGATAACTTCTTGTGGAAGGAATTGGTCATGGAATGAATCAGCAAACTATTTTGCAGTAAAGAGTCAGTTTTATGCATTTAATACTAAAACTGTCACTTTACTGTCACATAGTTTTCTAGAGATAGCACCGAATAAAAATCTACACTTGCTGCGTATCCTATATACTAGAAGATTGTCAGAAAATTACAAGTATTTTTAAGTTTGTAACCTTAAATTTGATTTTATCGTATATAGAAAATAGTTTTTATCTATTTTACAATTCTTACGCTTACGCTTATTTGATTATATTATGTCTACCTTATATTTACATTGGATAATATGAATTCAATAGATATTTTAATTATTATAAGATGTTTTAAGAGGGTAGTTCCTTAAAAATAAGGATTTTTTCCTTTCTTTAAGTTTTTTTTTTGCCATCTTTCACTTCACACTTTAAAAAATTTATCTAATAACGTTAATTATTATGTGATTATTGTAATTAAATTTAATACTATAAATTCGAAAATTCCCATTTATATATTTTCTTTATTTTGTAATGTTTTAATTTAAAATTGATGTACATAGAGAGGCTCAACACTTGATTTACGGGGATAACTTCTTATGGGAGGATTAGTGTAGGATTGTGCTTTTAAAATCAATCCAACACTTTCCTGCCAAAAGAAGTTTCATCCGTACTACCATCAACTGAAGACACATAGAAGAAATTATGAAAATTGGTCATGGAATGAATCAGTAAACTATTTGGCAGGAAAGGTTCGGTTTTATGCATTTAATACTAAATCTGAATCTTTACTGTCACACAGTTTTCTAGAGATAGCACCGAATAAAAATCTACACTTGCTGCGTATCCTATATACTAGAAGATTGTCAGAAAATTACTTGTATTTTTAAGTTTGTAACCTTAAATTTGATTTTATTGTATATAGAAAATAGTTTTTATCTATTTTACAATTCTTGGGCTTTAATTTAATGTACGATGTAGGTATTTCAAGACGTTTTTATTTTAAATAACTCATATTTCAAAAAATATTTTTCTTTTGATTTTCATTTTAGCATTTTTTTTTTTTTGAAAATTACTTTATGCAGATGAAGGCCATTGATTTCCACCTCCAAAGATATATTACTCAAACTTTTATTTGAACATATTTTATCCACTCCAAGAATTGTAAGAAGATTACACAATTTGAACTTTGTATTTTCTGGCCTATTAGGAAAATCTTTTTAACTCTTGACAGTTTAATGACACCAATGAATCTCATCACTTGTGTGTATAATATTTGTACTTATTATGTATGAAAAACTACTGGAAATATAATTTTGCAAGATGTTTTTATAAAAGACCTTGCTCGTAAGACACATTTCTTATTCTTAAATTTGCTGTGTTAAGGAAAACAAAATAATTCACTCTAAAATATATGTAAGATACAAATCTATTCGACAAACATTAATCTTGACTAAAATACATTGTGGTTTTATATAGTTTCTTTATTTTGTAATGTTTCAATTCAAAATTAATACACATAGAATGGCGTAACACTTGATTTAACGGGATAACTTCTTGTGTAAGAAATAGTGTAAAATTGTGCTTTTGAAACCAATTTTGTACTTTTCTGCCACGAGAAGTTTCATCCGTACTACCATCAAATGAAGACACACAGAAGAAATTGTGAAAATTGGTCATGGAATGAATGAATATCAACAACCAGCATAATTATAACCGGCTGAGGTTGAGTTACTAGAGTGCAAAAGTGTGTTTTTAAAATGCTTATGTGCTATAGTATCCCAACTCCAAACGGTCCTTCGACTACGTGGCAAAAACTTGGATTTCTTATATTTTTATTATTATAAAATTAATGTTAGAATTTTGACGATTTTGAAAGTATTTGATTGCTCGTTATTTTGGTAAAAGTTCTCATTACGCTTATTTGATTATATTATGTCTACCTTATATTTACATTGGATAATATGAATTCAATAGATATTTTAATTATTATAAGATGTTTTTAGAGGGTAGTTCCTTAAAATCAAGGATTTTTTCCTTTCTTTAAGTCTTTTTTTTTGCCTTTTTTCACTTCGAACCCCTTAAAAATTGTATCTGATAACGTTAATTATGATGTGATTATTGTTATTAAATTTAAGACTATATATTCGAAATTTTCCATTTACATATTTTCTTTATTTTATAATGTTTTAATTTAAAATTGATGAACATAGAGACGCCTAACACTTAATTTACCGGGATAACTTCTTGTGGAAGGAATTGGTCATGGAATGAATCAGCAAACTATTTTGCAGTAAAGAGTCAGTTTTATGCATTTAATACTAAAACTGTCACTTTACTGTCACATAGTTTTCTAGAGATAGCACCGAATAAATATCTACACTTGCTGCGTATCCTATATACTAGAAGATTGTCAGAAAATTACAAGTATTTTTAAGTTTGTAACCTTAAATTTGATTTTACCGTATATAGAAAATAGTTTTTATCTATTTTACAATTCTTGGCCTTTAATTTAATGTACGATGTAGGTATTTCAAGACGTTTTTATTTTAAATAACTCATATTTCAAAAAATATTTTTCTTTTGATTTTCATTTTAGCATTTTTTTTTTTTGAAAATTACTTTATGCAGATGAAGGCCATTGATTTCCACCTCCGAAGATATATTACTCAAACTTTTATTTGAAGATATTTTATCCACTCCAAGAATTGTAAGAAGATTACACTATTTGAATTTTGTATTTTCTGGCCTATTAGGAAAATCTTTTTAACTCTTGACAGTTTAATGACACCAATGAATCTCATCACTTGTGTGTATAATATTTGTACTTATTATGTATGAAAAACTACTGGAAATCTAATTTTGCGAGATGTTTTTATAAAAGACCTTGCTCGTAAGACACATTTCTTATTCTTAAATTTGCTGTGTTAAGAAAAACAAAATAATTCACTCTAAAATATATGTAAGATACAAATCTATTCGACAAACATTAATCTCGACTAAAATACATTGTGGTTTTATATAGTTTCTTTATTTTGTAATGTTTCAATTTAAAATTAATACACATAGAATGGCGTAACACTTGATTTAACGGGATAACTTCTTGTGTAAGAAATAGTGTAAAATTGTGCTTTTGAAACCAATTTTGTACTTTTCTGCCACGAGAAGTTTCATCCGTATTACCATCAAATGAAGACACACAGAAGAAATTGTGAAAATTGGTCATGGAATGAATGAATATCAACAACCAGCATAATTATAACCGGCTGGGGTTGAGTTACTAGAGTGCAAAAGTGTGTTTTTAAAGTGCTTATGTGCTATAGTATCCCAACTCCAAACGGTCCTTCGACTATGTGGCAAAAACTTGGATTTCTTATATTTTTATTATTATAAAATTAATGTTAGAATTTTGACGATTTTGAAAGTATTTGATTGCTCGTTATTTTGGTAAAAGTTCTCATTACGCTTATTTGATTATATTATGTCTACCTTATATTTACATTGGATAATATGAATTCAATAGATATTTTAATTATTATAAGATGTTCTTAGAGGGTAGTTCCTTAAAATCAAGGATTTTTTCCTTTCTTTTAGTCTTTTTTTTTGCCATCTTTCACTTCGAACACCTTAAAAATTGTATCTGATAATGTTAATTATTCTGTGATTATTGTTATTAAATTTAAAACTATAAATTCGAAATTTCCCATTTACATATTTTCTTTATTTTGAAATGTTTTAATTTAAAATTGATGTAGATAGAGAGGCTTAACACTTGATTTACCGGAATAACTTCTTGTGGAAGGAATAGTGTGGGATTGTGCTTTTAAAATCAATCCAACACTCTCCTGCCAAAAGAAGTTTCATCCGTACTACCATCAACTGAAGACACAGAAGAAATTGTGAAAATTGGTCATGGAATGAATCAGCAAACTATTTAGCAGTAACGACTCAGTTTTACGCATTTAATACTAAAACTGTAACTTTACTGTCACATAGTTTTCTAGAGATAGCACCAAATAAAAATCTACACTTGCTGCGTATCCTATATACTAGAAGATTGTCAGAAAATTGCCAAAAGAAGTTTCATCCGTGCTACCATCAAATGAAGACATAGAGAAGGAATTGTAAAATTGCTCATGGAATGAATCAGCAAACTATTTGGTAGTCAAAAGTCTAGTTTTATGCATATAATACTAAAACTGGCATTTGACTATCAATATAGTTTTCTAGAAATAGCACCGAATAAAAAACTACAATTGCTGCACACCCTATATATTAGAAGATTATCGAAAGTTACTCGTTTTTTGAAGTGTGTAGCCTTAAATTTGATTATATTATTTGTACAAAAATTTTTTAATCTATTTTATAATTCTTGAGGTTAAATTTAATGTACTATGTAGGTCTTTCAAGGTGTTTTTGTTTTAAATAACTGACGTTTCAGTAAATATTTTTCTTTTTAGTTAATTAGTAAAAAGATGGACACAAACAACATAATGGCTATTACTTCAGGTCTACCTTCAAATTTTTATTGGATAATATGGATTCAGTAATTAGATATTTTAATTATTATAAGGTCTTTTAGGAGGGTAGTTCTTAAAAACAAGAACTTTAACTTCGTTAAGTTTTTTTTGCTATCTTTCACTTCGAACACTTTAAAAATTGTATTTAATAACGTTGATTATTATGCGATTATTGTTATTAACTTGAAATTAGCGATTACCCTTTATATATTTTCTTTATTTTGCAAAGTTTTAATTTAAAATTAATACACATAAAAAGGCATAACACTTGATATACCGAGATAACTTTTTAGGGTATGAATAGTGTAGGTTTGTGCTTTTAAAACCAATCCAACACTTTTCTACAAAAAGAAGTTTCATCCGTATTACCATCAAATGAAGACACACAGAAGAAATTATGAAAAGCGTTCAGGCTAATCATGAGGCTTAGAAGTTTTGCTTTCATCGCAATGGAAAATGACAGGATTCACCATGTCCTAGTGTGGGTGAAAGTTTTGTTTTTGACCAAACCTACACTTACCCTGGGACGTGGGGTGTTCTGAGAAATCTTACCATATCCAATCTATCACCATTATTACCGATATAGCCCCCAGGGGGCTAGGAGGGCTTTCCCCTCTCTAGTACGGGTGTGACGATCCCGGGGCCCCAGTCAAACAAAAAAAGAATGTGCGTAGATTATAAAATACTTGGTTAAAAATTAGTGAAAATTATAATATTACATATTTTCTTGATCTAGTAATAATCATTAATATGTGTATGCTTTCCATGCTAAACTTTTCTTTTTCAGCTAGAATGTTTTGCCCAAATATGCAGCGCCCCCAGGGGGCTAGGAGGGCTTTCCCCTCTCTAGTACGGGTGTGACGATCCCGGGGCCCCAGTCATATCTTGTCCTTGTCCTGTGCTGTAATTCTATGTTTCCAAAGCAATCTCAACGTGTTAGAAACCGTGCGGAGGAGATGAATGGCTCTGCTTAGTGAGTCCCAAACGGTTCCTGTCAGACACCGGGCTACATCTGGCAGTAGTATAGCCCTGCCATGGCATCCAGGTTCTGCTGTGGTTGATCGATTATTTCCTAGGATACTCGTGGGATCCATATGTCTCGATTAAATTTAAATTTTGGAAATTTTCCACCCATTAGCGGGCTCTTCAAAAGACCCAGAATTGAGTCGTCTCGGGATGATAAATTGGAGAACTTTGATAAATTTTTCCTTCTTAAAAATCTTGATGGTTCTTTTAAAGAAACTTTGTCAAAAACAATTTTCTCGGCTGTCAATATAAAAATTCAAATATATTTATTTTGACAAAATGGTCTATTATAAAACGGGGAATTCCACATAAAAAATATGTGCGTAGATTATAAAATTTTTGGTTAAAAATTGGTGAAAATTATAATATTACATCTTTAGTTTATCTAATAATAATCATTAGTATGTGTATGTTTTCGATGCTAAACTTTCCTTTTTCAGCTAGAATATTTTGCCCAAATATGGAGCAGCTGTACCACCAGAAGATCTTAGTCAACCCATGTGAAAGCCGTGGGATATGGTTCTTTGTATTTGAAATTAGAACCGTATTTCATGGTTTCATCATGGTTTGACACTAAATCGTCTACTTACCAGAAGTGTTTTTTTTTCCGCACTTTCAAAAAATAATGATTAAGACTTGGAGGGGTTAGTATACTAAAGAATACAAGCCTAATTTAAAATGTTTTTACAATATGGTATTCAAACTTCAAACGGTCTCTCGACATCGCAAAAGATTTTACTCTTTATATTTTTATTATTTTTGTTAGAATTTTGATATGACTGAATGTATTTGATTGTTGACAGTTAATTTCATTTTGCTTATCTTTACATTTTTACTGGATAAGATTTATCCAAAAATTATATTAATTACAAACGTATTAGGCATTTTATTTATCCTAAAATGTCTTAAAAAAGCATATTTTTTATGAAGGTAATTCCTCAAAAAGAAGCAATTTTCTCGGCTGTCAATATAAAGATTCAAATATATTTATTTTGACAAAATGGTCTATTATAAAACGGGGAATTCCACAAAAAAAAGAATGTGCGTAGATTATAAAATACTTGGTTAAAAATTAGTGAAAATTATAATATTACATCTTTAGTTGATATAATAATAATCATTAGTATGTGGATGTTTTCGATGGTAAACTTACCTTTTTCAGCTAGAATGTTTTGCCCAAATATGCAGCGCCCCCAGGGGACTAGGAGGGCTTTCCCCTCTCTAGTACGGGTGTGACGATCCCGGGGCCCCAGTCATGTCTTGTCCTTGTCCTGTGCCTTAATTCTATGTTTCCAAAGCAATCTCAACGTGTTAGAAACCGTGCGGAGGAGATGAATGGCTTTGCTTAGTGAGTCCCAAACGGTTCCTGTCAGACACCGGACTACATTTGGCAGTAGTATAGCCTTACCATGGCATCCAGATTCTGCTGTGGTTGATCGATTATTTCCTAGGATACTCGTGGGATCCATATGTCTCGATTAAATTTAAATTTTGGAAATTTCCCACCCATTAGCGGTCTCTTCAAAAGACCCAAAATTGAGTCGCCTCGGGATGATAAATTGGAGAAGTTTGATAAATTTTTCCTTCTCAAAAATCTTGATGGTTCTTTTAAAGAAACTTTGTCAAAAGCAATTTTCTCGGCTGTCAATATAAAAATTCAAATATATTTATTTTGACAAAATGGTCTATTATAAAACGGGGAATTCCACATAAAAAATATGTGCGTAGATTAAAAAATTTTTGTTTAAAAATTAGTGAAAATTATAATATTACATCTTTAGTTTATCTAATAATAATCATTAGTATGTGTATGTTTTCGATGCTAAACTTTCCTTTTTCAGCTAGAATATTTTGCCCAAATATGGAGCAGCTGTACCACCAGGAGATCTTAGTCAACCCATGTGTAAACCGTGGAATATGGTTCTTTGTATTTGAAATTAGAACCGTATTTCATGGTTTCATCATGGTTTGACACCAAATCCTCTACTTACCAGAAGAGTTTTTTTTTCAGCACTTTCAAAAAATAATGATTAAGACTTGGAGGGGTTATTATACTAAAGAACAAAAGCCTAATTTAAAATGTTTTTACTATATGGTATTCAAACTTCAAACGGTCTCTCGACATCGCAAAGGATTTTACTCTTTATATTTTTATTATTTTTGTTAGAATTTTGATATGACTGAATGTATTTGATTGTTGACAGTTAATTTTATTTTGCTTATCTTTACATTTTTACTGGATAAAATTTATCCAAAAATTATGTTAATAGCAAACGTATTAGACATTTTAATTATTCTAAAATGTCTTAATAACGCATATTTTTTATAAAGGTAATTCCTCAAAAGAAGCAATTTTCTCGGCTGCCAATATAAAAATTCAAATATATTTATTTTGACAAAATGGTCTATTATAAAATGGGAAATTCCACATAAAAAATATGTGCGTAAATTATAAAATACTTGGTTAAAAATTAGTGAAAATTATAATATTACATCTTTAGTTGATCTAATAATAATCATTAATATGTGGATGTTTTCGATGGTAAACTTACCTTTTTCAGCTAGAATGTTTTGCCCAAATATGCAGCGCCCCCAGGGGACTAGGAGGGCTTTCCCCTCTCTAGTACGGGTGTGACGATCCCGGGGCCCCAGTCATGTCTTGTCCTTGTCCTGTGCCTTAATTCTATGTTTCCAAAGCAATCTCAACGTGTTAGAAACCGTGCGGAGGAGATGAATGGCTCTGCTTAGTGAGTCCCAAACGGTTCCTGTCAGACACCGGACTACATTTGGCAGTAGTATAGCCTTGCCATGGCATCCAGATTCTGCTGTGGTTGATCGATTATTTCCTAGGATACTCGTGGGATCCATATGTCTCGATTAAATTTAAATTTTGGAAATTTCCCACCCATTAGCGGTCTCTTCAAAAGACCCAAAATTGAGTCGCCTCGGGATGATAAATTGGAGAAGTTTGATAAATTTTTCCTTCTCAAAAATCTTGATGGTTCTTTTAAAGAAACTTTGTCAAAAGCAATTTTCTCGGCTGTCAATATAAAAATTCAAATATATTTATTTTGACAAAATGGTCTATTATAAAACGGGGAATTCCACATAAAAAATATGTGCGTAGATTAAAAAATTTTTGGTTAAAAATTAGTGAAAATTATAATATTACATCTTTAGTTTATCTAATAATAATCATTAGTATGTGTATGTTTTCGATGCTAAACTTTCCTTTTTCAGCTAGAATATTTTGCCCAAATATGGAGCAGCTGTACCACCAGGAGATCTTAGTCAACCCATGTGTAAACCGTGGAATATGGTTCTTTGTATTTGAAATTAGAACCGTATTTCATGGTTTCATCATGGTTTGACACAAAATCCTCTACTTACCAGAAGAGTTTTTTTTTCAGCACTTTCAAAAAATAATGATTAAGACTTGGAGGGGTTAGTATACTAAAGAACAAAAGCCTAATTTAAAATGTTTTTACTATATGGTATTCAAACTTCAAACGGTCTCTCGACATCGCAAAGGATTTTACTCTTTATATTTTTATTATTTTTGTTAGAATTTTGATATGACTGAATGTATTTGATTGTTGACAGTTAATTTTATTTTGCTTATCTTTACATTTTTACTGGATAAAATTTATCCAAAAATTATGTTAATAGCAAACGTATTAGACATTTTAATTATTCTAAAATGTCTTAATAACGCATATTTTTTATAAAGGTAATTCCTCAAAAGAAGCAATTTTCTCGGCTGCCAATATAAAAATACAAATATATTTATTTTGACAAAATGGTTTATTATAAAATTGGGAATTCCACAAAAAAAATATGTGCGTAGATTATAAAATACTTGGTTAAAAATTAGTGAAAATTATAATATTACATCTTTAGTTTATCTAATAATAATCATTAGTATGTGTATGTTTTCGATGCTAAACTTACCTTTTTCAGCTAGAATGTTTTGCCCAAATATGCAGCGCCCCCAGGGGGCTAGGAGAGCTTTCCCCTCCCTAGTACGGGTGTGACGATCCCGGGGCCCCAGTCATATCTTGTCCTTGTCCTGTGCCGTAATTCTATGTTTCCCAAGTAATCTGACCGTGTTAGCAACCGTGCGGAGGAGATGAATGGCTCTGCTTAGTGAGTCCCCAAACGGTTCCTGTCAGACACCGGGCTACATCTGGCAGTAGTATAGCCTTGCCATGGCATCCAGGCTCTGCTGTGGTTGACCGATTATTTCCTAGGATACTCGTGGGATCCATATGTCACAATCAAATTTAAATTTTGGAAATTTTCCACCCATTAGCGGGCCCTTTAAAAGGCCCAGAATTGAGTCGCCTCAGAATGATAAATTGGAGAACTTTGATAAATTTTTCATTGTCAAAAATCTTGATGGTTCTTTTAAAGAAACTTCACCCTTTATTTTACATAAAGCTCTACAATCATATTTTGATTCGCTATCTGACACAACAAAATTAAGTGATGGAATCCTTCTTATTGAAGTAAGTAACGAAAAACAATCCTCAAAAGCAAACAATTTAACTAAACTACATACTTATAATATTTCCACCTCCCCCCACGCCTCCTTAAGTATTGTAAAGGATATTGTAACTTGCTCTGATTTGTTGCACTGCTCGGAAGATGAAATCTTGCACAATTTTAAAGATCAGGGAGTCAATGCTCTTTCTCGAATTCTCTCTAAAGACAAAACTCCATATTCCTCTCTAATACTGACATTTACAAGTTAAAGCAAGTTGGTATTCTCTCAGGGTCCGCCATTTTATCTCCAAACCTATGCGTTGCTTTTCGTGCCAAAAGTTTAGACATACTGCAGACCGCTGCCCAAATTCTCCTACCTGCCCTTCGTGCGGTCACTCCGACCACCCTGAAAATCCAAGCTCCAACCCCTCAATGTGCTCAAATTGTAAAGGAAATCATTCCCAGAGATACAAAGGCTGCCCTATCTACAAGCAAAATCGAAATCCAAAAACTACGCACTATCGAAAAACTTTCTTATTTTGAAGCCAAAAAGAAATTCTTTAGCCTTAACCCTTCTGCTCAAGTGCTCAACTCTTCATTGTTCAGCTCTCTGACTAAAAAACAAACTTCTTCTACCATCGATAAAGTCTCACTCGCCACCCAGTGCAATCTCGTTTCAGTTGCCACCCAATGTAATCTCGATCTCCCCCTTCCTACCCCCTCCATCTCTCTTCCCCCTTCTCTCCCTACTCCAGATCCCACCACCACCTTACCCTTCATCTCTCCCTCCCCTCCTCCCTCCAAACCTCTACCAACTCCTCAAATATCATCCATTTAATAGACTTTATTTAAAATAGAATTGTACAATGATTTTGCTACATCAAAAGTGTATTATCTAACAGATCCCCAAAGACACAAAAAAGATTATGACATTTTTAAAAGGCCAAAATTTACAGGCATAACACTTGATTCATCGGAATAACTTCTTATGGCAGGAATAGTATAGATTTGTGCTTTTAAAATCAATTCTATGCTTACCTGTCAAAAGAAGTTTCATCCGTACTACCATCAAATGAAGATACACAGAAAAAATTATGCAAAATCAGGAAATTATTTGGCATGAAAAGTTGCAGTTTTTAATTTAGTACTAAACTTGGAATTTTACGGGAAATATTATTAAACTTTCATTTCAAGATATTTTTAGCACTGCTAGAATTATGAGAAGTTTGTACTATTTATCATCACCTGTGTGTATAATATTTGTAGTGATTATCTATGAAAAACTACTGGAAATCTAATTTTGCAAGATGTTTATAAAAGACCGTGCGCGTAAGACACATTTCTTAAGTTGTATATTTACTGTCACAATAGTTTTCTAGAGATAGCACTGAATAAAAAACTACAATTGCTGATTATTTCTTAGCACTAAAAAACTGATTTCCAATTATCAACAACTAGCATAATTATAACCGGCTGGGGTTGAGTTGCTAGAGTGCAAAAGCATGTTTTTAAAGTGTTTTTGTGCTATAGTATTTCAACTCCAAACGGTCTTTCGAGTACGTGGCAAAAAATTGTATTTCTTTTATTTTTATTATTATAAAATTAATATTAGAATTTTGATGGTTTTGAACGTATTTGATTGCTCATTATTTTGGTAAAAGTTCTCATTATGCTTATTTGATTATATTATGTCTATCTTACATTTACATTGGATAATATGTCTTCAATAGATATTTTAATTATTATAAGATGTTTTAAGAGGGTAGTTCCTTAAAAATAAGAATTTTTTCCTTTCATTAAGTTTTTTTTGCCATCTTTCACTTCACATTTTAAAAATTTTATCTAATAACGTTAATTAATATGTGATTATTGTAATTAAATTTAATACTATAAATTCGAAAATTCCCATTTTTATATTTTCTTTATTTTGTAATGTTTTAATTTAAAATTGATGTACATAGAGAGGCTCAACACTTGATTTACCGGGATAACTTCTTATGGGAGGATTAGTGTAGGATTGTGCTTTTAAAATCAATCCAACACTTTCCTGCCAAAAGAAGTTTCATCCGTACTACCATCAACTGAAGACACATAGAAGAAATTGTGAAAATTGGTCATGGAATGAATCAGTAAACTATTTGGCAGGAAAGGTTCGGTTTTATGCATTTAATACTAAAATTGAATCTTTACTGTCAAAATAGTTTACTAGAGATAGCACCGAATAAAAATCTACAATTGCTGCGTATCCAATATATTAGAAGATTTCCAGAAAATTACTTGTTTTGTGTAACCTAAATTTGATATTATTGTTTAGAGAAAATAGTTTTCATGTATTTTACAATTCTTGAGCTTAAATTTAATGTGCTGTCTTAGGAAAAACAAAATAATATGTAAGATACAAATATATTCGACAGACTTATAAAAACATTAATCTTGACTAAAATACATTGTGGTTTTATATATTTTCTTTATTTTGTAATGTTTCAATTTTAACTTAATATATATAGATGGGCATACCACTTCATTTAACGGGATAACTTCTTGTGGTAGGAACAGTGTAGAATTGTGCTTTTGAAACCAATTATACACTTTCCTTCCATAGGCAGTTTCATCCGTACCATCATGAAATGAAGACACATAGAAGAAATTGTGAAAATTGGTCATGGAATGAATCGACAAACTGAGAGAAATCAGCAAACTATTTGGCACGAGAAGTTCTAAGCTTATATATTTAATACTAAACTTAGGATTTCTCTGCCATCATAGTTTGCTAGAAATAGCATCGAATTAAAAACTACAGTTGAAGCATATCCTATATATTAGAAGATTGCCAGAACAATACTAGGATTTGTTTTGTTACCTATGCTAAATTATATTTGGTTTTATTTTGTATATATTTTATTCGTTATTTTTTAAACTGTAAGTTCATAATTATAGTTTTATTATTGTTATATTTTCGATAGAAAACTTGCCTTTTTCAGCCAGAATGTTGTGATCTTAAGTCAATACCTCTAAATATATATTAATCATATCACTAAAAGTTCTTAGGCAACCTACTTGGCAACTTATGGTACATGGATTTGTGTATTGGTGATTAGATCCATTTATCACGGTGCCATGATGGTTTCTCTACTCGGTATAAGTTTTTTATTGTCCTGTTTACACCAATATTATCCTTTTGTATATATTTTTTTGTTCTGTAATATTTTAATTTAAAATTGATATACATAGATTCACCGCGATCGTTTGTTTTTTTAAAATCAGTCCTATACTTTTTTGCCGCAAGAAGCTTCTTGGATACTGCCACGAAATGAAGATATACAAAAGAAAGTGTAAAGACAGTTCAATAGCGTGATCGCCAACGAAAACTACCGGAAGAAGTAATTTTCTTTTATTTTGCAAAGAAAGTAAAACTTCAGCTTAAACAGATGTAAGATAAAAATAGCTTTAACAGATTTATAAAAATATTAAGCTTGGCTAAAGCACATTACGGCTTTACTTCGGACGGTGTTATAATTTAAAAGAAGCTTTATAGGTTAAAATGTCCATGTTTCCAACTACCATTTCTTTTTATTGCTGATTTCCAAATATTTTTTCAAAATTTTAATCGAGCCATGTAGCAACTACGGATTTTGCAAAAAGCGAATTTTTGTGTATATAAAATGCAATTGCGCACTGGTACCATTCACTTTTTCTACACGTAATCAACTTATTATTAGCTATCATTTCGCAAAAAGCCTATACTACAACTTAAAATTTGGCGGAGTTATGAATTTTGAAAAACGTCGTTTTTTTCGATTTTTCTCGTTGAAAAATGGATTTATTTACTTTTGTTTAAAATGGACAATAGTCCATTTTAAACGTTTTTTAATTTTTTGCAATTTTTCTAGTTGAAGTACTATGACGACTTCATTAATTTTAATTTTAGAAGTGAAAAACAAGAAAAACGTTTTGTATATTTAAACTTTTTTTTTAAAAGTAATAAAAGAAATTTTGAAGTGGAAAACATATACATTTTGATCTATAAACTCCGTTTTAAGTTATGGCACAACCAATTTGTGGGTAACACATTTGACACGTCAAATTTTCTATATTTCGGAAAAATGCTCTAATTGACCTTAACCAAATTTTTTTCAGCACTTTCGAAAAATAATGATTATGACAGTTGATGTCATTTTGCTCACCTTTACATTTTTATTGGATAAGATTTATCCAAAAATTATGTTAATAGCAAACGTATTAGATATTTTAATTATACTAAAATGTCTTAAGAACTCATATTTTTTATAAAGGTAATTCCTCATAAAGAAGCAATTTTCTCTGCAGCTAATATAAAAATTTAAATACTTTTATTTTGACAAAATGGTCTATTATAAAATGAGAAATTCCCCAAAAAAATGTGTGTAGATTATAAATTACTTGGTTAAAAATTTGTGAAAATTATAATATTACTTCTATAGTTGATTTTTGATGCTAAACTTCTCTTTTTCAGCTAGAATGTTTTGCCCAAATATGCAGCAGCAGTATCGCCAGAAGACCTTAGTCAGCCCATGTGGTAACTATGGTATATGGTTCTTTGTATTTGAAATAAGAACCTTATATCATAGTGCCATCATGGTTTGATACTAAATTTTCTACTTGCCAGAAGTGTTTTTTTTCAGCACTTTCGAAAAATAATGATTATGACTTGGAGGGGTTAGTGTGCTATAGAGTAAAAGCCTAATTTAAAATGTTTTACTATATGGTATTCTAACTTCAAACGGTCTCTCGACAACGTAAAGGATTTTACTCTTTATTTTTTTAGTATTTTTGTAGAATTTTGATAGGAGTGAATGTATTTAATTGTTGACAGTTGATTTTATTTTGCTCACCTTACCATTTTTATTGGATAAGATTTATCCAAAAATTATGTTAATATCAAACGTATTAGACATTTTAATTATTCTAGAATGTTTTAAGAGCTCATATATTTTTTTAAGGTAATTCCTTAAAAAGAAGCAATTTCCTCGGCTGCCAATATAAAGATTCAAATACATTTATTTTGACAAAATGGTCTATTATAAAATGAGAAATTCCCCAAAAAAATGTCTGTAGATTATAAATTACTTGGTTAAAAATTTGTGAAAATTATAATATTACATATTTAGTTAATCTAGTAATAATCATTAATATGTGTATTTTTTCAATGCTAAACTTTGTTTTTTCAGCTAGAATGGTTTGCCCAAATATGCAGCAGCTGTATCGCCAGAAGACCTTAGTCAGCCCATGTGGTAACTATGGTATATGGTTCTTTGTATTTGAAATAAGAACCTTATATCATAGTGCCATCATGGTTTGAACTAAATTTTCTACTTGCCAGAAGTGTTTTTTTCAGCACTTTCGAAAAATAATGATTATGACTTTGAGGGGTTAGTGTGCTATAGAGTAAAAGCCTAATTTAAAATGTTTTTACTATATGGTATTCTAACTTCAAACGGTCTCTCGACATCGCAAAGGATTTTACTCTTCATGTTTTTATTATTTTTGTTAGAATTTTGATAGGAGTGAATGTATTTGATTGTTGACAGTTGATTTTATTTTTCTCACCTTCCCATTTTTATTGGATAAGATTTATCCAAAAATTATGTTAATATCAAACGTATTAGATATTTTAATTATTCTAGAATGTTTTAAGAGCTCATATATTTTTTTAAGGTAATTCCTCAAAAAGAAGCAATTTCCTCGACTGCCAATATAAAGATTCAAATACATTTATTTTGACAAAATGGTCTATTATAAAATGAGAAATTCCCCAAAAAAATGTGTGTAGATTATAAATTACTTGGTTAAAAATTTGTGAAAATTATAATATTACATCTTTAGTTAATCTAGTAATAATCATTAATATGTGTATGCTTTCAATGCTAAACTTTGTTTTTTCAGCTAGAATGGTTTGCCCAAATATGCAGCAGCTGTATCGCCAGAAGCCCTTAGTCAGCCCATGTGGTAAGTATGGTATATGGTTCTTTGTATTTGAAATAAGAACTTTATATCATAGTGCCATCATGGTTTGAACTAAATTTTCTACTTGCCATAAGTGTTTTTTTCAGCACTTTCGAAGAATAATGATTATGACTTGGAGGGGTTAGTGTGCTATAGAGTAAAAGCCTAATTTAAAATGTTTTTACTATATGGTATTCTAACTTCAAACGGTCTCTCGACATCGCAAAGGATTTTACTCTTTATTTTTTTAGTATTTTTGTAGAATTTTGATAGGAGTGAATGTATTTGATTGTTGGCAGTTGATTTTATTTTGCTCACCTTCCCATTTTTATTGGATAAGATTTATCCAAAAATTATGTTAATAGCAAACGTATTAGACATTTTAATTATTCTAGAATGTTTTAAGAGCTCATATATTTTTTTAAGGTAGTTCTTCAAAAAGAAGCAATTTCTTCGGCTGCCAATATAAAGATTAAAATACATTTATTTTGACAAAATGGTCTATTATAAAATGAGGAATTCCATAAAAAAATATATGCCTAGATTATAAAATACTTGGTAAAAATTTGTGAAAATTATAATATTACATCTTTAGTTAATCTAGTAATAATCATTAATATGTGTATTTTTTCAATGCTAAACTTTGTTTTTTCAGCTAGAATGGTTTGCCCAAATATGCAGCAGCTGTATCGCCAGAAGACCTTAGTCAGCCCATGTGGTAACTATGGTATATGGTTCTTTGTATTTGAAATAAGAACCTTATATCATAGTGCCATCATGGTTTGAACTAAATTTTCTACTTGCCAGAAGTGTTCTTTTTTTCAGCACTTTCGAAAAATAATGATTATGACTTGGAGGGGTTAGTGTGCTATAAAGTAAAAGCCTAATTTAAAATGTTTTTACTATATGGTATTCTAACTTCAAACGGTCTCTCGACATCGCAAAGGATTTTACTCTTTATGTTTTTATTATTTTTGTTAGAATTTTGATAGGAGTGAATGTATTTGATTGTTGACAGTTGATTTTATTTTACTCACCTTCCCATTTTTATTGGATAAGATTTATCCAAAAATTATGTTAATAGCAAACGTATTAGACGTTTTAATTATTCTATAATGTTTTAAGAACTCATATATTTTTTTAAGGTAATTCCTCAAAAAGAGGCAATTTCCTCAGCTGCCAATATAAAGATTAAAATAGATTTATTTTGACAAAATGGTCTATTACACAATGGGGAGTTCCATAAAAAAATATGTGCCTACATTATAAAATATTTGGTTAAAAATTAGTGAAAATTATAATATTACATCTTTAGTTAATCTAGTAATAAGCATTAATAAGTGTATGCTTTCAATGCTAAACTTTGCTTTTTCAGCTAGAATGGTTTGCCCAAATATGCAGCAGCTGTATCGCCAGAAGACCTTAGTCAGCCCATGTGGTAAGTATGGTATATGGTTCTTTGTATTTGAAATAAGAACCTTATATCATAGTGCCATCATGGTTTGAACTAAATTTTCTACTTGCCAGAAGTGTTTTTTTTTTCAGCACTTTCGAAAAATAATGATTATGACTTGGAAGGGTTAGTGTGCTATAGAGTAAAAACCTAATTTAAAATGTTTTTACTATATGGTATTCTAACTTCACACGGTCTCTCGACATCGCAAAGGATTTTACTCTTTATTTTTTTAGTATTTTTGTAGAATTTTGATAGGAGTGAATGTATTTGATTGTTAACAGTTGATTTTATTTTGCTCACCTTCCCATTTTTATTGGATAAGATTTATCCAAAAATTATGTTAATAGCAAACGTATTAGACATTTTAATTATTCTATAATGTTTTAAGAGCTCATATATTTTTTTAAGGTAATTCCTCAAAAAGAGGCAATTTCCTCAGCTGTCAATATAAAGATTAAAATAGATTTATTTTGACAAAATGGTCTATTACACAATGGGGAGTTCCATAAAAAAATATGTGCCTACATTATAAAATATTTGATTAAAAATTAGTGAAAATTATAATATTACATCTTTAGTTAATCTAGTAATAAGCATTAATATGTGTATGCTTTCAATGCTAAACTTTGCTTTTTCAGCTAGAATGGTTTGCCCAAATATGCAGCAGCTGTATCGCCAGAAGACCTTAGTCAGCCCATGTGGTAACTGTGGTATATGGTTCTTTGTATTTGAAATAAGAACCTTATATCATAGTGCCATCATGGTTTGAACTAAATTTTCTACTTGCCAGAAGTGTTTTTTTTTCAGCACTTTCGAAAAATAATGATTATGACTTGGAGGGGTTAGTGTGCTATAGAGTAAAAGCCTAATTTAAAATGTTTTTACTATATGGTATTCTAACTTCACACGGTCTCTCGACATCGCAAAGGATTTTACTCTTTATTTTTTTAGTATTTTTGTACAATTTTGATAGGAGTGAATGTATTTGATTGTTGACAGTTGATTTTATTTTGCTCACCTTCCCATTTTTATTGGATAAGATTTATCCAAAAATTATGTTAATAGCAAACGTATTAGACATTTTAATTATTCTAGAATGTTTCAAGAGCTCATAAATTTTTTTAAGGTAATTCCTCAAAAAGAAGCAATTTCCTCGGCTGCCAATATAAAGATTCAAATACATTTATTTTTACAAAATGGTCTATTATAAAATGAGGAATTCCATAAAAAAAATATGTGCATAGATTAAAAATTACTTGGTAAAAATTTGTGAAAATTATAATATTATATCATTAGTTAATCTAGTAATAATCATTAATATGTGTATGCTTTCAATGCTAAACTTTCCTTTTTCAGCTAGAATGGTTTGCCCAAATATGCAGCAGCTGTATCACCAGAAGACCTTAGTCAACCCATGTGGCAACTATGGTATATTGTTTCTTGTATTTGAAATTAGAACTTTATATCATAGTGCCATCATGGTTTGATACTAAATTCTCTACGTACCATCAGTGGTTTTTTTCAGCACTTTTGAAAAATAATGTTTGTGACTTGGAGGGGTTTAGTATACTATAGAGCAAAAACCTAATTGATACGACTGAATGTATTTGATTGTTGACAGTGGATTTTATTTTGCTCCTTTGTACATTTTATGTTAATAGCAAATGTATTAGATATTTTAATTATTCTAAAATGTCTCAAGAGCTCATATTTTTTATAAAGGTAATTCCTCAAAAAGAAGCAATTTTCTCGGCTGTCAATATAAAAATTCAAATATATTTATTTTGACAAAATGGTCTATTATAAAATGGGGAATTCCACAAAAAAAAATGTGTGTAGATTATAAAGTATTTGCTTAAAAATTAGTAAAAATTATAATATTAGATATTTTCTTAATCTAGTAATAATCATTAGTATGTGGATGTTTTCGATGCTAAACTTACCTTTTTCAGCTAGAATGTTTTGTCCAAATATGCAGCGCCCCCAGGGGGCTAGGAGGGCTTTCCCCTTCCTAGTACGGGTGTGACAATCCCGGGGCCCCAGTCATGTCTTCCTTGTCCTGTTCCGTAATTCTATGTTTCCAAAGCAATCTCAACGTGTTAGAAACCGTGCGGAGGAGATGAATGGCTCTGCTTAGTGAGTCCCGAACGGTTCCTGTCAGACACCGGGCTACATCTGGCAGTAGTATAGCCTTACCATGGCATCCAGGCTCTGCTGTGGTTGACCGATTATTTCCTAGGATACTCGTAGGATCCATATGTCACGATTAAATTTAAATTTTGGAAATTTTCCACCCATTAGCGGGCCATTCAAAACGCCCAGAATTGAGTCGCCGCAGAATGAGAAACTGGAGAACTTTCATAAATTTTTCATTGTCAAAAATCTTGATGGTCCTTTTAAAGAAACTTCTCCCTTTATTTTACATAAAGCTCTACAATCATATTTTGGTTCGCTATCTGACACAACAAAAATTAAGTGATGGAACCCTTCTTATTGAAGTAAGTAACGAAAAACCATCTTCAAAAGCAAACAATTTAACTAAACTAAATACTTATAATGTTTTCACCTCCCCCCACTCCTCCTTCAATATTGTAAAATGTATTGTAACTTGCTCTGATTTGTTGCACTGGTTGCAAGATGAAATCTTCGACAATCTTAAATATCAGGGAGTCATTGTTGTTTGTCGAATTCTCTCTAAAGACAAAACACCCTCTTCTTCTCTAAGACTTACATTTAAATCACACTCTCTCCCTTCTCGAGTTAAAGCAGGTTGGTATTCTTTCAGGTTCCGCCATTTTATCCCCAATCTTATGCGTTGCCTTTCGGGCCAAACGTTTGAACATACTGCGGACCGCTGCCCAAATTCTCCTACCTGCCCTTCGTGCGGTCACCCCGACCACTCAGAAAATCCATGCTCCAACCCCTCAGTATGCTCAAATTGTAAAGAAAATCATTCCCCGAGATACAAAGGCTGCCCAATCTACAAGCAAGAATTCGAAATCCAAAAACTACGCACTACCGAAAAACTTTCTTATTTTGAAGCCAAAAAGAAATTCTTCAGTCTTAACTCTTCTGCTCAAGTGCTCAACTCTTCATTGTTCAGCTCTGTAACTATATAGTTTTCAAGCTTCAGTCTCACGACATCGCAAAGGATTTTACTCTTTATATTTTTATTATTTTTGTTAGAATTTTCATACGACTGAATGTATTTTATTGTTGACAATTAATTTTATTTTGCTCACCTTTATATATTTACTGGATAAGATTTATCCAAAAATTATGTTAATAGCAAACGAACGTATTAGACACTTTAATTATTCTAAAATGTCTTTAAAACGCATATTTTTTATAAAGGTAATTCCTCAAAAATAAGCAATTTTCTCGGCTGCCAATATAAAAATTGAAATATATTTATTTTGACAAAATGGTCTATTATAAAATGAGGAATTCCACATAAAAAATATGTGCGTAGATTATAAAATACTTGGTTAAAAATTAGTGAAAATTATAATATTACATTTTTGGTTAATCTAATTTAATCATTAGTATGTGTATGTTTTCGATGCTAAACTTTTCTTTTTCAGCTAGAATGTTTTGCCCAAATATGGAGCAGCTGTACCACCAGAAGATCTTAGTCAACCCATGTGTAAGCCGTGGGATATGGTTCTTTGTATTTGAAATTAGAACCGTATTTCATGGTTTCATCATGGTTTGACACTAAATCGTCTACTTACCAGAAGTGTTTTTTTTTTCAGCACTTTCGAAAAATAATGATTAAGACTTGGAGGGGTTAGTATACTAAAGAACAAAAGCCTAATTTAAAATGTTTTTACTATATGGTATTAAAACTTCAAACGGTCTCTCGACATCGCAAAGGATTTTACTCTTTACATTTTTATTATTTTTGTTAGAATTTTCATATGACTAAATGTATTTGATTGTTGACAGTTAATTTTATTTTGCTCACCTTTACATTTTTACTGGATAAGATTTATCCAAAAATTATGTTATTAGCAAACGTATTAGATATTTTAATTATTCTAAAATGTCTTAAGAACGCATATTTTTTATAAAGGTATTTCCTCAAAAAGAAACAATTTTCTCGGCTGTCAATACAAAAATTCAAATATATTTATTTTGACAAAATGGTCTATTATAAAATGAGGAATTCCACATAAAAAATATGTGCGTAGATTATAAAATACCTGGTTAAAAATTAGTGAAAATTATAATATTACATCTTTAGTTGATTTAATAATAATCATTAGTATGTGGATGTTTTCGATGGTAAACTTACCTTTTTCAGCTAGAATGTTTTGTCCAAATATGCAGCGCCCCCAGGGGGCTAGGAGGGCTTTCCCCTTCCTAGTACGGGTGTGACAATCCCGGGGCCCCAGTCATGTCTTCCTTGTCCCGTTCCGTAATTCTATGTTTCCGAAGCAATCTCAACGTGTTAGAAATCGTGCGGAGGAGATGAATGGCTCTGCTTAGTGAGTCCCAAACGGTTGACCGATTATTTCCTAGGATACTCGTAGGATCCATATGTCACGATTAAATTTAAATTTTGGAAATTTTCCACACATTAGCGGGCCCTTCAAATGGCCCAGAATTAAGTCGCCTCAGAATGATAAATTGGAGAACTTTGATAAATTTCTTGTCGTCAAAAATCTTGATGGTTCTTTTAAAGAAACTTCTCCCTTTATTTTACATAAAGCTCTACAATCATATTTTGGTTCGCTATCTGATACAACAAAAATTAAGTGATTGAACCCTTCTTATTGAAGTAAGTAACGAAAAACCATCTTGAAAAGCAAACAATTTAACTAAACTACATACTTATAATGTTTCCACTTCCCCTCACTCCTCCTTAAATATTGTAAAGGGTATTGTAATTTGCTCTCACTTGTTGCACTGTTCGGAAGATGAAATCTTGGACAATCTTAAAGATCAGGAAGTCATTGCTGTTTCTCGAATTCTCTCTAAAGACAAAACACTCTCTTCCTCTCTAATACTTACATTTAAATCACATTCTCTCCCTTCTCGAGTTAAAGCAGGTTGGTATTCTCTCAGGATCCGCCATTTTATCCCCAATCCTATGCGTTGCTTTTCGTGCCAAACGTTTGAACATATTGCGGGCCGCTGCCCCAATTCTCGTATCTGCCCTTCGTGCGGTCACCTCGACCACCCAGAAAATCCATGCTCCAACCCCTCAGTGTGCCCAAATTGTAAAGAAAATCATTCCCCGAGATACAAAGGCTACCCAATCTACAAGCAAGAATTCGAAATCCAAAAACTACGCACTACCGAAAAACTTTCTTATTTTGAAGCCAAAAAGAAATTCTTTAGTCTTAAAACTCTTCTGCTCAAGTGCTCAACTCTTCATTGTTCAGCTCTGTGACTATATAGTTTTCAAACTTCAAACGGTCTCACGACATCGCAGAGGATTTTACTCTTTACATTTTTATTATTTTTGTTAGAATTTTAATAGGACTGAATGTATTTGATTGTTAACAGTTGATTTTATTTTGCTCACCTTTACATTTTTATTGGATAAGATTTATCCAAAAATTATGTTAATAGCAAACGTTTTACACATTTTAATTATTCTAAAATGTCTTAAAAACGCATATTTTGTAACTGTAATTCCTCAAAAAGAAGCAATTTTGTCTTTAGTTGATCTAATTTAATTACTAGTATGTGTATGTTTTCGATACTAAACTTTCCTTTTTCAGCTAGAATATTTTGCCCAAATATGCAGCAGCTGTATCACCAGAAGATCTCAGTCAACCCATGTGCAACCCGTGGTATATGGTTCTTCGTATTTGAAATTAGAGCCGTATATCATGGTTTCATCATGGTTTGACACTAAATTCTCTACTTATCAGAAGTGTTTTTTTTTCAGCACTTTCGAAAAATAATGATTAAGACTTGGAGGGGTTAGTATACTAAAGAACAAAAGCCTAATTTAAAATGTTTTTACTATATGGTATTCAAACTTCAAACGGTCTCTCGACATCGCAAAGGATTTTCCTCTTTATATTTGTATTATTTTTGTTAGAATTTTGATACGACTGAATGTATTTGATTGTTTGACAGTTAATTTTATTTTGCCCAACTTTACATTTTTACTGGATAAGATTTATCCAAAAATTATGTTATTAGCAAACGTATTAGATATTTTAATTATTCTAAAATGTCTTAAGAACGCATATTTTTTATAAAGGTAATTCCTAAAAAAGAAACAATTTTCTCGGCTGCCAATATAAAAATTCAAATATATTTATTTTGACAAAATGGTCTATTATAAAATGAGGAATTCCACATAAAAAATATGTGCGTAGATTATAAAATACCTGGTTAAAAATTAGTGAAAATTATAATATTACATCTTTAGTTGATCTAATAATAATCATTAATACGTGGATGTTTTCGATGCTAAACTTACCTTTTTCAGCTAGAATGTTTTGTCCAAATATGCAGCGCCCCCAGGGGGCTAGGAGGGCTTTCCCCTTCCTAGTACGGGTGTGACAATCCCGGGGCCCCAGTCATGTCTTCCTTGTCCTGTTCCGTAATTCTGTGTTTCCAAAGCAATCTCAATGTGTTAGAAACCGTGTGGAGGAGATGAATGGCTCTGCTTAGTGAGTCCCAAACGGTTCCTGTCAGACACAGGGCTACATCTGGCAGTAGTATAGCCTTGCCATGCCATCCAGGCTCTGCTGTGGTTGACCGATTATTTCCTAGGATACTCGTGGGATCCATATGTCACGCTTAAATTTAAATTTTGGAAATTTTCCACCCATTAGCGGGCCCTTCAAAACGCCCAGAATTGAGTCGCCGCAGAATGATAAATTGGAGAACTTTGATAAATTTTTCATTGTCAAAAATCTTGATGATTATTTTAAAGAAACTGCTCCCTTTATTTTACATAAAGCTCTACAATCATATCTTGGTTCGCCATCTGACACAACAAAAATTAAGTGATGGAACCCTTCTTATTGAAGTAAGTAATGAAAAACCATCTTCAAAAGCAAACAATTTAACTAAACTACATACATATAATGTTTTCACCTCCCCCCACTCCTCCTTAAATATTGTAATGGGTATTGTAATTTGCTCTCACTTGTTGCACTGTTCGGAAGATGAAACCTTGGACAATCTTAAAGATCAGGGAGTCATTGCTGTTTCTCGAATTCTTTCTAAAGACAAAACACCCTCTTCCTCTCTAATACTTACATTTAAATCACATTCTCTCCCTTCTCGAGTTAAAGCAGGTTGGTATTCTCTCAGGGTCCGCCATTTTATCCCCAATCCTATGCGTTGCTTTTCGTGCCAAACGTTTGAACATATTGCGGGCCGCTGCCCAAATTCTCGTACCTGCCCTTCGTGCTGTCACCTAGACCACCCAGAAAATCCATGCTCCAACCCCTCAGTGTGCTCAAATTGTAAAGAAAATCATTCCCCGAGATACAAAGGCTGTCCTATCTACAAGCAAGAATTCGAAATCCAACAACTACGCACTACCAAAAAACTTTCTTATTTTGAAGCCAAAAAGAAATTCTTTAGTCTTAACCTCTCTGCTCAAGTGCTCAACTCTTCATTGTTCAGCTCTGTGACTATATAGTTTTCAAACTTCAAACGGTCTCACGACATCGCAAAGGATTTTACTCTTTATATTTTTATTATTTTTGTTAGAATTTTCATACGACTGAATGTATTTTATTGTTGACAATTAATTTTATTTTGCTCACCTTTATATATTTACTGGATGAGATTTATCCAAAAATTATGTTAAGAGCAAACATATTAGACACTTTAATTATTCTAAAATGTCTTTAAAACGAATATTTTTATAAATGTAATTCCTCAAAAAGAAGCAATTTTCTCGGCTGTCAATATAAAAATTCAAATATATTTATTTTGACAAAATGGTCTATTATAAAACGGGGAATTTCACAAAAAAAAAATATGTGCGTAGATTATAAAATACTTGGTTAAAAATTAGTGAAAATTATAATATTACATCTTTAGTTGATCTAATTTAATCATTAGTATGTGTATGTTTTGGATACTAAACTTTCCTTTTTCAGCTAGAATGTTTTGCCCAAATATGCAGCAGCTGTATCACCACAAGATCTCAGTCAAACCATGTGCAACCCGTGGTATATGGTTCTTTGTATTTGAAATTAGAACCATATATCATGGTTTCATCATGATTTGACACTAAATTCTCTACTTACCAGAAGTGTTTTTTTTTTCAGCACTTTCGAAAAATAATGATTAAGACTTGGAGGGGTTAGTATACTAAAGAACAAAAGCCTAATTTAAAATGTTTTTACTATATGGTATTCAAACTTCAAACGGTCTCTCGACATCGCAAAGGATTTTACTCTTTATATTTTTATTATTTTTGTTAAAATTTTGATACGACTGAATGTATTTGATTGTTTGACAGTTAATTTTATTTTGCTCACCTTTACATTTTTACTGGATAAGATTTATCCAAAAATTATGTTAATAGCAAACGTATTAGACATTTTAATTATTCTAAAATGTCCTAAGAACGCATATTTTTTACAAGGGTAATTCCTCAAAAAGAAACAATTTTCTCGGCTGTCAATATAAAAATTCAAATATATTTATTTTGACAAAATGGTCTATTATAAAATGGGGAATTCCACATAAAAAATATGTGCGTAGATTATAAAATACTTGGTTAAAAATTAGTGAAAATTATAATATTACATCTTTGGTTAAACTAATTTAATCATTAGTATGTGTATGTTTTCGATGCTAAACTTTCGTTTTTCAGCTAAGATGTTTTGCCCAAATATGCAGCAGCTGTACCACCAGAAGATCTTAGTCAACCCATGTGTGAGCCGTGGTATATGGTTTTTTGTATTTGAAATTAGAACCGTATATCATGGTTCCATTATGGTTTGACACCAAATCGTCTACTTACCAGAAGTGTTTTTTTCAGCACTTTCAAAAAATAATGATTAAGGCTTGGAGGGGTTAGTATACTAAAGAACAACGTTTTTAATTGATCTAATAATAATTATTAGTATGTGTATGCTTTCGATGCTAAACTTTCCTTTTTCAGCTAGAATGTTTTGCCCAAATATGCAGCAGCTGTACCACCAGAAAACCTTAGTCAGCCCATGTGGCTACATATGATATATAGCTCTTTGTATTTGAAATTAGAACTATATATCATAGTGCCATCATGGTTTGATACTAAATTCTCTACTTACCATAAGTGGTTTTACACCTTTTATTACCTATTTATATATTGTCTTTATTCTGTAATAGTTTTGATTTAAAATTGTTATATTAAGAATGTTTTGCCGAAATAACTTCTCTTGGTAGGAACAGTGTAGATTTGTGCTTTGATGTCAATTCTATTCTTCCCTACCAGTAGAAGTTTATCCGTATAACCATCAAATGGAGATACACCACAGAAGCAATTTTGAAAGTATATATATATATATATATATATATATATATATATATATATATATATATATATATATATATTTACATGTGTGTGTGTGCGTAAGTTATAAAAACCCCAATATTTTTTCCAGCACTTTCGAAAGAAATGGATTTCCAATTATTGACAACCAGCCTAACTATGACCTAATGGGACTAGGTTGCTATAGAGCAAAAGCGTATTGTGAAAATGTTTTTGTCATATAGCAATCTAACTCCAACGGTCTCTCACACCGATGCAATTCTTCATATTATGATGGAAATGAATGGATTTGATTGTTCATATCGTCGTTTTTCTATTAAAAGTTGGTAACATGTGTAGTTGATTTTATACTCGACAGTACTGCTCAAAAAATGACATAATTTGCCATAAATGTTTCATTGTTTTGTTTACACAATCGGTTTTTTATATTTTCTTTGTTTTGTAATGTTTTAATTTCAAATTGATGATGCTCTTCATTGCCAAAAAATATTTCATCTGTACTATCATCAAATAAAGATGCACAGAAAAAAATTGTGAAAACAATTCAGTGGTTGAATCAGAAAACTATTTGGCAAGAAAAGTCTTAGTTTTATGTATTTAATATTAATAAACTTATTTGCATTTATTTAAACTATAATTTTAAAACTACTGGATTTAAATTTAAAGTACTCAGTAAGACTCAACTTTTTCTTGTTAGTTGATTAGTACAATGCAAGACATAAGCATCATAATTACTATTTCTTCAGATTCCATTTCAATAAACTTTTTGGAAAATAGTTTTTTGAAGTTTAGGATAAAATTTGAGCATTTTGATTTCATCCTCTGAGGAAATTTTATCCAAACTTTCGTCTAAAGATATTCTGCTTACTCGAACAATTATAAGGAAATTACACTATTTGGTTTTTGTATTTTTCGATCTATTAGACGAACTATTTTTCCCTCTTCAATGTTACCTAGTTACACCGAAACATTCAGAGGAACCACTAGGACTACAGGTTTCGCTTTTACATCAATGCAAAATAGCACGGGATACTCTGAAATCTATCATCACTATCATCTTTAAGGATCCAGGAAGAAATTTAAGGATGGACTTTTAACATGGCCCCATTGCCTTTTGGAAAAAAAGAAATTCATACATTCTGACGTATGGAAGGTAACCTGTATAATTTTTTCGTCAGATTTGAGTATACTACGACCTACGAAACTACTGGAAATCTGGTTTTGCAAGATGTTTATAGAAAAATTAATTATTTTTTGTATTTTACAAAAAGAACAAAAATATTTTTAGTAGTTTTTCTAAACATTCAAATAGTAAGCTTTTTTTGTACTTAAATATTTAAAATATCTAAAAAGATTCAAAGGAAAGAAAGTTTCTGCTATTCCAAAAGTTTTTTATTTAACGTGTCTCCCAAGACACTAAAAAAAACTTAATATATCAATAGGACATTTTTTAATGTACTTTTTACAGTGTTTATTTGCTTTTCCGTAGGTGTCTGCATTTACGTACTTCGGTGGCAAGTTCTTATTTATGGAAGACGATGGACTACAATAAAAACGATAAAACGTAAGTAAGCCAATACCTGGTTAATAAAATTTAAAATATATGTGACTACAGTCACTTATATATTTCTGTTAATAGTATTTATTTGATTTAACAATTATATGAAAATCATTTTATATAAGAAATTTTAAAAGCACTTTTTAAAAGTTGCTTTAAATTTTATAAATCTCATATGGACAAATATCTAAGGCCCTAACAAAAATTAGTCAATTAAAAAAAAATAAAAAGTCGAAAATCTACAAAATTAAGCTGTCACGGTTTTATATTTTTGAAGATTTCATAAAATTAAAATTTCCTACATAAAATTTCTAAATATCACAGATAATTTACCAAAATGAAACATTTAGGGAACATTTTAAAATTTATCAAGGAATTTACGGGCAACATCACGTACAATATAAACAACAATAAAATCTTACCTTAGCAAAATATGCAATAGATCTCCTAGAATATCTGTATCTTTGGTAGAATAGCAAAATATTTCACAAATTATTCTTAAGAAGCAATTTTTTCCACCATAATTTTCGCCGAACCAAAAACAATAATAAAAATATTCAAGACCGTCCAATCCTGCGCATTCACCAAATAACAAGACAACTTACGAATCTCATTTTATCTCGATCATTTTATAAAGCATCGTTCTATCAAAAAGAGATCACAAAATTTGTGCATTTGATAGTTAAATTTGATTTTAGCCACTGAGGAAATTTTATCCAAACTTTCGTCTAAAAATATTCTGCTTGCTCGAATAACTAAAAGGAAATTACACTGTTTGGATCTTGTCTTTGTCGGTCTCTTAAGCTATTTTACCTCTTCAAAGTTACATAGCTACACTGAAACATTCACAATAACCACAAGGCCTACAGGTATCACTTTTACAGCAATGCAGAATAGCAGGATGGGCCATATTTTATTTTTTTTGAAAATGCGTTCTCGGAGGTTGAAACAAAATGTGTGCATTTGATAGTCAAATTTGATTTACGGCCTCTGGGAAAATTTTACTTAAATATTTAAGACATCTAAAAAGATTCAAAGAAAGAAAGTTTTTGCTATTCCACAAGTTTATTATTTAACGTGTCTCCCAAGACACTAAAAAACTTAATATATCAATAGGACATTTTTTAATGTACTTTTTACAGTGCCTATTTGTTTTCCCATAGGTTTCTGCATTTACGTACTTCGGTGGCAAGTTCTTATTTATGGAAGACGATGGACTACAATAAAAACGATAAAACGTAAGTAAGCCAATACCTGCTTAATAAAATTTAAAATATATGTGACTACAATCACTTAAATATTTCTGTTAATAGTATAATAATTGAATAAAAATATTCACGGCCGTCTAATCCTGCGCATTCACCAAATCGTAAAACAACTTACGAATCTAATTTTATCTCTTTCAGCCACTGAGGAAATTGTATCCAAACTTTCGTCTGAAGATATCCTGCTTGCTCGAATAATTAAAAGGAAATTACACTGTTTGAATTTTGTCTTTATTGGTCTCTTAAGCTAACTATTTAACCTCTTCAAAGTTACATAGCTACACTGGAACATTCACAATAACCACAAGGTCTACAGGTATCACTTTCACAGCAATACAAAATAGCAGGATGAGCCATATTTTAATAATTTTGGGAAAAGTTTTCTTGGAGGTCGAAACGAAATTTGTGCATTTAATAGTCAAATTTGATTTTGGCCTCTGAGAGAACTTTCTCCAAACTTTCGTCTAAAAATATTCTGCTTACTCGAACAATTATAAGGAAATTACACTATTTGGTTATTGTATTTTTCGATCTATTAGACGAACTATTTTTCCCTCTTCAATGTTACCTAGTTACACCGAAACATTCAGAGGAACCACAAGGACTACAGGTTTCGCTTGTACATCAATGCAAAATAGCGGGATGGCCCGTGTTTCAGATTGGTTTGCAAGTTTTGTATTTGATTAAACATGCACCAATTCTGGGACACGGGATATTCTGCAATCTATCATCACTATCATCTTTAAGGATCCAGGAAGAAATTTAAGGATGGACTTTTAACATGGCCCCATTACCTTTTAGAAAGAAAGAAATTCATACATTCTGACATATGGAAGGAAGCCTGTATAACTTTTTCGTCAGATTTGAGTATAGTATTCACCTACGAAACTACTGAAAATCTGGTTTTGCAAGATGTTTATAGAAAAATTAATTATTTTTTTATTTTGCAAAAAAACCAAAAATATTTTTAGTAGTTTTCCTAAACATTTAAATTGTAAACTTTTTTTGTACTTAAATATTTAAGACATCTAAAAAGATTCAAAGGAAAGACATTATTTGCTATTCCAAAAGTTTATTATTTAACGTGTCTCCCAAGACACTAAAAAAACTTAATATATCAATAGGACATTTTTTAATGTACTTTTTACAGTGCTTATTTGTTTTCCCATAGGTTTCTGCATTTACGTACTTCGGTGGCAAGTTCTTATTTATGGAAGACGATGGACTACAATAAAAACGATAAAACGTAAGTAAGCCAACACCTGCTTAATAAAATTTAAAATATCACTTAAATATTTTTGTTCATAATATTTATTCGATTTAACAATTATATGGAAATCATTTAATATAAGAAATTTTAACCGCACTTTTTAAAAGTTGCTTTGAATCTTATAAATCTCATATGGACAAATATCTAAAGCCCTGACAAAAATTAGTCAATTAAAAAAAAAAAGATAAAAAGTCGAAAATCTACAAAATTAAGCTGTCACGGTTTTATCTTTTTGAAGATTTCATAAAATTAAAATTTCCTACATAAAATTTCTAAATATCACAGATAATTTACCAAAATGAAACATTTAGGGAACATTTTAAAATTTATCAAGGAATTTACGGGCAACTTCACATACAATATAAACAACAATAAAATCCTACCTTAGCAAAATATGCAATAAATCTCCTAAAATATCTGTATCTTTGGTAGAATAGCAGGACATTTCACAAATTATTCTTAAAAAGCAATTTTTTCCACCATAATTTTCGCTAAACCTAAAAACAATAACAAAAATATGCAAGACCGTCTAATCCTGCGCATTCACCAAATAACAAAACAACTTACGAATCTAATTTTATCTCGATCATTTCATAAAGCATCGTTCTATCAAAAAGAGATCTTTCACTTGATTCAGCTGGTACAATTGGGGGAAAAGTGTATTCGCTTTCATTTTGGGGTAGCAAGTAATTTGCTTCTATATTCCAAGCCAAATCTACATCTATTTCGGATGGTATTAGTTTGATAGCAAATGCTATAATAAGCTAAAAATATAAAAAATAGGTTGTTCGTTAAAAAGGTTATATTTTTGTTATTTTTTCCAGTTATATACCCGAAAGGAACTTTAGTAACCTTGGTTATATTGCAGTGGAAGTACTTGTGTATTAGTAATATATGTATATATATATATATATATATATATATATATATATATATATATATATATATATATATATATATATATATATATGCATTTTTTTGGAAAAACGCTCGGACCCGTCGAATTTTATTTTTAGTTTAGAGTTTTCTGCGTAATATCGAAATATACAGGGTAATTCAAGAAGGAGTTATGACGTCATCAATATTTTTTCAATTATAAACCCCATTTTTTATTTCGGAATCAGAAAAAAAACACATTTTTTACATACAAGTTTGGTTACGTATAGAAATTGTCAAGAAAAATTACGGTAAAACTTTAAAATTAAAAGAAAAAATTGGTACCTTCTAAGTCAAATGTTCAAACTAGACCCTGTTGACAGTCTAATAATAGCACGCACGTGTAAAGTAACTGTACTGATCGTGTAATAAACTGAAAGTTTTTTCATTTTTCTTAATTACTTACATTACTCAAGTATTGACTTGAATGCATTTTTGTTTAACAGTTCTGGAGTGCCAATTTAAGCTATTTTGTGGTCTATATTTACACCTAAATACTTGACTAATGGCTTGGTGTATATTACTTGCTTGTTAAGTAATATTAAAATAAATTTAATCCAAGGAAAGATAAACATTTTAATGGCAATCAATAATTTCACAACAAAAACATTTTTTTTTACTTTTGATGGTTGATTTGACGTGCCAAAACTTCATTTTTCTCCATTATGGCGACAAGTATACTCCGGACATTTTTAGTCTAACAGCTCAATTCAATGTGTCCTCCATTTTATTTTTTGAAGTCCGTGAATGATATTCAAATCGATGAATAAATTATTTTTGAACATTGCCGATGACATCTAGGGTTATGTTTCGTACTTTTTGGCGTATTTGAGCTTTTAGGACTTCTAAATTGTAGGACTGGGTCAAGTATACTTTAGTTTTTAAGTATCTCCACAATAAATAATCAAGAGGAGTCAAATCTGGTGATCGAACTGGTCACTTTCCTCTTCTGTCTATCCAACGATTCCAAAAAACCTCATCCAAATAAGCAAGAATATGGGCAGCGTAGTGGGGCGGCAGTCCATCACCCTGGAACATATCGGGTTCTTTTAGGTCTGGATGCAAAGTTATTCGTGCGGAAATGGGGTCATTTAGCAAAAACTCCAAATATCTCGCACCAGTAGTACCTAGGACTCTACTTCCCCACACCTCCACTTTTTGGGGCTTTTGGTTGTTAACTGCTGTGAACCAATGAGCATTTTTAATTGCCCAACAGCGACAATTTTGTCTATTATTGTTACAATTGCACAATTGGCTCGCAAAGCAAATCTTGTAGGGGTGATACTTCGCCTTTTTCAGTACTTTATGTACACTACAATGTTCTACATTAAAAGTAGAAGTTGTTTCCGTGAATGTGGATCGAGGATGATCTTGAGCTGCAAAAGAATACTGAACTGATCTTTTTCTGTTATTGAGGGTCAACCTGATTTCTTGATATCCCGATCATGCCCATATTCCTTGAACTTTACCTCAACTCGGCTTATTATACTTTGGCTTATAGGTTAAAGTTCAGGATAAATTGCACTGAATAACTCAACAACTTCTGTTTGTGTGCGCGTTCTATTTCGAAAACTGCATAATATTTCAATTCTTTCACGTTTCGTTAATTTTCTCATTTTCCCACAAAGTAGCAAAAATAGATAAACGTTCGAACATACTTTTTTCGCCTACCAAGAACGTTAAATACTTACTAAAATACAAAATATCAATATCTAATGTTAAAACTAACTTTTTGTGAGATGGGAAATAAAAAACTTTGTAAATAAATTAATATCATTAATATTATTACAGATGGGCAGGTGGAAGATCTTGCGAATTAAAGAAATTTTTCTTGACAATTTCCTTATGTGACCAACATCGATATATATTTAAAAAATAGGGTTTAAAATTGAAAAAAAATATCGATGACGTCTTAGCTCCTATATATATATATATATATATATATATATATATATATATATATATATATATATATATATATATATATAATGACTATCGTTGGCAATAATAAGAAATAAAGAATGTAAAGGTGCGTATAAATATTGCGAGACGAGCGCATGACGAGTATGCGACGAGTTTGAAAGGAGCTTGCAACGAACTCTTTGATCTTTGCCAGTTCGAACCCTTCTTTGACGCCCGGCGCCAAAAGAGATGGGCGGTGTAAACCAATAAAGGATAAAGAAAAAAAATATTCAAGTTTTGATTGAAGACCAGCAAATTTTTCAAGGACGTTTTAGTTAATAGAAAGTGAGCGAAAAAAGTAAACTTGCCCTGCCTTATGTGAGGACGAAGAACAAACGGCATCTATATTAATTTTATGCAGTGGGGTTTTTTTATCATCAAGTTTGTTAAATAAAAAATGAAAACCTCGACGTCCTGCATACGGACAGGATCGGAACTTTTAGCCTATTTTAATTTCCAACATGGTAGCGGACAATACAAAAATTTTACCAGAATGTCTCCTACCAATTTTGAATACTTATTAAACAAAATAGGACCAGTTATATCCACAGAAGAAACATTTTTCCAGCATAAGTTCAATGGATTTTAATTAACAGTGGTATGGTGGTGCTCGAAGCACAACAATTCTATGTTCTTTAACCTATTCATCTATTATATGTTTCTTAAATTGTCTTTCTTTCTCGTTCGCAGTTTTTAAAAATTCATTCCTTAGTAAATCGTTCGTAAAGGGAATAAGTTTTTTTTGATAACTAATCTGTAATATCACTTTTTCCAACTATGTTATTGGCAACTTTTCCATCAGTCTAGAATGATAACTGGCCTTATTCAGATCTATAACAGACCTCTCCGGAATCAACTGTATCATCTGATCATGGTAATCTTTGGTAGATTCGAACTGCAGTAAAACTCCTATAAATCTATTAACACCTCCAATATGAGTTTTAATGAATTTGCTGCCCTTACCGAGTAAGTGTTTTAAAACTGTCGACAATCCTTCTAAGAATGCTTCACGAAAAATTGTCATATTCTTATTTTCATAAATTTTTTGCACTATGTGTCCTTCACTGAGACAGATTACATCCAGATAAAAAATATTTTTGCCTCCTCTGATGTCCCGGAAATACCGTCTTCTCTAAAATAGTATTTCCTCTGTATCACCTCCATTCTGGCACATTCTAGTTTTGTTTCACAACTTTCAAAACTTTATCAGTACTTGCTTTTTATCTTCTAAAATGTAATTCGTGAACATGTCTTCTTAATATGTTTTTGAAGCATTCGTATAATTTTTTTTCTTCCAGAGACGGTTTACGTTCGCACACAGTTCTACTTTTCCTTTCCTTAATTCGCCTATAAGTCCCGTTATGCCAGCACATTTCCAAAAGAAACTACGCACTCTCATCAGAGTTCTTGGTTGAACAAGTGAATTTTGCACATTTGAAAGTATTGTCTTGAAATTTAAATCCAAAGCACCTATACAAAGTTTTGAAGTAAAAGTAGACATTTTCAACAGCTAGCACTGAAAGTTGTAAGACAATAACATAGTAAGGCCTTACACTTATACCCATCTGTATTATACTTAAAAATGGCATTACTGTTAATTGCCCAATTAAGATGTATACTTTTAAAAATAATTATCTTTTAAGTATACTACTCTCTCCTCAAATACATACTTCAGACACATACCCCTTACTTGATCCGAATTCGGAGAGCCGAATTATTTATGAAATATGTTCCGAGAATTGCTATGCTTTTGATTTATGGCTTGTCACAGATACATAAATCTCTTGTGCATATAATTGTCATACTTTGTCTGACAGTGAAGAACAAACGACAGCTTGGTTAGTTTTATGCAGTGGAGTTTTACCGTAAAAAAGTATATTAAACAAAAAAAAACTAAAATATGGGCGATAATAGCGCACTACCTTGTATAAAAAAATATTCAGGATTCAAACTTCTAGCAAATTCATATTTCCAACATATTAGCGGATAATACAGAAATTTCATTAAAATCTCTTCGTTACATTTTGAATATAGGTTAAAAAAAGAAAAATATATTTTTAGCAGTCCATTTCGATATGGCAGACGCACTCGAAATTTTCTTCTCGCTGTTTTGTACAAATTGTCTCACGCAATTTCATTTCACACATCCACTTCTTTTCTTTTCTAAAATTTTTGTCCTTAACTGACAAATTTTGGAAATATTTGCAAGTCTCCTATAAATTCAACATATTTTCTTCAGACAACTCCATATTCACTTATGAACAATTTTTAATCAACGCCAAGTGCTAAATAAAACTCATTTCATTAACAAAAAAGTAAGAAAATCTCGTGTCTTCAGTCTTGCTGCAAAGTAAATTTTTTCCAAAGAACGTGTTATAAACCCGTCTCACTAGATAAAAAAATCCTTGAGTTCGCACCAAAAAACCGACAGAAAATGGATAGCTGCGAGTATCGGTCGAGGTACTCGAAAACAATAGAACTATAAAAAAATTGACTTCTTGTAACCCAACTACATTTATTACCTCCTTTGAACCCTGCCGACGATGGCCCTCGATAACAATACAAATAGGCAAAATTCAAAGGAGTCTCGTTGGAAGTTCGAGGCATACTCGTCACGCGCTCGTCTCGCCATATTTATACGCACCTTAATAAAAAAAAGAAAAAATGAATGACACTATTATGCTCCATTTCATTATGAGTCAGAGCATTCAATGAGGTAGATAAGGAAATCAAATTCAAAATTTTAAGTATCTTCAGATAGCAGATTAGTGATTCAATTGCAAGCCTATGATGAATCATATTTATTATTTTCAAACACCAAAAGTGAATGAAGTAAACGTCCAGTTACTTCCAAAAACAATAAATGCTTTTTTTTAGAAAATTTTGATCGATCTAATTTAAATTACGTAAACAAATGCTTTTCACAATTCCCCAAAATGATATAATTTATTTTTTCGTATAAATTATAGAAATTTGGTTCAATGCTTGTAATTTAATTATATTTCTGGGACGAAAACTCTTGTTATTAATTTATATTTTTGTAGGAATTTTACAATATAGTATAGATAAACAAATAAAATAATACTTACCCCCATAAAAGGGTCAAAATATGTTGAATAAGGAAATCTAACTTTATTAATAAAAGTGTAACCACCTTCATCACTTTCAACAAAAGCGTCCTGTGCTAAAGTTTTGATTCCTATTAAACTTAAAAAACACAAAAACGCCCTGATCCGCATTGTATCACATTTTCAAAACTGTTTAAAAATATATGTCATATTACCCATCCAGTTAGAATACCGGTCAATGTTTGGTTTAGTTATTAGTTAAATATCACTTACTTTTACACGAGGTGGCACTAATTGGTCGCTTTGTTTTTAAACTTTAACAATTTTACATCAAGTACTGTTATTCTATCGAAATGCTATTTGCGAGTTAGAGTATAACTGGTATTTCCTTTGTTTTTGCAGAGTCTTACATAATTTCAGTATATTTTTTAGCACAGATAAATTGTTAAATTCCGAATGTTGTCTATCTCCATCCGAACCATTTGTATGGCAATTCAACGGCATTCTAGTATAAAATTGTATTGAATTGTTGAACATTTTTGAAGTCCTAACTAAATTTATCTTATTATTTTTTTTTTGGTGGCGATACACCGTCGCCAATACCTCTCTACAAGTAATAAAATTACGTCCTTCCCCCCTTCTATTTTATAAATAAAGAGACGAGCCCTACGGCTTTGTTGCAGATGACACTGCCATCATGGCAAGATTTACCCATCCCATGATGGTCAGCAGATACCTACAGGAGGACATTGACCAAGTCAGTGACTGGTTTATCTCTTGGAAAATAGCGGTCAACCCTGATAAGAGTCAAGCACTCTTCCTGACGAAGCCATCGAATAGACGAATCAATCCGAATATCTTGGAATAACACTAGATAGAAACTGTGTTGGAAAAAACACACCACAGCTTAACAGAAGAAGCAAAATAAGCCTAAAGAACAAATTGACGATAATTAAAATAGTGCTTAGGCCTATGCTGACGTACGGATCTGTAGCGTGAGGCCACGCTGCTACAACGTACATCAAAAGGCTCCAATCTCAGGAAAATATAGTCCTGAGACGCCCCGTGGTTTGTCAGGAACGAACAAATACTTAAAGAGATGAGATGGACTCCTCTACGAGAAATCCTTAGACAAAAGGCTGCTAAAACCGTTCAAAAAGCAGAACTCCATGATAATCAACTAATTAAACAACCAGTGAATTATAAGCCGGAAATAGACGCCAGAAAACATGCTCTAGGTGAAGCAAACACGAGACTCCAAAGGAATAGAAGAACGAAGAGAAAGGAAAGAAGAGAGGAGGAAGAAGAAAGCAAAAGAACAAGGAAAAAAACAAGCGAGATCAAGAGCAGAGTCCAGGTGATCCCTCAAGGGCTGCATCAACGCACTAGGGAGCATATGCACCTAGTCCAAATTCACAAGCATGAGAGAGACTAAGCGACAGCAGTGTGAATGACGCTAGAGAGATCAACCTTACATTGTATGCGAAATGTAAGGGAGTGCGAAGCAATGGGTGCACCGGCACCCGGAGCGGAAACACCAAGGAGTGAAGACCGGAGGTTTGTAAGGCCAAGGCCCGGAAACCGAAGGGACACTCACAGCGCACTTCGGTTTACTATAGCTTCACTATAGGAAACAGAAGTAGATCGCGGGGACCCTCAGTCCAGGGGGGGTTTTAGCCGGTAAGAATCCGGCACTACTCGTACACTTCGTGCGGGTGTCTATGCAAGATTTCCCCTCCTAAAAAAAAAAAAAAAAAAAAAAAAAAACAGCTTTGTAGATGTCTACCTGTTAGCGACACACGCGGGTTTAGAAAAACATGAATATCGTCTCAGCCAACAGCTCTAGTTAAAATAAACGATATTCCATTATACAATAAGTCTCTTGTTCGCGACAGTTAATCCGAAACACACATTTTCTTGAATTTTCGATAAACAAACGAGTGGAATCGTTTTGTGAGGTCAAAAATGAATTACTCCTTTTAAAATTTTAAATAAAGCGGTCCCCCCTTCTAAAAAAACGTGTTTTTTTTTTACTTTGGGATCAGCAAACTACCTTAACTGTTTTAAGTAGGAAACAGCTAAAATTGCCAAAATACAACGTTTGAATAAAATGAACTTAAAAGTTTAAGTGGAAGGGTGAGTGAGAGCCGCGCACGCATAGATATTTGTCAGATCCAATTTGTTGTCTAGAAACGATGAAATATCGAAATTGTTCATAAATATATACATACATGAATGCACAGTTGTAAATAAATATCATTAATGTTCGTCTTTAAATAAAATACTTAAAAACAAATTATATTATTATCTTGACACAGTGGTGAACGAACACATTAAAAGTTCAACATACAGTCATGGACAAAAGTATGGAAAGATTTGTTTTCTGTTTATATCCTTAATATTTGGTTATCAATAATTAATTATATATCAAAAAATGCGCATACACTACTAAACTGAAAAATTTGTATTCAACAAATGAAAATACAAAATAAAACAAAATTCTCCTATGATAAATAAAAAAAACACTTGGAACAAAAATATGGAAAGAATATTGTTTCCACAAAAAAATAATTAAGTCTGTACAAATTAAAGAAGCAAAGTTCAATATTTTATTGAAAACTTCTTTGTCTTAATCACTTCCCTACATCTTCTTGACATTGAATCGACAAGATTTTGACATACATCAACTGGAAGCCTCTGCCTTGTAAAACTTCCCATAGATGGTGTTGGTGACAACAGTGGCACAGCAATACTAATCCAATGATTTTAAATTTTAAAAATGCATAGAAGAAATGTTTCCATACATATGTCCAAGATATAAACAAAAAAAGCAGATAAAAGAGGAACGTGTATATCCCAAAATGTAAACAAGTGATAATATTCAATACCTTAACAAATATGTAACCAATTATTGTTGAATACGAGTGATGCTGAAAAAACTGTGCAAAATAAAAATATTTCCATACTTTTGTCCATGACTGTATATGTATGTATATTATTTATACCTGATTGATTGTACTCGCCAATTAAATAACAAAAATTGCCGGTTTGCAAATAAAATTAGTACAAGTGTTTATCAAACTTTAAAGCTATTTTACTAGTTTAAAATCATAAGCATATTTACGATGTACTTCAACGGTACATAAATTCGACTCTTCAATCATAACAATGTTGGATTTAAACAAGTTTATTTGGTTGTTGTTTATAATTGATGGAAAGTTGTTTTTTTATGTTGAACAGACAAATATTTTTTTAAATTTTGCCTTCAGGTTTTTTTGCTTGATTTTTAAGTATTAGAAATTACTATAAATGTGAACTTTATCATTAATGTCAATAAAAAGAGGATTTTAGTTATTTTTATCGGTAAATATTGGTAGATATTATTTGCATATTGAAAAATAATGTAATAATTTAGGCAACCAAAAATTCACACTTTTACTTTATGGTCCGATTGCTTTATCCTACAGTTGATCCACCGATTAGCATGTTCTACTAGTTTCAATAATGCAATTAGAAAAGATTAGCACATTATCGGTGTATGTTACCAAAAAATAAAAAAATTCCCACAATTTATCAACACTTTTCCAAATATAAATGAAGTATCACGGTATTCACCTTTTTCAATCATACTAGTAGATTTAAACAACAATAAATGTGTTTGAAAGTTTTTTATGGTCGATGCGGGATGGGTTTCTTTGATGTTTGGCAGACACAAATATTTTTAATCTTGCTTTCAGATTTTTTGCTTCTGTAACCTCTTTGGGTGTTTTTAAGTGTTAGAAATTACTACAAATGCGAAGCTTATAATTAATATCCACAAATATAGGATTTAAAAGTTATTTTTAACAGTAAATATTGTTAGATATTATTTGCATATTTAAAATAATATTACTTTAGGCAACCACAAATTCATATTTTGAATTGACGTATTGATTCCCATGTTATAATAGTTTAAATAATGCAATTAGAAAATAATGGCATATAATCGGTGTATGTACCAAAAAATAAAAAATCTCGCATTATTTATCAACAGTTTTCCAAATATAAACTAAAATATTATTATGTAATTCAGCAATTCCTAGTTCTGACGATATGTTAATTCTATGAGTGGATTCCTTAATTCAACTTAATCTCACAAATTTAAATTTAGGTAAAAAAAAGAATTCCATTGTCACAGAACAGATTTTTTTTAGAAGATAAGTTAATGGTTCAACAATAAGTGCCTGATTTTTAAAAATTTTCTAAAATAAGGGAAAAGTCCCAAAAACTGTTTTAATTCCTGTCAATTTTTAAGTGCAGGGAAATTTATTTCAACTATTTTATGGTACCAACGACGTATTCCGTGTTCAATTATTTGATATTCTAAATAATCTATGGTAGTTTCAAAGAAAAAAACATCGTATTTTCATATCATACGTTATCGGTGTAACAAATAAACACGTTTTACTATTTGTACTAATAGGGACTCTAAATGTATATTGTAGCTATATAATGATATTTTCCTCAAACACGATAGGGATACTTTATTTATTTCGTAATCTATTTAAAATTACATTATGAATTGCTAATGATTTTATGGTTAATAACACTACGCAAGAAATTTTAATTTATTTGTTGTATCTTGTATTTAAAGTGCATTTTTTTGTTAGTTTTGGGGCGCTGGACATAAAAATGACAATGTTGCAATTTTCAAGAACAAGTTTTTTTAATAACAATACAAATATACCACGGTTACATTGTTAATATATAGGGCGACATGCCATCACGTATCTCTAAAACTTGAACTAATATTAAAAAGATAAGTTTAGTTTTGATTTTAGCACACCAAAAATGGTAAGACCTAGTCGATTTTATTTTAGATACATTTTGGCTGTTGTCCAGTGTAGTTGGTTGACCTATTATAACTTCAATATTACCCACGTTAGCTTCTACAAAATGAAGTTTCAATTTAACAGTAAAATCTTTAAATTTGACAATTTCCAAGTTTGAAATTTAATATTTATTTATTAAGGAGTAATCAGCCACATTTATTTGACTCCCAGTATCTAAATATCCCTTACAAAATTCGTCATTTATCAAAACATCAATAATATAACTATTATTGATAGGTACTTGCCTTCGTAGTAGCTGGACTTTCGCAGGATTTAGATGCCAACATTCTTCCTTGATAGGTCCTTCCTGCAGTAGGGGTTTTATTGTCACCAGTCATTCCAAAGACAAGATGGTTCGATGATAATAATAATAATAATAATAATTATGTCTTTATTTCTGGCTCCATAAAATTAACAACATATTATAATTACTTAATATACAGGATAATACAGAGACAGAAAGGGCGAAGTCCAGATGTGGATAACACCTGAGTGACATCCACCCTGATCAACTCAACCCAGACTGAAAGTAGATAGGACCTAAATAATAATTAAATACAGAAGAGAAAAAAAAAACAATACTTATACACCAAGTTAGATACATTGATACAAATTACGGATTTTTCTTGACTAAAATTCAAAAGAAAAAGAGGAAACTACAATTTTCTTATTTGTTTATCAAATGCGTGTTGGAAGACAACATATCTAAATTTTATAGGCGTGAGAGTTTTGAAGAAGTCCGGTAGAGAATTATATAGTTTAGCGACATTGTAGCTAAAAGAGCGTTCAAACAGAGAAGATCTATGCAGGGGCGGAGTTATTGTTCCTCGAAAACGAATGTTGACGTTATGCACGTGGGACCTAAAAATGATTCGTCTGTATAGATATTGTGGACTTTTAGAACATATAATTTTATGGTAAAAACAGGCTTCATGTAACCACCTCCTGCTCTCCATATTCAGCCATTTTAAGTCGAGTAGCTTATGAGATATTCTCTCATATTTACGAATTCCATAAATTAGTCGCAAACAAGAGTTTTGCACTTTCTGTATTCTTTGTTTTTGAATGGCTGTTAGGCAGTTTCCATATATTACGTCTCCGTGGCTGAAAATAGAGAGCACCAGCGAGTCACAGAGCAAAGTCTTAAGTTTTATGGACAAATCATGGCGGTAACTGTAAAGAAGTTTTAGTCTAACATAAGCCTTCTGAACACACTGGGAAACATGCTTATCAAATCGCAGTGCACTGTCAAAGACAACACCCAGATTTTTAACACTATCCTCAATAGGCAGAACTGAATCGCCAATCTTTACATTTATAAGATTTTTAACAGTCTCCCTATCAGTCTTCCCTCCAAATATCATTATACAGCATTTTTTCGGATTAAGATACAAGGAATGCTGCAAGGAGACCGAATGAATTGCTTTGAGGTCTTGATTAATAGTGTTGCAAGCCTCAAGAACATCCTCCCTTCTAAAAGACAAATATACCTGGGTGTCATCCGCGTAGCAATGCGACTTGCACCTTCTCAAGGCACCTGGTAAACACGAAGTGTAGATTGCATATAACAAAGGGCTCACAATAGAGCCCTGTGGTACACCAGAATGTATGGGCAGTTCCTCTGACATCTCGCCATCCAGTTTAACGCACTGCCTCCGACCCTCCAGAAAACATCTAAAAAATGAAATGGCATGATCACTAAGACCGACATAGTGAAGTATTGCTAATAACAATTGGTGGTCTAGAGTATCAAATGCTTTCGAAAAGTCGAGCAGTGTCAGGATAGTTACTTTTCCTGAATCGGTTGCCCGAAATATATCATCAGTGACATTTGCCAGAGCAGTAGAACAACCGTGACTCCTTCTAAACCCAGATTGAGTCTCAGGCAGTATTCGGTTAACCTCCACGTGTTCTGTAAGTTGTTCATAAATTATTTTTTCTAATATTTTTGACATACAGGGCAAAATACTAATGGGACGAAGATCCCGAAGTTCACGGGGACAACTAACTTTTGGCAATGGCACTACCAAAGCTCTCTTCCAGCATTCCGGATAAACAGAATTTAATAGACATGCATTCATTACATGTGTCAAGTAGGGCAAGATGAAAGGACAGCAGAGTTCCACCAAATCAATGCTCAATCCGTCGTGACCCTTCGCCTTAGACTTAATTTTAGAGATTATCTTCGCCACCCTTAACTCTGTTACTCCTTTAAATTTAAAATTACGAGTTACATCATCTTTCACACCATCTTCATAAAATTTCAAAAGTTCATTATTATGTCCCCCTGAATCAAGTATAGAAGATCTAAAAAATCTGTTTATTAAATTAGGGTCCTTCAGATTTTCGGGGATATCAACTTTGTTTTTACTGACTGCTATACTGTATTTTTTTAATTCCCGCCATATATCTTTTGACAGTTGCAACCTCGCATCCAAATAAGCTTTTTTTTCGTTGCGCACAGTTAGGGTTGTGAGGTTGCGAAGAGATTTATAATATTCCCAGTGCTCACCATTCTTTGTTCTTTTAAATTTACTTAAGGCATTATTTCTAAGTTTCATCAAATTTTTAATATTCTCAGAATTTTTTTGTCTGTAGAAACAATTTATAACTATATGTTCTATTCTTTTACATGTCTGGCACTTTAGTTCACTTTTGTTACTCAGATGAAAAATCGCTTTCATAAGTTCTGCTATTCTTCATATTTCTTTCCATTTCATGTTTTGAATATTCCCTATTTGTTTTTTGGGGAAATCAATATCACTATCAGCACTACACTCACTTTTACTATTATTCAGACTCATTATAACACAGGCACAGGAATATTAAAAAAGAATTAAAAAAAATATATATATCCTCACTTCTGAAAAACCCAGAGAAAATAATCCGCGTGATAACTTCTCAACAGTCAATTTCATTCTAGCTTTCGGAGTTTAAAACTCTCATAAGAAATACAAAGGGGTACTGTGTGGCCACAAAATAAAGGATTAAGTTACATAAACGTTCAAAGGCCGTCTAGACTTAATAACCCAAACATGGGCTCAAAATAATAAATTATAAGTGGTCAAGACTTATTTTACTGACCAGGAATAAGGAAATATTATATTTAGAGGTATTTTTAGATGAACCTTAATGATTTAATTATACTTACCAACAAATATTAGAAAATATAAACTATGTTATCAACTATTTGTCACAGGATAAAATGACATCTTTCAGTTTAGAAAATTGGGGTTAAAGTTGAGATTTTTCCCTGCCTAAGTATCAAATTTCAAATTCTTCAGCATATAGTAATCTTAATATTTAATTTTTTTATATACAAAAATTGTAACCCTTCTAATTTCAAGGGTTTAGTGCGGTGAAGTTGAGTTTCAGATTTTTTTTCATAATTTACTTCCTAGCCTCCAAATGTGTTAAATATGGGAATTTACAGTATACAGCAAGAGATCTGTAGATCGTTGCTTGAAGTTAGGAGTGTACAACACACTTCAAACAGAACTTGGTCGACACAGTAAGAAAGCTTAGAAAAAAAAACAAATTGTTTGTAACATAGCTTTTAATAGTCAACAAAAATTTACACAGATATAAGGAACCAGATATCACAAAATTAATCAAATAACACCCTGACATAGAGAAAAAAAATTAAAACTTATGTACCTACATATAAACAATTTTCAGTTAACTAGTTTTGATAAGATTTAAAATTTAGGTATGATTACAGTCTGTTATCACAGAAAACTTCATTACAAAGCTAGCACAAATCACGGATAATACAACTTACCATCCAGTGTAACAATGTTATTCATAATACTAGAGAATATAACACTAGTTTCCTTCTTTATGTTTAATTTAAAATATTAAAAGTAAAATCTAAATTGTATTGCCGAAATTAGGGCAGAAACAACATAAGTCTATATGCCTCTTATTATATAATAATAATAATACTGTTGTTTTACCAATCAAAACGTGTACTTCTAAAATTATTGTGAATTTCTTTTTACAAAAATAAACCTAGTAAGAACTGAAAGTAAAAGAATTCAAAACTTTACCTCAATTTTAAAATCCCATTATTTAAAATAAACAGAAATTCTGCATCAAACCAAATTGTACCGGAACTTTTAAACAGAGATGTTTTATTTATACAAATGTTATTTTTAATTAACTTGATAAAGAATGCAGGGGCGGATCCAATCTCTCTCGGGCGAGGGGGGGGGGGGCGTCATGACAAGAATAAAGAAATAATCGAAGACAGTACCGTATGGCAAGCGCAAGCTAGTTGATAGAATTAATTCAATGTCAAGGGAGGGGAGGTCAGCGAGATGCCTATTCGTAATGCACCAGGCTGGCGAGTCTATTTTTCTGCGTTTGAAGTCCTGGACGAGGGGGTGGATCACCCCCCGGGATCCGCCCCTGAAATAATGTAATAGGAAATCTTCCATGCAACAGTTAACGCTAAGATTCTACATTAAAAATTTTCACTTGCAAATTCAATAATACTCTTTACTTTCATCGGTTTATAGTACCAACTAAAAATTAAGAATTAACAATTAAGAAGTTGGTGATCCTTTAACTTCTTAGTTTAATTTCTAAAATCGGTCTAATTCGTGATTTTTTTCGGATGAGGTAAAAACTGACAAGTACATCGAAGTAAAAACAATAACATTTAAGCAAATAAAACTTGGTAAAAATGGATCCGAAAAACTGAAAAGCAAAAAATTTACGTTTTACTTTAAGGATAGAATATCACGAGGATTTTAATTGATCATCCTTAATTTTTACTAAACGATAAATTCTGTAGAAGTAAGAAACACGCATTTTATTTTGTACTGTAAGTGTCAGTTTAGTTGGAAATTCTTAGTGTGGGATATTAATTTTTGGAAGTATGAACCAATCATTAAGATCTGTTCAGTAGTTTTTAAGTAACAAGATTCTAAAATTAAACTTGCATTTTATGGTTTTAATTACTTCTTAGTTCAAGTTAGAAAATACTGAAACTTGCTTAAATGAAGACCAAAATGATAAAAATTTTAAATATCAATTTTCAAAAATTATCTTAAAAAAAATTTTTTTTTCAGGACTATTCAATCTATACACAAAAATTTTCTGTTAAATTAAATAGCATAAACTGCAACGCATTTTTTTTTCAATCTCATTATTCCTATAACAAGAATAAGAGGATAAAGAATATTACTAATAATAATAAAAATATTAATTATCACTATCATAACGATATCATTGTGTTTTATACTTGATATTAAATCTTCCAGCAATATTAAATATAATAAATAGAATAAATATATATCATGACTAGATCGTGAAGTACTTTATTTCAAGTAGATGGAGACATTTTTTTCTTAAATTTGATGTCCGCTGATAGCATTTATTGGCTGAAAAAAAAAATTTGTTATTAGTAAACATTTTGTAACTAAGAAAGCTCAACTTTCCAAAAGAAAGAACGCTGAACATTTATATTTATAATTACAAATCAATCCTAGGTTATTTCTACATAAAGTTATAGACATAAAAAGATACAGACCGCGTCAGCTCTCGCTTATGAAGATACAGAGCGAAATAGTATATCTGTTTCTATGGGCGGAGCTAAGATCTCCGTACAGGCGATACCCCTCTCGCCTGACAGCCACAACCAACCAGAAAATAATATTTTTTCATGGATGAAGTGACCTATTTCGCTTTGTCTTTTTCTGAGCGAGAGCCAAAGCACTTCTATAGGACCTGCGGTCTCTATCTTTATATGTATATGCATAAAGCCGAAGCCACTACAAAAATATCACAATTTATGTTAGGTATATTTTATACAACTTGCATTTAACTTTTATATTACTTATAGTAATGTAAATGTTAGTACAGACTTACTCTAGTGTTAAGTCTTGAACTAGAAGAAAAATCGTTATCTTCAATACAAAGATCGGAATCTGAGTCGCGGTTTTTTAAATTTGAAGCTTCCTGAAACAGCATATTTTGTTCGATAATTAATGTTTCTAATACATTTTATGGAAAATAACTACCTGAGTCATCTGTTCAGTAGTAGTCAGAAATCTAGCCAATGGCGTACAGCATACAGGCAAAGTTTCCAAAAGCGTCGGTCTCGAATGCGTAAGCAAAGGTTTCATATATTTTGTATCAAAAGAGCCCCAGATTCTGGCTAATATAGCCTTTTCGTTAGATTTTGGAATCCCTGAACCATCAAGAGGCTGGTTCCAATCACCTCTGGGTGTTGTATTTCCCTAAAAAAAATAGCATTATTATTATTTACAAACATAAAAATTATATTAAATAAATGATTTTATAGGAATAGCATGCAAAGGTGAACAAGTGCTACGGCTACCTACCCCTGAACCGCGTTCCATTGAATTGTAAACCTGTTAATTAAAATGAAGTGATTAAAGGTGTTCTGTTGAACGAAACAATAGTATAACTTACACTATGTAACCCATTTTGCGATAGAGCTTCCGTTTCCTCATCACTGCCAAGACTAAAAAGAAAAATAAATCAATGTAGCATTTTATACCTTCAATACAACAAAAACTTACGGTATATTCAGCCACTTTAGCAAATTCATTGTTGCACCGCCCTGTATAACGACAGTTATTATTACAATAAGGGACGTTGTAGTTAACATTGCTTGTCTTGCTTCAGATCTTGTATTCCTTATTGCTAAAGCAAATGACATAGCTCCTCTTAAGCCTAACAAACAGTACAAAAGTATATTATAGATACAGGAGCATTTAAAAACTTATCTAAATAAAAATTAAGGTAGTTCATCGGTTATAATTGTAGCAAAAAGTATAGAACACGCCCCCAACTTTGCTTCTGAACGTGTCGTGTTCTGTAAATAATTTGTTGAATCGATACCGAAAATCAAATGGAAGATTTGGTAAGAAAAAAGTAAGGTCCAAAGAAATTTAATCTGTAGCAGCCAAGACAGAAACAAACAAAGTATTAAAAAAGTGGCTGAAGAAATATACAACAGTGTTATTAATAAAGGATTGCATATCATAAATTTGATCGAGATGAAAAAAAATTTAAAATGTTGCAACTTCAAGCAAACTCGATCTAATGAATGTACAAGTATATATAAATATATAAACTAAACAATAAAATTCACACAGGCAAATACAAATTAAATACTTTATACTGTAATTTTGTTAATTCTGAAGGTACTAAGAACTATGAATCGTCTTTTCATAATTATGAATTTGATGTCATGATATTACGAAAGCTTTTACTTCATCTTGGAGTCGAATGAACGCTTCTTTCTGTCACACTCAATATCTCTTCAAAAAACTTTAATAGAGTTAAGTGAAAACTTCAAGTTTAAAGTAGGATTACAACGTTTTTAAAAATATATTTTCAGTACATATTTTAAAGAAAATTACTAATAATTATGAGCGATTATTTAGTACGATTATTCAAAAATGAAGGTGAAATTTTACCTCAAAAGGTTGATAGGAAACCCAATGTAACCAAATATAAAAAATTGTTACCAAAACTTTTAGACTATCTTGGGGTACATTACCATTTCATTAACTTGTTTAGATAGCAGTCGCGTAAATATAAAAAATATGTATAAAAAATGAAAACAGCTTAAAAGGTTGTTATTCTTGTGATAACAACGTGTTTCATTATACAAATAATCAATAAAAAGTTGCTACATAAAATTATTTTTCCTGTATTAAAATAATTAACTTTCATCTTCAATTTTGTAGAAATTTTTAAATGATCAAATCGGATATATGTTAATTTAACGAAAAACAGAATTATAATACACAATTCTGCTTTCTTCCAATTATTTTAACCACCTATAAAATTGTAAAGTATTTTAGTACATGAATAAAGGATAAATAATTCAATTAATACAATGAAAAATATTTTGGGAAGCGTTCTTCTTCTTCTTAAAGTGCCTATCCTCTTTAGATGTTGGCTATCACATTGGTCCATATTTTTTATTTATTTACTGCTGCTCTGAACAGACCTGTTGATGTCATTTCAGTCCATGTTCGTAGGTTGCGCAGCCATGATATTCGTCTTCGTCCAGCTGATCTCTGGCCTTCCATCTTCCCCTGCAGGATAAGTTGGAGCAGGCGATATTTCTCATTCCGCATGATATGTCCAAAGTACTCCAATTTTCTGCGTTTGACATTTGTCAGGTATTCCAGTTCTCCACCGATACGTTGTAAAATGTTTTCGTTTGATACGTGGTGTATCCAAGGAACCCTAAGCATGCGGCGGTAGCACCACATCTCAAGTGCATCTATACGTTTACATGAAGCATCGGTAAGGGTCCAGGCTTCTGCTCCATATAAGAGAGTTGAGAGTACATAGCATTTCAAAATCCTGATCCGCGTATGTATATTGAGGGATAGGTTGCAGAGTATGTTGCGCAGCTTATTAAAAGTACCTCTTGCTTTCTCGATTCCGCTTCTTATTTCTCGAGAGTGGTCCCAGTCCTTATTCAACGTGCAGCCTAGATATGTGATCGTCTCCGCCATTGTGAGAGTTACGTTGTTGGCAGTAAACTGTATATTGCCGACGTCGTTTTTACTGACAATAATCGTTTGCGTCTTCTTGCAGTTTATCTTCATACCATATCTGTTGCAAGCTGTCACTATTCGGTCGATAATTCTTTGAAGTCCCTCTGCAGTATCGGCTATAAGAACGGTATCATCCGCGTATCTCAGGTTGTTTATTACTTCTCCATTTACAATAATTCCATCTTCTATGTTGCCCAGTGCTTCTTTAAAGAGATGTTCTGAGTATACGTTGAACAGAAGTGGCGACAGTATACAGCCCTGGCGTACTCCTCTCTTTATATTAAATTCTTCTGTTGTCTCATTCTCAACTCGTACAATAGCCTTTTGTTATGAATATAGCTTTGATATTATCTCTCTGTCTCTGTCGTCGATTCCTGTCTCTTGTAGGATTGAAATCAGTTTACTGTGCTGCACTTTGTCAAATGCCTTTTCAAAATCTATGAAGCATGCAAAGACGTCGGCATTGATGTCACGTGCTCTTTGAATCAGAACCTGCATGGAAAACAAGGCCTCTCTAGTGCCAAGTCCCTGTCTGAAGCCAAACTGCGTGTCACTTACGTTTTCATCGAGTTTTCTATATATTCGTGCTTGAATGATGTTAAGAAAAGCTTTTAAAGCGTGGCTCATCAAGCTGATTATTCTATGATCGGAGCATTTAGTTGCGTTCGTTTTTTTGGGAATCGGGATGAATGTCGACAGTAGCCAGTCTTTTGGTATTTGACCGTTCATGTAAATTTTGTTAAAGAGGGTGGTCAGTAGTTTTATTTGTTCTGAGTCAATTAATTTGAGAACTTCTCCGTATATCTGGTCTGGCCCGGGGGTTTTGTTATTTTTGAGTCTATTTATCGCTGAAGCGTTCTGCTAGTGCTAATAAGTAGGGTAAGGTGGGGCACACACAGTGCAACAAATTATATCAACAATGAATACCTAAAGTTTCAAGAAAATAAAAAGAAACTCAATCGGCCGATGAACTACATTAAGATTTGAAATATTATAAAATTTATATTAATAATAACTCACCAGCAAAAAACAACATGTGTTGGAAGTTTGAAGGAATCTTTGGATGCCTCCCTAAATTTAATAAATATGATAGAGGATATATATTTGCCGCTCTACCTATGGCCGCGCAAATCTATATGGGTCACTGTTAAGGAAAACTAAAAAAATCATAGGCAATAACAAATAAAATATTGTAAAGGATACAAATCCGGTAAATATAAAAAGTGGGTCAAAATGATGCTTAGGAAAAGTAAACATCGAGACACCAATATATGAAAATATAAAATTTTCAGCCAAAAAATTTAGCAGTTCAAAAATTTGCTTTGTTCTTATTCTAGAGTCTTCTGACAGATTGTTATATGTGTAATGAGCTTGACAGATACCACAGAACAATACTGCTACTACACCTATAAAAAAATTTTCATAAGTATTTGAAAATAGTTAAACACTTAGCACTTACCTGTCAAGTCTGAGGCCTCAGCAATTAGGAAAGTGCTGTATGACATAAGAACAAATAGTGCAGATTCCAGTAGTGGGAAATCCCTTACCCTAGTATATTTTGTCATGTAGCTATTATTAAGGAATGATATCAATATGGAAATTAACATATTCAATAATACTTAAGATATAACCACATTTATTAGATTTTATTTTTTAGTTGCATAAAAAAAAGGATATTAATGCTGTAATGCATCCCATAACAGCTCCTATAAGTAAGGAGAGCATAAATATGCCACAAAAATCTCCCACTGCTTGGAAAAACGCCTTTATTTCAAAACCTCCCGTACCCAGCTGGTACCTTCTACCATAATGCTGAATAGATCTAAAAAAAAATGTTAACCAAGATGTAAAAAGCTTTGGTAAAAAATGTATAATAATGCAATATCCACATTTTATTAATATCATCTATGCACATCTATTAGACATTCCAAAAGATTTGTGGAGTAACAAAATTGTTAACTTACCCACTAAGAACAATAGCAACAGCATCGTTAAGTACGCTTTCACCAAATACTAAGGCATATAAATTAACATCTACATCTAAGTCGTTAAATATAGCTAAGATTGTCAAAGGGTCAGTAGAGGAAATTAAAGCTCCAAAGTAGAGTGTGTCGAGAAATGTAAAACTACTGGCAAGTCTTGCGGGCATTAATTGCACGCAGCCATACATCAGTGCTCCGACGACAAAAGAAGATACTGTAGTACCGATAATTGCATATGTTAGTATTGCGCCCAGGTTACGAAAGAAATATTTCTGAAACAGCATAAGGTTTGGTATAAAGCAATATGAAATTGTAGTTAATATCTGATAGAGACAAAATCTGAATTTTATTTAGTAAAATTGTATACATGGATGAAGGTTTTATGTAGTAAAAACCAGTTTATAAAAAAAATAGAAATTTTCAGATATTTTAGTAGCCTAGTTTATATGGAAAAATTTTATCTTATTAACTAAATACTGGCATTGAATCTGTTTTTCAATTTATATCACGGCGAATACATGCATTCTCTATCAGATCAGTCACCCCCTGTCTGTCTCAATTTTTAAGATAAATAATCGATTTTTGGCTTAAAATTTTTTGTGAAACCTGTACAAATTAAAAATGACATTGCTGTACTTCTATACAAAGCATTTATACTATATAAAAATAAATATAAATTTGTGAACAAGTATTTAAAAACGTTACGGATATAACTTTTATTAGTATAATACTGTTTTTAAGGTCGTTGATCACGAATCTAAATTAAAATTTGAAATGAAAGAAAGTCAAATATATTAACTTATCATGATTCCGATGATTCAACAATGTTTTTAATTAACTTAATAAATTTTATAATCTAGTAGCAGATTAATGACTAACTTTAATTCCACATAACTTTGCACGAAATAAACGTATCCAGTTTTTAAACCCCTTAAATTAATGATCTTGATCTATAACAGATCCATCATCGGCAGTCCTAAGAACCCCATAAATAACATTTTCATCATGTTTCGTCAACGAAATCAAATTTCAAACTTTATGACCGCTATTTTTAATTTTCAAATTTTGACTTCGGATTCATGATCAGCGATCTTGAAAATTTCTTGGAACCCGTATTCATTGTGCTTTATTGACAAAATCAAATTACGAACATTTTAGCCATCTTAAATTTTCAAATTTTAACCTTGGATTTATGATCAATGACTTTGAAAACACTGTTATACTAAAAAACAGTCATATCCATAAAATTTTCAGATACAAATTTATATTTTTTAAAAAGTATAAATGATTTGTCTACTGCTACAGCGCTGCCATCTTTAATTTGTCAAAATCGCCACATTGCATTTAAAAGTAGAGGATTTACAAATAATTTTAAGCCCAAATTCAATTATTTATCTAAATAATTGAAACGGGCAGGAGGGGTATGTATGTATATGTATGTGTACATGATTTTTTATATACGTTTGTTATTTTTTAAAAAGTTAGGTAATACCTTCTTCCACTCATTTCATTCAAAATGTTATCTCTATTATTAAATTTCTAGTTTGTTTCTAAAATGAAAAATGTAAATTTTTGGTTAATTAAGATTCTTCATTAAATCTGAGGTTATTTGTTTGGTTGTGAAAAACCAAGTAAAATAATCTATTAATACATAAAATTCTGGAAATTTCAAAGGAATAAATAGATCTAAACAAAATTCCACTCAAGAAAAAAAAATAAGTTATTTCAATTTTTTATTATGCAAAATTAGGTAAATCTATCAAGTAAAGTAAAAATCTACTAATACTGTTAGGGCCAAATCAACATGAGCTATTATTTTTGGCAATGGCTATTTTTGACACTAGCTATAGAAACATTTATCTAGATAATTAAGTATAATTTTTAAGAAGAACTTTTTAACATCATTTAATATATTTAACACTTCACATAAAACTGGTATTTCAAGACCACCTCAAAAATCTTATGGAAAACAGCCTACATTTAATTTTCTCTAAAGAATTTGGATACTAAACAGTTTTAAAATAAAGAATGTTATTCTTGTGAAAGTCATAGTTTCTAGTAATGAACCATAAGACATAAAAGTACATAGACTGCAGATCCTATAGAAGCACATTGGCTCTCGCTTAGAAAGAGTCAAATCAAAATTTAAGACAGTAGTACCTGTCTCTCTACAAAGTGAAATAGGACTATAGTACTTCTCTTTCTAATGGCCAGGTAGGAGGAATACCTTGCTTAGCTCCCCCAAGAGAGGTACTAATGTCCTGTATCGTTCAGTCTCTTCCTAAGCTAAAGTTAACGTACTTCTATAGGACCCGCAGCCTATATACTTCTATGTCTATGTATAAATATTTTCAGAACAGATCCAAAATCTCCACATACCAATTTTTTTTTAAAGCGATCTGCTTAACAAGAAACCTTATATATTAAGTAGAATAACATGCACTTTGTCAGAAGCAGTTATAAAAAAGCTATTTTTTAATTATTTATATATATATATATATATATATATATATATATATATATATATATATATATATATATATATATTATTCATGCAAAAAAATTTCATAGTAAAAATCAAATAAAGCTACAAAATCGCTATAGTTCACTAAAATTTAAATAAAAATAGAAACTTTACCCTTTTAAGAGAATATCCAGCATGAAAAATGATTGGTGGTAAAATAATATTAAAAAATATCTCCGGATCAAATGTAGCTTTTAAATCGATTTCATTTTCCTGTAAATCATCTATTTCATTACGAAAAACGTATTGAAATGTCAAATTTTTATGCGTAATTGGTTTTTGCATATGCAGTGATAAAGTATCTGGTGGAATGCTTGAGTTGTACTTTGCTTCATCCACAAAAACTTGCATATTCAACACTTGGGAATTACTACTTGTGTATCGAATGATAGCTCCCACTATAAGGCCTTAAAAAATGTCATTATTATATTTTTAAAATTGTATATCAAAAGTAACACAATGAAACCAAGTAGTAAATAAACTTACCATAAATAACAGCAAGGCCAGTTTCATGTACAAAGCTAAATCTACGGTGTTTAAACAGCCATATCGTAAGTACAGTTAGTATTAGTAAAAGAGTATAAGACAATAAGTTTAAACTATCTATTCTATGGGTAGATTGAGCCTTAGCATCTAACTGAATATCTGAGGCAGCTCCGTGAACATTGTCTAAGAAAACTTGTAATATAGATAAAACTACTAGTAATATTTTCGTCATCTTGTAAATTTAGGTTTATAGACAATCAATACAAAAATACTTGCAATATAAAAAGGCAACTAGCTGAATAAATAATTACTAATTTTGATTTCTACACTTTTTCCTCTTAACTATAAAATTTATTTTTATCAATTTTTGTTTGAAAGAGAGTTGTCAAAATCATATGGTGAAATTCTTTAGATATATTCTTTTTAAATTATCACTTTGAGTACTATCAACCGATCGTGATTACTACAACTCGACATATTCTTTTAAACGTTATCAGTAATCCAAAGGGAGGGAAGGTTTACTTCTTAAGTGTTTAAGCCGATTGCAACAGTGTACTAAAACCAAGATTAATCTTAGTTAATTATTACTGTGTGACCTCAATATCATATCAACGCACATAAACTCCTTACGTTACAGTGAGAAGTTAAGCTAATCCTGGATTAACATGGTAAATTTTCTGCATGCGTTCGCAACTTTTCGAAACTTACGCCTCCAAAATCGAGACGTATTTTTTCGAGAATTTCCAAGGTGATTTCTTTTAAACTTCAATGCTCTCAAAACAAATTTTTTACGGGTAGTGATCGATTTTTGGAAAAATTATTCTGTATTCTGATTTATTCTTTCAATTCCCACTCACGGAAGCGTGAAAAATGCAACTCGGCAAACTTTAATTGTGATTGGTTAAAATGTACTATGACATCACTAATTAAAAGATAATTGATCAATAATAAATTATTGAACTATGAAGGTTTCTAGACGAGTAACTTTTTTCGTAATATAAAAATGACTAAAAATCCAATAATCTTGCACAAATTTAATGCTATGTTTTACATGTCAAAATAAAATACCCATTACCATCAAATTTTTGTAATAAAATGGAGATTATAATTTTGTATCTTTAAATTTGACATTTACGATTCTAATTAAAAATCGTCTAACTGCTACGCAATCGCAGTTAGACTATTTTTTTTATATAACAACCATGGTAGTTCCAAAATGCCCAAAGTAAACAAAGAATAAATCTGTACGTCAAGAGAAGTGACAAAAACCTTGAATAAAATCATATCCACGACGTTTTTGTAGTAGTTTTTTACATTAAGTTAGAAATTAAGGGTAAGTTTTTAGGGCAAGGGCTATTGGATTTTCTGTGGAAAATCAAACTATACATGTGATGTCTTTTTTCTTTCTGCCTGAAATCCCGTTTTTAATTTTTAGCCACATGGAAGGTTTTGATGCGATTTACTATGAAGAAGAAATAGAAAACCAAGAAGATAATGAACCTGCAAATGTATCCTTGGTACCTGATCCTGTAATTATTCGAGGCGCGGGGAATATGACTGTGTAAGTAAGCCCTTTTTTGCATATCTCATTTGAATCATGAAACTGTATTGCGTTTAATCATTCATTATCTTATATTTGTTTTTTCCTACTTTACATTATGCAGTGTAAATATAAAATTTTGATAATGTTAAAATTTTTACAAAGTCTTTTTGAACACTTTTTTGGATTGGAAATCTGGAAACCTAATTCTAACAAAATAAATGTATTAATTTTTATTTTTTTCTAATTAGGTTTGGATTGAGTAATAGATTTAGCACAGAATTTCCTAGTGGTTTGGTATCAAGAGTGGCACCAGAAGAATTCAAGGAAACCGTCATGCGAATAAATAGTATTCTGAAGAAAACATTGCCGGTTAATGTCAAGTGGTTGTTTTGTGGATGTCTCTGTTGTTGTTGCACTCTAGGTTGCTCTTTATGGCCTGTGATTTGCCTTAGTAAACGAGTAAGTAACTATAACATATAAGAACCAAACTCTGCTTAAATACAATACATGTGGTTTTCAGACAGAAAAATGTGTGTCTTATTTTGTTTTGAAGGATGAGGAGGTTGAAAATAATAAACAAACCCTCAAATTTTATGTCTCATTTAATAGTCATTCTAATCAAAATGGAAGTAAGGTGCACATATTCCTGTGTCAAAACCGTATTTTTAATTTTTAGACTCGAGTGGTTATATAATGGATTTTTTTATTGCTTACATTTTTGTTTCCTCGGTAATTTTAATATTTTATTTATATATTTGTTTTAATTTTTCCAGACACAACATTCCTTAAATAAGCTTTTAGAATGGGAGAATAGTTATTTGTATAACAAGTTGGGGTTACATTGGCGATTAAGTAAACAGCAATGTGACTCCTCGTCAATGATGGAATATGTAATTCTAATAGAATTTTTGCCAAAAGTACCAATATATAGACCAGATTAGCAAAAATATTTTGCTTTAAGCCTGCAGGTCGAATCTCTATTTACTTTGTAAATAAGATGTATGTGATAATAGACATATTGTAACTTCATTCATGTTATAATTTTTTGACTTTATCATTGCACATGTTATGGAGCATTTATTTAATAATTGTTATTCTTAAACAGTTCTATTATTAATTTGTAATTTTGGATTATTTAATTGAAAGAAAATAGAATTTGTTTATTATTGTCTATAATGAACAAGGCTCAGGAAAAAAATTGAATGTATATATGAGATAGTCAGAAATGATATCTTCATATTGTATTTATAACACTTTAAAATAAAAGTTCTAGAAGTAAAGTTACTTCATCTTAAGAGATTTATGTTTAATTTTCTTTAACTTCTACCGTTTAATTTTCTGTAACTTCATCTGTCAAAAGCTGGATTTACATTACAGTGTACTTTTCTTAGTAATAAAGTTTTTTTTTGTATTCGTAATAGTGATCGTTTCTTAAAGGCAATAGTTGAGCTCCTTTAAGGACGGAAAAAGTGTTAACAAAATTATCAAACTAAACCAGCCCAGTTTATTTCTTGCCAATTAAAGTTTGAGGTATATGTAAATGTTTTCTATATTGCAAAACATTTTACTCAACCTTAATTACTCTTTTTGTTGCAATGAATTCAGTTTATTTTTTTATTAACTCGCCTGTCAAAACTTAGCCAAGGTTATTCTAATATAAACATCTAGATAAAAGCTAAAGAAAAAATTAGTAACTCCAAAAATAAAAAATATTTTGATTTTAAAATAGTTTATTGTTTGTACCTAGCACATTATGGTTATTTTTAAATTATTGAATAATCAATTTATATACCTTAATAGGTTTTAATATAGCATAGTTATTCAATTGGTAGTTTCAATTTTACAGTGTTAAATTTTTCTTGTTGTTCAATTTAAAATAGTTGTAATTATCATTTTTGTTTGATGGCATACAATGGGCTTCAAAAAGTTTTACCATACAGAAAAAATTATTAGTTTCTCAGAAAAAGTTTTTAAAATATTATGTTTCAAACCATGTCACCATTTCTGGGAACAGTAATATGTGAACTTTTTCACAGAACAGTACCCATACAACCGTTGTAATTTAGATTAACAATATTGGTATGTTTCTACTAAAAATAGCATTTCCCGAGAAATACATTTTTTTCCATATGGAAGAACTTTTTGAGAAACACTGTATCATCTCTATATGTATATTTCTATATCTTGGTTATTGCCTGCTGTATTAAATTTGCATACATTTATAGTGATTGTATTGTTAAAAATTGCTACGCAGCTGATTTTAAGATCAAATTTTAATAAATAAACACAATAGTACAAAGTGTATGTGTATTTTTATTACCATAATATAAACACTGTTTTAAAGTGGAAACATTAACTTTTAACTATTTTATACAAAAATATAATGAACTATGCCTTAAATTGAGGCACATATTATCACATTTATTGTGTATACTTAAGAATATACATCACATTGTCAGTAATACTCCTAATCCTGCTCTATGACAGGAAAACTAGGCATGTAAAATCAAAACTTCTTGAATTTTTCAGACAATAAATGATGAAATAAGAAAATTATTCAAGCTTTTTGGATCAACTGATGACTAGATCCACACCATATCACCTTAAGAATAACAATATTTTTTTTTATGTAATACATTTTTTACACAAAAATATCAGCTTGAAAATTTCTCTCATTTTATCAGTCTTTGATATAATACAAATGTGATGTCTTAATTAAAATAATTATTAATTATGGCCAGGTTTACACTTTTTTTTTGCAAATTAATATAAAATATTCTGTTGAACTTGTAAGATAAAAAAAAAAAACAATAAGTCTAGATTTTGACATTAGGTTGCCAATGAGATTTTTTTCTATTTACACAATCATTTTACAGAACTTTGCTTCCAGATAGCTATAATGTCCAGCAGAATTTGGGGAATATTTTGAAAAATAGAAAGAATCCTAGAAGATCTTGTTTCAGTCAGTCACAGAATAAAACATTATATAGTATACTAGCAGTTTTCCAGTTTTTGTGTTTGAACTGAACTAGTCACAGTGCTAGATATTTTATAAATATCTTATTCTGCTTTACTATTTTCCTCGTATCTAGACGTCCCCTAAAGATATAAATTTTCCTCAAATAAATAATTTTTTGCACTATTCCTCATTATTTCACAAATTATAGGTTAACTAAATTAGATTTTTTAAAGGAGTTTAACAATATATTAGAGAAAAATCGAGTCGCATACAATGTTAAGACAGATAAATTAATAGAAAGTTTTCTATCAAAATCACTAGATTACTTTAACTAAAACTATTGAATTTAGTAAATTTTCCTTTATAAAATAAATATTTTAAGTATTTACAACCGATATATTATCATTTTAACTATATTCCCTGCCTAAGTTTTGATTTTATATACCATAAAAAATGATTGTCGCAGAGTTCCATTATTTACATTTATAAGTTCTTAGGCACATGATTAACAAAATTACTGGGGAACTGTCCAGACTGCCCATTTGATTCTCCAAAGAGCCAATCTTGAGATATTTTCTTGGTAACCCTTACTTTTTGTCCTGTTTTTAAACTCAGATCTCCAGGCAGTTGAGCAGTAAAGTCATAAACCGCTGATACTATATTTTCTTCATTTTTAAGAGGCACTTGGATTTCTATAAAATTTTCTGGAAACATGCCCTCTTTGTCTAGGACCTTTCCAAAAAGCCAGTCATCATTTATTCTCCGTAAAATGATAACTACATCACCTGTCTGCAAAACAAAAGTTTTTTTAGATTTTCAAATTAAAAAAAAATATATTCTTTTCGAAATAGATTTTATTAATGTAACTATCACAACTTAGATGAAAGTGATAATCACCGTAAAACAATTGCTTCCATTGTTTCATACAAGAATACAATGGTTTTATTAGCTATAATTTTTAAATATTAGATATTTATTTAACTTTAAACCATTTAAATGATCTTTTATTAAAGTATTATTCTATTCATTCATTATGTGAACAAAAATTAACTTATATTTTATATAGAATTATTGTTTTAAATACTAACTCTCAAAAAAAATGATAAAATATTAAAGACTTTTTAAAACCCGAATTATGAACTTAATTGTGAAGTAAAATATAAATAGTTACAAAATATTGAAGTTTTAAGAAGTTATGGAGAAATTTAACAAGAATAAATTCATATACCTACTGAAGTTTCAATGCCAAATATTAGTAATGCTTGTAAAATTTTAAAATTGTCCAATTGTTAAAGACAAAAATCAGATTTGCTACGGTGTCTGGAGAGATAAAATAGATACAATTTTCTCAAAAAGCTCCCCCTAACCAGCATTTCTCAACATTTTTCAATCCTTCATTACCTCCTGTCTGACTAGGTGGCAAAGCTTGCTTAATTTAAAGAGTACAATAATAATCATATAACAAATAAAATTTTAGAAATATGCAAAACAAGTAAATATCCTCATTTAATGTTAGGTTCAAATATAAACATATAGCAAATATTGATAACATCAACAGTTTATAACAAAATAAAATATTTACGTACTTGTAAAGCAAGGTCACTGGGATGGCTTGCAGGATAATCATACAGGGCAGTCCCATATGGAGTATCAATTTCAGCTACTTCTTTGGGTGGACTAGGGGGTGGAATGTTTGGCATGGGGGGTGATCCTGAAGTAGGACTTACATCTTCATTTCTATTAGTTGTTTTTACTTTTGGACGAATAATTGTAGGTCCAAAAAATGAAGGCACATTTAAATTTGAACTATTACCAGGTTTTGTACTTATATAGCTGCTCGTTGGTGTGAGATAGCTTTGAAAAGTAGCTGTTCCATTATTTTGAGGTACTAGTGTAGAAGGAGGATTTATAGGCCATATATTATTTGTCACTGGGGGTTCAAATTCAAAAGACTTCTTACTTGAAGCAAGGCTACTTGTGCTGCTACTGAAGGAGCTGGAGACACTGCCACCGAAGTACCGAGTCCTGTCTGGCTTTGGAGAGTTTGGAGGGCTCCATTCGATGAGATTTGCATTCTGATTTGGTTGATTTAAGTTTAAAGTTGACTTACTTTTATATTTGGAGAAATTAGGGGGCGGAGGTCGTGGTGGGGGTTTCTTTTTTTGTTTGTGCGTTGTAAATGGCATAACAAATCGTTACAGAAGTTTTCACGAGGGCTAAAATTAACTGACAGTAACAACGGATGACTAATAAATGACAGTGACATTTTACTGGATAACAATGTTTTGAAAACCACCTGATTGTTTAGACTGTGCTCAATTTCATTGTAGCATTCTACTCACATTATTTAACCTATGGTCTACTCGATACTTGAGAAACTAAGACTGTGCGATTGTTTATTGACAAGCCCTATTATTAGTACCGTCCTAGCACCTCTCGACAGCTGCACAGCTTAGACAAAGAAAAAAGAAAGTAATTAAATATACGAGAGTAAGTTCAGAATAGCGAGTTTTGGGCAACAACAATCAGCTGTCGGTGCCAAAAGTGGCACAATTTTTGTACTAATCTGATTCCACCATGGGAATGCAGGGAATCGTATTTTCATAAGAAATTAAGGCTGTATTCTTTTGAGTAATTATCAAATGATAAAAGTGAAACTGATAACTTCATGTTCTTTTGAATATGCATTCACCTGTCATTAGGTCGAAGTGATCATGATTACTCCAAGTGATAGAACTGAAAGTAATAATGACTGAAAAGAATAGCCCTTAATATTAGAGTAAGGGCGGATCCAAAAAATTTTCGGGGGGAGCGATAAAAATTTTTCAAGGAATTGGAACGTAGGTGTATGTTTGTATGAATAAGTTAAAAAACTAGTTTTTTATTTAGTGGCGGCCTTCAAATGGTCGTGATTGCACTAATACGCCTGTACAATTGACTATCTTTACTCGATTTCGACAAGTTATGATATTTTCAAATAAATACGTCGTTTTATCAATGAAAGAATTGATGGAGTAAAAAAAAATTCATATAAATCCGTTTGTTTTCTTTTTGACCGTTTAGGAGTTTACCATGAGTTATTAATACGTGTTTATTGCAAAAAAATATATTGCCTTTTCGAAATATAAATTTTTGATTAATAACAAATCACCTCTTTGGCGTTCTAGTTTTATTAACTTTTAAACGGGATTAAATAGCATCGGTGCAAACAGCCTTGACGATTCCCGCCGTTGTTTTAAAAATTTAACACCATTTTGTATTTCTGCTATCCTGATAGAAACCTGTAACAATTCGAATATGGATTTGAAAATTTACGATTTATGAATATTTAGGTATTATTGGTTGCATAAAGAATTGTACATGACATTTTTAATCACTCCCACAAAATAAGAGGGATATTTTGTGATCATCATTAGGATAGGCGAAAGTGGCAGGAGTTTTTTATTTTCAGCTTTGAAAATATTTTATAGTAATCCAGAGGAGTTGTATAATTTAGGAAACTATTTGTAACAGTAAAGTTTATTTATTATATTTGTTACATAGTAGACGCAGTAACGTTTTAAGGTAATTCAAACTCTTGTACTATTTGGGAGATCCCTAGTTTTTTTTGGAAAGCTTGTTGAACTATCTTTATTTCCATATAATAAAAAACTATTTTATTTAGTAAATACGTAGTCCTTTTGTGCTCCTAGCTAGCATTTGTGCTAACAATGAATGTGAAATGACAAAAACCCTCTGATATTTACGAAGCCAAGTATCTTCTTCACCTTATTTTTTGTAGGCTCATCAGAAATACTTATAACAATGAATGAAAAAAAAAAAAACATTCATTCTTTGGAAATGGGTATTGCAGGAAAAAGTTCCTGTGACATCGCATAGTTTTCAGGGATCTTAACTTAGGCCCCAAATTTAGAGTGGTGTAAATACAATTAGGGCAGTAAGGACCTCAAGTAGAGCGATTCTAATCTCCCTTACCTACTAAGTGGGTGGTCTAATAACATTCAAGGTACTGTCGTGTGGCAAGCCGATGAATTGGTTGGTACTGTTGGTAGCACTAAACTTTGTTCAGTGTTGTAGTTTTTATGTAGTAATAACATTATTGCCTATTTAGATTCGATTTATTACTGATCAATGATAATTTTTTATTTTCGATAAAAACACTATTAAGTACTAGATTAAAAACCATTTATACGGTCATTTAAACAGAAAAAATTAAACTTAATGTCTGACATGTAGCATTCTCAACAATCACTCTCCGACTGAGTTAGGGCCCTCAGTCAGTGTAGCGCACCCTAGATTTCCCCCACTTTTTCGCTCTAATTGAGGATTCTGAATATCGGGTATTTTAATAGCTTTTAAAGATTGCAATTTAATTTGTTAAAGCAAAAATCCAGTTAAACCCTCTTTAAGGTGATTCTGAAGGGACCTAACACAAAATGTGTCTCAAACTTAATGAGTGGGAAAGGCAACAACATGAAGTACATAAATACGTTACCATATTTATAAAGTTGTGCTATAAAGATCATATTTTTGAAGTAACTCATTCAACTTTTGAAGTGCGTTTTCGCTATCATCCAAAGAAGAACTCCTCTTCATTAATATTGTTATCATTTAGGATCGCTTTTTGGGTGCTATTCGCATCTTTAATATGGTCTTCAATTAAACGGACTTCGTAGATTGCAACATTGGCAGAATATCCAGGAAAATTTTGAAGTATCGCGGATTCTATGCTTCTTCATGATATCTTCGTTATTTCAGAAATCTCTTTTTTTGAAACAATTTTACATAATTTCGGGCTTAATTCCTTCCCATGCCGCTGCAATGCTGCATCATGCACATTCAGGGATATTTTGTAAAAAACATTTCATCTGAAAGTCATCATTTAAAGCTTTTAAACCAGTCGCTGACAGCTGCCGCGTAAGATAACTCATAGGTGGTAGTCAGTGTAGCAGATGGCGTATTAAGCGGGAAGGCATATCGTATCAAGCGTGACAAAACGTAAGAAAACATGCCTCAAGTTGCAGGGACCGACGTAAAATGGCGTATTATGTGGGAAAGCGGATGTTACTGTATTTGTACTTAGAAATTCAAAGAATTAGTTTTCATAAAATTTTATATCATCTAGTTACAATCGGTTTAAGAGAATTTGCAAAGTTTGAACCAGACTAGTAAGTTTGTTTTTAACCACCCATCCAGCCTATGACAATAGATTTTTAAAAATAGCATGCTATTATTTTTATTGGAGTTTAAAAACTTTATTGTAACATAGAGTATATTTTTATAAGCTTAATTAATGCTATTACCATACTGCATAAATACTAAGTATGAAGATGCAATAGGTGCAGATAAAAGTTTATTTTTAATGTTTTTAGAATGTTATCAATCTTTAATACATATAATACTTGTGAGCTTTGGTTTAAATCACCTATAAATTGCTGTAGCTTTTATCACCCAAATATTTTGATATACACCTTTGAACTTTATTTATAAGTACCCACATTTAATGAAAAGTACATTTTTATCAATGTTCTTATCATGTGACTCATGCACCAACATCAATAACTTTCAATTAAAAATTGTAATCCTACTGACTTAAAATTCTTTTTTGCATTAAGTATCTTTATCATATCACACAGCGTCTCAAAAGGGTAATGTAGTCAGATTTCATAACATTTCACAAAAAGTTAAATCCTTGCTGTTCCCTTATTGTCGAGCAGTGCTCTAACCCCCTTTCTTCTAGGCATTGTGCATCTGCATAGTTATGGTACTATTTCAATGTATGAAGTAGAAATTAACAAATTTAAAATATATTTTTATTAAAACAATTAATTAAAAATGGACAATTTTATTTAAATAAGAAAACTATTAGAAAATTTTATAGAAAATTGTAATAACAGTATACATATATGGTGTAGAGAACACAAAATTATATTATTTTATACATATGGAATTGTATATAATATCAAATCTAAAAACATTTCCTACAAGTGCCTAAGAACCTAAAAAGTGAAATAATGTACAAAATTTGTTAAACAAATTTGAACAATTTAAATGTAGGCTCTGATTGGATTCATTTGAACCAACCAATTAAAAAAATATTTATCTACATTGTTATAATACAAATATACACAGTACGCTGTTTATCACATTGGTTATTTAGAATCACCTCAAAAATTGTTAAAATCAAAAAGTAATATAATTTATATTGTTATTGTTCTAGACAATATGGTTAAGAAGTACTCTAGACTTGACTTTCGAATCAATCCTCAGTAATAACGGCATTTTTAAATATTGACTTATAAATTAAAATTGTTTGACAATTCAACTTACATTTAACTATTATTGCAGAAAATAAAATACTAAATTTTTTTGGTATAATGAAACTTTTCCTACTTAGTGTGTGGGAAAGTTTAGGAAAATGGTTTGTACACAGGCACAAAAAGATATGATACTTAATAAATAGCACTTGTGGATGAACAAAATAAATAGGGTGTCTTATACAAAATAAAATCAAAACTCAACGTTTTGACGGTGGGACCAAATGAAGCGGTAATTCAGATGGTAAGTCATTACCATCAATTTTAATGTTAATTAAATGCATCGCAAGGGCAAATTCTTCGTTGTCCAACATGCCATCTTTGTCCACATCAGCCAATTTCCAAACTTTGCTTAAAACTGAATTAGGCAGCTTGGATTTCACCATTTCAGACTTTGCAGCTGGAACACAAAAAAACAATTCTTAAGTTATAAATGTGCAAATTTTTTTATTTAAGTTTGTTTTAATAATAAAGATAGCTAGCAAATTACCGGATCTAGGTTTTGAATACATTTTCATGGTTTATTTATACCATATAATAAGTTTAAAACATTTTTCCAAGCACATCCTGACCGATCAACACTGTACTGAATAAATAATCTGTCTAAATTTATTATAGGACGCATTCTTATTATTCAATTTAAATATCTGGCTTTAATGTTTGCAAATTTTAAACAATGTTTCTTCATCAAGGCTTACAAAAAGCTATAAGAATGATGATGCAGTTGGTATTTTTTTTGAAATTAGAATTAAACTATATAGGCCAAAATAATCTTAATAAGACCTGCCCTACACATTTTAAAATTAATTGAAACGATAATAAAATTCGTATATCATGTTTGTGATAGAAGTCTACATTGTGATTAGCAAAAACACCATATCACTTGTAAACTTTCTTTTAAAAAAAAGTTATGTGCATATTAAAATGCTTTTAATTTTGGTGAATACACTTTTCAAGTGGAGGATTGTAAATAGGGATCATTTGAAATAATTATCCATATAACATTAAAATTTTAAAAAATTACATTTGAATGACTCATCGTTAACTCCACGTTTTAGATTAGAGGGTAAAAATGACGAATAAACATAACATTCTTATTTCTGTTATCCTCTAGGATAAGTATACTTGCAGCAAACATTGATGACCTAATAGGTAAACTAATTTTATAATATTTAAAATTCTAATTACAAATACAATTAAAACAGCCAGTTAATGGATAATTAAAAGATTAAACAAACCATAAGTCATGGTATTTACTGTATACTTTAAAAATAATGGTTAGCTGGTAAGCATCCAATACACAAACACTGTAAAGCAATTTTAAATAGACCACAACCAAATTTTAAATTTAGTCTGCTTCCTTGGTATTTAAATTTAGTTGTTATTTCATTAAAAAAAAACTTCAAATACCTAAATAGGTTAAAAATTATTCTGCTTGGTATATATTTTTTCATTATCTTTGAAATATGTGTGCTATTGCCTTAAAACTTTAGTAATTTTCTTTATGTGGAAAAATGATTCAGAGATAAATATAAAACTTTGACAATAATGACATCATAAGGTTAGTTAAGAAGGTGTTATTTCTAGAATAAAATCTTTTAAGTAAACCCAAAAACCATTTGGTAGAACAAAAAAGGACATTTTTTTAGCAAACAGGACAAATACCACAATCTTGTATTTCTTTACAAAATGTGCTATTGTAATACCCCTTCTATATAATACAGTAAGCACCACAAAAATGCAACATCAAAAATTTGTTATTGTGGCTTACATCGTCTTAAGGACCAGAATTTCTTTTTTTTCGTCCAAATTCCTATTAAAGTCGGGGGTGCATTCAACACAGCTAAAAAACAGGGAAGCAGAAAATTTAAAATTTTCCTTAAAAATATTTTACTGAAGTGGTGTCAAACATTTTATTTTTCGAGTTTTTTTTTTTTTTAAATACATCCTTGAAGGCATAAATCAAATATAATAATTGTAGTTGTTTTTGTGAAAAACAGAATTAAAAAATTCTTTTGTATAGAATAAGCCACGCATATTACAATCAAATACACAAATAAAAGTAATTAATAAATCATTTTTGATTATGAACATTTCCATGAATAAAAGTTGTGAATGAATGAAATGAGCAAAAACTGAACAGCTAATGTCATTTAACAATAAGACCTAAAATTAGCAATTCTGTATGTAAATTATATAACAGACTAAAAAGGAAATAGAAAATGACTCTAAAATTGGCTTTCAAGGTGGGGTTATGATAATTGTATATTGAAACAATAAGATGCAGTGCTGGATTTACCAGATGAATATAACTGTACGGCTTATCTTTGGCTAGTTTTGATATAATTTTATAATAATTCAAGTTTTAACCTTAAAGGAATAATGAATGTATGAACAAATAAAAAAAAGTCTGAATGGAGAAATTTTAAAATAAATAAATATATTTTAAATGTCACATTAAAGCTGAGCTTTAGAAATCTATGTCAATTAGTTTTTATGCTTTACGCTAGATATCTAAATTAATTAATGACCTGTTTTGGTGCTAAATTTAAATGCATTGAAAATATCTGAAAAACCTTGTAAAAATTAATAAAACCTTATGACTAAATTTTTTCCGGTAAAGGCTTCATTAAATCTGGCGTAGCCATTAAAAAAAAATATATATATTGCATTACTCATTAGTAATTAATTGCTAAATAAATTATCTCCTTAGAAAAACCTTACCAACTACAAATATATTTTTTAAATAGGTATAAAGGTATAAATGATAAAAGTATTAGTAGTATTCTAGTCATTGGTTGTAATTACAACACTATAGGTGAATTGTATTTGTTTATCACTTATTTCTTGTTAATTTTTTATTTGCTTTTTCTGTTTACTCATGTAAGGGGTGACATAAATAATGGTTCTGATAAGATATAGGAGTCTTGAAACATATTATCTACTATTTATTTACAGGTTCCATAAATTTAACCATAATTTTTTTTAAATACTGTGACTAATAATTTCTTGAAAATGTTATAAGAAAAAAAAGCATAGTTAGCAGTATTTTTCTTAAATTATTATTAATAAATATTTTGCTCATTACTAAAATTCCATTTACAAACAGAAATTAACAGCGAAGGAAAAAAAAATAAAAAAGAATATTATTCAGGTGACTAATATAATCTACTATGAGTTAGTCTATTTCATTACGTTTTTAAAACTATTCCTAAAGTCCTTGAACTGAAAATAAGCACTAATAAGTTATTGTAAACATTTACTAAGTAATAATGATCTAGGTACCTATCTGCTCTATTTAACATGCAATGTAAAAGTTTAGGATCCTTTAATTATTTTCATTCAAATGAGAAGTCGTCTTTAATAAGACTAACTTGAGACAATTTATTTAAATTATAAATTAAGTTGAATTTGAATTGATGCTGGCAACAATTTTGAAAAATTTGATTTAAATAGAAATGTAAAATTTCTTCATGAAGAATTTAAAAAATATATTTTTCAATTTTGTTCATTTTAATTATACTTTGTAACTACAACAAGTAAAATCTTTAGATATAGAAAAATTGCCTTAAAAATAAATTATCTCTCTAACTACAAGGTGACGCTAAATTTAGAAGTAATATAAATGAATTAATAAAATATGTATTATCAAGGAATTATTTGCTCAGTTACATAATGTCTAGTAAAATATATTGATCTCATATCTATATGATGACATAGGTAATTTATCTTTTATTATTTGCACTGCAAATTAGGGAACAAGATAGGTAATTAAAAACCTTAGGCCACAGGTTTAATAGAGCTGCTACCATAAAAAATATCTTTGTCTTTTTAAACATTTATAATAATAATTATAAGTAGTTCAAATTAAAATGTGTTTTATTATAGACCATTTTAAACAACAAATTAAACTTACATACTTAATATTAAAGTGTAAAAAAAAATTATGGGGAAATTTTTCTTTTAAGATTATTTTCCTTATTAATTTGCTTGCAGATTACTTTTTACATATTTCTTTTTTTATTTAGTTATGAAATGGAATATAAATCTATTTAAAACACAACAAATAAATATTTCTTACCCATGCCAGCTATTTTTCCATCAACTGGATTAAGTTGATTAAAAACATCATCATATTTTGCTTTCTCCCTGCTGACAATCCAATCATGTTCCCCAGCCCCTGCATCTATGCCTTCTCCCTTCTTGTAACCGAATGGAGATTCGGTATTTTCAACATTGTTGAATGCTCCACCCTGTATCTGCGATTCTTCTGCATTTTTACTGGTGTCCTCTAGTGGTAAAATTGCCATAAGTCTTGATATATCATCGGCTAACATTCTGTCTACTATATCCAAGAGTTTGGGTTTAAGATAGTTGAATTTTGTAAAATCTAAATTTACCAGTACTTCCTGCATTTTTTTAATTTCAGGGAAGTCACCCATGGATATTTGATGTTCCTTTTGCAGCTTGTCATAAATTTGCCCCAAATTCTTTATAAGTTCCTTTTTCTTTGTGTCTTTTCCAAATACAGATGGCATTTCTTTTTTTAATTCTGCAATTATATAAGCATGCACTTTGGCAAGCCTCGCCCTTTTAATTAAGTCATTAAGTTTTCTCAGTGCAGCATTTCTTGGTAACGATTGCAAATCCCTAAATAAGTCTTGTTCTTCATCTTCAAATAGTCTTCGGTTTACATCATATCTTAAAGGTTGGTCCCAGAAAGAACCAATATAGACTCTTGCTACTTCAGGAGTCTGTAGGACTTTTCCTAAGGACCACATAAGGGCACCATAGACCCTCATAAGTTGCTGATGGTCTACCATATCAGCCTTGTTTAATACAATTCGAATTTTATCATCATGTCCTCTGAGAGCTTCAATTGAACGTCTAAATTCATCAGAAATATCAAGTTTATGGGCATCAAAAAGTAAAATAATTCGGTCAACTCTCTCTGCAAACCACTCAAGTACTCCTGTAAAATCATAGCCTCTATCTACTCTTTGCTTTTCTCCTGAGAGGATACCAGGTGTATCAACTATGGAAATGTTTTGCAATACTGGAGAATTAACAAGAGAGCATTGGAGACGGTTTAGAAAAGCATTACCAAATCTTGATAGTGGCCGAAACTGTCTTTTAGGATCAACAACTAAAGCATTTCCAGGAATAATACCTTCTTTTTCATCATACATAACAGCAATAAAACGATCTGTTGTAGGCTCTGGCCCAATACGAATTCCAGGAAATTCCCGCTCTAAGAGATACTTAATAAATGTGGTTTTACCTGTGGAATATTGACCGACAAGGAGGATCATAGGTTTTGCATCAAAATCAGAGTCTTCTAGTTTGGGGCTATGGAAATCATGAAAATGATAGTGTTCTTCCAGAGGTAGTAATTTGTGCTTATAGATATCCTTGAGTCCCTCCACAACATTGTTGTAGATTTCTTGTTTATTGTTGTCCCTCGACAACCAGCTAAACATTTTCTTTTTTGGTTAATTTTTTTTACTTAAACTTATTTTACCACCTTTGCCTGGATTTAACCGAGAAAACGGGCGTACTGAACTGACAATTGACAACTCACTGACAAGACAACTTATCTTTTTGGAAGGGGAAGGTGTTTGACGTCATTTTTTATGACGTTAAACTTTTTAGGATTTAGGATTACGTTATTAGCTAATTTTGGAAGTAAAATGTTAAATAATTAATTTTATGATCTTGTACGCAACCATACATACTTTAGAATTAGGTTGAAATACATGATTGTCGTCTCTGTAAGTCTAGAAACACCGTATATCGGTGGTATGCAGCGGGCCATCTAGTAAATTTGTTCAAAAGTAATAATTTTAGTAAAGTATTAGGAGCGTATGCAGTACAGAAATACGCAGAGGTTAATTTTTTTATTTATTCATATTTTCACATTTTTTGAATTTATTTAAATAATACCTAATGCTATTAATTGTTTGTAAATTGTAGAAGAGTTTTTACTGTTTTGAAACCAAAAATAGATTGACATGATGAAGTCTGAACACGGACAGAGCAAGACAGGCCTTAAAAAATCTTCAGAAGGGAACCCCATAGTGCTAGTAGTTGTGCTTCTAGGTAATAATTTTGTTATGATTAAACATTTTGAAAGTAACAACCTTCTAGTTAGCCTGAAACTTAATCCCTTCTCTCAAACCGTAGTGCCGACATTGTTCACATTCTTATTATAAAGAAGATTTCTATTTTTTACATTTGAAACTTGTTAGAATTCTTTATTTTATTTATCAAAGATTGGCACTTACTAGGAGAGAAATATCAAAAAATATCATCAACTATTTATAAAAAAAGATTATTTAATTAGGTATATTTTATTTACCTTCATTTGTGTCATAATTTTAGATAAAATCAATTAACTTATAGTGATTTTACATATACAAATTAAACAAATATAAAATTCACATTTTTCAGTCAAACGTTTGTATTATTTCTCGAAATTTCGCATTTGCTACTAGAGGGAAATAGTAGTAGTTCATGAGAAAAATTAGGTGATTATTTCCTAGATTTACTTCAAGTGACAGTATTTGTTATTAATAATAATTACTAATAACTTTTTATTTATTGTAGAAGCATCTTTACAACTTTGAAATCAAAAACAGTGTGGCATGATGAAATCAAAATCTCGACAAAGTAAATCGTTAGTGCTGAGCAAGACCGCCTTTAAAGTCTTCAAAAGAGCCCCACAAATTTACCATAATTCTGATTTTAGGTAATGGTAATATTTATGATTAAAAATTCTAGAAATTAATTACTTTCTACTTATACTATTTTTTACTTACTTTGAATTGGTAATGTACGTGTCTGCCCAAAGGTGTATCATCGTACCTGTATTAAGATTCGAAAGATATTTTAAAATATTTAATTTTACTGTAATAAAACAATATGCGTTCCTGAAATTATTTATTGAATCCATAAATTACAAATTCAGTAATCGATCAGATTATATGGTATTTATATATAAAATTGGTGAATTTGATTTAAAATAGAAAAATTTTTTTTGGAACATGTTGCAGAGTGGAAAATTCATAGCCATACATTAAATAGCAATCTATTTGCATGTAATTCATGTCATTTTATGAATCAATAGTATAAAAATAATATTACCCTTTTGATAAATTAAGATGCGCCTTTAAAAACAAGCATATTTTAGATGCTTTTCGCACTAGTTCTTTTGGTCTTCTTAGGCTTTTTCTACGGGGAGTATCTTCCGGTGGTTGGCAATACTGTGTTAAAGCTACTGACTGGAATAATGAATACATAACTGAATCTCGGCAAATGGTATCTTCAACTCCTGTAACAATACTTTATTATAGTAATATATACAAAACAAACCATAATATTGTTTAGTATGTATCCAGTGAATCCAGAATTTAGTTTAGAGCAGACTCCATCATTTTATTTATCTTTCACAAATACATACTATGAGGAAGAAGTTAAGCATGGCTTATGTGTGCTGGGGCGCCATCTTATAAATATCACATATTCAAACGCAAATGGTCTTATAAGCTGATATCCCACTATTTTAGCATAAATTAATCAAAAATTCATGTTGAAATTTTTTTCCAGTAATTGCGTGCCCAGTTGTGGAAACTGGAAATTTTATACATTCTATATATAAATCTAGTACAAAATAACTAGAACATGTTTTAATAATAAAGTTTGTAATAAAATAAGCTGCAGTCATATATAATATGTATATGACTACAGTATTCATTACGTTTATATTGATGACTTGATTAACCCCTGTCAAGCCTAAAATGAAATGGGGTTGACTCTACTAAAACGACTTCAAATTGCGATATAAACGGTTAAAGCTGTTGAATTTAATAAGATCGGTGATCATCAGAATACATGATTAAATCGTGATAATTAAATCAAAAGTATTGAATTAATAATAATTACTATTTACTATGTAAAATCCACATACATATTTACTTTCGGCTAATTATTATAAAGAAAAATAAAAAACCTTCCAAAAATTTGTTTACATATTTACCTTTGAAACATTATTTCATTCTCTCTCTTTTGTCACTATGAGTTTACAGGTACAAGCCGAAAAAGTAACCATTGTAATAAATCTCTATTGCCTTTTTAACTCACTTTGTCACGAACAATAAATCACAGAAAAATACTTTGGCGACAAGTTAGGCTTATTCACATCAAAATGATGGCTTCTAACCACGGATTTTTTAAAATAAAATGGATGATAGATGGTAATGGAGCTGTCAAACGAAAAATATCCGGAGTATGCTCTGCGCCATTTTGGGTAAAGTGACATTTTGACACGTCAAATTAACCGTCAGAAGTAAAAAAATAGTGTAGTTGTTATTATTGTGAAGCAATCTTTGTTTTTCCCTGGATTAAATTTATGTTATATAACTTAACAACCAAGTAATATGCACCAAGCCATCAGTCAAATATTTAGGTGTAAATATAGACCACAAAATTATCTTAAATTAGCACTTTGGAACTGTTAAACAAAAATGTATATAAAGGGCCAAATACCTTAGAAGTTTAATATATAAAAAAGGCATATCAAGCAAAACAACTCATATATACAAAGCAATATACTGACTTTAATAGGAATACATACCCCCTACATACAGTAATTGCAGGAAGCCAGCACTCATAAAACTTGAAACGGTAGAAACCACTGCTCTATGTAGTATGACTAAAATCCATCGTCCTAGCTATCTACCAATCAATTATTGTATGAATTCACTAAACATCCAGCCGATTATTGTAAGACTTCCTGTCCTGACAACTAAGTTTGAAAGAAAACCTGAAACTTGACCGGTGATAGAGGAACTGTGTACGACCAGAGGCCGGAACCATAGGCCAGCCAGAAGACCTCCATTAATGATACTATTCAACCTTTAATATACTTTTTTTATTATTTTGTGAAGGTTTGTAGGGACTTGAAGACCAAACGTACTATAAATAAGCTTTTTATTCCGAAGGACCTCGTTTGTTGGCCTGTAGGGTTCAAATTTATATGTCCTAATAAATTATAATCGTAATAATATTTATTTAATTGTAGTGTAAATTGTGTTTAACACAGCGTAAGGAAGTAAAATGTCGCATTTAACATTATTTGAATATAAAATTTAATGTTACTTATTTAAATAAAAGTTTTAAATATCCTACACATTGTTATTTCTCAAATTCTTTATAAGTTGTGTTGATGAAAACAATTATGTTACACAACTGTTTCAAAGTAAGATACTCGACTGTTATGGATATATGGACACAAGTGTTTATGTTAAATCCATAATTAGAACTAGCTGTGGGAAAACAATTTTTAAACAGCACGCTCATACTATTGAGATATGAACAGAATTTAGTGTAATAATTTTGGATGTCTATAATCTCAAATTTACTTGAAATTTGCGAGATATTCTACTTTCTAAGTATATTTTAATTAGAAAATACTGAAAATAACGGGGTTCCATCTAATTAACATTTCAACTGTTTGTTCAAAAAATAAAATGTTTTGAAGAAACGGTTCGTCAACAAATTGTTTTTTTTAATGACTAGTTATTTTTAACAACCAAAAATATAATAAATATTTTTAATCTATTTTTGCGACCGACCAATTGACACGAATTGGATAAGTTGGTAAGGTTATAACGTAATACTGTCATTTTATCTCTTTCTACCATTCGTTTCGTTCAACTACTTATGTCGATGAAATTTCGGAAAGGTATGCAAATTGCTTCAAACCTTGTCAGTGGGAGGTAAACGATTACGTTTAGTCGTTATAATTTTTCAGTGGCGACAGCGTATTCACTGTTATTATAACTTCACTTTACCCAAAATGGCGCATAGCATGGTGCGGACATTTTGTGTTTATTTGATGATCAGTACAGTTACTTTAATACGTGCGTGCTTCTGACGGTTTTTGTTCCATTTTTTACGACTGCTTGTTAATACACATTACGAGTCCTCTGCTGTCCCGTATCTAAAGCTTATACCATATCGCCGGGATTCACATTCTTACAATCATAAAAAAGCTTTCTACTTTTTATATTTAAAACTTTATAGAATTTCCTAATTTGTTTACCAAACGATTGGGGAAAAATACTTAAAATAACAGCAAATGCTTATAAAAATAGAATATATTATATTTTATTTACGTTCACCTACCTGAACCAGCTATATAATTTTAGGTATATAAACCAAAGAAGCAGAAAATTCTTATTTTAAACTTAACTGTATTTTTCCTTGTCTAGGTTTGCTATTTGTCACTAGAGGGAAGTAGTAATACCTCATGAAAAAATTTGGCAATACTTCAACGGTCAGACCATGTGGTTTTGTATATAGATGTTCGATCTGAAGTTTGAATTTACATTTTTTTATTCGTATACTCTTTTTATTTTTGTATTTTTAAGTTAAAAAGATAATATCTACAGTTTCTTCAAGCTAGTTAAAGTTTAAATTCTTTAGCTTCATTTGAATTTTTTAAAAATTCGTTATTTTATATTATTTAACGTTGGCTATTAGTTCCGCGTGGCGTCGGTGCGCTAACTAAACTCTGATTTAATCATGTAGATATGTATATAGATATAATCCATTTCCACCAGAACTCGTATTTGGGCAGATGACAACAAATATACATATACTAAAGTACTGTACCTACACTCTGTTTTTTATCTGGTGTGGTGTCATATGACTTCAAGTATTAATTGTTTTACTATATCACGTGACCCCTAGTTCTCGGAGTAACTCAACACAACCTCGAACAGCTGATCTATGTTAATGTCGTCCTTTTGAGGTTATGAGATTATATAAAAATTTGTCAATATATGAAGAAAAGAGAAATATACTATAAAATAACATAAGCTCGTTATTTAGATACATAATAATTAAAAAAAATGTATTTTCTTTCTAGATATTTTGTAATGACCCATCAGCAATGTACCAAAATAGACCCAAAAATCGTTCCTAAACTTGTATACAAAGAATCTCCCTGGGTAAGTCTAATTTTATTGATATTAAATTTGCCTTTCTATTTTTGGCCATAAAAATATGAGTTAATAACTAAGGGGCATCCAACACACCAACAGTGACATATATTTTTGGATATTGCCCATCAAGCAAGAAGTTATGAATCATAACAGCTTTTAAAACAAAGACAAATACAACGTTGTCACGCTGATTTGTGAATTTCTTGATGTTATAGAGTACATTATTTCTTTCCACATATACTCGAAATCGGTTCTTAGTTTTCGATCCAAAAATTTCTCTAATATATATCTAACTTTGTCAGCGAGGAGTGTTTTACTTAAGACAATAAAGAACTTAAGTCCGAGTTTAAAGGTAACTTTTTTAATTTTGAGGAAACAGAGATTCCTAAATCTAAAAAATTGGCGATTTGTTCCATGTTTGTAAGCACAAAAATACAAAATCTACTAAAGTAAACAATATTTCTGTTTTGTTGTTACTTCTTGTCCTCTGTGACCTTATTTGTTCTTTAAATAGATTTGGCGTGAGCGGAAATTGTCACCTCCTACCAGTCTCTCTCTGTGAAATTAAGATTAAAGATCTTTAAAACCGTGTAAGCCTGTTTTACGCGAATAAATAATTTTCGAGTAAGCCTCAAAGTTTTTCAAAAATTAGTTTTTTACTAGTTTTAAATTATATTAAATATTTTAAGATAAACGATGCAAACTTTGTTGTTTCCCGGAAATTATTGTGAGAAAATATATTTTGTAAAACTGACAACATTGTTAAAATATCGGTGACAGTAAGCATTAGTCATCCCGATGTTGCCGGACTTGCGCGGTAACTTTAAAATAACCTCTCCAACGGGCCAATGACGTTCAAGTACACATTGCAGGCTGAAATGAATGGTTTCTGTTTGGATGACTCATTTTGCTTCTCACTCCGCATACCATACATATGAGGATTTCTTTCGTGAATATGTTCTATCAAAAAAGTACGGACTCGTTTTTTAATTTGACGTGATACAGAGTAGACACTTAAGTGACATTTATAATTTTTTTTTCAATAGAATGGCCCGTTTGTTTACAGATATTGTGTAGTGTACACGAGCTTCTTGTCAGTGTATGTTTATATGTTTACAGAAATTTTCTTTTGGATTGGTAGCTCTCTATACTTGTTTTCATTTTCAAAATAGGGTCAACTACATAAATTTGGTAAGAATATTTTTTTTTGTGTACAGTAGATATATTGGCTTAAAGATTTTGGTGTATATGGAAATATTTTATTTAGTTCTCAAAAAAAGACCGCTAAAATTTCTTTGCCTGCAAATAACTTTGCTTTCTTTCCCCTAAATTCTTCCTAAACTTTAATTAAATTTTTTCTGGAAAAAAGAAGTAGTAATTATACGTTTTACAATTCATGTTTCAACAATTTAAAAATGTACCTACAATAAATAATATTTTAAATGTATATTTTTTCCGGATATGTTTTTCAAAGTTTTTTTTTGTCAGCATATTTAATCTTAACTGCTTATTTATTATAAATATATACTTTAGTTTTGCATACTATGAAATCATACGGAAACTTTACAAATTCAGCATTTTTTAAAAATTTTATTTAAATGCCTTTTCAGTTCTTTACACCTAAAACCCTTTATTAATTATTTTATTACTCTTTGTAGTGTAATTTGCATATCTCTTATCAGATGTTTAAGTGTAATTATCATTTATATTTTTAAAATTTACGTACCGATTTATCTACCTGACAAGTAGGTTTGCTTGACACCTAAACGAATCATATACAGGGTTAATCTTTAAAGTGATATTTATATTTTTACTTTCGGAAGTCCATAGAAGGATTTAATTTTTTCTGTACAACTAATAAAACTTTCACACTGATGTGTGAAAATCTATCACTTTTGTAGGGTTTTTAATTGTTTATTCTTTCTGTATCTCACCTAATATATTTTTAGTGAAGCTAAAAATCTGGTTTTTCAAATCATTTTTTTACGAATGCTTGTATTGTTTGGTCTGGTTTTTTATATTTGATTTTCGAAAGAACTTCTTTTTTTAATTTTTCATATCCCAAAATTCTGAGAAATTTTTATAATTTCTCAGGTATCTTCAACACTTTTAATACCTGAAAGTCGATTTTAAGCAGTCAATATATCTTGATGACGACTACTGTTGCCTTAATAATAATAGTATCAACAAACTACGTTCATTTTAAAACAAATTGTGACATCGAATATGAGTTGCTTACTAGAATTGTTGCTTTCATTAGTTACCTTACAGGTGCTTCTATTAAATTAATAATTATGACATATTTTTATTTTATAATAATTAAAATAAATTAAGTAAATATCCCATTGCGTCATCAATAACATACTTATGTATATTTACGTGTAAAATATTTCTAGTACCTGTTCCATTTTTTTTTAATATTTCGAATCACGTCTAATTTTAGAGTAAATTTTAATTTATCTTGGTAAAAAAAACTGCATTTTAAAAATTTTTCATCGTTTTAAGGAATAATAATGAATATTTAGTGTATTAATTTTGGGTTTGGGAAGCAAAACAGATATTTACAGAAAGTACATCTAAATCTGTCTATTTTTCTATTGTAAAGTAGATTTTGCTTGCTGAAACGTTTTTATTAGGGAAAAACTCTCATAAATAACTAGTAAATTATAAAAACGTTCCCAACAGAAATCTAAATACTTCGTCCCTTCGTTCGTGCATCCTCGCTTGATGGTGTTAAAAGGGAAGAGTGAAGGGAGTCCTTAAAACAATCTCTTATTATTATGCTTAGTTAAAGTGGCTAATAAGAATAACTAAAAAACATTTGAGATAAGTAAATGCAAATTATTGCTTTCCCACGTACAAGTTACAAGCGCGGAGCCAGGCATAAAAACTTTTCAACTGGAGTGGTTCCGGTATTTTATTCAGCATGTGTATATATATTAATGGCCCCTGTTTGAATCAGCACTAGACCTAATATGTTAAAATGGATTAGGGAACTCCCAACTTACTTAGAAAAATAAGATAACTACAAATTTCGGTAAACATTTCTGGAAATTCCAAAATAACGATGCAGGGACAAGAGTTTGTTAATATTACATTGTTTCAAAGAAAATTGAGTGCGTAGTTACTAAGTTGTTTACATTTTTTGTTGTCTTATGTTGCAATGTCTTAGTCAGTATTTTGTTTAACTGTTAATAATTTAAGGTGTAATATATTCACCCTTTTTCAAATTCAGTCTAGATCGCGCTGCCATCGAAGGTTAACGTTATGGTATTTTTAAAACCATACAAGAGTGTAATGTATTAAAAAAAGATGGTTATGACAAGATATTTTATGGGTAAATTTAATTTTCTTTTAAAAATATAAATGGTATATTGATAAATTCACGCCAACACTGGTTTCTTGTTATAATTACTATTTTATAAAATTTATTGTATAATTTTATTTATTAGATTTTTGATGAACATTGTGTCTTATCTCTTAATATAAGAAGTCCATATGATTATAATGTAGATAAGCGCGTGGTCGCTGGCACTAACATCGGCGTTTTTTTCACAGCTCTTCCCGATTTAGCCCGTGACGCTAGTACCTCACGTCACCATCGAGATGTCGGTGTGCCTCGAGAGTAGTCGTCCGCGAAACGGCTTAAAGTTACCTCTTAACAGAAGCTTTAGCGAGCCCGGCCCTCCTACCCCAAGTCATAGCCCTTTAAGCCCCTTAAATCAACTGCACCCTACTAAAAGATCCAAGCTGGAACCTCAAGGCAGCATAAGTCTCCCGACTAGCCCTTGTGCGGAGTCGGCGACAGTCCAACGCATCCATGTACTGAACAACGTCAAAACAATGGATCCGGAGGCCCTCAAAGTCAAACTCGAGGACCCCAGAGTGGGTAGAAATTTTATTCTCATAGACTGTAGGCCATTTCTGAGCTATAACATGAATCATATCAGTGGAGCTATAAACGTAAACTGTTCTGATCGATTCAACCGCAGAAGACTGCAACAAGGTAAGGCCAGCTTAGCTGACCTTGCGACGACGCGGGAAGGTAAAGAAGTTTTGAAGAAGAGGACCTTTAGGGAAGTGATTATTTACGATGATTCTACAAGTGAAAAAGATAGAATAACTCTTGGACATCCTTTGCTTTTGGTGTTGGTGTCGCTAGTAGAAGACCACAAAGAACCATCATTATTAATCGGTAAGTCATTTTTTTTTTCAATTTCAAAAGTGTTTTGTAAAACTTGTGAATATTTGCTCTTTTCCAGGATTAAAAACAATATATTAATGGTGGGTATGACAAAAAAATTAAGATGCTTTGCGATCGGTGCTTGTACGAATAAATGTAAAGAATATAATTAGCCTAAAATTTTGCATGCTTTATTTGTCGGAGCTCAAGAAGGTTAATAATAAAGATTTAAAACAATGAGAATGTTCAATTATTCCTGGCATTTTTAAAATAGAGTAAATATTATTTAGGATTATAGTTAATTTATAAATTTTCGTTATAATACAATTACAGATACGTCGGCTTCGATGTTTTTAAAAAGAACCCAAGGTAATTGAACTGTTTTAATTTAATTTAGGCAAATTCTAAAAACGAGAAACTAAGATCATTATATAAATAAATACACATATTACCAATATATTTGTGGTTGAAACTATTTAATACCAAAAATATTATTATTAATTATATTATTACGAATAACAAAAACTTTTTGAAAATTTTTAATTGCGTTTCAACTCTCAAAAAGGTATCTAAAAATATTTTGAAAATCGTCTTTTAGTGTGGGTTTGCAATGTGGCGTAGGCGATGTTTATTTTTATAAGTGTATCGCCTCCTTACAAACAAATTTAAAGACCCTTATTTTACGTTCAAACACCTTTTTTTAAATCTAAAAATAATGATAAAGAAACTTTTTGATTAAAACCTTTGGCACCAACTACGAAGCCTTGTAGCAAAGCCGACAGTTTCTTTGTTTTCGTTAAATGATTATTGTTGTGGTGATTAAATGTATTTACTAGGAATATTATCCTGAAAAAGGCAAATAAACCTTGTTTTAAATGTTAATATTTATTTAGCATCACATCATCTTTGCTACAATGTTTACAAATTATTGGTGATACCACGGTGACATTCTGATGACCGCAAATACGTCAGAAATTTTATTGCAATATTATTTCGTGCTTAAAAATTGATTGGTTATTTTGCTTTTTTTTTATACCTCATAAAATATAATAAATGTTTATAAGGTGGTCGGTAATAATGTAATTGGAGATTTAGATATAGAAATATAAAATTATTCATCCTAGTATTCTTACCTAAAATTCTACATACTAATGTGATATGGGGTGTTAAAGTGGGAGATCATTATACTTGGGTTTGAACCGTGTCAATTTAGAATAACTCCGACGTTTCGCCTATGGTTGCGTGATACGTCTTACACAAAACTAGAATATATCTATATAAGTGAATCCAGGCGCGGATCCAAGGGGGGGGGCGGTGGGGGCGATCGCCCCCCCCCCCCCAAGAGCTTTGAGTTCAGGAAAATATACCCGATTTTACCTCTTATACTATAGTTAATTCAAGGACTAAAGAGAGTAATAAATCATTTTTTACCCTTTTTCCTTCGCAAACTACCTGTGTTCTTTAGTTCGGTGTCTTTGGCAAAATCTGTTAGATATATATATATATATATATATATATATATATATATATATATATATATATATATACAGTGCCTTCATTTCAAAACGAACCATCCTCAATAACTTTGTTAAATAGAAAAATTTAAAAAAAAGAAAAAACACGTCAATTTAGCTATACAGGGGGAAGTTTAATTTTGCATTTGTTAAAAGACTGTCAATCACCTCCTCACCTACAGCTAACCTCACTTTGATATGTCAAATGGGAACCCCCACCTTGCGACACATCATTGTAAGCAGCATAAAATTGTCTATCCAACCGTATAAAAAAAATTAAATCGGTTGACGTACAAGCGAACAGTGTGCAAAAATGTCTTGTAATAATGCATAATATATCGGCCTCGAACTTTAGTATGTCAAATGATTACCCTATAGTGTGATACATCATTTTAAAGGGCATACTATCTCCTATTTAGCCAATAAAAAAAAACAAAATCTGTTGATGTACAAGCGAATAGTAAGAAAAGATGTGTGGTAATAATAGACACCTTATCACATTAAACTTTGTTATGTCAAATGGCTACTTCATAGAGTAAAATATTATTTTAAATTTAAAATAAATATTTTTTTAAAATAATAAACAGTTAAAATATTTGCGAGAAAAAAACTAAGCCTGTTTTAAAATTCATCGCAAAATTCATTGCAGTCTAATCAATCTAGTGTATTTATTTCAATGATATTTTTTGCGGTACCTGATAGGTACAAGAAATCACTGCAATAAATAAAATTTTTAAGATCTTTAAACACCAGTTGTTTATTATTGTTAAAATTGTCATTGTGACGCCTAGTTGAAACGTGAATATAAATGGTGTATACGCTAGCCGAAAGAATAGAAATAATTTTTCTCTATGGAGCTGAAGATCGGTGCGCTCGTAGAACCGCCAGAGCATTTAACGAGAGGCATCAAGACAAAAACGTGGGCCATAAATATGTACTCGAATTGGTACGAAAGTTTGAAGAAACGGGATCCGTTTGTAATAAAAAATCTATTGAGAAAAGGGTTGTAGATGAAGCATGCCAAATCGAAGTACTAGGACAGTTTGCAATAGATCCAACTTTATCCATCTCAAAGGTCGCAGATTTAACCAACATTTCTGCTGGCTCTGTGCATAAAGTTTTAAAACAAAATAAGTTTTTTCCCTACAAAATTCAAATTCTTCAAGAACTCGGAGAAGACGATTTTGATAGGAGAATTCAATTTTGCGAATTAATGTGCCAACGAATTGACGAGGACCCCCATTTACCTAAGAATATCTGCTTTAGTGATGAATCAACTTTTTTTCTAAATGGACTGGTTAACAGACATAACTGCAGATACTGGGATAATGAAAATCCGCGCCTTTTCCGAGAAGGGCATACTCAATATCCCGAAAAAATTAACGTGTGTGCAGGAATTTATGGCAATGAAATCATCGGGTCATTTTTTTTGGAAGATAATTTAACTGGGCAAATTTATTTAAACCTTTTAGAAAACACAATATACCCTGCCATTGTGCAATCTTTAGAAAATCAAGTGGATGAAAATGCTGTTATGGTACTAAATGAAAATAATTTGCATTTCCAGCAAGATGGAGCTCCCCCGCACTACGCTTTGGCAATTCGAGAGTGGCTTGATGAACATTTTCCAGGGACGTGGATTGGCAGACGTGGTGCAATTGAATGGCCAGCACGGTCTCCAGACCTAACCCCTCTAGACTTTTTTCTTTGGGGGTATTTAAAAAGCAAGGTTTATAAAACCCCACCTGAAAATATTGACGATTTAAAACATCGAATTGTTCGGGAATGTAGAGGAATTAGCAGAGAAACCCTTGCCAATGTTCGTGGGGAATTTCAAAATAGGCTTTTTTATTGTCTCGCTAATAACGGCGCACCTTTTGAACATTTAATAAAATAATTTTCTTCAACTGAATAAAACTGAATAAACTGCTTATATTTAACACACATTTTTGCATCCTAATTGCCTATAACGTCTATTAACTTAATTTTTTTTGACATCGTTGGATAGCAGATCGTACGTCCTTTAAAATGATGTATCACACTATAGGGTAATCATTTGACATACTAAAGTTCGAGGCCGATATATTATGCATTATTACAAGACATTTTTGCGCACTGTTCGCTTGTACGTCAACCAATTTAATTTTTTTTATACGGTTGGATAGACAATTTTATGCTGCTTACAATGATGTGTCACAAGGTGGGGGTTCCCATTTGACATATCAAAGTGAGGTTAGCTGGAGGTGAGGAGGTGATTGACAGACTTTTAACAAATGCAAAATTAAACTTCCCCCTGTATATCTAAATTGACGTATTTTTTCTTTTTTTAAAATTTTTCTATTTAACAAAGTTATTAAGGATGGTTCGTTTTGAAATGAAGGCACTATATATATATATATATATATATATATATATATATATATATATATATATATATATATATATATATATATATATATATGTATATATATATATATATATATATATATATATTTTCCTAGGAATGGGTTAGAAATTTTATAATCAAAAATACCGGTCTATAATAATGGACTATTTGGGTTGGATAACAATGGACATTTGGAAGTGTTAAAAAGGATTTTAATCCTTGTCATAGGCGTCGGAACGAGGTTTATTTTATCACTAAGTATTTATGGCATAGAATATTATTTCGGTAATAAATTTAAAATAAAAAGTTTTTATATTATTATTTTATTTCTTATAATTTCTTAATAATTCACATACAGTACAAAATACAGATAATTTTGACATATTTAACACAAACCACAACTGTATTTTTATTATTTTTAATTTTGGCATAAAAACCGTTTTAGGCACCTTCAGACTAAAACGTAGCCTTATTCTTTCAAAAAATTCGAAGTTACAATTTAAATACTTACAAAATACTCATTGTTAAAAAGAAAAGAAGTTAAACATATATAAAAAAATAAATTCGTCCATATAATATTAAATTTTTTTTTGGGGGCTATCGGTCATTTTATTATTAATTATAAACATTTTTAGGAAATTTGACGTTTCAATTTATTTATTTTTTAAATTAAACACTAAAAAGGGATTCTAATGTAATTAATTTTTATATGTTACAGTTAAAATTAGATCTACTTATTTTTATTTCTATTGCACTGGCATCTTAATTTAATTTCCTTTATTATATGAAATATCCGATAGGCTTAAAAAAATAAAATAAACGGGTTAATTCTACACGCTTAAGAAAAAGACACAAATATAATAATAAAATAATAAAGAAATTACGGCTAATTGGAATTAAACATATATAAAATTAAAGCATGGGACACACTAAAATAAAAATATATAAAAAAAAATAAAAAAATATATAAACAACATTAAACAATTAAATACAACAAAAACAAATTGTGTTTACACTGGTAAACATTACGTATCTAATTCGTAATCAAATTCAGTGAAGCTATTGTCTCTCAATTAATTGAGTTTCCACATTTTGTTTTATTCTTTTATTATATGGATTTTTCTCAATTTTCCGCAGTGACTTTGTCCAAAAAAATCTTTTAAAAGTTCAGTTAAATTACTAACTTTGTACATTGTATTATTTCTAGCAACTCTGCCTTTTACTTGAGAGAGATATTTCCTTCTCCAACGGACAGTTTCCGGACGATCTATAAGAACAGATTTCCTATCTGGTTTTTTCCATCAAAAATTAAGTTCTCTGAGCAATTTCTAGAGCTCAGTTCTTTTAATTTCAGGTAAATCCCGATCTTCATTGATTTTAGTATGAATTTTGTTGGCGGTGGGATCTGCTTCTCATAATAAAATGTACAATTCCTTTTATTGCAGTTTTCATCTCTTCTTCCAACGAGGTTTTTCATCTGCCTGCGATCGAATGGGGGAGGACGAAACATTCCAGTCGTTTTTTCTCCTTCAGTATTCGGTACATTGCAGATTTTCCTGTCATGTTGGAACACATCTCAAAAGAGCTTTTAACATTATTATCTAGATATTGATATCTTAGGGCATCATAAGCATTCATCGTAATAAGTTTTTCATTGAGGAAAAATGCCTTGGTTTAATGATTTTGGAATAATTATAGAAGTGGAGGCAATATTTTTTCGGTATCTTACTAATCTCAAATAATATATAAAAACAAGCACAAACAAGATAAGTCACTAAGGACACACTGTAAGGTGTACTTTTCTCACTGACAGAAATAAAAATGAACTATCAGAAATTTTATTATTGCAGTAAATTTATAAAAGCTTATAATATTTAAATATAATTAGATTTACGGCAGTCCTCCGTTATCTGCGGTACTGGAGCAAATACGTTGGGGATTTCGGTAACAGGTTTATTACTCTCTCTAGTTCTTGAATAGAGTATAGGAATGTGTATGCTTGCGATCGCCCCCCCTCTCCCAAGAGCTGCCTCTTTTACTAGGAATGTGTATGCTGCTGGCATCCCCTCCTCTCCAAGAGCTTCAAATTCAGAAAAATAGGCACGACCCTGCCATTTACACTAGAAATAGGAATGTCTCCGGTGTCCCCCCCCCCCCCGTCGACAACTTGCTTTCGCTTGCCATAATGTACTTTTGTGATGTCACCGCCCCCCCCCCCCAAAGAGAAAGGCTGGATCCGCCCCTGAGTGAATCACACTTTCGCAGTATCTATAACAGGAAAATTGTGAAAAATAATGATTAAAATTTAATGAAATGCGATTGGTATTTTTGAAAGTTTTTTATTTGGCGTGCATACAATTTTAAATTACAATGTAGGAAAATTAACTGATGGTTTTCTAAAACGAAATGTTCTAAATGAATAGGTAAATTAAAAGTAATTTAGCATAAAAAATCGCTAATAGACTGGTGCATCATTTTTAAAAATACTCTTGGCTCTTTATCAGTGTAAAATGTTTATTTTACAGTGTTTTATATTTAAGTAAATTCTCACCGCAGGTCTTTAAAAAAACTTATTGAACCGTTGTTAATTGGGTAATTTTTATGAGTCATGGCGAATTTTAAAAATGACAGCTCTAAATCTTAGCTTTTTAATAATTGCTTGGGGTACTATATATAAATAATCAATGATTTTATTAAGTTTTGTCGAAAAAATCGGATTTACCGCCAAACTATGAAAGTTTTGATTTTTATTGCAAATATTATAAATATTATCATGAATTCGACGATTAAAATGGTTTAAAATGCTTAAAAATTCAATTAAAAAATATAGAAAATTGGTAAAAGGTTGTGTTGGCAAAATTAAATAACTATTCAACGTTATATCTTTTATTGCATGAGGAATTTAAAACGATTTTTATTTATCTTGCGAGATTTGAAATCCTTTTTTAGCTCGATTAGAGCGCAGCAATAACCAATAATCTACAAGAATAAATAAATACATATCCTAATCTATGGCATTTAAACTTGCATATTTGATACACTATTTAAAAAAAAATAACCTTAAATTTAAGGTACATTCATTAATTTAATTTAATAAATTGTGAATAAGTTACATGGACTTTGAAATTAAAGTTTTGTACATTAAATTTAATTGAATTTTACGTTAACTTTAAATAAAGTTACTGAAAATTATTAAATTTAATGCATTAAAATTAAATGAATGAATTAAAATCAATGTAAATTTTTTTTACAGTGTACACAATTCGATGTATCTCCCAATAAGTTCTGAGTTTGCAAAATAGTTCATTTTTTTTAGTACGAATAATTTCAATTTATATTCTTTATCAAAAACCGATGACAGTATATTTAAAATCGCAAAAAAATGGAAATGCATTAAATTTAAAGTAAATGTACTAGAAGCAAATTTCAGAAACCGTTTCTTAAATTCAATTAATGTAATCCATTAAATATATAGGCAGTGTTCATTGAATCTGAGATACTTTATCACATATTTAATGCACCAACATCAATACGAGTTCGAAAAATTCTGTAACCACTAGGAAAAGGTGGACATTTTTCCCTCAGGTAATGTACTCAGTGCTGTCAAATGTTCCACAGAAAAATACTTGCAAGTTTTATATTTATTCCTGGCAAAATGCGTGTGTTAAGAAAATGCTGATATTGCTCAATTAAACTGAATATTAGAGAAAGACAGATGATAATAAGATTGTTCATCCTTTGAATTTTAGACTGGAAAACCATAAAATAAAGAAAAAAATAACTACATGTGAGAAGCAAAAAGAGATCGTAGAGAGATTTAATTTTAAAGATGGGGCATCTTATCGATTTTCATACACTTGCCATCAATTGTATGTACATTTCACCTTAATATTTTATCAATTTCTGAGTACAAAACATCTATTCCTGGCAAATCCCTGGTATGATAGGATTCCTGGCAAAATTACTGGCACAGCTAATTATTCCTGGCAAATGCCAGGAATTACTGACAAATTGACAGCCCTGAATGTACTGCCATCTAGACCGGTTTCGAACTCATTAGTTTCCGTCAGTACTGGCAGACATGTACACCTCATCATAAGAAAATTGAGTCCTTTAAGCAACTTATATCATACTAAATAAAAAGTTCAATCCAAGTTGCGCCATCTCTCGGAATTTCATGCAATGTACCATGAATATCTATGTAAATTCCTTTAATGTTAAGGTACATGTGAATTAATTTTAATTTACAGAAAATTGAAATATCTTTTCAGTTACTTTATTGAAACTTTCAATGAATTTACTTTAAATTTAAAGTAAATGTAAATTATTCACAATTTAAAGTACAAGATCATTAAATTTAATGTAGAAAGGACCTTAAAAATTTGCATTAAATTTAGGGTTATTTTTAACAGTATACTGATGATCCGATTTTTTTAAATAGGTATGAAGGGCCACTTGTCACAGGAAAAAGTAGATTAAATGCTTTTTTATTACTTATTTTCTCATAAAAATTAAGTAAAAAAGTTAGTTTAAGTTCCATTTTTCCCTTCAGACCATTGAAGGAAAAAAATAGACAGTTTATTTTCTGCCAATACATCTCTGGTCTTCTCTCCATGCGCATTTCGATCACCTAATAGTGTCATCAGTGGAGCTGCAACGAATAGGAGCACCGTTTATAAGACACCATTGTCTATATAAAATATAAATTCCGAGATATGTCGGTAGGATACTAAAAATGCAGACTATACAGCAGAGTAGTGTGAAGCTTAAAAATTAAAATTTCAGCAACAATAAAGACATGTTTACTGCCATAGAATTAGAAATTTTATACATATATATATATATATATATATATATATATATATATATATATATATATATTTAGATGTGGTTTGATTGGCGATATTTTTTAGTTTGACATCGAAAAAGTCTCTAGGTTTAATCTCCTGCTGACATATTTTTTTTATATAGAGAGTTGTTTCTTTTGTATATTGTTTCTGGTTCGTTGTAGTTCCATCCATGAGACCATTAGATGGAACTTCGAACATACCCCTGTAGAAGTAGCATAACGTCAGAACTAGGGCCCGGTTGTTTTAACGCTTAATAACGTAATAATATTTTTGTTTATATTTGAAAAAGTGTTGATAAACAGTAGATATTTAATTTCTTGGTACAGACATACCGATTTTATGCTATCCTTTTCTAATTGCATTATTTAAACGAGTATCATCGGTACGTCAATTCTGAAAACAAAGTATGAATATATGGTTGCCTAAATTATTATTATTGTTATTTTCAATATGTAAACAATATTTAACAATATTTACCGATAAAAATAAGTTTTTAAATCTTCTTTTTGTTAATATTAATTGTAAACTTCGCATTTATAATAATTTCTAACACTTAAAAACACCGAAAAAGGCACGACAATCAATTAAACTTTAAGACAAGATAAGTAAATATGTTTATGTCTGTCAAACATCAAAAAAGCGTCTCCCCTACCGACCATAAACAGCCTTCAAACAAATCTATTGTTGTTTAAATCTAGGGTATGAACGAAGAGATGGAAAACTGCCTGACGCAGAATATAGGCAACTTGTTAAACTAATTCTACGGCAATAAAGCTTTATTTCTTACTCAAATTTTAATATTTAAAATATTTCTTACTTTAAAACAGGTTGAGGTAATTCAGTTTTGTAATACACCGAAGAAAAATGAATGTAGTAGTTAGTTGGATGCTCCTGCTTTTTTTATTAAATTTGTTTCTGTTTTCTGAGTAATTTTTCTTAATAATTTTTCTGTCCGAGTGGGCTGTCAATAAAATGCACAAAATAGATTCGGAAGTATTTTTGTTAGATGAAACACATTAAAATAAACACTTTTTATCTTTTGACAAATTTTCGAAAAATGCTTTCATTCCGAGATATTTGCGATTTTATGCAAAAAAAAATGACGAAACTCGTCGTTTTTGGAAATTTTTTTCTCGAAAACTAATAAACCGATCATAATTCAGAAAAATGCATAGCAATCTTTGAACTTTCAACGTCAACAGATATTTTTTTGATAGGGCAAATAAAGTCTGTGACGCTGAAAATGGACCTCATTGTTTTCATTTCTAATAATTTGATTATTATTATCAATAACCCGATTTGTCGGGTAAAAATCATCAGGTTCATCCATCCATCACAAATGAGAATGACCTTAAATCAACCTTTGTTCACTTTTTTGCTGATAAGGACCAAAGTTTTTATGAGCGTGGAATCATGACGGTGCAAAAAAGAAGGCAAAAGGTCATTTAATAAAATGAAAAATATATAATTGATTAAAGTTTTGTTTTACACTGCAAAACCGAAATTACTTTCTTGCCGACCTGATAATATTTTACTCACATGTTAATGGCCTTTACGTGCTCGTTAAATAATAAAATATTACCCAACCTATAAGCGTCTTAAATTGATAAAGTAAAAAAAAACGATCATGTAATTATTTATACATCTTTTTTTCTGAAATGACTAGACTAAAAATTTCATTATCTGAATGACTACACTAATAATTGTCTGAATAAAACAAAAACCTGAAAAAGTTAAATAAATGACACGGGCAAACAAAGTGAATCCAGTTTGCTTTTTAAACATAGCGTAAATTTATGAATAATTGCAATCATTTTGTATAAAGTAAATGGAATTTTACCAATAGAGAAAAGAAAAATGAAAGTGGCAAATTTTAAAGGCTTTTTTACCGAATTTTGTTAAATATATATTCAAAGTGTCGTGTGAAGGTTAAAAATCGGTAATGGCAACTAATATTATAGACGAAAGATAGGTTTTCGTCCGTGTAATTTCAAAATAAAATAGGAAATTCGTGGGTATGCGCACATAAAGACCGTTGCCGGTGATAAATACTCCCATGTTAAAAAGTGCGGGGATGTGCAAGATAATGGAAAAGCTCCAGGTCCGAAAAATAACTAGAGCACCGTTTCGTCCTAGCATGGGACTCATCAGGCCATTGCGTTTAGTACAAACCATCGTCTCACATCTATGTCCTATGAGGGTAATATTTATTCAACGTTCTTTATGTCCGCATAGCCGAGAATGTCCTATTATTATATATATATATATATATATATATATATATATATATATATATATATATAAATAGATAAGTTATGGTCGGTGTAATGTAAAAAGATAAATAAAATAAAATCTTGGCTCAGCGGACGTGGAATTTGTCAATCTGCATATTCTCTTGTTAAAAAGTGCGGAGCACCCAAAGTATGGAAAGACTCCGGGTCCGACAGATGGCGACAGCGCTGTTTCCTCTTAATATGGGACTCGTCAGGCCACCGTATTCGGTACAAACCATCAAAATTAGCAGCAAGCCTGGTATTGTATAGATTTCTGTTTTAATTCACCGTCGCGCCACCACATGGCGGTTTTTGCAAGGTTTGTTAATTTGTGTGGTTCTTGTGTTACCAAGTGAACCATCGAGATGTCGCCTTTGTCGTCCTGTTTGCCGCTTTTAATTTTAAATTCAGCTTTATAGGATGTCAAGGCGAGATGATAGTTTGTACCGAATGCGGTGGCCTGACGAGTCCCATATTAGGACGAAACAGCGCTGTCGCCATCTGTTGGATCCGGAGTCTTTCCATAATTTAGAGTGCTCCGCACTTTTTAACACGAGAATAATGCAGATTGACAAATTTCACGTCCGCTGAGCTAAGATTTTATTTTACTATTCTTTATATATATATTTATATACTTATATTTATATTGTTCGTTCGTTTTTGCCCACAATATAATTGATTGTTTTTCGAATTTTCCGCAAAAACCGCGATAGCAAGAGAATCGTCGGTTTTTCCGGAAAACGCGGTCGGGCTTCGAAATCAATTTTCCTAATTGCCTATAATTGTTATGCCAAAAAAATCCTAGCTACGTCTACGATTATTATTTATTATAATTTCAATATAAAGTATTCTTTCAACATTTTAAATATTTTTTAGTAACTTAAAAATTAAGTATTTTATCAGTTTTCCGACATATTTAGAAATACAGGATGCGCCATCTTTTATGTCGGTATGTAAACATTGAATAACTTTGAAAAAAAAAACTGATTTTTATATACGAGGTATTTTTATTAAATTTGGTCCTTTACAATTTATTGGGACTCGTTTTTGAATACTACATCGATCAAGTGGCCACCTTTATTGGCCAAAGCAAAATGTGACCTTTTTGCTGCGTTTTCCATTACCTTTTCGAGCATCTCGGGTGGTATAGCGGTGATTTCGGCACGAATGTTTGCCTTGAGCTCTTCAATGGTCTGAGGCTGACATACACTTTGCTTCTTAAATAACCCCACAAAAAGAAGCCCGGAGCGGTCAAATCTGGAGATCTGGGTGGCCAGTCAATGTCGCGTCTTTTTGACATCAGACGTCCAGGGAATTTCCGTTGCAGAAACTGGATTGTTTGATTTGCAGTGTGGCATGGCGCACCAGTAACCATCAAGACTTTTTTCACTCATTTGTGGGCAGATATCATGAGCCAACATCCACCGATATCGATTTCCATTGACTGTTTCTAGCTCAGTGATGGTTTTGGCGCAAACGCCCGTCCAAACAGTTACTTTTCGTTCATGCGAGGGCGTTTGTGGATCTCGTGTAGATTCTTCGTCCCCCAAATGCGGCAATTTTGCCGCCAGAGAGTGTGAAATAGGCTTCGTCGGTCATCAAAATTTGCTTCCAAAAATCAAGTTCAGTCTCAACCATTCGAGCCACTGTTTGGTCGTATTTCAAGCGACGTGGATGGTCTGTCGGCAATATTCGTTGTATTAACTGCACTTTAAACGGAAACAAATGCAAATCATCCTTCAAAATGCGCCGCAAAGTGATTCCACTGACACCAAAATGCTGAGCGCGGTGACGATACGACACTTTTGAGTTCTGGGCAACGCTCCCTCTGACCGCTTCAACCATTTCATTGGAACGTCCTGGTCGTTGATAAACGGTATGTTGACGATCTCCTACTGTCCCCTACTCAACAAAATTCGGACCCAAACGACGGATAGTGTTGTCAGACGGTGCCTGTTGGCCACAATATTTTCGACGATATGCACGTTGAGTTAACACAACTGAACGACTATTTTCAATGTACATTGTCACTATTTCGGCGCCTTGTTTCGGTGTAAAGCGATTCATGGTTAAAATTGTACTGAATTGACGTTTCAAAGACATGTCAAAGTTATTCAATGTTTACATACCGACATAACAGATGGCGCACCCTGTATGTTTTAAAATTAAAAAAATAAATAAATGACGTAGCTCCATAAGAGTCATTATAACATGATATTGTCATTTCTACTAATATTTAGTGATGACGTTTACTCAAGAACGATTTCCACTATAAAAAAGACTAAACAAATCTAAATATGGTTCAAAAACAACAAAAGTGTCATAAAAGGAATTGCACTGAATCACTGCAATTATGGTTTCGCATTTCATTCTTCCAATTATGCAAACGAATCAGCTTGTACTTATATTCTTGTCATGGTATGAGTAATTTTTTCCTTATCGTAAAATAACCTGTTAACCAAAGGTCGAACAAGGTATTTTTTAAATATGTTTTTGTTACAAGTTCTGCATTCCTAAATGACACTTCATGAAATAATAATGTGGCGCTACTTTCTTCGTCAATACTTTCTTGATAATTTTAGTCAGGTGAAATCAGTTTTGCGAATACAATTTTGATTTTGTGTACATATTGTACTGAATGAATTATCTTTCATCTTTCATTCTTACACCTCTTTGGACACCATAATCTTATGTAACCACTCTTGGATCTTTCTTACTAGCAATAATTGTGACAGGTATAATTCATTCTAGTTCAGACCCTACGACTATGATTATGCAGCCATTCCTTGTTAGAATGTCAAGAGCGCATCCTTGTGATTCAGATCCCATCGTGAAATCTCGGTGCCAATATTGCTGCCCTGCACGTATATATAGTCTTATTCCTATATATGTTTTTCCTACAGCGATTGCCACATTATATGAACAGTGGAAATAGCTGTCGCTCTCAATGACATTTAATTATTTGAAAATGAAATAGTTAATTGAATGTAGCTTAGTGAAAAGAATCGTACATTAACGAGAAAACATTTTGCTTGATAATTATACTGTATTTTTTGCTATGATTCGTGCATATATGTAAGACTACGTAATTCTAGAAATTTATGACTTAAATCAGGAAATTATTGCCACAATTTAACGTAATAAGCAAAATTTTATTGAAATTATTGCAATATTGAAAATAAAGCGTGCTAATGACGAAATACTGAATTCGTATTAAAATTACACTACTTATCTTTAATTCTCCGTAAACGCAAATCACCCTTATTGATGATTCATTGGTTTGGATGACGTGTATGATGTCATTGCGTAATTTCGAGTGCGTTTTATGTTAAAAAATACTCATCATTAAAAATCCTTTTTGTCGAATCCCATATTGCGAAATGCCTAGGTTTTTTGTATTTAGCATCATATCTAGAGGTTTTATTACAAGAGATTGAAAAAACTTTGGAAACGAAAGTTGTAGGATTTGTTCCATATTATCTTTCAGATTTGTTTACAAAAACAGTGACGCATCGTAAAGTTGAGAAACAAAAGAAATTTTAATTTTTTACATGGAAAACTCAGTATATTCTCTGCTGTATTGAAAGTTCTTTTCCTCCTGTTTTTAAAAATGTATAATAAGTTAGTGTTCAGACTAATAATTCTATGTTTTGGGGTTTTTCATTATAAATTTTATTTTTTAAAAACCTTCACATAAAAGGTCTAATGGACTCAAAAATCGGGGCTGTTGGCCGGCCATTTGTGCCATGACTTCTAATCTAAAAGTTATATCGGTTAAGTATATCAGCATTTCATTGTGCCGCGGTGTGCCATCTTGTTGCTAAATTATTGTATTGCTGAACTGGGCTGTTCTCTAAGTGATCTACATTATTTTCAATTAAATTTAATTATTCTCTAAAAATTACCTCAACTAATTTTAATGTGTTTTATAATACTAGAGTGAAAAATTGCCTTGAAAATAGAGTAAAATATTTATATCTTTTTCTTTATTTCTAAGTACGGTTCTGATTTTTCTTTTCATTAAATTTTTTGACAGTGTATCTTACTGTACCAGGGACGGATCCAGCCTCTCTCTTTGGGGGGGGGCGGTAATATCACAAAAGTACAGTATGGCATGTGTCGACGGGAGGGGGGGAGACACAGCAAAATTCCCATTTTTAGTGTATAAGGCAGGGTCGGGTCAATTTTTCTGAATTTGAAGCTCTTGAAATGGGGGGATGATCACAAAAAAAAAACAAGTTGCCGACGGGGGGGATGCCAGTAGCATACACATTCCTAGTATAAGAGGAAGAATCGGGTCTATTTTCCTGAACTCAAAGCTCTTGTAATGGTTATCGCCAGAAAAACAAGTTGTCTACGGGGGGAGGAGTGCCCGCAGCATACACATTCCTAATATAAAAGGCAGAATCGATTCTATTTTCCTGAACTCAATGTTTTTGGAGAGGGGGGGGGGCGACTGCAAGCATGCACATTCTTATACCCTATTCAAGAACTAGAGAGAGTAATAAAACTGTTACTGAAACCTCCAACGTACCTGCTCTAATGCCGCGGGTAGCAGATGACTGCCGCAAATCTAATTATATTTAATTATTTTTAAATATTATAAGCTTTTATAAATTTACTGGAACAATAAAAGTTCTTTCAGTGAGCAAATTACACCTTACAGTGTGTCCTTAGTGATTTATCTTGTTTGCGCTTGTTTTTATACATTATTTGAGATTAATGTGATACCCAAAGGATATGGCTTCCACCTCTATATTTATTTCAAAATCGTTAAACCAGGGCATTTTTTCCTCAACGAAAAACTTATTACGATGAATGTTTATGATGCCTTAAGATATCAATATCTAGATAATAATGTTAACAGCTCTGTTGAGATGTGTTCCAACATGACAGAAGTTGGAAAATCTACCAAGTACCGAATAATGAAGGAAAAAAAAACGACTGGAATTGTTAGTACTCCCCAGCCACATTCGATCACAGACAGATGAAAAACCTCGTTGGAAGAAGAGATGAAAACTACAATAAAAGGAGTTGTACATACATTTTATTATGAGAAGCAGATCCCAACCGTCGACAAAATTTTAACTAAAATCAGGGAAGATCGCGATTTACCTGAAATAAAAGAACTGAACTCTGGAAATTGTTCAGAGAACTTAATTTTTGCTGGAAAAAACCAGATATAAAATCTGTTGGAGAAGGAAATATCTCTCTCGAGTAAAAGGTATCGCCCCCCCCCCCTTGAATCCGCGCCTATACTGTACTAGTAGATAGTATTCGACAACCAGGATAGACATTCACGTTGTAGTCAGGATATCCCATGTCAAAACGGATATTAGTCAATTATGCCAATATAATAAATATTGGAAACCATATTAAAACGTCACAATGAAAATTCAAATAAAACATTTGTTTTCCAGGCCACCTCGTTTTCTTTTTGTATCAGTTTATTAATTTAAAGTTTTTCTAACACAGAATGTACATTTAAAAAATTAAAATTTCTTTTGTTTCTCAACTTTACGATGCGTCACTGTTTTTGTAAACAAATCTAAAAGATAATGTCGAAGAAATTCTAGAACTTTCGTGTTCAAAGTTTTTTTCCATCTCTTATAATAAAGCCTCTGGGTATAGTGCTAAATATAAAAAACTCTGTACTTATTTTACTTTTGTTATTGTTTCAAATGAAAAACACAATCATATTATTGAGGGACTTCATACCTTCGAACTGTATTTTCGCAAACGAAACGTAATCTATTAAGAATGCTTAACTTTTAAGTATTTTTAATTTTTTTTTGTTAAAACAGAGACTAGTGAAAAATTTAAATTTCATAATAATTTTGAAGCCTCCAAGTCACCTATGAAATATTACCTGCGCTACTCATCTTTTCACCTTAGGACTGTCGTGAATCAGACAGTCATCAGATCTGTTTAAAATTGTAACAACATGGTTACACAATTTAAAACTATTTTTATGGAAAAGTGAATCAGTAGTTTGTCAGTTTCTAATCATTGTATTAATCACCTTTCGATTATTCTGGATCTCCTCCTATCCAAGAATAAAATGAAAACAAATTACTCAGCAAAATTTATTATTTTCGGGAATTTTCTGATATCAAAATATTGTTAATTAACAATGCAAATGAATTTCCAGTACAATTGAGGAGGCGGGAAGCAGAACCGACAAACTGCTCGAGTTAAACCCAGTAGGGAAGAGGAGGGATACCCGGATACTCAGTAATTCGACAATTTAGATTACTCTATTACTTAATAATACAAACAATAATTTATTTATTTCACATAAAAAGTACCCTTTTTGATTTGAACTTTGCTTTTCCTGTTTTCTTTTCTTTCTTGTCTTTCATTCTTTTTTTTTTTTTAGTTTTTTTTGTCTTAATTGACACTTCTGACATATATGCCTCTAAATAATATATATATATATATATATATATATATATATATATATATATATATATATATATATATATATATATATATATATATAAAAGGGGGAAATAGTCGCAACTGACTAGTTAAGAAAAAATATTCAGAACTGGGGGTACTGGGGATGCAGTCGGTTAATAAAGTTTTAGGCCTTGATAAGGAAAAACCGTTGTTTGATTCTGTCGAACTTTCGAGAATTTATTTTTCTCTTCTTCAGGACATCTCTACAAAATTAATTGCAAAGTTAAAATTTAATCTAACCTATAGTTATTAAGAACTCGACAATGTTCAATTATATTTATAGCCATAAAATTATATTTATAGCCGTAATACAATAGGACTGTTCAAATTGAACCGGAAGAATTTCATTATTTTTCTTAAAAATCCACAAGCAATAACATCAAACCCGACAATTTCGCTATTTTATCGTGATAGATGTCAAGTGTCAACTAAGCAGTGGTGTATGTTACTAGAGTCGTAAAATTGATGAAAATCTTCTGCAAAATTATTGGTAATAACAATTATTTAAACTGTTTATTCTTACTATTCAATAAACAAACCAAACAAAATATAAAATGATAATTTTTGCAGTTACTGTGTGGTTTGAGTTGTGTTACGCATCTCTAAACATGCCAGATCTTTTAAAACTAATTTTTTGTTTTTTTTTAAATGTCAATGTTTTCAGACTTATTTTTTTCGATCTAAGACAACTTAAGACACACAACCACTGCAAAAATTCTGTATTTTTTTTGTTTTGTTTATTATTTAGTTACAATAAATTGTTTAAACATTTATCTTGATCATATTATTTTGATTTTTGTAACCACACTTGTTACACCACGATCTGGAAGATCTTACTTTTTGACCGACTTCTGTACGAGAGATATAGTATTTTTCATGGATCTTGCAGCATCAGTACAAGTCGTTTTGGGGCTTTTTCGTGTCTATATAGAAAAATTGCTTTGAATCTGTTATTATATCTCGCACGCATTACGAATATATAATTTAGAGCCTCGAGTATTAGACGTACTAAGTAAACAGGCGCAAATAAGTATGGTATTCAAATAGACAGCAACTTGTTTTTATGGAATTAATTTAAGTTAAAATCAAAACTAGAATTGTAGATAAGTTTTGAAAACCCCATATTTCTATTAAGTTTTTTTGAAATATCGGGAAGTCGCATTTCAACAAACATGTTTTTTTACTATTATGCGTTTGCCGTTCATGCCAGATGCATATCCAGAATAAAAACAAGTCATTTTATTTTCTGCTGACGTTATACTCCGCTCCAGATGTCAAAGCATCTGTTAAAGGATTTGTTTCCTCGAAAATTTCTACTAAAATGGTCAAAATAATGAATGTTTTTCCACGAGCGACTGTTGGAAGGTTTCCAAGGAGGTTGCCTCTAAATTTTTTGTTTACGATTTTGACGTGACTAATACATTGTAAATGCGACTTAATATAGATACAGCCCGAGACAATTTTGCCGATTTTTTTTGGCAGGATCTCCACTTTTATAAATATTTTTTTTGTTTCTTTTTTTTATTCAGGAAAAGCTAAAATTATGAAGTATGTGAATGAATCAACGAATGAATAAAAAAGTTCTGCTAACTTTAGATATATTCTCCGTACCTATTAAGCACCCTAATTTGAAATTGTGAGAACGTGGTATTTTAATACGTTCCAAGAAAGCGTTTACGGAAACGGTGAAACATCGTAATGAAAAAAGAATTTGTGAATCCCTTTCCTGTATTTAACAGACTTTAAAAACAGGGGAAAGTTTTCATTTCAAAATAGAGTCAACAATTACACTATCATCAATAAGTTTAACAGTTGAAATTAAATTTTCAGTTTTCATTTCTTCGTTATCTTTATGCGAAATTCTTCTTTTTCTCTGTAAACAGGACATATTTTCAAAATTCAAAATCCTTGTCAAGATGGATATTAGCAAAACTACCTATATGTAAATATATTTTTATGTTTTAATAAATTCAATACATATGTAAAATTGGTAACAATTACAGGTTTTGGGTGCAAAGGGAAAAACAAAGCATATCTGAACTTTGATACTATCATTAACTACAAAAATAATTGATATAAAAAACGTCACCAAATGATACATCACAAAAAAATAACAAGTAGAAAAATAAGAATTATCGAAGTATAAACACTGATGTTTAACTTTATATATATATATATATATATATATATATATATATATATATATATATATATATATATATATATATATATATATATATAATCGAAGGTTTTCGGGCATCCCTTGTATGTGCTGAGTCCCTCTCAGGACTGTAAGGCAGCTGACGTTTCGGTGAAATCTCATTCACCATTTTCAAAGCTCACTGTATGGCGTTTTCCGAATGGTTCTGGCCAATCAGGTTGCGACACTTGCTACGCGTCATCGGCCCTATTGCCAAAGTTTGGGGTTGCGTTGCCGAGTTGTAATCTGTTTCGTTACTAAGTGGTACTGGTTGGTGTTTTGTAAGCAGATTTTTCCAAGTATTAGGCGTCTTGCAGTATGTTCATCTCTTCGTGGTAATTTTCTTGATCTGTAAGGGACTGCGATCGAAACACAAGTAATTGAGCAGGGGATGATGTGAATCGGCGTTGAGGTATCTGTTGGTGTGAGTGGGCTTTTTGTAGACAGTGTGCGAAAGCAAGCCATCCTCTTTTCTTTTTAGTAGGATGTCTAGAAACGGTAGTTTTCTTTCCTGTTCTGTCTCCATGGTGAATTTGATTTTTAGATGTATACTGTTTATGTGTTTTAGGAAACTTTTGAGCTTTTCTTCTCCATGTTGCCAGATAACGAATGTGTCATCTACGTAACGCAGCCGCAGTCGTGGTTTATGTGAAGAGGTCTCCAAAACTTTTGATTCAAAGTCTTCCATAAATAATCTAGCAAGTGCAGGAGATAGCGGCGATCCCATCGGGGCTCCCTCGACTTGTTTATATCGTCGGCTTTCATAAGCAAAATAGGTGTTATCAAAACAGTGTATAGCTCATTCGATGATATATTTTGGCAGATTGTATTTGTTTTCTATTACAGAAAGAGCTTCTTTGACTGGTATTTGCGTGGAAAGTGATGTTACGTCGAAACTAACTAGACATTCTTTTTCTTGTAAACGTATGTTTTTGGTTATTTTGCAAAAATGTTGCAAGTTTTTAACGTAGGAGGCCGTTCTTTCGACGAAGGGTTGGAGAATGGTGGCTAGATGTTTTACTAGGGCCTGAGTTGGAGAGCCGACAGAGCTTACAATTGATCTCGAGGGGACTCCAGGCTTGTGTATTTTGGGTAAGCCATAAAGTTTAGGACATATGGATGATTTTTCTCTTAGTGTGATCTTCTTCTTTATTTCTTCGATAAGTGGAGATGCTCTGATCAATGTTTTGGTGGTCTTTTCTAGATAAGTGGTATGGTTTCTGTTTATTGGCTTGTAGGCAGGATTGTTTAGCAGGGCAATCATCTTTTCATGATAGTCTGTTTTATTTAGAACCACTGTCGATTTTCCTTTGTCAGCTAGAATTATTACGATCGAGGTATCTTTGCGCAAAATAGCTAAAATTTCTTGGCGGATAGTTTCTGCTGTGTCGTTTTTTAAGTTGGTTAGAGCTGTTACAACTCCACATATTATGTTATCGGTTGGGATACGTGATGGTGCTATCACGAAATTAAAACCTTTGGTTAAAACACTTTTGGCGGCTGGTGTCAAAACTTCTGTTTCGGCTCTGAATTCTGCTAGAGTGTCTATAGTAGACCATAGCGACACGTGTAATAGTGTTGCTTAAGCGGAGCCGTAATCTATATAACTGACAGTCCATGGAATTTAGACTTGTTCTTGTCTGTTGTATTCTTTCTCGAATATATATATATATATATATATATATATATATATATATATATATATATATATATATATATATATATATATATGTGTGATGTATAATCGAAGGTCTTCGGGCATCGCGTGTATGTGCTGAGTCCCTCTCAGGACTGTAAGGCAGCTGACGTTTCGATGAAATCTCATTCACCATTTTCAAAGCTCACTGTACGGCGTCTATGAGCCAAAGGTCTGGAAAACGTTTTGCAAAATGTAATCTTGAACAAACCGTTAGCTTTGGTGGCGGTTCCATTATGCTATAGGGTGGCATTAGTTGGGAAAGTCATACGGAACTTATTGAGGTGAATTTAAGAATGAATACTGACTGGTACCTTGAGGAGCATGTTTTACTTTATGCCGGCTTTATTGGGTACGATGAATTCGTGCTAATGCATGATAATGCCTATGCACATGCTGCAAGAATAGTAGTCCACTATCTTGAAGCTGTTGGGATTGTGACTCTAGATTGGCCACTAATGAATCCTGATGCAAATCCCATAAAGCATTTATGGGACATCTTAAAGCGATATATACGGGCTCTTAATTCAATTGCAGAATTGCTGCACCGGAAGAATGGAATCGGATTCCGCAAGAAACGATCAAAGACCTTCTGTGGAGGAGCAGGTTATCGCTAGAGCTGGAGGAGGAAATACTAAGTACTAAACTGTTTGATACATTAAAAAATTGTTATGTTGTCGTGATTCTTGTTCTTTCCAATTAAATGTTATAAACAAAATCAGGGTATTTCATTAATTCCTCTTTAAATCTTATGTAAGGCTTCAGTATGTAAATTAATTTCGATTAATATACGTATAACATTCTGGCGCAAGACATTTAAAAATTAAAAATACATAACGATGATATATGCAATATTTTCGTCTGTGAGTGTTATTTATTTATTTATTTATTTATTTATAATAAATGGATTTACAAATTCAAAGGTTTTCGGAAGGATTTCAAAGAAATTTATTATAAGAAATAAGTGACTAGGTATTATTATAGATAGCGAATCTATTTTAGTTTTGGGACGAGTCTTATTTGTTTATTTATGCCTTACTTTTTCGTTGTTCGAAGTCGAGTTTTTCTATTATTAAAAGAAAATTCTATAAAGATTTTTCAATATTCGCTTTTAATATTACTTTAATCAGTTTTTGCAACAAATAAACCAAATTTAGCTTTGTCATTTTTATAAATAGCACAAAAGGTTCAGTTGTTGTTGCTGATATGAGAATATTTGACATTATTTTATCAGGATATATTATATTTTTCTAAAGTCATGATATTAATACGTCAGAGGTTACTCTTATAGCACATGCAGGAAAAAACAATTTGTTTAGAAAATTTAAGTTTAGCTGTGACTAAAATGTAATGATATAGATTTAAAGACCCGACACGTGTATTGGAGGTATAGAAAGGGGAAGTAAGAGAGTTTTTAAGCCTTGTTGTAATATAGTAAAGACTCTTATAACATTATATTCAATTTATTTACAGTATGTGACACAGATTCGTCAAAATATTTCACAACTAGTATTTATTGAGGTTAGGTACAGACGCATGCGAAATAACGGATTTGAGAGTAGCTTGAAATTGATTTTCAACCAAGATTCGAGTTGTTGAATTAAGCGGGTAGGTTTCAGATTTGTTTTAAAGCCTCTTCATTTTCACTTCAGCTTGAAGCTATCGATATAAAAGTATTGGATTGTGTATTTGTTATAAATTTAAGCTTTATTTGATACTGGATTTGTTTTCATCGATCCTAAAAACAGCCCTGATATGTTTTTTTTTTCAGTATTTATTTGTTTTTAGATTTACTAGTTAACTTACATTTTCTGTCACCTTGTGATATCAAAAATTATATATATATATATATATATATATATATATATATATATATATATATATATATATATATATATATATATATATATATATATATATTACCAATTCAAAATTCAATTCGAAATTCAATCCCTCTACGATCAGTAATATAGGTTTCCTGTGACTTTTAGCGATTTTTGACCTTTATAGGCGCCATATTGGATTTGCCATCTTAAATTTTTCAAATAAACTATGGTACGCGAAATAGATATACTTTAAGCCTATATCCGATGGAATCGATTTTAAAATCGTTGTTTTGCAATCATTGTTTTCTTAATGTGTGATTTTTGGCGCATTTTGGATCACTATTTTTAATTTTCCGATGATGACAGCGCTGTTTCATCCTAAAATGAGACGCATCAGACCATTGCATTCGGTACCAACCATCATCTTGCATCTGTGTCCTATAAGCAGATTTCACGGTTGAAAAATAGCAAATAAGAAACAGTGGCGACATCTCGATGGATCATTCAATAACACAAACAACATTGTTGGTTTGTGTTGTTCCTGTGTTATTAAATAAGCCATCGAGATGTCGCCACTGTGTTTAACATGAGAGTAATATTTATAAACGGTCTTTGTCCGCATAGCCGAGAATTTCCTGTTTTTATATATGTTATGTCGGATATTCTCACGGGTGTGATATGTAATCGAAAGTTTTCGGACATCCCGTGTATGTGCTGAGTCCCTCTCAGGACTGTAAGGCAACTGACGTTTCGGTGAAATCTCATTCATCATTTTCAAAGCTTACTGTATGGCGTCTACGAGCGTGTGTGAGTGAGCTTTGAAAATGGTGAATGAGATTTTACCGAAACGTTAGCTGCCTTACAGTCCTGAGAGGGACTCAGCACATACACGGGATGCCCGAAAACCTTCGATTACATATATATATATATATATATATATATATATATATATATATATATATATATATATATATATATATATATATATATACAAAATCTAAAAAAAAATGCAGGTTTGTCTTACCGCGCCGTGAGGTGGCGAGATGGTAAAAATCGATTCATTACGTTGCTGGTAACGATCGATACTTTAACAAAAATATTTAGAAATTGTACTTGGTTTCGAGTCATCAAAATTTATCAGACTTTAAAATAGACCTATTATTATCTCCCTTGTATTAAAGAATAATAGTTATGACGTAGAATGGTACACATTTCGTTAGATTATAAAATTCCTTATTGTTTACAAAATTCAATATTGATTAAATCGTTATATTCTCAAGATTCATTTGGCCAATTCTCTAATATGGAGGTTAAACTTAAGCGAGGTGGTTGGTTAATCTTTGCCCTGACTGATAGAGTAAGATAAAAAAAACTGTTTTCAGGTTCATTGTTAGACTTCGGCTGTACTAAAATATCAAGTGTGTGACGATTGTGTAATATAATACAACATGTGTACATTTTTTTACACTTTAAGTTTTAAAATGGTAGTATCATTATGAGCAGGGGCAAATTAGGTAGCGCTGTTATGATTAGAGCAATTTACCATTAAAATTAAATGAGTCGAATTAATTGCGTAACAAGACGTCTTCTTTTGATAATAAACAGATATACTCAATGAGTAATGCGAAGAATGAAAAACAACAAATTGAACGTTTGTTTACGTTTTGTTTATTTTAGTTGTGAAGTCAACTCAATTCTGACGCGTTGTGTAGACGCACAGATTCAAATGAAACGTTTTCTTGTTTTTAATGTTTCGCAAAAATCGATATTCCGTAACCTCGTACTACTTATTAATTACTGTTTAAAAAGATGTGTGTTCTGGCCAGGATGTTTTTTTTTTAAATTTTCGTCGAATGTAACATTTCAAATACAATTTTTATAAAATTAAATTTGTGGGATAGTAAATGTGTTTGAAGTTTGTTCGTGTAGTCACGAACTGCGCATGAAAATAATTTTTGACCCCCCCCCCCTTATTGGTCGCCATTAGGTGCAATGATTTGTATGGTAACATTGAATTCCCTGCTAGTTTCTTACATTGGCGTGAATGTATCGTGTATGAATGTCAATTCTATTATTCTAACTAGCAGGTTTAGACAATAACTATCTCTTTCTATACTATATCTAAAACAATAAATCGCTCTTGCTTGTTTTACCTGACAGGTTAATTGAGTATATTCAATAAAAAAGACCAGGATAATTGTTTCTGTAAAACAATATTTAACTTGAATTTCTGCTTTTAGTTTCCTCAAAATTATAATTTTTCTGTCCAATATATATATAGGTATTTATTTAGGGTTAACAACATTCATAATATTGTTGACATTTCCTTCATAATAACGGAGTTTTAATTTAAAAGAAGTAAAGTAACATTATGTACTAAATCATTTTTATGAAAAACAATTAAACTCTAAAGGGGATAGTGTTAAAGCAGTTTATATTTAATTGTAAACAAAACAATATTTAGTAAAACATTTTAAATATAAAAAAGCTTGTAAATACAAACGAATTCTTACATTAATACAATCATTTTTAATCTAAATATATACATAAAGATTTACTAGCAACTTTTAATTTTTACACTAGGTCAAACTTTCCATTTACTTAACTGTTTGAGGATCTGGAATTGACCTTTCCTAGAGTTGAATTTTTGAAATGATAATCAATCGCAGCTTCTCACTACTTTGACAAAGGATTTTCATGACACAAATTTCTTATCTGAGCTAAAATCAAGAATTTTTGTTTTATTAATTAATAAAATATTCAAATAAAAGGTTATTATTTTATTTTTAGATAAAACAAATACATAAAAGTAAAATTTATGTAATTTCCAAACATGCTTAATTATATTGAAAAATTTCATATTATATGCAATCATTTATTTCTATTTTAATATGGCATATTGATTTTTAAACGTATAATCATTTTAAATTTTAACACCATACCAGTTTCGATGTTCAGCTTTATATGTCAGTGGAACATTAACTTTATGGTAAAGCGATATTGTTGTTGGTTAACGCACACCTAATTCAGGACTTTTTTTGTAGAGCCAGTGTATGTTATTAAGTCTAAGTTTAGTTGCTTCAAGATGTTTACATCAAACAGTGCTTCATAGTTTTTTTCAGGCAGTTTATTTGTAAGAAGCACAGCACAAACTTTTTGCTCATCTTCTTGTATAAAACTATTTCGAGAAAAATACTCTGAACAGAGTTACTCATCTGGTGTATAAAAGAATTATGATCATGACCAATTTGCTTCAGCCCTTGAATTTGAAGATTCTTTTCTCTCTGAAAACTAAAATATTGATAGCATTTAAAAATTATCATACATCATATCCATAAGATTAAACTTGTTACCCTTAAATTTACAATTTGATTCTGAGGTAAAATTTTATATAATTATTATTGAATGCTTTATAACTTATCAATTAAATAAATTCCAATTTACCTGATCAGGTATTTGCACGTCTTACGATGAAGAATCACATTTTTTAAAATACCAAAAAAAACCTTAAAGTTCACGTTCCTGTTTGAAATTTTCAGTAAAACGTTACATAAAATGTGATAAAATGCATAAAACAGCAAAATCAAAAATAAATTATTGTCAAAATGAAAAGTCTTCAGTCAATGTCAAAAATACACTTTCGCCAACATAACAAAAATTTAGGGAATTCATTGTTGCCAAAGCAATTATTTGCATGTAATGGCACGGAGCATGATTGGGTCATTTTTAGTATTAGGAAGGTATTATGCATGATCAGTCCAGTTTTATATGTCAAGTTCGTGGTGTAGATCAACGCTTTTTGTAAGAACCGCATGTTATACACGATGAGACAGAGCAATTTGCTTATTTAAAAATTCAATTTACAAAAAAGTAATACAGATATATATTTAATTCTTTGAACAGTATCAAGTACAACATTTAAATTGTATGTTTTAAAGATGATATCAGACAGATGGCGTTCATTATTCCCAACACACTTCGAAGTTTCCGTCAACTCACAAAATTTATATTATTGTACTCTTTTTAGCGTTTTTTGAAGGTCGGTATAATTTTTTATAAAATTTCTAACCGATATGCTCGTTTGGCTCTATTTTACACTTAAAATCCGAAGTTTTAAATTGTCAAGTCAGAAACGAACTACTGGAAAAAACTGGGCTAGGGATGGCAATTGCCTAGCAGCAACGCCACTTCAAGCAAGAAGAAGAACTGGGCTAGAAAGTAATAAAACATATTAGGTATATTCTTTTGAGTAATTATCACTTTCAGTTCTGTCACTTGAAGTAATCATGATCACTTCGAACCAATGACAAGTAAATGCATAATCAAAAGAACATCAAGTTATCAGTTTCACTTTTTTCACTTTGATTAGTGATAATTTATTCAAAAGAATACAACCATAACTAGCGTGCAGTCAAACCTCACAGAAGTATGAGAACAATTCCTTTTGAAACCTTGTGCTTGCGTATCCCCATACGATTTGCACCAATAATAACAAAATTGTGTTGCCCGGCGCATTCACCGAAAGTCATAATTTAAAAATAGGGTGACAGTTGTAAGCAACTTTAGAAGCATATATTTCGAAACATTAAAGGACAATATGTTAAAATCGCACCATTTTTTGATACGACCCAAATCAATATTTAGTCTTTATGATACCAAAGAATGGTTTTCCTACCTGTTTTTTAATTTTCGAAAAATAAAACACGGTGTTACTCTATTTGCTTTCAAAAAAACTTCTCTAAATTTCGGACTTGCAATTCATTAATTTTATTAAATTGTTAAGTATGACTAATTGAAAGTTTAATAAATGATTTTTTAATAATTTTGATAATTAAATTAAAATTGGTTATAAATAAAACTGCATTATTAGAGAAATTAAAAGTGACTAATTCGTTTGAAGTGTTGGGGCTCTTAAATGTTATGACATTTAACTCTTTAAAATCGATATCTAAATAGGTTAGGCATTGTCTACAATTTATTGACGGTGACTCACCGTTTCACGTGGTACCAAATAATGATTTTCCGCTTTTCTATATTTTAAAATATGCGATTTAACTTTGAAATATCGTGTCTAGGTAAACATATTTTTGCATATTTATGTTTTTTAATAAAAAAATTGAGCCTATTCTTAACAAGAACAATCGCTTTTACGTCTAAGGGGCTATTTTTGCTTTTATTTCAAGGTCTTTGTGGTTGTATTTTTCAAATTTTATAAAAATATGTTTGTTGAACTTTATTTTTCTTTGTGGTTTATTACAATTGATAGCTTTTTACCTTTTGATAATGATAAAGAAGAAATAATACCGTACTACGGGTATCTACTTTCCGACCCACAGGTTTTAACATAAAAACACTTGATAACAAATTGATAGGGTTACATGAATCATTCTACAGTTAAAGTAAAAAGTAGCATATGGTAAGTTTGTGGTATTAAAACAAATTTACGTGAATAACATAATATTCAAAGAAGTAATTACCTAATAGGAAAAAATTGCGAACAATTGTTGATCTTTGTTTTGTAAACACAACGTTGTTGTGAATAATTTTGTTTAATGATGTCATTTAATATGGTCTAGTTTGGTTTGAGTCAATGAAAGCTGTCTGGTATGATAAACCTGAATGCGGATTATTTTTGCTTATTAGAGACCTGAAAGCGTTTCGTTTAAAATCATGAATAGTTCATTAATAAAAGGCTATATTCATTAAAATGGGTATGTGATAAACAATCTTACCCAAAACATAAATACAGGGTGGACAGATAATGCTTAAGGATACTTGGAGAGATGATTCTAGATAGTAAAATAAAATGATTCAATAAGTAAGGTAAAAAAGGAACAAGAACAACGCTATTGATTACTTTATTAAAAAGTCTCCTTGGAGTTCTGTACACTTGGTCCAGAGGTATTTCAACTTCTTTATGCCTTCGAAAAAGTAGGAAGTATCCAAATCCTCAAAATATTCGTCTACAACCCTGATAAGCAAATCAATCCTCCGAGCCATTTTTTTTAGGTTAGGAAAAAGGAAAAAATCACTAGTTACCAAATCTGGTGAATAAGGTTAATGGGGTACAAATTCAAACCGTAATTCGTTTAATTTTGATATTGCAACTGCACAAGTGTGAACTAGAGTATTGTCTTAATTCAATTCTTTATCCAAACGGCCAAGAAGTGTTGCATATTAATCCTCTGTGATTGTTTGACCTTTTTTAAATAGTCAAAACATATTATGCGTTGAGAATCCCACAAAAACCGTAACCATAACCTTTCCGACCGTCAAAACAACTTTCGCCTTTTTTGGCACATTCTTATCGAACGCCCTCCACTGTTTTGACAGCTGCTTCGACTCAGGCATGTAGTGATGGATCCAGGTCTTGTCCACAATCACGTATCTACGCCAAAAATCAGCTGGATTACGTTTAATCATCGATAAACACTGCTCAAAATTGATCTTTCTGGTGAGTTCGTTTTCAGGTGTCAACAAACCAATTAATATAACTACCCATTCAGCTTTATGACGAATTTTTATGCGTCCATTGTTATTAACAATACGATATATTGTTTCAAAAATTTCTGGTGTAGTGACCTCAATTGGGTGTCTCGAGCGTGTCTCATCTCTAGTTGATTTTCGAGTAAGTTTAAATTCGTTTATCCAAAAATAAATAGGCTTTAAAGTCGGTGCAGGACATCTGTGAACAGCATTCAACTCAGTTTTATTCTGCGCAGCTGTCCATTGCTTCATATAGAAATGTTTAATCGGGGCTTGAGACTCGTATTTTTGTATTATTTATAGCAATGGTGTGATGACCTGGTTCAAATGACTGCCACATATAAACTGAACATCGGGTCATCAGTTCCAATACGAATTGTCTCTTGAATTTGCTGTTTATCACTGAAAATAAAAGAGCAAATATTTACAGTTTGAAAAGTTTTGAAAAATAGAATAGAGAAAGAATACCAAAACGACGAACCCGAAGGACAGGCAGGTTTTCGCACGGGAATGTTCACAACAGACCACATTTTTACTCTAACTTAAGTGATAGAAAAAAAAATGGCAAGTATTTATTGATTTAAAGAAATCATATGATAGTGTCCCCTGCAAAAAATGTGGCAATCAATGAAGAACACAAACCCTAATATAGAACTCATTAAAGCTACCCAAATACTCTACGATCAACCTACAACAAAAATTAAAGCTGGAACACCAGAATTCGTTATATCGAAAGGCTTGAAACAAGGATGTTGTCCGTCGCCCCACTTTGTTTAAGATCTATCTGGAAAGTGTTCTAAGTAAATGGAAGGTAAAATGTAGAGCGATAGGGATACCAATACCAGACTCCATGTTATATACACTTTGCTTTGCGGATGGCCATGTGATAGTGGCTCAAGATTACGAAGATATAAATTATATGAGAAAAAAACTTCTAGAAGAATACAAGAAAGGTTTAGGAATAAATACTATAAAACAGAGTACATGTGTATTGAGGAACAACAACAAGACTTGGTGTTAAACGACGAAAGCACAATCAAGCAGTGCTGGGAATACAAATACCTAGGCACAAATATCTTCCATGGTGGAACATTAGATAAAGCGATAATACGACAGGAAGAAAAGCTATAAACTTACTAAATAATATATTATGGGATTAATCAATTAATAAAAACAACAAAAAGAGAATATATAAAACCATAGTGAAGAGTACTTACGTTATGTGGTGGTGAAGTGTGGCTTTTGAAGGAAAGAAGTCTATCAACCTTGAGAACTACGGAAATGGACTTCTGGAGAAGTGTATGATGAGCACATCAGGGAGATAATGAAGGTAGAACACACAATTGTAGATGACTTAGTACAAAGCACCTCTCTGGCAATCAGAGGGGAAGAAAAAGCGAGGAAGACCGAGAACAAGCTGGCGAGAACGGATAGATAAAAAGATGCAACAACTGAACCTAGAAGAAGATCTATGGAATGACTATATATATATATATATATATATATATATATATATATATATATTTATTATTCACGCTCACTTGTTGAAACTACAAAAATAGATTAAGAGTTAATACATTTTTTCCAAGTTTGATTAGTTTTTCCTTTTTCTCTATTTCACATGGTGCGGCTTAAAGAAATCGACGAAAACCGTCTGAAAGTTTTAAAGTATCATAACTTATCCCATAACAACCAGCGAATGAATTATATTGTAATTTATTAAATTGCTTTTTTAAATGAGCTTACAATCAGCCAAACGGTCTGCTAACAAATTCAAAATTACATCTGTACATACCCACTAGACTGCTTAAAATCTTATAATAGCTGTAAAATAGAAATAAACCAGACTAGTAGTTTTTCCATTCAAAAACGAAAGAAAAGAAATTCAGAAAATAAATTCATTGTAATAACATTAGAAGCAATTTTATGTCTTGAGATCATTTTTCTTGTAACTGTTTATAACAATAAAATTTCCTATTATGTTTGCCGTATGGAGATCCTGCATACCTGCTTTCAGGTACTAACTGAGTCATAAGGCTTTTGACAGCTTGCTAAATTAGTCATAGAGTTGTCAATATAGCATTGTCAAGAATTGTTAATCATTTCATCTTCTTGGAAAATTCTTTTATTTCGTTATTAAACCCCAGGGAATGGTTATTCTGTGCGTACGTAATGTTTTTATACGAATGTAGTTAGAGGAAAGAATTTACAAAAATGCCATTTTTTCAAAACATACTGTATTTTCAGTTTTTTTTTAATTAAGTTAAATCTTAGATACTATTTTGACCTGTCAGGCTTACATTAAAAGTATTTTTAAATAAGCTTCTATGGCGTAACATTATTCTAACAAAAAGTTCGTTATTATATTTCCATAAAGACATAAATAATACTTTTCAAAAATCAGCAGTATGTTATCTTTCTTAACTAAAATGATTCATGATAACTTAAGTTTTAAAATGTTACAAATATAAGTCAGATATCACAAAGATTAATTTTCATAGATAAACATTAAAATATACAACGTTGTCATATCTAATATTTCTACCGAGAATTAAGTAGAGGCCGGATTCCTTTCAAAACCATACATTGAAAATAGTCAAAAAATAAAATGCTTTCTCCGTGTAATTTATTATTCTAGAACCCAAAAAATTGTATACGTCTTTTGCCGTTTTGAAAAAAAGTCATTTTCAACGAAGTTATCGAGATTTTAAAGTTGAGCTTAGTTAGAGCTTTTACGGTAAAGAAAAATGAAGGTCTTTTTTTATTCAAAATTGTATATTTTTATGACTAATTTTTTCTTGATTGATTAAAGCCACATTAGTCATAAACTTTCAGAAAAAAATTTGAAAACTGAAGAATTTTCAAAATTAACAAAATGGCTGCCGCTTTTCGAAAAAAAACCCGCCATTTTCTCAAAAACTGCATTTTTTATTTTGATGATTTTTTTTTCGAGGGTTCCTTGTTATATGCTTCTTCAGTTACATTTGTTTTCGTGGATGAATAAATGCAGGAGGAGGTGCAATAAATTTTTTTCTTTTTTCAATGATCCATTTCAAATCGTGCAAAAAATGCTTTCTTTGTAACACGTATTTTACCGTTATGCAAAAAATCATCTTCAAGGAAGTTATCGAGCCAAGCACCCCTGCACGCGAACTCCGTAACAAGATAGAAATAGAAACAGAAAAGAAATAAAAAAGAAAGAAAATTTCTTTCTATTAACGGAACCTACTCTCTAGAATATTTTCCTTACAACTTCGGGCTAGTTCGCATAGAAATAACTACAAACTACCATCTCTAAAAACATTTATCTTTTCTAGGGACTTTATAATTAAAAGAAAAAAATACTAAACATATTTACTTTGTAATTTTTTAGGTTAATTAACCAAAAATTTTTATCGTGAAATCTCCAATGTTATATTTTAAAGTATTTAACTCTAGACTTTTTTTTTTAAATTAATTACCTATTAGAAAATATGGATCCGATATTTATGCATTTTGTATAAAATATTGAAGAGTAGAGGGATATTTTGTGTGCTCAACCGACATTTAGCTGAACCCTGTCAGAAGTTTGTGCAGCTCCGTAAAACGGAATTGAAGACTTTTTCAATTGGATATATTATATGTATATATTTATTTATTTTTTCTTAATTAAGCTCTAATTTATTATTTTTCTGATTCTTAACGTTAAGAAATGGACAGAAATAAAAATAATTATTGTTATTTTTTTCTTATATTACGTGTAAATCTATACTTAGCTCAATAAAATATAAAAACACATTTATGAACTTCATTTCATTCTTAGAAACAAATATATCTCACATTCAACATAACCACAAATTCAAACACCGTAAATCAGGAAAAAAATGAGATAAACTTATACAGCATTTAAATTGCTTTGAGGGAGATAGAGCAGCAAGAAGCCAAAGACTATTTCTATGGCACGATTGCTTGTTCGGACATACCCGACCGTTGCCGAATGTGCTTATAGAGTAAGTTTTGAATGATTTTCCATAATAGAAAGAAATAGCAAAGAAATTTCTTTGCTATACCATTACGGAGTTCGCGTGCTGGATTTTAGTACCCATGAAAGCAATTGTAGTTGAGGAAGCATATAATAACAAGGAACCTTCGAAAGAAAACCGCTTTTTTTACCCATTTTGTAAATTCTTTATTCATAAACGTGTTTTATAATAATAAATTTACTGCGTTAGACGTTTTTTTTATGTAAAATTATTTAATTATGAAATATGTCAGTATGTAATATGAGATGACAGGAATTTCCGTAAATTTTGTACTAAATTTTTTTTATCGGCATCGCTGCTATACATTGCGTTCGGTTAGAGAATCGGATTGAATTCGCCGTCCTTCAGACGAGGAGAAATAATATGACGCAGAACATAAACATTAGCGGACACTCTGAATGAATCACCTCTCCCCTCCACCCTTTTATAGTGACCGTGTTAATCCAGCGTGTTTTCAAATTATTTATTCTCTATACTATTTGCAAACGGGACGGATAAATTTTTACGAAATTTTTCCAATTGTGTTTTCGATTTTTTTTTAAAGGAATTGTGAACGGTATATAGTTTTAGTGAGTGAACAGTGGCAGTTTTTTGGATTAATTTACAAACATGAGGATTAAAAGGCCTAACTCCTACCCTGTTCTGAGGTTTCTACCCATACCTCCCAGTAAGTTTGTTTATTTTCAAAACAAGTACCATAAGCAATTTTCTTCTGCAGCTGTTTAGAAATTTGACACGTAATAAAGTCATAACAAACAATTACAATTGTTAGTTCATTCAACTTTTTTCAACATATCGTTATTTGCTTTAGGTGTTTATTACTTATTGTTTCTGTAAAAACAATTTTCTTGCAAAATTATTTATCGTATTGTCTTTTTTTATGCAATTGGATAGCTTCGGCCAATTAAAAACAAACGAGCGTTGATGAAACTGTACTATCTATGCTTGGTTTTTCTTTTTTTTTTGGATAAATTGCATTTATGAAACCTTTTATATTAAATTGCTTAAAAATTTTAGTTTTATATAAAATGTCATTTATATAGAAGATTCTTATAATTTTGTTTTTAATAAAACTCATTTAAGATTAATGTATATGTAGTTCATATACTAAAAATTTCGCGCATTTTTAGTTCCGGTCCGGTTAAAAGATCAACAATCAGTTGACAAGTGACGTTTAGATCATCTGTCAACCGGCCCGGAACCAAAAATTGCTTGAAAATAGCCATGCGTTTTACAACATTTATGTTACCATGCCATAATTTTACATATATTGTAGCCTCAAGAAAAATGTCACTCACACTCAAAATTAAGCCTGTAATAGATTTAAAATGTATTTTGTCAAAAAGCCACTCTTTTTTCCGAAATGAGAAGAATGATTTTTTGGCATTTTTTCAAATGGCAAATTTAACTACCAGTTTTTTAGTTTTATTTAAAAATTAAGATTCAAAAATACTTGTGCAATTTTAATATCGATTATATACTTCTCTAATAAGTTATTCAGCTTTTTATTGTCAGTTTTTCTTAAAATATAAAGGAATAAATATAATTATGTGTACGTGTTTTAAAACTAACACGCTTCATTTTTGAAACAATTGAAATAATAGAAACCATCTATAGTTTGCAATGGCACGTGACAAAACATACACATTCTGTTTATCTATGGCTAAATCAATTGACCGATCACGTGTCGCGGTGGAAACTTGGCGGCTCTTCAAATAGGCATTAAGCGTTCTTACACGCTTCAAACTTCAAGTGCTTTGGGCTCCTGTTTTGGAGAAAACTAAACTCACACGTTTTTTCTTTTGAAAATTCCAAAAGACATGTTCAAAAAACTATTAAGAAACCTAATTTTTAAATTGTTACTTTTTTCTAAGCTATTTTTTGAATTGATAAATCATATACCGTTTTTTAAATTATTCAATTATAAAATCAGAATTTTTTCCAGAAAATTCGGTATTAGTAGCGATTGTAAGACAGCTTGTCACAATTCACAATTTATTGTCTATTTAAATTCCAATATATTTTCTTCATCTACGTATCAGAAATCTACATTATATTTTCTAATGTTTTGTAAAATCAAAATATTAATTTTTAACTAGCTCTTTCTCCTGTAAAATGTTGCTGATTTATCTAGTTTTAAATGTTAATCACATTTTCAAATTAAAAGTAAATTTTTTATATAACAGCCCTCAAAAACTTTATTATTTAATTATCCCTCAATTATCTAATTAACCAAATCATCGTTTGTTAAGATGAATCATCCCCCCACTCAAAGATTATACAGGGTAAACCTAACCCTACAGTCTGATGAAAGAGTTTAAAGAATGGCAATTAGATCGGATGAATCATTTGTGTTTATTTTATTTGTCCAGATCATTTGAGTTGTGTTTCGTTGTTATTGTCGAAAAGACTTTAAGAGGTTTCCTTTCGTTAGTTTCATTCCGGTGGTCGTTTGAAAATGAGTGTTAAAGTTGCTAGAGTTCGACAAGTGCCTACATTTATTTCACTAAAACCTAGTAAGTTTTTCTTTATTATTAGTACCAATTTTAAATAAAATAGTTCCTGCAACATTATAAAATTCCTAAAAAGGTATCGAATTTCCTAAAGAAAAAAATAATTGTGTCTACCTCGTATAGTCATGAAGGAGATACACTGTAGTACCGTTGTTTTTTTTTTGCTTTAACGTAATAAAGTGACTCATTCATTGTTTTGATCGTGACACATGTTTCATGAGCCTTAAAATATTTTGAAGTGTTAATTGGTTAATTAAATTAGTTGGGTAATTCGGGTCTTCGTTTTTAAACTTTAAAACATTTTTTTAATCAAAATAACAGTGTAGATCATTGCATTATAATTATTAATATATTTTTTATTTTATTTTATACCGGGTGCACAAAAAATTTGTTAAGATTGTGATGTCAATCAAAATTAAAAAGGTTTGATTTGTTTTTTAAAAAAATACTATATTGTCCGGAAACATTATTTAAATCTCTACCCACAAGATTAGGAATTATTGAAAATAATAATGGAATATTGCGTTTTTACTAATTCCGACGATTTTCGTCTGTATGCATGATGATAAAATTTGTATTTCTTAATATAACTATTCTCTTATTGTTCTATTGTTTGTTCTTTCCTTCTTCTGCTATAGGTTTTTATTAAGTAATGTTAATCTACCTTTTTCTTATTTTAATTAAGCCTATCTCGTCCCAAAATTACTTAAAATCTTACCTTTTCCGTAGGAAGATGTAAATAATTCTCAAAACAATATTAATTATTAGAAAAGACAAGTAAGTCGCAAATAAAATCCAAAATTACTTGATTATAAAATACTCGCGTCTCTTGTTTCGGCTTTGCCTGCCAGAATAATATTTTCTAACAGTATTAAATTGACAGAACTTCGGGGTATATGTGATTTTTGTAATGTATTGGCTATCTAAATTACCAGTTCTGGTTTTGGAATGATTTCAACACTTCTAGATTTTTTTTTCTTATTTTTAACATCTTGTGATTAGTTTTTAACTTACCAAGTTGATATTTGGGGCAGCTACTACGCTTAATGACTTCCATCATTCTGTTATAAAAATGTTTATATACTGTGCCATTAGAGGTCACTTTATCTGAAATTCAAATTTTATTCTTTACATATCTTTTTTGTTTTAACAGATATTGGAAGAAATGATATGTTATTTTAAAGCTAAAAGATACTTCTTATTCGAACCGATAAACCAGACTGTTTAAGCGTAAATTGGAATTAGGAGTTTTTATTTTTTTATTTCCCGAAAAAAGTTTTCAAATGGAATATTTATTTCTGGATATGCTTCCAAATAAAATCACCTTGCTTCTCCTGCATTTGTATTTGCTTTCCCATAGCAAAAATGCATGTCGTGATATTAAATATTTGCATGCTTGTGAGCAATTTTGTAAATAATTAAATACCAGGTTCATTTTAAGATTTTTACTAATTTCGCGTCTACTAAAATAAAAAAGATATGTGAAAAATAAAATTTGAATGCCAAGTAAAGTGATCTCTGGTGGCATATTTTTGTAATAGAATGAGAGCATCCTGATGCATTTTCCTAACACCCTGTATAATAGGATAGATTAAAATACTACCAAAATTGTGATATCTAGTTTCGACTGGTTTTCAGGCGCAGGATAATAATATGTAAAACTGGAGTACTTGTGATTAAAATTAAAATTTATTTTCGCCATTTTAAATGATTGTATTCAAAGTAAAATGAATAAAATATAATGTAAATTTTCCGATGGATAACGTGACGACAGCGTGTACTTTTTGTTTCTGATTAAATTTTAACGCGGTTCTGTAAAAAATACTTATTATTAACAAAATTTATGCAAATATTTCGATGAGTCAACATAATCCATACGTTTAAGTTTACTCACGTTTTTATTATGTACCGATTCTAATTATTATCAACAAATAAGCTCTCTTATAGCATAAAAATTGAAATTTAATACTACTCCCAATCTGTCTGGGAGCGTATGACGTATACAAGTTTTGTTTAGCTGTCAAAACTATGATGAGCGACCCCTCATCTTTAAAATGACTCATATAACCATTCAAATTTACCCCTATTTAGGGTATGATTCATTATCATTCACCTCTGGTCTCCATAAACATTCAGGACTTCGTTTTTATATACAGAAGGTCGTATTTTTTCGTAAAAAATAACATGTGAAATTTAATACATCTGCCTTTTAAAAATTGGAAAGTTGGATTATTTCCTATTTGCATAATTCATTTGTTATTTTGAATTAGCATATATGAATTTTTGATTTATTAACTGGAAAATAATAATATTTTAAAAACCCTTTTAATCGTTGTATATACGTATTTTAATGTTAATAAATGATTGTTAGGATTCCTTTTTATTTAACAATTTCAAACCTGCTTATTTGAGAAATTCATTGTTTTTTTTTCTACTGAATTTTATAACAAAACAAATATACATTGTCAAAAAATATATGTTATCAAAGACATTTCATGTAATATTTCTAGAAATTCGCTAGATATCAAAAGTTAGTATTTATTTATTATTATGTTTACTTTAAAAATATAGATTAAATCAGTATGACTAAAACCACCAAAAACCTACATACTTTTGTTACTAACAACAAAATTATGTGGAAAAATACAGTACCTTCCTTACCTACTAAATGAATAATTAATGTAAAATATTTTTTATTCATTCAACTGGCGACACATACATAATAGGAAGACACATTTTTAAAATTAACATTTTTCCTTATTCTGGGGCTCAAAAGGGTACCCTACATAGCTTTCCGTGAAAGATAAAATATAATCAGGAGTATGTTATATGGAAATATATTTGTTACAGGGGGGCATCGAGAGTTCCACAGAAAACATAAAGAGCTATGTGAAGACACCCTTGCTGCTGGCTTATCGTCACGTGGCATCTCACCTTCTGCCTCTTGCCCAGCTTTAGCCGATGTAGATTCTTACCCTGCTTCAAAAGTCTTACCTTTTTTGTACCTTGGAAATAGTAAGGTAAGTAATAATTAATATTATTCTATAATTTTTATGAATAATAAAAGCAAAAAATATTATTATTATTATTTTAAATATTAAAATGTTCTTGTCCGTATTTGGTACAAATTTTACAAAAACATCAACTTTACTTCCTCAACCGGTACTACCACAAATGGTACTCGGGTTGCAGCTCAGGCCTACGGCTATAAATCGAATGCGTTTTTTGCAGGATGCAGCCGACCTTTCTTGTCTGCAAGGACTGGGTACCACCTGCGTGTTGAACGTAACGTCACAACTGCCCGGGTACCACGAAGAATGCGGTATCACGTACAAACAAATACCGGCTACGGATTCGGGCCATCAGAACCTTAAACAGTATTTTGAAGAGGCCTTCGAGTTTATCGGTAAGTTGAAAACGTTTTTACACGGTGGGAAAATATGCCAGTTTAAGTTTGTATTCTGCATCGAGGAAATGAAAAATTGCGAAATAGTTCTTTTTGAAAGTATGTAAAAATATTTTAGGTACATACTTTTTTTAAGAGATTTCTTAGAATGTATATTATGTGATACGCAAGTTCTATTTTTTGACGTAGACTTCACTATAGATATCCTACTTTTTTTTTAGACTTTTCATGCTATTATTTTACGGGTGGGACGATGATTTTAATGATTTTTTGGAAAATTACAGTTAAGCCAATTTTATATCTTTGGATTTCAAATTTTATTGGTGTTTATTTGATATCCCACACAGTAGATTTTAAAAAATTCGTTATTCTTTTGGCTTTCTCGCCTTAGGTTTTTTTCACTACTAAAATATTGTTTCTAAATTAAAATATAGAGACTGATATTAAGGGTGTCTCAGAAAATGTGGGAAATCTCTCGCATATGACTACTACAAGTTCATATAAACTTTTTTCGTATTGGTCTCCTCTTCGGAAATTTATTGATCCACCAGGTATATTTCAATTTTTTTTTTAATATAATGTATACCAGGTAAGACCCTTTAAATTACTATCCAAGAAAGTGTTGCGAATTACTCACAGCGCAGGAACGGACTAGCGGTCACACTCATGGCCCCATTTTTTCTAACGCCCTGTATGATAAGAACTTTGGACAACATTTTTACATACCTTTAACTATTGTCTAAAAATTAAGCAGTCTTCATCGCTTCGAAAAAACGTCATTTTATTTACACTCTTAGTTCCCTAACTTCTGTCGGGTTGAATATGAAAAAGAGGAATTTTCCTCTGTCACCATAGTTTCAATAAAAAGTTAAACTAACTGCTTAGTTAAAAACTTCGTAAGAGGGTTCAACATGGGCTTCGTGAAGTTTGAAATGGAGAACTGCTGTATCCGCCACAATAGCTCTGCATTATTCCTTATTTGATCACAATAAAGCGTCATTCTCCGTAAAAGTTCTTCCCTATTATCAACCGGAGTAGATACACCAAGGTTTTGAGATGTCCTCACAGGTAAAAATCCAACGGCATTAGGTCGGGAGATCGAGGAGACCAGGCAATAGGTCCTCCTCTTCCTATCCAATGATTTGGGTAGACGTTATTCAGATGCTCCCACACAGCAACGCTGAAATATCCCATCGTGCATGTAGTACATGTTTCGGCAGGTTTCAAGTGGTAATCTACTAAATCGTGATAAGCGTTTTGGAGGAACTACAAATAAAGTTCTCCATTCAGTCATGCCGGCAATACGAATGGACCAATCAAAAAATTGCCAATGATTCCTGCCCAGACATTAATTGATTGGAATTGATGTTGATGATGCGAAACAATAGTTGCATGAGGATTTTCATCAGCCCATCACATGTGAGTTGTGTCAATTTTTTGATAAACCCTGCTTCATCCGTGAAGAGAATCGTGCTAATGAAGTTTACATTATTTCGTTGCTGATCGAAACTTTGCAGTTTGCAAACTGCATTCTATGCAGTTTTTTCAAATGATATGGATATAACAGCTGCTCTTGAAGAACTTCATGTACATTTGTTTTCGACGTCTTAAACTGCGCTGATGATTTTCGAGACCTCGCTGAAGAAGTGTCATCTACAACATTTAAAATATTTTCCTCTAATTGCGGTGTATGTACTCTTCTTCCTCGACCAACATCAGTACTTGTTTTCCCAAAATTTAATAATATTACCTTATTAAATGGAATCGCCTACCATTCTTCCTTAGACGTTGGTCAACTCGTTAAAATGTTTTCTAATTTGCAAGAGTACGATTAGGATATCTCTCGTGATATAACCTCCTGACTTCCAAAGCATTGCAAGATGCCAGATCATACATCAAATGCATATTTGCACACTCAATAAACGTGTATTCCATATTTCGAATCATTTCACAATTAATTTCATCATGAATTCCAAAATCAGTAAATTAATATCCAAATAAAGAATTTATTTTTGGTGCCGATAAAATATCTTTTGCGAACCTAGGTCGAACCGCAATTCACAGAATTAGACGAACTAAAGTGGTAAACTCTAGTTTTGAATCGAATTTTTTTTATCATAAGGTTGAAGGTTGAACATTCGATAGGAACAAAGATGTATCGTTTATCGAAATACGCCAAATACATGATGTAAATAAAATGACGTTTTTTCGAAAAGGGTTGGGATTAGGGACATGAATGAAGAATACTTAATTTTTAGTCCATAGTTAAAGGTATGTAAAAAACCTTATCTAAAGTTCTTATCATACAGGGCGTAAAAAAAATAGGGTCATGAGTGTCACAGCTAGTCCGTCCCTGCAGCTGTGAGTAATTCACAACACTTTCTTGGATAGTAATTTGAAGGGTCTTGCCTGGTATATATCATATTAAAAAAAATTTGAAATATACCTGGTGGTTCAATAATTATGTGTAAAAAATTTAATTCCATTGCAGCCAATATCCGGGAGATTTTCAACATTTTCCCAAAAACCCTGTACATATGCCGAGTTGCTATAACTTAAAATATCCTAATTTGAGTGTAACCTCAAAAAAATTGCGGCTAAAAAATATTGCTTAACCAATTTAACTTGTAACAATGATCAAATACAGTATTTTAATATATTAAATGAAGATAAAATGTAATTAACTCAGCTTAGCTATTTTTTAAAAATTGAACTTGAATGTTATCTTTTATATATAGTTAATTATAAAGTTATAAAATTGTGTACGAAACAAATATTGTCATAAGTAAATACAATTATTTGATATATGTTTAAGTGTTATCAATTTTGTTTCTTTTTATCGAAATATTAATATTCCGATAAAAATAACGTGCACCAGAGTTTGTGGGTTATCAGAAATTTTGTTAAATTTCCAAGAATATCAACAAATTATGGCGGTCATAAATAAAAATAAAAATTGTGAAAACCCGCTCGTGAGAAAGCCATTCATTATTGTGAGGTTGCCTATATCATTCAGGAAATACTCCATTTGCTTCCTGTTTATGTTTAATTTTTCAAATGATGAGGAAGTTAAACCACGGAGAGATAATTTCATACGAGAGCCAGACGTAAAGTCGTCGTAAAAATTATGCTGCTATTAAAAAAACCTGTTGTACTTGCGTATATTGCCAATTGAATGTAATCACCAAAATACATTGGTTTTATTTTACGAAATTTATGCTTTCACGTGAAAAACATCAGAGGTCAACCGGTGACTATTATTTTTTTTTTTATTTCATTTTCATTACAAAATAATCATTGGCGTAGAAAAGGGAAATCGATAGAATAATTACTCCTAGAGAACTTTAAACAATCTTATAATACGGAATGAAATTTTGCATCGAACAACAGCCCTATTTCTTCTTTTAGTAATTCCGCAAGCCTTAAATATTTTTTTCTCTCTCTCTCTCCTTTTTCTATTTTTATATTCGGTCATGACAGGAGGTACGAATTTGCGTAAAAATAATAAAAATGAGTCAATTAATTAATATAATAAATTGAAACCGAACATTTTCTATAAGTTTTACAATAATTCTCGCGTTTGCGCTTAAGTCGTGCGATTGTATAACATCGTTCTCGATTGAATGATAAAATGCAAAGAACTATTTGTTTTGATTGCTATTCAACTAACTTTAGCTAACAAGAAAGTAAGATAGATTGTTAAAGAGAAAGCGAAATACCGAGCCCTGTTTACACGGCGGCGCAAAGAGAAAGATTTATTTTAAACCATTTGTAAAGTAGTAATATTATTGTCAAAGAATTTTGAATACTTTGTATACATTAAACGTCATATCATATTTTTTTTTGCTTATTTACGTATGTTCGATTGCACCTAATGATTCGATTACCAATAAAAAGTCATTATCACCATTCCGATTTGTTTGATCATATAACGATACGCATTAGTCACCAAGGGTGCCTTATCTAATAGTTTACGCTATCCCACTAACTAAATAAGGACCCACTGCATTTGGTTATTTATCGGTTTTGAGTCATCGCTTTATGTATTTTGCCCCATCAACGATTAAATTTATCACTTATGACTAAACCTTATTTTCACTTTTTTATATCTCGAGAAGGTTTCTATGTCTTATCAGGTTTCGTCACTAAATTATTACATTTTATAATTAAGGAAAAATTTAAATGACGCAAATTTTAAATTGAATTGTCCTGGTTTTTGACAGGTTCAGTCCAATGCATGCATTATTTAAACGTTCTTTTTATATATCTTATATTTTCAACGTTTTGAAAAATTATTTTTGAGAAAAATTAATTTAAAAATAAGACTTTAACCTTTTGTAAAAGGGATATACAGTGTGCGACAAAACATATACACGAACTTACTAAAACAAAACAAAAATTTCCAACATTTGTTATGAAAACCAACAAAAACCATATTTCATAATTAACAATACTTTCTTTATGCGACAAAACAATAGCACATTTTTAGGTTATTCCATTTAAATAAAAATTTAACTAATATTTAGTTGCGTAGCCCTTATTTTTTTAAAATCTCCTCGCATCTGCGTGGCATGGACTCTATTTAGATAAAATTTTATCGGAAATTCAATTCAATGCAATTTCCACTTGTCGGAAAAGGTCATCCACATTTTTGCAATTATCGCGATTTATTTTGCGATCTACAATATCCCATAGATTTTCTATAGGATTGAGATCAAGCGATTGCGCTGGCCATTTCAAAACGCCAATCTTGTTGTTTACGAACCACTCTTTCACACATTTAGCAGTGTCTTTTGGGTAGTTATCATGTTGATACCTCCACTTAAGTGGCATTTCTTCCTCTGCGTGTGGCAACATAACATTATTTAGGATATTCTTATACACAAAACGATCCATGATACCATTAATTTTGGGAATTGGTCCGATTCCATGTCCGGAAAAGCATCTCCAGACCAAAACATTTCCTCCTCCGTGCTTAACTGTGCCTTGCGTATAGCGAGGGTTAAGACGTTGCCCTTTAGGTCTGCGTACTAGCCGAAATCCATCTGAATTTTTCAAGTTGAACTTCGATTCGTCAGAAAAGAGTACTCCAATTTAAGTGTTCCTTTGCAAATTGAATTCTAGCTAGTCTATTTTTGGCGGAAATAAATGGTTTTTTGGCACTTCGGTATGATTTCAATCCACCTTCAACAGCTGGTCTTTGGATGGATCTTTCAGAAATATATAGTGGTAATCGATTTGCAATTGACCTTGCTGATATGAACAGATCTTTTTTTATTAATCTAATTATTGTCTGGTCGTCCCGTTTACTGGTTTTCCGTGGACGACCTCCTTTGTGGATAGTGGTCAACGAGCCTGAAGAACGAAAGCGGCTTATAATTCGCGAAATTACGCTATGACGAATTCCAAATTTCTTTGCAATTGATGTCACTGATTCACCACTAATATAATATTTAATTATTTTTTCCTTTACTTGCACTGAGTACTTATTATTAGCCATTTTTTTCATTAAAAACTTATACCATATGACCGATGACTTTGAAAGACCAGGAACGACTATAAACACGTGAAAATTTTCTATAAACATTATTACAATGTTCAATATACAAAAAAAATTAGTTTTGTTTGTGTCTTTTTTTTAGCAGAAGAGTCCATCGCAATCATAAATAAGTAAATAGAATTTAAATTTATGTGCATTTGACTATGTTATGTAGCCATATATTAGCGAGTGGATGTTCGTGCATTTGTTTTGTCGCACACTGTATATATATATATATATAATAAAGTAAAATAAAAGTAACTCGAGACAAATGCGACTTGGTGGTGTAGTGGAATTTGAAAAGCATCCCTCAAAATATTTGATTGAATTCCCTTGCCTCTTTTATCCCAAGCTTTAGCTTTAAAAATTTGCATAAAAATCCGTTATTCCAGAATAATGTCGAAGATGATGCAAAAAACATGTAATCGTGTAAGTGGATAACGAAATGTAGTCGAAAGTCAGCCAAACGAGCACCAGCGTCGGTTAATCTGCGGAAGGAAGGAAATGAACAGCCCATTATCACCCCTAATAAAAATAAACGGTCACCCCAAACCGAAACAATGACTCAGAGAATCTAGTCGAGTGCAACGAAAGCGTTCAACGGCCCTTGAACAATGATACAATGATGAGTAATAAGTGACTCAAAGCGCAAGGCCATTTCACAAGCTGCTTGGCCTGGCTGCCCATTCATAAGAACAACAAATTCACATCATGACGATGACCCACATTTTACACGCACTTTCAAGGGTCTTCCTTTTTCAAAATCTTTATAACCGATTATTGCAAAGACGATTTTTTTTGTTTTACATGTTTGTATGTATGCGTGTTTGTTACCACCTACAGAACAAAATGATAAAAAAAATAATAAATTATTTTTTTCGTTTTAATTCTAAGGATTGATAATAATAAAGCATTCGGGGTTTTACATGTCAAAATGACGTGTCCGTTGCACCTAACCGATTCTGAATAACGTGTGAGTAATCCAACAATGAATCAAACCCTATAGAAAGGGCTCTCATGAATGAAAAGGGCCAGATTGAACGTTGTTTACAATGGACCCATTTTTTATCTACTCCCTAATAGATTATACAGGGTGAGTCATATTGAAAAGCCATATGTTCCTAATTTAATTCGATGATTATCTTGAGGTAGCGTGGCTGTTAGTCATACTTTTATCAATAAAACTTTAATTATAAGGATTTTAACAATCCCACAAGAAATATTAACTTTAAACAATAAACACGAGGTTTGCCTAATTACTAAGATAAAGTTTAATTGCGGTTTTAGAAGGAAAAATGTTGGTTAGTAGTAAAGAAAAAATGCTGGGATTTCCTTTTACCATTACGAATTGAATTTCGTAGTAACCCTTCTGATGTAAAACTGATTTCTCGAAAGATTGGCGCCAATAACAGTATGTTATGATATGTTTTATTACTTCGTATTTATTGGTTCATCGCATGTGTTTGTTGTTTATGATAGAAAAGATAGTTCCGCGAGGATAAATATATTAATGTAAATTATTCTCTTACGCTATTTTTTACTTTGTAATTAATTATCTTGATTTAACTATGTAATGCGTATTGTTCTTATTATGAATAAGACAAAATACATAATATAATCTTAATTACAATTACAAATACAAATTGGACGTAGTATTTTTAAGATAATTTGTATCCAAACCAATTTGTGTGAGGTTAAAAAAATGAGAAATCCAAAAATATAAAAATGGTTGAATAAAATTTTCGAAAAAATATTAGTAACCCATTACGCGTACCTTTTGGATAATAAATCGTTGTTTTAAGTAATTAATCGCACCTAAATAAATATCATAAATTCTTCGATAAAAAATTTCAGGTACTGCACACTTATCGCGTGTCGTTAAGCGCATCTAACTAACCAACTAATTTCGACCACCGTCAAAATGTTAGGATGTTTCGTCCCGGTATCGGTGGTGGACTCATCAGTGGGATCCACGGATCCTCCTAGTTAAATGAAGTTTCGTCGGAGAACACCGGTGGGATGTCTTTACCACAATACACGCTAGTGTGACCGGCGTTTGAAAGTTTTTTTTTACTTGGACAATATTCAATAATTGAATTAACACTCTTAATATGTACACGAACTAATAAATGAAATTACTGACAGCAAGAATATTTTACGTACTTTAAAACTAAAAATAAAAGATTTTTCATAATGTGGAAATTATATTTTCCTTTAATATCGTGACTAGGAAAAATCTATATCTTGCATAGTAAAAATAATATATCAAACAACATAATGTCCTGTAATTTCTAATTTATAAACCTCGCAAGATTCCTTTCTTAAAATATTATATTTTGAAAGCATTTTCCAATAAAATAAAATATTGTTTTGGATTTGTCCCCAACGTGGAAATTATATTTTTCTTTAATATCCTGATTAGGAAAAATCCATATCTTGCATGGCAAAATAATGTATCAAACAACATAATGCCCTCTAATTTCTAGTTTATAAACCTTTCTTAAAAATATTATGTTTAGAAAGCATTTGCTAATAAAATTAAATATTGTTTTGGATTTTTCACAACGTGACAATTATTATTTTCTTTAATATTCTGATTAGGAAAAATCCATATTTTGCCTGGTAAAATAATGTATCAAACAACACAATATCCTCTAATTATTAATTTATAAACCTCGCAAGATTTCTTTCTTCAAACTGTTATATTTAGAAGACATTTGCCAGTAAAATAAAATATTGTCCTTCCCAAGCAAACGATGCTATTGCAAGATACAAAACAAACTATCAAAAGTAACGTGAGTCATTTCTATCAGTTATGTAATTAAAGAGTTACAACACTATTGTTTTTAAAACTAGAATACCAACATTTTTCATCGTACTATCAACCTGTGCTTTAATTTAAACCTGATACTTGCCCAATGATTAATCAAAAAAAATATATGTATATATATATAAAAATAGATGAAACTCGTTTTCTTTTGTATAGCCTCGCCCTTTTACATGCCTGGCATTTATTTTTATTGTAATATTGTAAATAGTTCGTACTAATTTATGAAAGTATGTAGGTACTACCTTGTTTAGCGACCTTGTTACCTAAGCATTTTGTTTTTTACTGATAAGTTTTTTGTTTCTATTCGTACCGTTAATTATAGGACGGTAATAATTGTATTTTATGACTTTATTTTTTTTTAATAACAAGTTTTTGTTGCGAATTTTGACATTTTGAAAATACCAAAAATGAAGTTACAGTAATATATATAGTTAACTAAAATATTTCGCTGAATATGTGATATTTTTTTATACAAACGTCTAAGGTGCAGCAAGTGAACTCCAAAAATAAATTAATGACACTTAAAAAAACTATAAAATGAACGCTTTTTACCAAAAAAATAATCAGATGTTCTGTGGAATGGTCTTTGAAATTTCTCTGATTGATTATATCATTTCAAACTCAAAAAGTTAAATTATTTTTAGTAAACTAAAATCAAAGTTTATCTTATAGTCATAAAATAACTTGTATAAAAACAGATTTATAAAAATATCATTGCTACGGTCCTGTGTAGTATTAAAATAAACTTGTGAGAATACAGATTTAGTTTGAGTATGAATCATGCTTCCCTCCTAGTTGCCTGTTGCTCATCTGGGTCAGAAATTTTACAACACCGGGGCCAAGCCAACCCCAATTAGAATGGGTATTTTTAGATTTAAACTGTTTGTAGTCGGAAAGTTATCCCAAATCAGTAGCGTTGCGTAAGTTGGAAGTTAAGGGTACTAACACATTTTTGTTGCTGTCGATAGTTGTATAATTTTCTATGTAGGTTGGTTTACGTACATTCTAATCACTATTCAAAAAATGTCTACTTTTTTTGGGTGGATGGATATATTGGTGAATAATTATTTAAAAAAAAATGGTGTGTATTTTTTGTATTATGAGGGTTATAATTTTTTATATTTTAGTATGTCAGCATTATAAAATTTGATCATGGAAAAGGGTTATATTTTTCTCGCGTTACTACACCCCTGTCTCACATAAATAAGTAGCATTCTCCAAAGGTTGCCGTTCGTCTAGCGCATATTTTTGCTTGGCTGAATAGTTATACATCTGCTCGCTGACGTAATAACATTGTTAAATATTTATTAGGGTCCAACTGCCTCTCTTTAAATTGAAGTAACAATAAAAGTCAATAAATTGTGTAATCATAGACCGCGTTTAATACCTAAGCAAAGGCATTTGGTGGATAAATTATTTCCATTTTATTTATTCGTATTAACATTTTAATTTACATAATGTACCAGCAATTATTATCGATTTATTTTATTAAGTTGTCCTATTTATTTTTCATTTAAGTAAAACTATATAAGTTTTCTTGACAAGTTATTTTAATTGTTTACTACTGGTTTCGAAAAATAGTAATGTTTTCGAAAAACTATGTGTGACCCCATTTTGCAGTCTTGCATCATGGTTGTAAGATCGATGAAGCGTGGTAGTACGTCTTTAGTAAGACAGAATTTTTTATAAATTTCACCTGTCTTAGTTACAACTTGATAAGGCCTAAGGCGAAAAGCTTATTTATAGAAAATAATTTTTCATTTATATATATATATATATATATATATATATATATATATATATATATATATATATATATATATATATATAATCGAAGGTTTTCGGGTATCCTGTGTATGTACTGAGTCCCTCTCAGGACTGTAAGGCAGCTGACGTTTCGGTGAAATCTCATTCACCATTTTCAAAGCTCAATGTGCGGCGTCTGCGGGCGGACGCCGTACAGGGAGCTTTGAAAATGGTGAATGAGATTTCACCGAAACGTCAGCTGCCTTACAGTCCTGAGAGGGACTCAGCACATACACGGGATACGCGAAAACCTTCGATATTTAGTTGGTGGTTGAATACTTGATGATAAATGCTTAATGATAATTAATTTTTAATATTATTTTCACTTTTCAATACAAGTATTACTTTCTTAGAATAAGTAATATTACTAAGTATTGGTTGAGTATTACTCCATAGTGTCAGTAGTAGTGCCATAGTGTTAATATATTTTTTTTTTGTTACAGAGCAGGCAAGAAAAAACGGATTAAGGGTCCTAGTCCACTGTCAAGCAGGTGTCTCAAGGAGTGCGACGATCGCAATAGCTTACATAATGAAATACAAGCAGCTGTCAATGGTAGAAGCCTATAAAAAAGTGAAAGAAGCGCGGCCGATTATATCACCTAACTTGAACTTCATGGGACAACTATTAGAGTTAGAACAGAGTTTACGTAGTGATAGTAGTAGTAATAATAATCACCAGTGTCGGTGGAGTCAGCAGTCGACGGACGAAGTGACGGAAGGATGTAGTGTATGAGTCGTGTAAATAGACAAGTACGAAAAAGTTCGTCAGGGACACTAAATAATCGCCCAGGTCGCCATAAAGTTCCATTCTAGTCGTTTCTATTGGACAAAAGGCTGTGTACCATTATAGATATTTCATGTTTATGTATTGTTTGCCGTATTTCACTGTGGGGATTCGTATTCATTTGTTTTATACTGTAGCAGCTCTAAAAGGAACAGTATAATTTCTGGTTCCTAAAATTGTTCAGCCTGCCTTTTGGAAATATTATTGATGCAACTCCTATTTCTCATAATAAATAACAGAGAAAACGTAGCATCATTATTTTTTCTTTGGCGGCTCATAATTATTACGTTAATAAAATAATGTGCCTAATTTTTGAGGTACAAGATGGTTTACCAAGATTCTATGCTGAGAATAGTATAAAATAAGCAATGTGCAGCATGCATCGGTAAATTATTTCGTTTTTGGCAGTATATTATTGTACAATATTTAATTTACTGTTTATGATACTTGTAATGTTTTTAGATCTTAGGTGTAAATCCCATTTATTTATTGGTCTATTGATTTATCAATATAAAAATGCCATATTTAATTTTAAATTTGTTTGTTCAAATATAGTCAATGGTAGGTTTTTGCGATCGTGCAAAATGTTTGTGTGATTTTACTTAGAAGTAAAAGGGAAACAGCACGTTAATCAGGGTTTTGATTAATTTTATTGTGATTTTTAAAATAGGTTGTAAGTTGAATTAGTGCAGGTACTAAACAAAAGGTACATCATTATGTGTAGCAAGTTCATTCACTAAATGCCATACTAATTTTTTTGTTAATCAGAAGTAAATGTAGAATAACTTGCACTGTTAAAGAGTATAAAGAACATTATCTAATTGCTCGGGAATAAGAGCAATATTTAGATGGTGTTCTCATCCACACTATCGCATAAATATGTGCCTTCACAAAGATTATTTTGAATTATTGTATAGAGTTCAGACTGTGAAAAATTAAAAACTACTTGTAAAACACAAGACTTATATAATCTTAATACAATTCTTAGATGTTTTAAATGGCTTTTATTTCATATCTTTGTATTCCTGCATTCCTGATTATTTGATTATCAACGACACGTTACAATGTCCCCTATTTCTTTCCAAAAAGGTGTATTGCCATCTACCTATGAAGAAATAAGTGAGTATAATCAATACTCATACTCTTTACTAAAAGAAAAAAGTTGGGTGAATTAAAATTACCAACTCTTTTAATACACAATTGCAAATGAGCCAGGTGGTTAATTATCTAGGTGTTATCCTGGGAACTCACACTTGCAGACGATGGAGATTAAAGCCACACATTATGGCTGACATGAGAAGTATCCCAACAGTAGCCATCAAAACCCTATTAAACCTTTCTCCCCTTGATAAAATTATCAGGGCTGAGGCGAGAATGGGGGCTTTTAGGCTGAAAAAAAACAACGTCTGGTGGACGAGACCTGCTCTCGGACACACCAGCATCAATGGTGTGGTAACGAACTCATCGCTAGAAATGAGCAGTGATACCATGCTAAGAACCAACAACTTTGACAGACTCTACACCATTTAGCTTAACTGAAAGAAGCTATCTAAACGAACAGTGAGTCAGCCTGGAAACCTCGTTTGGTACACGGATGGGTTCAAGACTGACAATGGTACAGGCGTCGGAATACACGGGGATACATCCAGACTTAATATGAATGTAGCACTGGGGCCACATACCACAGTATTTCAGGCAGAAATTCACTATCAAATAACATCAAAACAGGTCTGGGACTATCTTCAAAACCTTATCGCTAGGGCAAAACACACCCTTGCGTGGGTACCAGGGCACAAGGGTGTCTCGGGCAATGAAAAAACAGACCAACTTGCAAGACAAGGGTCTGTCACTCCATTTATTGGATCAAAGCCAGCATTTGGAATTACTAACGCTGCTATTTGTGGGTGGCTATCCTGGTGGACAAATCGGCAACACCAGACTCACTGGAACCACCTGGCGGGCCACATGCACAGCAAGCTATTACTGAGGAGACCATCCGGCAAATTAGGTCGTGAAATTCTGCGTCTACGCAGACAACAAATCAGGCTGATGACAGGACCTAACAACTACATACAATAAGTATCTTCAACGAAGAACCACTATGTAGACTATGTGATGAAGAGGACGAGACTGTCTCACACATCATTTTTGAGTGCGAAGCTTTGGCTTATTGGAGACCTTCAGGGATCAATCTGTCCGGAAGGCTTGTACCCAGAGGATAAACTAGTGAACAGGCTGTTAAACCTGATCAAGGCAACTAATCTGTTCGCCTAGAACGGATATGGCAGGCAATACAATAAGTCTGAAGACTGCAGTGTAATGGCTTTTCAACCCTGGCCTGCGATCACATAATCAATCAATCAATAATAACATAATTGCTAATGTGAAGATTTTAGCAATTCCAAAATTAGTTTTTACTTACATTCACCATAATGTCAGGATTTAGATTCTCCTACGTGTATGCGTACTAAAAGCTTTGGTTACAATCACAGAATCAGCATATCGTCAGAACTAGGGGCCCGTTGTTTAAATCGTTACTAACGTGATAATATTTTTATTTATATTTGAAAAATTTTTGATAAACAGACGAGACCTTTTGTTTGTTGGTACACACACCAATTCTATGCTATCCGTTTCTAACCTCATTATAACATGCTAATCGGTACGTCAATTTTGAAATAAAATAGAAGTATAAATTGATGGTTGCCTAAATTATTATTATTATATAATTTTCAATATGTAAATATTGTTATATTTACCGATAAAAATAAGTTTTTAATCATGTTTTTGTTCATATTAATTATAAACATTTTTTTACAGTTTGCTTTAAACAGCTGTTGTTGCATTTGCAATCATTGTTTCTATAAAAGAAAATAATAGAAACCTGTAAGTTCACTAATATTATAATGTTACTGAATATTTACAGCAGTTACACCTTTAGTTCACAGATGGCACAAGTGGGCGAATTCAACCTTCAGTAATGTTATACTAATAGTAACGACAGTAAAGTTGTTTTCATCTCGTATTTTTTTGTTGCAATAGCCATAAGAAGTTAGTCTTTTTTTATACAATTCGTCTAGCAAGATTTGTACTACTAAATATACGAAATGTCTCTATTAAAAGTGTTATTTAAAATCTTGATGCCAAATCAATTAGTTATTTCTAATACTAAAAATACTCAAAAAATCACGAGAAAAAAAAATTTCAAACATGCGCAGAAGAGACAATACATATTCCAAAAAAAACTGTTCAGAGGACTTTGAAAGGGTATCACAAGAGCTTTCAAACGAGAGGTGCAAAAATCTTTTATGATGTATAGTTTTCTAAATATAAAACTTTTAAAATTTACATGTTTTGGGAGGGAACATTGCCCCAATGGCCCTTCTCTGAATCCACCCTTTCAATAGTTTTATTTTAGTCAAAAATATACAACCAGAAGCAGTGACGTAATTAAGAGTATGTGCACACCCCGCATATTTTTGAATGCGTCCTTCTATTTTGCACCCGTCTTGATCCTTCACATTTATTCATTTTCATCCAGGGACTTTAGGGCGCCCCTGAATTGACTACGCCTCCCCCCCCCCCGCCGCCGCACCGCGGTGTTGTTATTTATTCCACTGACCAGAAGGTAGACTTAAATCCGATCTAGTTGCCATGACAACAAAATTTGTTAGATTAATTACATCTTTTTATAATTTATATTACATATATCAACAAATAAAGGTTTATATATTGATATTAAGGATAAAAACCTAGAGATAAAACCTCAAAACTAGTGAAACGAATAGTTGTGTACCGAAAATAATTGAAATTTTCAGTTTGTCTTCCAGTGATAAAAGAAAATACCTAATTTATTCAAAATGTTTAATACTCACATTCACCATAATGTCAGAAAAAAAAGTGGTGTAAATTTAGTCAAAATAACGTGAAAAAATTCTTGAAAATATTTTTTTTCCTCATGGTCCGTCCTGAAGAGGGATGCACTGCGGCCAGTATAGGCCTATTGTGCTCACCTTTGACCCATAAACACTTTGTTAACTTAGCCTCCTGAACCAATTTGAACACGTCCGCTAAGAAGTAAGTATGTATTTCTTTCGGTTCCAAGTTTTTTGACCCGAAGGTTTGTTGTCCTTTACGATCTAGAGAACGCAATCACATATGATGTGCTTTACGGTAAAAATGTTTAATGGGTTTAACTAGTCAAAACAACTTTTAACATTTATTAATTTTTAATAGAAATAATCCCTTAATAAACATGTTCACACTTTAAATACCTGTGATAAAAACGAATTGATTGTTCTGTATTAAAATTGGAAAAACGAAACGCTTATATAATCAGCTGTGTGAAAGAAAATGTATAATAAATTTATCACAAAAAATAGGAAGTCTACATAAAGAAATTTCCTTTATTTTAAAATATTGTAGAAGTCTTCTTGCCCTAAAAAACATAATTTTTTTATTCATCCTCTCTAAGTTTGCAACTAAATATACAATAAGGTACTTCTTTATTACCCAAATTACTGATTTGTTTAAATATTTTTGATTTTGACATACATACTAGCTACATTTATTACTGCGTAATTGCCACAAAATCTTCTTATTACAGGCATGAAACATAATTTTGCGTGTTTTGTGTGTAATATCAGGAGGTAATATATAACAGATTGCTAATATTTTTTTAAATGTCATTTATTAATCCTCACATGCACCATAATGTCAGGAAGAAATAATAATTGTAACAAAGGGGACTAGCTCATTTAAAATTTTGCTTTCCCCCTCCAAAGTGAATCGTTACAATCAATTAAACAATTGAAAGAACTTAAATAACCATTGCCTTTAATAAAAATAATTATATCTGTCTACAAGATAAAAAATCATTTATTCTCTATAGTTAAAATACACTCCTTTTTCAAATTATGTGACATCAGCGACGCTCCTTAGTTGTCGCAGGGTTCGATGTCTTTATTGGTTATTTTGCAGCCCCCAATCAATCAGGCAATTATGATGAAAGCCTATGTAACAGGAAAATATCTGATTTTTCCGTAAAATGAATTTGTTATAGCTGTAAATGTATAAAAAAGGAAATTTAATTAAAATGTTATTTTTTTTCTTATACTACATAGCAATTTTATTATCCTTTAGTAATTTCTTCCTTTTTTTTTAAATTTGTTAACGGTTCTAATAGATTTTACTGTCGTTACTATTAGTATAATGCTACTGTGGGTTCAATTTGCTCCCTTGTGCCATCTGTGAATTAGATTTGTAATGTTATTATATTCAGAAACATTATAATATTAGTGAACATTCAGGTTTCTATTATTTTCTTTTATAAACATTAATGATAACAAAAACAACAGCAAGTTCGAAGCAATGTGTGAAAAAATGGAAAGTAAATCAATTTTTTAAATATCATCTGGTCGTTACTATTAGTATAATGTTACTATATTTGCTCACTTGTGCCATCTGTGAACTAGAATTGTAAAGTTATTATTTTCAGTAACATTATAATATTAGTGAACTATCAGGTTACTATTATTCTTTTATAAACATAATGATTACAAAAACAACAGCAGTTCGAAGCAATGTGTAAAAAAATGGAAAGGAAATCAATTAAAAGAGCTTATTTTCTTAAACATCATCTGGTTCTTTTTCTAATTATTAGACCAAACTTCTAATATTCTCGATTTTTTTTTGTCTGGAAAAGGATTTAAATGTAATCCAAATTATAGAGATAGTGGGGGCATCAACAAATACAAATCTCAACGTAATAGGAGTAGCTAGAATTTTTTAAATATATATTCAGTAAAAAATTTTATCTACATTTATGAAGTTGGGTTTTGTATTTATTGATGCCCCCCACTATACCTTATTATTTATCAAAAATTTGAATTAATTTAATTGAGGAATTAAAATTCAATAAAAATAAACCCGAACCCCCATAAAGTTTAAAAAAATTGAGTATGTTAAAAGTTAGTTTCAATAAATAGGAAAATAAGCTCTTGATTTCTTTACATTATTTTAGTTTGTTTTAAACAGCTGTTGTTGCATTTGCAATCATTGTTTCAATAAAAGAAAATAATAGAAACTTATAAGTTCACTAATATTATAATGTTACTAAATATTTATTGCAGTTACACCTTTAGTTCACAGATAGCATAAGTGGGCGAATTCAAGCTTCAGTAATATTATACAAATAGTAACGACAGTAAAGTTGTTTTCATCTCGTATTTTTTGTTGCAATAGCCATAAAAAGTTAGTCTTTTTTATATAATTCGTCTCAAAAGATTTGTACCACCAAATATACTAAATGGTTCTATTAAAAGTGTTATTTTAAATCTTGATGCCAAATCAGTTAGTAATTTCTAACATTAAAAATACTCAAAAAATCACGAGAAAAACGAATAAAAAATTGTTGTTAAAAATATTATAACGTGATTCTCGATCCAAAATTACACATTTTTTTCCTTTATCATTTTCTTGTAGAGTGCGTAGATTTTTAAATAGAATATATTTTCGAAAAATGGTGATTTTTCGTAAAAACACCAATAACTTGATAAAAAATTGATTAAAAATAACGCTCCGGGTCTCATTTTAAAACTTTCACGAGCGGTTAGATGTGCACTTAAAATTTTTCAAAATTTTATAATTTCAAACATGCGCAGAAGAGACAATAATTATTCCAAAAAAAATTTGTGCAGAGGACTTTGAAAGGGTATAACAAGAGCTTTCAAACGAGAAGTGCAAAAGTCTTTTATGATGTATAGTTTCTTAAATATAAAACTTTTAAAATACACATATTTTGGTTGGCCCCTCTCTGAATCCACCCTTGCAATAGTTTTATTTTAGTGAAAAATATACAACCAGAAACAGTGGCACAATTAAGATTATGTGCGTCCCCGCAGATTTTTGAATGCGTCCTTCTATTTTGCACCCGTCTTGATCCTTCACATGTATTAATTTTCATTAAGGGACTTGAGAGCGTCTTTGAATTGACTACGCCCCCCCCCGCACCGCGCGGTCTGCGGGATCGTTATTTACTCCACTGACCAGAAGGTAGATTTAAATCCGATCTAGTTGCCATGGCAACAAATTTGTTTTATTAATAACGTCTTTTTATAATTCATGTTACATTTATCAACAAATAAAGTTTTATATATTGATATTAAGGATAAAAACCTAGAGATAAAACCTCAAAACTAGTGTACCGAAAATAATTAAAATTTTCAGTTTGTTTTCCAGTGATAAAAAGAAAATTATTTTTTTATTCTTGTACTTCTAAGGTTCAATATGTTACATTCACGAACTTGACATATAAAACGTTACATTTGTAGTTTACACCCTCTACTGCCAACTGCTTACACTAAAAGTAAATGTTCAGACGAAAATCAATTCAATTCAAATTTCACTAATTTATTCGATAAGTTTAATTCATACATTTACCATAATGTCAGAAAAAATATTTGGTATAAATTTAGTCAAAATAACGTGAAAAAATTTTTTTTCTAATGGTCCGTCCTGAAGCCGGATGCACTGTGGCTAGTATAGGCCTATTGTGCTCACCTTTGTTAACTTAGCCTCCTGAACCAATTTGTACACGTCCGCAAAGAAGTAAGCATGTATTTCCTTCGGTTTCAAGTTTTTTGACCCGAAGGTTAGTTGTCCTTTACGATCTAGAGAACGCAATCACATATGATGTGCTTTACGGTAAAAATGTTTATTCGGCTTAGCTAGTCAAAACAACTTTTGACATTTACTAATTTTTAATAGAAATAATCTCCTAATAAACATGTTCCCACTTTAAATAACTATGACAAAAACGAATTGATTGTTCTGTATTAAAATTGGAAAAATGAAACGCTTATATATTCAACTGGGTGAAAGAAAATGTATAATAAATTTGTCACAAAAAATAGGAAGTCTACGTAAAGCAATTTCCTTTATTTTAAAATATTGAAGAAGTTTTCTTGCCCTAAAAAACATAATTTTTTTGTTGTTCTTCTTTAACTATGCAACCAAATATACAATAACGTACTTCTTTACTACCTAAACTTGATTTTGACATACACACACACACACACACACACACACACACACTAGCTACATTTATTACTGGGTAGTTGCCACAGAATCTTCTTGTTACAGGCATGAAACATAATTTTGCGTGTTTTGTGTGTAATATCGGGAGGTAATATATATCAGATTGCTAATATTTTTTTTAAAGGGTATTTATTAATCCGCGCATTCACCATAATGTCAGGAAGAGGTACTAATTGTAACTCATTTAAAATTCTGCTTTACCCCTCCAAAGTGAATTGTTACAATCAGTTAAATAAAACAATTGAAAGAACTTAAATAACCATTGTCTCTAATAAAAATAACTACATCTATCTACAAGATAAAAAATCATTTATTCTCTATAGTTAAAATACATTTTCTTTTTCAAATTATGTGACATTAGCGACACTCCTTAATTGTTGCAAGTTTCAATGTCTTGACTGGTTATTTTGCAGCCCCCAATCAGTCAATTATGATGAAAGCCTATGTAACAGGAAAATATCTGACTTTTCCGTAAAATGAATTTGTCATAGCTGAAAATGTATAAAAAAAGGAAATTTAATTAAAATGTTATTTTTTTTTCTTATACTATATAGCAATTTTGTGATCCTTTAGTAATTTCTTCCCTTTTTTAATTTATTAAAGGTTCTCATAGACTTTACTGTCGTTACTATTAGTATAATGCTACTGTGGGTTCAATTTGCTCCCTTGTGCCATCTGTGAATTAGAATTGTAATGTTATTATATTCAGTAACATTATAACATTAGTGAACATTCAGGTTTCTATTATTTTCTTTTATAAACATTAATGATTACAAAAACAACAGCAAGTTCGAAGCAATGTGTGAAAAATGGAAAGTAAATCAATTTTTTAAATATCATCTGGTTCTTTTTCTAATTATTAAACCAAACTTCTAATATACTCGATTTTTTTAGTCTGGAAAAGGATTTAAATGTAATCCAAATTTATAAAGATAGTGGGGGCATCTACAAATACAAATCTCAACGTGTAGGAATAGCTAGAATTTTTTACATATATATCCAGTAAAAAATTTTAACTGCACTTATGGGTTTGAGTTTTGTATTTATTGATGCCTCCCACTGTACCTTATTATTTTTTAAAAATTTGAATTACATTTAATTAAGAAACTAAAATTCAATAAAAATAAACTCCCATAAGCGTAGTTTAAAAAAATTGAGTATGTTAGAAGTTTGTTTTAATAAATAGGAAAATAAGCTCTTTTAATTGATTTCCTTTACATTTTTTTACAGTTTACTTTAAACAGTTGTTGTTGCATTTGCAATCATTGTTTCTATAAAAGAAAATAATAGAAACCTGTGGGTTCACAAATATTATAATGTTACTAAATATTTACAGCAGTTACAACTTTAGTTCACAGATGGCCCAAGTGGGCGAATTTAACCTTCAGTAATGTTATACTAATAGTAACGGCAGTAAAGTTGTTTTCGTCTTTACTTTTTGTTGCAATAGCGATAAAAAGTTAATCTTTTAATATATAATTCGTCTAGCAAGATCTGTACCACTAAATATACCAAATGTCTTTACAAAAAGTATTATTTTAAATCTTGCTGCCAAATCAGTTAGGAGCATTTACAAATTATAAAAAAGTAAGAAATAACCAGAGGATAATAAAATTGCTATGCATATTGGAACAAAGAAGAGAGTAAACATAATTTAATTAATATTAGGATATTTTGGCCAAACTTTTAGATACCCAGTTTAATTGGGAGACAAACAATGCAAACTTCAATGAGCACTTGAAACTTTTCACCTTTTAATTTTCAACTTCCGAGTGCAGGCAGAAGCGCAGTAAAATGTTTTCTTTTTAATTCATTATTCAAATGTTAAGTTGAAAAGTTTTGTTTCGATGAATATACAGAATTACTTACGGTTCTGTATAGGTACGTCAGAAACTCTAAACAAACATTACGAACAAAGATACATTTAATTGTAATAATTAAGTTCTTGCATTCTTAAAGATCGTCTACCCTAAATCATTTTAAAATGTAAATATAATACTCCAATTACTATCAGAATGTAAACGTGAAATAATGGAGAAGTTCTTGTCAACCAGTCTCTAAATCAAAGTTAAGTGTTGAGTAAAGTAGAATATGTTTATTGTAAAAAAAACACACTAAAGTTTATGTATAAGCTCCAAAACTTGTTGAACTTTAAAACAAAGTTTCACGAAAATTATTGGTCTAAATTTATTAAGTAAGATAATTTTAAAGAGGCACTTTAACAAGCGTCGAAATTGGGGGATACGCGTCACCTACTTTTCCATTTAAGGGCTCAAACTGCCATCGCTGGCGAGCTTGACATTATAACATCGTAAAAACACTTTAAAGTGTAAAAAAAATATATACCATTGCAGGGAGAATTTAAAGAGCTTTTAAACGATATACCTCTTGACCTCGCTTGTGGCTCGCAATTTTAGGGGTGGAATGCATCTTCTCATCCGGGTTTAATAAGCATGATCAGAAATATCAAAAAAGTGTCCCCTTCAAAAATATTTAATAAAGGTGAATGTGATTTACAAATATCCAATAAAATGTAAGTTTCCTTATTTAACAATGCAAAAAGGAATTTTAGTACTTAATCTCAGAAAATAAAAAAAATTTTTGAAACAAATCCCAATTGTAACATGTAATAGATTAAAGGGAAAAAGTCTACTTGAAATCAGATCGGAATTAATTCTCTTAACACTAGGAAGTTCTAAAATTAAATATACAATAGGTGCTAATTAACAATTATCATTAGAGTTAATTTGTCACAATCAATGTGTTTTATTCTTTCTTTTATAATTTCATTGCGAAATCTCTAGACTAGGAAGATAAATTAAATTTTTTAATATTGGAAATTTTTCGTAGCTAGTAAACGTTCTTAATTATAGAATAACATTTGTTTTACTTTTATTTTTTTTTATTTCAGATTTGCGTTGTTACATTTTTTTACCCAGATCTGATCATCTGTATGTACATTTTTAAAAATTTTTTATAACTCTAAATAAGAATGAATGCTAAAAACAATAAGCTCTTCTAAAATAAGTCGGTAGACACGAAACTGACAAAAAGTGAAAATTCGGGGGTTTGTTGCGTGTCGAGGAACGTCGTTCGGAACCCACGTTAAACTGTAGGTTCAGTCACTAAAAAATCCAGAAACTTTAATTTGTACGTTTACACACATATGTATGTGTGTGAGATTGGGGATCAGTACATTTTGACCCAATAGATCTGCTGTGTTCTCCTACTGCTGCCGACTAGAGCAGGTTCTCCAGTACTATCTCCCTTAGGAATTTTAGGATGTCGGGCGTTCTCAAAGTGGGTAATTCCCCTTTTTCTATTTGATGTACTCCCAAGAACCACATTCTACTATTTCATGCCCTTCTACACCGGTGTGTCCCTGTACCTACAAGAGAGTGACCTTATTATTCTTACCTAATTCGTTTAGTTCCTCTAGGCATTTCCAGACCATCTTGGAGCTGATTACTTGAGAAGTCAACGCATCCATAGCTGCTTCACTATCCGACGTTATAATAATCTCCTATCCGCGATAGTTCTTCTCTTTACTGAATTGAATACATTTCCTGATGGCATATATTTCAGACTGGAAGATGCTTAGTGACTTACCCAAGCTTTCATAGTGCCTGGTTCTGGGTCCATACATTCCAGTTCCCTCCGTTGTTTTGGAGCCATCTATATACCACTTAATGGAATTCTTTTTGAGTTTTTCAATGGTGTTTCTGTACCATTCACTTTTACAACTCAACATTGTGTTAAAGTTTTCACAAAGTTAAACTTCTTTTTCATTTTATTTTGGGGCATGTCTCAGATCTGTTGATTTCTGGATAAGAGGTTGGGCTTTCGTTTTATGATTTCATGTCTCATCATTCTATATACTGTCTTCTTCGCCATACTCTTCACAAGTATATGAAGTTTAAGATTACTTTCATGGCGGCCATTAGACAGGTTTTCCCTATTCCAGTTATATACGCAAAGGCCAGTGTTTGAACTTTCGAGACGTCCACTCTTGTATTGGCCAGACTGATTCTTTTACTCCAGATCACTGCCACATTTGATGATGATTCGTCTCCTATTGCAGTGTACATCCATTGCAGGATTTTTGGGTTGTACCCCAGTTTTTTCCAGCCAAGTTTCTACAGACCCTCAAGGCTATTGTAGCCTTGTTGACTACTTTTTTTCGTGCTTATTCCAGAGACGTTTCTTATCTAGCGTCAAGCCCAGATATTTAACTTCTAACTCAGTAACGTTCCCATCCATTTTGACGAATTCCAGGTTAAGGTTTCTTTTTCTTGGAAAGGCTACTAAGGTGGTTTTGGTGGGTTAATATCTAGCATCCTTTGGCACCATTCTTTAGTGTGTTTGAGTCTTCTCTGGACTATGTCGCAGAGAGTCTTCTCGAACTTACTCCTCGCGACTGTGAGCACGTCATAGACATAGCCCTGCCTAGACATGACGAGGTCAGTCAGATCACAGAGGAGTCTGTGATCTGACTGACTAAAGCCACTCCCCCCTTCACTGGACGTCGTTGTGTCTACTCCCCTGTCATTAAGTGCTCTTTTGACTGTCTCATGTGGAATGTTGTCAAAAGCCCCTTCTATATCAAGAAAGGCACACACTACGGTTTCTTTGTTGTTCAGAGCATCTTGAATCTCACTTGTTAATTGTATCAGTGCGGTTTCCGCAGACCTGTCCCATCGATACACATGTTGCAGTACAGTGGCACCTGTAAAAGAATTTCTGTTTTAATGTAGTCATCAACTGCCTTCTCCATCGTTTTTAAATATACGGTGTGAAGCTAAGGGGTCCTTTTTCCCCGCTCTCGGAATAAAGGCCATTCTGGCCCTTCTTGTGGTAAAATTTCTTCCTGCCGTCGTTGGAGCAGGGCCGGGATATGCATACCATAACAGAACATATGACGTAGAAAAGCTGAAACAAAAAAATATTTAAAAACACCATTGAAATAATTAATTTTATTTTATAATACATTGTAATAAATTATTATATTACACATTCTGTTCTATTTCATTTTCAATTTATTGATTAAATTAATCATTAGACTCATTAGCCTACTTTTTTATTGAGTTTTTCTTTTTCGGTTTTAAAAGACTACCTTTAATTTGATTGGGCATTTGAACAAATTAAGTCTTTTCATGAGTTAACATAGCATTTAATAAAACAGCGGCTTGTTTGTAAAATTAAAAAACTCCAAAGTGACTAATTAGATGCTTTAAAAAACATAAGGTGTCTAATTAGATCCTTTTAGCTGTTAGTAATTGCAGCAAAATAAAAATGTTTTCGTATGGCATAAAACATTTTTTACTGAACTATAAAATGGCGTAAAATGGCGAAAGTCGGTGTAAAATGTCATCCCGGAGGAAAATGAATATTAATTATGAAAGATAACGGCTAAAGCGGGAAAAAATGAACACGTTTCCGAAACTGAAAAAAAAGATTGTGGAAATGAAAACCGTATATCATCTTTTGATAATACTAACAACGCCTGCACGCCTTTGTTCTCAAGTTAAAACAAATTATCTACAGGCGTAGTCGAAAATTATATTAATAAACAATCTGAAAATTACAGTACTACATGAACTAAAAGAAAGAACTACAAGTTCCTATATTATAATATACTACATGAATAATATCGCATTAAACTACATTGTATTAAAATATCAAAGTAGGCTGGTGTTATCGCTCACAACATCTATTTCCAACAATCAAAACAAACGAACTGATTTTAAAATAAACTATCAAAACAGAAAACAGATTGCGTCATAAGTAAAGCAACATTTTAAAACTTTCCTAGAAAAGAAAGTTTTTAGTAAAAGTATAGGCTAAGATAACTTTGTGGAGTATATTTTTGATGTAACAATCATTTATAAAAACGTAACGCAAAAGCAAGTGTAAGATTCCATAAATCTGTGGAAGAATACAGAATAGAGCTTAGAATTAGCCAAGGTCACACGATCTCTTCTTAACTTTTTACGGCAGTGTTAAAATCATAGATTTAAAAAATACTAGATTGAGCGTTCCCAATGCCAATCGTTCCCACAGTGCGAGAGAGGGAAAAGAGTGAAACCAGTATAGAACCCCGTGACCCTTAAGTGCGAATAATACTCCATGTCTGATTTTATGCTCCGCCCTTTACTCTTCTTCCGCTCCAACAGGGGCAGTGTTAGCAACGCTCAATCTAATATTTTTTAAATCTATGGGTAGAATACTTCTTTAAACAACTTAATTAGGAAAGAAAATGCATTAACATCGACGGTGAATACATACACACATATACATATAAAATAAATACCACAAAACACAAAAAATTAGAAACATTATTGGTTGAAACGGCTGTGACGTTGAATTCGATAATCTCGCCGCGAACGGCGGTGCTGACAACTAATGCATATGGCGAAGGCGCTAGGGGACAAGGAAATTATTACTATTTTTTAGATGAATAGTATTAATATTTTGAAGTTTTTACTTTTGTCGTGTTAAAATAAGTTTATTAGACGAGACGAAAAACGTCATTGGTATCTTCAATATAACTGTGGACAATAAAGAAAGCGAACTTTAAGATTTTCTAAACAAAACGTTTGATTACAGTGATTATCTTTAAATCAAGCTTTAAATATAAAGATGGGCTTTTATTCAAAGTCTAGTATTCATCGTACATTAGGAAAACATAAAATTTTATAGGAATTTGAAGGTAATCTAATTTTTAGGAGAAATATGTCAATATAAGAGGTCATTCACAATAACTAAAAAAATGAAATCAATCTGGATCTGCGCTTTGAGGACTTACGCGATTTTGATATTGGTGTTTTATATTGTTGGGATCATATTCCACTGATTGCTTTTATGGGCTATTATCAGTTTTTATTTTATATGTATATGCCTAAACCACTTGGGCTTAGCTGACGATTACAAATAACATATCAAACGTTGGTCTAAATATTAATTTTCAGAAAAGCAAGTTTATGACTAATCTAGTTACGAACAACAATATGAAATTTAATGAAAGCGAAGTGGAGCAAGTTTATAATTACAAGTATTGGGGTCATGAATTACAAATTGGTAAAGATAACCAAACCCGTGAGATATACCGTAGTGTAGGTTTGCGAGCGGCAGTTTTTAGGAAGCTAGAAGATACAGTGTGATTGGTAGATCGGCACAATGGCACATATACATAAAATATAAAGTTTATGAAGACAGTCATAATGACAAAACAGTCAGCAAACAAACAAAAATTGTAAATATTATTAAAAAAATTGTGCAATCTAAATGGAAATTGGCAGGTCTATGATCCGAATGGTGTAAAAGATTAATAAAATGGAGATCCAGAAAGAACAAGAGGAGTAGGGCCAGATGGAGCAATGATATCATGGCGAGAAATTGGATTAGCACTGCTCAGGACTGAAACCAATGAAAGTTGTTAGATAAGAGAGGATTTAACAGTGAATAAGAACGACTGATGGACGATGAACATTTCTGTGCTGAATTAATCATGCTACGATACTGCAATTTCGAAAGAATTAAAGCAGAGAGTAATGAATACATTTTAAAAAACAAGCCACAATTTCGGTGTATTCAGAATAATATCATGTCATAGTAAAAGGGGGCATTTAGAAATTCTGCCGAAATCGGAAAGACCTGGAAAAAACAATATGGTCCAACATAGAACTATTGAACAGATAGTTGAGAGAAAGTTGGTAGAAGCAAAATTGTTTCAGGAAAATGGCGTTCGAGCAGTGGTTGGTGCAATCATCAGACCTGAATCTCACGTATTTGTACACGAGTTTTCAATATAGCATCAGTTACTCGTCGCGGTTTCGCCAGCACTCAAGACCCCCGAGGATTTGAAGAAAGAAGCGCAATGAAATTTCATTGAACCCCATTCTTACGTGCTTTTCTGTGCATACGTTCCGGTGAAACAGCTTCAGCGCAAATAGATCAGACATAGTTAATTATCTCATGTAAAATTTAAAATGCATTGATGAAAATAATGCATTTTAAATCATTCTAGCAGGATTGTGAATTGATTAAAAACAACTAATATAGTCACATTTTTACGACATCTTTCGTCAATTAATTCGCTTTTTAAATATACTCATTATGATGAATTATTCTAGTTTTTTATTACTGCTTATTAATCACATAACAATTAACTTCATGTTGTCGTTTGTGCTGAGGTTTTTAGGATTTGCTGAAAAATTTCAATGAACCCCGTTTAGCATGCCTGTTTGAGTATCAAATAAACGTAAATGAATAAGCAATTAACAAAAATAATCCGATTATCGTCGTTCGAAATTCTTTATAGTCGTTAATTAATTCATTTTTCAAATATTCGCTTCATTATTCATTACTATATTTTTTCAGGTTATTGAAAAATTAAACAAACAATGACCCGTATACATCTGGTCAATAAAAGTAACTAGTCCTTAAGTTTCCCGGCGGTGCATATACGTGTCTTTATGCAGTTTAGGTTGTATACCCGAAATAGCTGACATTTTTGTAAGTCAAATTCTCATTGTGGAATTTTCAAGAAACCTGGCAACTGAATGCCATATATATATATATATATATATATATATATATATATATATATATATATATATACGTTATGTCGGATATTCTCACGGGTGTGATGTGTAATCGAAGGTTTTCGGGCATCCCGTGTATGTGCTGAGTCCCTCTCAGGACTGTAAGGCAGCTGACGTTTCGGTGAAATCTCATTCACCGTAAAATAAGCGCCAGAAGAGACGAACATATGAACGCTGTCAAGCAAAAAACAACTTCTTCTGCTCTGGCCCAACACTGGTTAAACACAGGACATAAGATAAATTTCTCGGGAACAAAAATGCTATCGAAATGTGAAAACCTGTCCACAAGAGTTATAAGGGAAGCCAGTGAAATTGCAAAGAGGCCCAACAACTTAAATAGCAGAGATGATAGCCAACGTGTGCCTAATACTTGGAAAAATCTGCTTACAAAACATCAACCAGTACCACTTAGTAACGAAACAGATTACAACTCGGCAACGCAACCCCAAACACTGGCAACAGGGCCGATGACGCGCAGCAGGTCTCGCAACCTGATGGGCTGGAACCATTCGGAAAACGAACGCGTCTGGCGCGCACACGGGACCAACAACACCAGAGTCGCAGGCGTCAGTTCGCTCGTAGACGCCATACAGTGAGCCTTGAAAATGGTGAATGAGATTTCACCGAAACGTCAGCTGCCTTACAGTCCTGAGAGGGACACATACACGGGATGCCCGAAAACCTTCGATTACATATATATATATATATATATATATATATATATATATATATATATATATATATATATATATATATATATACAGTGTGCATTCCATGCAATTTCTGCTTGTCGGAAAAGGTCATCCGCAGTTTTGCAATTATCGCGATTTATTTTGCGATCTACAATATCCCACAGATTTTCTATAGGATTGAGATCAGGCGATTGAGCTGGCCATTTCAAAACGTCAATCTTGTTGTTTACGAACCACTCTTTCACACATTTAGCAGTGTGTTTTGGGTCGTTATCATGTTGATACCTCCACTTAAGTGGCATTTTTTCCTCTGCGTGTGGCAACATAACATTATTTAGCATATCTTTATACACAAAACGATCCATTATACCATTAATTTTGTGAATTGGTCCTATTCTATGTCCGGAAAAGCATCCCCAGACCAAAACATTTCCTCCTTCGTGCTTAACTGTGCCTTGCGTATAGCGAGGGTTAAGACGTTGCCCTTAAGGTCTGCGTACTAGCCGAAATGCATCCGAATTTTCCAAGTTGAACTTCGACTCGTCAGAAAAGAGTACGGTCTTCCATTGGGTTGTACTCCAATTTAAGTGTTCCTTTGCAAATTGAATTCTAGCTAGTCTATTTTTGGCGGAAATAAATGGTTTTTGGCACTTCGATATGATTTCAGTCCACCTTCAACAGCTCGTCTTTGGATGGATCTTTGAAATATATAGTGGTAATCGATTTGCAATTGACCTTGCTGATATGAACGGATCTTTTTTTATTAATCTAATTATTGTCTGGTCGTCCCGTTTACTGGTTTTCCGTGGAGGACCTCCTTTGTGGATACTGGTCAACGAGCCTGAAGAACGAAAGCGGCTTATAATTCGCGAAATTACGCCATGATGAATTCCAAATTTCTTTGCAATTGATGTCACTGATTCACCACTATAATAATATTTCATTATTTTTCCCTTTACTTGCACTGAGTACTTATTATCAGCCATTTTTTTCATTAAAAACTTGTACCATATGACCGATGACTTTGAAAAACCAGGAACGACTATAAACACGTGAAAGTTTTCTATAAACATTCTTACAATGTTCAAAAGAGAGAAACGGTACTTGTTGTTGATAATTTTTTATAATTCATAAAGAATGTAAATTCCTGTTATTTCGTGCATATGTTTTGTCATCAACAAAAAGTGATGTTGTAAACAAAACTATTTTTTTTCTGATACAAAAAAAATTAGTTTTGTTTGTGTCTTTTTTTTTTAGCAGAAGAGTCCATCGCGATCATAAATAAGTAAAAAGAATTTAAATTTAACTGCATTTGACTACGTTATTTAGCCATATATTAGCGAGTAGAAGTTCGTGCATTTGTTTTATCGTACACTGTATATATATATATATATATATATATATATATATATATATATATATATATATATATATATTTATACCGGACCAAAGTCCTTATTATTAGGCAGGAAAATGGCCAAAATTACGTAATCCTACAATTATATACATAATACAGACAGTACAGTGCATAGCCTATAAATCAATCACAGATAATTGTAAATAAACGATTTGACAACAGAATAATTGCAGTAAAATATATCAAATTTGTCTTTTAGGCGATCATAACGGGAACACATCGAGTATAATGGGGAGAATTGTAATACATTAGTTCTTGGTTTCGACATATAGAAAAATACTGAAGGTCTAGTTATCCCGAGAACATGGAAATGAACTCTCGCGGGCAAACCAGTTGCCAAAATATTGTTACTAACCAGTTTATACAAAAAAAGTACACCAGCTCCGTTACTGAGCTCTCCAGAGCTAGGTGTAGCAGGCAGTGGATAAAACTCATCCCATTGAAAGCTTAAGAAACGATACTGAACTTTTCAGAGTGTTTCGCCAACATCTCAGCTGGCATCCTCGACGGCTATTCGGCGTGCAGGTACCTGTTTATGTGTGTGTGGATTCTCTGTAGACTGTATAATCGATGCTTAGGTCGTCGTCTCTGGCGATTAGGAGGTCAAGGAAAGGTAGCTGCTTGTTAACTTCGACCTCCCATGTGAACTGAATGCGGTGATGGATGCTGGTAAGTTCCTCTAAGAATATATTTAAGCTGGATCTTCCGTGTAGCCATATGATGAAGATGTCATCCACATAACGTTTCCAAAAGGATGATTTTGTTTTGGTTTTTCTTGGGGCTTCTGTTCCAAAATATTTCATAAAAAGGTTTGCGATAACTGGTGATAGTGAAGATCCTATGGGAGCACGATCTGTGTGTCGGTAGAAGTTATTTTCATAGGAAAAGTATGTGTTTTTGAGACAGGGTTCTGAAAGGTCGATGAAGTGATGTGGGAACTCCTCGTTCATAGCAATCTGGTCTAGAGCTTCGTCAATTGGTATGCTTGGATCCAAGGATTTAATGTCCAGACTAGCTAGAGTGTTATCTTTTTGCAGTTTTAACCCATGAATTATGCCAACCAGGTGATCCGAATTTTTCAGGTATGAGTCTGCAATTTCGGTCACCGGTTACATATTTTGTGACAGGCATTTTTCCAGTTGTTAAGTTGGTGAAGTTACTGCACTTACTATGGGTCTTATCGGTGTTCCTTCTTTATGGATTTTTGGTAGTCCATATGGTTTGGGACATCTGCTTGCTTTTTCTTGATGCACGATGAGCTTTTCAATCTCATCTCCTAGTTTGGCGGTTTTGATTATGTTTTTTGTCGTTTTTTCGAGGCATGTAGTTGGATCTCTTGTAATTTTTTTGTAGGCGTGATCTTGAAGAATCTCTGTCACCTTACTGACTACAGTGGCGTTCCCTTTATCTACTGGTAGGATCATGATGTTTTTGTTGTTTTTAAGATCATTTGGAGCTTTTATTTCTGGGCGTTTTATGTTTGGTTTTGGTGGTTTGTTAGTTCTTAGTACGCGAGCTCCCTCTTGTCGTATTATTTCTGCTTCTCCTTCTGACTTCTGGTGTAGCGTGGCTTCAACATTGCCGATAATGTCCTCATTTGGTATGGTCTTTGGGGTTACTGCATAGTTGAAGCCTTTACTTAGAACTTGCTTTTGGTCTTCCGAAAGCTGGTAATTGGAGATATTATGTACGACCGACGAAGACACAAAAATCGAAAAAAATAAACGTTATGAGAGGTGTGCGTCAGGGAGACGTTATCTCTCCGAAACTATTTACACTATCTTTGGAAGATGTCTTTAAAAAACTAAATTGGGATGAGAAAGGTTTGAGAGTCGACGGTTCTTATCTTAGTCATCTTCGTTTCGCCGACGATGTTGTTGTCATATCTAGCAACCCAGAAGAACTAAAACAAATGCTTCAAGATATGATAGTTTCGTACCAATAGGCAGGATGTTATTATCTCGGTATTTCATTAGGAATATAGTGTTGATATCTTGGACCTTGGTGTTGAGAAGCGTCTGGTTCATTTAAAGGTCTCCTCCCCGTATCTATATATATATATATATATATATATATATATATATATATATATATATATATATATATATATATATATATATATATATATATATATATATATATATATATATATATATATATATATATATATATTATTCAATGAAACAAAAACATTTATTCAAATGACATTTCAAATGCCTCAAAAATACAGATTTCTACACAAAACGGATTCACCTCTCATATTGAGTGAATTATCAGCTATTAAGGTAAACGATTTTAATTACAATTTCAAAAAATTCAATTTTATCAATCAATATATTACATGTACATGCATTTCAACTCATTCCTTTTTTTTGATAAATCACTTTTAATGAAAAAAATGACGTGGCTACCTTAAAAACGTATGTGTATTGTTAAACTCTGTTCGGACAAAATATAGCGGAAAAAATTTGATTAAACATTTAATCCAATAACGACCGGGAATATGGAAAATGAATAATATGCCATTACAATCAGCAGATTTTCCACGCCAAATGTGTACCGTTTTGTAAATAATACACTGAAATTTGCTTACAAATTTGTTTACCGCTGAATTATATATATTTTTTTTAGTTAAAAGAGAGATTTTGATTATTTAGTTAAAAAGCATATATCTATGATTCGGAGACCCTGAATATTTATAACTCCAAAAAAATCACTCCATATCCGTGTACTCCAGATGAGTACAAGCTTTGAACTATCGTTGAGAACTTGGCAAACTGGACGAATTTACTCTTTCTATTTTTTTAGTTTCCTACAGCCTTAGAAATTCGAAATTTAGTGCGAAGATAGATTTTAATGCTTTAAAAAAGGAACATTAAAAAAGGTGATATATCCCTCCCCCTCAACTAGTCAATGGGAGGGTATAAGTGTGTAGATACGCAATGCAAGTTTATTGCATTCTTATTTTCAAGTCCTATATCTTCATTTAAATAATTCAAGTAACTTCGTGGTATGAGAATGTGAAAGTTAACATATCATTTATATTGTAATAGTTACTTATCTTCAAAAATCATAGAAAAAGGCATATAAGCGATTTTTGCGTCCTTTTCGCAATTGATAGTACTATAATTGCGGAATGTTCAGGTTGATTTTCCTTCTGGAAATAATATTCATACTCTCTGTTTGAACAAACAATGTCATTATTTTTGATTAATGTAGTCAAATTCAGTGAAGGTAATATATGTAGTTGATTAAAAAATGGTTTACCAGCAGCAAATAATTCATCTTAGGATTCATTAAAAGTAGAAACCGTAGCTGGTAATAAACTTAATTTGACCAAAATAAGCTGTCAGCTGTAAGTCCATGTTCGGTAAGACTGTACCTGCTATTTAGTGTAGCCTGCAATGTCAATCAGTCATCCCAGTGCCGAATCAATATTTTCTTCTCCTTCTCCCTAGCAGTTTTCTATTCTTTGGATACAGGCCTCTCTTGGAATCTCCCAGGTATATTTGTTTTATGCCACCCGATACCAATTCAGTCCCGCAATCCTTTCGATATCGTTGTACCATCGTTGTTGTGATCTGTCATTCTCTAACTTTCCCATGGTCTCAATTTTGCAGAATGAACATATAATCCCAAAAATTTAATATATTTGGTGACTCGAATTACTTTTCTATTGGATTTTACTAGCAAAGACTCTTAGTCAAGCCTGTTTTGCCAGATTTTACCAAGACACTATTCTTGTATTATCCTTGCTGAATCCGAACATCCCAGAGACACACATCAAATATAATTACTGACGTGTCATCAGCAAATTGACACACAGCCTTCGATCATACCCTATACGTTTAAATAACAATAGATTTGTTTGAAGGCTGATTATGGTCGGTGGGGGAGACGCTTTTTTATGTTTGACAGTCATAAACATGTTTACTTATCTTTTCTTTCAGTTTAATTGCTGATCGTGAACCTTTTCAACGTTTTTAAAGGTTAGAAATTACTATTAATGCGAAGTTTGCAATTAATACTAACAAAAAAAGATTTAAAAACTTATTTTTATTGGTAAATATTATTAGATATTGTTTACATATTAAAAATAACAATAATAATAATTTGGACAACCATAAATTCATGGTTTTATGTATTCTAGAATTGACGTACCGATTATCAAATGATACTCGTTTAAATAATGCAGTTAAAAAAGGATAGCATATAATCGGTATGTGTGTATATCTACTATTTATCAACACTTTCTCTATATAAATAAAAATATTATTACGTTATTCAGCATTCAAACAATTGGGCTCTAGTTGTGAAGTTATGCTAATTCTAGAGGAGTATGTTCAAAGCACACAGTCCATGATGGAAAACTATCAGACTATTGGCATACATCAAAAATACGATTGGGCCGAAATGTCGAATTCTGGTTATGTTTTTGATGGGACACACACACAGGATACGTACATTTTTATTCCTTTAATTTGTACATGAATTTTTCAAACACACGGTAATATTTTTATTCTCTATTATACAGTCACACCAGGTGTTAATTCAAAATCATTGCTGCTGGCAGTATGTCGGTGCCAATATTATTTCTGAATTGTTTGATTCCGTAGCTAAATGTAAACCCAAGCATATCGATCATATCACGCACACATGTATATAAAGGTCCTCTATGATAATCTAACCTAGATATAGGGTGTTCTGATGTATTTAGAGGGTTAATTTATCGAGAAAATGTTTGCATAATATACAAACAGATCTTCAACTTTTACATTTGAAATGTAATAGAATCTAAATCTTTGCCATTAAGACCATCTCCGCAATCTCTTTTGTGGGCCATTTATACTGCATGTTTGAAATACTTCATAACGAAAAATGCATTTTAAGTTATATTTTCTACATAATAACTTTTCTTACTTATTTAAATGTGTTCGGCTTTAACCACGTTTATGTATTTTCCCAAAATAGAGATATTAATTACTGGTGCAATTTCTTTCTACCGAATTGGAGCACGTGTTTAGATTTAGCCACATTTAAAAAAATAACGTTGTTAATATTTAAATTAGCCAATTGAATTTTACAAGGTAAAATATACATTTCATGAAGTAGATATGCTATTTATAGTTAATGTTTGGGTGCTAATAAAGAATATAAGATTAAGTAAAATAAATTAGCCATTTTTAAGTGTTATTTATTTTTACACAGTCTAAATATATAGTAAAACCCGGTTAAGACGATTCTGACGGGACCTAGCAAAAAACGTGTTTTAAGCTTGAAAGCATATTAGCGGGACAGAAAAAAAGATGAAGTACTTATGTATTTTTAAAGTTATGTCATAATTCACTTACAATTCTCTTGGTGTCTCACTTTGATGCATAAGCTTTTACAAGACTTTCTTCACAATTTAATTTTTGAAGTACGTCTTAGCTATCACACTTTAAATCATCAACTGCTGACGAAGTTGGAACGTTTGACAATATCGGAGGTGGGGCTCCTCTTCATGAAAATCGTCATCATTACTTATGTTGGCTTAACTGATGCTATTTTCACATCTTCAATAAGATCTATTGAATGAACTTCCTAGATTTCAACAATGTCATTGATGGATGAATGTCCAGGAAAATTCAGCAGTATCGCGAGGTTCCGCATCGTCCAACAGGATATTCTCAGGAACCTGCTTATTTATCTTGAAAGAATTTTGTTTATTTTCTGGCTCAGTTGCTTCCCATGCCACCTGCAACGTTTATTATCGCATCATGTACATTCAAGACAAATAGGGTCCTCCGTTTCGTTTAGATGGCAATGAATCAGTCGTGTCAGTGTTCTATTCTCTACAACCTTGTTTGAGGAGTTTAATAAATGCCCTGGGATTCATCCTTCGCCAACTTACTCGTCACATTTGGAGGTAAGAAATGCTGTATTAATCGCAGATTATAAACCAATTATTCCACTAGAAATTTGAGCGTTTTGTCCTCAGTGCCAGCGGTGAATTCGCTGACACCTTTTCCAGACGCCCGTCGTCCGTACCTACCATACTTCGGAACTAATATTTATTCTCATTTCTCGTCGGAACACGTCGGTCAGATGTACCGATCGTATTTGTTTTTACAACAGAAATAAACTTGTTGGAAAATATGGTCGGACTTGCATTGTCTTTATTTTTATTTATTTTGATTTTTACGACATGAACATTATTAGTAGCATCAATCTAGAGCCAGCAGCAGACTCATAAGCTTTGATGTGAAAAGTCTGTATACTAATGTACCATTAGGAGAATCACTAGACATAATCAAAACTAGACTTTCAAATGATACTACTTTATCAGATCGAACCACTGGACGGGGTGATGGACCTTTTGGAATGTTGCCTGCGTAGTGCTTACTTTCAAGTACAGGACAAGTTCTGCGCTCAGAACGACGGGCTTCCGATGGGTTCTTCACTCTCTCCAGTCGTTGCAAATATATATATGGAATGGTTCCAAACTCATGCCATAGAAACGGCAACAGTAAAACCGAAAGTCTGGTTGAGATATGTCGATGATACTTTCATCGTATGGAAGGGCAATGATCAAGAACTTAATGATTTCCTCAAACATCTAAATACCATTCGACCTACAATTAAATTTACCATGGAAAAAGAGGTAAATGATCAATTGCCCTTCCTAGATGTCATGGTAAACCGTCCAAACGAAACTATTAAAACTTCAGTATACAGAAAGCCAACACATACTGGACAATATCTTAGTCATGGTTCTAATCATTCTGTTGTAACAATCCGAGAAATTATACGCAACCTCTATAATCGCGCTATATCTATATGCAATAATGCCGAATCATTGGAAAAAGAGGTAGCAAATATTAAATCCGATTTACAACAGACTGGTTATCCTTTAAAACTAATTGTCGATGTTATAAATAATTTTAGAACAACGAACACTGGACAGCAAGAAACACATTCTTTCTTCACAATTCCGTACATTAAGAGAACGTCGGAGAAAATAAGACGAATTGCCAGTAGTTATAATATAAAAACAGGCTTTAAATCAGGAAATACACTTAGAGCTCATTTAACAAAAACAAAACCTAAAACTACCGATAAGAAAGAATGTGTTTACAAAGTTCCATGTGAGTGTGGTGAAATGTATATTGGAGAAACCAAACGACCGCTAGAAGTTAGAATTAAGGAACATAAAACGCATACACAAAAAGGGGAAACGTCGAAATCAGGTATTGTAGAACACTCCTGGGATAAACAACACCATATAAAATTGTCTCAGGCTGCGGCAAAATGTGGAACCCAATATGAAAAAAAGAAAATTTATAGAAGCAGCATACATTAAAAACAATAATGGAATCTTCAGTAAACCGAGTATTGAGATACCTAATCTTGGCAACCACTACTTTGTAACATCAAATCATCGAGGTGTGTACAGTGAAGCGAAACTTTACGCTTCAATGGACACAGCCCCTATATAAGCTCGTAGTCTTAAGACAAAACATTCAGTTTATACTTGATAACGATTAGAGATACAACCTAATCGAAACGTCGTAAAAATCAAAATAAATAAAAATAAAGACAATGCAAGTCCGACCACATTTTAGTCAGAAATAAACTTGATATTTTTTTGATTCTTTGGGGATGAGCAGAGCAATTCATCTGAAAGTGACCATCTAAAGCTTTTAACCAGTCGGTGGCCTCTACAGCGCGAGATAATACGTTGGCGGTGGTCAGTGCAGTGAGTGGTCGATAGCGTATTAAAGCAGGAAGGCGAATCGGATTGAGCGTGGCAAAATGTATGAAAACATGTCTCAAGTTGCAGGGACCGACGTAAAATGGCGTATTATGCGGGAAATCTTATTAAACGTCATTATATTAAGCGCGTTTCACTGTAATTGAAATTTGACCTTTTTCGAATAACTTCCAAAGTTATCTTGCTAGATATCTTTTGAATTTATGCTGTTTAAGTTATAATCTTTAAAACTATACAATATTTTCTTTGTCTTCAAAAATTTCATATTCCCTCGAAAGCAAATATATAATATTTACTTTATTCTACCTTTGCTTCTATATACTAATAATAAATTTCACTTAGAAAGGTTTACATTTCTCTGGATTTATTATATTGATATTTAAGACAATTTTATTCATATACCTCATATAATTAATTGCAGAATACAGATTAAATTTTTGAATCTAGAAGGATTATTGTTACCATAACTTATCTGAAGTTTAAATAATTTTAAATTCTTATAACTACTCACGTTGATTTTCTAATTTTAAGTGACTTACCTAAACCTGAACTATAAATCCATTTTTTACCTAAATAGGATGGTGAAATTGAATAGAAATTGAAAAAAAAAGGCATATACGATTACAGTAAGACATTATTTTTTTAAAAGCGTAATAAAGAAATAAGAGTCCCAATAACGGCTTATAAAATAATAAAGAATATTAAATCCCTGGAGCTAGCGGACACCCGGTATTATAAATCTTTTTCTCTGCCAAGTCCCAACAATAAGCCGGGATATAATAAAACTTTTTTGCATCTATATCACCGTAAACTGAGCAGATATTTAGGGAGACTCTCCTAAATGTCTGCTGCATTAAAAATCTGGGACACTGGAACCGTTAACGTTCTCAAATTTCTTTCTTATAACGTGTGCGAGATATCGCCTGTTTTGGATAACACTTTTAATGGATTCTTCTACCATTTTTCTCTGTAAAAGCTATAAATTTTGCTGCAATATATCAATTTAATGACAATTAATTTTTTTTGGGATTATTTGTTTAAATATCATTAAGACTAATTTCTAAAAATACAAACTTATTTATTTTATTTCAACAAAAATCCATTTTACAATAGTATTTAATAAAATAAAGTTCATTAGCGGTTTATCTATTTCACCCCCTGGGGGAGCTCCTCAGCCGTAAATCTTTAAGGGAGATGTTTTAAAACTTTCTGTGGACTGCAGGGCCAAATAACTGAGGCACGAAATCCCGACAAAAGATTTTTCTTTGAATTTGCTTCAACTGCTTCAAGTTTGCTTGAGAAGTTTTGGAAAGTCTCTCTTCTGAAATGACTCCCCGTTTCGATTTCCTTTCAGTCAGAATTCTTCTCCATGCCTTTTTACGGGGGCAGAATGAGCAACATCTAGCGGCTGGCAAAGATGTGTGGAATTTGGTGGAGCGAAATAAATTTTATATTCTGACGTATACATTCTTCAATAAATTCCACTGTTACATGAATGGATAAGTTGCTAGATTTAGTCAAATTCACTATTCTATCGCCGTGCTTAGACCCTCTTTTACAGATCACCTTGACATTGCCCGAATTATCAAAGAAGTTAGTTTCGTTACGTAGAATTCTAGCTTAGTTTTCTACTCTCGATCTCTATCGGCGAAAGCGATAATAGCATTTGTCGGCACTCTGTTACTTCGGGCGTTTTCGTATATCGTACTATTCAAATGAAAAACATTATTTTAAATCACCTCTGAGAAAAAATGAGGTTATGTTATGCGCTGTTAATAGAAAACGACAGGTGTCGACAGATCACTTTCTAGCGATAGAAATAATCGAAATTAGGCGATTGTTTTGCAACACAGAATACCAGACATTGTTTGACTATCATTCGAACATCATATGGGGAAAGGAAAAATCCCCATTCTGTCGTCATGTTAATGGCTACAGCCAGCCGCCTTTCTTCTTCTTTTGATAATAGTGAGAGTTTTCTTAATTTTGTCGCCAACAGTGGACTTAGGTACATCATAAAATTCGGCAGATTGCTGTATGTTCCTCATGTGGATTTTCACATCATGGATGGAATTTTCTACCAATTCTAGTCGATAATTTTGATAGTATACTACAGAATAAGATTAAAATCACGATGTCTGGTCGATAAAGAGAAATACAAAAATATCACAAATAATCAATATGCTACCGACACGTTCCGCCCGAAAATAAGTATAAATGTTAGTTCTAACTATATATATATATATATATATATATATATATATATATATATATATATATATATATATATATAAAGTATATCAACACGGGGTGTCTAGGAAAGATGTCAGCGGACCTACTGATGAGTCCAACCACTGATATCGTGGACGAAACACGCCTGTAAAATTTTGGGCCTATTTTCATTGTAATTTCGGGAAAACCTAAGGGACAAAAATATATATTAGATTATAATATCATTACATAAATCCCCCGGAATACAATAGCTTCTACCGGCCTAGCACTTTTCTGTAAATCCGGCCCATATCCACGGTCATCCTCTAAAATGTCTGCAAAGATAAACAAATATCCTAGATGTTGTAAATGTGCCGGCGATGTTACGACATAAGCAGTAAAAGCTAGTCTTTGACCTCTCCAAGTCTTTTGTCCTGAATATCGGTGGTGGACTCGTCTGTGGATCCCACCAATGCCTTTCCATGCTTTTCCCATACATCATTATTTACGTACAAAGTTATTTTTTTGGATGTTATATTTGAAGTCATTCCTTGACGGGATCTATAGGTAAGATGTTGCACTTATAGGCGGTCCGTTCATACAACCCCAGCTAAAATATTCTGACACACACATCTTACTACAATGAACAGAAATTATTTTAAAAAATGCATCTAAGGTGGGCACAACTTACTTTTTCAGTATTTCTTAAATTAAAAAATCAGTCTCATAAAAAAAGTAATGAAAGACGGAAACTGACCTTGACGTGGTTGCCGCTGTGAACTCAAATGGCCGGTCACTGACGGTACGCATTCGTCGATCTTACTCGTGTGTATTTATATGAGTTGTCGTCTTATGTTTTTTTTTGTTTTAGGGTAAGGCGGAGTAAATGTTTGGGTAACTGAATCCATGAGTAATTAATTTATAAAAAGGTAATTTCATTGTGCATTAGCAAAAACGTATTTAAAATTAAGTTCTCATTATTTATGTTTTCTAAGCGATTCTTAGGTTAGTGTGGCAATTGTATTTTTTTCAGGAAGTAAGTAAAATGCCTAATTTGCTAAGAACGTGTTTGCTACTTATTGTAAAAATAATTACTTCCTTCGTAAATTCTGATAATTAAATGAACAGGGTAATCAAAAAAGGCCAATCTTCCTGCCTTTTTTGTGTTTCAAACTTTAACAAATGATGTTGCGTTTTGTTTTCAAAACTTTGTTTTTATTCTTTAGTAGAAGAAAACAATAAAACGTCAAAAACACGTAACAGACGCTAAAGACGGTATAAAATATCAGAGAAACGAAGGTAAATGTATAAATAGGACAAAGAGACAGGGGAATCCTTTCTGAGTAACTGGTAAAATAGAAAGTTCCCCAAGTGGAAACTCGTTGCTTACCGCGTGCGTGCTCTCATTTCCTGTTAGATTTCTAGCTTTGCTTGGCCTTCTTAACGCCAAACCATTTTGTTTTAGTCCCTATTTATACTTGCGAAAAGATCCTTTGTCCAATACTTTCAAAACTGCAAATGATTGTGTTTTATACAAATAAGTCAGGACAGCTGGGTTAACATTAAACACGTTAAATTAGTATTTGGTTTGGACAATTTGTTTTATTTTTAAATATATCTGTGTTAAAGAAAATATTATAAGACGAAGAGGAAGAAATATTCCGTTTTGCAAACCAAAAAACTTGTGTCTGATGGTCTATCATAGACCAACATAAAGTTGATAGTAATGAACCAAACATAGTCACAAGGTAAGTATACAAACTTTGATTAGGCATTTTAGGGGGTTATTTTGGGGCAATCAAAAAAGTATATATTCTAAGCGTGTGGGAGTCGAAAGTAAATAAAATAAGACAATCAAAAATATGAGTTTATTTTTATAGTTTTAAAAATATCGTATTTGTCCATTATTATTATTATTTTATAAGAAAATCCACCAATATCAGACTAGTAAAATATTTATATCTGATTTAGCGTGTCTGTAAGACATCGTTATCATGTTCAAATTGGTTTTCAGTTTTTCGTGGAATTTCCAGGGTCTGATAAACGAATTGGTTGCACATTTTACAAATCCATATATCCCTTTGTGAACTTTTCCTTCAAACTTGCCCAAAGGAATTTCAAATTCAACAGGATTTTGTATTTATTTTATAAATCAAAATGTAATATTATTTTCCTAACAAAGATTTGATCAAATTTCCAAAAGTTCAACTTTTTCTGGTTATTGGACTTTTAGAAAAACACTTAAACCATTTATTGTTCCCTTGTTTTGCTATTACGTAATAAATCAAATCAAAACTTTGTTCCCTTTAAGATTCAATAAAAACATTTTATTTCTGTTACGTCCATCAAGGATTTAAAATAAACTTTAGCCATTAAAAACTTTAAAAGGCTTAAACTGTCACCAAAAATGAGGCTCTGAAAAGTCCACATTTAAACGAAATAAGGATCAAGTTCTGTTGATTAACTTGTTTTTGTGTTTAATCTGCCCATTGCTTTGGACAATGCTTTTGAATAATATTCCCTATCTGGACCTACACAATGTTACAAATGTCATTATACCGCCTTTATAATTACCTAAAACTCATTATACAAGGTAGTCGATAATAACTGTGCTACGTAGAAGGGTTATAGATTATAAATGACAAAATGTTACTGCAAATTTTGAAATATTGCATAAAAAATGTTGATTACAAGGATCTGTCATTAATTTATCATAATTACCTTTATGTCCTGTGGGGGCTGATGTATGTTAATACTTCTGTTGAATTTTTGTTTTTTTAATCTTTCCAATATATTCTTCTGCTAGTTTTGATTATGTATGTTTTACTGTCACTATTACCACTTTACCCACATAGGATGAAATGTTTCTAGAAATATTTCACTGAAGCATTTCTATGAAAATTTTCAAAAATATTTCCTAAATATTTCAATAATGTGGATGAAATATTTCCATAAAAGGTTTCAGTGAACAAATAACTTACTAATTATATAGATCTTCGATCATACCCTAGATTTAAACAATAGATTTGTTTGAAGGCTGTTTATGGTCGGAGGGGGAAACGCTTTTTTGATGTTTGATAGACATAAACATATTTACTTAACTTATCTTTCAGTTTAATTGCTTGTCGTGACTTTTTTCGGTGTTTTTAAGTGTTAGAAACTACTATAAATGCAAAATTTACAACTAATATTACCAAAAAGAAGATTTAAAAACTTATTTTTATCGGTATATATTGTTAGATATTGTTTACATATTGAAAATAACAATAATAATAATTTAGGCAACCATATATTCATACTTTGTTTTCAGAATTGACGTACCGATGATACTCGTTTAAATAATGCAATTAGAAAAGGATAGCATAAAATCGGTATGTCTGTACCAAGAAATTAAATATCTACTGTTTATCAACACTTAAATATAAATAAAAATATTATTACGTTATTCAGCGTTCAAACAACCGGGCCCTAGTTCTGACGTTATGCTACTTCTACAGGGGTATGTTCGAAGATATGGATCTTGCAAGAGATTTTTCTGTTCAGATTACATGAAATTCCGGGAGATGGCGCAGCCTGTATTAACTGCTTGTTTAGTTTCATATAAGTTGATTAAAAGATTCATTTTTGTTGCAATTATCAATGCCTTTGGTGGTAAGAACATGTGGTTAGCTATCTATTTTCGATCACCTTAGGAAATGTATGGATGTTTCGTTCATATACCAGTAGTCGACTCTTCAGTGGGTTCTACCGGTATCTTTTAGACATCCTTGTACTTTCCACAAACTTGGACCTCTATTAAAGTCCAAGTTTTGCCGGAAAGATGTTGGGTTTCACATGCCCTCTCCAAGGCATTTGCTTTCCGGTTTAAACCGTTGGAAAGCGCAGGCTTGAAAAGGAAGTGCAACGAACATCCTCGGTGGTCTTCCAATGGGCCGGGTCAGGTTTAAACCAACGGCGGTCGACTCTCGCCGTCCCTGCCCGGACGCCACGTCGCAATTGGCAATATCCTTGGTAGTAAGGACATGTAGCTGCGACCTATTTTCGACTACCGTAGTAAATGTATGGATGTTTCTTCCCGATACCGGTGGTGAACTCGTCAGTGGGATCCACCTGAATCTTTCCCAGACATCCTTTCCACAAACTTTTGGACCTCTATTTGTCCAGTTTTGCCAGAAAGCGATGGTAAAATAACTAGGTTCCACAACACTTTGCTCACGAAGTGTCGTAATTACCGATATTGTACAGTTACGAACCAGTCGTTTCGACAGCGGTCTATAGATGGCCACGTACAATCAATGGGAAGTTTTCATCTTTTTCTGATGGTTTCCTGCAATCCGAAGTGATGCTTTTGGCTTCTAACTGGAACAAAGTGCGCTTGTCTATTTGTAACTTTCCAGTCAACTTCCAAATATGTATATTTCACGAAGTATTCAGTGCGCAAAAGAATATCGCCCATTTTAAAAGTTTTTGGAACATTTCTAAAAATATGCTTCAACGTCTTCTAGACATATTTTCAGTAGCTCGAATTAAGTTATTTTAAATGTTTCATTAAGCTTTTATGCAAGGTCGTAACTTTTTTGGAATACTTTCAGAAACATTTATTTCTGAGCCATATCGTCATTTTTGAAACCTTTAGATCCTTGCATGAAATTGCATCTTATGTGGGCAACTACTGCCAAAATGGCGTAAATCTGTCACATAATTATTTTGAAGTATCCATACTGATCGGTCAATGTAATTAATGAAGATCAATAGCACGATCGGTCAATGTGATAAATTAGGATCATTAAACTGCTAGATTGTTTTGTGCTTTATAAATATTACCCGGATAAAAATCACATTCTAGAAATACAGGATACGGAAAGACAAATAAGAAAGTTTAATTTTCCCTACCATCAATATATTTTTACAAATAGTTTTTCAATACATTCAGATGTATTAATTCTTATTAGACAACAGTAAAAGTTTTCTAATTACAAAGTACACAACTTACTCAATTTATATTACTTTCCTTTATTCTAATTTAAAAGCTTACGGACTAATATTAGAGGGAAACTGTCCAACATTATTGGATCGTTGTATTAATAATCAATAAAAAGGTGATAAATCATTATAAAGGTATTCATCAAATATTGTGAGTAGGTGGTCTCGTTTTAATTCAATAAAAATAAATAATTATAGCTTATATATGTATAAATATATAAAACAATTAAAAACTGACAATAATTGGAGTTTGAGCAAGACTTTTATGTACGATTCTGGGTATTTGTATGTATGTTTTTTTGCAATAAATAATTTTTATCACAGAAATAACATAATATGAATTAAATCGTACGTAAAAAAATGTTCTCAACACCGTGTAACGACGTGGTTTGCTATAATTCATCTTATTGGTATTCTTTTCAAAAAATATATTTGGATTAATTCGTTACAACTCTCCTAAAAGTTAGAAAGAAAGTCCAATAGTCTGAATAATTATTAGTAAAGTAAAAAAACTCAGTCACGATCCGCAACTAAAAATTCCATAGACATTCCGCGTCCATCTAGGAAGCTTTGCGAAGCTCGAGAGAAGATCTCATTACCTGGGCAGCATCATTAAATAACGTCACTCAACAAAGTATTCAGAAAAAAACTTTAATATAGCTTAGTTGAGGCCAGGAGAAAGGTCACCTTCTGTATTTTAAGTAGTTTTAGTTTTTCTTTTTAATTTTGTTCCAAATTTCTTAATAAATATTTATAGTTTATATCACTTTAAACCGTATTATTTTACAGAATTCATTTATCACTTAACTTGCGTAAGATATGCTATCAACGTTCTCTGTTGTCTCATGTGGATTTTCCACAAAAAACTCTTTTATATTGTACAGCGTTTGAATAGTTCTCTAACACGACATGTGCCAACAAAGAAATTAAATCTACATAATTACCTTGTAAGCTAATATGAACTCCCTTTCCTTAAAGAATTATAACTATGGGAAAAACATCAATCTAGTGTTTATTTGAAGGTTATGTCAACGACGTGTGTTGGGTAATAAACGTAGTTTACACTTTAGATTGGTTTTATTCTTGGCAAACACGACGTTTTGACTCTGCAGTCGTGTTCAGGTAAATTATTTGGAGTGTAAAAAGCAGAAATTTTTTGATACAAACAGAGTTGACGATAATTTGATTGAAATCACTCGGAAAAGAATTTTTAGTAACTGAATTACTTTAATTAATAATGAATAAATGATTTTTAAATTACATCTGTAAAATGATTGTAATTGGTAGTCGATTTTTAAAATTTTCTGAGTAATTTAATTCTGATTATCGCAAAACTAATCGAAATTTATTACAAGTAACTCAATCATTTCTTAAAGTAATTGCTAGATTATTTTCCTTGATGATAATAGACCAAGTAAAGTATTTTGTATAAATTTAATCCATTTACGTTCCTCTACCATTTCTAACTGGATTCACTAACGTGGTTTAAATTTAAAACCGGTCTGAATTGACAACAGAAGGCTTAAACTGATAAAAGCAACAAGTCAAGCAAGTTTTAAACCCTAAAAATACAAGATTAAAAAAAAATTTGGTTTTTCTACTGAACCAGCAAAAATGGAGAACTTTTTTTTATTTTCGGGGTACATCTATTTCATTTACATATTGCAAAGCTTTATTTTAAGGTTCTTATCCTTAATATCCCTATATAAGCGTTTATTTTTATTTGTCGACTGTCGCAACTAGCAATGCCCCTGGTGGGAGGAACATGTAGCTAGCGATCTGTTTTTGACCACCGTAGTATATGTATGGATGTTTCATCCAGATACCGGTGGTGGACTCATCAGTGGGGTGCACCGGTATCTTTCCCAAACATCCTTGTACTCTCCACAAACTTGGACCTCCATTTAAGTCCAGTTTTGCCGGAAAGCCATGGTGAGATGTTATGTTCCACAACATGACATATATAATATAAATTATGACAATATCTTAAGCAAAACCATACTGGTCGACTATAAGATTTAAATTTTACTAGATCGGGTTTAAATCTTCTTAGTGAATCTGGCTGTTCATGTTTTATTTTTACACGATTTCATGAATGAAATCTTCAATGAAATATTGTCTCAATATTTCCTCAATATTTTATTAAACATATTTTACTATTTTAGGTTTATTTCATGAAATGTTATTGAAAGTTTTTTTAAAGATTTTACTGAAACCTTTCACGGAAATATTCATCAACGTTACTGAAATGTTCAGGAAATATTTCTGAAAATTTTCATAGAAACGTTTCGGTGAAATATTTCTAGAGTGTGGGTTCACTGATCAAAGCAACTTTTGTTTGGGTGCTGGTCTTATAAAAATAGCATTCTTTTGTTTAGAACAAAGTAGGAAATGTTTTGATGGCTCCCAATCTCCAACTTTCATATTAATTAGAACACATTTTACATTTTTTTTTAAATCCCTAGGAAAACTAAAACAAATAACAAATTTTAATATATATTTTTAAATTCTTGATAAAAAATAGAATAACCAAAATTATGTCGATAAAAGTCGATTTATATAGAAAATTAAATTAAATAATTGCTTCGAAACGAAAATTTACTAAAATTTTTTAAAGAATGGCTACGTCTCTGAAAATATGCAAATTCTGAACGAGAAACTGTCCCCTTAAATGGCGATTATAAACTCTACAACTATCATAAAACTCGGACATGTAATATACAATCGGCATCAAAACATACTAAAGCATTTTTTTCGAAATGTTACTCTAAGTATTAAAAAATTTAATTTAAAGTTAAGCATGATACAAAGCCATCGCCATTTTTACCTGAGAAATGTATAATAATATTTAGTCTTTTATTAATCACCTCCCTTTTTTACTTATAAAAATATTAAAAACCACATTTGGTCCAGGCGTTTGTTTGCCACATATAAAATGGCTGCCGCTTGAAAAAAGTTACAAACCAAACATTAGTGAAACGGAATGCTCGGCATCCAGTCTCTTTCTTAATCTAAGGTGCGTTATATACCTTTGTCCTTTAATCTTGGGATCAAAGATTGTTCTTATATGCTCTGTATTTATTTTAGATGTATATGGATTCCCAAATGACACAAAATCCTATATCGCTTGTTTCAGCATTTAGTAAACTGTTCGAGGAAGTTGTAGGATAATATTCGGTACTCTTGACACTCAAAAATATATTTGTGTTAAGAAAATCTTTAAAATATCGTTTCAATTATCTCGTATGTCTACATATTTTCCAGAACTTCAACGACGGCATAGTAGGCATTGGCGCCATTCCTTGAAATTTTTGTTGAAGAATTAATTATGCCAAATATGTTGCTATTTTTACATCATCTCCGGGCTTTTCAAATTTTGTTCTTTTAAATGTTAAATATTTCATATTAAATTATTTGCCTTTGGAGTTTGTATTTAAAGAAATTCAGAATAATGTTTTTTTTAAAGCAATATCTGGAACACAGTTTCATTGATTCTTATAAAATTAAATAATTAATTAACCTTTGTTGATTAACCATGGCTTAAATTCATCATTTCTTGCTATTATTTATGTCTTAAGAACAGCATTTTAATATAAGTACTGCAAAGTGTTAAAATGTAATAACACCTAGGAAAGGTATAAAAATAAAAATTATACCAACAAAGCATGTGCGACGCGGGCAGTAGTACAAGCAGGTTATAGCGAAAATAACGAGATAGTTTCATTTGCATTAGCTTTTCCAAGAGAAAATGGACAATTTTCTTGCTCGCGACTTGTTACCTCAGCGAACATTCAGAAGTTACTTTTAAACGACCGCAATTCAACTAGTATATGATTGCTTTAGTCATTAGAGAAGCTCTAAATCTAAATCATGTCATTTTCGCATGCTCTACTTCAATATGTTTAACTTATCCCATAAAATTTCTTCAGGAAAAAAATAATTAAACAAAACTCTTGATACTCGTACTAAATTAATTATCAAAAATATATTATAAGCAAAACAATTTATCACATGAGTACGTCTGAGTGTTAATAACCACTACCTTTAATGGAAAGGTTATGTCCTCAAGAGTCAAAACACTGATATTAGTTAGGATCTTCGAGCATATATACTACCAGAAAAGCAGCATAAAGTATTTCGCGCGCATTACACAGCAGAAAGAGAGAAAGAAAAAGAGAGAAAAGCAAAATGAGCTACCTCTCTAGTTAGAAACGTTAAATATTCTGTAAAGGGCTGAGAAGGATGATGGTGTGATGTTGCATTGAGATATCGATTTGTGTGTGTTGGTTTTCTGTACACAGAATGTCCTAATTTGTCATTCTCTTTCCTTTGTACTAGTACATCAAGGAAAGGGAAGGGCACCACTTGATTCAGTTTCCATAGTGAATTTTACGCTAGGGTGTTGTTGATTTAGATGATGCAGGAAATTATGGAGTTTTTCTGCGCCATGTGGCCAAACTAAGAAGTGTCATCTACATACTTGCACCAAAATTTAGGTTTTAGAGGAGCAAATCAGGGCGTTTTCTTCGAAAGCTTCCATGAAAATGTTGGCTACCACAGGGGATAGCGGAGATGCCAGGGCCGCTCCCGAAATTGCTCGTAGAAAGAGTTCCTTGAAAAGTGAAAATCCGACATGCTTAAATAATTCTAGTAAGGTAGAGTCCATGTTACGGAACAAGTCAGATATGGAAACAGTATTGGAACTTTTGTGTAGGAGATATTTATTTTAATTTCTTTATGGCCTTGAAAAAGGCTCCAAAAATTCTTACCGTCTCCCTTAATATAAGAGAGACAGTAAAGACGTGTGAAGGATTACGTCTCCATAATAAATGTCTTAATTATTCAAATCCATAATATATATTTCTTGAATTAAACGGGCTGAAATTTTATATATCTATATGTTTTATAAAACTCAAATGGTGGTTTAGCAAAAGGGGCGCCACCTATAGGCTGAAGTAACAAATTCTTAATTATAATATAATCCGAAAGAGCAATTGTGGGTCTTTATACACATGGCCGCGTACCAGTCATGGTGTAATAGGAAAGCATGTATGTAGTGTTGCTAAATTGTGTTATTTTATATGCTGGAGCAATTGGTTGAGCACGGTTGCTGCGCCGGTTTTTCACTTCCAGATTTGAGTTTAACTCAATCTTTCTTCCCCGGTGAGCGAGACGAGTGAGGCGGCCATAAATTTCGGTGGGAGCTTGCACTTTTAACCATGAATGTAATAATACATACATGTGACGTGAACTAAATAGACCGTATTACTTATGACCTTCGAGCATATACTACCTGAAAAGCAGCATAAAGTGTTTCGCGCACGTTACACGGCAGAAAGAGAGAAAGAAAAAGAGCGAATGCAAAATGAGCTACCTCTTTCTAGTTACGAACGTTTAATATTCTGTAAAAGGCCGTAAACACTTCGTTTACATTACTTCAATACAGCATTCATTATATGAAACCAAGAAAAGTTCTTTCGCTGTTTCTTCATGCAAAATACTGGCGTATTGACAAGGTGTGTCGATGTCCAGTATTTCGCGAAGTTTTATGCGAAAATTTATTTTTCTTTCTTTATAGCCTTAAAAAAGGCTCTAAAAATTACTGCCGTCTCCCTTAATATACGAGAGAAAGTATATGAAGTAATAAAGAGTTAGTTTTTAATAAAATTAACTAATACGCCATTTACACAAATGGATTCTTGCGCAGTGCTGTCAAATGTTCCACAGAAAAATACTTGCAAGTTTTATATTTATTCCTGGCAATCCCTGGCAAAAGGAGTGTGATAAGAAAAAGCCGATATTGTTATATTAAACTGAATATTAAAAAAAGACAGATGATAACAAGATTGTCCATCTTTTAAATTTTAGACTGCAAAACTGATGCTAGCACCTTAGTTTCTTTTACATTAAAAGTGTGACCTGAGCAATGCTGGTGTTCAGCTACTGCAGATTGTATAATCTGTTTCTTTTTTATACATCTTTTATGTTCCTTAAGCCTAGTAGATATAGACCGTCCTGATTCACCCATATATACTTTATCACAAGAGCACGGTATCTTGTAAACGCTTTCTGTTTGAAATGGAATTGTGTCCTTTGGAGACTTCAAACATTGTCCAATTTTCTTACATGTGTTGAAAATTGTCCGTATGTGTGATTTTCGGAGCAATCTGGCAATCTTGTCGGTGGTCCGTGTATGTAAGGTAAGACAACACTGTCTATAGGAGATTCATTTATGACATTTTGTTGAGAAGTTGGGTTTTTATATTTATTAACAGAACGTCTAATATCTTCAGAGCAATATCTGTTGCCTCTCAGAGCATTAGGAAGTTTTTTTTTTGTTTCTGATTTCAGTGATTGTTTTTCACATATTAAAAGTGCTCTCTATATACCAGAGTTTATGACGGATTGTTTTTGAGAAGGATGATGGTGTGATGTCGCATTGAGATATCGATTTGTGTGTGTTGGTTTTCTGTACACAGAATGTCCTAACTTGCCATTCTTTTTCCTTTGTACTAGTACATCAAGGAAAGGGAAGGGCACCATTTGATTCAGTTTCTATAGTGAATTTTATGCTAGGATGTTGTTGATTTAAATGATGCAGGAAATTATGGAGTTTTTCTGTGCCATGTGGCCAAACTACGAAAGTGTTATCTACATATTTGCACCAAAATTTAGGTTTTAGAAGAGCAGAAGATCAGAGCGTTTTCTTCGAAAGCTTCCATGAAAATGTTGGCCACCACATGTGATGGCGGAGATGCCATGGCCGCTCCCGAAATCTGCTCGTAGAAAGAGTTCCTTGAAAAGTGAAAATCCGACATGCTTAATTAATTTTAGTAAGGTCGAGTCCATATTCCGTAACAAGTCAGGTATGGAAACTATAGGAACATTTGTGTAGAAGGATTTTTGTTTAAATTTCTTTATAGCCTTGAAAAAGGCTCCAAAAATTATTACCGTCCCCCTTAATATAAGAGAGACGGTTAAAGGTCTGACTGTAATTTCGTTTCCATAATATATTAATTAATTATTCAAATCCATAATATGTTTCTTGAATTAAACGGGCTGAAATTTTTTATTTCTATATGTTTTATAAAACTGAAATGGTGGTTTAGCAAAAGTGGCGCCACCTATAGGCTGAAGTAACAAATTCTTAATTATAATATAATGCGAAAGAGTGATTGTGGGTCTTTATACTGTATTGTGTTGATTAGAATATGAACACATGGCCGCGTGCCAGTCATGGTGTAATAGGAAAGCATGTATGTAGTGTTGCTAAATTGTATTATTTTATATGCTGGAGCAATTGGTTGAGCACGGTTGCTGCGCCGGTTTTTCACTTCCAGATTTGAGTTTAACTCAATCTTTCTTCCCCGGTGAGCGAGACGAGTGAGGCGGCTATAAATTTCGGTGGGAGCTTGTACTTTCAACCATGAATGTAATAATACATACATGTGACGTGAACTAAATAGACCACATTACTTATGACCTTCGAGCATATACTACCAGAAAAGCAGCATAAAGTGTTTCGCGTACGTTACACGGCAGAAAAAGAGAAAGAAAAAGAGCGAATGCACAATGAGCTACCTGTCTCTAATTACGAACGTTTTAATATTCTGTAAAATGCAGTAAACACTTCGTTTACATTACTTCAATACAGCATTCATTATATGAAACCAAGAAAAGTTCTTTCACTGTTTCTTCATGCAAAATACTGGCGTATTGATAAGGTGTGTCGAAGATGTCCAGTATTTCGCGAAGTTTTATGCGAAAATTTATTTTTCTTTATAGCCTTAAAAAAGGCTCTAAAAATTACTGCCGTCTCCCTTAATATACGAGAGAAAGTATATGAAGTAATAAAGGGTTAGTTTTTAATAAAATTAACTAATACGCCATTTACACAAATGGATTCTTGCGCAGTGCTGTCAAATGTTCCATAGAAAAATACTTGCAAGTTTTATATTTATTCCTGGCAATCCCTGGCAATAGGAGTGTGATAAGAAAAAGCCGATATTGTTATATTAAACTGAATATTAAAAAAAGACAGATGATAACAAGATTGTCCATCTTTTAAATTTTAGACTGCGAAACTGATGCTAGCACCTTAGTTTCTTTTACATTAAAAGTGTGACCTGAGCAATGCTGGTGTTCAGCTACTGCAGATTGTATAATCTGTTTCTTTTTTATACATCTTTCATGTTCCTTAAGCCTAGTAGATATACACCGTCCTGTTTCACCTACATATACTTTATCACAAGAGCACGGTATCTTGTAAACGCTTTCTGTTTGAAATGGAATTGTGTCCTTTGGAGACTTCAAACATTGTCCCATTTTCTTACATGTGTTAAAAATTGTCCGTATGTGTGATTTTCGGAGCAATCTGGCAATCTTGTCGGTGGTTCCGTGTATGTAAGGTAAGACAACACTGTCTATAGGAGGTTCATTTACGACATTTTGTTGAGTTTTGTTTTTATATTTATTAATAGAACATCTAATATCTTCAGCGCAATATCTGTTGCTTCTCAGAGCATTAGGCAGTTTTTTTTTTGTTTCTGATTTCAGTGATTGTTCGTCACGTATTAAAAGTGCTCTCTATATACCAGAGTTTATGACGGATTGTTTTTGAGAAGGATGATGGTGTGAGATGTCGTATTGAGATACCGATTTGTGTGTGTTGGTTTTCTGTCACAGAATGTCCTAACTTGCCATTCTCTTTCTTTTGTACTAGTACATCAAGAAAGGGAAGGACACCATTTGATTCAGTTTCCATAGTGAATTTTATGCTAGGGTGTTGATTTAGATGATGCAAGTAAATTATGGAGTTTTTCTGCGCCGCCATGTGGCCAAACTACGAACGTGTTTTCTACATTTTTGCATCAAAATTTAGGTTTTAGAGTAGCAGATCAGGCGTTTTCTTCGAAAGCTTCCCCATGGAAATGTTGGCTACCACAGGTGATGATCGTGGAGATGCCATGGCCGCTCTCGAAGTCTGCTCGTAGAAAGAGTTCTTTGAAAAGTGAAAATCAGACATGCTAAATTAATTCTAGTAAGGTAAGAGTCCATGTTACGGAATAAAGTCAGGTATGGAAACTGTAGGAACTTGTGTAGAGGGATATTTATTTTAATTTCTTTATAGCCTTGAAAAAGGCTCTAAAAATTCTTACCGTCTCCCTTAATATAAGAGAGACGGTAAAGTCGTGCGAAGGATTACGACTCCATAATAAATGTATTAATTATTCAAATCCATAATATATTTCTTGGGTTAAACTGGCTGAAATCTTTTATATCTATATTTTTTATAAAACTCAAATGGTGGTTTAGCAAAAGTGGCGCCACCTATAGGCTGAAGTAACAAATTGTTAATTATAATATAATACGAAAGAGGGTGTCATACGTGGTGTAATAAGAAAACATGTATGTACTATTGCTAAATAGTGTTTTAGATGCTGGAGCAATTGGTTGAGCACGGTTGCTGCGCCGGTTTTTGTATTGTGGTGTTGATTAGAATATGAACACCTGGCCGCGTGCCAGTCATGGTGTAATAGGAAAGCACGTATGTAGTGTTGCTAAATTGTGTTATTTTATTTGCTGAAGCAATTGGTTTGGCATGGTTGCTGTGCCAGTTTTTCACTTCCAAATTTGAGTTTAACTCATAAATAATAATTCTTAATAACTAAAAATTTTTGATTTGTTGGAACTGAAAGTGATAGGTTCCAAGATTAAAAGAATACAACATGTTTTCGCTATATGTGAATAGATGGCATGACTCATCACAAAAAATTAAAAAACATTTTTTCAAAAAGGATATTTTTATTGGGATAATAAAAGAAAATTGGCAGTGTCGATTTGTGAAATTCTCAAATTGTTGAAATTACTGGTAAAGTAATGAAATCATAGAAAACGACTAGAATTTATATTTGAAAATTACCGACACAAATTTTTTATGTTAATTTTTATTTAACATATAAAATGTTGTATGAGGAACCACCCACAGAAATATAAGATCTAAAACTATGTAAGTACATAAAAAAAAGATGTCTGGGAAAAGCAACGGTGAAACCCAGTTATATACTTGTAATAACAACTTCCAAAAATTACTTTTCCTGCGTTTTCTGATGCAAAGTACTGGTAATCAGATCAAGGAGATGGATTGGCTGAATTTTCCTTTTGGAATTGCAACTGAATACACTTACTTTCCTTCTTTAAATAACCTTTAAAAAAGCTCCAAAAATTATTACCGTCTCCCTTAATTGTAGGAGGAACAATAGAAAAATGATGACTGAATTGATTACTAATAGATCTAATTTTGGACCAATTGATGTCTAGTTTTGGGTTAAATGAACCGAAATTTTGCATTATGTATTTTGTACAATTTAAACCGTGTAGCAGAAGTGTCGCCATCTATAGTTTGAAATAACAAATTCTTTATTATAATTTCGGAAACAAAAACGATAGAACAACTGTTATGTATTGTGGGTCTCGATTAAAATACGCATTAATCACCGCATGCTATAGCCATGGTGTAACAAGAAAAAAGTGTGTAGTGTTGCTAAATTGTATTATTTTATTTGCTCGAGCAATCTGTTTAGTATAGTTGCACCGGTTTTTCACTTCCAAATTTACGCATAATTCGATCCCTTTCTTCCCCGATAAGTGCAAGACAGGTGAGGCGGCCATAAATTTAGGATGGTCAGGAGGTTTGATGGGTCTGTCAAAACAACCTCCCTCCTGCACGCTTCAATTTTTAAAATATATAAACTTTATTGGGCTTGGTTTTTACACTTTTTAGTAGCTATCTTAGATTCGCCATACTGAAATTTTAAAAAACTTGTGGAACTAACATCTTACCACCGCTTTCCGGCAAAACTGAATTTAAATAGAGGTCCAAGTTTGTGGAAAAAAAAGGATGCCTGGGAACATATCGGTGGGTCTTATCGATTAGCACACCACCGGGATCGGGTGGGAGCGAAACATCTGTACATTTTAGGTGGTCGCAAATTAGATTGTGATTGTTTTTAACACCAGTCGTGATTGCAACAAGCCACTAGGAAATTCGTTACCAGCAGTGCTGTCAAATGCTCCACAGAAAAATACTTGCGAGTTTTATATTTATTCCTGGCAAAATGCGTGTTAAGAAAAAGCTGATATTGTTCAATTAAACCTAATATTAGAAAAAGACATGAAAACAAGAGTGCTCATCTTTTAAATTTTAGACTACAAAACCATAAAATAAAGAAACAACTACATGTGAGAAGCAAAAAGAGATTTAATTTTAGAGATGAGGCATCTTATCGATTTTCATACACTTGCCATCAATTGTATTTACATTTCGCCTTAATATTTTAGCAATTTTTAGAGTATAAGATTCCTGGCAAATCGCTGGCATGATAGTATTCCTGGCAAAATTACTGGCATAGCTAATTATTCCTGGCAAATGCCAGGAATTACTGGCAAATTGACAGCCCTGGTTACCAGCGACCTCAAAAACATTTGAGAAGTGAATTGTAAAAGTAGAAATTGTTTTTACAAGAATTGGATTAAAAATAAGAGATTAAAACTTTGCCAAGTTATATTATATATTCATATATATATATATATATATATATATATATATATATATATATATATATATATATATATAATATATTACTGGGCCAATTTCCTTATATTATCCCAATAAAAGTATCCTACTTTTTGAAAAAATGTTTTAATTTTTTGTGATGAGTCATGCCATCTATTCATATATAGCGAAAACGTATTCTTTTAATCTTGGTACCTGTCACTTTCAGTTCCTACAAATCAAAAATTTTTAGTTATTAAGGATTATTATTTATGATAAGTTATACTCAAATTTGGAAGTGAAAAACCGGTGCAACAACCGTGCTAAACCAATTGCTCCAGCAAATAAAATAATACGATTTGACAACACTACATACATGCTTTCCTATTACACCATGACTCGCACGCGGCCATGTGTTCATATTCTAATCGACACCACAATACAGTATAAAGACCCACAATCGCTCTTTCGGATTATATTGGGTGCGTTCCACTAAGCACTCACAACAATCACGCTCATGATCGCAGTTTTTCCCGTTCCACTAGCTTGTGAGCATTCTAATCATAAACCCAAGTGGAATAGGATTGTGGACGTCTTAAGCGTTGAGTTAAATATTACAAATGGCGGATTTGAAAATAAATCAGAAGCTTGAAAAGGTTATGTTATAATTTTTAAGCTTTAATTTTAATAATTGGTTATAATTATTGGTTAACTTGCTTTATAGTAAAGAAAAATACTATTTAGTTTCTTATATTTTATTTTAGTGGTCTTTAAGTAATTTACGTTGAAAAATAATTAAAATATCTTTTGTGGCGACAGTTGGATCGTAATAATGCTTCAGAAAGTACTTCATCTAGTTCAGATAAAGAATGGAATGCACTTTTACAAAATCGGGAAAAGCAAAAACTTTGACCACGTATTATTGATTATGAGAATGTTATTAATCGTTATTCAGATAAAGAATTCAAAAGTCATTTTAGGGTAAATTTTATATAATTACTACATTCTATAAATGTACTTGTATATAATTACTACATTTTTATAAATTTATTTTTCAGTAACACCTTTTGTGGATTGGACTACACCGTGCAATACAGTGTATTTTGAATTTAAACTAAATTATACTTATTTTTTTCTCATATGTTACACTGTAATTTTGAAACTCTTACATTTAATTTGTCTTTAAATTTAAAAAACCGCGCCAAAATTCTCAACGTCCACTTTGACCCACCTTTTCAGATGGGTCGTTGTGAGCTCGGCGTGAGCGAGAAGAATGACGTTATTAATGACGTTTTCACCGCGACCGCAACGACCGCAGTCGTCATGTGGAACGACTGGAGGAGTATTTTGGGCGTTGTGAGCGCCTAGTGGAATGCACCCATTATAATTAAGAATTTGTTACTTTAGCCTATAGGTGGCGCCACTTCTGCTAACCACCATTTGAGTTTTATAAAACATATAGATATATAAAATTTCATCCCGTAAAACTTAAGAAATATATTATGGATTTGAATAATTAATACATTTATTGTGGAGACGTAATCCTTCGCAAACCTTTACCGTCTCTCTTATATTAAGGGAAGACGGTAATAATTTTTGGAGCCTTTATGAAGGCTATTAAGGAAAGAAAAATAAATATCCCTCTACACAAAAGTTCCTACACTGTTTCCATACCTGACTTGTTCCATAACATGGACTTCTCTACCTTACTAGAATTAATTAAGCATGTCTGATTTTCACTTTTCAAGGAACTCTTTCTAGGAGCAGACTTCGGGAGCGGCCATGGCAGCATATATCCACTATCACCTGTGGTTAGCCAACATTTTCATGGAAGCTTTCGAAGAAGAAAACGCCTGGTCTTCTGCTCCTCTAAAACCTAAATTTTGGTGCAAATATGTAGATAACACGTTCGTAGTTTGGCCACATGGCGCAGAAAAACTCCATAATTTACTGCATCATCTAAATCAACAACACTCTAGCATAAAATTCACTATGGAAACTGAATCAAATGGTGTCCTTACCTTTCTTGATGCACTAGTACAAAGCAAAGAGAATAGCAAGTTAGGACATTCTGTGTACAGAAAACCAATACACACAAATCGATATCTCAATGCGACATCACACCATCATCCTTCTCAAAAACAATCCGTCATAAACTCTGGTATATAGAGAGCACTTTTAATATGTGACGAACAATCACTGAAAGCAGAAACAAAAAAAACTGCCTAATGCTCTGAGAAGCAACAGATATTGCGCTGAAGATATTAGACGTTCTATTAATAAATATAAAAACCCAACTTCTCAACAAAATGTCATAAATGAACCTCCTATAGACAGTGTTGTCTTACCTTACATACACGGAACCACCGACAAGATTGCCAGATTGCTCCGAAAATCACACATACGGACAATTTTCAACACATGTAAGAAAATTGGATAATGTTTGAAGTCTCCAAAGGACACAATTCCATTTCAAACAGAAGACGTTTACAAGATACCGTGCTCTTGTGATAAAGTATATATAGGTGAAATAGGACGGTCTATATCTACTAGGCTTAAGGAACATGAAAGATGTATAAAAAAGAAACATATTATACAATCTGCAGTAGCTGAACACCAGCATTGCTCAGGTCACACTTTTAATGTAAAAGAAACTAAGATGCTAGCATCAGTTTCGCAGTCTAAAATTTAAAAGATGGACAATCTTATTATCATCTGTCTTTTTTTAATATTCAGTTTAATATAACAATATCGGCTTTTTCTTATCACACTCCTATTGCCAGGGATTGCCAGGAATAAATATAGAACTTGCAAGTATTTTTCTGTGGAACATTTGACAGCACTGCGCAAGAATCCATTTGTGTAAACGGCGTATTAGTTAATTTTATTAAAAACTAACCCTTTATTACTTCATATACTTTCTCTCGTATATTAAGGGAGACGGCAGTCATTTTTAGAGCCTTTTTTAAGGCTATAAAGAAAGAAAAATAAATTTTCGCATAAAACATCATGAAATACTGGACATCTTCGACACACCTTGTCAATACGCATGCATGAAGAAACAGTGAAAGAACTTTTCTTGGTTTCATATAATGAATGCTGTATTGAAGTAATGTAAACGAAGTGTTTACTGCCTTTTACAGAATATTAAAACGTTCGTAACTAGAGACAGGTAGCTCATTGTGCATTCGCTCTTTTTCTTTCTCTCTTTCTGCCGTGTAACGTGCGCGAAACACTTTATGCTGCTTTTCTGGTAGTATATGCTCGAAGGTCATAAGTAATGCGGTCTATTTAGTTCACGTCACATGTATGTATTATTACATTCATGGTTGAAAGTACAAGCTCCCACCGAAATTTATAGCCGCCTCACTCGTCTCGCTCACCGGGGAAGAAAGATTGAGTTAAACTCAAATCTGGAAGTGAAAACCGGCGCAGCAACCGTGCTCAACCAATTGCTCCAGCATATAAAATAATACAATTTAGCAACACTACATACATGCTTTCCTATTACACCATGACTGGCACGCGGCCATGTGTTCATATTCTAATCAACACAATACAGTATAAAGACCCACAATCGCTCTTTCGCATTATATTATAATTAAGAATTTGTTACTTCAGCCTACAGGTGGCGCCACTTTTGCTAAACCACCATTTGAGTTTTATAAAACATATAGAAATATAAAATTTCAGCCCGTTTAATTCAAGAAATATATATTATGGATTTGAATAATTAATACATTTATTATGGAGACGTAATCCTTCGCACGTCTTTACCGTCTCTCTTATATTAAGGGAGACGGTAAGAATTTTTGCAGCCTTTTTCAAGGCTATAAAGAAATTAAAATAAATATCTCTACACAAAAGTTCCAATACTGTTTCCATATCTGACTTGTTCCGTAACATGGACTCTCTACCTTCCTAGAATTATTTAAGCGTCTGATTTTCACTTTTCAAGGAACTCTTTCTACGAGCAGACTTCAGGAGCCGTCATGGCATCTCCACTACCACCTGTGGTAGCCAACATTCTCATTGGAAGCTTTCGAAGAATTTATAAGAATTGGATTAAAAATAAGAGATTAAAACTGCCAAGATATATATATATATATATATATATATATATATATATATATATATATATATATATATATATAATATAATTATTTATTTTCATACGGGGCGTGGGACAAATATGTTTTGTAGATTTGCTTCTTTTTCAGAATCAAAGGCTTTATACTACATTTTTAATATTATGCTTCTATTTGCAGGGAAAATTGAAACAACCCGTTAAAGAAAAAATTTTTACAATCGGATTAACTACGTCCATGTAATCGGTGTTTATGTATATATTAGATTAAAAAATATATTTACGATTGTAATTGAGAACTTCCTCCTAATAAAACATAAAAGCCGATAAATAGTCATCGCTGCAAAATTTTTTTGAATAAAATTAGACCTTCTTCATTTCGTAGGAGAATAGAGTTGCTCGGACGGACCTGGAGCGTCAAGCGAACTCCCGAAACGGGAGTACTGGAGTTTCAGCGCGGACGGGAAAGTTAGTATTTGAACAACTCCAAGCCCGTGAAGTATAAGCTTGCGCCCCAAACTCCGGTTAACTCAGCGTGTTTACTGCAGATTTGTATTTTCCTAGAGTGTTCGCATTTGATTTGCGGCAAGGGACTTTGGTTTTGAAAAATTGTGTTTTCGTAGAAAATGACCATATGTGCTTCTGCTTTTCTAGTTTGTGAAGATTTCTCGCAAATTTTCCTGGTGCTTTAAATTAGTGACAATTTCGTTTTTTTTTGCTACTAGAAGTTTTTAAAAAACCGCCAAACTGAACAAGTATGTATTTAGTTTAGTTAAAAATCAAATAGAGCTTTAAATTTTTACTATTTCAATATATATAGTTTAAAAAACCTAAAATAAGAAGGTTTTGTTGGAAAAAGGATAATATGTTAATTTTAAATCATTAATTTCTTTTAAGCAGTGATTAATAGTAAGATAGATTTGTTTTTTTAGAAACAAGCAAACCATAGCATAAAATTACTAGTTAACAAATATTACTTTTTAGGTGTGATCTTTATTATTACAACAGGGTTTCGTTTCAACTTTAAAATTACATCTTCAGACATTTTTCTTGGTTTTACGTACTTGGAAATGCAATGAAAAGAAATAGATCAGGCAAATTTTTTATACCTTAGACCTACAGATATCACATACAAAATGACGAATTAATATTAATATGTCTACAATTTTATACATACATTACAAAAAATTAAGTTCGTATCTCTGTTGCCGTCGGCGCAGTAACATAAAATTACTTGAATTTTGTATGAGGTGCACGAATTTGATGTTATAAACACAGATAGTTTTTATAAAAAAAATCGCTGAATTTTTATTTTAGAGTATTTAAGAACATGTTTTACTTTATCAAAGTGCTTAACTAGAAAATCACGTCTACACTTTGGTATAGGTAAATGTAATATTAAATATTTGTATCGTCTAGGATAAATAAGTATACATAAAAAAAAATTTTGCAAGGCTTATTTTGCTGACTTGGTAAAGTTTTTTTTCCTTTAGTGTAACAAGTACAAATAAAAATGCATTGTAAATTTTCATTCTATAAAGATGATATTCTGAAATATTTTACGTTGACTTCATTTCTTTTTCGGTGCCTGACAAATGATAACCAATTTATTTTGTCAGCTGATTTTCAGTAAATGGGATTGCATCGAATTATTATAAATAAAAGTAAGACATTATATTTTTCACACATCACGTAATAATTTGAATGTTCTGATTAAGAATTAATAGACTGACAGGCATACAATTATTACATTGATTACTATGATTGAAAGTATATTCATACATATATTGACATGCGCCGACTTCAGAGAAAAGTCGTTTGTAATAATGCTGACGTGATGGTTTCATAGTAAAAAGTGATTCGCTGTATAAAAAACATATCCATATAACATATTTGCTGTAAAAAATTCCTAAAATTCAGATGATCATTCTTCAACCAAAAACACGATTATAGATCGTTCGAATGTTTAAAACAACTATTTGTTTTGTTAAATTTATAATTTGAAATGAATTTATTAAACAATATCCTTAATTTTAGATAAGCAAGTTTGATTAAAACTATTTAAACTTACTTTCCTCAAGATTTTATCGTATATGATACACAGATTGTTCACTAACTTTAACGTGGGATAGCATAAACATTACTTTCAGCATTTTTTATGGTTATTTTTATATCCTATTTACTTTTCGTACATAAAACTGGCTGTTATGGCTGCTAGGTATTATACTATATATATTATCAATGTACTTTTTAGTTCCTTTAAGGCTTCCGAACTTATTTAGGTCTTAAATTAGGTACTAACACAAACATTTTGCTTTTGTATGTTTGTACGTCTATCTGCAGGAGCGTAGAGTTGAAATTATTCTTTGAGACTTATTAATAAGGAAACTTGTCAATGATATTCCCATTAATACATTATATAAATATACTTCTAAACAAGAAAATTTGAATGGGATTAAAAGGAATAATATAGTTCGCAATTGTTGAAACTATGGTAATAAATACATAAAACGTTGCAAGAACCTCAATTAACAGCCAACAGAAGACGACGTAATATCATGACGATATCTGGTAACACAAAACACAAAAAAGTAGAAAAAAAAAATGGTAAAGAAGAGAAAACGCAAAATCGAAATCTTGAAAATAAAACCAAAAAATTGCGAAAGAAACATTAATCACATTTTAAGTATGGTAATTCACCATTAAAAGAGCTGGCTTAATACCAAATTCTTTACATCAATCTGTATATATATATATATATATATATATATATATATATATATATATAAAACTATAGATTCGGCTTTTACTTGGTGGAAATTCATTATAACTATAGGTTGTAATTACAGTAAAACAATTTTACACTTTCCACAAATTTTTTAATTTTAATTTTAATCACTCGACATGTTTCGCAAATACTGTTGCTTCTTCAAAGGAGTATTACAAAATGAACATTAAAAGATAAAAACAAAGTGGTCTTGATACAGGTAAAATAAGGTTTACAATTCAGAATAAGAGGAAATTCCATAATTATATTTCCAAGAAAAGTTAAGGATAACTAAACAGGTTCAATAAGGGTGATGGGTCTAAATCTATTTGGTCATTAAGCAAATTATTGGAATTTTTGAGTTTATTTATTTCTAGGGATTCAAGCAAATTTAGTTTTAAACCTTTGTTTTCAATGTGTAATATGTCATAATTATTGTTGAAGGTATGGTTTTCTTCTATTAAATGATTGGAATAGTTAGAATCAGTTTTATTTTTTATATAACTAATGTGAAGTTCATTAACACGTTTATTAAAGTTTCTACCAGTCTGGCCTATATAAACTTTAGGACAATCATTACATTTTAATTTGTAAACACCGCAATTGTTTCCTTTGTTTGATTTGGTTTTACTATTTTTGATATGTTTACCTAGAGTATTAGTGGTTTTGAAAGCTATATTAATATTCAAGTTTTTCAGAAATTTACTTATTCTATTGCTAATCTGGTCTAAGAAAGTAATTACTTTATATTTATTATTGTTTTCTTTTTTTGTAGGAAAAACTAAGTTTATGGCTTTATTATATAGTTTTTTATTTAGTATATATATAATAAACAAAATACTAAATAAAAAACTATATAATAAAGCCATAAACTTAGTTTTTCCTACAAAAAAAGAAAACAATAATAAATATAAAGTAATTACTTTCTTAGGCCACATTAGCAATAGAATAAGTAAATTTCTGAAAAACTTGAATATTAATATAGCTTTCAAAACCACTAATACTCTAGGTAAACATATCAAAAATAGTAAAACCAAATCAAACAAAGGAAACAATTGCGGTGTTTACAAATTAAAATGTAATGATTGTCCTAAAGTTTATATAGGCCAGACTGGTAGAAACTTTAATAAACGTGTTAATGAACATCACATTAGTTATATAAAAAATAAAACTGATTCTAACTATTCCAATCATTTAATAGAAGAAAACCATACCTTCAACAATAATTATGACATATTACACATTGAAAACAAAGGTTTAAAACTAAATTTGCTCGAATCCCTGGAAATAAATAAACTCAAAAATTCCAATAATTTGCTTAATGACCAAATAGATTTAGACCCATCACCCTTATTGAACCTGTTTAGTTATCCTTAACTTTTCTTGGAAATATAATTATGGAATTTCCTCTTATTCTGAATTGTAAACCTTATTTTACCTGTATCAAGACCACTTTGTTTTTATCTTTTAATGTTCATTTTGTAATACTCCTTTGAAGAAGCAACAGTGTTTGCGAAACATGTCGAGTGATTAAAATTAAAATTAAAAAATTTGTGGAAAGTGTAAAATTGTTTTACTGTAATTACAACCTATAGATATATATATATATATATATATATATATATATATATATATATATATATATATATATAACTAACTAACATATCACTATAGAATTAGCAAAGCGTCCGAACTAGGGCCCGGTTGTTTGAACGCTGAATAACGTAATAATATTTTTATTTATATTTGAAAAAATGTTGATAAACAGTAGATAATTCATCTCTTGCATTATTTAAAAGAGTATCATATGATAATAATTTTGAATATGTAAACAATATCTAACAATATTTACCCACAAAAATAAGTTTTTAAATCATCTTTTTATTAATATTAATTGTAAACTTTGCATTAATAGTAATTTCTAACACTTAAAAGCACTGAAAAGAGCCACGACACGCAATTAAACTGAAAGAAAAGATAAGTAAACATGTTTATGTCTGTCAAACATCAAAAAAGCCTCTTTCTCACCGACCATAAACAGCCCTCAATCTATAGGGTATGATCGAAGGATATACTGTAGGTCTAATAGTAACTAAAAATGCAGGAAATGGTCTTTTTTTAACACATGATCCCTTATCATACTGTTTTTTTGGAGAATATTTTACAAATTTTTTGAATTTTAACTGAAATAATTAAAAATATAAATAATTTATTTAAAGAGTATTTAAAAAGTAGGAAGGAGATCAAATTATGGTTTTAAATTAGGATAAAAAAAAAGCTCCATGCGAATTCAAAAGATTTGCTACGCGACATTCGGCTTAACCGAAAAAAGGCTTTGTTTAAATGAGCGAAGCCTGAATCGTTTTAATGAAAATTCGCCAAAAGAAGTTCATTTATTTTTGAAATCGTCTGTGCCTTTGGATACTGGGTAATATAATCCCCCAATAATGGACTGACATAAAAAGAGCCCCTGATGAAAAACGAAATTGTTTCATTTCGTTCTTTAAAATATAAGTACAATGATTAAAATCCAAAATAAATCCGGTCAACTTATTAACGTTTATTTTGCGAAGCCACGTGAACCTTTTATTTTAATGACAATTTTATATCATTATAGGACGAAAGGGGTTTCTAAAACAAAGAGTTTAAAAAAGTATCGAATGAATTTATTGTTACATCTTGATTTTTTGTTTGAGTACTGTTTAAGTCAGAATAAAAAGTAATTTAAAGAAAGCTAAAAAATTATTTATATTTTTGGGCATAAAATAACCATTTGTCAAAAAAATTGTGTTTTGTTTTCATCATCAAAAAAGTTCCAGCATGTGTTTTTTCCAACAAAATGGACCGAACTGTTCAAAATATATAAATTATTTGTGAAATATCATTGATAGCAACACAACAAAAAAAGAATTGTCATGATCCGTGCGACGGCAAATTGACCCTTCTTATCCGGCCATGGCCTTTATCAAACGACACGAATTTTTTTTAGGAGAAATTCATGGCCTTATTTTTATAAACGATTGTTTTATTTTCTATGACCGGTACCGAAGTATATTCAAAGAAATGAAAATAAAAACCACCACAGAGAATACAAGTCAGGGAAGTTTTCAGTAAACGAAAATATAGAGTTTACTAAAAAATATTTGATTCTCTCGAGACAAAATTTGTGTATTTTCTTTTTTTATGAAAAAATTTCCATAAATATTACAGTTCTTCTGTTTGTTTACCATGCTGGTAATAATTGTCTTCTATAAAGAAACATTTACATAATAAACCGCCACATTACAGCCAATTAAAAAAGTCTATTTTCTCTCGAGATTTGAAAATGGTGAAAGGTTAAAAAATTAATTTTTAAGACTAGTTTGCAAAGAGGAATATAATTTTGTAGAGAGGGTTTAGTATAAAGAAGAAACAACTATAATTATTGTACAAGGAGAACATGTATAAATAGATAGTCATGATATTGTTAGGGCAATAAAAAAACTAAAAAATAGACAGGACCTGAGGGTATCTATACATAATTAATTAAAAGTGGAACAAAGCTTTTTAACATGCTTACATGGATATTTGATAAATGTCTCAATGGTCAAGAACCCCTAACACAATGGCCATATTATGTCAATCCAGAAAAAAGGGCGCCAGGAAAATTGCCAGAATTACAAAGGTACAACTAGCACAATGAGTCGACTCTACGAAAAAATACTCTGAGATAATTGAAAATAGAGCTGCCACAAATCAAAATACTCATATATTATTTATAGATTTAACTAAGGCCCACGATAACATCCCTATAACTAAACTATAGGGAACATGAAGAACACAGATATAAACCTTACACTTATTAGAGCTGTATAAAATCTATATACACACTGTAAAAAGAAATGCATTAAATTTGATGTAAGTGGGCTGGAAGCAAATTTCACAAACTTTTATTAAATTCATTTAAAGTAATGCATTAGATTTAATAATTTATATATATATATATATATATATATATATATATATATATATATATATATATATATATATATATATATATATATATAAATATATATTGTAACTTAACCATTTTTTAAAAATTAATGCATGAGTCGCAGGGTAAAATGTAGGAAAAATATTTTTTTGTGCAAGAAATATTTTCGTAATTACGTCGAGAAGAAAACAGTATTAAATTAGGCAACTAAAAAAAGACAGTAAAAAGTAACAAAAAAATATTTTTAGAGAACATAACCTCAAATATTTCAAAAGCCTGACGTGAAAGCCCAATTCTGATTCTATGCAGCAAATTACTTCTAAAATGACTTCCCGTTGCGCAATAACAATCATGACCCCTTTTTTTGTTGCTCTGTGCTATAATTATGTAATATTGAATGTATGTATGTTGTTGCAATTATCTTTATACTAATTTCACAGTCTGCATATGACAAAAAAATATAAAATAATTTTTTTTGGACAATGTGCATTTTGTAGTATAAGCACATTGTCCAACCCGAACATTTGTTTTCCTGTTATTCACTACAGATGGCACCTTAAGTTTGATTTTTGAATTATGTAGATTCAGGAGATCTTTCTTAATTTTTGCAGTAAGTGTACGAACCTTTCTCATCAAAATCGCATCATTTCAAACATTCGTTTTCTTCTTATACGCTACAGATGGCGTTTTAAGTTTGATCTTTGATTTAGGTAGATTCAGAAGATCTTTCTTATTTTTTGCAGTAAGTATATGAACCTTTACCTAATTGCCTTAGGCACTGTGAGCTCTGGCGCGGATAGAGAATTTTGCTGAAAGGCAGGAGGGGGGGGTAAATTTTGTTCGATATTACCAACCTTCTAGAAACTTTGTTTTTTAAAAAATAAAGTAGTTTAATATGAATAGTTTCGAATGCATAAACACGAAATTGCTCCAACTTTTAGGAAGGTAAATTATTCCTGATTAAAATTTTATTTTACCGTTAATAGCGCTTGTCTGACCAAGTTTTTTATTATTTCTAACTTTTGGTTATTTGTATTCCATTCTTTAGTATTGACTTTTTCCATATATATATATATATATATATATATATATATATATATATATATATATATATATATATATATATATATATATATGTATGTAATCGAAGGTTTTCGGGCATCCCGTGTATGTGCTGAGTCCCTCTCAGGACTGTAAGGCAGCTGCCTGCGGGGAAATTCCTATCTAATGGTATAAATAACATAGGGGTATTAACCACTTCCAGAGGCCATTCGAAGGTTAACTCAAGGTCAAATTTAGGATACCATTGCATGCACCGTTTGATTTCCTAAAATATTTGTGACAAAGTTTTCCTCCGGCATCCTTAATTGTAGAGTTGTTGGAAAATTTATAACTATCTACGGTATAAGAACATTTAACCTTGATTGGTGTTATCAAAATCAAATAACTTGACCACCAAGGGTGCCAGAGAAAAACTTTTCTTATAAAAGTTTTAGGAAATCAAATGACACATCCAGTGGTGACTTTAAATTTGACCTTGGGCTTGCCTTTGAAGGATAGTTAAGCTTCGAATGACCTCTGGATGCGGTTTGTATTCCCCTTGTTATTTATACCGTTGAATAGGAAACTGATTAGAAAAGGAGAATAAATATATGCAAATATTTAAACACGGCAACCAAAAGATTTATTTATTTCTTACTGAAATCAATATTTTTAAGTTTCGCACTTCTCCGATGAATGTCAAGATAAAGTTCGACTGGCGATATTTTTGTCTTACATCAAAAAGTCGACAGGTTTAATATCCTGCCGATATGTCTCGAGATTTATATTTTACTAGCAGACCCGGCCGGGCGTTGCTGTGGCACACTTATAATCCATTAAATTATTATAGATTAAAATATTTAATATTGTTAAGAAAGTGATTGGTAAAGAATGGCGGAGAGTTTAAATTAAGCACAAACCCAACATAAAATTTTTCTTTTTATTTATTTCACATTCGAACATAATTTATGATAAATATGTAACTTACGAAGTTCTGAATTGATTAATTTTATAAATTATTTTACTTATTTTTAATCAAAATAATCAATAATTTTAATTTAATTAAGCTCTAACAGGTGCACAATATTTCTGGTTAACCTATCTTTTGCTAACATAAATAGACTCGATGGTTTTCCCATAGTTATGTAGTTTATAAATCTCAAACACACGTGGATATGGAATAAATCGTAGCATCAATTGAAAGTTTAAAAATCGAAACATGGCGCCATCTATTGGAAGCCTACCCAACCTAGATAACAAAAATTGTTGACGAATTATACCAAATAAGTAACTTACACCGCCATCTGTTAGAAAATTATGGAACTTTGATAATTATAACCCTTTGTACTAAAAAATTAATTAATTTGCAATAAAAAAATATTGAGATTATTAATTAAGATAAAAACTTTTCTATCTTTTAAGTTGGACCAAATTACACACAGTGTAACATCTAAATCACTGAAGTAATTTCGGAGTTCATCACTGACCAACATCGTGACAGGGGATTTTAATATAGTAAGACATAGATAATTATTTCCTGCAAATGTTGCTCTTGGTCCGATACTGCTCCACTGACGAGACCGGTAGGTGATCGAAACGCTTATCGAGATAGAACCAAAGTGGCATTTGCAGGAAATAAACTGTTTATGTGTATTTTTTCTTTTAACTGCTTGGAAAAAGGAGAATAAATATAGGCAACTAAATTATACTTTTCACAAATTTGTGTAAAAATGTAAGACACTGTGGTGTAAGTATTACAATTTAAGTAAAATACTGATGTCAAAAAAATTTAATAATTTGGCAACATTACCATTTACGAAAAAACATTTTAGGATTAAAGGGAAGTTTCAATAAGACTCCAATTTTAATAAAAAATCGTGAATCGTAACGACCTATTACGATAAAAAAAAGATCCAAATCATGCTTTTTTGAGACATCCTATATAACCTAAACTATTTGTAAAATGTACTCCTTAATTTTCCGTCTATCAAATTTTTGTGTACTGCTTTTCTTATAACTAAAAAATTGAATAATAGGTGGCTTGATAAGTCCTGCGTTTGGCACATAGATGGCAATCCTTATAATATATCCATACGATCTTTAGTTAGTATTAACCCTCAAACAATACGTGTCAAAATTAGATGATATTGAAGTTTTAGTGTCGCACGTTTTGATGATTTCAAAATAATGCAAAAAAAAAGACTTTCGTATGTTGATAAAACACTGTTATTTGATGTGAACAAATATCGTTAAAACTCACCAATGGCTGTAGAGAATCTGCTCCGTCAAGAGCAACCATTTGTCGTTGGTTCGCTGAATTTAGCAGCGGTCGTACACACACACAAATGATGCTGAATGGACGCTTTGGGGCCCAAATGAGGTTGTTACACGGGAAAACATCAACAAAAGCCACGAAATCGGTTTGAATAACAGTAAAGTGAAAGTGCAGGAGACAGCTGAAATCGTACATTATATGTTGCACGAGTATTTGGGTATGAGAAAGCTCTGTTCGCGTGGGTATCGCGCGGGTATCGCGCTTGCTCACAGTTGACCAAAAACAACAATGACAATTGATGATTCAGAGCGACCTTTGGAGCTGTTTAAGTGAAATAAAGTTTTTCATTCGGTATGTGACAATGAAAAAACATGTGTCCACCACAACACTCCGCAGTCAAACCGGGAGTCAACTGAGTGGTCAGCAAAGGATGAAAGTCAACCAAAGCAATCAAAACGTTTTTTAAAAAACTGTAGGAGATAAAGGTAAATTTATTAGTATCAATTTGAAAAAAAAATAAATCCTGCCTCTGATTTCCATCAAAAATATTTAGAAACTTAATTATTTAGCAATGTCACATTTTAAGGGTTAAAGAAAGAATTAACACAAATTAAAAATTATGCGCCACGCTTTTTCAGGTACTATTTTTAAAATGGACTCCCTGAGACCCCATTAACAGTCCATTAATCAAATTTTTTATGATTTCAAGATATAGCCGAAATCGAATACCGGGGTGCTAAATGGACACTGTAAATATATATATATATATATATATATATATATATATATATATATATATATATATATATATATATATATATATATATATATTAAATTATTGGTTGTGTACGGTACTTATTTTTAGACATATGTAATGAACAAGGAAAAATTAACCAATTGCTTAATATTCATTATTCCATTACTTTACTTAAGTAATATACATACTGTAGTCCTGAAGAATCGATAATCTAAATGGACTTTTATAGTATTAAATTTGTTTGAGTATTAAATTAATTTTCTATGTTAATTTTATGTCGATGGATAATCACGGAACCAGTGACATGTTTTATCTTCGCCATTAAATTCTTAATATCTATGATAAGTCTGTATCACTTGTTGCCTTAAAACATATTTTTCATTTTAATTATGTTTCGATTCTGATAAATAATTATTGTTTAATATTTATTCTAAAAATTCGAAGCCTTAAGATAAAATAACTAAAATATAGTAATAACATTAAATGCATATTTAGTACCGTTGTTCGTAGCGACATGTTAATGTTAATGTGGAAGAGTTGATTTGAAATTAACTAAAGAAAACTACTTTCCCGGTAAGTTGCAATGCTTTGTTTGTCTCCGATTCATGATCCAAATCTCAAATAATCTCGATTGTTAAGTAAAATACGGGTTGTATTTCAAAGACTATTTTAATAAAAAATTGTCTATTATTAAGTTGAAGTTGTTATACGTAAGTGTAAGATGTATATGGATCAATTTCTTCCTATTTCACCAACTTTAGGTAAATTCTAGCAATATTTACTTGATATATGTATATTGATATTTTTGATGTAACTGAAGTTTTTCCTTAAGAGCCTCTATTGCGTCCACTGTAGAGAATAGGCCTCTCTTCTGTTTCTTCAATATTTACGATTCTTTTTTCCTTTAACAGTTCTATTCCTGTCATTCTCTTTTTGTTATCTTGCCAGCGCATCCAGCCGAGTTCTATTTTATTTGTGTATTTTTTTAAGACATCTGTGACCCCCGTTCATGGCATTATCCACTCATTTTTTTTCTGTCTCTTACGGAAAAGCCTTTCTATGATTTTTTGTGTTATCTTCAACAATATTTATTTTGTTAGAGTCCAAGTATGTATTTGGTATGTTATCACTAGTATCCCATATTGCTTAAATATTTTCCTGCTTTTCAGAATGTGGCTCAGCTTACCAAACACAGCGCATTCTAATCGTCCAGTGATTTGTTTTAAAATTTTTTCATAATCAGCAAGTTTGTAGTTAAAAATTTTCCGTCAATTTCTTACAGATTTTGCTTATTTGTATATATTGTCAAGCAAGTTTTTATAGCGGTGATCTTCGCGTATTTTGTCTATTTATTTTATTATTGCTCATTGCTCTATAGAATCAAAGGTTTTTTATAGTTCATTTACAGCGGTAGATTGTATCCAACTGATTTCTATATACGCATCTTCACTGTAAGCAAGTGATGGCATAATTCAGGTTAATTGTGAAATGCTGCATGCTCTACCGATTCATGGTAATCTAGTTTGTTTTTTAGTCGGATTACTAATTATTTAGGTATTTGAAATAGTAAACTCATTGGTCTAAAGTTATCCAAAATTTGTTGCTACCATTTCTTAATTAAAAGTAGTGAACCTCTTTAAATTTTCTCAGTTTTTATGTATACCTTTATCTTAATATTAGTGAATTTGGAAATATTACCAAAATAGTGTTGTTCTTAAATAGACTTTTTTCGTTCAATTTACTTTTTTCCTGGTAAAAAAAGAGCTGCTACGTTCATAAAAATTTCCTTATCCAAACAAATTTTTTACTAAGCGTTTCCTTATAGAAAACTAAGCAATAAAATCAACGAGAAGAGCATTTAACCGAATAAAAAAGGTTTTCCGATAAATTTTTCCACTACATGGATCGTTTTGTCTGGAAAAAGAAATAATAAAAGGTATGCAATAAATGCACGAGCGATTTGTTTGTTCTCTTCACTTTTTCTCTAGTTTGTGGATTGAAAAATAAACCAACCCTATTTTCCAAATTTGGGGTCGAAGGAATGCCATCGGTTCAATCGTTATTTTCTATTATTCCTTCGACGACCAACGCAAAACTACATGAACTGTACAATGTGCTGAACTTGGAAGATTTTTTGCTCACTTTTAATTTAAAATCAGAGATTTAATGCGAACAAACGTGAAAATAATCTTTAAGATTCTGATTTGATTCTTATCAAGTTTTTCTTGATATTTTAAATATTGTTAAACTTATTTTAATAAATTATTTTTCTTGTTTTCAGCTATAAAAACTAAATATTCCTTAAATACATATTTATTTAAATGTATAATTAGAGATAAAAGAGACTAATTTTACATAAAATATTATTTATGAATTTTTTTCCTAAAGCAAAATTTAAAAAACTTTTATCAGGCTTCCTAATTTTTTTAATTTGTTTTGCTGAGATGTTTTAATGTATTTTTTCTAATTTTAGCACGTCTCATGAAAGTTTTAAGTCAAAAAGAGGGAATCGGTACAAAAAAAAAAGTGATGGAAAAATAGAATACCAAATTTCTAAATTTTTTTTACGTATTGAAAAAGACATAGTTTTCCAATTTGAAGCAGAATCGGGCTTGGTGGACCCATTTAATTTTGGTTAAAATTGGTTCAATAATATCTAAAAGACATTTCAAATATGGCGGATAAGAAGTAATATCGTATAAATAAAAAATAACAAAAATCATATATTCCCTTACGTTGGAAAAGAGCAAAAGTTATTCCGATTCCTCATCTCAGACTGTTTTTTTCTAAAATATTGAAAATGGCGATAGATTTACAGATTCGACATTTATTAAATAGTAATAAAGTAATATTAAATAAGCAGTTGGGATTTAGATCGAAACACCGATGTGCTATTCCGCTTTGTGATGTAACAGACGACATTTTTCGAGCATCTAATGAGGGAAAGACTACTCTTCTAATGCTACTTGACTTCAGCAAAGCATTTGACACGCTAAATTAGAATACTTTAATTTCTATGCTCTATAATATACTTTATTGGGTCTCTTTTGTCTGACTGATATCAGTACGTAACATTAAAATTCTAAAAATCACTAGAGGTGTTTTTCAAGCTAGCATTTTGGGGACCCTCTTATATTCAATTTACATTTTGAACTTAATGAATGAAGTTAAATATTGCACTTATCATTTGTACGCGGACGACATACAGCTTTATTTTTCTTTTGATCCGTCCGAAACTGATTTGGCGAATTATAACATCAACAGAGATCTGGCTGCATTGCACAATATCTCCTTAACATATAGTTTAATTCTAAACCCGAGGAAATTGGTGGCTTTTTTATTTATTCTTACAAAGCAACAAATTTTTGCTAAGTCTCCTTAATATTGAAATTGCAGGATCAACTGAGGATTCTGTCAGAAACTTAGGACTTATAATTGATACAATGCTTAGGTGTAAAGAGCATGTTACTTTGAAATTAAGAGTTGCTTACGGGCTACTAAAGGGTATTTTCTCTTTGCGTTATTTGTTGAATCAGTAGTAAAGGTTATGCTCTTATTCTTTCATTTCTAAATTACTGTGGTAACGTTTATGGGCCTGACGTCGATGCCTTGGATGTTCGCAGAATAGAAAAATTGCAAAATTCATTCTTGCGTTATATATTTGTAAATAGGTGCCGTGAAAGGATTACTCATAAACTTAAAGACATAGGTTGGCTTAATATGTATGTATGATATCCTCATGCTTAGTATACAAAATTAGTAAATACAAATTCCCATCATACTTGTATCTCAAGCTTGTGTTTCGGACCAGCATACATACCCTTAATATTCGTCGAAAATCTTCAATTCCTAAACATCGTAAAAAGATTTTTATTTCGCTGCTGTTCTTATGAATAAATTTATGGTGTATAATTTCGCGACTGACTGTTCTTCATATAAGAGAAAACTTAAAAGACTTATATTGTTTTAAATTCATGCGCTTCTTGTGTCTAGTATTCTGAAGTTCAATGAATCAACGAAAAATTATAACTATGGAATTTGTCATTTTTGCCTGCTCTTGATGCTCTCCTCTTATCTTACATTTTTACTTCTCCCTTATTCTCTCTTTTTCTGTGCCTCTCTACTTATTTTTTTATTGTTTTTTTCTGTTTTATAAAAAGTAGTTACATATCTATAAATAGAAATATATTAGAATATTTAGTTTACGCTTAAGATAATGCGGGCTTCAAGATTTTTTTATACTAAATGAATTGTATTAATTTAGTCTTATTATTTGTTTTTTTATGGTTAGGTATGGTAAAAATTAAATTGAAAATGCGTGTAAACTTATAAACTATTTTAATTTTTTTCTAAATGTTCATTTTAAATTTCTCACTGTAAATTTTACCTATCTTTACATTCAACTGTATTTACCATTGTTTTGCAAACTGAATACATTTCGACCAGGTTTGTAGTGGATATAATTAGAACTAAGAAACTAGAGGCATCAGTAACTAAGGTTTAACGAGGCAATAGTGTGAGCTAACAAATAGTGCTTTAATTTGAATATAGGTATAGGTTTATAGGAGATTTAGTTTCTGCAATATTGTTGGTAGAAAGCTAAACATCATTCGTATACGTTTTGCAATTGGACCTAGCATAACTTCGTTAAGCATCTTCGGATTACACTAAAATCATTTCATAAATATATTTTATAAATATTGATAAGTTTTAACTGAATTGGTTATTTCCTAAATATGAACGAAATGATTTACAGACATCTCTCAAATTTGCTGTTTTGCTGCAAATTAGTGGAAAAAAATCCTGGATTGATAAAAAGCGAATCACAAAAATATTAATATGTATATATATATATATATATATATATATATATATATATATATATATATATATATATATATATATATATTTGGTTTTCTGTAGAAGTTTGCAGACGTTTCGCCAAAATCTCATTTGGCATCTTTTGTGCTTGGTGGTCGCAGATCAACTTGATCCCATCAACACACAGTTTGGTGTCAGAAATAAGATGGTACACGTGAGGCTTTGTTCAGCATGCAGGTGTTGGTGTAGAGATGTCGAGATGTGTCTGCAGATGTGCTCGCGTGTCTTATAGATTACCAGAAGGCTTTTGATACCGTCCAACACGGAAAACTTATTGAAATATTAAGAAAATAGAATCTGGATGGTCGAGATATAAGAATAATAGTTAATCTCTATTGGTACCAAAAAGCAAAAATAACAGTGGACGGAGAGATGTCAGAGGAGATACAAATAATGCTTGGAGCCCGACAGGGATGTGCACTATCAACTCTCTTATTTAATTTGTATTCTAAACATCTTTCAAGAGGCGCTACATGAAAAACACCAAGGCATTATTATTAACGGTACAGTTATAAATAATCTTAGATACGCACACGATACTGTACTTCTCGCGATTACATTGGAAGACCTACAAGAAATTTTAAACTGCGTGGCAGACAAGAGTGGAGAGATGGGGCTTTAGTTTAACATCAAGAAGACAAAATGGCTGTTAATAAGCAAACAGACAGATGTGGTTGGTCGTTTAAAATATGACGCAAAAACCCATAGAACGTGTTTAACAATACAGGTATTTAGGATGCACACTCAATGAAAACGAGGACAACACACAAGAGATAAGTTCCCGAATAGAACAGGCTCGAAGCACCTTTATCAAAATGCAGACCGTACTATGCAGCCGTGATATTCTTAGATGCTATGTCTTCAGTATACTCTTGTATGGAGCTGAAGCATGGAAACTCACAGATGCCATGCGTAGGAAACTGGAGGCCTTCGAAATGTGGACTTACTGGCGTATGATTCGAATTTCATGGATGAACAGGATCCGGCTTCAACTTATTATGCAAGGTTAAAGTTGATGGCAAAAGAGGTCTAGGCCATCGCAGAACATCTTGGATGAAGAACTTACGGCAATGGTATGGAGCTAGCACAAGGTGATAATGCATTTCAACTGGATAATTAATAACTGCACGTTTATTTATCAATATATTTTGTCTATCAATAGATGCATATTAATTTATACGGAGTAATTTCTTTATATGGAACAACCCTGTATATAAAATTGTCAACACTTATAAAGGTGCCTTAACCTACGTTATCAGTATAAAAATTTATTTCATTTTCTTAACCTGAACTAAACTTGTTATATTAAGAGCCAAAGTGTCTAAATACTTTTTAACATATTACATTAAAAATAATAAATATACTTGGATATAAATATAATAGCCCAAGTAGCTTCTACTTAAAAATAAGCAATGTTTGTAACAATGTGTACTGTTTTTAGATTTATTAAATATAATTGATGCAATTTATTTCTAAAAATACCATTCTAACAAAATTCAAAAGAAACTAAACGATTCTAGATACCAATAATTGTTGTGCATTGTGGCTTAATGCAACTCTATGTTTTGTTTAACTCATTTTTATTATTACTGAAGTTATTAAATTGATACAAATGGTTCTCCGCTTTAGTAATTAAGTCTTTGTTAAAATTACAATTCTTTAGGCCGCACACATCTCCCCTAAAAATATGTTTTAGCAGATTGCCTATGTATTAAAAATCGTTTGTTCTTTATTATTTCCATTGTTTCCGGCTCTTTGAATACTTTTGATATATTGGCATTATAAAAACGCTAAGAATAGCTTTTTCTGTCACCATATGTCGCAAGCTAACATGCTCAGGAAAGCAGAAATATATTCGAATATAAAACCAAATTAGGTTGGAAAGTTATGGTTTTTGATGATTCAGTGCAAAGGCGTTTTGTGCCATTTGGCTTTCAAACTTCTGCAAACTTGGAAACTTTCAACAATAACACAATACGAGGCCCAAAAGCACAGACAGGGTAGTCATTTATTTTTCACGGATTAGCTTCTATAATCATAAAATAATTAAGAATCAAACTTTGCCAACATTACTGTAAATAAAAGGGAAACCAAAAACAAAAGGACATTAGAAATCAGAGATATTTTTGATACAAAAAAAGACTACGAAGTAAGAAATAATTTACACAAATAAAATAAGCTTTTACGCCTCTAGTTTCTTGCGTTAAAGTTTCTTAAATAAATTAAGTTACATACATAAGTACTCAAAGTTATTATAATGAGTGACAGGCAGTAATTACTAGCTCTCAGTTTTGATAAATATTAGAAATTGGATGATATACAGGATGCTTCATTAAGGATGACCGGGTACCATATCTTAGAAAGTGATAGTCCAGGATCTTTGGGAAAAGATCCCGTTGAGCAAAGTGGTAAAAGAAATTGCTGGAAATAATTTTTAAGTTCCTAACTCTGTCGCTAGGGGGCGTAATTTTATATTCATGTAAAAAAGACATTTTTCTGAAAAATATCCCTATATAAGCTTTCTAAAAAATATTACACTGATTATTTTACTACAATTCAACATCTTTTTGGTATAAAACATTTAAGATGTAAAATTAGAGTGGGAGAGAAGAGGGAAAGTCCACTGATAAAAGTTACCATAAGTCTGGTTTGGCTGAACCGATTTCAATAAACTTGGTCTCGTTTAAGAAAGAAAGGTTTGAAAATTGAAATGAAATAATAGTTATATTAAAATAACTTTCGTGGCCCTCGCTAGAGGGCGTTATTCGGAACCCTTCTTTTTTTTAAATTTACTCCGAAATTTTAAATGAAAAAACATAGGTTTTATATCATATTCGGAAAGTAGAATAAATTTGAAAGAGAAAATGTAAAACAATTAATTCGATACCTTTATGTGTTTCGAAATTATTGCCAAAAGAATAATTGATAACACATTGACGGGAAAAAGCAATTGTTTTGAAAGGTCTTTGGTCAAGCCTACCATTAAAACGAAGTAATAGCTATAATAGAATGATTTTTGCGGCTCTCTCTAGAGGGCATTATTTGGAATCTTCTTTTTTCAATTTTACTCTAAAATTTTAAATGGAAAGGCATAGTTTTTATATCATATTCGGAAAGTAAATTTGCAAGAGAAAATGTAAAAAATTAATTCGATATCTTTATTTATTTCGGAATTATAGCCAAAAGAATAATTCATATCACGTTGACGGGAAAAAGCATTTGTTTTCAAAGGTTCGTGGACAAGCGTGCCATGAAAAATAATAAAAAACTTTTTAAACTTTTCATAAGTGTGCGTTTTTCACGTGTTATTCTATTACTATCGTCTTTAATTTACTTAGCTTTCGCATTATTGCAAAATTATCCAGTAAAAGAAATGAATTGATATGTCACTTGATTGAAACTTTGATAAGACAAGTATCTAGTAAAATTTTTATCTTGAATTTTGATTTTACCGTTATTCAACTTGTGTGTTACATTTTTCAAAAATGTCTTATATATGATATGCTTGCTGTATATTTTGAGTGTTTTAAAAATGCTAATATTGCGGTACGTGAATACGCTGTCAGGTACCCTGAACGAAGACCCTATCCTAGAAGAGAGTTTTGGTGGTTGGCAATACATCTTAGAGAAACGGGTAAGGTATATCTCACTACAGTGCCCTTCAGGAGATGTCCGTCAAGAAATTAAGACAGCATTATTAACGTTCTCGCGTCCGTGAAAGCGGACTCGCATTTGCGTGTCAGAAACATTTCTTTAGACTTGGATATAAGTTGCACTACAGTGTACCGAATTTTAAGGGATTTTAAAGTGCATCCCTATCATGTAGTTTTACATCACGCTCTTTCAGAGACTGATTTTGATCGGCAGCTGGATTATTTTTATTGGTTCAGAGCTATGTGCAACGAAAATCGCCAATTCCTCTCCCAGATTTTATGGACCGATGAAGTAACTTTACTAGTTGTGGGATCATTTATCTTTAATAACCATCTAAATGGCGATTCGTGCTTAGACTTTTTACGGAATAATCTCCCTATCCTTTTAGAAAACTGCTTCTTGATATATATATATATATATATATATATATATATATATATATATATATATATATATATTTGATTATATATGATTTCTGTGGTGTCAGCATGATGGATACCGGGCACACTTTTCTAAAAGAGCCCGTAATTTTTTAGACGCTAGTTTGGAAGGGGTGGTTTGTTTCAGTGGCCACCCAGGTCTCCGGATTTAACCGTGCTAGATTTTTACTTGTTGGAAAGATTAAAAGAGATTGTTTATCAAACCCGACCAACCATACGGGAGAACATGATTGAGAGATTTCAAATATGATTTCAGAGGCTGAAATTGAAACTGCCGTTTCCACCACTAGGAAAAAATGTAATAGTTACATTTTGTACAACGATGGCCATTTTGAACAATTACAAAGTCTATTTGTTGTTTGTTGAACGAGTTTGCTATGGTTTCATTAATAATGTTAAGGTATTTGTTGTTTTTATTGTTGTCTTGGCCTGTTGGCCTCTAAACACTTTTCAAATCTTGCGCTTCGCATTGTTTGAACCAATCCTTTGCCTGGATAAAGTGTGACGGAAGGAACACAGAAACAAAATAACAAATAAACAAAAATTGTGACCGTAAAATAATAAAATAAGTTGAAAAGTTAATAAAAAAAAAATAAACGCACCACGGACCTTTCAAAACAATTGCTTTTTCCCGTCAATATGATATCAATTATTCTCTTGGCAATAATTCCAAAACATATGAAGATATCGAATTAATTGTTTAACATTTTCTCGTGCAAATTTATTCTATTTTCCTAATATGCTATAAAACCTATATTTTCTCATTTCAAATTTCGGAGTAAAATTGAAAAAGAGAGAAGGGTTCCAAATAACGGCCTCTAGCGAGGGCCGCGAAAATTACTCTAATATAGCTATTATTTCTTTTCATTGTCAAACCTTTCTTTCTTAAACGAGACCAAGTTTGTCGAATTCGGTTCAGCCAAACGAAACTTATGATAGCTTTTATCAGTAGACTATCCCTCTTCTTTCCTGCCCTAACTTTACATATTACAGCAAAAAGTTTAGACCAAAAAGATGTAGAATTGTAGTAAAATTATCTTTTGATAGCTTATATGGGGATATTTCTCACAAAAATTTCCTTTTTTACATGACCATATCAATTACACCCCTTAGCGACAGAGCTAGGAAGTAAAAAAATTATTTCCAGCAATTTCTCTCGATCACTTTCCTTAACAGAATATTTTCTCAAAGTTCCTGGACTATCACTTCTTGAGATATGGTACCCGGCCACCTTTAATGAAATACCCTGTATATACTCTTGTTGTTTTGTTTATTATGGTCATATATACTGCCATGTATAAATTTCGAATAAAGACTATATGGGATTTCGACAACATGCATCAGGTATTGTTTATTGAAATTGGACAGTATAAAACTTTTAATGACCCATTATAATTCTAAAACTACGGAACAGTAATCGAACACTCTAGAAACTTTAGTCCTTTAAATATGATCCAAATAATATGACATGAAACTTTTTCATTCGATATTGCATTTTATATAAATTTTCAAAATAATATTATAAATTCTTAATATTTCATCTCAAATCCCCGAATATTAATTCTAGTTGATTTCAAGATGTCTAAATGGTAACTATATTTACACATACATCTTTCAAAATTTACTTATGGTATTTTCCCTATACGGTGAAAGCCGATCGTTGCAACTTATTAGTTTGACTTGCGTAATCTTTCATATATTAAAACTTTTCCAAAGGATCGTGTTACATAATGGTGAAAACCACATATATCTAAATATATCTATATCTATATATCTGTATATATTTCGGTATCCCGCAAGAAACTCGGAGCTAAAAATAAAATTCGACGGGTTCAAGCGTTTTACTTTATAGTGAATTTATCCGCTACTTTACGAAAGAACTATATATATATATATATATATATATATATATATATATATATATATATACAGGGTGGGCCTTAACTGCATGAGCGTTTTGTTTTGTCTATAATTCAAAAACCGTTAGGGGTACGGGGGCACGGGGGGTGTCGTTAGACGCGCCATTTCGTGGAATTTTTAGTCACCATGGACGCGTTCTCGGGAGCACAGCGTGCGTTTTGTATTCGCGCATATTATGCCAACAATAATTCCGTGACTGTTGCTAGGCGAATGTACCGCGCTCACTTCGATTTACATGACATCAGAGAAGCACCATGCGCAAATTCTATTCGCAAATGGGTTAAAATGTTTGAAGAAACCGGGTGTACAATAAGAATTAATAATGCGGGCCGCCCGAAGTCAATACGGACGCCGGAGATTATTCAACGTGTTCATGAATCAATCAGAGAAAATCCTCGGCAATCGACTCGTAAAAGAAGCCAAGTCTTGAACATTGCGCAGGATTTTGCACCGTGATTTACATTTAAAAGCTTATAAAATTCAGTTGACACAAGAGTTGAAACCTAATGATGTTAATCTTCGACTTAATTTCGCTAATGTTATGCTTAATCGCTTTAACAATTTTTCTAACATAATCTTCAGTGATGAGGCTAACTTTCATGTCAATGGTCATGTTAATAAGCAAAATTGCCGGTTTTGGTCTGAGACTAATCCTCGCAAGATGCATCAAAGACCTCTTCATAGCCCTAAGGTCGTTGTGTGGGCTGCAATATCGTCCAGTGGAATAATTGGGCCATATTTTTTTGAAAATCAACGAGGAGTGGCTGAGACAGTGAGAGCTGAGAATTATTGTCAGATGTTGCAAGAATTCTTGGTCCCAGCTCTTCGAGAATTTCAAGGTTACAATTCTAGGACCTGGTTTCAGCAGGATGGAACCACTTCCCACATTGCTACAGTCTCCATAGACCTACTGAAAGAAATGTTTCCTAGAAAACTCATCTCACGAAGAGGTGACGTTGAGTGGCCCCCAAGGAGTCCAGATCTGTCTTCGAATGATTATTTTTTGTGGAGATACCTAAAATCAAGAGTGTATGAAAATAATCCAACAACAGTTGAAGAGTTAAAGCAAAACATTGTGCGAGAAATGAACACTAATTCCCGAGCAACTTGTCAACGTGTTTTTCAAAACCTGCGAGTGCGACTTCAAGAATGTCAAGAAGGTGGAGGCGGTCACTTAAATAACATTATTTTCAAAAATTAGATGTTACTTAAATTTCAGTTTCATGTACTTTTTAAATATATAAATAAAAAAATAATAAGATTTATAGTTTTTTTTTATTGCATATTGAAACCACTCATACAGTTAAGGCCCACCCTGATATATATATATATATATATATATATATATATATATATATATATATATATATATATAGGTTTTCTTAGGTGTAAAATCCGTTTTATTAATAAAACTGCATATGTTTTATTTGTTATTGTTCATTAATCCTGTTTTTAAGATGTTGACTGGTTTGGCCGATGAAAACTCCGTCAAAATTTTTACATGAGATCTCATATATTACGTGTGTTTTTTTATCTTTAGGTATTTTGGATTTTAAGTTACTAAAATTGTTTTTTTAATAGATTGTGTGCTTTATGACTAACAATAATATTATGATTTTTGAGTACATTTTGAAGTTTTTCTGAGAGTTGTGGTATATATGGTATGGAAACATATTGGCTTTGTTGTTTTATTTTTTGGTGTTGAGGGTTTTGCTTGTTGTTATTGTAAACTTTGTGTATTTTTTTTTGAAGATATTGTTTATAGTTTTAGGGGGATAACTATTCAATAATAAAGCTTCCTTTGCTTTTTGAATTGCTTCGTTTCGGTATTCTGGATCGGATAATTTTATGGCTCGGTCCGCAATTCCTATCACCACCGATTTTTTTGAGATAGAGGATGTTGGGAATTATAATGTAGATATCTAGAGGACCAAGTTGCTTTTGTGTACCATTGAGTTTGCATGGCGTTATTTTGGTGGTAAATTGTAAGGTCTAAGAAATTGATTTTATTTTTTTCTTCTTTTTCTATAGTGAACTGTAATTTTTGGAGGTAGGCATTAAATTTATTGAGAATATCTTCACAACAATTTTTTGGAATTGCTGTTATTCAATCGTCTACATCTCTATAAAAAAAATGGTATATTGATGTCTAAATTGGGTATAACAGTTTCTTCGAGGTACATCGGCCAAACCAGTCAACGTCTTAAAAACAGGATTAATGGACACAAATACGACAAACATACTAAGACCGCATTGACAAACCACATTACAGAAAAACAACACACTTTTGATTTTGAAAATGTAAAAATTCTCAAAACAGAAAATAATACCAAAAAAAAAACGTGAATTTTACGAACTGATGGCAATTAAAAAAAAAAAAGAAATCTATAAATAGAAAAGCTGATACAAAACACCTAAGCAAAATATATTATAACATCCTAAAATAACTCCAAAAACAAATTAAATATACACAAAATAAATCACCCCAAAAATAGGAAAAAAATAATAGTCAGGCAAGGACCCTTAAGGCGAAAAAAAAATCCAAACCCTTGACCACCGGAACCCTTAAAATAAAAATCAGTTTAAATAAAGATGCGTCACAAAAAGCAAGGTTTTTATTGTATCGTGTCAAAAAGTGAACCATGTGTTAACAATATGTAGTTTAATGTTGTGTTCCTCAGTAAAACCTTATATAAGGTATGTTTTAAATTTATTAATTTTATGTTATAATATAGCAAAAAAAAATTTCTGTTATAGTTACAAAAAAATTATTTTGAAGAAGGTCAAGTGAGACCGAAACGTCAATAGATATACACAACAAATAAAACATATGCAGTTTTATTAATAAAACGTATTTTACACCCAAGAAAATCAAAAACTTAAAAAATATACGAATAGAAAAATCCAAGAAAAATATAAGAATATATATATATATATATATATATATATATATATATATATGTATGTATGTATGTATGTATGTATGTATGTATGTTTATGCGGTTTTCACGGATTCCTCCGTGTGAGATGCAATAGCAGTGGATATATCCACATTATGCCGTTGTAGTGCTGAAATCACATTCAGCAAACGTACAATTATATGCAACTCCGTGTATGAATGAAGTAGAAAGCGAACAGTAAATGCAAACTTCGTTCCAACCATATCCTTTCCATGTTAGAGGTTGCACAATTTGAAACAAATTGCTAAGAAACACAATTTGTCCTATTCCACCACCATCGAGATGATGGCTTACCTGTACTACCATACTGAGAAGAAAGTCAAAACTTACCATCCCCGCCACAGTGATACGGCAGAGGTACATGTTTCGTCTCTACTAGACTCGTCAGGATACCGACATGCACCTGGCTGTGCAAAGGACAGATCGGAAGGAAGCATGCAAATATTGAACGCGGCTTCGCAGCACTACAACGGCATAATGTGGATATATCCACTGCTATTGCATCTCACACAGAGGAATCCCTGAAAGTCGCATAAACATATATACGCCATCCGGCGGGAGGTCGGCGAAGCCGCGTTCAGTATTTGCATGCTTCCTTCCGATCTGTCCTTTGTACAGCCAGGTGCATGTCGGTACCCTGATCAGTCTAGTAGAGACGAAACATATACCTCTGCCGTATCACTGTGGCGGGGAGGGATATGGTTGGAACGAAGTTTGCATTTACTGTTCGCTTTCTACTTCATATATATATATATATATATATATATATATATATATATATATATATATATATATATATATATGAATTTTTTGAAGTTAACGAATGAGTATAACACTCCAATTTTTAGAAATTTTAGTGTCAATTTGCTTATCTACGAAATTAAATTCTTGTATCATTTTCTCGGTTAGTCCTCTCGATCTGCGTGGCTTCATCAGCATTTTATCAGATGATCTACACTTTGTTATAGTTCATACTGTAGCGTTTTTTTTTTGCTATTAAATCCTCTTCTTACAAGTTCTTTCGAGTTACTTTTATATGTTTGAACTTTTGCTTCTAACGATTTATTTAGAAATACTACTTCTGCGGTTTTACCTATTTGTTCTGTTACTTTCATTTTTTTCAAAGATATACATATATTCTATAAGGGATCTTCTTTCGCTTGCGTGTTCGTTGTTTTGAGATTATTCTGGAGACAAAAATAAATTCTGCATACATAATATATTTATTGAAATATAACAAAAACACGAAAAAATCCTAAATGTCAACAACTATCACTTTCTCCATTAAACATTTTAATCTTTTGCTTTTATATTTTCTATTTTTCTTTTATTTTCCCATGCCTAAATGGTTTTACATAACACTAATGACATTATACTTAGAGTGGTTGCGTGTAGCAATTTCCTTTCGATTTGAAAAGTTATTCATTAAAATTTTTATGAATTACGCTTGAAAGAAAACTCGCTACTCGCCTTTAATGATTTCGTCCATCCGACAATAATTAATTTTTTATGCAGAGATAAATTAATTACTACCCTGGTTTTAAATTACACTTTGCATTTAAGAATTTTGTTAATATTTCAGAAAATTAATTTTTCTCATTATATGTTTACATACGACTGGTTAAGTTTTTTTCTTAATATTTACACTTATTATAAGCATATTTTACTTTTTACATAGTTTGCTTAGATATGATTTTAAAATATGATTGCTACCGGTTTTGTAGCTTAAAGCGTCATCTTTGGGCATCCAAGACTTAAAAAGGGGGAGAAATACATGTGCAATTTTTTAATTTCAAGTAAAATAGTATGAGATTTTAGAATTAAAAATTTTGTATTACTGAGCACTAAATTTTGAAAATTTGCACATGTTTTTCTCCCCTTTTTAGAGCTTGAAAATATGGCTCTGAGCTGTGAAACCAGTAGAAAACTGGACAATAAAGAGCCAAAAAGACTGTTTAATTTCTTCTTTTATCAAAGTTACTATCCACATGGACAATTTCGACATTTTAATTTAAAAATAATTAATTAAATTTGTTGTTTAAAAGCGTTTGTGTATTGACAATAATTAATTTTTTATGCAGAGATAAATTAATTACTACCCTGGTTTTAAATTATACTTTGCATTTAAAAATTTTGTTAATATTTCAGAAAATTAATTTTTCTCATTATATGTTTACATACGACTGGTTAAGTTTCTTTCCTAATATTTACACTTATTATAAGCATATTTTACTTTTTACATAATTTGCTTAGATATGATTTTAAAATATGATTGCTACCGGTTTTGTAGCTTAAAGCTTCATCTTTGGGCATCCAAGACTTAAAAAAGGGGGAGAAATACATGTGCAATTTTTTAATTTCAAGTAAAATAGTATGAGATTTTAGAATTATAAATTTTGTATTACTGAGCACTAAATTTTGAAAATTTGCACATGTTTTTCTCCCCTTTTTAGAGCTTGAAAATATGGCTCTGAGCTGCGAAACCAGTAGAAAACTGGAAAATAAAGAGCCAAAAAGACTGTTTAATTTCTTCTTTTATCAAAGTTACTACTCACATGGACAATTTCGACATTTTAATTTAAAAATAATTAATAAATTTGTTGTTTAAAAGCGTTTGTGTGTTGACAATAATTAATTTTTTATGCAGAGATAAATTAATTACTACCCTGGTTTTAAATTACACTTTGCATTTAAGAATTTTGTTAATATTTCAGAAAATTAATTTTTCTCATTATATGTTTACATACGACTGGTTAAGTTTTCTTCTTAATATTTACACTTATTATAAGCATATTTTACTTTTTACATAATTTGCTTAGATATGATTTTAAAATATGATTGCTACCGGTTTTGTAGCTTAAAGCTTCATCTTTGGGCACCCAAGACTTAAAAAAGGGGGAGAAATACATATGCAGTTTTTTAATTTCAAGTAAAATAGTATGATATTTTAGAATTAAAAATTTTGTATTACTGAGCCCTAAATTTTGAAAATTTGCACATGTTTTTCTCCTTTTTTTAGAGCTTGAAAATATGGCTCTGAGCTGCGAAACCAGTAGAAAACTGGAAAATAAAGAGCCAAAAAGACTGTTTAATTTCTTCTTTTATCAAAGTTACTACTCACATGGACAATTTCGACATTTTAATTTAAAAATAATTAATAAATTTGTTGTTTAAAAGCGTTTGTGTGTTGACAATAATTAATTTTTTATGCAGAGATAAATTAATTACTACCCTGGTTTTAAATTACACTTTGCATTTAAGAATTTTGCTAATATTTCAGAAAATTAATTTTTCTCATTATATGTTTACGTACGACTGGTTAAGTTTTTTTCCTAATATTTACACTTATTATACGCATATTTTACTTTTTACATAATTTGCTTAGATATGATTTTAAAATATGATTGCTACCGGTTTTGTAGCTTAAAGCTTCATCTTTGGGCATCCAAGACTTAAACAATGGGGAGAAATACATGTACAATTTTTTAATTTCAAGTAAAATAGTATGAGATTTTAGAATTAAAAATTTTGTATTACTGAGCACTAAATTTTGAAAATTTGCACATGTTTTTCTCCCCTTTTTAGAGCTTGAAAATCTGGCTCTGACCTGTGAAACCAGTAGAAAACTGGAAAATAAAGAGCCAAAAAGACTGTTTAATTTCTTCTTTTATCAAAGTTACTACCCACATGGACAATTTCGAGATTTTAATTTAAAAATAATTAATTAAATTTGTTGTTTAAAAGCGTTTGTGTATTGACAATAATTAATTTTTTATGCAGAGATAAATTAATTACTACCCTGGTTTTAAATTACACTTTGCATTTAAGAATTTTGTTAATATTTCAGAAAATTAATTTTTCTCATATGTTTACATACGACTGGTTAAGTTTGTTTCTTAATATTTATGTTTATTACAAGCATATTTTACTTTTTACATAATTTGCTTAGATATGATTGCTACCGGTTTTGCAGCTTTAAAGCCTCGTCTTTAGGCATCCAAGACTTAAAAAAGGGGGAGAAATACATGTGCAATTTTTAATTTCAAGTTCAATAGCATGATATTTTAGAATTAAAAATTTTGTATTACTGAGCACTAAATTTTGAAAATTTGCACATATTTTTTTCCCCTTTTTAGAGTTTGAAAATCTGGCTCTGACCTGTGAAACCAGTAGAAAACTGGAAAATAAAGAGCCAAAAAGACTGTTTAATTTCTTCTTTTATCAAAGTTACTACCCACATGGACAATTTCGACATTTTAATTTAAAAATAATTAATTACATTTGTTGTTTAAAAGCGTTTATTAATTTTTTATGCAGAGATAAATTAATTACTACCCTGGTTTTAAATTACACTTTGCATTTAAGAATTTTGTTAATATTTCAGAAAATTAATTTTTCTCATATGTTTTCATACGACTGGTTAAGTTTGTTTCTTCATATTTATGATTATTATAAGCAATTTTACTTTTTACATAATTTGCTTAGATATGATTTTAAAACATGATTGCCACGGTTTTGTAGCTGAAAGCGTCATCTTTATCAAAGACTTAAAAAAAGGGGGATTAATACGTGTGCAATTTTTTAATTGCAAATTCAATAATATGAGATTTTACAATTAAAAATTTTGTATTACTGGACACTAAATTTTGAAAATTTGTACATGTATTTCTTCCCTTTTTAGAGTCTGAAAATATGGCTCTAAGCTGCGAAACCAGTAGAAAACTAGAAAATAAAGAATCAAAAAGACTGTTTAATTTCTTCTTTTATCAAAGTTACTACCTTCGAACATACCCCTGTAGAAGTAGCATAACGTCAGAACTAGGGCCCGGTTGTTTGAACGCTGAATAACGTAATAATATTTTTATTTATATTTGAAAAAGTGTTGATAAACAGTAGATATTTAATTTCTTGGTACAGACATACCGATTTTATGCTATCCTTTTCTAATTGCATTATTTAAACGAGTATCATCGGTATGTCCTTCGAACATACCCCTGGGGACGTCAATTCTGAAAACAAAGTATGCATATATGGTTGCCTAAATTTTTATTATTGTTATTTTCAATATGTAAACAATCTAACAATATTTACCGATAAAAATAAGTTTTTAAATCCTCTTTTTGTTAATATTAATTGTAAACTTCGCAAATTTCTAACACTTAAAAACACCGAAAAAAGTCACGACAAGCAATTAAACTGAAAGACAAGATAAGTAAATATGTTTATGTCTGTCAAACATCAAAAAAGCGTCTCCCCCACCGACCATAAACAGCCTTCAGACAAATCTATTGTTGTTTAAATCTAGAGTATGATCCTACATGGACAATTTCGACATTTTAATTTAAAAATAATTAGTTAAATTTGTTGTTTAAAAGCGTTTGTGTATTGAAATGCCCGTTGTTATTTGCAATTAGTTTGTTTTGCAGGCTATTTTTCTGCATATTCATAAACTACGAAATTACATAATAATTGTTTCAGCTTTTTTTAAACTAATTAAATAAAATTACTTTCGGCAATTATTTTCGAAAAGTACAATTTGGTTTCCTCAATTATTATTCATAAAATATTTTATATATTCCCATAAAAAATTTGAGATATAATCTCGAATTAATTTGGCCAATAAATAGACTAATAAAACGGTATAATATTAGGGTGACCGAATTTAATGAATAGCTTGTACATGTCTATTTGTAAATGATATAATTAATTTTAAATATGATGGGATCGGTGTCATATGTTCATGTCACAATAATGGAAACATTTCTGTTTTCAAAGCAATCAATATGTTTAAGCTTAACGATATTTGGACATCGAGTAATGTTGAAGGGACCCATCAAATAATTTATAATGGGTCTGGAGTAAATATGGTTAAACAACCATTTATGTGAAATAAACCAATATTAGCCAAAGCATTAGAGGTTGTTAAGATGTATTTAATATTTTATTCAAAACAGTTAGGACACTATTAAATCCGGTTAATACTTAAAATCATTCTCCAATAGCTGTAAATCTGTATACATACTAAAAACTTGTCATTTTGATTTTAAATGTCTTCTATTTTGAATACGTTAGTTTTATTGAACAAAAACCCGATAGCAGGTGAATATAACTCTAAATAATCAAATATTGTGAAAGGATATTAATATTAATATCGATTTATCGTTTATATCCCACAATGGCTAAAAATAGGTACTTTATTTTGGAAGTAATTACTCGATTATTTTATCGATATTTGGACATAAAACAGCATAATATCGAAGGCACCATACAAATCATTTATAAAGAGATTGAATTTGGCAAAAGTTCTAAAAGCCAATCACATGTGACGCGGCGTAAGCACAGCTTTCTGACTAGAATGTTATGCCGTAAAAGCTTCCGTTATAACTTGGCCAAGTTTCTTTAGTAATGGTTCGCATCAATATTGCACACAAATTTCAAATTCTAATTTAACATAGATGTAAATGTGATTCCATTTTTCTCGATAACTTTATTAAATAACAGTTTAAACATCACACGTTTATCCTAATTTATATTATTTCCACAGTCATTTTCTCGTAATATTTGTAAACTTATGTCTATTTGTGAAAAACAGTTGTAAATACTACTAATGTAAATATCGTTTAATATACTGAAAGTTATAATTAGGGTAATATTTTTTTTTGTTTTTACGAGTCAGCACTGCAAATGTGTGAAAATGATGATTTTTGTTTGTCTAGGGTCGCATTGGATTAGATTTATTGGAAAACGTGATATCGGGGTGATTACATAAGTGTTATCAAGTTCTCCAAAAATCACAGTGGTTGGATCTTGTGATTGAGGTATTTCAATCGAATATTTTATCTACAAAAATGTGAGTATGCTTAGTCGCTTAGTTTGAAATGGTATTTTTGCTGTACCTACAACATGACTGTGGACAAAGAATAAAAGATAATACTATGGACCGATTCCATTCAATATCGTGGAGTGAAAATAAAATCCTTTTTCCAAAAAAACAGGCCACCATTTTCTTCGAGAGGCTTCTTCGTACGAGTGCAGCTTTTATTGGTTTTGCCTCACCATGGAAGACCTATATGTTCGATTTCAGTTTACTTAAGGGCTCATGCGCAATAAATCTAAGACTCGTTACCGGTCATTATCTTATAAATATTTTTTGAAGCATCGCGATCGTATTTCTTTGAGCAATTCCTGCACCAGTCGACCCGTGCATTATTTTGAAAAATTGTTAAATTATGCCGGATGCAACGCTAAGATAGCTTCTTTATGGCCAAATGTTGATGCAATATCACTACATAGTATAAAACAAAGTCGCTTTCTCTGTCCCTATGTCCCTTTGTATGCTTAAATCTTTAAAACTACGCCCCGGATTTTGATGCGGTTTTTTTCAATAGATAGAGTGATTCAAGAGGAAGGTTTATATGTATAATAACATCCATTAAATAGTGGAGAAATACTGTTATTTTTGAGGTTTCTAATGTGATGTCGTTAATTATCATATTTTTTTCCGCTTACATTGCAAACGCAGGCTGAACCCTACGAGATTTATCAAAATAATGTACTAATTATTTGTCTATCTATCTATCTAGTAGCGCTACAACCCTACGTGGGTTTTTGCTGCAGAAACGATTTGCCTCCACTGGTCTCTGTCCATCATGGCTTCTCTCCAGTTGTCGACACTCATAGTTTGTAGGTCTTTGGCTATATTATCTCTCCACCTTAATTTTGGTCGTCCAAGGGGTCTCGTTCCTGTTGGGTTTTGATTCCATACCATGTTAATTAGTCGGTTGTCAGGGGATCTTTGGACGTGTCCTGCCCATCTCAGTCGCTGGGATTTTATTGTTTTTATTATATTTGGGCTATGGTACAACATCTCTAGTTCAGCATTACTTCTTATGCGGTATTGTCCCGTAATTGGGTCTTGTACAGGACCAAATATTCTCCTTAGCATTTTTCGCTCAAAACATTTAAGCAGAAGTTCGTTATGCCTTGTGAGGGTCCATGTCTCACACCCGTAGCATACCACTGGTTTTATTATTGTTTGGTAGATTTTTATCTTTGAGGACCTTGACAGGATTTTTGATTTTATCAGCGTTTGCAGAGAAAAGAAGCATCTATTACCACTCTGTATTCTGGCTTTTATTTCTTCTGTCATGTCGTTATCCGATGTTATGACAGTTCCCAAATATTTGAATTTTTGGACATTCTCGAAGTTATAGTCCTCCATTGTTACGTTTTGTCTGATTCTATCTCTGCGGAGATTGCGTGCTACATGCATATATTTGGTCTTATCTTCATTAATTTTAAGGCCCACTTTCTGACTCTCCTTTTCGATTTGTAGGAAACTTTCCTTGACTCTTACAGTATTTTGTCTTATTGTGTCAATATCATCTGCAAAGGCTAGCAACATTTGTGGTCCCTGATTTGTGAATATTTCGGTATTAATGTTCGCTTTCTTGATTACCATGTCGAGTACGATATTGAACAGAAGTGGAGATAATCCGTCCCCCTGCTTCAGACCACTTCGAACTGTGAAATTGCTAGAGACTTGGTTTCCTATTTTTACACATAATTCGGTATTGTTGACACATAGTTTCGTTAGACTAATAAGTTTTTTTGGTATCCCCATGCTTTCCATGGCAATCCAAATACTCTCTCGTATTATGGTGTCATAGGCCTGTTTGAAGTCGATGAATAATTGGTGTACATCTCTGTTGAATTCCCAGCTTTTTTCCAGGAGTTGGCGTATTGTGAATATTTGGTCCACCGTGGATCTGTTAGGCCTAAAGCCGCATTGGTAGTCACCGATGTTCTCTTCAGCATAGGGTGATATTCGCTTCAATAATATATTAGATAATATTTTGTACGCTGAGTTTAATAGTGTTATCCCTCTATAGTTTAAACAATTTAATCGATCCCCTTTCTTGTGGATGGGGACAATTATACCTTTCTTCCACTCTTCAGGTATTATTCCAGTGTTCCATATATCTACTATTAATTTGTGTATTTCTTTATGGAGATGTGTTCCCCCATTTTTCAATAGTTCTGCCGGCAAATTATCGCAACCAGGTGCTTTATTATTTTTGAGCCGGTTAATGGCGTCTATAGTTTCCTGTATAGAGGGTTCATTATCTTGGATTTCTGCTGTTTGGTAGGTTATGCGCGTTATTTCCCCCTGATTGTTTGTATTCAGCAGCTTGTTGAAGTATTCTTGCCATATTTTTAGTATTTCAGTTGCATCTGTTACTAGTTCGTTGTTATTTTCTTTTCTTATGATGCTACCGGGTGTAGGTCTGTACCCATTTCTCATACTGACTAGTTCACTGAAAAACCTTCTGCTATTTCCAAACGCGTTTTCTTCCACCCGTTCCAGCGTTTCTCTTTGGGCTGCTCTTTTCTTTTGTCTAATTAATTTCCTTGCTTCATTTCTGCTTCTTTTGAATGATTCGATGTTTTCATTATTGGGAAGCTCTAGCATTTTTATTCTTCTTTCATTCCTTCTGTTTACTGCATCCTCACAGTCTTTGTCATACCAATTCTTTTTCTCTGCTTTTCTTCTTTTTCCCAGTTGTTTTTCTGTGGCTGACTTAATAATCTATTTTAAAGTGTCCATCTTGTTTCTACACTGTCGTTATCCGTTCTATTTTGTAGCAGTCTGTTTTGTATTTCCGCCTGGTACTTTTTCCGTGTTTCTTCGTTTTTTAATTTATTAGTTTCCCATCGTATGCTATCAGTTATTTGTTGTGTTTTCCTTGTATTTTTAATTCTTAGCCTGATTTTTGCAAGTACCAGAAAATGATCTGAGTCTGCATCGGCTCCTCTTCGTTCTAATTATTTGTACACATTGAAAAGGTCTACAGAAAACTCCGCGATGGTATATGTCTATCTCTCATGGATATCCCACAATAACATTTTTTTGTCATTTACTTTTTACGACAAATAATGGCAAATTTTGAAGCGATTTTAACCAATACAGCATTAATCCTTATCCAATTAAATAGCTTAAATACATTGTTGATTTAATATAGATCTATATGGTCCTTTACAACACAAGATTTAAATGAATATTTTCGAAGATATTACAGATTTAAAATTGCGGGAAGTAGCGCTTGCGGCGGTACTGGCCGACCGGGGCGGCGGCAGCGTGCCTATAAATAGCGCGTCGGAGGCCGATGTAATAATTGTTGTAAAAATAAAATAAATAGTCACAGTTTTTCTGTAGTGTATTTAGTATCAGCATTGCACCCATGCGAAGCCGGGGCGGGTCGCTAGTATTGTATATGCTGGTCTTTTTAATGCCCAGGAATGTCTCAATCTCACGATACGTAACATGAATAGTGGCGTAACGAAGGCTTCGCATGGCCTACGGCGCGGGGGAGGGGGCAAAAAAAATCTTTAGAATTCAATTTAATCAATTTTGCTACTTTACAATCCATTTAACGCAAGGTGTCGATAATTATTTATTATAAATAGACACGTATGCAACCCAGGGCGTTTAGATTCATATTATATGTACATATATTAAGTCTTATTATAGTCTGTATTAGTATCTATACTCACGGCGTGCAGGAAGCAACTTTAATTCGAAGTAAAATGTCGACAAAATCAGTCCCAACAGAGACTTGGGTAATAATTTGTAGTTTTGAAAACTTTCTTGTTTGAAATCGTAGCTATCGTTTACCCGAGATATATATGTTTGAAGTTTTCTCCATTTAAAAAGCGGGGTAAAATTTTTCCCATTTAAAAAATATTGTAAATGAAATAAAAGCGATTACTCACAATTCAATTGTTGTAGAACTGCGAGTTTTGGAGCTTTTTGGATGCTTAAAAAAGGCATTACGCGTCTCTTGAAGACGCTGTTTCTGCTTTTCAGAAAGCTCCAAAACTCGGTCCCCAACAGGAAGATAAAGTTGCGAAAAACTTTGAAAAATTGAGTTAATTTCAAATTTAAATGTTTGTCAAATCTCGAGATTTATAGCTTTTTAGACGTTCAAAAAAAGAAATTCCGCGTATTTTTAAAACGCGTAATTTCTTTTTTTAAACCTCTAAAAAATTTTAAGTCTCCAGATTTGACAATCATTTAAAGTTGAAATAAACGCAATTACCATTTAGATTTTTTATACTTTATTTGTTTATAGGATCGCGAGTACTAGAGCTTTTCAGACGTTTAAAAAATAGAAAGAATCATCTTCAAGAGACGCGCAATTTTTTTTTTTTGAACGTCTGAAAAGCTCTGAAACTCGCGATTCTAAAGGCCATTGAAGTTAGAGTAGTTGCTCGCCCTTGCATTACAATGCTTTTTAAATGGAAAAAGCAGCACAATGATGCAAGTAAGAATTAGCAGCTCTAGCTACATTATCTATAGAATGCGAAAGAACTAAAAAACTTGATATAAGTCTACTCATAGAAGGGTTTGCAAATAAACAGGCCAAACGTTTGGAACGATTTCGTAAAAACACATAAAACTAATATTTTATGATGTATTTGATGCTTGTTTTGATGTGTATAAATAAAATTACTTTCATTCAAATTAATGTAGAACTGTTTTTCTTTATCAAATAACATTATTTTTATATGTGCCCTTAGGATGTTGATGTATTATTACTTTTATTAAAACATAAGTTTTCGAGAAAACGCCTCAGACACAGCGCGTGGTGTATGTGGGTTTGGGAACTTGGGTTTTGGTTTAAAATATTGCTTTTCTCGCCTGTCTGCTGTATAATGGATATTGATATAGCTGTGTGATAGTATGTGATCTTGAGCGCTTGAGCTTTGGCTTAAAATCTTGCTGCGCTCGCCTGTCTGCTATGTAACGATTATCGATCTTGCAGCGCGTGGAGTATGTGGATTTGGGAGCTCAGGTTTTGGCTTAAAATCTTGCTTCGTTCGCCTGACTATATGATCGATATCACTGGCTGAGAAGTATGTGGATTTGGAAGCTTGGGATTTGGCTATACACTTTTAAAAACCTGCATCGCTTGCCTGTATACTTTGTAACCAACGTCGATTTCGCCACGCGTGGTGTTTGTGAGATTGGAAGCTTGACATTTAAACGTCGATATTATGTTTAATGAATGTCAAAAACAACCTTTATTACAGTTTATTTAGCATTTGAACTAAATTATATTTCTAAATAAAAAAGGGGGAACCATTGAGATTTCGCGGAGGGACCCCCCGAGCTTTCAACTACGCCACTGAACATGAGGATCTTGTATTATCAGTTCCTGCACAGCTCCCGGGTGGCTATTCTGGTTCTTAATAGAAAGTGATCATTTTCTTGAGAGAATAGAGACAATCCCATCCCACAGTTATTCTCTCGGTCGTGTATTACCGTATTCTCGAACGATATGATGGGAGATCGGAAACAAAATCTAGTAAGCTATGCTGCCAAACGTCTATAGTGTATGTAACCATATAAATAGTGCATTTAACCCTAAAAAAGGATATAAATATGCACATTACCCTACTTAGCAAGCAAATTTTCGAATTAAAGTAAATATAATTAAAATTTTTAATCTATTTAATATTCTTAATGAGAGAAAAGAATTAGAAATTGAGTTTTATAGAGAAAAAAATAAATATGTAAAAACACAAATCGAAATATTTTACTGGAAAAATATCCGTTAGGCATGAAATTAGTATCACCGTCAAAGATGTAAAGGATACGCGAAATAAAATTAACATTTTCATTTCATAAAATACAAATTTAGTTTTTCTACCGGGTTAAGAAAAGAAAAATTTTCCTTATATTTGTAAAAATGTCATTTTTTTACTCCCTACAAATATCAGGAAATGAATTATACAAGGTAAGTAAACAAAATGAAATCCGTAAAAATTTTATTTCATCAATAAAATACATTTTGTATACTTAATATACGTACATAATATTAAGCTAATAGTAAAATTATTAATTTTCCCTAAAGTAGTTACTGATAATGTGTTATTAGATGTCTTGCTTCTTGTAGATCAGGGTGTATCTCTTGTTCTTGATGAACATTTCCGATAATAAAAAGTTATTATCTATCTGTCTTTTGGAAAACATCTAAATCTATTCTTCTAGACCTCACAACATCTTTCAACTGTACTCCGTAATGAATATATATCTACTAAATCTTTCCTCTGGTGTTCCCAGTTGTGAAACGTCTCTCAAAGGCCATGGCTTTAAAAGAAACCCTGAAAAAATTAAACTTAGTTCACACTCCTGTATATATTTAAACATATTCTAAATTAATAACAAATTATCAGTTTATTGTACAATTAATTTACCTGAATCTCCAATGAGGAAGAATAAATCTTCTGGGTTTCTTCTATAAATAATTTCCATTATATTGAAAATGTTAGATTCATTCCAAATATAGGAATCATGGGTACTACAAGGAAATGTAGCATTTTTTTTCAAAAAAGACAAATTGCATATCATTTTTAAGTTTGTAATATACATATTACTGCTAGCTGTTTATAATTTAGGATTTAACAGAAAATTACCCAGATGGACAAGCTCATAATTCATTTAAACTTTGTAGCAATTAGATCCACTCTGAAATAGCATCTTCTCTATTTAAAGCATGTGGGTTTTTCTTCCTGACATTTACTCCAACTGACTAGTTCCAGAAATACTTTCAACCCAGTAATTTTGTGTAGCTGCCAGTCGCAAAAAATCTACGAACTTACAAATATTAATATTTTAATAAAATTATATTAATATGGGTACCTAAATGTAAAAAGGAAAATTAATATTAGCTTAACATCCTTCAAATTTTTTAACAGTAACTAAAGCAGGTAATATATTACAAATATGTATACTCCAACCAAGTAAAAAATCATTAACGACTTACTGATCTTGTATATGCTAACTTTATAGTTACAAAATATTACCATGGCTTCTGGCAAAGATGCTGTTGCCTTCTTTCAAGCCATGAGAATTCTAGAAATTGGGTTATTTTTAGTACAAGATATCTTCGCAGATCTTTACCAAACCGGTAAAATAAATTAAATGAAGTAGAATCCGCCAAATTTCACAAATATTTATATAATAGCTACTTACCTAAACAGCCTTGTGATTTCCGAATCATTTAAATCTCCAAATCGACGCAACCGTGGTAGAAATCGACGATTATAATTTGCCACTTGTTTTTCCGCTAATCTGACATCCTTTGGTCTATCATGGTTCAAAATTACTTCCTCAATACCCATTTTATAAATGTATATTTGTAAACAAAAATATTTTATAAAAATTACAATATTTTATTTTTAAAACGATCATGAATTTTCTTGAACTTTTATAATCTAAAAATATCGCATAATGACGGAAATGACAGTATCGTTCTCTCAAAATCTCGCCGTTCTCTTGGTTCGAACTAGTAGAACAAGTTCTTTCAAGATTTGATAGATGTGACCATGGTTTAAAATTACCAGAATACGGTTTCTTACATTTTCGTGAGAACCACGCCCACTTTCCATCAAGATGATCGTTCTTTCGAGAACGAGAATAGCTACCCTGTGTGTTAGTTTTAAAACCAATTCCCTGTGTGTGCTTTTATCTTTTTTTTTTGTATTTGAATAAATTTAAAAATATCTTTTAAGAGTTTTTGCCTATTATGACTTGTTATACCAATGGTTATAAATTGGATTAAAGTGATGGTAAATATAATTAAAATTATCCTAGTTTGTAACTCATCAAAGTTTAAAGCATATTGATCATTTTTGCTTTTGTTCTATTACATATAACTTGAAAGTTATTAAAAGTAGGAAAATTATCTATAGTTGCTTTAGAGCCAATCACTTTCAAAACAAAATTAGAATTTTCATTAAAACTTCGAATAAAGTATACTAAAAAACTAGTTAATATTCAACAAGTTTGGAAGATAGTTGATCTCAACGAAAAATAGACTTTTTAATTCTAGTTTTAAAAATTAACCGAGTTTTTTACCGCGTTTGTCTTGTTTATTTACAAGTAATAAAGAAATGATTATTTTACAAGCATATTATGCTTAATTAATTATTAATAAATTAATTCTAGGCATATTGTCGAGACCTTGTGTATATTGTTAAACACGGGTAACTCTTTTTAGTTTTTATTGAACATAAAATTTGATATTATCTGCAAATTGACCCGAAACAATGAAATTTTATTTCAAAATTTTCCCATAAAAGTGACAATCGAGGGACACAAAGCATAAAAAGAAAAAACATAAAAAAAACTTATATTCCCCTTTTACGTGATATAAATTTTGTATTTTTTCGAGGCTATTACTGCGCATTATAAGACATCGTTCCTAAAATTTTCTTGATTAACAAGTTTGTTTCCCAACAACAAAAGTTTTAACACTGAGTATCAGTTCTTTTATCGTATAAATAAATCACGCTTTATAGTCCTTAAAACTACGAATGTTTTGTGCTTTTGGATAATTTAATACATTTTACTTAAGAAGAAAGAATTTTATACTTTGTAAAAATTTTAATTTTGAAGATGTGAGTACAGCCTTTTTTATTTAAGAGATTTTCGGGCTACGAAAATTGGCATTTATCTAGCAAAAGACGACTTTCTTTTCCTTAAAGGGATGGCCTATATTCGAAACCTCTGACCAAAAGGAATTTTTCTTAAGTGGCTCGTTTTAAGACTAGGAGAAATATTTGAGAAAGATAAAAGAGCTTTCTAAATCTTTTTTGTGTTTTATGTAAAAAAAATGTTTCGTAAGCTGGTAGAATATTGTTATACTACAAAATCGATAATAAGCTTTTCCTCGAATCATTTTTTATATTCGGGCCTAGCAAATGAAAAATAAAATTTAATAAAATGACATATAACCCTAGAAATATTGCCAATATGTGTATTTTTATGTTTTATGTAGGTGTAAGTGTTCTTCTTATTTATTTCTCAAGTTACCATATGTAACCTTAAATCTCTTTACACAAAGAATGTTTTTTTCACTGAGAAAATGTTGATTTGATTTTCAGGCAAAGACAGAAACTAAGCTGTTTGTAATTTTCTAACAAGAATTTTGTTCAGTCTTTTATCCTTTTCATCATTCGTCACCTTAAAGCAAATACCTACACAACTTAACTTAATGAAATTGCTAAGATGATTATTTTTTTAGACTTTTTTTTAGGCGAAAAGAAAAATATTAGTGAAAGACAGGTTACTTAGTTAAATAATATTTTTTTACAAGATTGCGGACAGCTTACTTAAGTATTTATTTTACTTGTCTACAGCAGAAACATTGTTGAAGAGACGTCTCCAAGAATAGAATTTGTTTTTATACATAATTGTTTTTTATATTGAATAATCTCTTTCTTAAACGTGCTAAACGAACAAATCACTAGTTATTTTTAATATTATCTTAAGTTTCAAAGATTTATAATCAACCAAACCAAAGCTGTTTTAACCCCTATTGTCATAGTTCTATAAAGAAATGCATTGGTCATCTGGATATTTTTTGATTTTTCGGCGACAATGAGGTGTCGAGATTTTATGTTCCCGTAAGATACGTAGAGGAGCAAATGGTAGACAAAGTGTGTTTCAAAGAGTAGGCTGACGCTTACTATTCAGAGTACGGCAAGGTACCTGGTGCATAACCTCAAGGTAATACAGAAGTGTATGAAGTAGAAATAACTGTTTTTCCCCAAGTACATTGTGATGGTTAGCTAAATAGTTGTTGAAGATGTTGTTACGAAAAATTGTGGTGAAACTCCGTAAGGTTAAAAAGAAGCCAAGAACAGTTGGTATAAGGTAGGGAGACTCTTCGGTTTAAAATGAAAGAATTTTAGATCAGTGTCGATAAGGACAAGGTTTTTTTTACTAGAATAATAAGTCTCTAATAAGATTGGCAACAAACTTGGCGTGATTTCTGCTGTCTTCGGTTATAAAGACTAGACTAACAAAGTTATTGTCATTGTACTTTGCGGCGGTAAAATCCGAAACAGAAGTAGATTAAAGGTGCAGGATAGTTTAGGATTTATTTAGATTAAATTCAGTATTTTGGATGTATAAAATAAAACAAAGGTTAATACCAAATATTTTTTATTTTATTTTATTTAATTACACTGCCCTACAGGACCAGAGTCCCTATTATTAGGCAGGAAAAAGAACAGAGTTACATAAATCCTAAAGTTACATATATATATATATATATATATATATATATATATATATATATATATATATATATATTATGTCGGATATTCTCAGGGGTGTGATGTGTAATCGAAGGTTTTCGGGCCTCCCGTGTATGTGCTGAGTCCCTCTCAGGACTGTAAGGCAGCTGACGTTTCGGTGAAATCTCATTCACCATTTTCAAAGCTCACTGTATGGCGTCTACGAGCGAACTGACGCCCGCGACTCCGGTGCTGTCGGTCCCGTGAGCGCGTCGGACGCGTTCGTTTTCCGAATGGTTCTGGCCCATCAGGTGGCGTGATCTGCTGCGCCTCAACGGCCCTGACGCGAGCAAATAAGATGCCAAAATCTTGTTATTAATCAGTTTATACAAAAAAAGTAGACGAGTGCCGTTATTGTGCTTTTCCAGAGTTGTGAAATTAAATCTTCTTAATAGGCTTTCGCGATGTGTAGTAGGCAGTGGATAAAGTCCATCCGATTTAAAGCTTAAGAATCTTAAGAAACGATACTGAATTTTTTCTAATTTTTCAGAGTGTACATGGTAATAATATAACGTGTTTATGACTTGGAGCGACTGAAATTCATGACTAGATCTCACTAGAAGGTAAGATCTCGATAATGTATTATTAATATGATTGACAAATGTGAGTCTGAGGTCAAACGTGACTTCCAAGTCCTTAATGCAGTTAACTCGCCTTAGAGAAGCACCGATGATCCTATAATCATGCAGCAGAGGCATTCTACTTCTTGAGAATGACATAACATTGCACTTGTCTACGTTAAGAGGTAGTATGTTTCTTATTTCATGAGATCAAGTTCAAGGCCCAAACAATCGCCATATATCCCAGAATATCTTTAAGTCGTCTGCATAAAGTGGGCAGCTGTTATTCCACTCACATGTGGTATCGTTAATAAAAACATTAAAAAGTAAGGGACCCAAAACAGATCCTTGAGGAACACCAGACGTTACTACAAAATTATTAGATCTATGACCATGGTATTCAACATAGTGAGAATGGTTAATAGGTAGTTTCGAAAAATCTAATGAGATTGTCATTAAAGCCAAAGTCTGATAATTTGGAAACTAAAACATCATGATCAAGTCGATCAAACGCTTTGGAAAAATCTGTGATCTGAGTGCCAGAATCAATACGCTCTGAGACATACATACATACAAAGATTGGTTACGATTGACTTTCCAGAAGTAAAAGCATGCTGCTGATCGATCATAACAGGCGCTATGCAAAAGGATATTTGTTTCTGAAGAATTTTCGACCCTGGTTCTATCATTCTTTTTAAAAACCGGACAGATTATTTGATTCCTTCCATAGATCAGGAAAAATACATTTCTGAATGCATAAATTAAAAATTATAGACAACGGCTCAGCAAACGCCCTTACTACAAACGAAGGAATGGAATCAGGAACCCGCTGTGAATTTGGCCTTCACTTTTTAAAAGGCTTTCTTAACGTCTTTAGGCATTATTTTAGACAATGAGATAGGATAAGAATTGCAACCATGACTAGAAGTAGGTACATATGGAGTAGAAACAATAGAGGATTCTTTAAATAATTTCGCAAATGAATTTACGATGTCAGTGGGATTAGTGACTTCCTGACCTTGATAAGAAGAGATTTAATTAGTATTTATTGCATAGAGGTACTAGAATAGCTGTCCACGAAGCTGAGTGATTCAGAAACCTTGCACAAATCATGTTAAGCTATACTTATTTCTACATTACCAAGTATATGGTTTTTCTTTAGGGAAAAATAGAGAATTGCTTTTTTATACTCAACATGTAGCAGGTATAGGTCTTGAGATATATGTAGTATTAAGATTTTTTACAGCACACAGCTTGGTTTCAAAGTGCTATATCTCATAAGTATAAATTAATCATATAGAGACTAATCTTAGTTAAACTAAGAGTCTTTTCAAGTATTTTCATCCAATATTTATTTTATAGCGTTTCCTTCAGTATTCGTAAAATTTTTGAATTGTTTATGAAAATAATAGAGTGGTTTTCAAAAAATTCTCTAGGTTTTTCTAATTGTTCGATCGGAAAAACTCCAACTCACTTTTAAACCTTGACCTGTCTTATATATGTAAAAAAATTGGTGCTTTAATGAATTTATTATTAAACATTTTTCGAATATTTGTTTATTGTACTACTTGCCCAATCGGGACCATTCCAGAGAGGATTCATTTTTCGAAATGCGAAATTCATTGTGCCCAAAGGCTGGCTGTAAAGTTGTTTGGCGCTAACTTAAGAAAATGTATTTTTGTCGCTACTTTTTTTGCAATGTGAATTTTCATATTTCGAAAATCCAAATAGCACAGATCGAGAGAAAAGTTTCCGATGAACAAATTATGTTTCTATAAATTTTTACTCTAGGAGTGATCTTTATGGAGAAATAATGGAAAAAAGGGAAGGAAAACAGCAGTTTCATAAATTAATTATCATTCCTAGCATCATTCCTGAGAGATTTACCCAGAAAGTAAAGTTGCCTCCCGCTATACTATCCACCATATCTAAATATTTCTTCCCTTTTTCTATTTGATTTGTCCTTGTATTATATAAAATAATATGTCGCTTATCAAAAAGTATTTAAATACAAGATTTCTTTGCAAAATGTTTTGTTTAGTTTACAAAAACGTTAAATTTAGAAATGAAAAGACCAATTCCAGGGAGTTCCTGTAAATTTCTAAGAAGTGTGTTTTTTGTGTTTAGAAAGAAAAGTAATTCTGTGTAGCAGCCCGTGTGCCACAATGAGAATGGGGGAAAAGCATTTTATGGTAAAATAGAAAATAATGAGCTTGTTTCAAGCCGAGATTTTCATCGTGGAAGTAAGTTTAAAGTGGTGAATCAGACGATGTATGCAGGAAGGTATCGCTACAAATCCTACACCTCCGTTAACGTTAAAATTTATTTTATAGTGCATCTTAACGTAAGTAGTTATTTCCTGTTGTTCCGTGTGAAGCATTCTTCTGTATTATACGAATATTGCTTTAACTAAAGGCATGAATAATAGCGATAATTTTCTAAACATTTTTAAAAAGATAACCCATTACGTTTTGTCAACGTCAGATTTTATGATTTTAAAGAATGAGCGAATTTTTTGTGACATTAAATATGAGTTGTGAGCGCTGTTACATTAGCTTTGGGAAATTATGTCGCGAAAGTGTTTGTAATTTATCTTTTAAACTCCTATGAAAAGCAAATATTTGATTTTTCCACTTTGTGCGGACAGAAGGCAAAGTTATATGCAAATTTTAAATTTTATATGCGTATGCATATAAAATTTAATATTTGAAACGTATATTTAATTACATTTCTAATTAAAAGATTTGTAATTTAAAATATTACTTCGTACCCTAAGGGGAGGGGGGTTCGTGGTCAATTTTAGGTCCTCTTAATATTTGAAGAATCGATTTTTCGAGGGTATGAGTCCCAAAATTGTTACTAACAATTTAATTGTTTAAATGTATATAAACAATTACGTTTGTACTCTAATATAAAATTCCCGTATCTTAAATTTTTAACAAATATTAATTATACATAAATTTAAATTTTTTACACTACAAGAAAAAACATAGACTTATAGCTTCTGTAAAGATTAAAAGTTTTTGAATCAAGAGAAACATGTTTTATAATCAAGAGCAAATACTATTGAATCAAGAAAAATACGTTCTTCAGTCGAATTTTAAAGTTCTTGCATCAAAACAAATTTTTTTTAGTTAAGGTCGAATACTATTTGTAAAAAAGATGTACTTTCTGGTCAAATTTCAAAGTAATTGAGTCCAAAGTATCGATCTTGAACTAAGGTTTTATTGTCTTTTAGCCCATAGATATATCGTTTCTCTCAAGTAATTATATACAATTTAAGGTAAGAGACTTATTGGTCTTGACAAAGAGAGATTGTATTTGGACTTATTAAAAAGCAAGATACTTTTGGTTGAAAGTCATATTCATTTGCTCCCTTTTTCAGTGAGAAGTAAATTCCCTAAAAAGAATAAGAAAACTTTAGAGAAACAAAATACACGGTTTGTAACAAACACCCGAAGTGGAAGTCCTTTGCTGTGCATTACAAAATATTGTAAAAGCTAAAACAAGACACAATTATATATTTTTAAGAACCAATTTTATTGTCAACGAGATATCGTGTTTTATACGTTTCAACTAAACAAATTGAGGTGTATGATATAGGTAAAACTCAACAAATTGTAGTTGTAATCGACATTTAATTATGCGCAATTTGATTTTCTACTTGATACTTTATCATTTAAGCTCGAGGAAAAAAAGGGAGTAATCGATTTTTTCTATTTATATTTAACATGGCAATAAAAATTTACCTTTGTGATATAAATAATATTTTATAAAATTAATCGAATATTAAAAATATGTTTGTTTCTTTTCCAGAATAATGAATTGCCGCATCATACTGTTATGGTTGTTCACCAACAGACTTAAAGGTAAGTTTTATTTAATTATATATCTATTTATATATCATACAAAAAGTATAAATACATATTTTTAAACTGTTAAAGTTATATTAAAAAAAAATTAATTCAGAAAGTTAGGTACTTGGAAGAATAAAATGATAATTATGACTCTTGGGGTGAAAATTATATTTTTTCCCTTTTGTACCTCGAAAATATACAGAAACGAATTTTCGGTAAAAATTACTGAAAACCTCAGTTCTGTAAAGTTTTACTTTGTTAGAAATTCCGAACATATAACATTATTTTGTAGCAAATATTCTGGAGAATCCGAAAATTGGAGTTTGGATTGTTCCATTGTACGTTATGGAAGTTTTTATGAGGAGGTGTATATATGTATATATTTTTAGTATCACAAAATACCAGCAATCCGTATAATTATCTGCAAAATTATGTAAAATTGGAGTTTTTATGATTTTGCTACTTTCGCCGACAGAATTTGGCAAAAATTCTGGAACGGTTTTATTAAGGGGGAAAGGGGAGGGATAGCGGATCCGGGTTTTCTTAAACTTTTACAACTACAATTCTTCTATTTGATTGTGTATTCTAAATGTCAGTGACGTCAACAACTGTCAAATGATGATGTATGTTATCAGTTATTTTAAATCACCAACAAATTTTAAATATTGTTTGAATAGCGTACCGTTTCGAAAATATTGCCAAGTTAATTTAATGAACTTATAATACATTGTTACATTTTAAGTTATGAAATATGTCCCAACAACGTCATGAGCAGCCACATTAACCCTTTCAGGCGTACATTTTTTTAGTGTTTACATTTACTTCAAAAATTTGTACATGTAGTTTTTTGGGGTCGCTAAGTATGAATATAAAGTCAGAAAATTGAAATATTCATTCCCAAGATGGCTAATTCAAAATGGCGCCCTAAAATATATAAAACATGATATTGGTATCTAAAAAATTTCACTTAAGGGTTTACGGACTCGTTAATTACGAATGTTATGTCAGGAAATAGAAATTTTAATTTTTAAGATGATGGATTTAACATAGCGGATCCAAATTTGCCAAAAAACGATATTGGTCTCTAATAACCTACTAATCTGTACTTAAAATTGTTGTAACTTTGCCAGAAAAAATTGTAGGTGTAGGGGTAGTATTAAATGATGTAGCTGGAAAAAAATACCACAAAAATTTTCTACATCCTGCACATTATCTCAGAAATAGCCAAAAAGACCATTTTTCGAGTACATAACCTCAAATATCTCGAATCCTGATATGTTGAACTTTGATTTTTCATTGGATGATCCAACACCATACGCAATATCCTCAAAAATTAAATATTTTGGTAGGCTTAACTGGAAATCACATTATAGGATCTTTCTTCCTTGAAAATTTGACGGATGATTCCTACTTAAATTTGCATGAAATGAAATTATACCCCATTTAATTAATGTATTTCATCCTGATCCAATCGCTGCCCAGTTTTTTTCTATCAATTTTTAAGAATTCGATTTTCAAAAATAAAAAAATTTGTACAGGGAAATCAGGATCTTCGCACTCTCCTTTGAATTATATTATCATTTGTCGATTAGATGAGGTTAAAAAAAATTAAAAGTGGGAGACGATTTCTAAAGTTATTTGCGTTTAATTCTTGCACTATTTAGATTTTGTATAGATGAAACCTCAAACTGTATGAAAAGATGATTTGTGCATTCACACCACTTGTGATGTTTTACGAACAATTCCACTTGGATTTTGAATTATCGCGGTACGCACAGTCTCAACATTGTCAGGAGCAGTTACAAACCTTGGATGACCACGGGGTTTCAAATTTACAGCTGACGATGTTTTTTTAAACCTTCTCACTCACGATTTGACCAAATTATTACTTGGTGCGTCCTCCACACGCACAAAAACATCGCCTTGCAATTGTGTACGAGTACTTGCTTTTGAAGTATGCTTCAACGCTCTATTTTTACTAAATAATCCGCATCGATCCACTATCGAACGACGCTAACCCGACCCCGCTACGTTACACTGTTGCCAAGTGATTCAAATTTAAAAAAGGAAATTTATTCGCGGACACCTAGTATAATGTATTTTCTGTGATAAAGGGAAAGTTGTTTTGTATTTTTTAAATTGCTAAATGGACATTATTTCTGCAAATTGTAAATATTTTTCGCAGTCAATCAGTTTCGACCACCATATGGTCCGGTCGGTACAGGAAGTAATCTATTGAAAAATTGATCAATTTCTCCCTTTCCTCAATTTGTCGTTGGATACAATCCATAGGAATAATGCTTGTTTAACGGTTTAAAAGAAATAAAGCACTTATTTTTTTCTATAAAACAAGATCTTTTTCGTAAAAGTGATGTGAAAATTGCTTATTACTTAAACTAAGAAATTTCTTAATGTAAAATCGATCGATTGAAAGGTCCGAATAATCGAGAAATGTTTTATTTATTTATGTAAAATATTCTATTATGCATATCGGAGGAAAACCAATCGATGCATAGCGCTTTAGATAAGGATTAAAGAAATTAATTATTGAAATCGAATTAAATTGAAGGCCAGAAGAAATTTAACAAGATAAGGTACATTGGGTAATGAGTTAATCCTGTAATTCCCTTCCTGTTAAGTTTTTTTCGTTATTATATGCATATTAATGCGGACTTAATATTTTGGTAATTACTTTCAGTTATCAAAAAGAAATTAGGTGACATCCGTAGGGAAAAACAAATACGATTTATTATTAATGGTTTAAGTCCGAGGAAAGCAGAATTGTTTTTCTCTTTCGATTTTTTAAAAGCAATTAGCAATTAAAAATAATTTCTTAATTTGTGTTCGCTGAGAAAAAAGATTTAAATTTTTTTAAACCGCCTATCTTGTAAAATTCTAATTTCCGCAAAGAAATTAAAGATAAAAATACTAAAAAAGAAAAATTAAGCAAAATTAAATTTCTTAGCGCCAACGGGGGAATGCTACTTTTCTTAATGCAATATAACAACATAGTAAAGGTGTCTTTTCTTGAGTTTACTTACTTTTTTAATGACTGGGCACATCTAAGAGATTACAACAAACAACAGCTTACAAGACCTGGTTGCTTTATGACTTGCCATTTAATTTTTATTAAGTCTGCGACAGTTTGGATGAGTTAAACCTTTCACGAGTAAAAATCTTAATTAATTCTTTTGCCCATTTTTTATGTACAATTTTATAAGCTATTGTTTTTTTATTGGCCACGGCATCGGTGGAAGATATAAAATTTAATCTCAAAAAAAGTAACTAAAATTTTTAAGACTTACGTACGTTTCAAAACTACCAAATGAAGGCGTAGACTTATACTGAACTAAAAATTCATAATGGATCCTAATTCAAATAACTAAAAATTAATACATCTTAAATCAGTTTATAACAATAATAATAATAATATAAGTATAGGATTTTCCTTAGGTTTGCAGGTTTGCACAACCCCCCAAAATCTTTTTTCTTTGGTTTTCGAACTCGCGGAAGACATGTTGAGTCTACGTCTTCCTCTAATTCCGCGGTTTTTCGAGATTTAATTGACTCTAAAGTTAAGTTAGACGGTGCTCTGATACGACATTTGGAAAAAACATCCGTGTTTAAAGGTAAGTCAAAAACTATTCAAGCACAAACAAGATAAATCACTAAGGACACAATGTAAGGTGTACTTTGCTCACTCACAGAAATTAAATTGAACTACCCGAAATTTTATTGTTACAGGAAATCTATTAAAGCTTACAATATTTAAATACAATTAAATATGATTAGGTTTACGGCAGTCCTCAGTTACCTGCGACACTGGAGCAGGTACGTTGGAGGTTTCGGTAAAAGTTTTATTACTCTCTCTAGTTCTTGAATAGAGTATAGGAATGTGTATGCTTGGGATCGCCCCTCCCCTTCCTAAGAATTTTGAGTTCAGGAAAATATACCCTATTCTGCATCTTATACTAGGAATGTTTATGCTGCTCGCATCCCCCCTCCCCTGTCGGCAACTTGTTTTTCCTTGTGCCTTTTAAACTAAAAATGGCAACGTTGCTGGAGCCCCCTCCCCCCTCCCCCCGTCGACAACTTGCTTTCGCTGGCCATACTGTACTTTTCTGATATCTAGATCCACCCCTGACCAGAGATCGGCGTACGGATTTTCTTTATAAATAACTCGCACAATAACTTATACGTGCATTTTGATTTGACTGCTATATTTTTAAAATTGACTACTTTCTTTATGTTTAGTTATTTAAAATAAACTGCTTTGTTTTAGACTAACTCAATTTTTAAAGACTTTTATTTTTTTATCCATCGGTGCCTAGCGGTAAAAATGGAAAATTTTTATTTTTGAGATTAATATAACCGATTACAAGTCTTTCTTTTTACCTCATGTTCCTCAATTTCGGTGTGTTAACATTCGTCCGTTGACAAATACATTTATACGTCGAATTAATTGGTTTTAAATGATTGGTACTTCACTGATGCGAAAAAATCGGAAACAGAATAATTGTTTTATATCCATATATTTAATGAAAATCTATAGAAATATTGTACTGCAATGTAACTAGTATAAAATGATGGCAATTGAACTTATACAATTTAAAGTTAAATAAATGCGATCCAAAATAATTATAAAATATTTATATTAATAAATAATATAGAAAATATAAAATAATGAAATTGCCAAACAAATTATGCGGTATTAAATTAATCACGTAGTATAACAAGAGCATACGATGTTTTTTACATTTAGTCGTTTACATTATATATCTAGACATTGTTTTATTAATAATAATAATAAATTATTTATATTTATTATTCCGCTAAAATAACAGAAAATAATGAAGTCGCGGTAATAACGTTTATTTAGCTCACAAATCTACATTAAATAATAATTGAAACCGTTTAAAAATACCATTTACATTATTCTAAAGGATTAAAATTATTAAAATTCAACACTGAGTCTGTTATTTCCGGTAATGTTTCCATTAAAAAAGAAACGACGCTAAATTAAAAATTCTTGAAAATGCCTTGGGTAGTTCTTAAAATGTTTATTTTGCTTTGTAGAATTTTATACTTCAAAAGCAAGGCAAAAAATATATTTAATATATCTTTTTTACAAATATTTCTTCAACTTAACATCACAAGTTTCGTCGATTTGAGAACCATCCTGGTTTTTGAGATCGGTTAAAAATACACTCCTGGACAAAGAAAACTGGACAAGTTAAGTTTGGTTTAAATTCAAGTTTGAATAACTTGTTAAGGTTTTTACTGATTTGATCATTTTTTATCAAGTTATGTGTTCGTATAGAAATCTGTAATATTTTAATTCACTCGCTAATATCAAATTGTTTTTGAAATTCCGACAATAGGTTTGTCAAGTTATGAGCTTGGTTAATAACCAGCGTTAACTACTCATAACTCTGCAACATCTAGTTGGAATTTAATACAAAATAAAATACCTTTCAAATGAAATACCGCGTGACTATTTTATATGTGAATATATATTTATGTTATTATTAAACGAATTTTAAGGAGCTATACAAAAAAATGTCTTCACTTCATAACAATATTGTAAGTATTCTACATACAGCGTATTTCATTAAAGGTGGGCATATGTTAGGAAGTGATAGTCCAGGAACTTTGGGAAAAAATCGCGTTAAGAAAAGTGGTCAAAGAAATCGATGGAAATAATTTTTAAGTTTCTAACTGTGTCACTAGGGGGCGTAATTGCTATAGTCATGTAAATAAAACGTTTTTCTAGAAAATATCTCTATATAAGCTATCAAAAAAATATTACACTGATAATTTTACTGCAGTTCTACATCTTTTTGGTTAAACACTTTTTGCTGTAAGATGTATAGTTAGGGCAGGAAAGGAGGGAGAAAGTCTATTGATATCTAAGATATCATAAGTTTTGTTTGGCTGAACCGAATTTGATAAACTTTATCTGGTTTAAGGAAGGAAGGTTTGACAATTAAAACGAAATAATAGGTATATCAGAATGATCTTTGCGGCCCTCGCTAAAGGGCATTATTTGGAACCCTTCTTTTTTTTTCAGTTTTACTACGAAATTTTAAATAGAAAGACATAGTTTCTATATTATATTCGGAAAGTAGAACAAATTTGCAATAGAACATGTAAAAAAATTAGTTCGATATCGGTATTTGTTTCGGAATTATAGCCAAAAGCATAATTGATATATTTTTTACGTTTTCTCATGCAAATTATTCTACTTTCCGAATATGATATGAATAAAATTGAAAAAAAAAGAAGTTCCAAATAACGCCCTCTAGTGAGAGCCGCGAAAATCATTTTAATATAGCTATTATTTTGTTTCAATTGTCAAACTTTCCTTCCTTAAACGAGACAAAGTTTATCAAATTCGGTTCAGCCAAACCAAATTTATGGTAACTTTTGTCAGTAGACTTTTCGCCTCCTCTCCTGCCTTTTACAGAAAAGTGTCTTTTCTTACATACGCCCCCTAGCGACAGAGTTAGGAACTTGGAAATTATTTTCAGTAATTTCTTTTAGCCACTCTTAAACGGGATTTTTCTCCAAAGTTCTTGCATTATCACTTTCTAAGCTATGGTATCCGGCCACCCTTAATGAAACATCCTCTATATCCAAGAATGGTTCCTTACCTGAATAATAATACTCCGATTCCGCTTAAATTTATACAATTTTTTGGCTCTTGGATAACGGTTTGTAATAATACTCATTCCACAAATATTTTCACATACGAATAATACAGGGGAATCAAGGAATCAGGAAAAACAAATGGCAGCTTGGCGGGAACCCTAAGTTAATAAAAGCTGGACACAAGATTAATAGTCGGTTTTACTACAACAAGAAAACAAATAAAACGAATAATGACGACTTTTTGAGATACGATATAGGCTTGAGATAAAAATTATTTGACCGGGCATAGAATACTAAGAGTAGGCAACGAAATATACGGATTTTCGCAAAATTCATTATTATCTTTATTATTTAAGAACCTAATTATTGCGGTGTGGTCCATATGGCTTTAAGAATGTTTATATTTAACTTATCAAAATAATAAATTTGTAGTTTTCCAACTATCAATGAACATCTATGTATAATTGCTGTGAAAGTTAGTTGTAATTTCGTTTGTAATACTACAAGAAAAGTTTAGATCTCAATAAAATTATTTGACTCATTACAGAATGGCACACTTTATATAATGGGTAAAATCAGGGTTGGGACAAAGAAATGGAGCAGTCTTTTTACGAATATTGGTGGTGGATTCTGAAAAAACGGTGAAGCAATTCGTTAATAATTAAAAAATTGTTTTCAATTGAGTTGAGTTTCTAAGGTTGCAAAAAAATATCCATTTTATTCATAGTTGTAGATTACACCAAATCGAATAAAAAAAATTTCTTTTGTACCAAAGAAACATTTAGTTTAAGATCTCTATGTCTCTCAAAATGATCAGGTGACCATCGACAGGACCGAACTTCCAAAATCTATTTGTTAATTCAATTAGTCATAAATGGTGTCTAAATCAAGCAAGTTATCAAAGTTGTAACCATGGTTGCAATCTTTAGTAAAGAAGTCGGTGTCATATGGACACAAATAATATCTGAAGCAGAAGGGAATAATCCGGTCAGTGTCTGCCGATGGGAGTTAGTTTAGTTATTTCTTATACTGTGAAAGTAAAATTGTGAAAAAAAATGTATCTTACTATTTCTCTAACCTATTGTTTCCGTCTGTGTGCGTTAACTTTCTTGGGTAATAATTCGGATTAAGGTAAATCTAGAGGTGTCATTTTGGTTTTGTTTCTTTTGATAATTCTCTTAATTTTTTTGATATAAAACACTGCACACTAATAGAAGCATCTGTATTATATAAAATTTCATAAATTCTTATCGGAAAAATTAAAAAATTATCAAAAGTAAATTAAAACAAACAAAACCAAAATGACATCCATCTCTAATTTTACTCTAATCCGAATTATTACCAAAGGTAACCATACACGTTGTGGAGTCCATTATATTTAATAAAAACAAAAAAAACAAATAAAATAAATCACTTAAAACACTATAAATCCGTTTAAATCGCACGCAACTCACAAAGCAAAAATAAACACAAAAATGGCGTTGAGCCGATACTGTGCTGTTTACGGATGGCGCTACGAAACAACCGATCGATAATAGGAAGTCGCTTATGCGCATGTCCTTATCTGATCAACGTCCAAAAATATGACTGGCCCCTGATGTGCAGAAACGCATTTTTTACCCATGGTTTGCCATTTTTTGGCTTTAACAGCCGTCAAGAGTGGGGGTCCATAGTAGAGGTCAGTGGATCAACAATTTTCATAACAGTCATCAGTACTCTTATGAAAACCCTCATGCCATTGTGGAATGGTAACCAACTTGAAGAATCTCATTTTTTTGGTGGGGCCTTAAATGGGGATGCTTATTAAAATTTTCTTTCACAATTGCTGGAAAATGTTCCCATTGAAACAAGATAACTTATTTTGATACTTCAAGAAGGTTCTCCATCTAATTTAAATTTGGATGTGCCAACGAAACATTCCATGACAGATGAATAAGATGGCATGGACGAATAATTTGGGCTCCGCGTTCGCCAGACTTTAATCCAATGGATCTTTTTCTGGGAGCATTTAAAGGCTCTAGGTTATGAAACGCAAAAACGATATCGAGAATTTTTGCCAAAAAATAACAAATTTAAGTTATACAAAATGTGGCCGGAATTTTTTTTTGAAGTTCGACAATATTTTTTGAGAAGTATCAGAAAATATATAGAAATGACTGAAGGTCTTTTTGAAAATAGGTTGTAATTATTTTTCTTTTTTAAAATTTTATTCCAATGACTGGGAAAATAAAAAAGATTTTGTAAAAAATAATATTTGAATTTAAGGTAAATTGACCTCTTGGAACACAGTAGAAAAACATTTTTATAACAGAATGAAGGAAGTCATTAAGCGTAGTTCCTATGCCAAATATCAACTTGATACGTTAAAAACTAACCACAAGATGTTAGAAATAAGAAAAACCTTTGCCAGACTGTCACTCTAGAAGCACTCAATTTTCGAGTTTTTGTTATATGACTTACTACCTTTATTTTACTATGTAGGATCACCTCTCCAAGTATCCTGATCGATTTTCCGAACGCCCTATATACTGTGTTTAATTAGACAAAATTTGAGTTGATACACGTAGCACTTTTCTGATCCACCCTATAATCGACATGACTTTCCTATTTTACCAGAACTCTGTTTTTGTTGTTTTGTTAAATAACATGACGAAAATATCAAAATTCATACAAATTTTATTTTTTTCCTTTCCATTTCATGGACTAAAGGTGTGAATAAAAACCAATTTATTTCTCCTACTACCTGCGGTGACACATCTATTTTTGTTTAAAGGTTGTAGACAATGTTGCAGATTTACCAAAATGTGGTTGTCGTACTGCCATTGTTTTTATTTTTGGTTATTTTTACGTTTCGATTAGGTTTTATCTCCAATTATTATCAAGTATAAAATGAATGTTTTGTCTTAACGCTATAGATATAGCGAGATCAGGTTTTGCAGAACACGCCTGGAATAAACAACACCATATAAAAGGGAATCCGGACCCGAAACTGGCAAAGAAACTACTACAAATGAGTAGAAACCAATTAAGGTCTATTACGGGTATAATGACGGGACACATGGCCGTCAAAGTACATCTGAATAGAATGAATCTATATAACGGAAACCTCGGCTGCAGACTGTGTGGACAAGCCGAGGAAACGGTGAAGCATATCATATGTGACTGTGAGTCACTGAAGAGATTTAGACAACAAACTTTCGGGTCAGTAAAATTGGAACCGGGAGAAATACTCACTCACTCCTTAGCAGGACTGTACAGATTGAGCCAGGGAGCTAGGTTGACAGAGTGGCTGTAATGTCTAGGGTGAGCACAATAGGCCTACTCTGGTCGCAGTGCATCCGGCTTTAGGACGGACCCGGGAATATAAAAAAAAAAAACACCATATAAAATGGTCTGAAGCTGCGGCAATATATATGGAATCCAACATGAAAAAAAGTAAATTTATAGAAGCAGCTTACATTAAAAATAATAATGGAATCTTCAGTAAACCCAGTGTTAAGATACCTAATCTTTGTCAACCACTACTTTGTAACATCAAGTCATTGAGGTGTGTACAGTGAAGCGAAACTTTGCTCTTCGATGGACACTGTCCCGATATAAGGTGGTAGCCTTAAGACAAAATATTCAGTTTATACTTGATAACGATTAGAGATACAACTTAATTGAAACGTCGTAAAAATAAACAACAATAAAAATAAAGACAAGGCAAGTCCGACAACCATATTTTAGTCACGTCTATTTTTGTTACACTATATTTTAGTTGGAATACCACGTTGTTACATATTTGTTCTTACTGTAAAGAAATACTTATCAATTTATTTTTGTTTAGATAAAAAATAATTTTGATATGTTGATATCAATATTTCCCGTTTCAAAAAAAGGTCTTTATAGATCCCGAATTTCATAAACTCTCTGTAAATGGAAGGGTGCGTATTTTTTTCAGCTATCTAAAACAAAAATCTAATTTCGGTCCTGTCTTATCTATCCGCAAATAAGAAAACCCCTTAAGGCTTTTTCTGACCGCTTTTATAACTTGAACGCTTGGAAACGAAACAACGACATTTTCTAACCTAGCATTAGTTGAAACAAAAATTCTATCGGAATCGAAGTTGTGGGAATTTCAGTATCCCTTCAAGATAATATCGATATTTCTAAAGTCTAATATGAGCTTTACCGTCTTTAAAAAGAGTGAAAAAAAATAATGCCTTTCCGGGTTAAAAAGGGCTTTATATTTGAATTTTTATTTTTATCACGTATTTATTTCTTATACGTTTTTTAATGACGTCGAAAAACCATCTCTATCTATATTCCCTTTTTTATTATCATCGAAATGAACCAAAAATCATATTACGTACGGAAAAAATTTCATTAAGTACTCTAAAAATAACCTTATAGGTATATTTATGGAATATTTATAAATTAAAAAAAAAATAGGTAAATTAAAAATTTTAAACACATTATACTCAACAATATACAAATTTTAAAGTAATAATAAAAAAAGCTACGAAAATAAGGATTTTTTTAAAACTTAAATGTTAGAGAGATAGCAAGTACTGGTATTTTTATTAAGAGTATAGTTAGTAACGAGTAGTCCCTCCTTGAGCTTGCTCGTAATTAAAAGTATTTTATGTCAGAGATTAATTAAAAGAGTCGGATTATTGTATTGAACTAGAGTTGGGCGATATAGCGATTTTTCGATGACTAGTGAGACAGCGATAGTGATTTATGAGACTCCCTGATTTTTAACGGTGATTTTTCACTTCAGTAATTTTTACTCCCAATCTGATGCGAGATGGAGATTGGCGCGTAATTGTTTGTTCTCCAATATTGATATTCGGATTCGGTAGCAAAATTGCTATTACTTGATTTGGTTAGGAAGTTTTAGTTATGATAGTAGGAATAATAAAAATAATTTAGTTTCCAAGTAAAGAAAGTTACAGCTAATATAGAAATATAAATGAAAAATATATTCTCTTTTATTATACCATAAGTTGACTTTAGTTCAGGATCGATAGTTACATCTACTAAATTTTTGGCTCAATTATATATATATATATATATATATATATATATATATATATATATATATATATATATATAAATATGTAGATAAGTTTTTGTCCGTGTAATTTAAAATAAAATAGAATAAAATATTGGCAAAGCGGACGTGAAAATTTGTCAATCTACATGATTCTCGTATTAAAAAGTGCGGAGCACTCCAAAATATGGAAAAACTCCGGGTCCGACAGATGGCGACAGCGCTGTTTCGTCCTAATATGGGACTCGTCAGGCCACCGCAGTCGGTACAAACCATCATCTCGCCTTTGCATCGTATAAAGCTGAATTTATAATCAAAACACAGCAAATAAGACGACAAAGGCGACATCTCGATGGTCCACTTGATAATACAAGAACCACACAGATTAACAAAGTTTGTAAAATAACCGTCATATGGTGGCGCGACGGTGAATTAAAATAGAAATATGTAAAATCGAGTACACGAAACGCGCTGCCCAAAGGATAGGGGTCGCATTTTTCGCAATATTTTATTCTATTTTATTTTAAATTACACGGACAAAAACTTATCTGCATATTTATTTACTTGTTTGGCTTTTAAACACGCTAAACGATGCTCTCATGATGGGATCGTTTGGTGCGGCACGTGGCTTTGGCTGCCAAAATAGGCGGTAGGCTTGCTTGCCAGTACCGAAAAATGCGACCCCTATCCTTTGGGCAGCGCGTTTCGTGTACTCGATTTTACATATTTCTATTTTAATTCACCGTCGCGCCACCATATGACGGTTCTTTTACAAACTTTGTTAATCTGTGTGATTCTTGTATTATCAAGTGGACCATCGAGATGTCGCCTTTGTCGTCTTATTTGCTGTGTTTTGATTATAAATTCAGCTTTATACGATACAAAGGCGAGATGATGGTTTGTACCGACTGCGGTGGCCTGACGAGTCCCATATTAGGACGAAACAGCGCTGTCATCATCTGTCGGACCCGGAGTTTTACCATATTTTGGAGTGCTCCGCACTTTTTAATACGAGAATCATGTAGATTGACAAATTTTCACGTCCGCTTCGCCAATATTTGATTCTATTTTATTTTAAATTACACGGACAAAAACTTATCTACATATTTATTTACTTGTTTGGCTTTTAAACACGCTAAACGATGCTCTCATGGTGGGATCGTTTGGTGCGGCACGTGGCTTTGGCTGCCAAAATAGGCGGTAGGCTTGCTTGCCAGTACCGAAAAATGCGACCTCTATCCTTTGGGCAGCGCGTTTCGTGTACTCGATTTTACATATTTCTATTTTAATTCACCGTCGTGCCACCATATGACGGTTCTTTTACAAACTTTGTTAATCTGTGTGGTTCTTGTATTATCAAGTGGACCATCGAGATGTCGCCTTTGTCGTCTTATTTGCTGTGTTTTGATTATAAATTCAGCTTTATACGATGCAAAGGCGAGATGATGGTTTGTACCGACTGCGGTGGCCTGACGAGTCCCATATTAGGACGAAACAGCGCTGTCGCCATCTGTCGGACCCGGAGTTTTTCCATATTTTGAAGTGCTCCGCACTTTTTAATACGAGAATCATGTAGATTGACAAATTTTCACGTCCGCTTCGCCAATATTTTATTCTATTTTATTATATATACATATACATATATATATATATATATATATATATATATATATATATATATATATATATATATATATATATATATATATATATATATATATATATATATAATATATATGCAATCGAAGGTTTTCGGGCATCTCATGTATGTGCTGAGTCCCTCTCAGGACTGTAAGACAGCTGACGTTTCGGTCACCATTTTCAAAGCTCACTGTATGGCGTCTACGAGCGAAGTTCACATCCGTGAGAATATCCGACAATATATATATATATATATATATATATATATATATATATATATATATATATATATATATATATATATATATATATATATATATATATATAGCAGTCAAAGAAGCTCTTTCTGTAATAGAAACAAATACAGTCTGTCAAAATATATCATCGAATTGGCTAAACACTGCCTCGATAACACCTACTTTACTTATGAAGGAAAGCGATATAAATAAGTTGAGGGAGCGCTGCGTTCCAGCACTAGCTAATTTATTTATGGAAGACTTCGAATCAAAAGCTTCAGAGACTTCCTCACACAAACCATAGCTGTGATTGCGTTACATAAAGGACACGTTCGTTATCTGGCAACCTGGGAAAGAAAATCTCAACAATTTCTTAAATCATTTAACGTAAACAGTATACATTCAATAATCAACATATAGACAAAGCTCTAAGAAACAAAAGCTTGGCCTCGAAAAAACGCCCAAGAAAAGAGCTCCACAAGTTTTGTTCTTTATGTCAGATGCACCACAGGTAAAATCGCAAAAATTCTCAAAAGGCATAACATCGAAACCATTTTTACCACAAACCGCAAAGTAAAGTATCTCCTGCCAATACCTAAAGAAAAAATCCCCCTAGAGAACCAGGGAGTATACGAAATTCCATGTGTAGAATGTAGCTCATCTTACGTAGGTCAAATCAATCCTAAAATTAGCGTCAGAAGAGACGAATATATAAACGCTGATAAAAACAAAAAACCGTTTTTTCTGCACTGACTCGATATATCGACCAACTCTAGATTGAACTCAACCTTACTGTTTATACAACAATCTGTCGTGTCATTTTATATTTGTATGTTATGCCAATTTTATGATTTGTATGTGAAATCATCATATTATAGTGAATATTTTTGCTTAAAAATGACACAAAAACTTCCTGCGCTTGTCGTAACTGTGCGTCGAACAAAAGAGGGCTTTTTTTAATTTCCTAACAATTTCTTCAGGTAAGGATTTGGATATATATTGTTGAAAATAATAAATTTTAGTATTTCTTTCTACTTTTTATCAATGCAACAGCGATATTTTTCCTAACTGTAACACTTTTTCTCAGTGTAATATATAGGGTCGCGAGTCAAGCCAGGTTATGAAAATTGGACCCTTTAACTTGAAAGGCATTGCCAAGGTGTAGCAACTGTTATATAATAATAATTACAGTCTATAGGTCTGATATTTAATAATTGTCTTGTGCTTTTGATCAGAATTACATAATCCATTGCACTTGTTAGTATCCCTTATTATCATCATTTAATCATAAAAAAACATATATATAAAAAAAATTGATTTTGAATTTTTTATTATAAAAAATGCCGAATCGAAACCGAAACATGCAGATAAAGAAATTTCTATTCAGCAGTGGCAAATGCCAACATCAAAAATTAAAGCTAGTAAATCACGGAATGTATGTAACACACTTAACAATGAAATGCACTCAAATTCTGAGTAATTATTGTCCATATTCATGACATTATGTAAATGTAGCCGAACCGACCAAACTGACCGTAATGATTCAATATTTGTCACACACCGGCAATGGTCAGGAAATTATTGAAGAATTAAATTCTCACCAAAAACTTTTAACTGCTTGGAATTTTGAGGTACGCATTAATATGGTCAAATTCAAAGAGAAAGTGAACTTTTCTCTAGATTCAGTATATTTTACTTTTATATGTGTCAAAGGCATTTTCGCGGAAACAAAATTTTGTGATCTTGCTTACGACACGGCTATTACATTAACAATCAGGCTGCTGAAAGCCAGACTATTAAAAAAACTTTGCATGGTCATGGGAGCTGAACACACAGCCCTGCTATATTACTGCAAATCATCATGGCTTTCCGTGGAAATGTCTTATCCCGTGTATTCGAGTTACATCATGAAATTCATTCCTTTCTGGAAGAGGAAGATCATGCAAAGTCCAGATACTTTGTTCAACCAGACTTTTTATTAAAACTGGTATATTTGTGCGATATATTTGACAAACTGACTGCCTTGACTTTGTCTCCGCAAGGCACATCTTGAAATTATTGGAGAAAAGTGCGAGGTTTAGGAGAAAACTGCAGTTGTGGATAAGAAAAATTAATGAGGATGGCGGTCAAAATCGTTTTCCACATTTGCATTAATACTTCTCCTCTAATGAGCTCGTTGTCTCTCAAGCCTTGGTGTGTCTTTTCACGGAACAACTTTCGAAGCTTTCTGAACGCTTTACAAAATACTTCGAGGAAGAAAATGTCGAGAAATTTTCGTGGATCTAAGATTCTTTCCATGCTCTAGCTCCACCTGAATTTACTTCAGAAGAAAAAGAGAGTCTCATTGAATTCTCCCGCCCCAACAGCCTTAAAACAAAATTCGCTTCTTCCGATTTGAATAACCGTCAAAAATGAATATCCAACTCTAAGTTGATTATCATAAAAATTTAAATGATAGTAGGATTATTAATTCCAAAAATAAAATTAAAACTGCCTGGAATATTCTTAAAACCGAATGCAATGAGATTAAAAAGAATTACGACATAACCCTAAAAATAGATGATCATATTCATAGTGACCCAAAAGATATTGCTGAACTATTTAGCAGACAGTTCAATGTACACAATAATTCAAATCTTAACCTTACGTTTCAAACTGAAGTTAATTATCCTACAATATTCTTATCACCAGTTAATTCCGATGAAATTTTTCGAACACTTATAAGTTTACCTAATAAATTTTCAGCGGGACTGGACGACGTGCCCGTATATGTTCTAAAATTTGTCGCACACTGCATAAGTAATCCCTTAGCAAATATTGTTAATGAAAGTTTTGCCACACAGATCTTTCCCACTAATCTCAAGACAGCCAAAGTGATTCCTATATTTAAAAAAGGGGATCGCCAGTGCATCAAAAATTACAGACCAATCTCCCTGCTTCCAGCAGTGTCAAAGGTCTTTGAAAAAGTTATATATACTAGAATAGTTGAACATCTAAACAGACTCAATATCCTGAGTAAAAATCAGTTCGGCTTTAGACCTAACAAATCTACTGAAATGGCAATATTTAACGCAATTTCTTATATAAATGAAAGAATTGACACAAATGATAAAGTGGCAGGCCTATATTTTGATTTGTCTAAGGCCTTTGACACTGTGGATCATAACTTGCTTTTGACAAAGCTTGGTGCGTATGGGGTCAGAGGTGTTGCTGCCAGTTTGCTGCAGCCCTACTTATCATATAGGCAGCAAACAGTCTGCTCTGCTAAAAATAATCATCATTACTTTTCAGATAGAACTAAATTGTTGCAGGGGGTACCTCAGGGCTCCATCTTGGGACCCATATTATTCTTAATATATGTAAACAATCTGGGGGATGGATTGGCCGCGGATAGCGTTTGCCAGTTTGCTGATGACACATCAGTGATTCTGGCGGACACTTCTATGGCAGGACTGTCTCAAAAGTGCACAAGCAGTGGTGTTCTGATAACGGCCTCACTCTAAACGTAGATAAAACCGGCCTCATTCTTTTCTCAAAACATGCAATAAGGTCTGAGTCACTGCTTGTGTGGCTTGGGGGTAGATCTATACCTACTTTGGAACAGGTTAAGTTCTTGGGTGTTCATTTGGACCCCTCCTTCAACTGGGAACATCATATTTCAGCTCTTGGGGCTAGGCTAAGCAGTTTGTGTGGTGTAGTCCGAAGGCTTCGTGACGTGATCACTGCAGAGACTGTTAGGCTTTTCTACCTTGGGCAAATACAATCTCTTGTCTCTTATGTTATTTCCTTTTGGGGATCATCAAGAAAGGCTATTAATATATTTAAAATTCAAAAACGCATAATAAGATGCATCTTCCACCTACATCCAAGAGCTTCATGTCGACCATTTTTTACTCAGTTTAAGTTGCTTACTGTTCCTTCATTATACTTTAGATCTTTAGTCATGATTGTCAGAAGGAATATGGAATTATTTCCGCTGAATAGACAGTTCTATGGGGGAAACATGGTTATGACTACCAGAGGGGCGAATGACCTAAGGGTACCTTTCCATAACTCCACCTTCTATGAGAGAGGACCATACTATATGGCGATTAAAGCTGTAAGGATGTTACCAAGAGAAATCTGGCTTACCGAGTCGATTAATTGCTTTAAGAGACGCGTAAATGAATGGCTTTCTGATAGGTGCTTTTACTCTTTCAATTTTAATGAATAGTTTTTGTAATGTCAATATTTTTAATTTAATATTTTTTGTTTAGTGGGTTTTTGTCAAGCATTTGCTTTGTGTGTAAAAATTTTATTCCTTTTAAATTAGAATATCTTATTTTGAAAACTGTAAAACTTTGTTCAGTTTAAACTGACTTTCTTATTACTACTTTTTTTAAATTATCTTGTATCTGTCTTTTTCTCCTTTTGTTTTCCTTTGTGTAAAGTTCCTATCGAAATGTCGATTAGTTTTTATATTAACTGTAGTTAGATCGACATATTTACAATTTTTAATGTTAAACATTTCTTTCTCTGACGTTGCTTTGTTATGTGATCATAATTTTGTTGGCAAATAAAGGATATTATTATATTATATTATTATTATTATTATAAGTTTAAAACCTATAAGAATTCTCATTCCCTTTGCAATATGCTATTTATGTGAAACCAGATTTTCAGCTGTAGCAGTAATAAAGATCAAATATCGTTCAAAAATCAACGTGGAGCAAGAGTGACAGTATCAAGCCTTATCACTCGCTTTGAAAAAAATATGTGAAGATCACCAAGCTTACCTGTCTCACTGACTTTTTTTTCCTATTTTTCTTTAATAATAATATATTCTTATGTATCAATTCAACATATATCTCTGATATAGCCTCAGATTGTGATTGTTTTCATTTCTGTGCTTGGTCATTAGTGTCTATTTATAGTCGTGTTCAATGAAGGGTTGTGGTTTGCTACTGTGTAGTAGGAGGTTGCAAAACACCAACCTTGCAGAACACTTTGTTGAACGACTGTATACATATTTCGACTAGGGCCTCATTACAAAATATTGATTCTGTAAGTGCGCTGCTAACTGAAACTGTCTGGGAACCCCTGCTTTCAGGTAAGCATTTGAATACTGTCAGAAAGAATAAGCACAAAAAAAGTAATGTGGTTGTCCAAACCAATAAAATTTAACAAAAAATCAACCTATGTTAAACTGTAACTTAATGTAAAAGTATTTGTCTAGATGACTTACCAAAAATATAAGATATATAGTGATTTAATAAAGTTTTTATATATACAGTTTTCTTAAGTGATTCGGAACCTACAACAAGAAAAGGAAAATTTTAAGGTTTTTACTTATTTCGCGTCTACTAAAATGCTAAGAAGATGTTACTTAATACTTATTTTCTTTCAAATAAAAGTTTTCTTCAATATTTGTCATATTTAACTAAACTTGAAGCATGGTACATTGATTTTTTTTCGTCCATTCAAAAAACTGATTTTACTGGTAATAAAAACTTTAATTTCCAATTTGGTCCTCATCTGTCAACTCGAATAAGGAGTAACTTTTTTATTAGGTAATCTTTTGTCTTTAAAATGACATATCCTTTTTTCCGATAACTGTTATAACAAAAAATATATGTGAAAAATAAAATTTTAGTTTCAGGTAAAGTGGCACAGTAGAGAACCATTTTTACAACAGAATGATAGAAGTCATTAAGCGTGGTCTCTGTGCCAAATATCAATTTAATAAGTTAAAAAATAACCGTAATTTGTTTAAAATAAGAAAAAAATATTGCACTTTGGCAGGCTGCAACTCGAAAAATATTAAGTTTTCGACGTTTTGTTACACGACTTACTACCTCTATTTTATCATATAGAATCACCTCTCTAAGACTATTGATGCATTATCTAAACAGCCTGTATGGGGGAAAAATAAAGAAAAACTACATACATACATATACGTCATACTTAAAGAGGGCAATGCCATTTACTATATATTTGAAAGTTCTTTGTTTTAGAATGATACTTGAGTGTATACTTGATACCGATTAGGGATAGACGTTAATCGAAATGCCATGTAACAAAGCAATTCAAGAAAATGCAAGTCCAAGAAATACGTTCTAATGCGTTTGAGCATCGTGTGACTGAAATGAGATCTGTGTTAGATATGAACACTAGCAATAAGTGTTTCAGTTAGTAATGTCGATTTTTTCGCAAAATTTCAGCATTTGTTTCCAGAACAAAATGAATTACCTCAATAATCAAAATATTGGCCACGGTTAGCTGTGACTTTTTCCCATATTTCTGTCAAAGAATAGATTCCGCGCCACTGTTCGTTTTTGACGCCGACAATTTCTCAAGCGAAATTTTCATTTATTCGTAAAAAAGTAAATGTTGCACATTTTGCACCGTGGGGTTGTATTTTGGTCGTTTTTTCTTCAATTTTCGGTTTAATTTTATCAGTTGTTGTCGATATCAATCGCCAGTAATTGTTTCACCAGTTTGTAGCAGTTCGTAACACACATCTTCCTTACCATCCCTCCATAGTATAGATTTCGGTCCTTGTGCACTGGTTGTGATGTTGAAGGCTTGCCTGGATCTACTCATGATTTTTTCGCTTCAGGTTGTCAAAATAAATCCACTTTTTATCACCTGTCACAACTCGATGCAAAAGCCCTTTTTTTCTGTTTGGCAAGCAAAATTTCACATGTGTTTTTTTTGCCTATTAATGTCTCCTCACTCCATTTCATACCCAACCCATTTTCCCTCTTTCTGGAGCTTTTCCAACGCATGTAAACATTCGAAAATACTGGATTAGGAAACATTTAATGCTGCTGCGAATTATTTTAACGTTTCAGTTTAATCTTCATCCAGTATTTCTTGCAATTCTGCATCTTCAACCTTTTTCAGCTGATCTGGACGCTCCTTGTCTTTTATATCAAAATCATCACTTTTCAAGTGTTTGAAGTATCATTCACAGTTTTGCGAATTCCGGGTTCTTAGGACGTCTATGTTGACCGAAATTTTCACGAAGTTTACGAAATGTAACTTTTACAGCATAGATGATAAAGATCTGAGAATAATCAAAAATATTTACTACAACCAAACTGCTAACATAAGAGTAGACAACCAGTTGACAGAAGCAATCTCAATATAACGCGGAGTACGGCAAGGATGTATACTGTCCCCGATGCTATTTAATGTTTATTCTGAGCATATCTTCAAACTAGCCTTGGAAGAATGTGATGAGGGAATACTAATCAACGGTGAACGTCTGAACAACATCAGATACGCAGACGACACAGTGGTATTCGCAGACAGTCTGGAGGGATTGCAGATGTTGATGACAAGCATAACTGAAGTGAGTAAGCACTATGGGTTAGATTTAAATACAAAGAAGACAAAATATATGGTCATCAGCAAACGCCCAATCCTAAACACACAACTGACCATCAACCAACAAACAATTGAAAGGGTTGAAAGCTATACATACCTTGGCACCAATGTAAACAGTCAATGGGATCACTCATTGGAAATAAAACAACGTATAGCAAAAGCCAAAGCAGCGTTTACAAAAATGAGCACCGTCTTCAAGGGCCGTGATCTGCCGCTGAAAACCAAGGTCTTCATACTACAGTGCTATGTTTTTCCAGTTCTGCTCTACGGAGCAGAGGCTTGGACACTCTCTGAAGCGTCCATTAAAAAACTTGAAGCGTTCGAGATGTGGTGCTATAGGCGCATCTTAAGAATCTCCTGGGTCGACCGAGTCACAAATAATGAAGTCCTGCGCAGAATGGGAAAGGAGTGCGAAGTGATCAAAACAATTAAAAAACGCAAATTGGAATACTTAGGACATATTATGAGAAATGAACAGCGATATAACCTCCTCCAATTAATTCTGCAAGGGAAGGTGTACGGCAAGAGGGGGCCAGGACGAAGACAAATCTCTTGGCTCCAAAACTTAAGAAAATGGTTCAACATGAGCACGACTGGACTGTTCCGCGCAGCTGCCAACAAAGTAAGAATAGCCATGCTAGTCGCCAACATTCGGAACGAATAGGCACCGCAAGAAGAAGAAGAACTTTTACAGATTCGATTATGAAAATGCGCTCTTGTGGTATTAAGAAGTCCATGACTGAATTTACCGTACTTTCCACTTGAATATGTTAAAACATAATATCATGAAGCTTGTCACTTCACATCGAAATTAATAGTTAAAAAAGAAACCAACAGATGTCCCACCCTTTATTATTGTTCTAGTGGAAAAATTAAATTTTTTAAATTTCAAATTAATCTAAACCAACAGTTGTATTTTCCGCTTCGAAATACAAAACAAAAGTCTAAAATTTCTTTTTATTATTACAAGAATTATATATTAATCCGGAGTTCTCTGGAATTGTATTTAAAAAAAAGCCATTAGGTTTTTGAAACGATAAAAAGGATGGGAAAAGAAGGAAAAGAAGCAGCTATAACCGGCCTTTATGATTTAATTTATAATTTTAAATTCTTTCGGAAATAATTCAAATATTTTATTTATTGTTTTAACTTGTGTCTGATAAATTTTAATAAAAAATTTTGTTAAGAAAAATATCATGTGATTTGGATTAGTACAGTCGAACCAAAGATATTTAATAATCAGGTGTCTGTTTTCTAGATTAGGATTTTTGCTCAATTAATTGCTACTTGACAGTGATTGATTAAACGTTTTTTTTTTAACCAAAAAGGAAGTAGAACGTATGTATTTCTTTCAATAGCTCTTTTTTCAAATGAATAGAATAGAACAAAATAAATTCATTTTAATCAACAAATGAGTTATAAATGTAGAGCGGCAGGTTGAGTAGCGTGTTATCTGGTTGAGGTTAGGTTGGTGTAGATTATAGTTGCATGCAGCAGCCAAATTTAATTTATGTTTATACGACTTATTGAATTAAAATGGCGTACTTACTTAGAACGTTTTTATATTAATTATATTTCGTGTTTGTACTGAAAATAATTATCATTAGTTATTTATTACCTACTAACTTATTGACGGGCTCATTCCATTAGAGTTTTTTTCATTGCTCTTGTTTTTTCTAAGTTGAGGAACAAAATCTTTGATATATTTTTTTTAATATAAATAATAAATTAGTCAATTCCAACAAAATGTTCAATTATAAGAAACTTTTAGAACAGGGAAAAACAAAACAAAGCAAAACTATCAAAAAGAAATAAATAAATTTTGTTTGTTTAAGAATCATTGAATGACATGCTTTTTTCTTAAGGGCTTTTAGATACCGCTAAAATTCAATATTTGTCACACTCCGGCAATGGTCACGAAGTTATTGAATTAAAACCCAACTAAAACTTTGCATTCAAGTAAAATTCAAAGAAACGTTTGTACCCAGATAGACAAAAAGAAGCTACGAAACTATTATTGACTCGTTTCATTGCTTTCTGTAATTTTCAAAGTAATTGAGGAAGTTATAAATTAATGTCTTTTAACATATTTTGAAATTAATAAAGCGGGGATCCTGCTTTAAGAGGCCTACAGAAAGGGTTTTTTGGGAATATTGTTAGTAAGGAACAAAATAGGTGAATATAGCGAACAATCGATTCATGTGCACATTCGTCGAGCGCTGCCCAACTGAAGTCTCTGATTGGCGGAAAGTCGTTATTCTTGTTTGAAACAAACAAAAAAAATTTTTGTTCTAAGTGAATTAAAAAAAAAACCGAAGAAATCGTGAAATTCAAATTTTCTCGAGGTTTAAAGAAAAAACGGGCTTTTTAACGGTGTCAAATTGGAATTATTATCCGACGTTTCGCCTACGATTGCACGAGGTATCTTCAGGGATCTTTACTCTACGGGATTAGAACATACAGTGTTCTAATTTGAAATTGTAACGTTAAGGAACCACCTCCACTATGTCGCAAAACCACTCCTATCAGAAAGAAATAATAAGAAACCAAATTTTATTTGTTTGAGCATCACTGAATTAAGTTTGATATGCTCTTTTCTTAAGGGCATTTGTATATCGCGAATATTTTTTAAAGCCTTTTGATTCGCGAATGTAAAAAAATTTTGTCAGTAAGTTGTCAAACAATCCAAGTTAAATAAAAAAGAAATTAGTATGTTAGTATATTAATCTAATCCTAATAAAGAACGAAAGCTTCCATGGCTTTGGTCAAGTTGAAAATCATGTTTCTTGGGTTTAGACCGTGTCAAATTGGAATTATTATCCGACGTTTCGCATAGATTACACGAGACATCTTCAGGGATGTTTACTACATGAGATTAGAACACTAAATGGCCATTGAGGAGCAACAGCTCGGTATTTATACCCGACTGGTGTTCAGCGAAACGTTATCCAGCGTTACAATCGATTTTCACGTGTGATGTGGACTGTAACCTGTGTCTTTATTAATATTATTTGAATATTTACAAATCTCGATTGATTTTCTAATTTTATTTTTAAAGAAACCAGAGACCTTAGTTTCTTCTACATTAAAAGTGAGAATTGAGCAATGCTGGTGTTTAGCTACTGAAAATTGTACAATTCGTTTCTTTTTAATACATCTTTCATATTTCTTAAGTCTAGTGAATATAGAGCGTCTTCTTTCACCCACAGACAGTATTAAAAAGAAACAAATTGTACAATCTGCAGTAGCTGAACACCAGCATTGCTCAGGTCACATCTTTAATGTAAAAAAAAACTTAGGTGCTAGTATCAGTGTCTGGTTTCTTTAAACGTAAAATTAAATAATTTGTGGTGCACCAGGCGGGTATAAATACCGGGCTGTTGCTCCTCGATGGTCACTCAGTGTTCTAATCTTATATAGTAAAGATCCCTGGAGATGTCTCGTGCAATCGTAGGCGAAACGTCATATAACTCCATTTTGACACCATCTAAACCCAAGAATCTTGGTTTTCAACATTAATCTAATTTTTTTTCATTTCCTTCATTTTTTTCTTTCTTTCTTTAAAATGTTTTTAATAGCTTAAAAATGAAGTCTTATATTGGTTTTGGTCATCTAACGAAAATTAAGGCAGGGCTTTCAGAAAATTGGTTCAAAACGTTTGATATTTCAAGCGTATAATAACGGTTAAATACGATTACAACTGAATTTATTTTAAAAACAACGTACATATTTTATTAGGCAATATTGGCTTATTTTTGAAACAATTCTTGTCTATAAAGTAACGTTTTAAATCCCTAACAGTAATACAAAAGGACCTAAAAGATAAAGGCGGTTGCCTCTTTGACTTAAATAATATATCTATAAGTTGTCGCAAAGTTTATCACTTCACAAAGGCGTCTTAAGAGAAAGGACAAAACCTAATTTATAAGAAATTGGATTAAACAAACATTCATATTAAGCCGTTCTAGAGAAAAGTGAATTTCTCATTTTTACACAAAAGAAGTGATCTTTCATTAGGAATTTTTATTCAAATTTGACAAAGTTATATCTTAGATTTTTTTCTGCAGTTCATTGTTTATTTTACTATCTATTAATTAGAAAAGCCAGCCTAAACCTACCCATTTTTGTAAATTTGGAGTACGAAATTAGGCAAATTATAATTAGGAAACGTTGCAGTCAACCTCGATGACTTAAAAGAGGAATGTCTGTAAACAAATCCTCCAAGAAGGGCTCTTATCTACTAAGTAAAGCCAACATCATAAAAAGATCTGGCACACATGACTTGATGAAATAAACAAATAAACTCGCGTGGATGTTGCTACGGCATGCAGGGAATATGGATTCCCTTTGATTTAATAGCATGCATTAAATATTATAGTCTTTTGACCGTCTTCATCAGGCAACTTTGTATTTTAATGTTTGTTTAGTTTGATAATATCATTTATTAATGAGATTAATGAAAATTAGTGTATTTTTTCAATATTTACGTATATATATATATATATATATATATATATATATATATATATATATACATATATATAATCTGTAAAAGTAATGAGAAAATAAATAAATATATAATAGAAGCTAAGAACATATATTATCTGAATTTGTACCCACATATGTGGGTGTGAAATTGTTTTCCTTTTATTATAATAACATTGGATGATAAATTTCAGTATGTCTCCGATGTACGTAATATAAAACAAATTTTTTCAAACTTGTACGAAAATAAAATTCTTCATTAGGTTTTTTTTTGACATACACAGGTGGCATCAGACTCTTGTTGGTATCAAATTGTGGCCTGCGTTAAATATACTTATGATGTGGCTTCAGCGATTGCCTAATATATCATTCCCTCTTTAAGTAGTTGTCTAGTTTTTTGCAAGGTATGTTGCTGGATCTCTGTTTGATTGTTTGTAAGAGGCCTCTTTGAGGAAGAAAGATATCTACGAAAGCCAAGTTCAAAGCCTCAGAACTAGACCCAGAAACTGAAAAATCTATAATACCAAGGGAAAAATCAAGCAGATGTTCAAAACTGTATGGCCTACCAAAAATACACAAAATAAATGCCATTCAGACCAGTAGTGAACGCTGTGGGATCTCCAACACAAAAACTGGAAAAATATTTAGCAAGTATCATGCAACCAAGAGACGAACTGGCCGATTCCTTGGTGAAAAACTCCGAACATCTGACCAAAATGATCAAAAACATTCACCTCGAACAAAATGACGTCTTAGCAAGTTTCGACATAAAATCGCTAGATCCAAGCATGCCACTTGCTGAGACTTTGAACAAAATCGCCATGAACGAAGATTTTTAAGCCTACACAATTGAACTTGCAGAACACTATCTAAAACACATATTTCATGTTCAATAACTAAATATACAAACAGGTGGCGCGCCTATGGGGTCCTCACTTTCACCAGTTTTAGCCAACCTTTTTATGATATATTTCGAACAAGAGGCACTGCAAAAGGCACCTTTAAAACCGAAATTTTGGAAACATATCATCCACAATGATATTTTTATAATATGGCCACATGGAACAGAACACCTGGACGATTTCCGCGTATACCTGAACAATATCAACCATAGAATCTAATTCACGCTAGAAATAGAGCAAGAAAAGAAACTTCTTTTTGGATCTGTTGTTAACTAGCAAAACCCAACAACACCCTGGGTTTTAGCATATATCGGAAACCCACACATACTGACCGATATCTTAATGCAGAATCACATCATCATCCCTCTCAAAAACAGTCAGTAGTTAACATACTAGTATCAAGATCACTCGCCTAACAGAACTCGACATAAAACAAGTGGAAATAAGACACATTTTAACAGCTCTAGAACGGAATGGTTTTTCACAATTAGATATAAAGAAAACCATAAAAAGACAAGAGAAGACCACAACAAAAATCAAAGACCAAGATCAAACAAGGAACAAAGTCATAATCCCATACATAATAGGAATAACGGACAGAATTGGAAGATTTAAAAAAAACACAACATACAGCCCATATTTAAACCACAAAAAACAATAGCTAACGCCCTAGGAAATCCAAAAGATAAGACCAACCTTGAAAATTATGGCGTTTACAGCATTCCATGGGCAGATTGCCATCAAACAAACAGGTGCATATCAACAGGAATTCAAGAACCCAAAAATAGTGTCAAAAACAAATAAACAACCTCAGCTCTATTTCAACATCACCAAACAACCTCCATCGGTTTCGAAAAAGCAAAAGAAATAGCACCAGTACAGAACTACAAGGTACGCGTCATAAGAGAGGTCCTGAAACTCGAAAAAGCGGGAGCGCTGAATAAATGAGACGATGCTTTATATATTCCAACTACCTGGAAAACATTAATAAAAAATCAAGAATCAAAACTACAAAAATCAACCAATACACGAAATAACAGCATACAAGAATAAAATATATCGCATTCGGCAGAGGGGAGGAGCCTGCGAAGCCGCTCGTCCAATTAGAAAGCGAGCCAGCTAAACAAAACTCGAAATTCAACAGTTCTCAGTGAGAAACGAAACGAACCATACTTGAAAATGCCAAATCAAATTGTTTCGACACGTCGTGAAAACGATGTTTGGAACGAACGGATTGAAACCCGGAATAGCCAAACCATTATATATATATATATATATATATATATATATATATATATATATATAGACAGTCCAAAAATGCCAAATGAGATTTTTGGTACAGTCTCCCTGATAAAAACAAAACCACATTTATTTATACTTTTCGCTCGTCTGCCTCTTGTGCCCCCCGCCCAGAAAAAATCCTTGATCCGCCCTTGAATACAAGTAACGTGTTGCATAAGAATGTATGAGAGCGTAAAGGGGTCTCCATACATGAAATTTAAAACAACTCCTCAAGCTATATAGTAGTTGCTAGGGTTTTTGTAAAATCTTAAATTCTCGACCACTTGCGACTTCATATCTTAAAAACTAGCCATTTTCGCACGCTGTGTTCATGAGAAATTTTGATCAGGATATCATAAAGTATTACTTTTAGCCCATTGACTGTGAAGGGTTCTTTAAAATAATTTTTTTCTTCCTACAATGACTCAGTTAAAAGTAAGTTATTTATTTACAAGCATCATTTAGAAAAATACGTAGCTCTCGCTGCTTTCTAATAGCTTTCAAATTGGCTTTGAATAATTGATTTTTACATTTCGTATTTAAATTTACCATTTACACACTTATTTTAAATTCTCTTTGTAAAAATAAGCCTCTGTTTCAAACATTTTAATGAAACTAATCCTGTTCCGAAAACAAGCTCAAGCTTAGATTTTAAACAAAATAATTTTATTATAACAAACTTTTGTTTTGTTGTTACAAAATTAATTACGAAACCGGACTGAAAAGTAAATCCCCCAATTTAAAAATTCTAAACTTCTTCTGCTTATTTAAGGTTTTCATGAACGAAATCCAGTGGACGGAAAAAGTTCTTGTTTTCATCATCGTGTCCTCTCGACCTAATGGTAACAAATGTATTTTTTAAATCACTTTCTTGCTTACTCCGTATTACCAGAGTCACGTACTTACTCGACAAAACGCAAAAAAAGATGCTCTCAAAAGTCACAAATGCTACGATCCCAATTCCGTATACGTTTGAGGAAAATAAAGTAGCAGAAAAATTTCAGATTTTGTTAAATAAAAGTTCATCATGAAAAAACGATTTAAATCAGTTTAATGAGACTTCATTCTCTACAAATAAGCATTTACATATATTAATTTGTTTTTGTGATACAGTATAATTTTCTGAATTATTGTATTAATCAGTGGCGTCTGTGTAGGTGTTTCAATTCCAATGGTACATTAAAAACATAGATATGTATAAAATCTGCGGTGGTGCCATTTTGGTTTTGTTTGTTTTGATAATTTTCTTGATTTTTCTGATAAAAAAAGTTCACCTTAATAGAAGCAGCTGTATTATATAAAATTTTTATCGGAAAAATCAAGAAAATTATCAAATCAACAAAACCAAAATGACACTAAATTTACTCTAATCCGAAATATTACCAAATTTCCTCTTGACGTATAGTAAGCATTGCGCGTAAAATTTCGTTTTGAATGGTTTTTGACGTACCTTTAAATACAAATAGGCTTTTTTCCAATGTTGTTTCAGAGCACCATCTAACTCAACACTAAAATTAATAAGACCTCGAAAAACCGGGATTAGAGGAAGACGTAGACCCATCATGTCCTCATAATGCTAGTTCGAAAGCTCCACAGAAACACCCACAATTAATTGTAATGTTTAAAATGTATCGATTATATCTCACTTTTTCATTATGCAGTTCAATATCTCTGCTTAACTGAGCAGCTGCGCCAACAGTCCCAAAAAGTGAATATTGCAAAACATTTTTCGTATGTTTTGCCGACAACGTATGTTTTTAATGCGGTCCCCCGAATGATATAAGTCCAAATAATAAACAAAGAAAACAAAATAGAGCGTTTTTAATTTAACAACCACAAAGTCACGTACGTTTATTATAAAGGTCCGGATTAAACTTTCTAGTAAAAGTCCTTTTTTTGCTAGACACTGTTCTATTTTTAAATTCGGGGTAGGCCTTCCAAACCTTTTTATTTCAGCCTCATCACTTAATGACTGACAAGAGAATGACTCTGAAATTAAAGTCTGAACCGAATTCATTTTTGTTTTTTCCAAAACGCAAAACGTAAAAAAATTACAATAGCATAACGCATAACAAACAAACGACAACTACAAAAGGCTGTATTATTTAGAGTAAATTATCAGTAATCAAAGTGAAATTGTTAAGATCATGTTCCTTTGAATATGCATTTACTTGTGATTGGGTAGAAGTGATCATGATCATTTCAAATGATAGAACTGAAAGTAATAATGACTCAAAGGAGTAACCGTATTGACGGGCAAATTAAAGGTGTTTTCTCGCGGGATAATCCGGTTTAATATATGTTTAGATCTGTTTTGAAACCCATTTGAAATGACGTTACTCTTTCCGATCGTCCGAATATGATATCTATAAGTCTAGTGTGTATGTTGGCTACAAACGCTAAACATCTACAGCCGTAAAGATCTCTTTATATCATACTGAAATTTTTAAGCTTTTCACTACTCTGGTGTTTGAATAGATGTGTTGATATTTTACAGTCTGACATTGAAATTGTATGCAGGTTTAATAACGTGCCGACATGTCTCGGAATTTAGATTTCATATAAGTAGTTATTTTCTGTGAATTTTGCTCTTAGTTCATTACAGCTCCGCTGACGAAACCATTAAATGGTCGTAACGCATTTGAAGAAAATAAATTGTTTATCTTTTCTCTTTAACGGCCTTAAAAAGAGAAAAGGTGACTAATTAAACTAATTCTACTTCCGTAAAGATTTCTTTTAATTTTACTAGAATTTAAGGTTTTGATTTTTGTCTGTTGCGATCTAAAGCAAAATATAAAATTTTAAGGTGATCCTTAACTCATTTCGAGCAGCATACATAAAACAAATTTTCCTAACATTTTTTATGACACTTTGTCTTATATTTCATCTTGAATAAAAATAGAGGGGACCTTTTTTTAAAATAGAAATCACGAACAAACCGAGACTTTGGACAACCTAAATCTTATTTAAAATACTTTATGGTCCATTTTCCTTTGCCGTTTTTAGAATGTTTCTACTGTGTCGGTAAAGTTTCCGACTTCATGAACTAAATCTATATTTTTAGTAAATCTGGTTATTAGAGTTGAACAAAAATATGAGGTTAACAATTTTTAAGTATTGTAAAATCATTATTTTTGTATAATATATAACAAACCCATATTTACAACATCTCAATAATTAAAAATGGAACGTAGTATTCGAAGATCGAAAAGCGTCGTATAAGGCACGGAATTTATTCTTAGCTTAGGGATCCTTTTCGCCTCTGTAAATAGCTCGGTCCTTGTTTTTCTATTCACTTTAAGATTATGTTAGAATTTTCACGGACCCTATCTATCCTATAAGAGGTCAATAAACATTGGCCCAGTCTTATCAGTATATCACAGACACACCGACTGGCGTAAAAACTCGCAAGACTTTATTGAAAAGAAACGGATATATAGTTTTGGTCTAGTTTTTGTTATGGGTGGATATAAAATATTCGGGGATATGTTTTCCGCGGATAAATCATTTTATACCGAATAGTATTTTAAATATATATATATATATATATATATATATATATATATATATATATATATATATATATATATATAGGTTGGAAACTTTAACTAGAATAAATTTGAAAACCAAAAGGAAAATTCAAAAACACTTCAGTTATATTTTTATTCAGATGAGTTTTTGTGACTATGATTTTAATGGCATATTCCTACTTTTTCACCCCGGCTCTTTGATCCTTGACCATTAGCTGATTTCAGGGGTTTTTGAGACCATGGGTGAAAGACACAAGCTTGTTCACGTTTGCGACTTTTTTACTAGCGTTTTAATTTCTAGTAATTTTTTGTTTTGTGTCTCTATAATAAGATAATGCCGATGAAATAATATACGTTTCGTTTTAAAGCTGTTTTTCCACTGCCTATAATAAAGCTTCTAAGCACGATGTTAAATATAATAAAACCCTGTTTATACCAGTGGAAATACTATGTAGTATATTTCTGAAGTGATTTCTGAAGCATTGGTATATTGTGATATTGTTAATTTAATAAATTAATAAGGAAATTAATATATGTTTGAAACTTTGGTTTATTTCTAGAAAGCAAAAAAAAATAGGTAAATTAATTTTCTTCTTCCTGTTCCTTTTTTTGTGCTTCTAAAAAATCATTATTGCTTCTTGGTCTACTTTTATTTTTAACTTTTGAAAGTTTAGCTTCGATTAGTCTGAAAAAAAATTGTTTTAAGTTAATTGTCAAACTAATTGTGCATATGAAAAAAAATATATATTCATTCGCTCAGGTTGCTCCATATTTATCCCTACTAAATAGAAGAAAACAAAGAAAAGGTCCTAGTACACCAGATTTAACGATATAAGGATTGCATTTTTAGCCCATAACATAGATCTGCATCTTATCAAAGTTCTTTATCTTCTAAGACTGGATTCAGCCGTTTTAGGAGAAGTTTTTAGAATACTTTACAAATTATTGGTAGCATGATAATTGGACTATGCGAACCAAGTTCTTCTTCGCTTTTTCTCCAATTTGTGAAATTGTCAGTTGATTGGAGTAGAAATTAAATATGAAAATTGCATTAAAATAATATATTTTTATATATTTGCAATTAATTATATATAACCGAATACAATTTGCCCCTCCACTTGGCATTCGTAGACTATCACAAGGCATTTGATTCTATTGAAACATGGGCTTTCTTGAATGCAATGGACGACGCTAGAATCGACTCCCGATACTCGAATCTCTTAAAATACATTTATGAAAATGCCACATTTCACGTAAAGATCAACGACGACTTAGTCACCGATAGAATCAAGATCAATAGAGGAGTGCGTCAGGGAGACACTATATCTCCAAAATTATTTACTCTAGCCCGAGAGAACATTTTTAAAACACTACCGTGGGAGACTAAAGGCATCAGCATTGACGGGATATATTTAAACCATCTACGTTTTGCTGATGATATTGTGCTAATTAGCAGTGATATTCGTGAATTGACAGAGATGTTAGAACAACTAAACAGAACATCAAAAAAATTTGGTTTAAAAATGAACCTCTCCAAAACCAAAGTAATTACTAACACTGAAGGAAACATCAATATGGATGGCACAATCATGGAAAATGTGGAAGAATACACATATTTGGGGCACATCATCAAAATAGGAAAGGATAATCAAACAGCTGAGATCAGACGCAGAACAAAACTAACTTGGGCAGCTTTTGGTAGGTTGGACTACATACTCCGAAACAGTGCCATACCAATGAACCTTAAAAGAAAAGTCTTCGATACTTGTGTATTGCCGGTGGCAACCTATGGCCTCGAAACCATGTCGGTGACAAGGAGAATTGCGGAACAGCTTAGAGTGATGCAGAGAGCAATGGAACGAGCTATGCTTGGAATCAGCTTAAGGGATAAAATCAAAAACGAGGAAATTCGTAGAAGAACCAAAGTCACAGATATAATAAGGCGTGTCGCAGAACTTAAATGGCAGTGGGTGGGACATGTAGCTAGGCAGACTCAGGACAGATGGACGGCAAGACTAATGCATTGGCGACCAAGACAAACAAAGCGTAGTGTCGGCAGGCCGCAGAAAAGATGGCTAGATGACATCAAAAAGCAAGCAGGACCAAGATGGTTTCAAATAACACAGGACAGAACAGTATGGAAACAGATGAAAGAGGCCTACGTTCAGGAGTGGACAGGAAGTGGCTGAGGAAGATATATAACTGGATCTAGAGAATCTGTTTTGGCAAAATGGACCTTAATAGTAATATTTTTTAAGGGAAATATGCATTTTTCGTCTATAAGTGTATGCGAAATCTTCAGGGATTTTAATTCTAGGTAGACAAAATAATTTGCCAAACTGTCACGTGGGCGGTATCAATGATTTCTATACGAATATGCCTCTTATTTCCATACCCGGTATTACCCCAATATTTTATTATATGAAAATATAAATGGACTTAAGACCAATTGAGGGAATGGGAAGACAGGGGAGGGGGTTTAAATAGCAATAAAAACAAAATTTTCTCATTCGAGTAAGGTACAATACTTTACTTGAAAGTAAAGAGGTCCAAAAAAATTATTAATACTAAAGTCGCCATCTGCTGACATCTTAACAAACTAACTAATTGGATTAAAGCAAAAAAGACTTTGTGTTGATATTCGCAAAAGATTGGCTTTTTTCCTTAGACCCATTGCCTTCTGAATTCATCAATTAAACTTTTTATAAGAATTGAATTTCTTTTATAATATATTTATGGCAAATTATTTTATAAATAAAAACTAATAATGGGGGTTCAATAACGAAGTTTCAATAACTTTCAAAAAGCTGTATTTTGAAGATCTATTTCGAGATATAGTCGTTTAAAAATTAATCCGCTCTTTCTTAGTCGGTATTGCTTGGATATTATAAAGTCAAACATTAAATCTTATATACCTTTCGAAGGAAGTTTTATACCGAAGGGGCGGAATATTCAAATATTTAATTTGGTACTGGAATAAATTGGCCTCTCAAAGGCACACTTGTTTATTTATCGTCTATTTTCATCAGAAAGGCCTAATTAGTGCTTTCGGTCAGTTCTAATATATTCTTCTTACTTTTCATTAAGTAATAAATAAATGTTTTATTAAATTTTTTAAATATTTAATCAAATCATTTTCTGATTTTAAGATATGCAATTAACATATTTATCTAATCAAAAATTAGATCATTGTTTTTTGTCTAAACGAAGATTGAATTTATTAATAAAAGAAACGGCAATAGAGGCAATATTTCACTGCATATAAGTTTGATGAAGCTGCAGCAACAACTTATCTTCAGCTAGTTCAAACAGAAACCTTGAGACCTGGAAACTTTGTTGGGCATATAAAGATTCTGGATGAAATTCCAATAGAATCCATATCAAACCCGACTGACTTAATTCCTAGAAAACTCCTCTACTATCTTCCAAGCATAAATCAGTGCTGACAAATGCCCCATAAAAACACAGAAGCTCTCAGATCAAACACTTTTGAATTTAACAAGGACGGTACCCGAAGTGTCTGGCTCCGATGTTGATGAAACGATAGAGGACACGATAATAAGAGACATGTGTTTTTTTCATCGGCGGAGATTCGTTTTATGGGGGTGAGATCCGGCCCAAAGTTCACTTCCAAAAATAGTTTTTTGGAAATATATCAAATTCTAATTAAAAAAAAACTAAAAGGGTGCGAGTAACCACAAATAGTTTTGTTTGATACCTCAAGTTCTAATCGAGATGTTTGCATAAAGCAAAGTGGAAATTACTTGTTATTTGGTTCATCTCAACGGATATGATCCCTATTTTAATGAGGGTGAACCTGTACTTCCTTCACGTTTTTTGATTGTAAAAATTATGAAATTAAATGGAATTCTTTGAAAATATTATTTTCTGAACAACATAAATGACTAAAGTTGACGTATTTCAGAGTTTTCGAAAAAAAAAATAAATAAAAGGGGTAACACACGCCTTACATGTATTTTTTAGATCTCAAGTTCTAATCTCCACAAAACGTAATGTATATCATCGCTTATTTTTTATAAAGGTAAGCCTGCATTTCATTCACGTGTTTTAATTCTATAAATTGCACATTTTAATGAAAATGAACGTTACGAAACCTAATGGAAATTTCTAGTTTTCGTTAAAATTATAAGAAACAAATACTGCGTTTTAAAGCCTTAAGGTCTAGGGGGGGGGTGAAGTTTAGGCGTGGTCTTCACTCTCATAAAATAAATTTCCGCCAATAAAAAAATATGTTCTCTTATTTTCGTGTCCTCTATTACATCAAAATTGGAGCTGAACAATTCATGTACCTTCCTTGCAGGCGCGGATCCAAGGGGGGGGGGCGATCGCCCCTCCCCTTCCCAAGAGCTTTAAGTTCAGGAAAATAGAACCGATTCTGCCTTTTATATTAAGAATGTGTATGCTGCTGGCACTCCCTCCCGCTGACAATTTATTTTTCTTGCGATAGCCCCCTTCCCCGCTAATAGCTTTGAGTTCAGGAAAATAGACCCGATTCTGCCTCATATACTAGGAATTTGTATGCTGCTCGCATCGTCCCCCCCTATCAGCAACTTGTTTTTTCTTGTGATCGCCCCCCACCTCTCCAAGAGGTTCAAATTCAGTTTTTTACACTAGAAATGGGAATGTTGCTGGTGTTCCCCCCCCCCCCCCCCCCCATCGACAACCTGCTTTCGCTTGTCATACTGTACGTTTGTGCTATCACCCCCCCCCCCCCCCCCCAAGACAGATGCTGGATCTACTCCTGCGTCATTGTAAGTTGATTTGGTTAGGAACCTTCCTATGAATTACCAAACATTACCCCAAAAAAAGGACCTCCGGAGCTGGGAACAAAATTAAAGTGATATCAGACAGAGTCATCGATGCGCAATGGATCTTTATCTAGGCAGGGCCGGATTTCATATGACCAAAAAGGTTTGATATTTAATATTAAATTTTAAATTACCTTAGAGATTCTTAAAAATGTTATTTAAAAAATGTGCTATATAAAGATGACCTAAAAAACATCCTCTATTTTATGTGGGAGCGTGGTTAGAGATTAAAATTAAAACTTTACAGTTATCTACTTGTATTTTACGAGTCTGTAACGAAATATTAAGTCTTCCATTTCCTAGTGAAAGACTTAATTAATCCTTAAGGCCATAATGTGTCCGCTCTATTAATATACAATATGATTAGGTTGTAATTGTTTCCTGAACCAGTGCGGTTATTACTATATTGTGTTGTGGACATCGTTCTGGAAATGTGTTCTCTGCGTCGTCCTTTTGGGACGTTGTAAAATTGCCAATTTCGTGTTTCTCTATCGACTCCCCGTCATATATGTAAAACATGTTTATTCGATATTTCCATGTGGTAAGATATAAAAGTAAACCCCGAATTTATTTCTCGAAACTTGATTTTTAGCCTGCTTTAGCCCTAAAATTCCATGTATCTATGTTGGATATACATATCTGAATCGAGATTTAAAATTTAAGAAATACACTCCTATATTGCCAATAAGAATATTTATGTGTATGGAAATTTAAATTCCTCTTAGCAATAAAAAGGCAATATTTTGTTGTTGTGTCAGAAAAAAGGCTGTTACGTATGATTTTTAATATTTGTAACCACTTGTTTATGGGTTCTGAGAAAAAAATCGATTTTTTAAAATACTCGAATGTTATTATGGAAAATGGACAAATAAAGAGTGTAATGGAAAAATTACTTTTGAGTAAACGCGAGAATGGTTTTAAAATTGTAGTCCTATATGAGAATCGTGAACCAAGATACTTTTTATCAAGTCCGAAATTCGATCAGGCATACAAAATTAACCGCTGTTTTATATACATCATGAGATTATTAGGATTAGAAGGATGTGAAAAATTTTGTGGACTCATGGATATATCGATTAAATTTTTGTCATTATGACTTTTACATCGACATGATATACAAGAGCATAAAAGAAACTGCGGAGATTTTCTTTTCATTGACTCTAATACAAGAAAAGGAAGCCATTTTCGTAAAAAAAATATAGAAGATCCGTCAGATTTAGATGTATCAGGCGATGGTACATGGAAAAACTAAGGGTTGATTGCTGTTATCGGTCAATTGGTGAAAAGGTTCTTGACATTTTCATAAAAAGTGCATATTGTAAAAAATGCGAATATTATGAAAATAAGCTTGGTTCTGGAGTAAAATTTGACGAGTGGTACGAAGATCACATAAGACTAAACATGTGCGATTTCAAATAAGAGGGACCATCAGGTAATATGCAAGTTCGTTCAGGTTAGTTCGGGTTATTAATGTACAAATGATTCCAATAAAATTATTTTGCACACAAGTTCAGAAAGAATTCTTGAAAAATCGCTTTTTTTGACCCACTTAAAAAGTTATCCATTTAAAATTTATTTATATTATTTATCAAGAATTAAATGTATTTTCTAATGCTAAATTAAGAAAGCTTTCAAGCAGAAATTCTGATTTTTTAAAATTTCTTTGCATAATAGGAAAATGATTTCCATTTTAAAAATTGAAACACACGAAAGATTTTAATTTAAAGTATATTCAAAAGCAAAAATTGAAATATTCCGTTAACGGATTTCAAATAATACGAGTAAAGAAAATTCGCTACACATATCAAAGAATTTGGATTTTAATCGGCAAAGGATCTTCTTACGGAGTTCGGTCCGAGAATTGTAAGATTTTTCCTGGACTTTTTGCTTTTCTTGCGGCAGGAATTATTAAAATTTCTTCTTTTGTATCGATGTAGAATAAAATCAATCCAGGTCCGATTTCGTTCGACTCTATCCATGCATAAGTTAAATAAAGCTGACCGAGATAGATAACTAAAAATAAATGAACTTTGTATAGTAGATAATAAGATATAATATACCTTATTAGCTGAAAGTAGTTTCATTTACAAACAGGTTTTTTAGAATATAATTTTCGTTTTTTTGTTTAACACACCCACTGTTGCTATACAATACAAACAAAACAATAAACATTTTTTTTTTTTGAAAAAACTGATTTCAGTTCCTGACAGTTGTAAAACAAAGTTAGCGTAAGGGCCCTGGAAATATTTATATTCTATTCTGGATTTACCGATGTAAAAAATTTATACTAAGTAATTGACAGCCAAAAATATTTACTGTAATATGAAAGAACTTTTATTATAATTTGAATTTAAAGGTTGTTTTCTTGAAGAAAATTTGAGCTATATATTTCTGGATTTATATGACATCTATGAGAAGGCAATTTCTTTATTTTTATACACATTATAAATAATCGTTTGTGGCAAAACAAGGAACGGTTTGTCACTGGAGGGTGCCTGAGGCTTTTTAAGGTGTCGCCGTTATTTATGGATTTTGCGAGAAGCCCAAATCTCAGAGATAAAAATTCTTTTCATGTTTGTGTTAAGTAGGCACCATTACGGCCGAATTTCAAGTTTTTTCTCCACAACAGGGCTTAAAATTATAACGATAGAACCGTTGATGAAATAACTTGAATTTGTGTGATTTTTTATTGAATATAAATTTTTTAGGTGACACTATAACAATATTATTGCATTTTCGCGTATTATATGTATACTAAGACAAAGCGAATTACTTTCCTTTGAAAGCATTGTGTTCGAACATTAATTTCATTCTATATTTACTAATACTCACTCCATCACTGCAGCTTCACCTGTAGTAAACGATTGCAGAGGAAGAATAGCTACGTTGGGCGCTATCCTATTTATTACGGTTGGTACAGACCTTATATAGCTTACGGCTAAAAGCGCAGGGTTCTAGTATTAATACAGGGTGCGCCATCTTTTATGTCGGTATGTAAACATTGAATAATCTTGAAAAAAAAAACTTATTTCTATATATGAGGTATTTTTATTAAATTTGGTCCTTTACAATTTATTGGGACTAGTTTTTGAATACTACATCGATCAGGTGGCCACCTTTATTGGCCAAAGCAAAATGTGACCCTTTTGCTGCGTTTTCCATTACCTTTTCGAGCATCTTGGGTCGTATAGCGGTGATTTCGGCACGAATGTTTCCTTTGAGCTCTTCAATGGTCTGAGGCTTGCTGGCATACACTTTGCTTTTTAAATAACCACACAAAAAGAAGTTCGGAGCAGTCAGATCTGGAGATCTGGGTGGCCAGTCAATGTCGCTTCTTTTTGACATCAGACGTCCAGAGAATTTCCGTTGCAGAAACTGGATTGTTTGATTTGCAGTGTGGCATGGCGCATCGTCTTGTTGAAACCAGTAACCATCAAGACCTTTTTCATGCATTTGTGGGCAGACATACTGAGCCAACAACCGATATCGATTTCCAGCGACTGTTTCGTTTTCTTTGAAAAAAAAAATGGTATAATGATGGTCTTGGCGCAAACGTCGGCCCAAACAGTCACTTTTCGGTCATGCAATGCCGTTTCGTAGATCTCGTGTGGATTCTCCGTCCTCCAAATGCGGCAATTTTGCTTATTAACGCCGCCAGAGAGTGTAAAATGGGCCTCGTCGGTCATCAAAAGTTGCTTCCAAAAATCAGGTTCAGTGTCAACCATTTGAGCGACTGTTTCGACGTGGACGATCAGTCGGCAATATTCTTTGAGTTAACTGCACTTTATACGGAAACAAATGCAAATCATCCTTTAAAATGCGCCGCAAAGTGGTTCCACTGACGCCAAAATGCTGAGCGCGGTTCGATACGACACTTTTGGGTTCTCGGCAACGCTCTCTCTGACCGCTTCAACCAGTTCATTGGAACGTCTTGGTCGTTGATGAACGGTATGTTGACGATCTCCCACTGTCCCGTACTCAACAAAATTCGGAACCAAATGACGGATAGTGTTGTTAAACGGTGCCTATTTGCCACGATATTTTTGATGATATACACATTGAGTTAACACAACTGAACGACTATTTTCAATGTACATTGTCACTATTTCGGCGCGTTGTTTCGGTGTAAAGGGATTCATGGTTAAAATTGTGCTGAATTGACGCTTCAAAAACACGTATAACCAAATCAATCGGTTGGTAAATGTCAAAGTTATTCAATGTTTACATACCGACATAAATGATGGCGCGCCCTGTAATTCTAACTAGATTTTTTTACAGAGGTCGCTTATTGGGGCTTTTTGATCCATATACAAAAGTTAAATAAAAGTGTACAGGCCTGGTCAACAGCTTATGTAACTGGGCCTGAATTCCTCTTAAAATTCTTTTGCTATTGGACTCTAGATTACCTGAACCACGAGTAAGATGGGCAATACGACGGTATCTTTAGAGCCATGTTCTAATGCAGCAGCTATATATAAAATAAGATGGCAGCTATAACCCCAAAATCCATATCAAAATCAAAGCAAGGCTAGAAACATCAAAATATCCTAAAAGCAACCAGAAATAACATAAGAAAATACGTCTCAAAAAGTCATTTTTAAAAGGACGTTGATTTTCCTGGAGAGAAAACTTTAAAAGACAGAAGGAACCTTTTTGAAGTCTTTGAAGGCTAGCAACAAAAAGCGACGATGTGGTGAACTATCATTTTATGTAAACACCGACAATTATTTTCTATCTTATAAGGAAGTATTGGCATAATTACTATTACCTTTTAATAGTTTTGTAGAATTTTATGTGGTTAAAAATAAATAAATAAATGCTGTCAAAATATTTTTAAAATAAAATCAATACGTAATAACTTTAATTTTACTTAGAAAATAAAGTAGATAAGATGTGTCAACTGGCAAGGCTCTTTCTGGAAAACCAAAATAGAGGAAATTTAATATAATATAAGATCCCTCTTTCGAGAATAAGTGAACAACGATTATAACTAAACTTCAACCTCCATGTACATATGTTAATCCAAAATTATGTGTGTGGGAGAACGGTGGTGAGTTCAGATTATCAAAAGGAAGTAGAAATAATAACTAATAATAACTCTAAAAACTACAGCAGCAGTCAAATGAAAATTCATAATATTTTTTCTAATTACGTAAAATATCTAAAAAATTGTATTATTAGGCATATCAGTATAGTTTAGCACATAAACTCATTATATATATTTTTAAGAAAAAGCAAAGTTTTCCCTATTATTCTTGAAATAAAATTATCTAATGTGAAATCCCTATCATAACAATATACATTCTTTGCCAAAAATAATTACAAAAGCGTTAAAAATTTGCGAAGCCAGGGAAAACTATTAGTAGGCTTCTAAAAAGCTGTCCAAAATCTAAATATTAAATAACATGTTGAAGTATGCTTCCTGGGGAGAAATTTAATTTAAAATTTATATTGCCATACTTTTTCCTTCTTGTGCATAATTTCTTTGTAAATTAAAATTTAAAATAAGTTGATGTCTCTTATATACGTTTACTTACGAAGTTTAAAAACATTTTGCAACCGTAAAACAAACTTTTTGTCCATTCTTGCAAGTTTTTGAGAGTTCATAAAGAAGTTATATAAAATACAATTAAAAATTGGTTTGGGCAACTTAGATTTTCCACGATACTATAAATTTTCTACTTGACAGGAGAAAACAACTAATAAAACCAAACTCTTTGTTTTGCTAGACAGACAGACGACATATTGGATAATTTACATATACATATAAAAATAGTTTCTTTTTGTCACTGTCGTCCCTAATAAACAACTACATTTCACTATAAATTGTTATGTTTGTGTTTGAAATTTGATTGTTACCAAATATGATTTACATTAAGCTATCTGGAATTTAACGTAAATAACATTGACAGAAATGAATATGATGTGTCTATATAGATCTTTTCATTCATATACATGTAAAGTACTATGTACCTATTTAAAAACTTTGTATTCTTTATTTAATAAGCTTTATATGGGTGATGAAGTGTAAAATTCCGGTATTCCAACATTGTATCCAGAAAAATATCCCAAGAACTTTGTTTTTGGCCTTGGCGCTGCTTTACGTTTCTTTTAGTTTCTTTGTTGACAATTTACCAAGTTTTATTCCCCACCAGTTTCGTGTCCTCAGATATAATATAAGGATGAACTATGTTTATACAACCCTTGATTTAGTTTGTTTTAAAATTGCAATAAAGCCAGTTTTATGTATAGAGTAACTTTTCAAATAACCGAGATTTTGCTTGGATGTGCGCTATGTCTATATATTATTTATTTTTGAATAATACATTAAAAATATTACTTGTTTGTCGTCATATTAGAAGTTTGGAATTTTATTATAAAATAATTACTTGCTTACAAAATTTATCTTTGCTAGATTTGTAAGATTAACTCTTACACTAGGCAATAGCTAAAATATATTCTAAACAAAAAAGTCTCCATTGTGATGGCTTGTACTCACATGTAATTCCAATTTGCGTCTAAACGATGTGGTTTATCGACTCAAATAAATGGTGTCCTTTTTATTAGATATCCTTTTGTCTTTAAAATGACATGTCCTTTTTTCAATAACTGTTGGTCAGTGACAATCACATTCTTACTGCAGCTGGCAGGGGCGAGTCTATTTTTCCAAATTCAAAGCTCTTGGGGAGGGGGGGGGGCGATCGCTTCAACCGCTCCAACCGCTCCTCCCTGTATTAGCGCCTGGAAAGAAGTTATTAAGCGTTGTCCTTGTGCCAAATATCAACTTGATAAATTAAAGGAAGGTATTAAAAATAAGAAAAAAATTGACGTTTGGCAGGCTGTAGTGTTGGGTTTTGTAATTTTTGCTACATGACTTATTATCTTTATTTTACCATGTCTTCTGATGTATTATTCGAATACTTATATATATATATATATATATATATATATATATATATATATATATATATATATATATATATATATATATATATATATATATATAAACAGGGGCGGCTCCAGCCTCCCTCTTTGGGGGGGCGGTGATATAAAAAAAGTACAGTATGGTAAGCGAAAGCAAATTGTCGACGGGGGGGGGGGCGACACCGGAGATATTCCCATTTCTAGTGTAAATCTATTTTTCTGAATTTGAAGCTGTTGAAGAGGGGGAGGGGAATGCCAGCATCATACACATTCCTAGTATAAGAGGCAGAATCGGGTCTGTTTTCCTGAACTCAAAGCTCTTGGTGGGCGGCTATCGCAAGAAAAACAAGTTTTTAATGGGGGGGGGGGAGGAGTGCCGGCAGCATACACATTCCTAATATAAAAGGCAGAATCGTACCTCAGAGCACGTGGGAGGGGGGGGGGCGATCGCAAGCATACATACTCCTATACTCTATTCAAGAACTAAAGAGAGTAATATAACTGTTACCGAAACCTCCAACGTACCTGTACCAGTGTCGCAGGTAACTGAGGACTGCCGTAAATCTAATTATATTTAATTACATTTAAATATTATAAGCTTTCATAAATTTACTCCAACAATAAAATTTCTGATAGTTCAATTTAATTTTTGTCAGTAAGCACAGTACACCTTCCTGTGTGTCCTTAGTGATTTATCTTGTTTGCGCTGGTTTTTATGTATTATTTGAGATTAGTAAAATACCCAAAAGATATGGTTTCTACCCCTATATTTACTCCAAAATTGTTAAATCAAGGCATTTTTTCCTCAATTAAAAACTTATTACGATGAATATTTATGATGCTTTAAGATATCAATATCTTGATAATAATGTTGAGATGTGTTCCAACATGACAGGAGTTGGAAAACCTACTATGTACCGAATACTGAAGGAGGAAAAAACGACTGGAATTGTTAGTATTCCTAAGTCACACTCGATCACAGGCAGACGAAAAACCTCGTTGGAAGAAGAGATGAAAACTGCAATAAAAGAAATTGTACATACATTTTATTATGAGAAGCAGATCCCAACCGTCACCAAATTTCTAAATAAAATCAATGAAGATCGGGATTTCCCTGAAATTAAAAGAACCGAGTTCTGGAAATTGCTCAGAGAACTTAATTTTTGCTGAGAAAAACCAGATAGGAAATTTGTTCTTATAGATCGTCCAGAAACTGTTCGTTGGAGAAGGAAATATCTCTCTCAAGTAAAAGGTAGAGTTGCTAGAAATAACACAACTTACAAAATTAGTAATTTAACTGAACTTTTGAAAGATTTTTTTGAATAAAGTTACTGCGGAATATTGGGAAAATCCATATAATAAAAGAATAAATCAAAATGTGGAAACTCGATCTCATGATCAGTGAAATAGAGGAACCAATTTTAATTAATTTGAGAGAAGATAGCTTCACTGACTTTGATTACGAATTACATACGTAATGTTTACTAGTGTAAACACAATTTGTTATTAAAATTTTTGTTTTTGTTGTATTTATTGTTTAATGTTTGTTTATATATTTTTTATTTTTTTTATATATTTTTATTTTTGCCAAAGGCACCAGACTAAAGGACACAGGTAGTTTGCAAAGAAAAAAATGGTAAAAAATGATTTATTACTCTCTCTAGTTCTTGAATAAACTATAGTATAATAGGCAAAATCGGGTCTATTTTCCTGAACTCAAAGCCCTTGGGGGGGGGGGGCGATCGCCCCCCACCGCCCCCCTTGTATCCGCGCCTGATGTCTTCTGATGTATTATCCGAATATTTATATACATAATATATATATATATATATATATATATATATATATATATATATATATATATATATATGTATATACATATATATATATATATATATATATATATATATATATATATATATATATATATATATATATATATATATATATATATATTTAAATATTTCTTACTTTTACCTTATACTTATTAACTTTGAAGAGAAGATTTGAACGGAATCTCTTTGTGTTCCAGGTAAATATTCTTTATAGGATATTCAGCTGTAAAATAAATATAATAAAAAGATTCATTTGTGCTTTGAATGCTTCTCTTGAAGGAAATATCTAATGAGTTTAAAAGAGTCTTTCTCGATGTACTGAAAAATGTATTAAATGGGGAAGTGTTTTAAAATAAATATCCCCGAAACGTCTTTAGCAGAGAGTATTGTGTTTCGGAAATTGTAAAAGCCTTAACGAGCTTCTGGAAAATTTATATCTATTATAAGGGTAGAAGAATGTCCTTTATTGTTGATGGTGACAGGCCTTTACGCGATCGTCCGCTGACTATAGCAACATTACAAGTACAAAATTTTATCTGACATAGTTACGGTATTATGGGAAACTGGTCACATTACCTCGGTCTCTAATATTGGTTATATCAGTCCATAATTGAACTGAATAACGGTTTTGTATCGAAATTACTGATTGCTTACATGCGAGTCATTAAACCATATCAGTTCATAAATGGATACAGTATACACTATAAAAAATAATCGTGTAATTTTTAATAATTGGAACTATATTATGCTAAAGTATAAAAGTTTTATATTCTATCAAATTAAAAAGATGTTTCAAATAAAATTTTAGGGATCTTGCTGTCTTTCAATTAGCCATTGCAAAAATAATTATAAGAATTAATTAATTACGGATTCTTTCCGTCAAAAGTTTTAAATACTTGAGGTTATGTATTCGAAGAATGGGGTTTTTGGCTATTTGTGAAGTTATCTATTTTTTTTTTGGTTTTTTTCTTTGGTTGGTCTCTAAAAATCTATTATCTTGTTCTTAAAATGGTCGTAAAGTAGTATTAAATTACGCAACTAGGAAAAAATACCATATCTTCTACATGACCATATCCTGTACAGGGTGAGTCAACGATTGGATGAAGTAGGTTTGTGCCTTTTCGGTGAAATTAACAAAGAAACTATATTTATTGTTTGATACAGTTTATTTTTACGCAGATTTTAAAAATATTTAGGACTCTACAGGGTGAGCCAAAAAACTAGGACAGCATAAAGTTGTATTTTTTTAAATAGAATACCCTATATACGAATCGTATTTTCGATTTAGCTTATAATTTTAAATCTTTTTTTATTAAGGGTTTACTATAACAAAACTTTATAGTTTCTGAGATAATTAAGTTTAAAGAAAAAAAGTCACATTTTCAAGCATCAATTCAATCCTAAATAACGTTTTCAATTTTGTGACAAATATATTCAAATTTGGAATTCAGCAAGGCCAAGGACAAGTTAATATAATTTTTACCTAATATTTGCAATAAAAGCTACAGGGTGTTGAACACATCGGCTCAAATTTGAACAAGTTTAAATGAATTAATATCTTTTTTTTTTAAATGGTACACCCTGTATATTTTCATGTTATTTAATAGAGTAATAAAAACCCTAAAAGTTTTGTTCCATATATCCTATACCTATTTATAATAGTTTTTGAGATATTTCAGTTTTTCTTATTTTTCAAACTTTTTTACAGAAATAGTCTTCATTATCATAGTAGCCATGTAAAATAATAAAAAGAAACTACAGAAACAAACAGAATATGGTTAAATATGATGAAATACATTATTCGTTATATTACAACTGCAATAGTTTAATTAAACATAATGTGAAAAAATTAACACAACAATAACGACAAGGCAAATACATATTTACTTTTATACTAAATTGAAACAAAAAATTACCTATTAAATACTGAGATTAATTATTTCTTTTTAATAAGTGTTCGAATAAACGACCCTCTTGTGCAATGCACAAATTTAGTCTTTTTTGCAGATTTTCTCGGACCCTGGACAAAATTAGTGGCGTTATTGTTCTACAGGTATCCCTAATCCTGTTTCGCACATCTTCCACTGTTGTTGGTGGATTAACATACACCTTATTTTTAATATAACCCTATAGGAAGAAATCTAATGGGGTGATGTCGCAAGACCTTGGTGGCCACTCAATGAAACCCCCACGTCCAATCCATTTTTGCGGATATCGTTGGTCCAAGAACGCATGAACTTCACGATGGTAATGCGGAGGCGCACCATCGTGCTGGAACCACATACTGTCGAGCTCATCCCTATCGAGACCTTGAAGCAGTTGGGGTAGTTCTTCTTGTAGAAAGTTCAGGTAACTATGGCCATTTAGTGGTTCATTAAAAAAGTGGGGTCCAATAATTCGATTATGATGAATACCACACCAAACATTTAATGACCAGTGGTTTTGATGTTGCACCTCTCTAATCCAAAATGGGTTTCTGTGGCATAATAATGCATGTTGCGTCTATTTATGGCACCGTTACTTCTAAAAGTAACTTCATCACTAAACATTACCTTGCATAATAAATTTGGATTTAATTGAATCTCCGCATTTATTGTACGACAAAAGTTTACACGACTTTCAATATCCTGTCCATGCAATTCTTGGTGTAATTCCATGTGATATGGATGATAACTATATTTCTTGGTAGTACGATTAGCGGTGGATTGTGATGTTTCACATAATGCTGCTAACTGACGGCTACCAATATAAGGATTTTCCTGAACATTTAACAATACTTGTAGTTCTTTTTCTTCATTAGTTACTGGTTTGTTGACCACTTTACGTTTTGGATAATCAACAGTACCAGAAGAATCAAATCTTTGCATTAAGTTTTGAAAAGTATGGGTATTAGGCTGGCGTCGATCAGGATACTTCATTTTGTAAATTCTTTGAACAAAAAGGCAATTTTTTTCAGCCTCTCCTATTGTATAAATCATATCTATTAACTCATTCTTTGGAAAATTCATTTTACAATATAAGATGAATGCAAAAAAAACCAAACTACACTACATAAAAACCAAAAGAAGCGATTGCGGTTATAAATTTGACACACAGAAAAATGTTCTTTTACATTGTTTTTGCCATGGCTACTATGATAATGAAGATTATTTCTGTAAAAAAGTATGGAAAATAAGAAAAACTGAAATATCTCAAAAACTATTATAAATAGATATAGGATATATTGAATAAAACTTTTAGGGTTTTTATTACTCTATTAAATAACATGAAAATATACAGGGTGTACCATTTAAAAAAAAAGATATTTATTCATTTAAACTTGTTCAAATTTGAGCCGATGTGTTCAATACCCTGTAGCTTTTATTGCAAATATTAGGTAAAAATTATGTTAACTTGTCCTTGGCCTTGCTAAATTCCAAATTTGAATATATTTGCTACAAAATTGAAAACGTTATTTAGGATTGAATTGATGCTTGAAAATGTGACTTTTTTTCTTTAAACTTAATTATCTCAGAAACTATAAAGTTTTGTTATAGTAAACCCTTAATAAAAAAGATTTAAAATTATAAGCTAAATCGAAAATACGATTCGTATATAGGGTGTTCTATTTAAAAAAATACAACTTTATGCTATCCTAGTTTTTTGGCTCACCCTGTAGAGTCCTAAATATTTTTAAAATTTGCGTAAAAATAAACTGTATCAAACAGTAAATATAGTTTCTTTGTTAATTTCACCGAAAAGGCACAAACCTACTCCATCCAATCGCTGACTCACCCTGTATATAACCTTGAAAGTAGCAAAAAACATTTTTCTAGTGCATAACCTCAAATATCTCAAAATTCTGACCTACGCAGCAAATTACTACGGAAATCACCCCCTGCTGTCCAACAACAATCATGATTCCATTTTTTGTAGACCTGTGTAATTACACAAATTGCCGAAAAAAACATGTGACGATATATCACTGAAAAATTTTTATTTTTTTTTCAGTGTAGTTTAATAAATCATTATCGAGCATATGACTGTAACTTTTAATTTGTTTGCAAAACTTTTACGATAACATCACATTCACAACAGCTCCCTTTTTATTTCGCAATTTTAATCGTTTATAAAAGTTTAAAACACCATTCAAATTTTTATCTTATATACAAAGGATATTACATATTATATAGACAACTTTTATTACATTTTTGTTATAGGGGGAAATGGATGCTATCTCACTAAATCAGTTTTAGTATTTTGCAGTTTGGTTATTTTTTATTAACTACCACAAAGTGTGAATATATTTTTTTGCGATATTTTAGTGTGTTCGACTGTTTTACTTATTTTTATATATAATTTTGGTTAATTTGACATCATATAATTTACCTGTTTTTTTAGATATCCACATTTAATACTTCCTTTTTACTTTAAAAGATTGCAGTATCCAAGCAGCATGTCTTAGCATAGCATTCACAACCTTATAGCAGTTTTTTAATTCTTTATTGAAAAATATAACTTTTAAATTATATGTAACTGAACATTTGTTTCATTAAAAGTTAGAAGAAAAACGTTCGGATACTTTAATAAAATTTTTATAAAAAAATTGAACCGACTTCTAAAAGTGCGCTAAAAAGTGAAAAATAACTATAAATTTTTATATGAAATTGAACTTTTTGAAGTCGGCGCCAAACTAATACCTGACAAAATGTGATTTTAATAAACAGATTAAAAATACTGTATTTGTAATTGCTTCCTTACCTTAATTTGTATATATTAGTAGTTATTTATTTCGTGTACAAATAATTTGGCGCCGACTTCAAAAAGTTCAATTTCATATAAAAATTTATAGTTATTTTTCACTTTTTAGCGCACTTTTAGAAGTCGGTTCAATTTTTTTATAAAAATTTTATTTTTCTATTTTTAGTTTTAGAATTCATTATGATATTCATAAATTATTTGAACTAAGTAGTAATCGAGATTAGTGTACCTCGCAATGATTCCTAATTGGCAAAAAAACACCCATTTTATCCAAAGTTGTAAATCATCCTAAAATGAACCACTAAAAATTCTTTTGTTCTTAGAGTTTTCCAAATACCAATCAAATTGGGTAAAACGAATATTTAGTCTGTCATAGAAAATCCACTATCTTAAATTTCATATTAATTTTAGATTGGTAATATAGGCCCCAAAACCTTCCAATATCGATATTGAAAGAAAATAAATTAATTTTTTATCCACCATATTGGATACGCCATATTGAATTTTTTAAAAATAATTCGTCATGTGTGACTCCAAAAACTCTCCCGTGCTAATTTTGGTGAAAATCGGACAAAATTGATTTTTTTTGGTCGCCATATTGAATCCGCCATATTGAATTTTTTAAAAATAATTTCAGATTCTTTATGTGAGGCCCCGAAAACTTCCCCATACCAATTTTAGAGAAAATAGGACAAAATTGATATTTTCGTCCGCCATATTGAATTTTTTTAAAATTATTTTAGATTCGTCATATGCGACTCCCAAATCTCCCCCGTACCAATTTTGGAGAAAATCGGACAAAAACGATCTTTTGTCGGCCATATTGGATCCGCCAAATTGAATTTTTTAAAAATTATTTTAGATACGTCATATGCGACCCCGAAAACTCTCCCGTACCAATTTTGGAGAAAATCGGACAAAATTGATATTTTCGTCCGCCATATTGGATCCGCCATATTGAATTTTTTTAAAACTATTTTAAATTTGTTATATGCGACTCCAAAAACTCCCCCGTACCAATTTTGGAGAAAATCGGAAAAAATTGATTTTTTCGTCCGTTATATTGGATCCGCCATATTGAATTTTTTAAAAATTATTTTAGATTCGTCATATTCGACCTCGTAAACTTCCCCTTACCACTTTTGGTGAAAATCGGACAAAATTGATTTTTTCGTCCGCCATATTGGATCCGCCATATTGATTTTTTTTAAAATTATTTTAGATTCGTCATATGCGACCCCGTAAACTCTCCCTTACCATTTTTGGTGAAAATCGAACAAAATTGATTTTTTCGTCCACCATATTTGATCCGCCATATTGAATTTTTTAAAAATAATATCAGATTCGCTATGTGCAACCTCGAAAACTCCCCCATACCAATTTTGGAGAAAATCGGACTAAATTAAATTTTTTTGTCCGCCATATTGGATCCGCCATTTTGAATTTTTTAAAAATAATTTCAGATTCGTTGGGTACAACCTCGAAAATTCCTCCATACCAATTTTGGAGAAAATCGGGCAAAATTAATTTTTTTGGCCGCCATATTGTAAGCGCCATCTTGGATTTTACTGCACCAATTGCATCTAAAAAAATATGGGACCACCGCAGCAACTTCCTTTACATAACGTAAAAAATTTCATTCAAATCGGTGCAGCCGTTCCGGAGAAATCGATGTACATACATAAAAAAAAAAAAAAAAAATACATAGTCGACGAATTGAGAACCTCCTTCTTTTAGAAGTCGGTTAAAAATGAATTTGCTACAATACGTCTGTTAAAATTTGAATTAAAAGTATTCTTAAAACCTAATAACAAAATTGTTGAAATTATGAAATGATGAAAGAAATAAATTAATGGTTTAACTGGGACACTAGTAGGGTGTGTTGCCTCCTCTAGTTCGGATTACTGCATTTGTATGCCTAGGCATTCTTCTAATTAAATTTTAGATAAAATCTTGCGGAATTTGTTCCCATTCGGTGATAACTGCCTTTTCACATTCTATATGACGTTTCACATTCTTTTAAGGAAACCCAATTATGTTCGATCGGATTCAGATTCGGCATTTTTGGTGGCCATTGTATAATTATTAACTTGATTAAGATAATCGAGTACCTCCCTAACCACGTGAGATCAAGCGTTATCTTGCATAAACAATAATTTGAACAGAAACTAATTTTGTGCGAGCATCAAAGCAGATGCCACCGCCAAATGGAATTCTTGCAAAAATATTGTAATTAGCAAACCTCTCTCCTGGTCTTCGCCATACTCGCTCACGACCATTTGGATGTTTTAGGCTAACTTTTGTTTCCAATCATCCACAGACCAATTTTGATGGTTTCGAGCAAAATGTAACTTGGCAACTCTGTTCTCTCTAGTAAGCAACGGCGCAGTGGCTGGTCTGCTACTGTCTAATCCAGCTTCATTTAATCGTCTTCTAACTGTTTTAGAAGAAATTGTGATGTTGTGAGTAGCTTTGAGTTTGTTTCTCATCATAGAACTAGTGACAGTCCTGAAAACGCTCATCTCGATCGTTAGTACATCGTTTTTGCCCTTGACCTGACCTTCTAGAATAAGTTTCTACTTCAGTCAAACATCTTACTATATCGCTTATTGTGGAACGACGTTTGCTTAACAAATTGGCAACATAACTCTAACAATATCACTCGTTCAATAAAACTGATGCTCGCACTACCCCTGTTCAGTTAAATTCCTTTTTCGATTAATTTTTCTAACTTTTCGGAGTTACAGATAAAACAATCTACCGTAAAAACGTACAACTTTCAAAAAAGTAAACAAATTATAAGCTTAATTTTAAAGATAATCTATAGCAAGAATTACACAAAATCGTCTAATAAATTCTTTGAAACTATAAATCTAAACGAATTGTTTTGATTGCTGTCATTAACAACGAAACAAAATATTCATAGCCTACTATTCAAATACTCGATAAACTTCAAAAATGGTATAAGAAAAAGATAAATTGTTGCGTTAATTTTGTCCAGGAGTTTATTTATATAAATAAGCAATATCAAGAAGTACTGTGTTGACATAAAAATATGTCAAATATTTATTTTTTTTAAATATCTTTTAAAAACTTACTGTGCTGGACTAATTCGGTACTTCAATTGCATAAATCTATAGAAAGCAATTTTCCGTAATTTCTTTTTCAGTTTTCAATGGTTCGCAGTGGGTAATTAAAACATAAGTGGCTATGAATATTCCACCCTCTAGTTATCTACCGACCATTATTGCGTCTCGAGAATCAGATATTTTTCTTTTCACACCTTTTATTTAGTTTAACTGCGTTTATTGGCAAAGAAAAGTTTTAAATTAATAAGCAATTTTATTATCTTGAAATGATTTTTTTTTATAAAATTTCCATGTTTTAAATTTATATGAAATGTGTGAAAGTCTAAGTAGAAAAATAATATAATACTCCAGTAGATGATAAATACGTAAAAAAGTAGAGCTAGAGCTGTTTTTTTATAAACAACATTCAAAATCGGAAAATTCGATTTTCTGTCCCTAGAATTTTCCGGTTACATTTCAGAGAAAACTTGTCCAAATGAAAGTTGTGGATATTGAAAAGACCTTAAATTTTATTTTTTATTCGTGAAAATCGATAAATAATTTCTCGAGATAAAGGCGAAAAACCACCTTTTTGCACTATTTTATAAATGTTAATAACTTTTGCAAGAAAGGCTGAAAGTGACGTATAACCCCTTGATGGTAAGGCCATTATGTGCCTTTATAACTGTGCGAAAGCTGGACCAAATCGGTTTGGTAGTTTATGAATAATCTTAATTGTTTATCCCAGACACCGAATGTTCAAACAATTGTCCTTGCCCAGAGGATGATTCTACAGATATTTTCAAAAACGAAATAGATTCTTTGAAGTTCAAACTACAAGCAAAGATGAAAAAACGATGGATTTTTAAAAAAATTGTTGTTAAAAAAAAACCATTTAAAAAAGGGGTACCTTTTTTACGTATAAACAATTGGAATAACTTTGCTAATTTTAATGATACAAGTTTGTGAATAAGTGGACTTGAAAGCTGGTGAAAAAACATGAATTAAAAAAAAGTCTCCTACGACTACAATAGGAGCTAAGATAGCATTTTTTTAAAAATCATATCTCTTTTGTTTATAAACATTAAGAGCGAAAATTTTCCCAGATTTTAAACGATGACCTATATTTGCATCGTTAGTAAAGTTATAGCCCTTCGAAGTGAGGGTACTTTTGCAAGTGCGTTGTAGCAAATGGTGAAGGAAGCTCGGCTTTCTGACGGTTTGCTTTTGAAATTCAATCTTCAAACTGGAGTGCGCAACAAAATTGTACGATATCTCGGGTTCCAGATAACGTAGAGCCTGTATTTTTTTTAAGCTGGAGTAACTCGACGAAATATTACGAACTGACTTATTTTCATTATCATAGAAACTCGGGAAATACCGGAAAATCGACATTTCATCGGAAAACACATTTTTTGGCAACATTAACACTAATATTGTTTCAAAAACCTTTACTAGCAGTTTAATTTCATTGCAAATATTAAATATAAAACACTGTCACAATATATATATATATATATATATATATATATATATATATATATATATATATATATATATATTGTGACAGTGTTTTATATTTAATACTTTTTACAACTTTTTTTTTTAATACACTTTAAATACCCTAAATACACAATCGACTTTTTTTTATTTATATAACTAGACGATAAAAATTTATATTCCTGTTCTTGCTTTTTTTTGTGGAGGCTCTTCTTCGTCATCATTTATCATTGCTTGTAGCCAATCGTCATCTTCCTCTGCGTCATTTTCGTCTTCAATTATCACTGCAGCGGAGTTGTCGCATTTTTTATTTCCCGCATAGTTGCAGTTTAAACAAAGAGTTGTGCAATTGAGACCGTGCTTTTGCTGCCGCATCTACTTGTTTTGCACCCAGTAGTGCGCTTACATGTAAATAAAGTTAAAGTTTCGTTGGGTATCACATTTTCAGATGTGTAAATCGGTTTCGCACAGTTATAAAGACCTTATCATCAAGGCTTTTCTTGCAAAAGTTATTAACATTTATAAAATAGTGCGAAAAGGTGGTTTTTGGCCATTATCTCGATGAATTATTTATCGATTTTGACGTTTAAAAAATGAAATTAAAGGTCTTTTCAATACCCATAACTTTCATTTCGATAAGTTTTCTCTAAAATGTAACCGAAAAATTCTACGAACGGAAAATCGAATTTTCCGACTTTGGATGTTGTTTATAAAAAACAGGGCTGATCTTGCTGTACTTTATTACGTATTTATCATCTACTGAGTGCCTCCTACGACATGAGACTTTCAGATATCTACAATAAATTTTTACATGAAATCGCTACAAATTCAATAGGAAGACTGGAGTATACATCTTGAAAAAGAGTGCGGTTTTATACAAGGAAAATAAGAAGCAATTATTATTTTATTCTTTATTACTTTCAAAAATTCTCAGGGACGATGTGTGCCAATTTTTGGCCTTAATATAAATTGTAATCAATTTAGAAAAACAAACATTTTAATTTCTTGACTGTCGGAGACAGGCTATATATATGCTAATATTGTATAAAGCATTTGAAATTAGAATCATAGGCCTTTCAAACAGAAAGAAAATTGCCCATTTCGGTTAAAAACTGGCTCAAATGTTTTTTTTATTATGCGTTAATTTAACTGTGAAGTGTATTATTTTTCGCTTGCCTAGTCAAATGATTTGGTACATTAACTTTTCCATTTTAATGGCCAGTTTCGTTACCCGAAATATTTATATTTGGACCAAATAATTTATATGTGGAAAAGAATAAAAAAACGAATGAAATTAATAAATTCGGCTTTACGTTCTTTACTTTTTCGTTTTTTAAGGTAAGGTAACTATTTGAAATTGATTTAAGAAGGATTTTATATCGTACTTTTTCTTACTTGGGACCGACGTTTTTTGGGCTTTACCAATTCCACTTAGGAGCCTAATTTTTGAGTAATTCTGTATTAGAATTGACCCATATAAAAAAGATGCTGTAATGAAGTGATTTCTATTCTAAAACTAACCTATGAACTAAAATATAGGCTATAAGGACGTCTAAAGGAGCAAAGCCATTTTATTTTGTTTCTTTTTGGGACAAGAGGGTAAAAATTCATTAAACGGGGACTGCAAAATGTGAATGAAATGAAGTAGGTAATCTTAAAAAGCTTATTTTTATCCCGATGTTTTTGCTGGAAGCCCCGATGACAGCCACTCGATATCGCAATGTACAGAAACGGTCTGGGAGAAAACCTTTTGTAAAGAACTTTTTCTTAAAACCTTACACGTATAGGATAAAGAAAACTTAAGATGTGTGATTTTATACCATAACCGTACTTTTTTATCTACGTAGAATGATTTATGGATTTAAATATTTATTAAAAAAGGTATAAATCATTTTTTAAAATTTGTGATGAAAAGATATTGTAATAAAAATACAATGAGGCATGATGGGGTGAGCATGACTTTGAGACAAATACTTTTAAGCAATTTATAAAGTAAGAATTTTATTAATATTTGCTAAATATAGATTGTGGACGTAAATTGCCCTCTCCCCGAGTATTAAGAAAACCAGAAAGTTCAAGAGCCTGCTTGCTGTCAAATAGTGTTTTTTTGTAATTTTACCAGATTCCTCCGGTTCATAATTTCTGTCAGTGACTCATCGCTCGCATCTAGAGTGCCCCGGGTTGTGCGCCATCAGAGGAATCAATTCCAGTGTCATGTGCATTTCGTGAGAATATCAAAATATTTTTTTTAGTTAAATTATTTCCTCACATTTTTATCAACAATTATATCAAAATCGAGACTATTTTTCTGAACTCAAAGCTCTTGAGGAGGGGGGGGCGATATATGACGTATATATTAATTAGAATGTGAACTTACGGAATCTATGCATAAATCAATAATAAATCAATAAAATATTTAAATAATGCGAAAACCCAGTCGCACGCATCTGTGCATGTGTGTTGCCACGTCCATTATCTTCGCGATAAGAAACCAAGTGCATAATGGTCGGCATCACCGTGCTTTTTTAAATGCGATCAGTTGCTTGATCCTTAACGCTCACGAAATATGACAACAATGCGCGTTAAGCTTTTAGTTCTTGCCTTGTTAATAGATTGGCAAAATTTTAAATAATTTATAGTTTCAGTGACCGGCATTTAATAAGTCACTGACAGAAATTATGGACTTTAGGTATAGCTGCAATCATCGTAAACAAGAATACTATACCTCTCTATTTGCCCCTTCCTTTAATAATGTGTGGTTATTGTTTAATTTGGTAAATTGTTAATATGCTTTAATGGGATTTAAACTTATTGAGTCTTTTTATTAAATAATCAGACTTCACCCTCTCTCTCTTGGACATATATTTCTCTTTCTCATATGTTGGGCCCAATTTAAACCTACTACTTTCTTTATATCGTCTCCTCATCGCATATGAAGGGCGTTCTCCGTTTCTTTTTCTTTTCAATGTTCTCCATTTGTAAATCAGGTTGTTCCATCTTTTGTCCATGTATCTTTTATTATGGCTGGTCCATTTTCATTTCTGTCTGGTTTCGTTCTCTGTTATGTTTTATCTTTAATATAGAATTCCAGAGTGTAGTATTTTGCGAGTTTTTCTATATATATATATATATATATATATATATATATATATATATATATATATATGCGGCTTTCACGGATTCCTCCGTGGGCGATCCAATAGCAGTGGTTATATCCACATTATGCTGTTGTAGGTGCTGAAATCACATTCAGCAAACGTACAACTATACGCAACTCCGTGAGGAAATGAAATAAATAGCGAACAGTAAATGCAAACTTCACTCCATCATATCCTTTCGGTGTTAGAGGTTGCACAGTTTGAATACATTGCTACAAAAACACAATTCATCCTATTCCACTACCATTGAGATGATGGCCTACATGTACTACCATACCGAGAAAAAAGTCAAAAACTTACCCTCCTCGCCACAGCGATACTGCAGAGGCACATGTTTCGTCTCTTACTAGATTCATCAGGGTACCGACATGCACCTGTTTGTGCAAAGGACAGATCGGCAAAGCCGCATTCAGTGTTGCATGCTTCCTTCTGATATGTCCTTTGCCCAAACAGATGCATGTCGGTACCCTGATGAGTCTAGTAAGAGACGAAACATGTGCCTCTGCCGTATAGCTGTGGTGGGGAAGGTAAGTTTTTGACTTTCATCTGGTGGTATAGGTAGGTCATCATCTCGATGGTGGTGGAATAGGATGAATTGTGTTTTTGTCAATTTATTAAAACTGTGGAACCTCTAGGACGGAAAGGATATGATGGAATGGATTACTGTTCGCTTTTTACTTCATATATATATATATATATATATATATATATATATATATATATATATATATATATATACATATACATATACATATACATATACATACATATATACATTTTTAACTTTTATTTTGTTGTATGTCAACTAGAGCCGAGATTCGGCAACATTGTATCGCGACATTCCGTTCCTCTCGAAGAAGCGTGCAAGTTTCGAAATGGGAAGGCTCACGTTCTGTCAAGCTAATCGGAAACAAGCGACTATTGAAATTAAATGGTATAATCAAAACATTTCAATTTTATTACAGTACAGTATTTTTATCTGCATTATGGAAGAACAGTACTAATTTTGAGCCGGTGTGTAGTCTCAGATCTTGAATAAAATTTTTGGTGGTTTTCAATTCAACCTCTATACATGGCCAAAATTAGTTCAGTAAAATTTAAAATGATGCTTATAATATGACGGACCGAAAATCTAATATATAAACCAATAGAAGAATGTTAGCAAAACTAGAAGAATACAAACTCAGCATAAAAAATAAACAGATATTAATATCAGCCTTCCTCCAACATCAGGTCGAGACAGGAAACTAATTTTGAAAACTGCTAGCAAATCGCCAACACAGAACATTAAGGTGTGTATAAATATGGCTTGCTCATGACGAGCCTCTTTTAAGTTTTGCCTACTTCGACAGCCGGCGTCAAAGAAGATAATAAAAGCGTCGTCATATTTCTACTGCTCGCGAGCAGCGCGACTGAGACTCGCAATAATCCATTTTCTGTAGGTGTGTGGTGCATTATGAACGTAAATGTCGTTGTTCTACTCCACACGTTGACAATTCATTTTCGCTTGCTATAGTGTACTCTTATAATATTGCTACCCTTTCCCCCAAAGAGAGATCCGCCCCTGTCCTGAATTCTGTTTGTTCTTTAGGTTGATATTCGTATATTTTTCTTTTCTAGTTATTTCCTTTGTTACGAGTTAATATATCAAATAATTAAAATAAAAACTAATTCCAACATTTTCGTAGAAATACCCAGTGATACTGCAGTGAAAAATAAAGACCGGTTCTGTAATGATAGTTAGTTGGTCACGTTAATATCACAAGAAAGTCTGGTGTAAAAATTAAAGGAAAATGGCCCTTTCATTCGGGTCCAAGATGTAATAAAGGAAAATAATATAGAGGGATTTATTTAAAAATAAATCACTTTTAATCTCCGGCGGTCGGTTGTTGTTGGGGATATATTTCGGAAAATACATAATATCCAGTCAGTAACAGAAGCCTGGTAAATGCAACACCTCAAAGAAGGCATTTTTCACTGGCGTTTATTAAATATTTCACTCGTTTTGAGGTAATTTAAGGATTTCAAACAAAATCGTGTTAAATTATTTAATCAGGCTTAGGTACTTTTTTAATGCTATAAACATAACTGCTTGTTATGTCGGTATATATACTTGATTACTCTTGTATCCCGAAAATAAATTTCGGATACAATTAACTCGAAAAAATATCAAAGACCGTTTTTGACTTTTTTATTTTCATTTTTTTATACTGCTTCCTTTGAAGAGTTAATTAAAAATCGTTCTCAAAGCTTTTAATTAAAAAAATTTTTCGAAACAAAGCATAACTTTTTGGAGATTACATTTTAAAGAGATCTACAGATATAATAATTTATTACTTTGTTTCCTTTAATAATATAATATAATGAAAAATATTTAGGTATAGGTAATATGTTAAAACGGTTAAAAATAATTCTTATTTTCCTACAGCTACACTTGGCTTCTTTTAAAGTTTCAAAATAGATCTTATATAGATATTGTTGATAATAAGTTATTAATAAAGATTTTAAAGAGGCAACTTAGGTAAAAAAATGATTATCTTTTCTCTTAAAGACATTTTTAAAATTGTTTAATTTTGACTTAAGGCTTTGTTACAAAAAAGTAGCGGTCATACCATTGAGGTATTGAAGGCAGGACAAACCTATACTTGGCAAGAAACAGGCACAAAGAATTGGTCAATGAGTTTATCAGACGGGTAAGGCAGTACTGCGAACCAATCTAAAGAGTCAAAATCTATTTATGGCGCTGCTCTGCACTCAGTTACTCTTTTGGAATTGTGAAATGGAACAAGAAGGACATAGAAAGTCTGCAGAGCACAGTAAGAATGCTCATGACAAAGACACACAAATATAATCCTTTTATTGCTATTGAACTACAGAGGAAGAGGACTGGTGGACACTGGTAAGTGTTTGGACCAACAAACTTACACACGTTTTCACAGGCTAGCAGAGACAGACGACTCAATACTCCTGCCGTTAAGGGAACAGGAACTGACTTCTCATCACCAACTAGACTAAAATAATCTTTACGGATGACATCCAAATGAAATTAACTAAGAAAATGTCGACAGATTAGCGAACTATTGGTTCTCCAGGATCAGGTTATCTCAACCAGAAACTATTTGAAATAAGTAATCAGAAACAGTCCAGCACATAATAGGATGCCAAGCATTTGCCGCATCGGAGTACAAGGAGAGATTATCCATCAAGGGTTAGTAGAGAAATTAAAACTGTTGCAGTTAGAGAAAATGTCATACTATCAATACAGCCTGGAGTTTCCACTGGAAAACAACGAGTGCAAGCTGTACTGGGACTGAATTGTGCTTATGCATCATAGATACAGTTGCACATAGCAGAAAAGACCTCATTTTAGTACATAAAACATTCAGGCGAGCAACACTAATAGAAATCGCTATCCCTAACAACAACATAATGAGAAGATCGCAAAATATAGAGATTTAGAGGTACAAACACGCAGACATTGGGGAATGGGTAGTAACAAAAAATCTTTAATGTAATAGGTTTCTTAGCTTATCTGAAGAGTTCTACAAGAACGAAACACGAAATACTGCCCTGGTATTTACCAAAACGCTTCGGGTACGAAAGTACCTCACGGTCTTCGACCAATTTGCAGGACCAAAAGTGCTGATGACGTGGTTTTGTCGGGCACGGCCTGGAAAATGTTTGCCTAAACTTGATTTTGTGCGTGCAAGTTATTGGTAATACCTAAAAGTATTCGGGTTTTGGGTTTACCCCTTCCACGGTACACCATGCGTTGACTGCCTTATGGCACGACTTCTATCGCACGCTTGGCGTCGAGTGGTGTGAACACGCGAGCATTGAGCAGAGCTCACCCTTCGGGTTGGTTTTGTCCTGGTGGTAATCTCCACATCTGATGAGTCCAATGAGGACAAAACTAGCCCGAAGGGTGAGTTCCGCTCACACATCACGTGACGCCAGGCGTGCAACAGAAGTCGTGCCATAAGGCAGTCAACGCATGGTGTGGTACGAAAGGAATAAACCCAAAACCCAAATAATTTTAGATATTATTAACAACTTACACGCACAAAAGCAATTTTGGGCAAACATTTTCCAGGCCATGCGCTACGAAACATGTGGTCAGCACCTTTGGTTCTGCGAATTGGCCGGAGGCCGTGAAGTACTTTCATACCCGAAGTCTTTTGGTAAATACCAAGGCAGTATTTCGTATTTTGTTCTTGAAGAACTCTTCAGATAGGCTAAGGAGCCTGTGAAGTAGAGTTGAGTCAACAGCATGTTAGCACTGTGTGCAACTGCTGAAAGCTAGAGTTGTACTCAGCAAGACTCGAAGCTCACATATCATTACGATGTTCAAAAAGCTTTCAGCCTAATATCAAGAGATTGGGCCGTAACGAACACCTGTATAAGTCTAAACAAAAATCAGTGCTACTTGGGACCCCTCGAAATGGCCAGAAATTTATGAGAAATGCAGAGGAATATAACATCACCTACCAGTGTTGGTGAGTTGTCTTTATAATTTCAATTATAGCCACAAATCGTAATGCAATATTCGTAGAAATTATATTTACACTAAATGAAATTATCGTAATTTCTCTAATTAATTAAATACCCTTTATATAGCGTATTATCATCTTTAATTTGATTATATCAAAAACTTTTTAAAGATTTTCGTCAAAATTATGCAAAATGAAAAAGTTTCGGACAAAGTTCTAAAGAATGTTTGATTTCCTTTTAATTGTTGAATATAATATTTTATAATGAGCAAACACCGCTTATAAAATTTAATGATTTCATCCTAAATTTCAAAACTAATTTCGACGTTCCTTGAGATAATATTTTACATAAAATGCCCATTATCCATTATTTCCCACACCGTTTGCGTTCTCAAGACATTCCACAAATTTATTTACCCAATAAGTAATATACCGCAAACTTTCGTATAATGTAGCTGCTTATCAAATTCCTCGGTTTTCAGTATTAGTACTTTTTTCTTCCAAGCAGTAATCCCATTGAAAGCTAAGAGTATTAATTAAAATTGTTTTCGAAAAATCCAATATGAATTTCAATTCAAATTCACCGCCTACAAATCTATATTGGAATACTACCACAGCTACGACTTTAACTTATTATCTAATATTCCGTACCATAATTTTTTTAATGAATTTACTATACCTATTTCCTTAAAACATTTCTAGCTTTTTCCTGCAATAAAAACAATGTACAGTTGCGCGCAGCAGTTTGAATTCCTCATTTTATTAGCTTTTATTTGATATCCCACATATTGCATAGAACCTGGAAACGCAAAATTTTATGACTCTTTCATTTAACACCACAAAATTGTCACTCAAATCAAAGTTTTTGGGTTTTACGACTGTATTTTTGTAGGAAAAGCTGATAAAAATTAATTAAATATCAGAAGTTCTCGCATAGTTTTCTCCCTAACAAAAAAACAAAATTCTTTTTAATAATTTTATTTCATAATCCCCCTTAACTCTTATGCAGTTACAACTGATCAAGAAAGAAAGAACTTTTTAATGACGAAAGACCGATGATTGATACTGAAATCAGTAATGATAAAACAGGACCACCAATTACTAAATAAGAAATGGAGAAAGCAATAAAAACATAAAAAAACAAGCGAGTGATCCAGACGAAATTTCCTCAGAAATTCTCAAGTTTCTTGATGGCACAGGTATCTCAGGACTTAAAAATTTTTTAGTATCGTTTATGAAACTGGTAGGTATCCCGCACATTAGCTGTCTTCAATTTTTGTTACGTTGCTAAAGAAAACCAAAGCTAAAAGGTATGAGGATCATAGACTAATCAGTCTGATGTGCCATTCGCTGCAGATATTCCTGAAAATACTGCATTAGAGACTATACAAAAAATATGAAACAATTGGGCTTTAGGCAAGGTCTGGGTGCTAGAGAGGCTATAGTCGCTAGACAAGTACTGGTGTAGAATTGTTAGGACTAGAGATATCTGCTTGTGTTTCATAGAGTATGAGAAGGCGTTTGATAGAGATCAACATCATAAGCTTACACAACTGTTGAAAAGTCTTGATATCGACCAGAAAGACATCCAATGCATTGAAAATCTATATTGGCACCAAACAGCTAGAGTTAAGATAAACGATAACACGCAAGGCAGCGTACTCTCGCCCCTCTGGTTCAATCTTTATTCAAAAGCCATTTTTCAGGAAGCACTCAAAGAAAGAGAAATGGGAATCAAGGTCAAATGACTGGGTGAATAATATCCTCTACGTCAATCACGCAGTCGTGATTACTGATAATCAGCAGAGCGCCAGCTGAATTAGGGAGTTCCAGTCTAACTTTTAATGGCAACAATTTGAACAAGGAATTCTTCGAAGAATGGTCATCAGAAAATGAAATCAAATGGCTCAAAGAACAAGCATGCCATGCCTTCATACGGTTCAGAGAGGTGTTTGTACTTTCAGATTTTGATATAGATCTTAGACACAAATTTTTGAAATGCATTTGGGATGTGGCTGTATCGTCTCATTCTCAAAATACCGTGGCAGCTCGAATTACGATTGAGGATGTCTTGAGACGCATCAGCAGGGACAGAGAACTATTTATCGTAATAAAGAAGAGGACAACAGCGTATCTGGGGCATATAATGCGAATTACAATTGAAGGAAAAATAGAAGACGGGAGAGCGATAGGATGGAAGAGGATGTCATGGTTGAGGAACATTTGGCAATGGACGGGTTTGCTTAGTGTACAAACACTCATACATACCTCTATGACTTGCGTAGCGATGGAAAATGTGATCGAAAACATCGATTAATTGATATGCATCAGGAGAAGAAAAAGATATCCCCACATTGTACACTGGTTGTATACAGTAGTGGTAATACCAATGATAACCTCAGCCTTGGTTGTATGGTGGTCAATAGCCCACCAGAGACAGGCCGCTCTGGAGGTCTCTAAACTTCCGAGGGTAGCTTACTTGTGTGTTACGAAAACTATGAGAAGTACGTCAGCAATTGTTATGAGAATCGTACTAAATCTAGGCTTAAAAAAACAATAACTGAACCGTCACTCTGACTCACCGATAGTAAAGGCATAATGACAAATTTGTTATTGAAGATGAGCGGCAATACTATGGCAGAACCCTACATCTTCAACAGACTGGAAGGCAGGATCGGATGTAACGCTAGGCCAGCTAGAAAACTTCGTCTGGTTTACAGACATATCTAAAACTAATCAGTACAAATAATCATGTAGACTCTGTGACGAAGATAGAGACTAATAATTTATCTTTGAATGCAAAATTCTTGCTAATCCCGAAGGTCTCTATCCAAATTAGTGAGCATGTGTTGAAAATTGTTTGATTTTCGGAGCAATTTGGCAATCTTATCGGTGGTTCCGTGTATGTAAGGCGAGACAACACTGTCCATAGACATTTTGTTAAGGAGTTGGTTTTTATATTTATTAATAGAACGTCAAATATCTTCAGCGCAATATCCGTCGTCTCTCAGAGCATTAGTTAGTTTTTCTGTTCCTGATTTCAGTGATTGTTCGTCACATTTTGAAAGAGCTCTATATACCAAAGAGTTAGTGACGGACTGTTTCTGAGAAGGATGATGGTGTGACGTTGCATTGATATATCGATTTGTATGTGTTGGTTTTCTGTATACAGAATATCTTAATTTCCCATTATCTTTCCTTTGTACCAGTACATCGAGAAAGAGAAGGACACTCTGTGTACAGAAAACCAACACATATAAATCGATTTCTCAATGCAACGTCATCCTTCTCAAAAATAATCCATCATTAACTCTTTGGTACATAGAGCTCTTTCAATATGTGACGAACAATCACTGATATCACACTTGGTTCAGTTTTTTGCTGATAAGGACCAACATTTTCATGAGTGCGGGATAATGAAGCTGCAGGAAAGATGACAAAAGGTCATTGAATAAAATGGAAAATAATTAATTAAAGTTTTTTCTTTGTATATAAATAAAGAGAGTTTTATTTCACATTACAAAATAGTAATTACCTTTTTGAACTGTTCAAAATAAGTAAATTAACTTTATTAATATAAAGCTGAAACACAAACCGACTAATTTCAATTGTAGACAGCGCTTATCATTTGCCTTTCACTAACTACAGCCCTGTACAAGTAACTGTAACTCGCAGGTCGTCGCATTCAGCCTAAAGTGTGGTCGACTCAATTTTAATATGACAGTTTCCACGTTGTCACGAAAATTCCTGAGGGTATTTTCAGATGTAAATTATTAACAGTTAAGCTTGTCAGAATTACAATATCATCCGCGACTCTTATACCTCGAAAATGTTAAACGTTGCCGAAGAAAAGCTTTTTCAGATTTAAATTTCTGTTTTGTCATGTAAATGCTGCGTGGCGTTTCAACAAATAATAGCATTATTAATGACTCTGTTTTTGGCACCCTTAAAGTTTTGTTCTTAAGCCAAATTAAACTCGAAATATTAGGAGCCAGTTTCTCGGATAAAGAGTCTATCGAGTTTATCTGAAAATGTACTTTGGATGTTTTTTTCTTTTTGAATGATGTGTTATTATACTGAAATATATCACAATAATATCTTAAATTAAATCTACAATATTTATCTCGGATAGTTAACTTTATGCAGTCCCATTTTCAAAAACTAAACTGTTGATTTGAATAACTTTTCAATCCCCTTTGCTGGTCGACATACCTTGATGGCAAAAGGTGTCTCAGAATGTTTCCCATCTTTGTTTTGACTATTATGCGCCTAATATCGATAGTGGGGGGGGGGGAATGGTGTAAAATGCTTGATTGGCCTTACAAGTTTAGTACAGGGCCGTGTCACTAGAATATGAGTGTACGGCAACATCGAATTTGAGGGGGCGCGCGCCCACTTCAGCGGCGGGAAAAAATCGATATCATCTGTGACGTTTAAACTCTAGGCTTCAAACACTAGAAATTTTCTATTTACAACTAATAATAGAATTTTTTAGCCCATTTAACGATATTTACAAATATTACATCAATAATATTGTGTTTTCTGTAATAAATTATCAAATAAGTGATCTGTTTTTAATAAAAATGCCAAGAAAAAACATTTATAAAAATTAATTCTATGTTGGCAACAATATGTGACGTTGTGTCAGTTGTCTCCGAAACAGGTGTTGGGGTTTTGCTTCGAGTGTTTTATGAAATTTTCACCGTTTTTCAGTATTTTTTCCAAAATTTTTGGTAAGTAAAGATGGAATTCTTTTATACTTTTCCAATCACTTACTTAATAGTTTATATTTTGTTGTAGAAGACGCATGGCAATTCATACGTGGCCCCAAATTTTTGTATCGTGTTGTCATGCTTGGATGGCGAAAGGCAGGTATTGTAAGTATGATCTGTAAGTTAATTTTTAACTAGTAATGAATATAACTTGTAATAACAATCATCCGCCTCAAAGTCCTGCTCTGTTTTGTTTTTATTTTTGCTCACATAATGCGATACAAAACAAAAAATGTAGATTTAAAGTTAGAAATACTAATGCTTTTCAATTTTTATTAAATAAATTATAAACTTACATATTAAATTTGAACTTTGGTGAGGTAGAATGAATTATAAATATTTACTTTGTTTGGTGGTTTTCGTAGATGACTCTGTAGAGTAATGGTTTCTAATCAGTTATAGGAGTTTCATATTTTGCCTCTAGAGTTTATTTTATTTTTTTGTGTTTAGTAATATATGAGCCCAAATTCACCTTATCTGAAGCAATATGAACATGAGAAAAACTAGTTAATGGTATTTTACAGTCGTAATTTTAGAAAAGTAACATAGTTTTAGTCTATATGAGACTTGTCACGATAAATAGTAGTAGAGAAATTTATTCTTTCTTTGATAAAATCATCTTGTTTTCTCCTCCCAATTTTTAAGTCAGAAGAATTTATTTTATAATTAAAGTAAAAATCAGTACCTTTTTCAAAGGCTGTTTTTTAGAGAAATTGTAATGTCAATGTTCATTATATTTTGCATTTTATTCTGTGTAAATAAATATTGTTTAATGCTATTGTTATATTTTTTTTTTTACTTACAAACAAACTTTGTCAACTACTGTCATTTTTTAGTTTAAAATGATTTATGTAAAAAGGTGTTTTAGGTGTAGGGAGAGTTCTTATCATATAAAAGCAAACAAAATTTTTCATTTCCATCTATTTAAAAACAAAATATTTTTTCAATTAATATATAGAAAAGTGTTAATTTAAATCCGTACCCCCTAATTCATTAAGATAGTGTAACTGTAAAACCAGTCTAAACTCGCAGTAGAAAGTTGGAACTGACGAAAATAACAATCAGTCAAACAAGTTTTGAACCTTAAAAATAATTTTCTTTTTGTACTGAACCTGCAAAAATGGAGAATTTTATCATTTTCGAACACAACTATTTCTCTTAGATATTTCAAGGTTTTAACGCTAGGTTTTTATTCTTAATCTCCCTATATAAGTGTTGTATTTGTTGACATATGTAATATAAATTATGACAGAATCATAAACAAAAGAAAATTAGTCTACTAGATCTAACTTCTGTGGGTCTAAATCTTAAACCTTCTTAGTGAATCTAGCTGTTAGCTTTCAGTTTAGACTGGGTTTAAATTTAATTCACCCTGGTAAATCACAGTTTCAATTTTTATTGATATATTTTTTTTTACAGGTATAATATGGAAATGCTCAAGTATTGCAGCTTGGTTATAAGGCTCTACTAAATTTAATATTAATATATTGTATGTATATTATTATTTCAGTAATATAAATAAATAACTTTGGGTACTTATGTTATTTTTTGACATTGCTGACTTTGAATAGAAAAAGATATTATTTTCAATTCGTTAAGCTGTATTATTAGTTTTAAAAAGAGGAAATATTAGGTATTTATAAATATTACATAGTTGCAACTTTAGAAGCACTAGCACAATTCTCTAATTTTTTAAGAAATTACTATTTAAAATGAAATTTTCACGATAACAAAAATCAATTAGTTATTATTCGTATAAAATTGTTCAAAGGAGAATTAGCTATTTTTAGTTAGTTTTAAATAATAAATTCAAAGATTTGTAATAGATTTGAATATTTTTAGCACCTTCAAGGAAAAAACTTGTTTAATAGAATATTTTGTTCAAAAAAACTTCACTAAAGAACGGAAATGAAATATAAACCATATTTTAAAAGTAAATATGGTTTTTATGTATTCCTTTTTTTAGTATAATGTTTTTTTGATAACGTATTCTTTTAAATGGTTTTTTTTTCTTGGAAGTTGCTGGACGTATTTAAATTTATTACAAAGCCTTAAATAATTACTTAGTCTAGCTGCTAGGAGAGGGCGCTGTTATCTAAGTATTTCTAGCTGCTACGAGAGGGCGCTACTATCTACAGGGTTCTCTATTAGGTGTTATATTAGGCAATTTCAACACACACTTCAGCAAGTGGGATCGCCCACTTCATCAAGGGATGGCCTTGTGTGACGTTTCAAATAAATGGTTGCGACATTTCTCTAACATTCTTGTTCTGGGGTTTAGTAGCGAAGGAATGTTTCACTGGACCACAGCGCGCATTTTGCGTACGAACGTTTTATAAAAATAACGATTCTTTGACGTCTATACAGGACACATGTCAATTTAACCACTATGAGAATGCCGGATAAATCATCTGGATAGCTATTCTGGTTCTTCATAGGAAGTGATCATTCTCTTGAGAGAATAGGGACAATCCCATTCCACGGTTATTCTCTCGGTTGTGTATTACCGTATTCTCGTACGATATGATGGGAAATCGGAAACGAAATTTAGTAAGCTATGTTGCCAAACGTCTATAGTGTATGTAACCATATAAATAGTGCATTTAACCCTAAAAAGAATATAAATATGGACATAACCCTAGTTAGCAAGAAAATGTTCGAGTTTAAAATATAATTACAATTTTTCATTATTTAATATTCTTAATGAGAGGAAAGAATTAGAAAGGGAGTTTTATAGTATACTAGCGACCCGCCCCGGCTTCGCACGGGTGCAATGCTGATACTAAATACACTACAGAAAAACTGTGACTATTTATTTTATTTTTACAACAATTATTACATCGGCCTCCGACGCGCTATTTATAGGCACGCTGCCGCCGCCCCGGTCGGCCAGTACCGCCGCAAGCGCTACTTCCCGCAATTTTAAATCTGTAATATCTTCGAAAATATTCATTTAAATCTTGTGCTGTAAAGGACCATATAGATCTATATTAAATCAACAATGTATTTAAGCTATTTAATTGGATAAGGATTAATGCTGTATTGGTTAAAATCGCTTCAAAATTTGCCATTATTTGTCGTAAAAAGTAAATGACAAAAAAATGTTATTGTGGGATATCCATGAGAGATAGACATATACCATCGCGGAGTTTTCTGTAGACCTTTTCAATGTGTACAAATAATTAGTACACTATTTTGATAAATCTCGTAGGGTTCAGCCTGCGTTTGCAATGTAAGCGGAAAAAAATATGATAATTAACGACATCACATTAGAAACCTCAAAAATAACAGTATTTCTCCACTATTTAATGGATGTTATTATACATATAAACCTTCCTCTTGAATCACTCTATCTATTGAAAAAAACCGCATCAAAATCCGGTGCGTAGTTTTAAAGATTTAAGCATACAAAGGGACATAGGGACAGAAAAAGCGACTTTGTTTTATACTATGTAGTGATGTAAAAACACAAATCGAAATATTTTACTGGAAAAATAGCCATTATGGGTGAAATCGTCATCAAAGATGTAAAGGATATCATGCGAAATAAAATTAACATTTTCATGTCCTAAAACAAATTTAGTTTTTCTACTAGGTTAGGAAAATAAAGATTTTCCTTATTTTTATAAAAATGTTATTTTTATACTCCCTATAAATATCAGGAAATGAATATACAAAGTAAGAAAACAAACTGAAATCTAAAAATTTATTTCATCAATAAAATACATTTTGCATACTTGAAATGTATACATAATATTCGGCTAATAGTAAAATTATTAATTTTCCATAAAGTAGTTAGTGATAATGTGTTATTGGATCTGTCTTGCTTCTTGTAGATCAGGGTGTATCTTTTGTTCTTGATGAACATTTACCATATTATAAAATTATTATCTATCTATCTTTTGGAAAACGTCTAAATCTATTCTTCAAGAAATAACATCTTTCAACGGTGCTCCGCAATGAACAGATATCTATTAAATCTTTCCTCTGGTGTCCCCACTTCTAAAACGTCTCGCCGTTCTCTTGGTTCAGACCAGTAGAACAAGTTCTCTCAAGATTTGATAGATGTGACAATCGCTCAAAAATTACCAGAATACGGTTTCATACTTTTTTGTGAGAACCACGCCCACTTTCCATCAAGATGAGAACGAGAATAGCTACCCTGGACGCAAAAGGACATCAAGTTCGAACACATTCGCCAGTCTATTAGAGACGATCCACAATAATCTCTACGGCTCCTCGCAGCTACTCTAAATTTGCACAGATGCACGGATCATAGCATTATTCGCAAAGATTTACATTTTCACCACTTCAAAATGGTCGCACTCAGACTGTTAATACCGATCGTTATTTCCTTATGGTCCGGACTTTTTTGGCGCCAGACGTACAAAAGCAGATTGGCTACAACTGGAACATATTTTTTCAACAAGATGAACCAACTTTCTACGTCATGAAGGATTCTTTGGTAGCTCGTCATGATTTCCTTGAAAGAGTGATAAGTTGCTGAGAGGGCATCAACTGGTCACCGCGGAGTCCAAATTTAACACCTACTAATTTTTTTTAATGGGGCTATTTGAAGGTAAGGTTTTCAACCCATTACCACCCAACTTAAATGTTCTAAAGCAAACAATGACAGACGGATTCCAAGAGCGATGCTCCAGTGGTTGTTTTTCATAAATAAAAATTCAAAAACTGCTCTAAAATTTAACAGCAATTAAAAAAGGCTCAATTAATTCTGATGTTTTATTTTTTTTAAATGAAAAACGAAAAACATTCTGCCACACTCTTTATTTGTATGGCAGCATTGAATTTTCTGCCTATTTTTTATATTGGCATGACTATGCCAGGTTAAAATATCAATTCCATTATTCTAAATAACAGGTTTAGATAATAACTATCTCTTTCTATAATATATTCCAAACAATACATTTGCCATGTTTTAGGTAGCAGGTTAATTGAGTATTATCAATAAAAAAGATCTGGAATATGAAACGTTTGTGTAAAATATATTTATCTTGAATTTCTCAGTTTCAAATTTTCTCAAAATGATAATTTTCCTGTTCAAAGTAATTCCTTTAAAGCCAATTTTGTGCGCTTTTGCATATAATAAATATTGGAAATAAGACTTTTTAACGGAATTTATTGCAATTTTATTATTGATATTATGTAGCAAACATGAAATGATAGTTCCTGCGAAAAGACGGGAATACTATTTCCATGATTATGATATTATATATAAACAGTTTATACACTTTTAAATAAAACACTGCTTGCTTAAACTTTGTTAAACTTTACATATGTTACGCCTTGTGAGGGTGAGGGAGATTAAATTATTCACAATGGATGTAAGTTATTTTATCGGAATCGATGTAAAGGGACTTTTGGTGTCAAAGAAAACTTTGACTGTGTACTCTTTAATAAATCGCAAAAAACAACGGTTGCATAGAAAATCTAATAGACAGTTTGCTAGAGGAAGAAAAACTATTAGGAAAAGAATTCTATAAAGTAAATAACCCCAAAGAATTTAATTTCAAATTTATATATTACAAACTATAAAATTAATTGTAAAATTTGAAATTGATTAAATAATTTAGCTTGTATAAATCTATGTATAAATAAATTGAATGCGGGTTAATTGTTAGATAACGAAAAGGATAAAATATACAAATTAAATAGAATCAGGAGTATATAGAATTGTGATGTTATATACATGGATTAAAGTGGTAAAAGTATAAAAACTATGCCTAAATCGACAATTTTAAATAATTTTAAAAATTCAGGAATGCCTATATTATATAGATCATAACTATTTCATAGATTTAAATAATATTACATTACTTCTTTCCGAAAATAGAAGGAAAAGATTACAGTTACTAAAGCAACTTGAAGTTCTATTAAACTGCTGAAACATTAAAAAGCAAACAGTGTTTTATTTTTTAAAGAAAATGTTGCACAAAGAACCGATTGCAGAATCAACCCAGCGTAAATATTTTATATTTTTTATAAAAAAAACTCCAACGTGAAAATCGAGACTAATTTTATTTTTTAAATATCCGTTTTGGAAAACATCGTGAAAAAGCTGTGGGTATTTTTGTACATAACATTAGTACCAAAGAGATTTTTTAAACTCAAAATCTCTTTGATTATTACAATTTACATTACCTTTTTGAAGGTAAAGTGTATTAACTTTAATAATTAAAAAGTTTTACAGCCTTTATTTAAAAAAATGTTCAAATTTAATTTTATATCAGTTAACAATCATGTATATTGCTTAATGTGAGGTCGCAAAATGTCCATCTGTTGGAAAATAATCAAGTTTCATAATTAAAAAAGGTCCTCTGTAAAAGTATGTTTTTCTCGATACTTTTAGGGTACTGATACATTAGGTATTTATAAACAGTTTTCGTAATAATATGACATATAATGTTGACATTTCCTTCACAATAACGTAGTTCTTATTTAGAAGAAGTAAAATAATATCATATACTAAATTATAATTTTAATTAAAAAAACATTAACATTTGAACTTCAAAGTAGATAAGGGCAGTGTCAATGCAGTATATATTTTAAAGCTAATCTCTCTACACAAAACAACATGTAAACATTAATATAAAAATTTTTAATCTAAATATATACGTAATCATTTACTAGCAACATTCACTAGCTTTAAGTTTTCATTTACATATCTATTTGAGGATCTGGAATAAAATTTTCCTAGAGGTGAATTTTTCAGATGGCATTTAAACAACCGAGGCTTCTTACATTAGATTTGCTGACAACTTCAGCTAAAATCAAATCACGTCTTTTTCCTTTATTTTCTTAAAATAATAAGTAATTAATTAAATACACATTTATTTACAATTAATGACATATGTATATTGTTTTATTTTTAATAAAACTTGAAGCCAATACATAACTATAAAATTCATATAATAATTTCTAGACATGCTAATTATATTTGATATTGCATATTATATGAAATCGTTTGTATTTTAACATAGTATATTAGTTTTTAAATATTTAATTGTTTTAAATTATAACAATATAGCTCGTTCGACACTAAGCTTTAGATATTGATGGCACATTAGAAGACTGTTAAATGCACATTTGAACCAGCAGTTTTTTTGATGCTAGTGTATGTTATTAGGTCCGGGTAAGATGTTTACATTAAAGATTATTCCATAGCTTGTCTCGGGCAATTTATTCGTGGGATGCGCACTATAAATAAGTTTTTGCTTATCGTCTTTTTATATAAAACTATTTTCAGAGAGAGGCTTTGAACAGACTCACTCATTTGGTATAAAATAATTATGTTCATGATCATTTTGCTTCATCCGTTAAATTTAAAATTCATTGTATTTAAAGAAAACTAAAATATTGTTAACATTTAAGAATTTACATATCCTTGAGATTAAATTAGGGTAGAATTTTAAATAAATATTAATAAATGCTTTAAAACTACTCACTGAATGATGATATAAAAGCACCTCATCTTTCTAAAATACCGAAAAAACACTAAAATTAAGGTTTCTGCTTGAAATTCCTAGTAAAGCGTTATATAAAAGCGTAAAAGAAGCAAAAACAAAAATATTTTCTTGTCAAAATAAAAAGTATTTAGTTAACGTCAAGAATACATTTTCACCAATACAATAAAAATTTAGAGAATTTATTTTTGCCAAACCACGTAATGATGCTGAGCATGGGGGGAGGGAGGTTATTATTGTTATAAGAGAGATATTATAAATGAGCAGTTTAGTTTTATATGTTAAGATCGTGACTATTTCTTAGAACTTAATGTGGCTTAACAGGGACTTTACTTCCTTTTGTAGATAACCTTGAATTTTTATTCGAAATACCTATATTCGTTGATTAAATCAATCAGATAAACATTGAAATCAGTGGCAATTAAATCAGAAACCTGTACATCCTATCTTAGTTCAATCATTTTTATCTACATCATTGTACGTGCGTGTAAAGATAAGTAGCCCGACACCCCTTAGCAACAAAACCCAACTGCGCCTATGTGGAGACACTATTCTGCTTCCAAATATAACCCAATTATATGAAAACATATGTGACATCGATATCATTCGATCATCTTAAAAGCAAACAGCATCAGTTTCCATTCCATTCATAAACCTACTTAAAATTTATAAAGTATATAACATGGGGCTTACTAATATAACTTTTATAGCACACTCAAATAGTAAGATATGGATTTTCCGGTCCATTTTCTAATATATAAAGAAATTCAATCTTTGCAGACTTCTCGAGAGGATATAAGGCAAAAGTTTTATTAAATTTATTTTCGTGGTTCTTAAATTTATATGAAAATATTCTGGGAAAGTGTCAAAGTTTATAGTTGTATTTGATGCTTGTATTTAAGTGTGGTAAGGTGGGGGATATATGCGATTTTGAGGGAAGGGCGACCAGGAGTTTAAAGAATTTGTGAAGTAAGTATTTTATTGATTTTCGCACACCTTTTATATTTCAGGAATAATAAACAAAATTAAATATTTATCATTTGAAATGATTATATTGTTTTTCAAAATATTTTCCACGATGTCACTGTGACGATGGTATTTCTATAACATAGTTGTTGAACCCACCAACCTCCTCCTTTGGCGTTGACTTAGTAGTTTGTTCTTCATGCACGAAAATGAAAATAAATTATTGAGTACCAAATCAAGGCTGCACGGCAGATGAGCCATCAGTTCCACGTTTTGAGTCTTCAAAAAGTCATTTTTTTTAGTCAAGGTATGAGGTCGTATTTTTATGGTGTAGAACGATCCATGGTCGCCGGTTTATTTTTCTCAAATCAGCGATGATTGTTTACTATTGCCTGTTTCACGATTCTCTAAAGATACGGTTGCGACATGGCTTGTTCACGCCCAGATATTTATGCAATATGTTATGTATTCTGGTTTACTGATACCCAGGGCTGCTTCATTATCAGCTTAAGCACAACATCGATGTTTTCTTACACTACAATCGATTTTTAATGATCTTTACGCGATTGGTTTGCGATCCGACGACGGCCCCGATTGAATTTACTAGTAGTTTTTGTAGATGCTTCATCGCCATATAAAAATTCAAATGTATCGATGGATGGTGAGCAGATATTTTCTTTATTAATCTGTTCATTATTATCGTGTTATTTGGGAAATAGATGCTGTAACAATACTGCAGGAAAACTATTGAAATTCAAAGTATTCTTTTCAACAAACATATATTTATTTAACTCTATCCGAATTAGTGTTACCTCAATTGGAACACAACACTGATTACGTGAAAAGTATATGAAAATATAATGAAGTTTGTGCGCTTGAGTTTATCTAAAAACTTGTCTGGATCCAAGGTGAGGGTGAAGGTGGTAGTGAACGTCCTTCCACCGTAGAACTCAAATTTAGAAAAAATAGATTTGCCTGCCTGCTGCATTGGGAACATCGATCTCGCGGAACTCTGGTAGTTTGGATTTATGGCACTTTGAATTAATTATGTCAACTCGCTTTCGCTTGTCACACATGTACTGTACTGTATATGAGTGAAGTGGGAGTAATTTCTACCTTCTCTTGTGATATCGCGCCTCTCAAAGTGTAATGCTGGATCCGTCCACTCTAGTTCTTTCCGATACGCGTTTCGAATACCTAATAATCTCGTTAGTGAAGTTGTATCAAACCAAGACCAAAATTACAGAAAACAAGTCCACCAGTCCGTCATGTACCTGCAGAATAGAAAGAGAAGCAGATTGAAATTCACAGGGAATAAACTCTCAACCTTTCCATTAACAGTCTTCGACAGAAAAAACTTTTTAGATTGGTTATTTTGGCAATTTATCCACAATCGTTTTGATGCCACTCATGACATTTCATCATGGGGACTAATAAATATTTTTTTAGATAGTGAATGCGGACGAAAGGAGTGTCAAACTAGATTTATTAAATTTGGATGTGTCAAAGTTATCTTTCTACCTAAAATAGCCCGAAGAAAAACTATGGAAAAACCTGTAAAATTAGGTGGCTTAAAAATATTGGTTTCTACTCTTTTTCATTTTAAATAATTCTCGCCCATCTTTTTTATACAGAATCTAAATCTTAAAAGATTTTTTAAATAAATTGATATGAAAATCACATTTGAGGTTAAATGAGAGGAATTTTTTATTCAGATAAATATCTATATCTGTAAGATAAACTTTATTTATACTTAGAAACCTAATACGCAGGATAAAATGCGCGCCGTATAAAGCTAACTGTGAAAGAAAATTATTTTTATAAGGCGGATAGATAAAGAAAAATTATGGTTAACCTTAGAAAGTGTGATTTATAAAGTAACGACTTGTATGATGCTTTTCTGTGGTTTTAATTGACTTTTGGCGTAGTTAGGTTTTAGTTTTCAACCTTCTTTTTATTTTTAGGTATCATAAAGGTCTTAACTTGCTTCATTTATTAAAAATAATAAAAGGTTACTCGGCAAATTTAATTTCTACGACAATGTCATATTGTTGTACGTGTCTGTGAGATTTACCACATGCAGGGGATTATATTTTTAAAGCGAACGAAAGGCTGTCTACGTGACGTTTTATCTAAATAAGATTTCCCGATTTAATTAAAACTAATTGTTTTTAGTTTTTTTTTGTGGAAAACAGCTATATTTAGGACAGACGTACGTTTTCCGCTCTTTTAACAAAACTTTTAATTTATCTGTTTTCGTTTATGTGCGTGACAATAATTTATTTGACATCGATCTAGCTGGCGTAGAATTTACCGATTGATTGATTCAAGGGATGTTATCGGAATAAAAACAGCTGACACGTTTGCCCTAAGAGGATTTTTAACGATGCGAATGGTTCGACAAAATTAAAATATTTACATGGAGTGGGAGGGCGGCTCTTTTTTAAAACCATTGATTAATGAAGAAAGATTGAAAAATCAGGTGGGCCGTAAGGGAATTACGAAATTCACTTTAAGGAAATTTGCTTTTAAACAACGTTGCCACCCATCTAAACACGATCTCGTAGTAAATTACCCTGTCAAAAAATTGTCCTAAATTGCTGAAGCCTAAAAAATATCTACTTCCGGGTTGCTTTCCTACAGCGGCATGTTCCTGTAATAACTTTTTAAAATTTTAAGTATTATTATGTTTTACGTTACATAATATTTTTGTTTTCGTGACCTTTTCGTCGATAAAAACAGCTAAAGATTTTCGCTGGCAAGTAAACATAGTACAAAACTTTCCAAAACTAAATTCTCATGAAATTCAATATTTATCTCGTTTGCAATTTCGTAATATCTGGGGCAAATTCAAGTTTTAATTTTATTTTTATTGGATGGCAAAATAGCGTGCCCATTCTAATAAATAAATCTTTCTGACAATCTCTTTATTGCCCAATAAAAACTTCATTCAAACTTCAAAATAAACTATCGTAACAATCACTTTCTTTACTCCCGATCATTATTTACTTAGATCTACTACCTAACCCATTTAGGGAGAAACTAGGAAACATTACTTTATTCCTTTCACTTTGACTGCACACATTTCATTGGCGTCGATTCGATTAAATTAGTTAAAAAACATTTTTGAATAAAATACTCAAAATATTAGAAGAAAAATTCAATTTTGTTATTTTTTTTTCATAAGAAAAGTAATAAACGCAGCAACAATCTGTTACATAAAGATTACTAGCTCGAAACAACTCAACATATTCTTGATTCCATAGAATATCAAAACTATTCATAAACCGATATTTACTTTCTTGTTTTTTTTTTTAATTTTTCATGAGTAAGAAAACGATAATTTGCACTTGATTAAAAATATTAGTAAAATTCTCTGTGCAAGCTTGAAGATGGGCTTTTTTTCAGAAAGTATATTGAAACATTATGGTATTATGTCGAATTTTTTCGCAAAATTGCGGATTTATATCTAAAATAAATTAACAGAAAATTGGATTAAAAAATCTTATATTTAAACATAAGCCGATAGTAGCAAAAAATAATAAACTAATATGTCAAATACAAAACGATATGAAAAATTGGGCTATCAAATAAAGAAATATGGAATTAGTGCGCAAACAAACCTAAAACATAAAAATACGGGAACAAAAGCCGCTGAAACCTCGCGATTCCATAACAAGGAGCCCCATACGATCTGCAACACGTTTAACCGACATTGCTTTGCTCGGCGCATTCACCAAAACACACACACTTATAAAATAAGGTTTCAATTATAACTTTAGAGGCTTGTATTTATGAACAAGACGACTAAATAAACATAATTATATACATTTTTAGTTGTCTTTTAAATACCGCTTCAACAGTTCCCACCCGATCGGATAAACAAAAGGGACGAAAATAAAGGGTTCCTACGGAACCTTAAAAACAGACTCACAATAAATCCAGAAAAACCCAGTGTTTGACGTCTAAATGTACTAGTAGTTGACGCTTCAAAATTACTTAAAAAAAGATTGACAGGTGCAAAATGACATTATGAGTTTAATTAGGTCAAGTTGAAATCTTACTGATGAGCTAAGAAAATGACTTTGGCTTACGCAAAAAATAGTTAAAACCTAACTTAAAAGTTACATAATTTGCTTAGGTTTCCTAAATTATTACCAAAATAAATAATTCCCTAAGTTAAATACATGTAAGCCAATGTAAAATAAAAAAACGCATATTCAACGGAATTAAGTAAAACCAAAATTAAATTCTAACAAAAAATTGAAGTTATCATTAACTAATATGGACTAAAAGCAAAATTACTTTTTTGAGTTAAAGGTTCTACATATATTCTTATTATTATTATTTATTGAAAATGAATTGTTATCAATCAAATGGATTGAAATAGAATGTGCGGTATAATTCAACATCGTCAATGCTTTTTTTGTGGCCATATAAAATAATTTTCTGTATTTTCTTTAAAAATTTGACGGTTGAAGAGTTTTTGTTAAAATCTATGCATAGAATTCCTCTAAAATACTGCGCGTCGTAAAAATTTGTATTAAAAAAGTGAGTGTAAATATGTTTATAAAAAAATTCTAGTAATTGACATTAATGTCAATCATTTGAAAGAAAAGATTTCTTTATTCTAGTAGTCGACACCCCACATAAATTTCCTAATAAGGAAAATCGACTCTAGTAAGGAAAATTGACTCTACAAATAACCAGACAATTAAAAATAGCACCTCTTAGTTTTTAACTGTAAGAGTACTACACATTTTACAATTCATTTTAGATAAATTTATTTAAAAAATTGCTTTTTCTTTCCCTAATTTCACGTATTCGGGGCAAGAGCTACTATCAAGTTATTAACGTGAAAATTGACAGCTAATACCTGCATGAACTTAAAGATGACACCGCTATATTCATTTTTTAAATCATAGTCTTATTTTATGGCTCAAATTAAGAAGTGTTTATTACTTGTACACTGTCCATTACTGATGTAGTTGCCCTACTTACAAGGAAGGTACCTGAAGCGTCCGGCTCCGATTCGAATAAAAGGGTACAAAAATAAGTGACGATTTGTTTTTTTTTATCTACGGAGATTCATTATAACGGGGTAAAAACCGCCCCAAAGGAGTATTTTTGAAATATCATAGTTACCATAGTTCAACATCACTTCAAACAACAAGTAATTTCCATTTCGTTTTGTAAAGATATCTCAATTAGAACTTCAGATTTAAAAAAAGTATTTGGAGGTCGCTCACCCTTTTTTATTATTAGAAACCCCGAAATACGTCAACTTCAGTTATTTATGGCATTCGTGACAAAAATATTTTCAAACAATTCCATTAAGTTTCATAACTTTTAGAATTAAATTACGAGCGCAAATATATGATTTACCCTAATAAGAAATAAGAGATGATATCCTTGGGGGTGAAAATACCATAGCTTAACATCATTTCCAATAACAAGTAATTTTCATTTTGTTTTGCAGATATATTTTAAATAGAACTTGAGATATTAAAAAAAGTATTTGGGAGTGACTCGCCTCCTTTTAGTAGTTTATTTTTGGAAATCTGGAAATATTATTTATTTAATTATTATTATCTCTAAAATTAAATTAGGTGCGCGAATAGATGGTTTATCCTTATAAAGAATAAGGGATGATATCCTTATGGGTGAAAATACCATAGTTTCACATCATTTCGAATACCAAGTAATTTCCATTTTGTTTTGTAAACATAACTCACTTTGAACCTGAGTTATTTCAAAAGTACTGTTTTTAGGGGTGAACTTTAGGGGCGGTTTTTTCCCCGTTATAATGAATCTCCGCAAAAAAAGCACATCTCTTATTTTTGTACTCTTTACAACATATTGAGATTTCATTAAAATCGGAGCTGGACACTACAAGCAATTTCTTTGTTAGTGTAATCGTATGCGAAAAGTTGGAAAGCATTTAAAAAAAACAACGCTTTGACCTTTAAAACATTTATTACTTTCTAAAAAGTTGATATGACCCCAACTTGGAACAAACTTTCTTTCTGTCGAATACCGTTTCTGTTAAAAAGATGTGGATGTAGGCGAACATGTAAAATTTTTAAATGTCTCCGGGTGACACTAAAACTTCGCTATCAAACAGTTAAAGTCCACCATATCAACTTGCTAATGTATTGTGAAATAGGTGCAAAGAAAGGAGGAAAAATATTAAAGTGAAATAGGCCTGTTGGGATGCCTCTGTTAAAATATGAACAGTGAAATTTAACTTTTTTAAAGGTAAATATTCAATTTTGTTATTGTAAAATTTCATAATTTGGATTGTATGTGTATACGTTGTGAAAAATATCATATATTAGAAAATTTAATATGGTCCCTAAATGTAAAAAAAATTCTTATGTTTAAAAGGATGATACCAATACATTCACACCTTAAAACAGGTTTAAACATTTCTTTATATGTATTATTCTTTCAAGCAGAGAAAAAACAAAAATATACACAAACAGTTTGTTTCCTGTAAATACAACTCTGGTGCTCTCTCTATACGCGTTTCGACCACCGTATGGTCCCGTGTAAGTGGAGCTGCATCGAACCAAGAGCAACATTCGCAGGAAGCAACTGCAATATAAAATATAAGTAAGATATTAAAAACCTGCCGACTTTTATGCCAGACTGAAAAATATCGCCAGTCAAATCAAAATTTCTGTAAGAGATAAAGAAATCTATCTGTCATATTTAAATAGTTGTTTATTTGTAATATCCTCTCAAGCAGAGAAAAGAAAAAAAAACATATACAAACATGTTATTTTCTGCAAATACAACTCTGGTCCTTTCTCCATGCGTGTTTCGGCCGCCTTATTGTCTCGTCAGTGGAGCTGTATCGAACTGTATGTTTCCTGCGAATGTTGCTCTCTGTTCGATACAGCTCCATTGACGAGATCATAAGATGGTCGAAACGCGTATGGAGAGAGGACCAGTATTTGCAAGAAACAAACTGTTTGTATACATATTTTCCTTTTCTCTGCTTGAAAGGATAATATACAGGGTGTCCAAGATAAGGATCCTAAGCATGGGGATCTCGGAAACAGTTGGAGATACGAGGTCGGTTAAATTAGAGAAAAGTTGCGCAATTTAGTGCTAAATTAAACGCAGTTAAAAAAATTTAAAAATTTCAAACACTTCCGGAGATTTCCGGAAAAAAACGAAATTTGGCAAAATCGTTTTTAATTTTTGCAGGCTTTATTTAAAGAGATATCAGAAAATAAAAGGTAGATTCTCATTGCCACTTTTTATTTTTTATAATATGGTCTAAACAAAATTTAAATCCGACGTTTCGTTTCTGAGATACCATCATGAACTTTCATTTTTTATATGGAACAAAAAAAAGTATCCCATGTATTTGATAGCATTTTTTATTACAAATTCAACGATGTATCACCCTTGCATATCGAATACGTAGTTCAAGTACTTTCCATAAGAGCTCCATGAGAGCGAGAGAGAAAGGTATATCAGTTTTATAAAAGCCAATGAACTACACACTTGATATGCAAGTGTGATACACCGTTGAATTTGTAATAAAAAATGCTATCAAATACATGGGATACTTTTTTTTGTTCCATATAAAAAATGAAAGTTCATGATGGTATCTCAGAAACGAAACGTCGGATTTAAATTTTGTTTAGACCAAATTATAAAAAATAAAAAGTGGCAAGAAGAATCTACCTTTTATTTTTTGATATCTCTTTAAATAAAGCCTACAAAAATTAAAAACGATTTTGCCAAAATTCGGTTTTTTCCGGAAATCTCCGGAAGTATTTTGAATTTTTAAAATTTTTAAATTGCGTTTAATTTAGCACTAAATTGCGCAACTTTTCTCTAATTTAACCGACCTCGTATCTCCAACTGTTTCCGAGATCCCCATGGTTAGGATCCTTATCTTGGACACCCTGTATATATATATATATATATATATATATATATATATATATATATATATATATATATATATATATAATAGAATAAAATATTGGAGAAGCGGACGTGAAAATTTGTCAATCTACATGATTCTCGTGTTAAAAAGTGCGGAGCACTCCAAAATATGGAAAAACTCCGGGTCCGACAGATGGCGACAGCGCTGGTTTGATCTAATATGGGACTCGTAAAATAAGCGGTAGGCTTGCTTGCCAGTACCGAAAAATGCGACCCCTATCCTTTGGGCAGCGCGTTTCGTGTACTCGATTTTACATATTTCTGTTTTAATTCACCGTCGCGCCACCATATGACGGTTCTTTTACAAACTTCGTTAATCTGTGTGGTTCTTGTATTATCAAGTGGACCATCGATATGTCGCCTTTGTCGTCTTATTTGCTGTGTTTTGATTATAAATTCAGCTTTATACGATGCAAAGGCGAGATGATGGTTTGTACCGACTGCGGTGGCCTGACGAGTCCCATATCAGGACGAAACAGCGCTGTTGCCATCTGTCGGACCCGGAGTTTTTCCATATTTTGGAGTGCTCCGCACTTTTTAACACGAAAATCATGTAGATTGACAAATTTTCACGTCCGCTTTGCCAATATTTTATTCTATTTTAATTTAAATTACACGGACAAAAACTTATCTACATATTTATATATATATATATATATATATATATATATATATATATATATATATATATATATATATATATATATATAAATACGGCAGATAGATTTCTTTATTGCTTACTGAAATTTTGATTTTTTTTTTAAAGGTTTAAACATCTTTGGCTATACAAAATAAATTGTTCGCCAAATTAAGTTAAAATTAAAATACTTTGGGGAATTTTTTGTTAGCTTAGTTTTATAAAAAGCGTTATATTGAAGATAACAAGTATTAAAATATTATTCTATACTTGAATTTAACACGTCAGTTATGCGTCATTGTGTTTATGTAGTCACGGGAGGAGCCTAGAATGACATTCTATGTATAAAATGGATAATTGCTTTTGAGAAAGCTTTAGAATTCACCAGGTTCAGTCTTTGTTGTTTTAGGACAAGAAATGTATTAAATCGAGATTTTTAGGCGAACAATGTACTAAAGAAAGGACGGAATTTTAAACTAAGAGACGTCCTTAGAAAACAAAACGGGATTTGGGGCCATACATAAAAAAAGGGAATAAATCTATTTATTGCAAAATTTGCTTGGAGAGCGTAAAAACGCCTATAAATATGTTATTTGTTTTAAGATGGTATCGTATTTTTGCAAATAAAATGGTAGTGACGCGCCGAAGAGCTTGTACATATGCGCTCGTATATTATGGAAAAGGTCACTTTCCGAGATTACGTAATGTGATATACAAGCTAGTAAATCATTTTAATCAGAATGAAAATCTCCGAGGAAATTTTCTTAAATCGTATATATTGTACTCCACGACTTAATGTCAAAACGTCTTTAGGGGAACTCGCCCCAAAATGTTTCCGGTAAGACGACACCCGTATTAAACGACAATTGCCTTGATTTATACTATAATAAAAGAAAATGAAAACGGTGATTCTGATTAATGAAACCATTTTTACGATATACAAGTTTTGACCTAGACGAAAAACATATCGTCATTAATCTATGTAATTTTTCTCTTGTCTACAGAGATTTCTTTATAAACTTTTACACTAATCAATATCTTTGATTGATTCTTCCCACAGAATAACCAATCTAAACTTCTTTTATTAGTCTAACAAATCTGTATTGTTCACATTGATTCGATTATTCGGAAAAATTTGATCAAAAACGGTCTTTTTTCTACATATTCTATCCCTAGTTTTTTCAGGTTTCGACTACAATGGTGTTTTCAGTATAGGTCAATCAATATAGGAAAAATAAGTGATTTTGTGATAAAAGTGCTATCAGGATGTGTCAGCACCCTACAAATAATCTGTAGTGATATTTTGTTAGGTTTTCCACCCTTTACTACGATCCATTAATTTGTTATAAACAACTAAAATAAAAAAATTGCGTTTTTTTGCTTATAAAATCAAAACTAATGAAGTAATTTCGATGGTGTAAAGAGAACAAAAATACCAACAAAATGAGCTCTGAATCGAGTAAATCGGATTATTAGTAACGGCGAAAAACAGAAAAAAACGGAAATTCAGCGTTTTTTCCAAAAATCCATATCTTTGCCATTTTTCAAGTTGTAGAGCTGATCTTTCGCGAAAAAATAGTACTTCATATGTACTGTTTGCGTGTTAAAACCAGGCACTGTCAGTTCATTAGTTTTTGCACAATGGCCATTTGAAATTTTGGATGGTCTGTTAAATACGTGAAAAATGCTAGTAAACATGACCGAAAACAGTCGAGCGCTTGAAAGTAGAAGACTAGTGGACGCAGTGCTGCTGCTGAGGCAGTAGCGGTTGCGCTGCCCCCACTACTGTTTTACCTTCATGCGTTCGGCGGTTTTCGGTCATGTTTGCTAGCATTTTTCACGAATTTCACAGACTTTTTGATGCAAAATGAAAAAAAGAGGCTTGTAGAATGACATTTCTGCTTTCAAAACATTGTTTTTAGAGGAACTTTTTGGTATTAAAAATTATAATAACTACATATCCATGATTTTTTGCTTGGTCAGTCACTAAAGATTTTATTATTCGTGTAAATACATAAAGTAGAAATGTGGGCAGGATAACTTATTATTAAATCATCCCTAATTTGCGCCTCAAAATTCCTATTTGTTGTTTTTCTTTATCCGCATAAACACCCACACTTGGGTCTGAAGCTGGACATTGTGGTATGTTTTTATTTATCCTAAAACTTCAGTAACGTCCGTTAGTGTGAGATTTACAGCAACTAAATAATTTATTTAAAATAAAACTTCCCGAAGTATGTAAAGAATTTATTTTTTTATGTGTTCAGCGTTAAATTAAACCCACTAATTTATTAAAATAAGCGTAAAATCCAAGATAGAGTTTAAAATATTGCGGACAAAAAAATTGTTCTTTCCCCCTAAAATTAGCGGGTGGGAGTTTTCAGCAACGCGGATTAGGAATTCAAAATTAATTTTCGAAAAGTAAATATGGCCAATCCAATATGGCGTACTAAAAATTTTACTTTTTTCCGGTTGATTTAAAATTTGTATTAGGGTGGGCTAAAAATTCTGCGTTTCTCTATTTTGTTCACATTTAATATCACTGATTTCAAAAATTTCAAATACAAATCACAAATATATAAAATTATATAGGTTTATTTAAGACACTAATGAACTGGAGATATTTATATTCTTGTTATAGTTATTCAGTTAAATTAAGTTTTTTTTCATTTCAAAAATCAGAAATTTTACATCAAATTCAAAAAATCCGTAGATAGAACAAATTCTTGGCATTCTAAGTTACCTGTCTAACGTTATTTTAATATTTCTATGACAACAATCTCCTTTGCATAGAAGAAACGCTTTTCCCTAAGTAAAATATTGTTAAAAATTCTTCTGACAAGATAACAAAGAAAATGTTTTCGTTCATTAAATTTGTGCACGTAAAATTTGACCTTTTTGTAAGTTAACCTCGGCCAAAATTTCTAATAAATTTTTAAACTGGGTTATTTGATTCAAGTTCGTCGTACAGTGGATAACAAATAGCAGTTATCCAAGTTTAGGAAGAAATCATGGCCCAGGTAATAAAAGATCTGATATTATCAGGGAAAGCTTTTATTGGATACGAACAAAGTAGAAACCAATGGATGGGTATACCGTTTCTTGTTCCCCGTCTCTTTTCTCTGCTTATTTCTGGTTTATCGCTAACTTTAGCTATTGTTGGCTGGTTTTAATTCTTATTGAAAAGTTGTAGAATACTTCGAACTTAAACCGACAATACAAAAGATTCTTTAAGGTTAAAACTTGAGTGTAACGGTCTGTGGGCGATGCGTATATTATAATGATAGGTGCATTCATTAGAATAACATGATTTAATTTGTACTCCTGACGTTCGTTATTTGATTTTAAACTTAATTTAGTCCTTGTATCCAGGTAGTCACGCAAAAATAACCTTATTGTGTTTCGCCAGAGCGATAAGGTTCTAAAGAAAATCCCAGACCTGATGACATGCCAGCGCTTTCAACGCTGCGTGATTGTCAAAGAAAATGAGAACGGTCCTGTCCCTGCAACCCTCGTCCAACTCTCTCGAAGACAGGTATCAATAGCATATATTTCTGTCTGGAATAACGTGGTGTACTGCCCCATTGCTTCACTTATGGTATGGCTCCGTATATTCCAGCTCCGGAACTATGTTCAGTTTTGGATCCGTCTGTAAACCAAACGAGGTCTCCTGGCTGTGATTTTCAGTCGAAATGTATTAATTGAAAATGAATAGAAACAATTACAGTTTATATGTATACTTAACAATGCGAGAAAATATTTTTAATATATATATATATATATATATATATATATATATATATATATATATATAAATGAAGGATTTTTCCTAATGAAATTCCTGACATAATAACATAATACATTTTCCATTTAGAAGCGACAAGATTACTATTAACAGCAGACGCGATTCTAAGGAAATAATATTTTAAATTGGAAGCAGTTAAACTGGAAGAATAAATGTCATCATATTGTTTGCAGACACAAGGCCAGACAAAAAGTATTTACATTGTAGAAAAGAAACGCTAATAATTTATTTTGCTAAATTTCTTCATTTCTCATAAGAATTATTAAGTTATTATAATAAAGGAATGACAAACTGAAACTTTGGCTTACGTTCTTTAACGTTATTTTTTGCTTGTTTTTATTTCCCATTAGCGATTGACAGTTATATAAATAGGAGAGCTACTTTTTTGCTATTTTTTAACCGGCTTCTAAAAGAAGAAGATTCTAAATTCAATCGCGTATTTTTTTATATGTGTATATCGATTACTCCGGAACGGCGATAGGAAAGATATTCAGGAAGTTATTGTAGCGGTCCCATATTGTTTTGGCCGAAATTGGTTCAGTAAAATCTAAGATAGTGCTAATAATATGGCGGAAAAAATTTAATCCAGTTAGACCCAATTAGATCCAATATGGCGGACTAAAAATCTTTCGATTTTGTCCATAATTGGTATAAGAGGTTTCTGGATAGTATACATTACGAATTTAGAGTTATTATTAAAAAATTCAATATAACGAATCCAATATGGCGGCTCAAAAACTTAACATCTCTCGATTTTATTCAAAATTGGCACTGGGAAGTTTCTAAGAGTGAAAATACCAAATTCAAAATCGTTTTAAAAGAATTCAATATGGCAGATGCATTATAGTGGTCTAAAAATTTTATATTTCCGGATTATGTCCAAAATTTGCACTTTTGTAACAATTTAACATGGCAGATACAATTTGGGGGGCTAAAAATTTTACAGATAACTTAAATAATCAACTTAACTCAATTACCAGGATAATTTAACACGTTTTATAATCCAAAATCCCAAAGGATTGCTAATATAAACTGAGATGTAAAACTACAGCTTCTTTCGTCGTTTAAAACAGGAAATAATGAAAGTCAATTTAAAAGTTATATGTGTCTATTGTTACATTTTGTCCTATTCTATCTCGATTCTTTTGTCTGTTTATGCACATGTATTTGGTTTTCTCCTCATTGACCATTAGACCGGTTTTCCTTGCCTCTATCTCTATTTTGTTGAAAGTTTCCTTTACACTGGTGACGGTGTTTTCAACAATATCAATGTCGTCCGCGTATGCTAGTAGTAATTTTGGTCCATTTACTGTTATTAGTTCTGTTCTACTTTTTTCATGATTATATTAAAGACGAGGGGTGACAGTGCATCTCCTTGTTTTAGGCCACTGTTTATTTCAAACGATTTTGAGAGTTGGTTACCTATTCGTACCCTGGATCTTCAGCCATTTACGCATACTTTGGCGAGGTGGATCAGCTTTTTTGGAATCGAGAGTTCTGCCATTGCATTCCACAGTTGACCCCTTTTAATGCTGTCGTATGCTTGTCGGAAGTCGATGAAAAGATTGTGGATAGTTCTTATTGAATTCCCATCCATTTTCAAGTAGCTGCCTTATAGTAAAGATCTGATCTATAGTCGATCTATTTTTCCTGAATCCGGCTTGGTATTCCCCTAGGACTAATAGTATCAGTTTGTAGTAATTTGCTTTGATTTCAAAGAAATTTTTATTATTATTTAAGTTAGATTAAATTAATTACACAGCATCCTTCTACTTAAACACAAAATCTGTAAGTCTAGTGGAAACCTAATGATACTGCTATATTCTAATTTTACAACACTGTATAGATATAACAATAATTAGGTAATGAAAAACATCATTAAAGTAGATTCAACCCGTTTAAATAATTGTTATTCCCTAGATACCTAGAAAATATTAAAATAGATAAAACAATGGATTTGGCTCCATGTTGGATCTGTCGTTTTGAATTTTTTAAATTGAACCGGTCAATGCCGAATATGGCTCAAATGAGGTTTGGTAAAATTTTTAATGAGCCGTATTGGATCGAACATTTTAAATTTTTAAAATAAAATTGACAATTAGTAATCTGCGATTCCGAAAACCTTCTAGAGAAATGCAAAAATTTTAGTCGATTGTATTAGTATCACCATCCAGTGACGACTCGTAGGGTTGGGGCACAGTGCCATGACATCAATTAATTTTTTCCAATATATATATATATATATATATATATATATATATATATATATATATATATATATATATATTATCGTATTTCAGCCGGCCCCTGGCGGCTTGAAATTACGCTTTCGAAGAAAAATGTTGGTGTTTCGTCCTCGGTGTCAGCCATTGGACTCGTCAGTGGGTTTTGGCTGACTCCTTCCCAGACACCTATATACCGTGTATGTATAACTTTGGAAGTCATATTTGTAGAGATTTCGCGTCGTAGAAGGACGGTAGGATAATCGTGCTTATACGATACCCCCACCCTTAAGACATCTCATTTGGCAGAGCCATTTTGAGATGTACTGGGAACTGTGGGGACTAACACCCCGGACGTGGATTCTCATTAGCCTGTGCTAAAGACCCCAGAGATGCCATATCGTATTTCAGCCGGTCCCTGGCGGCTTGAAATTACGCTATCGAAGAAAAATTTTGGTGTTTCGTCCTCGGTGTCAGCCATTGGACTCGTCAGTGGGTTTTGGCTGACTCCTCCCCAGACACCTATGTACTGTGTATGTATAACTTTGGAAGTCATATTTGTAGAGATTTCGCGTCGTAGAAGGACGGTAGGATAATCGTGCTTATACGATAATACATATATATATATATATATATATATATATATATATATATATATATATATATATATATATAGACAGTTAAAACTTCGTTGAATATTTTCTCTATATAAGATTGTGCCATTTATTAATGGCACGGTGGAAAGACGAAGATCTAGTAGTGCCTATATGTAAACGAGAATAAAGGAAAACTATGCCAGACACTAATAGTCCAATCAAAATAGACACAAAAAAGGAGTAACTTTGCAAAAATTAGCATAGAGCTGAAAATTAATATATATCTTATATATGTTATTACAAATAAAATATCAAATGTCCTCACCATTTCTACTTCTGTTAAATGCTTTATTCAAAATCAAAGGTCAAAAATATAGATCCTTCATTTCTCTAAAAAAATTGTTCTTATACTTTTTCCTGCGAGTCACCATTCTTAAGATATCGCGATTCCAAAAGTCGTATATGTACATAATACACACACATTTCCGCAAAAGCTATGAGGTAGTGAACTTGGTGCATTTTTTTCTAAGGTAGTTTCCCCAGTACACATACTCCATGATCTATTGTGATTAAACAGTATCCTATTGATTAAAAAAATTGTACTTTTGGAAATGGTTAAAGTGGAACAGATTATTGTTCATTTCGGGAAAATTTCTGACTTCAACAGTCATCATCATTCGCATTCTACTTCATTTTCCTGCTAAATTTCTATAGATTGTTCTAAAAAGAAAGATGCATCAATTGTCTCCTCATTGATACCATAAGAATCCTCATCAGTTGAATTTAATTCAATGCTGGAGCAAGACTGGACCTGAGAATTGGTACATACTGGTGAACAAAATAATCCGAACAGGTAGAAGTAAATTTTGAATTCGCTCCAAACTCTTATCTATTAATTTCCAGACCCAGTCTTCTGGGTCGAGTTGATTACCTAGGCCTAGGCACACCTGAACTTGATAGTATATACGATATAAATGTTGATAAGCAGAATCAGATGTTGGAGGAAACAAGATTGTTGTATTCTTATATTGTTCAGTGCATTTTTTACAAAACTTAAATTTCTGTACTTCTCTATACAATCAATTTTTTTGGAGGTCAATATATAACAAGAAGAAAGCGAATCCTATTTGTGATGATGACTTGTGAAGAAGAGTGAATCTTTTTAAATACTTCTGCACAATCCATTTTAAATACTGTTGTTTTACTCCTTTTGAAAATTGCTGATGTAGTTATTGCATGAACGAAATTACTTAATAGCCCTAATTGAAGTCAAAAATATTATCAATAAGCACGTCTGTTCACTGCACAAAAATGTTCAATAATAAAATTAGTTATTTCATTTACGTCCTTTAGGGCGGAGGAGAGGGCGGGCATATAATTGTGGACACACGAGCAATGCAGTAGCAGACAGATGTTGCTCAAGGTTATACGAGTGAACGGAATTAGGGACTGAGTGTATTCATTCAAAATTATATAATTTGTACGTATTTACGTATTTTAATGTATGAGCCACATAAACCAATAATCTAATGCGCAATAATTTTTATTTATATTGCACATCCGATGATTTATACAGTAATAATGCATGTTAGTATTTTCGAACTTTTGTAGAGAATTGTATGGTCAACAACGTTTACAAGAAAAATGAGGGAAACTGGTATTTTTTACCTGGAAACACAAATTTTATTTGTATTTAAGACCTATTCTAATTTTCAAGTTTATGCGAATATATATATATATATATATATATATATATATATATATATATATATATATATATATATATATACAGTATTGTGTTGGTATATAGGAAATATCTTTTGCAACTTGTTTTTTGAAAATAAAATGAAGATGTCAAAGTTTTTATGTAATGCGGTTGACTCTTACCGCATAAATACTCTATTTGACGTAATAAGGCTTCGTGCCTGCTCTATCAAGCGTCAACCCAAACATATCTAAGGTTTACTGTAATATTACGTTGTATAATTTCTAGTAAGTGTTAAGTAAAATTAAGCTCTACATGTTCAAATTCATTGTATTAGGTAAAGCAAGTACAAACGATAAAGTCATAGAGTGAGTATGAAATGTGGGACGGTCGAACATTTTGCACGAACAGGAGGGTAATGGGTGCTCTTATCTCAGTCGTTGCGCTTTAATCGGAAATTATATTTATTAAAAAACCCGTCCTTTAATTTAAAACTTAATAACTTAATTCTGAAATTAACGTGACCAATGTTGAAAATGGAAAATCTATTTTATTTAAATTTCGATATTATAATGCAAATTTTTTTAAATAAAATTTTGCAGCTATTATGTCAACTAATTTACTATCGATATAATTTAAATGTTAAATAAAATGCTAATATTTTTACATAAATCATTTGTGTTACCCTGCAATAATATCGAAAAGGAGTGCGGCATTTTTAATTCACCATTGATTGGTTGAAAATGAATTTTCATATTACATATTTACCATGTAATGAATTTCTAATTGACAGGGTTATATAAAAATTTGCATGATTTTTACTGCTTTTAATATTTTTATGTCTGTCATTTCTGTTTTAGTCCAGTGAAATAGACAAGAAAAAGTGGTAACTTCTCAAAAATATGCACAGAGCTGGAAAGTAGTTGGTTTTGCATAATTAGAAACAAACAAATAACCTAAGATATTTAACATATCGCATTTTCTTCAATCCGAAAAGGTAATTTAAAAATTTCATACGTCCGAAAATCTCATTATTTCTCCAAATATAAATAAATGTCATAAGAAAAAGTTATTTATATTTCCATTCCACATTCTAAATCCCAAATTTGCAAAAATTTAAACTTTTATTTTTTCTCATATTAAGCCAAATGAAATATTGTATTTTTCAGTATATATTTTTCTCGCATTTCAGATAAAAATCCTTAACACTATGTAAAAAAGAGGAAAACCAATTTTCTTTTAAGTATGATAACGAAGTTTGAATGTCTTTCATTAAAGAAATTTGCACATTCTTGGTTTTAATTTCTCGCTGAATTAAAATAGCTTCTATTTTTTTCTCAATAAACTGATATTTATTTAGTTTTATGTCGTAAAAGGTCTAACATTTGTAATATTTTCTGAGTCCACTTGTGAATTTATTGAAGTTTAAGAATAAGCATAATATTTACTTAATTTTAAGGAAAATATTGTTCTTTTACACAGTCTGAAAAGTTCCCGAACTAATTTTCTACACTCGATAAAAGTAGCGTCATCTCTCGTTCAACAAAGGAAGCATATAGTACGAATTTTGACAAGTATGTGTATAAAATTTTAGGGCTGTCGGTTAGTTCATCTTCGAGTCACTTTTTTCGTTTTTCTAATTAACAATTGCAATTTTACAAAAACTGTTGGACCGACAGCGCCCAACTTTCGCACACTTTTTAAGCACTTTAGAACTCACATTCTGGTGAAAGTTGAAAACAATTCAATAAATATTAAAAAAGTTATTAACAATTGAAAAATAAGCCATTTTAATATTTAATTTGCAATAACTTTTTTGTTTACAGACCGATTTGGACAAACGGAAACTCATTTTGAAGATAAAATAATAGCTTAAGTCTTTACGAAGAGAACGAGCACTGACAGAACTCTGTAGCAGTTTCCTAGATGACGGTACAGCCAATCAAAAAGAGTCACTTTTTTCGTTTTTCTAATAAACAATTGCAATTTTACAAAAACTATTGGACCGACAGCGCCCAACTTCCGCACACTTTTTAAGCACTTTAAAACTCACATTCTGGTAAAAGTTGAAAAAAATTCAATGAATATTAAAAAAGTTATTAACAATTGAAAAATAAGCCATTTTAATATTTAATTTGCAATAACTTTTTTGTTTACAGACCGATTTGGACAAACGGAAACTCATTTTGAAGATAAAATGATAGCTTAAGTCTTTACGAAGAGAACGAGCACTGACAGAACTCTGTAGCAGTTTCCTAGATGACGGTACAGCCAATCAAAAATAGTCACTTTTTTCGTTTTTCTAATAAACAATTGCAATTTTACAAAAACTATTAGACCGACAGCGCCCAACTTCCACACACTTTTTAAGCACTTTAAAACTCACATTTTGGTAAAAGTTGAAAACAATTCAATAAATATTAAGAAAGTTATTAACAATTGAAAAATAAGCCATTTTTAATGTTTAATTTGCAATAACTTTTTTGTTTACAGACCGATTTGGACAAACAAAAACTCATTTTGAAGATATTTTCAAGACATACAATTCGTCTATGGAATATTTTTCTCTAAATCCCTTATATTTTCTGTAAAATTCAAAAAACCGGGGAAAAATAATTTTACGACCTATTTGTTAAAAAAAAACAATGTTCCAACCAAAATTTGTTGAAATACGAGATGGGACATCATTTCTACTACCTTTCCCTACCCATTTCTGCAAGCAGATCGTAGGCAGTATTTGAGTTTTTTTTAACACTCCGCTTCCTGGCCTAGTGGTGGAAGCGCTTTAAAGACTAATGGAAGTGCGGCAACAAGAATCTGGTCAAGACAATGCTAATCGCAGTTCTCGACTGGAAGGGCCTATTCACGACGAATTCGTTCCGATCAGGCAAAATGTGAATGCTCCATTCTATCTGGAGGCAAAGCAAAAAATAGATTTATTACAATCGAAAGTTACGGCCAGATTGATTTGTCTACAGACACGGCAGGCACCGCATTCGAAAGAGAAGGCTTCTTCTATAGAAGTAAAATGAGTAGAATTTGTTTGAAATTACGTTTTATCGTTTTGAAATATTCTGTACAAGGTCAGCTTTTTGAATAACACCTCATAATATGTTTGAAAATACATTTGTACACAAACAGAAAAAAATCCGCCCACTAACTGAAATATTCAAGTTCAAAAATGTGGGGATATTTTTCATTATGCCTCAATTCTGTTGAAAAGCGTAAATTTAAAACACAAATGGGTTTTAAATGTTATCAAATTCCTGTTCTTCTTAGTGCTAAAATTCATAACCTCATCAAAAATGGCTAGTTAAAGCGTTATAAGTAATAAATGGCAGCCTGTGGTAATAAAAGAATCTCATTGTATGGATTTTCTGCTTTAATTTAATTACACCAATGTCCTTATATTTTTCCATTAAAATTCTATAGAGAAAATCTCATTTTCTGCAGGTATATGGCCAAACAAAGAAAAGTGTCGGTCTATCGAATCAAATAAACGGTCTTGGCGACATAAGCGTTATATTATGATAGGGACGTATCAAAACTTTGCACATAACTGCCTGTGGGGGAGTTAAGATTTTTGTGATTTATAGAAAGGATATAATCGCGTTTATGATATGATACTAAAGAAAGCAATTCATATGGTTTCACCCCTATTTCTTATCTCTAAACTCCCCAGTCACCCTAATTTAGTATATCTATATCACGGTATCGGCAAGTATGCGTTGACGTAATGATAATGTAACATAACTTTAATGTTTGAAGAATAATGTAGCAGTGAACACCTCAGGGCTTACCGAGGTATATTCACCCTTGCCTAAGAACGCATTTTATTTCATTTATCTTAGCGACGTGCTCAGTTTTGTTGCTCTAGACAGTTGCCATCTTTAATAATATATTATACTGTAAACATCATGCGGATATTTTACATCATTGCTTTTGGAAACCCACATGCACAGTGAAACAAATTCATTTACGTATGTATGTACATTTATACCGCTCTTGTTTACTTTTATTTATTTGTTTTAAATGTTTACCTACACCTCATCAAAAACAAAATTTAATGTAACAAGATGTAACATTATTTTATTTTATTATTAGTGCTTCAAAGTAAATACATTTGAACGTGTGTAAGTGGAACGTATTTAAAATATTTTGTTTTGGTTTTGTTTAAACTTCTAACTATTTCATTGTTTTATAATCAGGTTACTTATACAGGTCAACAAAATTTAACTGATTTTTAATTACAGAAACTCTAAGATACTGAATGAATGAATGAATGAAAAAGGGGTGGTGATACTAGATCATTAATGCCTAGACCTCGAATGGGCCCTTTACAACCCACCATATCTGCAGGTTCTTCGAAGCCGATCGCCTTTGCAAATCCAAGCAGCCTGGTTAGTTGAACTTGCCTAACTGCTTCCGGTAACCAAATTGTATCTCCGAAATGTCTCTATCTCAGTCCGTTGAGTGCTGGGCACTCGCTGAGGACATGGTAAAAAGTTTCATCCTCCTCCAAACACCATCTGCACTTCGGGTCGTCTTGGACACCGATTCTATGAAGATGGCCCCTGAGGTGACGAGGTCCTGTCAACAATCCCACCACGATTCGCAGTTCTTTCTTTCCCAAGGAGAGAAGCTCCTTAGTACGCTGTGCACTACGCCCAGTTATATGTCCCTTAGCACATCTCATTCCAGGAGCTCCCCTCCACGATTCAATAAATTTGCTTTCCTGCAACCATTTTAATTCCCTTTTGCCAATAGCAATTGGGACAGGTAATATTGATTGGAGTCCATACGGTTCAATCGCCGAACCCAACTTTGCCAGACGGTCTGCTTCCTCATTCCGGCGTATGCCCGAGTAACCCGGGACCCATACGAGTCTGACTGTGCAGCCTTTCCATGTCATACTATTTAGGACATCTTTACACTCCGACATCAGTCGCGAAGTTACGACACTGGACTTCAGTACTCTCTGACTCCTGTGCTCCTGCCGAATACTCTGGCTCCAGCTCTTTCATCTTGTCGAGATCCATCAGTAAACTACCAGGATCCATTTTTCGGAAGATTTTGTTCTCCCTCCCAATCCTCTCTACTTGGCAGAAACATCTCCAGGGAGAGGTTGGGTTTTAAAAGCGGTGTCATGTAATCTGTCCGCATGGTGAGTGATGGACACCTCTCCACCGCTCTTTCCCAGACACCTGAGTAGCCGCCCGTTCCAATTTCAAGATGTACTAGGCAACTGAGACGATAAATAGTCTTCGGGGCCTTGTTCTCTATGTATAAGTGAAGAGGAGGCTGGTTCACCAGGACTTCGAGAGCCCTGGTGGGAGCAGTCCTCATCGCACTCAATATTCCCACAGAAGCTATTCTCTAAACTTTGTCAACTTGAAGAATGTGTTTGCGCTTTGTTGTACCACACCACCATACAATAGCATGGGGCGAATCACCATAGTGTATATCCAAAATAGCACTTTAGGTGTCAGTTTTCATGTACACCCAAAGGCCCGTTTATATGCCCAGAAAGCACATATCGCTTTCTTAATTCGAGCCTCAATATGATCATTCCAGCTCAGTCATGAGCCCAGAATTACTCCCAGGTATTTAACTGTCCCTTTAAGTTGAAAAGTCCTTCCCACCAATATAATTGTGAGAAGTCTCCCCATTTTTCTCTTTTTTGTAAAGAATACCATCTCGGCCTTGTCCAGATTTATTCCTAGCCCCTCCCTGCGGCACCACCGTTCCGTGATCCGGAAGGCCCGCATCATTGACCCCTCCAGGTCTCAGACTGTCTATACGAATCAGCATCATTTAGTTCACTCAACAGGTTGTCCATCACAAGGCTCTAAGATACTTTTTCGAAGGATTTTGGTACGTCAGGTTTTTGAGATATCTTAACCTAAAAGTGCAAAAAACACTGTTTTCGACTTATATGAGGTTATGTTAAATTACAAGGTAACTTTTTTAACAATACTAGTAGGAGTACCTGAAAATATGATTTTTTTCTTTGGGGCACCTGCACGCGTTCGGCCGTTTTCGGTCATGTTTGCTAGCATTTTTCACGTATTTCATAGACTTTTTGATCGCTAAATTAAAATATAGGCTTATAGAATGATACTTCTACTTTCAAAATCTAGGAGCGTTGAAAGAAAAATTTCAAAAATCAATTAGTTTTGACTTTAAAACAAATTAATGGATCATAGTTGAAAGTGGAATACATAACAAAATATCACTACGGATTGTTTTTAGTGTGATGTCACAGTCGGTATACTGATAGTATTTTTGCCACAGAATTACTTATATGTTTCTTTATTGATTGGCCTAATACTATTATATATCTTTCAAGTTAATATATTTTCGTATTAATTTAAAATGAAGTTCTTTGCTAAAACTGTCAAGAGAAATTATCAAACAGAGCGTAAACATGTCGAAAGTAAGTCGCGATATAAGTGAAAAGTTTAAGAGATAAAATTCAAATAGTGATGTTAAAGAGAAATCTCACACAATACGTTTATATCGATGACTTAAAGCTATTTACAGTTCAAGCAGTTATTAAAATCTAATTGAAAAGAGTGAAATAAACGCGTTTAAGAGCGACTTGGATAACTCAAGTCAAGATTTAAATTAACATTTAACGATTGCTAACTTCAAATCGGTGATCGTGAGAATTTATAATTTTGATATTTCGGAGGTTTTTGTTAAGGCTATAAACAAAATATGTATTTATTTTTATATATTATGAAAATTAAGAAAGCTCTTGTAATTTTAAGAACAATGCATTTATAGTATGAAAGAAAAATTGTTCCAAATATTCTACTAGTCGTATTTAATGGGGTTAGCTACTCCCGCATGCGCAACAACTGTTTGGAAAGTGGCTTGAAATTAATTTTCATCCATGTTTAAGACGCCGTAATAAACGGGTAGATTTCAAATTAGCTGTAAAGCTTTCTAATTTTCTATTCAGCTTGAAGCCATCGATATAAACCCGCTGACACCCAAATATGAGGGATTTCATAGGTCCCTCTGTTATAAGGACAGGGTGAACTATTATATTAAGTTCAAACTTATATAAATTTCGAAAATACATTATGATTAGATAATAAAAATACTTAAATTTGTATCTGCACTCATCATATTGTTATTAATTTTGTTGTATTTATTTTAGCTCAGCCTTTACTATTATAAACACAAACAGAGTAACTAAATTTATCCACTCCTATTGTTTACTTTACTGTAACATTATTGTTGCCTATTAAACATTATAATTTTGTATTTCGCATTAGGATTTTAACGCTTAATTTTAATTCATTTTCCACCTTAATACTCTGCTTTGAATTGTGTGCCTGTGAATGTTATATCAAAAGATATATCATTAAAGTGTTCTTTGACTGTCTAATAATGAAATGTAAACAAAATTCATCTTTGATATGTCAAAGAATTTAAACAATTAAGTTCAGTTTTTAATTAGCAAAGTGTCGTGAAAGATAAGTTGAGAAAATATTCTAGTTTCAAGTTCTGTAGGCACGAATTTAACAGGGGATGAGATCTTAGCAACAGCCTTAGGGCTGCCATAAAGGAGAACAGTTGGAAATAAACTCTTGAAGTTCTACATTATTAATTTGTGAAATAATAAAAAAAATGCCACAGTGCATGTTGGAGAAACGTTGTAATATGGTTTGGTAGCTGTTGTTGATGTTATTTCTTGTTACGTCGTGTCGATAACATTCTATTAAAAATTTTAATGGTGTTTCTGTCCCATTCGCTCTTGCGACTCAACTTTGTGTTGAAGTTTTTCACAAGGTTGAATTTTTTTTTCATTTCATCTTGGGACATGTCCCAGATTTGTTGATTTCTGGATGAGAGATTGGACTTCATCTCTCATCATCCTATAAATCGTCCTCTTCGCCATGTTCTCTAGAAATATATGTAGAGGTGTAAGATTTAAGATTACTTCTATGGCGGTAGTAAGAGTCATATAAATACTAGAAATAATTATTCTTTCTCTGAAGAGCTGTAAACAGCTGCTACTTTCTGTTTGACCGCTGTAGCAAAGTATTCAGCAAGCTAATTTGATACTTTTTTAGTCTCACTTGTTATTCTTTTGTCAGTTTTTATTGTTGTGGGTTATGCTAGTGTTTTTTTTTCTGATTTTATCATTTGCAAGATTCCATAGTCTTTTGAGGGTTATCCAACTTGGCTATTTTGTCTTATCTATAAAACATCGATAAATCTTGTCTCTTGTATGTACAGTCGTTTAATACTTTTGTTATTTGGCGATAAAGTGGAGGCTTTTCATTTTTCCGTTTTTTTTTCTTTATCCTCCCTAGTTACCCATCCCCTGTATCCCTTGTTTTTGAGGACTATTTTTGTATACAGTGAACATTTTTTTAAATAAAAATCGACATTTTTATGTTATTTTTAAAAACCTATAACAGTAAGTTTTTTGTGGATTTATTGTTGAAAAAATTCTTCTCTTACTTCACTAACAGCTAAGTTGACAATAAAGGGTTTTGATTGACAAGTGTAGGAATAAACTAAGCAACTCGTAAACCTTAAAAATACAAAAATAAAAAATATAACGTGTGTAATAATATATATATAACAGACAAGTGACGTCGAATATACAAAATTTATTTATTTAATAATGGTTTATGATCGCAACGGATCTACTGATATAAAATAAATAATAAAATCAAAATATGTATCTCGTATTTATTCGTTTATGCTTTCCAGACAAATATGCATAATTTATTTTTAAAACTTTTGGAACATTTCAAATTGCATTTACATGCACTCAAACAAGGAAAGTGCAAATAGAATAGGACGTACACATATATATGTATACATGTCTTTATAGTTACCCCGGAACAATATTGTTTCCATTTTACCAAAGGCAGAAAATCTTTTTATTAAACTTGTTTTATTCAAGAGAGTTTTTCGAAGCTATTTTCCGAAGCACGCTTGCTTGTGGTTATGTAATTTTCCTGCCAATCTAAAAGAACAGCTCCATTTAATATTAATGGTAAAAATAAAGGACTTACTCTTTATATTTGCATTATGAACTTTCAAGGAACATTATAAAATACCTACCATTTAGATGATGAAAATGAACTTTTAATTAATTTAAAAACTGATTACGTCACAGCTTTTAAGAGCTTTCAGTATGAAAAAGAGATAAGGAGTTAGAGTATTATGAATAATTCAAAATTTAAGTATTTGGTTATATTTTAAGTCTTAATGATAACACAGGTTTACAAAAAATGGGGTCACGATTGTTGTTGGGCAGCTGGGTGTCATTTCCGAAGCAATTTGATGCGTAGAATCTGAATCCTTGGCCCATCACTTCAAGAATTTGAGATATTCGAGGTTATGTATTCGAAAAATGTTTTTTTTTACTACTTGTGAGGTTAAGTGCAGGATGCACAAAATTTCTTCGGTCTTTTTTTCTAGTTATATTATTTAATAGTACTCTGATCCTTCTAAATAAGCTATTAAGTGGTCACTTAAAATTTGTTCTTGTTACAGTCATTTTAAGTATAGATTAGTGGGAACTAATATCGTTTTTTGCAATTTTAATCCTCCATTTTGAATCCACCATCTTAAAAATAAAAATTTCTCTTTTCTGACATAATCACTCCCTCCGAAAACTCCCAAGTGAAATTTTTTAGATACCAATAACATTATTTGTAAATTCTGATGCGTGGTTTTGAATCCACCATCTTGGAACTGAAAATTTATATTTCCTTGCTTTATATTCATACTCAGTGACCCTAAAACCTGTCGTTTACAAATTTTCGAGAGAAATGTATACAGTAGAAAAATATATGCCTCAAAGGGTTATTGTGAATAGTGAAGAGGCACTTCAAAAGTTAGATTATATCAAAAATCTTTTCTTTCCAAACCAAAATAGGTGATTATTTTAAGTAATATGGAAATAATTATTTATACTATATGTATAGTGAGCTACTTTTTCCCTTTTAATATGCTCACCCGCTTAAAATTGCGTTTTTTGCTGGGTCCCTTCAGAATCGTCTTAACGGGGTTTTATTATATTTAATATTCATATTCTTGTTGACATACCCCTTATTTTATTTGACCATATCAAATATAATCTAACAAAATGTGCTCTGTATCTTTCAAAGGACTAATTACTCAAATAACCACAACGATAGAGCTCATCAGTTTCTTTTTGTTACGATACTCCGCCTATATGACTTTTTTATACAGACCTTCTGGACAAAAGTCCAAAAGGCGGTCTTTCGGAAAATAATATTTATGGATTTATTTTCTTAAATAGTTATTTGTATTATTTTCTTTACGTATACTTTAACATTATCCTAAAATAATTGCAAAAAAGATGTTAAGGTTTGATAACTTTCAAAATCGATTTTTTATTGCATTTTTTGAAACTATACGTATCTAAAAATATTGTGTTTACTGCTTGAGAGGGCACACCTACCGCGCGCTGAGACTAAACCGTAGAGCTATATTATACTGGCTTTGGTATATATATATATATATATATATATATATATATATATATATATATATAATAAATGTCAAGGTATGTACCGGTAAAATTTAATATTTTTTAAAGCTTTTAATACTGTTTTAGAGTGTTTGTTTATTTTTAAAATTGTACCTATGTTCCTGTGTTAATGTTTTAATTATATAAAAAATATTTTTAGGAAGGAAAATAAATTAAAAATTTTGAAAATGCCTTAAGTAAAAGGCGATACGTCAATTTGTTTGTATTTTTTGTTAAATAAAGAACCTAAACCCAAGAAAAGACAAAATAAAGAAAAAATGATATATATATATATATATATATATATATATATATATATATATATATGTGAAGTAAAATGCGAAACAGTGAATGCAAACTTCGCTCCATCATATCCTTTCTGTGTTAGAGTTTGCACAGTTAGAATAAATTGTAATAAAACACAGTTCATCCCATTCCACCACCATCGAGATGGTGGCCTGCTCGATAATCATCCGAATGGTATGGTAAAAAAATTAGAGTGTGTTTTACACGTGGCAAAACGATTTTTAAGAGTGCTAGCGATGCTAGAAAATTCTTATATTGGCAAGAAAAGTTGCAAAGAAAGCTGAGGGAAAACCTCCGGCAAAGAAAGAAGCTACCAAGAAATTTTCGAAAAAAAAATTGTCGTAAAAACAAAACGAGTCGTAGTCAAGAAAGTTTCTGTTGAAAAAACTCAAGATTTAACGATAAATTGATGAAAGAATTGTCAAGAAACTACGGACTAACAATTTAAAGGAACCAAATTCTGTAACAAATATGCGCAAGGAGATCTGGATCGGACATTACATAAAATTTCGACTGACGATAAGTCTCAGCATACGTACTGCTCGGAAAATGCATGTAAATATAAGAAAGCCTAGAAAACCAACATTCTTAAAAAGTTTAAACATTCTCGTTCTCTCGCTAAAGATGTTGAAGAGATTTTTAAATCTATTTATGAAAACTTGACTAAATAAGAATTACTGGAAAGTGCCTAGGTAGAAACACTCAGCGACTCGTCGTGGCTCCGATGCATCCAAAGAATCAAGAACCAGACGAAGGAAGCCATATCACATGAAAATGAACAATTTGAAGTGACAGAAGGCATATTTTATGGTGTAGGCATCGCTGATTAGACGAAGGTAACATTTTTTTACGATTTTTCGATAAAAAAACAATTTAAACGTGTTTTTCTCGAAACACCATTGTTCGACCTCCTACTGAAAATAACTCCGAAACTACTGAATCGATCGTTATGAAATTTTATCCGCTTATTCACTATATGTGTGGCTCTAACGCATACTAAGCTCTTGTTAATATTTTGGTTTTTACTATTTTTTTTTTTTGAAAAACTGTGAAAAAATAATGATTTTTTTTGTTGGTTTTCGAAAAATGGTTGCCAGTTCTTTATTTTTTTTACATATACCAAAAATCCTAGTATGCGCTAGAACCAGTGTCATAATGAATCTGAAACTATTTGATTTTTTGTTTTAGATTAACCATCTCCGAGATTCCATCAGCAGCGCAGGCATGCTTATTTTTTATGGAGTTACGTTTGCCTATAATTTTTGCATATAAAGAGTGCTTAAAATGAATAAAAGAAAATTTCATGTATTTTAAGAGCGTGTTTATTAACTCTAATAAGTTTTATATCCATATTTATAATAGCATCCTCAAAAAAAAATCACAAAGACTGTCTTTTTTTACAACGTTCAAAGTCTGTAGACCCCTTTAATAACAACTCCACTTAATATTTCGCCTACATATGTACTTATATCTCTTGTATTTCTCTTTTTGCGTTCGTCGTTAATTATTCTTCCATTTTAAATACGATTTACCATAGTAATTACTTTATCAGGCTTGTTATAAACTTTCCTAATTTCATCTTGACTGTGAGTTGTCGCTGGCATGTACACTAGTTAATAACTTTATTTGTAGGATTAGTACTTTCGCACATCAGTGATTGTTTTACCTGCATGGACTGAGTAATTAGTAAAGAAATCGGAAAGAAGGAACACAACTTGACATACAGCATATTTCTCTAGCTGAACTAACTGTAGCAATATAAGTAACCGTCTTTAATAAAATATGAGGATCTAACTTAATTTACCTTAACCCAAAGTTTACAAAATACAGGGTGTTAAAATAATAATTTTTTAAAACTTTTTTGTTAATATAGTCGGATTTGCACAAATTTTCGATATAATCCCTTATTTTTTATAAGAGTAAAAAATCTTTTCATTTATTTTTATAAATTCACGTTGATATTAGCATTTTATTTATGATTTACAAGCCAAACGGCTTCGCACTCCCTCCAGAGAATATTGACTCATACCCGGTATACAAAGACACCAAAAGTATGAAGCTCTGTGGGAACCCTTTCCATGTTATCGGGTCCTAGGTGGCGTGGTGTTCTGTACTTCCTACAAACTTTCGGACGGTTCGCGCGGTTGCAAGGAGAACCGCTTTCTGAATCTGTTTATACAGATGTTCACTAAGGCTCAGTCCCTTTATGTTCTGCAGGAGGTTCTTCGGTATCACTCCAGTTGTTGATAGTATTATGAGAATCGTCTGGACGCTGTTCATTGTCCATTGTCTTCGGATTTGCACCTCCAGCTCTCTGTATTTGGCGATCTCCACGTTGTACTTTGGTCCTAGATTGTTGTTAGGTACAGCAATGTCGATTAGTTCGCCTAGAAATTTTATCTATTAGTACAATGTCTGGTCTATTATAAGCAACTGTCTGATCCGTTAGAACCGATCGGTCCCAATATAACTTGAATTGGTTTTTCTCAAGAATAGGCTCCGGATTGTACTTGTAATAAGGCACTTTTCCTACCTGTAATAGGTTTAACTTTTTTGCTAACTCTTGGTGGAGTATCTTAGCAGCTGAGTCGTGTCTTTCCTGATACTCGGTTACGGCAAACGCGTAGCATCCTCCAGTTATGTGCTGGATTGTCTCTGGTGTTCGACAGCCATATCTGCATTGGTCATTTTCTATTGAGGGATCTCTAATGATGAGCTTCCGATAGTTCTTCGTCGGAATAACCTGGTTTTGGATAGCTAACAAGAAACCCTCCGTTTCCGGAACCATCTGTCCTGAAATCCACCAGTAGTTCGACGCTGAGTTGTCGACATTATCCTGATTGAGCTCATTTGGATGCCATTCATGAAGTGGCTTCTGTAGCCAGGTTTCTAACTTCTCTTGGTCTGTTTGGTGGTGAGAAGTAATATCTTGTTCCCTCAACTGTAGCGACGTTGAATCGTCTGCCTCGCATATTGCTCGATGTAGTGTGGAAGAGCCCGCTAACGTGTGGAAATATGAACGTAAGTTTATTATTTGTTTGTCAAGCTGCTTACCAATATCCAGTATCTTGGAAACATTGTACGTTCAATAGCACTCCGAGGGTGATGTTTTGGTGCTTTTGTTAGGAGTGTCCTTATTTTTCTTTGTAGGTTTTGGATGTCCGTCCTGCTCCATTTTACAATTCCAAAAGAGTAGTTCAGCGCAGAGCAAGCATACGTGTTGAACGCCTTAAACAACGCATTTTATTTTATTTATAGATATATTATTTATATCTATTCTTAATTTATAAGTTAATCTGTTACTTTTGACAATTAAAAATATAAATGGAAGTAGGTATTGGGCCCTTACCAGATGGAAGTCCACAAAGCGGATCAAAAGCTGATCAAAAGCGGATCAGAAGCCTTTTTTACAAAAATTTTAAAAAATTATAACTTGGACACCTTGTATTTCGGCAATAATCAACTTTGGACTAAGGAATTTGTTTTTGGACAGATCTTTTAGAGGCACCCTGTATAGGCGAGATGCCTTATGAATAATGGGCCTTCTATTTCGCTTTCATGAACTATTACTCCTGTTTAATTTAGGTTAGTTCAGGTCATTTCAGTTATTTTACTTTTCAGGTGGATTTTCACATTTAGCGAACCGATGCTTGATGATACAGTTTAATTAAAATATTCACAAATGTCTCGATAATGCAAATATATACGTTTCTAAAATCCATAAATATCTGAAATATATTCCGAAAATTTCTCATAAATGTTAAGCCTATACATAACTGTTTATGTAAGGAGTAATAGGTTTCTGGGAAGAGCCATTATCTACCCCTTAATAACACTCTTGTTTTCCATTATTTCTGATATATTGAATATACACCTTTTAATGCAAAGTGGCAGACTAATAGCGGTGTCTATAATGTACAAAGTTCGGAGTTAAGGAACTTCAAATAGGATCGTTTTCGGGGGCCAGGTGAGCCTAATGCTATAAAATTCTTGATGAATCCATTCAGTATTTGCCGATAAATGTTGGAAAGATATTTTAATACATTCCAAAAAGGAACAGGCTTTTTTAACAGTAATTAGGACCGAACATAACACAGCTGAGGTATTTAACTAACTTAGAAAATTCGATAAGCAGGAATTAACTGTTCGAGAGCGAACAATGACAGTTTTTTCGTCTATTTATCATTTCAATATATAAATTACAAAATAATTAAAAGTAGAGTTTTACCATGCATTATCTAAAAGGACAAATGGAATCTCATTCTAATTTTTAATGCCTGTTTATTACAACTGATTACAGAAGTGTGAAAAATATTATTAAATTATATATGTGTGTCTGGCATTTAGACACCGACGACAGATTTGAAGGTTAGAAATATTTATACGTCTAGGTTTCGTTTTTTAATAAAAAATAATACGTACTTACCGGTAATTAATTATAAAAAAATAATTAATAGCTTGAATATAAAACAATCTTTTATTTTAAATTCACTGAAAACTAAACCAGTCATCGTCAAAACTGTCACATTTGTAAGATGATAAAAGCTGCGATTTAAGAAGATATGTATTTAATAGTGGATACTTAGTATTGCAAGATAATAAGTATTAAATTTAATTTATTATAATTACTTATAATAAATAAATATTTGCACGCTTAACTCAAAAAATATGCTTTGTTTCAGTATTATTATATAGTAAGAAATTCTTTATTAAGATATTTGCAATATCTTAATGAAATAACGTAGTCCTAAATTAAATAAAAATTTAAAAGTTTAAAGCAACTGCCTTAGGATGCAATTTTTGTCTTAATTAATTTCCAGAAAATGTTGATTTATTTTTAAAAAGAAACCAACGCAAATATAAGTAAAAATCTCCGGAAATTTTAATATACAGATTAAATATTGAAACGATTAAAATCCAAGAAAACTAATATTGGCTGTTTAATTTTTATCAGAAGTAATCTTCCTTGGAATATTTTTTACTTAAATAAAGTCCTTTCTAGAATGCTGGATATCTATTTCATAAAATATCTCATTTTCAAATGTAATTTTAAATTTAAATGAGCTAGGACTGAAGAAAAATTATTTTCTATCATGTTTATAATAAGTATTGGTAGGTTCTCAAATCAAATTTATATTCTACATGTGGTTTGCTACCTGAAGTGTCAGGTTGACAAGAAACTAATTTCGGTTTTGTAGTGTCAAATGCAACTAATTTTTTTATACAAAGAATATACTTTAATCAATTATATATTTTCCATTTTGTTCAATGATCTTTAGCCATCTTTCTTGTAACTTAATGATTCCATGTTGAACGAAATTTTGATCCTTATCAGCAAAAAACTGAACCAAATGTGATTTAAGGTCATCATCATTTATGAAAGTTGTTAAAGCTGACCCTAAATTAATAGCCAGTGGCGTAACTAAGAGTATGCGCCCCCCCCCCCCCGCAGATTTTTGAAATCGTTGTACCATTTTACACCAGTCTTAATCCTCGGTATTTATTCATTTTCATCAGGGGCTTGAGGGCGCACCTGGATTGGCCGCACCCCCGCATCGCAGGGTCTGCGGGGTCGTTATTTACGTCACTGCTAATAGCTACGAACAAAATTACGTACAGGTTGCTGCTAAATTAACCTAAATGGGACTGACAACAAACGTCAAAAGAAAAAAATCATAACACTGACAGAAGTACTTCAGAAACAATTACAGCGCTCTCTATGTATGACAACCAAAAATGCTTTCTTGATGACTCAATAATAAATCAAACATTTTGAATTTTCAAACTCGAACAAACATCTATATTCATATAAGGAGCATACATATCTACGGAATTAAGAAAATAAAGTTTGTAGTACTACCGCATATATTCTAAATTATTCTGTCCTAGATTTTTAGATAATATTCGGTTAGAACTCATGGGTCTTTAATTAAGCCAGAAGAGTTCGGACCCGATAATTTGCTTCCGAGGGTGGACAAAATACTGGAAACAGTGGTGCGCCGATAACTTCGGCACTATTTCGGAAAACAAAATTATATCCATGTGGATAAACCTAGTTTTCTAGAGGACCCTACAATAGGTGTGTACAAAATGACGTAATGACATAAGCGAGGCAATATCATTGTCTGAATTTTTCTGGATTTTAGGAGTGATTTGAGGATTATATAATCCTTTAAAATCTAATGACAATTGAATCTGTTGTTATCAAGTTATCAAAAGAATAGTGCAGTTGCAGATTTAGTAAAAAATGATGTACGTATTTCCTCATTGAATTGAAGTCTGAAATCTCTCTTTTATTTACGAAGTTGTAATGTGTAAATAAATTAAAATTACAAAAAAAAAACAATATACTTGGTTGAATAAGTCTCAACACTGGAGTTGTAATGAACCAAAAGCAAAATTCACAGAAAACAGGTACCTAAAGTCCATAATTTCTGTCAGTGACTCATCGCGCGCATATAAAGTGCTCCGGGTTGTGCGCCATCAGAGGAATCAATTCCAGTGGAATGCGTATTTCAGAAAATAATAAATTATGAAATTTCGTGGGAATATCAAAATACTTTTTTAGTTAAATTTATTTCCTCACATTTTATTCCACCATTACCTTTTTTTCTTCTGGCAAGGTTTCCCTTGTATAAGTACCTACACAAAGTGTGAAAGGTTGTGTCGGATTCTTACCGACTGAAACCCCCCCAGACTGAAAGTCCTATCGATTTTTCTTGGTCTGCCCTTAGCCGTGGCTACTGGTAGTCCAAGGTTATTCAGTAAATCCTCCGGTTTCCAGGCAATTAAATCTTAACAAACCTTTTATCATCACTCAGTGTAGCTGCTCCAGTTGCTGGTAGCACCCATTGCTTCCTACATTTTGTTTACAATGTAGGGATGACATTTTTAGATATTTTATATGCACCTTATGTGCCCTTAAGTTAAGGTAAATGTGTTGCTTACTTGCTATTCTGAGTGGTTTTCAGTGCATTTCCCTTCTGATTTGTTCATATCGGACCAACCAGGGTACGGACAGTGTCATCTCCAGGAGTGTGACATAGATAATGTAGGTCACTTAGTTCACATTGATTCATCGGCAGAATTGCTGTCAAGAGCCATATCTGAATCAGCGTCAGGTGTGATTATTAATGGTTCAACCACTCCCTCAACGTGAATGTCCAAGTTCCACATTCTTTTTTCTTCTTTTTTAACATGATGGACACACTTTTTTCAATCACTAGCCGTCACGTTAGTAATTGCCTCGTCCAATAGTATTTTGACATCTGCTAATTTGAATGTTTTGTTTTTCCGTACCCTCTTCACTCTTTATTTGCGCCCATTCTTAATCAATTGGGTTAAGTTCACAATGGTACGGTGGTAGTTTCAACACTGTTATATTTTTTCCCATGTCATTTCATCAATAGCATATTTGATATATTTTTGGGTATTTACACTCACTAAACCTCGCAATTGCACTTTAAGCATTTTTTCATCAATTCCAATGTTTTTTGACAGGAATCACTGGCCTATCTCCGCCTTTTTAGACGCAAAAGTCGTAATTTTTTCTTAGCATCGACTATGATGCGGGACATTATCCATTACAATTACCGAATCGGTTCCACAAGACTTAAAATCGAAATAAACCATTGCTCAAAATATCTTGCCAAGACGTTTTCGTTTGATGACAATTTTTACCATATACTGCAGTTAACTCATGATGAATTTCGTTACCATTACAATTTTTTACAGTTAAAAAACGTGTAATTGCACGTAACTTGCAGTCAGACATGGTTTATATATATGATTGCCAAGCTCGAACTGATGAGAAAAATATTTTAGACCAGTATTCGCTCTTACAGGCAGACTATAAAGAAAAACTACGCCCGCTAAATTGCGCTCAAGAGAAATGAAAAGCTAGATAAACTTACTTTTTGACCTCCCCCCTAGTAGTAAAATTTTGAACATGATACCACAGCAAAATAAACTAATTAAGAAATTTAATATAAAATTTAGTATTGAGGCCATTTGCTTACTAACTTCAACTCGCATATTATTTTTTTAAAAAAAGAGCTTTCAAATATATGTCACGATGTAATTTAATTATTGAGATCTCAAATGCGGCAAGACGATCTGGGAAATGACCTCTGTAACAGCTTCGACATCTCTGTGGAGCGATAAAATGACGATAAAATCCGAAATATGTAGCTTAAATAGGAGAGAGAAGGATAACGACTAAAAGTGCTTAATCCACAAACATGGTAAAGTTCAGCATACGTTAAAATACTAGAATGGAATTACAAGTCTTGGGCTCCCAACAAACTCTTTATATCTACACGTGTATATTCTCGTACATTTTCTCAGTTTCGGTAAAGCATGCTCTATTATACAGCTAAATTTTAAAGCAAACAATATCACTGCATGGTGCACCACAGAACGTAGAATAGCTTCATATCTATTTTTATGACAAAGCTTTGTTTATCATGGTAATTTAATAACCACAATATATATTTTCATCTTATTATTCTAACCGCAGATTTTAAATAAAACTACTACGGTAATTCAAAAGCTTGAAAATGTTTTGTTTAACTGAAATAAACAATTTAATAACGTACATTACAAACATTTTTAGCTGTTATGCCATATCTACTTTCCTCGCAAATAGGGATGTACATTTTTGAAAAAAAAGTGATGCAATAAGGTGCTTTTGTTTCTTTGAATTAAACAATGGAAGCTTGTGATCCTTAGCTAATTAGCAATCTTAGTAACATTTCACAACGTTTTAATAAATTTTCAACAAAATTTAGGTTGAGAAATATTTTTAATTACACTGTTCTGCATGAAACTCCTCGCCGCCAAACTAATGTGTTATTTCCATCATTTCTACCTAAGTATCCCTTTATCGTATTATATACGGGGGTGTGACGTCGCTAAATCTACATTTTCTCTAAATTTAGAGAAATTGTGCACAATCTAGCAACACCGCATGAGGAGCATGTATGTAAAAATTTAACATGAACTGTCAATATTGTAAGTTACTTTATTATCTACAAATATATGGTCGTTTTATATTGAAATTTACGTATACTGTCTTGTGGTGTTCAGTATCGACTGATTACGCTGATACCAAATACTCAAGTCTTCACATTCTTCTTGTCATATATAGCAACTCCTCTGGGGCATTTGCAGACATAGCTATCATGGTATCATCAGCAAACGCAATCAATTTTCCCCTACTCATGAATCTAGGTAGATTATTAAGATAAAACATAAACAAGAATGGGCCTAAAACTGACCCTTATGGCACACCTAAGGCGCCTTTTCTGTGATCTGATTCACTTTTTTGGTATCGGGCAAGTATACTTCTATAGGACATATACCAGTCAATAAGATTCAGCATATTTCCTCATATACCCGAAGTGGAAAGTTTTCTCAATAAGAAATATCCACTCACAGTATCAAACGCTCGTGTTAAGTCAAACGTTAAATATATCACATACTTGCTCTAGTCGAGTTCTGTATATATAAAATTAAGTAAATTACAGCATGATGTTTCGATGGTTTTGGTCTTTCTAAAGCCATGTTGGCAAGGATTTATAATTGAATGCTACTAAACTAAACTAATGAGTAGATACTTATAATTACTAAATTAAAATAGATATAAATTAAAATATGTTTAGAATATTAATGCAACGATGTAACTTTAATTACAAAATGCAATCAGAATTAAAATCATGAAAATGCGTTTAAAATTTATAGATGGGAAATGTGAGACATGAAATTTAATATTTAAATCATTAACTTTAATCTCAAACTTAAAATTTAATTCTGGCCAATAAAAAACGAGCTTCCGTGTGAAGGGCAGATATCTACATAAAGCATAGGGATGATGAAAGAGTCTGCCTACCCTCAAAAAGCTCGAACTAGAAGGCAGACGTTTTATTAGCTTTTCAGCGTTATTGAATTTAAAGTTTCTTTTACTGATAGATTTTTTAGTGATGGATGATGAATACCTTATAATATAATCCCTTTATATAGAAATAAAACCATACCTAACACTACAAAAAAAAAAAACAAGGACGAGGTGGAGCCTGGCTACTTTATCGGCTAGTTTTCAACTTCTTAAATTTTTAGTTTTTTTTTTCAAAACGTTGAAAAGTATTTAAAATGTACAAAAATAATTCATTAAGAAAAAAACTAAAAAACGATTAGTTTTAGATAAGATGAAATTTTATAGAATTTTCCTACGTTTTATATTCTATGAAAGCAGCCCACAACTATTTTACGTGTTCTGTATATATTCGCAAGATATATGAAGGTTGCGGTATTTTGCCAAACGACTGACCAAACATCGTACAATTTTAGAGGATTCCATCAATCAAGTTCACGTGGTCACCTTTACAAGCTTTTCGTGTACACGGTTGTCAAAAAGGCGGGTTGTCAGTTGGACAAAGCAGTTGTGTTCTCAAAATATATATTTGATATCAACAGGAATGTCCGGAAATTTATGTCAGGTGTAAATGTTAAGATTCATTTAATTCTGATTTCAAAAAAATCACAATAATCTCGAATAAAAATCAGAATGTGCGTGCGTGTATATTTATTTCCTACTAGTTTTACAAAGAGTTTAAATCCATTCTAAGTATTGAATGAGGAATAATTTGAATATGGAATAAATTTAATTGTTAATTTGCATTCAAATATAAACCCACAATACCTGAAACAATGTTGGGAAAATTTTGATGGGTGGGGATTAATATACTTACTATAAAACCAAAATGAACCTCCTAAATTAAAAATCAAATTTTAGTTGCCATCTGTAGTGTATAAGACATAAACGTAGTTCTTACAGTTAAACTACAAAATGCAAATTTATCGGAAAAACAACGCTTACTAAAGCTTACTACTGTAATTTAATTTTTAAAATATACTGTTGAAGAACTGCCGCTAAATTTAAGTTTGTTTAATTTATTCATATAATCTTTTAAATTTTAAATAAGTGGCCATATAAAGTTATGGTGGCTTTTTTGGTCGGCTTGCGAAGAATGCTCGAAGTGAGCAGCAAATCATGGAGCTCCGGATGATCATATACAAAAATTAGAAAAGAAAAATACAGCAATCTTCAAAGTATAAATTGAACTTACAACTTGGAATTTGCAAATCGCAACTTTAATTAAAAAATTCAATTAGGAGGAATCAAAATCAGGATAATGCGTTTAAAATTTATAGATAAAAAATGTGAGACATGAAATTTAATATCTAAATTATTAAATTTAATCTTAAACTTAAAATTTAATACTGGCCAATAAAAAATTAACTTCCGTGTGAAGGGCAGATGTCTACACAAAGCATATGGATGATGAAAGGGTCTGCCTACTCTCAAAAAGCACGATCTAGAAGCCAGACGTTTTATTAACTTTTCAGCATTGTCCAATTAAATGTTTTTATACTTATAGATTTTTTAGTGATGGATGATGAATACCTTGTAATATAACCCCCTTGTATAGAAATCAATCCAAAAACAAGGACGAGGTGGAAAAAATAAAGAAACAGAAAAATATAGATCCAAGAAAAAATTCTAAAAACTATATATATATATATATATATATATATATATATATATATATATATATATATATATATATATGTATATATATATATATATTGTTGTATAACCACGCGGAAAACCCCCTTAAACCCGGCGATATACAATCTATATATAGATTGTTGTATAACCACGCGGAAAAACCCCTTAAACCCGGCGATATACAATCTAATTAAATATTTGACCCAAAAGTTACAACGGTGTTTCGTCCTCGACGTCGACGCCTTACCCAGACACCCTGTGTTGACGTACTTATTATATATTAGATGTTGTATTTGTACTTATTTTCAGGCGGAGCGTGTCGGTAGGATATTAATTATAAGTGGTACTGATTAATGCCTAGACATCGTGATTTTTATTTCGATCCGTAGTACTACGACAATATATATATATATATATATATATATATATATATATATATATATATATATATATATATATATATAATCCCCTGAAAAAAATCCTGACTATGCCCTTAAATCTAATAGTATGTATAATACAAAGATTTGTTAAAAACTAATTTACAATTATGAAATTAATAATAATTCTTACATTGTTAATAAAATAAATTGAAAATGAAGCGATTGTGAGTTAAAAATGCAGTCACGAATATGATGCGATATAGGATAATCGATACGTAACTTTGCAAATCATACTTGGTTATACGAATATTTAAAAATCCAGTTTATTTCATAATTCCATTTTTTCTATCTAAATAAAAATAAAAAAGCAAACTATACGGTTTAAAAAATCACTATAGGATTATTCTCTCAGGCGTTATATATATTTTTTGGTCTATTTTTGACCTTACCAACTAGAGCTTCAGTTACATAGAACATTTATATATATATATATATATATATATATATATATATATATATATATATATATATATATGGCTTACCTGTACCACTATACCGAGAAGAGAGTCAAAACTTACCCTCCCCTCGATGGTGGTGAAATAGGATAAATTGCGTTTTATAACAATTTATTCTAACTGTGCAGCCTCTAACACAGAAAGGATATGATGGAGAGAAGTTTACATTTACTGTTCGCATTTTACTTCATATATATATATATATATATATATATATATATATATATATATATATATATATATATATATATATATATATATATCCACCCCTTTTAAATTCTAGAGAAAACTGGAAAATTTTGCATAACTATATCGGGTACGCTCTTTCGATTGGTGTTACTTACAATTTCGCCTTGGTCTGGGTGGCCCAAGATAATGCAAAGGACAACCATTACAGAGCTAGACGGCATACAGAGAGTTGCCTGCTTTAGCATTACGGGGGCCATGAAATCGACCCCTACTTCGGCAATGGAGTGCATTTTAGATCTACCTCCGTTATACTTAGTGATTCAGGGCCAGGCGAGAATGGGACTCCACCGGCTTTACCCCTCATCGCCAATAACACAAATGCCGTTGATTGGACACAAAACTATATGTAACCAAATTAGGAGCCCTGAGCTGAAAATGGACACGGACTATATGACCTCGAACTACCGCTACTATATACCGTTCGAAGTCATAATAGAGGATCGAATGGCAAGTAAAAGAGTAGAACCAGAAACAACTTCTGGTAGAATTATTTGGTACACTGATGATTCAAACCCCATTAAGGGTACTGGAGCTGAAATATATGGGTTACAACCGAGGAAGGAAATTGCTCTTCTTTTCGGCAGATACCTAACAGTATTCTAGGCATAAATATATGCAATATTACATTATGCAGATGAGGTAAAAAGGAGAGCTTACAAAGAGAAGCAAATCTACATTTATTCTGACAGCCAAGTAGACATGAAGACCTTTAAGGGCCAAAAGGCATCATCTAGATTAGTCTGGGAATATCAGAGTGAACTTACAACTCTGGCAAAGGGCAACAGAGCTATGTTATAGTGGATACCAGGACACGAACACATACATGGAAACGAAAAAGCTGACGAGCTAGTGAGACCTGGGTCTTCATCTTAATATATTGGTCCGGAACCGGCTTTTGGATTACCGCGGTGTACCGCCCGAGAAGCAGTGAAACAATCGATCAAAAAAGAGCACAACTACTGGATAGCCAGACAGGGATTGAATCACATTAAGCTATTTATGGGGAACCCTTACCCGAAATTAGCAAGGAAACTACTCTAAATGAGCAGGAATCAATTAAAGCCTATTACAGGTATAATGACGGGACATATGGGGGTCAAAGTACATCTAAATAAAATGAACCTGTATAACGAAGACCTCGACTGCAAGTGACCAAGCGGAGGAAATGGTAAAGCATATCGTATGTGACTGCCACACTAGAGAGAATGAGAAAACAAATCTTCGGGTCAGTAAACTTGGAACCGAGGGAAGTACACACTCACTTTATACGAGGAGCTTAACAGAGTGTTTGTTAGTCTACGGTGAGCACAATAAGGCTACTCTGGCCGCAGTGCATCCGGCTTCAGGACGGACCCGGAAGAAAAAAAAATTGTTCGCAATTTTTTTTGTCACAAAAAGTGAAAGGGCTGAAGAAAAAACAAACTACGAAATTTCTAATAAATTGGTAACAAAAATGAAATTACTCGATGAGTATTTAATTATTTGCATCTACATAACCTTAACTAAAATTTATCACATCATAAAAAATTTAAACCCTGCTATTTGGTATTATTACATTACAGGTCTCTAGAGTGTTACTTAATTTAATTTAGTCTGTAAAAGCAAAACTCGAACATGTATATGAGAACATAATATTCTTTTTATAATTTATAAACATATGTTTGTGATTCCTTGATATGATAAAGACATCCCCTAGTAGGTTTCGCACAAAACAGGGTCAGTCAAATATGTTTTAGTTTAGTAGTTGTTGAGTGAAAAAGAGTTTTTAGCCATATTGTAGTGATTTTTTTAAATTTCTTGTAAGATCACCACCTTTTTTAAAAATTCTCATAAAGTGTTATAATTAGTAGCAAATTTTACTTAATAAATTTAAAAATATACCTGTGCTAGAGTTTCGCAGCTGCTGATAGACATTTTTGAAAATGAGCATGTAATATCAAACAACGTTAAAAATATATTGGTATATGTTAGATGCGAAAAAAGAATCTGTCAATAAAACTTAAAAAATACTGTCCAATATTTTTTCGTGTAAAGCCTTTTATTAACAAGTATCAATGAATCAAACCTTTTTTAACCTTTTAATATTTCTGATATGGACCTTTTTGTATACTTTTTTTTGACACATACTAATGCTTCGATGTGTACAAAACATGCTCTTTAAATATTAAAAGGTTTTAACTGGTCAAATCCCACCTGACTAAAAATGTCCACTTTGAATATCTAAAAATATTTTTTTTGGAAGTCCCGTTGCCTCTTTTGCCTTTGTATCGATTTTAGATTTGAAACTGTGAAAGGTTAGGTATGCTGTTTACGACTTACCCTGATTTATTATTTAAAACAAATTACTTAGTGACAATTTCGATTTAATTTATTCTAACATGGACAACAAAAAATGCTTGTGACAAATTTTTTTGTCAATATTGATTTAGTTTATTTCTGTCCGTACTTTTAAGTAAAATAATTTCCAAAAATATATTAAAATAATTCATGCAAGTATGTCTTAGTATATGATCTTAAAAGTTTTTACAAACTTTTTGAAAAATTTCCACATTCTGACTTATATCAGAGTAGCCGTTTTTATTTCCGGAATTGGCAAGCTTGGAATTTCCGTCGAGGAAGCATCACTTGAAAATGCTGGCTAAGATGTTGGCGAAACGTCGTGATATATATATATATATATATATATATATATATATATATATATATATATATATATATATATATATATATATATATATATGAGGGGGGACCCAAAAAAAACGGGAATTTCGTCATAACTTCCTTATTTTTTAATATTTTTACACCAAATTTTGATCACCTTCAAAGTATTCTCCACTGACCACAACGCACTTCTCCAAACGATTCTTCAAAACAGTTTTTAAATTCATTTATCGGAATTTCCTTTAGGCCTTCCAGCGATTTTTGTTTTACCTCCTCCACAGTGGTAAAACGGTTTCCTTGCATGTCCCTTTTGAGTCTGGGGAACAAAAAGAAGTCACAGGGGGCTAGATCCGGTGAGTAGGGGGGTGGACAATCGGTGTCATGCCGTTTTTGGTCAAAAACTGCTTTACGGAGAGGGCGGTGTGGGTCGCCGTGTTGTCATGATGGAAGAACCAGTCGTCTGTTCGCCAAAGATCTGTCCATTTCTTCAGGATACTCCCCCTCAATCTTTTCGAAACCTCTAAGTAGAACTTCTGGTTGACAGTTTAACCCGGGGGAACGAACTCACGTGCACAACACCTCTGCAATCGAAGAAACAAATGAGCAGTGTCTTGATGTTTGACTTCACTTGATGAGCTTTTTTGGGACGAGGAGATTTAGCTGTCGTCTACTGGCTTGATTGCTGCATTGTTTCGGAGTGGTATCTATAGCACCACGATTCATGACCAGTAATCACCTTGGAAAAAAATTCAGCGTCCTCTTCAAGCTGATTGTGAAGCTCAAAACATGCCTGAAGGCGTCCTTTGCTCGTCTGTGAGAAGGCGAGGGACAATTTTGGCTGCAACCCTTCTCATGTACAAATCTAGGCATTGATTTTGTCGACGTTTTCTTCACTTCTTGACGTGAAAACCACTCGTAGACTCTGATTTCACTTAGGGCAGCATTCCCATAAGCAGTTTTAAGCATTACAATAGGAATCAACAGGAAACAAAATTTCACAGCCTCGCGTTGCTCTCGATAATCTGCCATCACGTTTTCGGCGAAATGGAAAAAGTTGTTTTACTAAAAAAATTCCCACAGGCGAACCGATGCACTCACAGCGACATAACTTCACGCTCTGACTCAGGAAGCGTGACCCTAACGGACACCTGGTCAAACAATGGGTTTCCCCACTCTCCCTCCAAACCGCAGCCCAATTCCCGTTACTTCTGGGTCCCCTTCGTGTGTGTATATATATATATATATATATATATATATATATATATATATATATATATATATATATATATATGATTCAGTATTAATACGGGAATACATCCGTTCGTTCGTTTGGTTTCTTGTAGAAATTCGCAGACGTTTCGCCAAAATCGCATTTGGCATCTTCTGTGCTTGCTGGTTGTAGATCATCTTCACAGTGGAAAAAATGCTTTTCGTATTAGTTAACGCATGTCAAAGTGTAATGAAAAACAATAAAACCATTTTTAATGATAAATGTTGTGAATTTCGCTTTTTTTTGAGGCTATGAGGTAGGCGAAACGTGTAAGGATGGAAAACTACAGTGGACTTTACAAGGAACCTATTACCTTTCCTTAATAGTCTTAAGGGGAAAAATAACTTTTTAAAACATCTTAATATCAAAGCACACAAATAGACGTCAAATTGTAACCATTATTATCGTTGAAATTAAAGCATGGAATGAGTTATTACCGATTTTTTTTCGACGATCAAATAAAAAATAATGAAAAAAGTTTTCTTCGCAGATTTTAACAAGAAAAGATTTGAATTAATGAATTTATATATTTTTTACTCTTAATCATCCTAAATCCAATAGAAAAGAAAAAGAATTTCACTAAAGAAGTAACGAAAATAAAGTATCCTGCAAAAAGTTTTGGGTAAGTCCGCTTAAACATCTGACCAAAAATCAATGCCCAGAACTTGATGGATGTGTTCTGCTAATCGACCCAATATAGTTTATTAGATGTTATATATGTCCAAAACAAAGAACTTAGAACTTTAGGCGTTCGATAAACAACTTTGTCGTCCTATACAGGGTATTTTAATTAAAAAACAGTTTTGTTGCTATGTAATATTATATATGAAACCTTTCAAATTTTATTAACTCAGAATAGTTTATGCTGTACAATATATATGGATTAGTTAATTAAAAAGTTCGTCTTACAACTTTTATTTATCTATTAAACAAAAAACAAACTTTATTAGCACTAAAGATTTTTTATTACTAACATTATTTCTAGAAAAATTTATTTATTTTTTAAGAAAGATAAGCTTTAAAATCAATATTGGTAATTAGCCGTTATGCTCTGGGTATCAAAAGATCCTAATCCTTTGGAACTATTACCCCAACATTCAAAATTTGTGTATATTAAACTTGGAATTATTAATTTTAAAGGGAGAGACCCCTAATAATTATAGTTCGTCTTAGAAGCTTGGGTTAAGTTTTGGTGCATTATTTTAGACTCTATATAACACATCTCGGTGTTGATTTAAAGGGTCAATTTAGACCAGAGGAGTAAGGACTTAATTACACTAAATATTTTTGCTTAGTTTCTCTTTAGGTTTGCAAGTTTTTGACGTCATCATTCAAGGAAAAGAAAATTCCTTTATTTAGAGAACAGCAGAATCATTGGAAACCGAATATTGAGTTAAACTGTGGAGTTGATATTTTTAAGTAGTTTTTAAGACAATGTGTTTGAGGATGTAAGTGTTACGAAACCGCGGCCTCGCCAAATTAATAATAGAAGTGATAAGTTTGAGCGAGTAAATTTTGTTTTATTAATTATTTTAGAAAGTTTTTAAGAGCGTGTAGTGGTAGAGATGTTCCTTGTGCTAAGGTTCTTCAGTTTTCTTCCTTATGATCTTTGGTAACTCTCTGACTGAAAAAATGGTATATGGGCTTTCCAAGTCAAAGCTAATAGAAGGGTCGTCTCGTTGTACTTTCATTTCTCGTATAATTTTGTAAGTTCTTGATCCAGGACGATGTATTTCACTGTAGTGGTTTTAGGATTGAAAGAAGAGACTTGGCAAGCTCAAAAATCTGGGAGTTTCACTTGAAAACAGTTTGAGATAACTACTAGCCGAAATATCGTGATATTCAACAAAAAAATAAGGAGGATATATATCTACCACTTCGAAAGAAATATCGTTGGTCTCCATGGCCATTTGCACGTCGGGTCATCTAGGACACCAATTTTATGAAGCTGACCCCTTAGATGACAATGTCCTGTCAACAGCCCCACTACAATTTGCAGCTCTTTCTCTCCAAAGTAGAGAAGCGCCCTAGTTAGCCATAGGCTAGATATAGTATATGTTCCTCCGCACACCTCATTCCAGGAGCTCTTTTCCACGATTCAGTAAATCTTTGCCAGACGATCAGCTTCCTCATTCCCGTATATACCCGAGTGACCCGGCATCCACACTAGTCTATGACCTATTTGAATGTAGATACATTAATATTTTTTATATCTAACTGTTCCTTTAGATATTAGTAGCCAATTGTGAAAAACAGATCATTTAAATTAATTAGTATGTTTACATTAATAATAATTATTGTTAGTTAAATAGTGTAGGGCGCAGAAGAATCTCAATTACCTTCTAAAAGTTGTACTCAACGGCATAAAAAAAAATTTAAATTAAAGAGGCAACTACAACGGCTCTGGCGCACACACTAAAGGCTTCTAGGTGGCCTAAAGCCATTTCAAAATTGTAAAACTCAATGAACACCTTTTTAAGTGTGTTTATAGGACAATTTTTTTAGTACGTCTTGAATTTGCCTACAGGTTAATCGACGTTACTAGCAAGCTTGAATTTTGGTAAAGCCTTATTTTCCATAAACTTTAGAATAATCTAATTTTCCTGGACTAAAAGGACTATATATAACAGTGTACAAGTTCTAAGAGGCCTTCAGGCAAGGCATTATATTTAAAGCCTTCACTCTCTCTCCAACATAAACTGAGGAAAATGTTTCTTAGCATAATTAAATTTTATAACTTGGCACAAGAGTTATTATATGCAATTACATTGCTTTGCAAACACCGTGGAAACACCATATTAATACAAGGATTTTTTTCGTAACCAAAAATAAGTTGTAGTGTTAATTAAATTGGCCTTTTTGCTTATTATATATAATATTTTGTTCTTTTTTTGCAGGTATGTTCGAAGAGTGTGGTACAATCATACGGGAAATAACAGATGGGTCTCGTAATCAAGCTGAGGTTTGAGTATAAAGTATAAACCATTACTAAAGATAGATATATTTTCTCTAAATCGTATTTTAAAACTCGCGTGTCATATTACATGTAGTTACGAAATGGGCAAGAATATGTCGTCAAGTTTATACTTATCTGGAGCCAGCATGCAGACGAATGATACCGTGAGTAGTAAAAGAAAAGAGAGAGAGAGAGAGAGAGAGAGAGAGAGAGAGAGAGAGAGAAACTAAGTGGTTAGTTCAGGTTAGTTCATGTCTACATTAATAATATAGGATTTAAATTAACAATACCAACAATAATTCAAGCAAGTCTTAAGCCTTCTAAAAACGAGGATAAAAATAAGTTTCTTTTACTTCTAAACAATAGAAATTGGTATTAACACAACTATTCTTTTATCTATTTTACGGCTTTATATCTAGATTTTCATCATATTTACGTGTATTTGTTGACATATATAATATATATTATAAAAATAGGATAAACCGAAACTAGCCAATTGGAAGAACTTACTTCCATGGCAACTAAATCTGATCTGTCTTAAAACTTCTTAGTGAAGCTGGCTACTTAAGTCTAATGTAGAAATGACTCAGTTGATAAGGCGATCGATCAGCTGCACACGCTGACTTTTGTAATATTTGCGGGTTCAATTTACCTCGTCGGATTTATTTTTTTTATATTTTAAATAGTAAAATTTGTTAGAATGACTAAAATTTGTTGTGTTCCGAATTGTAAAATTATAATTCTGGACGCTTGAAAGTGCACTTTTAAAGCTAAGTACTGCTTTTATATATAATGTTGAGGTTAGCTAAAATCTCCGACTTAAAAATATGATTTCCAATTTCCAGAATTTTATTGATCCAAGAAAATAAATAATAAAATTTTTATAAAAAAATTGAACCGACTTCTAAGAAAAGCGCAAAGAACCGAAAAATAACAATATCAATTTGTATATGAAATTGAAATTTTTGAAGTCAGTTCTAAACCAATACACGACAAAATGTGATTTACATAAAATTATTGAGAAATACTTTATTTGTGATGGCTTTTTTGCTGTACTTTGTATGTATCTCGTGTTAGTAGTTATTGGTCTCTTTTAGTAATAATTTCGCACCGGCTTCAAAAGTATTAATTTCTTATAAAAATTTTTATTATTTTTGCACTTTTTAGCCCTTTTTTTTTGGAAGCCGCTTCAAATTTTCATAAACATTTTTTTTTTTCGATTTTTAGTTTTGAATTGAATTTTGGCCAAGATACTACGTGACTACCGCTGCAATTTTCCGAAAATAATGCAAAGAATGTCATTGCAATCACTGTCGCCCTTCCGAGGTGATCGACGTACATACATAAAATAAGGCTGTCAAATTTAGAATCTCCTTTTTTTAGAATTCGGTTAAAAATAGGTTGACAGTATTAGTGCGCATTTTGATGAAAAAGTTAAAAATATACGTAGAATGTATTCAAAAATGATTTTATTACAATTGTTTAAAATCCTTTCTTTTATATTTAATATATTTATTCTATTTAATTGCATACGGAAAAATTAAAAAAAAGTCCGAATAGGTCACTTGAACCTGCACAACTTACGAATGCCAACCTAAACAGCCTAACGCTCGCTCTACGAACAGAGCCACTCACACTTCATATACGCCACATTTGAAATTCATATTTAATTTGGGCTTGGAGGGAGTTGGTTTTATTTAGCTAATCACGTGAGGTTACAGAGAAATAGCAGTTAAGCTCTTAGTTTCCTTTTTTCTCTTGTACTCATCAGTGTCTCGCACGTCTGTGGGCTGTCTCCTGTAGAACAGATTTTATCATTTTACAGATGTGACAGCTTTGGCGATGTCCTTGAATGGTCCAATTCTGGTGACCTTGCTTGATTCGTGATTATATTACACTGAGAAAACTGGTAAAATTAGAAAAAATACCGCTATAGCACTGATAATAATGATTAGAATTAAAAAGAAATATCAGAAGATATAGCTCTCTTTTTTTTTTAAAGGTGCTGTATTTCTTTAAATCAAGAGAGAAAAAACTGGATTCATTTATGTGCAACAAAATTTTCTTAGAAAAGGTCATAACTTATATTTCTTGTCAGTTATTTAGATAATTATTTTTACACGAATAGAAAGCTTAGTTTACACTTATCTTGATGAGTGTTGAGAGATGACGTGTGATGGCAACTATGCTTGTTGCACTGATAGAAAGTGACGTCAATGCAGGTCCCATTTCGTGGGCTCGCGCATGAATTTCGTATTCGTTGTTTTATTTTCCGTGCTCGCTTCTCTCATTGATTTAAGCCCTATCCAATCCAATAAGGAAGGCAGATCTTGTCACGTGGGCATGAGTTTACCGTGACAGCCGATAGTTGAATAATTACGAGGACTATAAGGAACGACCCTTTGTATATAGTCGATTATTAATATTTTGAATGATTTAATAGTGATTCTTATAAATTTATAAAAATGACTATTAATTGTTATAAAACTGTGAAACTGATTGTAAATTTTGATATGATAATTTCATTTAAAAAATGTAATATGTAAAAAGAAAACACGATGAAACGAACACAGTAAAGTTAGGCTTATTCCAACAGAAATCCGCAGAGAAATTAGCCTTTGGTCGGAACGTTTTTTATCACATATGGTAAAGATGAAATAATCTGTAGCAGTATTTTTCTGATTTCAATTTCTTCTAGTGTAATATAATGGGTCAAGCAAGGTCACCAATTCGGTTTTAATGGGAACACTTTTTGTAAGATGAAATAATCTATGCCAGTAGTATAAGAAAAGTTGGACCACATCATTAATTAAATTTCGATTTTATACTACGTGGATTTAAAATATTTAAAATGGGAACAGCGTGTTTTATAAAGCTGTAAAAAGAATTACTTAATAGAGAAAATATCGGAAGCTGCGAAATATCAGAAATGCTTTCTTTGTTTCAATATTTTACCGCAAAATTACATAAAAATATTTTTATATTTGGTGCTTTATACCACTTCTGTGTTGATGTTGTACGTGCTTAAAAAATACAGGTACTTTATCCGACATAAAAAAATATAATTCAAAGATTTTATTTTGGATGGTGACGTTTACCTTTAAAATATTTTTGCGGGTAATAATTCTCGCTTTAAGAAACTTTTTCATAAAACTTGTCATAAAAAGATAATTTTATGCAGCAGGTTCAAAATGGAAGTATGCAGTAAAAGTTACCCAATTATTTTCAAACTTAATAACATGGATTCTCTTCACTTCTTGTAAAAGTGTCGCATTTTAGTAAATAAATCTTCTTTAGTAATTATCTTATCTTTGAGCAGAGCTGAGATGATGATGGAAATCCGTGTTCATGCTTTCGTAAAATTTATTCTACCTCAAATGCTGAGTTCACTGGACTATTAGATATCTAGGGAGTTATAAATTCTGAATGAAATTTAATTTAAAGACGTTTCAAAGAGTTTAAGAAGGCCGTTGATCACAACTCGACGAGTGACATCACTTTTATATTCTCATAGTTTAGAGAAGGCTCTAAAATTAATTAGGTGTGATAAAGTTATGGTAAATTCTTTCAGTGCGATTTTGTTTGGTTAAATATATTTTTTAAGTAAACAACGACGATTTCTTACATACAACATAAAAATATATAGTTTAGGGGACACAGGGGTCCCAACTATTTAATTTAGATGGAGTCATGTATTTTGAGCCGATGAATATGATTTTTTAGGGTGGAAGTTCGTTCTAGTGGGAAAAATATTGTTATAAACAAATAATTGTTTTAACATTTGTAATCTAAAAGTAATGAATCATATTTTTTGGGCGATTTTAAACAAAAATGTTTTTTATTAATTTTTTTGTACGTAAGTTTCCGAGATAAGCAATGTCAAATATTTGCGATTTTCGGGCGTTAATAATTTGTGACTGAATAAACATTTTTAAATTCTGTTTGCAGCAATCGAAGGTTAAAATCAAGATATAAAAGTTATAAGAAAATGTTCAATGGTTCCTGAACGATTTCTAAAGAAGGAGGTTCTAAATTCGAAGGCTATGTTTTTTTGTTATGTATGTACATCGATCACTCCAAAACGAGGGCACCGATTTTAACGCAATTCTTTGTATTACGTTCAGGAAGTTGCTGCGGTGGTTCCATATCATTCAGTAAAATCCAAGATGGCGCTTATAATATGGCGGACAAAAAAAATTTTTTTTCGATTTTTTGCAAAATTAGTATGGGCAGTTTTCGCGGTCGTACAAAAATAATTTTCGCAAAATTCAATAGGGCGGATCCAAAATGGCGAATTGAAAATTTTACATCTTTCGACTTTGTCCAGAATTGTTTAAACAATAATTGGTTTATAACAGTCTTATTCAAACTCCATTTCCACTTTCAGCGTCTCAAAATACATAAAAACGGTTTGGTGTCAGTTGGCTTCTACACTAAAATGCCTATGAATGTTTTTTTCGGTGTCTGTTACCTTTACTATTTCATTTTTAATTCACTACAGTTATTTTTCTCGAAAAATAAATATTTCTGCACAATTTAAATGAGAAAATTAATAAAAATTTGTTGTTAAAGTAGGTACCATTCTACGGGATCCTACTTATATAGAAATGTTTGTAGCCTCATCAAAAGTTTGTAGATTGGGCCGTGTAAAGCAGGCGCGGGTCCAAAGGGGGCGGTGGGGGCGGTTGCCCTCCACCCCCCAAGAGTTCTGCCTCTTATACTAGAAATGTGTATGCTGCTCGCATCCTCCCCCCTGTCGGCAACTTGTTTTTTCTTGTGATCGCCTCCTCCTTTCCAAGAGCTTCAAATTTAGAAAAATAGACCTGACCCTGCCTTTTACACTAGAAATGGGAATGTTGCTGGTGTCTCTCCCCCCCTCCCTCGTCGATAACTTCCTTTCGCTTGCCATACTGTACTTTTCTGATATCACTCTCCCCCCCCCCCCCTCCCCAAAGAGAGAGTCTGGATCCGCCCTTGGTGTAAAGTTGTGTGACGATTTTTATAAATTCGCTGATTGCTCAGGGAGACCTTATTAAAATAAACTGTAAAAAAATTATCATAGAACTATCGGTGCAGATATTTAGTGTAATAAATTATTATGCGAGAAATAAAGATTTAATAGTAAATTAAAAATGTTATACTGCTGAAGGTATTTGTTTCGGAAAGGCGATTAAAAACATTTTATGTAAACACATTTCTTGCTCCCTAACATCCATCTTGAAATAATATCTAAAAATTGGCTTAATTAAGCAAGTACTTAACATGGAGAATAATATTTTCTTTGCGTGTTAAATAAAACGAAATGCTTTCTGTATGAACGTTAATTGGGGGTCGTGGAAACTTTCAGTGAGCAAATAAAGACATTTAAAAATCCGCAGAATCGTACAGCGTTTGACATTAACGCATAAAAATATCGCTCTAGTACGTACTTAATATCCTTTTGATTTTCAACGTACGATGCATTACGATCTCGTATATGTTCGTTTTTGAAACGTATTACGGTAAATTTCTATGGAATATGGCAAATATAAGTGATGCAATACTTCACAATAACCGATTAAAACATAAATGATTTTTTAGGTTAAGTAGTATTACTACATTAGATATTTCTTTTCGAATATTTCTAAACCCATGCTACAGCAGTAGTTAGTTCCACAAGAACGTGGTGACAAATTATAACCATCTAAAAAGTTAAAGTAAAAAACTTTACATTACACTAATGTTCATTTTTGTTGATTAATATGGTTTGATACAGAATTATATACTTTAATACACTGATAATAAGCACTTTTTTCACTCAAAAATGAGTCTATGTTTATATATATAATTCATTGTTTGTGTAGGATATATCTTTTGCACCTCACTATTTACAAATAAGTGCTTATTTTTAACAAAAAACAATATACATTCCTGTATGTAAACAGTAAGTAGTTTATGTTCCTTAAATTGACCACGGCACAATTCCCGATAACTTAGATTTAATAATAATATTCTCAATGCTCTTTTTAGACAAAAAAAAACACTCGATATGTCTTTACAGTTTCCATACAGGACTATTCCATATCTTCACCGGGCCTCAAAATTTGCGCAGTAAAGCATTTTCTTAATTCCTACATATCTACTTATAATTCTAAGAGTAGAACAGACAGCAGACATTCCCAATTCATACAGCTATATAGAAACATACCTAAGGACTTTATATTGTTTATAACCTGTCCTTCACAACCATTTATAGTTATAGTCAGTTTCTCCGGTTCTACCAATCTGGAACGATTGGTTTTAAAAATTCTGACATTTAATTTTGAATTATTTAATATAAGTTTGTTTTTTGTAAACCAGTCACCAACCAACATCATAAATTGTTGTATGTCAGGTTTAAGAGAGGCATTGCCCTTGTATGATAACAAAATGTTAGTATCGTCTGCGTAGTTTGTTATTTTTCAGTTCCCATTCTTCTCACATAATCATTTAGATTGCTTACATATAATATTAACAATATAGATCCAATTACACTACCTTGCGGTATTCCGACTGTTATATATTTGTTCTCTAAATATACTCTATTAATACCTTTTCCTATTACTACTTTTTGTTGCCTAGACGTTAAATATGATTTGGTCTACTTCAGAGCTGTTTCTCGTATACCATATAAATATAGTTTCTGGTATAATATTTCATAGTCTAGAGTCTCATATGCTTTTGATAGGTCGAGACACAACCCTACAGAGATCTCCTCATCTTCTATTGTTTCAGTAATATTTGTTATGAAATCGAATAATGCAGTTTGTGTTGTTTTGCTTTGAATGTATCCATGTTGAGTTTTATTTAAAAGATTATTATTGTTTATAAAGCTAATTATTCGGTTCAGTGCATGTTTTAGTTGATCTGGAAATATTCTATATTGAAAAGAATTATTTATTGTGTACACCAGCGGTTGAAGAATGGCACTTATTACAAATTTAATTGTGTTATTAGATATTTCATCGTGTCCACTTCTAAATCTGTTCTTAAGTTTTTTAACTATTTGTTGCACTTCTTCACTATCTACTAACTCTAACTCTATTTCAGTTCGATTGTATTTTATATCACAATTAAAGGGTCTAGTGTGTAACTCTGCTAACAATGCTGGGCACTTTGGGTCTCTTGCTGAGTGTATCCGATCTTTTAACTTCAACAATTTACAGTTTGAGAGTCCACTGGTGTGTTTTCTGGACACTCTTTTCTCTCATGTTTGTCACCGCATTTATGACAGCAGACTTCTCCTCTACAGTATTTTGAGACATGTTCAAATAAACAATATTTATAACAGATAGGAATATTAAAATATTCTTGTACATACACTTTTGTTAGGTCAAAGATAAGTTTTTCATTTTTTATCAACCATTTGAATATCATGAGATTTGTCTGTAGGATCCAGTTTTCCTTCTGTTTATTTCTACAATCTTTTTTTGTAATAATTTTTTCACCAAATTTCAGGATATTCCTCAATTAGAGTTGCCAGGAATTCTTCCGTTTTATATCCCTTTTCGATTCCCGTAAACATTATCATTGGGTCGATGTTTGGATTTCTTTGCTCTCAAAATTATGGCTAGATTTCGGTGTTTCCTTCAATTGAGTTTGTTGTTCTGTGTTCTGACATTCCACCAGGATACCACCTCCTTGTAACCTTTTTACATTTTTGAATGTCTGAGAATTTTTATCTTTGTTTAAGTTTTGTTTATTTCCTTTAAAGACTTTATTGCAATCATTTTAACCTCGTAGTTTAACAATAGTACTATGTTTCTCTGTTTTAGGGGGTGTAGTCCATTTTTCATTTTTTGTATGGACTACTTTATTACGTTTTAAGGTATTACTGTAAGATCTTTCATTGGTTACGGTCACTGGTGATTGTATTTGATGCGTGTGGTTGTTAATATCTTTAATTGATGACGTTTGGTTTGTTAATTGTATATATAGTTCTAAATTATGTTTATCTTGTATGCTAAACTTGTTATCACTTTGTGCAAGGTAAACAAATACTGCATTACTAATTTTGGTTGTTTTTGACATTTCATGTAGTATCTCTAACGATTCTAGAGCCTTTTTCAGTAAATCGGTTGATTCATTCGTTTATATATTGCTATTTGAACTATATACAGGTATATTTTATACCTGTACAATTTTTCACCTGAATTGTTTCTTGTATTTAAATTTCAGGACTAAGTTCAGACCTAGATCTTTTTGCGTTCTTTTGTTCACTAAAACGTCATCTTGATACGTAATTTCCCGTCTGTTGGCGGTGGTGTTCGAGCAATTGCATGTTTTAGCCTAAACAATTCATCAAGTTCTTTGCCCTTTTGTTCATTCATATTTGCTTTAATCAAATGTGCCTTCACATTATTTCCCTCACCCTGTATATCACTTGTTTTGGTTCGAACTTGTTTAGAATGTTCGAATTCTTGTTTATGTGTCTATATTTATCTAGATCCGTTTTTATTTATTGGCTTTTTTGCCTGCCTCAGGTCCAACAATACTTATTTCTTGATTTGAAAGTGACCCGATTGAATAATGTCGATTTAAAATCCGTTTTCTACACTCTCTCTCGGTATCATCACTTTTACTATCCATTAATGGCAATTTTTTACCGAATTCAACTGTAAATATATTTTTAAAAATTACCTTAGCGATTAAAAACACGTCTGTATCGGTTGAAGAACGAACGCGATATATGTGAACTAATTATGAACTGTTAAAAATTCATCCTTTGACAGAAAGTGGGAAAAATTTATAGCTAACGATGGCCAATACTTTGATGAGTTAGATAATTCATTTTGTCCTGGAAACAAATGTTTAAATTTTGCAAAAGAATCGGCATTACTCACCGAAATACTTACCTATGCAGCCGAAATGCTTGTGTATACGGAGAAATCAAAAGGGATCCTAGTATCAAATGAAATGAAAATGCTCAGAACGATGCAAGGAGCCAGTCTACAAGACCATGTGAGGAAGACAACAATTAGAGGCGACTATAAAATATAGAATGTAATAAGATGGACAAGATCAAAATCATATCAGGAGAGTTAAAAACGGACATTGTTCTATCGTAAGGAGAAGAAGAAGAAATATTTCTATACTTAGTTGCTTTAGAACGCATATAACTTTTTTTCAAAAAATATCCTTCATTAAACCCCATACATTGCTTACAGTATTTGCATCAGACAAAGAAGCAGGCCACTCCATGGTAGTAAAGCCTTTTTTCTTTTCCAGTTCTGACAAAGGTGACTACGATGTAGTAACCACCAGTTATAATCAGGTACAAACCAGCGTTCAACGGACGCAATGACCCAAATCCATGAAGAGAGAAACTTTTCTAGACACGCACTTTAATATTAACATATTCTATTTCTCATTCATTATGAATATGTCTCATAGACTTCATGAATATCAAGGAGCTATCAATGCACGGTGTGGAGTAATTTAGAACCTCGACTGTTGGACGTACCAAGTGAAGGAACCCAAATAAGTCAACTACGGAGGAACATGAAACTGATTCTAAATAGGTATTACTTGTTTACAAAAAATATTTAAAAAAAAACCTAAAAATATTTAAAATTAGAAAGATTCTTTTATATGGTGTTCTAAAGCTTTAGTATGCAATTAAAGTTGAAAAATTGCGGAATGAAATTATTTCATCAAAGTTTTACTTTGTTTTAGGACTTACAAATCAGATTTAAAAGTAATTTTTCAGCTACCTGGCCTGTAACAGTTAAAAAAATTAGATACTTTAAATTATCTTTTTTTTCTTGTTTTTCCCGAGCAATTTATGGTTTTTGGAGTTGCGTATACAGTATTTTTAAAAGTAAAATTTCAGATTATTTTAGAGGCAAAGCGTCCCTGGAAAAATGAGATTTTTATTACATCATAACGAGTTATACGTCCGGTTAATATAAAAAAGCAAACTTGAGATTAATTCATTGCGAATGGAACTTCATATTTTCCAGCCTGTTTAATGCATATTGCGATATTTCCAAGGAAATTATTGAAAGTCACTTGCATCAAATCTGAAGTGCAATCTGAAAGAAAATCGATAGGCTTTTAGGGTCGACAATTTTGGATAAACCCCTAAGAACATAGTTTACACCATTTACATTTTCACCGACACGCTTTATAATAGTCAAAGACTGTAATGTTGTGTTTCTGATTATCATCGAAATAAAATTTTAGTTTAGAGTGGTTTAGTATCGAAGATTTAACTAAAATTTTGGAGTGAATTACAAATGCCAGTCTTCTATGTCAACAGTAGTCAGCAACAGTAACTTTGGAAATTTATTGCTGTCCAGGCTGTTTCGGCATTTAGTCATTGTGTGTCCAGCCTGCTACAGATATATATTTCAGACTTATTTAACTTATTTTATAAGAATTATTTTTCCAGTAGCCAAAGGGGCACTTATCTAATGGTAATATAGGTTTCTGTAGATATGACTTTAACTTTAATAAATATTTTCCACTAGATTCACATTCTTTTATGTTGTTATAATGTTAGCTTTCATAACGTTTACAGTAAGGAAAACATATAACAGACTTACACGTTGCTTTCTTGAATTCTTAATAGAAGCTTACATTCTTTGCAGCAAATTACACATCAAAATTCTAAGAAGATTACTGCACGATTACAGAAAGTTTTTTTGGAAGTATCAGTTCAGAATAACAGGAACTTTTTTTGAAATCTTGCTGGAGAGTTACACTAAGCTTCTCAGTTTCCTTCCTTGTTAGAATGTATATTATTTTCTAAGAAGATTGCGTGTTATCTTTCAGAAAGTTGCAAGAATGTTTTACGAAACTTTTCGTAAAAATGAAGAAAGCTTTCTTGAAACTATCAATATGGAATAACAACTCTTTTCTTGAAATCTTACCGAAAAGTTACGCTAAGGTACCCACTTTGCTTACTTCGTAAATTGCAATATCTTTTCTTGGAAGACTGCACGTTATTTTTCAGAAACTTTCAGGAAGGTTTCACGAAACTTTCACAGTTAGTTTCACGTTAATCTTCCATGTAATTATTTTTTATGTTTCTCGGAATCTTTCATAAAAGATTCATAAGCTTCCTAGAAGGTTCTTGGAAGGTTACTTGGGAAACCTACATCAAACTTGTATCGGAAAGCTTTCATGCGACGTGTGAAAGCTTTCATGCTATGTGGGAAGTTTAGCTACAAATTAAAAAGATTTTCAGTTGGTACTGTAGACTGGTGCGGCCCGAATGTATATCCGTCTTCTTCTTTGTTACACAATTAAAAAATGATAAAAATATATTCGTGTTACTCTAGTTCTACTTGTAAAATTTCCAATAATAAATATTTGATATTCGAAAATATAGTTTGCGATATAATTGAAAGTGGTAGTGGAATTGGATCTGATTACAACAAGGAAACGATATACCTACGTATTGCAACATGGGTTAATATCGATACAAAAAAATCTAATATCGATACTGGATGTATCGATATTTTGAAATATCGATTTGTATCGCCCGGGTCTATTTTGGAGTTCTTTGCGCTCCTTAACACGAGAGTGATGTATGATAATTTTAAGTTTGATAAGCCGACAATTATTTTAAAATTACAAGGACGAAAACTTCTCTATTTATAAACATCTGAACATTCATATATATGTATATATATGGTATAGTCAGTTCTGTTCGAAAATCGAAAGAATAAAGACGTGGTGCGCTTTCTTAGAATTAACCTAAGAAGTCATTAAAGTGTTGTTATTAATTGTGTGAATAATACAAATGGAAGTTTATAAAACATTTTATTATTTATTTTTTTATATGTTGTTAAATAATTTCAGCAGTAAGTATTATATATCCAGAATTCATCTTTGTATATTAATTTTATATTCTTCTTAATATCAGTGTTCAGTTATAAACATCAACGCTAAAAATCGAGATTATTCTTATCACAAATCAAGATTGTTTATACAAATTGTTTCAGTCATTTATAATTGGTAAGTAACGTGAAGGAATTTTGATTCTTTGATAACGTCACGAAATTTTAATTCAATATAAATGCACCATTAAAACATTTCAAGCTGCTCAAATCTATTTTCTTTTTGAATTTCGTCATAGGGTGTAGTTTGTAAGGGTTGGAACTTTGCAATAAATCATAAATTGTAATATAAGCAGTGACGATATTCTAGTCCATTATAAATGTCCAATTTCAACCGGTTTAAAATTAATGTTTTTTTTTTATTTCCTAAGGGGTGGTTTTTAAGAGTTTGGAACGTTATAACACGAGAAATTATATTCCAAAACTTGAAAGAATGTTTATTCTTCTTAAATCAATGATTTTTACATTTTTTGTCAAAAGTGGTAGTTTTCACCCTCAAAAAAAAAACAAAAAGTGCACAATCTGGAATGCAAAACTTTTGAAGAGGACGTTAAGATAAACTCAGTTACAAATTTTCATCAAAATCGGTGTTACCTGAAAGAATTCTCAGGTAATACCTTATTTTTACCTTCGTACACTAGACTATTATTTAAAAAACCATTTAAATTTTAAATAATTTCTTTTTTTTTGTGCAAAACCAACTATAGTGAATTGCTTACTATTAAAATTTTCTTCATTTAGTAGATGGATTGATTTCTTTTTGTTTGTAGGTTAAATTTTATATCTTTACTATTTCTAGATTAAATATGAATTTTTAATATATTAAAATTTATACCTATACTCCTATTAATAATATTATACGTCAACAAGAAAATAAATAAGTTTATTTCCAATATATTTCTAACAAATTATGAAACTGAAGTTTGTTACAAGTAAAAAAGTCTTTGGATTTGCTTTGGTGTGAATGAAAACCTATGGCGGCTGGGCAGGTTGTGCTAATAAGCGGTAAAAAATACAGGATTATTATAAACCATTAAATTCCACTTTGCTTTTCAATTTTTAAATCAGACTAGGGCCGCCGTAACTCCGTTACTCTAAGTTTTTTCCTTTAAAGAGATCGCACTAAAATAGTTCTTTAAAAAAACTAACTTTGTTCGCAGCTATAGTGAAATATAGAAAGGAACAACACAAAAATACACACCAACGTAGAGAAATAAATATTGTATCGACAAATACATACAAGTAATTGAAACTAAATTAAGAAGAAAATAATTTTTTTAGAAACGCCAAGCGCAAACAAAACCATCACGGACGCTTAAATAAAAAGCTAATGTCACTTCTTACCAAATTATATAAAAACATTACAGTGTGTCGCTCATATTTCGCTATTAGGAAAATATTTGTGCATAGTTCCAGCCTTCTCGCTCACATGGTAACCGCGTTAGATCTTTGTCTTTTCACTGCACCGTATCAATAAAAGCCACAATCCGATGTGGTCGATTATATGAAATCCGCGCGTTTTAAGCTATTACGTTATTGCCAGACGTTCAAATTATTTTTGTGAAGAAGAAAAATGTATTCAAAATTCTTTAAAGTAAAAATAATAAAGAAGAAATTTAAAAAAATGAAGTAGTGACTCTACGAGCTGCCACTGATGAAAACAAGCAACGAAATATTTTTAAGAATTTGTTGTCATCTTTGGAAAAGTTATTTTTATTCAGTTATTAATGATTTAAGTAACTAGGATTTACAAATATTAAAGTTTTGGAACTTATAAGATCTTTTAAGAGCTTTAAGCTTTTAATTATCAAATAAATTCAACAAGGTATTTCTACTCGTGCTGAGGCCTAATTAAAAAACTATTTTGATGTAAAAGGGAAAATTTATCTATTCTAATAAATACAAATTTAACTGACATTTGTTCAAGTGAAAGAATGTTGACGTTTTAACTGAAAAATTGCAATTTGACAATAGTTTTGAGGCAAAATATGCATTTTTAGGATGTTTTTTTTTAATAATCGAGTGTATAAGTACATTTTGATCAAAGTATTTTCAGCAAGTCAAATAAAAACCAAGTAATAGATTATATACATGAACTTATCTAAAACCTTAAGCCTAAAGTTATATTTATTCTACGTAATATCATTAATTAAATTCCATTTACGTTAATGAGGTGGTAAATGCTACATGTTACTCTATTTTATTGAATGTGAGTAGCGTAAGGGGTGCGGGTGCCCCGACTCTGATTGTATGAAGGCAAGTCGACACCTTTGCAGGAAATCATTATATTGATTGCTTAATAGTATCTATTTGTCGCTTAGATTTCACGGTTCACTTGCAATAAGATTTATGGCTAAGAATTTTGTTATTCTGTACGAATTTATTCGAAAACGCTGTTGTACCACTTTATTTCCCTGTTAAATTAAAATCACGTAAGCCTCACGTACACAAGCTTTAATTATTCTTTATAATCCTCCCTAGTACAACAGACCGATTTATCTTGTCAAAGAGGTTTGTTTACCTAAAAAGTAACCCTTTTTTCGCCCACCAGAGTATTTAAGTAATGCAGTTTGGGAAAAAATTTAACATTCGTTGTGATTTGTAAAATATTACTTCACCCAGCACTCAGGGATTTTAAGAGAAGCTTTAAAAGTGTCTTAGGTATCTGTAAAAAATTCACAGTTCAACAATTATAACGCTAGCAATTTATCTTAAGGGTGTACATCCACTGAAGTTAAAAAAGAAATTTTCTTGTTAATTTAAAAAATCACTATGCACTTTTAAGGTCACCCAGCACTCAGAGATTTTAAGAGAAGCTTTAAAAGAGTCTTAGGGATCTGTAAAAAATTCACAGTTCAATAATTATAACGCTAGCAATTTATCTTAAGAGTGTACATCCACTGAAGTTAAAAAAAGAAATTTTCTTGTTAATTTAAAAAATCACTATGCACTTTTAAGGTCACCCAGCACTCAGAGATTTTAAGAGAAGCTTTAAAAGTGTCTTAGGTATCTGTAAAAAATTCACAATTCAACAATTATAACGCTAGCAATTTATCTTAAGGGTGTACATCCACTGAAGTTAAAAAAGAAATTTTCTTGTTAATTTAAAAAATCACTATGCACTTTTAAGGTCACCCAGCACTCAGAGATTTTAAGAGAAGCTTTAAAAGAGTCTTAGGGATCTGTAAAAAATTCTCAGTTCAACAATTATAACGCTAGCAATTTATCTTAAGGGTGTACATCCACTGAAGTTAAAAAAGAAATTTTCTTGTTAATTTAAAAAATCACTATGCACTTTTAAGGTCACCCAGCACTCAGAGATTTTAAGAGAAGCTTTAAAAGAGTCTTCGGTATCTGTAAAAAATTCACAGTTCAACAATTATAACGCTAGCAATTTATCTTAAGGGTGTACATCCACTGAAGTTAAAAAATAAATTTTCTTGTTAATTTAAAAAATCACTATGCACTTTTAAGGTCACCCAGCACTCAGAGATTTTAAGAGAAGCTTTAAAAGTGTCTTAGGTATCTGTAAAAAATTCACAGTTCAATAATTATAACGCTAGCAATTTATCTAAAGGGTGTACATCCACTGAAGTTAAAAAAGAAATTTTCTTGTTAATTTAAAAAATCACTATGCACTTTTAAGGTCACCCAGCACTCAGGGATTTTAAGAGAAGCTTTAAAAGTGTCTTAGGTATCTGTAAAAAATTCACAGTTCAACAATTATAACGCTAGCAATTTATCTTAAGGGTGTACATCCACTGAAGTTAAAAAATAAATTTTCTTGTTAACTTAAAAAATCACTATGCACTTTTAAGGTCACCCAGCACTCAGAGATTTTAAGAGAAGCTTTAAAAGTGTCTTAGGTATCTGTAAAAAATTCACAGTTCAACAATTATAACGCTAGCAATTTATCTTAAGGGTGTACATCCACTGAAGTTAAAAAAGAAATTTTCTTGTTAATTTAAAAAATCACTATGCACTTTTAAGGTCACCCAGCACTCAGAGATTTTAAGAGAAGCTTTAAAAGAATCTTAGGTATATGTAAAAAATTCACAGTTCAACAATTATAACGCTAGCAATTTATCTTAAGCGTGTACATCCACTGAAGTTAAAAAAGAAATTTTCTTGTTAATTTAAAAAATCACTATGCACTTTTAAGGTCACCCAGCACTCAGAGATTTTAAGAGAAGCTTTAAAAGTGTCTTAGGTATCTGTAAAAAATTCACAGTTCAACAATTATAACGCTAGCAATTTATCTTAAGGGTGTACATCCACTGAAGTTAAAAAAGAAATTTTCTTGTTAATTTAAAAAATCACTATGCACTTTTAAGGTCACCCAGCACTCAGAGATTTTAAGAGAAGCATTAAAAGTATCTTAGGTATCTGTAAAAAATTCACAGTTCAACAATTATAACGCTAGCAATTTATCTTAAGGGTGTACATCCACTGAAGTTAAAAAAGAAATTTTCTTGTTAATTTAAAAAATCACTATGCACTTTTAAGGTCACCCAGCACTCAGAGATTTTAAGAGAAGCTTTAAAAGAGTCTTAGGTATCTGTAAAAAATTCACAGATCAACAATTATAACGCTAACAATTTATCTTAAGAGTGTACATCCACTGATGTTAAAAAAAGAAATTTTCTTGTTATTTTAAAATTCACCATGCATTTTTAAGACAACCCAGCACTCAGGGATTTTAAGAGGAGCATTAAAAGTATCTTAGGTATCTGTAAAAAATTCACTGTTCAACAATTATAACGCTAACATTTTATTTTATGGGTGTATTTCCACTGACGTTAAAAAAAGATACTTTCTTGTTAATTTAAAAATTCACTACGCATTTTTAAGGCCTCCCAGCACCCAGGGATTTTAAGAAAGGCTTTAAAAGTGTTTTAGGTATCTGTAAAAAATTCATAGTTCAACAATTATATTGCTAATAATTTACTTTAAGGGTGTACCTCCACTGAAGTTAAAAAAGAAATTTTCTTGTTAATTTAAAAAATCGCTATGCATTTTTGAGGCCACCCAGCACTCAGGGATTTTACGAGAAGCTTTAAAACTGTCTTAAGTATCTGCAAAACATTCACAGTTCAACAATTATAACGCTAAAAATGTATTTTAATGGTGTACATCCACTGAAGTTAAAAAAAGAAATTTTCTTGTTAATTTAAAAAATCACTATGCACTTTTAAGGCCACCCAACACTCAGGGATTATAATAAAAGCTTTAAAAGTATTTTAGGTATCTGTAAAAAATTCACAGTTCAACAATTATAACGCTAACAATTTATTAAAGGGGTGTATTTCCACTGACGTTAAAAAAAGAAATTTTCTTGTTAATTTAAAAATTCACTATGCATTTTTAAGGCCACCCAGCACTCAGGAATTCTAGGAGAAGCTTTAAAAGTATCTTAGGTATCTGTAAAAAATTTATAGTTCAACAATTATAACGCTAACAATTTATCTTAAGGGTGTACATCCACTGAAGTTAAAAAAAGAAATTTTCTTGTTAATTTAAAAAATCACTATGCACTTTTAAGGGCACCCATCACCCAGGGATTTTAAAAGAAGCTTTAAAAGTGGCTTAGGTATCTGTAAAAAATTCATAGTTCAACAATTATAACGCTAACAATTTATCTTAAGGGTGTACATTCACTGATGTTAAAAAAAGAAATTTTCTTGTTAATTTAAAAATTCACTATGCAATTTTAAGGCCACCCAGCACTCAGGGATTTTAAGAAAAGCTTTAAAAGTGTCTTAAGTATCTGCAAAAAATTCACAGATCAACGGTTATAACGCTAATAATTTATCTTAAGAGTGTACATCCACTGATGTTAAAAAAAAGAAATTTTCTTGTTAATTTAAAAATTCACTATGCATTTTTAAGACACCCCAGCACTCAGGCATTTTAAGAGAAGCTTTAAAAGTGTCTTAGGTATTTGTAAAAAATTCACAGTTCAACAATTATAACGCTAACATTTTATTTTATGGGTATATTTCCACTGACGTTAAAAAAAGAGACCTTCTTGTTAATTTAAAAATTCACTACGCATTTTTAAGGCCACCCAGCACCCAGGGATTTTAAGAAAAGCTTCAAAAGTGTTTCAGGTATCTGTAAAAAATTCATAGTTCAACAATTATAACTCTAACAACTTACTTTAAGGGTGTACCTCCACTGAAGTTAAAAAAAGAAATTTTCTTTTTAATTTAAAAAATCACTATGCACTTTTAAGGCCACCCAGCACTCAGGGATTTTAAGAGAAGCTTTATAAGTGTCTTAGGTATCTGTAAAAAATTCACAGTTCCGCAATTATAACTCTAACAATTTATTAAAGGGGTGTATTTCCACTGACGTTAAAAAAAGAAATTTTCTTGTTAATTTAAAAATTCACTATGCATTTTTAAGGCCACCCAACACTCAGGAATTTTAGGAGAAGCTTTAAAAGTGTCTTAGGTATTTGTAAAAAATTCATAGTTCAACAATTATAACGCTAACAATTTATCTTAAGGGTGTATATCCACTGATGTTAAAAAAATAAATTTTCTTGATAATTTAAAAATTCACTATGCATTTTTAAGGCCACCCAGCACTCAAGGATTTTAAGAGAAGCTTTAAAAATGTCTTAGATATCTGTAAAAAATTCACAGTTCAACAATTATAACGCTAACAATTTATCTTAAGGGTGTACATCCACTGAAGTTAAAAAAAGAAATTTTCTTGTTAATTTAAAAAATCACTATGCACTTTTAAGGTCACCCAGCACTCAGGGATTTTAAGAAAAGCTTTAAAAGTGTCTTAAGTATCTGTAAAAAATTCACAGATCAACGGTTATAACGCTAACAATTTATCTTAAGAGTGTACATCCACTGATGTTAAAAAAAGAAATTTTCTTGTTAATTTAAAAATTCACTATGCATTTTTAAGACACCCCAGCACTCAGGCATTTTAAGAGAAGCTTTAAAAGTGTCTTAGGTATTTGTAAAAAATTCACAGTTCAACAATTATAACGCTAACATTTTATTTTATGGGTGTATTTCCACTGACGTTAAAAAAAGAGACCTTCTTGTTAATTTAAAAATTCACTACGCATTTTAAAGGCCACCCAGTACCCAGGGATTTTAAGAAAAGCTTCAGAAGTGTTTTAGGTATCTGTAAAAAATTCATAGTTCAACAATTATAACACTAACAATTTACTTTAAGGGTGTACTTCCACTGAAGTTAAAAAAAGAAATTTTCTTGTTAATTTAAAAAATCACTATGAACTTTTAAGGTTACCCAGCACTCAGGGATTTTAAGAGAAGCTTTAAAAGTGTCTTGGGTATCTGTAAAAAATTCACAGTTCCACAATTATAACGCTAACAATTTATTAAAGGGGTGTATTTCCACTGACGTTAAAAAAAGAAATTTTCTTGTTAATTTAAAAATTCACTATGCTTTTTTAAGGCCACCCAGCACTCAGGAATTTTAGGAGAAGCTTTAAAAGTGTCTTAGGTATCTGTAAAAAATTCACAGTTGAACAATTATAACGCGAACAATTTATCTTAAGGGTGTACATCCACTGAAGTTAAAAAAAGAAATTTTCTAGTTAATTTAAAAAATTACTATGCACTTTTAAGGTCACCCAGCACTCAGGGATTTTAAGAGAAGATTTAAAAGTGTCTTAAGTATCTGTAAAAAATTCATAGTTCAACAATTATAACGCTAACAATTTATCTTAAGAGTATACATCCACTGAAGTTAAAAAAAGATTTTTTCTTGTTAATTAAAAAATTCACTATGCATTTTCAAGGCCACCCAGCACTCAAGGATTTCAGGAAAAGCTTTAAAAGTGTCTTAAGTATCTGTAAAAAATTCACAGATCAACAGTTATAACGCTAACAATTTATCTTAAGAGTGTACATCCACTGATGTTAAAAAAGAAATTTTCTTGTTAATTTAAAAATTCACTATGCATTTTTAAGGCCACCCAGCACCCAGGGATTTTAAGAAAAGCTTCAAAGTGTTTTAGGTATCTGTAAAAAATTCATAGTTCAACAATTATAATGCTAACAATTTACTTTAAGGGTGTACCTCCACTGAAGTTAAAAAAAAGAAATTTTCTTTTTAATTTAAAAAATCACTATGCACTTTTAAGGCCACCCAGCACTCAGGGATTTTAAGAGCAGCTTTATAAGTGTCTTGGGTATCTGTAAAAAATTCACAGATCAACGGTTATAACGCTAATAATTTATCTTAAGAGTGTACATCCACTGATGTTAAAAAAATAAATTTTCTTGTTAATTTAAAAATTCACTATGCATTTTTAAGGCCACCCAGCACTCAGGCATTTTAAGAGAAGCTTTAAAGTGTCTTAGGTATCTGTAAAAAATTCACAGTTCAACAATTATAATGCTAACATTTTATTTTATGGGTGTATTTCCACTGACGTTAAGAAAAGAGAACTTCTTGTTAATTTAAAAATTCACTACGCATTTTTAAGGCCACCCAGCACCCAGGGATTTTAAGAAAAGCTTCAAAAGTGTTTTAGGTATCTGTAAAAAATTCATAGTTCAACAATTATAACGCTAGCAATTTACTTTAAGGGTGTACCTCCACTGAAGTTAAAAAGGAAATTTTCTTTTTAATTTAAAAAATCACTATGCACTTTTAAGGCCACCCAGCACTCAGGGATTTTAAAAAAAGCTTTATAAGTGTCTTCGGTATCTGTAAAAAATTCACAGATCCACAATTATAACGCTAACAATTTATTAAAGGGGTGTATTTCCACTGACGTTAAAAAAAGAAATTTTCTTGTTAATTTAAAAATTCACTATGCAATTTTAAGGCCACCCAGCACTCAGGAATTTTAGGAGAAGCTTTAAAAGTGTCTTAGGTATCTGTAAAAAATTCACAGTTCAACAATTATAACGCTAACAATTTATCTTGAGGGTGTACATCCACTGAAGTTAAAAAAAGAAATTTTCTTGTTAATTTAAAAAATCACTATGCACTTTTAAGGTCACCCAGCACTCAGGGATTTTAAGAGAAGCTTTAAAAGTGTCTTAACTATCTGTAAAAAATTCATAGTTCAACAATTATAACGCTAACAATTTATCTTAAGGGTATACATCCACTGAAGTTAAAAAAAGATTTTTTCTTGTTAATTAAAAAATTCACTATGCATTTTCAAGGCCACCCAGCACTCAAGGATTTCAAGAAAAGCTTTAAAAGTGTCTTAAGTATCTGTAAAAAATTCACAGATCAACAGTTATAACGCTAACAATTTATCTTAAGAGTGTACATCCACTGATGTTAAAAAAGAAATTTTCTTGTTAATTTAAAAATTCACTATGCATTTTTAAGACACCCCAGCACTCAGGCATTTTAAGAGAAGCTTTAAAAGTGTCTTAGGTATCTGTAAAAAATTCACAGTTCAACAATTATAACGCTAACATTTTATTTTATGGGTGTATTTCCATTGACGTTAAAAAATGAGACCTTCTTGTTAATTTTAAAAATTAACTACGCATTTTTAAGGCCACCCAGCACCCAGGGATTTTAAGAAAAGCTTCAAAAGTGTTTTAGGTATCTGTAGAAAATTCATAGTTCAACAATTAAAACGCTAACAATTTACTTTAAGGGTGTACCTCCACTGAAGTTGAAAAAGAAATTTTCTTTTTAATTTAAAAAATCACTATGCACTTTTAAGGCTACCCAGCACTCAGGGATTTTAAGAGAAGCTTTAAAAGTGTCTTAGGTATCTGTAAAAAATTCATAGTTCAACAATCAAAACGCTAACAATTTATCTTAAGGGTGTACATCCACTGATGTTAAAAAAAGAAATTTTCTTGTTAATTTAAAAAATCACTATGCACTTTTAAGGTCACCCAGCACTCGGGGATTTTAAGAGAAGCTTTAAAAGTGTCTTAAGTATGTGTAAACAATTCATAGTTCAACAATCAAAACGCTAACAATTTATCTTAAGGGTGTACATCCACTGATGTTAAAAAAAGAAATTTTCTTGTTAATTTAAAAAATCACTATGCACTTTTAAGGTCACCCAGCACTCGGAGATTTTAAGAGAAGCTTTAAAAATGTCTTAAGTATCTGTAAAAAATTCACAGATCAACAGTTATAACGCTAACAATTTATCTTAAGAGTGTACATCCACTGATGTTAAAAAAAGAAATTTTCTCGTTAATTTAAAAATTCACTATGCATTTTCAAGACACCCCAGCACTCAGGCATTTTAAGAGAAGCTTTAAAAGTGTCTTAGGTATCTGTAAAAAATTCACAGTTCAACAATTATAACACTAACATTTTATTTTATGGGTGTATTTCCACTGACGTTAAGAAAAGAGACTTTCTTGTTAAGTTAAAAATTCACTACGCATTTTTAAGGCCACCCAGCACCCAGGGATTTTAAGAAAAGCTTCAAAAGTGTTTTAGGTATCTGTAAAAAATTAATAGTTCAACAATCAAAACGCTAACAATTTATCTTAAGGGTGTACATCCACTGATATTAAAAAAAGAAATTTTCTTGTTAATTTTAAAATTCACTATGCATTTTCAAGGCCACCCAGCACTCAGGCATTTTAAGAGAAGCTTTAAAAGTGTCTTAGTTATCTGTAAAAAATTCACAGTTCAACAATTATAACACTAACAATTTATCTTAAGGGTATACATCCACTGAAGTTAAAAAAAGATTTTTTCTTGTTAATTAAAAAATTCACTATGCATTTTCAAGGCCACCCAGCACTCAAGGATTTCAAGAAAAGCTTTAGAAGTGTCTTAAGTATCTGTAAAAAATTCACAGATCAACAGTTATAACGCTAACAATTTATCTTAAAAAATTAATAGTTCAACAATCAAAACGCTAACAATTTATCTTAAGGGTGTACATCCACTGATATTAAAAAAAGAAATTTTCTTGTTAATTTTAAAATTCACTATGCATTTTCAAGGCCACCCAGCACTCAGGCATTTTAAGAGAAGCTTTAAAAGTGTCTTAGTTATCTGTAAAAAATTCACAGTTCAACAATTATAACACTAACAATTTATCTTAAGGGTATACATCCACTGAAGTTAAAAAAAGATTTTTTCTTGTTAATTAAAAAATTCACTATGCATTTTCAAGGCCACCCAGCACTCAAGGATTTCAAGAAAAGCTTTAGAAGTGTCTTAAGTATCTGTAAAAAATTCACAGATCAACAGTTATAACGCTAACAATTTATCTTAAGAGTGTACATCCACTGATGTTAAAAAAGAAATTTTCTTGTTAATTTAAAAATTCACTATGCATTTTTAAGACACCCCAGCACGCAGGCATTTTAAGAGAAGCTTTAAAAATGTCTTAAGTATCTGTAAAAAATTCACAGATCAACAGTTATAACGCTAACAATTTATCTTAAGAGTGTACATCCACTGATGTTAAAAAAAGAAATTTTCTCGTTAATTTAAAAATTCACTATGCATTTTCAAGACACCCCAGCACTCAGGCATTTTAAGAGAAGCTTTAAAAGTGTCTTAGGTATCTGTAAAAAATTCACAGTTCAACAATTATAACACTAACATTTTATTTTATGGGTGTATTTCCACTGACGTTAAGAAAAGAGACCTTCTTGTTAAGTTAAAAATTCACTACGCATTTTTAAGGCCACCCAGCACCCAGGGATTTTAAGAAAAGCTTCAAAAGTGTTTTAGGTATCTGTAAAAAATTAATAGTTCAACAATCAAAACGCTAACAATTTATCTTAAGGGTGTACATCCACTGATATTTAAAAAAGAAATTTTCTTGTTAATTTTAAAATTCACTATGCATTTTCAAGGCCACCCAGCACTCAGGCATTTTAAGAGAAGCTTTAAAAGTGTCTTAGTTATCTGTAAAAAATTCACAGTTCAACAATTATAACACTAACAATTTATCTTAAGGGTATACATCCACTGAAGTTAAAAAAAGATTTTTTCTTGTTAATTAAAAAATTCACTATGCATTTTCAAGGCCACCCAGCACTCAAGGATTTCAAGAAAAGCTTTAGAAGTGTCTTAAGTATCTGTAAAAAATTCACAGATCAACAGTTATAACGCTAACAATTTATCTTAAAAAATTAATAGTTCAACAATCAAAACGCTAACAATTTATCTTAAGGGTGTACATCCACTGATATTAAAAAAAGAAATTTTCTTGTTAATTTTAAAATTCACTATGCATTTTCAAGGCCACCCAGCACTCAGGCATTTTAAGAGAAGCTTTAAAAGTATCTTAGTTATCTGTAAAAAATTCACAGTTCAACAATTATAACACTAACAATTTATCTTAAGGGTATACATCCACTGAAGTTAAAAAAAGATTTTTTCTTGTTAATTAAAAAATTCACTATGCATTTTCAAGGCCACCCAGCACTCAAGGATTTCAAGAAAAGCTTTAGAAGTGTCTTAAGTATCTGTAAAAAATTCACAGATCAACAGTTATAACGCTAACAATTTATCTTAAGAGTGTACATCCACTGATGTTAAAAAAGAAATTTTCTTGTTAATTTAAAAATTCACTATGCATTTTTAAGACACCCCAGCACGCAGGCATTTTAAGAGAAGCTTTAAAAGTGTCTTAGGTATCTGTAAAAAATTCACAGTTCAACAATTATAACGCTAACATTTTATTTTATGGGTGTATTTCCACTGACGTTAAAAAATGAGACCTTCTTGTTAATTTTAAAAATTAACTACGCATTTTTAAGGCCACCCAGCACCCAGGGATTTTAAGAAAAGCTTCAAAAGTGTTTTAGGTATCTGTAGAAATTTCATAGTTCAACAATTAAAACGCTAACAATTTACTTTAAGGGTGTACCTCCACTGAAGTTAAAAAAGAAATTTTCTTTTTAATTTAAAAAATCACTATGCACTTTTAAGGCCACCCAGCACTCAGGGATTTTAAGAGAAGCTTTATAAGTGTCTTGGGTATCTGTAGAAAATTCACAGTTCCACAATTATAACGCTAACAATTTATTAAAGTGGTGTATTTCCACTGACGTTAAAAAAAGAAATTTTCTTGTTAATTTAAAAATTCACTATGCATTTTTAAGGCCACCCAGCACTCAGGCATTTTAAGAGAAGCTTTAAAAGTGTCGTAGGTATCTGTAAAAAATTCATAGTTCAACAATCAAAACGCTAACAATTTATCTTAAGGGTGTACATCCACTGATGTTAAAAAAAGAAATTTTCTTGTTAATTTAAAAAATCACTATGCACTTTTAAGGTCACCCAGCACTCGGGGATTTTAAGAGAAGCTTTAAAAGTGTCTTAAGTATGTGTAAACAATTCATAGTTCAACAATCAAAACGCTAACAATTTATCTTAAGGGTGTACATCCACTGATGTTAAAAAAGAAATTTTCTTGTTAATTTAAAAAATCACTATGCACTTTTAAGGTCACCCAGCACTCGGGGATTTTAAGAGAAGCTTTAAAAGTGTCTTAAGTATCTGTAAAAAATTCACAGATCAACAGTTATAACGCTAACAATTTATCTTAAGAGTGTACATCCACTGATGTTAAAAAAAGAAATTTTCTCGTTAATTTAAAAATTCACTATGCATTTTCAAGACACCCCAGCACTCAGGTATTTTAAGAGAAGCTTTAAAAGTGTCTTAGGTATCTGTAAAAAATTCACAGTTCAACAATTATAACGCTAACATTTTATTTTATGGGTGTATTTCCACTGACGTTAAGAAAAGAGACCTTCTTGTTAAATTAAAAATTCACTACGCATTTTTAAGACACCCCAGCCCTCAGGCATTTTAAGAGAAGCTTTAAAAGTGTCTTAGGTTTCTGTAAAAAATTAACAGTTCAACAATTATAACACTAACATTTTATTTTATGGGTGTATTTCCACTGACGTTAAAAAAAGAGGCCTTCTTGTTAATTTAAAAATTCACTACGCATTTTTAAGGATACCCAGCACCCAGAGATTTTAAGAAAAGCTTCAAAAGTGTTTTAGGTATCTGTAAAAAATTCATAGTTCAACAATTATAACGCTAACAATTTACTTTAAGGGTTGAAGTTAAAAAGAAATTTTTTTTTTAATTTAAAAAATCACTATGCACTTTTAAGGCCACCCAGCACTCAGGGATTTTAAGAGAAGCTTTATAAGTGTCTTAGGTATCTGTAAAAAATTCACAGTTCCACAATTATAACTCTAACAATTTATTAATGGGGTGTATTTCCACTGACGTTAAAAAAAGAAATTTTCTTGTTAATTTAAAAATTCACTATGCATTTTTAAGGCCACAAAACACTCAGGAATTTTAAGAGAAGCTTTAAAAGTGTCATAGGTATCTGTAAAAAATTCATAGTTCAACAATTATAACGCTAACAATTTATCTTAATGGTGTACATCCACTGATGTTAAAAAAATAAATTTTCTTGTTAATTTAAAAATTCACTATGCATTTTTAAGGCCACTCAGCACTCAAGGATTTTAAGAGAAGCTTTAAAAATGTCTTAGATGTCTGTAAAAAATTCACAGTTCAACAATTATAACGCTAACAATTTATCTTAAGGGTGTACATCCACTGAAGTTAAAAAAGGAAATTTTCTTTTTAATTTAAAAAATCACTATGCACTTTTAAGGCCACCCAGCACTCAGGGATTTTAAGAGAAGCTTTATAAGTGTCTTCGGTATCTGTAAAAAATTCACAGTTCCACAATTATAACGCTAACAATCTATTAAAGGGGTGTATTTCCACTGACGTTAAAAAAAGAAATTTTCTTGTTAATTTAAAAAATCACTATGCACTTTCAAGGTCACACAGCACTCAAGGATTTTAAGAGAAGCTTTAAAAGTGTCTTAGGTATCTGTAAAAAATTCATAGTTCAACAATCAAAACGCTAACAATTTATCTTAAGGGTGTACATCCACTGATGTTAAAAAAAGGAATTTTCTTGTTAATTTAAAAATTCACTATGCATTTTTAAGGCCACCCAGCACTCAGGCATTTTAAGAGAAGCTTTAAAAGTGTCTTAGGTATCTGTAAAAAATTCACAGTTCAACAATTATAACGCTAACAATTTATCTTAAGGGTGTACATCCATTGAAGTTAAAAAAAGAAATTTTCTTGTTAATTTAAAAAATCACTATGCACTTTCAAGGTCGCACAGCACTCAGGGATTTTAAGAGAAGCTTTAAAAGTGTCTTAGGAATCTGTAAAAAATTCACAGATCAACAATTATAACGATAACAATTTATCTTAAGAGTGTACATCCACTGATGTTAAAAAAAGAAATTTTCTTGTTATTTTAAAATTCACTATGCATTTTTAAGACAACCTAGCACTCAGGGATTTTAAAAGGAGCTTTAAAAGGGTCTTAGGTATCTGTAAAAAATCAAAAAACATTTTTTTATGGGTGTATTTCCACTGACGTTAAAAAAAGACACTTTCTTGTTAATTTAAAAATTCACTACGCATTTTTAAGGCCACCCAGCACTCAGGGATTTTAAGAAAATCTTTAAAAAATTTATTCGTATCGTTTCAATTTTGGTAATTTTAGAAAAAAGGTATGCTGTTTATATTTTTGGTTTTATCTAAATTAACAACGAACAAACATTTTGCAAAGTTTTAACAATTGTCGTTGTTTCATAGACGTAGCAGATTGGGGGCCGGGAAAATAAATTATGAAAACTACATAACCACGTTGTCTACAGACGATAAAGAAAATTTCATTCTATAGAACTTGAATATTTCAAAGTGCAAACTGACGTCGAATGAATAATGGTCAAAAACTTACACAAGAAATGGGAAGTTAAAATTCAATAAAAATTTTGCAAAACGTTTTTTTTTGTGTTGTGTGGCTTCATTCCTCCAATGTTTCTCAACATCGCTGATTTGAAGGTAAGTAGATATCAGGAGTCTGGACTCTTTCCCACCACCCTCCACGCAAAATACACCAGTAGCAGTTTCAGTTAATTTACAACATTATTTTATTAAAGGTATTTTTCATTGTGTTTTCAAATAGAGTATCATTGTAATATAATATCAGAGAGTGTTCCAATGACAGCTTGTTTAACAAATTTAATGCTCTACTTATAGTTTTACAATTTTCAACAGCATCAGCCCTATCAAATATACCTGCGTGTCATCTGCATAATATCGAGCAAAACAAACCTGTAGAATTTCTGGAAGGAAATAACTATAGATGACGTACAACAGCAGAGATAAAGCCGAGTCTTGAAGCACACCACTGTTAATTATTAGAGGAGCCAATCCGAACTGACTGACATCTGTTACTTGTAAAATTAAAAAAGAATTTAGCTGTCTTCTTAGAAAATTCAGCATAATCAAGAATAGCCAAAAGTAAATTGTGATTTAGAGTGTCAAAGGCGTTTGAAAAATCTAACAATGCCAAAACTGTAATTCTACCATTGTTAATACCTCCAAAAATATCGTCAGTAACCCTTGCTAACGCTATTGAGCATCCATAGTGTTCTCAGAAATCTGAGTTTGAGGTAAAATATTAAAGTTAAAAAAGGTAAGTTAAAAAAGAAATTTATTGTTAATTTAAAAAATCACTATGCACTTTTAAGGGCACCCAGCATCCAGGGATTTTAGAAGAAGCTTTAAAAGTGTCTTAAGTATCTGTAAAAAATTCATAGTTCAACAATTATAACGCGAACAATTTATCTTAAGTGTGTACATCCACTGATGTTAAAAAAAGAAATTTTCTTGTTAATTTAAAAAATCACTATGCACTTTTAAGGGCACCCAGCACTCAGAGATTTTAAGAGAAGCTTTAAAAGTGTCTTAGGTATCTGTAAAAAATTCACAGTTCAACAATTATAACGCTAACAATTTATCTTAAGGGTGTACATCCACTGAAGTTAAAAAAAGAAATTTTCTTGTTAATTTAAAAATTCACTATGCATTTTTAAGACAACCCAGCACTCAGGGATTTTAAGAGAAACTTTATAAGTGTCTTAAGTATCTGTAAAAAATTCACAGTTCAACAATTATAACGCTAACAATTTATCTTAATGGTGTACATCCACTGATCTTAAAAAAAGAAATTTTTTTGTTAATTTAAAAATTCACTTTACATTTTTAAGGTCACCCAGCACTCAGGGATTTTAAAAGAAGCTTTAAAAGTGTCTTAGGTATCTGTAAAAAATTCACAGTTCAACAATTATAACGCTAACATTTTATTTTATGGGTGTATTTCCACTGACGTTAAAAAAAGAGACCTTCTTGTTAATTTAAAAATTCACTACGCATTTTTAAGGCCACCCAGCATCCAATGATTTTAAGAAAAGCTTTAAAAGTGTCTTAAGTATCTGCAAAAAATTCACATTTCAACAATTATAACGCTAACAATTTATCTTAAGGGTGTACATCCACTGAAGTTAAAAAAAGAAATTTTCTTGTTAATTTAAAAAATCACTATGCTCTTTTAAGGCCACCCAGCACTCAGAGATTTTAAGGAAAGCTTTAAAAGTGTCTTAAGTATCTGTAAAAAATTCACAGTTCAACAATTATAACGCTAACATTTTATTTTATGGGTGTATTTCCACTGACGTTAAAAAAAGAAACCTTCTTGGTAATTTAAAAATTCACTACGCATTTTTAAGGCCACCCAGCACCCAGGGATTTTAAGAAAAGCTTTAAAAGTATTTTAGGTATCTGTAAAAAATTCATAGTTCAACAATTATAACGCTAACAATTTACTTTAAGGGTGTACCTCCACTGAAGTTAAAAAAAGAATTTTTCTTTTTAATTTAAAAAATCACTATGCACTTTTAAGGCCACCCAACACTCAGGGATTTTAAGAGAAGCTTTAAAAGTGTCTTAGGTATCTGTAAAAAATTCACAGTTCAACAATTATAACTCTAACAATTTATTAAAGGGGTGTATTTCCACTGACGCTAAAAAAACAAATTTTCTTGTTAATTTAAAAATTCACTATGCATTTTTAAGGCCACCAGCACTCAGGAATTTTAGGAGAAGCTTTAAAAGTGTCTTAGGTATCTGTAAAAAATTCACAGTTCAACAATTATAACGCTAACAATTTATCTTAAAGGTGTAAATCCACTGAAGTTAAAAAAAGAAATTTATTGTTTATTTAAAAAATCACTATGCACTTTTAAGGGCACTTAGCATCCAGGGATTTTAAGAGATGCTTTAAAAGTGTCTTAAGTATCTGTAAAAAATTCATAGTTCAACAATTATAACGCTAACAATTTATTTTAAGGGTGTACATCCACTGATGTTAAAAAAAGAAATTTTCTTGTTAATTTAAAAAATCACTATGCACTTTTAAGGGCACCCAGCACTCAGGGATTTTGAAAAATCTAACAACGCCAAAACTGTAATTCTACCATTGTTAATACCTCCAAATATATCGTCAGTAACCCTTGCTAACGCTATTGAGCATCCATGGTGTTCTCGGAAATCTGAGTTTGAGGTAAAATATTATTGGACCCAACACCATCAGTCAACTGAGCGTTTATGACCTTTTCCAAAATTTTAGATGCGCAAGGTAGAACACTAATAGTTCGGAGATCCTTTAAATTACTGCAGGGAGGAAGTTTAAACAATCGGTGTTACCAATGCTTCATTTATAATTACGAATACAGACATTTATATTATATGTTATGTATGGTAATAAGAAGGGGAACCGTAATTTTAAAATAAAATTGTTTATGCCGTCAACTCCCGCAGCCTTAGATTTTACGCTCATCATATGTTTGGAAATACTAGTCTCGCTAATTTTATTCTGATACTTATTAAAGGGATGTTTGTTGTTTGTTGTTTGAGGCGAATTAACTGTGAAAAATAAATTAAGCTCATCTGGGCTATTGAGGTTGTCAGGAATGTTCATTTTACTCTTGTCTTCACATAACCTGAAATTTCGAAGCTCTTGCCAAACATTGGGAGAATTTTGTAGCTTCGTTTCAAAAAACATTTCTTTCTGTTTAATTATGACAGTTGTGTGATTATATATATATATATATATATATATATATATATATATATATATATATATATATAATGTTCTTAACATTATATTATTATTTTTTAAAGGTTAAAAAATGTATATGTGTAGTTTCGAAACAAACACAGTAAAAACATCTAAAATTTGAAAATGAATCTATTAAGGTCTTTTTTGACAACTAATATACTTTGCTTGTTCCCAAGAAAAGTCATATGGAAAGTAGGCTGAAACTTGAAACCTTTCAATAAAGGCAATTCACCCAAAAGTTTGTTTGCTAAACTGGGTTAAATGTATTGTTAGTTTTATGTACATTTTTTATAAATATCATCTATAAATATCGTCCATAATAATACTTCAAAAACTTTCTATTCTCTATATTGGTCGAACAACTAATTTTGAAACTTCGATATCCAAATTATACAGTAGAAACGTCCATATGGAGAATTAACAGATTTTATAGAAAAGTAGTGCATTATTTGAATGCGAGTCTTAAGGTATGTAAAATTACAATCAATAATTTTCTAAACGTAATTAAATTGAAATTTTACTGTAAACAGTAAACAACACTTTACACTACTAAATTACAATTCTTTAATAATGACTTATTAACACTTTAACACTCAAATACAAACTCAGCTAATTACCCATAACTTATCCCTACTTATATACCTATAGAACCTAGTAGAATGTATCAGAATATAAGCCTAGAAATTACAAGAAATATAACAAATTATGATGACTCGTCGATATAATATTTCTTTCATTAAATATAATAACATTTCTACAAGGGCGTATTAAGAAATTCTCCTAGTCTTTCGCCACACTGACCCCTCCTAACTCTGATCGTCCCAATAAGCAGTACTTTTTTAGTATGATTTCAATCTGTGAAGATGTACTACTTTCATTTTGGTTCTGAGACTCCATAACCACACTTTGTCACCTTGCTGGAACTCTGCCAAGTTTGTTGTGATGTCATATCTTGTCTTCATTCTATCTGTGGCCAAATCTGTGTTCTCTAACTAGGTCATGAACTTCTCACAATTTGTCTTGTAAAGCATTCACCCAATCTTCCGTAAATGTGCTTCCCTTTGTTCTGGTTGCGCCAAATTTTGACATGCAACATTACTACCTCAACTTCATGGGTTGTCCATCAAGGTAACTCACTTGCTCGATCTATATTGTCTGTCAACAAGTGTTAGATCATTTGCCTTATTCACCTGATCTTGCACCATGTGACTTTTATCTGTTGCTCAAGGTCAAATCGGCATTAAAAGGACTAGTATTTCAGTCCGTTGAATCAGTGAAAGAAAAAGCGGCAAGCGTCATGAAGGAGCTCACAGAAGAAGTCTTCCAGTACTGTTTCAAAAAATTTAAAAACATGGAGCATTGTAGTGATAGAGAAGCGGTGTATATTGAATGTGGAATAACTAAATATGAGTAAATTTAAAATAAAATATTTTACAGCAATAGTATCGTTATTTTAGCCAATGTATAAAAAAGTACAGATGGCTATTTACTAATAAAATCATGATAAATTTAGCAATTAATAAAGTAATATTCGATAGCATCTTTTTAAAAGTTTCTTTTACTTATCTACTCACATATCTTAAAGTTTCGGTTGACACTCATATTCATAAGTCAACTCTGAGATTGTTTTCTTATCTATAGCAAAATAGTTTATCTGAAACCCTTGTTCTGATTTTTTGGACAGATAGCTAACAAAAATCATATTTTTAGGGTACGGAAATAAAAGTCTCTTTGCGTAGAATTATAGAAAATCAATTTCAAATGTATTGGTATAACGGCGAGGGTAAAATATCTATCAATTTCATTTTCTTTTTGTTTGAGGCTCGTATGCGTTTGACAGCAATCATAATGGCATTGCATATTTCCTTCTCGTGCAACGGAAATTATGCTAATATTCATTTTTCCTTGGTATTACACGCCAAGATCTCGTATGGAAACTATTTAATTCTATCTCTACATTGACATAAACGTAAAACTTCATTTCAGCGTAATACTGTTGACTTTTAGAAAGATAAGTTTCGTTGCAATGAATACTCCCATTCAGTGGCAGAACTAAAGATTTTTATTTCTTGGCAATCAGCAGCGGCATTAGTGTGTTTTTAGAGTCAAACGAAAAAAAAACTTTGAAACATGTCAGTGCTATAGAATATTTAGAATAAACACTTTTTAAAAGTACACCAAGTAACCGTATAATTCTTATTATACATATCTTTCTAACTTCCTTCCACTGAATACCAGTTTCTTAAATTGTAAACTTTGTAGCTATTTGTCTAAGTTGACAAGCAAAGAGTGTGTGTTCTGGTTATTCTGTGGCAAGTTAAATTCTAGTTCTTATACGCGTTTTTTACTTTACATAAATTGTGAATTTTGATAGTTTTCTCAATCCAATACATAAAGCACAGGGTTCCTGCAATCTAAAGTTATTTTATACATTCAAAAAATCAAAATTTTTTTATTGTTTACGGTATCATACAAAACTACTACCACGCTGATTGAGTTTCAGATTAAATTTTTACGGTTTCAGTTGCGAATATATTTGTATGAAACTAAATGAAGCTACAGTTCAATATATTCAGAAGCCAACGTATAGAAGCTTAATGATGAAAGCTAGATCATTTCTGGCTGTAAGATAGTTAGTAGGGCTTATTGGATATTTCAAATTTATCGACAGAACTATGGAGAGGTTTATATACCGGGATAAATTATGTACACCTTTATGGAAACGGTCCATATTTAGAAATTTAAGTTGATTAGGTATTCCGACAAAATAATAATAGTAAATTTATTTTTAGGTTATAAAAATATCACTATTTCAGTAGTTATATTTTTTTCTGTTGATAGATAAATATTATGCAATCTTATTGTAATATTTAAGAATAATTTTTAAGGTGAGGTCATATAATAAAAAATCGAAAATACATTACTTTTCAAGTTACAGCCTGTCAAAATTCTTTTTTTTTTCTTATTTTTGACATCTTGGGGTTAGTTTTTAACTTATTATGTTGTTATTTAGTACAGGGACTACGCTATCATTCTGTTATAAAAATGTTTCTCTATTGTGCCATTAGAGGTCACTTTAACCGAAATTTAAAAAAAATTTTCACATATCTTTTTTGTTTTGATAGTTATTGGAAAAGGATATTCCATTTTAAAGATAAAAGAATACCTAATAAAAAGTACTTCTTATTCGAGTGGATAAACCACACCGTTTAAAAGCAAATTGTAATTAGTTTTTATTACAGTAGAATCAGGTTTTCAAATGGAAGCAAAAAAGCAAGCTAACATGCTTCAATTTTAGTTAAAGCTCGTAATCAAATACACTGTAAAAAATAAATGCATTAAATTTAATGCCTTTAATAATTTACATTCATCTAAATTAATTTATTACATTAAATATAATGTAATCATATATTACTTCTTACGATGATTATGTACGTTAAAAATAGTTATCACATATTTAATGCACCAACAGTAATGTGACTTCAAAAAATTGTGTATGAATTAAATTTTAACAGGAAACACTTCATAAGGACAGGCGAGCTTTGTTCTCGTTAAGAATCAAAAATACTACTTCGGATTCCAAGAAATTCCCCTTGGTAGTGTACCGCCATCTGTAGACCGGTTTCAAACTCATTGGTTCTCGTCAGTACAGAGTAGGCATGTACACCTCACCATAAGAAAAGTGAATCTTTTTTAGAGTACATAACCTTAGATATCTCAAAATCCTGTCGTGATGGGCCAATTCTGACCTTGGATTTGGATTCTGAGTAGCAAATTAGTTCGAAAAAGACTCCCAGCTGTCAAGTTGCATTAAAACTGCGTGGTTTATCGTCTCGAATAAGGAGTACCTATTTCATTAGATACTATTTTGTTCTTAAAATGTTCTTATTTTCAATAACTGTCAAAACAAAAAAGATATGTAAAAAAAATTTTTGAATTTCAGGTAAAGGGACCTCGGGTGCTATAGTTAAGAAACATTTTTATAACAGAAAACATTAAATGTAGGTCTTGCGACAAATATCAACTTTATTAGTTAAAAACTAACCGCAAGATGTTAAAGATAAGAAAAAAAATTAATTTGACAGCTTGTAACTCGAGAAGTATCAAGTTTTGTACTTTTTGTTATATGTCTGACTACCTTTATTTTACTATGTAGAATTATCCGATGTATTGCATTATCCGAATACCCTGTAAAATAATATATTTTGTCTATTTTTTCACTTTTAATTTAAAATAAAGTGATAACTCAAAAATATGATTTGCTGAGTCAGCTCTTCAAACTGATGGTTTACCATTATTTCTGTCTCTAGTCATATTCAATGATGTGAAACAGCGTTTTTTAAATTTCATTTTTGATGTGTTTGTTTTTAAATGCACAAACACATTTCACAGAAATATCGAAAAATGATTTAACCTTTAAAAGTCAGTTACAAAATATTTTTACGTATAAAACGGTATATAAATATTAAAAGCTAAAATGTTGGCGAAATTCTATTAAAATCTCCTATATAATAAAAATTGATTCGTTTATATCGTTACGAGATATTCTGAAAATAATTCAAAAAAATTGTTGTGTGAAATTTATAAATAACAGTTCATAAGAACTGAAACCATATACATATAAAATGAATAGTGAGCAACAATTTTTAATCCCAACATTAAAGGACAGACAGGTGTATATACAACCGCATAAGTCCATCTCCTCATTCCCAAGGTCTTTAGTGCGCAACTTCGAGATGGAAAAGCGTTACTGAACTTATTTTAATTTTTTTTTTGACGGCAAGCATTTTATAAATAAAATGTTAGGTTATAGTGATGTTTAGTACATTGAAATCATGTTTTAAATGTAACGATGGAATTTTATTCAAAGTTTATTATTTATCGTACATCAGGAAAACATAAAATTTTATAAGAATATGAAGGTAATCTATTTTTTCGGAAAAATATGTAAATATAGCCATGCGTGAAGTCATTCAAAGTAACCAATATAATTAAAGCATTGAGCGTCTGCGCATTGAGGACTTTGCGAACGAGGACATGAACATATGCGATTTTAATATTGCTGTTTCGCATTGTTGGGATCATATTTCACTCATTGTTTTTATGGACTATTTTCCGAATTTATTTTTTAGTAGGTGTTAATAATGTCAATTCTTTCACAAAATTTGAGCATTTGTTTCCACAACAAAATGAATTACATCAATAATCAAAGTATGGACATCGTTACCTATGACTTTTCCCCATCTTTCTGTCAAAAAATAGATTTCGCGCCAAAATAACTGTTCGTTTTTTGAGGACAACCATTTATCAAGCCAAATGTTCACTTCTTCGTAAGAATATAAGTATTGTTCTGCTCTTCGAAATAAATGATAGTCTGAAGAGATTAAGTTAGGTGAGTGGGGCGGGTGGGATAGGGCGTCCCATATAACGTTTCAAAATAGTTTTTTACACATTTTGCAAAGTAGGGTCAAGCATTGTCATGTTGAAAAATGACTTTATCGAGTCTTTGAGCGTATATTGGTTGTTTCTCTATCAATGCTGGGTTTAATTTTATCAGTTGTTGTCGATATTGACCGTCAGTTATTGTTTCATCAGGTTTTAGCAGTTCGTAATACACAGTTCCCCCATCATCCCACCAAATACACAGCAAAACCTTCTTTCCATGTATATTGCGCACTGGTTGAGATGTTGAAGGAAGGCGTTATCAAATTAAATCTACTTTTCATCACCTCTCACAACATGATGTAAATATCCTTTTCTTTTCTGTCTGGTAAGAAAAATTACATAATATGGAATCAAATTTCCTTCTTTCTGGATCTTGCCCAATGTGTGTAGATGCTCGGAAGTGGTGGATTGGGAAATATTCAATGCTGCTGCCAATTGTTTTAACGTTTAAGTATTCATGCAATAATTCTTGCAAATCTGCGTCTTTTTTGACTGACCTGGACGCTCTTTGTCTTTGACATCAAAATCACCACTTTTGAAGCATTTAAACCATTGTTCACAAGTTTTTTAGGTTAAAACTTCCTTACCATAAACTTCAACCAACAATCGATAACTTTCAGCAACTGTTTTCTTTAAATGAAAGAATGTTATTAAAGTTTCCTGGTCTAAAATTCGACATTTTCGAACTTATAAAGAACTATGTTTTTTGCACGATGACAAATGATAAAAACTGGCATATATGTACCTTCCGAAACGCCATAGATGCCGTTAGAATATACCAACAAATGTGTTAGTAAAATCGACATTATATATATATATATATATATATATATATATATATATATATATATATATATATATACTGTTTATTCATAGCTCAAAATGCATGACTAACATATTGTGGCCAATCACAAAACTACTTTTTTACCGATTGACTCAACTATGTATTTAAATTAAAAATGTATATGTCCTTAAACAACATTTTAAACAGGTTTTCATATTTCTAGTGAAAGAACTGGCATTTTAAAGACATCGGATACTTTTTTTACATCGAAAATATTTATTCTGCTAACCATACTTTCTTTTGACGTAACCACAAAATAACAAATAACAAGTTTTTAACCTATAAAAACAAATCGTTCCCGATTACTTTGCTGATAAAATGCAAAATAATGTCAGGTTTGTTGTCTTTCAAGTACTCCTTCCACTATGAACATTTCAGGAAACCCTAATCGATAATTTTAATCTCTTCTAACAGTGGCGCAACATTATCACCCCGGAGCCCTTTAAAGTGGCTCTAAATATTTATTAAAACATTATTTCAGTCCAGGCAGGAAAATGTTTTCATCCATGCTTTAACTTTTATTGAATATGTGATTTTCGTAATGTTTAGGTTTTTTGATGTATTTGCTTAAAATTTGTTTAGACAGGCACACTATATTTTAATTTAAAATTTATTTTGTTTCTAAGAACAACTTTTCCGACATAAGCGTGAATTTTGAATTGATAATTAATTTTGGTAATTAGTCGGACTAGTGAAAACACTGAATTTTCCGCTGTTTTTTGTATACCTACTATTTTCCGGCTGTAAACTACGAATCAATTTTTTTTTTGGCGGTCGTAAATAGTTTTCAAATAAAAATTTTTTTCACTTTTACCTGTCACTTTAATGTATTTTCCGACCAACTTGCCACTTTCACTAAGACGCATTTAAAAACACTAAAATATTAGGCCATCACCGTGCATTGTTGCCAACTATTTTCCGATAAATCTGCACTGGTTGTGCAGATTTAGAGAAGATAATTAATCAGTTTACTTCTTGAATATACAGTAATGGCTTGCACAAAATAGAAATAATAGAAAAATCAATATATATATATATATATATAAATAATAGAAAAATCAATATATATATATATATATATATATATATATATATATATATATATATATATATATATATATATATATATATATTTATGAAGTGTAGTTTAATTTAGATCAGGTCAGTGTATCTTGGTTTTTAGATCCCGATTCTGCGCGTTTATTCAAATTTAATGCTATAGCACTGAAATGACAATTTAACCACCAAGTTTTCCCTATTCCTATTTTCCCATAAAATTTAAAATCCACGTCAACATGACAACGTCGCATTTTAAATGACTTATTTCGGTTAAAGTGAATGACACTTCTAAAAATAAGGTCAAACGACAGGCCGACAGTTTTTCTTAGTTTTTGTGGAAAATTCATATTTTTCTGCAGTTATTTATGTAAATTTTGTTAAAAGAGTGATTAAATATTTTGTTGAATTTATAAATTTTACTGGAAGTGGCAACATTTAAAGGTACCGATTGGAAAATACGATATAATGTGTGAAAATGAATTCCATTTTGGAAAAACCATGCGAGACCGCAAAAAAAAACTTGGAAATCGTGTTATATGATCCAACAATGCAAAAAATCAACGAAAAATAATTTATGATAAAATTTGATTGACTTAATGTTGCACCTGTCAGCGGAAACGGTTTGTTATCAACTTCGATCAGTCTTAAAGTTAGATCATGCAAGTTAATTATGGCGTAAAAGTTTTAATCATCTTCTCGTAAGCCCACTTCTAAGAATTGATTTTTGGGAGAGTTCTTTGATGAGTATTTATAGAACAGCTTAATTAATTTAATTGCAATTTTAAAGAAAGTCCATATCTCGAACAGATTTTTCTTAAATGTAATACAATTTTGATAAAAAAATCGAACCAACGTCTAAAAAAAGCGCTAAAAAGAAAAAAATCACGATATCAATTTTTGCATGAAATAGAAATTTTTGAAGTCGTCGACACGTAGACAAATAAATAATTTTTAACTCTTAATCTAATATATCCTCGAAAACTCATTAGTATCAATTTTGGACATAATGCGGAAATATCAAATTTTTAGAACACCATATTAAATTTTTTTAAAATAATTATGTATATATATATATATATATATATATATATATATATATATATATGAAGTAAAATGCGAACAGTAAATGCAAACTTCTCTCCATCATATCCTTTCTGGGTTCTGTAACCCAGAAAGGATATGATGGAGAGCAGTTTGCATTTACTGTTCGCATTTTACTTCATTCAAACACGGAGCTGCATATAGTTGTATGTTTGCTGAATGTGATTTCAGCACTACAACGGCATAATGTGGATATATCCACTGCTATTGCATCTCACACGGAGGAATCCGTGAAAGCCGCATAAACATATATACGCCATCCGGCAGGAGGTGGGCGAAGCCGCGTTCAATATTTGCATGCTTCCCTCCGATCTGTTCTTTGCACAGCCAGGTGCATGTCGGTACCCTGATGAGTCTAGTAGAGACGAAACATGTACCTCTGCCGTATCACTGTGGCGGGGAGGGTAAGTTTTGATTTTCTTCTCGGTATGGTGGTACAGGTGGGCCATCATCTCAATGGTGGTGGAATAGGGTAAATTGCATTTTATTACAATTTATTCTAACTGTGCAACCTCTAACCCAGAAAGGATATGATGGAGAGAAGTTTGCATTTACTGTTCGCATTTTACTTCATTCAAACACGGAGCTGCATATAGTTGTATATTTGCTGAATGTGATTTCAGCACTACAACGGCATAATGTGGATATATCCACTGCTATTGCATCTCACACGGAGGAATCCGTGAAAGCCGCATGAACATATATATATATATATATATATATATATATATATATATATATATATATATATATATATATATAATTAGTAGAACTGGAGAGATGTGTGCAACACTAGTTACTAATTTGGATAATTTATTTAAAATCCACTTCAAACGTTTCACATTTTTATGTTTAAAAAATGGAGGATTATTATTGTGGTAATAATTATCATTCAGTATCATAGATTTCGCTGAAAAATTTAAACACCAACATCCTGGCTTCCTATTAGATCACACTTTTCACAAAATAAGGATTAATGTCAAGTTGCTATAAATTTTCCGATACGTGATCCTTGCATTTCTGAAAAAAAGTCCTTAAGTATGACAGACCTTTTTTAGGTCCATATGAGTTAGTTACCACTTAATATAATGCATTTATTGTTAGCACACCTCGTCAGTCAACATATCATAGTGTTTAGAATATAATGAATATAATTTGTTTTACTGAAACACCAAAATATTATTTAACAGCCACATCGAATTTAGGTACAATTTTAAATTCGTAATTTACACCCTCCAAAAACCCTCAATACCATTTTTGGAAAAATTGAGAGATGTAAAATTTTTAAACTGCCATATTGAATTTTTTAAAAATAATTTGAAATTTGTAATTTACACCTTCAAAAACTCCCTCATATCAGTTTTGGACTAAATCGAGAAATGTAAAATATTTAGGCCGCCATATTGGATTTGCCATATTGAATTTTTTTTAAATGATTTTAAATTTGTAATACATTCCCTTAAAAAAAAAACCTATACCAATTTTTAACAAAATCGATAGATGTAAAATTGTTAATCCGTCATATTGGATCTGCCATAATGAATTTTTAAAACTAATTTTAGGTTCGTTATTCAGGACCCCGAAAATACCAGTTTTGGAGAAAATCGGACAAAATTAATTTTTTTGTTCGCCATATTATCAACGCCACCTTGAACTAATTTCAGTCAAAATAGTATATATAATGCAAAAAATTTCATTCAAATCGGTGCCACCGTTTTGGAATAATCGATGTACATGCATAAAAAAATACATAGTGGTTGAAACCTTCTTCTTTTAGAAGCCGATTAAAAACGATACGACGAAACGTAAAACAAGAATATTAGTTTCAATCTAATAGGAATCTGCATAAAAATTGGTTTCGGCGGGAACAACCCTTGTTGTCGTAAATATCTAAGATGAAATAATCTGTAACGATACTGTTGCTTATTTTAACATTTTCTCCCACCGTATTAGCGGGTCACGAAGCCAGCAAGGTCATATAGGATCATATAAGCTGTGCTAGAACTATAAATAGTTACTCTTATGCTATAATAAAACTGGTTTAGTTTCCACTTCAGTATAATAATCTTAATATTTATGTAGTTTTTTCCCACGGTAAAATTTTTAAAAATGTATATTTTTCAATCAAAATAAATCTTAATTCAATGAGGTGTTGAGGGATAGTTTAATAAAATATTCACACGTGTTAAATTTAAAAATCAATATTCTTTTAAAACAATAGGATAAAAGCTAAAGACTCCTGTTTGCTGAAAAAATGATGATAAATTACCTTTACGTTCTATTGAATATTAAAGGGATGGGAACATATACAAAACTCTAAGTTATCTCGCTGGCGAAAAATTATAGTATCATCAATCTATAAATATTGAACTAAAATGTTTTTCGGCTTTTCCTTTTGGATTAGAAGCATTATCTATGGAAGTAAACCAATATTTCGCTGTACTTAACAAACATCTTTTTTTTTATAAAATTGTTCATTTTCGGCATTAAAATTATCAAAACTTGTTTTTTTTTTTTTATTTTTTTTTATATATTCCCGGGTCCGTCCTAAAGCCGGATACACTGCGACCAGAGTAGGCCTATTGTGCTCACCCTAGACATTACAGCCACTCTGTCAACCTAGCCCCCTGGCTCAATCTGTACAGTCCTGTTAAGGAGTGAGTGAGTATTTCTCCCGGTTCCAATTTTACTGACCCGAAAGTTTGTTGTCTAAATCTCACCAGTGACTCACAGTCACATATGATATGCTTCACCGTTTCCTCGGCTTGTCCACACAGTCTGCAGCCGAGGTTTCCGTTATATAGATTCATTCTATTTAGATGTACTTTGACGGCCATGTGTCCCGTCATTATACCTGTAATAGTCCTTAATTGGTTTCTACTCATTTGTAGTAGTTTCTTTGCCAGTTTCGGGTCCGGATTCCCAATAAATAGCTTGCTGTAGTTTAAACCCTGTCTGGTCATCCAGTGGTTTTTATGTTCTCTTTTGATCCATTCTTTGACTGCTTCTCGTGCTGCACACCGCGGCACCCCAAAGGCCTGTTCTGGATCAATGTATTGAGATGCTGACCCTGCTCTAGCTAGTTCGTCAGCTTTTTCATTTCCATGTATGCCTTCGTGTCCTGGTACCCACTTTAACATAACTCTGTTGTCTTTTGTCAGAGTTTCCAGCTCGCTCTGACATTCCCAAACCAGCCTCGATGATACCTTTTGGCCCTTGAGGGCCCTTAAGGCTGCCTGGCTGTCAGAGTAAATGAGGATTTGCTTCCCTTTGTAAGCTCTCCTATTTATCTCATCTGCGCACCGTAAGATTGCGTATATTTCTGCCTGGAACACTGTTGGGTATTTCCCAAGGGGAAGGGTTAGTTCCTTCCTCGGTTGTAACCCGTATATCCCAGCTCCAGTACCCTCACTAGTTTTTGAACCATCAGTGTACCAGATACTTGCACCCGAGAATGTTTCCGGTCTTTCTCTTTTAAAACTTGTTTTAGCCAAGACTGAATTTTTTTTTAAGGTTATTAGTTTTAACCTCAATAAGTGCTATTTTAGGGCAATCAATAGAGAAAAAAATAAATGATTCTGTAACAAAAATATTATCAGGATATCATCACACTAAAAACAATTCGTAGTGATATTTTTTTAGGTTTTCCACTCTCTACTATAATTCATTAATTGATTGTGAATAATTAAAACCAAAAAATTGGCTTTCTTTTCGTTTTTTGTTTATAAAATCAAAACTAATGAAGCAATCTCGATAGTCTTAAGGGTTGAATTGTAGAGAATAAAAATACCAACAAGATGAGCCATAGGTTAAGTCAATCGAATCATTAGTGATGAAGAAAAACGGGAAAATTCAGCTTTTTTTTTAACATCCATATCTCCGTCATTTTTCAACTTATAGCCCTGGCTCTTCGCGAAATAGTAATAATTTATGTGTACTTTATGCGGGCTAAAACTATGCATGGTCTGTTCATTAGTTTTTGCACAACTGCCATTTGAAATTTTTTGTTCACTATCATTCTACAAGCTTATATTTTCATTTTGCGTTAAAAAGTCTATGGAATACGTGAAAAATGCTAGCAAACATGACCGAAAACGGCCGAGCGCGTGAAAATAAAAGAGTAGTGGTGACAAAGCGGCTGCCGTATGCATATAATACGTGGCATACGGTTGCTAGCATTTTTCACGTATATCATCGAGGTTTTAACGCACAATGAAAATATAGGCTTGTAGAATGATACTTCTAGTTTCAAAATCTTTATACACAATTAAAATTGAACCATTCGTGGCACATCGAGGCGCGCTAAAAGAAATTTCAAATGGCAATTAAGCAAAAACTAACGAAACAACATCTGGTTTTGGCACGCATAAAATACATATAAATCACTATTATTTCGCGAAGAGTCAACACTACATCTTGAAAAATAACAGAGATGTGAATTTTTGAAAAAACGCGGAATTTTCCGGTTTTTTCTATTTTCCTCCTTTATTAATGATCCGATTGAGTCGATTCAGAGCTCATTTTATTGGCACTTTTATTCTTTACAATTTATCTATTTATATCATTGAAATTGCTTATTAGTTTTGATTTTATCAGTAAAAAACAAAAAAAACGCAATATTTTGATTTTTAATTGTTTATAACAAATTAATGATTCATAGTAAAGAGTAGGTAACACAACAAAATCTCACTACTGATTGTTTCTAGTATAATAACATAATCGGTATACTGGTACTATTTTTGTCACGGACAAATCTGTATTGATTGGTCTAATTTAAGCTTACCATATAAAGCGCTTCTTGTACTTGTCACTTCAATTATTTTATTTAAAATAGCGTACTTATTCTATTAGCAATATAAGTTTTATAACAAGTTTATAAAGAGGTTTTTAAAAAGCACGGAAAATTTTCTTTCCTTTGATAGTTAAAAATTAAAATTCTGATGAATCTTCTTACATAACAAACTTTTGAAACATGGGATTATTTGCTACTTGGGAAAGTACTTTTTTAAAATATTATATGCATTTCCTAAAATGTTTAAGATTAACGTAACTTGAAGCAACTTTACTCAACTTCTTAATCTTAAACTTAGTGATTATGTTTATATAATATACAGAGGGTCTCGAAAAGGTCTGTTCAAGGCGCAGACGCAATAAACCGATTTGCACTAAATTTGGTATTTTGGGGTTTTTAGGATGACAAAACAAGGTCTGATTACAGTTTGTAGAGGGCGTCATTAGCAGCACTTTGCCTAAATCTAAAGCTTTTTAACTTTTTGGTTCTTGAATATGCTTCAGTTTCTTAGATTAATCCTAAGCCTAGATAAAATATGAAGGGAGCTACAAGTCTAATTACGCAATAAAACATTTAAGTTCTCTTATCCCAAAAAGCGCTGCTTGAAGCGACATCTACAAAGAAGTTATAAAGTTATAGATCAGGCGCGGATCCAGGGGGGCGGGGGGTATCCCCCCCCCCAAGAGCTTTGAGTTCAGGAAAATAGACCCGATTTTGCCTCTTATACTTAGTTTCTTCAGTAACAAGAGAGAGTAATAATTTTTTTTTCTTCGTAAAGTACCTGTGTTCCTTAGTCCGGCGACTTTGGCAAAATCCGTTAGACACTTATATTTTTCATAGGACTGTATTTTTATTATTTTTAGTTTTAGCATATAAACCGTTTAAGATACATTTAGACTAAAACGTAGCCTTATTCTCTCAAAAAATTCTAAGTTATAATTTAATTACTTACAAAATACCCATTGTCAAAAATACAAGAAATTAAACATACATAAAAAATAAATTCGTCCATATAATATTAAAATTTTTTGGGGCTATCGGTCAGTTTATTATTAATTAAAAACATTTTTAGGACATTTGACGTTTATTTATTTCTTAAACCATCTGCAGAATTACAATTAAACACTAAAAAGAGATTCAAATGTAATTAATTTTTATATGATATAGTTAAAATTAGACCTACTTATTTTTATTTCTATTGCACTGACATCTTAATTTAATTTACTTTATTATATGGAAATCCGATAGCCCCAAAAAATCAAATAAATGTGTTAATTCTACACGCTTAAGAAAAAGACACAAATACAATAATAAAATAATTAAAAAATTACGGCTAATTGGAATTATTAATTTACAAAATTAAAGAGTGGGACACACTAAAATAGAAATATATAAAAAAAATATAAACAACATTAAACAATAAAAAACAAAAATTTAAATAATAAGTTGTGTTTACACTGGTAAACATTACGTATCTAATTCGTAATTAAAGTCAGTAAAGCTATCTTCGTTCAAATTAATTATAACTGGTTCGTCTATCTCACCGATTATGAGATCCAGTTTCCACATTTTGATTTATTCTTTTATTATATGGATTTTTCCCAATTTTCCGCAGTAACTTTATTCAAAAAAATCTTTCAAAAATCAGTTAAATTACTAATTTTGTAAGTTGTGTTATTTCTAACAACTCTACCTTTTACTTAAGAGAGATATTTCCTTCTCCAACGGACAGTTTCCGGACGATTATAAGAACAGATTTTCTATCTGGTTTTTCCCAGTAAAAATTAAGTTCTCTGAGCAATTTCCAAAGATTAGTTCTTTTAATTTCAGGTAAATCGGGATCTTCATTGATTTTAGTTAGAATTTTGTAGACGGTTGGGATCTGCTTCTCATAATAAAATGTATATACAACCCCTTTAATTACAGTTTTCTTCTCTTCTTCCAACGAAGTTTTTCGTCTGCCTGTGATCGAATGTGGCTTGGGAGTATTAACAATTCCAATCGTTTTTTTCTCCTTCAGTATTCTGTACATAGTAGATTTTCCAACTCCTGTCATGTTGGAACATATCTTAACAGAGCTTTTAACATTATTATCTAGATATAGATATCTTAAGGTATCATAAACATTCGTCGTAATAAGTTTTTCGTTGAGGAAAAAATGCCTTGGTTTAACGATTTTGGAATAATATAGAGGATAAATTTTTGGGTATCTCACTAATTTCAAATAATATATACAGGTAATAGTTTTATTATTCTCTCTAGTTCTTGAATAGAGTATAGGAATATATATGCTTGCGATCGCCCCCCCCCCTCTCTCAAGGGCTTTGAGTCCAGGAAAATAGAACCGATTCTGCCTTTTATATTATTATGTGTATGCTGCTGGCACCACTCGCCTCCGTTGACAACATGTTTTTCTTGCGATAGTCGCCCCCCAAAAGCTTTGAGTTCAGGAAAATAGACCCGATTCTGCCTCTTATACTAGGAATGTGTATATTGCTGGCATCCCCCCCCCTCTCCAAAAGCTTTAAATTCAGAAAAATACACCCGACTATACCTTTTACACTAGAAATGGGAATGTTTCCGGTGTCTCCCCCCCTCCCCCCGTCGACAACTTGCTTTCGCTTGCCATACTGTACTTTTGTGATATCACCCCCCCCCAAAGAGAGAGTCTGGATCCGCCCCTGCTATAGATGTATGCGAAGTGCTCTTGGTAGCGCCCTCTTTAATGAACATCGAAACTGTAATCAGATCTTGGTTTCCCATTCTAGAACAAGCACAAAATATCAGATTTAGTGAATATGAAGCCAGCGTTTCGTATAGACGTTTAGAGACACCCTGTATGTTAATTTTTAACTTTAAACTGACGGAGCCATATAAAATAAGAATTAATTTATATGAAAGTATCCTCGAAATGTCTGAGGTTAATTGACGTAAAGTAAAAATGAAAAAGATCATTTATGTCGCAAATTTTTGAAACAACGTGCGTTTGACCGTAATTTTGCATAATTATTCAAACTACACTCTTGTGGCATGTTTTGTTTATGACCCTAGAGTTGTTTAAGGGATACTCCCGACATCTTCGCTATTAATACAGCTGAATTCCAGGGATTCATATTGTTTTCTACGTTAACCGAAAACAGTAATTCCTTCCCTCGCTATAGGTTTTTTAACTAATTTAATATCTTAAGACGCAGTATCGTTAAAAAAGTCGATTGCTTTAGTAAACTTCAAATTAACATATTCATCATTTTTTACTAAAAAGATTTACCTTTCAGGAGTTTTAACTTAAACGTTTTAGGCGTTTTTTTTTTGGGAAAACAAATAGGGAGCACGGGAGCCAATCGGAACGTATCTATTAAATTTTTTTTTAAAAGTTAAAACCCTTCAAGGAAAATATCAAGAGTAAATGGAAAAGAGGTGAAAGATGGTTGCCAAAAGATGAAAGGCAATGAATCATAATAATGGTTTTTTAAATGGGTTTCAAAACAGAGCTAAACAGACAAGTTACTTAGTTCATCCAAACAACAAAACTATTTCAAAGCAAATATACAAGAGAACTTTAAGAAAAACAGTCAAAGTTGAACTTTATTTATTGTTTCTTCGTCTTGATTAAGTAAAGAGAATAGGATAAACTTCGTCTGCTGAAAAAGTAGTATTTTGAACATTTATTTAATTAAAAAAATGCTTGTGTCGTAGACTATAAATATATTAAGGTTGAAAAATCTGTGTTCCGCACTTTTTCACATTTAGGTTATTAATGGAATATCAATACTTTTTGATTTATTTCAACATTTTACAAAGACCTTCGATTAAAACTTTTATTAGGACTTGTTAATCAATCTTGGCTTTTGACTCATGTTTTAGTAGAAAAAATATCGTGCGGGAGCAATTATACTCTGCAAAAATTAGGGTTAGGCTGATTTTAACCAAATGATTTAAATCATTCTAAAAATCACGATTTAAACCAATTGATTTTTTTTTCCCATAAAAGAATGATTTAAATAAAAAAAAATTATTATTATATTACAAACATAAAAAAAAAGATAAAATCGACCTTAAACTACCTAAATAAATAATTTAGTTTCTAAAATATTTAAAACTCACAGTAGCAAGAAAAATATAAGTATAAAAGGCCACTTGAAATCATAAACTTAATATTTATCATCACTGCATTTTCCTTGTAAAATTTAAATAGAAATATCAATTTTCAATCCCGAATCTCTTTCTGAAATCAGAGTGCGCACATTCCACCGATACTGAAGACGCAATTGCACACAGGAACTGCTTTATTACTGGTAAATATTATATATATATATATATATATATATATATATATATATATATATATATATATATTCCTGATTCTTGAAACATATATTATATAATTTTTTCTTTATTTTGTCTTTTCTTGGGTTTAGGTTCTTTAATTAACAAAAAATACAAACAATTGACGTTTCGCCCTTTATTTAAGGCATTTTGAAAATTTTTGATTTATTTTCCTTCCTAAAAATATTTTTTATATAAGTAAAACATTCACACAGGAACATATTCAATTTTAAAAACAAACAAACACTCTAAAACAGTATTTAAATCCTTAAAAAATATTTAATTTTACCGATATATACCTTGACATTTCGTTTATTAATTATTAACAGAATACAACCTTTAACATCGTTTATTCAGATACTGAGGATACATGGAATGCGAGTGTGTTTTATTTTCTATATGTTTTTTATGTTTTACAATGCACAAAAAAACAGAATAATGCATACATTTAATTTTATGTTTAAGAGGATATTCAATTTTTGATGCTTATTAATAGGATCGAATACTTAATATTTTTGTTTAGATTAGGCTGGTATAAATGTGGCTCAAATTTTCTATATCCGTTCTCTCATTAACAGCGTTTTTATTTATTTTAATTTGAACAATGAACAAGTGTGACAATGATAAACTTATAAAAGTGGAATGAAAAGAAGAAAGAGGAGATGAAAGTTAAAATATGGGTAGTATGTCTAATAAAGATAGATCTATTGTATATTATGTGGGTGAGAGTGAGAAAGGAGTACCGAATTAAGAATAGATGCCGGACATGCATGTCTTCATCGTACTAACAGGGTAGTGTGAAAGTGTGGGTAATAACCTTATTAATTAATATTTTTAATTTAAGCATTTCATGTTTTTCTTATTTTTCGATTTAATATAATTATTATTCATCAGGGACGAGAGAATCCATCACTGATATATATTTTTCTTTCTGTAATTTCAAAATATAATAGTAAAGAGAGTTCAAATTTTGAGTATCTGTTTTTTTTTTGTTCGTATTAACTTTGTTGAGGTGTATGTGTACCATTTTTAAGAAAATTCTTTTGGGATATATATTTTCTCTATCTAAAATTTCAGCTCTACCCCAGTCAATCATGTCATTGGTAAAACAACAAAAGTAATTAACAATTTGAAGTTTATGCATGGTAGAAATGTATCAGTTGTAAATAAAACATTGGCGTTTAAATAAAATTGACAAAATTTGTAATTTGGAGCACAACCTTTCGAAAATTTTTGGTAAAATTTAAAAATGGATATCGTATAATTTTTCAAATTATTTCCGTTTACACAAGGCATTCAGGGATCCCCACTTTACGATCTACTATTGGATTTATAGCAAATGTATATTTAAAGCAATTACGGGAACAAAAAGACATAATGAAAGGTTAACGGGCAATATTGATAAACTAATTAATTAAAATGCTTACGTTGGACAGCCAATTATTTAGAATGTATCGTTGAATACTCGATTAATGATTGACTCGCTCCAATTCATTATTTCTATAATTTGGAAACCTTAAATTACGGAATTTAAGTTTAATTTATGACACATGGTAGGTAAAAGCTTTAATTTATTCTAAAAGTAAGCAAATATGAACACGACTTTATTAAAACGTTTTAGAATTGTCTTGACAATACATAAATTAAAAAAAAATTCGGGGGAACTGATCTGAACTAGTTAGAGAGTTAGAAATGCAAAAAGAAAGGTTTATTTGTTATTATAGTATTTAAGCCACTCATATATTATATCAGTGGCGACTCGGGACTATTTAGACAGGTAATGCCACTATGTGGGACAAAATATAGGATAATAATAAAATTTTTTTCAAAGTCACAGATAGGTCAGTATTGCCAGTTAAGTCACGAAAAAATAGAAAATAGAAACACGTACGAACTACTTGAATATACCAATATATATATATATATATATATATATATATATATATATATATATATATATATATATATATATGTATGTAAAGTGAAAATTTTTAAATTTTTAAAATTATAAGTTTTAGAGCGCAAAATTTTTGCAAAATTTTAAATTCTTTAAATTGCAAAGTTTAAAGCTCAATTTTTGTAAAACTATATAAAATGGTGATTAAATGATGTACTGTATAAATACGACTCCCCTGGGCAACCTTACTGCACCCACTTCCCTTTTACTTTCACGTGCTCGGCCGTTTTCGGTCATGTTTGCTAGCATTTTTCACGTATTTCACAGACTTTTTGATATAAAAAATATAAACTTGTATAATGATACTTCTACTTTCAAAATCTCTTTCCAAATTAAAAGCGGACCTTCCATAACGCATTCAAATGCGCTGAAAAATAATGCATTAAAAATTTCAAATGGCAATTATGCAAAAACTAATGAACCGACAGCGCCTGGTTTTAGCATGCATAAACTACATATAAAAGTACATATAAATTACCATTATTTTGTGAAGGGCCAGCGCTAGAAATTGAAAAATGACGAAGATATTAGTTTTTGGAAAAACGCTGAACTTTCGGGTTTCTCCTGTCTTTCTCCGTTACTAATGATTGGATTGAGTCAATCTAGGACTCATTTTGTTGATATTTTTACTTTCTACAATTGGTCACCATCGAGATTGTTTCATTAGTTTTAGCTGTATAAACAAAAAACGAAGAAAACGTCATTTTTAGGTTTTAATTGTCTATAAAAAATTAATGGATCGTAACTGAGAGTGTGATGGAACAGTGGGTATCCTGATAGTGCTTTTGTCATAGAATCACCTATTTTTTCTCTATCGATTGACCTAACTATCCTTTCCAGGAACCAACACTTTATGAACGGTCGTAGTCATGTAGTACCACGGATACAACGCAACAAATAATTTAGCTGTTTCAAGTGCATTTCCATAGCTTATAATCTATACTTTACATTCGCTTTATAAAAAATTTTTCACTGTGAAAAAGAAATACACAACTTATATCGACAGTAGTAATGAAAATCGAACGTTTTCTTCACCTACTAAGTTAGTTTAATAGATCCATTATTTTCATTACATAATGATTCATTTTAATTGCATCATTTTAAAGTAGAAATTATAATCTACATAAATACATATTTATTTCAGATCTTGAAGCTCGCTTGTCAGTGCAGTGCATCATACTATCCATGTTTCAAAAAAATGGATTGATTTTTCATTAACAAACAGAAGCACGAATTTGTTTTATTATGGGACAAAATAAATTTTGAAAAAAAATTATAAAAGTATTTAGTTTCTCGAAATAAATCCATTTTTCAGATTTAAAATCTGCTATATACACTTACTCAAACAGTCTCTTAATATAGGCGTGTTTCTTAGTAATAAATAGGAGGAGACCTGCTCACTCAAAGACATTCATTTTCTAAATGAATATCATATACCTGTATGCATCCAACTTGTGCATTAAAAATGCTGATTTTCAGACATTCATTTTTTGTATTTTGTGGATTTTTTCCGGCAGTAGAAACCTATGTGCTTCGGCACAAATCTCAGGTAGCAAGCGGACCCGTCAGAGCCTTGACAAAGGGTATTGTTAAATATTTTTTTAAATTAGATATTTTCAATCAGTCCCTTATAATAAGAAAGTGCAAATTACTTAGTCGGAACTAGTTATGTTTTCCTGAGCATTATCAATAAGAGACTAAAATTGAAAAGAGTTGCGCAAAAGAAGCCGGAGTATATCGGGGCATCTGTAGAAGAGCTTATGTACGGTCCAGGACTATTGAGACGCCGCGTTTTTTTCGAAATTCCATTTTCAAGCTATTGGACAAAATATCTCAAGATTTACTTAGCCGATTTCAATTAAATTTAAACCACATATTCTTTATAATATTATCTAAGATGTAGCAACGAATTTTTTTGATTAGAAGTCGCGTTCATTTTTTATAAATGTTTAAAACTCAAAATTCCGAAGAAACCTAATTTTTTTTTCAAACAGCTGTTATTTCGACCAAAAAATTTTTCCTATGCTAGATCTTAGCGATTTGCTTGGTAAATAAGATTTTTTTTATTTTTCAAACCATGCCTGACACAGAAAAAAATTTGACGGCTCATATATACGTCATTTTTCTATTTTCTTATTTGCTTCTTTTTAAAATTATTCATGAAAGTAGCATGTATATGTGTAAAGTAAAAACTGATTTATATATTTAATAGCTGCGTGATAAAAAAAATGTTATTTTTAGACTAATTTTCCACGCGTCAAAGTGGTGTAACCTCTGAATTCCTCGCACACATATTAGCACCGTTAGTTATGTTATGTCTCTTCACTGTGCCTTATCAATGAATGGTGCTATTGTATGTTGCTGGACGTCGAAATAATTAATATGGAACAGGAAAAAGTAATCAAAAATGTTTAAATTAAGGAAAAAATTAAGTGATGCTTTGTGGAACTACCGTACGAGCCGCCACTGTCTTATGTTGAATTTTCTTTGAAATTCGGTAAAAATTCTTCATAATTTTGATGAATATACGTTAAAATTTATATATTATTTTAGCCGAAATCCACATGTTTATGTACATACTTGTGTATATGACAACTTTTATTTTAAGTTTGTTGAAAATGTAAATGTTCACATAAATTTTTTAAAACTTTTTGCTAAGTATAATCCCCTGTGTATAAGTTAAGGGCCATTATCATCCAACAAACGCTTGAAAAAAAAATTTTATTTTAGAACGGAAAAATTACAAGAACCAAATTTAAAAGTTTGACATTTATTACTTTCTCCCTTTTAAAACAAAAGTCTGGCTAACGAAAAAAGCAAAGTTGTTAAAACCACTATTTCAGTAATTAATTATTTCCAAAGTCTCTCAGTCGAAAATATTTTTTTCTAATTTTTTCGCATGGCCGGGCAGGGCAAAAAGTATCTAATGGAAGGTGGTGTTTTCCCCATTAGGGGAGGGTAAAACTGAATAACGGCCCTACGAATTGTCTATCTCCTCTTTAACTAATCTATCAGCTAATCTCTCGGAACCCATTAGTCACAGGGCTTGTGCACGGCCCGTAGAAGGCAAAGCGAAGGAGTAGGTATTGGAAATTTCGAAAAGTGATTTTTTAATCGGCGTAAATTTATTGAGAAAACGCTAAACTTTCGGTTTTTGGCTTCTTTAGTTAACAAGGTTTTATAAGAAATAAATAATTTTCTTTAATAAGCCGAGTGCTTTATAAAAATTTCTAAAAATTATAACTTAATTAGGACTTCTGATTTTATATGATACCCTAGCTACCCGGTAAAATTAGATTATTCCTAATATATGATGCAAATATCTGTAATGCAAATTGAGGATTGAGTGGCCACCAGAACCTTATCATTTCACATACTCAATTGCACCTATCATCACAATAAAAGCAATATGTCGACTCATTTATTCATTATTTCATCCAACTTGTTCACCAGCAAGTGTCTTCTACTCTCTGTTGTAAGTAATGGACTCGTGGCAGTCTTTCGAGCTTCAAAATCGTAATAACAACTTCGGAAAATATTCGAAACGTATTCTGAGTGATTCCAAAAGTGTAAAAACAAAGTTGGTGATTTACAGTCAAGTGGCGTATCTCGGAGAATGGTCTATCTTGCAGAATGAAATCTCCAAATTGGTTTTTTGGTGCAGAGACAATGAAATATTTCACAATACATCGAAATGCAAGGTGATTTTCTTTTCTAAGAAGAAAAAACCTTTCAGCTTATCGAAATGGTGACACTGAGCTCACTAGAATAACTCTTATTAACGATTTGGGAGCCATATTTGACAGTGAGTTGCGTTTTACTGCACACGTCGACAGCATGATCGCAAAATATTTTAAGATGTGTGGATTTGTCAGGAGGCAATGACATTGAAACTCTTATGGCTGTTTATTTTGGCCTGGTCAGAAGTAATTTGGACTACTGTTGCATGATCTGGTCAGTGGCTAAGACTGCTCAGGTTGGAGAAATAGATTGTTTGCAGCTGTGGTTGATTGCCCTGATCTGCTGATATTGGCAAAAATAGCTTCGCCAATAGACTTATGAACCGCTATAATACATTCTTGCCTTGTGAATTCGATTTTTGCTGTTCTTCTGTATTCTTCAAAAGGACAGTGAGATTGGCCTTGACTAGCGTACGTCGCTGTTGACTGTGAATACTTTTTTACTCTTAAGTATCTTGTTTAGCCGATTTTCTAGTTTACTGTTGTGATTATAAGAGTTTTATTATTGTTAAATTATCTACATGTTAATTGTTTATATTTTTTAAGTTCTGTACTATTTGGGTAATCCGGTAATGTACAATTGTAGCAAATAAAAATATATAAATAAATAAAATTATTGTATTGTTTTTCAAAATATCCTTCACAATGATCAATATACTTTTTCATGCGTTTGAACCAATCCGAAATGCAATCCAATTTACAGTGGCTTGAATCCACTGTAAAAGTGGTATCTCCAAAACCACGCAGTTTGTTCTTCATGTACGAAAACAAAAAGAAATCATTGGGGGTCCAATCTGAGCTGTATCCATCAATTTCACGTTCTGAGTGCTCAAAAAGTCACCGTTTTGAGCCCACGTGTGAAAATTCGTATTTTTATAGTGAAGAATGATCCATTGTCTCCGGCTTATTTTCCTCAATTCGCCGAAGACTTCCAGAAAAAAATGTTTCTTATACTATGTAGATTTTGACTCATCAAGAAAGATCCATTGATTGATTAACTGAGTGATATAGCAGGCCAGGATTGAGAAGCTCTTACACTGCTACTTAATGACTTATTGTGTCGCCTGTTATATCTGTTTTATACGAAAAAGTTTGTGCTTTAATCTAGTTTAGCAGCTTGTTCACTAATTTATCCTCTGGTTATAAATCTTCCGGATTGATTGATCCTTAAAGCTATCTCCCATGAATTAAAGCTTCGCATTCGAAGATCATGTGTGAGGCTGTACCATGGTCAGTTTTGGACCTGTCTGTATACTAAATGAGGTTTTCTGGCTGACTTAGTGATCGAAAAAATCCTACTTCTATAAAAATGAGTTCGTCACTACGCCCTTGATGCTGGTCTGCCCCAGTCTACCAGACCTTGTTTAGTTCCAGCCTGCTATCGCTTCGGCCTTGATTATTACATCAAGGGGTTGGTAGGTCTAGTAAAGTTTCCATGACTCCTGTCGGAGTGCTTCTCATAGCTCTCCTGATTCACAAGCAGACCAGTCTCTGGAGTTTGGAGAGTTCCAGAATGGGTCATCTTTGAATGACCTTTTCTGTCCCAGCCCTAGGTTATCATAGGTCTTACCACTACAGTATACAGCCTGTATATAATGTGTGGTTTTAATCTCCTGATTTTGTGCAATGCTCTTTTTGCTGTCATGATGGCCATTTTACATTTGGAAATAACTTTGAGCAAGTGAGCTCCAAGCCTTACATCCAGGATTGCACTTCGGTACTTAACCTTTTTGTTAATCTACAGCAGCTGCGTATTCATGAGAGTTAGTGGGTTTAATTCGCTAAACCTCTTTGATTTAGTGAAAGGTATGAGTGCTCTTTGTTCTAGGATTTACCTTAAAGTGCTGTTCAGTGCACTAATCCTCCTCTTTAGTGAAGGCCCCTTGCATGAGTTCCAATAATGTTTTGCCATGTTTCTACACGATGAGTATGACTAGAGCGTCAGCATTTCCCCGACCATAATAGCCTTAGTCGTTGAGGCTTACCAGAAATTCGTCGACCACTAGATCCCATAGGGAGGAAGACCCATACAGTCGACTGCTGTTTACTTTCGGGCTCATACGCATAAATCCAAGACTCGCCAGATGTTTTTTGTCAAATTGTTTATGTAATATATTTTATACGCAGGTATCAGTGATGACAATCTGACGGTATTCCATATGACAATCTTGAATTATCATTTTTTGAGAGGACCTCTATTCGACTCGTTCGTGAGCGAACGATGTCCATGATTGAACTTACTAAACCAGTGATATACGTGTACAGTCTAAAATGTCAAACTTTATTAACCAGTGTTGTCAGTTCCCGGAATATAAACAGTTGCCCCCGTATTAAATTAATTGCCATTTTGGAAGTCAGTAGAATTTTTTTTAAAATAATTTATCTAACTTTTTATTAGTTATTTTATTCTAATTTTTTACAAATAGAGTTTTTTTTAATTGGTATTTCCTTTTCTTTTTAAGATAACTGCAAACAAATTTTGAGAAATTATCCCTTTAGGCTAAACGAACTTTTATTGTTAGTTGTTTATATCAAGGATTTAATCGGGATTCGAATGTTTTTACTCGTAGATCTAAAATTGAAAGGGGTAAAAGTTCTTTGTTCTCGGGATTATTATTCACAGTTAGGAAATATCGAGGTCTTGTTATTATGAAAACAACATAGTTAATTTTGGGCGTTTTTCGCTAAACAAAAAGTTTATTGTTACAATATAATGTTGAAAGGTTAGGTAAATATTTACCTTTAATATTTAATGAGTTGCTTTTGGTCCTTCTATATTCAATAAAGCCCAAATTCAGCCGGCACGATCGAGGTTTTGTTCCAGCTTTTTGGAATATAAATCTTATAATTTTAATCCCGCCATTTATTTCCAAAAACATTACAATAAAACGCCAAGATGGAATAATGAAAGGTGAACGAGCGCCTAAATTAAAGGGGCTATTATGCTTTTAGCGTTATTTAAAATAAAATTAGTGACCTCTTTTAAACCCATAAGCCTCGAACCTAAATATCCCCAATTTCTCTACCTCCGGGAAAGTTAATCCAAATAATAGAGAGTTAAATTATGACTAGAAACAGGGAAACGTCTAAAAAGATGTAGATGTTCAAACTTGAGAACAGTAAAAAACGTGTTATGAATAGTAATTAAACTATTATTTCTTGTGATGTTAAATTTCTTCTTTATTATGAATGCAAACTTGGTATGCGCTGAAAGCCTCGACTCCGAGTTTAACAAAATTAATTAATTTAAACTTAATCATAATAACCAAAAACGCAGGTAGTCTGCTTTATTTCATCAAAGAAATTTTCCACTGCATTTTGTTTAGATTTTCAATCAACGTACTTTTGAGTGCTCTCAAAATCCTTTATAGAGGCTTTTTAATTATATATATATTTTTTCTACTCGCTGAGAATTAGAAATAAATTTTCTCAGTTCATTTATTTAACATCCTTTTAAATAATATAATATTTAATTTAAGAAAGGAACTGAAAATCCTACATTAGAAAGAAAAAATAATTGAGTCAGCATATTGTGACAACGTGTGTCACGAAGAAAAAATATACAGTGCCTTCATTTCAAAACGAACCATCCTTAATAACTTTGTTAAATAGAAAAATTTAAAAAAAAGAAAAAACACGTCAATTTAGATATACAGGGGGAAGTTTAATTTTGCATTTGTTAAAAGTCTGTCAATCACCTCCTCACCTCCAGCTAACCTCACTTTGATATGTCAAATGGGAACCCCCACCTTGTGACACATCATTGTAAGCAGCATAAAATTGTCTATCCAACCGTATAAAAAAAATTAAATCGGTTGACGTACAAGCGAACAGTGTGCAAAAATGTCTTGTAATAATGCATAATATATCGGCCTCGAACTTTAGTATGTCAAATGATTACCCTATAGTGTGATACATCATTTTAAAGGGCATACTATCTCCTATTTAGCCAATAAAAAAAAACAAAATCTGTTGATGTACAAGCGAATAGTAAGAAAAGATGTGTGGTAATAATAGACACCTTATCACATTAAACTTTATTATGTCAAATGGCTACTTCATAGAGTAAAATATTATTTTAAATTTAAAATAAATATTTTTTTAAAATAATAAACAGTTAAAATATTTGCGAGAAAAAAACTAAGCCTGTTTTAAAATTCATCGCAAAATTCATTGCAGTCTAATCAATCTAGTGTATTTATTTCAATGATATTTTTTGCGGTACCTGATAGGTACAAGAAATCACTGCAATAAATAAAATTTTTAAGATCTTTAAACACCAGTTGTTTATTATTGTTAAAATTGTCATTGTGACGCCTAGTTGAAACGTGAATATAAATGGTGTATACGCTAGCCGAAAGAATAGAAATAATTTTTCTGTATGGAGTTGAAGATCGGTGCGCTCGTAGAACCGCCAGAGCATTTAACGAGAGGCATCAAGACAAAAACGTGGGCCATAAATATGTACTCGAATTGGTACGAAAGTTTGCAGAAACGGGATCCGTTTGTAATAAAAATCTATTGAGAAAAGGGTTGTAGATGAAGCATGCCAAATCGAGGTACTAGGACAGTTTGCAATAGATCCAACTTTATCCATCTGAAAGGTCGCAGATTTAACCAACATTTCTGCTGGCTCTGTGCATAAAGTTTTAAAACAAAATAAGTTTTTTCCCTACAAAATTCAAATTCTTCAAGAACTCGGAGAAGACGATTTTGATAGGAGAATTCAATTTTGCGAATTAATGTGCCAACGAATTGACGAGGACCCCCATTTACCTAAGAATATCTGCTTTAGTGATGAATCAACTTTTTTTCTAAATGCACAGGTTAACAGACATAACTGCAGATACTGGGATAATGAAAATCCGCACCTTTTCCGAGAAGGGCATACTCAATATCCCGAAAAAATTAACGTGTGGGCAGGAATTTATGGCAATGAAATCATCGGGCCATTTTTTTTGGAAGATAATTTAACTGGGCAAATTTATTTAAACCTTTTAGAAAACACAATATACCCTGCCATTGTGCAATCTTTAGAAAATCAAGTGGATGAAAATGCTGTTATGGTACTAAATGAAAATAATTTGCATTTCCAGCAAGATGGAGCTCCCCCGCACTACGCTTTGGCAATTCGAGAGTGGCTTGATGAACATTTTCCAGGGACGTGGATTGGCAGACGTGGTGCAATTGAATGGCCAGCACGGTCTCCAGACCTAACCCCTCTAGACTTTTTTCTTTGGGGGTATTTAAAAAGCAAGGTTTATAAAACCCCACCTGAAAATATTGACGATTTAAAAGATCGAATTGTTCGGGAATGTAGAGGAATTAGCAGAGAAACCCTTGCCAATGTTCGTGGGGAATTTCAAAATAGGCTTTTTTATTGTCTCGCTAATAACGGCGCACCTTTTTAACATTTAATAAAATAATTTTCTTCAACTGAATAAAACTGAATAAACTGCTTATATTTAACACACATTTTTGCATCCTAATTGCCTATAACGTCTATTAACTTAATTTTTTTTGACATCATTGGATAGCAGATCGTACGTCTTTTAAAATGATGTATCACACTATAGGGTAATCATTTGACATACCAAAGTTCGAAGCCGATATATTATGCATTATTACAAGACATTTTTGCACACTATTCGCTTGTAGGTCAACCGATTTAATTTTTTTTATACGGTTGGATAGACAATTTTATGCTGCTTACAATGATGTGTCACAAGGTGGGGGTTCCCATTTGACATATCAAAGTGAGGTTAGCTGGAGGTGAGGAGGTGATTGACAGACTTTTAACAAATGCAAAATTAAACTTCCCCCTGTATATCTAAATTGACGTGTTTTTTCTTTTTTTTTAAATTTTTCTATTTAACAAAGTTATTAAGGATGGTTCATTTTGAAATGAAGGCACTGTATATACATATAATATATATATATATATATATATATATATATATATATATATATATATATATATATATATATATATATTTCTTCTTCTTCTTCTTCTAAGTAGAACCAAGTTCTGTTATCTACACAATGCCTCATCGATCCTCGTTCGAGGTCGAAATCCAGCTGTCTCTCCATCTTTGGGGGGCCGTCCAGGCGGCCGTTTGGTGTTTGGTTTCTCTCTCATCACGGTTTTTGCTAGTCTGTCATCGTCCATTCGTTCCACGTGATCTCTCCACTGCCTACGACGGTTTCGAAACCACTTCACAACATCTCCCACTCCGCTGTCCTCGCGTATTTTTGCTTTTCTTATCTCTTAAACTTGTTCCCGTGATCATTCTCAGCGTGTTCATTTCTGTGGTTCTCATAATTTGTTTTGTCTTTGTTGTTTCATTTCTTGTTTCTGCGCCGTAGGTTGCTTGCTTTGCTCTCAACCGTCATAAGTTTATTGTTCCAGATTATGTCTCTTAGTTGGCCTGATATCATGGCCGCTTTGTTGGCTTGTGTGCGTACTTCTTCCGTTACTGCCCTCTTACTTGTTATATGTATGTATGTATATATATATATATATATATATATATATATATATATATATATATATATATTGGGAATTTAAATTGTTTATAATTTTTGTGGTATCAGTTATCACCAAATTTAAAATTTTGATTTTTATATTATTTATAATATAATTAAGCTTATTCTCGAGATACGCACCTGTGACTTCGATGTGTGACACTTTAAAATTTAGAAACGTTGGAGAGACATTCGTGTGTTTGCATCGAAGAAGAAATATCCTTTTATTTTTCTGCCTTGCTATGCTGCTGTAAGTTTTGGAGATCTCTCTAAGTTTAGTTGCACATTCTGACCCATATGTGGTTTGGATATCTTATAATAATGTCATGTTCGATGATGTATGCACTTCGGATACAATTGCTTATTATATTTTTTTATTTTTTTTTCTTAAACCATTCTATTATAATATTTATATATATATATATATATATATATATATATATATATATATATATATATATATATATATATATATATATATGAAGTAAAATGCGAACAGTAAATGCAAACTTCTCTCCATCATATCCTTTCTGTGTTAGAGGTTGCATAGTTAGAATAAATTGTTATAAAACGCAATTCATCCTATTCCACCACCATCGAGATGATGGCCTACCTGTACCACCATACCGAGAAGAAACTCAAAACTTACACTCCCCGCCACAGTTTGTACGCGGAGCTGCATATAGTTGTATGTTTGCTGAATGTGATTTCAGCACTACAACGGCATAATGTGGATATATCGACTGCTATTGCATCTCACACGGAGGAATGCGTGAAATCCGCATAAACATATATATATATATATATATATATATATATATATATATATATATATATATATATATATATTTATATATATGTTTAGGGTTAGAGCACATTGAATTAATTTTGTCAACTCGTTTTAGCTTGTCATACTCTCACCTTTTCTTTGATCTAGTGATATTAGAGGCTGGATCCGCCCCTGGTATTTATAGTGTACATTGATAATTTAGTTCATATGAAGAAATCATAACAAAATTTCATTATTTATACTCGATAATAAAATACATTTTACAAATTTGATTAAATCATCTTGACTTGCTTCCTATGAGTTTTTGTGTGGAAATCTAAATAATCCAAAGAATTATGTTTTTTTCAATTAACAACGTTTTATGTAAATCCTCTGCTGAACGCACATATTGCCATTGTCAAGGCCTTATAATAGATAAATAGGTACCTACCTACATTGATGTTTTACATACGTATGGGGCCTCCAACTCCAAACTGCCTCTAACTTACTAAATACATTTTGGCCTTGTTTGGGATTTGATTAAAAAGGACTTATCGAGATTTGGAGGACCCCCCCAGGACCAGATTCCCGGAGCTTGTCCCCCCCTTTATTCAGCCTTTGCCTCAACAGGAAGCAAATAGCTCAAATATAACAAGACGAGAAAATATAGTCATTTAATTCATATAGACGAAAACCTTTAACATCAGTATTTATCGAAAAGCTAGATTTTACTTGGATTATGTACCATCTTTTAAATAAGAGCTTATTATTACTGTGTTTTTATTTTTTAAATTATAGTTAGATTCGCAGCAAACTAATTTGGAGACAACCAGTTTAAACTTATTAACAATCATTTTTCATTTGACCAATATCATAAAAGCATCCGTTCTATATTATACGTGAATATATAATATTATTTAATACAACTCTAATCCTTGATTATTAATTTGACTAACCATGTGTGTTGTATGTGGTGATCAATAAACTAAGTTGTTGGGTCTAAACTAAAGGTTTTTGGTTTCGCTCGATGCCTGTGTGCAGACAAATTAATTTGATATAAATTCGGAATCCCTACCGATCTTTCCCTAAACTTCGTTAATGTGCCATTTGATTGACTCCATTAATAACATTTCGTTTTTAATGTTTCGCATTCTCTTAAAAATAATGGTCTTTACGAAGGTATATATATATATATCAAAAAAAAAATTGTGAATCATTTTTTACCAAGAAAGAAAATGTAAAAAAGTTTACTGGATCATTTGGTTTTCCGTATGATATGGTTATAATTTATATTATATGCGTTAACAAATAAACCTTTATATGAGAAAATTAAGAATGTTATTTTAATTTGAATAAAGTCAGCATTATTACTAAAGCCTGGATCCGTTAGGATGAACAAATATTATGTCCACATCCGCTTTTAAATTATATTTAATTTCATTTTTCTTCAAATATATGTGGGATTCAGTTTGTCTTTGTCCTAAAATCGTAGTGTTTGAAACATATCTTCCAGGGCCAAAGTAAAAAGTTTTGGAGATATCGAATCTCCCTGCCTAACTCCTCGATATAATTTGATTTTTCCTGTCTTCGGTTATGTATTATATATATATATATATATATATATATATATATATATATATATATATATTTACAACCGTAAAATAAGCGCCAGAAGAGACGAACATATAAACGCTGTCAAGCAAAAAACAACTTCTTCTGTTCTGGCCCAACACTGGTTAAACACAGGACATAAGATAAATTTCTCGGGAACAAAAATGCTATCGAGATGTGAAAACCTGTCCACAAGAGTTATAAGGGAGGCTATTGAAATTGCAAAGAGGCCCAACAACTTAAATAGCAGAGATGATAGCCAACGTGTGCCTAATACTTGGAGAAATCTGCTTACAAAACATCAACCAGTACCACTTAGTAACGAAAGAGATTACAACTCACTGGCAACAGGGCCGATGACGCGCAGCAGGTCACGCCACCTGATGGTCCGGAACCATTCGGAAAACGAACACGTCCGACGCGCACACGGTACCGACAACACCGGAGTCGTAGGCGTCAGTTCGCTCTTAGACGCCATACAGTGAGCTTTGAAAATGGTGAATGAGATTTCACCGAAACGTCAGCTGCCTTACAGTCCTGAGAGGGACTCCGCACATACACGGGATGCCCGAAAACCTTCGATTACACATCACACCCGTGAGAATGTCCGACATAACATATATATATATATATATATATATATATATATATATATATATATATATATATATATATGTTATGTCGGATATATAGCGAACTGTTCGCTCGTAGACGCCATACAGTGAGCTTTGAAAATGGTGAATGAGATTTCACCGAAACGTCAGCTGCCTTACAGTCCAGAGAGGGACTCAGCACATACACGGGATGCCCGAAAACCTTCGATTACATATATATATATATATATATATATATATATATATATATATATATATATAATATTTTCCAGATTCTTGAACCATAGATTATATCATTTCTTTTATTTTGTCTTTTCTTGAGTTTAGGTTCTTTATTTCGTCTGACAATATCGCGAAACGTCAAATTGTGTTTGATTTTTTATTAAATAAAGAACCTAAACACAAAAAAAAAACAAAATAAAAAGAAAATGATATATATATATATATATATATATATATATATATATATATATATATATATGTATATATATATATATATGTTTATACGGATTTCACGGATTTCTCCGTGTGAGATGCATTAGCAGTGGTTATATCCACATTATGCTGTTGTAGTGCTGAAATCACATTCAGCAAACGTACAACTATATGCAACTCCGTATGTAAGTGAGATAAATGCGAAACAGTAAATGCAAACTTCTCTCCATCATATCCCTTCTGTGTTAGAGGTTGCACAGTTAGAATAAACTGTAATAAAACACAATTCATCCTATTCCACTACCATCGAGATGGTGGCCTACCTGTACCACCATACCGAGAAGAAAGTCAAAGCTTACACTCTTCGCCACAGTGATACGGCAGAGATACATGTTTCGTCTCTCACTAGACTCATCAGGGTACCGACATGCACCTGGCTGTGCAAAGGACAGATCGGAAGGAAGTATGCAACACTGAACGCGGCTTCGCCGACCTCTCGTCGGATGGCTTATATATGTTTATACGGATTTCACGGATTCCTCCGTGTGAGATGCATTAGCAGTGCTTATATCCACATTATGCTGTTGTAGTGCTGAAATCACATTCAGCAAACGTACAACTATATACAACTCCGTATGTAAGTGAGATAAATGCGAAACAGTAAATGCAAACTTCTCTCCATCATATCCCTTCTGTGTTAGAGGTTGCACAGTTAGAATAAACTGTAATAAAACACAATTCATCCTATTCCACCACCATCGAGATGGCGGCCTACCTGTACCACCATACCGAGAAGAAAGTCAAAGCTTACACTCCCCGCCACAGTGATACGGCAGAGATACACCTCTCGTCGGATGGCTTATATATGTTTATACGGATTTCACGGATTCCTCCGTGTGAGATGCATTAGCATATATATATATATATATATATATATATATATATATATATATATATATATATATATATATATATATATATATATATATATATATATATATATATACAAACAGGCGCGGGTCCAAGGGCGGGGTGGTGGGGACGATTGCTCCCCCCCCCCAAGAGCTTTGAGTTTATTCAGAAAAATCTTTCAAAAGTTCAGTTAAGTTACTAATTTTGTAAGTTGTGTTATTTCTAGCAACTCTACCTTCTACTTGAGAAAGATATTTCCTTCTCCAACGGACAGTTTCCGGACGATATATAAGAATAGATTTCTAATCTGGTTTTTCCCAGGAAAAATTAAGTTCTCTGACCAATTTCCAGAGCTCAGTTCTTTTAATTTCAGGTAAATCCCGATCTTCATTGATTTTAGTTAGAATTTTGTCGACGGTTGAAATCTGCTTCTCATAATAAAATGTATGTACAACTTCTTTTGTTGCAGTTTTCATCTCTTCTTCCAACGAGGTTTTTCGTCTGCCTATGATCGAATGTGGAATGGAGTATTAACAATTCCAGTCGTTTTTACTCCTTCAGTATTCGGTACATACTAGATTTTCCAACTCCTGTCATGTTGGAACCCATCTCAACAGAGCTTTTAACATTATTATCTAGATGTTGATATCTTAAGGCATCATAAACATTAATCGTAATACGTTTTTCGTTGAGGAAAAAATGCTTTGGTTTAACGATTTTGGAATAAATATGTAGATGGAAGCCATATCTTGTGGGTATCTCACTAATCTCAAATAATATATAAAAACAAGCGCAAACAAGATAAATCACTAAGGACACTGTATGGTGTACTTTGCTCACTGACAGAAATGAAATTGAACTACCAGAAATTTTATTGTTGCAGTAAATTTATAAAAGCTTATAACATTTAAATATAATTAGATTTACAACGGCACTGCTCAGTTACCTGCGGCAATGGAGCAGGTACTTTGGAGGTTTCGGTGATAGTTTTATTACTCTCTCTAGTTCTTGAATAGTGTATGGGAATGTGTAAGAGTGTTGAGTTCAGGAAAATAGAACTGATTCTGCTTTTTATATTAGAAATGTGTATTCTTCTGGCACCCCCTCCCCTTTACAACTTGCTTTTCTTGCGATAGCCGCTCTCAAAGAGCTTTAAGTTCAGGAAAATAGACCCGATTCTACATCTTATACTAGGAATGTATATGCTGCTGGCATCCCCCCCCTGTCCAAGAACTTTAAATTCAGAAAAATAGACCTGATCCTGCTTTTTACGCTAGAAATGGGAATGTTTCCGGTGTACCCCCCCTCCCCCCCGTCGACAACTTGTTTTCGCTTGCCATACTGTACTTTTGTGATATCCCTCCCCCCCCCCCCCAAGGAGAGAGGCTGGATCCGCCCCTGTATATACATATATATATATATATATATATATATATATATATATATATATATATATATATATATATATATATATATAGGACTGAGCCATCCAAACTTGAAATTAAATATTAAAGGACAATATTCTTTATGTAACATTGACTTTTATTGAAAGTTAACACTTGATATTTCCTTTGAGTTCAATACTCTGCCTTGTACAATGGCCTTCACAGAACATTTATCACACAACATTTATTCCATTTATAGCGAAGATTCTCTGCGTAGATTCGTTGTAATCACACACCTACTATATTGCACGTGTTCACTCTATCGCATGGAAATACATTTATCACTTATCATGTCTCATTGCTGTACAACCGTGCTAAAGATAATCATTTTTGCTTTGTGCGTGAAGTCTATAGAAAAAAAAATATTCCACTATTTTGGGAGAGATTCCTGATTTTTGTTTTTTATATGGCGGCATTTATAAATCAGTTTTGCCCGTGGTTTTTCGATTAATTAAAGCTAGATAAACAAACGTCAACAATAAAATTAGTTAATTATTAAAAACAACGCTATTACAGGGTGAGTCAACGATTGGATGAAGTAAGTTTGTGCCTTTTCGGTGAAATTTACAAAGAAACTATATTTATTGTTTGATTCAGTTTATTTTTACGCAGATTTTAAAAATATTTAGGACTCTACAGGGTGAGCTAAAAAACTAGGACAGCATAAAGTTGTATTTTTTTTTAAATAGAACACCCTATATAGGAATCGTATTTTCGATTTAGCTTATAATTTTAAATCTTTTTTATTAAGGGTTTACTATAACAAAACTTTATAGTTTCTGAGATAATTAAGTTTAAAGAAAAAAAGTCACATTTTCAAGCATCAATTCAATCCTAAATAACGTTTTCAATTTTGTGACAAATATATTCAAATTTGGAATTTAGCAAGGCCAAGGACAAGTTTACATAATTTTTACCTAATATTTGCAATAAAAGCTACAGGGTGTTGAACACATCGGCTCAAATTTGAACAAGCTTAAATGAATAAATATCTTTTTTTTTAAAATGGTACACCCTGTATATTTTCATGTTATTTAATAGAGTAATAAAAACCCTAAAAGTTTTGTTCAATATATCCTATACCTATTTATAATAGTTTTTGAGATATTTCAGTTTTTCTTATTTTCCAAACTTTTTTACAGAAATAGTCTTCATTATCATAGTAGCCATGTAAAATAATAAAAAGAAACTACAGAAACAAACAGAATGTGGTTAAATATGATGAAATACATTATTCGTTATATTACAACGGCAATAGTTTAATTAAACATAATGTGAAAAAATTAACACAACAATAACGACAAGGCAAATACATATTTACTTTTATACTAAATTGAAACAAAAAAATTACCTATTAAATACTGAGATTAATTATTTCTTTTTAATAAGTGTTCAAATAAACGACCCTCTTGTGCAATGCACAAATTTAGTCTTTTTTGCAGATTTTCTCGGACCCTGGACAAAATTAGTGGCGTTATTGTTCTACAGGTATCCCTAATCCTGTTTCGCATATCTTCCACTGTTGTTGGTGGATTAACATACATCTTATTTTTAATATAACCCCATAGGAAGAAATCTAATGGGGTGATGTCGCAAGACCTTGGTGGCCACTCAATGAAACACATACTGCCGAGCTCATACCTATCGAGACCTTGAAGCAGTTGGGGTAGTTCTTCTTGTAGAAAGTTGAGGTAACTATGGCCATTTAGTGGTTCATTAAAAAAGTGGGGTCCAATAATTCGATTATGATGAATACCACACCAAACATTTAATGACCAGTGGTTTTGATTGTTCTTTTACATTGTTTTTGCCATGGCTACTATGATAATGAAGTAAAAAAGTATGGAAAATAAGAAAAACTGAAATATCTCAAAAACTATTATAAATAGGTATAGGATATATTGAACAAAACTTTTAGGGTTTTTATTACTCTATTAAATAACATGAAAATATACAGGGTGTACCATTTAAAAAAAAAGATATTTATTGATTTAAACTTGTTCAAATTTGAGCCTATGTGTTCAACACCCTGTAGCTTTTATTGCAAATATTAGATAAAAATTATGTTAGCTTGTCCTTGGCCTTGCTAAATTCCAAATTTGAATATATTTGTCACAAAATTGAAAACGTTATTTAGGATTGAATTGATGCTTGAAAATGTGACTTTTTTTCTTTAAACTTAATTATCTCAGAAACTATAAAGTTTTGTTATAGTAAACCCTTAATAAAAAAGATTTAAAATTATAAGCTAAATCGAAAATATGATTCGTATATAGGGTGTTCTATTTAAAAAAATACAACTTTATGCTGTCCTAGTTTTTTGGCTCACCCTGTAGAGTCCTAAATATTTTTAAAATCTGCGTAAAAATAAACTGTATCAAACAATAAATATAGTTTCTTTGTAAATTTCACCGAAAAGGCACAAACTTATTTCATCCAATCGTTGAATCACCCTGTACAATTATTGAAAGCAACTGAATATTTCTGAAGGTAATGTATATGTGACTATAAATTATAATGTGAAAAACTCGATTTTCGCCCCGCAACAAACCAAAGATTCCATTTATTTTAAGTTAAATTATTTGATAGGCCGGATTTACTATGGTGGAATTTTTTTAAAAATTCAGTAGTGATATATTTAACACACTCTGTAAATTTACTTTAAAAAATGCATTTGTACTAATAAAGCTACACATATATCAAACCGGCCCAAAAATTTTTCTCTCGGAACTACGCTATATCTAAAGAAATGCAATATTTAGAAGATATGCAAAAATGTTTCTTGAATAAACCGTTTTCGGTTTAAAATTTACACCTCATTTATAAAAGTAATGCATCGGGCTTACTACCGTAAAACATTTCGGTACTGTAAACATTAAAACAACATAAATTCTTTTAACATTTTCCGAAACTTCTAAATCCATGTAACTTTCTGAACTAGACAGCTTAAATATCTTGTTTTCTTGTTTTAGCTTTATTGTTTCTGTGACATTTATATCCTGTAAGATATACGTTGCACAGAAACAATTTTTATAAGACTAAGTACGCGAATGTGAACACATAATAACTGTTTAGGTAGGAATGTTAACATCTCGATTTACCTTCATTTACGCTAATAAATAAAATACCTATGGTTCCAAAAAAATTAGAATAAGTAGTATGTTTTCATTTTCCCAATAATCTGAACCACAGATTATTTTATCTTACAGATACAACAAAAGACGTTCCCACCAAAACCAGATTTGGTGACCTTGTTTGCCTCGCGACCTACTATATTACACTGGGAGAAATTTTTAAAATAATACTTTTTAATTTTAACCGACAAAAGGCATTCCTGTAAAAAGCAAATTTAAATGCTGATTTTTACTGAGCAGGTTTTGTTGTGTTGTTTTCTGTTCGTATTTTATTTTTTTTATGTCAAATCAATAAAATATTTTTGCCCAAAACTGGTATGAAGATTTTCCTGTGTTTGCCGTGACTGAATGTTGAAACTTGGACACAATATGGCTCTTTTTAAACTCTCTAAGATCCCATACGATAAGCATTTAAATATTGTCAAAAATAATATGAACAAAAAAGTGATGTGCTTAAAAATATTTGTCTACATGACTGACATGACAGGGGATTATTGCATATGTCAGGGGACTGTTATATATCAAATATGTAGAAGACTAGTCCCTTTCAACATTATATTAGGATTAGGTGTGGGTCATATCCTGCATGAAATTTTGGGCATGAGAAAGCTGTCGGCGCGATGGGTGCCGCGTTTGCTCACTCCGGACAACAAGCGCAATCGTGAGACCACTTCAGAGCAGTGTTTGACGCTGTTTAAGCGCAATCCGAAGGAGTTTTTACGTCGTTTCGTGACCGTCGACGAAACATGGATCCACTGGTACACACCAGAGACCAAGGAACAGTCGAAACAGTGGACTTCACCCGGCGAACGTGCTCCGAAGAAGGCGAAGACTGTCCTATCGGCCGGAAAGGTGATGGCCACCGTTTTCTGGGATTCACACGGTGTGATCTGCATAGACTACCTGAAGAAGGGCTAAACGATTACAGGACTTTACTTTGCTGAATTATTGGGCCGATTCGACGCCAAATGGCAGAAAAAACGGCCCCATTTGGCGAAAAAAAAAGTGCTCTTCCACCATGACAACGCACCGGCTCACACCTCCGCCGTCGCCACGGCCAAATTATCCGAATTGGGCTACGAAATGCTGCCCCATCCACCGTATTCTCCCGATTTGGCCCCGTGCGATTTGTTTTTGTTTCCAAATTTGAAAAAGTCACTCGCCGGGCAGAAATTTGAGTCGAATGAGGAGATTATCGCCGCCAGATGGGTTAAAGAAGTTGGAGCATCGCTGAGTCAAGTATATAGAGCTAAAAGGAGACTATGTTGTTTTTGTAGGCTAATTACTTATCGGACCGCCCTCGTAGATGGTCGTGAGGCAAGCAAGGTCATGATTGGACAGCCAAAGCTGTCGTATCTGTAAGATGATAAAATCTGTGCTTGAAGTAAAACGGGAAAAACAAACCACTTTTATAAACAATTCGATCTGATATTAAATGAAAACTAATCAAATGAGAAATTCAAAAATGTAAAATTGAAATTTATAATAAAAATCGCCTTGAATGAAATTTCCATTTTTCATTTATTTCCGTAAACCAATTTTAAATGTAAAACTAAATTATCATTACAAGATAAAAAAAAAAAACATTTTTATGTTTAACCACATTGATATGCGTGTATACATATGTTTTTAAAAGGGTAGATGATCTATTAGGCTGTAAAGATAACAGAAAGAAGACCGATTACCTGAGCACTTCAACAACACTGAAATTCGATATTTTGTTAGTTTCATTCTTTATTTCCAAATTTATGCCATTTATTCTATATTTTGAATGAAAAACATTTGCTAACAATACTACCTTTTCATATCTAAAAATGAGTTTTTACATGATTTACATAGAAGAAGGAAATAAGGCAGGCACTCCTCTTAAATTTTGGTCTGCAATTTCAAGAATGGTTAAATATCTCAAGAACGGCTTGTGTTAGGAATATGAAATATAACAGTAACTTAGAGGGTGACTCGAAAGATGCTGATGTGTTGTGTTATTGATATCCCTAAACCAAGTTTATATATATTTATGTCATGACCGATTCCATTCAAAATGATGCAGTGAAAATAATCAAAAAAATAAAATGCTTTGTTGTGCAGGCTGATTCGATTCTGTATTTAGCTTCTTTATCTGGGTCAAGCTGTTCAGTAATATCTCATCCAAGCTACTTGAAGTGAGAGATTCTTTCAAGTATTTATCCATGTATCAGTAGCGAAGCGTCTGGATATGGTAGACGACTAGACGACTGAAAACCATTATTTTAGTTTTAACAACATTTATGTTGAGTCTCATTTCTTTCCCAAATCTATTGACAGAATCTAAGAGTTGTTGTAGATCCTGAAGGCTTCATCACTTATGATGGCTGTATCATCAGCATAACCAATCGTGTTTATTAGCTCGCCGTTGATTTTAATTCCAAATACTTTGTTATGTAGGGCTGCTTTAAAAACTTTGTCCGAATGTAAATTAAATAGCAGTGAAGAGAGAATACATTCTTGTCTAATGCCTGGTTAAATTTGGCATTCTAACCACTGCGCTTTGATGCCCATATATATTCTCTACAATCCACATATCCTTGCCATCCACACCAGCATTCCTCAGTATATGCACATGAAAATGTCTTTACGTTGGTCTCGATATTTTTGGAGAAGTATATTTAGAACAGATAGGGCTTCTCTAGTACCAAGGGCATTTCTAAACCAAAACTGGGTCTCATGTAGGCCGCTTTCACATTTATTCTTTATTCTACAGTGAATAATACTCAGGAAAACCTTCAAGGTGTGACTCATGAGACTTATTAACCTGTATTTGTTACATCTTCTGGCACGTTGTTTTTTTGGTAGTGTTATAAAAACAGATTTTTCCAGTGGTGTACACAGAATTAAAAAACTTAACCAGTATATGGATATTGTCGCGATTTTCTCAAAAACTACATTATTTTATCTCGTTGATTTTTCTTCGAGGGTTCCTTGTTATATGCCTTTTCATCTACAATTGTTTCCATGGGTGCTAAAGTACTTTTTTTGGTTCTAGAATAATATATTTCATGTTCACTGAATGATTTTGAATGGAATCGGTCTCATTCACTTTCTGCATGTTAGGACAATTTTTTGGTATGAGAATACCATGTTTTCTGTTTTAATATGGCTTAAAAAATGTTAGAAATAGTAGTAAAACAACCATTAAAAATGTTATTTGGCGTGATGATTTAAAGCTAGCAGCAGTTTTATCGACAGCGATAAATTTATTCTTAATATGACAGTTATTTAGTAGATTGTTTTCGATCGGCATCCATATCCATGTGTGGTTTAAACCTAGAACTCGGGACACGTAACTTCAAAATACGACCACCTCCAGCCAGGAACGAACGAATAAATATCGCAGTTTTATTGTTCCTCTGCTAATAATGCTTGATTAATATTCGCGCCTATTACACCTTCGTCGAATAGATCAATTTTAGTTTCCTGGATATTATTCATTCCCACTTCGAACCTCGATAAACAATAGCTTTTATTTGGATTTGGAGAAGAAACTTTTAGCTTTTTGGTTGCCCTAAGCTTTAATTAATTTTAACTTTCATCGCTTTAATGGTTTAGAAGCATTATTTTGATGAACGTTCTTTAAATTATAACCGTTTAGAACGAACGCTTATAATAAAATAGGATAATTTACCTATCGTTTTTGTAACGAAATAACTTTCTTAAACTGTAGACATCGTAAAGAAGACAAAAATGTATTCTATTTTGTTTTTTATTGGCCTTTTTATTTTCCACGAAGCTTTTAAGGGGCTTAGACTCACGATAAGTAGCTAAAATAAAACAGTTATAAGGGTACGCACAACAAGCTCTAACTCAGGAGCAAAAGGGAGAAATATTTTAATATGGCCTTTTTCCGTTTCATTTTTCTTATCGGTCTTTCTTTCTTTTTCAGCAATACTGCTATTAGCTTGATTTATTAGACAATGATTCATGACGTTTGATTTTCGATTTCTGTTTCTGTTTTAAATTTTCTGACCCAGTTCTTAAACCGCAGCTATTTATTTTTCCACTTCATAAAAAATTTGTATGTTTTCATTTTATGAAATTTTTAAAATGAAATCAGCAGAATTTCAGTCTTATTCATGAGATTTAAGATGGGTAGAATGGAAATATTTCTTGGGAGTGAGAATAAGAGGAGAAAGACTCTTAATGGAACCGTTTCTGTTCACTGTCTATGTACACTGTAAAAAATAATGTATTAAATTTAATGTAAATGTGCTGGAAACAAATTTCACAAACTTTTATTAAATGCATTAAATTTAATAATTTACATGAATCTCAATTAATTGATTGTATTAAATCTAATCTAACCGTACATTAAATTTGAAGTTTGTTCATTACTTTTTGAGGTGACTATATACATTAAATATACAGCCAGTGTTCATTGAATTTGAGATACGTTATCACATATTTAATGCTAGGGATGGGAAAAAATAATCGATTATTAATCTATAAAAATCGATTTTCAATAATCGATTATACGAACCAAAAAAATCGATTAATTAAAAATCGATATTCTTGCACAACCCGATTTTTGCCAACGCCATGTAAATTTCAGTTGAAGAAGTAATACGGCATAATATATTTCGAGACTGGCATTGCATCTCCGAAGGTGTTACTGGAACATGTTAATAGATGGCGATAATGATAGTACGTTGTGTTACCGACACAGCGTTTTGTTTGATATTCGTTCCTTTGCTTCAATAAGAAAATTTGCGTTAGGCTTTTTTGGTGATTGTGCGTTTTTGATTGAGTGTGATGACGTCAAACAAGGCATAAAGAAATTTTGTGGCGTCAATATTTTGGAAACACATGGAAACAAAACATTCTGTCATCCTCGCCAATGCCCGTTCTTTCTGTATTAGTTTTTATATTATTTGTAATTCTTCACTTGACCGTCGGTTGTCAAAATAAAAAAAAGGTTTTTGGATTTTGTCATGAATTATTATTATTTGCAGAATTCCGATGATTCGTCGGATTTCACGGACTTAACTAACCTACAAATGAACTTTCAACTTTAACAACTACTCAGAAACGTTTCAAACCATTAAAAACCTCATTTTCAAAAATTGTGGACTATGGATCGGGTGGTTCAAAAAAACAAACAGATTGTTGACGCAATAACTGAAATGATTTGTCGTGATAGTCTGCCTTTTAGTGTGGTAGAAGGAGAAAGTTTTAAGAAATTAATCAAATCGGTTGCATTTTTATTGAAACTACCATCCCAAAAAACTATGTCATCAGTAAACGATGGAAAATATGAAGAGAAAAAGGCTATAGTAATAAAAAAAATACAATCGGTGAATTACATATGTTTAACCGTTGATGAATGGAAGTACTTGCAGTTGAGAAGTTATATGGGCGTGACTGTTCACTTTATTGAATATTTTAAAACTAATTTGCAATGAATGGGATATGGAAGAAGAGAAAATTGTAGCTATTACCACTGACAATGGTTCAAATATTGTCACAGCAATCGAAACGACATTTGGACGAGCGAGGCACATTCGATGCATAGCCCATACATTAAACCTTGCTGTAGACAAGGCCGTTAATATGCCGTTCCTGGAAAAGATCCGTACAATTGTAACATGGTTTCACCAAAGTGGAGTTGGAGCAGATGAATTGAGAAAAGCTCAACATGTATCAGAAGGTAAAATCAAGTACCTAATTGGAGATGTTTGCACGCGATGGAACACGCAATTGATGATGATCGAAAGATTTGTAACGATGGGTGCGACTGTAGGGGCCATCTTAGTAAATTATCGTAATGCTTCACCCATGATTCAAGCCAATGAAATAATCGTGCTAAAAGAAATTGCAAAAATCTTGAAACCGTTTGAAATAGAGACCATATAAGATAAAATGCCTTAGAGAATACTTGGATACAACAGATACCATACATGAGCAAGTCGTTCTTTTAAAATATTATTGTTGAGTGAAATGAAAAAAATGTTTGAAAATATTCAAAAAGTTCATTTATTTTCAATGGACACATTTTTGGATTCCCGATTCAAAAAATTACATTTGGACGATGGCCCTAGGCTAATCAAAACCTTAAATTATTTCAAGCGGATTATCAAGCAAGAAAACCGAGAACCCACACAAGAACGAGCAATCGAAAATTCAATGTCGACATCGTCTGAAGAAGGCGATATAGGGCAATCACTTAAAAAATTGTTGGTAGCTAGTACTGCAAGTCTTAGCGATTCTTCTACATTAGAACCAAATTTGTATATAGCAGCGCCCTTGATGGAAAAAGAACCTCTTGAGGTCTGGAGAATCTATGAAGATGCTTACCCTAAGCTCACTCAGTTGACGTGTAAGTACCTTTTGGTACTGGTTTCCTCTGCTCCCGCAGAATGATTATTTTCGAGAGCAGGTAACATTCTAAGGAAAATCAGAAATCGAATACTGGAAAAACGTTTGCAAAACTATTATTTTTGAATTCTTTACCAAAGGAATTGTGGTAATTTTTCTTTAGGACTTAATTGGAATGGTAATTTTTGATCTCGAAAGCGTTTCCTTCAAACTTTTAAGAAAATCGATTTTTTGGAAAAATCTATTCTTTTTTTACTACAATCGATTTTTTATTTATCGATTATTTTACAGTTCAAATTAATCGATTATTAAAAAATCGATTTTTCAACTGGTAAGTTCCATCCCTATTTAATCCACCAACATTATTGAGTTCAAGAGATTCTGAAACTACCAGGACAAGGTAGAAGTTCTTCCCACAGGTAGTGTACCGCCATCTGTAGACCAGTTTCGAATACATGGCAGACATGTACAATTCTCCATAAGAAAATTGAGTCCTTTAAGCAACTTATATCATACTAAATAAAAAGTTCAGTACAAGTCGCGCCATCTCGCGGAATCTCATGCAATGTACGTTGAATAATAATGTAAATTCCTTTTGTATTAGGTTTTATGTGAATTCATTTTAATGTATAGAAGTTGAAATATGTTTTCAGTTACTTTATTGAAATTTAAGATACCATTGAATCAAGTTTAATGTACAACCAACTGATATTTAGATGAATTGCTTTAAATTCAAAATTATTCACGATTTTTGGTACAAAATCATTAAATTTAATGTAGAATGGGCATTAAATTTGCATTAACTGTAAGGTTATTTTTAACAGTGTAGTTTAACTGTATTTTTCTATTTAACAATGTTAAACTTTGTCAAACATGACTCGTTTTAATTTTACCGTTTCATTTGTTCCAAAATAAATTACTTAAAAAAACAATTCGTCGATCAATTCATTAATCAGAATGTTTTTATATTTATTATTTTTGTAATATGCCTAATACTCTCACAATTAATATAATTTGTTTGGTCAATTACTAAATTAAGGGTAATGAAATTTTAGAAATGTTTAAATTGTTTGATGCTTTCCTCTATTACTACTATTTATTTTATGAGCAGTTCACCATTAAATTAACTAAATTAAATGCTACATAACAGTGTTTACATCAACATCAATACCCTGTTTGATGCCTAAGCAACTAATAAAACTACTCAATTTAATAAATTGATATTCAATCAATTAAAAATATTAGATGCTCTTTTTTAATATATTATAATTTTATGTATTACTTTGTATACGGGAATAAGAAAGAAAAACAAATATTTATCATTGAAAATGGTTTTACTGTTTTTCAAGATAATCTCTACCATGATCAATACACTTTTGCTTGCGTTTGAATCGATTCGGAATAGTCGGAAAGTCCCTATATACATATATATATATATATATATATATATATATATATATATATATATATATATATATATATATATAGTTGATAATATCCTTTATACGATGTTTTCTCCCAAATAATACATTTCTTAGTATATATCACATAATTATTAGAGCGCCTTTTGGACAGAAAAAATATTATCCTTTATGTTCATTAAAAATTTTATTTATAAACGGTGTTTTTTATATAGGTATAGAACTTTTAAATGGAATAAAACATATGACATATGACCGCCACGGCTGGCTCGGACGTAGTCTAATCTGGAGGTCCAATTTTCGATGACTTTTTCCAACATTTGTGGCCGTATATCGACAATAACGCGGCGAATGTTGTTCTCCAAGTGATCAATCGTTTCGGGCTTATCGGCGTAGACTAGCGACTTCACATATCCTCACAGAAAATAGTCTAGCGGCATTAAGTCGCACGATCTTGGAGGCCAATTCACGGGTCCGAAACGTGAAACTATGCGGTTACCAAACGTTTCCTTCAATAAATCAATTGTGGCACGAGCTGTGTGACATGTTGCGCCGTCTTGTTGAAACCACAGCTCCTGCGCATCATGGTGAAAAAGTCAGTAATCATGGCTCTATAGCGGTCACCATTGACTGTAACGTTCTGACCAGCATCGTTTTTAAAGAAGTACGGACCAATGATTCCACCAGCCCATAAAGCACACCAAACAGTCAATTTTTCTGGATGTAACGGTGTCTCAACATACATTTGAGGATTATCATCACTCCAAATACGGCAGTTTTGTTTATTGACGTATCCATTCAAACAAAAGTGAGCTTCATCGCTAAACAAAATTCGCTTATGAAAATCGGGATCAACGGCAATCTTGTTTTGGGCCCATTCACCGAATCTACGCCTTGCTAGGTGATCGTGTGGCTTCAATTCTTGTACGAGGTGGATTTTGTAAGCACGCAAACCAAGATCTTTCCGCAAAATCTTCCATAAAGTGAATGGACACATATCCAATTCCTGTGCACGATGGCGGATAGACTGATTCGGGTCTTCCTCTACGCTACGCACTACAGCAGAAATGACTTCTTCTGTACGCACTGTACGACGTCTCTGTGGATGCGTATTATCATTTAGAGTAAACGTGGTGTGAAAACGTTCCATAGTTTATCGAATTAATTGCTCTGATGGACGATTATGTTGACCGTAAAATGGCCGTAGTGCGCGATACGTATTTCGAACAGAACCATGATTTTCAAAATAAATTTGCACAATTTGGAAGCGTTGTTCAGGCGTCAGTCTATTCATGTTGAAATGCCAAACCAAACTAAACATAAATCACTTGACAGCTGACAAAATGGCCGCCAGTTAAAAAAGTGTTGCCAACTTAAAGTTCTATACCTCGATAAAAAACACCTTTTACAATTATTCCCTCTGGTAAATCAGCAAATCAAAAGTGATTTAATTTGATCAAAAATAGATAAAAATGAATTGATAAATTTCCAGTTATAAACTAAAAATGATGTTTTTTTTGGTTAATGTTTTATCGTTTATAATTAAATTAACTAAAATAATACACAATGTTTATTTTTGTAAAATTGTGATGGATTTTGCAACGTAGATAGTGTAACAGCACTTTGGTTGATGCACTTTTACCAAAAATAATTATAAATATCGTATACGTAAACAAAATTGTGTTATTTATGAAAATGTATGTTCGATATTTTTAATTAAAAATCACAATGGGTAGCTAAATTAAAATAAATGCGGTTGACTAGCTTTCAATACAATTTTTATTCATTCAAGTCGCAGAAAAAACAACCAGTAATTTAATACAGAATATGAATCGACAAAATTATAAATCGGATTTTATCTGAAGCTATCGTTGTAAAAAAATCAATTAGAAGATATTACACACGATTGGTCATCTTTAAAATTACTCTTTGGAGCTTGGATGAAAGTCAATTTCAAATAAATTAACACTAAAAATTTTTATTCAAATTATATCGCGTAATTTTACTCTATTTTATACAGATAAAAATTAATCTAAAATTTTACTTTCCGGCTTCACAATGATATTTGGAATACAATGAATTTATATGGTTTCAATATTAAAAAAAATCAAAATTTCAGTAAGAAATAAATTAAATCTATCTGTTGTGTTTAAATAGTTGCCTATATGTGTTCTCCTTTCAAGAAGAGAAAAAGAAAAGAGTATATAAGAACAATTTATTTCCTACAAATACAACTCTAGTCCTCTCTCATTACGCGTCTCGATCACCTTATGGTTTCGTCAGTGGAGCTGATCGAACCGAGAGCAATATTCGCAGGAAACAACTGCTATATAAAATATAAATTCCGGGTGATGTTGGCAGGATATTAAAAACCTGCCGACTTCGATGTCAGATCGAAAAATATCGCCAGAAGTACGAGATTTATACATTCATCGGAGAAGTGTGACATTTAAAAAAATTAATATAATTAATATCTTGCCCACATGTTTCGGAACTTATATTTTATATAGCAGTTGTTTGCCACAAACACTGGCAACAGGGCCGATGACGCGCAGCAGGTCTCGCCACCTGATGGTCCGGAACCATTCGGAAAACGAACGCGTCCGACGCGCACACGGTACCGACAACACCGGAGTTGCAGGCGTCAGTTCGCTGGTGGACGCCATGCAGTGAGCTTTGAAAATGATGAATGAGATTTCACGGAAACGTCAGCTGCCTTACAGTCCTGAGAGGGACTCAGCACATACACGGGATGCCCGAAAACCTTCGATATATATATATATATATATATATATATATATATATATATATATATATATATATATATATATATATATGTATATTGACGATGACTGGAGAGAGTGAAGAACCCATCGGAAGCCCGTCGTCCTGAGCGTAGAACTGGTCCTTTACTTGAAAGTAAGCACTACGTAGGCAACAGTCCAAAAGGTCCAGCGATGCCATTCCATATATATATTGGCGACGACTGGAGTGAGTGAAGAACCCATCGTAAGCCCGTCGTCCTGAGCGTAGAATTTGCCCTTTACTTGCAAATAAACACTACGCAGGCAACACTCCAAAAGGTCCATCACTTGCCTACACAGCGAGCAATAGAAAGAATCATGCTGGGAATATCACTACGTGACCAAATAAGGAACAAAGAAGTAAGGAGACGCACGAAAGTAGTTGTGATAAAACGCATTGGTACTTTGAAGTGGACCTGGGTGGGACACATCGCTAGGCAAGACTATAAAAGGTGGACAAAACATATATTGCAATGGAGACCTAGGTCGTCAAAAAGAAGTATCGGAAGACCCCTACAAAGATGAATAGACAACATAAAAAGGAAAACAAGTAGAAAGTGGCACTGGATTGTAGAAAATAGGTTGGAATGGAAGAGACTAGAGGAGGCTTATGTCCAGGAGTGAACCAAGTTGGGCTGTTAGAGAGAGAGAGAGAAACTGGAGCAGTGTGCCTATACAAAAAAACTAGTAACGGCAATTTTTTCGAGCAATGATATGCCTTCATTTAAAGGAAAACTCCCTTCTCATAGTATGCCACTCATTATTTTTTTTTTTCATTTTTTCGGAGTTAAAATTTTAAAATTGAGCAGGATTTACTCATATAGTGTCAAAAAACGTTTTGGGAAAAAATAAAAAACTAAAACTATTAATCGTTTCGAGCTAATTTAATTTAAAATTAGAAATGTCCTCGTTGAGTATAATGGGCGTTCTTTATAATTTGAAACGTCCAAAAATAACCATAAAATTGAAAGCAAAAATCCGTAGCTCTTACAATCATCGTTTCATTGCTTCAATATGTATCGAGTTCCGCAATTATTTCGCAATAATAGTTCGGCAGCGGCGGCCGAGTTTACGTGTGAACGTTCATTTTATATTCATGAAACACAAGCCTGGGAGATGAAATAAAATTACCCATTTAAATATCGAATATATCAGATTGTTTCCCGATGCGATGACTAGACGGATAGGCAGTGTAACTTTATTATTTCGCAAATAAACTAAATATCCTTCGTAAAAGTAGATTCGAGTTCATCAATTATTAGAGTAATCAGCTTTAAATACTTAATTAAATTATGATTTTGATATTGCTTTTAACTCACAGTTTATGAATATAAATAATATTTTAAAATGGGACTATATTAGCCTAAATGAATATTTAACATTAATTTTTCTTATCAATAGGTCAATCTGGATAAAAAAAAAAACATTCAAAAATTTATTACAGATACTTGAAGACTTTAACACCGAGAACGGGTCTTGAAAAAGATAAAAACATAAAAAGATACAGCCAGATTGGCTCTGCTTTTTTTTATAAACAATGTTCAAAGTTGGAAAATTCGGTTTCTCGATCGTAGAATTTTCCGATTACATTTTAAAGAAAAGTTGTTTAGATGAAAGTTCTAGATACTAAAAAGACCTTTAATTTCGTTTTTTAAACGTCAAAATCGATAAACAATTTACCGAGATAATGGCAAAAAACCCTGATTTTTGCATTATTTTATAAATGTTAATAACTTTTGAAATAATGGAGAAAAATGACTTACAAATCCTGGATGATGAGCTTATCATGGGTTGTTAGAACGGTGCGAAAGTGTGGCCAAATCGGTTTAATAGTTTATGAATAATGTCAATTGTTTTTCCCAAGCACCGAAAGTCTAAGTAATTGTTGCACAGAAGATAATGCTTCAACAGATACTTTTAAAAGTGAAATGGATTCTTGAAAAGTCAAACTACAAGGAAAGTTGAAAAGTATACCAAAATTGTTGTTAAAAAAGTGGTATATTTTAGTTTATCTATTTCTTTTTGAATCTTTTTCATTTTATCTGTACGAAATTTATTTTCATTTACACTGGCAAAGGACCTAGCCGATTAAGAGGGTGGAAACTGCCCCCTCGGTAATAAAAAAATAAAAAACACTCAGTTGTTTTTCATGAAAAAGTAGCACATTTTTAGCTTATTCCATTTAAATAAAAATTTAACTAATATTTAGTTGCGTAGCCCTTATTTTTTAAAACCTCCTCTCATCTGCATGGCATGGACTCTATAATGTTAGATAAAATTTCATCGGAAATTCCATTACATGCAATTTCCGCTTGTCGGAAAAGGTCATCTGCATTTTTGCACTTATCGCGATTTATTTGGCGATCTACAATATCCCATAGATTTTCTATGGGATTGAAATAAGGCGATTGCGCTGGCCATTTCAAAACGTCAATCTTGTTGTTTACGAACCACTCTTTCACACATTTAGCAGTGTGTTTTGGGTCGTTATCATATTGATACCTCCACTTAAGTGGCATTTCTTCCTCTACGTGTGGCAACATAACATTATTTAGGATATCCCTATACACAAAACGATCCATTATACCATTAATTTTGTGAATTAGTCCAATTCCATGTCCGGAAAAGCATCCCCAGACCAAAACATTTCCTCCTCCGTGCTTAACTGTGCCTTGGGTATAGAGAGGGTTAAGACTTTGCCCTTTAGATCTGCGTACTAGCCGAAATCCATCTGAATTTTTCAAGTTGAACTTCGACTCGTCAGAAAAGAGTGTGGTCTTCCATTGGGTTGTACTCCAATTAAAGTGTTCCTTTGCAAATTGAATTCTAGCTAGTCTATTTTTGGCGGAAATAAATAGTTTTTTGGCACTTCGGTATGATTTCAATCCACCTTCAACAGCTCTATAATCCTTGAAAGCATGATTAAGACCAGATCGAGACAAGGCTAAGACAATTTTAGGTTATTTTTTTATTTCAAATACTTGGCCACACCTTGTATTTTTTTTTAAATGCAAAATAACATAGAAATAAATCATTTCAGTTCATGAAAAAGTTTTTTTCGTTAAATATACACGTACGTATTAAGAAGTATTATTACTATTTTAAACAATAAAGCAATAATTAACATATTACCAAGTATTTGAAGTAAAAAAATAACCTAAAATTGTCTTAGCCTTGTCTTAATCATACCTTCAAGGGAAAAAACGATCATGAAGTAATACAAAATGGTTGCACCACTTTTAAAAATCTGAAAAAATTCATGGACATAGTTTGGTGTCTAAAAATCAACATATTTTTTTTTCGGCCCTGCAATTGTTCTAGTTTTTATTTTATTGAATTTAAAAATTTTCGAACACCCATAGAAATTTGAATTTCGCGCCAAAAATTTTTATAAAAAATATCGTGTTAGTATAATAGCCGTTAAATAGGCAATAAAAAAACCTACAAAATGAAAAAAACGAGTTTCTACAATGCTTAAAACCAAAGATATCGTCAAAAAACGAAAAAATGCGTTTTATTATTTTTTTTTGAGGTTATGTGACGATAAAAGTAGCTAAAAATTTTTTGTATGGGTATTTTTTGATGTAGAACAACCGGGTGTTTTTTTATTTTTTTATTACCTAGAGGACAGTTATGGCCCTCTTAATTGGCTAGACCCTTTGTGTAATATTTTTATTATGGCTACACATTATAAAGACTAATTAAAACAAAAACAAATGAAATAAAAAAAACAAACCGACCCCAAAAAATTACGCTAAAATGTAAAAAATAAATTATAAATTGTTTTAAATTGTAGTCAATTTAATAATGGTGGATTTACTCATTTACCAAGTACTGTTTTAAAGAAAGTTTCTACGCATAAATTAGTTTTTCTAATCTCTTTTTATAAAGCCTATATTATATTTTATGTTTAAAACGATTTGGAGGACTTTTGAGTGCTCTGTAAAGTTACTAAACTATGTAGTTTAAGCCGCATAGTAATGTAGACATAAAATTTAGCTATTCGAATTTATGATACATTTGGAGCTTTATGCGTTATGCTTATGCTAATACTAATAAACTTTGTTTTACCGACAGTTACACCATTAACGATTTTTTCCACAAAATCCGTCTCAAAGCCAAAAACTTCCTTGTTTAAGCCCTCAAACCACTAATCGGACACTAATCGTGTAAAGAAAAGCGCAAAACGAAGGAAAAACTACAAGTTATTGGCTTCTGGGAAACGGCTCAGGCATGTTTCAAGATTTGGGAACCTTTTACGTAATTCCCCCAAAAAAGGATCTATTTATTTATATTTAAGACTCCATCACCGTCTGTCTGGGTATTCAGCACATGCCGTTAAATATATATTGCCTTTGAGAGTTTCCAAAGAAATAATTACACGAGAAATAGGAACTGAATGACGATTTCTTTTCTGATTCTTACAAAAGCATAAATACGAAGAAAGAATAAATAAACGTTGGACCTGTTAAAGGCACATTAAAGATACATTTATTTTGAAGGTAAAATAATGAAAGTAGTGAAAAATAAATTGGGATGTAAATAAAATGGATACATTTTTCGTCATCGCGATTGCTTGGAAATAATTCAAAATTAGTACTTGAAAATTTTATATGTGCTGATATTATTGGCGCATTTTAAAATAAAATATTACAGTGTGCCAATCTTGAACGGAACGGCATAATGTTTGGGTCTAGTATTAGTTTAGAAAGATGCGCGTAACTCGATAAAATTGACTGGACGAAAAACTGGTAACTGGTATCTGTCTTATTACACTAATGCGGTCCAAATGCAAAAATTTGAACGCAATTCCTCAAGAACACATTCAAACTCTAGTTATTAATTTGTCGAGAAGGACCCAAATGGCAATTAGAGTTCAAGGAAGGAATACTCGCTACTAACTATGCACTTATTTTAATTAAAAACTAGTGTTTGCCAACCCAATAACACTAAAGTTTGGGGGTGCGAAGTGGGGAATATTTCTGTCGTTGATCCGCTATGAATGTTTACTTAGAAAGTTATTTCAGTGCTTACTAATATCATAAATTTAATTTGCCAATCATCCTTAATTTTTCCCTTTCAGTTTACATGCACAATCCTATTTTAGCCCACACAGGTTCCGATCGCCCTGCACTATCATACTAGTATAGGTCGCTAGGAAAGGGTGACCTTAACGTGCCTGGGGTCCTTTACATTTTAGTTCAGTCGATTCGTGCAAAAATTTATTACATATATTTGAATATTTTAAGACCTAGGGGGGTCTAGAAAAAGATAAAAACATAAAAAGACACAGTCAGATCAGCTCTGTTTTTTAAAACAATGTTCAAAATTAGAAAATTCAATTTTTCTCCCGTAGAATTTTACGATTACATTTTAAAGAAAAGTTATTTAGATGAAAGTTGTTAATAATGAAAAGACCTTTAGTTTTATTTTTTAGACGTCAAAATATTTTTCAACTACGGAAGTACGGTGGTAAATTATTGTAATTGGTAGTTTACCTTTAAATTATCCGAGTAATTCAATTACTGTTATAGTAATTGTAATTATTCTGAGTTTGGTTATCCAAAAAGTAACCGAAATTTCCTAAAACTAATTTAATCACTCTTTAATGTAATTGTCAAGTTACCTTCCACTATACCTGGTTACTTTGTTAACAATATTATTATCCAACAAAGTCGCTGACGGTGAGTATTGTAAGCCCTGGAAAATACACTCATTCACTACAATGAAAATAATGACTTTTTTAAAAGTGTAATTGGACTACATACAGTAATTGAAAAACCAGTACTGATAATTGAATTACTTTCCTCTAAATGCAAGTAATAGATAATTTAACTAGTTTAAAAGTAGCTGATAATTGTAATTGAATTACTTTTCAGAATTACGAATAATCTAAAAATTTGGGGTGTTTCGTTTCGGTGCCAGCCTTAAGACTCCTCAGTGGGTTTCGACTGACACCTTCCCAGACACCCGTTGTACTATATAATATTTAATTGTTATATTTGAACTTAAATTGTGGCAGGAATTGACGGTGAGATGTAGTTTACACAACAAATATATATATATATATATATATATATATATATATATATATATATATATATATATATTTCACCTCTTTTTATGTGTTATTTTTTTAACTATTCTGTGAAAATCAACCCTAAAATCTAATATCTATTATAAAATAAGTTCCCAAATATATTTGACTACTATATCTATGAACCTTAAATCTTTGTTTCTAAAATATTTCGTCCAAGACTAAAAAAAAACTACGAGAATCTCCGAAAAAAAACACATTAATTTACGAAAACAGATAGTGGCGTCCGTATTTGTCTCGACAAAAAGGTTTTTTGTTAATTAGTTATATTATAACAACGATTCGTCACCTGCTGCGTTGACCCAGATGTAGCATTTCGGGACCGCAGAAAGCCTTGTAAATGCGGGCTCAGAACCGATGGCCTTAGATAATATTAATCAATGCTATTTTCAAACACATTACAAATATTTTTTTCTGTCGCTGTCTGTCTGGGTGCAATATTATTAAACCAGTATATAGAGAAATAAAAAGGGGATTTATTGATAAAAATGTTACCCTTAAACCCGTTGTGTTAAGATTTAAAAAATATTTGTAGTGCAAAATGTACATTTTTCCAACTACCAATTTTTTTTCTTTATTTTCTAAATAATTTTGACAAAAGTGGTTATTTTGTTTTTTTTTTGCTTCTAAAATAAAAATTTATAAACCGGAAATATTACTCCACGCAAATTCAAGAATTGTTTATTTTATAATATTTTAACCGAGAAAAATCGAAAACTCCGACAAAAACCTTTAAAGAAAGGCATTATTTAAAATTTCATAATTCCGCCAAAAATTACTCAAAGTTGTAAACCACTCTAAAAAGCAAAAAAAAAAACAAAAAAAAATCGCATTTTATCCACTTTTAAACACTGTTTATGAAGTGACAAAAAATTTTGATAGTTAGAAACATGTACAGAACATATTTGACACGTCAAAATCTCTATTTCTTCTCTTGTATGCTTTATAAATTTTTTTCTTCATAAAATATAATTTTTTCGTGTTTTTGTGAAGGGTTAAATGGAAACCTGTGGATTATAAATATAATACAAGGAATATGTGTAGGAAAAATGTTTTGAATAATAATATTTGACCGAGATCCTATAACAGTAGTCACGACCACAAAAAAAACAGACCTTTAATTCAACAACATGATGTTCAGAAAATTTCCTTGCTATGGTATATTATAAGACTATATTTTATTAGGAGATATTAATGATACATACATAAATGACCCTAGGAAAACTAGTCTCGAAAAAACATAAAATTGATGAACTGGTATTTATGACTATTTTTAATTAACTTATTTATTAATTCTACCAAAAATATAAATGTAAAAAATATTTTAAGATCTCTTTTGGTTTAATAGTTTGTTCGGTGACTAAAAGAATTGAAAGGAATCTAGAGCGGACGGGAAAGTTTAAGTTCTAATACCAAAACATGATATTTGGAACATAAATTTTAAAATATGCTCCGCATACTTTTCGTTTTATGAAATTTTTAAGCTAAACATTAAAAATTTTAATATAAAATCTTAAAGTGAGGTTGTTACATACCTTTACAATGTGTCCAAAAAATATTAGTTACATTTTTGATTTAACGCGATTTCAAAATAAATGCAACTTGACTTTACTTTTTAAATAAAATGGAAGGTTAAGACTTCTCTCACTAGAAATAGTAGATCAAAGGTCAACAAGGGTCAAGTAACAGAGACTGTAGTAGTATACTTTCCTGGAGGATTTTGGTGGACTGAATCGAAATCAGAATGGCTCCTTCACGTCAAGGTTTGGAGGCATCCTAACCTAAAGGTGCAAAAAACACTGTTTTTCGCCATATTTGAAGTTATGTAAAATCAGAAGGTTTTTTTACAAGACTAGTAGAAAAATCAATTTTGAAATATCTAGGTATCTTTTTTTTCACCGAGATATGTTAATTTGAAATATGCATCTCACCGGTCTGCCCGAATGGAAGCCAAAAACAGAGTACACGCTACTTCTTTCACGGTTTTTTCTAAATTCTGTTATTTTAATGAGAATTACTAATACAAATCCACCATCAAACTTCGAAAATTCAAAATGGCGGATCCAATATGACGGACGAAAATTTTAGACTTTAACGAAAATTTATGTATAGGTTTCTGGAGGTATTTTGGAGGTTGCTGATTACGCACTCAAGGTCAGTTCATGGTGACGTAAATTTTAATCTGGCAATGATCTTTGTAGTTAATTCAAGGTCATCGTTTAATTTTTAATAAAAGTCGTTTCTCTTTGACGTAGGTAATTGATAGAGCAAAAAATTTTAAAAGACTGAAACAACAGATCCAATAAACCTAATAAATATCTTAGCTGTTTATATTTTCAAAATCTAACCGTGGATCTGCAATCAGCATCGAGAATATCTATTTATACAGATTTTCACTAAAATTAAAAATTTTTTGAAATTTTCGACCTCCATATTGGATCTGCCATCTTGAATTTTTAAAATTCGCTAGTAAATTTGTAATCAACGACCCCTAGAATGTTTATACAGTTATTTTAATCAAAATAACAGAATTTAGAAAAGTACATTTAAAGAGTACTATGTTTTTGGTTTGTATTCGAGTAGATTGGTGAGTCTCAAAATTCATATTAGCATATCTCGGTGACAAAAAAAAAATATGTGGGTGCTCCTAGCATTTTTGGGGAAAAAATTATCTTGTAATATTACATAACCTCAAATATGTTGAAAAACAGTGTTTTTTGCACATTTAGATTAGGATATCTTAAAAACCTGATGTGATGAAACAATTCTGAAGCCAGACTCGGATTCAGCTCACCAAAATCCTTCGGAAAAGTATACTAGAGTTTCTGTTACTAAAAATCAGTCAAATTTTGTTGACCTTTGTTATGGACTCGGTATATTAAAAATGTGAAATGTTGCGGTTCACACTATTGCAACTGGGCTGTGCAAGTTTTAAGTTAAAAATCGTTAAAATAGTGTATCCCGTAAATATCAAATATCGCTAAATCAACTAGTTTCTCTACATCTCTCTATTCTACCAAGTTTTTGCTACAGAAAAAAAAATTTCAAATAGCACAAAGTTTCTTTTCCTATTTATTTATTAATGACTCAAAGTTGGATACTAAATTACAAACTTAGAGATACATGGTTAATATTTAATGTTTAGGATGTGTGCGTTTTGTTAGGATATCAAAATTTGAGAACTTTAATTTGCGGTTTATTAATTATTTGTCATCTTAGGGCAAAATACCGGAATATCTAATCCGATTATCTATTAAACGTTATTTAATTTAGTTTATGTAACATTTAAATGTTTTAGTCTGATTAAATTAACTTTGGGACGAAAATTAAAAATTAAAGGGTCAGTTAAAACAGAAATTAGTACTTTTTAAACTATCCGCCAATCCGAACGTACAAGTGGAATTTGTATTATTTCTAAGATACTTTGCATACGATGGAATTTTACACAAATTTAAATACATAATTATTAAATTCTGTTGACCAAAAAGTAAAAGGAAAACTAAGAGAACAAGACAATTTAAAAGCAGAAAATTGTGTATATAGTTCTTTTAGGGAAACGAGTAAATAAAATTTACCCGCTTGTTTAGCAGAAGTCGTAACAACCCCCTCCGTGAGGGAAGAGCAAACGTATGAAAAAGGTATTTGCAATTTTATGCCAATTAGATAGATACGCTGACTTGAACGAAGCAGTTTTATTTTTCCATGTCAGCTTCTGCGAAATCATTTAGTTTCTTTAACAAGATTTTATCTTGGAAATCTGAAAGATAAACTACACTTCGCTTACAAGGGGATTTTTTCTATTGGTTGTTTTATTTTTTAAATCAGGCGGTTTTTTATGGATTATTCTACATAATGGCTTTTGGAACAGAATGATAAAATCTAAATACAGTAGTGGAACTACCAAATTTTAAACTTTTTTCATTATTATCAAGACCGAATTTTTTCAAGAAATATTTTTATTCACTTAGGACACCATCAAAAGCTTTTGTGGTAATTGAACTCCTTTAATTGAATTGCTATTTCTAAAAAATAATCTTTAATTTATTTTTCAACTACGTTTGTAGTTTATTTTTTAAGTAATTCAGTTACTGTCATAGTAATTATAATTACTCTGAGTATTGCCATTATCTAAAAAGTCATTGAAATTAACTAACAATAATTAAACTACTTTTTAAGGTAATTGTTAAGTTACTTTCTATCATATCTGGTCAATTTTTGAACGATACTAGTACTCCAAAATACTTGAGTTTACTTAGTAACGAGTGTTTTTAGCAGCCTAACCTGAACTAAACTAAACGTCGAACACTATGTATACTTGGGTCATGACATCAGACTAGGGAAATCAAACCAGGATGCTGAAATAAAAAGAAGAACACAGCTGACATGGGCCGCTTTTTGTAAACTTGCATACATCCTGAAAAATAATTCAATTCCCATAAATCTAAAAAGAAAAATACGACACATGCATATTACCGGTGTGTACGTATGGATTAGAAACCATGTCCCTCACCAAAAAGTCCACTAAAAAATTAGAAACAGTCCAAAGAGTGATGGAAAGAAACATGCTTGGAATATTATTAAGAAACAGGATTAGAAACACCGAGATAAGACGCAGAACGAAAGTCAAAGACATCGTGAAGGAGGTTGCAAAGATGAAGTGGCGATAGGCTGGTCACATAGCCCGATATGAGGACAACAGATGGACACGAAGAATCCTGGAATGGAGACCGAGGGAGACAACAAGAAGCACGGGAAGACCTCAAAAAAGATGGGTAGACGACATAAGGACAGTGGCGGGCAAACAGTGGATGAGATTGACGAAGAATAGAGAAAGATGGAAACAATTGAGAGAGACCTACATCCAGGAGTGGATGTACAGAGGTTGACAAAGAGAGAGACCTGAACTACTTAAAGTGTAATTGAACTGCATACAGTAATTGAAATGCCAGTTTTGATAATTGAATTACTTTCTTCTAAGGGAAAGTAATCGATAATATAACTAATAGTAATTTAACTGGGCAGCCATCGAACAGGCATCACTTGCAAATGCCAACTGAGATGTTGGCGAAACGTCGTGAAGATTTTTCTACTGTCGAACGGATTGAAAACCGGAAAACCACTAGTGCATATATATATATATATATATATATATATATATATATATATATATATATATATATATATATAGATATAGATATATATATATAAAGAGAGAGTGGGATTTTTTTTGTTCTATGTTTCGCCTTTCTTAAATTATATTGGAAAATAAAATTTCGTTTTCCTTTTATTTTATTTTTTTCAAATGAAGAAATAAAAAAAGGAAAAGTAGAGATGGAAAATAAGCAAATTATTAAACTCATTTTCACCAACAGTGGTATTAGGGGATTTTCTAGGATAACTGGTCCTATGGCGGAATGAAAATTATAATAGGCTTAATTTCGACTTTAATTAATATTTGACGGTTTCCAAAGCCATAAATTATAAATCTATAAATATATTTCAGAAATTCGAAATGCTGGATAGAAGATTTTCTGAAGAGAAATTCAGAACATGTTTTTTGTTTTAAAAGTGAATTGAAAGGAAAGTTTTAGACATAAATGAGCAAACTGCGGGAAACTGAAACTTGATGCTATCAATAGCTGTGCATAAATTCAAAATTATTGTTTTGTATTTTATTCATTGTATATTGCTGTTATTGTTTTTAAAAATTCATCAGTAGATAAAAGCGCCAGTTTTTAGTTTTTTGATAATTAATTAGTTAAAGATAGGGACTTAATTTGTCAATGTCAGGCAAACTTAACACTAAGTTAAAGAAAATAAGACTGAATGAAACTAAACAGAGAAAAAATAAAATAACGAGCAGCAAGGAAAGAGAAAAGTAGAAAATAAATTTTCGACTACGTGGAAGGGTACATATTCAGGACAAGTAATAAAATGTGAAATAGAGAGAAAAATTAAATGGATATGCTACGATGACATCACCTAGAGCCCGGCAACATGAAAACGGCCTCACAGAGCACAATCTTTTTCATATTTGAATATACCTGGAATGGACCAAAGTACCTTGGAGGAAGTATGAAAGTCATCTGGTTAAGTTTTTGGTTTTAATTAATAAAAAATATCTTGGTAAGGATCAGACTAATCTCAATTGATCATTATATATATATATATATATATATATATATATATATATATATATATATATATATATATATGTTATATCGTAGATTTTTACGGATGGTAGAATGAATAGTTTGGTTATTCCGGGTTTCAATCCGTTCGTTCAAAAAATCGTTTTCACGACGTTTCGCCAAAATCTCATTTGGCATTTTCAAATGCGGTTCGTCTCGTTACTCGCTGAGAACTCAGTTCTCAGCGAGTAACGAGACGAACCGCATTTGAAAATGCCAAATGAGATTTTGGCGAAACGTCGTGAAAACGATTTTTTGAACGAACGGATTGAAACCCGGAATAACCAAACTATTCATATATATATATATATATATATATATATATATATATATATATATATATATATATATATATATATATATATATATATATATATATATATATATATATATATATATATATATATATATATATATAAAGAAAACATCGATGTTGGAAAATCAGATTGCGCTCACAATATTTGGGAGAGGAAACGACTACCTTTAATTTTACTCAATGGGAAAAATTACCTATATTTGGTGCTTTTACTAAGCGTCATGTCATCGTACTAAAATTTCAAATATTCTTAATGCCGCATTAGATGTACGTAATTGAATAATCTGACAAAATTGACATTTTATTAAATTTTATTATTCAAAAGACGTTTACCACACTACATAAAACGCGCTACTCAAGGAAATGTGGGTCGTATATAATCCATGTACCTGCTTCAAATATGGCAAATGAAAATCCCAGCAATATAATTTTCTATAATAAAGTACGTAAGCTTAGTTTCCTAATTTATTAAGCTCTTAAGGGTTATATAAATAGGCTTGTGTGTAAAGGGTAAAAAACTAAGACCTGAATACGCTAAAAGTCAATTAAGACAAATGAAATGTATTAAATAAGTTGTCTGCTTTATAGTGTAAACGCTTTCTTTATCCATCTGCCTTAGATGGAGCTTGTTTTTTACAGCGACGTAGGGTAGATTTAATATACATTTATTTTGAAGAAAATAAACTTTTATTTGCAACACTGGCGTTGCTATCTTATATAGAAAATGATATTTGTCAACACAAAATGGTTTAGTTGCCTATATGTATTCTCCTTTTCAATCAGATAAAGGCAAGAATTTATATGCAAATAGTTTATTTCCTGGTTCTCTCTACAGACGCGTTTCGATCACCTAATGGTCTCGTCAGAGGAGCTGTATCGAACCGAGAGCAACATTCACGGGAAACAATTATCTATACAAAATATAAGTTCCGAGATATGTCGACTGGACATTAAACTTGCCGTATAAAAAATATCACCTGCCGCACGACATCTATACATTCACTAGAATAGTGAGTAAGTTAAATGTTTAATAGTTGCCTATATGTATTAACTGCTTGGAAATGGGGTCAAGGTTTCTATTGACCTTTTTACCTGGTCATATTGACATGTTGTAGTACTACACCTTCATATTGATTTAAGCCTGGAAAGTGCTCAGTAGCTCTCCCAGGATCTCCTCTTCTATTGTAGTTTGACCTCCTTCAGGTAGAGTTTCGCAATATTTCCTCCACTCGTGCCTCGATGAGTCCCTTATTAATTTTTTTTATTCTACCTTGGCCATTCTATATTCTTTCTGGTTTTGTTTAGTTCGATATGAAAGTGTTCTTTTAAAGAGTGCCTGAACATTTTTCCGGTGGTCCTTAAAAAGTAAAATCTCGCATTTTCTAAGATCGGCTATAACTTTTTTATTTCCCAATATTTTTTAAATCTATAAATACTAATGTATGGCTATTTTTTACGTAGAATACGTCTATTTAGTTAAATTTGATTTACAACGTTTCGGTTTTCTGGAACCATCATCACCTTTGTGCTTCCTTATGACCGTCATATTGGATTTTTAATTCATAGAAAAGTACTTAATTTTTTCTATAACGCTGTGTGAAACACTAATGCAAAAAGACAGGATTATTACGTTACAATAAAAAAAAACTTTTTAATAAAAATTTAAATATTTGGCAACACCGAAATTTTCAATAATACTTTTACTTAAGAACAAATTCAAACTAATAACAACACCTCCCCATAAGATTGCGTTACGTAGTCAAGCTTTAAAATGTCTGTCATTTTTTTTCAATACACCGTTGACATTTTTTCAAAACGGCTCTGGGTACACGATGAATGGTATTTCGATTGATATTACTAAGAATATTGTGAGTTCTCTGTTCAAGAATTTTTCTGCTTTCGGAGGATCAAATTTTTCACATATCCCCATAAATAAAAGTCTAAAAGTGTTAGGTCTGGAAACCGGAGATTATTTTTCACCAAAAGGCCAATTTAAATTTTTATACTTCTCTGGAATTGTGTGCGGAACAACCATCTTGCCGAAACCACATATTATCAAACTGATCATTTGACAAAATTTCTCGAATGGTAAGAGTAATTTGTGACATTGCAAAATATCTTTGACTTGTCAATGTTTGGTCATAAATAAATAGGTCAGGGCAGGCGCGGATCCAAGGGAGGGTGGGCGATCCTCCCCCAAGAGCTTTGAGTTCAGGAAAATAGACCCGATTTTTCCTCTTATACTAGGAATATGTATGCTGCTGGTATCTCCCCTCCCCCCCCCCGTGAAAACTTATTTTTTTTTGCGATTGCCCCTTCTAAGAGCTTTGAGTTCAGGAAAATGGATCCGATTTTTCCTCCTATACTAGAAATATGTATGTTGATGGTATCTCCCGCACCGTCGACAACTTGTTTTTTCTTGCGATCGCCCCTCCCTCAAGAGCGTCGAATTTAGAAAAATAGATCCGACTCTGTCTTTTACATTAGAAATGGGAATGTTGCTGGTGTCCCCGCCCCCCATCGACAACTTGCTTTCGCTTACCATACTGTACTTCTGTGATATCACCTCCCCCCCCAAAAAAAAAGAGGCTGGATCCGCCCTTAGATCAGAGATTGTTTGCTAAAAATTATGGAGAATATTTAAAGAAAATTAAAGCATTTTACAAAAATGTTAATCATTGTAACCTAAATATTTCTTACCCATTATTCCGCATCAGAAAATAAAACCAAATCGTACTTGCAATCTTCGTGGTTCATTTAATTGCGGGTTTTCAAGAGCCCGGTAATGGTAATTCTTCTTATCATAAACTTCGTAGTTATTGACATGTGTTTCATATGTCCTATCGTATTAACGGATGATGAGTGATTGTTTTTTCTTAATTTATTTTTAAATTTATCGAATTTTTTGTTAATTTTTTCCAAGGGTCTCTTTCAACTATCTTTCGCAATTTTAATTATTTTTCAATTCTAACGAGACGTCACTGCATCTCGCCATTATTCGGTATTTTTCTACTCATCTCCGAGAATATGGACCTATTTACGCATTTACCGGGTTTATTGGATTAATTTTATCCCTCCGGAAACGTGGAACTCCGTTTCCGTCGGGATTAACTTATTTTAAGAATTTTTTTTTTGCATTATCAATTATTTGTATCAAACCTAAGTTTTAACACAAATCAGGGGTTGTTGGTGGTCCCGCCAAACCTCCCGACTAGAATAAATAAAAACTCTAGCCGCCTCACCTTTCTTCTCGCTCACCGGGATAGAATGGGAATGAGTGAAGCTCAAGAGTTAACGAAAATTAATTAAATTTTATTTTTTCAAAGGAACACTTCTAAGGAATGAGCTAATTAGGAAGAAGTTATCAAGTAACACTCGTCCTTGACTCTTAGTTAACTTTTTTTTCACTGTTTTTTTCTTTTTTAAATCAGTACTGTTTTCCGCAAGTCAAGTTCGGGATTATTTTCTCTCCACTGTCACGTTCGGGATTTGTCAAGATCGGTATTCATAACTTTATAGCCAACACAAAGTTGACTATTAATCGCAGTGTCAATATCAGGTTTTCTCCACTTTGTCACGTTCTGGTAATAATGTTTAAAAGTCAGGACACATCGGTTCAGTAACTCGTACGCGCCACTGACCTCGTCTTTTTATCGACGGTCTCAACATCAGGAATTAAGATACGTGCACGATCTGTATTATCTGTAGAATTTTATGTTGTCAAAGACAACCCACTTTAAGAACCACGAGCTGCCTAAAAAATAGAACAGTCAACGTAGCCCCCGAGAGCTAAGCTCGATCGGAAAAAGGATGAGTTGACTCTAAGAGAACAACCCGTAATGTCCTTAATTACGCCGCTGCCTTCTCGCTTTTATAGTAGTGGTGACGTCACATTCTGAATTAGGGGAAGCACCGAACCAAAGCGCCGGTTAATTTCTGGGTTTCCCCGCAATCGAAGAACGGTAGGTTTAGCACTGTATGCCGTGTTATTCAGATTATTTTATTGAGGGAGTTTTGGGGCAATATTAAACCTGAAATTTAATATTTTGTCGTAAAATAAGCGTGTATTCACAACAGTCCATAAAGCTTTATTAGAAAAGGCGAGATTTTCTAGACAAATAAAAACAGTCCACCGTATGGATCTTCCGAGACGAGCCACAACCAACAAAAATTGTGCGCTCACAAAGCACTTCAAAATAACCGTATCTTTATAAAATTGTAGAATGGCCAATTCTAAATGGTATACAACCATTTATTTGTAGGAAGTCTTCGATGAATTGAGGAAAATATACCGGATACGACGGATTATGCTCTATCATAACAATGCGGGCTCAAATAAGTGACTTCTTGGGCAATTAAAACGTGAAATTGATAGGTTATCCGCCGTATAGCTGTGATTTGATACCCACTGATTTATTTTTGTTTCCGTATATTAAGAAAAAACTGTGTGGTCATCTTCTCAATGACAAAAATACTTTTTAGATTAATTTAAACGAATACAAAAGTGTATTAATCATTGTGAATAATATTTTGAAAAACAATAAACCTATTTTCAATGGTAAATATTTGTTTTAGTTTGTTATTCCCGAAAAGGCGAAAAATTTATTATGTTCCTGAAAAGAGTATCGTTGCATGACACCCTTCATATTAAAAGAAAAAGATTCACCACAACTTCTTATTACCTTTTATTAACGTAAACGAAGTTGGATGAAATAAAAAATTAACGAAGATTTTTTAAAATTCTTAATTAGTTTTCGTCGCTGAAATTTATCAAAATATGATTAACGATGTGCCGGTTTCAGGGCTTAGTAATTTCAAACAAATTCCCGATGCCTTCTAAAAAATATTAATTATTTTGGTCTTAGGTCAGAATATAAAGGTAAATGAGATTAATTTTTAGGAGCTAGTAAGATTTTTGGATTAAAGAATCTCCAAACACTTAAAGTTTTGTCGTTTTGGCCGTATTTCTGATTAAAAGTTTAAATATATTAAACTACTTTTAAAGATAAAGTAGGGCAAGTATGTTCGTGGTACAAATGCGTTCGTGATCTAAATATGTATTAACTTGACGCACTTAAGCATAATGCGAATAAAATGTTGCGTTACAAAGTTGTGGCTTGTAAAACAGATTTATTTTCCAATACGGTGTACAAAAGATATTTTACATAATATCCAATTTTAATCTGCGTGGGGTGGGGCGATTCTCGGAGCAGCAAGCTACGTGTGTGAAATAATTTCTGAATCTTTCGAGATATTAAAACAAAACAAAGTGTAGATTAATTAATGTTTATTCATTTGCTAAATACACTTAAGAAGATAAACTATATGTGATGATTTCTAAAAAAATATGGATATTTTAGTTAAAAGTCGCTATATGAATTTAGAAATACATTTATCAACAAAATCATCGAATATTTATAAATTTTCGTTTTCTTTTTTTGAAAAAATAAATAAAGTCATTTATTTCAAGCTCATAGACGACGATGTTTCTTGCAAAATAGTAGATATCTGTTGGACTTCCATTTTCTTTATTTTTTGTTGAATATCACGACGTTTCGGGTAGTAATCTCTAGCCGTTTTCACTTGAAAACAACTAGAGATAACTACTAGCCGAAACGTCGTGATATTCAACAAAAAATAAAGACAATGGAAGTCCAACAGATATCTACTATTTTGCAAAAAAGGCATTTATTGCATTGGGTCAGCAAGAAAGTATTTTTGGCTGTCACACAAGAGAGCCTTGTAACTCTTTTAAAGTACATGTTATGGTTTTTCTTTTTGACCTTTAATATAAGTCATATTTACGTTATTTTAAAAACAATTTGTGCATAATTTTATTTGTAGCTCTTAGTTTAGGGTCAATTTTAACATGGAGTGCGGGAATGAATATTTTCAGCATATTTTAATTCTTATTTCCGTAAAGGAAAGAAAGCTGTTGAGGTTCACAAAGAGATGTACCGGGTGAGTCAACGATTGTATGAAGTAAGTTTGTGCCTTTTCGGTGAAATTAACAAAGAAACTATATTTACTGTTTGATACAGTTTATTTTTACGCAGATTTTAAAAATATTTAGGACTCTACAGGGTGAGCCAAAAAACTAGGACAGCATAAAGTTGTATTTTTTTAAATAGAACACCCTATATACGAATCGTATTTTCGATTTAGCTTATAATTTTAAATCTTTTTTATTAAGGGTTTACTATAACAAAACTTTATAGTTTCTGAGATAATTAAGTTTAAAGAAAAAAAGTCACATTTTCAAGCATCAATTCAATCCTAAATAACGTTTTCAATTTTGTGACAAATATATTCAAATTTGGAATTTAGCAAGGCCAAGGACAAGTTAACATAATTTTTATCTAATATTTGCAATAAAAGCTACAGGGTGTTGAACACATCGGCTCAAATTTGAACAAGTTTAAATGAATAAATATCTTTTTTTTTAAATGGTACACCCTATATATTTTCATGTTATTCAATAGAGTAATAAAAACCCTAAAAGTTTTGTTCAATATATCCTATACCTGTTTATAATAGTTTTTGAGATATTTCAGTTTTTCTTATTTTCCATACTTTTTTACAGAAATAGTCTTCATTATCATAGTAGCCATGGCAAAAACAATGTAAAAGAACATTTTTCTGTGTGTCAAATTTATAACCGCAATCGCTTCTTTTGGTTTTTATGTAGTGTAGTTTAGTTTTTTTTGCACTCATCTTATATTGTAAAATGAATTTTCCAAAGAATGAGTTCATACATATGATTTATACAATAGGAGAGGCTCAAAAAAATTGCCTTCTTGCTCAAAGAATTTACAAAATGAAGTATCCTGATCGACGCCAGCCTAATACCCATACTCTTCAAAACTTAATGCAAAGATTTGATTCTTCTGGTACTGTTGATTATCCAAAACGTAAAGTGGTCAACAAACCAGTAACTAATGAAGAAAAAGAACTACAAGTATCATCATATCATATCACATGGAATTACACCAAGAATTGCATGGACAGGATTTTGAAAGTCGTGCAAACTTTTGTCGTACAATAAATGCGGAGATTCAATTAAATCTAAATTTATTATGCAAGGTAATGTTTAGTGATGAAGCTACTTTTAGAAGTAACGGTGCCGTAAATAGACGCAACATGCATTATTATGCCACAGAAAACCCATTTTGGATTAGAGAGGTGCAACATCAAAACCACTGGTCATTAAATGTTTGGTGTGGTATTCATCATAATCGAATTATTGGACCCCACTTTTTTAATGAACCACTAAATGGCCATAGTTACCTGAACTTTCTACCAGAATAACTACCCGAACTGCTTCAAGGTCTCGATAGGGATGAGCTCGACAGTATGTGGTTCCAGCACGATGGTGCGCATCCGCATTACCATCGTGAAGTTCGTGCGTTTTTGGACCAACGATATCCGCAAAAATGGATTGGACGTGGGGGTTTCATTGAGTGGCCACCAAGGTCTTGCGACATCACCCCATTAGATTTCTTCCTATGGGGTTATATTAAAAATAAGGTGTATGTTAATCCACCAACAACAGTGGAAGATATGCGAAACAGGATTAGGGATACCTGTAGAACAATAACGCCACTAATTTTGTCCAGGGTCCGAGAAAATCTGCAAAAAAGACTAAATTTGTGCATTTCACAAGAGGGTCGTTTATTCGAACACTTATTAAAAAGAAATAATTAATCTCAGTATTTAATAGGTAATTTTTTTGTTTCAATTTAGTATAAAAGTAAATATGTATTTGCCTTGTCGTTATTGTTGTGTTAATTTTTTCACATTATGTTTAATTAAACTATTGCCGTTGTAATATAACGAATAATGTATTTCATCATATTTAACCACATTCTGTTTGTTTCTGTAGTTTCTTTTTATTATTTTACATGGCTACTATGATAATGAAGACTATTTGTGTAAAAAAGTATGGAAAATAAGAAAAACTGAAATATCTCAAAAACTATTATAAATAGGTATAGAATATATTGAACAAAACTTTTAGGGTTTTTATTACTCTATTAAATAACATGAAAATATACAGGGTGTACCATTTAAAAAAATATATATTTATTCATTTAAACTTGTTCAAATTTGAGCCGATGTGTTCAACACCCTGTAGCTTTTATTGCAAATATTAGGTAAAAATTATGTTAACTTGTCCTTGGCCTTGCTAAATTCCAAATTTGAATATATTTGTCACAAAATTGAAAACGTTATTTAGGATTGAATTGATGCTTGAAAATGTGACTTTTTTTCTTTAAACTTAATTATCTCAGAAACTATAAAGTTTTGTTATAGTAAACCCTCAATAAAAAAGATTTAAAATTATAAGCTAAATCGAAAATACGATTCGTATATAGGGTGTTCTATTTAAAAAAATACAACTTTATGCTGTCCTAATTTTTTGGCTCACCCTGTAGAGTCCTAAATATTTTTAAAATCTGCGTAAAAATAAACTGTAATTTTACCGAAAAGGCACAAACCTACTTCATCCAATCGTTGACTCACCCTGTATGATTGCATTCCAAGACCCATTTGTCAGAATTGTTTTAAAAAATTCAATTCTGGAGATTTTTTACTCAAAGATGATTAACGTTCTGGTCGATCTAGTGAAGCTGATGATGATGAACCATTTCTTGAATATATTCATTACTAATAATAAAAAATATTGGTCATTATTGCGATAACTTTGAAAAGTTTGAGTTAAACTAGTTAATCGCAGTTTTGAATAGTTAAGTTATTTAACAGAATGGAAAAAACTAAATCGTTTTGTCAAAAATAAATTAAATGCTTCAAGTAAAAAGCAAAACTTGATTCATTCAAATAATTTTTTAAACTTTCCCAGGTCGTTGACCGAATTTCAGAACATTTCCACCAATTTCAACCAGATGTACCTTTTTATAACATCGCCGATCTTGTTAATCTATTGCCGAAATACATGCAAATAGAATAAACTACTGAATTAACAAGAAGCAAGTGTAATTTTATTATGGTTTGTAACAACAATATTGCTGCAGAGAGGCATGATGGCATGCCATGTATTTTTGCTGCTACTTGTTTTATCTTGGACCACTAAGGAGGCATACGTGACGTGACAATAATTTTGATGATCGTTTGATATGACTATATGATCATTTTCAGCCTCAAACCCCCCCTTTTTCCAAAGATCCTAAGACACATCCAGCTTGCTGCTATTGCCTTTTGTAGAATTTTTTCAATATAACTGTAACTGCAGTTCTTGATTTAGAGGGTTGGATCATGAGAAATGAGTCTGTAGAAGGATTTTCTTCCTGTTTTTTTTTTTGAGAGGACTATTTGAAGGCGCTGTGGTGCAAGTTCTGTTATTCCCTCGCACATTTTTCTCCACGTTGTTCTTTATTATATTCAGTAAGGGCTGTTTTGAAGTATTTATATGCAACTGCGAAAAAATTGTCAGGTTGGTATTCTACGACCCAAAAATAGGGGGTATGCAATAAATTAACGAAAAAATGCGGTTTCCACTATTCCGATTAATTACCTTATTCTGTAAATTTGTTCACTCAGTATTACCTTTTTCATAGAAAAATCAACTTGTAAATTGTATTTGTATTTTAATTTTCAGTTTGTTCCATTATTAAAACAACATTTTTTTGAATTTTTACCTGAAAAGCTCCATTATTTTTTATTTTAAAACCACATTTTCATTCACGTGAATTTTTATTAAACATTTTTATCTGGCTACGAATAATTATTGCTCTTACTTTACTTTTTGCGCTCAGCTAACTTCTAAACCTCCAAGATATTTTAAAACTTGTAATTTTAAAGTCTACTTTTAAAAAGGAAAAAGCTTATAAAACCTGATATTAAAGTGTATCGAATAAAGGTAAAACTTGCATTAATTACGTTGTACTGTGATAGGAAAAATTTTCTAAGGTAGTAGTTTTTAATTGAACCAATTACTTCTGCTCTTTAAAAACTTAATAGCAAATTAAACTTGTAGTTTTTTTTACTAAGTATAACTTTACAAACTTTTTGAAAACTATAATTATGAAAAATTTAATTCCTTTTTTTTCCATTCTAAATTTTGTAAAAGGTTTTTAAATTAAGTCTTTAATTACACGACATTCCTACCGCCTTTTCAATACCTTAAATATCTAACATTCTTAAAATGTAATTTTTATAAAGAAAAATAAAAAAAACTGAAGGCTTTTTTTAAAACGTCGTTGTTCTTAAATATTTCATAGTTAATTGGTTCGCTTTTAAGAAAAAAAGCTAATTGCAAATTTTACTCATTAACATTATTCATTTTATCTAGTTCTAGTGGAAGATTGGGTTAGCTGGGTACCAATCAAAATTATATAGCTTTTACTAGTTCGAGTTAAACTAAGTTGGAAAATTAGGATGTGTTATTAGTATTCATGACATCTAAATTATAAGGACGAAATAAAATTATCCACTTATTTGTCAAATAGTTACATTAGACCGTTGGCTAACGTGGTAATATACCGGAGAGTAGTTTGTGAACAATAATCTAATTACACATTATAGTTTACAACTGCTTATAAACTACACAATAAAGGAAATTATCGCGAATTTGCTTTAATCGTAGTAATTAAATTTAAACTCCTAATAAAAATATGTGTAAATGTAAAAAAAATTCTCAGTGTGTTAATCATCAAAAGAATATCTATAATAAGACACTAATTTCAGTACTATAGCACAATCAAAGAAATGCTAATTTAACAGCCAACTGCCTACATTATGACTTCAAGGGTAGTCCTAGATGACTAAAACACAAAATCCAACTCTAACTGATAAGGATTTTTTTAAACAATAAAAACGGTAAAAATGGCGACTTTTTTGGTTTTTTTGCTTATATTATGAAAAATATCGAGTGAATTGTATTACTTTCAATGGATCATTTGTAGATTATTAAAAAGCCTACATAGTAGTTTTTTTTATAGACCACTATCGGACGATTTTTTACCGAGAAAAATCGGAAAAACGCTCAAAAATAGATTTTTGGATGGATTCGTAATTTACAACTATTAAACGAACATTTTTCGGGAAATGAAGGTTTATTATTTGTACTTTAAATAGGCGAGAGATGAAATTTGTCCCATTAGTAGTTTTTGCGGAATTGCAATAAAAAGAAGTTAGAGGATTTATTGTGAATGCCACCGTATTAACCTGATAGGTCCGATTTGGATTTACTAAACGGATTCTGAAAGTAGAGATTATGAATTATAATTGTCTGAATAATCTTAGATTTACATATAAATTTGTTGAAATATATTGAAAATGTTTCCCAACATAGCGTGATACGCGTGAACTCGCGTCCGAAGTCAAGCGAAGCAGTGGTGGTATAAATAAATAAAAATATCCATTTATTTTTTTATTTATCTATTTATAGATCCATTATGCAATGCCTTTTCATATATGAAATATAGTCTTAGTATCTGACGTAAGTAGCGCGCCCGCAGCTCTCCTGTCCTCCGCTGCTTGTAACCTTACACTACCACTGCTTCGCTCTGCTTTGTTTGCGAGCTCACGCTATGTTGAGAAGCATTTTTAGCATATTTCAACAACTTTATTCAAAAATCTGAGATATGCGAAGTTTTCTGTCCTTTAATTATTAAGATACAAATTAAGATGAATAGATCTTCAAACTGTCTTTGATATGTTTGTAGATTTTGAGGCATGGGTATTCTTTCACTGGATCAAGTGTAACTTTGTACACGAATTGTTAGCCTGTAATAATTCGTGAGTGAGACGGCCAAATATGAAATATAGAGCAAATCGATACACAGGTTTAAATATTCACATTTATTCAAGTGACTTGAGTTTTCTATATAAATTTAATATTCACAGTAACAGACAGCTTTATATTTGTATGAAAAATATATGTATTTTCTTAAAGCAAAGCATCATATTTTTTAAAATATTTTATGCGTGTGCTATGTATGTGGGAATATAAGTATTTTAAAAATTATCGATTTTTATTTTGTCTTTCGTGTAAGAAGTAAGAATGTAGGTAGGTATATGTGAATTTGACACGCAAAAACAACCCTGATATCGTACGTTAAAAATAAAATGAAATGGTTTTACTTCCCAATGGCTCTTTATTTATTGCGCGATTTTCCTGTTTAAGCAAGTTTTAACGGCAAAACTCCAATTTTCTCGATTAATACTACGTCCGAAAATGTACTCATCTATTTCAAAAAGTTTTGTTAATACCAAGTTTATGAAATTTAGGCTTTCGGTTACTATTTTCGTCGTTATATAGATAATTTAATTACCTAAATTACAATTATTGCCAAAAAAGGTTAATAAAATAATACATTGTACCTAGGAACCTATGAAATTTCATAATATGATTATTTAGAATATGAAAAAACTCTTGATTTAATTCAGTATTTCATATCGTTTTTTTTAATTCAAAAAATTGCTTCGAATTATATTAATTTCGTGAAAAATTCAATCATGGAACGTTTAAATCTCGATTTTTTAATACCCCTCATGTTCAGAAATGAAAAGGTATGATAGAGTAGATGTTCAAAAATGGCATTACCTTATCGCACATTTTAGAAACAAACATTGGCTTCAACTTTTAGTTTTAGTACTATATTTAGACTCTACTGTAACAGAAAGCGAAGCTAACCAACACCGCCTTATATTAAAATGTATAATGTGCCATTTCGGATCTTTTTAACATTATTTCACTAACATTTTTTAAGCTTTGCCTTTCCATCGGACTCTCGACATAATAGTCGAAGGTTTGATCAGATTCGTCAACGAAGAACCGAGTATCATTGAAAAACAATGCGCTAACACATACCACGTAGCCAGGCGCGGATTCAAGGGGGTGGTGGAAGCGATTGTGCCTCCAAGAGCTTAGAGTTCAGAAAAATTGACTCGCCCCCGTCTGCTGCTTTAGGAATGTAAATGTCGCTGGCACCTCCCTCCCCCTCCCTCGTCGAAAACTCGCTTCACTTACCATATTGTATGTACACTTGTGATATCGCTCCCCCCCCCCTTGGAGAAAGACTAGATCTACCCGTGCATGTGGAAGGTTAAGGAGATTGGAGAACACAAAATTTGCCAAACCTCATTTTATGTTTAGGAATTAATTAAGATTAATTAATAATCGCAAAACATAAATTTTAAAAACATTTGGTGTGATCATAATACAACTGCAAATATAATTTCTTTGGGATGTCTTATATTCGTTTGTTGATCTGAGAGACGTTGAAAATGACATATGTTTTTATCTAAGGATCATTGTGATTTTTTTATGCTTACACATTATATTTTATAAAATGCACGAGGGACAATAAATGCCAATGCATTGAATATCAACATTTTTAAAACAAGTGAATATATCTCAGCCTACTAGGTGAGTAACATCAGCACATATGTAAGTTTACAGCGGTTATTTAAAATTGTTTTCAAGCAGTGGTATGTCGCATTTTAGCAATGCTCCTGGTGCTAGGGCCATGTAGCTAGCGATCTATTTTTGACCACTGTAGTAAATGTATGGATGTTTCGTCCCGATACCGGTGGTAGACTCATCAGTAGGATCCACCGGTACCTTTCCCAGACATCCTTGTACTTTCCACAAACTTGGACCTCTATTTAAGTCCAGTTTTGCCGGAAAGCGGTGGTGAGATGTTATGTTCCACAACATGCCCCCCCTAAGGCATTTGCTTTCCCGCTTAAACTGTCGGACAGTCCAAGCCGTTAGAAAGCACAGGCCTGAAAAGGAAGTGGAACGAACATCCTCGGTGGTCTTCCAATGGCCGGGTCGGACTTAATCAAAGCCCATGGCGGTTAAGACCCTCGTCTGCCGCCGTCCCTGCTCAGGCGCCATGTCGCATTTTAGCAATGCCCCTGGTGGTAGGGACACGTAGCTAGCGATCTATTTTTAACCACCGTAGTAAATGTATGAAAGTTTCGTCCCGATACCGGGGGTGGACTCATCAGTGGGATCCACCGGTACCTTTCCCAGACATCCTTGTAATTTCCACAAACTTGGACCTCTATTTAAGTCCAGTTTTGCCGGAAAGCGGTGGTGAGATGTTATGTTCCACAACAGGTAATAATAAAAAATGTTTATAAATTTTGTTCACGAGTGTATTAAAATCAATAAATGTAGTATTTTCATGTGAGTATTTGTAAGAATGTAACCCCCTTATTAACTAACATGATCTAATTTTAGAACTAGATTAAACTGATAATTAAAGATTCAAATTGACAAGTGCAAGAATCAACCAACCAAGTTTTGAACCACAAGATTAATTATAGAATAAGGGTTAATTTATTTATACAATTTTCTGTTCAAGATTCTTAGAAACGTTTTGTAAGTTGTGTAATTATAAATTTGTCGTTTCTTCCGGAAAAAAACTGCCAGTAACGAAGTTTTGACTTCCACGCGATGGATTTAACGTGTTTTCTACTTATTTAATTACATATGGTTTGTTTTATACGTTTATAGCATGTTTTTACCCGTCTAGGGAGTTAAATTAAATTCAATTCAATATTTTTCGTAGTTTCGTAATTTATCAAAAATGTTATGCCTAGTTGCACACGTGCCTACACATTTTTATATTGTTTCAAACTGTTATGTTTGTCTAAAGTAGAGGTAAAATATCTGCGAACAAAAACAAATAAGTCTGAAAAATGAGGTTATGCCATAGATCAATCATGTAAATAGGGTCTTAGATAAATACGGCAACAAACAGTGGGAAACTAATATCTTAGCGAAAGGCATACGAAAAATGAAAAATGAAGAATATCCAACTTCGGTTATAAGCAAAATTGATCCAATTTTCTTTCAACCGGTCGAACACTATAGAACAAAAGACCTCCAATTCCAGATTTCTCCGTTTACATGCCTTTATATTATTTTAGAAGATGTCCCATATGACACATAATATTTTTATATTTATCCTTATGCTATGTCACAATATTTTTCTCTGCTTAGTTTTCATATTATCTTAAAATAACAGAGCTGTTTGAAATTTTTGCAAGCCAATATTTCAATCATGTTAGAGAAAAAAAAAACTCATTCTTGTTGCGCATAAGTCCTTTGTTATTACCTGAACATATTTGTAATGTTATCAAATTTCTACTTTTGTTTTTGTAACATGAAACTTTATAAAGTTAAACAAAAAGGCTTATGGAAAGTAAGTGTGTATATATGGAAACATATTACCTTGAGCCAGGAAGCTTTAAAGGCGTTACCATCACATACATTTGAATTAAAACTTACCTGGGAATTTCCGACATTAACAAAAACTAACCAACTACCTGAAAGCAGGGTTACTTATGTGGGCTTGTGAATAGGAGAAAGTGAAAGGCTTGCTTCAAGATAATACACCGATCAAATTTCTAAAGGAGAAGTATATATATACATGCCATGTTTTACGGGACCAACTTTTCTTCTGGTCAAGTTCCCTAATATAGGGATCTTGATATTTATATATATATATATATATATATATATATATATATATATATATATATATATATATATATATATATATATCCTTTCGTTCTAAAAATCGTTTTTACGATGTTTCGGGAAAATCTCTTTTGGCATTTTCAAGTGTGGCTCGTCTCGTTACTCGCTTAAAACTGATAATGATCGCTGTTTTCTCTTTTATAATATCGGGCGATTTGAAAGACCCTAAAAAACTACTATTTACAATGCCCCCGTAGTTTTCCGAAAATTAAAAGCTTAAGTGTACCACAAAAATTTACAGGCGTGTTTCGTCCATAGTACCGACGGTAGGACTCCTCAGTTGGATCGTCGCACTAACGAGCATTTTGCCTCAAAAACCGGACAAAATTAATAACGTCGTTGTTTTTGACTCTAGACTTGTCAAAATCAGTATCCGGGGGTTTTTGAGGGTGATAAGTTGATTTCTGGCATTATTTTAAGGGTGAAGGGGGGCTGATTAGGACGGGGAGTTTCTGAGCAGTATTTACCTTCCTGTAAAATTTGGCTCTTGTTGGTGTTGAAGTTGCATCTATTATAAGTTCAGAGGCTGCGGCATTTCCAGACATTCGTTGACGTACGCTGGCTGCATAGGTAAGCTCCTCAAGAAGTACCTGTTCGAGGAGTTCTTTTGTATTTCGTCGTTTACTACGATCATGTAATTCTTGGAAATGCTTGCTTGGGCGCCCCGTAGAATTCGTGGCCCAGTTATGTACTTGTATTGGTGTATTAAGCCATTTCCCGTTTTTTTTTTCAAAAATCTTTCTTCAATATAGTTAGATGATATCCATCTTTTCTTCAAATCACTATTAAAATGTTTAAATCGTGACTTAAGTTATGGTACTCGTTTTGGAGACATTTCATCATTTCGCAAAGCTTATGTTCCATAAATGATACCTTATCTTCAACTGTTCTGGATGTGCTTTGTTTAAAAAGCATGTATAGCGTTTTCCGATATACCTCAATAACATTTGATGTCAAATTTGTACCTATAGGAAAAAAAATATATTTGTAAGTAAAAAATAACCAAAATTATTGCAAAAAAAAAACCGTGGAACTCAAAGCGGTTTTTTTAAGAGGTGGAAATATGTGGAAAATGTTTTGACTGTTATGATATGGCTAATGTCTATAGTTTATTATAAAAAAAGAATTGTAGCCCGACCTAGCTCGGAACATTTTCAAAAACACTAATTAGTTAAAAAGAAAAACAAAAAAATAGAAAATTTTCTTGCATATTGTTATAGGTCCATAAGAATACTAAACAGTCATTATATTTTTAATTAATATATATTTAAATTAAATGCATACCTTGTTCTTCAGATTTCATCACAAAAATTTTTTTTCTAATATTCACTTTACAAAATACCAAACACCAAACACAAGTCTAAAAAAAAATTTATCAAGAACGAATGCGTGCGTATTGAACGATGCTTAGATTGCAATTAACTGTGCAGAGCGTAGCTGCGTGGAGGGGCCACTTTTTCATATTTTTATGATAGCACGGTTACTCAGGTATACAAAAAAAAATTTCGATGATTACTTGTATAGTTTGCATTTCTCCTTTTTATCCGGTTTTTGAGACCAAATGCTCGTTAGTGCGTCGGTACTTCTCCCAGACACCCTGTTTGACGTACTATATTATAGTCGGAACTTGTATTAGTAGTTATTTCGCGTCGGGACGTATCGGTAAGATATTAATTTTTGTAAGCCCACCGTGAGAATTCTTAGTCCGTGTTCGTGTTCTCTCGTGTATTTGGTGTTTTTTGTTATTCTGTTTTTTGATTTTTTTATTATTGTTTTCCATGTAGTTGAAATATTTGAAGCTTTATCCTGCTTATTCAACGGTCCCGTTTTTTTTCTAGGACCTGTCTTATGGTGCGTATTTTGTAGTTTTATATTTGTGCTATTTCTTTTGCTTTTTCGAAATCGATGGTATGTCAGATTATTTGATGATGTTGAAATAAACGGGTTTGTTTTCTTTGAGACTATTTTTATGTTCCTGAATTCTTGCTGATATGCGACTGTTTGTTTGTTCTATTTTGATAACAGTCTTCACATGGAATGCTAAAACACTAATGATTACCAAGGTTTGCCTTATCTTTGGGGTTTCCCAGGATATTAGCTATTGTTTTTTATGGTTTGAATATCGGTGTTTTCTTAAGATTCTTTCAATTCTGTCTGTGACAGGCGCGGATCCAAGGGGGGGCGGTGGGGGCGATCGCCCCCCCCCCCCAAGAGCTTTGAGTTTAGGAAAATGGACCCGATTTTTCCTGTTATACTATAGTTTATTCAAGAACTAGAGAGAGAAATAAATCATTTTTTACCCTTTTTCTCTTCGCAAACTACCTGTGTTCTTTAGTACGGTGTTTTTAGCAAAATTTGTTAGACACATATATTTTTCATAGGAATGGGTTAGAAATTTTATAATCAAAAATACCGGTCTATAATAATAGACTAAAACGTAGGATTATTCTCTCAAAAAATTCTAAGTTATAATTTAAATACTAACAAAATATCCATTGTCAAAAATACAAAAAGTTAAACATATGTAGAAAAATAAATTCGTCCATATAATAAAAAAATATTTTTGGGGCTATCGGTCATTTTATTATTAATTAAAAACATTTTTAGGGTATTTGACGTTTCAGTTTATTTATTTCTTAAACCATCTGCAGAATTACAATTAAACACTAAAAAGGGATTCAAATGTAATTACTTTTTTTATGTTGTAATTAAAATTAGACCTACTTATTGTTATTTCTATTGTACCAATATCTTAATTTAATTTACTTTTATATATGGAAATACGATAGCCCCAAAAAAATAAGATAAACATGTTAATTCTACACGCTTAAGAAAAAGACACAAACACAATAATAAAATAATAAAAAACTTACGGCTAATTAGAATTAAATATATATAAAATTAAAGGGTGGGACACACTAATATATAAAAAAATAAAAAAATTATCGATTATGAGATCGAGTTTCTACATTTTGTTTTATTTTTTTATTATATGGATTTTTCCCAATTTTCCGCAGTAACTTTATTCAAAAAAATCTTTCAAAAGTTTAGTTAAATTACTAATTTTATTAATTGTGTTATTTCTAGCAACTCTATCTTTTACTTAAGAGAGATATTTACGTCTCCAACGGACAGTATTCGGACGATTTATAAGAACAGATTTTCTATCTGGTTTTTCCCAGCAAAAATTAAGTTCTCTGAGCAATTTCCAGAGATCAGTTCTTTTAATTTCAGGTAAATCGCGATCTTCAATGATTTAAGTTAGAATTTTGTAGATGGTTGGGATCTGCTTCTCATAATAAAATGTATATACAACCCCTTTAATTGCAGTTTGCATCTCTTTTTCCAACGAGGTTTTTCGTTTGCCTGTGATCGAATGGGGCTTGGGAGTACTAACAATTCCAGTCGTTTTTTCTCCTTCAGTATTCGGTACATAGTAGATTTTCCAACTCCTGTCATGTTGGAACATATCTCAACAGAGCTTTTAACATTATTATTTAGATATTGATATCTTAAGGCATCATAAACATTCATCGTAATAAGTTTTTCATTGAGGAAAAAATTCCCTGGTTTAACGATTTTGGAATAAATATAGAGGTGAAAGCCATATCTTTTGGGTATCTCACTAATCTCAAATAATATATGAAAACAAGCGCAAACAAGATAAATCACTAAGAAAAAACTGTAAGTTGTACTTTGCTCACTGACAGAAATTAAATTAAACTATCAGAAATTCTATGTTGCAGTAAATTAATAAAATATATTTAAATATAATGAAATATAATTAGATTTACTGCAGTTCTCAGTTAGCTGCGGCACTGGAGCATGTACGTTAGAGGTTTCGGTAACAGTTTTATTACTCTCTCTAGTTCTTGAATAGAGTATACGAGTCTGTATGCTTGCGATCGCCCCCCCCCCCTTTCCAAAAGCTTTGAGTTCAGGAAAATAAAACCCATTCTGCCTTTTATATTAGGAATGAGTATGCTGCTTGCAACCCCCCCCCCCCCCCCGTTGACAACTTGTTTTTCTTGCCATAGTATACTTTTGTGATATCACCGCCCCGCCCCCCAAAGAGAGAGGCTGGATCCGCCCCTGGTCTGTGATTCCATATATGTATGAGATGATGAATTTGTTTCATCTTGATCTTGATCTTTAGTTTTTGTTGTAGTTTTTTCGTATGTTTTTATGGCTTTCTTTACGGCTGACTGTAAGAAACCATTCCGTTCTAGAGCTGTTGAGATGTGTTTTATTTCTTCTTGTTTTGTGTGCGATTTTAATATTAATATTTCATATTATTGGAATCATATTCTACGGATCATTATTAGTATTTATTTTATATGTGTATAGTTTTTAGGGATCAATTGTACATTTAAAATTTTATCGATAAAATAAGCTATCAATATAAAATTTTTGGCCCTCACACTATTTTTTTTTCACAGTAGAAAATTCTAACAACATTTTTAATTACTATCCTCACAGCAGGTAAATGTCACCAAAATGGAGCTGGTACTTTTAATCTTATATTTAATAGTTTAGAAAGTTGTTTGGTTATTACTGATTTTTTCCCTAATTATAAAAAGGTCACCAAGTGTCTCAAGTTTTTGAAACTCGAATGATACTTGAGATGTGCTCTGCCAGAGTAGAGATTTTAATTTCGAAAAGTTGTTAAAAATACATATATTTACTATATTTTAAATGAAAAGTAAAAGTAGGTAATAGGATATTCAAAATGAAGGGTCCAACATTTAGGTTTCATGTTATGGTAAATAAAACGTGGTTTTCTGATAAGATAAAAGATATCAAGTATCCAATTTGACCGGTATATGGGTGGGTTCCTTAACAACGTAAAATTTTGTATGTAAAATAGGTCTAATAAAGCAATTGAGTTCGTTGAGGTATAATTTCATCATAAGGCACTAGGGTCAGTAATTCTCTGCCGTATTACGTTGTATATCGCACATGATAAATTAGTAAAAAATTGATTAAATCATGTTACGATTAGGACTTTTAAATTTGGTATATTAATTCATTAATAAATTGAATTTAAATCGAGCCCAGCGATATATTTTAATATTCTCGGAACGAGAAAAGCAAAATCTAGGAAATTAAATTGAATGAAAATAATAAGAACATTTCATTAAGGATGGTTGACATGTTATTATTTTATTTGATGACATAAATATATTACGAAATTTTGAGTATTAAAGGATATTAAATGAAAATAGACTAGAATAAATAAATAAATATATATATATATATATATATATATATATATATATATATATATATATATATATTGTTGCAATAATGTTTTCGATGTTTAAAACATATATAATTGCAAGCTAATTTTCGACTGCTAGAAGTGTGGGTGTTTGCTCTTCGATGCCGACGGTAGATTTTAATTCGGGTCGGAACATGCGGGTAGAATGTTGAATGGGGATTTTTTTAATTAACAAGAAAATTTCTTTTTTAACATCAGTGGATGTACACCTTTAAGATAAATTGTTAACGTTATTATTGTTGAACTATGAATTTTTTACAGATACCTAAGACACTTTCTAAGCTTCTCTTAAAATCCTTGAGTGCTGGGTGGCCTTAAAAATGCATAGTGAATTTTTAAATTAACATGAAAATTTCTTTTTTTAACGTCAGTGGAAATACACCCCTTTAATAAATTGTTAGCGTTATAATTGTTGAACTGTGAATTTTTTACAGATACCTAAGACACTTTTAAAGCTTCTCTTAAAATCTCTCAGTGCTGGGTGGCCTTAAAAGCGCATAGTGATTTATTAAATTAAAAAGAAAATTTCTTTTTTTAACTTCAGTGGATGTACACCCCTAAAATACATTGTTAGCATTACAATTGCTGAACTATGAATTTTTTACAGATACCTAAAACACTTTTAAAGCTTCTCCTAAAATCCCTGAGTGCTGGGTGGTCTTAAAAATGCATAGTGAATTTTAAAATAACAAGAAAATTTCTTTTTTTAATATCAGTGGACGTTAACTCTTAAGATAAATTGTTAGCATTTTTACTGATACCTAAGACACTTTTAAAGCTTCTCTTAAAATCCCTGAGTGCTGGGTGCTCTTAAAAGTGCATAGTGATTTTTTAAATTAACAAGAAAATTTCTTTTTTTAACTTCAGTGGATGTACACTCTTAAGATAAATTGTTAGCGTTATAATTGTTGAACTGTAAATTTTTTACAGATACCTAAGACACTTATAAAGCTTCTCTTAAAATCCCTGGGTGCTGGGTGCCCTTAAAAGTGCATAGTGATTTTTTAAATTAACAAGAAAATTTCTTTTTTTAACTTCAGTGGATGTACACCCTTAAAATACATTGTTAGCGTTATAATTGTTGAACTGTGAATTTTTTACAGATACCTAAGACTCTTTTAAAGCTTCTCTTGAAATCCTCGAGTGCTGGGTGGCCTTGAAAATGCATAGTGAATTTTTTAATTAACAAGAAAATTTCTTTTTTTAACTTCAGTGGATGTACACCCTTAAGATAAATTGTTAGCGTTATAATTGTTGAACTATGAATTTTTTACAGATACTTAAGACACTTTTAAAGCTTCTCTTAAAATCCCTGAGTGCTGGGTGACCTTAAAAGTGCATAGTGATTTTTTAAATTAACAAGAAAATTTCTTTTTTTAACTTCAGTGGATGTACACCCTTAAGATAAATTGTTAGCGTCATAATTGTTGAACTGTGAATTTTTTACAGATACCTAAGACACTTTTAATGCTTCTCCTAAAATTCCTGAGTGCTGGGTGGCTTTAAAAATGCATAGTGAATTTTTAAATTAACAAGAAAATTTCTTTTTTTAACGTCAGTGGAAATACACCCCTTTAATAAATTGTTAGCGTTATAATTGTGGAACTGTGAATTTTTTACAGATACCTAAGACACTTTTAAAGCTTCTCTTGAAATCCTCGAGTGCTAGGTGGCCTTGAAAATGCATAGTGAATTTTTTAATTAACAAGAAAATTTCTTTTTTTAACTTCAGTGGATGTACACCCTTAAAATACATTGTTAGCGTTATAATTGTTGAACTATGAATTTTTTACAGATACTTAAGACACTTTTAAAGCTTCTCTTAAAATTCCTGAGTGCTGGGTGACCTTAAAAATGCATAGTGATTTTTTAAATTAACAAGAAAATTTCTTTTTTTAACTTCAGTGGATGTACACCCTTAAGATAAATTGTTAGCGTCATAATTGTTGAACTGTGAATTTTTTACAGATACCTAAGACACTTTTAATGCTTCTCCTAAAATTCCTGAGTGCTGGGTGGCTTTAAAAATGCATAGTGAATTTTTAAATTAACAAGAAAATTTCTTTTTTTAACGTCAGTGGAAATACACCCCTCTAATAAATTGTTAGCGTTATAATTGTGGAACTGTGAATTTTTTACAGATACCTAAGACACTTATAAAGCTTCTCTTAAAATCTCTGAGTGCTAGGTGGCCTTAAAAGTGCATAGTGATTTTTTAAATTAAAAAGAAAATTTCTTTTTTTAACTTCAGTGGAGGTACACCCTTAAAGTAAATTGTTAGCGTTATAATTGTTGAACTATGAATTTTTTACAGATACCTAAAACACTTTTGAAGCTTTTCTTAAAATCCCTGGGTGTTGGGTGGCCTTAAAAATGCGTAGTGAATTTTTAAATTAACAAGAAGTTCTCTTTTTTTAACGTCAGTGGAAATACACCCATAAAATAAAATGTTAGTGTTATAATTGTTGAACTGTGAATTTTTTAAAGATACCTAAGACACTTTTAAAGCTTCTCTTAAAATGCCTGAGTGCTGGGGTGTCTTAAATATGCATAGTGAATTTTTAAATTAACAAGAAAATTTCTTTTTTTAACATCAGTGGATGTACACTCTTAAGATAAATTGTTAGCGTTATAACTGTTGATCTGTGAATTTTTTACAGATACTTAAGACACTTTTAAAGCTTCTCTTAAAATCCCTGAGTGCTGGGTGACCTTAAAAGTGCATAGTGATTTTTTAAATTAACAAGAAAATTTCTTTTTTTTTAACTTTAGTGGATGTACACCCTTAAGATAAATTGTTAGCGTTATAATTGTTGAACTATGAATTTTTTACAGATGTCTAAGACATTTTTAAAGCTTCTCTTAAAATCCTTGAGTGCTGGGTGGCCTTAAAAATGCATAGTGAATTTTTAAATTAACAAGAAAATTTTAGCATGTTTCGGATATCGAGTTTTGATATATTTCTTTTTTAATTTACCGTTGAGTGCCTCATCGAGATGTCGCTTTTCTGTCTTGTTTTCTGTTTTTTCATTTTAAAAATAGTTTATAAAGCATAATTGCGAAATGATAGATTGTACCGGATGTTTGATGAGCTCTATACGAGGACGAAATAACGATGTCATCGGAACTTTTTCATCATCTTGCAGTTCTCCGCAATTTTTAACACGAAAGTAAGGTTTATCAACAATCTTATGCCCGCACAGCCGAGAATTTGCTATTTTATTTTAAAATTACACGGACCGAAACTTATCTTTTTGTTTTCTTCAAAAACACGTAGCGGTTCTCATGGGGAGATCATTGGTGTGACACCTTGCTTGAACTGCGGAACTCCTAGTTAGTTTGGTCGTTGGTGCCGAATGATGCGTCCTTTGGGCAGCATGTTTCGTGTATTGAGATGTCGCTATTCGTGTCTTGTGTGCTGTTTTCTTATTTTTAAACAGTTTATCTACCGCAGTTGCGAGATGATGATTTGTACCGGATGCAATGGCTTAATGAGTCCCCTACGAGGACGAATCAGCGCTGTCGTCATTTTTCGGACCCGGAGCGTCCTTATCGTCTTGGAATTCTCCGCACTTTTTAACAAGAGAGTAATGTTGCACAGCCGCGAATTTTCTATTTTATCTTTGTTTATATATATATATATATATATATATATATATATATATATATATATATATATATATATATATATATATATATATATATATATATATATATAAAATGATATATGTTTTTTAACTTAAAATCAACAAGTGTGTTATTTAAACTGTTTACTAGACTAAAAAATCCATGCAGTATTTTTATTTGAGTAGGTAATAAATTATTGTTGTAGAAAAAACAAAACAAAACAGGCTGTTTGGAAACTTTCACCCTCTTGTATCAACTCTCTTGAGACATGGTTTATCTTTATCGAATAATATATTCCAAAATGGTCTTATAAATCTCTGAGTATCCACATTCTGTTATGTATTTTAAAAGTGTGATTTTTTTTTGCAGACAAATATGAAATTTTATTTAATAATAAAAAGTAAATTTAATTTCTCCATGAAAAGTGCTATTTGAAATAGAAACTTAAAATTTTTATGTCAAATGAAAAAGTTATAGGAGTAGTAAAATGCATTTAGTAAGTGTAAATAAATGCTGTGTGTACATAAGCTTTAAGCGAGAACTTGGCTAATATCATGTCGTGCACCTGAATTTCAATGTGTTTTAAAAATCAATTCTAAATCTGATATTCAAGAAGGTCGTATAATAGCATTTACCTAAAAATAACTCAAGAATAACATTTTAAGAAAATGCTTTCGTGAAAATTGAAAAAGAGAACGTTTTAAAGATAATGTGAATTTAATGCAACAAGAATTAAGTAGGAAAAAATGAGTCAAGTTAGAAGATACGGTCCTATTTGCGTTTTAAGTAGAAATGGAACACTTTAATTATTTGGCGGAGAATTAGGAAAGTTTTCCGGACAAATAAAAGATGGTAGAATGTTGACTTTACAGTTCGCTAGGAAACAAAATTATTTGAACTAGTCTAGAGATCGATCTTGTTTACTTGAAGAAATCCGAGTTTACTCTAATTAAACAAAAAATATAAAATTGCTCTTTTATCTCTTGAAAGTTGAAATAAGACGGATAAATATTGGTATTAGGCGAACAAAATAATATTTTGGATGAAAGAAAATCTCGACTAATTAAAGAAATATTAGTTAATACATTTAATATGTTTAGATAAAAAAAAAGTGAAAGAGATAGTCCTTAAAAGGAATGGTCAGAATTTTTATATGAAAGTTACCATCTTACGTTCAACCTAAATATTTACAATTAAAGCCCTGTCAAGGCCAAAGTACTAAAGAAAGGATAGAAGCAGATCCAGGTACTAGTACTAGAAACCGTTTTACTTTTTTCATATATTGTACAAAAGGTGCAAGCCCTCTTTAAGAGTGATGAACGATTGCAACTAATCGTGTACAATTAAATTTAGAAAAATCTGAACTAAATAATCACTTCATTAAAGTCATATCATTTTCCGACGCAGCTACCCTTACACGTGATGGTATTACCAATAAGACTCATCAGTACTTTTACGAAACCCTCATGCTATTACAGAACTGCAGTATGGGACGAAATTATAGGTGACCAACTAGTAGGATCATACTTTTCAGCATGTAAACTGTGCCCCAATGACTCAATTCAATTTCCTATATTAAAAAAAAAACGGTATGGACAAGCTTATTAAAAATACATGCTTAAACAAAAACTGGAGATCAGGGGAAAAGTGATTTTGTAGTTTTGATAAAGAAGGGTGATGGAGATGTAATGCAAAGAAGCTGCATGGCAAGAACGCATGAATCCGGAAGCCATAATACAGTGAGTCCAATTAACCAATAACCGTTGTAATAGGTGGATTTATTTCCATTGACTTCCCGCGGAACTTAATATAAAAAAGTTTTTTGTTGTTTACTAGGTGAAGAAACCTTGTAATTTCCTTCAAAAGTCGGACCTGATCGTAACATTTCCCCCTTTTTCTATTTTCTGGATAAAAAATTGTGTTCCCATTTGAAAAAATGAACTCTACCTTGAAATTACTTTCAGGGCTATTGTCAAGGTCAAATGTAACGTCTTTTTCCGATAACTAGGGCAAAATTTTATATTCTATATTCTACTCAATGGCTAATACATTTTTTCAAACGTTTGAACCAATCCGAAAAGCATATTTTCCACTATAAATATGATTTCCCCAAATGTGGTTTTTGAACTCACTAACCTCCTTTTCAGGCGTTGAAAAATGTCACTTGTTTCAGCTGTTGTGTGACAGCCCGCATTGTCAACATGGTCAATGATCCATCGCATATAATTTTTTTAAAAAACAGGGACCATTTGTTTCGAAATGCTTCGTGTGCGAGCAATTTTTTTGGGGTTTTGGCTCATCATAAGATCAACTGCTGTTAACTTTCGGGCTCGTACGCATAGATTCAAGACTTCGTCACCTGATACGATCTTACAAAAATTTTTTTGAAGTATCGCGATCGTATTTTTAGAGCATTTCCTTGCATCAATCAACACGAGTCTATTTTTGAGCGATTGTGGGATTCGATGCGGCTTGTTCTCGGTCAAATATTCGTACAATATACTATATATGCTGGTGTTACTAATGGTAAAGCATGCTTTAATCTTACGGTATGTCACATGATGATCTTGCACTCGTCGGTGAGCGAACGACAGTCACTAACAAAACCAGCGATATAGAATGGTTTTTGTAGATGTTTCATCGCTATTTAAAAAACTAAGCTTATTAATGTACTTTTACTGAGCTAAACCACATTGAAAGCAGAGAATAATAATCGTACGAAAAATGTTCACGAATTAGTTCTATTTTTTGGTCGAAATAAAAAGAAGATACTGTAAACAACACAAATAGCGTACATATGTCAAAATGTTCTGAGTACGGATACCTTCTAAAATGTCAAATTTTACAATGAATATGTCAGATGACACCTAACAACGCCAGTGATTTAGACAAATATTTTTACACAGGATTAGTTAAACAGAGTTTAATGGAAACTAAAACAATAAAGTTTGGCTCAATCCAATAGAAATTGGCATCTGGTTAAGATGAAACAACCTGGGACAGTACTTTTTCTAATTTTCTATTTCTTCCAGTGTAATAGCGGATCAAGAGGCAAGCAAGGTCACGAAATTTTATTTTGACAAAAACATCTTTGTCGCATCTGTTAAAAGAAATAATCTTTGGTTAGACTAAAAATTACTTGTTACGGAGATCGTAATACTTAATATTTTTCTATAAATTCTCTCGAGAAAGAGCTTTAAATATATAAATTTACTTCAGAAATAGCCTTTGTTTAAACTGAACACTGTTTTCTTTTTTATTCACAAAACTGTCTTTAAATGTTGAAATTATAAAACGTCATAACAAACATTATATTAAATGGTTTTTCAAGGTTGGGAGGATAGAATCGGAAACAGGAAAATAGGGTCGCATAAGCCTTAAAGTCTTTGGGGTGCGATTCTGGCAGTGCTATACTAACAAGCTTAATATTAAAATCATCCATCTACAAAGAGTTTTTGTTTGAAACCACTGAGGTCTAATCTTCTAGGGATGAAATGACACTTTAAACGCAGAATTATGTAGTTAGCAGAGGGCAATTAAAGTTGTTTTGATACAAATTGTTCTTTAGTTTCAGAGATTAGCCATGAGTTTATCTTTCGTTCTGGACTCGGATTTAAATTATATGAAAATATTTTGAAATGTCTGGAAACTAGTTATGATTTATTTTAAGTACTTTTTTCATGTTATTATTTTGCATATTGTGGATTGTGCAGATTAGACCTCCGATTACGTCAAGGTAATTTAAATTAGTTCAAACTAGTTTGGGTTCTTTCACGTTATTTTATAGTATTCCAGTCTAAATAAGTTTGAAAATTGATAATTTCATAAAAGTTCCGTTTGTAATAATATTAATAATCGGTTTTTGTAGCCAAGTTCTAATAAAATGTCTTGCATTTAAATAAAAATACCATTAGACACAGATATATATAGGGTGAGTCAACGATTGGATGAAGTAGGTTTGTGCCTTTTCGGTGAAATTAACCAAGAAACTATATTTATTGTTTGATACAGTTTATTTTTACGCAGATTTTAAAAATATTTATGACTCTACAGGGTGAGCCAAAAAACTAGGACAGCATAAAGTTGTATTTTTTTAAATAGAATACCCTATATACGAATTGTATTTTCGATTTAGCTTATAATTTTAAATCTTTTTTATTAAGGGTTTACTATAACAAAACTGAGTTTCTGAGATAATTAACTTTAAAGAAAAAAAGTCACATTTTCAAGCATCAATTCAATCCTAAATAACGTTTTCAATTTTGTGACAAATATATTCAAATTTGGAATTTAGCAAGGCCAAGGACAAGTTAACATAATTTTTACCTAATATTTGCAATAAAAGCTACAGGGTGTTGAACACATCGGCTCAAATTTGAACAAGTTTAAATGAATAAATATCTTTTTTTTTTAAATGGTACACCCTGTATATTTTCATGTTATTTAATAGAGTAATAAAAACCCTAATAGTTTTGTTCAATATATCCTATACCTATTTATAATAGTTTTTGAGATATTTCAGTTTTTCTTATTTTCCATACTTTTTTACAGAAATAGTCTTCATTATCATAGTAGCCATGTAAAATAATAAAAAGAAACTACAGAAACAAACAGAATGTGGTTAAATATGATGAAATACATTATTCGTTATATTACAACGGCAATAGTTTAATTAAACATAATGTGAAAAAATTAACACAACAATAACGACAAGGCAAATACATATTTACTTTTATACTAAATTGAAACAAAAAAATTACCTATTAAACACTGAGATTAATTATTTCTTTTTAATAAGTGTTCGAATAAACGACCCTCTTGTGCAATGCTCAAATTTAGTTTTTTTTGCAGATTTTCTCGGACCCTGGACAAAATTAGTGGCGTTATTGTTCTACAGGTATCCCTAATCCTGTTTCGCATATCTTCCAGTGTTGTTGGTGGATTAACATACACCTTATTTTTAATATAACCCCATAGGAAGTAATCTAATGGGGTGATATCGCAAGACCTTGGTGGCCACTCAATGAAACCCCACGTCCAATCCATTTTTGCGGATATCGTTGGTCCAAAAACGCACGAACTTCACGATGGTAATGCGGAGGCGCACCATCGTGCTGGAACCACATTCTGTCGAGCTCATTCCTATCGAGACCTTGAAGCAGTTGGAGTAGTTCTTCTTGTAGAAAGTTCAGGTAACTATGGCCATTTAGTGGTTCATTAAAAAAGTGGGGTCCAATAATTCGATTATGATGAATACCACACCAAACATTTAATGACCAGTGGTTTTGATGGTGCACCTCTCTAATCCAAAATGGGTTTTCTGTGGCATAATAATGCATGTTGCGTCTATTTACGGCACCGTTACTTCTAAAAGTAGCTTCATCACTAAACATTACCTTGCATAATAAATCCGCATTTATTGTACGACAAAAGTTTACACGACTTTCAAAATCCTGTCCATGCAATTTTTGGTGTAATTCCATGTGATATGGATGATACCTATATTTCTTGGTAGTACGATTAGCGGTGGATTGTGATGTTTCACATAATGCTGCTAACTGACGGCTACCAATATAAGGATTTTCCTGAACATTTAACAATATTTGTAGTTCTTTTTCTTCATTAGTTACTGGTTTGTTGACCACTTTACGTTTTGGATAATCAACAGCACCAGAAGAATCAAATCTTTGCATTAAGTTTTGAAAAGTATGGGTATTAGGTTGGCGTCGATTAGGATACTTCATTTTGTAAATTCTTTGAGCAAGAAGGCAATTTTTTTGAGCCTCTCCTATTGTATAAATCATATCTATTAACTCATTCTTTGGAAAATTCATTTTACAATATAAGATGAATGCAAAAAAAAAACAAACTACACTACATAAAAACCAAAAGAAGCGATTGCGGTTATAAATTTGACACACAGAAAAATGTTCTTTTACATTGTTTTTGTCATGGCTACTATGATAATGAAGACTATTTCTGTAAAAAAGTATGGAAAATAAGAAAAACTGAAATATCTCAAAAACTATTATAAATAGGTATAGGATACATTGAACAAAACTTTTAGGGATTTTATTACTCTATTAAATAACATGAAAATATACAGGGTGTACCATTTAAAAAAAAAGATATTTATTCATTTAAACTTGTTCAAATTTGAGCCGATGTGTTCAACACCCTGTAGCTTTTATTGCAAATATTAGGTAAAAATTATGTTAACTTGTCCTTGGCCTTGCTAAATTCCAAATTTGAATATATTTGTCACAAAATTGAAAACGTTATTTAGGACTGAATTGATGCTTGAAAATGTGACTTTTTTTCTTTAAACTTAATTATCTCAGAAACTATAAAGTTTTGTTATAGTAAACCCTTAATAAAAAAGATTTAAAATTATAAGCTAAATCGAAAATACGATTCGTATATAGGGTGTTCTATTTAAAAAAATACAACTTAATGCTGTCCTAGTTTTTTGGCTCACCCTGTAGAGTCCTAAATATTTTTAAAATCTGCATAAAAATAAACTGTATCAAACAATAAATATAGTTTCTTTGTTAATTTCACCGAAAAGGCACAAACCTACCTCATCCAATCGTTGACTCACCGTGTACATAATTTATTGATTACGTTTCTTGTAAAATACAAATTCTAGCAAGCAAAGTTTACACTAAGTCCTCTATACATAGAAACAAAATACATATAAAGAAAACTATAATACAAGAACAATAATTTAACCAACAATGATTTGTGAACTTACATTAAAGTATTCAGTAACTGAATATAAAGCTCGACGTTCTAGAAAATGTTTAAGAATAACTTTAAACTTGCCATCTGGCAAATTTCTAACCTTATCAGGGAATGAATTGTAAGGTTTTATATTTAGTGAATTTTTTATTGGTTTATTAAGTCTACATTTATTACTTCTTATAAAATGAGCTAATGTTGTGCCATAATTATGGACATCAGAATTGTGTAAAAAAGTACTTCTGTTCTTATGAATTTCCACTAGTTGGTGTAAAATACGCGGGGCGGGTCAAAAAGTAAGATTCCCTAACTTCTAGTTCTCTTGAGCGCCATCTAGCGGGCTCGTACCGTACTTAGTTTTTCTTTATAGTCTGCCTGTAAGAGCGGAACCAGTTTTACCGTTCTAAATTTTTTTTCTCATCGGTACGAGCTCGGCAATCATGGAGATTCCTAGACAAACTGTGTCTGACTGCGAATTATGTTATGCCTAATAATGAAGGAGAATGATACGTGAGTTCATCATACAAATCCTGAAACGAAGTGTCAAAGCGAAAATTCAACACTCTGCTGGAAAGAATATGGCTACTGTTTTCTGGGATGATTCGGGCATTTTATTGATTGATTTTCTAGAGCCAGGTACTACTATTAATGCAGATAGATATTGTGAAGTTTTAACAAAAGTCACAAGTACTATTAAACGCAAGTTGTCGAAATAAATCTTGCTTTTGCATGACAATGCTCGTCCTCATTCTGCTGCAGAAACAAAAAATTTATTGGGAAATTTCAAATGGGAAATTATGAAGGCGACTACGTGGAAAAATAGTTTAAGTGTCAAAGAATCGAATAAGCATAACTTTATAACCTAAAAATTTGTTTTTCATTTTTTTTCCTAGCTAGGGAAACTTACTTTTTGATCCTCCCTCGTATATAAGAACGGTAGCGTGAAAGCCTTAACATTTACAAAATAAGACTTGCACTAATCGTGCCGACCCACGCTTGCGATTGCTCTGGATGAGTTACTCCAAAGAATCACGCAGTAAGGGAGGTGGATATGAAAAAGAGAGAACAATTAAGAACTGTCTGAAGATCTAAAAATTGTTTTAGTTTCCTTAGAACAAAAATGGCGGTTGATAATTTAGCTCTCAGTGACTCGATAGGCGATGCCCAGCCTATAAATACAAACAAGTCATTATATATATATATATATATATATATATATATATATATATATATATATATATATATATATATTACAAAGAAAAGAGGTCCCAGGATCGACCCCTGGGGTAATTCGTACTCTATATGACCTAAATCTGACATTTCATCACCAAGACCAATATACTGCCTTCGATCGGACAAATACGACTCCAGCAGTTCTAGAATGTTACCCCTAACACCATGTCAATACAACTTCCGAATCAGAAACTTATTAGACACAGTCAAAGGCCTTGCTAAGGTCGCACAGAATCAAATTCACATGCTCACTCCGCTCAAGACCCTTGACTATGCCCTGTCCAATTTGCACAACTCCCTATAGTTGAACTACACCGTATGAAGCCATATTGTAGATCGTTAAGGGAATTATTTTTTCGAAAAAATGATTTATGTTCTTTTTAATAATAATCTGACTCTTCCGAAAATGGAAAAATTAGAAATGGGTCTGTAGTCCGACGAGGAATCCAGCTCGATTAGAAAGTTTATAGTGAACAGGTAAAAAAACTTCAAAGTCAGAGGGATAGAGCTAGATAGAAGTTGTTGAATTATTTCTGAAGCAATAGTCAAAAAATGAGCAGTTAAAATGGATGTGGAATTAATGGACTTATTTATATTTCTTTCCAAATTAATGATTTTCTAAGCACTTTTAGATTTTTTATTTGAGTATCAGATTTACAAGCCAAACGGCTTCGCATTCCCTCCAGAAATTATTGACTCATACCAGATATACAAAGATACCAAAAGTATGGAGCTCTGTGAGGACCCTTTTCATGTTATTGGATCCTAGGTGGCGTTTTCTTCTGTATTTCCTATAAACTTTCGGACGGTCTGCGCTGTTGCAAGGAGAACTGCTTTCTGTATCGTACTATACAGATGCTCACTAAGGCCCAGTTCCATGATGTTCTGCAGGAAGTTCTTTGGTATCACTCCAGTTGTTGACAGTATTATGGAAATCGTGTGGACCCTGTTCATTGCTCACTGTCTGCGGATTTGAACCTCCAGATCTCTGTATTTGGTGACCTTCTCATTGTATTTTAGTCTTAGGTTGTTGTTATTAGGTATAGCAATGTCAATCAGTGTAGTTCGGCTAGAAATTTTATCTGTTAGTATAGTGTCCGGCCTATTATGAGCAACTGTTTAGTCACTTAGAACCGTTCGGTCCCAGTACAACTTGTATTCGTTGTTTTCAAGAATAGGCTCCGGATTGTATTTGAAGTAAGGCACTTTTCCTACCTGCAATAGTTTTAGCTTATCTGCTAACTCTTGGTGGAGTATCTTAGCGGCTGAGTCGTGTCTTTCCTTAAACTCGGTTGCGGCAAATGCTTGGCATCATCCAGTTATGTTCTGGTTTGTCTCTGATGTTCGACAGCCATATCTACATTGGTCGTTCTCTATTGAGGGATTTCTGATGATGAACTTCCGATAGTTCTTCGTCGGAATAACCTGGTCTTGGATAGCTGACAAAAAGCCCTCCGTTTCCGGAAACGTCTGTCCTGAAATCAACCAGTAGTTCGACACTGAGTTGTCGACATTGTCCTGATTGACCTCATTTGGATGAAGTGGTTTCTGTAGCCAGGTTTGTATTTTCTCTTGGTCTGTTCAGTGGTGAGAAGCAATATCCCGTTCTCTCAGTTGTAACGGCGTTGAATCGTCTGCCTCGCATATTGCTCGATGTAGTGTGGAAGAGTCCGCTAACCTGTGGAAATAAGAACGTAAATTTATTATTTGTTGATCGAGCTGCTTACCAATATCGACCAATCCTCTTCCTCCTTGGTATTTTGGAAGCATTGTACGTTCAGTAGCACTTCGAGGTTGGTGTTGGTGTGCTTTTTTAAAGAGTGTTCTTATTTTTCTTTGCAGATTTTCGATGTCGATGTTATTTAAATTATTAATATAATTACTTCAAGTAGTTTCTTTTGCGTATAAAATGGCTTTTCTATAATCTTCTTGTACTGATTTATAAATTGATTTATAGGTTTCATTACCTGTTACATCACTCGTTAATTTTACAGTTGAAGTATTTTCTCTTTTATTTTTTAAATCGTGTGTCGGTGTATCATCGAACAGGCCGATTTCCTTTAATATTATTTAATTGAAATTGCCGATTGATAAGATGTGGACAGTGAGTAATTAAGCAAGCATAAATAAAGTCCATATTATTTAAACTGAATAACACTGACCAAGCTATTATTTATATTTCTAATTTTATTATAGAAAGTATTTGTGGAAACCTGAAAACCAGAATTAAAGGCAAAACATCGAAATTTTCGAGAGAGTTGCCTTAAAAGATTTCTCAATCGCCACGTTGGTAAAAGCTTTTCTAACAGAGTTTCCAATTATTGCTTTGAAACTAAGTTGTATATAAAGCCATATACGGTCATGGGCTATGAACTCTCCGAGTTACGATTGTTTAGGGTATTATAGGGGAATTTATAAAGGTGGGTGTAAAATATATTACTTGCCTACACTTGAACCTATATCCGGACTTTATCTTAAACCGGATTTAATTTTTACGTATAAAACTTAAAGCTTTAAACATAGACGTAGCAAGAAGGGCCAGGGGTATCGACTTTCCGCTTAGAAATAAAGCGAATATTTACAACCAATTAAATAAAATGCATTAAAAAAGCAAAATAAGCATTTGTAATCAGTAATAAAATATATTTGCCTACCATATAAACATTTATTTACTGTTTATATTTTCAGTACAGTAACCATTTCAAATTTGACATTGGTATTGTAAATTTCAATGTAGTGATTACTTTTTGTGACAATGCACGATGACAAAAAAGTACAAGAGTTATAGGAAGGCAAATATTTTAATATTAAGCTATGTGTTCGTCACAAATGCAGTACGAGCTACTTTAATATATTCTTTCCGCAGTAAAATTATAACTGCCGCCTATTTTTTTTTATTTTAGGAATCGCAATAAGCTCGGTCGACTGTGCACGAGGCTTTTCCGCAATGCGCCGTATTAAAAATTGGATACAGACTATCCTCCCTGGACCAAATTCGATTTTTTACTTGTCTTTAAGATATTTTTGCGTAGGTAAATTTCATGACAAATTTGTAATCTTAGATTTTCACCAAACCTGATTAAATTTGAGTTTCATACTTTTCAGTATCGTCCAACATGGACATTTAGAGCCCCTAATTAAAATGTTGTGCAAATATAGGCAATTTTGGTTTTTACTAGTCGGTAAAGAAAGTTTCTAAAGAACTTTAACATTTTAAATAGCTTTCCTACTTAGTAAAAAAGTCACGTACAGTCAAATATGTTGCCAGTTTTACACAATCATTGCTGAAGCAGGAAAACACTGCTCGACTCTTGTTCTTATTTCATATGCCCCTCGTTCAATTACACAAATCTGTAAAAATGGATCATGATTTTTATTGAGCAGCTCGGTATCACATTTTGTTGCTGCGTAGAATCCATTACGTCAGGATTTTGAGATAATTGAGGTTATGTATTCGAAAAATGGGACTTTTAGCTACTTTTGAAGTCATGTGCAGGATACACAAATTTTTTTAGTCCTTTTGTCTGGTTGTCCCATTTAATATTACTCTTATACTTCAAAATAAGCTATTGAGCCGTCACCGATGATTTTTTCTTGCAAAGTTACGACCATTTTAAGTACAGATTAGTAGGTTTTTAAAGACCAACATCGTTTTTGGTGAACTTTGATTCGCCATTTTGTATCCATCATCTTAAAAATAAAAATTTCCATCTACTGACATAAATTCGTAATGAGTGACTCCGATTTTTCAGATACCAATATTATTTCTTGTAAATTTTGATGCGCCATGTTGAATCCGCCATCTTGGAAATGAAAATTACAACTTTCTGACTTCATATTCGTACTTAACGACTCCAATGACCCTAAAGTACAAATTTTCGAGGGAAATATATACAGTAGAAAAATGTATGCGTCACAATATTAATATGAATGCTCATGACATTGTTGGGATATATTTCATAACTTAAAATGACCTTAACTCACAACAAGAAATCATAGGTAACCTCTCAATAGCTTATTTAGACGAGTAAGAGTAATAATAAATAATGCAACTAGAAAAAACAACAAAAAAGCCAAAGAAACCATTTTTTGAGTACATAACCTCAAATATCGTAAAATTTTGACGTGATGGGCCAAGTCTGACCTCGGACTCGAATTTTACGTAGCCAATTATTTCGGAAATGATCCCCAGCAGCCCAACAACAGAACCTTGTAGACGTGTATTATCTATATTCACACATACGTTCCGAGGCCCAGCTCCCCCAATATATAATCCTACCGACGCCTTTAAAGGGAATAAGGTATTCCTATCTCGATTGTTTATTTTCTATCTGAAAATGTCAAGTGATGAAAATTGATTTTATTAAAAATAAATTATAAAAATGTATAAATATTCGATAATTTTGCCCTTGACTGTATATTCAGATATAATAAAATAATAATTTTATCTCTTTGTATTTATCCATCGATAAAATAACGCTTATTGAAAACGGAATAAAAGTTTTAATTATATTAAAAACATTAATAATTAGTCAAATTAGAATAAATATAATTCAAAAGCTTCGCTGTAAAAGCTTTAATATAGATTATTTCCTTTCGAAATTTAATTTACATTTTTAACTCGAATAAAGTTATAAAAATTTATCCAAAGTTAATTAATCTTATTTGCCCTATTTTGTTATTTAAGACAAAACAGCCTCAAAAGATAAGAAGTTTGCAAAAAAGGGGTTAAAGTTTCTCTTCTGAATACTAACAACAGAAAAAGTTGTAAAGATCGGTGCTATGGAACTTTAATTTTAGAAAAGTCTGTCGACCAAAATTGTTTCACTCATGCGACTTAATCTACGAAAGCTGGTTGGGTAGAACGATAAATTATATGAATTTCTTTGCGTATTCTACGCTTAATTTTAAAACCCGGTCACGCCGTTTGAACCTTTCGCTTTTATTTATTTATTATCGCTTTAAGCTGAAATAAATCCAATGTTTAAACGACATAAGAGAGTTATTTAAAAATGTTTGAAAATATTCAGATACTAACTTCAAAATTTACTCTTTATCGAAGTGTAATCAAATATAATGTGGGTAATTAATAAACATGTTAACACACATTCAAAGGGATGTTAACTTATGACCTCGCAATTTGAGAGAAAAATTACCCTAAACCCTCAGTGACGGCGACTAATAGGGTAGTGTCACAATGCCATGGCACTATTTAATTTTTTCTAATAGGTTATCCTTTTTTATATTGATAATTTGTACCTATGGCAACAGAGCAACTGCATAAAATGCAAGGATTTTCTATGATTGGCAACATAGGGCTGTGGTCATTTATTGATACGACACCGTGGAAAGACAAAGATCTAACGAGGCTCTTATGTAAGCGAGGAAGACGTAACTATGCATTAATATTTTCCGTATGCATCTATGACGAAATTTGTGCCAAGAGCTAAATGATTGGAATGCTATTAAATGAATACAGTTGTTACCGGGTGACAAGTGACTTCATTTATTTTTATTTCGCCTCGTGGATATAGACCGTCCTGTTTCACCTACATATACTTTACCACAAGAGCACGGTATCTTGTCAACGCCTTCTGTTTGAAATGGAATTGCGTTCCTTGAAGACTTTAAACATTGTCCAACTTTCTTACATGTGTTGAAAATTGTCCGCACGTTTGATTTTCGGAGCAATCTGGCAATCTTGTCGCTGGCTCCGTGTATGTAAGGTAAGACAACACTGTCTATAGGAGGTTCATTTATGACATTTTGTTGAGGAGTTGAGCTTTTATGTTTATTAATAGAACGTCTTATATCTTCGGCGCAATATCCGTTGCCTCTCGGAGCATTGATCTGTTTTTTTGTTTCTGATTTCAGTGATTGTTCGTCACATATTGAAAGTGCTCTAAATACCAGAGTTTATGACGGATTTTTTTTGAGGATGATGGTGTGATGTTGCATTGAGATATCGATTTGTATGTGTTGGTTTTCTGTACACAGGAATGTCCCAATTTGCCATTTTCTTTCCTTTGTACTAGTACACCAAGAAAAGGAAGGGCACCATTTCATTCAGTTTCCATAGTGAGTTTTATGCCAGGGTGTTGTTGATTTAGATGATCCAGGAAATTATGGAGGTGATTTGCGCCATGCGGCCAAACTACGAACGTTTCATCTACATATCTGCACCAAAATTTAGGTTTTAGAGGAGCAGAAGACGTTTTCTTCGAAAGGGATGTAAAAGTTTAGCCAGACATTTACCTATTTTGTAGGTTGGTGAGTCTACTCCGCTGACGATTAGACGTAGAAGTACATTTTCTTTATGTATTTTAGGCAGTCCGTAGAGGCGTGGAATCTTGGAACTGCTTGGTTTAACGGCTTTCTTTTCTTCTGGAGTGTCGGGCATAAATACCGGGCTGTTGTTCCTCGATAGTCATTCAGTGCTCTAATCTCGGAGTAAAGATTCCTGACGATGCTTCGTGCAATCGTAGGCGAAACATCGGGTAATAATTCCAGTTTGACACGGACTAAACTCAAGAACCATTTTTTTCAACTTGACCAAAGCCATAAAGGCTTTCGTTCTTTATTACTGTTGAAAATGGTTGGCATTTTCCCTGATACGGAATTGGTACAATTCTGCAACTTTCCTTAAGATATTTTATAAATTTAGTCCATAATTTAAAACCCGATACATTTAGAAAAAGAACTAAGTACACCAGTAAATTTTACGTATTTACTAATTTACAAAGATACAAAGGGGGCTTGTAAATCGAAAATTTTCAATTTCATCGTATATATATATATATATATATATATATATATATATATATATATATATATATATATATATATATATATATATATATATATGATTAAATGGCAATTGAAATCAGATGTGGTAAAATTTATTTGCAATAATTTAAAAGTCTAATACAAAAATGACATTTCAAGAAATATGTTTTCGCAAATGCATTCTAATTTCAAATGTTTGACTTTGCGGCTTTGAACGGTTTAAAAGTTTCCTTACCTAACTCATAAATAGTTTCCCTCCACTTTCTTAAGAAAATCGGCAAATGGAAAAAGTTCCTTTAAAATATTTGACCCTTTTAAGAAATGTAAGCCAATCGGCAATTACTACAATTTAGGTCTTAATCCACTGAGCCAGTACGTAATAAACTACAACGTTATTTGTTTTAACTTCGTGACAAACGTTCTGTTAATAATTTTTTCGTTTCAATTAGGTTCGCTTGCGCGAAATTAATTTGAATTTTATTACCAATTTTAACCCCATTTTGCGCCTTATGGTTTCGTACAGGGTTAAGTCAACAAATTCGACAATTTATGGTAATAGCACATTTATTTTTTTATGTACATTTTCTTCTGAATAAACCTGATTCATCATGTTATTGTGTAGTATTTTCATATTTCTGTCCACTAATGCTACAAAATTTTATTAAATAGAAGTATTTATTTACATTTTATAAGTAGCAAAATGCTATTTCCTACATCATGTAGTAAATGATACTGATTAGTCGTCCTTCATCCAATCCATTCCGCCCGGTCAAAGAGGTGAGTTCAAAAGAATACAACTAGGTAGTAAATGCCATAATACTCCTGGGGAAGAGTTGTCAAATATAACATTCTACACTTCTGTATATTACTGCCCTCGATTCAAGAGTTTTAAGCTCGGGTGCATCAAACCCTGAGTAGCTCCGAGCAAATCTGAATAAAGCGTTAAAAATATTAATTGGAACAGTATATAACCTACAAATTATTTTTTTTCAGAATTTATGTTTTTAATATACATAGCGAAACATATTGAAGACAAAAAGGTAAAAATATTATATTATTACTTATTAGTTTTGAATTTTGTCGGGTGTCATGGCATTTTAGGCCATAAATATTTCGCAATTCGTTAAAAAAACTATGAAGGCAAGTTCAATATTTTGTGCAATAATCTTATTTTTGTGTCTCCATTTCATGTATAAAATATTTGTTTACCCAAAAATAGCATCTAAAAATGATAACTGATAGCTGTTAGGGCTTTATACATCAAATATTTTTTTTTTGTGCTTGAGGGGTAAGGGGAAAGTAGATCTGACAAGCGCCGAGGCATAATGCACTACTTGAATAAAGCGAGGGTTTCTTGCACCTGTACAGCTCCGAGCTGTTCATGCTAATGAATCGAGGGCAGTATATGAGACGTTAAAAAACGCCACATATTCCAAGATTCTATTGGTTAGAACCTGTGGTTAGCGGGTATTTTAAGGGTCTTTTAGATAGGTATCACTGATGATTTTCTTCAAAATTAAATAGTTCTTCTAATAGTAGCTTAACGAGGTAAGTTCTTTGAAATTTATATTTATATAGACACAAAACAATCTGGGAATAAAATAAATTGTTGTTAGTCTTGCTGGTAAAAAATGTATTTATAAGAACAGCACATAACTAGTTGTAATTCGTAAAGTCACAAATGGAATTATGGTAGTAAAAAGTATTTAAATATTTTGTGTTATTGCAGAATAATTGATCCAAAAAAAAATAATTCCATGGGAGTTATGATCTAAAAAGAGGTACAAATAAATAGATATTTATTTTATTGAAATCAGAATAAATAAAGGGTATATACAAAGAATAATAATAATTATAAAAATAGTAGACTAACAGATTCAAGTATCAGTACAATTAATTTTTCTAACAATCCTTAGATTAATTTGAATATTATCTTAAGTTCTAAGGAATTATATTTTTAATTTAAATCCGTTAAACGACAAATTGCAAATATCAATTTTCGGAGGTACTGAATTTATTTCCCTGATTATTATATCCATAATTTGTTCTATGATAAGTAACATTAAATAGATTATGGACCCTAATGGCTCTCTGGGGAACTGAGAGCCCAACAATATTGAGCAGTTCAATTCAATTTGTAACGGTTACACCGAGACCGAAAACTAAAATATCTAAACGGACTAAAATAAAGCTATAACGAAACAATCTAACCTAATTTTTAAATGAAATCACCTGACCTAACCTGACGAATGCGGATAGAGTCTATCACGTGATACTTTAAACCAGTAAAATCTTGGAATATGTATAGGTTTTTAACACAAACATCTTGGTACACCCCAATGAATATCGATTGTAAAGCTAGATTGCTAGAAATGTGCCATATTATATTTTTAATAAAAGAATCTATATTTGGGGTATCGATCCGTATCATAAGAAATGGTATCGATACGGAATATATATAATTACAATTTCTGTCATTGTTTTAAGCCAACAAAAAAAATTATATGGGAAAATAGGCTTCTCTATGTGTCTACATCATACAACTAAATTATTATTTGCCGCAAAAAATATATGTACTTTAACAATCGTAAGAACATAATTCTCGTAGTTGGTTAACGCCCTGTAAATGCAATAAAATATATTTTAATAGACATAATATGGTGCGGTATAGTACGATGATGATACAAAACATTTATTATTATTATTATTATATTTAAAATTATATCCATTTTCTTCGATATTGCAATTAAATATCCCTTTCATACCCAATTAAATTTAAAACGATCTGATAATCGTAGGTACATATTCTTCAAACCTCCTAAAGAAACATAATCTAAACTAGAGTAATTCTAAACCCTTGTATTGTACGGCCATAGCCTATTCCTTCAATTATTAATCCAACGAACTGCGGTTCACCAGCGGACCCGTAGCATCAAGGATTCTATCGTACTATGCTGAACCGAATGTTCGAAACCGGCAAAGACCCGTAGAAGACACAACGAACACCGACCGATTAAAACGATTCAGTGCATTCCGGCTAATTGTAGGTTCGATGTAACGTATGACCGGTCGAAGGGCGAACTTTCGTACTGTCCGAGTACGATATTTTAAATTTTAGTGATCCGGATCTTTCGGACTGTACACTGATCCGGGTAAAAAAACGGGTCTGTCAAGTCCGACCCACCTCTAATATATATATATATATAATATATATATATATATATATATATATATATATATATATATATATATATATATATATATAAATATCAGTTTAATGACACTGGTTGCAGATACAAGGTTCTTCGATTGTTCCATGTTGACATTTCGTCAATATTCAAGTTATCTAATAAGAAAAAAAATACTTCAATAAAAAAGTACTCCAAATTGAATTAGTACTTCCATACAATAAATAATTAAAAACTAAAAAGTAAACACAGACAGATGGAAACAGGCGCTATCTTACTGTCTTAAACTTTGGTTCTGGGCTTTTATTTGAAGTTTTATTACACCAAAATATTTTTTAAAATTTTTTCGCTGATACAATATCTTTCCTTCACCAGACGTGAATGTGATATACAAATAAAATCTTTTTATTCTTGAAACTAAACATTATGGTGCACCTGCACCATTAATAGAATGACCAAAAATATTGGTATAGTCCAACATTGTAATAAAATGTGATAGTGACTTTTTATAACATCTAGTTAAAGAAATATTGCATTTGTGAAGCTTGAAAACTGCTTAAATATCATTATTACCAAGTTCCTAATTATATTCACTTCTTGCAGATAAAAAAACCCTAAATTTTGGATAAAAATTCTGACAGTGGTTATTATATCCAAGTTATTAAATAAAATTTAACTATATTATGTTTTTTGATGTATAGTAAAAGTGTCTTTTTATCATTTCTTGCCATTCTTGATATTTCCCACCACTTCTGTCTTTCATTTATCTAAAATGTTTGATGGCACAATTCATCCCATTATATCAGCTTTCACCACAAAATTTAAATCAAAATTTCCACAAAATTTATTTATATTTCTGCCTTAAAATACTCAATTTGGTGCAGACCTTTCCTTTATTGACAACAATAAGCCTCTCGAAAAGTTTACCTCAAATTTTAGAATGGCACAGAAATAAAACTATTGAAAATTAATGATGACCAACAATACATTTTAAAATATAAAGGTAAATACTTTTTTTTTATATTAACTCTGGCTTCGTCAAGACTTTTAATAAATTTGCCAACCATGGTTAATTGTTCTGTGCATTCTGTCTACACACATATTAGTGTTATGGCCACTCCTTGCTCAATAGCATTAAGCCTATTGGAAAATGAGCAACGTATCGGAAATAGATTGATTTTTTAGGAAATTTTCTTTTGTTGAAAATTACTGTATGTTTCCGAGAAAGCAGAAAGTCAAAACTAACAAGCAGAAATCTGTTTAACACTTTTTGGTGAGTTTAATTGGTTCTTAAACGTAGCATTAGATTTTGTTACTTCGAGCATTTATCGTGAAGTTAAACGGGTAAATTTAAAATATAGTAATGATTCTATACCCCATTAAAAAGTTATCGGCAATACATCACGCATTAACGTAAAATCGATTTCCTTAAATTTATCTCTATTCCGATGAACCCGTTTTTAGTGACAGTTTCATTTTGCCATTTCCCAGATAAAAACAGGTAATTATAAGCTTTTAGAGGATTTGTATGGATCGGTTAAAGTTAAAGCGAAAATGTATGTGAAAATGAGCTTTTTACATTTTTTTTGCGCATGCATCGCTGGAAAGTATCATAGGATTTTAAAATACGGCCAAAAGAGGAAAATGGAGGAAGAAAAATTATGAATACTACTAAAATGGTATATACTATGAAAAAAACTTGAGCTATTAATGCAGAGTGTTCAATAAAATAACTGCTATCTACAGGACAGTGACCAAATATGGAAAACCATTCTATTTTCTTTTTATTTTTTTGTGTCAGATCATTTTTATAAGGTGACGAAATTATTATTGCTGCGACAGCAGCTTTTCTGCCCCTATTAGATATCTTCCTCTTTTTAATTGGCAATGGACCTACATATGTCTTAAGGAGATACCAAACCCAGGCTGCTGCTATTGAGTCTGGAAGTTGAAGATTCAGTAGCACATGCTGTTTCATGTCTAAGCCCTTAAATTAATATTTTAGTTGAAGTTAAGCCACTATGGTCAGATGCGGGATTTAAAGGTCCAGATGAAGGTTCTCCTTCTGTTTCAGATCTAGGTTTAGAGACTAATAATTCAGTCAAATTGTTACAATGAGGTGAATAGATCAAAGATCTAGATAAATACTGAGGTGATTTGAGCTGATGGTCCTTATTCTTATAGTTGTTGATTTATACGCAAGCACAGAAAATGTCAACGAATGTATTCCTGGATTAATACTGAATAACATATATATATATATATATATATATATATATATATATATATATATATATATATATATATATATATATATGTATATATAGACAGAACGTATTTATTTATTTCTTGGACCTTCAGTAAAATATTTTTTATTTGTTTTTTTTTTTTTTTAGGATTATGCTCCATTAAAAATGGGATCAAACATACTTTTGATTATAACAGTACCATAATAAAAAACAAACATCAATTACCAAAAATTGCAGATAAAGGAAATGAAATTAAAAAAGATAAAAACATTGTTAACGACAGATATGGAAAATTTGAGCCACATTTACACAAGCCTAATTTAAACAGAAATATTAAGTATTCGATCCTGTCAAATAATAATCAGAAATTGAATATCCTCTTAAACATGAAAGTAAACGTAACCTTATTTTGTTTTTTTTTGTGCATTGTAAAATATAAAAAATTTATAAAAAATAAAACACATTTGCATTCCATGTATCCTCAGTAGGTGATGTAAAGATTAAATTTCGTTAGTAATAGAGTAACAAAATGTCAAGGTGTGTACCGGTAAAATCAAATATTTTTTAAAAATTTAAATACTGTTTTAAAGTGTCTTGTTTGTTTTTTAAAATTGTAGATATTTTTCTTATGTGAATATTTTAATTATATAAAAAAAAACGTCATTTGTTTTACATTTTTTGTTAAATAAAGAACCTAAACCCGAGAAAAGACAAAATAAAGAAAAAATTGTATAATCTATGGTTCAAGAATCAAGAAAATATAATATATATATATATATATATATATATATATATTGGATTTAATTAAAATTAAATCGAGCATTGTTATAATTTTTGAATAACTGAACAAAAAAATATTGACTACTGCTTTTATCTATTTTAATAAACAAATATTAAATAAATGTTTGAGCTTTGACAGTGAGTTTCATTAGTGCCGTAATATCCAATATCTGATTTCTATGTTGTATTCTTGTGAGCAGATTTCATTTTTATTATTAAATTGTATTCATATTCAAAGAAAATATGGAAAAGAGCTTTGAAGACAAAACTAAATCAATTTTCGAGTGGAATATTGAAAACATTACAAAAGGAATAATATATTTAAACTAAGTATAAAACGGGAGCTATAAGGGAACTCTTAAATATAGTTTAGAATGTTTTTCATGTAGGTGGAATTATTTATAGCCTCCCGAAATAGACCTTTTTTGATATGAAAAATAATCAGCCTACTGGAAAACCAGAGTAAACCGAGATATTTTTACCTGAACAAAGGCGATAGTTTCTATGTACTTATAACGATATAAAATGTAAATTCGGTTGTATTCTAATTTGAATATTTTGTTGACTCAAGCAAATTGAATCGTTTGTAGAAAAAAAAACGTACTCTCTTGTAAAAATTACATTACTATTCATTTAAATTTACAGAAAATAAAACAAAATAGTGAACTTCGATTCATGAATATTTTTTTTTCAAAAGGCAACTATGTTCCAATATCACAAACTCAATTTAGATTGCAAAACACTTTATAAAACCCACGATAGCTAACGAATTGAAATCGGAACATAAATAAATCGAAAAATATCTATATTATGAGTGGAATTTTCTGTGGCATTTAAAATATATCAATCTGTTTTTTATATGAAAATTTTCATAAGGAGAAAAATGTAGTTTTCTTACAGAAATTTGAGATAATAACGACCAAATAAGGTACAAATTAGTGTTTGTTAGTCCCAATTCGAGAAATATTTTTCAACTTTCGTTATACGTCCCTATATTGCGAATCAACGATATCCCAATTAATCTAAATATTCGTAGTTCCAGCTAACCCTTTTTTAGGTTAATAGTTTTTAACCTGATTATCAGCGGAAATAAAAGCATGTTTTTTATTAGCGGTATACTATTGAGTTAAATAAAGCTAATACGTGCATTGTACTGATTACAACAAAACTGGAATGTTGAAAAATGGATCGAATAAAATAGAGATAGAGATAATTGTATCTCAATAAAAATATTTTTATCAAACTATTCGCAACTTACCAAGCAAAAATTGCTCTGGGCGAGCAAGTTAGAAAACTACATTAAAGAGCTTCAAGAGAGACATGCAATGATCTTGAACTTCACCTCGAGGTCGAATTTCGAACTCGTTGAAAGATTAAATTGATTTTCCAGAAATTAACTCTATTTTCCAAAGTCAACTATTTTAATTTTACCATTATTTCATTGAATCGTCGAACTAACAAAAAAAATTGGTGGATTCGAAAAGAAATATCCAATTGTCTTCTTGAGTGTACGAGCAAGATTTAAAAGCAGTAAGTAAATTGACATTTTTTATAAATAGCAAATGTTAAAATGCTAAGAAAAACAGATTTATTGGTGAAGTGAATGTGGGAGGTTTTAGTTTACAGCAGTTATTACGAAATCAAATTTTTAACATAATCCACAATATCTAGGCATACTTTTTTTACTTAATTGACTTAACTACAACAAGAATTGAAAAGATCACAAGAACACTTAAAAAATAACACAAAATAATCGTAGACACAGAAAAGCCTTGTTAAGAAATGTTCCGTCTTTATACAGTTTCAGGTATCAGAAGATTTCATCGGCTGTTCACACAACATAATCGAATTATGTTAATGGCACTCTCCTCAAACTATATCTACAAACTTACAGTATAGGTAAACAATTAATTTAAAGAAAAAAATTAGTCTAAATTTGATATATTGCTTAAAATTTGCCATACCTGCCAAGCTCAATTTGGCTACATAGATGGGACTGTGACGCATTGTTGTCGATTACCGAAATGTAAACAAAGTTTATTTATCCATCGATAAAATGTCATGGATTATTACTAATTCGAAAGAACAATAATGCAAAAAAAAATTGAACGAATAAAAAAATTGTCTATCTCATTAATTCTCGGGAATACGGAGCAGTACATCTTATATTTACCTTTGTTTCGTTCATCATGTTTTTGGAGTTTTTTTCTGTTCGTTTTCCTTTTTTTGAGATTTTCTGAACATTATTCATAATAAAACGGAAAGACATGATTAATTTTTATTTTAAATTCATCTTCAGCTGTAGTCAGTCTCTTTACACACATAAACATTCTTCCGCCATTGTCTATTTTATTTGGAAACATTGACGTAAATTATCTGAAAAAAAAAACCTTAATTAGCTTTTTATTGAATGTGTCAAAACATTTCTGGTGCAGTTGTTGGTTATTATTTTCTCATTTGTTCTCGTTTTAAATTTGTAAATAACAAGGTATTTTAAAAAGCGTTATAAACTTTAGTGTTGCGAACAATAGTAATTTTGAAGAAAAGAGTTAATTAAGGACAAATCAAGCCGATTTAGGTGGTCAAAAATAAAATAAGACCTCCCCAGTGTTGGTGTAAATTTACTTTATGACGCTATAATGTGTCCCGTATCGATTCCGGCAAGAAATAAAAGCAAACGAAAGTATGCGGAATTTTTACAAAGTAATTTTGAATTAGCGAAAATTGTTGTGTATTAACCCGTTTTCCATGAAAATTTCGTGTCAGATTATATGGCTTTTATATTGTTAACCTTTTAGTTATTTAGTTATAACGTAAACCTAACCTAACTTCCAGTTATAACTTTCTCATTTTCTGGGAAGCATTATTTTATAATATTATTATGTTTTACGGTATTTTATTTTGCGAGAAACTTTGTAGGATAATAGGTAAATATTATCTTGAGCTTAATTATTTTGAACAAATGTAATTAAATTATAATTTCTTCTTATTATTACAATGTGTTTAGAGTTGAAGTTTACTTAATTAATTAAAATAAGGTGAAAGACTGGCCAGGGATAATATACACAGGGTATTCTGACAATCTAGTCATACTTATCGTGGGAATACATGGCAAAACATTATCAGAACTCATACAGGGAGCTCTGACTATAGTGAAGGAGTGGTGCACAAAGGGTAAATCCTAGAAAAGCCACACTTATACCCTTCACTAAAAGAAAGAAGCCTGGAGAATTAAATTTAACAACTCTCTTTAAGATACCAAAGTTAAACTGGCCATTATGGCATCCAGAAAGGCACTGGACAAAATGTGGGGATTAAAACACACACCGTACACTGGTTGTACACTGCACTGGTAAGACCTATGATTATCTATTGCTCGGCTGTATGGTGGACCAAATTCACTCAGAGGCGAACCAGTACTGCACTGGACTACCTGTGCATCACAAGAGCCATGAGAAGCACCCCGACAGCATATATTGAAATTATACTGAGCCTCCCCCCTCTTGATATAATAACTAGGGCTGAGGCGAGGGTAGAGGAGTATACAGACTGGGACAAAATAATGTGTGATGGACTGGACCTGCCGGCGGATATACCAGTATCAAAGGCATGGTGACGAACTCATTGTTGGAGGCTTTACACTATTCAAACTGACTGGAAAGCAGGATCTGATCGATTCCTAAGCCAGTCAGGAAACATCGTTGGTTTTGGTCTACGGTATTGAATGCCTTTTCGCAATCATCAAATATCGATATTAGGGGTCTCTTATACTTGATACATTTTTCAATCAACAGTCTTGTGGTTTATAAATGGTTATCAGTATCGAAGTCTGCCCTAAATCCACGCTGTTGTCTTGCCTAGTTAATAAAAATTCAATTTGAATGTCAAGCATTTTGCCAAGATCTTCATGAACAATTTATATACATTTAGGAGTATACTGATGGGCCTGTAATTTCAAAAGTCTGCTGAATCCCTATTTTTGTGTATGACTGTCACGAGTGCGTTGTCCTAACTGAAAGGTATTTTTTTCTCATTGAACCGAAATTTTACATATTTAATTCGATGATAATTTAGTTAATAAATAGTTGCATTTCATAACAAACACTTCTTTGTTTCTCCTTACACGACGAAAATAAATTAAAATATTTCTTAAGGTTGGCAATTACTTGTCAAAATAAGTTTCACCATGCTTTCGTACCTGTCTTATGCAGAAATCCACCCTAGATGTGTTTCTATTCAAGAAAGAAAACGGATATTTATACAACCACATATATTTTGGAGCACCCTCACATCTTGTTTCCATAAGAGTTTTATGAAGGGTGCAAAACGTCTTTTTTAAAAGATAATAGGCTTCTAGGAAAATCAGCTTGTTAAAGTGTCTTTGAGAGAAAATAAAGATAGTTAACAAGCAAAGTATTTGAAAGAATTGACGTCTTTGTGGTTGTTGGGTGCATCTAATTATCCTGTTGTGATCGACAGTAGTCCGTAGTTATTAAAATACCTATTTGTTAAATTGTGCAAGTTATGGACGCCCTTGCTTAATCTTATTTGATACTGAATACTGGACAAAAACCTTTGAATATTATAAGATTACCCTGTATTTTTACCTCTTTCTGAGTCAGCAGAAAAAAAAAAGGAAATTATTCTTGGATATAAGTTGACAGCGATCTTAAATAATAAAAAAGAAAAGACATTTAGCAAATCGAACAGAGGGTAGAAAGCACTGAAAATAATAGGATAAAAAAGTTTAAGTTTAATATCAATAAATCCTTGGATATTTGTTATTTTGATATTGTCCCTTCTTTCCAGATTAATAATATTATTTCATATCTAGATTTTGTGTAAAATAAAATGAGTCAGTTATTTTGCAATGTGAAGGGCATAAATATGAATAAGACCATAAACATTTGTTCAGGCAATAGGGCTATAATGACGCACCTTCACGACTGGTGTATAAGTGCAAGGATGTACTTGATAGTTTGATAAAGACCGAGAGAACAGATCGTTTAGCAAACATAAGGTCTTCGGTCGAACTAAACAGATCTCAACCAATTATACTTGTTTGTACTGTCTATAAGAAGAAACAAGAAATCTTGATTGAAAGAAAATTTATTGAATACTGGAGCGAAGTTCTGGAATGAGGTGTGACAAAGAACAGCATTTAATTATATCTAATGCGCATCTTTCTAGGAAGCTTCTTCTCCTGAAGAGGAAAGAAAGAATTGTTAATTATGTCAAAGACAATGTTATATTTTCATGGGATTAGCACCACGGATGACTTGGCATACAGCAGACAGTCAGGCAGGTTTTAAAAATTTTCACACTACTCCGATGATTAATAGATATTGTTGGACTGGCGATATTTTTCAGTCTGACATCGAGGTCGGTAGGTGACAGATTGCAATGTCCTACCGACATACCTTGGAATTTATGTTTCATATATCAGTTATTTCCTACGAATGTTGCTTTCGGTCCAATACAGCTCTACTGACGAGACCATCAGGTGATCGAAATACGTATGTAGAGAGGAACAGAATAGTATTTGCAGGAAATAAATTGTTTCTATATATTCTTTCCTTTTTTCTGCCTTAAAGGACAATACATATATAACAACTAGACTATATTCTTGTTCCAGAAGACGTTATAATTTATTTGAAATAAATATATTTTAGTGGCAATAAGTTTTGTTTAATATTAGCCAAAGATCCTTTTGTGCCTAGTAAAAATTCCCAAATATAAAATATGTCATTTAACTATTAAACTGAGAACATGTGTTAAAACACTAAACGTGAAATTTATAAGCTAATGCTATTAAAGGTTTATATCGCAGTGATAGTAATATATCTAAAGGGGTTTATAAAGAGATATATTGAGAACTTAGTTAGAAATGAAAGCAGCTCGGTGGGATATTGTTATCAAAGACCCATAATTCTCAAACCTCTTGTTAGGATCCCTGTGTTCAATTATCTCGCGGAAAGACGAACTTATTGAGGCTGACATAGGTGACATAATCGGCACTACTACTTAAGGACTAGAATATGGCAGAACGGGGAAGAGAAACATATTTTAAGGTTAATGGTGCCGGTCCTAAACGTACATTTTAGCGCAGGAAGGGAAATTTCATGTCAATTATGATTATCCTCGAGGGAAGATGTTTCGATATGGAGCAACTCTGTCAAAGGACACTTTCATTAACACCAAATTTCATTTTACATATTCTCATATTATAAGATGCTTGTATCAACTTTCGTCTCCTTTAAGTTTTGAAATGGCACTAGTCGGGGAGCTCGATGAGTTTTTGTAGCCCATGAAAAGACATGGCTCCACCAAAGTTTAAAAATTATTTTTTTGTAAGATTAAAATTTTTTGGGTGTGCGTCGATCGATTTTAAGCAAAAAGTGTATCTTGTGACTTTTTCGGCAAAGGCATAGTTTTTGAGTTAAAAATTGTTAAATAAATATTTTCAAATTCTGCGCCTAGCTATGGACAGTTTAAGTCAAGAATTACAAACTAGGATTAATCGCAATGCGAAAATGTAATATTTTTATAGCTTTTTAACGCTATCAACAAATAGAGTTTCATGAATTATAACGTACGTTATGAAGGGAAGTAGAACTCTACTTTCACCTAGTGCACACAATCCATTGTATCTTTCGATGATCGTTGCATTAATACTTTAATACATTAACAGATTCACAAGCCAAACGGCTTCGCACTTCTTCCAAGGATTATTTACTCATACCAGGTAAATTAAGATACCAAAAGTATGAAGCTCTGTGGTTACCCTTCCCATGTTATCGGGTCCTAGATGACGTGGTCTGCTGTACTTCGTACGAACGTCGCGACGGTCCACCCGGTTGCAAGGAGAACTACTTTCTGAATCGGTTTATACAGATGCTCACTAAGACCCAGTCCCTTGATGTTCTGCAGGAGGTTCTTTGGTGTTACTCCAGTTGTTGATAAAATTATGGAAATCATGTGGACGCTGTTCACTGCCCATTGTCTTCGAATTTGCACCTTCAGATCTCTGTATTTGGCGATCTTCTCATTGTATTTTGGCCTTGGGTTGTTGTTGTTAGGTATTGCAATGTCAATCAGTGTAGTTCGCCTAAAAATTTTATCTGTTATTATAATGTCTGGTCTATTATGAGCAACTATCTGATCTGTAAGAACCGTTCGATCCCAATATAGCTTGAACTCGTTGTTTTCAAGAATATGCACCGGGTTGTATTGGTAGTAAAGCACTTTTTCTACCTGCAATTGATTTAACTTCTTTGCTAACTCTTGGTGGAGTATCTTAGCGGCTAAGTCGTGTCTGTACTTATGCTCGGTTGCGGCAAACGTTTGGCGTCCTCCAGTTATAACCCTGTATCTGGCCGGTAAGGTGCTGCACTTAGCGGCACCTATCGCTATCGTGATGTGTAGACCATATTGCCAGCAACACTAGCTGTCCGCTGTCTTAATCCTATATCCTTCAGTTGGCCACCTTCCTCAGCCAACGTCACTTCTTACTGATCCTAAATTCTTTTCTTAATATGGAGGAACAAAGAGACCGGAATTATTTACCCCAGGTGGATACTGGTATCGCCAGGAAATCCCACCACTCTACCGAGAGCTATCTCACGAAGGTGCTGCGCAGGAACCTCAGCCAGCGCTCACTTAAGTGGGACTACCTTGAAGTGGACTGTGTCAATGAATGGACAGTAATGGGCATTTTTTACAGAGTAACTAATCTAGAACAAGAGACGACCGGCTACAGACAACAACTACACGCCGAATTCTGCAGCTAGTAACATATTTTAATATATATATATATATATATATATATATATATATGTATGTATGTATATCTATTTTTATTTATGAATTATAAACATTTAATTATAAAACAAACGATATAATAGCATAAGGAATTCAGTTATAATACTTATTTTTGCGTATATTGGTGCGCTGCTCTACTTTTTTTTTGATTTTAATTCTTTCCATATATTTTTTTTTGATGCGACATAAAGCACTGAGAGTGACACTTGATTTTCAAAGTTAATAAATTTTTTGCTCACAGTTTTGTTATTAAAGTAATCTTTAAGTAATCGGGAAACTGTGTATAATTTTTCAGCATATATCCATAATACTATCTAATGTAGTTGAGAATTTCCTTTGTACGATGTTTTCTCGCAAATAATATATTTGTTTGTATCTATCATAACTATTAGAGTGTTTCATTGATAATTGCGTTGATCTTGAGCAAGCTTAATTTTTTTACATTCCTCAATATTATTTTTATTTAGATCACTATTTTCTCTTTATAGATTTTAACCTTTAAACTCTCTAAAGTCTTTTATGTGTATATTTTTTATAGCACTAATTGTAGTACTTGAACAAATCCAGAAATTACATCAATCGCATTTAATAATCACATATTATATTAAATTTGTGTTTATTTAAACTTGTTCGGAACTAAATAAAATGGTTGAAGTATAGACTTATATACATAAAATTTGTTATAAAGTAATTTTACCTTCTTTAGATGTTACATCAAAGCGATACAACACAATGTCCTGATGCAAATCGGCAGCGTCGCATATTCGACACCTACCTTTGTCAGTACTTGTTAAATTAGTGACTTTTTTATTTTTTTGACAAATCATTCACAAATCAATGCTAAAAAATCATCTTTTTCGGATTTACTTGTGTTCCTGCCCTCAAGAACTTGTCTATTTCGAAGACAAAACTCAAAAGTGCGCATGAACGGAAGTACAAGCAGTAGCGTCATTAACAAGGTGCAACCTGATTAGTTACTAGCTCTCGAAGACTTAATGCGATCATACTTGTTTAAATCGCTGAATTTCGGCTTTTAAATACTCTCTCTCTCTCTCTCTCTCTCTCTCTCTCTCTATATATATATATATATATATATATATATATATATATATATATATATATATATATATATATATATAATTTTTTATTTGGGCACCCGGACTAAACGTATTTTAACCAGACTTTAAGAAAGAGGAGATTCACATTTCCCCGAGATGGTTAATCCGGTTCTTTTTTTGTGGTGTGTCTAATCGATACAGCAATTCAAAATGACGAAACTTATCATTAATTATATGTATGTAATCAAAATAAATATATTTAATTAATATATGAATTGGTAGTATTCTGATGGGAATTACGATTTGTCTGTATTAAAATTCACTTCAGAAATATTTACGTAAGAAAACTATTTTACTTTAATAAGTTACCGTTTTTCTGTTGTACATTGTTAAAGAAAAATACAGATAGTTTATGTATTGTTAATTTCACACAGGCTCTGTCTTCATACGCGTTTCAGCCTCCTAATGGTCTTCACGAGCAAAATTCCTAGCACAACAACTCTCCATATCACTATATAGTATAAAACAAAGTCGCTTTCTCTGTCCCTATGTCCCTTTGTATGCTTAAATCTTTAAAACTACGCACCGGATTTTGATGCGGTTTTTTTCAATAGATAGAGTGATTCAAGAGGAAGGTTTATATGTATAATAACATCCATTAAATAGTGGAGAAATACTGTTATTTTTGAGGTTTCTAATGTGATGTCGTTAATTATCATATTTTTTTCCGCTTACATTGCAAACGCAGGCTGAACCCTACGAGATTTATCAAAATAATGTACTAATTATTTGTACACATTGAAAAGGTCTACAGAAAACTCCGCGATGGTATATGTCTATCTCTCATGGATATCCCACAATAACATTTTTTTGTCATTTACTTTTTACGACAAATAATGGCAAATTTTGAAGCGATTTTAACCAATACAGCATTAATCCTTATCCAATTAAATAGCTTAAATACATTGTTGATTTAATATAGATCTATATGGTCCTTTACAGCACAAGATTTAAATGAATATTTTCGAAGATATTACAGATTTAAAATTGCGGGAAGTAGCGCTTGCGGCGGTACTGGCCGACCGGGGCGGCGGCAGCGTGCCTATAAATAGCGCGTCGGAGGCCGATGTAATAATTGTTGTAAAAATAAAATAAATAGTCACAGTTTTTCTGTAGTGTATTTAGTATCAGCATTGCACCCGTGCGAGGCCGGGGCGGGTCGCTAGTAAAATATATTCCGAAACATGTTAGTAGGATATAAAACCTGATATTTTCGATACCAGACTGTAAAATAAAAACATACACCGAAGGAGCCAGCAGCTTAAAAATTAAGAAAGGTATAAAGATACTGGCGAAGATACTGAAGAAGAAAAACGGAAATTTATTAAACTAATTCTACGCAATAATTCTTATTTTACTAATTACTTCTTAATATTTTATTATTTGAAATCGATTTCTATAAAATAAAAGCAATTTAAAGTATAAATAATGTTATCAGAAACCTTTAAAAACCATTTTTTATAATTAAAATTTTAGATCTTCTGCAACTAAAAAATGTCAAGTTCTAATCGACCGTAAGAAACTAACCTAAAAATTTCAAAAATCTCATTTTTAAGAGGTAGGTAAAGGCACTTAAAAAGTTTACGCTATAGGTATTGAATTTTAAATAACAGAGTCCATTTTTTCATCAATCAAACGCAAACTTTTCCGTTTATACTCGTTCTTTGTGAAAAAAGCTTCTGAAAAACTTCTGATAAAAGTGTACCTGGTCATAACGTATAAATATAAAATGAAAATAACAAGATAAAAGCTCGGCAATTTCTAGAACATTCTAATTAAAAAAAGTATATAATATGTTGTAAGCTAAAAAAATATAATTAGTATTTACGTGAAATGAAGAGAATGTCAATATTTACATATCATTTTGTATAATATACAACCTAGATCAAAAATTTCCCGGAATTCATTCAGAAAATTGAAAATACAAGTTTATTCATCAAAATTGATAATGTCTCCTTCAAAGTACTCCCCATCGACTGCAACGCACTTCTGCCAGCGCTTAATCTAGCCCTCGAAACATTTTTGGAACACGATTTCCCTGGAGTGGTTTTTTGACTCGATCGAACAGAAAAACGTCAGAAGGAGCCATATTTGATGAATTCGAACTATTACACTAAGTACCGAATTAATTAATGTAAAGTTAAGCATCCCAAAACATTACATTTACCTGTGAAAAGTAACTCCACGATTATATTTAACCTTTTTTTTATTAATCACTGTCCCTTCTTAGTCCTAAAAATAATAAAAAATACTTATAATCCAATATAAAATGGTTGCTGCTCAAACATTGAACATTAGTGAAATGGCAAGCGCGGCATTCTTTTTCTGTCTTAATCTAAGGCCAGTTCCGTATTTTTGAGGTTATAATTGACAAAAATTAGGTAGTCACTGACCTCTACGTAGCTGAGTAATTCTGAATCGTAATAAAACGCGTGGAGAACTTGTGATTCATCCTGTTTACCCACAGTGGAAAGTTTTTGATGGTCGGGATGTTCGGAGTATTTTAGGGTGAGTAATTTACAGTGTTCTTATTTAAAGTTTTCAATAGCCAAGCAATTACTAGAACTGTTTATGTAAATATTTTTATTGGGATTGTATATTTCGTTTCAAATTTTCATTCAATTTATTTGGCTCTGCCAGAAATCTTTATTCTCTAATCAATATATTTTTTATTTATGTTGATATTATTTCAAGAATTGATAGTGTTGTTTTCCAATTTAAGTCAACCTGAAAATACTATATTTTTATACATATATTCAAGCTTTTATTACATATTTTTGACATGAAGATTTATCTCTATTACCAAATTTTTAAAAGCCTATTGGTGAACATTTTGTCGGTTTAGAAAAAAAAACTGAAAACTTCAACTAATAATGTACCTTATCATTACTCACCAACATAAAGAAGAAATTCCGGATAAAAGTTTTCTAAGCTTGGTTCTGGAAGGGTTTAGGTTGAGAGAGAAAAATACATGAATTTGGATATTAAGGGCGAAAAACAACTGCGTTAAAGCCAAGGGTTTTTAAACAGGGTAGTTGTATAGATTACATCAGTCCTCAACTGAATTTTAAATTTATAACGGGATTTCTCTAAATCCTAATGCAAATGTGCTACCGAATAATCGGTAAGTCCTCTTGATAAGGCAGGAAAATAATTATGGCCTTTCCGCTCTCCGAATTAAAGACAAAAAGAGTACCGACACAGTAAGAATGTAATAATTGCAGATGCTTTCGAGGATTGCAAATATCCTTAAGACATTCGGGATAATTTTATATTAATGCTTCCAGCGCCTCTAATTGCGTTAAACTATTCTCCGAAATATTCGCGTAAGCTATAGAAACGAGAATTACCGTTTAGTATAAATTATTACAGATTACGATCTATTTTCTATCTCTGTTAATGTTAAATTTATTGTCTATTTAAGGACATATTTTGTACTTTCTTTTTCTGTTTTTAGAAAACTCAGTGATGATGTCAACATTGGTATTCAAGTTCTTTATGTTGTCCTATATATATATATATATATATATATATATATATATATATATATATATATATATATATATACACTGTGACGATTACGGTGTTACTATAGTCGCGCACGTGCGCTACGCACCCGCACAAAATATTGCCCGGTTAAAAAAAAATTTAGGAAACTTTGTTATTATTTATCTCTGAATTTATTCTTTTTTTAATTTTCCAAAATATTGCCAATATTTAATTAAAAATTTATATTTATAATATTTATTTGTTGAGCGCCAGGTAAAAAATAATTATAATAACTATTTCTTACCAATTTGAAAAATTTTCAATTTTCAAAATATTCTATATAGATATAGATGTGTTCCTACCTGTTAATTGACTCCTTTTCAGGTGAGTTCAGTTGGTTATTATAACACTTTCTCTATCTAGTTCAATATTTTTTTCATAGTCTCGATACAACTTTTACTTTTCGAGGTAAACTTAAAAAATCGTGGCCATTTTTGGTCCGCCATTTTTTTGCTCAGGTCTTTTAGAGTTACCATCGAGATATGTTTTATAGGATGCCGAAATGAACACATTCCAGCAAAAAACCCAATGTTACATTTTTGTTATTGACGAAATTCTATTTTCCATGGAGTAGAAAAATTTTTACAATATAAGTATTTTTCAAAATGAGGTTTTTAAAATTTTTTCAAAAAAGTATGTATTTTCATTTTCTTAACAACGCTGATTTGGTTGTAGAGAATGTTGAAGATTGACTAAAATGTGGTTGTGGGACTTTTATTGTCTTTATTTTGGTTTATTTTTACGACGTTTCGATTAGGTTGTATCTCTAATTGTAATCAAGTATAAATTGAATGTTTGTCTTAAGGCTAGGAGCTTAGATATGGACTGTGTCCATTGAAGAGAAAAGTTTCGCTTCACTGTAGACACTTGTATGATTGCCAAAGATTACGTATCTCAACACTGGGTTTACTGAAGATTTCATTATTATCATACAGCAACAACCACATTAGAGATGAATAAAAAGTATTTTTTTATAGAAAAGAATGTAGCAATTTCGTAAACAACACATGTTTCGACCCTTGTTTTTTGTTTTAATACACTGTTTCCCAAATTTTTTATGTTATTTTTTATAGTCGGTACAAAAAATTAAATTATTTAAAATTAAACATTGGAATTTCTAGTTATAATAACTGATGTAGGTAGATTTATTCACATATTTCCTCGTAATATTCTCTCGTTTTTCTTTTCCTACATTAATAAACAAACATTTCTAAAATAAAGGAAACTGAAATATAACCTGATGATTATATTTCTGTGTTGAGTTCCAAAAGTATCTTGCCTCAAGATAATAATGTGTACATTTCATTTTCCAGGTATTTCATATTTATTTTAAACTGAGGGTTGGGGGTTGAAATTATTTTATAAATTTAGCAGCAAAAGGTAAATACCAACTAGGAATATTTTCCGGAGAATTATAATAATTTAAAGTAAACACAAAATTTTATTACAGGTGTTTGGCTAAAGGCAAAGATATCCAAAACGTAATATAAATTTTATTAAGTAAAAATAAATACGGAGAAGGTTTGGCTTAAACTTTTTAATAGGTTAACTTTTTTGGAAAAAGATAAAATATCCGAAACTGCTTTTGTAGATTTACAAGAAGTGTTTTGCTTCTACGAAAAGTGCATACCAAAAAAGCAAAAATACCCGATCAAATACACTGATAAAATCAACATATTTTAAAACATTCGGAAGATTTTAAAATTATTAATGACTATCAATCTCAGTCAACACATATTTTTGTAATATAAACACTAAACACATAAAAAATTGATGCGTTTATCCTCTGACCTCATTTTGTCCCCAAATGAACTTGGTTTGGTCTGCACCTGCCAGTGCCGATTAATAATCTTGTCTAATCCTACACTGATTCGAGATTATTCTTAACACATCTTGAATTAAAATGAAATCTTTCATCTAAAAAATAATCACAATCTGCTGAAATGACATTCGTATGGCATGTTTCTAAATTATCATGATATAATTTACAACAACTTGGAACAAACCTAGTGTGTCATTTTCGCAAATGCAGCGCACATAAAGCACCTTAAATATTTTTTACAGTTCTTGTAATATTTAACAAAATATGGTAGTTTCAGGGAGAAAGAAAGGATTAAAATAAAACTTGAGTTTTTCTGGTTATAAACCTGTCAATTATTCAGTGTATCGAAATTGTTACAAAGCACTTGGTTAATCTGTTAACAGATTTTTTCGATGTTGAGCAAAAGAGAATTAAATGACTACTAAATATCAGGCCTTTTTACGCCTCGTTTCACAGCAAAATTGTTTTTTCTTTTTATTTTCAGAACTTCGGACCTTTTAAAATTTTGTATATTGACTTTTCCGTATTTTCCATTAGAACAATGTTTACTGTTAAGTGTACACGAATTTTCGGTTTTACAGTGTTTGTCCCTTCTATAAAACTCTCGTGGCGGATTCAAAAATAATTTAGGTATATAACTATATGTCATTAATGGTTTATTTTTAATGGATTATAACGTTGTTTTTACGACCCTCCGTATTATATAAATTGCCAAGTTGGATTGATTTTAATGAAATGATCATGATTTATTTATGCTAAACATTAAATAAGTAAGAAGTGGTTTAAGTTTTTAATTACAAAAATATTTTATACCTTTATGGATATTGGTTAGGGTTGATAATAATAAATTAAATTGTTTGCTGAAGGATATAAGTAAAAAATAAAAATTTTATTTCTTAATTTTTCTTAATAATAATAAAAATATGCAGAAAAATATATCGTATACCTACTTGTAAAATATAAGAAAATATCCAGACGATTCAATGCCGCTACAGCTGTGGGAACAGGATATTGTTTCTCACCACCAAACAGACCAAGAGAAGTTAAAAACCTGGCTACAGAAGCCACTTCGTGGACGGCATCCCAATGAGGTCAATCAGGTCAATGTCGACAACTCAGCATCGAACTACTGGTTGACTTCAGGACAGATGTTTCCGGAAACCGAGGGCTTCTTGTTAGCTATCCAAGACCAGGTTATTCCGATGAAGAACTATCGGAAGTTTATCATCAGAGATCCCTCAATAGAAAATGACCAATGCAGATATGGCTGTCGAACGTCAGAGACAATCCAGCACATAACTATAAGTTGCCAAGGGTTTGCCGCAACAGAGTATAAGGAAAGACACTACTCAGCCGCTAAGATACCCCACCAAGAATTAGCAGATAAGTTAAACCTATTGCAGGTAGGAAAAGTGCCTTGTTACAAATACAATCCGGAACCTATTTTTGAGAGCAACCAGTTCAAGTTATATTGGGACCGAACGGCTCTAACGGATCAGACAGTTGTTCATAATAGACCAGACATTATACCAACGGATAAAATTTCTAGGAGAACTACACTAATCGACATTGCTGTACCTAATAACAACTTAGGGCCAAAATACAAAGAGAAGATCGCCAAAGATCTGGAGGTGCAAATCCGAAGATAATGGGCAATGAACAGCGTCAAAACGATTCCCATAATAGTATCAACAACTGGAGTGATACCAAAGAACCTTCTGCAGAACATCAAAGGACTGGGCCTTAGTGAGCATCTGTATAAGCTGTTTCAGAAAGCAGTTCTCCTTGCAACCGCGCGAACCGTCCGAAAGTTCGTAGGAAATACAGCAGACCACGTCACCTACGACCCGATAACATGGAAAGGGTTCCCACAGAGCTTCATACTTTTGGTATCTTTGTATACCTGGTATGAGTCAATATTCCCTGGAGGGAGGGCGAAGCCATTTGGCTTGAAATCATGATAAAAATAAAAATATTAAAATAATAATGAGTGAATTACTTCTGTACGTAGATATTTATACTCCATAATAAAATATATTTTATAAATATGTTTAGAGCCTCTAGACTTACTTCTTATGAGTTTTTATGTGGAAATCTAAAAAAAAAACTAACAAAATCAAAAAAATTATGATTTTTTAAAACTGAATCAATGGTTTTTGATGTAAAAAAACCAAAATCAACTCAACCCTCGTAAATTGTAAATATAACTTCGTGGCTAATTAAAATTTATCACTTTGTGTTGGACATGTCACGTATTACATTATTTGTTTATATCTTTTAACAAGCTTGGAATATTTGAATAAATAATTTTTGCAGATAAATCGATTAATTATCATAAATTATTTTCTGTTACTTGACCCAGTATTAATGGCTGTAATTAATGCAATTTTAATGAAGTATAATGTGCAATGTTTTTATCTAAATGAAATTAAAATTAATATCAATAATTTTTACTAAATTAGGACGATTGATTAGATGTGTATTGTGTTTAGAATGGTATTACTGTAGATTGTAGAATGCCAGCGGATATTTGAGGCTTTCTATGACCTTCTACAACACTTTGACTTATAAGGTCTTTTGTACCTTACCCTGATCTAATGTAAACTCGGGATATTTAGATTCCTCATGAAGTGTTTTGCTTTTTCAGTAAGATTTTTGCAGAACGGTATCATGCATTCACATAGCAGGTATTCTGTTGTTGGGGCTGACTGATCGCAAAAACGACAAATATCATTCTCAGCTTTGCCCATTTTTTGAGATCGAATATCCCTTTTTGGGAAATCAAGAAGGATTTTGCGTTTTTTGGTGGGGATTTATAAATTTTTCGCTTGTTTGAGACCAGGCGTTTTATTCCATCTTATTTTTATCTAATTTTGTTCCCAGCTCCGAAGCTCCTCTTCTATGTGGCTTTTTGGTAATCCACAGACAAGTTCCGGTCCAAGAAAAAGTGTTTTGCCCCTTCTTTTACAAGGCTATCTGCTTCTTCGTTTACATTGATTCCCTTGTGCCTTTGCACCCAGATCAAGGTTAACTTTTTGTTCCTTGCCACTTTCTTTAGGGCTTGCCTGCAGTCCCAAGTTAACTTAAACTCGTAGTTGTTTAACCTGAGAAATTTTAGTGCTACTTTGGCTTTCCTAATGTTTCTATTGAGACACTCGTCAACGCAGATTTCTGCTTGGAAGACATTGGGAGGGTCTTCTAGGGATTTATCAAGCCCTAAACTTCAGCCTGATACTCCTCTTCTTTTATCTTGGATCCATCATTAAAGGATAAAATTGAATCTTATTCTAGTCGAGGTAATCCCTCTCCGTTAGCTTGGTAGCAGTCAAATACCACTTCATACTTCATGTCAAAATCATACTTAATCGGCATGATATCTATTGGTTTCGATATGGATTCTGTTGGAAATATATCCAGAATCTTCATATGTCTAATAATATTTACTGGTGCGGGGCTTTCCGTTTGGAACAGCTTGAAGGCATTTGTTGCTGCTGCTCTCGTTACAGCTAGGTGCAGTAGAGGGAGGATCAGCATTTCCTCTGTTACTGCGGTGGGGCATGATGGTATGGCCCCTGTAACTCATACACAAATTAACCTCTGTATTTTTACAGTTTATTGAGTTACTTGTTGTACCATTGGTTATGTGACCATAGGTTTGATGATCCCAGATTTTCTCAAAGATTCTACGGTGTCTAGCTTGCAAATATTGATTCTTATAAAATCTTTTCAACGTGGCTGTTCCAGGTCAGGTTCTGGTCTATTACTCCCAGATACTTAACCTCAGTGTTGTTAAACTAAACGTTGGAGCGTTGATATCTAGCTTTGGTCTCCTTATAAATAGCACGAGGACGGGATTAACGTGTAATTTCTATGTGCACCAGTTGCTAATTTGGTTTAAGGCAGTTTGTAATAGCATTGCTTTATTCTTGTCTCTGATAGGGACCACTAGGCTATTAGCGTACTCTTACATTGTGAATCCTGAATCATTCAGTTGGCTCAGCAAGCTGTCCACGACCAGGGACTACAGTAGAGGTACAGTGATGATTCTACTTTTTAGCATTGATGGAATCCATCTTGAGAATGGTATCATAATAAGGAAAAAGTAATAAGACATGAGTGCTTTTATAGATATTTTTATTGTGTTAATGAAATTCCTTCAATGTCGATTAAATCGTAATACCTTTCAGGTTCCAGTGAACATTGATGTATATTTTACGGATCTTTTTCTAGCTCTTTTTATTCTTCTTTTAATCTCTTCGTCTTGATTCAATTTCCAGTTGATTGTAGCACCTAGATAGTTATGTATCATTCTGTAATCATGCATCTGCTGTCATTTGCCATAAATTTTGATTGCATTTGAAGTCCCATCCATTGATTTTCACTTTCTATAAGAGCTTGCAGATCTCTGTTAGTATAGTAGTGTGCAAGAGAAATCTTAGGTTATTTTACCTCAAACCTATTTTATTGTTTGTGAGGGTTCTACTAAATCAAATACTTTTTGTGTGTATATATATATATATATATATATATATATATATATATATATATATATCTATCTAGTAGCGCTACAACCCTACGTGGGTTTTTGCTGCAGAAACGATTTGCCTCCACTGGTCTCTGTCCATCATGGCTTCTCTCCAGTTGTCGACACTCATAGTTTGTAGGTCTTTGGCTATATTATCTCTCCACCTTAATTTTGGTCGTCCAAGGGGTCTAGTTCCTGTTGGGTTTTGATTCCATACCATGTTAATTAGTCGGTTGTCAGGGGATCTCTGGACGTGTCCTGCCCATCTCAGTCGCTGGGATTTTATTGTTTTTATTATATTTGGGCTATGGTACAACATCTCTAGTTCAGCATTACTTCTTATGCGGTATTGTCCCGTAATTGGGTCTTGTACAGGACCAAATATTCTCCTTAGCATTTTTCGCTCAAAACATTTAAGCAGAAGTTCGTTATGCCTTGTGAGGGTCCATGTCTCACACCCGTAGCATACCACTGGTTTTATTATTGTTTGGTAGATTTTTATCTTTGAGGACCTTGACAGGATTTTTGATTTTATCAGCGTTTGCAGAGAAAAGAAGCATCTATTACCACTCTGTATTCTGGCTTTTATTTCTTCTGTCATGTCGTTATCCGATGTTATGACAGTTCCCAAATATTTGAATTTTTGGACATTCTCGAAGTTATAGTCCTCCATTGTTACGTTTTGTCTGATTCTATCTCTGCGGAGATTGCGTGCTACATGCATATATTTGGTCTTATCTTCATTAATTTTAAGGCCCACTTTCTGACTCTCCTTTTCGATTTGTAGGAAACTTTCCTTGACTCTTACAGTATTTTGTCCTATTGTCTCAATATCATCTGCAAAGGCTAGCAACATTTGTGGTCCCTGATTTGTGAATATTTCGGTATTAATGTTCGCTTTCTTGATTACCATGTCGAGTACGATATTGAACAGAAGTGGAGATAATTCGTCCCCCTGCTTCAGACCACTTCGAACTGTGAAATTGCTAGAGACTTGGTTTCCTATTTTTACACATAATTCGGTATTGTTGACACATAGTTTCGTTAGACTAATAAGTTTTTTTGATATCCCCATGCTTTCCATGGCAATCCAAATACTCTCTCGTATTATGGTGTCATAGGCCTGTTTGAAGTCGATGAATAATTGGTGTACATCTCTGTTGAATTTCCAGCTTTTTTCCAGGAGTTGGCGTATTGTGAATATTTGGTCCACCGTGGATCTGTTAGGCCTAAAGCCGCATTGGTAGTCACCGATGTTCTCTTCAGCATAGGGTGATATTCGCTTCAATAATATATTAGATAATATTTTGTACGCTGAGTTTAATAGTGTTATCCCTCTATAGTTTGAACAATTTAATCGATCCCTTTTCTTGTGGATGGGGACAATTATACCTTTCTTCCACTCTTCAGGTATTATTCCAGTGTTCCATATATCTACTATTAATTTGTGTATTTCTTTATGGAGATGTGTTCCCCCATTTTTCAATAGTTCTGCCGACAAATTATCGCAACCAGGTGCTTTATTATTTTTGAGCCGGTTAATGGCGTCTATAGTTTCCTGTATAGAGGGTTCATTATCTTGGATTTCTGCTGTTTGGTAGGTTATGCGCGTTATTTCCCCCTGATTGTTTGTATTCAGCAGCTTGTTGAAGTATTCTTGCCATATTTTTAGTATTTCAGTTGCATCTGTTACTAGTTCGTTGTTATTTTCTTTTCTTATGATGCTACCGGGTGTAGGTCTGTACCCATTTCTCATACTGGCTAGTTCACTGAAAAACCTTCTGCTATTTCCAAACGCGTTTTCTTCCACCCGTTCCAGCGTTTCTCTTTGGGCTGTATATATATATATATATATATATATATATATATATATATATATATATATATATATATATATATATATATATAAATATATATATAAATAAACAAATAAAATAAAAACCATATACATTTTTTTAAAATTAAACTGCGAATAAAGCTCCTTAGGTTCTCATTCCTCCTCTGTACTCATCGCAAAATTTGGGGTTATTTTTCTTTAGAAGAGGTATAACGATCGATTTGAGCCATTTACCCGGGACTCTTGCCTCACTTAAACGTTTTATTAAATAATCTTGTTAGAATAAGTCAATCGATTAACCTTACTTGAAATACGTATCCATTATTTTTGATGAATTTTGTTTCAAATTAACTATATTGCATTTATACTGAGATTATATTATTTATTACCTTCTAGTCTAGGCAAAACTACTTTGTATTTCTTAAAAATTCCATTATCTAGGTGGATTATCCGGAGCTCAGTATTGACAATTTTATTTGTTGATACTGCCATTTAAGCAAAACCTCAACTTTATTACGCTATAAACGCTTACATTGAAGTAAGTCCTAACCAATTATTTTACAAAAATGTAAGTATTTTTAATCCTAAGTAAAAATAATCTAGATTTAATATTATCCAAAGATTACTTTTTGTATGTACTTGTTTACAACAAGATTATAGTGCAGACTATATAAAATTATTATCGAGTTTCACTAACAAAAACACGCTTTGACTGTTAAATTTTATTTTTTAATAAAATATTTAGATTTATTTGCAAAAAAGAACAGATGCATTTATGTTGCTATTTCAATCAATCCATTTGAATACCTTAAAACTTTTATCGATGCTTTAAATTGGATTAAATGGGTAAATCAAAACATCGTTACATCAGACGTAGATAATTTTAGTAAATAAAAATTGAAATAGAGTAGTAATATATCGATAATAACAGTGTAGTATATTTGTAAAATGATTCTGAATATTTTCCTTACGAAACACAACACTTTCCCCTAACAAATAACAACTCTTTTAATTATTACTTCTTAACATCTTCACTGTGCAAATACAACTAAACTAACTACGATTATCCTATCCCTACCTACATACCTATAGAAACCACTAGAATATATGCGAACACGATGACTCATCGATATAATATTTCTTTCGTTACATTATAATATCGATGATTCATAGATATGATATTTCGATAAGGACGGATCAAAAAGTTCTCCTAGTCCTTCATTACATATTTTATTTCCAAGAGTGTAAAATGCAGATACTTCGGTCAAATTTTCTTTGTGGATTCCGCGTATTATAATACAAACAAATATGGACCAATATAAAAAAAGACTGCATATTTTTCTCTAAAGTAATACAAGGTGCTGAGCGTTCACCATCACAAATATCTTCTATAATCTCATTTTCGACATTGTCATCATTTGGAGTCTTGCTTTGAGTTGAATTTAGTGTGATGTGAATGTGTTGATGTATCTTAAAGGCTTGTTGACTGTAGAATGGTTTATCTTATCTCGGCTATGTTATTATCTCGTTGTAACTATATTTTGGAAATTTTAAGAGTTGTAACAATAATTAATTTGATTAATAAGATTACTTTCGATTGCATTCGACAAATTCCACTTTCAATTTATTATAGATAATTAATTAAAAAAATATAAAAATCTTACTGCACGAAGTATCACGTGATTGGTTTCAAAAACCCCTCTCCCCGTCACGTGATGGATCAGGATATTTTTGCGAATCCACCCTTCCTTCAAGATGATCAAGATACTTATGGACGACCCCGTGTAGTGAAACTGACATTGTAATTACAGGCATTACAAATAAGATACACCACAGAGATCTTTAAAAATTTATTAGTTTCTATCCCTAATTTTGCCAATGTAAATTTCTAATAAGTAACAAAACAACCTTTTATTAAGATTAAGCTTGAATCAAGGATACATTTGCCCGGAAATAATTAATATTTAATAAATGTTTTTGGTAAGTAGGCCTTAGACTTCCCCATCGTAAAAAGAATTTAATGTAAAATTTATTACAATTCTAATCTCCACTAGTCTGGCCGAAATTAATATTTCGAAAGATCAAAACGATCAGGGACTGGAAAATTTAATAAACTGAAGGTATTTTCTCAACAACTCCTAGAATACAAGGACACGGCGCTGAATTGTGACGTCATCGCCCTTTGGCCGTTAATTCTACATATTATTAGCAGTTTTTTGTTGAATTTATGTGTTTTTTACTTTTAAATTTACTTATGAAATTTAGATATCGTTATTTAAATATTTTAAATTATTATTTAAGTAAATTATGTGTTAACAAGGCTAACAGCATATGTGAGAAACACTATTACATAATGATTTGACAAAATACTACTTTGTTTAAGATAATTTGTTGTTTTTTTATAACCTACTACTAAAAGAAGGAGGTTCTAAATTCGTCCTCTTTTTTCCATATGTACGATCCTTCGGAACAGCAGCACCGATTTGATATTTTTTCCATTATATTCAGGAAGTTGTTGCGATATTGTTTTAGACGATATTGGTTCAGTAAACTCCAATATGGCGGACAAAAAAATTAATTCCGATTTTTTTCAAGATTGGTATCGAGGATTTTTCAGAGCGTACATAACAACTCAAAATTTTTTTTTTAATTCAATATGGCGGAATAAAAATTTTGAATCACTCGATTTTATCAAAAACTGGTATAAGGGGGTTTTGAGGATATAGATTATGAAATTAAAGATATTTTTTTAAAAAATCGCTATATGGCGGACCAAATATTTTACATCCCTGGATTTTTTCCAAAATTGGTATAAGAGGGTTTTGAAGGTGTAAATTACCAATTAAAAATTATTTTAAAAAATTCAATATGGCGGACTAAAAATTTAACATCCCTCGATTTTGTCTAAAACTGGCATGGGGGGGGGGGGGTGAGGGTGTAAATTACGAATTTAAAATTATTTTTTAAAAAATCAATATTGCGGATCCAATATGGCTGACTAAAAATTTAATATCTCGATTTTCTTCACTTTTTCAGGGTTTCGGAGAGTATAAATAACAAATTTAAAAGTGTTTTTAATAAATGTAATCCGGCGGATGCAATATGGCGATCTAAAAATTTAATATTTTCGGATCAGGTTTAAAATTGGTACTGAGGGGTATTGAGGGTTTAGGTTACGAATCTAAAATTCATTTCTTAAAATTAAAGGTAGCGGCAGTGGCGTAACTAAGAATATGTGCCCCCCCCCCCACCGCAGATCTTTGAATGCGTCCTACTATTTTGCACTTATCTTGATCCTTCGTATTTATTAATTTTCATCAAGGGACTTGAGAGCGCCCCTGGATTAGCTGCGCTCCCCCTCCGCACCGCGTGGTCTGCGGAGTCGTTATTTACGTCACTGGGTAGCGGATTTACCATAGCAGACTAAATATTTGTTTGATACAATTTCATTCAAAACTGGTATTTGAAAAATTCAATAAAAAAAATTAAATCGACTAAAAAAACGCTAAAAAGAGAAAAATAAAAACATAAATTTTTGTACGAAATTAAAATTTTTAAAATCGGCGCTAAATTATTACTAAATGAAACAAATAACTACTAACACAAGATATTTACAAGCAACGGTAAGAAGGCCATTACAAATAAAGCATTTCTCAATTTTTTTTATGTGAATTACATTTTATCAGGTATTAGAATAACAACCTCTCAACCTAAAGATTTTGAGTTAGTTATGTGGTATTGTTGCATCAAATGTAAAAGAAATATTTTTTATGCAGATTTTGCTCCCAAAATTAAAGAATATTTTTCATTTTCTAAAGGTTTTCTTTCATCTGTAGGCGTAGAAATAAATCAAAGGACAAAAATTATCTGCTTAGGGAGAAAACGAAATAACATCTGACCGCTTTAAAAGGTATTTTTAATTAAGAGTTTATATAAAAAGAGTGTCTGTTCGGGTCATTTAATACAATTTTAGGGGGATATCAAATCGAGTTTAGAGGGTTTTTAACAGAGCCTTATGTAAATTGAATACCCCCCAGATAAAAATAAAACATTCTCCACTTGGATAATAGCCATCGAGTTAAATATCATGTATGGGGAGAAACGCGCGAGAAAGATAGAACGGCATTGTTAGAAAGATTAGTATTCCAACTCGAAATAGACCAGATCAAAGTTAATGTCACGGAGAAACGATATTCAGAACGATAAGTATAAAGGGCGTTATTCCTCGGGGGTAGGGGTGACTTCGAACGGATATTCTGCCATATTTCACACCCCTGTCTACTTTAATGACTGTTTAGATATGAAATAAACCGCAGCATCAAATAAAATCCATATAAAATCTTTTTTACGAAGAGATTTTTTACACTTTGTCTAACCTAATCGGGTCGAAAAAAGGTTTATGACATCGAGGAAATTCGGATATGGATATTAAATATACCTTTTCCCTATTTCCAGTCCCCACTATTATTTGACTTCTTCACAAAAATGACTATATTTTGGATCCATTTGTTGGTTATTAGCCATAAATTTGTATCCAATTTATCGATATTACTTTTATGAAAAAAATATAATTTATGTACAAGATTATTAACAGCTTAGACAAATTGTTGTATTTTTTTACAAATCCATTATTAGATCCATAAACAAAATTACAAAAACGTGTTCCAATTGTATTACAATTTTTTAGATCCTCCATTCCAAAAGTTCTTTTATGTATGTTGAGCGACTGAACATGATGTTAAAAAGTGGAAATTCGCCCCATTGGGAAAAAGTTTGTTGTAAACAAATAATTGTTAAAACATTTAAAAATTCAACTTTTGCAAAAATCCTACTTGCTGAGTGATTTTAAACAAAAAGTCCCGTCCTAACTTTTTGGTACAGGGTGAGTCAACGATTGGATGAAGTAGGTTTGTGCCTTTTCGGTGAAATTAACAAAGAAACTATATTTATTGTTTGATACAGTTTATTTTTATGCAGATTTTAAAAATATTTAGGACTCTACAGGGTGAGCCAAAAAACTAGGACAGCATAAAGTTGTATTTTTTTAAATAAAACACCCTATATACGAATCGTATTTTCGATTTAGCTTATAATTTTAAATCTTTTTTATTAAGGGTTCACTATAACAAAACTTTATAGTTTCTGAGATAATTAAGTTTAAAGAAAAAAAGTCACATTTTCAAGCATCAATTCAATCCTAAATAACGTTTTCAATTTTCTGACAAATATATTCAAATTTGGAATTTAGCAAGGCAAAGGACAAGTTAACATAATTTTTACCTAATATTTGCAATAAAAGCTGCAGGGTGTTGAACGCATCGACTCAAATTTGAACAAGTTTAAATAAAAAAATATCTTTTTTTTTTAAATGGTACACCCTGTATATTTTCATGTTATTTAATAGAGTAATAAAAACCCTAAAAGTTTTGTTCAATATATCCTATACCTATTTATAATAGTTTTTGAGAGATTTCAATTTTTCTTATTTTCCATACTTTTTTACAGAAATAGTCTTCATTATCATAGTAGCCATGTAAAATAATAAAAAGAAACTACAGAAACAAACAGAATGTGGTTAAATATGATGAAATACATTATTCGTTATATTACAACGGCAATAGTTTAATTAAACATAATGTGAAAAAATTAACACAACAATAACGACATGGCAAATACATATTTACTTTTATACTAAATTGAAACAAAAAAATTACCTATTAAATACTAAGATTAATTATTTCTTTTTAATAAGTGTTCGAATAAACGACCCTCTTGTGCAATGCACAAATTTAGTCTTTTTTGCAGATTTTCTCGGACCCTGGACAAAATTAGTGGCGTTATTGTTCTACAGGTATCCCTAATCCTGTTTCGCATATCTTCCACTGTTGTTGGTGGATTAACATACACCTTATTTTTAATATAACCCCATAGGAAGAAATCTAATGGGGTGATGTCGCAAGACCTTGGTGGCCACTCAATGAAACCCCCACGTCTAATCCATTTTTGCGGATAGCGTTGGTCCAAAAACGCACGAACTTCACGATGGTAATGCGGAGGCGCACCATCGTGCTGGAACCACATACTGTCGAGTTTATCCCTATCGAGACCTTGAAGCAGTTGGGGTAGTTTTTCTTGTAGAAAGTTCAGGTAACTATGGCCATTTAGTGGTTCATTAAAAAAGTGGGGTCCAATAATTCGATTATGATGAATACCACACCAAACATTTAATGACCAGTGGTTTTGATGTTGCACCTCTCTAATCCAAAATGGGTTTTCTGTGGCATAATAATGCATGTTGCGTCTATTTACGGCACCGTTACTTCTAAAAGTAGCTTCATCACTAAACATTACCTTGCATAATAAATTTGGATTTAATTGAATCTCCGCATTTATTGTACGACAAAAGTTTACACGACTTTCAAAATCCTGTCCATGCAATTCTTGGTGTAATTCCATGTGATATGGATGATACCTATATTTCTTGGTAGTACGATTAACGGTGGATTGTGATGTTTCACATAATGCTGCTAACTGACGGCTACCAATATAAGGATTTTCCTGAACATTTAACAATACTTGTAGTTCTTTTTCTTCATTAGTTACTGGTTTGTTGACCACTTTACGTTTTGCATAATCAACAGTACCAGAAGAATCAAATCTTTGCATTAAGTTTTGAAAAGTATGGGTATTAGGCTGGCGTCGATCAGGATACTTCATTTTGTAAATTCTTTGAGCAAGAAGGCAATTTTTTTGAGCCTCTCCTATTGTATAAATCATATCTATTAACTCATTCTTTGGAAAATTCCTTTTACAATATAAGATGAATGCAAAAAAAAACCAAACTACACTACATAAAAACCAAAAGAAGCGATTGCGGTTATCAATTTGACACAGAAAAATGTTCTTTTACATTGTTTTTGCCATGGCTACTATGATAATGAAGACTATTTCTGTAAAAAAGTATGGAAAATAAGAAAAACTGAAATATCTCAAAAACTATTATAAATAGGTATAGGATATATTGAACAAAACTTTTAGGGTTTTTATTACTCTATTAAATAACAGGAAAATATACAGGGTGTACCATTTTAAAAAAAAGATATTTATTTATTTAAACTTGTTCAAATTTGAGCCGATGTGTTCAACACCCTGTAGCTTTTATTGCAAATATTAGGTAAAAATTATGTTAACTTGTCCTTGGCCTTGCTAAATTCCAAATTTGAATATATTTGTCAGAAAATTGAAAACGTTATTTAGGATTGAATTGATGCTTGAAAATGTGACTTTTTTTCTTTAAACTTAATTATCTCAGAAACTATAAAGTTTTGTTATAGTGAACCCTTAATAAAAAAGATTTAAAATTATAAGCTAAATCGAAAATACGATTCGTATATAGGGTGTCCTAGTTTTTTTGGCTCACCCTGTAGAGTCCTAAATATTTTTAAAATTTGCGTAAAAATAAACTGTATCAAACAATAAATATAGTTTCTTTGTTAATTTCACCGAAAAGGCACAAACCTACTTCATCCAATCGTTGACTCACCCTGTACAACGCTTAGTTTGTAACATAAATAATGTTAAATATCTGGGAAATGGTATTTTCTTGATTTTTTGACGTAAATAAATTGTGACTAAATAAATATTTTTTTCAATTTTGCTTGCAGAGATCGAAAGTTTGAATCAAAATCTACAAGCTACAATAATAAACGCTATATGCAAAGTTATGTTTTTAATACTTAAGAACAAAATGAGAGCTTCAAAATAATTCACGAATCAAAGTCAGGTTCACTGTTTATTCCGATTATCGAGGCGTGATTCACCAAGAATTCCTTTCAGAGGGTCAAACGGTTAATGAGACTATTTATCCGATATGTAGGCCAATCAATAGACGTAGCTGTCGAGAGTAGTCGTATGAATATAGAACGCGAAAGCCGCGTTGCCCCCACTACTCTCTACTTTCACGCGCTGAACCGTTTTAGATGATCATGTTGCTAGACATTTTCCACGCATTTCACAGACTTTTTAAGACTAAATGAGAATAAGGGCTTGTAAAATGATACTTCTTCTTTCAAAATCTTTTCACAAAATTGAAATCGGACCATCCATGATGTATCGCGGCGAGCTGAAAGATGAGTGCACACAAAGAGACACCGTAAAATTAGCCTGTTTCCTGGACTTCGTATTTGGAACCAGAATGTGTGCTAATTGAAAACTTATGATAAGATAATGCTTTAAGAAAAATGTCAAGATGAGGATCTATTTCAATTTTAAGGATTTAATTATCAAGTTTGACGAGATTTAGTTGCATAATGTGTTACAGTTGAATAAAACTTTTGACATTAAAAATCTAATATCTCCACAATGAAAGAAGATAAACAATCTTATCTTATTTCATTTTAAAGCTTAGGTCACGTAGAATACCAAGAAAATATCAGTGCCATAAAAAATTGTAAAATTCATTCCTTAGACTGGGTATAACTACCCCCATGCAAGAAAAATAGAAATGAATTATAAAATATCTCAAAAAATTTTTATTCATAAGTCATAATTTAAGCTGATCATAGAACAGCAATCGCCATGTATTTGTGGTTCGTTTTTATTGAGATTCGCCCTCTTATGGGGCGAAAACAACTCAATACAGTCAAAAAAGCCACAAAATATTTATAAAATACGAAAAATATGAAAGAGATATTTTCAATTATTTATTTTGATGGCACCTGAATATGACTCAATCTTGGTCGCAATATATTAACAGGAACCTATCATTAGTGTCCTAAAATCGGAGTAATATCGACAATCTAACCTACAAAGTCCGCAGTAAAAAATAAAATTCAATTTTTTTGCGCAAACGGTAGGTCCCTGTTAGTAAATCACTGACAAACATTTTTTGCGTTCAAGTGTCATCGAAATAAATTAAAAAAACATTCTATCTAAACTACAGGGTGGGAAATAAAAAAAATAAAATTTTAATCTCATATGATAAAAATAAATTACTCATTGCCGTCCCCATCCTTTTAATTTACACTAAATTATTTTTTTTTTGGTTTTAATTGTTTACAACAAATTAATGTACCATAATTGTTCTTAAATGGCATAATCGGTATCCGAGTAGCACATTTCTTACAAAATCATTTATATTTTTCTCTGTTGATTGGCATAATGCATCATATTCGCGAGGTCACGCAAAAAACTGGTCAGAAATGTGGCACAACAATAACTGACAGCTCACATTTCACTCGTCATTCTTTCCACCGTTTTCACCTAATATGGCACCATGTGATTTCTTTCTGTTCCTGCGAGGATATCATTTGGAGAGTATAGAATAAATATAAATTAATTCTCTGTTTTTCCTTAGGGCTATACCATTAAACATTAACGCATATGCTTTTGAAGGCAGGAAAAAAATTGGGGTATTCTTTGGATGGTTAAAAAAATATATATTAATGAATCAATAACCTTTAACATATTAAATTCCAGAATAGGTTCGTAATATTTCATCTAATTTAAAATAGGCATCCGTTAACTTTTTACTTTGAATATTATTGTATAACAGACTATATAGACCTTTTTGTATATAAATAAAATATTCAGTAGGTAGGTATATATTTATGCTTTTCTAAGTCTTCATTACTACTTGACCCCTATTGTAAAAACATCGAAACTACTATCCTTGAATTCATTTATTTAATCTGGAAGGAAAATGGTCTATTCTATTTCTTTATAGGCATATCGCTTTTTCATGGATGTATAGTTTGCATCAAATATTCATTGGATATAAAGTATGGTAATTTGATTGGATGGCAGCAACATATCTGTTTCTAAACAAATCAGTGGCTATGAGAGGGAATAAAACAAATTTAAAAAGTGATTAGGAAAACAATTCATGTAAATGTACAGTGGAGTGATAAAAAAATTATAGATTATATGCGATGCATCAAAATCAAAGAAAAAATTATTTTTTCTCAAAATTTGAGATAAGTCTATGATCTTTTAACCGGCCTGAAATACATCTCCATGATCAAAAACGTTTATTTTCTACAAATATCGAGTTAAATGGCTGAAATTTCGCACGTAGCATCGTTGAACACCACAAAATTAAATCGCTTTATATTAAATAATTATTAATTGAAATAATTTTTTTACGTTTATAAATAACAAATGATTAATTGAGAAATATTGTTTAACTAATAAATCATATTTTTTAAATCTTAAATAGAGTAAAACTTTCAGCATAGATTTAAAAACAATAACACTACAACAAAAATATCCTCACTTTTGACAAATTGCTGTAAAAAAAAATTTCCAATACTTTTACTGTTCTAGGAGGAAGTGCTTGAAATGGTATTATTCCGTTAATAATAATTACTCAGCGAAATAGCGACTTTTATTCATTATTTTTTCGTTATTCTTGAACAAATAATTACGTTTCGTGGTTTGGTTAGAAAGCATAATAAAAAATATGTGATATACAACCCCGAAAGGTACAATCAAACCTAAAAAACTTTCTTGAATGCTAAGAACGAGCCCAGTATTTGGTTTTTCTCACATCTTCATGACTGTACTTTTTCTTACATGTGGTAACAATTTTCGATGCTCACTAACCGTTAAAAACAAAGCTTCTTGTTTTTCGTTTTTGGTAAAGAGACAATTATACTCTTGAACAAAAGGCACTCCCCGTTCTGCCATGTCACTCACTACTTCCAAATCCGCAATAAGTATCATGCATCGTGCCAGATGGATAGCCAAAGCTATTTACATTCTCGAAATGTATCTTCTACGAAATGAAATTTCTTTTGCAAGCCCATTTCTGTTTTTATAGCATCCATTTACGTATTTGAATGATGCAATGCAAGAGTTCTTTACTTGGCGATCAAGTTCCATTTTCAACAAAAAAAATAAATAAATTGTCAAAATGTTGAATGTCACTTATATTAGAGATCATCCAAAAAAACCTTGAAAGATAAAGTAGAGGGGTGCGAGGAATAATAAATGTTGAAAACGTCAAATTTTTTGATATACTTTGTTTTTGAAAATTTTTCTTTCTTGCGACAAAATATCAGAAAATGAACCACTAATCAAAGTTATAAAAAACTGGATGCACTTATTGCAAATTTAATAGTGATGTCAAGATAACAGTTCGATCAAGCACGCGATAATCATCTGAATAATTTCAGTCATTGTCAAGGTTAAATTCAAAGTCACCGTTGAATATCCTCGTTAAAATCCAACAACTTTTATATGGGTCATTTTTCATGAAAATGCTTAGGTTAAAAAATATTTGAAACTTTTAAAATGGGCCACCCCGTATATGATGCATAAAATTGGAGATATTTGAAGCAATAAAACCATTTTTTGTGTAGAAAAAATATGCTATTTCCGATCATGTCGATATCTAATATCGTTTTATCAAGCAAAGTATTTCGGTTGGTTATTGACAACGATTATTTACTTCGTTTACAAGAAAACTAATCATTGTTTGTGACATCTATTTAGTCGGTGGCTTGTACCTTGGAAATAACTATTCAAGGATAATAATCAACCAAAAAATGGATTAGGCTCGTTTAATATATTAGATTTACTTGTAAATTTTATTTTTATTACGTAAAATAGGAATTATATTTATTACTTCTAAATTAAAATTTTTTGCAGTTTTTCTCATACCTATTTATAAAGTAACAATAATTCTAACATACTTATATCCGTTTAATAATTGTTTTCCAGAGAATTACTGAAACATTCAGAGATATTTTCGAGATTAAAAAATCCTAGAATACAGAAAGAAATATAATTTTGTACTTCAGATACTAATTTAATCTTCGAACATACCCCTGTAGAAGTAGCATAACGTCAGAACTAGGGCCCGGTTGTTTGAACGCTGAATAACGTAATAATATTTTTATTTATATTTGAAAAAGTGTTGATAAACAGTAGATATTTAATTTCTTGGTACAGACATACCGATTTTATGCTATCCTTTTCTAATTGCATTATTTAAACGAGTATCATCGGTACGTCCTTCGAACATACCCCTGGGTACGTCAATTCTGAAAATAAAGTATGAATATATGGTTGCCTAAAATTTATTATTGTTATTTTCAATATGTAAACAATCTAACAATATTTACCGATAAAAATAAGTTTTTAAGCCCCTTTTTGTTAATATTAATTGTAAACTTCGCATTTATAGTAATTTCTAACACTTAAAAACACCGAAAAAAGTCACGACAAGCAATTAAACTGAAAGACAAGATAAGTAAATATGTTTATGTCTGTCAAACATCAAAAAAGCGTCTCCCCCACCGACCATAAACAGCCTTCAGACAAATCTATTGTTGTTTAAATCTAGAGTATGATTGAAGAATTTAACTTCGCACTGAGCTGAAAATTGGTATAGGTACTAAATACGTCTACTAAAATTTTTTTGATATTTTATTTGTAGTGTGTTTAATTTTGTGAAGTTAAATGTCTGTTTAACTGGATTATAAACCAAACTATATTTTTGCATGAATCCAATTCTAGAACTCATTTTTACCAGTATATGTTTTAGTCATACGAACTGAAAATATACTAAAAACTTTAAAATGTTCTTGGGAAGATAAATCAAAGTAAAATAAGCTTTCGTTAAAATACAGTACTTTGTTCCTAATAAATTATATTATTTATATAATCACACAAAGAGAAGCTACTAACATTATTACACTAAAGTAAGTATGTACAATAAAAAAAACTAATTATTCTGTCTGACGCACCTCTTATTTCATTTTATCAATACGCAATAAATGAGCTATATTTTTAGGTTTCATAATTTAAAAAGTTTTGTGCAAAATTGCTTGATAAATAAAAAAAGTCAATTCGGGCTACTTAATTCTTGTTCAGAACTTTTTAGAATATTTCACAGACTATAATCACTCTACTTTAAGTTTAAAAGATCTGAGGATTATTATAACCTGTTAGGAATTTTTTAAAAGGATAGGAACTGGATCAACGCGGTTGTTATTTTTCAGGATAAACTCGTAAAATTCGATCAAGAATGTAAACTTTTGCAAAGTTAATCCCTTATATGAATTCAGAAACATTTATGGTTTATATTTTTCTTGTTTACTTTTATGATCATCCCATAACGAATTTTTTTCTAATTCCCTTTCATACATATATATATATATATATATATATATATATATATATATATATATATATATATAATTTTACGATATTATGTATAATTAAAGGTTTTATTTCCCTTTTACAAGTTGTTATCTGATGTTACGAAGTAAAAGTAGGCAATACTACTAGTTGGTCGTCTTTTCTTGATCTGTTCCGTGCAAGAGCAGGAGCACTATTTTATTCCGGACATACCCTTTGAATGTTAGATCATTTACTCGATCATGTAGAGAAATTGAAAGGAGAAAAATGACACCTCCAAGGTTCATGACGTTAGGTTATTTAGCAGCTGGCTATTGTAGTGCCGTTTCTACTTCTCCTTTTGGAGGCCAAGGCTCTTTTACAGGGTATTTATTTCTGGGTTTTCCTGGGTGTATGTCCCTCATCATTCTTTCTACAACCATCCGTTTTTTCAGGCTAAGAACGAGAGTGAGAAACACATGGTCTAAGAGGTGTAAATAATTTTTTTTTTCTAAAATGTGCCGTCTTTCATCACATCAACTATTGAAGACATAAAATAAATCACTGCATGAACGTTTCGAATACTGGAAAAAACGTTGACACATAAGTATCCCCTCCAGTCATTAATATTTTCAATTTTCGAATAAATAACATTTTTTTCAAAGGTTGTGTTTATTTTCGGACAGAAGGTATATGTGCCTGTAACTAAAATACCTAAAGTATTCATTTTTAAATAAAGCTAATACTTTTGTAAATGCAAAAAAATATCTTTTTAATATGTTTTTTTTTTAAATTGAAACCATGTTACCAACGTAATTTATGATTAAAAAAATATCTGAATTTGATTGATTTTGCATTATAGCTAAAGTTGTCGCTTTTGCTTTCCAAATTTTCTTTGCAATACAAAGGGCCCCAGTATTAATTTTTTATTTAGAAAAAAATTACTTCGGAATTTTTTTATTTCTTTCGCGGTCTCGCTACGCGAAAATCCCTTTAATAATTAAATTTGTTTCTTCTTTGTGTAAAATTTGGTCATGTAAGGTCGAATTTAATAAATATTTAATATACTTTCATTAGTGAGACAGCCTTCTTTCGGTGGACGTCTCAGATATAGATTTTTTTTAGGAATTCTTCGAAACATATGGTTAAAGCATATACAGTATTTAAAATTTAAATCCGAAAATTAAAAGTCAACTCAAGTTTACATCCCTTTTTTTACAGCATAGTATTTTTTATTTAATGAAAATTAAAAAGCAATTTCTTTTTAATCACCCTGAATAGTTTCAAAAAACACTTTTGAATTTTCAAACTTTTTTATATTATTGTATAATAATTGATAGTCCGGGAGCGCAGTGGGTTTTCGTAGCTGATGGACAGAAAAATCACAAGATACACTTTTTGCTTAGATCGGTCGAGGAATATGAAAATATTATATTTTACAAAAAAAAAACAATTTTTTAAATATTAAAAAATTTTTTGTTTATAACAAATTACTTCACCGTTTTTTGGAATCCACGTTCCATATTTGTAATCAAGGGGTCTAAATACATATAAAAAACTTTAGTGGAGCCATGTGGCTTCATCGGGTATGAAGTCCCCAATTTGTATAATTATATTTACAGTTAATTATGCTCAAAAGTTTGGCAACAATATAGATATTTATTAATAATAATATCAAAACCAGTAACAAAAATTATAATTTTGATTGAAGCAATAAAAATAAAAAACAGTTTTTTCGAATAAAAATTGAAAAGGAGCAAATTAATTGAATTGCATAACTTTTTTAATTTTTTTTATCAGTTTTCATTAAAACTAGACCTTTAGAAAGTTAAAAGAGCAAAACGACTTATTTCATTTTTGTTGTTTTCTTTCTAATTACAAAGCGACTGAAATTAAATTTTAAAAATGCTTATGATTTGAAGATAAAACAAAACGGTTAAGTATTTAATTTCAAAATGTCTCCATGATTTAAAAAACGATAATAAAATTCTGTGAAGCTGTTTTTCGTTTTTATGATTAACAAAACGTATTAAAATTTATTTGCATTATTTGTAAATATTTCAACCATGTTGAATAATACAAGTATATCACTTTTATACGTTTTATGGTACTTTGGATTGCTCTTCAATATATATTTTTTATATTCGTTAATCAATTAAATATTATAATTTTAGAATATATTGTTTAAGTGTAATGTATCGTTAACAATAAAAGTTCATAAGATTTTGTAAGTACTTTTGGTTAGTCAAGATATGCTATATTATGTCCTTTCATCGATAACAATACGAAGAATATTACCACAGTGCCGTGGTACTACCTAATTTTTTCTAAAAATATTTTTTATTAATAATTTTCCTTTAAACTTTTCCGAATACATTTTCCTTTTACGGAGACCTGAACTAACCTGTCTTTGATATTGTAGAAATTTAACACTATAAAACAAGTTTTAGTTTTTGAAAACAAATTTATGTATATTTGTATGTTTTGAAAACAGAACGTGGTATGTATGCAATTAATAAATATTAAATTTTCCTTTTTTCCCTATTTGTTATCGACATAATTAAGTATGCCTGGGTTATTAAACCTATAGCTAATAGTTCATTATAATAAAAATATCAATGTAACAAAACCACATACGTGTTTTATTTTCCAGTGTGCAATGTATTTGCCATATTTAATATATTATAATTTCCACATATATAAATTTCCAAAAGTAAATATCACACGAAAAATGAGTATGGAACATATTCATTTGTATTATTGGTTAGGGCATTTAATCTCTTATTCATATATTTGCATTTTAATGTTATATATTTATATCCGTTTTATATATTTTGTTATATACAGTGGAAAATTTATAGATACATTTTTTTCTGTACTATTGAAGAAGGGATTTTTCGGTAGTTCGAAGGTTCTTCAATTTTTCTTACTTTGCTTACTTCACGATATTACGCAGGGAAAAAATATTAAAATTAGAAAGAATACCGTGATAACTTTGACGGTAATGCCTAAAATTAAAAAAGATACTAGAATATGCAGAGAATCACAGAGATAGAACAAAAATTGGAAACATGGAAGAACTACATTACAGAACTCTTTGAAGATGAGAGACGACAAACTAATCTTGAAAATATAGAAGGGGAGATAGGTCTGGAAATTATTAAAGACGAAGTGATATATGCAATGAGTATGCTAAAGAACGGAAAAGCTCCAGGTCCAGACCAACTGCCAGAGGAAATTCTTAAACTGATAGAGGAGGATCAGGTTCATATTCTGGTAGAATTAATCAACACTATATATAGAACAGGAATAATACCAAATAAATGGTTGTTATCAACTTTTATAACCTCCCAAAAAAGAAAAATGCCAAGCATTGCTCAGACCATCGTACAATAAGCCTGTTGGTTCACGAAAACTACTGTTGAGGGTGGTCCATAATAAAATATTCAGAAAATTAGATATACACATCGGCGATACACAATTTGGCTTCCGTAAAGGCCTAGGAACAAGGGAGTCCCTGTTTGCACTTAATGTCCTGTCACAAAGACGCCTAGATATGAATCAGGACCTACCGTGTGCTTTATAAACTACAACAAAGCCTTTGATACAGTTAAACATGACCGACTTATCGAAACATTAGTAAGGAGAAGGATAAACCTCAGAGACATAAGAATAATTTCAAACCTATACTATGGCCAAAAAGCAGCAATTCGAATAGGCGACATAACATCAGAAGAAATAGAAATACAGAGAGGTGTTCGTCTAGGGTGTGTACTCTCACCAATTCTCTTTAATCTCTACTCGGAAGATATAGTAAATAAGGCACGGGTGATCTGGACATGGGCATTAAAATTAATGGCATGACAATAAATAATCTGAGGTATGCCGACGATACGGTTCTTTTAGCTGAAACAAATGAAGACCTACAGACGCTAATTAATAAAATAGTCACAATAAGCGAGGAATATGGACTCTTACTGAACGTAAACAAAACAAAATATATTCTGATGGCAAAAACAACTTAGGACATTCGTAGGATAAATGTAAGGAATCAGCCTATTGAAAGAGTAAAATAATACAAATACCTGGGCACAACCATTGGTGCAAACAATAACAGCTCTCAAAAAGTACGAATAAGAATTGAACAGGCCAGAAACACATTTACAAGAATGAAGAGGCTTTTTTGCTGCCGAGATCTAAATCTTAAACTAAAAATACGACTGATGAGATGTTATGTGCTACCTGTTCTATACTATGGGAAGGAAGCTTGGACACTGAAGATGATTGACGTGAGGAGGCTGGAGGCATTTGAGATGGGGATGTACCGGAGAATGCTAAGGATTTCATAGGTAGAAAGAATAACCATGTAATGGGGTATATACATAAGAAGAAAGGTAATTCTAACGAGTAAGAAAAGAAAGCTGCCCTATATGGGACATGTCATGAGAGGAGAAAAATATCAAATACTACAGATTATTATGCAGGGAAAAATCCAAGAAAGGAGAAGAAAGTCATGCCTGAAGAACCTTAGGGAGTGGTTTGGTTGCAGTAACAATGAACTATTTAGAGCTACAGTCTCAAAAGTGAGAATCGCCCTAATGATTGCCAACCTTCGAAGCGGAGATGGCACCTAGAGAAGAATCTGTGGCGGTTTTCTTTCTAACCTGAGCAATTTCTCCTGGTGTAATATAATGGGTGACCAAGCAAGCAAGTCACGAAATTTGGTTTTGTTGGAAACGTCTTTGGTCACATTTGTAAAATGAAATAATCTAAGGTTAAGATCACTGGTTTTTGACACAAGCAGAATTCTATAAAAATATTTGAAAGTATGATTCTCCTTTTATATTATGCAGCAATTGTAATGGGCTTCCAATAAGTAAATAAAGTAACGTCCTGAATTATTTTACATATTTTTTTATTAAGTAAATAACAATAGTAAAGTAATATACCATAATAATAGCCAGTGTATGTTCTGATTATTCTACGTTATCATTATCCTCAACCTTGCATTAAATAATTTTTTATCAAAGCAAACTTATTACGGTAAAATTGTATAAAAATATGATTCTCGTGTATTAAATATTCTGCTTTTACTTTCACAACATTTGAAGTTGTGATTCCCCTTTTATATCACCTGTAATGATTATAATGGGCTTTAAACAAATTTGATATACACTTTAAGGAAAAGCTTAGGGTGAAAGAACGTATACTTCCTAAGATAAAGTGATCATTTGCCTTGTAAATCTAAACGGTATTCTGCGGCATTAAATTTGATCTACTGCAGAGTATATTACGAAAAGAGAATGTTAATCTCTTTAATAATATCCACTTTACCTTGTTGGTGTATTTTGCATTTACGTCTTTACGTGATAGTTCCTACACGACTAAAACTAATTTCTCTATCACCCCTTATTTGAATAGCATTTAGTCTGAACCCCTGTACTCATCGATTCGTTTAGAATTATTTAGAACTTTAAGTACCTAACAACAGAGCACATACCATAGGGGAATTTTAATAGATTTGAGCTTTAGATTGAAATACGACTATTTTTTTGTCAAAATAAAATCCCCTAGACTGCGAAGGTTTTTAGTATGAATTACCTCAATTAAAAAGAAAATGAAAGCACGCTCATTGAAGCTAAAAGTCAAATAAATTAAATCTATGTTTGATATGACATTAAATCAATATGCTTTAATTCAAATACTGCATTGGGATGACTATTTATTAATTTTTAGAACAGGTGAGCAAATATTTTATGTAAAGGGAATCGTTCATAAATTTTAGGTGAGTTATGTTGAGGCAAATAAGCTCTTAAAATAGATTAGGGATACGTTTCTATGGGTTGAGAAACTCTTTTAAACATTTATAAACTACAAAAAGTATCTTTAATTTATTATTTATTGCTACAGAAAAAGTCAAAACAGGTTTTAGTTTCAGCTTTTTGTAAAATTTTAATAATTTGAGGATTAGAATATGCTTATCAAACAAGCTACAACCCAAAAACGCAGCAAAAAGAAAACAATTTTCCTTTGTCCTTTGTTTTTTGGTAAAATTTACTACTAAAAATAGAAAATGACAGGAACGCTATTATGTCCTTATTCGTAAAACTTTTGATGTTTATTCAAACGTTGTATAAAACGAGAGGGCTTAAAAATATACATGAGTACTCATGTATTTCTCTAAAAGCATCCACTTATGTTATATTGAATATTATTAAGCTTGGAAAACAACCTCTAAAAAGAAAGTAATAAAAAAGTTATAGCCAAAAGTTGTGGATAAATGAAAATAATATTTAGACAAGTATACTGAAGATAATTTTCAAAACAGCCGTAAAATTATACGAGAAATCCGCATCTCTGTGTTAAAATCAAACCATTTTGCAATGTTAATCTCAAAGGGCTAGCGATTTGCATTGCTTGATTAGATCTAGAGCTCGGCTAGCTGCAATTTATTTTCTACAATACAAATATTTAAATAACAAACAACTTTAATCATTACCGAGATAACTCACTATATTATCAGAACCTTGTGTATGTAAACTAATTTTAACCTAAGTTTACATTCGATAATATTCTGAACTTAAAGTTAAATGATTTATTTTTATATATTCTTAAAACGCTTACGATACCTATGTAATCAACAACTCCTAGAATACAAAGTGACGCAGCGCTGATTTGTGAAGTCATCATAAGGCAGCCATTAAATCAACACATCAACTGTTAAGTTTACTTATAAACTTTAGATATTATTTAAATATGTTAAACTCATATTTAAGTAGGTCTATTTTTCTGAATTTGAAGCTCTTGGAGAGGTGGGGGGCGATCACAAGAAAAAACAAGTTGCCGATGGGGGGAAGGATGCGAGCAGCAAACACATTCCTAGTATAAGAGGCAGAATCGGGTCTATTTTCCCGAACTCAAAGCTCTTGAGGGGGGGGGGGCTATTGCAAGAAAAATAAATTGTCAACGTGGGGAATGCCAGCAGCATACACATTCCTAATATAAAAGGCAGAATCGGCTCTATTTTCCGGAACTCAAAGCTCTTGGGAAGGGGAGGGGGATCGCAAGCATACACATTTGTATACTCTATTAAAGAGCTAGAGTGAGTAATAAAACTGTTACCGAAACCTCCAACGTACCTGCTCCAGTGCCGCAGGTAACCGAGGACTACCGTAAATCTAATTATATTTAAGTATTATAAGTTTTATAAATTTACTGCAGCAATAAAATTTCTGATAGTTCAATTTAATTTGTGTCAGTGAGCATAGTACATCTTACAGTGTGCCTTAATGATTTATCTTGTTTGTGCTTGTTTTTATATATTATTTGAGATTAGTGAGATACCCAAAAGATATGGCTTCCACATCTATATTTATTCCAAAATCGTTAAACCAGGGCATTTTTTCCTCAACGAAATACTTATTACGATGAATATTTATGATGCGTTAAGATATCAATATCTAGATAATAATGATAAAAGCTCTGTTGAGATGTATTCCAACATGACAGGAGTTGGAAAATCTACTATCTACCGAATATTGAAGGAGAAAAAAACGACTGGAATTGTTAGTACTCCCAAGCTACATTCGATCACGGGTAGACGAAAAACCTCGTTGGAAGAAGAGATGTAAACTGCAATAAAAGGAGTTGTACATACATTTTATTATGAGAATCAGATCCCAACCGTCGACAAAATTCTAACTAAAATCAGTGAAGATCGGGATTTACCTGAAATTAAAAAAACTGAGCTCTAGAAATTGCTAAGAGAACTTTCTTTTTGCTGGAGAAAAACAGATAGGAAATTTGTTTTTATAGATCGTCCGGAAAATGTCCGTTGGAGAAGGAAATATCTCTCTTAAGTAAAAGATAGATTTGCTAGAAATAACACCAGTTACAAAATTAATAATTTAACTGAACTTTTGAAAGATTTTTTCAATAAAGTTACTGCAGAAAATTGGGAAAAATCCATATAATAAATGTATAAAAGAAAATGTGGAAACCCGATCTCATGATCGGTGAGATCGAGGAACCAATTATAATTCATTTGAGCGAAGATAGCTTCACTGACTTTAATTATGAATTAGATACGTAATGTTTACCAGCGTAAACACAATTGATTATTTAAATTTTCTGTAACATATAAGAATTAATTACATTTGAAGCCCCTTTTAGTGTTTAGTTGTAATTCTGCAGATGGTTTAAGAAATAAACAAACTGAAACGTCAAATGTCCTAAATATGTTTTTAATTGATAATGAAATGACCGATAGCCCCAAAAAAATTTTAATATTATATGGACAAATTTATTTATTTATATATGTTTAATTTCTTGTATTTTTGACAATGGGTATTTTGTAAGTATTTAAATTATATCTTAGAATTTTTTGAGAGAAAAAGACTACGTTTTAGTCTGAATGTGCCAAAAACGGTTTCTATGCCAAAATTAAAAATAATAAAAATACAGTTATGATTTGTGTTAAATACGTCAAAATTATCTATATTTTCTAATGTATGTGAATTATTAAGAAATTATAAGAAACAAAATAATATTATAAAAACTTTTTATTTTAAGTTTATTACCGAAATAATATTCTATGCCATAAATACTTAGTGATGAAATAAACCTCCTTCCGACGCCTATGACAAGGATTAAAATCCTTTTTAACACTTAACACATCCAAATATCTATTGTTATCCAACCCAAATAGTCCATTATTATAGACCGATATTTTTGATTATAAAATTTCTAACTCATTCCTATGAAAAATATATGTGTCCAACAAATTTTGCCAAAGACACCGGACTAAAGAACACAGGTAGTTTGTAGTATTACTCTCTCTAGTTCTTGAATAAACTATAGTATAAGAGACAATATCGGGTCTATTTTCCTGAACTCAAAACTCTTGGGGGGGGGGGGCGATCACCCCCCCCCCTTTGGATCTGCACCTGACGAAAGTAAGTATTATTTTTTTCTGCTACAGTAATTTTTAACCAAAATGTTACAAATACCGGTTAGTGAAATGTAAATAAATATTTTTGAGGAATGAGTATTCATCAAAATATATTAAAAATTTTCAGTTCCAGTTTTACTTTCATATTTCCAATTTAGATGGATACAGGTTTCAAATTTATAAGAGAGGAAAAATTTAAGTACTATATTTGTGTTCTAAGTCATACATTATTTAAGAGTCGCAAAACATGCAAGCTTCTTTTGCCAATAAAAGATGGGGATATAGGTATTAATGTTTGATCCGGTTTCGAGTTTAGCCTTTTATTGAAAATATATCGAACAATCAATAATTTCCAATAAACTTCGTAGTTCATCCTATCTATTTGAATTTTCTATTTTTTATGCTATTTGCCTTTACTTTTTTGATGCATTATAGTTTTTGAGAAATATTTTGAACAAATAGAAAATTAACTTGGTACGCTGTGTTCATTTAATCTTCGTATATTTAATTTTAAAGACGTGATATTATCTTTTTTTTAGTCCTATTGTAATATCTATCAGATAAAATTATCTTTTGTAAATGGCACTCAAAACATCTAAGTACTATCGCTGGCTACAAAACTTTCACGATGAATCACTTTTTTTCATTTTAACAGGTGTTGGTTATATTTTGGAAAACGAAACACTACAGCGTCATGCCTTTTCGGTAATTTCTCCTATAACCGGGTACACAACAGCCATACGACAATTTAACAGTGTTTAAAACAGTATTAGAAATACGGAGACTTTTATATGGTTTTTCAGTGTAAATACTTAAATTATTACTGAAAAAATTATTAGAGACCATATAAAGGAAGTAATAAAATTTATATTCATATCATTTTAGCCTAGTTTTCATCCTTCCAAAACTGGATATAGGCCTCTCCAATTTGTTTCCAAATCTCTCTATTCTGGGCACTTCTTTGCCACATTAAGCCGGCATGTCTGACTATGTCATCCTTCCATCTCATCTGTGGCCTGTCTCTGGATCTTCTTCTGAATTCCAACGGTTGTCTTTTATTCGTTCGTTATGGCCTGCCCATTTCCATTTTAGTGATGCTGCTCTTTCTATAGCGTCAACTGCGTTGGTTTGTGAGTGATATTCCTAACATGTGTCGTTCCATAGCCCTTTGAGTTTTGCGGATTCTGTCCAAATTTGATTTTGTAAAGGTCCACGTCTGCGCTCCGTTTGTTAGAACCGGCAATATACAACAATCAAATACTTTGGTTCTTAAATATAAGGGAATTTTCTGATTTTTCAAAACATAGGAGAGTTTTCCGAACGTCGTCCATCCCAATCGAGTTCTTCGTGTTTTTTCGGCTGTCTGGTTGTCTTTACTCGCTCTTATGGCCTGGGCTAAGTATATATATTCATTCACCTGTTCTATTTCGGTTGCATTTACTGTTATAACTTGTTGTTCGTCTGAGTTTGACATTACTTTTGTTTTTCTGAGATTCATCTTTAATCCTCGTTGAAGCGATGTTTCATGGAGGTCATTATCATTGACTGCAGCTCTTCCCAGTCGAATGCGATCAAGAGTATATCATCTACATACCTCAGATGATTTAGGAATCTACCATTAATGTATATCCCTTTATTTTCCCAATTTAATGATTTGAACAAGTCTTCCAGGGCCATTGTAAATAATTTGGGCGAGATTGTATCTCCCTGTCTTACTCCTCTTTTGATTGGGATGCGGTTCGTCTTTAGCTCGTCATCAAGTTGTACTGTCATAGTTGCGTCTAGATAGATATTATGCAATAGATTTTTGTATCTCGAATCTATTCTGCTATTTACCAAAGCTTCTTCAACAGCCCATAGTTCTACGCTGTCGAAAGCCTTCTCGTAGTCAACCAAGGCCATGTACAGAGGCAGATTATACTCGTTGGTTTTTTCTATTAATATTTTTAGTGTATGCAGGTGATCGCATGTTCCATATACCCTTCTGAATCCTGCTTGTTCAACAGGTTGATATGTGTCGAATTTGTTCGTTAATCTGCTAGTTATGATTTTCATGAAGGTTTTGTATAACTGGGAGAGAAGGGATATAGGCCTAAAATTGTCCAGAGTCCCGGAATTTATATAGTCCTGCTTTTTTAAGAATTTAACGATTTGTAACTAAAATCAGTGTGAAGTAATAAACTCAAGAAAATATTGCTGGGTACCTTTTTTTATTAGATATTTTTGTATCTTTAAAATTACATGTCCTTGGTGGCATAATAGATAAACATTTTTGCAGAATGAAGTTATTAAGCGTAATCGGTGTGTGAAATATCAACTTGATAAGTTAAAAACTAACTGCAAGATGTCAAAAATATTTTTAAAAATCCAATTTTCACAGGCTGTAACTCGAGAAATATTAAGTTTTCGACCTTTTATTATATGACTTACTACCTTTATTTTGCCATATAGAATTATCTCTCTAAATATCCTTAAACATAATCTCAACACCCTAAATAACATAGGACGTGTTTTTAAATTGTATTAATAGAGTTATTTTACTTTTACACTAGGTAAACCTCGAACTTTCAATTCCTTTACAATCTCCCTTTTTCTCCATATGTAAAAGAGCCTTTCTTAGTTTTCCACTTTAGTATTTTCATATTCCCTTAAATCTAAACATGAATAATGGTAACATAGTTTACTTATCCCTTTATATCCGACTAAGCTCTCTCTTTAACACTTAACACGTAGGTCTGTCATTTTTAACGACCTCTTCATTAAAATTACAACAGTATTAGGCAAAAGTTGAACAACAAAGTTCCTTTGCAAAAGCAAGTCTTGCAATTCTATTTCTTCTTAAAATCCATGTTTGAATGCCTTTTGGCATGATTAATTCAACACAGAAATGTTTATTACACATAAAATTAATTCCAGAAAATTACCTTGGCTTTTTGCTTTAATAAAAACGTTTTTTTTTAGGAAAATAATTATTGCTACTTTTGAAACTTACAATCTGCTTTGATATTTTAACACACAATGTATTTACATACGTTATAATATCGGAATTTGTATATCTTTTAAAAGTATTACCCTACTTTTTTCGGATACTGTATATCACATTTATAATTGAGTTATTATATGATATAGCCTAAACAAACTTGCACGATACATTTTATAAAGACTCAAAATTATTTTTAGAATGTTTTAATTTTATTATGAGTTCTTGTAACACAGCCCATGAAGTTTTTATTTTCATTTCAACCGCGTTTGTTTTATAAGTAAATAAATTCAATTTTTAGGGTGACAGTTCAACTTTTAAATTATGCGAATTTAGAACTAATTAACATTTAAATCAGAATGCGTCTTAAATTTTCTTGTTTTAAAATGTACCTTTAACCCATAAATTTTATTGTTTGCGTTGGCTTTAGAGGTTTCCAGTTTATACTCTTTGCATACCAATGTTTTAGGTGTTTGTGTAGCAAAAACCTGAAGTTGCAGTACGTAAACTCAAACACGTAAACAAAGACTTTTGAAAACTGTGTTAAAATTATTTCAGACTTTAGTTTTAAACACGAAATATACATTTTCCATCTTGAAAAGCTTTTGACCCATGTTAGGGAATCACAAATTCTGTAATGACATTTGAACAATTTTGGGTCAAATCAGGAACGTATTAAATAGTTTTTGAAGAAATTCTTAATTTAAGATTAAATAATTAAAATAATAGTTTTTAATATTTTCAGAGTAAAGATATATACAGATCCAAACCTATTTGATACATAATTTTACGTATTTCTTTTTGGATATGTTCAGACGTTTATTTTAAATTTACAAAAAAATTAAATCGGCTCAAAAGTTGGACATTTTAAATGTATCCTAATCTCTAAAATTGCGAAAACCCTAGAAATAGAACAAGATTTTTAAATATTTTTGTTTCCTTAAATAATACAATGGTAGCCATTTTTATTTCAGAAACTGGCAACACTGTCATAGCTAGGTGCTATTCGATATATCCATTGTTCAGTTTGACATTTTAGTCGCTATACTTACTCAGATATATGGATGCTATTTGTGTTGTTTACATTAATTTCATCTCATTCGAGAGGGAATCGATGAACTAAATTTTTATATGCCGATGAAGCATCTACAAAAACCACTGTATATCGCTGATTTAGTGAATTTAGTGGTGGTCGTCGTTCGTTCACGGACGAGTCGCATGGACCTCGTTGAAAATTAGATGTAGTGTAAGAAAATTAATGCTATGTATGAACTGATAATGCAAGATCTTATGCTAACGAAAGTTGCTTGCGCATGAAGCACTTTGAAGCAAATGGACACTGGTTTATTAGCGAAAAACTGGCCATGTGGCAACTCTGCTTTTAGAGACTCATATAATGGTCAATTTTGAATGATAAACAAACCTTTATTTGCCCGAAATCTTCTATTAATTAATTGAAGAAAACAAACTGGAGTCGATGGATCTTTTCTCACCACGACAATGCGGGCTTTCACACAGCGGCTCAAACAAGTGACTTTCTGATCAGTCAAAACGTGGAATTGTTGGGTCACTAGCCGTACAGCCCTGATTTGGCACCTAATGATTTCTTTTTCTTCTCATACGTGAAGAACAGATTGCGTTTTCAACGATTTTCTATGCTTGAAGAAGTGCTTGATGCGATCAAAAACAATGTTTAGGGTACCATCTTCACTTTTCGGATTGGTTCAAATGCATGAAAAAATATATCACTTTGAAAAACAATAAAACCATTTTCAATGATAAATATTTCTTTTCGTTTGTTATTCTCGAAATATAAATGGCTGCTTTCTTAAGGAGACGATTAAATTTATCATGTGAAGATATATATTTTTATTTATTGCTTTAAAAATCCCGCCTTAATTTTAGCATTACTTGTTTTTATGTACTAATTTAGCACGCGATAAACTTTGACAATACTTAATGGTGTTAGGGTGTTATTGAAAAAGCAATGTCGTTCATGTTTCAGAAAATTCCATTTTTCCGTCGATAAAACAAATTTCCATTGACAACCATTTTTAATCACTCATACTACGGCAACCAATTTACCATATTGAATCCGTATGTTTGACACAAAATATTAATGACTCTATTTGAAATTTTATCCGTGGCATTAAAATGACGGCTATGAAATTGACTTACTCGCATTTTGCTATCCATAAAAATTATAATTTTATAACACATTTTTTTACAACAAAAATACAAAGTTGATAAATTACTGATTTATAACCTTTTTTTATTTTAAAGTTTTAGTGAAAATGTACTTAGGGGAATATGAAATTGGTATAGCACATTGAAACATAAAAAAATAAAAGCTGACTTAATGGTTGTAGCCAAATATTATATTATCTGTAGGTTTGCGATTTCAGGTGTAAATTTCAGGCATTTGTATCTAACGAATCCGGCGTTAATAAATATAAAACACACAAACAGAAAATAAAAAAATTATCAACAGATTATGTCAATAACTTTTCTAAATAAGGACTAAGTGCTGAAAAGAAATTTCTTGATGACGTCACGGCCCGGCGGCCTCAGTCGTCGCTTAGATTTCTTTTGGTCTTGTATAAAAGGTCGTCCATAATCTCACAAAAACACACGTTGATCACGTGTCGGGATTAGGGAGTTTTGAGACCAATCACGTGATACTTTCCACTGTAAGATTTCTTATATCTTTATAATTAAATATCTATAATAAATTGAAAGTGGAATTTGTCGAATGCAATCGAAAGCAATCTTATTAATAAAATTAAATATTTTTACAACTTTTAATAATTTTAATTAGAAATCTTTATTTTCGAGACATAATTACATGGAGATAATAATAGACTATTCCAAATTTCTAAAAGTGGAAGAGCTTGGAAATAAGTTTTTTTTGTAATAGATTTATTACCGCGGTAAAGTAGTCAATAACATCGTAAATGTAACATCATCGGTGAATAATATGACTTAATGAACTAATGACTTTGTTCATATTTTTCCAAAAATTTAATTGTACAGGGTGAGTCAACGATTGGAATCGGTGAAATTAACAAAGAAACTATATTTATTGTTTGATACAGTTTATTTTTACGCAGATTTTAAAAATATTTAGGACTCTACAGGGTGAGCCAAAAAACTAGGACAGCATAAAGTTGTATTTTTTTAAATAGAACACCCTATATACGAATCGTATTTTCGATTTAGCTTATAATTTTAAATCTTTTTTATTAAAGGTTTACTATAACAAAACTTTATAGTTTCTGAGATAATTAAGTTTAAAGAAAAAAAGTCACATTTTCAAGTATCAATTCAATCCTAAATAACGTTTTCAATTTTGTGACAAATATATTCAAATTTGGAATTTAGCAAGGCCAAGGACAAGTTAACATAATTTTTATCTAATATTTGCAATAAAAGCTACAGGGTGTTGAACACATCGGCTCAAATTTGAACAAGTTTAAATGAATAAATATCTTTTTTTTTAATGGTACACCCTGTATATTTTCATGTTATTTAATAGAGTAATAAAAACCCTAAAAGTTTTGTTCAATTTATCCTATACCTATTTATAATAGTTTTTGAGATATTTCAGTTTTTCTTATTTTCCATACTTTTTTACAGAAATAGTCTTCATTATCATAGTAGCCATGTAAAATAATAAACAGAAACAAACAGAATGTGGTTAAATATGATGAAATACATTATTCGTTATATTACAACGGCAATAGTTTAATTAAACATAATGTGAAAAAATTAACACAACAATAACGACAAGGCAAATACATATTTACTTTTATACTAAATTGAAACAAAAAAATTACCTATTAAATACTGAGATTAATTATTTCTTTTTAATAAGTGTTCGAATAAACGACCCTCTTGTGCAATGCACAAATTTAGTCTTTTTGCAGATTTTCTCGGACCCTGGACAAAATTAGTGGCGTTATTGTTCTACAGGTATCCCTAATCCTGTTTCGCATATCTTCCACTGTTGTTGGTGGATTAACATACACCTTATTTTTAATATAACCCCATAGGAAGAAATCTAATGGGGTGATGTCGCAAGACCTTGATGGCCACTCAATGAAACCCCCACGTCCAATCCATTTTTGCGGATATCGTTGGTCCAAAAACGCACGAATTTCACGATGGTAATGCGGAGGCGCACCATCGTGCTGGAACCACATACTGTCGAGCTCATCCCTATCGAGACCTTGAAGCAGTTGGGGTAGTTCTTCTTGTAGAAAGTTCAGGTAACTATGGCCATTTAGTGGTTCATTAAAAAAGTGGGGTCCAATAATTCGATTATGATGAATACCACACCAAACATTTAATGACCAGTGGTCTTGATGTTGCACCTCTCTAATCCAAAATGGGTTTTCTGTGGCATAATAATGCATGTTGCGTCTATTTACGGCACCGTTACTTCTAAAAGTAGCTTCATCACTAAACATTACCTTGCATAATAAATTCGGATTTAATTGAATCACCGCATTTATTGTACGACAAAAGTTTACACGACTTTCAAAATCCTGTCCATGCAATTCTTGGTGTAATTCCATGTGATATGGATGATACCTATATTTCTTGGTAGTACGATTAGCGGTGGATTGTGATGTTTCACATAATGCTATTAACTGACGGCTACCAATATAAGGATTTTCCTGAACATTTAACAATACTTGTAGTTCTTTTTCTTCATTAGTTACTGGTTTGTTGACCACTTTACGTTTTGGATAATCAACAGTACCAGAAGAATCAAATCTTTGCATTAAGTTTTGAAAAGTAAGGGTATTAGGCTGGCGTCGATCAGGAGACTTCACTTTGTAAATTCTTTGAGCAAGAAGGCAATTTTTTTGAGCCTCTCCTATTGTATAAATCATATCTATTAACTCATTCTTTGGAAAATTCATTTTACAATATAAGATGAATGCAAAAAAAAACCAAACTACACTACATAAAAACCAAAAGAAGCGATTGCGGTTATAAATTTGACACACAGAAAAATGTTCTTTTACATTGTTTTTGCCATGGCTACTATGATAATGAAGACTATTTCTGTAAAAAAGTATGGAAAATAAGAAAAACTGAAATATCTCAAAAACTATTATAAATAGGTATAGGATATATTGAACAAAACTTTTAGGGTTTTTATTACTCTATTAAATAACATGAAAATATACAGGGTGTACCATTTAAAAAAAAGATATTTATTCATTTAAACTTGTTCAAATTTGAGCCGATGTGTTCAACACCCTGTGGCTTTTATTGCAAATATTAGGTAAAAATTATGTTAACTTATCCTTGGCCTTGCTAAATTCCAAATTTGAATATATTTGTCACAAAATTGAAAACGTTATTTAGGATTGAATTGATGCTTGAAAATGTGACTTTTTTTCTTTAAACTTAATTATCTCAGAAACTATAAAGTTTTGTTATAGTAAACCCTTAATGAAAAAAATTTAAAATTATAAGCTAAATCGAAAATACGATTCGTATATAGGGTGTTCTATTTAAAAAAATACAACTTTATGCTGTCCTAGTTTTTTGGCTCACCCTGTAGAGTCCTAAATATTTTTAAAATCTGCGTAAAAATAAACTGTATCAAACAATAAATATAGTTTCTTTGTAAATTTCACCGAAAAGGCACAAACTTACTTCATCCAATCGTTGACTCACCCTGTATATGTTTAGCCGCATTTATTCATCATGCACATAGAGTGCTTGAATATTTTCTATATGAGAAAGGTAAAGAAGTTCATCATACGAAACTCCCCAACTATTTTTTTATTAGGTATTTTTGTCTCTAAAATGGCATGTCTTTTTTTGAATAACTGTCAAAATAAAAAAGATATGTAAAAAATAAAATTCGAATTTTAGGTGCAGTAACACAATATAAAAACATTTTTATAACAGAATGAAAGAAATGATTAAGCGTAGTAGCTGCACTTCTTAAATAAAAAACTAGCTGCAAGGTGTTAAAATTTAAGAAAAAATGAACCCTTACCGGCTATAACCTGAATCGCACCTTTTGTTATACGATTTACTGTTTTATTTTACCATGTAGAATCCTAATGCCTTATCCGAACACTCTGTATACGAACATGAAATCTCAAAGATAAAAGGAATAAGCCCAAGGCTAAATTAACGTAATGGAAGGTATGGAGATCTCAAAGATGACTAATGATCGGATAATTAACTTTAAATAAAAGATACTGAAATACTTTATTAGGTCTTTAAAGACAGCAGAAAAAATGTTAAACAAAATATAGTAACCCAATTATAAAAAAGATCAAACAATCTTTCAAAATTATGGCTGTAAGCAAGAACAATGATAATCTGACATTGTTTAATATTGTTAATTTAATAAGAACAAATTTTTACGCGTAAAAAGTGTAAAAAATGCAAAAAACACATTTGTACGACTTTCCATTGTTTCAAATTATCGTGTTAATAGTAATATAATATACCATTTATAAATTATTCTTAAGCTAATTTAAATTTTAGTTCAGCAGGAAGTTATTAATTTGCGACTCTATTTAAATATTTCTTTTATTCGCTACCAATGCCGCCACTTAAGGATAGTATTATTTAAATGGATTCTATTTGGAAAACAAGAATTTATATCCTACTTGTTTTATCTTTATATTCCGTACTATGAACTCACAATATAGCGTTATTTTGTTCCGAAACAGCAGTAAAACATAGAGTTTTTAAAAGGAAACACTATAAAGATATTTGATATTTTAATATTGTGTCAGAATTGTATAGTTTACTTTGTACAAAAGAAACAACGAAATATATTTTACACCTGAACTCTATTTTAGAAGGCAAATTGTATTATGGGTTTTTGAGAATTTACATTATTAAACATATTAATAGATTGATAGTTTATACTAAAGATGAGATAAATTAATGACTGAACATGGAAAGAAAAAGATTTAAAGTTAAAACAAATATAGGAGGTGTACGATTCCCGCAAGGACACATATAGTAAATGTGTCCTCAGGGATAGGCCCTGGAAAAAATAAGTCACACGTATTTTTAAGATCATAAATTTAAAAGGTTTTTTCATTTTCCAGGGAATTTTGATTTCTTTCGAAGCAATTTACTTTATTTTAACAACCACTAATTAATTTTCATTTAATTAGTGATTTTATACATTTACATGGAAGGCATTTGAGTTGTGTTGGGTGTCCAGTTTTAAACTCTTTTGCAGGGTATATCTATTATTATCAAGGATAGGTATTTGCAAGTTTCACGAACCTATATTATTTTTTGTTAGACAAAAGATGCAGCAAACAAAATTTTCCTAGCTCTCTCTGTTTTTAAGATAGAGGGTAAACTTGAATTTTTTTCACTTACAATTAATATTGTCAGAATATTCACTTAATTTCTCTGTCTGTTTCCTTTGTCATACATTTTGTACTAGGGCTGCGTATGGTTCCATGTTATTCTTTAATCTAGAAGATATGTTTGGATATGGCTGCCTTCTTTCCGGATATCTATAATGCAAAAGAAAGTTTTAAGTATTTTATCGCCGCTCTTAAAGATATTTTGATAGCAATAAATATATATTATACCTACCTGTTAAAATGTGTTTCAGAAGCCTCGTGAGCGATCTCAGTTATTGGATAAAACACACTAGTATGGCATACTTCAGTAATCCAGATTTATGGCAGTAATAAAAAGAGCCTTTCTTAAACCATAATATATTTGAGGGATCTCAGAAACTTTGAAATTAAAGTCCATATAATTTTAAAAATAAAAATAGCACATTTTCGGCTGTGCGGACACAGGTGTTGCTGTTCGAGTATGGTCTGCTGTATTCTTAGTTTAAAAACAGTAGATAAGGCACCACTGAGAAATGATCGATTAGACCCGATAGAACGGCTTGATGAGTCCCAATGAGGATAAAACAGCGCTGTCGTCATTTTCCGGGTCCGGAACCTCTTCACTATCTTGGAGTTCTCGGCGCTTTTTAATACGAGAGTATTATTCACTGACAATCCGTGTCTGCAAATATAGATAATTTTTGACAAACGTAAACATCGCACATACACATCACGTGTCTCCTGGTAACAAGCATCTCCTTCGTTTAATTTATTTAATAGCAATCCAGTCATTTAAGGCTTGCCACAAGATTCATTTCTATCCTTTTTGCTCACATATAAACCCGATAGATCTTCATCTTGCCGCTGTGCCGTATCAGTAAATGGCACTATCCTATGCTGGCTAGAAATCCGTTTATGTTAGGCCGTTGCTCTGTTGCCAGAAGTCCAAAAATTTAATATTAAAAAAGAAAGAGTGTTCAGAAAGTATAAAATAAACATATTGATAAACATTTTTTAGGTAGTGCCTTAACACTGCGAGCCGCCCCTGCATTACACATCAAAAAGTAACACTATTAAGACACTGATTATTCAATTATAAAAACTTAAGAATACATATTAATTCAAAGGTTTTTGATTATCTAGTAGATTAAATTTTTTGAGGTTAAACTAATATATAGAGTTTTTGTTGTCCTTATCTTAAAAGAGCAAAATCTAATGGAAGTTTCAGTTCGTTAGATGATGGCAGGGAGTCGGGTAATAAATCGCGTCGAGAATACATGCAACGCAATGAACAATGTTGATGTCCACGTTAGCCAACTTCGCGTTGATTTACGACCCTTTCTGATAAAATTTCATTTTAACAAGTTTCTGGTATGTTTTTGTGTCATCTCGTATTGTTCCGTATCCTCGCAAACTTCCCAAGTATATGCGTTGAATGCCGCTCGATGCCACATACCAGTTCGATCACTAATATCAGCCAGGCCTTATAGAATACCTTTTAAAGCACTTTTAATCAAAACTGATTAAACCTATTTTGTAACTATATTACCGCACATTCCGAGTAAAATCACGTAATAATTTATTTGAAATGGTCATTAACTATTGCAAAATAAAGAATTTGGATAATAATATAAATTAATATATGTATGCGTTAATGATTCTACCAGCAATTAGTGTTGTGTTTACTATCTAATCTAATGATTCCCTTGGCTATATTTAAAGGTATATAACAATACGCACCAAAAAGTACTCCCATAGAACAAAATATACATTTTTTGACAAATAAAATTAATTTCTTGGTACTATTAAAACGAATAACTTTCATCGAAGAAGTTCCCTTTGTAAATTCGTATCTATAATTTATTTAAATTTATCGTATAACATATAATTAATTTTTAAAACATAACATCAATCATAATTTACAATTTAATAGTGGCATGTGTTTGTTAGTTCATCCAGCAAACACAGAAGATATTAGATTGAGGCGAAGCGTCATATGTTTGCCATTTTCGATAATAAATCGAACTTACGAACGGATGTATTTCATATATATATACAGGGTGTCTCAAAAGAAAGTACACATTTGTTTTGCTTATTGCGTGAACGCAACTATTCCGAGCGGCGCGGGGGGTATGTCAATCGGTAGCCTGGCTCTTGGGAATTTAGTCACTATGGAGCGTTTCTCGGGAGCGGACCGTGCTTTGTGCGTACGTGAATTTTACAAAAACGGTAATTCGGCGACTGTAGCGCGTAAAAAATTCTGCAATTTTCGACATATTCGTCACTTAAATGATGCGCCAAGCGCTCGGCTGATTGGAAAATGGGTCCAGAAGTTTGAAGAGACCGGTTCAACACTAGATAAACCAAAATCCGGGCGTCCGAGGTCTTCGAGAACGGTCGAAAACGTAGAGAGTGTTACTCAGTCTGTTCGTGACGACCCAAACGTCTCGATTCGTAAGCGTGCTGTTGCTTTAAATGTGCATAGGTCATCATTATTCCGCATTTTACACAAAGATTTAAAGCTGAACCCCTATAAAATTCAGTTGGTGCAAGAATTGAAGCCTCAGGATGCTGGTCAGAGGCTTGACTTCGTAAACCAGATGACAGAATGCTTTTCAACGTTTACCAACATCTTCTTTTCGGATGAAGCCCATTTTCATCTTAATGGTCATGTAAACAAGCAAAATTGCCGCTATTGGAGTGCAAACAATCCAAAACACAAACATCACAAACCTCTACATTCTCCGAAAGTGACTGTATGGGCTGTGATGTCGGCGTGAGGAATTATCGGCCCGTACTTTTTTGTAGATGAAAGGGAACGCACAGTAACAGTGACTTCAGAGCGGTATGTGGAGATGTTAGACGACTTCTTCGTGCCTGAACTGCAAAATTTTCCTGGCTATAACCAAAGAACATGGTTCCAGCAAGACGGAGCAACTTCACACACGTCCAACATGTCTCTGCCACGAGTGCGTGAAAATTTTCCTGGCAAATTGATCTCAAAGAAAGGTGACATAAGTTGGCCTCCACGCAGTCCTGATTTATCACCTTTGGACTTTTTCCTATGGGGTTATGTCAAATCAAAAGTTTAGGCCAACAAACCGACTTCTCTGGCACAATTAAAAGAAAATATCCGCAACGAAATGGCAGACATCACGGAGAATACCTGCCGAGCCGTGATGGGCAATTTTAGTGCTCGATTAAATGAATGCCATGAGCGCAACGGATTACATTTGGACGATATCATTTTTAAAAAATAAATTCCCAAACAATGTATAATGTAGTATATTTAATATGTAATAAACATTTTTTCAATAAAGTCCTGACTTTGTTTTAAATCGATTTTTTAAATGTGAACCTTCTTTTGAGACACCCTGTATATATATATATATATATATATATATATATATATATATATATATATATATATATATATATATATATATATATATAGAATAACAAAATGTTAAGGTGTGTACCGGTAAAATTAAATATTTTTAAAAGTTTTAAAAATTTTAATACTGTTTTAGAATGTCTTGTTTGTTTTTTTAAAATTGTAGATATCTGAATGTTAATTATATAAAAATATTTTTAGGAGGAAAAAGTTTTGAAAATGCCTTAAATAAAAGGCGAAACGTCAATTGTTTTGTGTTTTTTATTAAATATAGAACCTAAACCCAAGAAAAGAAAAAATAAAGGAAAAATGATATAATCTATGGTTCAAGAATCAAGAAAATATATATATATATATATATATATATATATATATATATATATATATATATATATATATAAAAATTAATGGATTCCTTAGTAAAAAATTCGTTTCTAAGTAACAGGGTGTTAAAAATTTTTTAAAAAATCGTTTTAGTGTAATAACTTTCGAACGCTAGAAAATAATGGAATGCAATTTTAGCCAGAGCTCAATTTAATACTACCCTAGTAACAGCAAAAAAATTGACTTCATAGCTCAATGGCGTGCGTATGGATATTACCGTAGGGCTTTTAAAAAAATGTGGTAGGCCACTGGTAAAAATTTTTGTAAATAACAGAGATATGATTTTAAAAAAAAGTCTGTCTTAGCTTCTATTGGTCGTAGAGTAGTTTTTTTTTCTAAAATCCAGGGTTTTCAACCACCTTTACAGTTCATCTATTCACCAGTCTGCACCATGAAAAATAACAAAGTTATTCTAATTGTTTATACGCAAAAAAAAAACACCTTTTTTAACCCACTTTTTCAACAACAATTTTAGGATAAATATATTATTTTTTTAACTTTCCTTGCAGTTTGAACTTTTAAGAATCCATTTCGCTTTTAAAAATGTCTCTAGAAGCATTATCTTCTGAGCAACAATTGTTTAAACTTTAAGTGTTTTTAATAAACAATTGACATTCATTATAAATTGTTCATCCGATTTGGCTGAATTTTCGCACACTTATACAGATCCATAATGGCCTCATTATCAAGGTGTTATATGTCACTTTCGGCCATTATTGTAAAAGTTATTAATATTTATAAAATAGTGCAAAAAAGGGGGGTTTTCGTCATTATCTCGATAAATTGTTTATCGATTTTGAAGTATAAAACATGAAATTAAAGGTTTTTTCAATATATATATATATATATATATATATATATATATATATATATATATATATATATATATATAAATAGAATTCAGTAATAATCCGGGGATACATCCGTTCGTTCGTTTGGTTTCCTGTAGAGGTATGCAGACATTTCGCCAAAATCCCATTTGGCATATTCTGTGCTTGGTGGTTGTAGATCAACTACAACAGTTGATCTACAACCACCAAGCACAGAAGATGCCAAATGGGATTTTGGCGAAACGTCTGCAAACCTCTACAGGAAACCAAACGCACGAACGGATGTATTCCCGGATTAATACTGAATCACATGTCCCCATCCGTGAAACACTACACAACAACATATATATATATATATATATATATATATATATATATATATATATATATATATATATATATATATATACGTATTCGGTGCGTAACTGAAAAAAGCTTTGACCGTTCTCCCACAAACTGATTTTGTTTTTAGTCCTACACACAGAAAAGATATTTGAAAATTAGTTTGCCATTTCATTTTATCTTTGGTAAATAACAAATTTCATTATGAAATTTGTTACAAAATATTTTTGCCTGTTCATGTTTTTGATAAACAAAAAGGACCATTATTACGGATATATTTTATTGGATATTTAATATCAATCATTCTTCTAACCTCAAATGTGTCAACAATATTTAACATAGTATGTTGTAATGTTGTAATGTACTTCACTATCTACAGAGAAATAAAAAAAATATAAATTTTCCATGGAGAAAAGAAAATATACAATTAAGTAAGGTTTTAACGTTGGTAGTTAGTATTTGTTCTAAAATTGCTTTTGATAACGCCGCCCAACAGCATGTCTTTTTTATGGGATATTTTATACCATTCTAAGCTAATTTCAAATATATTATCAGTTTTTTTATATCAGCTTTAGTTTGTGAATTATAAGGAGGGGTTTTTTTTAGAAGAAATACGTTCACCGTGCCAAAATATTTTATTAAAAAAAAGTACAAGCTCTTGAATTTTCTTTTATATGATTTTCTACTGTTTTTGTATGACGAAGTGCTACTCTACAATAATATGGCCATTCCAGCGACCCTGGAATCGTTCCTCCATAGTCCGAATATCTTAGTGGAATCGTTCACCTTGTTCTTCACTCATGTCAACGAGATTTTTCTGAAAATGATCTAAATGGCTATGAAGAAAATATACTTTGATGCTCATGTTGCATTAAAGTTGCGGGAAGTGAAACAACACCTTTTAACGCGCTTAACATAATCATCACCATTTCTATTACCTAAGAAATTTTGAATAACTCAAACAAACGAATTCCATTTCTGACATTGAAATGCGGAAATTAGGATTGTTCACCAATTTGCGAATTTGTGGGCCATGCCTGCTTTGAGCTTTTCCAAACTCAGATTCGGAAACTTCCTTGAAGTATACTTAAAACATTCACTGTGTTTATCTAGTGCTTTAACATATTGTTTTATCAGACTGAATTTAATATGCAGAGGTGACAATATGGTACTTTCGTTTTACAAGAGGTACGTTTATATCATTACGGCTACCTAGAACTAGTGCTTCCCTAGAAAGCCATTCTTTTCTTGTCCGATATTCAGGTTTGGCTCTACTATCCCATAAACATATAAAACAAGGATATTTGGAATAGCCTGCATATTGTCCCAGAAGGAAATTATCCATCTCAAGGTCAACGCAAATTATCCATCTATATTCATTATACTTGGCATCCTCTATTTTTGTTCTCAGGAAACTTCGTGGGTCTCTTCACTGTGACACCCTTCTCTGTTTATTATTCCTTGTTGCATTCTCATATTTCGTACGGTGTTCACTTTTGGGGTTGCTGTGCTGGCGCGATTCAGATCTTTAGAATGCAGAAGAAGGCTATTCGACTTGTCTCTGGTATCGGCTATAGGAACCACTGAAAATAAGTCAGTTCGTCATATTTCGTCGAGTGACCCCAGTTTAACAAAAAATGAAGTCTCTACGTTATCTGGAACCCGAAATATCTTACAATTATGTTGCGCGCTCCAATTTGAAGTTTGAATTTCCCCCACCACTCGCTACAACGCACTTGCAAAAGTACCTTCACTTCGAAGGGCTATAATAACTTTACTAACGATGTATGAATTTCATACTTATCAATTGCATCATAAAATATAGGTCTTCGTTTAAAAGCTGTGAAAATTTGGACTCTTAATGTTTATAAACAAAAGAGATATGATTTTAAAAAAATGCTCCTATTGGTCATAGGAGAGACTTTTTTTTAATTCGTGTTTTTTCACCAGCTTTCAGGTCCACTTATTCACAAACTTGTATCATTAAAATTAACAAAGTTATTCCAATTGTTTATAAGTAAAAAAGATATCCCTTCTTTAAACAGTTTTTTAACAACATTTTTTTTTAAAAATCCATCGTTTTTTCATCTTTGCTTGTAGTTTCAACTTCAAAAAATCCATTTCGCTTTTGCAAATATCTGTAGAATCATCCTCTGGGCAAGGACAATTGTTTGAACATTCAGTATCTGAGATAAACAATTAAGATTATTTATAAAGTACCAAACCGATTTGATCCAGCTTTCGCACAGTTATAAAGGCACATAATGGCCTTATTATCAAGGAGTTATACATCACTTTCGGTCTTTTTTGAAAAAGTTATTAACATTTATACAATAGTGCAAAAAAGGTGGTTTTTCGCCATTATCTCGATAAATTATTAATCAATTTTGACGTGTAAAAAACGAAATTAAAGGCCTTTTCAATACCCACAACTTTCATTTGGACAAGTTTTCTCTAAAATGGAACCGGAAAAATTCTACTGACCGAAAATCGAATTTTCCGGTTTTGCATGTTGTTTATAAAAAAAACAGGGCTGATCTAGCTGTACTTTTTTACGTATTTATCATCCCCTACGACTTGAAACTTTCAGATATCTACAATAAATTTTTACATGAAATCGCTACAAATTCAATAGGAAGACTGGAGTACCTCTTCAGCGAAAAAAGAAAGTAAGTTTTTTCCCGAATGCAGTAATACGAAATTTTCGAAAAACAATTTCACCACATATGGAATAAAAAAAATTTGGATCGTTAATACAAACCCTTCTCGACAAAGACATGACAGAGATTACAAAGATTTATGTAAAACGCGAGCATAATAGACATAGATAACATAAATAAACTCAATATGAAGGTAAAAACGAAGAAAGTGTAAACTCAAGCTGATACGATAAAACTGAGCGTAGACTTGAAACCAGTCATCTCAAATTAGTAAACAACCATCAAAATATTTCCTGTACCAAAAAAAAAGTTGTGATTTTGTTATGCTGCATATAGAAAGGTGCTATTAACCGACTACGCCTATTATTTCTAAACAAGTAACCCAGTTAAATAAAGTTATTTCTTATTCAGAAACAGATTAATACAAAGTCTACAGAAGTACGGAATCGTAAAATATAGAAAAATGAAGGCACAACTTTCAAAACTGGATTTGGAAAGTCATATACCGCAGTGAAAAGTTCTTTGAATTTTTAGAAGTTGTTCGTCGAGAATTCATGAGCGAAAAAGTAGTAAGGAAAATTAACTCAATGAAGCGTAGCTAACTTTAAAGTTATTTTTATATATATATATATATTCATGTAAATGTGATTAGAAACTTTTTAATTCACTGGCAAATAATCGAATATACTTTTAATATTAGTTTTTATTTAATAGTGAAGACAGGTGCATTAACTCCGGCGTGCCACACAAGCACTTGGCGTTAAATAAATGTGAAATATGAATTATGTTAAAATTTATAAAAGTTTATAAAAGTTGTTTAATATATATATATATATATATATATATATATATATATATATATATATATATATATATATATATATATATATATATATATATATATATATTTATATGTACTGATGTTTTTCCGGTTGTCAATCCGTTCGTCAATAGACACGACGTTTCGCCAACATCTCAGCTGGCATTTTCAAGTGATGCTTCCTCGACGGCTGCTCGACTTAGAAATTCTTGATACTAAGTCGAGCAGCCGTCGAGGAAGCATCACTTGAAAATGCCAGCTGAGATGTTGGCGAAACGTCGTGAAGATATTTCTATTGACGAACGGATTGAAAACCGGAAATATATCAGTACACATTCCACCATCCACGATGCAACATATACATATATATATATATATATATATATATATATATATATATATATATATATATATATATATATATATATATATATATGTATATGTATATATATGTTATATCGTAAAATTAGAATCAAACACCCAGCTTAAGGCAAAAAAACAACAGAAAAAATTTGAGGCATTACAACAACGCAATTCTGCCCGCACACAGCAACCAATGGACTGCAACAAAGTTGTCCATAACATCTCCAACTACCAATTAACATAATCCGAAAAATTAGTCCTTTTAATATTGCCGTAACGCCAAAAACAGTCCCCTTAGAGGAGATTATTTCGAATATAGAAGCTGCCCTAGAGAACATCCCTGAAGGAAATGCTTAATAAGCCAGACAGGACATAACGAGAATTTTAAAATCAAGCCGACCTCTCGACCCAAACTGAACGCGAGCTCAACATCAAGCCCTCTCATCCTTAAAGAAGAAGAAGGAAATAACAATAATACCAGCAGATAAGGGAAATGTCACGATTGTAGTGAACACTAACGAATATATGCAAAAAATGTCAGAAATTCTCAAAGACGCCTCTTACAAACAAATAAACAGAGATCCAACAACATACCTTGAAAAACTACGAAAGCCAAGATCAAAGCCTCAAAACTAGACCCAGAAATTGAAAAATCTTTAATACCTAAAATACACAAAACAAATGCACCACTCAGACCAGTAGTAAGCGCCGTGGGATCACCAACACAAAAACTGGAAAAATATTTAGCAAGCATCATGCAACCAAGAGTCGAACTGGCTGATTCCTTCGTGAAGAACTCCGAACATCTGACCAACATGATCAAAAACATTCACCTCGAAGAAAATGACATCTTAGCAAGCCTCGATATAAAATCGCTATATCCAAACATACCAATGGATGAGACTTTGTACAAAATTGAACTTGCAGAAAACTGCCTAAAAAAGACATATTTCATGTTCAATAACCAAATATACAAACAAACAGATGGCGCACCTATGGGGTCCTCACTTTCACCAGTTATAGCCAAACTTTTTATGATATATTTCGAACAAAAGGCACTGTAAAAGGCATTCTTAAAACCGAAATTTTGAAAAGGCTATGTAGATGATATTTTTATAATATGGCCACATGGAAAAGAATACCTGGACGATTTCTTCATATACCTGAACAATATCCACCATAGAATCCAATTCACGCTAGAAATCGAACAAGAAAAGAAACTTCCTTTTTTGGACATGTTATTAACTAGAAAACCCAACAACACCCTAGGTTTTAGCGTATATCGGAAACCCACACATACTGACCGATATCTCAATGCAGAGTCACATCATCATCCCTCTCAAAAGCAGGCAGTAGTCAACACATTAGTATTATTTGAACGAACGGATTGAAACCCGGAATAACCAAACCTCATATATATATATATATATATATATATATATATATATATATATATATATATATATATATATATATATATATATATATATATATATATATATATATATATATATATTGTTATGAACGACTAGGAGAAACTTATTGGTACGTCCTCGTATACAAATATTCCGATGTGATGAGTTATCATATTTTTAGATAGAGCTCAACTTTTATGTTAGTAAGTTCTAGATTTGTATAGGAAATTCTATAGGTTTATAAATAAAGATAGGATAAGAGTTTTAATATAGCTGTATAGTTGTATTTGAATACTGAAGGTATTAAGAAGTAGTTATAAGATAGTTGTGGTTTAGCTGTGTTAAGAAGTGATTAATCGAAGTGTAGGAAGTATTAGTGAACCCAGGAAGCGATTTAAAGAGACAAAGTCGTAACAATATTATAATCTGTACATCTGTATAAATCTTTTTATATGTAAACGTTGCAGATATACTTAAATTATTAAAAAGAAGCTTTTAATATTCCAACAGTATTAAAATTTATTTATTTAGTAAATAAAAATTATTTTGAAAAGTATACGAATAAACATGGAAATTCGGCTGCACAAGAAAGTAATAAATTTAGGGTATATAACGAATGAGTTTACATGATAAAATGGAAATGGTTTTAGAAAACCTTTTCAAATGAGTTCAAAACAGCGAATTAATGCTTTATATGTATGCATGTATGTAAGTGTCTCGAAAACTGCTGAATCAATTCAGGTAAAACTTTTGTATCCCGCAAAGTACCATTTCCACAATATAAAATTTCGAATAACCTATCCAATATGGCAGAATAAATATTTAGATTATGAAAATGTCGATCGCGGATCCACGATAACAAAATAATCACAATTCTCTAAAATCAAAAATAAAATTTGAGGTTCTTTAAATTAAAACTTTGTTAATACATCGATATATTTTATATCGTAATACCATGTTTTGTATTTGCATGTTTTTAATATCACAATATATGAGCCAAATGACAGATTCAATATGACAGATTTAAGTTTACGAAAAGTTGATCGTCGGGCCTCTTGAAAGCACCTTAAAAACACAACAGTTTTTTAATCCCATCAAATTGATAGTTTTGCATGTATTTCAGCTTTAAATGTGGTTTGTGCTGGTTTATCACGCTTGGACCATGGTTATTTTCGAATGGTGTTACTGTAGATGACCCATTTTCATCACTAGCAATAATTCTTTTCAAAAAAGGGTCGATCAATTCACGCGCAACCCAAGTATCGAGCTTCTTAAAGAGTCCAATACATTTCAAATGATTTTCAATTGTTGTGTGCGATTTCTCTAACAGTTATATCAGCATTTAATTCAATTATGGCTTTGATTTTGGTCATCACCAGTGTCAGTAGGACATATTTGAGTGAAGGATCTCCAAAATGGAATTTTTTAAGCGGATTCTGACACGTGCGTTCTGTTATGTAATCAGCACCATAATCTTCACATATCTCTTTGTGATCCTCAGCAGCTTTCTTTAAAGGTAAAAAATTTTTGAATTATTTTATTCGAATATGACAGAAGGAAACGTTTTCCAATTTAAAATTAGTGCACAAATTGATTTATTGATAACAAGGAAAATCAACTAGGTGTGTATAGTTCATATATCAACAATATGACCAAAAAAAATCGAATTTATAACGTTGATTAAGAGATACTAGATTTTTTTTCTACTTAAGCATTGATATTTTCGGTAGACTTATTTGAATTTTATTCAGACATCTAGTATGTAATTAGATTAATTCGCTCTGAATTTAACGTAATATATTAGCAAACTTAATATTATTTATTAGCACATCAAAGTGCTTCTTATCTTAGAGGATTTTTTAGTTTCTTTTTTATTATTTCTAAATTTTAGTTACTCGAAACGATCCCTTTTTGTGATGTGTTTTTATAAAGAAATGTTTAGTAGCTAATCGAACAATTCCCTTGTTTTTGGATTAAACTTATACATATTTTATTAAATAAATTAAAATGATATTTTAGTGGGAATCCGACTTCATGAAAGTTTTATAAATTTCGATTCGTTTGTTATATTATTTGTGTTAAATCGATGATAAACGTAACTATCATTTTATATTCAAGAGAAGAGATATTTTTGAACATGAAGCTATTTTTTTTTTAAATAAATGCAGCTTTAGTAAAATTGGTGCAATTACCTTGCCACGTGGCCAAAAATCAATTTAAATTTTTATAAGTGCTGTTATTTTCGGGTTTGTACCTTCATGGGTAATGTTCTTTAAACGGCTTTTTATTGTTTATTCAGGATTTTTTAGGCCAATATGAAACAGAAACCATTAGTTTATGTTCCTTGTAATTATTATAGAAACCTGTTTATACAGAAAAAGGCCAAGAAAACACAAAATTAGGGCAAATTCCAATAAACACCCTATCATCAATCAACTTTTGATTGCTTTTTTTGTATTCTAAATATTTATATTAAACACCTGAGTCAAATACAGACCTATTTTAGTATAACCTTCTTTTTAAGTAACGTTTCATTTTCGCGCCCATAAAAATAAATCGGTTGCAAAATATTTTTAGTTTTATTACACGTCATCAATCATAGTTTTTGACAGCGAAAGAGGGAGATATTATTTTAATATAATAATAAAAAGCTTATATATGTGTTCAGTTCCATTAGAGTTAATAAGTCATATGAAAGACTTTATCGGAAACTATGTAATTAATTCACTTGAAAAATTAATGTTTAAAATTTAACTTGCAGGCTTGTGAGAGAACTTTCCTTTCGAAAATTAAAGTGACCATTACGGCAAAAGTGAAAATAAAGTCTACCACTATTAAAAATTCTGTTTTTAATATAAGCGATTCAAATAATTAATGACTGATATTTTTGAAAAGCGTGGGCTTTTAACGACTCTCGTAAGTTGTTGATCCCTCTTGTTAGTTGAAATATATATTAATTCAACAAAATATAACTACCTAAAAGTTTAAAGTAAAAAATTCTTAGGTTCTTGGAGACAATAGTTCTCGGTTTCAGACACAATCACTTAAATATAGACTCTAGTCGCCTCTATGATTTCAAGTTGACTCATCACCTACGCACGGTGCAAGCCAACTGGGGTCTCATCGTTCAAGAGACGAGAAAGAAAGAGGGGGAGGATTAATAACCTCTTAAAAAACCTGAGTTCATCTGGCCCAGATGAGAGTACCCAGACCTCTGCCTAGGGAACAGGCTAAGATGCTGCCTTGCATTAAGATGTTGGATAATTAAAGGCTAGAGGAAGAAAATCTGTACAAAAAATAATCTGGCAATTCAGACTGGTAGGTAGAATGTTAGATTGGTTATTTAACATCTGGAAAAATCTTAGATTGCTCAAAATTCTAAACTTCACCTCGGAATTGCGGACGGGTCAACTGGTAGAAGACATAAATAAAGGAATGAAAGGCATTGTGAATTATGGCACATGGAATATACAAGACAGTAAAAATAAAATGGACGAGATTTCAAAGGAGTAGGAAAATTTTAAGATAGATACAATAGCCATAAGTGCAACAAAAAAAAAGAGACATTCCAAGAGTATGTAGATCTATTTAATGGAGTTCCTAGGGATACTGGTGCAAAGAGAGGAATTACAATATTAATATACAAAAAATTTAAAAAATATGTCACAAACTGGGAGCTGATTAATGAAAATAGCATTAAGATGAATGTAAAAATAAACGAAAGGATATTAACATTTTTTGGCGTATAGGCGCCATCTGATGGTGAACTTGCAACAGTAAAAGACACGCTTTTTGAAAAACTCAACGAAGAAAGTACTAGAGAACTAATTATATTAAAAGACTTAAACATATTGTTGTTGTTAGGGATGGCTAGTTCTAGTAGGGTTGCTCGTTTGGAATGTTTTATCAACTAAAATGAGGTGTGGTCTGTTATTTTCAACTGCATGATCCGTAAGCACAGTTTGAATGGCTAGAAGAAATCCTTTGGTTTCAGGAAATATTTACTCTGATTTTAACCAGTAGTTCGACGCTAATTTGTCAACATTTGAGTGTCGTCCATTAAGGGGCTTCTTTAGCCAGGTTTGAAGGTGCTCTTGGTCTGGTTGGTGATGAGAAGTCAGCTCATACTCCTTTATCCGCAGCGGTGTTGAATCGTTTGCCTTACATATTGCCCAGTGTGACACAGAAAACTTTGCGAGCCTGTGAAAATATAAGCGTAAGTTTGTTAGTGGTTGATCCAATTACTTAACCAATATCCATCAATCCTCTTCTACCTACTGTCTGGACAGCATTGTATTATTGATAGATCTTATGACTATCAAGCAGCTGACAGCGTGATGTAATTTCAAGCTTGAAGTGTGGGACATACTAAGTAAAAAGAGACAAATAATTATGGTATTCAATTACGCAACAATACGTTTTAATAGAACTAATGTACGTTTTAAAATAGATTTTATCACTGTTTTCACATAAAGCCGAACTCTGCACCGATTCTGATAATTTGGAAATACGTTATAAAATCGTTGTTCCGGGTGTTTTATATACTTATGTATAAGGGTCGAATTCGAACAGTTTAGAAGATACCGGCGGAAAAAGTTTGTTGGAAACGGAAATTCTTTTGGCAGAGATCTCGTGATTTACCTGTTTGTTTATCTCCCTAAAATGATTTTTTGCTTTGTTTGCATTTGAAATTCTTGCCAATAACAGGAAATATTTAGTTATTTTAAAATCCCTTCTATATATGTTAAAAAAATAGCTACATATTAATACTTTTTATTCCGTGTTCCACAATAAAATTTTTGTCAATGTTATAGATTCATTTTCATTTGTAAATTAAAACATTTAATTACTTCAACTATAAAAATTATTACAATCAATTTTTATTACTAATAAATAATATAATTTTTATTTAAATATGTTTGATTGAAATTGAAATTACTATAATAAACTATAAAGTTTCGTTTATTGTTTTTTTTTATTGAATCATATAATTTCGCAATTTAAATAACATTTATTTAATTGCAAAAATATTAGTTTCTCCTTTATTTAATTATACTTATATTTTAGATATTATTTTTTTTATATCCGGTATATTTTTTAAATTTTAATTATCTGTACGTTTGTCTCTATAATAACATTAATTCAATGAAAGTAATTGCTGTCAGAAATAAGACTATTGACTAAAATGTGGTTGTTAAACTTGCATTGTTTTTATTTTTGTTTGTTTGTGCAACGTTTCGATTGGGTTGTATTTCTAATCGTTCTGTGTTCATTGAAGTGCGATGTTTCGCTTTACTGTACACACCTCAATAATTTGGGGTTACAAAGTAGTGGTTGCCAAAAATTAAGTATCTTAACACTGAGTTTACTGAACTCAATTAACATCTTTAATGTAGGCCGCCTCCATATGGTTTTAAAGAAAATAGACGAAGCGTTCACTAGAGATTAGAATTAAGAAATATAAAACTTATACATAAAAATGGGAATCGACGAGATCGGGTTTTGCAGAACACACCTGGGATAAACAACATCATATAAAATGGTCCGAAGCTGCAGGAATATATTTGAAACAAATCTATAGTAGCAGCTTACATCAAAAATAATAATGGAATCTTTAGTAAACCCAGTGTTGAGGAATCTGATATTTGGCAAATACAACTTTGTAACATTAGATCATTGTGGTGTGTACAGTCAAGCGAAACTTCTCACGTTATAGAGGATTCAGTCCAAATATAAGCTCGCAGCCTTACGAGAAAACATTCAGTTTATACTTGATAGCGTAAAGATATACAGAAAACGGCTAGAGGTAACTATTGGCCGAAACGTCGTGATATTAAAAAAACAATAAAAACAGATATCTACTACTTCGCAGGAAATATTGTTGTCTATGACCTTCAAACACAATAAATCCGATATGGACCCGGTATAAGTGACAAATTTTGCAGCTACGAGAATGCCAGGATTAAGTTTACGAAAAAGAGGAGACGCACATCCAGTTTCTACAAGCATGGGATCAGGGAATTATACCCGATGGTTTCCGTATAAAATCTCCAGTTCCAAGAAAGCGAGCAAACAGGATATTGGAAAATGCCAGTAAGGCATTAATACGTTCACAAATAAATTATCATCATTGCAAAAAGGCAGCACTACTAGAGGACGTTCGCCAAGGGTTTGAAGGAATCAAAGAATATGCATTAGAAGAGGATTATGTCCCCATTCTAAGGAAAATTGACGCTACTTGTAATAAGTGAGGACAAAACAAGGACGCATACACGAAAAGAAACTTTCCAAATACCAGAGCGGACAAGAACAACAAGAGCCCGACACCCAACGAACGCCCAGTAAATTTAGTGGATAAGATTCTGGACAACGGACGAGGAACGAAAACCAGTGCTAAACACCCCCTATGTTAGTCTAGCACGGATGACTGCACTCATCTCGGTCCACTACATTTACTTAACTACTAGCCGAAACGTCGTGATACTCAACAAAAATAAAGACAATAGAAGTCCAACAGATATCTACTACTTCGCAAGTAAAGACATACAACCTAATCGGAACGTCTTACCAAGAGAAGAATCCAAATCCGACAACCACATGTGAGTCAATCTTTACCATTGTTTACAATGTTCAAACAAATAAGACTATAAATGAGAATAGGATAGTATTGCTCTCTCTCCCCCTTCTACGCCCACATTTCTGCGTATCCGAAGTTTTATATAAATCCAATTTTTGCAATATAAAAATAAAATTTAGTCAATGGAGCATTGATTTTCTTCCCCCAATTTCCTTTTACATACAAACGCTGGCTAATATTATACGTACTATCTATAGGTGGAAGTAATCGTTCTCAATGTAACCAATTGCAGTATTTCATTTACACAAATCGATCGAAGATTTTCTTTCTATAGCTTTCTATTGAAGTGTTCCGGTTTTTATTGACAAGGTCTTTACACCACACAAAGGAAAAGAAACATTTTTATTTCTCACCAATTTGACACCTCGATCGGTAATAATTATGAAAAGAAAAATACAGCCCTTAAAAATAAATATCTATATTATAACATAAACTTTAACATTATAATCTAATAATACCTTGGAACTCACAACATATCAGTTGTAGCATTATATGGGGCTGATACGTGTTTTTATTAGTAACAAGTAATTTAGTAAACAGCTAAATTTTTTTTCACCACAAATTTTACAAGTTAGGATAAACCCTATACTTTGACGGTATTTTGTGACAATTGCCTTGGTACAATAAATATTTCTTACAAGACTATCGCACTTGTCTCGCCTTTTATTACACAGTTCTACAAAAAAGGGGGTCATAATTGTTATTGGGCACCTGGGGGTCATTTCCGAAGTATTTTACTACATAGAATTCGAATCCGAGGCCCATCACATCAGGATTTTGAAGTATTTGAGGTTATGTGATCGAAAAATTGATTTTTTGTCTACTTTTGAGGTTATGTACAGGTTAGTTCAAGTTACATTATTTAATACTACCCTTATCCTTCAAAATAAAAGTTACAGCCATTATAAATAGAGCTTAGTGGATTTTTAGAGATCAATATCATTTTTTGGAAATTCGATCTGCCATTTTGAATCCAACATGTTAAAAAAAAATTCTATTTTCTGACATAATATAAGTAATTAATGAATGAAATTTTTTAGATACCAATATATATTCTTTTAAATTTTAATGCGTCATGTTGAATCCGCCATCTTGGAAGTGAAAATTTCAGTTAGTGAGAATAGCATAGTATTGCTCTCTCCCCCTCTCGTGTCCACGGTTCTGCGTATCTGAAATTTTATATAAATCCAATTATTGTAATATAAAAACAAAATTTAGTCAATGACGCACAACAGAGTGCCACTAATCCTACCAAATTTGAGAGAGCAAGAGCATTGTAATTCTGAAAGTTAACTGAATTTTATATTTTAATTCACATCAATTTCACTGCAAACGTAGGTCAATTTAAATTATTTCAAAACAGTTAAATTTCATATATGAAACTGGCAGATTTTACCTTACAAATTCTAAAAATTCAAAGATAATATTTCACCAAAAATGATGACACGTGCAATTCGTAACAAATCAATCCGATAAGCACATTTTAGTCAATCTCCAACACAGTTTACAATCTTCAAATAAGTTCAAGGAAGTTTTATAAAATAAATGTTTAATTTTATATAAATAATAATATTTTACACACAATGACGACACGATAAATTCGTTATAAATCAGTCCGATAAGCACATTTTAGTCAATCTCCAACATAGTTTACAAACTTCAAACAAGTTCAAAGAAGTTTTGTATAAATAAATGTTTAATATTATATAAATAATAATATTTTACACAAAATGACGACACGATAAATTCGTTATATATCAGTCCGATAAGCACATTTTAGTCAATCTTCAACATTGTTTACAATCTTCAAGCCAATAAGACTCTTGGTGAGAATAGGATATTGCTCTCTCCCCATCTCTTGCCCACGTTTCTGTGTATCTGAAGGTTTATATAAATAAATATTTAATATTATATAAACAATAATATTTTACAAAAAACGAGACACATTCAATTTGTAATAAATCAAAAATGACACTTTTGTTCGGACATGTAGAAACACAAATTATCGCTTTTCTGGATAAATTAATCTCTTACATGCCGAAACTCAATAGGAATATAAAACCAAATTTAATGGAATTAGCTGTATAGATTTAGGAATTTTTGATTTTGAGTGACAAATATATCGTAAATGATACACATATAGGTATAGATTATTTCTAAATATATCATACTGGCTTTTCAACAGGGTTACTATTGTAAAAGGTGTAAAACCACCATAAATTCTGTCCTCGCGCCATGGCCAGACTCAATAATTAAATTGTCCTTTGTTAAATTTAACCTACACACCTGATCAAATTTAGATTTTAATAACTAAAAATAGTTTGTCACTAGGTAATAATTATTTAAGTTTAATATCAAATATAATAGTGTATTTCGGGAAAACTTACAAGTGTTTGTTTGCGATAAAAACGTGTGACGTCCACAGAGTTCAGAATAGTTGCTGCACAATTTGCCGTAAATTGACTAGAAAACATTTATCACCGGATGCTAAGAAAGTAGTGGAGAATGTATATGTCTTTTTAAGGAAAAGGGTATAAATACGATTTAAACTTTGTTCGATCAACACGAGGGCAATTAGAATAGAATTGGCGATTACGGCACTTGCTCTATGATTATTTACTCATTTTGCTCATTAAAACTTTCAAAATATATATTAACAATATTAAAAAGTATACAACTACAACAAAAGCAACTGGACAATGCTACAAAGTAGCATATATAATATATAATTGAATAAGAAAACAACCTTATACACACATTTATGCAGATGATGAAATAGTAACCACGCAGTATTTAGGTATATATATATATATATATATATATATATATATATATATATATATATATATATCCTTCTCGGACTGTAAGGCAGCTGACGTTTCGGTGAAATCTCATTCACCATTTTCAAAGCTCATTGTACTACGTCTGTGGGCGAACTGACGCTTTTTGCAAGCCCTGCTGCGTGTCATCGGCTCTGTTGCCAGTGTTTAAGATCGTGGTGCCGAGTTGTGATCCGTTTATTTACTACTTTCTTATGGTTGATGTCTCAGAAGCAGGTTTTTCCAAGTATTAGGCAATCGCTCGTTATCATCTCTGTTATTTCAATTGTTAGGCCTCTTTACAGTTTCCTTATAACTCTTGTAGACTGGTATTCATATCTCGATGTTGCTGAGAAGTTTATCTTATGTCTTGTGTTTCACAAGTGTTGGGCCAGTGCAGAGGAAATTGTTTTTTACTTGATTTTATTGATCTACGATCGAAACGCAAATGATTTCAATACGGCAAATAATTGAGCGGGGGTGGTGATATGAATCGGCGGTGAAGTATCTGTTGGTGTGTGTGGGTTTTCTGTAGACAGTATGTGAAAGTAAGCATCCTCTTTTCTTTTCAATAGGATATTTAGAAAAGATAGTTATATTTTCTGTTCTGTTTCCATGGTGAATATAATTTTTGGGTGTATAATGTTTACGTGATTTAGGACATTTTAGAAAGTTTCTTCTCCATTTTGCCAGATAACGAATTTGTCATCTACGTAACGCAGCCATAGTCGTGGTTTGTGTGAGGAGGTCTTTAAGCTTTTGAATCGAAGTCTTCCATAAATAAATCAGCGAGTGCAGGGAATAACAGCGATCCCATAGGGGCGACCTCGTTGTTCGCCCAAAGACGCCGTACAGTGAGCTTTCAAAATGATGAATGGGACCTCACCGAAACGTCAGCTACCTTACAGTTCTGAAAAGGACTCGGCACACGCACGAGATGCCCGAAAACCTTCGATTACACATCACACCCGTGAGAACATCCGACATAACACATATATTTATATATATATATATATATATATATATATATATATATATATATATATATATATATATATATATATATATATATATATATATAGAAACTCATAAAACTGTAACAAATTTTATAAAATCGAAAGTGGCAAATGTGTCGCCGCCAGTGGGATCGTTATTATATTATTTTCCCGGCAGTGCTATCATATGTTTTTGAGTATTTATAAAACATAATCTCCTCTTAGACGCGCAAGGTAAACCTATTAATACGTATTTTCGCATTACGCCGTAAGGCTTAACCGAAGGATTTTTTACCGATATATTTCAAAAAAGATCCAAAGTCCTTTTAAAGTTGTTTCAAGAATTAAATGTGCTTTCAAAGCTCTCGAGCGCATTACAAAAATATATAGCGGTTACGAAACGTTTAGTACTTTCAAGGTTGATTCCTGCAACAATAAATTTCAAGAAAATACTGTTCGTTCAGCGTTAGTAAGAAATAATCCATAATGCTAACCAAGTAAAGTATTCATTTGGTTTATTTAATATAGGTATTTTAATTATTGTAGTATTGTATATATATATATATATAATATATATATATATATATAATATATATATATATATATATATATATATATATATATATATATATACAGTGCCTTCATTTCAAAACGAACCATCCTTAATAACTTTGTTAAATAGAAAAATTTTAAAAAAAGAAAAAACACGTCAATTTAGATATACAGGGGGAAGTTTAATTTTGCATTTGTTAAAAGTCTGTCAATCACCTCCTCACCTCCAGCTAACCTCACTTTGATATGTCAAATGGGAACCCCCCACCTTGTGACACATCATTGTAAGCAGCATAAAGTTGTCTATCCAACCGTATAAAAAAAATTAAATCGGTTGACGTACAAGCGAATAGTGTGCAAAAATGTCTTGTAATAATGCATAATATATCGGCCTCGAACTTTGGTATGTCAAATGATTACCCTATAGTGTGATACATCATTTTAAAGGACGTACGATCTGCTATCCAACGATGTCAAAAAAAATTAAGTTAATAGACGTTATAGGCAATTAGGATGCAAAAATGTGTGTTAAATATAAGCAGTTTATTCAGTTTTATTCAGTTGAAGAAAATTATTTTATTAAATGTTCAAAATGTGCGCCGTTATTAACGAGACAATAAAAAAGCCTATTTTGAAATTCCCCACGAACATTGGCAAGGGTTTCTCTGCTAATTCCTCTACATTCCCGAACAATTCGATCTTTTAAATCGTCAATATTTTCAGGTGGGGTTTTATAAACCTTGCTTTTTAAATACCCCCAAAGAAAAAAGTCTAGAGGGGTTAGGTCTGGAGACCGTGCTGGCCATTCAATTGCACCACGTCTGCCAATCCACGTCCCTGGAAAATGTTCATCAAGCCACTCTCGAATTGCCAAAGCGTAGTGCGGGGGAGCTCCATCTTGCTGGAAATGCAAATTATTTTCATTTAGTACCATAACAGCATTTTCATCCACTTGATTTTCTAAAGATTGCACAATGGCAGGGTATATTGTGTTTTCTAAAAGGTTTAAATAAATTTGCCCAGTTAAATTATCTTCCAAAAAAAATGGCCCGATGATTTCATTGCCATAAATTCCTGCCCACACGTTAATTTTTTCGGGATATTGAGTATGCCCTTCTCGGAAAAGGTGCGGATTTTCATTATCCCAGTATCTGCAGTTATGTCTGTTAACCAGTCCATTTAGAAAAAAAGTTGATTCATCACTAAAGCAGATATTCTTAGGTAAATGGGGGTCCTCGTCAATTCGTTGGCACATTAATTCGCAAAATTGAATTCTCCTATCAAAATCGTCTTCTCCGAGTTCTTGAAGAATTTGAATTTTGTAGGGAAAAAACTTATTTTGTTTTAAAACTTTATGCACAGAGCCAGCAGAAATGTTGGTTAAATCTGCGACCTTTGAGATGGATAAAGTTGGATCTATTGCAAACTGTCCTAGTACCTCGATTTGGCATGCTTCATCTACAACCCTTTTCTCAATATATTTTTTATTACAAACGGATCCCGTTTCTTCAAACTTTCGTATCAATTCGAGTACATATTTATGGCCCACGTTTTTGTCTTGATGCCTCTCGTTAAATGCTCTGGCGGTTCTACGAGCGCACCGATCTTCAGCTCCATAGAGAAAAATTATTTCTATTCTTTCGGCTAGCGTATACACCATTTATATTCACGTTTCAACTAGGCGTCACAATGACAATTTTAACAATAATAAACAACTGGTGTTTAAAGATCTTAAAAATTTTATTTATTGCAGTGATTTTTTGTACCTATCAGGTACCGCAAAAAATATCATTGAAATAAATACACTAGATTGATTAGACTGCAATGAATTTGCGATGAATTTTAAAACAGGCTTAGTTTTTTTCTCGCAAATATTTTAACTGTTTATTATTTTAAAAAAATATTTATTTTAAATTTAAAATAATATTTTACTCTATGAAGTAGCCATTTAACATAATAAAGTTTAATGTGATAAGGTGTCTATTATTACCACACATCTTTTCTTACTATTCGCTTGTACATCAACAGATTTTGTTTTTTTTTATTGGCTAAATAGGAGATAGTATGCCCTTTAAAATGATGTATTACACTATAGGGTAATCATTTGACATACTAAAGTTCGAGGCCGATATATTATGCATTATTACAAGACATTTTTGCACACTGTTCGCTTGTACGTCAACCGATTTAATTTTTTTTATACGGTTGGATAGACAATTTTATGCTGCTTACAATGATGTGTCACAAGGTGGGGGTTCCCATTTGACATATCAAAGTGAGGTTAGCTAGAGGTGAGGAGGTGATTGACAGACTTTTAACAAATGCAAAATTAAACTTCCCCCTGTATATCTAAATTGACGTGTTTTTTCTTTTTTTTAAATTTTTCTATTTAACAAAGTTATTAAGGATGGTTCGTTTTGAAATGAAGGCACTGTATATATATATATATATATATATATATATATATATATATATATATATATATATATATATATATATTACATTTCCACATTATGGCTTCCATTTATGGCTGTTCAATACTAATTTGAAAGGATTTATATATTTTTTACGTATCAAATCTAATTTAAAAGTACTTTTTTGAAATAAGAATCTTGAAAGAACCAAGATTGAGTTAATAATTTAAGTTTTATTACTTATTTATTATATAAGTTGCCGAACTGGCGAAAAACATATTTCCATCAAGTTAAAAATGAGTACGAAAGAAGTCACGAATGGTCTTGTGGCACGCATTGAATTGATTCCTAATTTGGTAAAAGCATGCCAATACTAAATTAAAAACATGACGGAAAAATGATAAGGTTTTTACTGAAAATTGCCTCAATAATCATTTATTGAGCACCCTACATTCTCCCTATTCTACCACTTTAATCCGAAATTAATTATTTTACAACAATTTTAAAGCGTCGTAACGTTGTTTAAAGATTAACCTTTTTATATATTGTTTTTCCAAAAACAATTTTTTAAATGAACTTAAACACCCGAAAGGGTTTATTACTCATATACAGGGTGTTCGGGAGAATGTGGGAAATCTCCCGGACATGAAAAAAACACGTGAATGGAATACTACAAGTTCATATAAGCTCTTCGAAGATATGGGCTCCCAAAGAGTTCCAATAGAATCAAGTTTTTTACACATAATTATTGCACCACCAGGTATATTTCAATTTTTTTTAATATGATGTATATCAGGTAAGATCCTTCAAATTATTATCCAATAAAGTGTTGTGAATTACTCACATACACACATCGCTGACACATTGATTCTTTACTTGAATATTAATTTACCGATTTTTGGATATCGTGGTGAAATTAGTTATGAAATAATTCGAAATATGGAATACACATTTACTGAATATGCAGATATGCATCTGATGTATGGTTTTGTATCTTGCAATGCTCCAGGAGTTTATATCACGACAGATATCCTAATTGTATTCTTCCAGATCAGAAAACATTTCAACGAGTGAACCAACATCTAAGGGGGAATGGTAGGCGATTTCATTTAATATTATTAAATTTCTTCATAATCTTAGGCAATTTTAGGAAAGAAGTACTGATGCTGTATTATTATTACCAGATTTACAAGCCAAACGGTTCGCACTCCCTCCAGGGATTATTCACTCATACTAGGGCAGCTATTCTGGTTCTTAATAGAAAGTGATCATTCTCTTGAGAGAATAGAGACAATCCCATCCCACGGTTATTCTCTCCATCGTGTATTACCGTATTCTCGTACGATATGATGGGAGATCGGAAACAAAATCTAGTAAGCTATGTTGCCAAACGTCTATAGTGTATGTAACCATATAAATAGTGCATTTAACCCTAAAAAAGAATATGAATATGGACATAACCCTACTTAGCAAGCAAATTTTCGAATTTAAAATAAATATAATTAAAATTTTTAATCTATTTAATATTCTTAATGAGAGAAAAGAATTAGAAATGGAGTTTTATGGAGAAAAAATAAATATGTAAAAACACAAATGGAAATATTTTACTGGAAAAATATCCGGTATGCATGAAATTAGTATCACCTTCAAAGACGTAAAGGATACGCGAAATAAAATTAACATTTTCATTTCATAAAATACAAATTTAGTTTTTCTACCGGGGTAAGAAAAGAAAAATTTTTCATATTTTTATAAAAATGTTATTTTTTATACTCTCTACAAATATCAGGGAATGAATATACAAAGTAAGTAAACAAAGTGAAATCCGTAAAATTTATTTCATCAATAAAATACATTTTGCATACTTGATATACGTACATAATATTACGCTAATAGTAAAATTATTAATTTTCCCTAAAGTAGTTTCTGATAATGTGTTATTAGATCTGTCTTGCTTCTTGTAGATCAGGGTATACCTCTTGTTCTTGATGAACATTTCCGATAATAAAGAGTTATTATCTATCTATCTTTCGGAAAACATCTAAATCTATTCTTCTAGACCTCACAACATCTTACAAAGGTACTCTGAAATGAACAGATATCTACTAAATCTTTCCTCTGGTGTTCCCAGTTGTGAAACGTCTCCCAAAGGCCATGGTCTTAAAAAAAAGCCTGAATATATTAAACTTAGTTCACTTTCCTGTATATATTTAAACATATTCTAAATTAATAACAAATTATCAGTTTATTGTACAATTAATTTACCTGAATCTCCATTGAGGAATAATAAATCTTCTGGATTTCTTCTATAGATCATTTCCATTATATTGGAAATGTTAGATTCATTCCAAATATAGGAATCATGGGTACTACAAGGAAATGTAGCATTCTTTTAAAAAAAAACAAATTGCATATCATTTTTAAGTTTGTAAAATACATATTACTGCTAGCTGTTTATAATTTTAGGATTTAACAGAAAATTGCACATAATTCATAATTCATTTAAATTTTGTAGCAATTAGATCCACTCTGAAATAGCATCTTCTCTATTTAAAGCATCTGGGGTTTTCTTCTTGACACTTACTCCAACTGATACTTCCAGACTGACTAGTTCCAGAAATACATTCAACCCAGTAATTTCGTGGTAGCTGCCAGTCGTAAAAAGTCTACGAACCTACAAATATTAATATTTTAATAAAATTATATTAATATGGGTACCTAAATGTAAAAAGGAAAATTAATATTAGCTTAACAACCTCCAAATTTTTTAACAGTAACTAAAGCAGGTAATATATTACAAATATGTATAATCCAACCAAGCAAAAAATCATTAATGACTTACTGATATTGTATATGCTAACTTTACAGTTACAAAATATTACCATGATTTCTGGCAAAGATGATGTTGCCTTCTTTCAAGCCATGAGAATTCTAGAAATTGGGTTATTTTTAGTACAAGATATCTTCGCAAATCTTTACCAAGCCGGTAAAATAAATTAAACGACGTAGACTCCACCAAATTTCACAAATATTTATATAATAGGTACTTACCTAAACAGCCTTGTGAATTCCAAATCATTTAAATCTCCAAAGCGACGCAACCGTGGTAGAAATCAACGATTATAATTTTTCCACTTGTTTTTCCGCTAATCTGACATCCTTTGATCCATCATGGTTCAAAATTACTTCCTCAATACCCATTTTATAAATGTATATTTTATAAAAATTACAATATTTTATTTTGAAAACGATCATGAATTTTCTTGAACTTTTATAACTTAAAAATATCACATAATGACGGGAATGACAGTATCGTTCTCTCAAAATCTCGCCGTTCTCTTGGTTCGGATTAGTAGAACAAGTTCTCTCAAGATTTGATAGATGTGACCATCGCTTAAAATTACCAGAATACGGTTTCTTCAAATATTTTCGAAAATTTGGCGTAGCTAAAATGTGCTTTACTTGAAAGCCCCCACCAGGATCGATAACCTAAGATATATCCTAGTCTCTGTTATATATATATATATATATATATATATATATATATATATATATATATATATATATATATAGTTTTGTCATAATAAACAACTGAATTAAATACATTCTATAGGAATGTCTTTTTTTAGGTAAAAACATCTAATAAGGATAGAATAGCAGTTAGGTGTTTTGACCCTCCGAATATATTAACATCGCGTGACGTTGCCACACATTGGCTATCGATTGTCAGATATAATCGCCAATGCGATTAATAATCCATCGCAGTGAACGGCAATTTGCACCTACACGAACGACCCATCGCACCATCGTTAGATTTGTCCGACAAACTGAGTTTTATTTTTTCTGAAGTAGTTCCCTAATATACAGCGGCAGTATATTCTTCTTGTCATTCATCGGGCTTTGTTAAATGTGCTATTAATTTTAAAGGCCAGCCATTCTGTCTTAATATATCCAGCCATATATATATATATATATATATATATATATATATATATAGTTTTTTTTTTGTATCTGAAACCTTTTGTTAATATTTTTCTACTGTACCCGAAAACAAAATAGATATCTTATTACAATACTTTAATAATTTCCACTAAAAGCTAAAATGGAACAAAAAATTAATTTTAGAATTATACACAGAAATAAAACAAATAACAGTCTTCGTACAAAATGGTACACAAAAGATACTCGGTCACGCTGATATTTAAATTTTAACTCTCAACATCCAAATAAACAGAAAAATAGTGTCATAATTGGTTTAGTTCAGGTTCACCCGAATTTCGTCCAGAAATAATAAAAAAAAAATAAAAGAAACCCTACTAATGAACAATTTTCCCAAACTCCTTATAAAAAAAATAGTTAAACAAACAAAAAAAAAATAAAATTAACAATACCACAACACAAAACACTTTCATTGCATTACCATCTATAAACCAACTATCAGAAAAAATAAAATATATTATAGGTCAGCATAACATAACGGTATGCTACAGGGCGAACAATTTACTGAGATCACTTTAGACGAAATTAAAAAGCAAAGTTCCCACCAAAAAAGATCTAACGTAATATATGCAATTCCATGCCTATACTGTTGTAAGAAATACATTTGCATGATGACACAATATATTGAAAATAGAAATAATGGACACAAGTATATTAAAAACGCATCGACATCCTTACATAAACGTGACCAAACAACTAAGCATGAATTTGATTTTAAAAACACCCACATTTTAGATACTGACAGAAATTATCACAAACACGTCATCAAATAAATGATAAAGAGATAAAAATGCTGTAAATGACAAACAAGATGTCAAAAATCTAAGTCAAATTTACTATAATTTGATTTTTTAATATGACATACTTGAAGCGACACTATAATAAATATTAGAAATAGTGTAATGATGCTTGGCACGATCGCGTATAAACTCATGTAAATCAAAGAACAGTATTAAAAAAATAAAATAATCTTTTTTCCTATTTTTTGCTGTTATAAAAGTAATCTACCCATATCAGTTGCATACCAAGTTATAATAATTGAATTTAGTTTTAACACACGTAGAAAGCTACTTTCAGGGCAGGGGCGGATTGAGCCTGTCTCTTTGGGGGGTCGGTGATATCTCAAAAGTACAGTATGGCAAGCTGTCGACGGGGGGGGGGGGGACATCAGCATCATTCTCATTTCTAGTGTAAAAGACAGGGTCGGATCTATTTTTCTGAATTTGAAGTTTTTGGAGAGGGGGGGGCGATCATAAGAAAAAACAAGACAGAGAGAGGATGCGGGAAACATACCCATTCCTAGTATAAGAGGCAGAATCGTGTTTGTTTTCCTGAACTCCAAGCTCTTGGGGGGAGTGGCTATCGCAAGAAAAACAAGTTGTCAACGGGAGGGGAGTACTAGAAGCATACACATTCCTAATATAAAAGGCAGAATCGTTTCCATTTTCCTGAACTCAAAGCTCTTGGGAAGGGGAGGGGCGATCGCAACATACACAGTCCTATACTCTATTCAAGAACTAGAGAGAGTAATAAAACGGTTACCGAAACCTCCAAATTACCTGCTCCAGTGCCGCAGGTAACTGAAAACTGACGTGAATCTAATTATATTAAATTATATTTAAACATTATGAGGTTTTATAAATTTACTGCAACAATAGAATTTCTGATAGTTCAATTTAATTTCTGTCAGTGAGCAAAGTACACTGTGCAATCTCTAACACGGAAATAATATGATTGGAGCGAAGTTTGCATTTACTGTTCGCATTTACTTCACACACAGACACACACACACACACACATATATATATATATATATATATATATATATATATATATATATATATATATATATATATATATATATATATTGCGCTGTTAAAGATTGCTTATAATTTCTCGTATATTTAGCGATAAGGATCCAGGAAGAAACACTGATAATTTCGCTCTGGTTTCATAAATTTAATTATATTATTACTCGGTTGGTATTTATATAGATATGTCAAGAAGTCTGATATTTAGATTACGTACTACCGCAAAGTTAAAACTTTTATCGTCTGCTGTTGTAAGTTCCAATAAACACATTTCATATGTAAGCTTATAACTTCGAAACGTCGTACAAGCAAATAAATATAAGAATATTCAAAGCAATATTTTTATTTATCTAAAATCAAGTAATGACGTAGGAATGTTGCCAGCTCTAGATTTTAATTCTTTGAAAAGTCATTTAAACAGTTATTTATTATTAATGAGTGAGATGTTATTCTCTTAAAACGCTGCTATATAATATATACAAAATAAAGTGCATAGTCGCGTATGGAGGTAATTAAATTCTAATTGTTATGCAAATACTTAAAATAATTACCATGTTTGTCGATTATTACTTTTCGTAATATAACCCGAAAACTATTTAAAAAGGATTATAATAAAATTTTAATGGTTCGACTCTTTTCCAGTATTAAGCTCATTCTTGTTAGAATTACGATACTCAATTTTATTTTGTACAAAAGGTTGCCCTAAACTTAAATTTATTACTCATTTTGCTTCGTAATATCTATGGGCACGATTCACCGCTTTTTAATCTCGTAAGTACGTGTTTAGATTATATTTAAAAGCTATCCTACAATTTTCAGTTAAATATTTTTTGCAGAAATTTGTTTGAACTTGACCTTAAATATAATAAGTCAAACTTCAGTCCTTGGGGATGTCAATAAATCATCTTTTTTTACAGTTTTTTCACCCTTAAACTAACTTCGTCGGAACATCTCAACCCATAGGAATCCCTATAGAGAATCTCGATACTTTTATAACAACGAAAAATTTCGTTAAAAATAAAGGAAATATCGGATAATTTGCGAACATATTTTTATCTCACTGAAGTCATCTACTAATATTAAAATTGAAATATTAACAGTTATTCAAATTGATGCCTGTACAAAACTACCTCCTATTGTTTATGGATTTAGAATTAAAAGAAAAAAATCCTATGTTGATTTAGGTATATAGTTTTGTAACGATAAAATAAATATTCCACCTAAATTTGAAAAATTTAATCCGATAAACTTGTCCAGTATATATTCATTTTGTAATAACAGTTTCCATGATGTCCGTAGCTAGGAGACCTTTTACGAACTCTATTTACCACTTCACAGGCAAATATGTATATTTTATCATATAAACTGTGCAAAAAGATAAAAATATCGCTTGCATGTACCAAAGAATCACCAGCATTTCTGACGGGTTAATTTGCGTTAAAATATTATTTTGCTTCATTTAAAAAAAATTACAAACTAAATTTGTTTTTTGAATATAACCTCTCTCAGTAAGTATCAAAAATAGAACTTATATAGTAAAAATTATATACACACAACATTACTATTCCACTTTATAATGCAAATTCAGAACATATTAAATATTGCTCCCCAGTAATGCTTTTTTTTAAAAGATACTTAAAACCGTTTTTTTAAATTGACTAATCATAAAATAACAATTTCTTCCAGAAAAATGAGTTATCAGGGGCGAAGCTTTGGCTCCCGGATTCAACGGAGCTCTTTTATTTTATTGCATGTCACTTATTTTGCAGGTTATTGTAACATTTTCATAATTTAGCACAATAATCCTACAGATTTTTGGTGTTTTATGTAATTATGATGAAATGAAATATGTATTTTATATTTTCTTATTCCTTTGTGCTATGTTTGCTTACATTATTTTATGTTACTTAAATTTTTGTTTCTGCGTTTTACGCAGATCGTTTAATCTGAATGAATTTTATAGATTGTGGTAAGAGATTTAGTAGAAATTACGTTTTTCCTCTACCTGTCTTGAAAAGTGCCAGAGGCTTTCTATTGAAATTTTTTGTAGTAGTTTTGATGTAGGATATTTAATTTGGTGTTTCCTCTTCTGTCGACAATTTTATCACCATTATTTTGTGTTTTAAGGTTCCAACAACGTCCAGAAAAAACAATACATCTCCACCGGTACGGTATAAGTTTATCCAGGTACTACATTATATATAGCCTTCGCAATTGTTCGTCTGTGATGATGATTTAGCATTCCTGCAACGCTAAGCTGCGGAATGTTGAATATAATGCTCATTTCTTTTAAACCTTGATAAGTTTCTCCCATTAACTAAATTTTAATGATAAGTTTACCTGGGCAAATGGTATTTTTTATGTTTGTATGAAAATTTCCTTTTTAAATTGATAGCGTACCTATATTAAACCTCTTATTCAGATGAACTGGATTAGACATTTTTTTTAAAACTTAGATCTCAAATTTTTAAGGTCCTTTAAATTGCTCTAAGAAATTTTTGAAAATGTCAAATTTCACGTTTCAATATAGCTTTCTAGTTACGTAGCAGTACTTTTGTATTTATTGAAGTTTTTCAACAAGTGACATATTCGGTAAGTTTTTCTTAGTTTTTCACTTTTGCAACACTTAGTGGCATCTTCTCTATGAAAACAAAAGATTGTGTGAATTAATAATTCTAGAACCACGACCTTCTAGCCTCCACAATCTCATTGAATCAACGTTATAAATAAAATGGCGCCCCACGTGGGGCGTAGCATTTTTTTTTTCCATATTTACGTAATAGAAAACGAAAGAATATTTTGTAATTTTGGACTTTTTCTATAAACGCCCTAAAAGTTTTATGTACTTTTATAAAAAATCCATAGGTTAGATACAGATTGTCTGGTTACGGCCCTGAGTTTTCATGAAAAACTGATTTTTGTGTAAATGTGGATTAGTTAAAATTGAAAATTACCTAATTTAATCTCATTAAAGTACTTGTTTTGGGAAATTTAATTTCTTAATTAAGAAAGTTAATTTGCAAACGGTTTCTTAATTTCTTATCATTTCTTTTTTCTAATTGAGGTTCTTATTTCTTTCTCCTTACATACCCTCGCAGTCCTGGGGTCGGGTTAAATTTATTTTAATTATAAACTCTTTCTGGCTATTTTTAAGGCGAGAGCAATTAAAAAATGCACGCCTCTTACGGAGAATGCGGTTTTAAATAAACCTTTAGATTTATAAAGCGCGAAAAAACCAGCGTTCCTCATCGAAACGCGAAAGACCTTTATTATGTTTGGTATTTACGCTTTCATTCACAAGTAACCTATTTTTTAAACTAAAAGTATATATTTCTTCTTCGAATCGTTGACGCTGAATCGAATTAATTACAGGTTTAATAGATTATGACTCAATAAAGATCAAATTAAATTATTATATTTTTTATGGCCAGACCTTTATAATATTAAACACTTTAAAAAAGAAAAATATGTGACTTTTGACATTCAAGCTACAATCTTTAAAATATTTTAGCGAAATTTCCCCCATCGACTTCAATAAACTGCCAAATTAAAAAATTTTCCAAAGTCTATTTTTCGAGAAATCAATCACGGCAATTCGTCGTAAGATACACTGTATATTATAAAGGCTGGTGTTACTAAAACCTAAGGATGCCTCAGTCTTACGGTATGTCACATGACGATCTTGCGTTCAAGCACTGCTTCAATGTTTTTATGCATTACAGTTGATTTTGGATGACCTTTACGCGACTCGTCCGTGAATGAACGACGGCCGCGATTAAATTAACTAAACCAGCGATTTAAAGTGGTTTTTGTAGAAGCATTATCGCAATATCAGACGAACATGTTTACGAGTTAATTCCATTTTTTGTTTGGTTTGAAATTGAAGCTTTCGTTCTTTATTAGATCTTGGTCCTTGGGATTTAGTGAAGCAATCAGTGAGCTAAAAAGTCTGTGTACCACTGGATAAAACCATAGGAACAACAATAAATAATTAAAATAGTAAAAAGACTATTTTAAGTTAAAATTATTTTAATAATTTATTCCTTAATTGAAGCTGCACGGCGCTCGAATTTTAATAATGTTTATTAGTAACTTCATAGTGAAGGATATTTTTACTAATTATCCTGATGAATTACCAGTGTGCGCTTCACTGCAGCTATTTTAGAAATATTCCTACAATTTTTAATAAATGTTTCCTAGAAGATTGCTATAAAATACGAGATTATTTAATAAAATTTTAATTTTGAGTAAAGACTCCGATGAAAGTAAACCTTTGACATTTAGATAAAAATACGAGCTATTTGACAATCATAAAAACTCCTTTTTGGCCGGAGAAAACGGTATTTTGGTGCCTTTTATTCCTATATATGTTATTCCCTATGTGCTTTACACGAGCTTGGTATATTAATATCAACGCTTTCAAGCGGATTAGTTTTTTAGGTGTTTTTCTTTTATTGACGATTTTTTTGGTTCTGCCCATTTATCACCTTAGTTTCGAAAACTTTGCCTTTTGTTTAATACATTGCTCCCTATTTATTTTTGCTAAAAATCAACCAGATCATTACTCAACTTGACAACATCACCAAAATCGTAAATTATTCAATCAACTTACTCAAATTTAAATTATTTTAGTCTTTGTTATGTTGCTGTATAATAATTTAGCTAAACATTTATAAAGCTTTAGAACACACGGTCAGTAAATGGCTTCAAGATTGGTTGAAGGCGACGTGAAATAATTATATCGGCCTGGAAACTGGAAACAGTGTGGTAGCTTGCCTTCGGATCGCCTTGAGGTTTGACAACTGTACCAAACTTAACACATCCTGAAGCCATTGTGCTAAATTTGCATAAGCTTTTCCTTGATGTGAAAGCTTTAGAGATTTTCCTTATGAGGGAATAAATATTGTTTAATTTAACTACACGTTTATTTTATATTACCAATATTTCAATAGGGCCCCACACAATTTATCGCATAATAAGTATCAATTTAAACGCATGGTAATGGTTTTTCGTTAAATTGCCTTTTCAACACTATAGATAGTCCGAGAGCCTAATGGGTTTTCGTAGCCGATAAAGATACATGCCCCCACCAAACTTTTTTATATATATTTTGACCCCCTGACTACGAATAGCGAGGGCGCATTTCTGAAAAATTGACCCATAACTTGTTATCAATAAAAAATTATCAGGAATTAAAAAAATATATTTTTTTTAAATCACAAATATTTTTGTATTTCTTGGCAGATTCTAAGCAAAAAGTGGCTTTGGTGATTTTTTTTTGCCCAATCCATACCTTTTGAGTTAAAAATCGTTAAACATTTGAAAATTACATTTTTTGACACCTTTCAACATGAATAACTGTTGATTAAATAACACTGACAGATAAAAATGACCTTGATAAAAGGTCAATGAAACTCAATAGGTTATTTTCTGTCCACAACTAGACTATAACTAGTCTGCATTTTTAAAAAGTTTCAGTCACCCTCACTTTTGCAACAGCAGTTAATTTTTTTTTTGTAAATAGGGTAAAAAACTGTATCTCACGAAAAAAAATAATTCAATTTTTACTTATTCAGGATTTTCGGGAATATCTAGTGTCAGGTACATTCCTTTTGAGCGTCCAACAGTAGTCAGCTAACATATTCGGACTCCACTTGCCCTGGTACCGTTTTTCTATGTTGGATATATCCTAATGAACCCGCTCATCATGTGCGTCGCTAAAGGCTTCCAAATTTTGGGGAAAAAATCAAAATGTAAGTGTAAAAAATGCATCTTGAGCGACTTATTGCATCCCATACCCTTCTAAGCTGTTAAGAGATTGTTGAGCAACTCTTCATAGTTTTCAGCTCTGTGGTTTCCAAGAAAATTACGAATAATATTTCGAAAACATGTCCATGAGGACTTTTGAACTAGTAGGTCTCTAATTTGGGGCCCTACAAATATTCCCTTTCTTATTTTGGCAGCGCTGATTTTTGGGGATTTTGGTTTCAACTAAAAGTAACCGACTCCATATTTGTCCATACCTTTGACAAAGTTTTTCATAAGTCTGAGTTTAGTGCGCAATGGAGGTAGCAATACATCTTTAGGATATATTAAAGGAGGTTAAAGGACATTTCGTTCACCTGGTAGAAGAGCGTTTCGCTTAGGCCACGTCACTGCAAAACAGTATATTGCCATCTTGAGGAAAAGAACTTGCATATGTCGTTTTCTGTATACGGATATTCAGGTATTTTTTTTCCAGTAGATTCCAATCATGCAGCGAGGAAGCCAACAGTTCTGCCTGTCTTTTATTGAGATCCAAATCACTTACCGAATCATTGAGATCATTTTGAGTTATAGAATGAGGTTCCTTTTTTGAAGTACTGGACTCAAAAGTCGGATCGTGTGAATCAGAATCCTTCTTTGGCCACCTCATCCATGTTTACCGGAGGCTGAGGAACATGCAAATCATCACTGGGTGGGATAGGTCTTTGAACAAATTGTAGATTCAGATAGTTCACAGTGTGTCTAGATTTTCGATTAGTATATTTTATAGAAGTTTGGCAGAAATAACAATCTGATACATGCTCTTTCAGTTTGAAGCACATCATTGGAACTGAGAAAGGGTAGTAGGGTTTAAAAATATGATTCAATTTTGTTTAACAAAATCACTGTTTATCAGTGTAATTATTTTCAAATTCTGCGCCCAACAATTGATAGTTCAAGTCATGAACTTCATAGCAATAAAAAAATATTGTTTTTATCTCTTTTTAACGCTATAAACAAATAACGTTTAATCAGTTATAACGTATGCCCCACCATGTATGCGAGTCTACCTTTGAGGCTTCTGGAAGTCTGGCCTATGTAAACTAAGTGACAGTTGGAACAGGGAACCTTATAAACTATGCAGGACCTCTCATTTAGCTGTAACGCCGTTTTAGTTTTAGAATAAATTTTAAAGAGAGTAAGTAATTATTTTCCTGCTATTTTGATATCTGTATTTTTAAAAATATTCATCAATCAAAATTTTACTGACAAATTAATGAATATTTTAAAAAATACTGATATCAAAATAGCAAGAAAACAATTACTTACTCTCTCTAAAATTTATTTTAAAACTAAAACGCCGTTACAGCTAAATGAGACGTCCTGCATAGTTTATAAGGTTCCCTGTTCCAACTGTCAACTAGTTTATATAGGCTAGACTTGCAGAAGCCTCAAAGACAAATTCACTTCCCATCGTAGTGACGTTAATAGAGAGAAATTTATCCACTGGATATACTGGGTATCCGTTGGCTGTCAGATCATTTTAAATGTAATCTCTTTCATCAATTTCTCGTTGGTGTTGCAGAGAGTTAAGGCTCTATCTACGAGATTTCTTATAATTCCTTGTTTGGTGTTGTTGGAATGATTAGATGAATAATTAAGGTATTGTCTTGTGTGCGTGGCTTTTCTGTAAATGTAAGTTCGAATTTGTCTGCCATTTCCTTCAACCAAGACATCTAAGAATGGTAATTTATTTTCTAATTCTTTCTCCATGGTGAGTTTAATAGGGCTGATATTGTTGAGATAAAAAAGGAAGTATGGAAGTTCTTCGTCGTTTCCACTCCAAATAATAAAAGTATCGTTTACATATCTGAGCCTTTGGTTTCTTAGTTGTGGTTTCAATTGCAAACGTCTCGAACCATTCGATGAAAATATTTGCGACCACCGGTGAGAGTGAAGATCCCATCGGTAGTCCATCATTCTGGATGTAGAATTTGTCCTTTTCTTGAAAATAGGAATTAGTCAAACAACTTTCCAACAAGTCCATAATGGCGTGGGGTGGAAAAGATGTTCTTTCTGCTAAGGTCTGGTCTTCTTCAAGTTTCTTTCTTATGATTTTTAGTGACTCCTTAACTGGAACGTTGGTGTATAGGCTTTCCACGTCAAAGCTAATAAAATGGTCTTCCGGTTGTACTTCTTTTTCACGTATAAATGTTGCGAGTTTTTAACCCAGGACGATGTATTTCCTTGTAATGGTCTCAGGATTGGAAGGAGAAATTTGGCAAGTTCAGAAGTCGGAGAGTTCCGGGAACTCGTGAAAGGTCATAAGGGCATGTCTTGCTTATGTATTTTCGGGAGTCCATAAAGATGTGGAGTTTTGCTATGGTGTGGCGTCAACTGAGTCCGGATGCTCTCAGGAATATACCGTTCATGTTTCTTAAGAACGCTCGGAATTCTTCCTTCAACTGCAGAGCAAGAGATGTATAATTTCCTTTCCTTAAAACTTCGTCAATTTTTTGGTTGTAAGTCTCAGCATTCATTACGACTGTAGCATTTCCTTCCCAATAACCCCAATTTGGAATATTATATATATATATATATATATATATATATATATATATATATATATATATATATATATATATATATATATATATATATATATATATATGTGTATGTGTATGTGTATATAAGCATTTAATCATACAATAAACAATATAATAGCATAAGGAACTTCAGTTATTATATTTGTTTTTGCATGTGTTAGTGCGCTGCTTCGGCTTTTTTAAATTTTAATACTTCCACATATATTTTCTTTTAAACGAATAAAGCATTGTGGGTGAACACAGACGAAAAGATAATGCGCCACATCTCAGGCGAAGTCAGTTTACGGCACAAGTTACCAACAGGGGGATAACGCTCTGCTGAGGGCGCTGAAGACTTTTAGGGTAGCGGCAGCGGGTCTAGGGGCAACTAAGCAGCACTAAAGTAGTCAATGGGAGCACCCGCCTATAAGCAAAAAACTAAAACTATATACTTTTGAAATTTTTCATTGAATTTTTGTAGCTTAAGTTTTTAAAAATAAAATTTAACGTTATATTATTTATTAAATAAATTGTTTATCGTAACACCAAATGTTTAAATCACTTAACTGATCAAAATTCATGTTATCGATGATTTTTTTCCACGAGTATATTTTCTATACCAAAAAAGAACACATTTTTCCTTTCTGTCTTTTAAAAAATACAAATCTGGTACACTTAGTCGTTTTCACAAGTCATAATTCACCGATAGGGCTGATAGGTTATAAGGCATTATATTATTTTTTCTCGGCTGTTTTGATCTTCTGAGATTTATAGCACCAATTAAATGGCACATAAAGGCCTGTCACACTTTTACAAAAGGCTCACACTCCTTCGGAATTTTTGATTTGTTGTATCAGAAGTTAACCCAAAAATATATCTACGTCGATATAACGTGTTTTGGCTACAGTCGAGTTGGTTTATAAATACATATTTATATGGCGTACCTTTATTAAATATACAGGGTCTTTTGGTTATATATTAGTTGTGCTTTCGTGGTGAAAACTGACTGAAATATTATGGTTATATGAATTTATTCATTGAGTGTTAATTTAGATGTGAAATTTATATATCACAACCCTTTTTTTTCGACTTAAGAAGTTCAATCATTTATCGAAAACAAGTAAAATTAAACCGAAACAACTGAACAACAAGGCAGAAGCCAAACATGTACAAGAAGGGTTTCCAAATCAATCACTTTTTGTACTAATTAGTATTTGGAGGGTTCCTAACTAAGTTAGTCGGGTAGTAGAGAATCTCGGAAACGTCTGAAGTCTCGTAAACACCAATAAAAGTTACGGAATTGTGCTATAAGGCCCGAATGATTTCTTTTTACTTCAAAGAATTCGCCGCAAAAGCCAAAGAAATATCGCCTAAGTGTTTTCTTCAACAGCTTCTCTAATTTAGCAAAAAGTTCCGGCAAAGATGTCCTTATTGGATTTCTGCAAGCAATATTATTTTCCGTTTTTCTGTTTTTACTTTTTATTTTTATACTGCGTCAGATCACAATAGCTTCTTCATTGAAATATCAGGGCAATCTATAAAAGAAACTTGAAGTATATTAAGACAAAACTTAGTACATTACTTACTTATGTCCTTAAATTAGGAAGTTGTCTGAAATGAGTGAACAAATTGCGAAAGTTGGTCTAAGTTTTAGTATATGCCATTGCTTGCCCTGTTATTTGACTTCTCGGATATCGCATTTCCTCTACGTATTTCGAGTGTCTCCTAACTATAAAACACTGTTTGAATTGTCAAGTCTCTTTTCACGAAGATTTATTAAACATGTACCCATCATACCACAGTATTTTCTTCTTTTTAGAATCTTTGTTTGAGTCAAAGCTTTTTATATACAGAGTGTTAATTTAAAAACTTCCCACCTTTAATAACTCCCTGCCAGTAAACAATATTAAAAATTGAAAATACATGACAATTTTATTTTCAAAAGGGACACTTTTAAAGAATATTTGCATCCTTGGTGGTTCAATCCATTAGGAGGAGTGGGCGTTACCCTCAAAATATTAATTTTAAGTTCGTTGAATTTCCTCACTATCGCCCTCCATCTTCTATGGTCTTGTGCTTCCCTTTCCCACTGCTGGACTCCAATCCTATACAAATCAGCTTCGACAGCATCCTTTCATCTTTTCCTGGGACGGCCTATCGATCTTCTACCATCTGGTCTCTCAAAGAATACTGTTTTCAATAATCTGTGGTCCCCTGATCTTACCACATGGCCTGCCCATCTTATTCTATTAGCTTTTATACAACAGAGTATGTTTTCACTGCCATACAGTGTCGCCAATTCAGCATTGTGGCTTCTTCTCCAATTTCCTGTTGTTTCATCTGTTTGGGGACCAAATATCATTCTAAGAACCTTTCGTTCAAATATGAGTAATTTATTTATTTCCCGTTGATTGAGGGTCCAAGTTTCACTGCCATAAGTAAATACCGGGCGAATAATTGACCTGTACAGAGTTAGTTTGGATTGTCTTTTTAACAGTTTAGATCTCAATAATGTTGTGAGAGAGTATAACGCCCTATTTGCTACCGCTATTCTCGCTGAGACGTCTTTTTCAACTCAGTTGTCGTCTGTGATTACCGCTCCTAGGTACTTGAATTCCTTAACTACTTCGAAGTTGTGTTCATTCAGTGATATATTCTGCCCGATTCGAGGTCTTGGATTCTTGGTTACTACCATGTATTTAGTTTTTTTTTCATTTACTCGGAGACCCACATTACCTGCTTCTTCTTTGAGTTGTGAAAATACCTCTCGCACGTCTCTTGTCGAATGAGCCACTGTATCGATATCATCAGCAAAGGCCAGCACCAGTTTTGAACCTTGGTTCGCAAAACCCTCTGTCAGCCCCGACGCAACCCTGCTCATTGCATGTTTCAAGGCAAAATTGAAAAACAACGGTGACAGAGGGTCACACTGAATGAAGCCGATGTTCTATTTCCTACCCTTACCTGTGAATATGAGTGTATCACGCCCATTTATAGCATTGCTAGCCATAGTCTGCTTCTTTTCACGGAGTCATATGCTTGCTGGAAATCCACAAAGATTTCGTGGACATCTCGGTTAAATTCCCAGCTTTTTCCAATATTTGTCTGATCGTAAATATCTATTGTTGACCTTCCAGCACGAAAACCGCATTGGTAGTCGCCGATAATATCTTCCGCATAAGGCGTCAGTCTGTTTAGTAGAGTACTTGCCAGGATTTTGTATGTTGTGTTGATAAGAGATATACCTCTATAATTTCGAAAATGTTCCTTGTTTCCTTTCTTATGTATAGGTATTATGACACCTCCATTCCATTCCTCAGGCATTTTGTGTTGTTCCCATATTTTCAAAATGATTTCATATATTTTTGATGTAGACCGTTTCCTCCCTTTTTTAGCAGTTCTCCATTTATACCATCGCTACCTGGCGCTTTGTGATCTTTGAGTGATGCTATAGCATTTTTAACTTCCTGAAGTGTTGGCAATGGCACTCTTATATCTGCGGAATGGAATGTAGGGTCCTCTTCCTCTGTCCCATTTTCAGTACTTAGTAACTGCTGAAAATATCCTTTCCATAGCTCGACAATTTCTGTTTCCGTCATTATTAACTCTCCTGTTTCTTTTCTCATAGCATTCGTTTCTCCAACATTTCAGATTCGTTATGTGCTATCTCAAAAACTCCCCCATACCAGTTTTGGAGCAAATCGGAAAAAATATTTTTTTGTCCGCCATATTAGATCCTCCATATTGAATTTTTTTAAAATAATTTTAGTTTCATTCTGTACGACCCCGAAAATGTCTCCATACCAATTTAGGAGAAAATCAGACAAAACTAATTTTTTTGTCCACCCGTGTCAGCGCCATCTTGGATTTGACCATTTTCATTCAAAATAATATGGGACCACCGCAGCAACTTCCTAAACATAACGTAAAACATTTCATCCAGATCGGTGCCGCCGTTCCGGAGTAATCGGTGTATATACATAAAAAACACACAGCCAAAGAATTGAGAACTTCCTTCTTTTAGAAGTCGGTTAAAAATTGTAAATATCTTTTCATAGTTTGTAACATTAAAATATATACTAATTTCAAGTGTTTGCAGGTAAATCTAGTAGCTTCATATTTAATGTTTTTTTTTTCGGTTAAGAAAGCCTCTTTGCGTTTTGTGATAATTTTTTTCTTTTCACTAAATCTATTTTTAATTATTAATATTTCACTGATATTTTCACTTACATTGTAATTTTCCCTTGAATATACTATAGTTCCGTTCGTCGGTGTAATAGACACATCTTTATAAATATAAACGTTAGATTGCCTAATTAATTTTGACTTAGTTTTGGACGAATATGACGCATGAGTATTTTCTCACTCAACCAATTGTAATTATTTTCTTTTTTACTGTAAAATCATTCTTGTTCAAAAATAGGCCAAATGACAAAAATATCAGTTATTTTTAATATTATAAAGTGCATAAAATAAACTTTTATTTATATTAGGAATTCCACACAATAGTAAGACGGGTTCCAAGTGTATAGTCCGCCAATGCGGGTCGACTTAACTTTAATTATAATAGTTGCGATTTTTAATGCAGTGGTCAACTTGATATTGATTTTTCGGGAAAAGCTGATTGTCGCGATTTGATTTTGTTTTTCGTAAACAGATAGAGTGCAGTAGTCCTGGTTAAAATCAAGTGTGCTTGAACCGAAAGTGTAGTATCCAGCGTCCATCAAGTCACCGATGCTAAATCCCCAAAAAATAAAACAACTGTGTAAAACAAAATATTTGTCTCGTATAAGATGGTTATTGTTTAAGGAAGGTTGACATTTATAAGGGTAGTAATTAGTATGTAGTGATGGTTATTGTCGAAGGAAAGTGGCAATTAGAAGAGTATTAATGTAGCCGTAAGTTTAATACAAACGTGTAGTTTCAATTAAAATCCAAATTCACCGGCACCTGTGCCATTCAGGAAAAAAGAAATACAGTTCACCAAGGTGAGTGATAAAACCTCTTATTATGATGGGGGAAGTAAATCTTGTTTTCAATTCAGTAGTATTGATATTTGTTGAGCTATTTAGTGATAATTTATTTAAGTGAATAAGCTGTAAAAATGATTTAATCCTGTTAAGAAAGAATTCAAGTGATTTTTGGTTATGGAGGGGTAAGTAAGTAAGATGTAAGTCATAGGTATGTTCTTAATTTGGTCGCAAAGTTTTCAGAAACTTGTTCGGTGTAAAATAGAAGAAGAAATAACCGACGAGTACAACATTTGTTACACCAAACTGACGAGAACATCACACGAGACTTTAAGAAAAACACTGAAATTACACAAATTTCATCCCTATAAAATGCAGATACTTTAAGAGCACCGTGAGGAAGATTTTAATAGAAGAATAGAACACAACGGCCACAAAAAGTTCATGTTTGGTCTAGAATTCTTCTTGAAAATGTTATTATTGGTTCTTTATTTGTTGAAGAAAACCTTACAGGAAATTTGTACCTTAATATGCTTGAAAGAATTATTGATCTTCTTATAACCCACTAGCTAGCAAGTAATTTAGTTTTACATGAAGACCTGTTACATTTTCAGCAGAACGGTGGTCCACTAGATTTTTTTTTCCGTCCGAGAGTGGTTAAACTATAGATTTCCGAATGGATGGATTGCCACAAGTGAAGCAATTGAATGGCCTCCGAAATCGCCCGATTTAACTCCTTTAAACTTATTTCTTTGGAGATATCCTATATTCATTGTTCATAAAACACAATCTACCGATATTGATGATATTACAAGGCCAATTACAGCAGCATGCAGGTCAATTCCTTTTGAAGTTTTCCTTAATGTTAAAGAGGAGTTCGAAAATAGATTTTATTGCTATTTAGAACACAATGGACATCATTTTGAACAGTTTATAAGATAGTAAGTAAGTGGATCCTATTTGTTTTATTTTAGAAAATTCTTCTTCTTTTTTTTTTGAAGGGAGAGATATCAAGGGTAAGAAATTTTTAACTCTGCATCCTGTATAAACAGTTTCTCAGCTATCATATAAAACCAGTTGCTGAATGTAAATTAAATAAACTTGTTTATTTCCATTCAAAGATATATCAACAATATCTTTTTACTTATTACACAAAGCAAAAGGAACTCTCTGAATCTTCCTCAACATAAAATTTAAGGTGCCATCTATAGTAAGTATAAACATATAAATTTGTCCGTGCTTATTAATGCTTACTACTGGTATTATTTAGTTTAAACAAATACCAATTTTATCACAAATAAAACATTAAATTTTGAGGAAACTAAAATTAACAAGTATGTTTCAAATTTTTTGATACCACAAGAAATTATAATTTTCTATGTTACCATTATCACATCTCGTCTAATACTTTAAAATGTAATGCTGATGGACTGTTACTTGATATTACATCATTTAATTTTGTTGTTTACTCTTTTATATTTTAATTAGGTTATACTCAGCCGGAGTTATGCGGGTTTCTCTCGGCAGACCCGTGAAGAATAATGGATATGACCAGTTTAATCTTCACCTAGATGGAACTCCAAATGATTATATACAAAAATCAGATAAGTAACAAATATAAATTTCACAATTAGCAGTAAATTGAACCTGCATTCTCTAGAATTTAGGACTTTAATCAGAACTTAAGATATAAATAATCAGGGACGAAAATTTCTGGGTAGGCTATCAAAACGGCAAAATTAAATAAATTTTACTTCTTGTTTAATGTGAGTAATCAGTATATTCACGTGAATTCTGTATAGAATTGATTAAAATTAAAAACAGAAACCAGATGGTTTAATATGTTTTTCTCTTTTAATCGCTCGGTCAGTCGCTGGGAAAATAAATCATGAACTTATAAAATCAGGACAAAGAACGTCAGATAAATATTTTCTGTTACAAACTGTCAATCAAAATCTTTATTAAAGAAGAACGTGACTACGATGTGTTTTTGGCTAAGAGCTGGCAACATAATCTCATTAGATGTTAATGGTAGTTCCGAAATTTGTTTGGATCGTGCGATAACCTATTTCCAATATCTAAGTACAAAATCTTATGTTTTTTTAATTTACATTTATAAACTTCCTCATTAATTAACCTTTCTGCAGTAATATTGATTTTGTGAAGTGATAGATATATGTTGGACTTCCATTGTTTTAATTTTGTTTTTAATTTCACGACGTTTCGGCTAGTAGTTATTTCTAACCGTTTCCAAATGAACTTGAACAAATTTTTAAGCTACACAATATTAAAAACGGCTAAAAATAGCTACTAGTTGAAACGTCGTGTGATATTAAATAAAAAATAAAGATCATGGAACATATATTTACTACTTCGCAAGAAATATAGTTGTCTGTGATCTTCAAACGAACAATATTGGTTTTAGTGCTCTTTTTTACTACAAATCCATTTTAGGAGAAGGAAAATTGCCTCCAGCTTTAGAAACTTACAATATTTGAACTTTGCTTATGCTAAATATTGCCAATTAGTTTTAATAATCCACATGTATTATACGGTTTTTCAAAGTTAATACATTTGAAAACCATAAAAATAACAAAAATCAATAATTCATTTACTTGAGATGATTTTGTTATGAAATGTAGATGTCGCTTGACTAATGATATTTTACAATCATCTGCAAGTTTAACATCCTACCAACATGTCTCGAAATTTCGATTTTATATAGATAGTTGTTTTATGTGAATATTGCTCTTGGTTCGTTACAACTTCACTGGCGAAATTCTTATGATGAGAGGACCAGAGTTTTATTAGCAGCAAGTAAACTGTCCCATCTTTTCCTTTAATGGCCGAAAGGAGAAAAACGGGAACTCATTAAACTACTAGTACCGTTCAATCTTAGGTCAAATGTTATGTAAGTAATTAGTTAGAACTAAGCCAAAGCATAGAATCGAGATTTAAACGACTAAATAGAATAAAAACGTCTGCAAAATGAAAAATCTAATTGGTTTTACTTTAAAGCTTACGTTGCGGCAAATCTCTTGGGCTGCAAGCAGAGACCGTAAACTAAAAGCGTTGTGTCTGCAAAGTCAAATAAATTACATTATTCATGTTATTCTAAAATACAAATTAAAACAAAATAGCATTATGACCAACAAATTACTTTCCTGTCTTAAGGGCTGCTGTGGTAAGTGCTAGTTTATTTTTTTTAATATTTTAATTTTTGATTAATTTTTCTCATCGACTGGTGTATTGTTGTGTAGATCTTTAGAAATGCGATTAAGGGGGTCCCTTCGCTGCATATGAGTCAAATATTTGACAAATCAAATTAAAATACTTATAAAAATAATATAATTAAAAAAAAATAATCACATACGAAACTTTAATTCACTCATTTAAATCGTCTGGTCATTTCCAGTGTGTAATTTGGCAACGTTGTGTTTTTACTGTTTATATATATATATATATATATATATATATATATATATATATATATATATATATATATATATATCTCCGAGATAGTCTAATCTTACACTTTCATAGTAAATAAGTCTACAAAATAGTAAAATGTCTACACATAGTATTCCAATATCTTATGCAAGGATGCTAGTAAATTTGTTAATCTCAAAAGTAAACAATGGCTTCAGAATATACTAAATATACTAAAAAATTTGAAGAAAATGTCATATATATATATATATATATATATATATATATATATATATATATATATATATATATATATATATATGTCGGATATTCGCACGGGTGTGATGTGTAATCGAAGGTTTTCGGGCATCCCGTGTATGTGCTGAGTCCCTCTCAGGACTATAAGGCAGCTGACGTTTCGGTGAAATCTCATTCACCATTTTCAAAGCTCACCGTGTGGCGTCTACGAGCGTCTATGGCGTTGTTCATTCTTTTAATTAAAAATACTTACTTATGAAGGCTTATGATTTATAATAGAAGTTTCAGCTTAATTGATCCGGGTATTGGAGAAGGACAAATTAATATAATTCTTTCTGGATTAAATATTGGAACAGTCATCAATACATTGCTTAAATGACATGAAAGAATCATAGAAGTAGCTAATAATATTACAGTAGACAATATTCTTATTAAACAAATCGCAAAAATAACTATAAATATTATCGAAAACGTCAAACTTACCCGAATGTAGAAAAAATAAAATCATTGTGTCAAAGCGTTTCTATTGAATGTCTTCAAAGATCAGAAGTGCGCGCTTATGCCACGTTGCCAAACGTTTCCGCTAGCAATAGAGATTACGAATTAATCTAACATTTTTTAATGTAAGCAGTGATTGGACTGCCTTAAATATGCCAGATATTTTATTCATTCGTCCTATTTACGAAATATTCGCCTACAGAATAGCTTACACCTGACACGCCTTATCTTAGGTGTATTAAAATTTGGTGGATGAGCCGGGTAGATCACGGTCTTGCAATTACAGTATATAAATGTTTGATTTTGGAAAATGCGTACTAATTTAATATTTTCAATCAGAAATTTATATGATTTGTATATTTTAAATTATTTACAAAGTCAGATTATCGATAAAGTATAATAAAAACTGTTATTTTATTTTTAGATGCAATACATAAATTAATAATTGAATGCATTACTCTCGTGTTATAACTGAATTCAAATTTTCATTACGTATTAAATGGCTTTATTGCTACTCAAATTTATTTTCTTTTTAATTATTTCATTGTCTCCGTGGCTTGATTGATTGAATATTAATTTAATCAAAATTTGTTTATTAAATGTTAAATTTCATTAAAATATATTAACGATTATAAATAACCTCTTTAGTTTTGAAATGAGATTTTTAGTTTAATTTACTTTTTTGTTTTTCTTTTATACAATATAAGCAGTTAACCGTCGCGGCTTCGCCCGCACACAAGACCTCCGGGGATTTTAAGAAAGAAGGCCAATGAAATTTTATTGAACCCCATTCTTAGATGACTTTTCGTTCAGACGTTCTATTGAAATACTCTTACTTTAATATATATATATATATATATATATATATATATATATATATATATATATATATATATATTTATATATACCGACAAAAAGCTCTCATTTTCGTTTTCTGACATTTTCTAAAGAACGGTCTGAAGGTAAAAGAGTAACTTTGTATCCAAGTTAAATTTCTCTGTTCAGTATTTTTGGAGTGTATAAGCCTCCTTAATCTGTACAACAGATTAATTTTTAAGATTAATTAACAACATGCTTGTTTACATAAACACCTAATCCAGTTAGAGTGTTGTCTTTTGAAAGTGTAATGCATATGGTCAGAATAACAATGTGTTAGCAGCTTTTAGTTTACGTTTTGATAATTAGCTATTTACACGTGAATTTGCACAAATTAAACCATTAGAGGCATTTTGGTGTCACGACTAAACAAACTGCCATTGTTTTCTTAGTCAGCAAGGAAAATAAACGTTTTGTTAGATTATAAGGTTGCATTTTCAACAAAAATTTAGACAGATATACTGCTTTTATCTCAAATGAAAACCTAATTGTGTTGGTAATATAATAGAACTTGCAGTAACATACCGACAAAATAATTTTTAAATGTGTATTTCTGTATTTTAACGTTGAAAAATTATGTAACTTTTAAATTACTTTAAGTCTTACAGGTTTTGATTATTTCTTTGGTAATTTTTAATAATTGCGAGATGAGATTATTGGTCATTTGTCCGACCAAACATGTCTGGAAATCTTAAAAACTACTACTACTTGATACTGAAAGAGGTTTCCTCCTCTTTCTTGCAATATATGTTTCCTTTTCTTTCTGCTAGTTTCTTGAGGATACTCCCCCAGGTGGCAGTGCCCTGTTAGGATCCCTCTTAGAATTATAAGTTGGTTTTTACTCAGGTCAATACTTTCCTTGAATTTATTCCTCCTTGAAGATGCATCCAATAATTGACTCTCTTATTCTCTTCCTTTCTTTTTAGTTCTTTCAGTATTACGCTTTTGTTAAAAATATTTCTATGTCTACCATTTAATCTCCTTCTACTCCATTGTGTCCCTAGTTCGTTTAGTTTCTCTAACGATTCTCAACCATCTTAGAGCTGATCAGTTGAGTACTCAGCGCTGGTTGACATCTCTTATGTACGATAGTTATTTTCTTTATTGAACTTGCATGCTTGCCCCCTATCATAGAATCACTGTGAAAACGCTAAAATGCATTTTTTTTTGAAAAACTATCTTTTTCATATAATATCACAACATAAACTTTTGCACTTACCTAATATCACAATATTTTCAAAATCTGCACATAAAAATCTTCAGTTGTGCCCAAAGTTAGGTTTAGGTCTTCCAGGATCTGTGCCTATGAATGTAAGGTAATTTAAAATTCATCGTTAGGGCTCCTTTAAATCATAGCTAATGTGTTTAGGATATAAATTTTAGGTTAGGATACTTGGCTTTAGGTTTTGGGACTTGAAGGTATGGGATTCAGAGTTTTAGTTGTTCCAAACTTGAAGCTGTGAAATTTTATGTTCTGTTGGTATGATGGTGTGGTTCAGCAGGTCGATTGTATACATCAAAATAGGAATTTCCGAGAAAATCCCGTTTAACTCTTGATAAATTATTTTTAAGGTTATGTTTAAGACAATATTATTTTAAGAAGAGAGTTCATTTTCTACAACTTTGGTTGCAAAAAACTCCGTTGCTCACCTTAAAATACTTTACATGTAAAATAAAATATTACAACTTTGGATGCAGAACTTCAAATTACTATAATTCAGGCAAAAAATGACCAAAGGTTTAAATCACCAAGTCACCTGGTGAGGATGATATATTCCTACTATTACCACAATATTCCTCTTACGTGATAACGAGCCATCTGGTAAGGTTACCGCGCCTGTCCCGTCTTGTTTCTTTTAAATACATTGGAAATGCTGGCGAAGCAACACATCAGAGAGAGTAATGGTATACATTCCTTTGCAATAACTCGTTACAGGAGTTGAAAATGCGTTTAATTTGTTTTAGGTACCTTTATCGAGGAGATGCTTGACAACACATTTATCGATAATGAAAATTTATCAAAAATGTGAAACATGTACACTAAAACTTGTTATTGAGTACCTTCCGACTTACCCTCGTACTGTGCTAAATGAAAAATCAATAAATTAACGTTGCAAATGATTTTTATTATAGTACATAATTTTCACTTACACTTAAATTCACAAGGGAAATTTGAAACACTAAAAAAAATTTTTTTTTCGTTCAAAAGCTTTGTTATCCCCGCTTCTGTGAAAAAAAAATGAAATTGGGTATTTACTTTTTTTTCCTTTATGCCATCTACTCAATTGTGCAGTGCGGGATAAAAAAAAACGGCGAATGCAGTACGAGGTCTAAATTTTGTTTTTGTTCAAACACGAATGAAATGTGAAAGTATTTTTCATGAATTTTACAAAGATTTTACAGCGCTTAGTCGTTCGAAATATTACCGAAAAACATGCTCACGATCGGATCGATTTCACTGAAACATTATGTTATAGAAAGTTTTAGCTAGCTTCAAAATAAAATGTGTTGTGACAGAAAAATCTTATTGTATGCATGGACGCAGATTCCAAATATAAAGAAAAGTGATTTGCTAGAGTGCATATCCGATGGATGTTTTTCAAAACAGAAATTGAATTTCTGTCGCCAAATGTTATTTTATAGTGTATTCGTAAATGTAAGAAATCAATTTAATTAGCGAAGAGATGCAACTGGAATTTGACCTAGAAATACGGGTGTTCAATTTTTGCAGGGTATCTCTATTATTTTTAAAATTAGAAACTTGCTGTTCTTTTTATCATACATTTTGTGCCGTGATTGTGTAAGGGTTCCATGTCCTACTATGATAATTCGTTAATCTAAAAATATGTCTAAATATGACTACCATCTATATAATGCAAAAGAGACTTTCGAATATTGCATCATACTTTGGAAAGATTTTTTGATAGCAATAAATATGTATTAAAATATAAATCAAATGCCTCGTGAGAAGTCTCATTCGATTGGATAAAACACATAAGCTCGTTCGGCATAATTCTCATAATCTTGAACAGCCATCGGTTATTAAAACTTAAAGAAATACTCAGCGGATGAAAAAGTCTCTTAATCATACTATTTCGGAGCTAATTAATTTTCACCTGTCAAAACTCAATATATTAAGTAAAAAAAAACTAATACGATTCCAAATAACCTTAAAAAACTCGACGAACTTAATGAGTTTTTACGCATGTTTCTAATAACCGTCATATAAATTATTACATCTTAGATTTTTATGGAAGCGAAAGTCTTCATTTGGGAGAGCGTTTTTCTTTTCAACCAGTTGAGGAAAATTTAATTTCTCAATTTTTTCTACGGGTGAGATCGAAACCTTAGCCTTAATTTTACTGTGCTGTCCATTTATTATTCCTTTTATCGCCAATATTATAAACTGTTGCCTGAATGATTCTTGCTTCACGAAATCTTGGAAATCTGCCCATGTTCTACCGTTACCTAAAATTAACATCTATTTTACCAACATTTTCCAAAATACTTGAAAAGGTAATGGAAATCCAAATTAATAACTATGTGGCTCTACATAAAATCCATTCCAGAAAAACAATCTGGTTTTAGGGTAGGATTCATCTGCTCAACTGCCCTCTCTGAGGTAACAGATTATATAGTAGATGCGTTCGATAATTCTCAAACAACAGTACTCATCTTGTTAGATTATACAAAGGCTTTCAAATGCTGGATCACGATAAACTTGTTGTTATTTTAAAATATTTGGGGTTCGATGACCACGCTTCATCTCTTTTATTGTCCTTCTTGTCGGACAGGTCACAAAGGACGGTTATCGATGGCCAGCAGTCAAAGTCGTTCAGCGTCAGATACGGAGTGCCTCAAAGATGTATTTTAGGTTCACTTCTATATACTCTGTATACACCTAGTTTTATCAAGTCGGTACAATTCTGTAATATCATCTATATTTTTCTTTCAAAGCAAATGATGTTGATATCTCTAATAATCGAATTAACCAAGATCTAAATGTTTTATTTAATGTTTCTAATAATCATTTACTTAAAATTAATCCAGCTAAATCGTTTGCCTTACTATTCTGTAGCGAAAAATTGCGAAATAATGGGTCGAGTTCCCATTAATATCAAAACGCATGTCAAAAACTTAGGTCTTTTAATGGATGATAAACTAAAATATATTGCAAAATTTGTTCCTCTACGTGAGGGCAAAAATGGTCATGAATAAAACATGTAAAAAATTAATTCGTAAACTTTAATAATTATTTTCTATTCATGTTTTACCTGTTTCTCTTAGGCTTCGATCAACTCTTTGAAAGGTTTTTGGACTTGGCAATGTTCGAGCTGGAAACCTTTCAGCATAAAGTTTTCTTGTCTTCGAACAATTTGGCAGTGCTTCACCATAAATTAAATATAGGAAAATTTTGTTTAAAAAAAAGTAGCACTAGTTCGCTAAAATCATAAGATAATAATAGAGATAGAATGCTAAAGAGTCAAAACCTGGACACCCTGTACAAATTTTTAACAGTGTCTCGTTTGTTCCATTATCCTAAAAGTGCCGAAAGTATTTACAAACTCGGGTCAAATTTAACAAATTTATGTCCAGCATACATTTGTTTTTCATAGCTACACCACTGAAAATAATTATTTTCGGCCGCAGCAATAAACCCTAATAAAAACAATAAGTTTTGGAAATAAAACAACAACAGTGGATTTTAAAATTAAAATTAATATTAAAGTGAAACGATTCTGTTTTCAAACAAAAAGTTTGGAAAACTAATTAAGGTATTATAGAGGGTCGCCATTTGCATTCGAAGCACTTTTTACTTTTCGGCTTTATTTTCAGTCATAATATCAGTTACGGTTATTCAAATTTTACTTCTGATAATTATGTAAATACTTTTTCGCTCTTTGTAGAAAATCAGATTACTAATAAGTTTATGACTGGGATCTTTTCGAATTTTCCTTTGCAGCTTTTTCCCTAAAATTGGAAAAATTAATTTTCGATATTCTTTGCCAATATTTACATTGGTAATGTTATTGACAGCGAAACCTTACGGCACATCGCGAAATCATGATATCTTTTCATTTCACTTTTCATTTCTGTTGCTTTAACTGTACCACCTAAAAGTCCTTAAAGAGCTCGGTTAATAGGACCGATTTTTAGCTGATGGAGTAATCTAAAAATTAAACATTTAGTTTAGTAATAAGTTACATTGCATAAGATGTACGAAAATCTAAAAATTAGGAAATGTAGAATTATGTACCACTCAAAATAAAATAAATTAAAGTTGCTTAGCTTGTTTACAATGCCCTGCATAGTTTTTTTTTTATCAAAAAACCTTTTTTATTTTAAGTTTTTTGAGGCTTAGTAATTAAAAATTTATACTAATACAATAAAAAATTAAAAAAAAAATAAAATAAAATTTTTGACAGGCATACTGATGGCTTTATTTGTGATTGCATTTTTCCTGTAGCTAGTTTGGATTTATTTTTGATAATTATTTATTACATTTGGCTTCGATCATACCCTAGATTTAAACAACAATAGATTTGTTTGAAGGCTGTTTATGGTCGGTGGGAGAGACGCTTTTTTGATGTTTGACAGACATAAACATATTTACTTATCTTGTCTTTCAGTTTAATTGCTTGTCGTGACTTTTTTTGGTGTCTTTAAGTGTTAGAAATTACTATAAATGCGAAGTGTACAATTAATATTAACAAAAAGAGGATTTAAAAACTTATTTTTATTGGTAAATATTGTTAGATATTGTTTACATATTGAAAATAACAATAATAATAATTTAAGCAACCATATATTCATACTTTGTTTTCAGAATTGACGTACCGACGAACACTTTTTGAAATATAAATAAAAATATTATTACGTTATTCAGCGTTCAAATAACCGGGCCCTAGTTCTGACGTTATGCTACTTCTACAGGGGTATGTTCGAAGACATTTGGTAATAATTTAGGGCTTAAAATTTCAATTAAATATAAAAAATTTTTTTTTTTATTTTTATTTCAATTTGAAATGGGACTTATCTCGAAATTCCTTCAATTAATTGAACAAAGTACTAATCAAGGTGTGTAATATACCACGCAATGTTTTCAAGGTCGCAGGAAAGTCTGATTTTGCGCCAAATTTATGTAAACCAAATAAATCGAGCAAAAAATTGTTTGATTTTGAGATTTCTCAAAATGCTAATTTTGAATTAAATTGGACCAAATCACATTTATGTTTCTATAAATCCTCCATATTTAATTTAAAAAAAAACAATTTTACATTCCTAATCTGTGACTCCTAATCTCCCCATTACAATTTTAAAGTACAACGAACGATATTAGTTTTTATTGTCCGCCATACTCTTAGCGCCATCTTAGATTTAACTGCACCAAATTCAGCCTATATTACATGGGATCCCTTCACCAACCTTTGGAGATAATATAAAAAAATCAATCAATATATATATATATATATATATATATATATATATATATATATATATATATATATATTTATAGTGGTTTTGTGTGTACATGGGGCATGCTCATTGGCTGGATGGTTCTGGCCAATCAGGTTGCGAGTTTTTCTACGTGTTATCGGCCCTGTTGCCAGCGTTTGGGATCGTGTTGTCGTGTTATGGTCCGTTTCTTTACTACCTACTACTGGTTGATGTTTCGTTAGCAGGATTTTCCAAGTATTAGGCAACTGCTGACTGTCATCTTTGCTATTTAAATTGTTGGGCTTCTTTGCAATTTTGATGGCTTCCTTTATAACTCTTTTGGAGGTTTTCACATCTTGATAGCATTTTTGTTCTTGGGAAGTTGATCTTCTGTCTTCTGTTTAATAAATGTTTGGTCAGTGCAGAAGAAATTGTTTTTTGCTTGACAGCGTTTATATGTTCGTGTCTTCTGACGCTTATTTTACGGTTGGTTTGATGAGCTGCATTCTCCACATGGAATTTCATATACTTTCTGGTTTTCTAGACGGATTTTTTCTTAGATGTTGGCAGGAGATCCTTTACTTTACGGTCTGTGGTGAAAGTGGTTTCAATGTTGTGTCTCTTGAGGATTTTTGCCATTATGTTTATAGTGCCTCTGATATAAGGAACAAAAGCTTTGGAACTCTTCTCTTACCTTTCGCGATCTTCGTCTATATGTTCTTTTTTGTAACCATTTTTTATTAGGGCGTCTTGTAGTAATCTCATTTCTTTGTGGCAGTTTTCTTCATCTGGAAGGGACTGAGATCAAAACTCAAGTGATTTCACTACGGCAAATAATTGGGCGGGGTGATGATATGAATCGGCATTGAGGTATCTGTTTTTGTGAGTGGGTTTCCTGTAGACAGTGTGTGAAAGCCAGCCGTCTTCTTTTTAGTAGGATATCTAGGAAAGGTAGTTTTGTTTTCTGTTTTATTTCCATGGTGGATTTGATTTTTGGGTGTATACGTTTATGTAGAAGAAGAAAATTTTTAAGATTTTCCTCTCCATATTGCGAAGTAATGATGGTGTCATCTACATAATGCAGCCACAGTTGTGGTTTGTGTGAGAAAGTCTCTAAAGCTTGTGATTTGAAGTCTTCCATAAATAAATTAGCGAGTGCAGAAAATAGCGGCTATCCCATAGGAGCTCGAGTTGTTTATATCGCTGGAATGCATAAGTAATGTAGGTGTTATCGAGGCAGTATTTAGCTAATTCGATGATATATTTTGGCAGATTTTATCTGTTTTCTGTAATAGGAGTGTTTACAATTTGAGAAAAAATATCGTCATGGCTTCTTAATTTTTCCAAACAAATATTCATTTAATTTATGATAAAATAAAAGCACTGTATATTTATATATACATATATATATATATATATATATATATATATATATATATATATATATATATATATATATATATATATATATATATATATATTCTACTGGCGCATGTATGCATTGCGTGAGAACATAAAAAACAATATTAAATTATTAAACATTTAAAATGTTATATGTATGTAAATCGCCAGCAAATAATAAAAAATACTAGACAAGCTGTTAATTTTAAATTCTGCTTTTCATTTAATAACGTTTTAAAACTGATTGGAGAAAATGACTGTTTCATAATTATGTTATATGAATTAGGGTTCATAATTTATAAGTTTCTTTATTCTGATTGTTTTCTTAATAAGTTTTCCGTATTTACATCAAAATCCTACTTTACTATCTCGCTTAAATCGGAAATTACAAAATTACAAACTGATTAGAAGATACGAAAATGACCTTAAATTCATATTAATATTTCAGTATTTTTTTCTGCATTTTTAAATATCTTTTTTCAACATGATTGTCGTTAAGTTTTTCCTTCTGTGTAAAACAAGCTCCACAAGGATATAGTTTTTATTGTGATTTCTAACGGAGGCATATATCTATATATAATTTCCTTTTCTGTTGCACAGCGATTCCACGGGAAATAAACAGAACTTAATGAAGATAAATTTTTGTTTTTTCCTCTAAAGGGGAAAATAGCAGTATTCTTAGATAAGCTAGACTGATTTTTGTTATTTCTTTTATATGTTATATGTATTTATGTGTGTTAAATGACTTTTACCAGGTGCATTCACTATTTTTTTTGTTCACGCAGTTTCAAATTACTGATCTAAAATGAAATTTTTTAATCACGCATTCTAGCTAAATCATTGGGAATAAACATACAATCTAACAAACGCGCATTTCTCCTGCTACAGTTGGATAAAAAGACCTAAATTTAAGTTATGATCCAGACACAGGTAACAGTGAATTTATGATTTAATAGGTTTACGTAAGAATCGATATTTATAATAACCCCAGCTGGCACAAGGCCCACATGCAAGTTCTCTCATTTTAGAAAAAAAAAAACAACTAAATGGTCTGTCTCACGCTATAAATGCAGAAACTAGCAATGTCATTCATTGGAATTACAAGTATTACATTTTTCTAACCGTTTTACCGCAAAATTAATGTTCTATTTTTACCGTACGGAAATATTGCATATGAATATCGTTTAAGAAATTTTATAGAACGAATAAAATTCATTGTTATTTGCTTTGAACCGTTGCCATCTTGAAATTATTCGATGTTTCGTATACCGTGCACACTGGGGAACCACGAAAATTCAGGGTTCAAAAAGCGCTACACACGAGAATTTTGATCCATTTGATATATATATATATATATATATATATATATATATATATATATATATATATATATATATTTAAATGGTCATTAATGAACATAGAACAGCCAAATTTTTGATAAATGTTATAATAAATATTACAAATAAACACAAATTTTATTATAACAAAAAAACAATTCTGGAAAATACAAAACGATGATTTTCCTAGATTAAAATCGTATTCTATAGTTTAAAAAATTGTTTAAACAAATGCAATAACAATTATTTAAACAATTTTTACCTACTGTTCAATAAACAAAAGAAACAAAATATAATATGGTTATTTTGGCTGTTACTGTATGTTTTGACTTATTTTATTCATCTCTGAAGTAAAACCGAAGTCTAAATTGGCAAAAAAAATTTATATAAACGATTAAACAATTATTACAACAATTTTCTATAAATCGTTAATAAACAAGACGAACAAACTACTTATTTAAAGGATCCCTAGATTAAAATTGTGGACTTATATTAAAAAAATGTCTAAACAAATGTTTTTTACCAATTTATTGTAACTAAATAATAAACAAAGCAAAAAAACTACAGAATTATAGTTTTTACAGTTACTGTGTTGTCGTAGTTGTTTTATACATCTGCAGACTAACATCGGAACCTAAATTTGCAAAAAAATTATTTAAAGATTTGTTTAAACATTTTTTTGCATCTGTAGTTTACAATTTTAACCTAGAGTTCCTTTAAATCAATTAAGGTACATAGTTATTGCAAAAAATATCGAAAAAATAAAATAAAAAATTTATAGTATTTTTTTTTGGATCAATCTGAAATTTTGGAAAATCCATTCTAAAATTTATTTCAAATCATGTCTAGAAACTACGAAAAGTATTTCATAAAAAAAAATTAGCGAGCGATAACAGGATTTTAAATTTGAAAATTAAAAAAAAAGAAATAATCGATACTACAGCAAAAAATTCAAGAGAATGTCGTACTAATTTTTTCAATCCGATGCTTATTTTTTTTATAATAACGCTCCAAAGTCAATTTTGAGCTTCAAAGTTTTCCGATTTTTTTTTTTTAATTTTTAAATTTAAAATCCTGTTCTCTCTCGCAAATTTATTTTTTTTTAATTAAATTTGTTTCGTAGTCTTTAGACATGATTTTAAACAACTTATCGCATGAATTTTTCAAAATATCAAATGGGTCCAAAAATAAAAATTCTATAACATAATTCTTTTTATTTTTTCAACCACACTGTATCACGGGTAGATCCAGCCTCTCTCTTGGGAGGGGGGGGGAGGCAATATCACAAAAGCACAGTATGGCAAGCCAAAGAGAGTTGTCGATGGAGGGGAGAGGTCCCGACATTCACATTCCTGCAAGCAGGAGCGAGTCTATTTTTCTCAATTGGAAGCTCTTGGGAGGGGGGGGTGGTAGGCGATTGCGCAGTATGGCAAGAGAAAGCCACTTATCGACGGGGAGTGCTAGCAATATCCATGTTCTTAATGCGGCAGCCAAGGGCGAGGCTATTTTTCTAAATTCCAAGCGTTTGGGGGCAACCGTCCCCCCCCCTGGATCCGCGTCTGATTTGGTATAATTTTTGGAGTATATTCCCAGATTTTCAACTCCACCGATTATTTTATACCTAGACTGAATTTATATCGGGTGGTCACCTTAAGAAAACTATATCAAATGGATCCAAAATGTCGTCTGCGGCGATCTCTAGTATGGGTGATAGGGCTCTTTACTCTGCACGATTAAAGTAGTGAGTGACCTTGAAATGACTTCAGAAAGCAATAAGTTTTAGAAATTTGGAACTAGAATATTTTACATGATAACGTAAAAAAGTTCCGCCTTGTAATCTTCATTCCACCACTCATTTTGACTTAATGTGCTATTCAAATCCGATCCCTAATATAAAATATACGCTCCAATTTACCATTCTTTAATGCGGAACAATATATTTGGGGATTTTGTAACATGCTACTACATATAAATGCAAGCAATACGTAATCCACTTGACTAACACTAATTCCAGTTTTAGTGTTTAAGCGAAAAACATTGTGTTTTTCGGGCGCGCATTATCAAAATATAGTCACATATGTGCATAAAGCCTCTATATATTTTTAACAGGTCCTATTTCGATATTTCAAAGTATGAAGCGGCCGAATTTGAGAGTAATTTACGGCACTGAAAAATTCTGGTGGCTTTTTTAAGATAGATCACGAATAAATTGATATATTTATGGGCAAAGATAAATTTTGCAAGCCCTCATGGCAAACACCAAATACTAACAATCGATTAATCATAGTCATGGACTATGCGATATAATTCATTGCAATGGCCGTTCATGCATTGATAAGAATCTTATTTTGTATAAAATAAATAAAAATGTTTTAATGAAACAAGAATCGACAATTAATGAAAAATAATAAACTGAAAATTATAGTCACTGGAAATTAAAGTTTTGTAGGGAAAAAACTGTAACTAGGGTATATTTTGACATCACTAAAAACATACTTCGATGGAAATTCATACGATCCATGGCTTACAAAATGGCGGCCAAAAAATGCTCAGTTTTTTCTATTTATCTTGAAAAAAAATGTTTCAAACAAAAGTTATAGATAATTGAAAAACCTATCGATTGATATAACTAAAGTTATAGGTAGCGCCACTAGTTATTGAAATATAATTTTTTTTTTACTCGGAAAATTCCACTTTTTTTATTTATAATTATATGATATTTATTAATTAACTATCTCTTCAGAATTCTAGGAAATGATAGATATTTTTGACCCAAAAAAGTGTGTTTAATTCTAAATTTGTGAGTTGAATAGTTTCCGAGAAAATCGAGCTCAAATTTGAAAATTCGATGTCGATTATTATCCTTCCTAATAAAGATACAGCAACCCGGTTGACAGAAATTTGTTTGAAATGACGTATATTTTTAAGATATATTTTCAAAAAAAAAAATTTTTTTGATTTTCCGTCGAGAAAATTGCGAAAAACAGTTTTTTGCACTCGAAAAATTGCAATACTTTTTTGTCACTGTACTTACGAATATTTTAATACGTCTATTAGATTTAGATATTTCCGATCTCTGGAAAAAAAATTGTTTTACGATAAAATTTACCTTTTTTAAAAAAAAAATTTGCAACGTCGCGGTTTATAAATATTAAGGGCTGAAATTTACAGAAAACATTATTGAATACTTGTAGTTTATCGGACCTCTGAAAACTAACCACAGAATCTATCCGACAGTATTCAAATAGCGCGGGTACAGCTAGTCAGCGGGTTGCTATATATATATATATATATATATATATATATATATATATATATATATATATATATATATATATATATATATATATATATATATATATATATAAACGTATTAGAATGATCGTAAGAACACTGACAAAAAAGTTATTGCAATTTTTCGAGTGCAAAAAACTGTTTTTTGCAATTTTCTCGGCGGAAAATTGAAAAAAATTTTTTTTTGCAAATATAACTTGAAAATATACGCCATTTCAGACAAATTGATGTCAACCTCGTTGCTGTATCTTTATTAGGAGGGATAATAATCGACATCGAATTTTCAACTTTGAGCTAGATTTTCTCGGAAACTATTCAACTGTTCAACTCACAAAAGGTGACCATTTTTTGGCCGCCATTTTGTAAGCCATGGACCGTATGAATTTCCATCGAAGTATGTTTTTAGGGATGCCAAAATATACCATTTTCAGCAATAAAATCGCTAGTTACATTTTTTTCCCAAAACTGCTCTTTTTGACTCTAATTTCCATGGATCATTAGTTTATAGAATTTTTATGAAAAAATTAAACCGACCTTGAAAAAAGCGCTAAAAAATGAAAAATAATTTAATTTTTACATGAAATTGAAATTTTTGAAGTCGGTGCCAAATTAATACCTGAGAAAATGTGATTCGCATAAAAAGATTGAGAAATAGTTTATTTATAATTTCTTTCTTACCGTAGCTTGTATTTAGCTCGTGTTTGTGGTTATTTGTTGCATTTAGTAATAATTTAGCGCCGACTGTATTGTTATTTTTCGCTTTTTAGCCCATTTTTAGAAGTAGGTTCAATTTTTGTTATAAACATTTTATTTTTCGATTTTTATTTTTTAATTCGTTAGGATATCCATAAAATATTTTAACTAAATATTAAACAATAAGTGTAGTGTACCCCTCAATGTGTTCAAGGTCGCAAAAATGTACCAAAATTGTAAACCACACTAAAGTGCCAATTTTGGAACTAGGGTAATTTAAAGCCTCCTTCTGTGAGAAGTCGGTTAAAAATACGTTTACTACGCTTTATAGGAATAATTAGAATACTAACTTCATGAGCAATTCCCTTTTAATTAACATAAGTTAAAATAATTATAAATTTAGAATTATAGATAGCGAGTAGTAATAACGGTAACAATTAAAAAAAATGAAATTTAACGGTAATTTTCGCCATTTCATATACTTCTTTTCACCTTACTGCACAAAAAAATCCAAAACTATCTATTTTACCAATTATACCATAATACGATGTGACCGTTCCCCATGGATACGCCCATGTTGATGCCCGTCAATTTTAGTTGCTGAACCTTGAAATAATTCTTGATAAAACCCATCTTGCCATTCGAAACGTAACGAAAGAGACTTCATGTTTATTGTTCTAGTTTATTTCAAGGTAATTTACCCTCATATGCTTTAAAGTTTATGATTGTTACCGAAAAAGATGGGATTTTGTAAACGAAAAGTTTTTGGGATACTGTACCTTTTCAAATCAAACTGGCCAAACAAAATTTTGTTCAAATTCAATCCTAAATAACTTTCTAAGTTTTATATTGGTTTTAATCATTTTTGTCAAATTGTAAGCGCTTTCATTTTGATCATTATTTCATATTGAGTTTGCAAAAAGTTCGATTAGATTTAGTGTTATATGGGGTAAAACCAAAAATTGCATTTTGTATTCAAGTTCTGAACACTGGAAGCATTGAACGGCACAATGTTATGTCATTAAGTGGAAGTGATCAAAACCAGGAATTAAAAAATTATTTATCATTACCCCACAAGAACTTTTAGTAATTTTTACTTATAATCACTAGATTTTCGCGATATACAGTGAGATGTAATACGACAATATCGTATCTTGTGCTTTTCCTCCATCCTCTTGATAAATAATAATTTGCAAATAAGTCGATTTTTAAATATTGTCCTTTTTCTTACATTTTTTTTTTTTTTTGGTTCATACCAATATCTTTACTCCAAGGTAAAAAATCAACATTAAAAAACTATGCGATTTGTGTACAACAATATTTAAATTTTAAGAAATAGGAAAAACGCTTTTAAAAATAAAGAAAGCTGAGCTTGAAATGACTCTAAAATATAAGTCCAAGGTCAGTTTCAAGATATTTTTAAAAAGCAAATCTGACCTTGAAACGGTCTTGAAATATGTGTTCAAGGTTATAATATTGCATTATCATCGGGTTTATATATATATATATATATATATATATATATATATATATATATATATATATATATATATATATATATATATATATATATATATATATGCAAGAGGTTGCACATTTTGAAAAAATTGCTAAGGAACACAATTTATCCTATTCCACCACCATCGAGATGATGGCCTACCTGTACCACCATACCGACAAGAAAGTCAAAACTTACCCTCCCCGCCACAGTAATACGGCAGAAGTACATGTTTCGTCTCTACTAGACTCATCAGGGTACCGACATGCACCTGGCTGTGCAAAGGACAGATCGAACGGAAGCATGCAAATACTGAACGCGACTTCGCCGACCTCCCGCCGAATAGCGTATATATGTTTATACAGCTTTCACGGATCCCTTCGTGTGAGATGCAATAGCAGTGGATATATCTACATTATGCCGTTGTAGTGCTGAAATCACATTCAGCAAACGTACAACTATATGCAGCTCCGTGCGTTAATGAAGTAAAATGCGAACAGTAAATGCACACTTCGTTTCAACCATATCCTTTCCGTAACGAGACGAACCGCACTTGAAAATGCCAAATGAGATTTTGGCGAAACGTCGTGAAAACGATTTTTGAACGAACGAATTGAAACCCGGAATAACCAAACTAATATATATACATATATATATATATATATATATATATATATATATATATATATATATATATATATATATATATATATATATATATATATATGAAATGAGTTGAAATTCGATTACAAGATTTGATTGTTGATATGTAGCATTAAAAATAAATAAAGTCGTTTAAAAATTAAAACCTTTATAGTCAGATGTACTAAGAAGGTTTAAGACTTAGACCAGTTTTGTTTCTCTTATATTGTTTTAATTGTATTTTAAAGGTTCAAAACTTGCTTAACTTATTGTTACCTTTGTCAGTTTAAATTCTCTACTGTCAATCTAGACCGGTTTTAAAGTTAAACCATGTTAGTGAATTAGGGGGTTACATTTTAATCAAGCAACAGTAGTAATCTGTTGCGTACCAACGTTACGCTTAAAATTTATGTTAGTTGTACTGTCAGTTTAGGTTTTTTTAATATGCGGTTAGAAGATGTTACATGGGCTTTTGTATTGAGTGACGATGGTTCTGGTACACGCTCCCTTGCCAATATCTTAGGCACAGCCAGGAGTACAATACAAGATGCAATCAGTCGCTTTCGTCAGATCGGTGCGTACACACGACATTCAGGATTATTGAGACAACCAGTCAAAAAACCAGCGAGATGATCTACTGGTATTAGTCGTTTACTTGGAAATGTATGTGGCGATTAGACTTCCCAGATTTAAACCCTATCGAGCATTTGTGGAACTTGTTAGGGACAACCAGAAATCATTCCAGATCTTCGAATTGCTGTTTACGACGAATTGTAAAATATTCCGCAAACATTGATGTGTATTTATTTGTATCTGTAATGTTTTTAATTTTTGTTATCGTTTTATGTAAAATGCATAGTTATCTTTAAAAACTGTTTTTTTTTCTTTAGAGTAAAGATATTGGGATATTAAGAAATGATGAGGCTTGATAGTTAAGCTGGCACAAGATTGTGTCACTCAGTGATTCCATTGTTCAGAAATGCATTTTATTTTTACCCTATATAACAACAAATCCAATACAGCTTCTTGCAAACTAAACAAAATGAAAGAGTTTATAATTTGTCAAAAATATATTAAAATCGATGCACCACTTAAAAAATTATTTACAATTGAATTTGACTAAAATTTTGTTTGTCCAGGACTGTAATTTTAGGCATGTGTAAGATAAATTTACTTATGAAATTCAAACTTTTGGCAAAGTCTCAATCGAGAGAAAATTAAATTAAAAGTATTATTTCCAAAATTTGATAAAACATTGTATAGTATATAGACATATGTTTATATTCAAAGTTCCACGTTGATTTATTTAAAAAATCGATTGCAAGATTTGACACAGACCGGATTTCTAATTTGAATGAATTCGCGTAATAAAACCAAATAAATTTGTTTCCTCCTCAATTTAAATGCTAATCAAACAATCAATAAATGATTTCTGCCATTAATTAAGCTTTTATATTATAAAAAGCTGTGTGTAAAACCATAGTCATGGTTATTTTAAAGTTGCGCTTTGTGTGAAATAAAGTTATTAGGTATATCTTTACGTGTAGAAAATTGCCCACATTAAAATTGTTCCTATAATGTTATCGTTAGAGTTAAGTGTTGCCAGGCAGGATTTTATTATTTCACGTACTGAATTATTATACCGTGCAGATTAATTTCGATTTTCACACAAATTGGCATTTATGTAAAGTACCTGCCACTTTTTACAACAGCAAAATAATTTAAGTGCTAATAATTATTTCCCATTTAATTACTGCAATGTGCTCTGTCTATACGTTTAATTAATAAAATATAATTAATGGATATTAGTGACGATAAAGCCTGGCAGGAAAGTCCTCTTTTTAAAGTCTAAATCTGAATTAAGAAAAGCTTGTAATCTGTGTTACATCACGCCTTCTTTTAGATAATTCGTCCGGTTTTTTTTTAGAGTTAACGTTTTAATTTTTAACCGAAGTCAAAAGGATATATATATATATATATATATATATATATATATATATATATATATATATATATATATATATATATATATATATATATATATATATATATATATATATATATATGTATATGTATATATGTAATCGAAGGTTTTCGGGCATCCCGTGTATGTGCTGAGTCCCTCTCAGGACTGTAAGGCAGCTGACGTTTCGGTGAAATCTCATTCACCATTTTCAAAGCTCACTGTATGGCGTCTACGAGCGAACTGACGCCATACAGTGAGCTTTGAAAATGGTGAATGAGATTTCACCGAAACGTCAGCTGCCTTACAGTCCTGAGAGGGACTCAGCACATACACGGGATGCCCGAAAACTTTCGATTACACATCACACCCGTGAGAATATCCGATATAACATATATATATATATATATATATATATATATATATATATATATATATATATATATATATATATATATATGTAACAACTGAAGAAATTTGAGGCACTACAACAACGCCATACTGTCCACACACAGCAAACAATGGACTGCAACAAAGTTGTCCATAACATTTCCAACTACCAATTACCAGAATCCGAGAAATTAGTCCTTTCAAAAGGTTTTAATTTTACCGTAACGCCAAAAACAGTCCCCTTAGAAGAGATAATTTCGAATATAGAACCTGCTCTAAAGAACATCCCTGAAGGAAATGCCGAACAAGCCAGACAGGAAATTAAGCCTGCCTCCCAACTCAAACTTAACGCGAGCTGAACATCAAACCCTCTCATCCTTAAAAAAGAATAAGAAAATAACAATAATACCAGCAGATAGGGGAAATATCACGGTTGTAATGAACACCAACGAATATATGCAAAAAATGTCTGAAATTCTCAAAGACGCCTCTTACAAACAAACAAACAGAGATCCAATAACAAACCAAGGAAAAAATCAAGCAGATGTCTAAAACTGTATGGTCTACCTAAAATACACAAAACAAATGCACCACTTAGACCAATAGTGAGCGCCGTGGGATCTCCAACACAAAAACTAGAAAAATATTTAGCAAGCATCATGCAACCAAGAGTCGAACTGGCCGATTCCTTCGTGAAAAACTCCGAACACCTGACCAGCATGATCAAAAACATTCACCTCGAAGAAAATGACATCTTAGCAAGCCTCGATATAAAATCGCTATATCCAAACATACCACTGGAGGAGACTTTGGACAAAATCGCCATGAACGAAGATTTTCCAGTCTACACAATTGAGCTTGCACAACACTGCCTAAAAACACATATTTCATGTTCGATAACCAAATGTACAAACAAACAGATGGCGCACGTATGGGGTCCTAACTTTCACCAGTTATAGCCAACCTTTTCATGATATATTTCGAACAAGAGGCACTGCAAAAAGCACTCTTAAAACCGGAATTTTGGAAACGCTATGTGGATGATATTTTTATAATATGGCCACATGGAAAAGTTTACCTGGACGATTTCCTCATATACCTTAATAATATCCATCACAGAATCGATTTCACGCTAGAAATCGAGCAAGAAAAGAAACTCCTTTTTTGGACCTGTTATTAATTAGAAAATCCAACAACACCTTAGGTTTTAGCGTATATCGAAAACCCACACACACTGACCGATATCTCAGTGCAGAGTCACATCACCATCCCTCTCAAAAGCAGGCAGTAGTAAACACACTAATATCAAGATCTCTCCGACTAACAGAACCCGACACAAAACAAGACGAAATAAGACACATTTCAACAGCTCTAGAACGGAATGGTTTCTCACAATCAGATACAAAGAAAGCCATAAAAAGACAAGAGAAAACCACAACAAAAACCAAGATCAAGATCAAACAAGAAACAAAGCCATAATCCCATACCTAAAAGGAATAACGGACAGAATCGGAAGAATCTTAAGAAAACACGACATACAGCCCATATTTAAACCACAAAAAACAATAGCCAACATCGTGGGAAATCCCAAAGATAAGACCAACCTTGAAAATCATGGCGTTTACAGCATTCCATGTGCAGATTGTCAGCAAACATATATAGGACAAAGAAACAGGCGCTTATCGGCAAGAATTCAAGAACACAAAAATAGCCTCAAAAACAAAGAAACAACCTCAGCTCTATTTCAACATCACCAAACCACCGGACATACCATCGACTTTGAAAAAGCAAAAGAAATAGTACCAGTACAGAACTACAAGGTACGCGTCATAAGAGAGACCCTAGAAATCGAAAAAGCGGGACAACTGAATAAACGAGACGATGCTATACATATTCCAACAACATGGAAAACATTAATAAAGAAACCAGAAGCAAAACAACAAAGATCAACTAATACACGAAAGAGCAGCATACCAGAACCAAATATATCGCACTCGGCACCATCAGTTCTTAGCGAGTAACGAGACAAACCGCAATTGAAAATGAGATTTTGGCAAAACGTCGTGAAAATGATTTTTTGAACGAACGGATTGAAACCCGAAATAACCAAGCCATTCATTCCACCATCCGTGAAAACCTACGATATAACATATATATGTTTATGCGGCTTTCACGGATACCTCCATGTCGGTACCCTGATGAGTCTAGTAGAGACGAAACATGTACCTCTGCCGTATCACTGTGGCGGGGAGGGTAAGTTTTGACTTTCTTCTCGGTATGGTGGTACAGGTAGGCCATCATCTCGATGGTGGTGGAATAGGATAACTTGTGTTTCTTAACAATTTGTTCAAACTGTGCAACCTCTAACACGGAAAGGATATGGTTGGAACGAAGTTTGCATTTACTGTTCGCATTCTACTTCATATATATATATATATATATATATATATATATATATATATATATATATATATATATATATATATATATATATATATATATATATGACTAAGTGAGTTTTAAATGCAATGTGCGACTTGAAGAATTCTCAGCACGAAAAGTGAACTCCGCCCTTTTTCGTATTTATTTTGGTCACTTAATAAGAGCGCAATAAAAACACAAGAGGGAGTGGTTTGCGAGATCCTAGTTTAATCCCCTTAATTAATTTTACATGGGGACGATTGTCCATTTACCATTAACAAGCGGCCAAAATCCCAGATCAAAACCGTTGAAATTGCAACCCGTCACCTAACACCGCTGACCGATAATTAAATTTATTGATTGTGTCTTACGCACTGCTGCCTAAACTATTCACTAAATTATATTTATTTAATGTTGGCACTTTGCAATTTAATTTACTCCTTTGGGATAATAATTAAACTTCAAAACAATTATATTAATTAGCAAACAGTAAGTTTTTATTTTTGCACTCAGAGATAAATAGGTAAAATAAATATCATACGTCAGTTAGCCATCGTAAGCAACTCAACACTCATCCACAGTATAACTACGGAGTTCCCAGCACACGTACATGACATATAAAACTGGACTGCTCATGAAAATAATTTTTGACCACCCCTTATTGGTTTCCATTAGGTGCAATGATTTGTATGGCAACATTGAATTCCCTGCTAGTTTCTTACATTGGCGTGAATGTGTCGTGTATGAATGTCAATTCTATTATTCTAACTAACAGGTTTAGACAATAACTATCTCTTTCTATACTATATCTAAAACAATAAATCGCTCTTCCTTGTGTTACTTGAGAGGTTAATTGAGTATATTCAATAAAAAAGACCAGGATAATTGTTTCTGTAAAACAATATTTAACTTGAATTTCTACTTTTAGTTTCCTCAGAATTTTCTGTCCAATAAAGCTGATTTTTTTAACTTCTTTGGGACAGCGTAAATATGTAACAATTTTATTATTTTTAGATAATAAGCATGAAATGTCAATTCTTATAAATAAATGAAAATGTTTTTTTTATGACTGTTTACATATTTTATTTTTTACAATAAAACTGTTATTTAGCAAAATAGCTAAAATGTGAAATATGCGCCAAAAACAAATCGAGAGTAATTTTTTTTTAAATATCTATTAGAGTATAAGAAGTTAACGAAAAAAGTATTAAGGCATTTATTTTTAAAAATTTTATATCATGAGTTAATATAGTATATTGTTTAATTGAAGGTATCGAAATCTCCACATAATCTATTGCAAAGTAAGATAGTTTCATTATTTAAAAATAGCTTCGATTAGATCTTTGTTAAAATTATTTTCTCCTTGATGCTTTTAGGGAACTGATATGTTAGGTATTTATATAGGGTTAACAACATTCATAATAATATTGACATTTCCTTTATAATAACGGAGCTTTAATTTAAAGGAAGTAAAGTAACATTATGTACTAAACCATTTTTATAAAAAAAAAATCTAACTCTAAAGGGGAGAGTGTTAAAGCAGTTTATATTTAATTGTAAACAAAACAATATTTATTAAGACACTTTAAATATAAAAAAGCTTGTAAATACAAGAGAATTCTTACCTGAATACAATCATTTTTAATCTAAATATATACATAAAGATTTACTAGCAACTTAAAATTTTTACCCTAAGTCAAACTTTTCATTTACTTAACTGTTTAAGGATCTGGAATTGACCTTTTCTAGAGTTGAATTTTTGAAATGGTAATCAATCGCAGCTTCTCACTACTTTGACAAAGGATTTTCATAACACAAAATTTCCTATCTGAGCTAAAATCAAGAATTTTTTTTTATTAAGTAATAACATATTCAAACAAAAGGTTATTATTTTATTTTTAGACAAAACAAATACATAAAAGTAAAATTTATGTAATTTCCAAACATGCTTAATAATATTGAAAAATTCCATATTATGTTCAATCATTTATTTCTATTTTAATATGGCATATTGGTTTTTAAACGTATAATCATTTTAAATTTTAACACCGTACTAGTTTCGATGTTCAGCTTTATATGTCAGTGGAACATTAACTTTATGGTAAAACGATATTGTTGTTTGGTTAATGCACACCTAATTCAGGACTTTTTTTTGTAGAGCCGTGTGTATGTTATTAAGTCCAAGTTTAGTTGCTTCAAGAAGGCGCGTTCAGTATTTGCATGCTTCCTTCTGATCTGTCCTTTGCACAGCCCGGTGCATGTCGGTACCCTGATGAGTCTAATAGAGACGAAACATGTACCTCTGCCGTATCACTGTGGCAGGGAGGGTAAGTTTTGACTTTCTTCTCGGTATGGTGGTACAGGTAGGCCATCATCTCGATGGTGGTGGAATAGGATAAATTGTGTTCCTTAGCAATTTGTTGCAACTGTGCAACCTCTGTGATTTCAGCACTACAACAGCATAATATGGAGGAATCCATGAAAGCCGCATAAACATATATATATATATATATATATATATATATATATATATATATATATATATATATATATATATATATATATATATATATATATATGTATGTATATATGATTTTTACATACTCCCTATTTTCGGCTCATAGAACACAAATATGAATTTTTTTGCCGATCTGGCATGGTTTATCAAAAAAAAATTGACTTTCACTCATATAACTTGCATTTTTCTATCACCACCTTTAAATTTTGGACATTTTTACTTAAATTCACAAACACAACACAATATTTAATTATTTTTAACAAAATTTTAAATAAATAACCGTGAAAAAATGCGAATTTTCCATAAAAAGTAAGAAAAACATCGGCTTTTGGTTAATTTTTTTCAGTTTTGTTATGGAGGGACATTATTGTATGCCCATTCAGTAATATACTAGTTCAGCCAGATGTAGCTTGTTAAAAATCCTTCTATACTTTATTTTTTGAACAAAAGAGTAGAAAGTATCAAAAGAGAATGTACTAGTACACATTATTTTAATCTTTTTCGAAATTCTTCGAACACATATGCATTTATATTTGCAACAGGTTCCACAATTTTTATCGTTCAAAATTACTGTTGTAAACCTTTTGCTTTAAGGAACCCGATATAAAATGATCCAATGGAATTAGGTCCGGCGACAGACCAGGCAAGACCATTGATCCAAAACGCCCAATCCATTTATCCTGGAAGTGAATTTTTGTCACTTGTAACGTAGAATGAGCGGAACATCCGTCTTGTTGACAAATAAGGCTTCTAAATTCTAATCTATATAAATTAGGTAATTTCCATGTACGAATTTTTTTTTAAATTGTCTACTAAAAATACACGCATACGTTATCATATCTTTGATCATAGTTTTTGACTTACGAAGGCAAGAATATATATATATTTATTTATTTACATTCTAGCTTCTTGAAAAATTTTTATATCCTCAGAAAATTTTCTAAATCCACAATTAATAACATATCACAGACATAAACGACGCTAAATATTAAAGCGAGCTCTCATATTTGACCAATCTTAATAAGCCACAATAAATATTGATGTAACTACTTGATTTCAAAGGCTATGATATTCGCTAATGGATTTAGATTATATGATTAAATGACGTTGTCAGTGACAACATATCAATAACAACATTACATAATTAATCCACATATGTGATAGACATATTTGTGGTTAAGGCGGAGATGTTCAGCCTTCCTGATCGGACACCATTATTCTAGTTATATCCTCTTTTATCTAGCAAACGGTATAATTTCATTGAGTTTAATTTAAAGTCTTCATTGGAAGCGTAAACAACACTTATCTAATCTATCATCTACGCAGATTAAACATGCATATTTTTAACAATAGATCACTAAGAATAATATGAAAGTATCTTATTAAGGATAGAGATTTGCAACATAAATTATTTATTTCATTGCTTGTAATAAATTATGTTTTATCTTTCATAAACCGTACTATGTATTCTAAAACAAAACAAGGTTGAGTGCGAAATAGAAGGTAAAACCGGGCCCTTAAAAAAGGTCGTAAAAGGCACTATATACGTATACGAAACAACGGTAATGGGCCATTTGAAATCTGTCAAGTTTTTCAATGATTCCCTGCCAATCTGGTTCTTATCCCATAAAATTCGTGACTAAAAACTAAACTATGCCAAACACCTATTTCCAATTCCATGGAGACTTTTTTATCTGTTATATAAAGTGTTTGTTTACTGACAACAAAAAAAATTAAAGAAGAAATTTTGGTGTACCCACGACAGACCCAATAAAATTTGTATTAGTTCCTCTGTCACACTCTTTTATTTTATTCTTCTTTTACACAAACCTTAATATAATTATTTTTAATGTTTTAACTTAAAGAAAAAATAAACATTTTAATAAAAAGTAAAAAGAAACGCTGAATAAAGCCTGCAGAAATGGAACTGTGTTAAATTTATTTTCGGTTTTGTACTCAAAATCGCTCTTTTGCGTTGATTGTGAGTTAATCGAATCGCCAGCAGAAAGACGTTTTAAAACTATGGACTGTAATCTGTTGTCAAATTGCTGTAACATTAGACTTTGAGGCACTTTAATTGCTTTACCAACTTGGAGCGTAAATTGCCGATGCTACATCAAAAAATTATTAATAGGTGGGCAATTTAGAGATTATATAGTTACTAAGATAGTAGCTTTAGCATTTGTCATTTTTAATAAAACGGATGGTTCTTTTGTAGCATTTAAATTTACCAGTTTGCATCAATGCTACATGTTTTTAGTAATATGACATAATTTGTATATTTTTACCTGATTAAATTTAATTATTTATCCTGTAATTTAAAATAGTAAACATGGAATTTGTTTTTTTTTTGGTTCACAACTCTTTTGGTCTTGTAACTTATAACTCTTTCTTCTTAACAGAGTTTGTAAATTGCTGTAGTTTATATGTCACATTATTTGGTTTGAATTTAAAAGTAATGAAATATTTTATTTTTAATAAATTCTCATTTGTTTACATCCCATTTCAGTATTAAAAGTATAAGGTTATAGTCGGTAATATAGTTCAGTTAGCATTTGTTGTGGATGTATACCCGATTCGTTGACACGAGCACGGCATGTCGAGACCGATCATTTAAGGTTGAGTATACAGTATGGAATTTGTAGCAATTTTTTTGAACTTTGTTTTAATCATGATTAGTAACTTTGGACTGTTTGATCATAGTATTTCTTTTTGATAATTTTCCATGGCTTGCCAATATTTGATGTATTACCTGGTAATCAGTGTAAGTTCGTAAATAGGTTAGAGTGCTCCAGGTTGAGAATAAGGTTGGCAAAAGTAAATACAAATATCCCTAAGATTTGTCACGTCTGGTTGCAAGAAAGATTTTCATTTTCGTTCCCTTTACTGTTGAACCGTCGAAGGCAGTAGACCAATCCTGCCATTAGCTTTGAAAGGGCAGACGGTCAAGTGTTTTTTTAAAGTCCACTAATAAATGAGGGCCATCTGAAGCCAGTCTTTTTCATCTTTGGCTTCATCTCGCTCTTTTTACTGTGATTTCCTTTTTGGTATTGCTGTCAAGGCTTTCTGATGGTTCCGGCCCTAGCTTTCCTGTCCGTAGTACCACGACGATTTTAACCTTGCGTTATTGGCAATTAAAGGTTCTAGAACATTTGCGGCCAAATTTTATATAACCTTTTAAAAACGAGATAACAACAATAGTTATCAAGAAAGAGTATATAAAAAAAAATTGTACCATTCTGATTAATGTGCATAATAATTTTTTTTTGGAATAAAATGGAATTGTTATTTTGTTTTAATTAAGGCGTCTCATTATGGAGCTGTACACCAGCAGTCAATAAATTAAAATCATTCCTCATACCTATGTGTGTTCCTATTTAATCACTAGGTAAGTAACACAGATAATGTAAAGCAGGTGGCGCCTATCGGGTAATCAAAGCAGGGCACAACTATCTCTAAAAGAAATACGGACGTAGCCTCCGACATATTGAGCTGCCGTACGCATCCGTTGCCGTACCCTGTAAAAAGGGAGACGCCGCACATTTTTATATTGTAGTCAATACAATTTTTATAAAAAAATTGAACCGACTTCAAAAAATGCACTAAAAAGTGAAAAATAACAATATAAATTTTTATATGATATTGAAATTTATGAAGTTAGTGCTAAACTAATACCTGACGAGACAAGTTTGGATAAGATTGAAAAATACTTTATTTGTAATAGTTTTCTTTCCGTTGCTTGTATATATACTGTTATTTTTCACTTTTTAGCACAGATTTAAAAGTCGGGTCAATTTTTTTATAGCATTTTATTTCGATTTTGAACAACAAAAAATTATTTGATTTTAAGCAATTCTCCAAATACCAGTTTTGAATGCAATGCAAACAAATATTTAGTCAGCCGTAGAAAATCCGCTCTCTAGAATTTTAAAAAATTAATTTTAGATTTGTAATAACCCCCAAATATCGATATTAAAAGAACTTGATACATGTAAATTTTTTTCTCCGTCATATTTTATCCTGCATGTTGAGTTTGAAGAAATTCATTTAAGATCCGTATGTATGTATGTATGTGCGTAGAGTTAGTGGTCTGTGCATTGCGTCCTGGTAGATCTATTGTGCCCCCCTACTGCTGCCCAGTCGTAAGAGTTACCTTATCGGCTAGAGCAGGTCTTCCAGTCCTGTTTCCCTCAAAAATTTCAGGATGTTCGACGGTTTCAAGGTGGGTAGCTCCCTTTCTTCGATTTGGTGTTCTCCCAAGGACCGCATCTTAGGGTTTTCTAGAGCGCTGCGCTTTGCAAGGATATGAACAGAGGTATCGTCCTCCTCCTCACAGAATCTGCACTCTTCTCTTTCTACCAGTCCGAGTTTCTTGAGGAATCCCTTCAGGACGCAATGCACTGTCAGAACCCCTATCAGAACTCTGAGCTGGTTTTTACTTAATCTTATGCATACTTTGAATCTGGTCGTAGTATCTTCGCTTCGTAATATACGCCCGAAGAACCCTTCAAAATTAATTTTAGAAAAATCAGGGAAACAAAATTATTTATCTCCCATATTGTAACTGTCATATGAAATTTAAAAAAATTAACTTATTTCGTAACGTAAAATTAAACTGCTAGTGAAGTTTTTTAAAACAATATTAGTGTTAATATTGCCAAAAAATATATTTTCCGATGAAATGTCGATTTTCCGGTGTTTCCCGATTTTTTATGATAATGAAAATAAGTCAGTTCGTAATATTTCGTCGAGTTACCCCAGTTTAAAAAAAATGAAGGCTCTACGTTATCTGGAACCCAAGATATCATACAATTTTGTTGCGCAAGTTATTAAAATTTATAAAATAGTGCAAAAAAGGTGTTTTTTCGCCATTATCTCGTTAAATTATTTATCGATTTTGACGTATAAAAAATGAAATTAAAGGTCTTTTCATTACCTACAACTTTCATTTGGACAAGTTTTCTCTAAAATGTAACCGAAAAATTCTACCGACGGGAAATCAAATTTTCCGACTTTGGATGTTGTTTATAAAAAAACAGGGCTGATCTAGCTGTACTTTTTTACGCATTCATCATCTACTGGGTGCCCCCTACGAATTGAAGCTTTCACATATCTGCAATAAATTTTTTCACCTTCTTTCATAGGAAAACTGGAGTAAATGTGCATACATAAAAAGGTCTAATTTAGAACCTCCTTCTTCTAGAAGTATATTTTCCACAAAGTTACCAATACCAATTTCTAAATTTCACCTTTTTATAAATATAAATAACACACAAAATAATATCATAAGGTTAACAATTTTGCCTGAAATCAGTTTAGATTTCATTAAAGCAAATTTGGAAAAACTTAATTTTTAGTCATGTTTTTATGGCAGCTTTAATTTGATTCCTTAAAACTAATTCCTAATAGTATGCTGGAAAGAAGGAAACAAAGAATTCTTATAAATAAATTGGGTAAACAAAGAATAAAACGTGGTTTGCATGTGGTTCAGAACAGCGATGCTATTTTTAACCATTCTTTTTGTCTAGTTGTCCGTTTTTGCGGGGGTGGATGTTTGCCCGCAGATTTACTAGGCAATGGACAAACGAGTAGTGCATTCGGAAGCATAAATGGTTGTTTTTTGTTGCAGATCGAGCGGAAGGCGTTTCGGAACACGTCATCCCGTACTGGGACCAACCGTTCTCGCAGCCATATTTTGATAATACAACGCGCAGAGAATACACCACCACCGTCGGACAAACGGCCCATTTGCATTGCAGGGTCAGAAATCTTGGAGACAGAGCGGTAAGTTGCATTTTATTTGCAGTATTTATATCATAAAGAAGTTTTTGCAAAAACATTTTTGCGCTAAAAGAAAAAAAGATTTTAGTAAAAGTTTTGCAACATATTTCAAGAGAAATAAATATTGGAACAAAAATATTGTTCTATATATATATATATATATATATATATATATATATATATATATATATATATATATATATATCGGGCGTTTCCCAGCTTCTCAAAATGTTCAATTTCAAAACTCTATCGAAAGCCTTCTGGTGATTCCAAAAACACATCATAGCGAAACCCTATATAGGGTTCGCAGTTATTGAAAATCCCATTTAATAAGTATTATTGACAGATAACAACATAAAGTTAGTATTTTATGAACTAAATTACGATATCTATATGTTTTCGAGGTCGCTGAGTAATATAGACTAACCACCTTATCTTCACGTCTTCAGGGTTGATGAAACCAATTCTGCTATCAGTATAACTTCAGCCATTCAAAATTCGTCTCTAACCTCAAAAAATACCCTGAATTGCTAAGATTATACGTCTCTACGTTTGGAAATGAAGATAACCATTTATTCTTCTGTTTTTGGGGTCGTTGATTTGAATTTCGACATCCTTTTGCATCCAACTATTTACTAGTCGTCACTAACCTCGAAGATTTTCCCAATTTACCAAAACGACACTATTTTTGGTTGAGGTATGAAGTTTGACTACTATATTACCAAAATTTATTACGGGTAAAGAAATTAAAATTGATCCGATCGATATACTATGTATAAAAATATTTTCGAAAATCATATTACTTTTCTAACCCCCTCATGGTGGTTACAATATGGCGCTGGAGCGGACAAAAACACTAAATACTGAGTAGTATCATCGTTTGAGCACTACCAACTTTCAACATGTTTCTGGTGCACTGGTAGATCATTAAAATTGTACTCAGACTCGATAACCAGAATATTTTCAATAATTTCTTACGATTAATGACAATCCAGCTGCAGAATTAATTTATCACTTCAATATCTAAAGTTTTTCTATTGGAAAATTAAAAGAAAATGACAGCTTTGGTCATTTCCAAACATGTATGAAATCTTTAAAAAAATAATTATAAATATCTATACAATTTTCAAACGTAAGAATAAATGATTATCTTCATTCCTAAACTCCGAGACGTATAGTCCTAGCAATTCAATATTTTTTGAGGTTAGGGACAAATATGGACCACATGTACATTGAATTTGAATTCTGCGACCTTGAATACCTATAAATACGGGAAAACTTCTTGCTTCAAACAAAGATTTTTGTTCAACAGAATTTAAAAACGTGAAAACTTCTATGTAATTACATTAATAATCTATAATATATAACAGTTTAAAAGTCCCAAACCCGTAAAATCTGCTTTTTATATGCATTTAATGATAGGTTGGTATTAGAGGTTATGTTGTTGAAATATTATTTTAAATTATACCATATACTAACAAATTTTGTGGTAATACACCCTGGTTTCATGCGGACCTGCGACACCGATCCCATCACATGATACTCTATATTATTGTCCATATCATTTGGCAACTGAAATATGAATAAAGTATCCATTAAGATAAACAGTGGTGAATTGAATGAACCTAATGAACCTAACCTCAAAAAGGATTGAATTTATATTATATTTAGACATCAAACAAGACAGTTACGCACACACCATTTTAGAATATATGAAATAAAGTAAAAACTTATTTCGCATTGTTTTCTTGTGTGGAAAGTAAACAAATAACTTATTGGGAGTTTTTTTTTTGATATATTGTTACAATGAGGTGCCGCACACTACTTTAGAATTAATGGCTTATAACAAAATTATTGCATCATCACCTAATATTTACTGATCACAAACAAAGGCGTGACGTCACGAGCGACGCCATGGCACGGGTAAGCGTTTTCGCGTAAATTTTATACGTAAAATTAAATTGGCATTTTTTTCTATCAAGCCTCTATTTTTTTGCAGAAATAAGAAGTTTTTTTGCAAATAGTAGATATTTCTGAACATCATAGAACAGTTCTTCAAAATCAGTCATCATGCCTATTCTAACCCTGTATGTCTCTGTTCTTTAAATTAATGTTGAAACAAGACATATTCAACGTACTACTTGTAACTGTACCTAAAGGCATTAATATTATATGGTAAATACCTGCGAAAGTGTAGGTTTATTCCGAGAAGACGTAATTAAATTATATTAACTGAAAATTAAATTTTTAATTAAAACAAGCTGAAAAGACCCGTGTCACACAGCGTAAAAGGTAAGTGAATAGGTGCTGGTTTTCTGTTGACACCTTTTGAAACTTAAATGGGTGCATACTATGTCACAAAATATTTTAATTTGAATAAATCAAGTTTCCCATACGAAATAAAATATCTGGATTGAAAATTGTGGAAATTAATTATTCATGTGGGTCGGGTCTTTGTGCTTATTGTTTTTCTACTGTTGCTTGTTCTGTAAATGAATAAAATTAATTACTCTGGTGACTAATTGTGAATACAAAACGCTAATTTTGCGGTATGATATTTCTGGTAAATTTAATTTTGTCAATAAGCGAAGGCTTAATAAATTTAATTTATATCCCGTCATCATCAATCCAAATTCTGGCTCGTTGCGATCCGATCATTTTAATAAAGCCGGTGCGACACGACGTTAGCTGATCACAAAAAATACAATAGAATTTTAAAATCCCTATTATTGTATTTAATTAATAATAGTCTAAAAGATAGACCCCAAATTTCATTGTCATCGGTAATATGGCTTTTCTTCATTGTAATATGTTCATTTAATACCGGTTGTTATATTCCCGCGAATTCGGACACCCTAGTGGATACAAGGGAATACGCTTGAAAATTTATCCAGTTAAAAGTCTTAACATAACTAAACGAAATCGGAAAGAGTGGATACGTGGGTGAATACAAAAGGGATGGCCGACAGGGGTAGAAGGGGCGAAAATTTGGGCAAAAAACTATCATCAAAATGTCCGACATTTTTACCATGTAATATTGGACCCCTAAAGAATCTTAAATCCAAAAGGGCGGACAGCTAGATGGATACAGAGAGCCGTAAAGTGGTCAAATGTACCACTTACCTAGAACTCTTATTTCGTAAGTAGACTCTAGTATCTCGATAACCACTCTATCGATTTTGCCATATAAGGCCACATTTTTTTTATCTTTACATACTAATACAGACTCCTTCGAGAATTTGTCCATATATCGATAAAAATCAATTTTTTTTTTCATTTTTTAAAATTAGAAAATGCGCTTATTTTGCAAACCACTGCCACAATTTTGACTTGACACATATCGATTTTTTTATTTCTTAAATAATAATCTGTATTTATTTTTATAATATATAGCAAATTATCAATTTTATAGGAATTTTTCGATATTTCGATACTTCAAAAATTATGTCTAAATGTTCATAAGACAGGTATCACTAGTTAGTTTATTTAAGGTGTTTTTACTCGCCGATGTAGCACTAACTTCAAAATTTTTCGATATATTGCTAAAAAGTTTGTAGCAGTTTCATTTTTTTTTTCATTTCTAGAATTTTTACAAATACATCAATTTTCATTTAGTCGTTTTTCAATGCAGATGAATTTTCTGTAGTTATTTTTATGATCTTATGATCATGTATTTTAAAATGTCATGAAGATCCTTATTTTTGATGCATTACTTTTTCAGCTTAGATTAAAAGTCTTCCTTGTTTATGTTCAATTATTTAAAATAACGATAGTACAGGAAAAGAACAGAAAAAAATTTAAATTAAAAGAACTGAAAAGAGTGAAAAACGATGAAATCAATTTTACTTGTTTGAGAAATTGAAATATATTTAATGTGTAAAAATATTAAAAATTATTTATTGTTATTTATTGAAAAACACATAGGTCCAGAAACCTTAAACATTTTTACAATTTCGAAAAATTAAAATTTATCGAAAAAAATTCTACCAAATAGATTTCATGGTATTTCAATCCACTATAATTAATTTTAGTACACACGTAGCTCGATTTTCCATGTTTAAAACCGTTATACTCTTTGGAGACAAAACATAACAGACTCCAAAACGAAGGAAACTAGAGTCTGAATTTAGAGCACATTCGTACAGATGCTGCTCAAGTCCACTTACCCAGACCTGCGCGCTGACAGCTAATAAAGTAATGCACGAAAAATAAGGATTTTCATGATCATAAAACTACAGAAAATTTATCTGCATTGAAGAACAACAAAATGAAAACTGACGCATTTGAAAAAATTTGAAAAATGAAAAAAAAAGATCAAAAAATTGCTATAAACTTGGTTTTTATCAATATATCGATACATTTTGAAGACGTTAAGTAAAAACACATAAAATAAGACCTTATACGTCAAAAACTTTCTAGTGATACTTGTTTTATGAGTATTTACACATAATTTTCAAAGCATCGAAAAATTTCTTTTAATTTAATTTTTTTCGATATATTGCAAAAATCGATATGTATAGTCAAAAGTGGGGCAGTGCTTCTCAAAATAGGTGTATGTTTTAATTTCAAAAAAGGAAAAATATCGAAAAATTTGCAATAAAATCGATCTTTATCGATATATCGAGAAATTCTCCATGAATTCTGCATCAATATGTAAAAATAAAAAAAAATGAGACCATATAAGTCATCATCAGTTGAGTGGTTATCGAGATACGAGAGTCCACATACTAGATAAGCGCTCCAGATAAATGGTACATTTGACTCCGTTTTACGGCTGCATGTATCCACCTAGCTATCCACTTTTTCGGATTTAGACTCCTTAAGGGTCCAATATTACGTGATAGAATGGCGGATATATTAGTTATGACAATAGCTACACTCTGTATCCACTAGGGTGTCCGCCTGCGCGAGAATGTAATAACCGATATTAAAAGAACGTATTACAATGGAGAAATGCCATATTACGGATAACGGCGAAATTTCGGCTCTATCTCTCCTACTATAAAAATTTGAATTCAAAACTGAATCGATAAATATTCTTACACAAGTCTGAAGGATGCAGAGCGTTTAACATCAGTAGTAAATATTATTATTATTATTATATTTTGTAGACACATCATGTTGTTTCTCAGAAATGTGTTTACAAACAGGTAATTAGTGAAACGGAGGGTGTGTAGTTATTTCATAAATTTTTACCAAGTTAAAGAAGAACATTTAATTATAACTTTATAACTCTGAGAGATGACCTCGACGCTTACTTAGTCACCTTTATATAATAAATAATGAACACTTTTTAGCTGTAAGAAAATTACCGTTTTCATGAGAATACTTTCGATGATTTATGAACCTGTACTTCATACTAAACATGTAAAACTGCTTGAATATTCTTTAAAAATGAATTTTTAAATGTTCGCCTTTAGAACGTTTTGTTACATTATACTCTTTTATAATTCACAGATTTTTTTTATTTTTAAAGAGTACTTGCCAACATAATAATCCGGAGTAAATTATCAAAACTTGAAAACTAGAAGAATTATAACTTTTTATTAAAGTTGAATTTTTCAAATACAAATGATTTTTATACTTTATTAGTTATGTAGAAGGTGCCCAAACACTTTTGCAGAGAATATAAAGTTTAAATTATAATATTATAGAAATTTCGTTTCATTTTATCTATCACTACTAGAGTGTCTTTATTACTATTAGGTATAGAGACTACCAATCCATCTTTGAGGAAGATTAGTTTCCAAAAAAGTTCTCATAATTCTTAAGAGTTGTGACTTGATGCACCGTCTTGCTGGAAATATATATTATTATACTTCGCCAATTGGACATTTTTTAACAGTTCAGACCCTTGTCATAAATTCGGTACCTCATCTGTGTTCCTAAGATAAAACAAGCTATACCAAATCCGAAGCTGCCTTGTTGCTCTTTTGCATAAATGATATAGGGATATTTTGCCGACCAATGTCTGATACTGTGTCTTGTAAAATAACATTCGTCAGACCAGATTAGTCTCTCTCACTCTCTCTCTCCCTCTAGTAGCCCAATTAGGTCCACTCCTGGACATAGGCCTCCTCTAGTCTTCCATTCCAAGCTATTTTCTGCAATCCGGTGCCAGTTTCTACCTGCTTTCCTTTTTATATCGTCTATCAATTTTTTTAGGGGGTCTTCCGATACTTTTTGACGACCTAGGTCTTGCATTATATGTTTTGTCCACCTTGTATAGTCTTGCCTAGCGACGTGACATGTATTGGAGAGGACCAGATTTGTATTTGCAAGGAAGTTAGGAACGGACTCGCTACTAAACTCGTAAGGCTAAAACTCGTTTTTTTAGATTCCTTAAACAGATAATCTAAAAAAAGTATTCTACATTTATTTCGAAAAAACCATCTATTTTTGAGAAAATCCGAATCATGCATACCAGAATAAAAGCATTAATTACACATTAGACAAAATTAATTAAGTTCTCTGTTATCAATTAATTAAATTACTACAAGTAAACGAAACCTAGTAATAATCCACTTCTATACGATTACTTAATTAATACTAGTTATTATTAGAAACCAATCGAGTTAATAATTTAGAGTAATGCTAATATGTAACATGTATTTAATTTATGGACAAGCATAATGCAATTCTCTCTCTACCGACAAGAAGAATTTATGTCTAGAATTTCGAAATTAAATCGAAATTTGCCGGATCAAAGAACATTTGTAATGATTGATCTTAACTTAAGAAAAACAATATGGGATGAAGCGTAAATAAGACTTTAACGAAAAATAATAGGTGTTTCGTTTACTAATATCGATTTTTTCGCAAATTTGAGCTTTTGTTTTCAGAACAAAAGGAATTACCTCAATAATCAAAGTATCGATCATCGTTAGCTATGACTTTTTTCCATCTTTCTGTCAAAGAATGGATTCCGTGCTAAAAGAACTGTTCGTTTATGTAAGCCAACGATTCATCAAGCCAAATTTTTACTTCTTCGTAAGAAGAGATGTTATTCTGAAAATTCGTGTTGCATTGATCGAAATAAATGATATTGTGAAGGGGTTAAGTCTGGTAAATACGCCAGGTAGGGTAGAGCATCCCATTTAACGTTATCCAAATAGTTTTTACACATTATGCAACGTGGGACCGAGCATTGTCATGTTCAAAAATGACTTTATCATGTCTTTCGGCGTATATTGGTCGTTTTTCCTTCAATGCTTGGTTTATATTTATCATTTGTTGTGGATATCGATCGCCAGTAATTGTTTCACCAGGATTTAGCAGTGTCTAATACACTACTCCCTTATGATCCCATCAAATTCACAGCAAAACCTTCTTTCCAAGTATGTTACCCACTGGTTGTGATGTTGAAGGCTGGCCTGGATCTACCCATGTTATTTTGCTCTTCGGGGTGTTAAAATAGATTCACTTTTCATCACCTGTTTCAACTCGATGCAAAAATTCTTTTCTTTTCTGTTTGGCAAGCAATACTTCACCAGTAGTTTTTCGCCTTTCAACGTATTTTCGCAAAAAGCAGATTAGGAAATATTCAATGCTGCTGTAAATTGTTGTAACCTTTGAGTCGGGTCTTCATCCAATAATTCTTGCAAATCTTCGTCTTCAAACTTTCTTCTATATCAAAATATCACTTTTGAAGCATTTAAACCATTGTTTAAATGTCTTTTGGGTTAAAGCATTCTCCCCATAAACTTTAACCAACAGCAGTTGTTTTCTTTAAATGAAAGAATATTATTCAACTTTCCCGCAAAACGTCCTTTCCTGGTACAAAGTTCGACATTTCCGAACCTCTGCAAAACATATTTTACACAACGAAAATTGATAACAAACTGGTTATTAATGGCGTATATTTACCGGTCAAAACGCCATAAATGTCATTAGTATATACCAACAAATATATTAGTGACGCCATCTCCCAGTAAAATCGGCATTACTCTTTTTTCTTTTTTCTTTGCATTTTTTATCTCTCCCTTTCGATTCTTTATTTTCTTTCATAAGACGCATCTTCTTCTTTTCTTCTAGTACAGTTTTCTTCGGAATTGCAGGAATTATTTGCGAATGTTTTTTATGTGTTCATTTTCGGACTTCTCAAAAGGTTAATGGTTCTGAAGATATAAATGCCAGGACATAATTTAGTTCAGAAATAGCAGAGAGAACATTTGCAATAGATCTGTCATTATTTAATTTATTTTCACTGTCAATATTTCGATCAGTAGCAACAGAATCATTAATAATTGGATATTTAGTAATAAATGTATTTGTGCTCTCATCGGGTTAAGAGTGAAGATTTGAATTCCTATTATTATATTCTTGATCATCTACAGAGCTGTTTACTACGTTGGAGGCAGCAGTATTTACAACATAATAGTCATTGACGCTGAATAGATTTGTATTAATTGGGCATATACCAGTGGTATGAAAGCCACTTACGACTTTGTCCATTGAAGCTACTTTGCTCTCTACTTTATGTAGTAAACTCTATCCCATTTTCAGAGGGAGAAAAAATGTGACATCTAATGGATGTAGACGGTGTGAAAAGTGTGGCGGCATAGACAACATTGTGATATAGTTATTCTTGCAAAACTCATATGCTTGTAAGGTGGAGTGGCTGTTATGATTGTCTAAAACGAGTAATATTTTATGATTTTCACATTTTAAGAATAGACTTTCATTAGTCTATCCATTTTTCAAACAGTCATAAATTGTACCTGGAGGACCATCTTTTTCTAGAAGAGGACAAAACTCTGTCTCTGATATATAAACATGAGAGGTACATAGACACTAGCAGCACTCATTGCGCAAACAGCAGTGACTGTTTTTCCTTTCTTCCAAGAAGTAACAGTACCAACTCGCTCCTGACCCGTTTTTGCTTAAATTTTTCATGGGTCTTGCACTATAGGTACTCCCATCTTATCCATATTAAATATTTGATCTGCTTCATATTTATTCTCTACTATGAGTTCTTCAAGATTTTTGTAAAAGTGAACTACTTCTTCTTTGTTAAATCCCTCGATTCTATTTATACTTATTGATTCAGGTTTGCGGACACTCATATGAGGATTTTTTTTCAGAAATCCCTTCAGCCCATCTGGTCCCGCACATTTGTATTCCTTGTTAAAATTAGGTGGTCAGCTAGAATTCGATTTTGATCCATAGAAAAAGTTGTTTTTTTTCCCAAGGCGAGGTTTCGATCTTTCTGATCTACAATATCTTTTCTGTAAAGTACTATACGGGATTTCAATCTCTTGAGCTGCCTTATACAGGGAAATGTCATCATCATTAACCCTCTTAATAGCACGATCTAACAAATCTACTTTTCCGTAGCTCTATTGCATTTCCGAGACATCTGAAATCAATTATAAAATTTATGTGAACTGGGGTAATGGGAGCCATTTGGCTTCCATTACCTCAAAGAGAATTTTTTAAGTTCCCAAATTATTGTCAAAATATATGTATATAAATTAACCTCTTTATCCGGTTTTCCAATGACCAGTTTACAAATTAAAAGGAACAAAACTTATAATAGTATCTCTCCCGCGTTTCTTTACACTATGTCAAAATAAAACACGATCTAACCTGTTCAGTTACATCTAAAACAAAGTGGTTCTCATTAACCTGTATCTCCCCTACATATATTTTAAAAAATATATGTTAGAATACCTTCTCTTTTTTTATTTGAAATATATTTTTCTAATAAGATAAAGCACAAAATTAGGTTTAATAAAACAAAATCACCAGTATTTTAAGACCACGTTGTTTATGTATTTTTTTATTACTTGCTCATTTAGTATTTTTCTCACGTAGATATAAAAAGGTCCTCTATATGTGTCGCTGAGAAAAGTTTTTGTTCCAGTCAAAATATTACCCATGAAGGAAATGGCAAATCGGCTGAACTGTCAGGATATTAGGCTTGACAGCACAATATTTTGTTTGAGCATTTTTTTTCATATACTGCCGGATTGAACACATTTTTATAAAAACACAACAAAGCATTCTGTTTAATGGTCATTTTCAAAGGCGTTGTACATCAACTGTCTTTGGCATATGCCTTTAGATGTATGCAGCACATTGTGCTAAAACTTTTTTCTAATAAATTTTTTGTTATGTCGTGGTGAATAAAAAGAATTTAGCTGAACCTTTTTTTAAAAAAAAATAATGAAAAATGATGACAGCGTGCCTCAGAAACATTAGAAAATGCGTGCTTATTCAACGACTGCTCACCTAAAATAAGTATTTTATATGACAAATATTAGCAAATGGTGTATTTATCATAAAAAAAAAAACAGCTTTCTTTCCCGAAGTATAAATAGGACATTATATTTATATCTACAATACAAAATATTAGCGTCCCAAAGTTTGATTATTTGAATCATAGTAATATTTATCCAAAACTATAGACTAGCGCCAAGCTAGTTTTCCTTTTATTTCTGGCAATTTAAATGCCTGTCAGTCGCTTTGTTTATCAATATGGTCAAACCGTTATTAGTTATTCCCGCAACAGATTCCATATGTTATAGTCAAAGATCGAAACTCCGACGTTCCTAAGTTTGGCTAGTCAAACCTCATAGTCCAGTCATTTGGTAGTTTTACCTGGAAAGTTTTCCGGGACTTTTGAAAATTGGTAATTTTATAGATTTTGATGTGCTCTTTTCGAATTTCGATTTTGCCACCTCGTATCTCTGCCGCTCGCGCCGCCATATTGGAAAAATAGCGCCTAAAAACAGTTTTTTTACAATATCTCCTTTCCGACGCATTTTACGACAAAAATATTTTATATAAAATTAAACTAGAGAAAATTTCGTACAATTTATGTATTTGCAATTTTTTTTGTAAAATCAATGGTTTTTGGCGTACGAGCACCGCAAAGTACATTTCAATATGCATTTTGGAAAAAAACTTATTTCCACACCACCTTCAGGTAGAGTAAGCGGTGCGTTTTTTTTTATCGTGTAGGCCTAATCCACATGTGATGCACACTTTCAAAATTTAGCGCAATCTCCTTCGCTTTGCTGTTCCTGATGGACCAGGCGTTGCTAGTTCGTTTTGGACACCGATCGAGACGTCGCAGACCGAAATTTCATCCGTATCATCTGGGATGGATATAGCCACAATAAATCTGAAATGGATGACATAACTACTTCCGAAGCCGCACGAATGCTACCGAGTGATTTCTCTAGGCATTCTTGTATCTGGTTCCTAGCAAAAAATGTGTTTATTATTTCGTATTTTCTTCCTATTCTGTATAAACGATCATCTGTTGTGTCTTGTATTATGACCAAAACATTTCGAGCATCCCCTTTGACTCTATCGAACCTGGGCATAGGTACGGTTACAGTTTTTTCAATCGCATTTGGTGGAAATTCTCATTAGCCTGAGCTTGAAGACCTTTAATAGCCTTTTTTTGTTTATATTTATAAGTTCTGTCTGTGCACAACGAATGCATGTAACGGTACTTCCGAAACCTTCGTCGTCTGTACGGTAAGTACAGTACAACTCGACGTTTGTAGAATTTTCCGTAGCCCCTTCTAGATGTTTGACTAAAAGTTTAGGTTCTTATAGGTTTGACTAAAAATATTTCAGTAAAAGTAAGAAATTCGAATCTATTTCGAGGTTTGCCCAAAGACGTTCGACAAACCTAGGATAAATCAGTCATTCTGCAAAGAGGCTACGTATCGAACTTTGACTATAACACATACATAAAATCATATTTGTTTTTTGACAGCTCAGACGTCGAGACAGACATACCACTTTCGTAAGAATGAAAATTAAAACTGAATACATAAAATCATATTTGTTTTTTGACAGCTCAGACGTCGAGACATACATACCACTTTCGTAAGAATGAAAATTAAAACTGAAATTACCTTTCTAGATTTTTTCTCGATCTCTAAATATAAACACGCCAAGTTTTATTCTGACAAATTTACTTTTTTTTTTGTTTATGATGTCGGGTTAAATAAATTCAAATTCATTTTATATTTGCCAAACAGCCGCCTTTAAGCTATATTTTCACGTAATGACTTTTGTAATATATTTTAATAATCGCCTACACGCTTTACGACCCCTAACCATTATAACTTTGTTTTTATAGAAATAAATGTTACATACACTGGTATAAAAGCAGTTATTTACCGGGACGTTAACTTGATCCAAAGTTGGGAAGGGGTAAATGACTAAACTGTAATTTTCTTAAGGTGTTATATTTTTCTTCTAACCTTTCAGAGAGGTTTGTATTCTAAACGAGGGATAAACAGACATTATTTCTAAGAATCGTACCATTAATTCTTCCCATATATATATATATATATATATATATATATATATATATATATATATATATATACATATATATATATATATATATATATATATATATATACATGTGTAGGTTTTGGTAGTACTTCAAAATTTTTTTTTCTTAACGTTTCGCTCAACTATACTGAGCTTCCTCAGAAGGGTATATCTTTTTTTTTATTATCTCACATTAATCTCAAAAATCATGACTTGTTTCTTAGAAAATGAAAAAAACAAATATATATATATATATATATATATATATATATATATATATATATACATTTAATTTCCTAAAAATTTTCTTAAACCATCTTTCTATATAAATGTATGGTAACTTCTTTGGATTAGGTTTCAGATTAATATTACTATTCTGTGCTTGACGTTTCGCCCAACGTAGTGGGCTCTTTCAAAAGTATAATCTAAAATAAAAGCAAAATACAACTACCATGGTCACAAACCCACACTTATGCGACTTAAATTAACACTTAAACGATAAAAAGATTGATAAAAAATATCAATCAATAAAACAATATGAAATTAAAAAGAAAAAAAAATTATTCACAGTACTCACCTCAGTTTACTGTGTCATGTTTCTTAGTGAAATGTTGGTAAGATTCCTTCGGTTACTATCAAATTGTTATTTTTTTATTTGGAAACCTTTTTGTTTAGTTTTGTAAATAAATTTTATCAATATCGACTATACAGTGTGTTGCAAAACGATAAGGGCTACAATAGGTGGTTTAGTTTATTCGGTTTAAACATATTTGGCTTAAGTTTTTGAAATCCTGTTTGCCATTGATTGCTTGTTTTTCTTTTTTTATATGTAGCATTTCCTTTATTTGAAGTTTATGGTAGATTCTTTCCTGGGTCAGAATTTTTGTGTTTGAAAAATCTAATCGAAAATTTTTTGTGTATTTATGTCAGTTCAATCTGCTGTCTAGATATTGTGTTGTCATTCCAATATATTTCTGTGGATAATTTAGACATGGTGTGGAATAGATAACGTTAGATTTCTTTTTATGGGTCACCTTACTTTTTAACTTTGTAAACACTGGTGACAAGTGATTGTATGTTTTGTAGTAAACTATAATATGCTGTTTGAGGATGTGTGTAACTTTTTCTGACAGTGAATTAATGTATGGTATGGCAACATATATTCTTGGGTTGTTATTATTATTATTTTGTGTATGGACGTTGTGACCATGGTAGTTGTATTTTCCTTTTATTTTAGATTATACTTTTGAAAAAGCCCACTACGTTTGATAACGGAGAATAATTGTTATTTACTGTTTTGTATATTTTAGAATTTCCATTATATCGATTTATTTTAATATATTGAAATAATTTTGATTTAGAGTATTAATGTCGGTTTTGTCCTTTACGGCAATCGGATATTTTTATTGCAATTATTTCGTAAAATTCTCGTTTTCCTTTGTGGGTTTTCGTTTTTAAGATTTCCGTATTTTCATAATCTAAGATGTGTTTGTGTTTCATTTCGTATTTTTTTAGAGCTGTAATATATTTTTTTGTCGTATCTATGTCCATTTAGACAATTTTGCAGAGATTGTTCATCGTTGTTGGTTTAAAAATATGTAGCGCGTCCATAGGGAAGTCGTTGGTGCGAAACCTGCTTGAACTGCGAAAACTCGTAGTCAGTTTGATTGCCGTTGACGAATTTGATATATTTCTATTTTAGTTGACCCTCACGCCATCACATGGCGGTTTTATGCAACAATGTTCGTTGCTGTTGTATTATTGAGTGATCCGTCGAGATGTGGCTATTCGTGTCTTGTCTGCTGTTCTTTCATTTCAAAAAGAAGTAGATATGGCACGATTGCGAAATGATGGATTGTACCGGATGCATTGGCCTGATAAGCCCCAAATAAGGACGAAACGGCGCTGTCGTCATTTTCTTAACCCTAAACTTGTCTATTGTGTTGGAGTTCTCGGCACTTTTTAGTACGAGAGTACTGTTTGCCAACAACCTATATCCGGACACGTGAGAAATTTCCATTTTATTTAAAATTATACTCATGGCAACTGATCCCCAGTGTTTTTTAAATTATGAACTTATTCCAGACTTTTGTTTATATATATATATATATATATATATATATATATATATATATATATATATATATATATATATATATATTCCGGTGACTCTATAAGAAATTCTTCAGCTTAGAACTGTACGAAAAATCTATCAACTGACCTGCTGCTGGTTTACCCTATTTACATTTACATTTACGACTTTATTTCAGTTTTAGTAAAAAAGAAAAATGCGAACCGTACGTATTTCATTAAACCTGAAATCGTGATAGAATAAGTACGTCAAGTGCGATAATTTAAAAAGAAATATTGTAAATAAATCTTGAAAATTTATTTGTAGCCATATATTTTCAGTGGAAACATAAATTTACCAAGAATGAAATTCCTCTGTAGGCCTATTAAAAAATAAATTACATTAAACTAGCCCATACGATATTTTTTGTTTTAATTAAAAACTTTCTAGAGTAACAATACCATTAAAAATAAATAATCGGATGCTCTTATTTAAGTTTGTTTGAATTTTCTTCTAAACACAACAACAAAGGACACAAAGAAAATTTAATTTAATGGCATTTAACGAAACAAATAGAAAAGCTTGCACAATACATTATTTTGCGATAAAAATAATGATTCAATAGGAAAATATAGGAAAAGAAACATTTAGATGTTTTTAAACAACTCGATCCTATTTTTATATGTAGGAAACCATTGAAATCAGTTTTTTTACGTTTTCAAATAGAATTACGAAAATAATGAGAAATGCATCAATTTAAAATTCTATATATTTCTACACAGCTTTGCGTCATGCATTTTTATTCCAATTTAGATATTTTCTTGTATTGTTCGAACGATTTTAAACAAAAAGGCACTTACTAATTTTTCCATACGATGCTTAGTTTCCGAAATACACAATGTTTAAATGCCATTTTTGAACGTTGATAACTTTTAATGAAATTAACATTTTTCATTTCTGCTTGCAGCGATCCAAAGTTCGAATCAAGATCCAAAAGCCGTAATAAAATGCTATACGAAAAAAGTAAATTTTAAATGCTTTTTTGGCAATAAACAAAGAGCCTTTGGTTTTAAAATCGTAAATCTTAGAGAGAAATAAGGATATCAGGACCATTTTTTTTTAAGTTGGAGTTTGATTAATGTAGATTACAGGAAAAGTAAAGAGCGTGCTCTCTCCCCTTCACAGAATTACTGTGAAGCCCCTAAAAATGTGTTTTTTTTTTGAAAAAATGTCTTTTTCATATAATGTCGCAACACGAAGATTCCATACATCATGACAAGTATTTCTGAGAAAATACCGTTTTACCCTTGAGAAATTATTTTTAAGGTTATGTTTAAGACAATATTATTTTTAGAATTGAGTTTACTTTGGTTGCAAAAAACTCCGTTACTTACTTATTTTACATGCAAATTAAAATATTTTCATTTTGTATGCACAATTTCAAATTCCTATAATTCATCCAGAAAAGAACCAAAGTTATAATTCAAATGCTTACATTAAAGATTTTTGTCTGTAGGTTTTGAAAATATTGTGATATTAAGTAAGTGTAAACGTTCATGTTGCGTTAACATATGAAAGATATTTTTTCAAAAAAAAAATGCATTTTAGGGGCTTCACAGTGATTATATGAAAGGGGGCTAACATGCTTCTTATTTTTCCTTTAATCTACATTAATTAAGCCTCAAGTGAAAAAAAATGTCTCGATATATTTATTTCTCTCGGAGATTTACGATTTTGAAACGAAAAAGTGCGCTGTCTGTATAGTACAGTGAAGGAAGCCTACTTACAGGCGTGCTATGTGGTATTCATCGGCATGTCAACTTCTCTCGATCGCTTTCAGCCGCATAATACGCCTTTAAGTAAGCTTCTCTTTCAGCACCACAGAGGCCCCGTATCATAGGCAGCCAAAAGCTATATGTTTATAGCCGAAAAATGCATTTAAAACAATGTTTTCGGATAGTTTTTTACTATAATTTGTAGAGTTTCATTTGAACTTTCGTTCGCTGCACACGGAATTAAAAAATATGCATTCATTCATAAGTTATTAACGTCCAAAAACCGCATTTTTGTATGTTAAACATTTTTTATTTCGGAAACTAAGTGTCGTACCAAAAAATTAGGAAGATTCTTTTCTGTTTAAAACCTCTCAAAAATTATTGCCCCATTTTTCAAGAATCGAATTTTCAAATGTTTTAACAATTATATTGGCAATTATATAGCTCTGAGTTAAATTCAATAGAGCCTGAAGTGAAATCCTTTAAAGCGCAGTATATGATGAAGAAATCCAGTTCCAAGAACAACGGTAGAGGTTCAGTTTGCAGTAGAATACGAATGAAACGCAATTCCTCAAGAATATAATGAAATTCTAGTCGTTAATTAATTAGAAACCGATGAGGGAATACTCGTTACTTTCTATGCTCTTATTTTAATTAAAAGAATAGTATTGATACAGTTTGGTTCAGTGAGAGGCTTTTCATCTTAATTTATTTAGAAATAATAAAAGAACGGAAAATAAAACATTATACTTCTAATACAAGCAATACGTCGCAGAAAATCTGACGTTATGAGTACAGCAAGATAAAAAGAGATAAACGAGTCATTTCGTTTTATCAATACAGACTTTTTTTTTGACTTCAGTGAAAACAATATTTTATTGACAGTCATCGTTCAGAGTTTTATTTATATTATGTTTTGGGAAATTTTGATCATTCAAGTGAATTTAGAACAGAGAGAGAGAATTTTGTTTTAAGCGTGTCGGTATCTATGATCATTTGACGCCTAACAATTTAAAACAGAAAATTGTTTTATATAAAAGCTATTAATTATTGGTTTAATGAATTTATTACCGGTAGGTATATACTATTTTTATTAAAAAACTATACCTTGACAGCGCTCGTAGACCCCATACAGTGAGCTTTGAAAATGGTGAATGAGATTTCACCGAAACGTCAGCTGCGTTACAGTCCATACACGGGATGCCCGAAAAAATCTTCGATTACACATCACACTCGTGAGAATATCCGATATAACTATATATATATATATATATATATATATATATATATATATATATATATATATATATATATATATTATTATTACCAGTTTCTTTTGTTTATAACAAATTACCTAACCATTTCTCGAGAATCTATCCTCGATATTCGTAATAAAGGGGTCAAAATATATCTAAAAAACTTTGGTGGAGCCATGTTTCTTCACTGAGTAACGAAAACCCACTGGGCTTCCAAACTAAATTCTAAGACGATATACGATCCAAGTATAGTTCGTGTCCATTTGACCAACTCTGTAAAAGCTTCCCTTCTTCGTAAACAAACAAAACACTTAAAAAACCTATATAGTAAATTCCCTGCTTCTTGTTGTGACTAATTCTAAAGCCAATGTAAATATAAAACTTTACCGACAAAAGCCTTTTGTTCATACAATTCGATATTTAGTATAACATCCGGAAATTTTTAGATTCGATCAAAATTCAAGCAGTTATGACTTTTTTATTATTCATCGGAAAGGTCCTTGGGGTGAATGTTATGAATTTTCATTCCATATGCTTTTCTTTTACTGTCTATTTGAATTCATTTATTCTATAATACCTCCGTAGCCGGGCTTTATTGAAAATTTTTCTAGATAGCAGTCATTAATCATTTTTCCTTTCCCTGCTTCTCTACTCTGGAATTAATGTGTTTTATTCAAATATTATTAAGCAAGAAATGTTTTTTATGTACCTTTAAAAAATGATTTTTAATCATTTTCTTTAAATATTATTAGTAAAAAGTTACACCATATAAATACCACTTCGTTGGATATACATCCATACATATATATATATATATATATATATATATATATATATATATATATATATATATATATATATATATATATATATATATATATATATATATGTTATATCGTAGGTTTTCACGGATGGTAGAATGAATAGTTTGGTTATTCCGGGTTTCAATCCGTTCGTTCAAAAAATCGTTTTCACGACGTTTCGCCAAAATCTCATTTGGCATTTTCAAGTGCGGTTCGTCTCGTTACTCGCTGAGAACTGATGGTGGCCTCTGATGACTGCCGAGTTTTGTTTAGCTGGCTCGCTTCCTGATTGGATGAGCGATTTCGCAGGCTCCTCCCCTCTGCCGAGTGCGATATATTTTGTTCTTGTATGCTGGTCTCTCGTGTACTAGTTGATTTTTGTTGTTTTCTTTCTTGATTCTTTATTAATGTTTTCCATGTAGTTGGAACATTTATAGCATCGTCTCGTTTATTTAGTTGTCCCGCTTTTTCGATTTCTAGGGCCTCTCTTATGACGCGTACCTTGTAATTCTGTACTGGTGCTATTTCTTTTGTTTTTTCGAAGTCGATGGTGTGTCCGGTTGTTTGGTGATGTTGAAATAGGGCCGAAGTTGTCTGTTTGTTTTTGAGGCTATTTTTATGTTCTTGGATTCTTGCTGATATGCGCCTGTTTGTTTGTCCTATATAAGTTTGATGGCAATCTGCACATGGAATGCTGTAAACGCCATGATTTTCAAGGTTGGTCTTGTCTTTGGGATTTCCCAGGATGTTGGCTATTGTTTTTTGTGGTTTAAATATGGGCTGTATGTTGTGTTTTCTCAAGGTTCTTCCGATTCTGTCTGTTATTCCTTTTATGTATGGTATTATGGCTTTGTTCCTTGTTTGATCTTGGTCTTTGGTCTTTGTTGTAGTCTTCTCTTGTCTTTTTATGGCTTTCTTTATATTGTTAACAATATTACCAGCAGATAAGGGAAATGTCACGGTTGTAATGAACACCAACGACTACATGCAAAAAATGTCAGAAATTCTCAAAGACGCCTCTTACAAACAAACCAACAGAGATCCAACGACATACCTGGAAAAAACTACGAAAGCCAAGATTAAAGCCTCAAAACTAGACCCAGAAACTGAAAAATCTATAATACCACGAGAAAAATCAAGCAGATGTCCAAAACTGTATGGCTTACCAAAAATACACAAGACAAATGCACCACTCAGACCAATAGTGAGCGCCGTGGGATCTCCTACACAAAAACTGGAAAAATATCTAGCAAGTATCATGCAACCAAGAGTCGAACTGGCTGATTCCTTCGTGAAAAACTCCGAACAACTGACTAAAATGATCAAAAACATTCACCTCGAAGAAAATGACATCTTAGCAAGCCTCGACATAAAATCGCTATATCCAAGCATACCACTGGATGAGACCTTGGACAAAATCGCCATGAACGAAGACTTTCCAGCCTACACAATTGAACTTGCAGAACACTGCCTAAAGAACACATACTTCATGTTCAATAACCAAATATATAAACAAACAGATGGCGCACCTATGGGATCCTCGCTTTCACCAGTCATAGCCAACCTTTTCATGATATACTTCGAACAAGAAGCACTGCAAAAGGCACCTTTAAAACCGAAATTTTGGAAACGCTATGTTGATGATATTTTTATAATATGGCCACATGGAAAAGAACACCTGGACGATTTCCTCATATACCTGAACAATATCCACCACAGAATCCAATTCACGCTGGAAATCGAACAAGAAAAGAAACTTCCTTTTTTGGACCTGCTATTAACTAGGAAACTAAACAACACCCTGGGCTTTGGCGTATATCGGAAACCCACGCATACTGACCGATATCTCAATGCAGCGTCACACCATCATCCCTCTCAAAAGCAGGCAGCAGTCAACACACTAGTATCAAGATCACTCCGCCTAACAGAACTTGACACAAAACAAGACGAAATAAGACACATTTCAACAGCTCTAGAACGGAATGGTTTCTCACAATCAGATATAAAGAAAGCCATAAAAAGACAAGAGAAGACTACAACAAAGACCAAAGACCAAGATCAAACAAGGAACAAAGCCATAATACCATACATAAAAGGAATAACAGACAGAATCGGAAGAACCTTGAGAAAACACAACATACAGCCCATATTTAAACCACAAAAAACAATAGCCAACATCCTGGGAAATCCCAAAGACAAGACCAACCTTGAAAATCATGGCGTTTACAGCATTCCATGTGCAGATTGCCATCAAACTTATATAGGACAAACAAACAGGCGCATATCAGCAAGAATCCAAGAACATAAAAATAGCCTCAAAAACAAACAGACAACTTCGGCCCTATTTCAACATCACCAAACAACCGGACACACCATCGACTTCGAAAAAACAAAAGAAATAGCACCAGTACAGAATTACAAGGTACGCGTCATAAGAGAGGCCCTAGAAATCGAAAAAGCGGGACAACTAAATAAACGAGACGATGCTATAAATGTTCCAACTACATGGAAAACATTAATAAAGAATCAAGAAAGAAAACAACAAAAATCAACTAGTACACGAGAGACCAGCATACAAGAACAAAATATATCGCACTCGGCAGAGGGGAGGAGCCTGCGAAATCGCTCATCCAATCAGGAAGCGAGCCAGCTAAACAAAACTCGGCAGTCATCAGAGGCCACCATCAGTTCTCAGCGAGTAACGAGACGAACCGCACTTGAAAATGCCAAATGAGATTTTGGCGAAACGTCGTGAAAACGATTTTTTGAACGAACGACATAATATATATATATATATATATATATATATATATATATATATATATATATATATATTATGTCGGGTTTCCCGTGTGTGACGTTCCGGTAAAATTTCATTCGCCATTTTCAAAGCTCAGTGAGCTACGTCGTCTGTAGGCGAACTAATGCTTGCAACGACTCGGGTGCCGTCGGTCCCGTGTGTACCTGGAGCGTGTTCGTTGGCTGGATGGTTCTGGCCAATCAGGTTACGAGCCCTGCTGCATGTCATTGGACCACCTGTTGCCAGTGTTTGGGGTCGTGTTGCCATGTTAAGAAGGAATGGTCCTTTACTACCTACTACTGTTTCTTAAGCAGGTTTTTCCAAGTATTAGGCAACCACTGACTGTCATCTCTGCTATTTAAGTGGTTAGGCCTCTTTGCAATTTCGATGGTTTCCCTTATAACTCTTCTGGAAGAAGGAATGGTCCTTTACTACCTACTACTGTTTCGTAAGAAGGTTTTTCCAAGTATTAGACAACCACTGACTGTCATCTCTGTTATTTAAGTGGTTAGGCCTCTTTGCAATTTCGATGGTTTCCCTTATAACTCTTCTGGACAAGTTTTTACATCTTGATAGCATTTTTATTCCTGAAAAGTTTACCTTATGTCCTGTGCTTAACAATTATTAGGTCAGTGCAGAAGAAATTGTTTTTTACTTGACAGCGTTTGTATATTCGTCTCTTCTGGCTCTTATTTTACGGTTGGTTTGACATACGTCAGATGGGCTGCATTCTCCGCATGGAATTTCGTACACTGCTTGGTTTTCTAGAGGGATTCTTTCTTTTGGATATTCGCAGGAGATCCTTTACTTTACGGTTTGTAGTGAAAATGGTTTCAGTATCGTGTCTCTTGAGAATCTTTGCGATTTTGTCTATGGAGCGTCTGACATAAGAAAAGAAACTTTGGAGCTCTTCTCTTGGCGAGATTTTTTGGGGTCAAGCGTTTGTTTTTTAGCGCCCTGTCTATATGTTCTTTTTTATAGCTATTTTTTGATAGAGCATCTTGCGGCATGTTCATTACTTTGTGGTAATTTTCGTGATCTGTAGGGAACTGAGATCGAAACGCAAGTGATTTCACTACGGCAAATAATTGGGCGGGGTGGTGATAAGAATCGGTGTTGAGATATCTTTTGGTGTGTTTTCTGTAGACAGTGTGTGAAAGCAAGCCATTCACTTTTCTTTTCAGTTGGATATCTAAAAAAGGTAGTTTTCTTTCCTGTTCTAGACTTGCTCTATTACTCTCTAAAAATGGATCACCAAGTTTTTGCAAGATAAATTGTGCAAAAAGTGCAACAAAAAAGATGCCTTTTCTTTCACCCATAAACAAATTAAAGAATGAAATTTAACAATAAACAACAAAGCTTTTGAAAGCAGGGCATTCAAAATATGTAATTAGCAAGTGACAGAATTGCAGTACCTAGGTTTAACAAGAAAAAAACCCATAAAGTACCATTGCGTTATCATTAATACAACAATGTTCCCTAATTTCAGCAAGACATGGAAGCAAAAAATATTTTAATTACTTTCCTTGTTCTTTCCTAACAAGCATTCTTGAAAGAAAAAAATCCCATTTTTTCGCCCTCCTTTCGACGGTAGAAAAACTTTGTTTATTAAATTTTATTTTAATTTGCTTATTACAAACAGAAATTTGTTTTATATGGCCATGACCTGATTATACAGTATCATCAAAAATTGAAAGGCAAGATTTTTGGTATATACAAGGTTGGGCAGATGTTCCAAACAGGTTTAATTAATACATTCCATATGCCAGTGACGTCAACAACTGTCCAACAAGCAGTGTCATTTTATTTTTAATTATTTATTATTTGTTTTAGAATTTTTCCTGCAGAATTAAATGATGCATTTGACAAATTTTTCTGCTGTTAATTTTTCAGTGCCTTATCTAAAATTATAAAGTGCTTCAATAAAAAATAATTTTTTAATTTAATTCTCGTAACTTACCAATTAATAATACAATAATTTGGAAAAATAAATTCTTAATTTTTCTTGTAATGAGCTATTTGAAAAATTAAATTTTCAATTAATCTAGAAATGGATAATTTTATTTTTAAAATTATCCATTACTTCGTCAAGTGATAATTTTAAAATTGACATTGTCAGTTACTTCGTTCATTCATAATTGTAGGATTAAAGTTACCAATTACTTTATTAATTGATAATCTTAGGAAGCAAAGTACCAATTACTTCAGTATAATAATATTATTTTTAACCACACTACATCGAGCAATATGCGAGGCAGACGATTCAACGCCGCTACAGCTGAGGGAACGGGATATTGCTTCTCACCACCGAACAGACCAAGAGAAGTTACAAGTTTGGCTACAGAAGCCACTTCATGGACGGCATTCAAATGAGGTCAACCAGGACAATGTCGACAACTTAGCGTCGAACTACTGGTTGATTTCAGGACAGATGTTTTCGGAAACGAAGGGCTTCTTGTTAGCTATCCAAGACCAGGTTATTCCGACGAAGAACTATCGGAAATTCATTATCAAAGATCCCTTAATAGAAAATGACCAATGTAGATATGGCTGTGGAACATCAGAGACGATCCAGCACGTAACTGGAGGATGCCAAGCGTTTGCCGCAACCGAGTATAAGGAAAGACACGATTCAGCCGCTAGGATACTACACCAAGAGTTAGCAGATAAGTTAAAACTATTGCAGGTAGGAAAGGTGCCTTACTACAAATATAATCCAGAGCCTATTCTTGAAAACAACGAGTTCAAGTTATACTGGGGTCGAACGGTCCTAACAGATCAAACGGTTGCTCATAACAGGCCAGACATTATACTAACAGATAAAATTTCCAGGCGAACTACACTAATCGACATCGCTGTGCCGAACAACAACAACCTAAGGTCAAAGTACAACGAGAAGATCGCCAAATACAGAGATCTGGAGGTGCAAATCCGCAGACAGTGGGCAATGAACAGCGTCTACACGATTCCTATAATACTGTCAACAACTGGAGTGATACCAAAGAACCTCCTGCAGAACATCAAGGGACTGGGCGTTAGTGAACATCTGTATAAACCGATTCAGAAAGCGGTTCTCCTTGCAACCGCGCGAACCGTCCGAAAGTTTGTAGGAAGTGCAGAAGACCACGCCACCTAGGACCCGATAACATGGAAAGGGTCCCCACAGAGCTTCATACTTTTGGTGTCTTTGCATACCTGGTATGAGTGAATAATCCCTGGAGGGAGTGCGAAGCCGTGTGGCTTGTAAGTCTTTATTTTTAAAATTATTAATTGATGAAGTAATTTATAATTCTATTTTATGAATTAATGATTGTTAATTAATTAATATTCTGACTTTTGAAATTATCTGTTATGAAATTTAGTGATAATATTACTAATAGAAATATTATTGCCGATCTCTGGTTTCCACCATCTGACGTTTCGATCTGACTTAGATTTCACAAGATATATATAATGCTTGGAATTTAGGATCAAATTTTTTTTTGCCTATTTATAGTAATAATTTATAAAAGAGATGAAGTTGCAATAAATATTATTTTATATTAATCGTAGCCGTAATGCGATTTTTAATCAAATTATAAGATAAAAACTAAGCAGTAATGAAATGAGTTATTTATTTACAGAATTTCTAAAGTCTTTTGTTGCTTGTTTGGATTATTCAGAAATCACAACTTAAGAGAAGTTTATAAAACTCGATTCTTCTTAACACCATTATGTCTAAAAGATATTTGAAGAGGCTTTCATTTGCTCGACTTTCCGATAATACAATACCGTTCGCAATTTTAGTAGGTACGATTCAATTGAAGCATATTAAGCATCGCCTTTTACATTTCTCTCAAGTTAAAATGAAAAACAAATTAGTAATCAACGCTTCGGATTTCTTTTTTCGGACTAATGATCATTTTAAAGAGTGCATTTGCGCAAAAACATTAATTATGCCAATTAAACATGCGTTTTTTACGTTATTTTATTCGGCTTTTGCTCGGGCGAGCACTTTATTCTAGATTTATTAAAATGCAATTTAACAGCAAACACGAATTATGAGATTATGAGACTTAATTATACGGTCTTGTTGGAAAACGGCCTCGTTTACGTACTATGCAGTGGCGTAGACATACATTTTTCATTTAAATAAGTTGCATATTTATTTTAACAAGAGCTAATTATTTTTTAAATAAAATAACGAATACCTGAGGTTTCTGCATTTAGAAATTTATTCTTTTTAGTGTAGAACGACAAAATTATTTTGAAGTAAAATTTAAATGATAAATTGACTTTTGCATAAAGAGTATTTGAATAAATAATTTCAAAGAAGCAGCGCTCAACAAAATCAATTTTATAACTTAGACGATGTCTTTCTTTTGCTACATCCCACGTTACCCTGATATATTTACCAATTTCTTTAAAAATATGTATCTGTTTGGTTTAAAATATTTAAATTGTTTCCACGAGTTTATTAGGCCAGAAAACGAAGCGATTGTTGGAGGTAAAAATGACTCAAATACTACCTGCGATCCGATTGCAGAAAGGCTTAGGGGAGGGTAATAGAAATGACATCTCATCTCGTGTCTCAACAAATTTTGGTTGGAACATTGTTTTTTTTTAACAAATAGGTCGAAAAATGATTTTTCCCCGGTTTTTTGGATTTTACGGAAAATCTAAGGGATTTAGAGAAAAATGTTATATAGACGAATTGTACGTCTTGTAAATATCTTCAAAATGAGTTTTTGTTTGTCCAGTTCGGTCTGTAAACAAAAAACTTATTGCAAATTAAACATTAAAAATGGTTTATTTTTCAATTGTTAATAACTTATAATAATATATATTTTATATATATATATATATATATATATATATATATATATATATATATATATATATATATAATAAGGTATGTAATTGTTTTCAATGAAAAAACATCTTAAAAGAGTAAAAAAAAAATTAAATGTGGAAAATGCAATTGTCAGGGGGGTGGGGGTGGTCCGAGAAGGTTGAACAATATTATTTTTTAGATGAGCTACCCCGCTAACTCGGCTCCTACTGGTCGTAGAGACTTTTTTTTCAAAATTCGTGTTTTTTTACCAGGTTTCTAATTATATGCTTCATTAACAAATCTTACAAAAAATGCGGTCGTTAATTAATTTATTTATATTCGAAAAACTACCCATACCTTCATGACGATTTTGCATAAACAAAATATGAAAAATATCCACTTTTTTTTATTACATGATAGCTTAAGTCTTTACGAAGAGAATGAGCACTGACAGAACTCTGTAGCAGTTTCCTAGACGACGGTACAGCCAATCAAAAATGGTCCCTTTTTCGTTTTTCTAATAAACAATTGCAATTTTACAAAAACTATTGAACTGACAGCGCCCAACTTCCGCACACTTTTTGAGCACTTTAAAACTCACATTCTGGTAAAAGTTGAAAACAATTCAATAAATATTAGGAAAGTTATTAATAATTGAAAAATAAGCCATTTTTAATGTTTAATTTGCAATAACTTTTTTGTTTACAGACCGATGTGGACAAACAAAAACTCATTTTGAAGATATTTTCAAGACGTACAATTCGTCTCTGGAACATTTTTCTCTAAATCCCTTAGATTTTCCGTAAAATCCAAAAAACCGGGGAAAATCATTTTTCGACCTATTTGTTTTAAAAAAAAAAACATTGTTCCAACGAAAATTTGTTGAGACACGGGATGAGACGTCATTTCTACTACCTTTCCCTACTCATTTTTGCAATGAGATCGTAGGCAGTATTTGAGTTTTTTTTACACTCCGTTTTCTAGGCTATATAAGCGCTTTTAATCATTCTCTTCCTTAATATATATTTTTTGATTTTACTTTTTTGCTGTTAATTTTTTCGCTAATAAATTTTTTTTATTATTCTATATGATATTATTTCTCCATGTTCCAAAATGTAATTACTAAATAAATACACGATGTTCAATAAATAAAAATTAGAGTATTTTTAAAAGACAATTTATTTCATTTTATAAAACGCGTGTGAAAAGAACACGAACCAGTTTTTTGCAGATTTTTTGTATGGGAAATGGCTATCAGTAAAAGGAATATTTATAGGTCGTAGAAAGATTATCCGGAGTGATAAAACGTCGCAATTTAGCGGCATTTTAGCAATTTGAGCTGCGGACATTCGTGATTTGTGACGTTTCCTTGTAGTAACAGTAGCCAGTGCACATTTCGATAACATCGGATTCTGACAGCTGGTATTATTTATATCATAAGTCATATTTATTACGTTACTTATCTATGTAATATTGAAAATAAATACTATTTGAAATTAATTTTTAATGACTATACAGAGTGTTAAAAAAATAACTTTCATAAATTTAGCCAACAAATCTGCATTCATTGTAGAAAAAAAGAAAAAAGTTCCTGACAATATAAAATACCTAATCGAATTGATAAGAATTATTTTTTTAAGCAAACATGTAGAAAAAACTATTTCAGAAATATCATTTAAAGAATAAATTAGAAATAAGCCGATTAAAAACTGTTAAAAACGTTTTTTTTTTAATTTAAAAATAAACTACCTACATCTACCAAAAAAGATGTAACAATGTCGCAAGATTTTTGAATACCCGTATATTAATTCCAGAAATATAGCGTTTTCAGTAATAAAAAACCATAAAAGAAATACAATATAAAATCCACTTGTTTGTAAATACCGACATTCAGTAGCTATTGACCTCGGGACAACTTCAATGGAAATTGTAAACTAAAACAAATTCAGCATAAATGTCGATCACACTCCACTCCATTTATTTTTAGTATAAATACTCGGAGTATCTCTTAAGAATGAGGTCAGTTTCATTTAAAAACGGCTAGAGAATACTAATAGCCGAAACGTCGTGATATTGAAGACAAACGCAAGAGATATCGTTGTCTATGATCTTAAAACAAAAAATATATTCAGTAATCCCTTGGATTACATAATCCCATTAAAAAAAACAGTGCCAATCATTGTTTTTCATCACTTGTATTAATTTTTTTGTATATAATTTTTCACCTTCAGTAAAACCCATCATAGATCCATTCTCAGGAATTTTTGTCAGCTTTAAACTCAACATCATTAAATGAAGTTATTACCTATTTACAATTGTTCTTTCTTAAGATTTCGTTTGATGTTCCTACTTCGTTTAACACCACATTACCTTCAACTCCATCAGTCACAAAGCAGTCACAAAGAAAGAGAATTTCTTTTCATAACGGTAAAAATATTTTTGCAATTTTCCATAAGCTGGATATTAAGGGTAAATCGAGAAAAAGCGGCAGCATAACTCCCAAGGGAAGTGTCGAATCGAAAAGATACTTTAAGGCTACTTTCCTACAAAATTTCAACTTTGTAGACGGCCACATAGTTTTTGAGATATTTTTGATCAATATTAAAGTATGTTAAATTAAGAAGTAGTAGAAAATCAAATCTTCTTAGTCTTTATACTTACTTTTCCACATTATACATATAAATTCGTATATTTACAAATAGGTAAGACATTTTTGATTTTTCTTTAATTTACAATTTATGATTTTTTAAACTTTGATCTTTGGTTATCAATATATTAAATAAGATGTACAACTTTTTTTTTCTTTTTTAACCGACTTCTAAATAAAGCAAGTTCAAAATTTGATTCAGGAAGTTACTGCGGTAGTCTGGTATTATTTTAAATGAAATTGGTTCAGTAAAATCCAAGATGGTGCTGATACTATGGCAGAAAACAATAGTTTTGTCCGATTTTCTCCAAAAATAGTATCGAGGAGTTTTGGAGGTTGTGCATTCCGAGTTTAAAGTTAGTTTAAAAAAATTCAATTTGGCGGATGCAATATGGGAGATTATAAATTTTACATCTCTCGATTTTGTGCAGAATTGGTATAGGGGGATGTTTGAGGGTGTGAAGATTTACGAATTTAAAATTGTTTTTAAAAAGTGCAATATGGCGGATCCAATTTAGCGAACTAAAAATTTAACACCTTTCGATTTTCTTCAAAATTGATATTGGGGGTTTCTGAGAGTGTAATCAACGAATTTGAAATTTTTGTGAAGAAATTCAATATGGCAGATGTAATAAGGAGGCCTCAAAATTTTGTATTTCCGAATTATGTCCAAAATTTGTACTAGGGTTTTTAAAGGTGTAGATTAAGAATTTAAAATCATTTTTTTGAAATTCAGTATGAAGGATTTAATATGGAGGGTTGAAAATTTTGTGTTATTCATATTTTTTCAAAATTTTTATTAGGTGGTTTTACGAATATTAAGTTTTTTTTTAAATTTAATTTTTCATTTTTTCGATTTTGTTCTGATAATATGGGGGGGGGGGGGTAGAGCGTATATTACGGATCTTAAATTAATTTTTTCAAACTCAATATGCAAGATAAAATATGTCGAACTAAAAAATTTACATGTCTCAAGTGCTTTCATTGTCGGTGTTGGAGAATTCTCATATTCAAAGAATTTTTTGTTGTTTAGCTTGATGTGGATAAAATTTATACCTTTTTTGAACCTTAGATATCCAACTCAATTCAAAACTAAAAATCAAAAAATAAAATGATTTGATTTTCAAAAAAAAAAACGCTAAATAGAGAAAAATAATAATATACATTTTTATATTTTTGAACCAAATTATTACCAAATCAAACAAATAAACTACTGACACGAAATACATACGAGCTACGATAAGAAAGCAATCACAAATAAAGTATTTCTTAACTTTTTTATGTGAATCACATTTTGTTAGATTTTAATTTGGCGCCGACTTCAAAAGTTTTAATTTCATACAAAAATTTATATTGTTTTTTCGCTTTTTAGGGCATTTTTTTAAATCGGATTTTTTTTTTCATTTTATATTACCATTCTTTTTTACTAAATATGAAAAAGAAACAACTATTTTAATAACGTAAACACTCCGAGATATACAGAAGGTATTTTACCAAAAACAATTTAAGTAAAGAGAAGCCAGTAACAATAGTTTTGTAGAATATAACAACGAAGAAAAGGCAGTGCATGTTGTTATTTGCATTTTCACGAAAATATTTTCAAGAAATACAAGAAAATGACAAATAATATAGCGTAACTTGAGATCGTTTTAGTTAACAGTTTCTTATTTGACTCTCGTGTAACTCAATAAGTCTCTTGAATATTTTAACAGAAACATATATTTATTTTAAAATTACACATTACATGTTTTTTTGCAAGGCAGTGGTACAATATGCAATACTTAATTTATCTTAAACACACATTTTTTAATATTTTCACTTTAAATTTTTTCGAGTACCTTTTCCTTTTCCATATTAATAATTTAAACGTCTCGCCATAGACCGACAGCTTAAAATGCGCAGTTTTTCTATAATCAGCAACAAAGGATTGTTCCATTTGTTGATACGGCACAGTGGAAAGATGAATATCTAACGGGGCTTATATGTGAGCGAGAAAGATGGAACTATATATTAAAATAAATCGTATAAAGAAAACATTTATTATCGGGTGAAAATTACTTCGGTGATCATGTTTATTTTCTTAGCACTTGGAACTTCTAAGTGTTTATCAATAATATTTATTTTTTACGTTAGTTTTGTTACTAAAAGTCGTTTTATTTAACGCTATGGCTGTTAATAAAGTTATTTTTAAAAAAATTCTTTTATTGCGCTTCCTTTAAAAGAAATATTAGTAGTAAAAGAATCAAATTAGTAGTAAAATAATCAAAATAGCTGGTTTGAAAATTGAAAAACAAATTGAAAGTAAAGGAAATTCTTGCTGTCGCAAATTTAATACAAATATATTAGAAAGGGAATTGTTATTTTATAATGGTTCCACTTTTTGGTACAACTTGTCCAGATAGTCCCGAGTCGCCACTGTTCTTTTGTAAAGTGTAATCGTAAAAAATTGCAATTTAAAAAAGTTTACATTTTTAAAGTTTCTGTTTGTTTTTCATAATGAATCCGTGGTTTATTTAAAGGACAATGTGAAATATACAGATATCGTGCTGCAAATGGACTTTTTTTAAAGATGTCAAGGTCTTAAATAACTTGTAAATTTTCAAATCAGCGAATCATATCCTTGTGTGTTTTAGAATGTAGAATTCTAGTGCTATAAACACCCTCTGAACTAGGTGGAAATGAGACTAAGCTCCTAGAATAATAGTTTGATGTTGATGAATAGAATTATTTGAGTTTTAAGGTGCACCACGCGTAAATTAAGAGTAAAGACTAGCGCCCATTTAGTAAATTTGAAACACACCCAATTAGGGAGTAAAAACTACCCTCATATTTTGCCAAACTGGTCAAATGCGACACTGGCGACAATGCTAAAAAAGCTGGAAACGTCTCAATTTTGAGAAGTTGCAAGAAAATGCAGTAGGTTTGTGGTAGTACTTGAAAACCGCTCTTAAGGTTGCGAAAAACCACCCCTAAATAGTGCACTACTTTGACCATGAGGCCAATACCCTTGTGACACCAGTATTACTGAATTACTCCCCCAGAAGGAGTGATAACTACCCTACTACAATAGGCAATTAAAAAAAAACTGCAGTGGCTACTAAAAAGCTCGAAACGAAGGAATATTGCAAAGGTAAAAAGAAACCACAGTAGGTTTGAAGTTGTACTTGAAAACTACCCCCATAGGGTTGCGAGAAATCACCCCTAAATTCGAATAATGCAGTGGAAACAGAGAGTGGCCACAATAGTGCTCTACTATGACCATGAGGACAATACTCTTGTGACACCAATGTTATTTAATTACTCCCACAGAGGGAGTGATAACTACTCTACTACAATAGGCAATTCAAAAAAAAATGCAGTGACTACTGAAAAAGCTCGAAACGAAGGGATTTTGCATAGGTAAAAAGAAACTACAGTAGGTTTGAAGTTGTACTTGAAAAGTACCCCCATAGGGTTGCAAAAAACCACCTCTAAATTGGAATGATGCAGGAAAAACAGGGGTACAACTTCAAACCTACTATAATTTCTTCTTACCTTCGCACGATTCAATTTTTCGGCAGTCAGTGCAGCTTTTTTTGAATTGCGCATTGCAGGAGGTAGTTATCACCTCCGGGCCATAGTATTGCACTATTTTGGCCAATCTTAGCATCCATAAAAATGGTCATCCAGTTAGATTTAATGTTTTCTCTCTTTCTCTACTGCAATATTCGAATTTAGGGGTAGTTTCTCGCAACGCTATGTGGAGGTTTTCGAGTACTATCATAAACCTACTGCAGTTTCTTTCCACTTCTCAAACTTAAGACGTTTTTAGTAGTCATTGTTGGTTTTGACCAGTTTGGTACCCTCCTAAAGGGGTGTATATCAAATTTATAGAATATACGCTAGTTTATACTCTTAATTTACGTGTAATGTGTCTTACTATTCATATAAGTCGATTCATTAAGTTTATAGTCTTATTTTCACCCTAGTCAGAGGTCTTTTGGCACTAGAAAGTTATTTTGGGATGCACGATTTTTTTGACCTCCAGTTCAGCGTCTAAAAATATATATAATGGCTATAGTTCGCTAGGCTAATAATTTTCAAGTTATTTGAAACCTTGACATTTTTTAAAAAGCCCATTTTAAGCACGATTTTTGTCATTCACACTCGCCTGTAAATTTTTTTCCCCAGGATTTCCTGGCAAGAAATTTGCATTTTTCCACTCTATGGTGATCTAGGAATAGACAGGGAGAAGTTTTATCCATTCTTCGGATAGACAAAAAATCGGCCATTTCACATTGTCATTTTTTATAACTCCAGTTTGGTAGTCTATAAAGCGACCAATATACAGTTTAATATTTGATTTTAAACCATTAAAACGATTAACATATGTCAGGCATCAAATTACCAGATTTTTCTAATAAATCACAAAATTGCTTTCTCTAAATATCGTTCTTATCGCTCACTTGTACTAAGGAGAGAATTAGAACAAAATTCACAGAAAATGGCTATCGTTTTTTTTTTGCTAGTATTAAAGAGAAAATTCAACTTTTTAGATCAAAGTGGTACTTATCAGTACAATAAAGTGATTAAGGTCATTTATTATTTAACAGAAACTCCTTTGCGTTTCCTAATTTTCTTGGATTGAATTATTTATCAAAACTTTAAGGCTGAAATTCCGGTTTATGATTATTCCTGAGCTAAATTAGGACTTAAAATATAAAAAATTACAGCTGCGGAACAAGCAAAAAATGAAATATTTAAATAATTCCTTTATCCAATATATTACGAAATATTTTTTGATTAATTATCTTTTAGGATAGGATCAAATTATCCTATTCCTAAAAATATAATTGAAACGTACTAACGTCAACTATGCTTGGAATATTACACTAAACAGAACTTAAATTAAACCAAATGATAATAAGTCATTATAAGGCAGGAGCACAGGCAGAATTATATTAATTAAAGTTAGTTTAAACATATGTTTGGAAAATTAGGCTCTGTGAATTTTAATTCACTTGGGAAAACCGCAATTTTGATAAGGAATTAACTTGGAAATTTAAACTAAAGTTCACTTAAATTAACGAAAATCCTTACAAATTTTGTTTTTCCTCGTGTATAAAAGACATTTGACGGAATATAACAGCTTTTAAAAGTATTTAAAAACTTTCCTGGTAAGTTGATAATAGGTCGCAGTAGCCCGCTTTTCAGGTCTTTGTATTTCTTTTATCTCTCCCACTTAGACTGGATGTGACTCAGGGGTCTGGAAATGATCTACTTTCTCCGCGAAATGTGCCTTTTCCAAATATCGAGAGGGCTACGAAAAATGCGATTTTTATATAGTACTGGAAACTGTCAGAGTTATAAAATTTAATAAGCCTTTCTTGCGATAAAATTTTTATATAATAATAACAAACACAGACCCAGTTTATATTATATATATACATATATATATATATATATATATATATATATATATATATATATATATAATTTTTACAGTAGCATTAGACATTACATTTCAAGTCAAGTTTAATTTTCATAAAAACTATTTTTACATGAACACAATATTCGAAATATACTAAATATAGCAATAGAAATGTAATATCAGATGGACGAGGTGAACAAATATGAGCGAAAATAAAAATAATTCCACATTAATTTTTTACATTAAATTTTTAAAATTTTAACAAAAATTTGTTTCCAAAACAAGATGATTTACTTCAATAATCAAAGTACAGGCCATCATTAGCTATGACTTTTTCCCATACATATATATACAGTGCCTTCATTTCAAAACGAACCATCCTTAATAACTTTGTTAAATAGAAAAATTTAAAAAAAGAAAAAATACGTCAATTTAGATATACAGGGGGAAGTTTAATTTTGCATTTGTTAAAAGTCTGTCAATCACCTCCTCACCTCCAGCTAACCTCACTTTGATATGTCAAATGGGAACCCCCACCTTGTGACACATCATTGTAAGCAGCATAAAATTGTCTATCCAACCGTATAAAAAAAATTAAATCGGTTGACGTACAAGCGAACAGTGTGCAAAAATGTCTTGTAATAATGCATAATATATCGGCCTCGAACTTTAGTATGTCAAATGATTACCCTATAGTGTGATACATCATTTTAAAGGACGTACGATCTGCTATCCAACGATGTCAAAAAAAATTAAGTTAATAGACGTTATAGGCAATTAGGATGCAAAAATGTGTGTTAAATATAAGCAGTTTATTCAGTTGAAGAAAATTATTTTATTAAATGTTCAAAATGTGCGCCGTTATTAGCGAGACAATAAAAAAGCCTATTTTGAAATTCCCCACGAACATTGGCAAGGGTTTCTCTGCTAATTCCTCTACATTCCCGAACAATTCGATCTTTTAAATCGTCAATATTTTCAGGTGGGGTTTTATAAACCTTGCTTTTTAAATACCCCCAAAGAAAAAAGTCTAGAGGGGTTAGGTCTGGAGACCGTGCTGGCCATTCAATTGCACCACGTCTGCCAATCCACGTCCCTGGAAAATGTTCATCAAGCCACTCTCGAATTGCCAAAGCGTAGTGCGGGGGAGCTCCATCTTGCTGGAAATGCAAATTATTTTCATTTAGTACCATAACAGCATTTTCATCCACTTGATTTTCTAAAGATTGCACAATGGCAGGGTATATTGTGTTTTCTAAAAGGTTTAAATAAATTTGCCCAGTTAAATTATCTTCCAAAAAAAATGGCCCGATGATTTCATTGCCATAAATTCCTGCCCACACGTTAATTTTTTCGGGATATTGAGTATGCCCTTCTCGGAAAAGGTGCGGATTTTCATTATCCCAGTATCTGCAGTTATGTCTGTTAACCAGTCCATTTAGAAAAAAAGTTGATTCATCACTAAAGCAGATATTCTTAGGTAAATGGGGGTCCTCGTCAATTCGTTGGCACATTAATTCGCAAAATTGAATTCTCCTATCAAAATCGTATTCTCCGAGTTCTTGAAGAATTTGAATTTTGTAGGGAAAAAACTTATTTTGTTTTAAAACTTTATGCACAGAGCCAGCAGAAATGTTGATTAAATCTGCGACCTTTGAGATGGATAAAGTTGGATCTATTGCAAACTGTCCTAGTACCTCGATTTGGCATGCTTCATCTACAACCCTTTTCTCAATAGATTTTTTATTACAAACGGATCCCGTTTCTTCAAACTTTCGTACCAATTCGAGTACATATTTATGGCCCACGTTTTTGTCTTGATGCCTCTCGTTAAATGCTCTGGCGGTTCTACGAGCGCACCGATCTTCAGCTCCATAGAGAAAAATTATTTCTATTCTTTCGGCTAGCGTATACACCATTTATATTCACGTTTCAACTAGGCGTCACAATGACAATTTTAACAATCAACAACAAGATCTTATTTTTATTTATTGCAGTGATTTCCTGTACCTATCAGGTACCGCAAAAAATATCATTGAAATAAATACACTAGATTGATTAGACTGCAATGAATTTTGCGATGAATTTTAAAACAGGCTTAGTTTTTTTCTCGCAAATATTTTAACTGTTTATTTTAAAAAAATATTTATTTTAAATTTAAAATAATATTTTACTCTATGAAGTAGCCATTTGACATAATAAAGTTTAATGTGATAAGGTGTCTATTATTACCACACATCTTTTCTTACTATTCGCTTGTACATCAACAGATTTTGTTTTTTTTTATTGGCTAAATAGGAGATAGTATGCCCTTTAAAATGATGTATCACACTATAGGGTAATCATTTGACATACTAAAGTTCGAGGCCGATATATTATGCATTATTACAAGACATTTTTGCACACTGTTCGCTTGTACGTCAACCGATTTAATTTTTTTTATACGGTTGGATAGACAATTTTATGCTGCTTACAATGATGTGTCACAAGGTGGGGGTTCCCATTTGACATATCAAAGTGAGGTTAGCTGGAGTTGAGGAGGTGATTGACAGACTTTTAACAAATGCAAAATTAAACTTCCCCCTGTATATCTAAATTGACGTGTTTTTTCTTTTTTTTTAATTTTTCTATTTAACAAAGTTATTAAGGATGGTTCCTTTTTGAAATGAAGGCACTGTATATATATATATATATATATATATATATATATATATATATATATATATATATATATATGGCGTCTACGAGCGCTCGTGGACGCTATACAGTGAGCTTTGAAAATGGTGAATGACATTTCACCGAAACGTCAGCTGCATTACAGGCCTGAGAGGGACTCAGCACATACACGGGATGCCCGAAAACCTTCGATTACACATCACACACGTTAGAATATCCGACATAACATATATATATATATATATATATATATATATATATATATATATTTATATTTATATTTATATATATTCATTCATTCTGTGCTTGACGTTTTGCTCAATGTAGTGGGCTTTTTCAAAAGTATATCTAAAATAAAAATGAAAACACAACATGGTAACAAACGCACACTCACATGACTTAAAATTAACACCTAAACGATAAAAATATTAATTAAAAATATCAATCAATAAAACAATATGAAATTAAATTGGAAAAATAAAAATTATTCAAAGTACGCACCTCAATTTACTTGTGTCTTGTTTCTTAATGAAATATTTCAAGATTCCCTTGATTACTATCAACTCGTTATTTTTTTATTTGATAATCTTTTTATTTAGTTTTTTCAGATTTGCAAATAAATTTGATCAGTATCAACTATACAGTGTGTTGCAAAACAATAAGGGCTGCAATAGTTGGTTTAGTTTATTAGGTTAAAATATATTTGGCTTAGTTTTTTGATATCTTGCTTGTCATTGATTGCTTGTTTTTCTTTTTTTATAGCATTTCCTTTATTTGAAGTTTATGGTAGTTTCTTTCCTGACTTAGAATCTTTGTGTTCGAAAAATCAAATTCATGTTTAAAATTTGTCTCATGTTTGTATAATGCTGTCGTTGCGTTTTTTGTGGTATTTATGTCCGTTCAATCTGCTGTGTAGATATTGTGTTGTCATTCCAATATATTTCTGTGGACAATTTAGACATGGTATGGAATAGATAACATTGGATTTCTTTTTACGGGTTCCCTTACTTTTTAACTTTGTAAACAGTGGTGACAAGTGATTGTATGTTTTGGGGTAAACTATTATATCGTGGTATTTGAGGATATTGTGTAATCTTTTCTGACAATAAACTAATGTATTGTATTGCAACATATGTTCTTGGGTTATTATTATTATTATTTTGTGTAGGAACAGTCTTATTATACAGTTTGTAAGTTTGTTGTTGTATTTTGTTTGTGAGTCTTTCGGGAAAATTATTATCAATTAGGTTTTGTCTGACTTTCTTTAAGGTTTCTTGACGATTTTTCAGAGAAGTTAAGGTTAAAGTTATTATTACGCTGTTCTTTTGGGATTTCGGATGATGTGACTGATGGTTGAGATAGCGTCCCGACCATGTATCTTTTGTATGCCACATAGTCTCAATCATTTTATTTTCATAATTTCGAAATAGTGTGAGGTCAAGTAAATTTATTTTTCCATTTTATTCGACTTTTGATAGAAATTGTATCTTTTGGTGGAAATTGTTGAATGCATTTAGTATGGTATTAATTTCATTTTCAGAGACAGCTGCTAGACAGTCGTCAACGTATATCTTAAAAAATTGAATCGGTATATCAAGTTCGTTTAAGGCCTTTTTGTTCCAGATTTTCCGTGATCAACTGTGCTACCGTAGATGATATTGGTGAACCCAGTGCGCAATCATTAAGCTGCTGGTAGTATGCTATATATATATATATATATATATATATATATATATATATATATATATATATATATATATATATATATATATATATATATATATAATATATATATATATATATATATATATATATATATATATGAAGTAAAACAATAGCCATAATGTGATATAACCAGTGTTTTTTAAAAATCAAAAGTGAAGTAAGAAATAAATAAATCTATCTATCGTATTTAGTTGGTAGGTAATAATTATTTGTATCTATTATCCATTCAAACAGAGAAAAAGAAAGAATATATTCAAAAATAGTTTGTTTTTTGCAAATACAAGTCTGGTCCTCTCTCCATACGCATTTCGAGCACCTTGTGGTCTCGTCAGTAGGGCTGTATCGAACCTGGAGTAACATTCGCAGGAAACAACTGCTATATAAAATATAAATTCCGAAGTATGTCGGTAAGATATTAAAAACCCGCCTACTTCGATGCCAGACTGAAAAATACCGCCAGTCAGACGACATCGGAGTAGTGCGAAATTTTTAAAAATCAAAATTTCAAGCAGAAAAAAGGAAATAATATGTACAAACAGTTTGTTTCCTGTTCTCGGTTCGATACAACTACAGGGACGTGACCATAAGGTGGTCGAAACGCGTATGGGGAGAGGACCAGAGTTGTATTTGCAGGAAACAAACTGTCTATATATATTCTTTCCTTTTCTTTGCTTGAAACGATAATACATATAAATGGGCAATGTTGTTGCATCTCACATATGATAAGGAAATGCAAAAAAAAAACACTTAACAAACACATTACCTGTAGAAAATGTATGTGGAAAAATATTCTTTAAAACGGAAAAACTTGCAAAACATTTTATTTTATTGAAGAAAGAATAAATTAAAAACTAAAAATACTTTTAATTAATAAAATATAACTGTCGTGCATTTTATTATTTAAAATAATCAAAAATCGATTACATTATGAGAATAAGCGTACGTATGTGGCAAAATGAAGTTTTTAAGGTATTTTGGAAAATGGATCGTTAGTTCGGCACGAACAGGAAATTTTGTGGTCTAAACATGCTCAAGATAATTCACAGTCAGTTTGATATATCCCCTGTAATTTTCGGGGGAGCCTAATAGTTTGCACCAGTCTAATTTCTATTATAATAATAGCATGGAGCTCGGTTATAGATTACCACGTTAATGTTTCTAACTAGGGTCAATTTCTATTCAGAATGCATACCTTTAGTCCATACGAGGTGGCCATAAAATTTGCAAATAAAATTGCATTTTTATTCACTATCCGATAAAAAAACACCATGCATTTTTCATAGGTTATTAAGTATGTGTTACCTAATTTTTCAGGTGTTCAATAATGTTTTATTTAACGAATAAGTAATAGATTTTCAATAAAAGAGTTCTCGATCAGTGTCATTATATACATCAGGGAAACGTGTAATTTAGTTGTTACTTGAGTGTTTTGAACTCGATTGCCGTTTAATAATTTCAGTTTCACTTTCAGTCGAAGGTTTATTACGAATTAAGCAAAATTGCAACTTTTCTTGAAAATCATTTAACAGCACTCAATTTGTGTATTATTAATAAGCCCATCTTTTCACTGCAAAGTAACGTTCAGTACTAAAAGTAATTTTTTCATTTGCGTTCTCCAAGAAAAGGGTAGATATACGACCGTGGCCACTCGAACAATGGAATAGCAGACAGGTGTTGTTCAAGGCTATACAGGTGAACGGAATTAGGGACTGAGTGCATATTCATTCAAAATCATATTGTTTGTACTTATATGTGTGTGTAAGTCACACAAACCAATACTTCCAGGCCGCTTTTGGAATCACGGTATCTCAGGAATAGTAATTTGTAGGAAAAAAGTATAAGAACCATTTTTGTAGAGAATTGCAAAATCTACAACATTTATCGGACCTATTTTTACAAAAACACTTATCGTTTACGAGAAAAAAGGGAAAAACGGATATTTTTGAGGTTTGATCTTGAATAAAATTTTTAGCAGACATAGGATCGGTGGGGACTTTTGATATTTTATTTATTATAGTCTATTTAGGATCAATTTTCAGCTCTTTGCGGATTTTTATGAAGTTAAATGTGTATTTATATGGTGTAAACCATTCTTGGATTCTCTATTGGCCCGGTTGCGATATGGTCAATTTTTCCAAAAGAACAGGCTACTAAAAATTAATAAGTTGTGTTAATGCTATATATATATATATATATATATATATATATATATATATATATATATATATATATATATATATATATATGCAGTAAAATACGAACAGTAAATGCAAACTTCTCCCCATCCTATCCTTTCTGTGTTAGAGGTTGCACAGTTAGAATAAATTGGTACAAAACGCAAATTTATCCTATTCCACCACCATCGAGATGATGGCCTACCTGTACCACCATACCGAGAAAAAGTCAAAACTTACCCTCCCCGCCACAGTGATACGGCAGAGATACATGTTTCGTCTCTACTAGACTCATCAGGGTACCGACATGCACCTGGCTGTGCAAAGGACAGATCGGAAGGAAGCATGCTGAATGTGATTTCAGCACTACACCGGCATAATGTGGATATATGCACTGCTATTGCATCTCACACGGGTGAATCCGTGAAAGCCGCATAAACATATATACGCCATCCGGCGGGAGGTCGGCGAAGCCGCGTTCAGTATTTGCATGCTTCCTTCCGATCTGTCCTTTGCACAGCCAGGTGCATGTCGGTACCCTGATGAGTCTAGTAGAGACGAAACATGTATCTCTGCCGTATCACTGTGGCGGGGAGGGTAAGTTTTGACTTTCTTCTCGGTATGGTGGTACAGGTAGGCCATCATCTCGATGGTGGTGGAATAGGATAAATTTGCGTTTTGTACCAATTTATTTTAACTGTGCAACCTCTAACACAGAAAGGATAGGATGGGGAGAAGTTTGCATTTACTGTTCGTATTTTACTGCATTCTATACACGGCGCTGCATATAGTTGTACGTTTGCTGAATGTGATTTCAGCACTACAACGGCATAATGTGGATATATCCACTGCTATTGCATCTCACACTGAATCCGTGAAAGCCACATAAACATATATATATATATATATATATATATATATATATATATATATATATATATATATATATATATATAATAAAATCTTGGCTAAGCGGATATGAAATTTGTCAATTCACATCATTCTCTTGTTAAAATGTGCGGAGCACTTCAAAGTATGGAAAAACTCCGGGTCCGAAAGATGGCGACAGCGCTGTTTCGTCCTAATATGGGACTCGTCAGGCCACCGCATTCCGTACAAACCATCATCTCGCCTTTGCATCCTATAAAACTGAATTTAAAATCAAAAACAGGAAACAAGACGACAAAGGCGACATCTCGATGGTTCACTTGATAACACAAGAACCACACAAGTTATCTTGTGTGGTTCTTGTGTTGCGGTGGCCTAACGAATCTCATATTAGGACGAAACAGCGCTGTCGTCATCTTTCGGACCCGCAGTTCTTCCATACTTTGGAGTGCTCCGCACTTTTTAACACGAGAATGATGTGGATTGACAAATTTCACGTCCGCTTAGCCAAGATTTTATTCTATTTTACTTTAAATTACACGGACAAAAACTTATCTATTTACATATATATATATATATATATATATATATATATATATATATATATATATATATATATATATATATATATATATATATATTATATATAGAGAGAGAGAGCGAGAGAGAGAGAGAGAGATATTGCTTTCGCTTAGAAAGAAACAGAGCAAAATATGTCAGTAGTACCTCTTTCTATGGGCGGAATAGAAAGATTGGTACCCTGACCTATTTTGCTCTGTCTCACTCTAAACAAAGAACAACGCGCTTCAGTAGGATCCTCGTTCTATAACTTTAAATGTCTATGGCTATATCGATGACAGACGCGACATAATATACTAGATCTAGCATAAAATTATGCAACCAAGACAACACAATTCACCCTTAGAATAGGACACACGTCGCCTAATTTTAGTCGCTTTTTTTTAATGCATTCGAACCTACAATTTCGATTAAAAACGTGTCTATATTGTAATCCGCTAATTAATTTTATATTATAAAAGCTGCTTCTACTGGTAATATATTTTTAAATAAATGATTTTTAATTTTTATTATTTCCCATTTTTTTGCGTTTATGAACCAGTTATTTCGGTATAAGTTGTTTACGCAAATTTAATATATTCAAAACAAATTTCCCAAAGAGCCGTGTACCTAACCCTTCGTGCGTTTATTTTTCGTCGGTTTTTACAAATTGCCCTGGCTTTGTTTAGACGCCCCTCGGCACGAATTCCCCCATTGATGCGAGTGTAATAAAAAAAACTTAAACTAGACATATTACTAAACAACAAACAAATCAGATTTTTAAATTAAAACACCTTTTTAAGTGGAAGCTTTAATTTGATATAATAAGCTAATTTTCACAAATCATTTGAAAGTTGCCCCAAGAAAAATATACACTTTTAGCGACTCGTATTGATAGTGTAATTTGTTTCGATTATGCATTTTCCTCTTACTAACTACCCTTTTATTATTTACTAAGAAGCCTTTAATAGTACGGGAGCCAGAGGGGTCCCAATTGCCTGTTTAATTTAGATGGATCCACTCAAGCTTTTTTAGGGTGGATGTTCAAACATTAGAAAGTTCAATTCTTTCTTATTTCGACTATCTGCATATAAAAAGAGAGCGTTCGACCGCAGAGTACTCCTGTAAGTAGGCTTCCCTGTTTGCACCATAAAAGCGGCGCGTATAGATAAGCGATCAAAGGCTATTTATTTATAGCTGAAAAACACTTAAGACGTAACTTTTTTGTATAGCATTTTGTTGTAGCTTGTAGATCTTGATCTGAACTTTCAATAGCTGCAAATAAAATGGAAAAATGATAATTCAGTCAGAAATATTTGACTTACAAAAGGCGCGAAAAACAACCGTTCAACAAAACAGTTGTTTTTGTTTATAATCGCTCAGAGAATATGATTTTTTTTTTTGTAAAATTCGAATTTATTTATTTATAGTTATTTAAATCCCATTCGAGCGAACTTCCACCCTAAAAAATCGTGTTCGGAAGCTCAAAATATATAAAATACACTTTAATGAGTCCATCTAAATTAAAAAGGCAACTGGGACCCTTCGGGCCTCTACACTATAAGTATTTAATAAAAAAAATAACCTATTTCCAGCTATATTTTTATTTAAAAAAAATGTTGTTATGAACAGGATATAATATAGATCTCCCGTTTATAACAACTAACAGGCTAACGAAACAAATTTGCTCAAAAACCAAGGCTCCTAAAAATACATAACCCAGGCGTAGCGGAGCCACGTTCCCAATGCAACAGACAGGCGAACGAAGCGAGTTTGCTTAGAAACCCAGGCTCCCAAGCCTAAATAACCTGGACCTAGCGAGATGTATTGACGAAAACACTCAATTTGATATTTTCAACAGTAGATATCTCGACGAGAAAAAAAGATATTTGGCTTTTGAAAAACTATTCTGCAAGAAAAGAGTTGTACTTGAAGATATTGAGTTTTGTGAAGGAACGTCATCTAGCGTTAAAAATAACCTCAAATTTAGCCCGATATGCCATTTTTTTGCAGTTTTAAGTTATTTTGAAAACCTGACATGCTGAAGTAATTCAGGCCTCGGATTTGAATTTAACGCCTCAAAAGGCTTCGAAACAGTATAGTTCGATTTTTAGTTAAAAATTTGGTCGGCCCGTGAATCAAGGCTAAATTCCAAAATGATGATATCTATCTACGAAACCTTATTGTACTTATATTTAAGACTAGCGACCCGCCCCGGCTTCGCACGGGTGCAATGCTGATACTAAATACACTACAGAAAAACTGTGACTATTTATTTTATTTTTACAACAATTATTACATCGGCCTCCGACGCGCTATTTATAGGCACGCTGCCGCCGCCCCGGTCGGCCAGTACCGCCGCAAGCGCTACTTCCCGCAATTTTAAATCTGTAATATCTTCGAAAATATTCATTTAAATCTTGTGCTGTAAAGGACCATATAGATCTATATTAAATCAACAATGTATTTAAGCTATTTAATTGGATAAGGATTAATGCTGTATTGGTTAAAATCGCTTCAAAATTTGCCATTATTTGTCGTAAAAAGTAAATGACAAAAAAATGTTATTGTGGGATATCCATGAGAGATAGACATATACCATCGCGGAGTTTTCTGTAGACCTTTTCAATGTGTACAAATAATTAGTACATTATTTTGATAAATCTCGTAGGGTTCAGCCTGCGTTTGCAATGTAAGCGGAAAAAAATATGATAATTAACGACATCACATTAGAAACCTCAAAAATAACAGTATTTCTCCACTATTTAATGGATGTTATTATACATATAAACCTTCCTCTTGAATCACTCTATCTATTGAAAAAAACCGCATCAAAATCAGGTGCGTAGTTTTAAAGATTTAAGCATACAAAGGGACATAGGGACAGAGAAAGCGACTTTGTTTTATACTATGTAGTGATACGATATTTTTAACCGATCATTTAACACTAATTTTTGTCCCATATCGATTAAGAAACTCCACTTTAGGTCAATATAAATAAAATCGAAAGTACTGCAAAGACATTAACATTCTTTTTTTTGAGCTGAAGACAGCGTAGGATGAAAATATGGTAGGTACAATTAGGGAAGCTTTTAAGAAAAAGCTGCCATATCATAAGCTTATATTGAAACGACCATTTTTCAAACAAAATCTTGGAATAAAGGAAAATGTAAAGGAAAGATAAAAATGCCTACGCGCCAACCCTTATAAAATAAAATATGGGGTAAACAACGGGTTATGTGTTCTCTGTTTTATCCTTTCCTCATCTATGAAAATAGAACTGTCATAAAGTAGTTCACATTTTAAGTTTCTAAAATTAGCTTATTATAGTCAAAATTTGGTCTGTGACTTAAACAAAAACTCATTTTTCCCCAATGAATTGCTTATTATTATTATTATTATTATTATTATAATCCTAATCATAAAAAAGCTAAACTAATATAAAAACCAAATGTTTTACTAAGATTTTGGTGTAATATATAGTATTACCTGAAATATACAAATGCAAATAAAATGAAAAGTGTAACAAAATGCTGTAGTCGAGAAAGCTAAATAACCTGCAATAAAAATAATGGTGAGAATTCTCAAAGCATCATCACTTGTTAGCGGAGCAGTTTTAAAAATATATCAAAATGTATTTTGGAAGATGTTATTTATAAATTTTTAATTAGTTACATAAGCTAGATATGCCTATTTGTAAATAAAGAAATATCTTTTAAACGAAGTAGAGTATGAAATTATTTGGAACGAGATCTCACCTATAATGCAATAAAGAAATTATCTACTAAGGTCTTTTTTTAAAGCTGTATTTCCTATAAAATAAATCATTATACCTGTTTAAATGTTTTCAAAGCATTATTTTTCTAATAAAGAACGAAAGCTTTCACGGCTTCGGTCAAGTTGAAAATCATGGCCGTGTCAAAATGGAATTATTATCCGACGTTTCGTCTACGATTACACGAGGCCTCTCCTGGAGTTTTTACTCCACGAGATTAGAACACTGAATGACCATCGAGGATCAACAGCGGGGTATTTATACCCTACTAAGGCTCAGCGAAACGTGATCCAGCGTTCCAATCGATTTGCACGTGTGATGAAGCAAAAACGGGAATTCTAAGGACTTTTGAGCAACAATAACTCCTCAAACAAACCAATGAACACAGTCATCAATTTGTCAAGTATACAACTTACCGAAGCAGAGAAAACAATTTTATCCAAAGAACGACAACAATATCTTATGAGATTTAAATGACTAAAAAATGCTGATAAAGATAAAATATCTTTAAATCTTAACATCTTCATATGTTCTTACAAACATGGCGTGGACTTAGCAATCAAGCATCACCGGGAGGTTACCATGGCTACACGAATTCTCGTAAAACACTAAATATTTACATAAGTCGGGAATTTTGGTCAGGGTTATTCTAATCCGTGCCTGTCTCTGTTTTAACATAAAACGTCTTTGGTTTCATCCCTCATACTTATCACAACCCTAGCTTTAAAACTCTACCAAGCTGGACAGATAATTGAAAATTATTAATCTTAACGAAAATAAACTTACCGATAAGAATAAAACATGGTAATCAGAAAAACTCTAATAAGGCACATAAAACATTAAGAAACGATTTTAAGACACTCAAAATAAACGAAAAACTAATGGATAATACGAAAAATCGGAAACCCAAATTTGGCAGTTTAATATAAATCAGTTAATGTCTATCTGGTGATTTATGACTGTGGCAACCTTGGCATTGTCAACACAAAAGTGTTACAATAGATGACCTGTAACTTAATAGAGCGATTTTTTTCCGAACAAAAATGCCTCTATATATATATATTTTTTTTTTACTTTTAGTTACAAAATAATTTTATTATATATGTTTTACCACCATAAGGCAGAAAAGCTGACTTAATTCCTAATTTTAGTGGCTATGAGACACCGCACCTTTTTTAAAGGATTTAATATATTAGCTAATTTTATTAACAGCCTGGAATCCGAATAGTAAACTGGAAAAAGAATGTGTTCGGGGGATAATAAAAATTTTTATGGCCCATTAAAGTGTTATATGAAACTGTATTAAATCGCTTACCTTATTATACCAAAAATGTTATATTTTTGAGGTTTAATAAAAAAAATAGCTGAATTTTTATATAATAACAATGTCATTTCTAAAATAACTATGAAAAAGTATTAAAATTGAGAGACGTTTATGTAAATTTTATTACTTCAAAATTGATTTACTCATTCGTTGAATATTCTTATCATTTGCAAACCGTCTTGTGAACTATCTTAGTTATTAATCGCTGTGACAACATCTCTGCTGCTTTGTGGAAACGATAACTATAACTTATGTTTATTTTTCTAAAAAAAAATAGAAAAACATAGGTCTTTTTTAAAATGGCTAAAGTAAAACAATTTAATGTGCAAAGGAAATATAATAATAAATATTATATATATATATATATATATATATATATATATATATATATATATATATATATATATATATATATATATATATATATAGGATTATAGGGTATCCCAGAGAACCCCCTTAAATCACAGTAGGAATTCCCAGAATTTATCACAGAAAGTTAAAGTGGGGGAAATTTTCTATCCAACGGTATAAATAACATATAGTATCAAATGTCATTTAAAGCTCATTAGAGAATGTCCTTTATAAAATCAGCTGTTAATTCGGGAAAAAGGGTTATAGAGAAAAATTTTCAATACAAAAGTTGTAAGAAATCAAATGACGTATCTAACAGCAATTTTGAGGTTAACCTTGGAACTAACCCTCTAGGTTATTTGAAGATTAACTTAGTTTTTTGAAGCGAGAATTCTTACTGTTCAATCCAGAGATAGAAAAAGGGAAAAATTTTGCGTCTTAATGAGTGCTTTACGCAGATGGTGAAATGATCTTGACTATCGCATCAATATTAGAAATAAACTAGGTATACCCTGAAGGCTAAGGCTGCTAAAGTTCCGCCAATGAAGGTAAGACTTGAGACCTGCTACGCCAGTGAAGCCAAAACCCGATACGGCTTAGCCAGTGAACGCATGATCTGTGACTTGCTACAGTCCAACCAGTGAAAAAAGGCTTGTTACTCTTCGGCCTGTAAAGGCAAGACAGCTACAATATTTCTCAAGGTCAATCATGAAATGCACTGTTTTATTTCCTAAAATTTTTGTATTCAAAGTTTTTCTCTATAACCATTTGTTTTCGTGTTCATGATGGTACAACGAAATTTATTGCCTTGCCCTATGCAAATAGACTTTCAGAAAAAATGAAATATATTCTAAACCAAGAGCACATCACTATCTACCACAAAGCCTAAAATAAATTAGACTCTTTATTTACAAAGCTGAAAAAGAAAACCACTAAAATGTATAATTCTAACGTTGTATATTCAGTTCCTTGCACCAATTGCCCAAAAAAATATATAAGACCACACAATTACTTAAAAATAGAATAAATGGACACACAAATACTACGACTGCATTAAATAAACATATACAGAAAACAAGCCATTCCTTCCACTATAACAATGCAATAATAAAATAGAACGTGACCACAATTACAACAAATCAAGTGTAAAGGAAATGATACACATAAAAAGAAAAAAGAAACGCAACTGATAACAGAACTGATATAAGTCACCTGAATCACAAATTTCATTAAAAATTTAAAACTGATATATCCTCTTAAAATAAAATAATTATTAATATCTTCTTAAAACATTTCATTTTTTTTGCAGGTATAAAAAAACAAACAATCCATAAGTATTTAATAAAAAAAAATAATTTGATTTAAAAGAAGAGGAATAGTTTTTCTAAAACTACAATTTTCATAGTTTGCTGTTCATTATTAAAATAAAAATAGTCAGTTCAAGGTAAATACATATATTTCTACGAATAATGAAATATTATAAATAAACTGTGTTAACATATTAGATTTTTTAACTATGTGTTATGTAATTTTCACTGTTAAGTTGTTTGACAGAAGAAAATATATTATTGAATTAGGAAAGAAAACTTTTTTTTAAATACTTTAAACAAAAAGTGAAACATCAAAACACGTTTTTTTTTTACATTTCACGTATAAACCTAATCCGAAAAAAAAAGATTAAAACATTTTTAATTTATTCTAAAAATGGGCTTGAGATTTGCACCACAAAAAAATTATAATAAAGAGTAAAAAAATAAACTTGATTATGGTGTCATACTTAGTATATTAGGTACTCTATCTACTGGTATTATTTTATAATACTATTTAAGTTTACTCAAAAAACAAAGACCATATATTGAGAAAATTAAATGAGGGTGTGATGTTTTACTTTGTTTGCGTAAGTGCTTCAAAACAAATATACCGCTACCCGTTCCTATGGGGATATCCGGTCGGTTTATCTTATAAATTTGTAATGATCGGCTTGCGATTTTAACCAAAACAATGCGATTATACAGGTATAACCCTCGTATGTTTCGACCCTTACCTAATGGTAACAGTCAGGACGAAATTTTAGGTTTATTAAGTTAAAATGAAAATATTTTATTATCTTGTTCGCTTCAAGGTCATAGGCAACGATATTTTTCGAGTTATATATTTTTGACTCTAATTAGCTTTATTGTCTTCAGGTTACTAGTACCAAAGATTATTATAGAGCGTTAGCTATCATAACCTTTGCTAGTACCTAAACTAATGAGCTACAAATCCCCTTATATCATTGCTTAGTACATCGAATTTCACGGTACCAACATGTCTGATAAATTATTATTAAACTGCTTTTTTAAATAATAAGAATGTTATTAGAGTAATTAATGCCAGTAACGTAGTAGTCATATAATTGGAAATGTTTATTGAGCGTTACGCCACAGTGATTTTTTTGTTTAAATCTATCATTTATTCTTTTCGGAATATTTTAAATGTTTCCTCATGTCAAAATTCGAATTATTACCGGAAATATAGAGTTCTGAAATGAGTGCGGCAGAAAATAGAACCGTGTGATAAGATGCATTAGGCAAGCTGAGAGCCCAGCAAGAAAGAGGCCAGAAAATTAAGAAGAGCAAATCAGAAAGAGGACATCATAGCTTCTCTAAAAATCCTCAAGTATGATCCAGGAATCGCAGACTGGAGATAATATAAAATAATTGGTTTTAAGACGCCGACGTGGTACTTTTTCCTTTTGCATTCTTCTCGAAACTACTTTTTTCATACTGGTGGACAAAATATCTCGAAATCTACTCAACCGATTTTGATGAAGCTTTTAATTTCCATCCACAACTCATTAGAGTTTAAATGATCTTTGTATTTTAATACCAAACCTGCTGCTGATTTTCTTAATTCCTCAATCGACGTTTCCTGGAGAACATGTCCTATTAGAAGACCAAAATTAAATACTGTGCTTGACAGATTTTCAAACCTCCATGTAATATGTTGAGTTAATGTATCTACACACGGTAAAAGTGATATTTTCAAAATTTTGAAGCGAAGTTAATGTAGTTGCATCGTCTTTGACTTTTTCATCGAACATTGTTTTAACCTTTCTTCTGCGTTTTCAGGAAGTTCTGATTCTATCAAAAGACAGTTTACTGGCTGATTCTAAACATTTATCAATTTGATTTCGTCAAAAGTCATTTAAAAATTCTTTAAGGCGCTCTAAACAATTCGAAGAAACTTCTATGGATTGGGTTTAATTTTTAAAAATTCGGTTAACCTGGTTAATATGTCTGAGTATATGGTACCACAGAATCAAAAACCCAATGAACTCAAATCCGAACATTTTTAATATGCTTTTGGCCCAAACCCCAGGCTATGTGGTAAAGATTTTTCTCACTAATTTTCGCGGCTAAAGCGTAATATTTCGATCGCTTCTGGAAGTTGGGTGTACAAAGACTGGACTGCATTATGACTGTGTTAAAATGACCGTTTAAGAAGAACTTCAAATTCATTTTCATGTGGCAGGATTTCTAACTTGAACACTCCGATATTTGCCAGTCATATTAGAGTCGTTGTCGTATGAAAATCGCTTACAATCTAATAGATTCAAGCCATCTTTGCTTATTGTGTGTATAATTTCTTCGGCAAGTCCACTCTCGTTTTTTTCCTTTTGTATGTGTAAAATCAATAAGACTTTATGAAACAGCTCATTTTTCATCACGAAGTTCTACATAATGCACAATTTCGAACATTTACTCTTGATGGTTCATATCGGGGGTACAATCAAATGAAAAACTGTAATATTTTGCTTTTAATTAGCTAGTAAAATTTCGTTTCTAACTGTTGAACCCAATAATGAAATCAATTCGTTTTGAATAGCTGGACAGAGGTATGAAGTAGATCCTTTCGTAATGGAAGATAAATGTGTAGTAAATTGTGCATTGTATTGGCTAAGCTGCAGAAACAGAATATTCCCCATTTCTCTTTTTCTATGAAAATCGTGTTTTAAATCATCATTTATCCATTTGCTCATACTATTGGCTAAAGTCTTCTGGTTATCTTTAAGTTCTTCTCTAATTTTTTTGAATTTTGCACCAGACGGCTTTTTTGGTGGTGTCATTGTTTGTTATACTTATTGACCTTTCCAAAATTGTATTGCACTTATGTACATATTCTCTGAGTAAATTATAACGCAAGCAAATTGTTGTAACGTTCGTTACGGAAGAGCGAGATAGACTGTTCTTGTTCCACTTAGAGTATATTATATCTTTGTTGCTCTATCTCGCTCTCTCACGTCACTAAGCGTATGGAAAATGCCCTCTTAAGCTCCTCTCTAACATGCGCGACAAATTAAAATTGGCAATCTATAAAAATATGTATCCTAAAGAATAAAAATCATTTGGCTGGCTGCGCCCTCCCGAGGTTTGCCTCCTGGCGCGTGCCCCTGTTGCCAGGGCACTAGGTACGGCGCTGTTAACGAACGCCGAAAATTTAACCTTCCATAAAATAAATACCAAGACCTTAAATGATAAAATGTCTTAAACGTTCCACTTTCAAAATTATTTATCTTTATGGTGGTGTAATTCATAAAAGACCTGGTATTTCTCTGTGGCGAATATGTAACCGAAAATTGCAATGGTTGTCATTTTAACAAGAATTCGTTCAAATTTATTATACGGAAAGTATTTATTTTCGTCCGCACGGAGAATTATAAGAATGTCAGATTTAATTTTGCTTCGTAAAAATGATTGATCTTGCCTGTTCAGAAAGCCAAAATCCTGAAAGATATTTTTAGGAACGTAAATCGCGAGCCATTGTTAAAGGTAAATCTCCATTTACTTCAATTAGAAGGGTACCGGGACCTAAAGACTTCTCCCTAATGGTCTTGTAATTATATTACATATTAGCAATTAATTTTAAAACTGACTAAACGTTATAAATATAACCAAGGTTTCGTATTACCGGTTACATGAAATTTCATCTTAAATTTTAACTCAAATAGTAAACTAGAAAGGTTAAGTTTTAATATTGTCATTATACAGTTAGTCACATTTTTTTCTGCAATACTTTTGTAACTTCTTGTTAACTATTAATATTTTTATATTAGCACAAAGTTGTAGTATGAATAAAACATATTCACAGATATAACATTTCCTCAAGGAGCAAAATACTTAGGTATAATACTTGCACAGTAACTTACTTGGAGCACCCACATTCAGCGAGTCAGAGAGACGGCAACAGTAACCAGAGAAAGATATAGAAGAATGCAGTGACGGCTCGTGACCACTGATCTCTACTATGGATCCCTACTCTTGTCGGCTGCTAAAGCCAAAAAATGGCAAACCATGGGCGAAAAAATGCGTTTCTGCACATCGGGCGGCAGTCATATTTTTGGATACTGGCCAGATGAGGGCATGCGCATAAGCGACTTCCTGTTATCGATCGGTTGTTTCGTAGTGCCATCCGTAAACAGCACAGTATCGGCTTAACGCTATTTTTGTGTTTATTTTTGCTTTGCAAGTTACGTGCGATTTAAACGGATTTATAGCGTTTTAAGTGATTTATTTTATTTGTTCTTGTGTTTTTCTTTAATATAATGGAATGTGTACATATTTTATTTGATTTATTTTCCTTTTTCTCTATAGGGTAAAAAATAGTGTTGCTTTACAACGTTTTTGGAGTTACGTTGTTTTCGTATAACATTAAATTTCCAAACATGTAGTATGATATATTTCTGGCAATTTCCAAATGATTACCAACAGATAAACTGAATTTTTAAACAGTCAATTCTTAAAAAAAAATCAAAATTCGCACCAAACCATAGAATAGTTTATTCTATCATATGAAAAAAGTCCATTCATCAATATGTCAAGAAATGGTATAATTTCTCCATCTATTACATTACTTACATAAATAAAAACTAACAATTCATTTCAAAATATATTTATTTGGCAATGCAAGTAAGTATAATTATGAATAAAAACATACTTCCTCATAATGAAGTTGGAATATTTTAAAACATACATATATAACTTACAATAATTATAATGTATTATTATTTGGTTATATACATAAAATACTTGAGTACAAGGTTTATATTGTAGCCATAATCGGCTATTGGCTCTATAATTTCTAAGCTCTGTTTGAATTATTTTTCCAAATTGCCAACGAATTTTTTCCAGTAACTAATTTGCACAATGGCCATATTCTTGCATAACTTCATCTACCTTATATTTAACCGATGTTTCCAACCAGCTCAAATGTTTTTTTTTTGTTTTGTAGCCAATCTGATTTATAATTTTGTATGTTTGAAAATTGTGGACATGACGTTAAAAAGCGTCGTTCATTATTAATACTGGTTTTGGAAGTAAATTCAGATTAGTTATGTCCGTACTCATTTTATGAAATTGTCATGAATCATGTTGTCATGGAAATCCTCACTTTCAAATCGTCAAATAAAAAATTCATTAATATGTTGACAGAAGCAAAATATTACGAAATAAGTTAGACAAATGTGAATTTCTTTTGTTGGTATATTTTTTTTATTCACCCCCAACAATGACCTTGTTCACTTATTTTATTTGAAATAACATTTTTATCATTTTGTCGAAAAAATTAATGCGATAAGAAAATATATGCTCCGTTCACCATTACGGCAGAAAAATATTAGTATATAAAATTATTTTCAAATCCTGCATATCCGTTAAAAAAACCCATTTCGTATCAATATTTTCTTAAAAAATTAAAAAAAAAAACAAGGAAAAGATGGTAATTATTTTTTCATAATTAGAGAATAAATTGCCGAACTTTAAAAATGTTAATTATTCACTCCCACCCCACAACAAGAAAGTTAACGCACACAGACGGAAACAATAGATTAGAGAAATAGTAAGATACATTTTTTTCACAATTTTACTTTCACAGTATAAGAAATTACTAAACTAACTCCCATCGGTACACTGATCGGATTACTCCGTTCTGCTTCAGATATTATTTGTGCCCATATGATATAACTCCCAGAACAAGAAAGTTACATGAGACCGACTTCTTTACTAAAGATTGCAACTTTGATAACTTGCTTCATTTAGACACCATTTATGACTAATTGAACTAACTAAATAGATTTTCGAAGTTCGGTCCTGTCGATGGTCACCTGATCAATTTGTAGTGCGCATGCCGACATCTGGTCTAGGATGTTTACATTTTATTGTCGTAAATTTGCCGTTTTTGGGATTAAGCTTTGCGGATCTATAAATATTTTATCTATGCTCGTGACTCATTAGACAGATAGTACCAATACGTGGGACAAAATATACGGGTATTGTAAAATATGTAAAACAACAATTCTCGTACCGATAGTACCGGTAAAAAAATTTAACTGTGTTTAATATTTATCTTACCAAGCATAGAAAAGCTAATAACATTATTCTTGTGAACGTTAGATATTTTAAAAGCCTTTATTTTATCTCATATTTAAACAAGATGATCTGTTCCTTTTTTTCGAGTTTTGCCCCTTTCCAACAACACTTAAAGAGGTCGCACTAAAACTAACTCTGTTTCTAGTCATAGCTGCTAATAAAACGACTTTTAGTAAGAAAACAGAAACACACTAATATTATGTAAATATTTCGGTAAATATAAAATAAATTACTAAAACTAACTTTAAAATATAATATTTTTTTTTGATTTCCCAAAACAAACACGAACGCCGAAATAAAAACTAATATCACTTCTTATCCGATAAAAATTCTGTTTTATTCGATTTATTTAAAAGGTTTCTAGTTATTTAGGTCCCGCCACAAATTTGGTCATAGCTGCATATGGAAAATATTAATAAATAGTTCCATCTTCCTTGCTCACATATATCTTCTTTTTCAAGTGCCATATCAGGTCCCCCTGACGTTGGCAATTACATTGGCAAGTCTTTCACGGTCCTGCGCCAGCTGGAACAGTTCCCCCGCGCTACGTATACCTGTTCATTCACGAATATTCCTCAACCAGGGAGCCTGTCTCCTTCCTACCCATCTACGTCCCTCTACTTTACCCATCATGATTAGCTGAAGAATTCTATATCGCTCGCCTCTGAATATGTGTCCAAGATATGAGACTTTTCTACACTTCAGTGTTTAATAGTAGACGAGTTGTGTCGGCCCTATCGAGTTCCATTTCGTTGGTCTTCCTAGCTGTCCAAGGTATTCTCAGCATTCGCCGGTGTAACCACATTTCGAGAGCCTCCAACCGATTAATCGTGGCAGCCTTAATTGTCCAGATCTCTGCCCCATATAGTAGCACTGGCCAGACGTATGATCTAATCATTCTCTGTCGTAGTTTTAGGTTGAGGTTATCATTGCAGAAAAGTGGTTTCATTTTTAGAAAAGTTGCTCTAGCAGTCTCTATTCTACACCTTATCTCTTTATCTGGGTTTAGATTTTCGGTGATATAACATCCAGGATATTTAAAATGAGTCACCCTGTCTATACATTTTCCTTCTATTGTATTGAAGCGTTAAAATGAGGTTGTCTACTAAAGACCAGAAATTTTGTCTTTTTGATATTTATGTTGAGCCCCATTTCTTGACCCTCAGTGTTAACACAGTTTAATAGATGTTGCAGGTCTTGTCGTTTGTCGCTTAGGATAACAGTGTCGTCAGCATATCGTATTGTATTTATATATTCTCCATTGATTTGTACTCCCATTCGTTTTCCTTGAGTAGCCCGTTTAAAGATTTTATCTGAATATATATTAAAAAGCAGTGGAGATAGTATGCAGCCCTGTCTGACGCCTCGCAGAATTTTACTTTCTTCTGTGAGTTTTCCATTTAGCCTTACTGTTGCTTTCTGTCGCCAATATAGATTTTTAATAATTCTTACGTCTCTGTTGTCTACCCCTACGTTATTTAAAATGTCTATGAGTTTTCTGAGCTGTACTCTGTCGAAGGCCTTCTCGTAATCGACAAAACATACGAATACATCCTTGTGTTGGTCCCGGCATTTTTGCAGGAGTATATTTAGAGCGAATAAAGCCTCTCTAGTACCTAGGGCGTTTCTAAATCCGAATTGGGTTTCATCTAAATCTGTTCGCTCACATACATACTCCATGGAAATTAGATCAAAAAAGGGCTGTGTTGTTAACAAAAATGTAACATTGGTTTTTTTTGCTGGATTGTGTTTATTTCGGCCTCCTATAAAACATATCTCGATGGTTACTCTGAAAGACCTGTGCAAAAAAAATGGCGGACCAAAAATGGTCAAGATTTTCGGTTTTTTGAGTTTATCTCCAAAAATAAAAGTTGTATCGAAAAATGTTTCAAACAAAAGTTGTAGAGAATTAAAAAACCTATCGATTCATGTTATATAAGTTATAGGTGGCGTCACTAGTTATCGAGATGTATTTTTTTTCGACAAAATTTACGGTTTACATATTCCACCAGTTTTTTTTTGCACACTTCTTTCAGATTTACCATCGAGATATGTTTTATAGGATGCCGAAATGAACACATTCCAGTAAAAAAACCAATGTTGCATTTTTTTACTGACGAAAGTAATAAGCCCGGTTAGATTTTTGTTTTTCGCTGTGCCTTATCAATAAATAACACATCTTATGTTACCGATTACAGAAAATTCGCTCGTTTTAAGTTGTTGATGTTGCCGGACTTTTAGATTATTAATATGGAGAAGACAAAACTGTTCGGAAACATAATTTAAAAAAATATTGTTCGAAAAAATTTAATAGTGCCATGGCATTGTATGAGTTTTGTACATGTACACTACCCTCCTGGAGTTTGATTCGTTCCTCCCGGCTCACCCTGTTTATGTATCTGTCAAATATCAAAAAAGTCCCTTCTTCATAATCATAAACAGCGTTAAAATAAATTTATTGTTTTTTAAATTGAAGGCACGACTCCAAAACCGAGGCGCAATTTTTTACCAAAATTAGGGTGTCAGGTTACAAAAATTGAAATCCCTGTATAACCAGTTTCTATAAAAAAAACTTAGTTGTTTATAAATGAGGTAGAATCCAAACAAAACAAACTCGGTTTTATATAAATTTCGAATAATAGGTAGTGTTTGTTATATTTCGAGGAAAGGTTTTTAACAGCCTGTTATTAATTATGTTGTAAGATTTAATCAATAACGAAGGGAGAATAGATGTATAGAACAAATGAGGTGTACATATTAGTAAATTTAACTGAACGTTAATAGAGGTTTAGTTAAGCGTAAGCGACAATCCCCTCGAAGTATCTTTTAAAGTTAACCAGTCGGCAAACCAAAATCTATTGGCCAGCTAATCTCACGCGGCCCCATTACGTCATTTGTATGCTGTTAGCCTACTCGGGCGCCATCTTTATGGTCAAGTGGCCGTGCTTTTTGTTCTCGGTATTATCTGTGGGCAAGCCTTTTATGTTTCCGTACTGATTTTCCAGGTTTATCAATTCCTTATGTGTTTTATGTGGCTCGTTTATAATGTTCCTGGCTCGAATCGAGCTCGAAAGACCAAATTTATAGTGTGTTTCGAATTGGCTTTTGATTCTCTAAAATTTGATGTTCCCAAAAGGGATAAATAAAAATTTAACGGGGATATGCCGTCTAAGAGCAAAATTTATTAACTGATTTCTTTCCAAAAATGCAACAGGAACTTTTCAGTATCGATGTATAAAATTTTAAGTCTTTCAATAAAAATACCTATATTCGAATTTAAAATAATTGTGAGTAATTCATCATTAACCACTTGGACCTAATAATCCTTTTGATAAAATTAACACTGTTTTAATAATTTTATATCTAAACTAGCGACCCGCCCCGGCTTCGCACGGGTGCAATGCTGATACTAAATACACTACAGAAAAACTGTGACTATTTATTCTATTTTTACAACAATTATTACATCGGCCTCCGACGCGCTATTTATAGGCACGCTGCCGCCGCCCCGGTCGGCCAGTACCGCCGCAAGCGCTACTTCCCGCAATTTTAAATCTGTAATATCTTCGAAAATATTCATTTAAATCTTGTGCTGTAAAGGACCATATAGATCTATATTAAATCAACAATGTATTTAAGCTATTTAATTGGATAAGGATTAATGCTGTATTGGTTAAAATCGCTTCAAAATTTGCCATTATTTGTCGTAAAAAGTAAATGACAAAAAAATGTTATTGTGGGATATCCATGAGAGATAGACATATACCATCGCGGAGTTTTCTGTAGACCTTTTCAATGTGTACAAATAATTAGTACATTATTTTGATAAATCTCGTAGGGTTCAGCCTGCGTTTGCAATGTAAGCGGAAAAAAATATGATAATTAACGACATCACATTAGAAACCTCAAAAATAACAGTATTTCTCCACTATTTAATGGATGTTATTATACATATAAACCTTCCTCTTGAATCACTCTATCTATTGAAAAAAACCGCATCAAAATCCGGTGCGTAGTTTTAAAGATTTAAGCATACAAAGGGACATAGGGACAGAGAAAGCGACTTTGTTTTATACTATGTAGTGATTTCAATTAGAAGTTTTAACAAAATCCACTGGATCATCTTCCCCCTTCCCTTGAACATTCTGGCTCCGTAGTAACTTTCAAAAGTCAACACGAACAATTGGGAACTATTTTAAACCCGAATTTAAACTTTGGATCTGATTTTTATTATTTCTTGCTGTAATTATCCCTACGAGAGACGTAAGAATAAATTCCAACACTTGAAATCACTCCAGTGCAATCCGATCATTAGTAATGGAAAAAAATAGGAAAAACCGAAAAATTCTGCGTTTTTTTTTTTTCAAAAATTCATAGCTCCGTCACCTTTCAAGTTGTTGGGCTGGCCCTTCGCGACATAATAGTAATTTAGATGTACTTTATGCTAGTCGTTTCGGTCATGTTTGCTAGCATTTTTCACGCATTTCACAGACCTCTTTACACAAGATGAAAATGTAGGCGCACTAAAAATTTCAAAAGGCAATTGTGCATAAACTAATGAACCAACAGCGCCGGGTATTGTCACTCATAAAGTACATATAAATGGCTGTTATTTTGCGAAGGGCCAGCGCTACAACAAGAAAAATGACGGAGATATGAATTTTTGAAAAAAGTTTTCCCTACTTTTCTCCTTAATTAATGATCCGATTGAGTCGATCCAGGGCTTATTTTGTTCTTATTTCTATTCTCTACGATTTATCTCTTTATACCATTGAGATTGCTTCATTTAATAAGCAAGAAATGAAAAGAAAATCGCAATAATTAATTTGATGACTTATTTTCTCTGTATTAAAAAACTGATAATAAATTAAAGGATATTGAATCCAATTTCATCATGCAACCAAATATTAGTAACTCAATGAAAGAACCAAAAAAAAAGAACAAAGGATATAATGATTAATTGTTGACATCTTAGCTTCCCCAAATCATCAATCATTCTTTTACCTTTTTTCGTGCTCTGTACTTAAGGAAAATTGATTCCAATAAACCATGCACCCCAGAAATACTACATTTTTGGATTTAAATATTTATCAAATTTAATTTAGTTCTATCCATATCGCGTTCATTAACAAAAGTATCAAAAATAATTCATATAAAATTTCCATGCAATTTACCAATTTATCTAAAATATAAACTCGTTTCGAACTAACGATAATTGATGAAATAATGGGACAGTTCGGAATATATTAAAAGAGCTTGAGAATGGGAATATGACAATATGATTTGATTATGTTATAATTGGTATTTCGTAAGTTATAATTTCACAAAGTTTGTGATTGTACCCAGGCGCGGATCCAAGGGGGGGGCGGTGGGGGCGATCCCCCCCCCAAGAGCTTTGAGTTTAGGAAAATGGACCCGATTTTTCCTTTTATACCATAGTTTATTCAAGAACTAGAGAGAGTAATAAATCATTTTTTACCCTTTTTCTCTCCGCAAACTACCTGTGTTCTTTAGTCCGGTCTTTTTAGCAAAATTTGTTAGACACATATATTTTTCATAGGAATGGGTTAGAAATTTTATAATCAAAAATACCGGTCTATAATAATAGACTAAAACGTAGGATTATTCTCTCAAAAAATTCTAGGATATAATTTAAACACTTACAAAATATCCATTGTCAAAAATACAAAAAGTTAAACATATATAAAAAAATAAATTCGTCCATATAATAATAAAATATTTTTTGGGCTATCGGTCATTTTATTATTAATTAAAAACATTTTCAGGGTATTTGACGTTTCAGTTTATTTATTTCTTAAACCATCTGCAGAATTACAATTAAACACTAAAAAGGGATTCAAATGTAATTACTTTTTTTATGTTGTAATTAAAATTAGACCTACTTATTTTTATTCCTATTGTTCTGATATCTTAATTTAATTTACTTTTATATATGGAAATACGATAGCCCCAAAAAAATAAGATAAGCATGTTAATTCTACACGCTTAAGAAAAAGATACAAACACAATAATAAAATAATAAAAACTTACGGCTAATTAGAATTAAATATATATAAAATTAAAGAGTGGGACACACTAAAATAAAAATATATAAAAAAATAAAAAAACATATAAACAACATTAAACAATAAAATACAACAAAAACAAAAATTTAAATAATAAATTGTGTTTACATTAGTAAACATTACGTATCTAATTCCTAATCAAAGTCAGTGAAACTATCTTCGCTAAAATTAATTATAATTGGTTCCTCTATCTCACCGATTATGAGATCGAGTTCTCACATTTTGTTTTATTCTTTTATTATATGGATTTTTCCCAATTTTACGCAGTAACTTTATTCAAAAAAATCTTTCAAAAGTTTAGTTAAATTGCTAATTTTATTAATTGTGTTATTTCTAGCAACTCTACCTTTCACTTGAGAGAGATATTTACGTCTCCAACGGACAGTTTCCGGACGATTTATAAGAACAGATTTTCTATCTGGTTTTTCCCAGCAAAAATTAAGTTCTCTGAGCAATTTAATTTCAGGTAAATCGCGATCTTCAATGATTTTAGTTAGAATTTTGTAGATGGTTGGGATCTGCTTCTCTAGTAAAATGTATATACAACCCCTTTAATTGCAGTTTTCATCTCTTCTTCCGACGAGGTTTTTCGTTTGCCTGTGATCGAATGTGACTTGGGAGTACTAACAATTCCAGTCGTTTTTTCTCCTTCAGTATTCGGTACATAGTAGATTTTCCAACTCCTGTCATGTTGGAACATATCTCAACAGAGCTTTTAACATTATTATCTAGATATTGATATCTTTTTCGTTGAGGAAAAAATGCCCTGGTTTAATGATTTTGGAATAAATATAGAGGTGAAAGCCATATCTTTTGGGTATCTCACTAATATCAAATAATATATAAAAACAAGCGCAAACAAGATATATCACTAAGAAAAAACTGTAAGTTGTACTTTGCTCACTGACCGAAATTAAATTAAACTATCAGAAATATATTTAAATATAATGAAATATAATTAGATTTACGGCAGTTTTCAGTTACCTGCGGCACTGGAGCAGGTACGTTAGAGGTTTCGGTAACAGTTTTATTACTCTCTCTAGTTCTTGAATAGAGTATAGGAGTCTGTATGCTTGCGATCGCCCCCCCCCCTCCCAAAAGTTTTAAGTTCAGGAAAATAGAACCCATTCTGCCTTTTATATTAGGAATGAATATGCTGCTTGCACTCCCCCCCCCCCCCCCCGGTTGACAACTCCTTTTTCTTGCCAAACTGTACTTTTGTGATATCACCGCCCCCCCCCCCGAAAGAGAGAGGCTGGATCCGCCCCTGATTGTACCATTACACAGTTATAGTGCTGGTTTTCCGGTCACGAACAAGCCATACATAGAAAAATTACTTTCCAAACCCTAACTATTTTTGAAAACATTTACTTTCATTATTTCTAAATTAGTTAAAATTTAATTTCAAACATTTTTAATATTAAATATCTGTATTATTTTTCTTTACAATATCATTTTGCTAATGTTAAAAATGTTCATTTTAATGATAAATCATTTAAGCCGTTTTTGAAATATTAGCACGTTCTTATTATGATTATTTAAAGAAAAAAATGCCCTTTTCTCTACGATGCACTTCATTTAAACTATAAAAGATATTACAATAAACTTCTGCAAAATATTATAAAACCGATTCTTTTCATATCTCACTGATACTAGTAAAGAGTTTGTTTGACCACCCTGTATTATAAAACGCAAAAAAACAGAGAACTATCATATTTCACATTTTATATGTAAATATAAATAAATAACAAATCATCGGTTAGTTTTAGCGAAATCAAGTTAAACTATTATTTTATTAAAACATTAATATACCTTAACATTCAATGTAATAAAATAATCTTAACCCCGTTTCAAAAATCTTTTCTGTATTCACAAAACCAATGATTTTTAATAGATATTGAGATTGAACGAAGAAATTAAGTGAAAAAACTTTAAATTCCGCCCAGGTTTTCTTATAAGCTTTTTTCAAGTTAAATGTTGTCTTAGGTGAAAATCGAGATCGACAGCTTGATTGAAATGGATATTTTCCCGTGGTTTTCGATCGTCTCACGTTTTTGGTTGAAGTTAACCTCAAAAAACTGAGCGTGCACGTTAATCGAAATGTTTTTTCTTTAAGCGGCTTAGTTTGAAACAGGCGCTTCAAATCGGGCTTAAACAGATTGATTCGATTCCCTTAGGCGTCAAATCAAAACAAAGAAAATATTTTTCTGTCGGAGAATATTGCCATTAAATAAAATATACTTATAATATAAAATATATTTGTTGTTATTTAAAAACTGTTATTTACATTTAATATTGTAAATAGTAGAAAAATAAATAATTCGAAAAAGTATTAGAGAAATCAGAAAATATCACTTTAATCCCTCTATGTAATATATATTATTTCCCGATTTTTAGTGTGATTTATCACTTATTCGAGGGCCTCAAAATAATAAAATACTTATGTACCCATCTGGATATGTTGAATTGATTGATTGGTTATATGATATAGCCTGCCAGAATTGAGAAGCCCTTAAATTGCAGCCTTAAGGCCTATTATGTCACCTGTAATATATGTTCTAGGTGAACTGCCTTTGGTGCAACCTTGCATCAGATAAAGATGCTATCTTAGGTTCTTCCGAAGATAGACATTGATAGTCTGAATTTCTGACTGAAATACTGTGGTATGCTGCCCCAGTGTTTTCTGGTCGATTCACTGTTTGGTCAGCGCCCGCCTTCCAGTCAAGCTGATTGGTATAGAGCCTGTCCGAATTGTAAGTTCTTGGCAAGGTGTCACTGCTCATTCTAACAATGAATTCATTACCACGTTATGATGTTGGTGTATTCGAGGGCAGGTCCAGTCCATCAGATATTGTTTAGTTTTAGCCTGATTAATATATCAAGGGGAGGTTGATTTGGCAGGATTTCCACGGCTGCTGTTGGAGTGCTTCTCATGGCACTAGTCATGCATAGGCAAGCCAGTGTCTGGAGTTTGGAGAGTTCCAGAGTAGTTGTTGTTCACTATATAACTGAGCCATAGGTTATCATGGATCTTATCACATCAGTGTATAGCCAGTGCACAATGGGTAGTTTTAATCCCCACGTCTTGCCCAGTCCCTTTTTGCTAGCGTAATGGACATTTTACCTTTGGAGATAATTTTCTGCAGGTATGAGTCCCAAGTAAGCTTTGCTTCCAGGATTACACCTAGATATTTAACTTCCTAGCTCATTTGCAGTTGTGTATTGAAAAGAGTTGATAGTTTTAATACACCCAACATTCTTCTTTTAGAGAAGAGAATGGGTATTTCCAGGGTTAAGGTGCTCCTTAGTACACCACTTCTCCATTTTAGTCAGAGCCTCTTGCATGAGCTCCGATATGGATATGTAGTGTAACTCGTAATGTTGCCAACATCTCAAAAAGTATTAATTTTAGAGAAAGTAATTGTAAACATCACTAAATAGAGCAACGATCTTTTTTTTTGTCCCGAGAACCCAGTCCCAAAGACAAATCTTGAAAGAAATTGAATAAAGCAAAAATTTAGTCCGTTGAATTTTGGAATTTCAACTTTAAATTAAATAATATAAATTTTTGAGTTTGCCATATTGGATCTGGCATATTTAATTTAAAAAAAAATAGTTTTATATAACACAAGTCTACAAGGTTCTGTTATTGGGCAGCTGGAGGTCATTTTCTAGGTCGTTTTCTGCGTAGCGATCGAATCCGAGATTGGCCCCTCTCGTCAGGATTTTGAGGTTATATACTCGAAAATTGTTTTTTTTTTTTGGCTATTTTTGAAGCGGTGTACAGGATGCACAAAATTTCTTGGTCTTTTTTTCTAGTTGCATCATTGAATACTACTCTTACCCTTCAAAATAAGGTATGGAGTGCTTACCTAAAAATTTTTCTTGGAAAGTTATGGCCATTTTACGTTATGAAATATATCCCAACAAAGTCACGAGCATTTACATTAATCCTTTGGGATATACATTGTTTATCGCTCGAAAATTTGTACTTGGGGGGTTTTTGGGATCGCTGAGTATGAATATGGAGTCAGAAAATTTTAATTTCTGAAGTTGGCAGATTCAAAATGGAGCATCAAAATTTTCAAAAAAATGATGTTGGTATCTAAAACATATCACTTAGGGGTTTTCGGAGTTGCTAATTTTGAATTTTATGTCAAAAAACAGAAATTTTTATTTTAAAGATAGTTAAGATGACTTAAAATGACCGTTACTTTGCAAGAAAAATAGCTGGTGAAAGCCAAAAAAAATATTTTTCGATTATATAACCTCGGATTCGGATTCTAGGCAGCAAATTAATTCGAAAATTAACCCTAACTGTCCAACGACAATCATGACTCCATTTTTTGTAGACCTGTGTAATTTCCAATCTGGAAAACTCTAGAACACCAGTTTTGAAGAATATTAATATCTTTATCCTCCATATTTTAACCGACATTTTTCTTGTGACATATATAGCTGTCAAATTGAGAACCTCCTCCTTTCTGAAGTCAGTTAAAAATGTTATATCGTTACATAACACACACAGAGAGCGATACAACTGTCAAAAAACCCAAAACCTTTTGGCAAGTATAAATTATACTTATACTTTTTTAAGGTATGGTGATATTTGAGCAGAAACACGATACTGCAAAGAAAATTCATGAAAAAAAGTATATACCATACTTCAAGTATTCAAATTCAAAAAGCACCAATTAAAAAACACAACATTAATGTAAATATTAAAGTGTATCGCATTTTTAAAGTTTCCTTATAGACCAGAAAAACCAAAAGAAAAACGACTTCTCAACAAACGCTAATTTTAATAGGGGCTTTTATCATTTAAGTTTTAGGTTTCTCAAGAGATTTAGCGCGCTATAATGCAGTTTACTAAAGTATTTTGTGCTCAATCATAATCTGTTAAGCCTTCACAGCTAGAGAGAGACTACAGCTTCGGTTATCTGACCTAGGCATTAGACTATTAAATTTAGTTTGCACTCGAGCTTGACAGTATAACGACAATTAACAGGTGATTTCCCTTTAGGCACATAAAACATTGCTTTACCAGATGTACCTTTAATAAATAGATAAATTTTTGTTAACGAGACAGTATTTAAACAATGTATCGAATAGTTTCTATGCAATATTAAATTTTAATTTCTAAAATAACGCCAGCAGGAGGAATATTATAGAAAATCACTATTTCTATTTTATAAAGCATTAGCGTAGAACTTATAAAAACATTTTTAATATTAATTAGAAATAATACTTATAAATTTTGCTGTTGAATTAACTCATAATGAAAACATTTAATTTTTTAGAGATTTTCTGTGTTCCGAGCACCCTTCATCATTTTAGTTGGCGTAATTTTTCCTTAAATCCAAAAACCTGTATTACCTTTAATATTTTTTAGATTTAATTAAAAATTGTAACAGAAAAAATCCCATTTTTGACAATAGAGTTATCTAACGTGCGAGTATTGTGTAGCACGTAACTAAAACCCCTACTCGTACTGTATTTTAAGTATTCTGTATAAAATCGAGCATTTATACAATCTCTATATCAGTGCCTCAAAGTAAATCTGCTACTTTAGCTTAAAAAATTATTCGTAGTAGGGTGATAGCACCAATTATGAACAAGAACCAATGATGGACATTTTTTCTAAATAAACAGAAATAATAACCAAACGCAAAAGAATTTTGGGGATGGTAACACTGGATTATAAGTAGTAGGGGGTCAGTTGTCTCACTAACAAATCAAAATGTCAAGATCGGCCATTTTCTTCAAGATGGCAGCCTAAATATAAGTGAAGTATGAGCTACGTCCGAAAAATCCGGTTTTATTATGAAAATCGTTGAGAGAGTAAGTATATATTTTCGTGAATTGCATCATTATGTTATTTGATAATTAAGTTTGATATTATTTTATATTGAATATTTGCAACTAAGAATATATTTTGTCATAATATTAAATAGAAACATAACCTAAAATCTCTGTTTTTTACAATGTTTATTACTGGATCGAGTACAGACCAAATTACCAATGATGGACAAACGATGTTCTAAATCTAGAAAAAAAGCAATAGACCAGGATGACACAACTTCCGAAGATACAGATTTAGAAATAACATATGCTGAGAGTGAAAACAATAGTTATAATGAAAAAGAGGATGGCATTACCGAAGATAACGGAGAAAGGGCAAAAGTAGATGAGTGTAAACAGCGGAAAAGAGCTGGACTCGCGCATGAAAAAAGAGAGATCAAAAGACGTCGCGAAAACAAGAGTGAAGAAAATTATGAAGATGAATCGCTAAACATGCTAAAAATCAAAACGTTACCTTCAAAATATAAAGCCATTGTTCGACCCAAACAGTTTGTCATAGTAAAATATGAAGACGAGTTTTTCCCGGGCAGAACAGAAGCCGTTGATAAAGACCAGTATGAAATTAGCACTATGGTACTATCAACAGGCAATTCTTTTAGATGGCCCGACAAACCTGATAAAATATGGTATAAAAAACACGATCTAATAGAAGTTATAAGTGAACCTTTGCTTCTGAATAAAAGAGGTTTCTATAAAGTTAAGGAAATGGAGAAATACTTACCTGATTTATACAGTATTTAATTACGTAGGCACACTTCCTTTTGTGATTTTTAGTATTTTAAATTCACTGATCTCTGAAGATCTCATTAATACCTAATATTTTGTTTGTAAGAAAAAGCAATTTAATTTTATAAGAATTTACTTAGTTTTTGTTACTTTGCTCATTTTGTTTTTAGTTTTATAATGTTTTTTATATTAAATTGATAAATATTTTAATGATACTGAGACTGTAAATGATAAATTTACGAGACTATTACTTCGATGCCATAGTTTATATGAGAATAAGTGTTTTTTTTTTCAGAAATATTTTAATTGGGGATGATTATCGCAAATAATGTGAGTTCAAATAAAATTGAAATAAAAGCTAATTTATGATTAATAAGTGCCTATTCTTTTTAAATATACCTATCATTTACGTACCTACCTAAATTTGTAATTGAATGCTTTTTAGAAAAAGCCAGGTTACTGCCAATGAATGGGTTTCTTTCATTGAACTTGTCGATAACTGGTTGATCATTACTGGGATTTAGGTGTCCATTAATGGTGATTTTGAACTTTCTACATTTTTAAGTAAAATAACATATTTATATCCAACTATTTAAAGTTCAACTTAAAGGTTCGTCTTCTCATATTTTCTCTAAATTCATTTACCACTATACGGTATCTGTACACATAAAAACACGAATTTTATTTTATAAAACGGAAAAAGGTATCCTTAACATGTCCATAATTGGTGCCGTCACCCTACATAAACCTAGTTAAAAAAATTAAAGTTTGAAAATATATAAATATTCCGTTATGTAGGTTGTTCCCAACATTTTTATTTTAAAAATTTGTTATTTTTACAATTATTTATATATTTACATAATAAAGTAATGACAGTTTTTAACCAGAATTGACCTATTTACGACCGTGGTTTTAATATTTTACAATGTGGGGAAAATGCAGCAAAAATATTCGATGTTTTGGTGTATTTCAAATTTAAAATGCTCCGCTGTTGCTGACAGGAAATAAACAACTTAACACTGGAATAAATATATATCTTCCAATATAATAATTGCAATATATTCCGTCTAATTGATTTTTTTTCAGAGGAATTCCATGTGTTACGTCTTATTCGTAATCTGTTTTCCAGTGTTTGAAATGCCTCTATTAATGGTAATCAATTTACCCAATTAAAATATGTTTACAAATCTAAGTTATTGGATTTCCATTTCGTGTATATTTTAAATGATCAAAATCGTAATATTTGCATTTTTAAAGTTTACTTATCAAATAGATGTATTTAAACCATGTATTTCAACTGGAAATAGTTTTAACATGGCGGAAATCCACCTCACAAAGGAAAGTAACGAATGCGGGCTTATTGAGGTAAATTAAAAATGTGCACACATGCTCTTTTAAAAAAAATGCATAAAGTGAAAAGATGACAATACTTTTATTTTACGAAATAATTTTCTTTACATTTAAAATGCTTTTCATCATGTAAATTCATTGTGTACGCTGCGTTTTGTTTAAAACCCGAGCCTTTTTTTTCTTTTGCTCAGTAAATTTAAGAGAAAACACCAAAATTAGTTAGAATACAATGTAGGGTTTTGAAAATGTTCATCGTTTCAGTTAACCTACTAAAGAAATATTATACGGATTCCCCTGGATACTAGAATAATAATTAATTACTTGAGTATAAATAGTTAATGACAAGTGCAATAAATATGGTATACCAGCGATCGACAATAATTTTTTTTAGTATTATTATCGAGTAATATTATCAGTGAATTTTGTAATTTCAAAAATCGGAAAAAACTGAAATTTTTATTACACATAAAATAAATTCCATGAAATTTTCTTGTACCAAAAACCTTCTTTTGGAAAATTTAATAATGTTGCTTTACTTATGACGCATTACTATTCTGTATTTGAAATTTAACGTTAAATTAATCAGTTCATTTTTTTGATTATTGTAAATAGCTGTTGTCACCGATAACAGCAGATTTCTTTGATCAAACAGCATATGTTTAAACGCATTATATAGGAATTTATACATGTTTCGTAAGTGTTGTTCTGCTTTTTTTTCGATAGTCCACATAAATTACCCATCTATAAAGAGAAATATATCAATTGAAATTATTTGCTATCTGCTGAGCACTTTTCAGTAACAAAACAGATGTAAAATATTCTTTTAACTTAACTTATAAAGATTCCACCATTGTTATTTTATCTGAAAAAGGCTCGTTTGTCTTTTTGATAAATCTGCATTTCATTATCTTGTAAAAAAAGAGAAAATGGAAAATCCAAAGGCACAAAAATGGGCTTTCCATATCCATAGGAGGAAAAAAATGTTGTTGATTTTAAATTTGCTTTATTGTCTGCATATGTATGTATATATATATATATATATATATATATATATATATATATATATATATATATATATATATATATATATATATATATATATATTAATCTATGCACCCAAATTTCTCCGTAAGTAAAACAGACACAGGAAAATCGTTCAGACAATTCAGACAAAACTTGTTTAGGATAATAGGGGTCACCTATCTGTGCTAGTAACTTTGACCTTGAGGTCAATTTACAAGGTCATTCGAAGGTATAATTGAGTTTCTTAAATATAAATCCCCATTTTGGGGATTTATATTTTGCATAAGGGGTAAAATCTCATCTGAAAATCATTTCAAGGTCAAATATTCTTATACCGTGAATTGGTGTAAATTATCCAATAGCTCGACAACTAAGAGAGAGACAATTTTAATTAATGACGTATCGGCAACAAGGCCATTTAGTTCGACAACCAAGAGTGATGCAGAAAAACTTTTCCTTCAAAAGCTTCACGAAATCAAACGATGCATGTTAAGGTGACCTCAGATTTGATCTTCATCTTGACCTTTAAGGTCATTTGAAAATAGAGTACATTCAATTCCTTCACAAACGTCATACAGTGAGCTTCGAAAATGGTGAAGGACTCAGTACATATACGGGATAACTGAAAACCTTCAATATATATATATATATATATATATATATATATATATATATATATATATATATATATATATATATATATATATATATATATCTGTTAAAATCATGTTAGATAGAATTAAATAAAATTTAAAGCAAACATATATTTTTTTTTTACTTTGGTTTTATCTCCTTTGTTAGACTTGAGCGTTATTACGCATCTATTTTTGAACTATTCACAATGATAGCTTAAACAAAATTAATCTGAGAAGCATAAAGTTTGAATATTTGCCATAGTTTATCTTTTGTGAACTGGAAGGTATCACATTTATGTTTCATTAAACTACAGTAATTAAAAACGAACAAAAAAATTAGTGGGTATCAAATGTTTCAAAACAAAATGTCTCTACGATGAAAATTTATATTATTACCTAACCTTAAACTAACGTCATTTTAAAAATGTTAAAATTATATCCCGATTTGAAACACCGTGGATTACCGCAAGGCTTAACTATTAAAAATGTTCTCTTATTGTACTGTGTCTTTTGGACATATTCAAGTTGTTTAAGGAGCTTGTCACAAAACTGGGTCAAATTGACCCCCCATAAGGACTAATTCAGTAATCTTGATAGTCTAAATACAGCTGTATACGAATACAGTCGTTAGAGTCTCTATTTGCTTGTAAGCAATCATATTTGACGCAAATAACGATATTCAATGGTTTCAATTGCAGATTCCTGACCCGACAATCATAAATAATCTGGGATTTTACTCGATTTGCACAAAATAGCTAGTAATTTCAAGCAGGAAGCAATTTTTGTCCTAAGGAAAAAGAAACTATGCATCTGATTTTGCTTTTCAATGCGTTGAACTTTAAGTTGAAATATATCTCCATATACTACAAGATATATAAAGGGCTTTTACAAGAAAGTAAATTTTGGTTAGCATGTTCATATTTTACAGCAAGTATAAAGCTAAATTAGGCAAGAAATACTTTATCTTTTCTGCAAAAATGCGGTTGATCCTCAAAAATAACAAAACTTCCGTAACGAAATTGCGAAGGACGTAGAAGGCAAGAATCTGAAAAAATGTTGTTAGTTTTGGCCTTATCGGTCAGATAAAGGATGACTTAATTACAAATTAAGAAATAAAAAAATTAAATGAAATTATAAGATCAAGGACGTTCTTTACCCTAATTAAAAAAAAACTGAAGTTTAATTAGAAACATTCCGAAATTGTTTGAATTGTACAAAAACGCTTTTCTTTAATAAAAATCGTGAAAGTTGCCGAGTTTTAAAGTGGGAAATCGAGTCATATCATTATTCCTAGTTAAAAGTGGCAGTAAAAATCTCGGAATGCATTAATTGATTAATTGATAAAGTTTGAAAATACTTAAAGCTCTAATTTGAATTCTACAAGAAAAGTTAAATAGGGTAAATCATTCGAGAGATATTGGAAATTAGTTTAGAATGGATTCTCCATTAAGTTAATATTTTAAAGATGTTCGCGTCCTAAACTTTGTGGTGAATTATCATATTGGTTTTATTGCCCTCTAAAATTCTGCATAGTTTTGGCGTCTTTGTTCGCAATTCAAATAAAACGGCTAATTTCAAATATTTAAAAGACATAAATTTCGAATTTATTTTGCTTCTCGGTTTTCAACACAAAATTATATAATACATGATTTTTATCTCTGTAATAAAACATACTTACAAAAAACAACTTGGGTACATAAAATTGTAGCATCAACATTTTTATATTCTTTTTTTAGTATATGTACATTTAGAATCCCACATATACAAGAAGGACGTAAATTGTTTTTCATGCAATCTTTTGTATTGTTTATACTACTTCTGACATAAACTAAAAATGAGAAATTTCGTTAGAAGCGCCAGGAGCGCTGGATTGAGTTAGATTTAAAATTAGTGGAAGTGAGTCACACATACTGATGTGTCCTTCAACAAATATTTCCTTTTAAGACAGCTCGTAATTGGGATTGTTGATAAGCTTTTCAGGTCATGATTTTATTGTAGGTCAGTCACAAGAGATTCTTTCTTGACAAAACTACCATCAGGATACCGACTGTGACATCACATTAAAAACAATCTGTAGTGGTATTTTGTTGTATTTTCCGCTCTCTATTATGGTCCATTAATTTGTTATAAACAATTAAAATAATATTTTTTTTTAGTTTTTTGCTTATAAAATCAAAACTCTATAATGTAGAGAGATAAATTGTAAAGAATAAAAATACCTAAATTGACACTAAATTTATATGTACTTTATATGTGCCAAAACCAGACTCTGTCGACAGTGGCGTAGCTAAAAGTTGGGGGGGTCCCCCACAAACATCTCATTGATGCCCCCTTTTTAATTTACACACTGTGGCATAGGTTCTTTTTGACATTGATTATTCATAATATCAACGTTTAAATGACAAGCTCCCAAACCCACATACCCCACGCGTCGCGAGATAGACGTACGTTATACCGCAGACAGGCAAGCGAAGTGAGTTTTTAAAAGTGTATAGCCAAAACCCAAGCTCTCAGACCCACATACTCCACGCGTAACTAGATCGATAATCGTTACACAGCAGACAGGCGAGCGGAGCAAATTTTTGAAAGTGTATATATAGCTAAAACCCAAGCTCCCAAACCCACATACACCACGCGCGGCAAAATCGGCGTTCGTTACACAACAGACAGGCAAGCGAAGCGAGTTTTTAAAAGTTTATAGCCAAAACCCAAGCTCCCAGACCTACATACTTCACGCGCAGCTTGATCCATAATCGTTACACAGCAGACAGGCGAGTGGAGCAAATTTTTAAAAGTGTATAGCTAAAATCCAAGCTCCCAAACCAACATACAACACGCGCAGCGAGATCCACGGTCGTTACACAGCAAACAGGCAGGCCAAAACGAAAGCAGTGAGATCAACATTCGTTTACCTCTACATGAAAGACATGCAAACCAAGCTTTCGAAACCACATAACCCGATATGATCATACTTACTCTGCCTGGGATGTGTTATTGACAACTTATGTATTAATAAAGATAATACGTCAAACTTTTTAAGGACACATAAAAATAATGTTATTTGATAAAAAAACAAATCTACATTGATTTGAATGAAAGTAATTTTATTCATACACAACACAACAAACATCAAATATATCATAAGAATATTCAGTTTTATGTGTTATTACGAAATCGTTCGAAACGTTTGGCCTTTTTATTTGCAAAGAGGGCGACCTCGGCCTTGTAAAGGTTTATTCCGAGCCCTCCCCTGTGGCACCATCTTTCCGCGACCCTGAGGGCCCGCATCATCGGCCCCTCCAGATCCCGGATATCGCGATCCGGGTACACAATGACCAAGTCATCAGCATAGGCCTGTGTATACAAATCAGCATCATTCAGTTCACTCAACAGGCTGTTCACCACAAGGCTCCACAGCGAAGGTGATAGCACTCCTCCCTGTGAACAACCCCTACTTGACAGTGCTTTAACAGTTACATTGTTAAGCTCAGCATATATTATTTGCTGAGTTAACATTGCTCTGATCGTCGTTGTAGAGCATTTCATATCGAATTGTGAGACTTGTTGTCGAATTCCCCCTTCGATATCGATAAAGGTACCTAAGGCAGATGGTCCACCCAACAGCGCGTTTTTAACTCTTGTGACGAGTCGTTGTAGCACCGCATCTTTGAATTTTCCTGTCTGCAAATTGTAAATGATGTAAGCGATATTACACCATTATTATTTCCTTAATGTGTCGATCCACCAACCTTTCCAATGTCTTCAATAAGAAACTGGTCAGGCTGACAGGGCGGAAAGACTTAGGATTTGTATAGTCTGTTCTTCCTACCTTGGAAATAAAGACTACTTATATTTCCCTCCACGCAATCGGTATGTATCCCAAGCTCAAACATGAGCAGAATACTTTCACCAGGTGGCTTATTATAATATCGGCGGAATTTTGTAGTAAAGCTGAAAATATACCATCTTTACCAGGTGACCATTTAACCCTTTCATATATCACTATTGTTTTAACTAACTTGTAGTCATGATGTGCTAAGGGGAGTCTTCGTTCTTTAGATTCGCCCATATATCACTCTTAGTAACTCCCTTAGGGTCCCCTCTTCTGTCGTCGTTTGACCTCCTTCAGGAAGAGCCAGTGCTCCAATCCGTGCACCAGGATCTCTATATAGTATTTTGCAGAAGCGAAATGCTGAGGGCATACTTTCTATGCTCTCGCAATATTTCTTCCTCACGTTCCTCTGTTAGTCCCTTATTTGCTTCTCGTATTCTCTATGGGCAGTTTTATCTCTTCTATGAGTAGATTTTTATCAAGTTTTTAGCTTAGATAATATAGCTTAAGCTGCTAATCGTACTTGCTTCATTGTGCTGCTTTCCCCGTTTAAAAAGCATTGTTACCTAGGACGGGCAATGATTTATTACTCTTTCTAGTTCTTGAATAAACTAATAATAAAGGGTTTTCCAATAAGAGGTGTTATTTTGATATTCAAAGAAAAATGCCATTTTTTAAGATAAATGATCGGTTTTTTATTATATTATAAAGAGGAAGGTATGCCGTTAATGATGGAAAATAACATCAGCCAAATGACCACCACGACCATGCCTACAGGACCATATCCTTTTCATGAAATTTTCCATAACCAAATCGCAAAGTGGCTGCCCTATGTCCTCGATAGCCTCACGAATTCCATCTTTGAGGTCTTGAATCGACGCTGGGCTGTTGGCGTAGACCTGGTCTTTCACGTGGCCCCAAAGGAAGAAATCGCAAGGTGTCACATCACAAGATCTCGGTGGCCAATTGTGATCACCTCTTCGAGAGATAACACGGCCCGGAAACTTTTCCCGTAAAAGATCAATGGTTTCGTTGCTTGTGTGGCACGTAGCGCCGTCTTGTTGAAAGTAAACGTGGTCCAGATAAATACCATCCAATTCCGGCCATAAAAAATCATTAATCATCTCTCGATAGCGCAATCCATTCACCGTAACTGTTGCTCCAGCCTCATTTTCGAAAAAGTAAGGTCCAATGACCCCGCCGGACCATAAACCGCACCAAACAGTCACACGTTCAGGATAGAGAGGCTTTTCAACAATAACTCTTGGGTTTTCCGAGCCCCAGATGCGACAATTTTGTTTGTTGACGAAGCCACCGAGGTGGAAATGGGCCTCATCACTGAAGATGATTTTTCGATGGAATTCCGGATCATTTTCATGCATTTCAAGAACCCAATCAGCAAAGGCACGACGTTGTTGATGATCGGCCGGCTTGAGTTCTTGCGTTAACTGAACTTTATAAGCCTTAAGACCCAAATCTTTATGCAAAATACGGTGTAATGACGTTTGTGGAATCCCTAATTCCAAAGAACGACGAGGAATGGACAAACCTGGGTTTTCTTCAACACTTTCGGCTACAGCAGCAATATTCTCGGCTGTTCTTGAGCGACGTGCACGGGTTTTCTTCTTCACATAACTAACTTGTCCCAACAGCTCGAATTTTTTCACCAATTTCTTTATTGCGCTCCGACAAGGTGCTTCATGACGACCCAAAAATGTTCGAGTTTTACGAACCGTCTCTGCCAAATTTTCACCATTTTTATAGTGAATTTTAATAATTTCAATGCGTTGTTGAAGCGTGTATCGTTCCATCTTTATTTATGGCGTAGTTTCTACTTGTCAAACGTCAAAAACTTACAGCTTCAAAAGTGACAACTACCGAAATAGCGGGCTTTTCAAAATGACACCTCTTATTGGAAAACCCTTTATAAGAGGTAAAATCGGGTCTATTTTCCTGTACTCAAAGCTCGTGGGGGGGGGGGAATCGCCCCCCCCCCCCGCTGGATTCGCGCCTGCATTAGGATTACATATTATTATAACAATAAATACTTTAAAAAATCAAAAAATTTTGTTAAACGTTGTCAAACCGCCATTTTATTTAGGAAAAATGGCGGTTTACGGTTTCGATTTTAATTTAAAATCTCTTTGCAAGCAAACAAAAAAATACCTTAGCCAAAAGAAGTTTTAAATTTTCTGGTAAACGTTTTGTCCAAACAACTTAACGGAAATATTATATATAATGCAGGTCGGATGCATGTGGATGCAATATGTAGTATGACATATTTTATTACACGACTTCAAGTTTTCGGTCGTTTCCTTATTTTAACGGCTTTTGCTAAGAATACGTATTCAAATGGAGCATCAAGTAAATCATGTTGACATTTATAAAAATTGGTTTTTTCTTATTTAAATTAGGTAGCTGTATTAATAAAAGCAAATGGGGGTTTTAAACGTAAAGAAGTTATTGTTCTATTATTAATGAAAGTAACCATTTAACCGACTAAGTGCCTCATTGTATACGTTTTACGTCAAAAGCAGTAAAAAATAAATAAATCACGAAACAAAGTAATTTTAATGAATAAACATTGATTATTCGACCTTGCTTTATAAATAAGGAAAATTAAAAACTTTTTTTCAAATGAAAGTTTGATTCGTCAATTGAATTTTAGCAAACAAAAATACAAATTTTGTAGCTTGAGGATGTTCTATATGAAAAATTAAAAGGTGTACAAACAATTTTATTCCATGGAAAATAGACTTTCGTCAGTAACAAAAATGTAACATTGGTTTTTTTGCTGGAATGTGTTTATTTCTATAAAACATATCTCGATGGTAACTCTGAAAGACTCGTGCAAAAAAAATGGCGGACCAAAAATTGTCACGATTTTCGGTTTTTTCAGTTTATCTCGAAAAGTAAAAGTTGTATCGAAAAATGTTTTAAACAAAAATTATAGAGATATAAAAAACCTATCGATTCATATAATATAAGTTATAGGTGGTGCTACTAGTTATCGAGATATATTTTTTTTCGACAAAATTTATGACATTTAATTACAAACTACCGATTTAAAATTTAACATAAATATAGGTATTAATTATCATTCTAAAAAAGCATGTCAAATTCGATGTCAAAGTTGAAAATTCAATCTCAATTTTCCGCTTTCCTAATTAAGATACAATGCTCAATTTTAATGGAAATTGTTTGTATTGTTTTATATTTTGAAGATCTATTTAATTCAATCGTGGGCCGAGAAATTTTGCAAAAACTAGTTTTTGCACCAAAAAAATTGCGATAACTTTTCACCGGATGGAGATAAAATTTTTTTAAATGCGTGCATTGGATTTAGATGTATCATTTCCTATCTCAAAAAAAAAATTAATTTTGGATGAAAAAAAATACGTTTTTTTTTTCAAAAATCCATAATGGCGTGGCAAATTAATATTAGGGGCTCAAATTTGCAGAAGATGCTTTTTAATGGTTGTGCTTTACCTGTGAATTTTTTGGATCCAAGAAATACACTTCAATACGATCTGTGAACCTTCGAAAATTGGGCCGAATCTAATCTAAAATAGCTGCTGCAGGCCGCTGTGGGCGAGTTGCCATAGTTCAGGCGCATTATTCATCGGCTCTTCAAGGAACCTTGTTAGTCATATTAATTATTAATTTGTTTATTAACAAAATAAAAAAAATATAGAGAAAATCATACAAATATTCTATTATATATTACATATTCTACTGTTTTTTCTTCCTTTATATTGTTATTAACAAAATTTTTACAAAAAATTATAGAGGAAATCATACAAATATTCAATTACATATTACATATTATACTGTTTTTCCCTATATATTATTACCTAATAGTTTATTAACGTATATATTATTACCAAATAGTTTATTAACATATATATTATTACCCAATAGTTTTTACATTCACATTACATTCATCTTTCCTTTTTTTTTTTCTATTACTTCTGTGCAATCGGCGTCCATTTAGTTATCGCAATTATTACTCTCACTTACATCGCACATACCATTTTCATCATTCATTCAGTCATTCATTTTGATACTATACTGTTTTTCCCTATATATTATTATCTAATAGTTTATTAACATATATATTATTACCTAATAGTTTATTAACAAAATTTTTACGAAAATTTCCATCAGCAAATTATATAAAAATATAGTAATAATATATACTACGTCATATAAATATTTAATAATACATTAAAATTACGTGTGAAAATCATACAAATACAATATATCAATTATACATTCATCTTTCTTTTTTTTTCTATTACTTCTATGCAATTGGCGTCCATTTCGTCATAGCAATTATTACTCTCACTTACATCGCACTTACCATATTCATCATTATTCTTCTCAGTTTCATTGTACATATCATTCTCATCATTATTAACATTTTCATAGTCAAAATCATTCTTACACATATTATTAGTTTTCTCTGAATTGTCATCATCGTTTTCTAAATCGCAGAAAATGAAATTTTCAAAGCAATTATCGCACTGTCCATCACAGTGCTCACACAAATCTGTACATTTCAGAAATTTCTGAAATTTTCGTAAAAAATTTGTTAATAAATTATTAGGTAATAATAATATAAAGGGAAAAAACATACAAAAATATTTGTATGATTTTCTTTATAATTTTTTCTAAAAATTTTGTTAATAAACGGGCGGCTCTAGGGTTGCCACCTTTAGAGAAAAAAAAATCGGGACAATCAGTCAGTCATTTGAATTCGGACCATCTGACTGAAGGGAAAAATAAAAATACTTTTTGTTTTTATATTTATTTAATTTTGTTTATTATATTTCCATCCATATTTTTTATTGCTACCAGCCGCTTTCATTAATTCCACGTCATTTTTTATATCTGTTTATGAAATTATTATTAAATGAAACAAATAACTACTAACACGAGATACATACAAGCTACGGTAAAAAAAAACAATTACAAATAAGGTATTCCTCGACTTAAAAAATTTCAATTTCATATAAAAATTTATATAATTTTTTTTCGCTTTTTAGCTCTTTTTATCTTATTTTTATAAAAATTGTGTTATAAAAATATTCAATCTGAAATTATTTTTACTTCAAACTTGAACGAATATTTTCGCTGTTCTATATTAATTATTTGGATGTCTGGCAACAGAGCAACAGCTTAACATGCGAAGATTTTTTATAATCAGCAACATCGGGTTGTGCCATTTATTGATACAGCACTGTGAAAAGATGAAGATCTATCGGAGCTTATATGTAAGCAAAAAAGATGGAACTATGTTTTAATATTTTCTCTATGTTGTTTTGTATCTTAAAAATAGAGAGGACTAGGAAAATTTGGTGTTGTTTCTTTTTTTTTTTTTTTAACGTGAAAATCGTAAGTGTTTATCTTTAATAATAACAGCACAATGGTATCCTTATTTTTTCTCAGAAATTTAAACACGTCCTGATTTAATTATAATAAACGGTAAGCCTATAAAACAAGGGATATTATTATTAAAAAAGTATTATTCTTGATTTCATTTAAATATCAATTTATTTTTTTTAATTTAAAATAAACTCTTCATTTTATTACCATTGCCTCTACTATCTTCAATTAAACTAAATTGAAAGCTGTCAAACATAATACTATTATTGATATGAGAGCTCTTTTAAGTATATTGCCATATAAATATTATTTGGTAGGTTATCAGTAATCTAGAATTTATTTGGGTTGCGACATATAGTGATTAATTTTTGTTATTTATTAATTGTTTGTTTTCCGGGAAGGCGGTTGTTTGCCTCCAGAATGTAATAATTTCATTTTAAAAAACAGCATTTATAAAATACGATTTGATCGTTTAGCCGTTAAATGGAAATTCCGGAAACACGAAAATACTTATAGCCAGAAAGCCATAAAATAAATTCACTTTCCTTATATGCAATATATCATTCTAACACGATATTTACGCTGCCAGCACATGACATATGCCAATTTACTTTCCTTGTTTTTTCTGCATTTTGATGGCAAAAGTTTTATCTTTGCGTCCTATAAAGCTCCAAAATCTATCTCAATTTATCGAAAAGTTCTGTTTTAACGCATTGAGTCCATTCACGGACCGAGTCAATATGCGTGATGGCCCATCGATATCGCTTCTGATACAAAAGGGTTTTTATGTTAAATTTTTGGTTTGTCACTCGGCTTTTATTTTCTCCAGTAAATTGATTTAATCAATGAATTTAATTCGGGCTCAATTTTTACACGCCATGACTAATGTTGTTTTACAAAGTGATCCATTTTAATTAATTTTAATCCAAATACGTTTTCAATGATAAAATCCGAATGTTTTAAGAGTCCATATAAAAAATTTACATAATGTAAATTAAAAATCAAGACATGAACTTTCAAGTAAGTTTGTGATTTAATTTGTACGCCACGAACACGTTATGGTTAAACGTGAGAATACTTAATTTAAATGTTACCATTAGCACCGGTTATTTCATCCTACAGATGCGACAAAGGACGTTTCCATGAAAATCAAATTTCATAACCTCGCTTGTCTCGCGACCCGTTTTATTACACTGAGAAAAATTGTAAATTAGACAGAATACAGATTATTTTATCTTAATCAGATTCCAACCAAAAGCAAATTTCTTTGCGGATTTCTCTTGGATTGAATCTAACTTTAGGGCAGGCGCGGATCCAAGGGGAGGGCGGTGGGGGCGATCGCCACCCCCCACCCCCCCACCCCAAGATCTCTGAGTCAAGGAAAATAGACACGATTTTGCGTCTTATACTATAGTTTATTCTAGAACTAGAGCGGGTAATAAATAATTTTTTTCTTCCCAAACTACCTGTGTTCTTTAATCTGGTGTCTTTGACATATTTAACACAAATCACAACTGTATTTTTATTATTTTTAATTTTGTCATAGAAACCGTTTCAGGTACATTTAGACTAAAACGTAGCTTAATTCTAAGTTATATTTTAAATACTTACAAAATACCCATTGTCAAAAATACAAGAAATTAAGCATATATCAAAAAATAAATTCTTCCATATAATATTAATTTTTTTTTGGGGCTATCGGTCATTTTATTATTAATTAAAAACATTTTTAGGACATTTACCATTTCAGTTTATTTATTTCTTTAACCATCTGCAGAATTACAATTAAACACTGAAAGAGATTCAAATGTAATTAATTTTTATATGTTACAGTTAAAATTAGACCTACTTATTATTATTTCTATTGCAATGACATCTTAATTTAATTTACTTTATTATATGGAAATCCGATAGCCCCAAAACATGTTGATTCTACAAGCTTACGAAAAAGACACAAATACAATAATAAAGTAATAAACAAATTAGGGCTAATTGGAATTAAATACATATAAGAGTGGTGCACACTAAAATAAAAATATATAAAAAAATACAAAAATATATGAACAACATTAAACAATAAAATACAACAAAAACAAATATTTAAATAATAAATTGTGTTTACACTGGTACACATTACGTATTTAATTCGTAATCAAAGTCAGTGAAGCTATCTTCGCTCAAATTAATTATAATTGGTTACTCTATCTCACCGATCATGAGATCGAGTTTCTACATTTTGTTTTATTCTTTTATTATATGGATTTTTCCTAATTTTCCACAGTAACTTTATTCAAAAAAATCTTTCAAAAGATCACTTTAATTACTAATTTTTTAAGTTGTTATTTCTACCAACTCTACCTTTTACTTGAGAGAGATATTTCCTTCTCCAACGGACAGTTTCCGGACGATCTATAAGAACAGATTTCCTATCTGGTTTTTCCCAGCAAAAATTAAGTTCTCTGAGCAATTTCCAGAGCTCGGTTCTTTTAATTTCAGGTAAATCCCGATCTTCATTGGTTTTAATTAGAATTTTGTCGACGATTGGGATCTGCTTCTCATAATAAAATGTATGCAAAACTCCTTTTGTTGCAATTTGCATCTCTTCTCCCAACGACGTTTTTCGTCTGCCTGTGATCGAAAATAAACCGGATCTTGTCGTTTACACTAGAAATGGGAATGTTGCTGGTGTCCCTCCCCTCTCGCATAGAGGTGTAAGTATATAAGTAAGAAATGGAATTGCTTGTTTATTTAAAAATGTTTAGACGTGCAGCCGCTCTGTTGAAGACGAATGTGAATTATGCCGTATCAAGTGGGAACAAATTAATGTACTGATTGTCTCTATTTATCGGTCACACGTGGGTAGCATTGATGATCTAACAGAGGAGATATACATTACCTCCACATTTGATTGGGTGATTTCGTATCATCTTGGGATATCAATTTGCTTAAATTTAGATACGAAACAGTTCAATTCAGCTCCAATAAAACATAGGCCATCACAGGAGAGAGTTTTTTTTACCTCCAAAGCTTGTTTGAGCAGGTTAACTGATACTTTCTTGACGACATTGTTAACCTAGATATGGAGGCCAATGTGCTTGTGGGTATCCTTGACAGTAGCTTGGAGGGGGGCCTTTCCAAAAAGAGCACAAGCCAGGAAATATGAAGCATACCAAAAAACTAGTTCAACATTACATTAAGAAACAAGAAAGAAAAAACACTATCTCCAAAACAGATGCACCTAATTGTATTTGACAGCAAATATTTCAATAACTTTTTTATACACATTGCACAGAACTTTGTTATTCAGTGGCCGCTGTCCCCTAACTCAAGTGAATATTACCTCCATAAATTACTTTTAGACAATATACCAATTTTAAGTTTTTGTGATGTATCCTATATTGAAATTAGGAATATTATTTATAATCTTAAGAATAAACAAAACAAAGATTTTAATGGGCTTAATACTAAGGTTTTAAAGTCTACTGTAAATATAATAGTATACCCTCTTACAAACTTGATTAATCAGTGTTTACACGAGGGTATATTTCCCACTGTCTTTAATGTTCGAGAGTTGTCCCAATCTTTAAGAGAGACGATGCAGATAATTTATCAAATTCTCGCTCTATCTCAATAAAACTACTACTTGCTAAGGTTTTTAAAAAACCCTTAAAACCAGAGTATATAACCATTTTGATTTAAACAAGTTTAAATAAATCTCAATTTGTTTTTAGGAAGGGTATGTCTTCTGCGACTATAAATAGTTTAATTTAAAATATAATTGATGCTTTTAATAGCGGGCATTATACTACATACAGCTTTGTTTTGCGATCTAACCAAGGTGTTTGATTGTGTTGCATAGAATACACTTCTCCTTAAACTCAAATACTATAACTTTGCTTTAGCATCTTATCTTAGTGGAAGGTACCAGCTTGTTGATCTCAACAATGGTCGTTGAGTTAAAACATGCCTCATATAGCATGCCCCAAGGGTCGAGTCTGAACCCTCTGCTATATAAATGATGTCTCCGCCTGAGATCATGAAGAAGATTTTATTCTTTTTGCAGACGACACTACTGTCTCCATATTGGAAGGAGCATGGATAATTTGTTAGCGTCTATCCATATGACACTTAGACACTTATTTCTGGCTAATTTTGTGCTAATAAACTCAGTGTAAACTGGGCCAAAACGGAAAGATTTCCTTTCAAGTTGCACATGACGGCAGAAATAAAGCATGTTGCTCTGGTCAGATTTCTGGGTGTGAGCCTGGATTAAAAGTTGACATGGCATTCACACGTGGGCTGTCTTTCAAAAAAGTTGTCAACTAACATGTTTTGACTGTTGATAGAATATTTTTCTTACAGCGCAGAGTAATGAGAATTATGATGAATCTGGGTTATAGAACATATCATAGAAATGTATTCAAAAAATGGGATGTTATAATTTCCTTCATTATACATTTTTGAGTGCCTAAAATACATTAAGCTCTACATCAGCGCTTACCCTAGGGTTAGAGATACTTACCAATGTTATCACATTTACCAAATTATCCGGAAATCTAAAATTGTTTGTGTCCGCTTACAGTACGGGTCACAAGACTAATGAATGACATATTACAGATCTTTAAACATATGTCAATATTAGATGTATGTATTTATTATTTATCGAACAGGTTATATTCTATTTATAAGATATTTCATATAAAAAACCACATAACAATAAATAATTTAAAATAGTTTACAGGAAACATATCTACATCCATATCTTATAGTGTAGGAGCTAGAGGGGTTCCAATAGGCTCTTTACACACTAAAGTTTTCTTTTATGTACGTTGAGCTGCTGCACATGATTTTTTAGAGTGGACGTTCGGTTGAATGAGAATACGTGTATTAAAACCAAATAATTGATAAACATTTGAAAATTATATTTAAAAAAATATCGTGGTTTTTGAGTAATTTTAAAATAAAGGTTATTCTTCTGACTGTTAAGAGACAATATATTTACCAACCTCTATATATGTCCTGAGCAATTCCTTATTGGGTTCGGTGTGAAATAAGCGATAATTCCCATGTTTTCGATAAATTATGATAAATGAAAATATATAAATAACTGAAAACAGCTAGTTGTAAAAAATAAACACCAAAAAGCATTTACCCGATACATAACTTTATGGATGTAATGTAGGCATATCGTGAGCTGCGATCATTAACAAAACATCAAAAAAGCATAGAAAAATAATTTTGTTAACTAATTTATGGAATAAATTAGTGTTTTAAACAAAATTACTGTTTTAAACAAAAAAATTATATCGTACTAAAATTTAAAAATCAAAACATTTTAGTATAAAGACTAATTAAATTTCTAGTATATAATTCATAAGGTTCAAGTCTGCCATTCCTAGGAAAATTCTTCTGTGGTTTCGCAACTTCGCTGCAAGTTCTAGCTAAAATTTGGCACAATGTACAGAATTGTAACTTTTTGTTGCTTTGCGCTTTGATAATTTTACTGCACAGTGTGATACAAAGTGCTCAACGAATTGCCTTGATTTAATAGTTGTTCTCTCGAGTTAAAATATATCAGTTATAAACTGTAGTATTAAAGAACGAAAGCTTTCACAGATTTGGTCAAATTGAAAATCATTATTCTTGGCTTTAGACAGTATCAAATTGGAATTATTATTCGACGTTTCGCCTACTGTTGCACGAGGCATCTTCAGGGATCTTTATTCCATGAGATTAGATCACTGAATGACCATGGAGGAGCAACAACCCGGTATTTATACCCGACTGGTGCTCAGCCAACCGTGATACAGCGTTACAATCGATTTCCACATGTGATGTAGACTACTAACCTGTATCCCTATAAATATTATTTCGATATTTACAAATTCCGATTGATTCTCTAATTTTACGTTTATAGAAACCGGACACTGACACTATCACCTTAGTTTTTTTTTTACATTAAAGTTTTGACCTGTGCAATGCTGGTGTTCAGCTACTGCATATTGTTCAACTTGCTTATTTTTAATACATCTTTCTTTATCCTAATGGATATAAGGCGTCCTGTTTCACACACTTACACTTTATCACAAGAGCAAGGTATCTTATAAACGCCTTCTGTTTGTAATGGTATTTCATCCTTTGATGACTTCAAACATTGTCCAGTTTTCTTACATATGTTTGATTTTTGGAGCAATTTGACAATCTTGTCGGTGGTTCCGTGTATGTAAGGTAAGACAACACTGTCCATAGGTGGTAATAGAACATCTAATATCTTCAGCGCAATATCCGTTGCTTTTCAGAGCATTAGTCAGTTTCTCTGTTTCTGATTTCACTGATTGTTCGTCACATGTTAAAAGATCTCTACATACCAAAGAGTTAATGACGGATTGTTTGTGAGAAAGATGATGCTGTGACGTTGCATTGATATATCGATTTATATGTGTTGGTTTTCTATACACACCCTTTGATTAAGAAGATACCTGGCGAAAGGTCGGATAACAATTCCAATTTGACAAGGTCGAAACCCAAGAACCACGATTTTGAAGCTGTGCTATTGTTAGTTTCAATTCGTATTTTCAGACGATTTAAAAGATTTGATTCTCCCGATCAATTATTATACTTTTTCCCTTTAATTCCCTTTAATTCACTAATATAGTCTAATTTTAAAACCGGTCTAAATTGACAGAAGAAGGTTTAAAATGACAACTGCAACAATAGATCAAGTAAGTTTTGAACTTTAAAAATACAGGGTTAAAATATCTTTTTCTTTTATCACTAAAACAATTTGATATTCTTATTGTTTTTTGCCAGTTCAGATAAGGTGTGTCAAAGTTTTATATAAATTATAACTTCGACATCATGTATTTTGTAAAATCATCACCTTTTGGACTATTCACATTAAGTTTATTTGAAATAAATTAAATGTTAATTTTACTTAAAAATAAAATTGCATTTGTTAAAGTGAATTAAATAAAAATGGCGTGCTCGTAACAAAGCAGTCGGCATTTATCGCGGGTCGTTTTTAAAAAGGTTATGTCACCATATATTACCTTGTGTACATCTGCTAACGTACATACATATCTCTTTCTCTCTGAGTGTGGCCCTTCTTTATAGTGGGCAGTATTTTACCGAAACAAAAACATTATTAAGCCGCTGTACCCTATAAATCTTTAAATGAAAACATTTCACTCCCTTTATTAATGAATATGAGAGTTCGTAGTATCATTGTACAACACAAAAGTTTTGTTAACTAAAAACAACGGATTGTTAGCTGGGCAAATTAGAAAATTATTTTGTATTTACGTATAAAATTTCAAAAGCACATTAAACATAATATTTTATTCATTAAAATTGTAATTTTATCTGCACATGAAAAGTATAAATTTAATTTTCTAAAAATTTAACTAAATAAATTTAATTACAAAGTGGAATAAAAATATTCATTGTATTTTGCTTTTATGCTTAATTTGATGAACTTGTTAATTAAAATGTATACGGTATATACTTAACTAAAAAGACAATCAGTCACAAAATAATAGCTATACCTGATTAACAAATGTGCGAATGATTTTATAACTGACCTTATTGGAAGGCGGTTCAAACTTTTTTTTATTTTATTTTTCGATTTTTAGTTTTGAGTTCGCCATGATATCTATAAATTCTTCGAAATAAGAACTAAGCGTGATATTTGGTGTACCTTGTATTGCTTTCAAGGTCGCAAGTAAGTACCCATTTTAACCAAAATGATTGTAAACCACTGAACAACAAAAAATCTCTAATTCTGAAAGTTTTCTAAATATGTTTTGAATGAAACTGGATCAAACAAAAATTTAATCCGTCATAGTAAATCCGCCATCTCAAATTTCAAGAAATTAGTTTTAGATCCGTAAAGTACGCTTTTGGTATCTGCAATCCCAATTTTGGGAGAATCATTTCAAAGTTATAATCTACGCCCTCAAGAACCCCCAATATCAATTTTTTACAATCGGAAAAATGTAAAATTTTTAGTTCCCATATAGCATTTGTCATATTTAATTTTGGGGAAAGCACCTTCAGACTCCAAAAAGCCACTAATACCAATTTTGAAAATGTTACATTTTTAGTCCGCCATATTGAATTCCCAAAAAATAATTTTAAATTCCTACTTTATATCTACAAATATCTGCGATTCTAAAAACTTCCCCATACCAGTTTTGGAGAAAATCGGAGAAAGTTAATGTTTTAATTCGCCATATTACATGCGCCATCTTAGATTTTACGGAACGAATTTCGACCGAAATGATATGGGACCACCGCAACAACTTCATTTAAATCGGTTGAGCCATTCCGGAGAAATTTGTATACATACTATATATATATATATATATATATATATATATATATATATATATATATATATATATATATGAAGTTAAATGCGAACAGTAAATGCGAACTTCTCTCCGTCATATCCTTTCTGTGTTAGAGGTTGCACAGTTAGAACAAAGCTACTTTCAAGATTCGACATGAATATAAAATAACTTTGAAGAAGCTCACTATGTTAGAGCGAAACGTCAGAAAAATTGTCGTTTTTTGATTTTCAAATAAAAAACCTATACCCAAGAAAGAATCCAGAAAAATATTAACAAAGATTTAAGATACAAAAATAAATTATATATATATATATATATATATATATATATATATATATATATATATATATATGAAGTAAAATGCGTACAGTGAATGCAAACTTCGCCTCATCCTATCCTTTCCATGTTAGAGGGTGCACAGTTTGAATAAATTGCTAAAAAAAAACAATTCATCCTGTTCCACCGCCACCGAGATGGTGGCCTGCCTGTACCACCACACCGAGAAGAAAGTTAGAAAACTTACCCTCCCCGCTACAGCGATACGGCAGAGGTACATGTTTCGTCTCTCACTAGACTCATCAGGGTACCGACATGCGGGGAGGGTAAGTTTTTTTTAACTTTCTTCTCGGTGTGGTGGTACAGATAGGCCACCATCTCGGTGGTGGTTGAACAGGATGAATTGTGTTTTTTAGCAATTTATTCAAACTGTGCACCCTCTAACATGGAAAGGATATGATGGGGCGAAGTTTGCATTCACTGTACTCATTTTACTTCATTCACACACGGAGTTGCATATAGTTGTACGTTTGCTGTATGTGATTTCAGCACTACAACAGCATAATGTGGATATAACCACTGCTATTGCATCTCACACGGAGGAATCTATGAAAGCCGCATAAACATATATATATGTATATATATATATATATATATATATATATATATATATATATATATATATATATATATATATATATATATATATATATAATAAAATAGAATAAAATATTGGCGAAGCGGACGTGAAAATTTGTCAATCTACATGATTCTCGTATTAAAAAGTGCGGAGCACTCCAAAGTATGGAATAACTCCGGGTCCGACAGATGGCGACAGCGCTGTTAGTCCTAATATGGGACTCGTCAGGCCACCGTCATGTTTTATTCTATTTTATTTTAAATTACACGGACAAAAACTTATCTACATATTTTTATATATATATATATATATATATATATATATATATATATATATATATATATATATATATATTTATTTATATGTATACAGCCACCTTCTTCTTTTTAAAAGTCGGTTAAAACGAGACACTGAATTATAAAATAATATTTCTTTTTTTATTTTAGGTTTCTTGGATTCGAAAAAGAGACTTACATATCCTAACGGTTGGCATTCTAACATACACGAATGACCAACGTTTCCAATCTCTACATACTGATGGTTCTGATGAGTGGACTCTAAAAATAACATCTCCTCAGACTAGAGATTCCGGAATCTACGAATGTCAAGTCAGTACCGAACCCAAAATTAGTCAGGCCTTCAAACTAAATGTTGTAGGTAAGTATCCATTTTATTTTTAAGAATAGCACAGAGATTTACATTCAGGAAAGAAAATTTTCAGTAGTCTTTCCTGATTGACCAAAAATTTCCTAAAAATGTCCAAATATTTTCGTACTATTTATTTTTGCGTGATTGAAATGAAAATGAATTTTTATGAACAAACTTCAATTTTCAAAAGTCTTTGATGAAGTATGTAATTTGGTAGAGAAGATTTAAATTAAAAAGTCACATATACTGGAGATGTCAAGCTTTCAAACGCTTTTTTTTAAATTAAAGTCGGATAATTACGGCCTGGTCAGGAATTCTTTAAAGTTATTGTCAAATTTTTTGCCAAACAAAAACAGATCAGCCCGGTATAATATTGTATAAAAAAAATTCCAACAAGTATATTTTTACTCTTTTGACATCATTTCAAATAAAATACAATCATTATTATTTTTTACCATCTTGAGTCCCAAAATATTTCTAATTTAAATCATAAACAATCTTCGATTCGAACTTCTTAAAAGTCAATTAGAAACTTTCGGAAGCCAACTTTTAACTTTGTTTATTATTTTATTTATAAAATATTCAAATACAGACAGATAACATTACGAGCCCATCACGTAACAGTTTTTCTGCCTCTAAGTTAAAAAGTAATAAATTTATTTATAAAACGAAAAGGAAAAAAATTATACCCTGTTATAGTTTCTTCTTTTATTTAACAAAACCATTTTTCTCTTTTGTTAACAAAGCATTGGTATAACCTGATTTTTTGAAAATAAGTCGGTGGTATATGAGCCAATTCAAACAAGAAACACAATCTGTGACTTGAGCAGATTAGGTAAACGAACAAAACAACCTTCTATGGAGTCTTGCGTTTTGTAAGACTTTAATTTAAGTAAAGAGTGTTTTTCTCTAAAGTTTAGATTTACCGATCTTTAGCGTACAGATTTTCCTAAATGAAATTTCTTTATTTGAACTGAGTAATTTTTGCGGAAAGCTATTTTTTGATTTGAAAAATTTAAAATCGTTTGTAACAAAAAAAATTGAAGAAATTACTTAAAATATGTTGATTAGAACACTGGATTTTAATTGATTAATCACATTTTTTTGTTAAATCCTTTAGAAATGGTATCTAACGATATATTGATTAATGTCTTATTTATACAGGTTGTCTCTAAAAGGGATGTAAATGTAGAAATTTGAGGGTTTCAACCTTAAGTAATAAGTGTACATTGTTATGAAGCTTCCAAGTCTGTGAAATACAGTAAAACAGTTTAATAATCGGGGTTGTCATCAAAGCGTATAGTGCTTACATTCTTGCAGCGCATTCTTCCGTAAACATATAGAACCGAGATTCAAATCTTACCTATTTTCTCGCCTTTCTTTTAATAAGAGCCCCACTGTGTTAAGGTTGAAAGAGAGAAAATCTTTCTACATAATCTCAGGTTGGATACTCCAATAAACCAGAGAAATTCGTGCTACATAACTTAGGTTATACTGAGATAAGGCGATTCTAGTTTTAACATCAACATAGGAAGGTTAATTCTTGCTACGGTATTAAATTTTGACTAAATCAGCCTCTCTGGGTATGTTTCCAGACCCCTTACCCAGATAGCCTCATAATGTGAACTTAATAAATATATCCATATGTGTAAATTTCAAGTAAAATAAATTCTAAGGGATAAATATTTTACCAATAATCAAATTAAACGATCCCGATCTTATCCCTGATTCTACCGTTGTTGATGGAATGGCCGAGGTGGCTGTAAGTCCTGAAACCCATGCTAACACGTGGCTGGATCTCTTGTTCAAAGAGAAGAAGACCATACGTTTCCCTATCACGTCCTTAGCTCAAAAAAAAACGGATGATTGTAGAGAGGACAACAAGGGATATACACCCAAGGGATCCCAGAAACATGCACCCTAAAATAAATAACAAAGCGGCCTAAGACAGTATAGGATTTTCTTGCAAAAAACTCACCTCTAGACAGGCGCGGATCAAAGGGGGGGGGGGCGATCGCCCCCTTCCCCCCCCAAGAGCTTTGAGTTCAGGAAAATAGACCCGATATGCTATAGTTTATTCAAGAACTAGAGAGAGTAATAAATCACTTTTTACCCTTATTTTTTTTCTTCGCAAACTACCTTTGTTCTTTAGTCCGATTTCTTTGGCAAAATCTGTTAGACACCTATATTATTCATAGAAATGGGTTAGAAATTTTAGAATCAAAAATATCGGTCTATAATAATGGACTATTTGTTTGGATAACAATAGATATTTGGATGTATGAAGCGTTAAAAAGGATTTTAATCCTTGTCATAGGCGTCGGAAGGAGGTTTATTTTATCACTAAGTATTTATGGCATAGAATATTATTTCGGTTATAAACCTGAAATAAAATGTTTTTATAATTTTATTTAATTTCTTATGATTTCTTAATAATTCACATACATTAGAAAATATAAAAAATTTTGACATATTTCACACAAATCACAACTGTATTTTAATTATTTTAATTGTGGCATAGAAATCGTTTTAGGCACATTCCGACGATAGCCTTTTTCTCTCAAAAAATTCTAAGTTATAATTTAAATACTTACAAAATACCCATTGTCAAAAATACAAGAAGTTAAACATATATATATAAAAAAAAATAAATTCGTCCATATAATATTAAAAATTTTTTGGGGCTATCGGTCATTTTATTATCGATTAAAAACATTTTTAGGATATTTGACGGTTCAGTTTATTTATTTCTGAAACCATCTGCAGAACTAAAATTAAACACTAAAAAGGGACTGAAATGTAATTTATTGTTATAAGTTACAGAAAATTTAAATAATAAATTGTATTTACGCTGGTAAACATTACGTATCTAATTCGTAATCAAAGTCAGTGAACCTATCTTCGCTCAAATTAATTATAATTGGATCTTCTATCTCACCGATCATGAGATCGAGTTTTCACATTTTCTTTTATGCTTTTATTATATGGATTGTTCCCAATTTTCTGCACTAACTTTATTCAAAAAATCTTTCAAAAGTTCAGTTAGATTACTAATTTTGTAAGTTGTAATATTTCTAGCTACTCTACCTTTTACTTGAGAGAGATATTTCCTTCTCCAACGGACATATTCCAGACGATCTGTAAGAAAAGATTTTCTATCTGCTTTTTTCCAGCAAAAATTAAGTTCTTTTAGCAATTTCCTGAGCTCAGTTCTTTTAATTTCAGGTAAATCCCGATCTTCATTGATTTTACTTAGAATTTTGTCGACGGTTGGGATCTGCTTCTCATAATTAAATTTATATACAACTCCTTTTATTGCAGTTTACATCTCTTCTTCCAACGAGGTTTTTCGTCTGCCCTTGATCGAATGCAGCTTGGGAGTATTAACAATTCCAGTCGCTTTTTTCCTTCATTATTGGGCACATAGTAGATTTTCCAACTCCTGTCATGCTGGGACACAACTCAACAGAGTTTTTAAGATTATTAAACATTTATCGTAATCAGTTTTTCGTTGAGGAAAAAATGCCCTGGTTTTAACTATTTTGGAATTTTGGGAACCATATCTTTTGGGTATCTCACTAATCTCAAATAATATTTAAAAACAAGCACAGGCAAGATAAATTACTAAGGACACATTGTAAGGTGTACTTTGCTCACTGACAAAAATTAAATTGAACTACCAGAAATTTTATTGTTGCAGTAAATTTATAAAAGTTCATAATGTTTAAATATAATTAAATTATATTACGGCAGTTACCTGCGGCACTGGAGCAGGTACGTTGGAGGTTTCGATAACAGTTTTATTACTCTCTCTAGTTCTTGAATACAGTATAGGAATGTGTATGCTTGCGATCGCCCCTCCCCTTCTCAAAAGCTTTGAGTTCAGGAAAATACAATCGATTCTGCATTTTATATTAGGAATGTGTATGCTGCTGGCACTCCCATTGATAACTTGTTTTTCTTGCGATTACCCCCCCCCCCCCCAAGAGCTTTGAATTCAGGAAAATAGACCCGATTCTGCCTCTTATACTAGGAATGTGTATGCTGCTCGCATCGTCCCTCCCTGTCGGCAACTTGTTTTTTCTTGTGATCGCCCCCCCCCCTCTCCAACAGCTTCAAATTCCTGAAAAATAGACCCGACCCTGCCTTTTGCACTAGAAATGGGCATGTTGCCGGTGTCTCCCCCCCCCCCCCCCGTCGACAACTTGCTTTCGCTTGCCATATTGCACTTTTGTGATATCACCGCCCCCCCCCCCCCCCAAGGAGAGAGGCTGGATCCGCCCCTGCCTCTAGAAGGGCCTTGGCATCGAAAGGAGAAGTGGAAATGACATAATAGCTAGCGACTAATGAACAAATGCGGAAGTGTCATTCTCTCCCCCCCCCCCTCCTACAATTTCTGTAGATGATTGAACAAATGACCTATCATCTGTTTATACCATCGAGATTATTTCATTAGTTTTGGTTTTATAAGCGAAATATTTTAAAAAAAAATGCACTTTATTGGTTTTAATTGTTTATAACGAATTAGTGGATTGGAAAACAAATATCACTGAGGATTATTTTTAGTGTGATGAAACAGTGGGTATCGTGATTGTATTTTTGTCACGGGCCTAAACAATTAACTTTATTGTTACTCAATAAAGAATATGTATATAAACATATAATAAGGCATAATGATTAGAAGAAACGTGAAATATACTCCTCGGCAGGCAGCGTAGGGAAATGAAAATTTGCAATGCAATCTCTTGGCGTTAAAATATAATATTTCACCTATTCCAACAACTGAAATAATTCCTAATAATGCAAATGCCATCCAGTCAAGATTGCATTACGAGTAAAACAAGATTCGATTTGATAATCCTGGAAAGCGCGTGTGTACATTTATCAACTATTAAAATTCTGTCTCAAAAGACAGTGTGTTCATCTTCACCAAAGCAAATCTAAGGAATTAAATTCCGGGGATTCTCGGTTAGATGACTAATTTTCGCGATTTTCGCTGTATGTTAGGAATAATCCTAATCCCATTAAATTACGAGTTACCCCACAAGTAACAAAAGGGTTATAATCTTTTAATTATGTAAGAAAATTATTATTGTAATAAGTTTGCTTACCCATGGTTTGCAAAACAAATTGGTAATTCATTTTGTAAAAACGATTGGACAGTCGGGGTCTGGAAAGTTGTCTTCCAAAAAAACTTCTTTCGGAAAGTGTTCTTAGTAGTTCTTGGCTTCAGATCCCTGGAGATGCCTCGAGCAATCGTAGGAAAAACGTCGTATAATAATTTCAAGTTGTCACGGTCTAAATCCAAGGACCATGATTTTCAACATAACCAAAGCCTTCGTTCTTTATTGTTCATTTGTGTTCTAGAAAATGTGTCCCACTAGTATACACCTTGAAATGACCTTCAACTTACTCTCAAGGCCACTAAGGAATGCGTAACTTTTATGCGTAAAGTTGTTCTGTATTTGCATAACCCTTAAATACATGTTTTTAGGCTAATTTGTTATAGATTCATCGAATAGATTTGACTTTTAAATGACCTTCATATGACACTTAACCACAGTTGGATGTGAAATTTCTCAGACTTTCCATATCTGTAAAAAATATATGGATTACCATTAAAAAATAACTTGATTTTTAAATTGTCACTCGTAAAGTCATACTCAAGGTCACCATAACATGCCCCGTTTTGTTATTTTCAACTTCAAATGAGTGACGTGAACAAGTGTACCCTTAGTCCTTCTGTATCTTAAAAAATAGCAATAGGATGGCTCATGAGAACGTTGAATCAGGAAGTCAAATACTACATCATACAGCCGATTTCACTGGGAACCGTTATCCATAATTTTGGTGCGGGGTCTTTTCTTGAATTATGATATTTTTTACGTGTTTACGAATTTGAAATTATTTTTAAAATATTTAATATGGCGGACTAGAAATTTATCATCTGCCGCCTTTGTCCAAAATTCGAAAAGTGGGCTATTTGAAAAGGTAAATTACAAATTTGAAATTATTTTTTTTAAATTCAATATGGTGGATCCAATATGACGGACTAAAAATTTAATATCATTCGATTCTGTCTAAATTGGTAATAAAGGGTTTTTGAGGGTGTAAATTGCAAATTTAAAATAATTTTTAAAATATTCAATATGGGTGATCCAATATGGTGGACTAAAAATCTACCATTTTTCGATTTTCTTCAAAATCGATACTGGGGAGTTTCTGAGAGTGTAAATAACGAATTTAAAATTGTTTTTAAAAAATTTACTATGGTAGATCTAAAAATTTTATATTTCGGGATTTATGTTCAAATTGGGGGTTTTTCTAGGGTGCAGATTAAGATTGTTTTAAAAATTTCAAATTATTATTTTGAAATTTAATATGACACATCCAATATGGCGAGTTGCAAATTATACGCTAGGAATCGTAGGTCACAAATCTGAAGTTATTTTTTTTACAATTTAATATAGCTAATACAAAATGGGGGACTACAAATTTTACATTTGTGTGATTTTGTCCATATTGGGGGTTTCTTGGAACATATCTTACGGATCCAATATTAATTCCTTCAACCTCAAAATACAGGATAAAATTTACATGCTTGAAGGTGTTTCAATATCGATATTGGATAGTTTTGATAGTCACTGACAGAAATTAAATTGAACTATCAGAAATTTTATTGTTGCAGTAAATTTATAAAAGCTTATAATATTTAAATATAATTAGATTTATGCCAGTTCTCAGTTACCTACCGCACTGGAGCAGATACCTTGGAGGTTTCGGTAACAGTTTTATTACTCTCTCTAGTTCTTAAATTGAGTATCGGAATGTGTATGCTTGTGATCGTCCTCCCCCTCCAAAGAGCTTTGAGTTTAGGAAAATAGAACCGATTCTGCATTTTACACTAAAAATGGGAATGTTGCTGGTGTCCCCCCCTTCCCCGTCGACAACTTGTTTTCGCTTGCCATACTATACTTTTGTGATATCACTGCCCCCCCCCTCAAAGAGAGAGGCTGGATCCGCTCCTGACTGACATGAGTTACATACAAGCTACAGTAAGAAAGAAATTACAAAAAAAGTATTTCTCAGTTAATTTGGCGCCGACTTTAGAAATTTCAATTTCATATAAAAATTTATGTTGTTATTTTTCGCTTTTAAGCCCTTTTTTAGAAGTCGGTTCAATTTTTTTATAGTTTTTTTAATGCAGAAACGACATACTATAAAATAAGTAAGCCTTTGAAGAATCTGACATTTTAACAAAGGTATTAACATGTTTTTATCTGATGTTAAACACCCTAAATATACAAAAGAGTATAATTAGACACAGGTTCATTTATGTAATTATGATTATTAAATACCATGCAAAAAATAAAGAGCGTTAGTGTAATAAAGGTTGCGTGTGATGCGATGGAGTAAATATAAATGCGTTAAAAGCAAATTATTGTTAGAAACGTGTAAAACAGAATAGGCGTAAGAAAAGGGAGCAAAATCAAACGAGTTCTAAGCAGAGATGAAAGAGCATTTTCGGTCGCGTTGAGCCACACTCGAGACTGCCGAATCAAGTATTCGTAATGTGTAAATTCCTTAGCTAAACAAATTTTCTTCCGTTCGGCTCTCATTATCATTCATTCTGTCAACCCTGCGGGCCACAACATAATATATTTTCCGGGCATAAATTATTCCAAAAACAACCAAAAATGATTTATCGTTATGTGTATTTTTTCGGCGGAAAAAAGGAAGTGTTTAATTTTTTCACTCAGGCGTTTTAGGCTTAAGTAGACACATATTAAAAAACGACCGCTTTATAAATGGAAACGTCTTTATTCCTCACGAGTCGCGCGCTAAAAATAAAAATGTTGTAGTGGATAACTAAATTTAACCAGTTTTTTTTCTCTGTATTACTATTCAATACTGCAGTACGGTAAAACGAAACGACTTTTGTTCGCAATCTCACGTGTCATGCGGTATGTTTATTTTTATGTGAGTTTTGAAACGGCTTTATTTCATATTTTGCCCCATTTTCCGTATAGAAACGAAAATTACCTCAGTATATAAAGAAAACAGAAGTACATTTAAAGCCGCGCCATGTTTGAAGTGTTTGAACTTTTGTATGTGCCTCACAGCCGTTCTTAACAATATTCCTACAGCCAACTTTCTTTACACAGAACTTAGCCCCGACCCATTGCTTAACGTGTCGAAGAAGAAAAGCAAAGAGTTTTCGAAACTTTCAAATAAATAATACACTTTTTTAAAATGCTTGCAAGTTTACGATAAAAATAAACCGAACACACTTTTGGATATAAAGAGGAAATTACTATTTATGCAGTGTGGTGCATCCATTTAAAACTAGGATTAAAAAAAGTTCTTTATGGTGAACTGAAACCATACAGTACTATTAATTCAGTCTGTAATGAAAATGGATCGATTTCACCAAAAAAGTTATTACAGATATCTGAAGGTTTTTATCATAAGGGGGGGGGGGGGGGCTAGTAACTGGTAAATACATAAATGCAGGCGCGGATCCAAGGGGGGAGCCGTGGGGGCGATCGCCCCCACCCCCCCAAAGCTTTGAGTTCAGGAAAATAGACCCGATTTTACCTCTTATACTATAGTTTATTCAAGAACTAGAGAGAGTAATAAATCATTATTTTATCACTTAGTATTTATGGCATAGAATATTATTTCAGTAATAACTATCAGAAATTTTATTGTTGCAGTAAATTTATAAAAACTTATAATATTTAAATATAATTAGATTTACGGCAGTCCTCAGCTACCTGCGGCACTGGAGCAAGTACGTTGGAGGTTTCGGTAACAGTTTTATTACTCTCTCTAGTTCTTGAATAGAGTATACGAATGTGTATGCTTGCGATCGCCCCCCTTCTCCCAAGAGCTTTGGGTTCAGGAAAATAAACCCGAACCTGCCTTTTACACTAAAATTGTGATATCACCGCCCCCTCCAAAGAGAGAGGCTGGATCCTCCCCTGCTGTTAGGTCGGTCAAAGTCGGAAAATTCGATTTTCCACCCGCAGAATTTTCCGATAACATTTTAGAGAAAAGTTGTATTAGTAAAAGTTGCAGGTATTGAAAAGAACTTTAATTTCAGGTTTTTTATGTCAAAATCGATAAACAATTTATCGAGATAATGGCGAAGAACCCCCTTTTTTGCACTATTTTATAAATTTAAATTTTAATTTTTTAATTAATTAATTTAAAACCCTTTTAAAAAAGTCCTGGCAAGTAATAAAATAAAACAAAAATAAGTAAACATATTTATATCTGTGAAACATTAAAAAAGCCTCTCCCCCACCAACCATAAACAGCCTTAAAATAAATGTATTGTTGTTTAAATCTCCTGGTATGATCAAAGAGCTGGTGTCTAGGTCTCTTGTGTTTCCAACCGTCCACTTCAGGGTCATATCTACTGCTGGCCTAATGAGCGCGTTGTCATGTATCTCTGCTTTTAAGAAGACTTTAGCGGCCTTCTGTCTTAGGACCTCCCTTTGTATTTTCTCGTTCTTGACGAACGACGAGGCGTTTAAAGCCCTCCTCAGTACTATATTTTCTTGGGTGTCTGGTCTCTTAAGGTGTGTCGCTGCTACGTAGCCCCAAGTTGCAGATTCGTAAATCTGAATGGACCTTAGTACGCCTTGATGATTGTCAGCGTGTTTACAAGCCTATATTTTCATTTTGCATTGAAAAGTCTGTTAAATACATGAAAAATGCTAGCAAAAATAACCGAAAACGGCCGAGCGGATAAAAGTAAAAAGTAGTACGTACTACTCGGCAGCAGTGCTTCCCCCACTACTCTTTTACTTTCACGTGCTCGGCCATTTTCGGTTATGTTTGCTTGCATTTTCCACGTATTTCACAGACTTTTTGATACAAAATGAAAATATAAGCTTATAAAACTATACTTCTACTCTCCAAATCTATTTACAAAATTAAAATCGGACCATCCCTGGCGCATTCAGGTGCGTTGAAAGATAGTGTTCTAAATATTTTACTTGTCATTTGTGCAAAATTTAATAAACCGACAGCGCGTGGTTTTGACACACATAAAGAACTTATAAATTGCTGTTATTTCACGAAAGGTCAGCTTTACGACTTGAAAAACGACGGAGATATAAATTTTTGAAAAAATGATGAATTTTCCGGTTTTTCTGTTTTTCTCCGTTACTCACGATCCGATTGAGTCGATTCAGAGCTCATTTTGTTGATAATTTTATTATCTACATGTTGTCTCTTCACTTCATCAAAAAAAAAAACGAAAAAAGAACACAATTCTTTGGTTTTAATTATTTATAACAAATTAGTTAATTGGAAAACATAACAAAATATCACTACGGATTGTTTTTGGCGTGATGGCATTATCGGTACCCTGTTATTATTTTTGTCATAGAATCACTTATTTTTTCCAAACGTTATGGCAGTTTTTACGAAAAAACGAAGTATTAACACCTCTTTTTTTTATTTTATTGTTTGTCAATAGGGAACTGTCTATTTCTTTTTATTTTTAATCATTATTATTGTGGTATTCTTTCTAATTTCAATAATTTTTCCTAGTGTAACATAGCGGGTTGTAACCTCGAACTTCATTTTCGCATCTGTTAAGATGATAAAATCTGTGACATTACTGCACTACTTTACCTTCTCAAAAATAGATTTATAAAAAGTATTCTTTTTTATTCAAGAACAAAACTTAAAACAACAAAATCAAATTCAGCTTTTTATTTCAACAAAACAATTTGCTATTTGTTGGTCTTCAATCCATTCTATTTGTATTTACTCGGCTTTATAATAAAATACGATGTATAGGATGTTGATTTTTTTATTTGTCACTCCTCCTCGCACTGCTGATAACCTTTCAAGTAAAAATTTATACGCCTCTGATTTTTAACTTAAAAATATATTCGATATATTATTTTTGTTTTTAGGTTTATTTACAGCAGCAGCCAGGGATTTCGTATGCAAACTTGAAAGAAAGTTGATACGTTTTTCAGCTTCAGTTATTTTAAAATATGTTTTCGCTTTCCCAAAAACGTTTAACTACGGAGGGGATTTTTTCTATACGCAGTTAACCGAAATGTAAAAACAAAGAGGATTTTTTTGAATAAAATATTTCTTTGCCAAGGACGATGCCGATTCGTTTTTAACATTTTTTTTTTTCGTTTTAATCTAGCCAAAGTACAACGGAAAATAAAAGCACAATTTTCTTTAAATCACTCAATTAAATTATTTTAAAAACGCTCAAACTCGCACAAATACAAATACCAGGCCAAGTTCTCTTTTACTAGGCTAATACAGTTTCGCATATTTAGTTTTTACTTCAAAATTTCTTCTCCGAATATATTTTCCTGCATTGGGTTTTAAAGGACCTTGAAAGGACTGATTTTAGTAACAAATTAAATTTTCATGTAATTACTTAATTAGGAACCGAAGTAAATAGAGATGATTAAGCTACTTTAAACTGGTTCTGTTAATAGACGTTTTAATACCAAGCATTGTCTACTACCGTTTAAAATTAATGGTTAAAATCCGAATAAAGAAAAGAGAATTGCTTGCTATCTCGCTTTCGAAAAACCAGGTAAGCAAAACAAGCCAATTAGGAATGAAAATCACGATTTGTTGTTAGTGTTGGTGGTGCTCTGACAACAAAAAGTTAATTAGTAAGTGTTTTTTTAATTCGCGTCAAAACTCATTGGGAACCAGAACTGAATACGGGAGGAATGTGGAAGCGTGCCGGTGTAATTATGACTGACACGTTTGTTGGAAGTGACATTAAGCACTTTTCTACAGGGTCGTCACTAGGGAAGAGGCTTTTTTTTGAATAATCGAACATTTAAAAAATGGAACTTTCGACGTATTAAGATCAATATGTATCCTCGATTCTGCACTTGTACAACCCCTAATGCGCCTACAACACTTGGGCATAAAAAAATATGAATATCAATTTTTAATTTATCGGTTTTTACTTCATACAGGGTGTCCAGGAAGTCATAGATAACCTGTCAACTGCGGAAATATTGAAAAAAAATTTTTGGTTCAAAATTTTTTCAATCTTCAACTTGGACTGCTTTTTTATTATTGTTATTGCTATCCTAATAGCGGTGGGTGAGTTTTCGCACATTTCTAAAACTACTGGTCTGATATTAATTTTTTTTGAAGTTATGTGGATACAGGTCGATACAAATAAACAACAAACGCTCCAATGTACCCCGTGCACTTTTTTATAAAATGTTTTTTAATTCAGCGTGCATAGCCCTCTGACTGTATGCATTCTCACAGCTGATCAACAGTGGAAATTGGCGTTTGATACATCTGGTTTTTGAGAAGAATAAAAAAAGCCTAATGGATTTAAATACGGGAATCTGGGTGGCCACAGAATTGGACCTAAGCATTCAATCCATCGTGTTGGATATCTTTTGTTTAAATGTAGCCGTACTTGAATGGCATAATGAACCGAACATCCATTATTTTGGAACCACATGCTCGAATAAATGCTTTTCCAAGAAATCCAAATACATCTCGCAATTTAGTGTGGCTGGCAGTTGGTAGGGTCCAGCAATTTAACCATTCATGATCCCTGTCCACTGATTAAATTGTGTCTGGGAATTTCATTTGCACAATTTGCACCAGTGGGCGCTAGAAAATCCGTAATTAGAAAGGACCGTTCGCTCTTGATGTAACCAAGATAAATTGGGCCCCGAATAACTTATCACACTATGAAATCTTTTAGACCGTGTTGATTAGTCTTTTCTACTGGAAATTCTTGCTGTGGACGTTTCCTGATCAGATGATAAAAACCAATGCGTGGTATGGTCCTTTTTTGGCAGGACAACGAAAGGAACTGGATGTTCATTATTTCTTACAAAGATATACTATCCTCCGCATGGCGGTTTTATACATTATTGTTGGTTTGTGTTGTTATTGTGTTGTTGAGTGATCCATCCAGATGTCGCTATTCGTGTCTTGTCTGCTGTTTTTTCATTTTGGTTTTTGCATGGATGGTCTGATAAGTTCTACTAAGCGGATAAGATAATACTTCTCAAGAACTGTTACCTCCGTTCCCAGAACGATTACCTGTCCTTGGGCAGTGTAAACTTTACCTATTAAAACAGACTTTTAGAGTCAACTGTCAAGTATCGAATTCATTCTCTAATTTAAAATGGCGTTTCAACGACGTCCACGTATTAAAAAATTAGTTTCATAATTAATTAGATAAGGTTTGCCTTTTAAAACATTTCTTTTCATATTATGTGATCTTAGTGCTAATGACAGTATCTGTTGAACAAAACCTGACATTTCATACATACTCACATTGGTAGGTCTTTTTTCTTTATTTTTATTTTATAAGAATATAATTAAGGAAGGTTATTTTTTGTTTTGTAGAAGTCCTGATGAAGGGAATAAAATTTCTCAAAAGCTAGACTAACAAAAAAGAGTTTTCTTTTCTGGTCAACCATCCTTCTGTAGCCCCACAAAAGTACCTTAAACCTCTCGGTTTAATTGGCTTTTTCTTAACTAGTCCAGTCACGAGACTACCTCCTTTTTAAATATATATATTCTGTTCTGTCGTTAACAGTGTTTTTAACGGATATAGGAAATTTGAGCCAGATTTCCACCGGCCTAATTTAAAAAAAAATATTAAGTATTCGATCCTGTTAATAAATCAAAAATTGAATATCCTCTTAAACATAAAATTAAATGTATGCTTTCTTTCGTTTTTTTTGGTCCCTTGTTAAAATATAAAAAATAAAACAAAGTCGCATTCCATGTATCCTAAGTACCTAAATAGACGATATAAAAATTTCATTTCATTATTAATAAATAAGCAAAATGTCAAGGTATGTAGTAAAATTAAATACTTTTTTAGAAATTTGATTCGTTTTTTAAAGTATTTGTTTGTTTTTTAAAATTGTAAATATATTTGTGTATGAATGTTTTTAATTATAAAAAAAATATTTTTAGGAAGATCAATAAACAAAATAAACAAAAAAATTTTGAAGATGCCTTAAATAAAGGCGAAACGTCAAATTGCGCACAATCCACCATCCCGGAAAACCTACGTTACAACATATATATATATATATATATATATATATATATATATATATATATATATATATATATATATATATATATATATATATATATGATTCAGTATTAATCCGGGAATACATCCGTTCGTTGGTTTGGTTTCCTGTAGAAATTTGCAGACGTTTCGCCAAAATCCCATTTGGCATCTTCTGTGCTTGGTAGTTGTAGATCAACTTTTTTCAGTTGATCTACAACCACCAAGCACAGAAGATGCCAAATGGGATTTTGGCGAAACGTCTGCAAATTTCTACAGGAAACCAAACCAACGAACGGATGTATTCCCGGATTAATACTGAATCACATGTTCCCATCCGTGAAACACTACGCAACAACATATGTATATACTAGCGACCCGCCCCGGCTTCGCACGGGTGCAATGCTGATATTAAATACACTACAGAAAAACTGTGACTATTTATTTTATTTTTACAACAATTATTACATCGGCCTCCGACGCGCTATTTATAGGCACGCTGCCGCCGCCCCGGTCGGCCAGTACCGCCGCAAGCGCTACTTCCCGCAATTTTAAATCTGTAATATCTTCGAAAATATTCATTTAAATCTTGTGCTGTAAGGGACCATATAGATCTATATTAAATTAACAATGTATTTAAGCTATTTAATTGGATAAGGATTAACGCTGTATTGGTTAAAATCGCTTCAAAATTTGCCATTATTTGTCGTAAAAAGTAAATGACAAAAAAATGTTATTGTGGGATATCCATGAGAGATAGACATATACCATCGCGGAGTTTTCTGTAGACCTTTTCAATGTGTACAAATAATTAGTACATTATTTTGATAAATCTCGTAGGGTTCAGCCTGCGTTTGCATTGTAAGCGGAAAAAAATATGATAATTAACGACATCACATTAGAAACCTCAAAAATAACAGTATTTCTCCACTATTTAATGGATGTTATTATACATATAAACCTTCCTTTTGAATCACTCTATCTATTGAAAAAAACCGCATCAAAATCCGGTGCGTAGTTTTAAAGATTTAAGCATACAAAGGGACATAGGGACAGAGAAAGCGACTTTGTTTTATACTATGTAGTGATATATATATATATATATATATATATATATATATATATATATATATATATATATATAATTGCATAGTTAACATGTGCTCTCCGATAAAAAATCATTAAAATGTCATTAGTAAATTAATATTTTGAATGAACAATAAGATAATAAGGAAAAAGAAAAGAAAAATAACTGTCTCAAGCGACCTTTTTTCCTTTCCTGCTACATTCAAGCTATAAATAACATATGTCTGAATAATCAAATCATCAAACTGAAAGCTAATAATCCAGTTCTAAAGCCGATTCTGGCAAAAATATGCTCGACAGTTTATAAAATTGCTTAAAATGTAAATACCAGGAAAAATATACATACACGTCATGGCATATGCATGCAGGTGTAAAAGTTTTAAAACGGCTATTAGAATTTCTTTTTTTAGTTTACACGACCACAAAAATATCATTATAATTTTCTCTATCTCGACTTAAAAAAAAAGAAACAGCATGTTGGGAGTTTATTTTCGTTTTATAGACTTTTTAATGTAACGAGAAATTTTATGATTGGTTTTATACGTGAGTAAATTTATTCAATTTAAAAAATGCTTTATAACCGGCTTCTAAAAATATAGGTTTGGAGTTTTATGTTGTGTATACATACCTACATAACATATAATGTAGGGGCCAGAAGGGTTCCAATTGCTTTTTTAATTTAAATGGACCCACCCAAGTTTTTTTTTTATGTGTTTTTAAGGTGGAAGTTAGACCGAGTAGGAATAAGATTTTTATAAACAAATAATTATTAAAACATTTGAAAATTCAAGTTTAGCAGTTCGTATTCTTTGAGTGATTTTATACAAAAAGTTTCTAACTAATTTCTTCGTAAGAAGCTTGGTTTCCGAGGTAAATATTAAACAATTAATAAATTTGATTTTTGCAATTTTTGGATATTATTAACTTTCGATTGAGTAGCCATTTTTCAGTTTTGGTTGCAGCGATCGAAAGTTCAATTCAAAATCCACAAGCTACAATAAAATGGTATTTCAAAGAGTTATGTTCAAATGGATTTTTCAGCTATAAACATATAGCCTTTGGCCGCATATGTTACAAACCACCAGTATACTGCGAAGCGGGAAGTCTACTTACAGGCGTACTATATGTTATTCGACAGACGGTACTTATCCGCACTATAAATATAAAGAGCAGCTCCAAACCGAACAAATGATACATTTTTTTAAAACATATTTTTTAATGTGAAACGAAAAGGTTTGCATTTTTTTAACCATATTGTTTGTAAGGCCATAAAAAACACATTTACTCAATATATCCTCCGCTTGCTTGAATGACCACCTCCATTTTCGATCGGATGCGCGCGCAGGCACGCTTTATTGTATCGTGGTCCATCCATATTGGCTAATGCCGCTTTAATATCAGTAATGCGACGTTTGGATGTTTGGACTTGTTCGTAACCCTTTTTACTATGCTCCATACACAGAAATCCAAAGGACTGTTGGGAGGCCAGAATTCTTTCGACCAGAACATGCAACTTTGTCTTGGTGGCTCCGGAAAGCATCTGTCTCATTTTGCTTGTGTAAGACTAGTAACAAAGATCCTCCTCGACGATTTGATGCATAGTTTTCTGACTCACACTAACAACTGATGACAATTTTCGATTCGACTGCCCTGAATCCTCAAAAATCAGCTTTTGAGCCTGGTGAATGAGGTCGGGCATCTTGACAATGCGCGCCTTTAGATGTGTTTTCCTCGTCGATAATACAGAACGGCGAAAATGTTTTAACAATCATTTGTTTAAAATAATCGCATTCTCACTCGGACTAAGTTCCAGCCTAAGAAATTTATATAAAATAAATTTGGCGGTCCATTTAAATTAAAGAGGCAATTGGGACCCCTTTGGCCTTTACACTAATAGAAGTTAAGAAAATTTCGATTTTACTGGATAGTTAATTTTTAGGGTTTTCGGTTTCTTCTTGATGCCGATCATAAATTGTATCTTCCACGTTTCTAAAGGATCCATTCAAGAGAGTGCTTTTGTCTGAAATCGCTGATAGCATGGTTCTTAGTTATAGAAACTACTGCACTAACAAATCGGTCATAGTTTTCATATATTGGTGGTGTACATTTTTCTTGAAATTCCAGCGAGATCGTGGGATAGAGAATTACTAAAGTCTGACTACGATTTAGTAGATTACTAGTCATTACTGACTGTGAGGAAAGTCAGTAAATACTTTTGCTTGGTTGGTACATGCGTTCTGGATTCTTGTGTGCCTCTATCTTCTTTATCTAAGATGTAAAAAGAGATAGTTGTATTGAAAAAAGAACTCGGGCACACTTTCGTTTTGATTGTTGAACGAACAACACGTTGCCGGGTGGCGCTTGCGGTAAGCAAGAAAAAATAACGTGGTTGGGACGTTTGGGGATGAAAGCGGGGTCCAGGCTGATTGTGCGGTGTTGGGGAGGGCGCTCGTTATAGGGTGAGTCCTATTGTGCAAAGGGTAAAGTTTGTGAGTGGTCGCGTGCTCTATGGTGAGCGGGGTGTTTTTTGCCCTACGAAATGGAGCTCTGCGTATTGACAGAGAAGGATATACTTGTGACGTGCGATCATCTCCACATCCGGAGGATTTTCGGGGGTACATAGTCCATTATCCGGAAATCCTCACCGTTTAGTGCCCACAATCCGGAGTTTGTGTAACCTATCCAGAAGGCTAGCTCTGGCTCTAGCTAAGGGCCGGGCCGTGGGACGAGCTGGCGAATTGCCTTGCAGCAAAGCCATTGCCCTTTCGAAAGAGGGGGCGCAAACAGTCAAGTCAAGTCAACTCGGACACTATGACATTACATAATTTCAAAATATAAAATATAAAAACATTATTATTACACATGTATATGTGTAGAAATGCAGCCCGACAAATCTATTGTGTTCCGCTTTTGTCGCCAAGTCATCAGGGATACTTTACCGACTAAAGGAGGTCCTCCAGTTCTATTTCCCTTAGAAACCTTAGAATGTTGGACGGCTTTAAAGTGGGTAATTCCCTCCTTCTATTTGGTATACTCCCACAACCGCATTCCAGGGTTTTCTAAAGCGCTACCCCGCCAGGATTCCTTATTATTACATTTAAAAACTTAATAGTACCGGAAGCAAAGTCTGGGCGGGGCCTTAATATAATTCAAGCTAAGTTTCGCCAAAAAATATCTACACAAAAAAACAATTTATTTTGAAAATCAACAAAATTCTTAAATGGAATCAGAATTACATAAAACTCAAAAAGAACTACAACGCACTGTAAAACTAAAACTTATTGACGCCTTATTTTAATGCAGCATGAATGAAACTAATTATTTAAAAGTAGATAATGAACTTTATGTTGGGGTTAAAATTTAAATATTTTTTTCCTAAATCAACAAATTTTAGCATGTTTTTTTATAATAACTAATGATTAAATAAGCCGACTTTGATGTTCCTTTTTTATTTTGTAGGTATTTCTAAGGCGCATTTGTTTTCTGAAAAAAGTAATAGCTTTTTCTACAAATTGTTTTTCACACCTTAATTGTTAACGAAAAGTTATGCCCAAAAAAAAATTGAAGCAGAAAAAACCATGAATTACCACCATCATTTTGAACATCCTCTCGTCGGCTCATATCCAGAAACACTAAATTTTTTAAATTTTTTTTCTGCTAATCTAAAGTTCTTAAGCTTTGTTTCCCAAACCTACTTTCTGGGTGTCCAACGCAACAGACATTTTGCACCTTGTATTTATTTTTTTTAATAAAATACTATTATTTTAATTATTAAATCAATTTTTCTTGTTAGTTATTCGAAATCAGTTTCCTTTTTAATGAAAAAGAGTTAATGTATGCTTCAGTTAATTAAAAAAAATGACACCTTTTGACTAGCTGGACATAAAGAACAAATTTATAAGACCTGGATTATTAAACATATCACGACGTAGATTTTCACACAAATATTACAGATTCATTAATAAAAGTCAGTGTTTAAAACATGTCAAAATGTTGTTAAAAATCCGCCTAAAAGAAGATTAATGTGATCTTTCACAAAAAAGTTTTCAGTTAATCGATATAATTTATGTTAGAAATTTACCTAAGCAACGTGTTTTCCACGACATAATAGAACATTTCTCAAAGGAAGGAATATGAATATAAAGGCAGAATAGAAACTAATCCCAAGATTATTACACTGGCAAAGTGTAAGTTGTAAAGTAGTGATATACTAATGAATCTGTTTTGTTTGCATGTTATAGATACACTGAAACCTAACCATCTTATTTGCAGGACTTAATATCCGTTTATTCACATTACTTTTATAGAAAAAATTTTACAATTCTCTTACATGAAATATTTTTGAGTATCAAATTATCTGGAAGAATTACTGAAGCATAGAAATAATTGGATCACGAAACCAAACTGAGAATTCCTATTACAGCCACATTACCACTTGAGATCGGGGTTTAAAACTAAGCTAAAACGGCAAATTATTATTATCTAATCTGCTTTTGAATGTACTTCATTAATTTTATAAAATCGGAAATTTAAAATTTATTGTGCTATAATTTTGACCCCAAGTGTACATAGGACAATGGTAGTATAGCAGAAAACAGTTTAATCAGAACGTTTTAAAATATTACTATATATTATCTGAGAAAAAAAATACTGTCCTAAAATAAGCTCAAGATTTCTTCCAAAAAATTAGTTATCAGTAGCAAGACAGCGACACATTTTTTATCAGGTGGGCAAGAAAGTAATTTCCGTTATCTAGTGTTAAATAAAACTCTTTTTTTTACACAAAGAATAAAATTTAATGAATTATATATTTCCCATTTTGTTCAATGACTTTTTGCCATCTTTCTTACAGCTTCCTGATTTCGCTCAGAGAAATTTTGGTCCCTTTCAACAAAAAACTGAACCAAGTACGCTTTTACTTCATCATCATTCGCATTATCATTGCGATTTGTCATTTCTGCTGAGATTATGTATATAGTAGCAGTAAACAGCCCGCATTTTATATCTCTGGAAGAGTTCAACGATCTTATTCATGATTTGGATCTTCCCAAAATAAAGTCACAGCTGCTTAGATCCCTTATAAAAAGGAATGAAAATTTCCACTTTTCAAAAAAGGCAGTGTATGCTGGCAGTATTTTTCTCAATGGCAAATGACTTAGTTTACTGTCATGATATTTCGGGTTTAATCAACGAACTTAGCCTTTCCTATAAACCTACCGAGTGGCGGCTGTTTATTGACTTCGAAGACAAGTCTAAAGACAGTTTTATTGTTTAATGAAATCTGTTCCCATGGGTGTGGCTGTAAATATGAAAGAAACGTACTAGAACATGCGTGTATTACTTCAAAGCATAAAAGACGGAGATCATAAAAGGAATATCTGTGCCGATCTAAAAGTTATTACACTCCTTGCAGAACTACAGAATGGCTACACCAAATATTGTTGTATTTTATGCGAATGGAAAAAACGTCCTTAATGAATCCTTAGTAGAACAGCAGAAAATGTATTTACCTCCTCTCCACATAAAGCTAGGGCTTATTAAAATATTTTTAAAGACTTAAATAGAGATGGAAATGCTTTTCTTTATTTGGGACGGAAATTCGGGCGTAAAAGTGAGGCAAAGGTTAAAAAAGGAATGTTCGTTGGGCCGCAAATACGAGAACTTTTTAAAGACGGATATTTTGAAACTACACTTTTGAGAAGAGACAATAGGGCAACTTTCTGGGGAACAAGAAATCGGAGAAGTACAAATATTTGATTGAAGAACTTATCCAATCTTTCAAGAGGTTAGGTTGCATGTCACTTAAGGTGCATTTTCTTCGCTTCCATTTGGAATTCTTCCCTGGCAATTTAGGTGCAGTTTCAGACTCAGCAAATTGTAGCGGTATAGTGGAAAATGAACCCCAAACATGTTAGCGGACTACGGTTGGATCCGCAAACGTGAAACCGATCCCGGCGAATACGAGCAAAAAAAGACAACAAAATAATTTGTTTGATTATATTATAAGTATATTTTGTAAAAAAAAAAGTGATTTTATTTTTTTATTAAATCTTTCAAAATTCACTTATGCTTATGGTTTGGGTTTCTCATATTTTATGTTCTTCTTTCCTTCTTTAAAAACTTCTGGGTGATAGGTAAAAACCGAACTCATATTTAAATTCAGTAGACTCAAAAAACCTAAAAAAATATCAGGGAGAGACAAAAAAATATCATCACATTTGTTCAGTCCTAAAATAAATTTTTTTAAACGAATTAATCATGTTACAAAAAATTTATTTGAAAAAAACTACTATTCGTAGACGTAGTACGGATAAACCGAGAATAACGAGTTCCCCCTTGGATGTAAATATATCTTCATTAGAGAGAACTTTATCAAACTTTCAATTAAAAAAAGGAGGGAGGATATAATTTAGGTTTCACAGCAATTATATAAAGTTGCTATTTGGAAAGTGCTAGCTAATTTGAAGCTGATGGAAGGACGGAAATTAGCTACAAGTACGGGAGCTGCGACAAATAGGAAAAAACACTAAAACGAAGGAAAACGAGCACTGTTTTAAATTACCCTTTCTACGCTTTGGCACTGCAGGTGACAACTTTGAAAACTAAATTAAGCTATAATTTTAAGAGCCCTTCCGCCGTCTAGTATTTTGGTAAACGTATCTAACAAATTGTCGGTAAACTTTTATTTAGATATATCGATTGCCATCGAGGTATTTACAAAACTTTTAGCTACTTAATTTTTATTCATCATTACATAAAAAGTAACTTTTTAAAACATTAAAATTTCAGTAAAAAATAAAGAAATATTTGCCGTATTTAAATAGATGTTTATATGAATTATTATATTTTTATATGATTTGCGAACAGAAAATTTTGTAAAAATTTTGTTAATAAACTGTTAGTAATAATAATATAATGGAAAAACAGTAGAATATGTAATATATAATTGAATATTTGTATGATTTTCTCTATAATTTTTTGTAAAAATTTTGTTAATAAACAAATTAATAATTAATATGACTAAACAAATTGTTACTATGATATAAATTAATAAAACAACATCAATATTATAAATATTACTTGTGATGCATAAGTTTCCTTGAAGCGCCGATGAATTGTAGTTTATATTTTATATAGCAGTTGTTTCCTGCGAAGGTTGCTCTCGGTTCAATACAGCTCCACTGACGAGACTATGAGGTGGTCGGAACGAGTATGGAGAGAGGACCAGAATTGTACTTGCAGGAAACAGACTGTTTGTATATGTTCTTTCCTTTTTTCTGCTTGAGACGATAATACATATATATATATATATATATATATATATATATATATATATATATATATATATATATATATATACAGTGCCTTCATTTCAAAACGAACCATCCTTAATAACTTTGTTAAATAGAAAAATTTAAAAAAAAAGAAAAAACACGTCAATTTAGATATACAGGGGGAAGTTTAATTTTGCATTTGTTAAAAGTCTGTCAATCACCTCCTCACCTCCAGCTAACCTCACTTCGATATGTCAAATGGGAACCCCCACCTTGTGACACATCATTGTAAGCAGCATAAAATTGTCTATCCAACCGTATAAAAAAAATTAAATCGGTTGACGTACAAGCGAACAGTGAGCAAAAATGTCTTGTAATAATGCATAATATATCGGCCTCGAACTTTAGTATGTCAAATGATTACCCTATAGTGTGATACATCATTTTAAAGGGCATACTATCTCCTATTTAGCCAATAAAAAAAAACAAAATCTGTTGATGTACAAGCGAATAGTAAGAAAAGATGTGTGGTAATAATAGACACCTTATCACATTAAACTTTATTATGTCAAATGGCTACTTCATAGAGTAAAATATTATTTTAAATTTAAAATAAATATTTTTTTAAAATAATAAACAGTTAAAATATTTGCGAGAAAAAAACTAAGCCTGTTTTAAAATTCATCGCAAAATTCATTGCAGTCTAATCAATCTAGTGTATTTATTTCAATGATATTTTTTGCGGTACCTGATAGGTACAAAAAATCACTGCAATAAATAAAATTTTTAAGATCTTTAAACACCAGTTGTTTATTATTGTTAAAATTGTCATTGTGACGCCTAGTTGAAACGTGAATATAAATGGTGTATACGCTAGCCGAAAGAATAGAAATAATTTTTCTCTATGGAGCTGAAGATCGGTGCGCTCGTAGAACCGCCAGAGCATTTAACGAGAGGCATCAAGACAAAAACGTGGGCCATAAATATGTACTCGAATTGGTACGAAAGTTTGAAGAAACGGGATCCGTTTGTAATAAAAAATATATTGAGAAAAAGGTTGTAGATGAAGCATGCCAAATCGAGGTACTAGGACAGTTTGCAATAGATCCAACTTTATCCATCTCAAAGGTCGCAGATTTAACCAACATTTCTGCTGGCTCTGTGCATAAAGTTTTAAAACAAAATAAGTTTTTTCCCTACAAAATTCAAATTCTTCAAGAACTCGGAGAAGACGATTTTGATAGGAGAATTCAATTTTGCGAATTAATGTGCCAACGAATTGACGAGGACCCCCATTTACCTAAGAATATCTGCTTTAGTGATGAATCAACTTTTTTTCTAAATGGACTGGTTAAGAGACATAACTGCAGATACTGGGATAATGAAAATCCGCACCTTTTCCGAGAAGGGCATACTCAATATCCCGAAAAAATTAACGTGTGGGCAGGAATTTATGGCAATGAAATCATCGGGCCATTTTTTTTGGAAGATAATTTAACTGGGCAAATTTATTTAAACCTTTTAGAAAACACAATATACCCTGCCATTGTGCAATCTTTAGAAAATCAAGTGGATAAAAATGCTGTTATGGTACTAAATGAAAATAATTTGCATTTCCAGCAAGATGGAGCTCCCCCGCACTACGCTTTGGCAATTCGAGAGTGGCTTGATGAACATTTTCCAGGGACGTGGATTGGCAGACGTGGTGCAATTGAATGGCCAGCACGGTCTCCAGACCTAACCCCTCTAGACTTTTTTCTTTGGGGGTATTTAAAAAGCAAGGTTTATAAAACCCCACCTGAAAATATTGACGATTTAAAAGATCGAATTGTTCGGGAATGTAGAGGAATTAGCAGAGAAACCCTTGCCAATGTTCGTGGGGAATTTCAAAATAGGCTTTTTTATTGTCTCGCTAATAACGGCGCACATTTTGAACATTTAATAAAATAATTTTCTTCAACTGAATAAAACTGAATAAACTGCTTATATTTAACACACATTTTTGCATCCTAATTGCCTATAACGTCTATTAACTTAATTTTTTTTTACATCGTTGGATAGCAGATCGTACGTCCTTTAAAATGATGTATCACACTATAGGGTAATCATTTGACATACCAAAGTTCGAGGCCGATATATTATGCATTATTACAAGACATTTTTGCACACTATTCGCTTGTACGTCAACCGATTTAATTTTTTTTATACGGTTGGATAGACAATTTTATGCTGCTTACAATGATGTGTCACAAGGTGGGGTTCCCATTTGACATATCAAAGTGAGGTTAGCTGGAGGTGAGGAGGTGATTGACAGACTTTTAACAAATGCAAAATTAAACTTCCCCCTGTATATCTAAATTGACGTGTTTTTTCTTTTTTTTAAATTTTTCTATTTAACAAAGTTATTAAGGATGGTTCGTTTTGAAATGAAGGCACTGTATATATATATATATATATATATATATATATATATATATATATATATATATATATATATATATATATATATACATATATATATATAAACAACTATGAAAAGTAACGTTTCACAAGAAAGATGAAGATACTTCACATTGTAAATATAACAAAATAAATGACGAAAAAACAATTTCGAATTTTGTGTAAAAACAAAAAATCCATTTCGACATTAATATTAGTAAAAAAATAATGCCCAGTTGAGCTTGGACCCATATTTCTAGTGAAAAAACACAATTGAGTTATATGAACCGCATTGTCAAGGCTACAAGATAGGACAGATATATTACAGTCCGCGATACCCAAATTTGTTTTCATTTTCTCTTTAAAACTCACCGACTGTATTTCAAAATTAAACAACCCCGCTACACTAAATCCGTGAATAAAAAAACAGCATAACCTTTTAAAATTTAAAAAGGTTTTTAGCGATGACAAACAAAAATGTTATGGGAACATTGTTTAATTCATAAAAGCAATGCAAACGTACTAAGAATTCCATCAAATTGAATAGTTTAGTGCGCCATTTTATTTTCTCTGTGCTCTTTTGGATTTAAGGGTCAATTGTAAAGCTCCTTATTTTATTTATAGAAGTGGAAATTCTTCAGCTAGATATAGGAGCGTGATTTACTGGTTTCACAAATAGGACATAAAATGACTGGAATGGAAAACTCTATTTTTAAGGGTTAAATCTGTATTTAAAAATTACAACGATTTTTATTTTAAATAAACACTTTAAGAAATAACTCTAATAATGTTAATTGGCTGTATGTATTCTTCTTTCAAGCAGATGAAGGAAAGACTATACAGGGTGTCCTGGAAAATGTTAGAAATCTCCCAGATATGAGAAACATGTGAAAGAAATACATAGAAAAATCTCTTTTATTTTTATATTTGTTTGCTTAAAACATCCACAACAGCTCTCTTAGAGAGATCGTTGGTGCGATACTGAACTTGAACTGTGGAATACATAGTTAGTTTGGTTTCCGATGCCGAATAAGGCGGCCTCTATCCTTAGAGTAGCAAGTTCGTGTATCGAGTTTTGATATATTTCTTTTTTAATTTACCGTCGCGCCACCACATGGCGGTTTTATACAACGTTTGATGATTTGTGTTATTCTTATGTTATTGAGTAAGCCATCAAGATGTCGCCACTGTATTTTATTTACTATTTTTCAACCGTGAAATCTGTTTATAGGACCCAAATACGAGATGATGATTTGTACCGAATGCATTGGCCTGACGAGTCCCATACTAGGACGGAACAGCGCTGCCGTCATTTTTCGGGCCCGGAGTTTTTCCATGTTTCTTTGGAGTTCTCCGCAATTTTTAGCATGAGAATAACATTTATCGACGGTCTATGTCCGCGTAGCCGAGAATTTCTTACTATATTTTAAAATTACACGGACGATAACTTCTCTTTTTTTACATTTGTTGGCTTAAATCACACACAACAGCTCTCTTAGGGAAATCGTTGGTGCGATACTGAACTTAAACTGTGGAATTCATAGTTAGTTTGGTTGCCGATGCCGAATAACGCGACCTCTATCCTTAGAGTATATATATATATATATATATATATATATATATATATATATATATATATATATATATATATATATATATATATATATATACAGGGTGATTCAAAAATCGATCAGGAAACTTAAGGGGGTGATTCTACTTGACAAAATAAGGGTAGAGCTTCATATAATTTTTTTTCAAAATGTCATTCGTTTTCGAGTTACAAGCCGTCCAAGTTCAAGTTTTTATTTTTTGTTTTTTGAATTACTCGCTTACAGGAAAACCGATTTGACTAATATTTGAAAGATAGGCTAAGTCTTCTGCGCTTCATCATTTTAGTAACAATTCACATTGATTGTTTGCCGCTAGAGGGCACTTTACCTACATTGAAAATTGTTTTTTTTGTCATAATTTTTTAGTGTTGACAGCTACAGTAGTTTTTGGCATAATTTCTGAAAGACTGATGCCAGGCCTTTAAAAAAGGTGCTCTTTATTTACATCGCTAAACCCAACGGTTTAGACGTAAATCACCCTTAAAAATTAAGTGGTAAATTTACTTTTCTCATTTCATTACCACCAGCTACCAGGTAAATAGCTATCAAAGTATACTAGAGCTGTCAGTTTAACATCAAATAAATTCGCTTTTTAAACTATTTAATTTATAATCTTAAAATAACTAATAATGGCTAATCACCAATATTCAAATATCGAATATTGTGATATCCATTTTTGTTATGGAAAAGCAAATGGTAATGCAGAGTTGGCAAGAAGATATTATATGGAGAGTTATCCGGAAAGAAATATCCCTCATGCTCAAACATTTTCCAGTGTGCACAGGAGACTTGCGGAATGTGGTTCCTTTAAAAGTTATAATGGAAATAGGGGAAGACCTAGAACTGCTAGAAACGTGCAACAAGAAGAAAGAGTGCTTGAAATTATTGAAGATAATCCAGGTATTAGTACTAGAAAAATTGGGAATGAAGTTCGGCTCTGTCAGGCTAGTTCATGGAGGATACTAAGAGAAGAACAACTCTACCCGTTTCATTCAAAAAAGGTGCAGGCTCTTTATGACGATGATCGGCCGAGACGGTTGGAAATGTGCAATCAGATCCTAGCTAAGTATGAACACGATAATCGATTAATTGGCGTCATATTATTCACTGACGAAGCTGGTTTCACTCGTGATGGCATAACAAATCTACACAACATCCACACATATGCTTACGAGAACCCAAACAATGTGGTAGAAACGAAACATCAGCGTAGATTTTCACTAAATGTGTGGGCAGGGATAATAGGAGATTACCTTATTGGTCCTCATTTCTTTGATGGCCCATTAACTGGTGACGTATACTTAGATTTTATCCAAAATCGTCTCCCATTGTATCTGGAAGATGTGCCATTGGAAGTAAGGGCCAACATGTGGATCCTCCAAGACGGAGCTCCGCCCCACTTTAGTATACGTGTCCGACAGTATTTGAATGCAACGTATCCTGAGCGATGGATAGGACGAAGTGGACCATTGGCATGGGCAGCGAGGTCACCAGACCTTAATCCTATGGATTTTTTCTTTTGGGGTCATTTGAAACAATTGGTGTACGATATTCCAGTAATCAACGTCGAGGATCTTCGCTTCAGGATAATCGAAAAGTGCCAAATTATTAAAGAAACACCAGGAATTTTTCATCGAGTTAGGCGACATTTTTTGAAGAGTGTTAGGAAATGTATGGAAGAAAATGGGGGACATTTTGAGAATCTTTTTTAGTTTGTTTAGTACTGTTTCATTAATTTTTATCAATTAAATGTATATCGCAATAATCCATAATATAAATATTTACTGATTAGCCATTATTAGTTATTTTAAGATTATAAATTAAATAGTTTAAAAAGCGAATTTATTTGATGTTAAACTGACAGCTCTAGTATACTTTGATAGCTATTTACCTGGTAGCTGGTGGTAATGAAATGAGAAAAGTAAATTTACCACTTAATTTTTAAGGGTGATTTACGTCTAAACCGTTGGGTTTAGCGATGTAAATAAAGAGCACCTTTTTTAAAGGCCTGGCATCAGTCTTTCAGAAATTATGCCAAAAACTACTGTAGCTGTCAACACTAAAAAATTATGACAAAAAAACAATTTTCAATGTAGGTAAAGTGCCCTCTAGCGGCAAACAATCAATGTGAATTGTTACTAAAATGATGAAGCGCAGAAGACTTAGCCTATCTTTCAAATATTAGTCAAATCGGTTTTCCTGTAAGCGAGTAATTCAAAAAACAAAAAATAAAAACTTGAACTTGGACGGCTTGTAACTCGAGAACGAATGACATTTTGAAAAAAAATTATATGAAGCTCTACCCTTATTTTGTCAAGTAGAATCACCCCCTTAAGTTTCGTGATCGATTTTTGAATCACCCTGTATATATATATATATATATATATATATATATATATATATATATATATATATATATATATATATATATATATATATAAAGTTTTTTAGACTCATAATTTCCCTAATGTTATTTTAGTTGGATAACTTTTAAATAATTTGCTTTAATTTCAAATTAATAGACTCTTTCCTTTTTTTAACCGTTACCAAATTTTACTCTACAAGTTTCTAAAAGTTCATAATGTCTTTTAAATAGCCAAATAAAATAATACAATTTTCCTAAAATTGCTGGGTAAACACGTTGAAATGGTAAATACTAATAGAATGCTAAAACGTGTTACTTGTGTAATCCCAGAAAGAAAATTGCTTCGAAAACATGAAACTTGCTTGGTGAAATTTTAATTTCATACTCAAATGTGAGAACATTTTTGCGAACTGGTAATAAAATTATTATACACTCGCAGGAAAAAATATTGAATATTTATTAACTTGTCATGTTTTTTTTTAATAAATTTTGATGAATTACGTCATCACAATTTATACTAGTGAGAAGAGTTGGTAATTAAAACAAATAACACTCTAACAGAGAAAATCCCACTATCCATAGGAATAAGACAGGGTGATAGCCTAAGTCCAACACTTTTCAATGTAATCATGGACGAAATCATTGATGAGGTAAAAAGCACAAATATTGGGTACCCAATGGGACACAACACCGTTCAGATTATATGCTTTGCAGACGATGTTGCCTTGACAGCAGATAGCGAGGACAACTTACAAAGAACGCTTTTCCATCTCATTCGAACAGCCAAACAGTATAATATGAAAATATCTGTGGAGAAAACCAAAGCAATGGTAATAGCAAAAGAACCGGTAAGATGCAAACTAATGGTTGATGACAAACATATCGAACAGGTTGGGAAGTTTAAATACCTGGGAGCACATATAACAAGTAACAGGGCAGTAACGGAAGAAGTACGCACACAAGCCAACAAAGCGGCCATGATATCAGGCCAACTAAGAGACATAATCTGGATCAATAAACATATGACGGTTGACAGCAAAGCAAGAATTTACAAGGTCTGTGTAAGACCGATACTGACCTACGGCGCAGAAACAAGAAATAAAACGACAAAGACGAAACAAATTATGAGAACCACAGAAATGAAAACGCTGAGAGTGATCACGGGAACAAGTTTAAGAGATAGAATAAGAAACGCAAAAATACGCGAGGATGTTGTGAAGTGGGTTCGAAGCTGTCGTAGGCAGTGGAGAGATCACGTGGAACGAATGGACGATGACAGACTAGCAAAAACCGTGATGAGAGAGAAACCAAACACCAAACGGCCGCCTGGACGGCCCCCCAAAAGATGGAGAGACAGCTGGATTTCGACCTCAAACAAGAATCGATAAGGCATTGTGTAGATAACAGAACTTGGTTCTATCTAGAAGAAGAAGAAGAAGAATAGTTTATTTTTTCAAATTTTTGTATATGAAAAAAAATGTGAAAGAGACAAAGCTAAATATTATAAATATATATACACGGTGTTCGAATAATGCTACACTGATGCATTGGAGAGGTGATTCTACGTGGTGAAATAACGGTAGTAAATCATATAACAAAGAGTCAAAAAAACTAAATACTTTTCCAGTTACACCCTTTTAAATGTAATTTTTTTTTCTTATTTTTAACATCTTCCGGTTAGTTTTTAACTTACCCAGTTAATATTTTGTACAAGAATTACGATTAATGACTTCTATGATTCTGTTCTAAAAATGTTTCTCTACTGTGCCATCAGATGTCAACTTAACCAAAATTCAAATTTGTGTTTTCACATTTCAAAAAAATATTTAATAGAAAAAGTATTCTGTATTTTAGTCGATAAATCACACAAAGTCGTGACTTTTTCATTTTCTAATGATTTGAAGCAATCCAGCCGCCATTTAGACTCCGCAATTTTGATTTTAACGGATCTGTCAGCTTAATTCGAATTACCGGATGAAATACTAATGACTCCTGACTATATACTAATACTTTAAGTCAAAAAGTAATTTAAAGTCTTCATTTTCTCATTTTCTGATGAATGCAAGCAATCCAGTCGCCATTTTGTATCCACCATTTTGATTTTGGCAAACCAACTATGCTTTTTTTTAAATAGGTCAATCACAAATATTTTGAGCGTATACCCGATTAAATCCACCTAATTTTTCTTTTCTGTAACTATTTTAATCCAAATGATTGCTCATTCTTATACGCCATATTAGGTCCGCCATATTGAATTTTTTCATTTCAAGACGAATCCTTGGAGTCCTCATACATTACTGAGCATCATGATAAATTTTGGACAGAGTTTGACTTGGAATTTGCCATATATAAATGCCACAGGAATGGCAAATATTAGTCTTTAAATTAAAATAAGAGTATAGTTAGTAATGCGTATTCCGTCCTTGACCTTTAATTACTGCTTGCATCCTTCTCGGCTTGCTACTGAGTGGGATTAAAATGCGAATTACTGTCACAAATTTATTTCCCCACAAATAACTTAATTCATTTTAATTTTTAAATTATGGATGGAATTTCTTGTGATAAAATACCCCGGAGAGAATAAAAGTCATTATTATGAGTATAAAAGTAAATAACATAATCACATACATAAGAATGTTTACTCAAATTTTCCACATACAGGGAGGTACCCTAAATTTTTTCTTTCATAATTTCGCTTTGATTATGTCTTGGATTAACTGAAAACATGTGTCCGAAAAAATGCATGGCAAAAAAAATACGAAGGCATGACGTTGTGGCATACAGACCGACGGATAGACGAACAAATCACGCAATGATAAGAATTTCTAGTGGCTATGTAACGCTAAAAAAGGGCCAAGAACCTGGGAGTAATGTTTGACACATAGCTTCATTTTGAGGCATTTATTGCAAACGTGTTATTATAAACTAAAAATTCTTTACATGTATAAGGATATCTTAATTACTGAGGCGTGGGATTAACCTAGCCTTTTAAAGCACTAGAACTGAGGTTAGAGTCCCAATAGTCTGACGAAGAGTGAAATGTCGGGGTTTGTTGAGTGTCGAGGACCATACTTCGGAACCCACGTTAAACTGTAGGTCCCGTCACTAAAAAATCCAATTGGTTGATGTGTCGTTAATTAATACTACTCACTTACTCTTAACTACTGTTATAAAGTTAAGGCTCTGTGACTCTTTAATATTGTCTTTAGTGTCATATTGTGATGTTATGTATTAGCCAGCAGTGACATATGAAAGAAATAATCTCCAATGGTTTCAGAATGCCTGCCTTAGATTTTGCTACAGTGTGAGAAAGTTCGATCATGTGACACCTTTATTTCCCGATGGTTTAATTTGTAGCAAAGATTCTTTTATACATTTGGCGACTTTTGTTCACAGTATTGTGTTGACAGAAACACCTTTTCATCTATCTGATAAATTAATTCGTAGCATTGATATTCATGAGAGGCGAACACGTCATAGTTCCAAGGTCACTGTCTCGAAGCATAGAGCTGTCCTTTTTTAGAGATCTTTTAAATGCATTACGTTTAAAATTTATAATTCCATTCCTGAGGATGTCCTGGCTCACAGAAATGTTGCTAGCTTCAAGAGAGATGTGATCAGGTGCAGTGATTTTTTGAATCAGTAGCACGTAGAGGCCAAAAAGTGTGAAAGGGAATGTTTTTATGATTTGTACTTTTTTTCCAATTCATTTTATATCATAGATTATATTTACTTTTCATTTACATGTATTTTTAGATTTAATTTAAGAAAACAGACGTTTAGATCAGTAGACATGCTAGATCTCGCCGGCCATTATTATACTTGTAAAATTTATATTTTAGATGTTAATAAAATTCATTATTTTTATTATTATTATGAATTTAGAAAAAAAAACTTGCAAACTATTCGCTTGTATAAAATATATTATGTTAAAGTAATATTTCGAAAAGTAACAAATTATCATTGTATACGAAACATATTTTACATAATTCGAAGTATGTCTGTAAATAAATAAAACCAATATAAAGAATGACTCGATCTATCGCACAGGAGGCTGGCTAGACAAGAACATTTCCTATTCCCAGAGAATCGATCTATCATTCTAAAAGCAACCTAATATTCTCTCCAGAATTCTCCAACTCAGTTGGGATCAATAAGCCAAATTCCTCCCCTTAATTTAGAAAAAAATCTTTTAGCTTTCCGCAAAATAATTAACAAATTGGTTGACAATTGATTAATCTCCTCTATCGCTCATGGTCAGCGAAGATAAAAGAACTTTTAAAGTAAATACGCTCTTTATGCGGATAGTTTTTGTTGTACCGTATGATAACTGGAAAAATAGGACACTTCTGGAATCAACTCGGTATCTGTCTGTCTCACTTTTGTTTTATAGATATCGTTTGAAAGTTAAAGCTGATGAAGAGTAAACGTAGTTTAGATTTCAATTGTCTTTTTTATTAAAAATCGCGACAACGCACAGTGTCTCGTCCGGTACAAGCTAGCCGGACAAAAATATATTTTTTTTTTACTTACTTTAATTGTTTATGTATATTGAAGGTATATTTCGCTATTTTAAGAGAAAAAGACTGGAAATCTGTGTAGGTAGGTACTGTAATGTGTGCTGTAGTGACAGTCTCACCATTTGACACGTTTGGGCAACATTGACACTGTAAAATGTGGGTGATTGTTCTGTAATTAGCTATGTTTACCTACTCGTCATGCCCGTAAGGCACAAATATATTGTTATTTATTTATAAAGAAAGCTTAGAAAAATTAAAAATCATCAATATGTTTGGTATGTATTTATTTTGCAAGTTCTATATTTACACAAATCAACAAAACAAAAACAACAACAATTATTTATTGTATTAAATGTACATTAAATAACTAAAACAATTAAAATAACGACTATCACTACAACTACGTAGTAAAATAAGGCATATTGAATTAATTACAGTAAAAAAGTTAACTACAAAAAAATTAATTATCATCATCAGAGGATTCCTCGTCATTACTATCTCAATCGGTAGAGCCTGATAAGAAATAATCCTCATTAAATTCGAGAACTGATTATGCTTGGGATGGTAATGAAGGTGGAACAATCAACTGCAGAACCTCCGTTGGTATTGCAATAATCTTCTTTCGTGGTAATTCCCTAAAAGTGTTGATTACAGAATCCGACGTAATCAAAAGTATTCTCAAAAGATCTGTATTCGTGGCAATGTGTGACCGCTTCCTGGTGTGTTATTCACGGAATCTACGACATTCTTTATTTCTTGCCTTCTGGGCTTCTTCAGAAAGCTGCCTAATTGGAAGAAGATAAGATGTAATGACTTCCGCACTGTGTACCTGGGGGGGGGGGGGGTTCTGTACAAGTTTTTGCCATCAGTTCCTGGAAATTAGGTCATGAATTTTGTCCCGCTAGCTTGTACTGCACGACACACTGTGCAACGTTTCGATTTAATAAGTATTTTCAGGAAATTTTGAACGCTGTAAAAGTGACAAATAGGGAAAGAATTATCATACTTCTTTTAATACAATCATACAAATAACTATTACCTCTAAAACGATTATTTAATTACTACTTGATTACCATTGAATGATGCTTGAAATAAAAATACAAACAAATTATTCTCGTTGAGTTAAAACTGTAACAAAATTTTATAACATAAAATAAAAATCAGTGTGAAAACTCAATTACTTTATTAAATATAAATACTTTATGAAACGAATTTCCGCATTAAATTTTATAAACTGTTGCAAAAACTTGTTATTATGCAAAATATGTAATTTTGACATAAAATCATATTTTATAAAATCGAATGTGTTGACACATATGAAAAGAATAATGTACAGAGAGCGACAAAAAATTTTAAAGATAGGAAAATATGGTTTTACTTTAATTTTATTATTAAAATATCGGAACCCTTCCGCATATCGTATAATTTAAAATTCAATTTTGATATAACTATTTAAATACAAACATAAAACGTTATTAATTCATATCTATAATTGACAAAATTCGATTTCAGAAAGGTATTGAAGAAAGTAAACGCGATATTTAAACACATGAAGGATTAATAATTTCTGTGAAACATTTAATTTATTGGAAGAGTAGTTTACCATTAATAAAAAACCTTTAACTATCTCACATACTTTGATGGCTGCAATACACACCCCGCAAAATGAGTTATTAACATTTTATTTATCAGTATTATTAATACACTTTGATTAAAAATTACTCTGGCAGAAAAAATAACCGATTGAGTAAAGGTCTTTAAAGGACATAAAATACATTTACAAAATAGCGTTACATAATGTATAATAGAATGTATCTAAGTAATCTAACGATAAAATACAAATATTTATCTAAAAAAGGACTATAAGACATTAGTATTTTATCAAATAACTATTTTATAGTTTTTCTCACTTATGTTTTTAAGCTTATTAATATATAATTTACTTAGATAAGCTACAGTTTATAAGTAAATCTAAAAGTAATTAAACCCATAAACCCCACAAAAATCAGATAGAATTTGTTGATTTTCAGCCTCCAGTGACGTCACAAATCAGCGCCGTGTATTTGTACTGTAGGAGTTGTTGCTTGAAGGTGAACGTTGTATTTTTGAATAAAATCACGTGGCATCTTTGACATTTTCTCGACCTCACTGAATGCTTTATTTTGTACAAAACTCTACATACATAAATTTTCCGAATAGGCCTTATTTAATATTTCCTACGTTTGTGCAAAGTTAATTTTATTAAAAACACAAGATTAAAAGCAAATTCTTTGCTCAATTGGCTTCAGCATCATAACAGCGTTTAAGCAAAATTACTGTAACTTGTCATGAATGTGTTGAAATTTTACTAATTGTCACTTACAGTTAAACCTACTTCAAAAAAAGACACATGCCATTCCACGTACGCGCACCGTTTAAATTCAAAGTTTTAATTCATTTCTGGACTGACCCTACCATTTTTATGAAGGCCAATTAAATTCGGAATAAGTAGGGTTAAAAGTTTTAAAAGTTGTTCAAAATTAAATTTTAATTTATGCTAATTATACAAAATGAAAATTCCTTCTTTAAACTTTATACTCTAGCTCCTTTAATTTTTGAAATGATTCAAAACATACGAGCAATTCTGTATAACCCTACAAAATGAAAATGTCACTTTTTTTATGAACCGGATTTATATATTGCATGAATAAAATTGCGGAGAAAGAGCCGAAAGAGACTGGCAACCCTTAAAGCAATTAAATTTGACATCCAGAATTTGACTGACTCTAAGCCTTTTACATACTTTGTCACGTAGTATAATTGTGGATTCCTATATCAGAAACCAAAACACATTAGACTAATTCAAGATAGGTACCAGTCTTAGCACAAGATAAACAATGTATCGTTATTTTAGCCGACAGTTACCCTTCATTAATTATCTGTCAGTTTTAGCAGCTTGCTCGCTAGCTGTGCCTTACTACAGCCATTCAGGTTTTAGACATTCTACATAATGTACAACTCGACTAATTTTTGGAATTACCACTTATGATGGCTTTAATTTTCATAATTTACGTCTTATTAAGTATAATTTGTGAATTATTAAAAGGTTAATTTATGCAGCACGGTTGTTTCGTTATTAATATATGGATTATTGTCTTCGTTTCTTTTTGTTTTATGACATTTCCGGTTCATTAATACTTAATATTTTTCAAATCGATTTTCTTAGAGAAAATACAACTAGTCTCGACTTTTTCTGCAATATTAAAGATCGCATGGAAGCCATATTAGATCTATAGCTAGGCGATCTCTTTATACATTTCAATTACATACATACACAATCTAAATATGCTAGTATTCCTTCTGACGTCGCATAGAAAAATAAAATTTTCTTATACTCTTTTTTTCTGTGAATCATTATTCCTCAGATCGCATTTTCAAATATCGAAAATACTAATATACACTTTTACGCAGCCTACATACGTCATCAAACGTTGAATATAATTAAAAATATGTAAGTATTAGTTGTGTGTCTCTCACGCTAAAATGCGTACAAATTACTTGATTCTAACTGAATATACACTCTGTTCATAATTCCGTTCTCCCGTATAACCTTGAGCAATATCTGTCCGCTACTCCATCGTTCGAGTGGTTACCTAAGTCATCGATGGAAGATATCTATTACACCGCGTTACACAGACATTTTGGTCACACCGTCACTATAATATTTGATGAGTAGACTGATTTTAAGGAAAATGTTAGAGCTACAAAACTACGTCCTCGGATCTTTGATCTTGAATAAAATTTTAAGCAGATGATTTCATCTATACCAATTTTTGCGAAGTTAAATATCTGTTTTGACTGGATTACATAGAGTGCCTTAAAGAATTTTCTTCAATGATTTTACTTTACTCATAAACATTTTAAAAATAAATTTAAAAATTTTAATCAAAATATTCACAATTCCTCAAGTTATATAAAGAATTTAGTTGACAAGAACTTAATGTTTTAAAAGAAACTGAGATGTCGTCAAATTAACCCCGAGAAAGTTTCCTATTTTGTAAAAGAAAATAAAATTTTTACTTTTCTAGAAAGTTTTCCCACATAGAAATGTAAATTAAGAGTTTTCTGCATTGGGAAAGAAGGAAAAATATAAATTCAAATATTTGTTTGATAAATAAAATTTGTGGTAAATATAAATGCGGGACGATTAAATATTTATTTAAATAGTTAGTATTTGCCTTAAATCGATCAAATTTTACACGCCTCGTCGTTTCCGTCCGGTATTGGTGCAAATCCAACCCGACAAAGTGAAAAGCTAGAAAACACACAGAACATACCTGGAATATCAATTAGTGTTGTAAAGCAGGAGAGCCATTTATCATTAGTCTGGTCACTTTATTAATTCCCTATCTACAAATCACCTTTAATAACTGTTTTGACTGGCTATAACGTCAGACCTTTGAAAACACTGGCTTGTGCCGCTGTGCATACAAGTGCCTTTCATATACCACCTGACTGGTAGGCAGATTACAATTTAGTTTATTCAAACTACACCAAATTCTGTCGTCTAAAACCATCAAAATTGTTCCACATTTAAACCGAATTTAATTTTACATGGTATTATGGAAGGCGTATTATTCCAGGGCGTATTAAAATAAGCCCGTCATAAATATACGTTTTATAAAACAAGAGAATTTATATTTAGTTAACAACATCTGCTTTGTGCTCTTTCTTCCGTCTTTTCTAATTTTCCGTCGTTGTTAAGTTTAAACAAATTAAAAACCCTTTTTTTAAATAAAAAACAAATAAATTTTCAACATTAAAATACTTCTTTAGTTAAAATGGAACTTTTTTAATTCTGCACATTACAAGTCAAGCATTTTAGTTTTATGTAGGGAAGAGCAAACACTAACCTCTTTTATACCCAGATTGACACAACAAAATCATTTCCTAGATAAAAATCTAGGTAATTTTTTAATTTATTTTTATTATGATTTACAAGCCAAACGGCTTCGCACTCCCTCCAGGGATTATTCACTCATACCAGGCATATAAAGACACCAAAAGTATGAAGCTCTGTGGGAACCGTTTCCATGTTATCGGGTCCTAGGTGACGTTATCTGCTGTATTTGCTACGAACTTTCGGACGGTTCTCGCGGTTGCAAGGAGAACTGCTTTCTGCAGAGGTTTATACAGATGCTCACTAAGTCCCAGTCCTTTGATGTTCTGCAGGAGGTTCTTTGATATCACTCCAGTTGTTGACAGTATTATGGGAATCGTTTGGACGCTGTTCATTGCCCATTGTCTTCGGATTTGGACCTCCAGATCTCTGTATTTGGCGATCTTCTCGTTATATTTTGGCCTTAGGCTGTTGTTGTTAGGTACAGCAATGTCGATTAGTGTAGTTCGCCTAGAAATTTTATCTATAAATACAATATCTAGTCTATTATGAGCTACTGTTTGATCCGTCAAAACCGTTCGGTCCCAATATAACTTGAACTGATTATTCTCAAGAACAAGCTCCGGATTGTACTTGTAATAAGGCACTTTTCCTACCTGTAATAGGCTTAACTTTTCTGCTAACTCTTGGTGGAGTATCTTAGCGGCTGAGTCGTGTCTTTCCTTATACTCGGTTTGCAGCAAACGCTTGGCATCCTCCAGTTATGTGCTGAATTGTCTCCGATGTTCGACAGCTATATCTGCATTGGCCATTTTCTATTAAGGGATCTCTAATGATGAACTTCCGATAGTTCTTCGTCGAAATAACCTGGTCTTGGATAGCTAACAAGCAGCTCTCCGTTTCCGGAAACATCTGTCCTGAAATTAACCAGTAGTTCGACGCTGAGTTGTCGACATTGTCCTGATTGACCTCATTTGGATGCCGTCCATGAAGTGACTTCTGTAGCCAGGTTTGTAACTTCTCTTGGTCTGTTTGGTGGTGAGAAGTAATATCTTGTTCCCTCAACTGTAGCGGCGTTGAGTCGTCTGCTTCGCATATTGCTCGATGTAGTGTGGAAGAGTCCGCTAACCTGTGGAAATATGAAGGTAAGTTTGTTATTTGTTGGTCGAGCTGCTTACCAATATCCACCAATCCTCTTCCTCCTTGGTGTCTTGGAAGCATTGTACGTTCAATAGCACTCCGAGGATGATGTTTCTGTGCTTTTGTTAGGAGTGTCGTGATTTTTCTTTGCAGGTTTTGGATGTCCGTCCTGCTCCATTTTGCATTTCCAAAGGAGTAGATTAGCGCAGAGCAAGCATACGTGTTGAGAGCCTTAAACCAATGTCTACTGTTTAAGTTATTTCATAATACCCGCCTTACCCTCCTGACAAATTCGGTTGTCAATTCGGCTTTCATAGTGCCATGGTCAATTCTTTTAGCCTGTTTCATACCTAGATATTTGTATGTTTGGTCTGCTTCCAATAGCACTCCGAGGATGATGTTTCTGTGCTTTTGTTAGGAGTGTCGTGATTTTTCTTTGCAGGTTTTGGATGTCCGTCCTGCTCCATTTTGCATTTCCAAAGGAGTAGCTTAGCGCAGAGCAAGCATACGTGTTGAGAGCCTTAAACCAATGTCTACTGTTTAAGTTATTTCATAATACCCGCCTTACCCTCCTGACAAATTCGGTTGTCAATTCGGCTTTCATAGTGCCATGGTCAATTCTTTTAGCCTGTTTCATACCTAGATATTTGTATGTTTGGTCTGCTTCCATTGCAGCTATAGGTTCACCGTTCTGCATTTCAAAAGCCCCCGGTTGTATCTTCACTTTAACGATGTTCAAAATACGGCATTTGTCAAGTCCAAATTGCATTCCGATAACCCCGGAGAACTCCTCTACAATTTTAAGCATTTGTTCCAGCTGGTTTCTGGTAGCAGCCGTCAGTTTAAGATCATATTATTTATATTTATATGATTGCCAACTGGTTCTGGTTTCCGTATGAAATTTCCAATCTTTCAAGACTTTTTGCGGTAATGTAGACCAGCGGTTCTCAATCTTTTTCTTCTTACGAACCCCTTTTAAAAACCGGAATAAACTGATTAACCCCCTATGTAGTCATTAGTAGAATACAGTAATACAAAATGAATATAATAATACAGAACTTGAAAGATACCCCCAATGGGATATTTGTACCTGTTTGTTGAAATAGAGAAATTCAAAATTTGGTTCAATGACTGAAAGTGGAGGTTTTAGATCAAGTTCTGCATTTAATCTGTTTCTGTACTTATCTTTCAGTAAGTGTATGTTGAAAACCCTTTCTCACATAGATATGTTTTTGCGAAAGACGATTAAGGCCATTTATATTCTACTACTACGCCTACAATATGAATAACATCAGCACATATATGTTTACAGCGCCAATTTCAAATTATTTTCAAATAGTAATAACAACAAAAATATTCAATTTTCTCCATGCGTCTATACAAACAAACTTGCCTTAAAAAGATTAGGTAACGAGCAGTTTCTCATGTCACGTGAATTAAATTATGCCACTCGTTTTAAATCACGTGACCCTTGTTGCTCACGATGACAATTCCAAATAAGCTGTTTTAAAAATGTTTCTTTTTACGACAGCAGTAAAACGAAAATTTTTTGATTTGATAAAACGTAATTACTGCTATAGAAATTCATTACTTAAAGGCAAATTGTTTCGTTTAGTATAGATTTAAAGTTTAGATAAAGTTAAGATTCGTTAGTTATAATTGTGAACATTTTGAAGAACGAATTACCATAACATTTTAGAAAGTTTTGTTGCAATTATGTCGCAAAATATACTACATAGTTTTCGCCTCCTTATCCAGATTATACCTGTAGTTTATAAATTACATTTATCACGTTTTTCTCTAATCAAAAAGCAATTAACGTCAACTACAACTAAATTAGTTAAAAACTGTGAAATAATTAATAAACTTGAAAATGCAGTGTTTTTTCTCTTAATTCTTTGGACCGAGTAGCCAAATAAGAGAGGATATCTCAAAACTCGTTTTTCGCACAGCTTCCGGAAAAACATATTTATAGTAAAAGCCTCCCTGAAAAATCTTTAGAAATTAGTTTCTAGCTCGCTAGGGGGCGTAACAACTATTGTCGCTTGGGAATTTTTTTTTTTTGTATTTTGCCAGATGAAGTTGTATGCGGGTTTTACAATGGCCGGTAGAGGGTGTTATTTGGTAGCTCAGCTATCTTGTTTGTTAAAAACAGTTTATAGGGCACAATTTCGAAATGATGGATTGTACCGTATGCAATGGCCTGGTGAGTCCCATACGAGGACGAAAGAGCGCTGTCGTCATTTTTCGGACCCAGAGCTTCTTCATTGTCTTTTTAACACGATAGTAATGTTTATCAACAATCTTACGTCCGCGAGCCTGCAGTTTTATTTTAAAATTACACCGGCGAAAACTCTTTTTACATATTTGTTGGCTTTAAAAAACATGCAGCGGCTCTCATGGGGAGATTGTTGATGCAACACCTTGCATGCCGATGGCGAATTAGATCCTACCTCTATCGTTTGAGTAGCATGTTTCGTGTAACAGGTTTTGGTATTTACCATCGCGCCAAGTGTATCGGTTTTGTACAACAATGTTGGTTTGGGTTGCTTTTTTGTTAGTTTGCGATCCGTCGAGATGTCGCCATTCCTATCTTATTGCTGTTTTTTGATTTTAAAAACAGTTTATAGGGCATAATTGCGAGATCATGAATTGTCCCTGATATATATATATATATATATATATATATATATATATATATATATATATATATATATATATATATATATATATATAAAATTTGAAGCCCTTTTTCTCGGGCTGAAGGGTCGTTTTTTTGTGACAGATTTCCCCTCTGAGCGATTTCTTAAGAACGGCAGGGAGATTTAAAACACGGCAGAAGGAAACAGTAAGAAACGAAATTATTTTAATATTATACAGGATTTTACACAGGAAGGAGGAAAGAATAAATAGACAAAAAAAATTCCTTTGTATGGATACCCAGTCACGTAGACATAGTAGGCAACGAGGAGGCCGACATATTAGCAAAGGGAGGATTCACAACTCTACCCACAAACCTCATCCTTTTTCCAGGAGACCTTCGTGTGTTTTCCAAACATAAAACAAGAGCCCTTTGGCAGCTAGAATGAGACCTCCAATTTGAAAAAAATATACCGCATAAGGTAAAAGATACCATCTTTACTAATACTGCTCTAAAGAGCTATCCCATACAACCCCTGTCCCTTATGGTCAGGGTTGACCTATGGCCATCTTATTAAACGCTCTGATCCCCCACCTACTACCAATGCGAAGATGCCCTTTTAGTTTCCCCAAATATTCTCGTTATCTGATTGAACACAACATCAAAGGCTCCCTCCAAGAAAAATTCTCATATGGAAACACGATGAAAATATTCGCTTTTTTCCGATATACCTTTTTGTTACTCCATATCTAGATTACAAACATACTTGTTTATCTATGTCTATTTGGTATTAGTCGTTTCAGTGTTTTTGATTCTCTCTATTTACCTGTTAATGTCTTTAGCATGTTTCTACTAATGCGTACTAGAATCCTCTTTTGATTTATCTTCTTAAATAGTATATGTTAAAGTCAAAAGCACCACAGTATCGCTTGATCTCCACACTTCCGTAGCCACTAAAAAAATCCCATGGGTTGACATGTCCTTAATTAATATAAGTCAATCAATCTAACTGGTTAAAGTTTATTCTTTACATAATAAAAGATAATTATTTTTTCACACTACGAAACCGAAATTACTTCTTTATCGAACTGATACATACTTAGAAAATAAGGCTTACAGTACGTTTGAAGAGAGAACATTAAAATGCACTTCCTACTCATTCATATTCCTTCGAAGCTTGAATAAGTTATTCCACTAATAATAACCCAAACTAGATTCAACAAAGAATAAATCGAAATTAGTAGTATGTATAGTAATAGTTAAATAAACAATTATCTATTCATTTCTAGTGGGCGAACAATATTGAAACTGCAAATAGTTGATTAGTAGAAATGGAATAAGGTAAGCAGCAACCGTATCGGGAACTGAGAGAACCCACCCTTAAATTCGCATTTGAATAGTGGCAGTGGATGTATTGTTTGTTTATGTACTTTCGTAATAAACTTATCCGAAAGCCCTCAATATACGTGTTATTCTCTTGATTAAAAGCAAACTTACACTCCAGCTACGATATTAAGTTTAAAAGTTTACAGTTCGGAAATCTAACAACCACTTATAATAACCATAGCTGAAATAGTAGATATACTCGTACTCTATTGAGATTTGGCGAAACTGGGATTTGAAGAACTTACTTTAGAATAAAATAACATAGGGCGATATTGAAACTTCGTTAATAAGTAGCACAAATTATTTATGTCAATAAAAGTGAAGTAAATCAGTTATTAACAAGTTGTGCATCGAAGAAGTCAAGAAAAAAAGAGATATTTTTATGTATTTCAGTGTATATTTTTTGAATTATGGGTACACTTCAACCTTGCCAGCGCAGCTTCTACACAGTACAAATCAAGTACCACAGTTAACACTTCAATCCCAAATTAAAAATAAAATTAAACGGTTACAACAATGTGAGCATAAAAATTATTACAAACAGTTAACTTTAATATTAACAACTTAAAAGATAAAAATGAGGTTAAGCCACAGACAGTCATATCATAATAAAGCAATTATTATGCTATGACGGTGTGTGGCATAACCTCATTTTTATCTTTTAAGTCGTTAATATTAAAGTTGACTGTTTATAATAATTTTTAGTTTACATTGTTGTAACCGTTTTAATTTTAATTTGGGATTGACGTTTCAATTGTGTACTTGCTTTGTACTGTGTAGAGGCTTCGCTGGCGGTAGAGACTGTTCTCCAAATAGTTAGGTTGAAGTGTACCCTTTGACGAGTGAGTGTGGTTGGTGAGTACTAAGAGAGCTTATTTACAGACCATATTCTCTTGTTTCCACGATCTAAGTCCTGAGGATGGTCTAAATAAAACTGAAAGCGCTTGGCCGACAGTTCAAAAAATATTCACTGAAATACATAAAAATATCTCTCTTTTTCTTAAAGTGAAGTTAAGCTACAGGAATGGCAAAATAATTAGATTAAATATGTACTGTACTTTTCAAAGTTTCCAAGATCACCGAAAAAGTACCCATTTAGCAAAAATTGTTGTTACATAAACAGAAAATCATTGGGAAATTTTTAAAAGCCAAAGAATTAGGGGGTTTCCTTTTTGATGAGAAAATAAGCATAGAAATAACGAGATATTTTGTCTATTTGGAGATAGTATTAAGACCGAACCTTATTCCAAAAATTCAAAAATCTCTATTAAAGATAGTGGCTAATAATTTGAAATAAAAATACGATACAACCCTATAGAAATTAAATTCGAATTTATCGTATCGTTATTATTTCAGTAATCAGTTTCACAACGTGCTTTCCAAATTATAGGTAGCAAACAATAAATAACAAAATAACAAGGCTTTCCTTACACTGCACTAAAAGCCGATGTAAGTGTAAAAGTAGGAAACTATGTATTAGGTAGTGCAAATTTATTAATGTACTTTGACAGCAGCTGTACATTTACTTCACGAACCCGAAGCGGCACTGAAAATAATCCTAATGTAGAGCTGAGAACAATTATTACCAACGAAGCCACACAGTCATTCATCATAACCCTTATACCATGGGCGTAACAATAAAATTTATATATACATAGATCGATATGTTAGTATTTTCAGAGCAAGCTAAAATGTTCAAATATATATATATATATATATATATATATATATATATATATATATATATATGTTAATGCGGATTTCACGGATTCCTCCGTGTGAGATGCAATAGCAGTGGATATATCCACATTATGCCGTTGTAGTGCTGAAATCACATTCAGCAAACATACAACTATATGCAGCTCCGCGTATGAATGAAGTAAAATGCGAACAGTAAATGCAAACTTCTCTCCATCATATCCTTTCTGTGTTAGAGGTTGCACAGTTAGAATAAATTGTTATAAAACGCAATTTATCCTATTCCACCACCATCGAGATGATGGCTTACCTGTACCACCATACCGAGAAGAAAGTCAAAACTTACCCTCCCCGCCACAGTGATACGGCAGCTATAGTTGTATGTTTGCTGAATGTGATTTCAGCACTACAACGGCATAATGTGGATATATCCACTGCTATTGCATCTCACACGGAGGAATCCGTGAAATCCGCATTAACACATATACGCCATCCGGCGGGAGGTCGGAGAAGCCGCGTTCAGTATGTGCATGCTTCTTTCCGATCTGTCCTTTGCACAGCCAGGTGCATGTCGGTACCCTGATGAGTCTAGTAGAGGCGAAACATGTACCTCTGCCGTATCACTGTGGCGGGGAGGGTAAGTTTTGACTTTCTTCTTCCACCATACCGGGTGGTACAGGTAGGCCATCATCTCTATGGTGGTGGAATAGGATAAATTGCGTTTTATAACAATTTATTCTAACTGTGCAACCTCTAACACAGAAAGGATATGATGGAGAGAAGTTTGCATTTACTGTTCGCATTTTACTTCATATATATATATATATATATATATATATATATATATATATATATATATATATATATATTCTGTTAAATTTGCAGCCTCCCCCCGCACACTTCAATTTTTAAGATAAAGAAACTCTATTGGGCTTAAAATTTTCGTTAACTCTTCTACCTTTTAATGCTGTATGGATTTTCAAAATGGCGGTGCAGCAATGGCCGCCACAGGAAAGTAATTGCTAAATTTAATCCCTTTTTTTGATCCAGTTCTTGTAAAAACATAATTTTAACTCTTGCAATTGGTTTTTAAAATGTCAGTCATTTTATGTTATAAAAGTATGAATTGGATATGCAGGAAAGGATTATTAAGATTGCTAATTACGAATTTTCTATTAGTTTCTTAAAATTTCAAGGTGACGAATCCAAGATGGCCGCTGAAAAGTGTAAAATCATTTTGTCATGAAAGTACTAGTTGGGTATACAATAAAGGATTTTTGTGGTCCCTGATTACAAATTTCCTATACGTTTTTCAGAATTTCACGATGGCAGATCTAAGGTGACCGTTTATGATGGTTAAAATAATTGCGTGTCATAGAATAACCATTTGCCTGTATTTAAAGTCTGAAAATCCAAGATTTTCGATCCAAGATGGAAATTTGTAATTAGCGACCACAATAACCCGTTATTTCAAACCTTCGATCATACTCTAGATTTAAACAACAATAAATTTGTTTGAAGGCTGTTTATGGTCGGTGGGGGAGACGCTTTTTTGATGTTTGACAGACATAAACATATTTAGTTATCTTGTCTTTCAGTTTAATTGCTTGTCGTGACTTTTTTCGGTGTTTTTAAGTGTTAGAAATTACTATAAATGCGAAGTTTACAATTAATATTAACAAAAAGAGGATTTAAAAACATTTTTATCGGAAAATATTGTTAGATATTGTTTACACATTGAAAATAACAATAATAAAAATTTAGGCAACCATATATTCATACTTTGTTTTCAGAATTGACGTACCCAGGGGTATATTCGAAGGACGTACCGATGATACTCGTTTAAATAATGCAATTAGAAAAGGATGGCATAAAATCGGTATGTCTGTACCAAGAAATTAAATATCTACTGTTTATCAACACTTTCAAATCTAAATAAAAATATTATTACGTTATTCAGCTTTCAAACAACCGGGCCCTAGTTCTGACGTTATGCTACTTCTACAGGGGTATGTTCGAAGTTTCAAACCCATCTTGGATCCGCTATTTTGAAATTTTAAATAACTAATAGAAAATTCGTAACCTGCGACAACAAGAACCCTTTATTGCATATCCAACTCACACTTTTATGACATAAAATAGTTTTAACACTTTTCAGCGGCCATCTTGGATTCGCCATCTTAAAATTTTAAAAAACCAAGAGGAAATTCGTAACCAGCCAACCCAATAACCTTTTATTGCATATTCAACTCATACTTTTACGACAAAAAATAATTTTACACTTTTCAGCGGCCATTTTGGATTAGCCATCTTGAAATTTTAAAAAGATAATAATACATTTTTACTCGGCGACCTCAAAAACATTTGAGAAGTGAAGTGCAAAAGGTAAATTATGCTTTTATAAGAATTGGATTGTGGCAGCCATTGTTGCTCCACCATTTTAAAAATTCAAATATACCGTACGGCATTCAAAAGTACGAGAGTTAACGAAAGTTTTAAGCCCAATAAAATTTGTTTATCGTAAAAATTAAAGTGTGCAGGAGGCTGGCTAATTTGACATCATCATCACTCGTCATTGGAGCTATATCGAACTAAAAGCGAAACGTCACCGTTCTGTGATTTATCGGTAGGATATTACACATGCAAAGAACTTCCATATTTACACCTTCTAAGTAATTTAAATATAATAGATTTCTTACCTCAAAGCCACTTGTACAACCTGGAATAATTTCGCACTAAAAAGGCGATTTTTAACCCCCATAACATACTAGTGAAATGAAATGAAATGAAATATTTGACTATCAGAGACATCTCTTGATAATACTTTAAAGCATAACAAAATAATCAAAAACAATAAAGCTTATCTGAAAACGGACAGAAACCTAATTCTTTTCAGTTTTTTTTATATCCTATAAAATTAATGCACAATTCTAAATTAGGATCAAAAAGTATCTTTAGGTTAGCACGAAAACCCAAATACGCAAAAGTATGTCATATAGATATGTAAACTTACGAGTGTGTACATTTTGGTACGCCTATGCCATCCACCGTTGAAGTTTATTAATTCCCATTTCTACAAATCACATACTAACATTAATAATTGTTTCAGTTTCGAAAGCGAAGATAATCGGCAATCCGGAGCTACATATCAAGAGCGGAAGTGACATAAACCTAACATGCGTGGTTCTTCAGACACCGGATCCCCCTAGCTTCATATACTGGTAAGATTAATAGGTTTCCAGCACGAAAAATCACACACATTTAGACAGTTACACCTTTCTAAAAAATTTATTAAGAGGCTATATTTTATTTCTTAGAGATAGCTTATAATAGCCTTTTCTTGATAGATTAGATTCATAAATTTTGTATAGCAGTAAAATAAATGTGAGTTTTCAATGCCTAAAATCTAAATGGGTTTTTTAAGCACTGTTTCTACATTCATAAAACGATTTAAAACTTTTTCAAATCCATTCGTTCTCTTTAAATTCGTATAAAAATAATATTTATCCCAATTATATAATATAGAAAAAATTACGTGGGGTAACGAGAACGGTCTACTAATGGTTTATTGTGGATATAATTAGGATATCCAGCGATATTTACAAAGGACTAAGAACGTCATTAGGGTGATCCTAATTAAACAGCTATAATTATAAATTAATATAAATATACCATCAAATGTCAATATATATGTTTATTGAACGGCTACGTTATTAATTATAATGATAAATAATACCAATCAGGACAAAATAAACCAAAACATGTAGTTGTGTTAATGTTTAAAGATCAGTTATTACTGTTTAAATTTTGAATCTAAAGATAATAACTAATACAATTATTAGTGTAGTAATAGTAGTAGTTGTTAATAAACGTCTCATCAACCCACAGGATTTTTTAGTGATGGGACCTACAGTTTAACGTGAGTTTCGAACCACGATCCTCTACATTCAACCAACACTAAATTATTTTCACTCTTTGTTAGTTTTCGTGTCTACCGACTATTGGCTACAGCACTCGGTGTTCCCAAGCGGTCGCCCACTTGGGTGATCTGACAGGAACCGGTGTTTAATATATGGTAAAGTCCCTTGGAACAGATTCTTCTATTTGTTCTTCCGATATATTCTTTTTTACAGTCTCTACATAGAATGCTGTACACTCCCTGATTTTCCAATGGTATTTTGTCTTTGGAATTGCCTAATAATTTGTATATGGTTGTTTGTGGCTTGTAAATTGTGCATATGTCATGTTTCCTCAGAATTCTTCCAATTATGTATGGCAGTGTGGTTTTTAGTTTGGATTTGTCTTCTTCTTTTTTCTCTGCTATTGAATTTGTGTTCTATTTTATCTTTTTTTTATATCGTGTCCTTTGTAGCTGTTTTAGAGCTATTGTGATGTTGTTGAGTTCTTCTTGGCGGTTCTTGGGTTTGGTTAGTCGCAAGGATCTAAGATCAGTGTGTTGGCGACAGATTGTAACTGTGATTCATGGTGGTGAGATTCGGCATTTAGGTATCTGTTTGTGTGTGTGGGTTTTCTGTAGAGCGTATAATTGATGCTAAAGTCATCTTTTCTGGTGATAAGAAGGTCAAGGACAGGTAGCTGCATATTGACTTCGACCTCTAATGTCAACAGTATGCGATGATGAATGCTGTTTAGTCGTATATAGTTTGGAACATCTGCTTTTTCCCGAGGAACGATGCACTTTTCGATTTCATCTCCAAGTTTGACGGTTTTAATTATGTTTTTTTGTCGTTTTTTCGAGGTATATATATTTATATATGTGTGCGTGTGTGTGTGTGTGTGTGTGTGTGTTTATGCGGCTTTCACGGATTCCTCCGTGTGAGATGCAAGAGCAATGGATATATCCACATTATGCTGTTGTAGTGCTGAAATCACATTCAGCAAACGTACAACTATATGCAACTCCGTGTATGAATTAAGTAATATGCGAACAGTAAATGCAAACTGCGTTCCAACCATATCCTTGTTAGAGGTTGCACAGTTTGAACAAATTGCTAAGGAACACAATTTATCCTATTCCACCACCATCGAGATGATGGCCTACCTGTACCACCATACCGAGAAGAAAGTCAAAACTTCCCCTTCCCGCCACAGTGATACATGCTGTGCAAAGGACAGATCGGAAGGAAGCATACAAATACTGAACGCGACTTCGCCGACCTCTCGCCGGATATATATATATATATATATATATATATATATATATATATATATATATATATAAATATATATATGTCGAATTGAAAATTTTATTATATTTTAAGATGTTTTAAAAATATACTATTGCGTTTCGCTAATAACTTCTTTCCATATTTGGAAAACAACCATTATAGAAAACTTTATTAAATCTCAGTATAAAACACTACAAAATAGCTCTCTCAAAGACTGTACAAATATGACATTTCATGACAGCGTAGTCAAAAAATATAATGTCAGTATCTTAATTTGTATGTATTTAATTGAAGCGTAATTATTTTTAACTTTAATTGTAAAGTTAATTTAGGATTTCTTTCAATACCAATCTTTAATCGTATTTTTTTCTTTAAAAAAGCTCATTTTAATACCTCTTTTTTCACATTTATACGTTTTTATATCACATGTAAATAAATGAGCGGAATTCACTGAAACTTTTTCTTTAAGATTTGTGTGAAGTAATTTCCACAAAATAAGGATACACAGAATATAGTATTTTCAAATAAGAACCAATTCCTCAAACAAATCGTTAAAATATGAAAGTAAAATTTCTTCCTCTGTTGTAGGAATACGATTTCTTATGTATAAAAAATGTATCCTTGGGAATATATGTACAAGAATATTTTACTCAATCTATTATAATCGGATTAAGAGCGTTCTTTGTGTGTGTGTACGCGTCTTTCTTCATTTTTAAAAGTCGTTTCGTCAATGATATTAATTACTGCTGTATTCCCCATTGAAATAAATAAAAATTTTATATTGCCAACATTACAGTTTTAAAAGTCGCTGAAATTTTTAATAAATGCGAAATCTAGAGCTTTTAAACAATTTTAAACTCGTATCAAATAATAAATGATTATCTAGCAAAAAGTTCGTAACGAGTCCAAATGAAAAATACGCCGTAGCAATATAACTTGGAAGCCATTTCAAATCCCTTGTTGTCCAAGAACAGGGTTTTTCTTCGAGTATTTTTTAAATTATTTTTCGCAAAAACACTGGTTCGTTCTTCTATATTGGAGTTGTGATACGAACAAAAAAATATGTTCTTTCCGAAAAGTAATACATTTAGATTAACTTGAATCTATATATATATATATATATATATATATATATATATATATATATATATATATATATATTGATTCATTGATATAGCTTTTTTAAGTATGGCTTAAATTTTGTAAAAATAATCTATTGTGTTTGTAGGGGGTTGAGACAAATAGTGGACTGTATATAGGTTTAATTGAGGAGATGAGAAATTATACAAAATACGGCGACAGCGTGACACAAATACAAAAATGGCCTACCTTGTAGTCGAAATCACTTCACTAAATTCTTCTTGGTGGCCACCAGAATAATTCCAAGCTTCACCATACAGGAACCAGGAATCGGGGACACTATCACTGTATTTCGGAGTAGTTTTGAGGCGAGAGTCAATATATTTGAGAGCAAACGATAAGCGGGAGACGTGCAATACGTCGAGTACTACACAACGACAATGGTACTACTCCTGTTCTGTCCCTTTTTACATTTGTCCAAATGCGCGAGGGCCAGTAAAATGTGTCACGTGTAAACGCGAGTAAAATTGAACTAAAAAGTAATGAAACCTAAACATACCGCCCACCTAAAATGAGACATTTTATAAACAAAAAAAATATTTCTGTACCATCCAAATAAAAAAAAAACTTAAAGTAGAGTAATAAACCAAAAAAAAAATTATATATATAATTTTAATTTTGAGGTAGGGGACATATTTGAGTTACTGGTCTTTTGAAATTACCTTGCGCGGTACGCACAGTCACAACGCGCGTAACTCCGTCCGCACCCGGATGCACCTCTAACACCCGGCCTAAATGCCATTTTAAGGGCGGCGCGTGTTCGTCTTTGAGCAACACGAGAGTATCCTTGAGAATAGGAACTGACAACTCAGTCCATTTGCTGCGTTGCATCAAAGTGTGTAAATATTCTTTGTTCCACCTTACCCAGAAATGCTGATGTAAGGCTTGTAGTAATTGATAACGAGATAATCGTCCGAGGTTGGACGAGATCAAGTCCGGTTCCATAAAGGAGTTTAAAGGTTCCAAATTTAAAAAATGTTCCGGTGTACGAGCGTTAAGATCGTTTAAACCTAAACTTAAAAGGTGTCGGAAATTTACCAACGCTTCAACTAAGACTAAAACCGTGTTACACTCTGTGTAAGAGAAAATCTGGGTACCAACAACGCGAGATAAATGAAAAATAAAACGAGCCTTAGGAATACCTTCCATAGTAGGCTGAGAAGACTTGAGAATGGTTGTTATATACTTGTAACAACGAGAAAGCAAGCGAATAGGTTTCTTAGGATATAAAATCCACAATTTTTGAGCAATCAAATAGAGTAGGGTTGGTTGGCCAGGATGTAACTTTCTAAAAGGTAGATGGGAGTACGATTGGTGTCCGACCACCCTCATGATACCCGGTTCAACAAGCAATATAACATTTCGAATGTACTTAAATAAGCACGTTAGAGTTCCGGAAAATGGTTCCGAAAGAGTATCTTGCGTTTTCTTATTCGAGATAAAACGCAGAACTCTGCACAAAATGCGTATTATTTTATCCAAGGAGGAAAATCTATCAAGAAGATCTAAAAAGAAGTCCCAAGGTGGACAAAACAGTCTTTTTTTGCTCCAAAACAGTTTCCGTAAACTTGAACGTTCTACAAAAATCTGGCCAAAGCTCTTCTGATTCTGAGAGAAAAAAGGGCCCCGCCCACCATGGCGAATGGTCAAGCAACTGAGAGCGTAATAAGCTCCGATAATCACAATCAGCCGGATTGTGTTCGGAAGGAAGATAACACCAACGAGTAGGTGCATTCCTTTCTTGAAGATGAGTAAGACGATTGGAAACAAAAGTATTATACTTATGAGGAGACGATTTTATCCAAGATAGAGTTACAGTCGAATCTGACCACGCATAAATCCGACGAAAATCAATCTTGTCTTCAAACGCAGACAAAACCGAAATCAAGGGATCTGAAAGGAGTACGGCTGCACACAATTCTAAACGAGGAACAGAAATCGTTTTCAATGGCGCAACACGAGATTTTGCAGCTACAAAAGAAGTTTTTATTTGATTTTGGGACGTTTCGTATCGAAAATATAAAACGGTTGAATAGCCGTAAGAGTAAGCGTCACAAAATGCATGAATATCACAAAACAAATAATCGAGAGAGAGGAGAATACGAGGTAATTGAAAATTAGACAGTAGAGGTAATTCACCCTTAAATTTACGCCACTTAATTCCAATGTCTTCAGGTGGGATGTCGTCCCACTGAAGCCCAAGTGCCCAGAGTTTTTGTATTATAAGTTTACCGAAAAGGACAACTGGGGTTAAAAATCCTTCAGGGTCAAATATGCGAGCTAAATCTGACAAAATATTACGTTTTGTACAGGAGGTTTCACTAACACTTACGTTATACGTAAAGATATCCAATTTGGGTTGCCATTGAAGTCCCAGAATTTTCACCATCTTTTAATGATCATTATCAAATGAAAAAGGATCAATTTGCAGCCAAGATTGCGGTAAATGAGTCAATAACTGTGGATTGTTACTGGCCCATTTTCTCAGCTCGAAACCACCAAGTCGCAAGAGCTCGACGAGCTCCTGTTGAAGCTGTACAGCTTCGCTAACAGTATCGCAACTGCAGATCAAGTCATCAACATAAATCGAATTTTTCAATGCTTGATAGGCTTGAGGATAATTTGCCTGGTAATCACTAGCCAGTTGCTGAAGAGTACGAATCGCCAAAAATGGAGCCGAAGATACACCGTAAGTCACTGTTAGTAAACGATAATCTTTAATAAATTTGTCTTGGGAGAAGCGAAATAATATTCTTTGATAATCACAGTGACTTTTAGTAACCAAAATTTGACGATACATCTGCTTGATATCAGCTGTAAACCCTACAGCGCCAAGTCTAAAGCGCAGTAGCAGAGTGAAAATATCTAACTGAAGCTTGGGGCCAATTAAAAGAGTGTCATTCAATGATATATGATTTGCATCTTTAGTAGAGGCGTCAAAAACGACCCTTAATTTAGTCGTCTGACTCTCTGGGCGTAAAACACAATGATGAGGAATATAGTAAGAGTGGGGTGCTTCTAAGGGATCTGCAATAAGTTCCATGTGTCCAGCTGATAGATATTCTTGCATAAAATTGCAGTAGTCTGGATAAAGCGAGGGATTATTTTTCAGACGACGCTCCAAGTTCACAAATCTACGAAGAGCGATGTCGCGAGAATCACAAAAATTAGGAGAAGAGGAATTGTTGAAGGGGAGAGCTACTACGTATCTACCAGTGTGAGTTCTATCATGAGATTCAACAAACATATGTTCAGCAGCGTTCTCCTCGGGAGAAAGCTTGGGGGTTTGAGCTACTTGATCAAGCTCCCACAATCTTTTTATACAATTTTCAATTTGAGTTAAAGTACAAAACGTTCCTATGCGATAATTATTTTCAAGAGATACTTTGCCCATAAGTATCCATCCAAAAGACGTATTAACAGCGGAGGGTTTGTGGTGATCAAAACAAATTGATTCACCTTTCAATAAAGAGCCAAAAACTTCAGCACCGATGAGCATGTCAATGGAAGAAGAAATATTAAAATTTGGATCAGCGAAGTTTAAATTCAAAAATTCTTTAAAATGTTTTACTGGTAAGTCAGCGCATGGCAAATCGGCACAGATTTGCGGTAAAACAACAAATTCTAAAGTTAAACAAGGTTCACAATGAAAATGAGGACGAACTGTGCAAGCAACACCTTGCGCAGCCTTGGTAGCCATAGGTCCTAACCCACCTATGGAAATATTTAGAGAATAAGAATCCAAACCCAGTTTTTTACAACACTTTTTAGTAACGAAATTAGCCTGACTTGCGGAATCCAGTACTACACGGACTTTTTGAAATTGTCCCCACGCATCTTTGACTTCTATGACCGCGGTGGACAAGAGAACAGTATGGTTACGAGGTAAATTAGCAACGTAAGAGTTAACATCTGCAGAATTATTGTTAGGCAAATTGTCTTTATCTGAATGTGACTGCAATGCACCTGTACCGAGAGAGCTTTCTGCCAAATGGGAAACTTGAGTAGGCGCATGCGTGGATGTATGAGAAACAACTTGAGAACTCTGAGGATGAGAAACAACAATTTGAGAAGATGAGGGCTTAAATTCTGAACCAAAATGTAAAAGTGTATGATGTTTTAGAGAACATTTACGACAAGTGCGAAGAGATGTACATGAAGGCGAAAGGTGCCTTGTACCCAAACAGTTTATACACATTCTTTTAGTTTTAACTATATTATACCGTTCCTGAGGAGATTTTGATAAAAAGGTTTGACAACTATAAATGGGGTGTAACTTATTACAAAAAGGGCATTTTTCTTTGCCATCGGTATTGTTTAGAAATGTTTTTATTTTATTTTTAGGAACTTGTAATTTTACTGGAGAAGAAGTAATAGAAACAGCATCTAAAGCGTCACAATGTTTTTGTAAAAAGTCTCTCAAAATACCAAAATTATTTGAGCGATTTGTTGGGTTTTTTAATTCAGTATGACAATCAATTTCAAAACGTGTAGCTAAACTGTGATTTAACCGTTTCATTAATATATTAAATAGTACAAAATCCCATTGTTTAACTGGGTAATGCAAATTATTTAAAGCAGCCAAGTTTTCTTCAAACTTGTCCACGAGATTTCTCAAAGAGCTGACCGAATAATCATCAGACAGTTTTTTAGTACCCTGTATTTCTTGCCAGTGAGTTATAGCAATAAGTCTAGGGTCTTCGTATCTATTAACCAGAGCATTATAGGCAATTAAATAATTTGCATCACATAAAGGTGTACATTTAACTAGAGCAAGCGGAGCTTTATCGAGAGAATTTATCAAATAGCTAAATTTTTCCACGTTGCTCAAATTGGAATTAGTATGTATGAGCGAGTTAAATAAATCATAGAATGCTTTCCATGTTCGAATATCACCAGAGAAAACCGGTATTTCCAATTTGGGCAACCTACCATTATTTTGGGATGGCGCAGAATGAGAGACATTTAAGTTGACAAGGGGTTCAGATTCAAAAATACTATAATAAATAGCCTGAATTTCAAAATAATCAAAATCGACAAGTTCCCTAAAAGTGGCTTCGGTTTTTAAAAGAGCATCTTTGTTTTCCACGCTTGCTATTAAATCAACGATATTCGAATGATTTTTATCAAAATCATCCTTAATATTTTCTAGCATTTTATAGCGCATTTTAAAATGTAAACGTACATTTTGATCTGTTTGAGCTTTTTCCGCGATATTCAATAATTCTTTGATGCGAGAATTAGCAGCATTTCTGCGAGCAATGTATATATCCAGTTTTGACATTTTCAAATCTATTATTTACTTTTCTAATCGAACAATATTTAATGAACAACAAATCAATAAAAGATATTATTATAATATTTCCAATTGAGAGCCAGTGAATAAAAATAAATCAGCAAAAAATATTACTATTTTTTTTATTACTCTAAAATGAGGATTAAATACGCGATTTCAGTAATTTCCAATGCTTTAAAAATTCAAATATTTTATGTCGACAATTTGAAGATACTGATTCAGCTGATCAGCAGGACTAGTGGGTGCAATGGTATGGAGGGAGTACGACCATGAAATTGCGTGTGACAGGTGCGCCTTCGAGACTCTTAAAGGGCCAACGAAAAAATTCTAAAAATGGTACATTCTCGAAGAAAATTTTGCAAAATGTTAATTAATTAAAGAAAATTTTTAATTTTGTGAATAAAAAATTGAAGATCCGGCTCGAAGGACCAAAAAATATGTAGGGGGTTGAGACAAATAGTGGACTGTATATAGGTTTAATTGAGGAGATGAGAAATTATACAAAATACGGCGACAGCGTGACACAAATACAAAAATGGCCTACCTTGTAGTCGAAATCACTTCACTAAATTCTTCTTGGTGGCCACCAGAATAATTCCAAGCTTCACCATACAGGAACCAGGAATCGGGGACACTATCACTGTATTTCGGAGTAGTTTTGAGGCGAGAGTCAATATATTTGAGAGCAAACGATAAGCGGGAGACGTGCAATACGTCGAGTACTACACAACGACAATGGTACTACTCCTGTTCTGTCCCTTTTTACATTTGTCCAAATGCGCGAGGGCCAGTAAAATGTGTCACGTGTAAACGCGAGTAAAATTGAACTAAAAAGTAATGAAACCTAAACAGTGTTTATTATTTCTTTAAACTAACTGGTGCGGATTCTCAATAATTTTGATATAAATTTAATGCCCTTCGTTGCCAGCATACTAAATAAAGTTAAGAAATTACTATTTGAAAATAATTTAAAGTTACTCCAAGCGAAAAATACTTTAAATGGAAAAAAGGGTTAATTTTAGGAACGTCTTAAACGATATCGATTTCGACGATCAGAAGATTACCAAGGAGGCGAATTCCTAATGAATACTAATGATAGTTGGCTTGGTTTACGACATAACAGAGCTGGGCCATAGTTCATGCTCAAACTCCATAAAGTATGAGTTTTTACAACCGGGCTGTCGTAGAAATTGTACTATTTCGTTTTTATTTCGGCCGGAGGCTAACTAGGCAGTAAAAATATTAGACAGACTAAACACACCTAGGACTTATTTATCGATTTGTCAGCTCTTTCCTATGAAACCTACAAAAATTAATATTAGTCGAACAGCATATTTTTTAGAATATATATATATATATATATATATATATATATATATATATATATATATATATATATATATGTTGTATCGTAGGTTTTTTACGGATCGTGGAATGTGTACTGGTGTTTTTCCGGTTTTAATTCCGTTCGTCAATAGAAATATCTTCACGACGTTTCGCCAACATCTCAACTGGCATTTTCAAGTGATGCTTCCTCGACGGCTGTTCGACTTAGAATGAGCGTGCTAGTCCTCTTACGGCCTTTTTATACTTTGGCGGTTGCGTAGGTTATATCTTGGTTCTGACTGGTTGGTTTTTTCGCTTTTCTGGGTTTGTGCTTCTTCTCGGCCCGCTGTCCTGTTTCTCTGGTGTGTTGTGAGTAAACTGATTTCAATCCTACAAGAGACAGGAATCGACGACAGAGACAGAGAGATAATATTAAAGCTATATTCACAACAAAAGGCTATTGTACGAGTTGAGAATAAGACAACAGAAGAATTTAATATAAAGAGAGGAGTACGCCAGGGCTGTATACTGTCGCCACTTCTATTCAACGTATACTCAGAACATCTCTATAAAGAAGCACTGGGCAACATAGAAGATGGAATTATTGTAAATGGAGAAGTAATAAACAACCTAAGATACGCGGATGATACCGTTCTTATAGCCGATACTGCAGAGGGTCTTCAAAGAATTATCGACCGAATAGTGACAGCTTGCAACAGATATGGTATGAAGATAAACTGCAAGAAGACGCAAACGATTATTGTCAGTAAAAACGACGTCGGCAATATACAGTTTATTGCCAACAACGTAACTCTCACAATGGCCGAGACGATCACATATCTAGGCTGCACGTTGAATAAGGACTGGGACCACTCTCGAGAAATAAGAAGCCGAATCGAGAAAGCAAGAGGTACTTTTAATAAGCTGCGCAACATACTCTGCAACCTATCCCTCAATATACATACGCGGATCAGGATTTTGAAATGCTATGTACTCTCAACTCTCTTATATGGAGCAGAAGCCTGGACCCTTACCGATGCTGCATGTAAACGTATAGATGCATTTGAGATGTGGTGCTACCGCCGCATGCTTAGGGTTCCTTGGATACACCACGTATCAAACGAAAACATTTTACAACGTATCGGTGGAGAACTGGAATACCTTACAAATGTCAAACGCAGAAAATTGGAGTACTTTGGACATATCATGCGGAATGAGAAATATCGCCTGCTCCAGCTTATCCTGCAGGGGAAGATGGAAGGCCAGAGATCAGCTGGACGAAGACGAATATCATGGCTACGCAATCTACGAACATGGACTGGAATGACATCAACAGGTCTGTTCAGAGCAGCAGTGAATAAAGTAATATGGACCAATGTGATAGCCAACATCCAAAGAGGATAGGCACTTTAAGAAGAAGTTGTTTTTGGTTTGGTTTTGAGTAGAGTTTTCCATGTATTTGAAATATTTTGCGCATCATCTTTCTTGTTAAAGTTTTTAGTGCTTTCTATTTCGAGAGCTTTTCTGATGATGCGCGTTCTATAGTGTTTTATGGGTGCGATCTGTTTGGTCTCCTGGAAATTTATAGTGTGTCCTGTCTCCTGATGATGTTGGAATAAAGCTGATGTCGTTTGCTTATTCTTTATGCTATTTTCATGTTTCTGGACTCTGGTAGAGATTCTTCTGTTTGTTTGGCCAATGTATTCTTTTTCACAGTCACTACATGGGATGCTGTACACTCCCTGATTTTCCAATTGTATTTTGTCTTTAGGATTGCCCAATAATTTGTGTACTGTTGTTTGCGGTTTGTAAATTGTACATATGCCATGTTTATTCAGAATTCTTCCAATTACGTCTGTTACACCTTTTATGTAGAGCAGTGTGGTTTTTATTTTGGATTTGTCATCTTCTTTTTTCTCTCTCTCTATTGTGTTTTTTGTAGTTGTTTTGTTTTAGAGCTATTGTGATATTGTTGAGTTCTTCTTGACGGTTCGTGGGTTTGGTTAGTCGCAAGGATCTGGAAATCAATGTGTTGGCGACCGATTGCAATTGTGATGGATGGTGGTGTGATTCGGCGTTCAGGTATCTTTTTGTATGTGTGGGTTTTCTGTAGACCGTATAAGTGATGCTTAGGTTATCGTTTCTGGTGACTAGAAGGTCAAGGAAAGGTAGCTGCTTGTTAACTTCGACCTCCAATGTGAACTGACTGCGGTGATGAATGCTGTTTAGTTCCTCTAAGAATATGTCTAAATTGGATCTTCCGTGTGGCCATATGATGAAGATGTCATCCACGTAACTTTTCCAGACGGATGGTTTTGTTTTGGTTTTTCTTAAAGCTTCTGTTTCAAAATATTTCATAAAAAAGTTTGCGATGACTAGTGATAGCGAAGATCCCATAGGAGCACCATCTGTCTGTCGGTAGAACTTATTTTCATAGGAAAAATATGTGTTTTTGAGACAGTGTTCTGAGATGTCGATGAAGTCCCACATCACTTCATATATATATATATATATATATATATATATATATATATATATATATATATATATATATATATATATATATGTATATATAGCATGGTATAGAAAAATGGAAAATATATATTTAAATCGTCACCTGCACAAATTGCCAATTTTTTTTTAAATGATACTCGTGCAGCTAGGTCAATACTCAGTAGATAATTATTTATTTCTAAAAACACCTCTTATAGTCCACAGAACGTAACCACCATTTCACCCTAATTTCCACTCTTCTAAAACGTTTTGAGCAGAGTCCCACAATTTTTTTATTTGCAAAAATTCTCGAACGCGGGAAATTCACAATTTCCGAGGGTCGGACTGGAAAAATGGCGCTTAAAATTTGTCGGACATTATGACCACTTGATTGTACGAACATTAATTAAACAACTGAAAAATCATTTGGTTGACAATAAAAAACATGCAAACGTTGTATATACATATTTTTTTGTATCAAAATTACGTGTACATGTTTTTTATTACCAGCAAGGGTGGATCCTGAGAGAGGCCATTGAGGCAAAGCCCCCCCCTTCCCCCCAATCTTATACCGTAAGCATTCCATATCAATATATATATATATATATATATATATATATATATATATTTAGTTTTTGGTTTTCTTGGAGATGAGGTTGACCGATGCTCCAGAATGTGTTGGATTCATTTAGCAAAACTTAAAAACACGTAAACAAGACGTTTCGGCTATTATACAGACTTCATCAGTTTGCGGTCAGTCTAAATTAAGGAAATTACCCTATTATATAATTTTCCATAGTTTAACGTATTTCTGAAAAGAAGAAATAGTGGGGAGTTATTTTAATAACATTTTAACTACTCGTGTGTACATATTTCTTTATGTTTAACTTATTATTTACCTGTATTTTAATTATTTTCAATGCATATATTTGTTATGACAGGTAAGCCGAAAAAAATTATGGTATTTCTTATGGGTTTTTTTATCTAAAATTTTTTTATTATAATTTAACCTATAAATTTTGTATAATTAAAAAACGGGGGGGAATTCATAACTCCACACTATTTCTTCTTTTCAGTTTAGTCCCCCATATTATATTATATCTTAATCTAATCTTAAACTTCACCCTCGAAAACTCCCTAGAACCAATCTTGGACATAATCCCGAAACATGAAATTTTCAGAACTCCATATTGCTTCTGCCATAGTGATTTTTCCTAAATAATTTTACATTCGTTATTTACGCCAGATGGCGTATATATGGAGGTCGGCGAAGCCGCGTTTCAGTGTTGCATGCTTCCTTCCAATCTGTCCTTTGCACAAATAGGTGCATGTCGGTACCCCGATGAGTCTAATAGAGACGAAACATGTACCTCTGCCGTATCACTGTAACGGGAAGGGTAAGTTTTGACTTTCTTCTTGATGTGGTGGTACAGGTAGGCCATCATCTCGATGGTGGTGGAATAGAATAGGTTGTGTTCTGTAGCAGTTTATTCAAACTACGCAACCTCTAACACGGAAAGGATATAATGGAACGACGTTTGCATTTACTGTTCGCATTTTACTCCATCCACACACGGAGTTGTATATAGTTGTACATTTGCTCAATGTGATTTCAGCACTACAACGGCATAATGTGGATATATCCACTTCTATTGCATCTCACACGGAGGAATCCGTGAAAGCCGCATAAACATATATATATATATATATATATATATATATATATATATATATATATATATATATATATATATATATATATATATATATAAATGTAGAGGTCAAATTTAAAACCACCTTGTTTGTGTCCAAAAATTCACATTTTGATTACAAGGAACCGAGTCACTTGCTAGTAGAATTTCTCTTAATATAAGAACACATTTTTATCCATATAAATATAATTTGTTATTAAATGTATTGTAATATTTTTTTACAAACCTAAATTATATTTTTTAATATTGGAAATTTCTTATAGCCAATAAACTACTTTAAGACTCAAAAGGAAAAAGTATTACTTTCCTGTTTTATTTAAATTTGGGAAAAGGGAGTGAATTTAATATTCCCAAATAGTAAAATAAACCACATAGTTTTCTCATTACTATGCCGCATGAGCAGCCCCGCGTATCTCTTGCGTCAGGTTCAAAACGTTTCCGATATTTCGGTTGCAAAAATATTTCCGGAATCGTCAAGTCAAGAAATCCCAGACCTGCATGTTGTGGAAACACCAAACAAATCTTTCTTTCAGCTTTCGGTTTATTTTTAAAACGTTTCTAGTAAATAAAACGATACGAGAAATTAAATAAAATGCATATTTGTTGATTTTATCAAATTACAGAAAATTAGAAAGGTTCACATTTCACTTTTTTTTGGTCTTTTAGATAATTTTAGCGTAATTGGACAATTTTTTATTTATAAGAAATTTTGAATAAACATTTTGTAGGTAAGCAGACCCTCTTCTCATTTAAAATTTTACAGTCTCCTTCACCTAAAAGTTTAATTTATCTTAAATCTTTTATAAAGAAAAATACGTAAACAACAATTCAAAACGTTTCCTTAGAGATATACGGCCCCACTGGGCATGTCAAAATAATTTCCATATGTTTAAAGACAATTGGCAGTCCTTTTTAAAATTCAGTAATGGTTCCCATCACGAACGATGAACATCACAAAAATTGTCCAGTTTCGTTTTATATCCTTCGGTGTTGCTGCAAAAAGCTGTCTAAAATTTTATTGGATCCGATTCCTATGAAATATGTATTTGATAAGCTGTAAAAGAACCGACAAATAATATTGACACAATTGCTTTTTTAATTTAGGTGGACCCACCAATTTTTTTTTTGGACAAAAATTCGCCCGAGTGAGAATAAGACTGTTGAAAACGTTTAAAAATTTAGTTTTTGCAATTTTTGGACGTTAATAACTGTTGACTGAAAATTTTTTGGTTTTAATAAACGACTATGTACTGCTAATGTTACTTTAAAAAGGACTGGACCTAGAATAATTAGTATTTATATCAATTACTTGTGGACTAGTAGTTCTTTTTTTACCTAAACAACGTTTGTTGTGGGTTCGCCCGTTGCTGGTAAAAATGACTTAAATACTGCCTGCAATCTGATTGGAGAAATGGAAAGGGAAAGGTAGTAGAAATGACGTCTCATCTCATGTCTCAACAAATTTTGGTTGGAACATTGTTTTTTTTTTAACAAATAGGTCGAAAAATTATTTTTCTCCGGTTTTTGGATTTTACGGAAAATCTAGGAGATTTAGAGAAAAATGTTCCAATGACAAATTGTACGTCTTAAAAATATCTTCAAAATGAGTTTTTGTTTGTCCAAATCGGTCTGTAAACAAAAAAGTTATTGTAAATTAAACATTAAAAATGGCTTACTTTTTAATTGTTAATAACTTTCTTAATATTTACTGAATTGCTTTTAACTTTTACCAGAATGTGAGTTTTAAAGTGCTTAAAAAGTGTGCGGAAGTTGGACGGTGTCGGTTCAATAGTTTTTGTAAAATTGCAATTGTTTTTTAGAAAAACGAAAAAAGTGACTATTTTTGATTGGCTGTGCCGTCATCTAGAAAACTGCTACAGAGTTCTGTCAGTGCTCATTCTCTTTGTAAAGACTTAAGCTATCATGTAGTAAAAAAGTGGATATTTTTCATATTTTGTTTATGCATAATCGTCATGAAGATATGGGTAGTTTTTCGCTTATAAATAAATTAATTAACAACCGCATTTTTTGTACGATTTGTTAATAAAGCATATCATTAGAAAGCACTCCGTTTCCTGGGCCATAAATGATGATCTTGATAAATGCGTTTAGCGAATGGATAAAGCCAGATTTGAAGATTTAGTAATTAATAATACTTTGTACAGACTGCGGATCCTATGAAAAAAAGTTGGCTCACGCCTAGAAAGAGAGCGTGTTCTTTTTCTAATTTCGGTCAGGTGACAGGGGAATCCAATGACGTTTGAAGTATCGTTCATAGCTCCGCTATTAGAAGGCGAGATACTACTCATCGAAAACGCTGTCTCTTTCTATAAGATCCACGGTGTAGTATCTTTGTATTGTGTCTATGGATCAGGCCGACCAGCTTATTTTTTGTCGTGGTGAAAAACGCAGGATGGGTACCCGTTAAGTGGGGACTGGCCTTAAAAAATTGTGTTCAACATCTTAAAATACGTATTTTTATTTATTTCTTTTCAGACTGTTTGATATGTACTTTTTTCTTCGAAAAGAAAATAATTTGTGTAGATTATTAGGACCAGTAGAGAAAAAAGAGAAAACTTATGTACTCGCGCCCAGAATGAAAACTTGACCCCTCCGTGAAATATGTTTCCGGAGACGATAAAATAGCGTAAAAATTACTGCTTTTCATATTTAATTTCACACCCTTGCATCAGATTAAATTCTATTACGACTTTAATTACTAAAGGAAAATAAAACAAACATAATCAAGATTAAGAATTATAACGGAAGCTTTAATGGCCTGAGCCAGCAGAACTTCTTGCTTCCTTCTTACACTGTACAAAGTGAATAATTTTCCCCTTAAATTTGAGCGTTTTAAACCTTTTCGGATTTGAGCACATGCACCCTAAAAAATAATTGAAATGCTTCACGCGGAGTCCTAATTTAGCAATGTTTGTTTGCTAATTGAGGGGAGATTATCTTGCAGCATCTGACTGATCCTGTTCTACGCTAAGCAGCAACATCGCTATAGAATTAAAAACTAAATTTACAAACCCTGGCGTCAATAAACAATTTTTTGTAGGGGAGGCAAAAAACCACTAAACAAAATGTTTTTTAAGCGTTATCAAGAATTCCCAAGGATATATATATATATATATATATATATATATATATATATATATATATATATATATATATATATATTTGTTGTTGTATCCAAAAATGTTTCAAGCAAACGTTGTAGAGAATTAAAAAAACCTATCGATTCATCTTAGGAGACATGAATGCCAAGATTGGAATGGGAAAGGTTGATTGCGTGGTGTGTGGTTTTGGACTGGGAGTGAGAAATGAGAGAGGAGAGAGATTGATAGAGTTCTGTCAAGAAATGGACTTTACAATCATGAACACCTTTTTTAAACTACCTCCCAGGAGACTATACACTTGGAAATCTCCAGCTGATAACAGCAACAAGATCGTGAGAAATCAGATTGACTTTGTGATGATAAACAGAAAATATCGCAACGCAGTTGTCTCCTGTAAAACATACCCAGGTGCAGACATCCCATCAGATCATAACCTGCTACTAGCTCGTACCAAACTTTGACTAAAAAAAATAGTGAAGAAGATACCACCAAGAGGGGTTGATGTTAGTTTTACCGTAAACGGAGTCCTGGAATAATCTTGGACTCGGACAACAACATCATCACCGAAACTGACAAAAGGCTTGTAAGATGGAAGCCATACATGGAGGAATTGTTTGGAGATGAAAACAACAGTACTGTGAATACAGTCGTTGGCGGGGAGGGGCCTACCATCACACAGGCAGAAGTGGAATCAGCGATAAATAGACTCAAAAATAACAAAACCCCCGGGCCAGACCAGATACACGGAGAAGTTCTCAAATTAATTGACTCAGAACAAATAAAACTACTGACCACCCTCTTTAACAAAATTTACATGAACGGTCAAATACCAAAAGACTGGCTACTGTCGACATTCATCCCGATTCCCAAAAAAACGAACGCAACTAAGTGCTCCGATCATAGAATAATCAGCTTGATGAGCCACGCTTTAAAAGCTTTTCTTAACATCATTCAAGCACGAATATATAGAAAACTCGATGAAAACGTAATTGACACGCAGTTTGGCTTCAGACAGGGGCTTGGCACTAGAGAGGCCTTGTTTTCCATGCAGGTTCTGATTCAAAGAGCACGTGACATCAATGCCGACGTCTTTGCATGCTTCATAGATTTTGAAAAGGCATTTGACAAAGTGCAGAACAGTAAACTGATTTCACTCCTTCAAGAGACAGGAATCGACGACAGAGACAGAGAGATAATATCAAAGCTATATTCACAACAAAAGGCTATTGTACGAGTTGAGAGTGAGACAACAGAAGAATTTAATATAAAGAGAGGAGTACGCCAGGGCTGTATACTGTCGCCACTTCTATTCAACGTATACTCAGAACATCTCTTTAAAGAAGCACTGGGCAACATAGAAGATGGAATTATTGTAAATGGAGAAGTAATAAACAACCTAAGATACGCGGATGATACCGTTCTTATAGCCGATACTGCAAAGGGACTTCAAAGAATTATCGACCGAATAGTGACAGCTTGCAACAGATTATGGTATGAAGATAAACTGCAAGAAGACGCAAACGATTATTGTCAGTAAAAACGACGTCGGCAATATACAGTTTACTGCCAATAACGTAACTCTCACAATGGCCGAGACGATCACATATCTAAGCTGCACGTTGAATGAGGACTGGGACCACTCTCGGGAAATAAGAAGCCGAATCGAGAAAGCAAGAGGTACTTTTAATAAGCTGCGCAACATACTCTGTAACCTATCCCTCAATATACATACGCGGATCAGGATTTTGAAATGCTATGTACTCTCAACTCTCTTATATGGAGCAGAAGCCTGGACCCTCACCGATGCTTCATGTAAACGTATAGATGCATTTGAGATGTAGTGCTACCGCCGCATGCTTAGGGTTCCTTGGATACACCACGTATCAAACGAAAAGATTTTACAACGTATCGGTGGAGAACTGGAATACCTTACAAATGTCAAACGCAGAAAATTGGAGTACTTTGGACATATCATGCGGAATGAGAAATATCGCCTGCTCCAACTTATCCTGCAGGGGAAGATGGAAGGCCAGAGATCAGCTGGACGAAGACGAATATCATGGCTGCGCAACCTACGAACATGGACTGGAATGACATCAACAGGTCTGTTCAGAGCAGCAGTGAATAAAGTAATATGGACCAATGTGATAGCCAATATCCAAAGAGGATAGGCACTTTAAGAAGAAGATCGATTCATATAAGTTATAGGTGGCGCCACTAGTTATCGAAATATATATTTTTTTTCGGCAAAATTTACGGTTTTTGTTTTAAAAAAAAAAAAGACATTTATTAACAGATTACCCATTTAAAATTTAACATAAATATAGATATTATCATTCTTAAAAAAGTATGTCAAACCTGGAATCTGTGATTTTTTTATTTTCCGAGAAATTCGATGTCAAAGTTGAAAATTCAACCTTAATTTTCCGCTTTCCTAATTAAGATACAATGCTCAATTTTAATGGAAATTATTTGTATTATTTTATGTTTTAAAGATCTATTAAAAAAAAATTTTTTTCAATCGTGGGCCAAAAAATTTTGCAAAAACCAATTTTTGCACCAAAAAAATTGCGATTACTTTTCACCGGATGGAGATACAACTTTTTTAATGCGTGCATTGGATTTAGATGTATCATTTCCAATCTCAAAAATAAAGGTTTTTTATTTTGCATGAAAAAAAAACGTTTTTTTTTTTCAAAAATTCATAATGGCGTGCAAATGAATATTAAGGACTCAAATTTGCAGAAGATTCTTTTTAATACTTGTACTTTACCTGTAAATTTTGTAAAAATTTTGTTAATAAACTGTTAAATAATAATATAAAGGAAAAAAACAGTAGAATATGTAATATATAATTTTCGGCCCAATTTTCGAAGGTTCACAGATCGTATGGAAGTGTATTTCTTGGATCCAAAAAATTCACAGATAAAGTACAAGTATTAAAAAGCATTTTCTGTAAATTTGAGGCCTTAATATTCATTTGCCACACCATTATGAATTTTTGAAAAAAAAAAAAAACGTTTTTTTCATCCAAAATTAATAAAAAAAAATTTTGGGATCGGAAATGATACATCTAAATCCAATGCATGCATTAAAAAAATTTTATCTCCATCCGGTGAAAAGTTATCGCAATTTTTTTAGTGCAAAAATTGGTTTTTGCAAAATTTCTCGGTCCACGATTGAAAAAAAAATTTTGTTTAATAGATCTTCAAAATATAAAACAATACAAACAATTTTCATTGAAATTAAACATTGTATCTTAATTAGGAAAGCGGAAAATTGAGGTAGAATTTTCAAATTTGACATGGAATTTCTCGGAAAATAGAAAACTGGCAGATTCTAGGTTGGACATACTTTTTTAGAATGATAATACCTATTTTATGTTAAATTTTAAATCGGTGATTTGTTAACAAATGTCCTTTTTTTAAAAAAAACAGAAACCGTAAATTTGGTCGAAAAAAAATATATTTCCATAACTAGTGGCGCCACCTATAACTTGTATTATACAGGTTTTTTAATTCTCTACAACTTTTGTTTGAAACATTTTTCGATACAACTTTTACTTTTCGAGATAAACTCAAAAAACCGAAAATCGTGGCCATTTTTGGTCCGCCATTTTTTTTGCTCAGGTCTTTCAGAGCTACCATCAAGATATGTTTTATAGGATACCGAAATGAACACGTTCCAGCAAAAAAAAACAATATTACATTTTTGGAACTAACGAAAGTCTATTTTACGTGGAGTAAACTAAATGCAACTCCGTGTATAGATGAAGTAAAATGCGAAGAGTAAATGCAAATATATTGCATTTATTGCAATGGAGTCACTTTGCCTATCAACACTAAACTACCAAAGTAATGTTTTAAAAAACATAGATTCGAATTTAAATATCACATTAAAAGAGGATCTTTTCCACACAGAAGGTGCTTCCACACTGATAATAAATAATAAAAATGTTTTAACAAGCGTAACTATCTTTTATATTCTCATAATTTCGTTTAATGCTGGTGCTGATTTAACTACTTTCAAACTTATTCAGTCGAATGTCTTATTCTTAAGTTGGATTATTACATGAAGAAAACATAATTTTTCATGCTGATATCTTACTGGCAAACGACTGCAATGCCTGCAGAATTTTATATCATTCAGGATTTCGTGTCCGACCTTTGTGATAAATGCCATTTACATCTTATACTCTGTTAGTAACGTAACAACTGTAGTTTAAGGAAATAGCATTTTTGACATTTGACTTTCCTACTGATTTAGCAATTATTTTCTCGGAAATCAAACCCTGGTTTACTCAGAATAGTTGTATATTTTACAATTAGGAAAATTGAAAACATGGACAATAATCTGGAAACATTATTTGAATTTTAGATAAAGCTCTGTTTATTTCTGAAGGAAAATTGTGTTATTATACCTTAATCAGTTTCCTGCTACATTACATGCTTTTTAGTTTAACTGTAGGTTTTCCAGTAAATTCTTCCTGGCGCTCTATTAGCTCTAAATATACAAAAATGTTGATTTAAATTTGATAGAGTCAAAAGATTATTTTGATACTATATCTGGTTGGGATGCTAAAATCATATTATTAGTTTTCTGGTTCACATATGATATTTTGTGATTACACAGGGTGTTTGGAATATGCATCAGAATAGTTAGAGAGTAGGTTCTATGTGGTACAATAAGGGTTTTAAGTTATAAAGGGTGTTTTTTTTATAGAGGTATAGAACTTTTAAATGGAATAAAACATGATGATGAATTTTTTAAATTGACATTCGAAAGATAACCTTCTGGCATTATAATTTAAATATGACTTCTGGCATATGACCACCACGGCTGGCTCGGACGTAGTCTAATCTGGAGGTCCAATTTTCGATGACTTTTTCCAACATTTGTGGCCGTTATATCGGCAATAACGCGGCGAATGTTGTCCTCCAAGTGATCAATCGTTTCGGGCTTATCGGCGTAGACTAGCGACTTCACATATCCCCACAGAAAATAGTCTAGCGGCGTTAAGTCGCACGATCTTGGAGGCCAATTCACGGGTCTGAAACGTGAAACTATGCGGTTACCAAACGTTTCCTTCAATAAATCAATTGTGGCACGAGCTGTGTGACATGTTGCGGCGTCTTGTTGAAATCACAGCTCCTGCACATCATGGTTGTACAATTGATGAACGAAAAAGTCAGTAATTATGGCTCTATAGCGGTCACCATTGACTGTAACGTTCTGACCAGCATCGTTTTTAAAGAAGTACGGATCAATGATTCCACCAGCCCATAAAGCACACCAAACAGTCAGTTTTTCTGGATGTAACGGTGTCTCAACATACACTTGAGGATTATCATCACTCCAAATACGGCAGTTTTGTTTATTGACGTATCCATTCAAACAAAAGTGAGCTTCATCGCTAAACGAAATTCGATTATGAAAATCGGGATCAACGGCAATCTTGTTTTGGGCACATTCACCGAATCTACGCCTTGCTAGGTGATCGTGTAGATTCAGTTCTTGCACGAGTTGGATCTAGTGAGTGGACACATATCCAATTCCTGTGCACGATGCCGGATAGACTGATTCGGGTCTTCCTCTACGCTACGCTCTACAGCAGTAATGACTTCTTCTGTACTCACTGTACGACGTCTTTGTGGATACGTATTATCATTTAAAGTAAACGTGGTGCGAAAACGTTCCATAGTTAATCGAATTAATTGCTTTGATGGACGATTATGTTGACCGTAAAATGGACGTAGTGCGCGATACGTATTTCGAACAGAACCATGATTTTCAAAATAAATTTGCACAATTTGGAAGCGTTGTTCAGGCGTCAGTCTATTCTTGATGAAATGCCAAACCAAACTAAACATAAATCACTTGACAGCTGACAAAATGGCCGCCAGTTAAAAAAGTGTTGCCAACTTAAAGTTCTATACCTCTATAAAAAAACACCTTTTATGTTTTATAGTTGACTAATATAGATTTTTTCACGTGGAATTCAAATCTGCTTACCATAAGAGTTCCTTAATACTAACCTGTTACATCATCCAATCAATCAATCAACCAATATGCTCTATAACCTCAACATTTTGAAATATTTAAATCTAAATGTACCCAAACATAGCCATTTTGTTACTTTTAAAATTCTGATATGCTAGCGAATTTTGGTAAACAAATTGGGATTTATCGCACCAAGTTACATAGAAAATGACTCTTACCATAAATAAACAATACCCTTGTTGATCTATATATTTTTTAGGTCGAGTGGAATTGTTGCTTTATATTTCAATTGTACTAAAAGTTCATCTATGCTACTTCCTTGATTGTGGTCTAATTTAGTTGTAATATTAAACTTAGATCAAAGTAACCGTCTTTCTTTTCTTTATCCATGCCTCGATATTTTCTATAGACATCTAAGTAATTGTCGTATAATTCATGAAACTATTCCTTTTATCTTTTTGTCTTTTGATCATCGTTTAAAAGCACTTCGGCCTGTTTACTTAAAAGAGAATTAAATTTGGGTCTCCATGTTTTTCTGATATAGTTGTTGTTTAAGGTCTTCCACTTATCTTTTTTAACTTTAGAGCAATTTTAGTATTGTATCCGTTAAAAAATCAATTTCATAATTTTGACAGATCATGAATTTTCCCAAAATCAGCTTTAATGATTCTGTTCAATTTTTTTACTGGTTGTTTATATGTATTATTCTTTCAAGCAGAGAAGAGGACAGAATATCTATAGTTTGTTTCCTGCAAATACAACTCTGAGCCTCTTTCCATACGGGTTTCGGCCACCTTATGGTCTCGTTAGTGGAACTGTATCGAACCGAGAGCAACATTCGCAGAAAACAAATGCTATATTAAATATAAATTCCAAAATATGTCAGCAGGATATTAAAAACCTGCCAACTTCGATGCCAGACTGAAAAAGATCGCCAGTCAAACGACATTTATACAATCACCGGAGTAGTGCGAAAATTTTTAAAAATCAAAATAGGGTAATTATTGATCCCATAAAGCGATACCAAATCGAGGAAAAGTTCTAGTTTGGTTTATTGATCCAGACCGAGAAATTTATGTTTTCTTTAATCAAAAGTTAAATTTTCCGTGCCGAGTTTTTTATAGCTCTTTTCATGAGCATATTTTTAAAACGTAACAAAATTTATTAGACCAAACATTATAAATCCTTATAATAATCCCATGCTGTGCCATTTAATCAATAATTGTGACGTTAAGAGGAAACGTACCCTCGAAAAATCAACTGTTTTAAACCGACTTTTTAGCCCAAATTATATAAAAAAAACTAAATAAATAATAACTACTTTCTTAACTAACTGAATGATAATACTGATGTGAATTTACTCCAGTCTTCCTATGAAAGAAGGTAGCACCCAGTAGATGATAAATATGTAAAAAAAAGTACAGCTAGATCAGCCCTGTTTTTATAAACAACGTGCAAAATCGGAAAATTCGATTTTCTGTCCTTAGAATTTTCCGGTTACACTTTACAGTCCAATTTGTCAAAATGAGAGTTGTGGGTATTGAAAAGATCTTTAATTTAATTTTTTATACGTTAAAATCGATAAATAATTTATCGAGATAATGGCGAAAAACCACCTTTTTTGCACTATTTTATCAATGTTGATAACTTTTGCAAGAAAGGCCGAAAGTGATGTATAACCCCTTGATGATAAGGCCATTATGTGCCTTTATAACTGTGCGGAAGCTGGATCAAATCGGGTTGGTAGTTTATGAATTATTATAATTGTTTATCCCAGACACTGAATATTCAAACAATTGTCCTTGCCCAGAGAATGATTCTACAGATATTTGCAAAATCGGAATGGATTCTTTGAAGTTCAAACTACAAGCAAAGATGAAAAAACGATGGATTTTTAAAAAAATTGTTGTTAAAAAATCGTTTAAAGAAGGGGTACCTTCTTTACGTATAAACAATTGGAATAATTTAGTTAATTTTAATGACAGAAGTTTCTGAATATGTGGACACATTCTCCGAGTATATTATCAATTGCAAATATGGTTAGGAAATCAGATGGATCGAAGGATTTTCAAACCCCAAGGCACTAATACACGTGGTCAAAACCTCAAAAACGAAAGTGCAGAGGGTTTCACAAACCACAAAATCGTGGTACACGAGTTTTACTTTATCGGGGCTGTAGATAAACAGATATATAGATTCTCAAACACTCGGTTATGTAGCTTATATCGATTGGAATATGAACATCGCGGCATTCAACTATCTATAATTTTGGTAAGGCAAAACTTCCTCTCCCCCGGATATATGCGCTAGCCTCGCTTATATGTTTTAGGGCGCTTGGAATTTGAGAATCGTTGCATCCGAGTGTCTGTAGTTTCGGCAACGTAGAACTTTCTATCCCCCAGGGATATGAATTAGGGATCTTGAAATTCGAGAATTGCTGAATCCGCCTTTTTACAATTTTGTTAAAGTAAAAATGTCAGACCGCCTCAGTTTAGAAAACTGGGGAATTCAAATTCACTCTGCTCGGTTTCTGGCAATCTTGATCATATAGAACTTGCTCAGATTTCAGAATCGTTGTATTCATCTCTCTATAACAGTTTTCGTAAAGTAGAACTTTCTACATCCAACTATGCGAGTTAGGAAACTTGGGGTTCGAGATTGCCTGGACTCGCTTTTTTTGCTTTCATAATCAGGCAGAGTTTGTTATCCACCGGGTATATAGGTACATTGGGTTACGAGGTATTGGGATACTGGGTTCTAAGGAGGTTGTATATTAGCACTCTATATATATATATATATATATATATATATATATATATATATATATATATATATATATATATATATATGTAATCGAAGGTTTTCGGGCATCCCGTGTGTGTGCTGAGTCCCTCTCAGGACTGTAAGGCAGCTGACGTTTCGGTGAAATCTCACTCACCATTTTCAAGGCTCACTGTATGGCGTCTACGAGCGAACTGACGCCTGTGACCAGTGCTGTCAAATGTTCCACAGAAAAATACTTGCAAGTTTTATATTTATTCCTGGCAATTCCTGGCAAAATGCGTGTGATAAGAAAAAGCTCATATTGCTCAATTAAACTGAATATTAGAGAAAGAAAGATGATAATAAGATTGCCCGTCCTTTAAATTTAAGACTGCAAAACCATAAAATAAAGAAAAAAATAAATATATGTGAGAAGCTAAAAGAGATAGGCTATATTCTTTTGAGTAAATTATCACAGATCAAAGTGAAAAAAGTGAAATTGATAACTTCACGTTCTTTTGAATATGCATTTACTTGTCATTGGGTCGAAGTGATCATGATTACTTCAAGTGACAGAACTGAAAGTGATAATTGCTCAAAAGAATATACCTATATAGTAGAGAGATTTAATTTTAAAGATGGGGCATCTTATCGATTTTCATACACTTGCCATCAATTGTATGTACATTTCGCCTTAATATTTTATCAATTTCTGAGTACAAGACATCTATTCCTGGCAAATCCCTGGCATGATAGTATTCCTGGCAAAATTACTGGCACAGCTAATTATTCCTGGCAAATGCCAGGAATTACTGGCAAATTGACAGCCCTGCCTGTGACTCCAGTGCTGTCGGTACCGTGTGCGCGTCGGACGCGTTCGTTTTCCGAATGGTTCCGGCCCATCAGGTTGCGAGACCTGCTGCGCGTCATCGGCCCTGTTGCCAGTGTTTGTGGTTGCGATGCCGCGTTGTAATCTGTTTCGTTACTAAGTGGTACTGGTTGATGTTTTGTAAGCAGATTTTTCCAAGTATTAGGCACACGTTGGCTATCATCTCTGCTATTTAAGTTGTTGGGCCTCTTTGCCATTTCAATGGCTTCCCTTATAACTCTTGTGGACAGGTTTTCACATTTCGATAGCATTTTTGTTCCCGAGAAATTTATCTTATGTCCTGTGTTTAACCAGTGTTGGGCTAGACTAGAAGAAGTTGTTTTTTGCTTGACAGCGTTCATATGTTCGTCTCTTCTGGCGCTTATTTTACGGTTGGTTTGGCCTACGTAAGATGAGCTGCATTCTCCGCATGGAATTTCGTACACTCCCTGGAGAGATTCTTTCTTTAGGTGTTTGGTTTCAATGTTGTGTCTCCTGAGAATTCTTGCGATCTTGTCTGTGGTGCCTCTTACATAAGGAACAAAAGCTTTGGAGCTATTCTCTTGGTTTTCGCGATTTTCTGGGGCCAAGTGTTTGTATTTTAGAGCCTCGCAACTTGATGGGCCGGAACCATTCGGAAAACGAACGCGTTCGACAGCACCGGAGCCGCAGGCGTCAGTTCGCTCGTAGACGCCATACAGTGAGCTTTGAAAATGGTAAATGAGATTTCACCGAAACGTCAGCTGCCTTACAGTCCTGCGAGGGACTCAGCACATACACGGGATGCCCGAAAACCTTCGATTACACATCACACCTCTGAGAATATCCGACATAACATATATATATATATATATATATATATATATATATATATATATATATATATATATATATATATATATATATATATATATATATATATATATATAGGGGCTGGCACCTAGTAACGCCGGTGTTGGCAGTTCCCACAGTATAAACGGCTACCCTAGTAATAGTTTTATTTTACACTACTCTACTTATTGAAATCGATAGTGAAAAAATTGTTAAGCAGATTTTGTATAATTTTTTATTACCAATTGCTAAAATTAATTCTAGAGTACTAAAAAAATCAACAAACAATACCAACTAACCTAAACAAACAATGGAATTTTGGATTTTGTCACCATACTAAGTAAAAAATACATTCCCTTACTTTTGGTGCGTAGTGTATTTTAAATATATTTCATACTTCTGAACTTTTACGAATATACCTTATTGCTCTTATGCATGCTGTAAGAATTTTTTAATATACTCTGTTGTTTGTTCCTTAAGAATAATGTAAGAAAAATAAATTGGTATTTTTCAAAGATCAGTGTTTGGGGTGGTTTGGGGTTATATGTATATAAATGCTTGGGTTAAAAATATCCCCTTTATTTTTTGATTGATTTTGTTATTTCCTTCTGACATTCTACTGAAATGGTACACATAAAAAGTAAATTCACGCAGAGGGAGTTTACATATCTAATGTTTTATTCAAAAGACTTTTCAAAGATTCGTTGTGCTCGAGTATAAAAAATTATATTGAAAAGTGAGCTCACTTATCGAGAAGAATTCTCAGCCTGCGGAAATGCATGGAATCGAAATTCCTAGAAAATGTTAGTTTAATGCTGCGGAAGTTGTTAAAAAAACCTCTTTTAAAATCTTCAAGTTTTGATAAACTTAGAGTTCATTCAAGCAAGGATACCTCAAAGAAATTATAAAAGTTTAAAACGGTACCACGTAATCGAGAATTTTATAAAATTGCGCTTTTCAATTTTATTTTAACCTGAATGCTTTCGTTGACTATATATACTTTTTTAACCATAGTAGGGGAAAAAATTCTGATATGATATTTCACACTCATTATGAATATGTCTGACAGACTTTGAAATATTTAAGCTAACTCATTGTCAGTGCACTTCAATAGGTAAAAGAATTTTGTGCATCCTGTATATAACTTCAAAAGTAGCCCCACCTGCCCAACAACCCAACCTTGTAGACCTGTGTGATTATTGCAAATCAAAGATTTTGAGTTACATTAAGAAAACATATTTCAAAATAGAAAACTCCTACAATAAATATTAAAATACATTTTCAACCACTTTTATTTCTTAGAATTTCGACGAGACAACTCTAATACAAAGCTATTTTCTAATATATCTATAAACAGTCCAATCAAAATTCCTATTGCCTTTGGATAATGTTACAAGTGATCTCATTTTCTTTTCCATAAAGAAAGATCTTTGTCAGAGTTGTATTTAAAAGAAATAACCGGCGACTGGAGAATGGGATTTTTGTCAAACGATTGTTTGCCTAAGTGTGTAGGATCGCTGTTATTGTCCTCGTATTTATCTGGACATTCTTAATTAAATCGTAAAAAACAGATTCACTCTATGGGGTTTCGAGGAAAAACATTTGAGAATGAACATTAAATGTTGTGTGGGTTCCAAATATTATTTTCATTTAAAAGATATTTAGCATGGTAATTAAGTTACGATCTTCTTATGGAATTTCTTCAAAGCTGTCGCAAATCGTCAAAACAAATAATATTTTGTAGCTTGTCACTCCATAGTAATTAATTTGATTTACGCCGACTTTTTAAAAAAACTTTGTCTTAATTGGACGTCATTTCTTTATGCTAATTTACTTAATTAAAAATAAACTTTCAGCTGTTCCATAGTTTTAAATATATAAAACTAATTTTCCTAAAACTGTTTTATAAAACATTGTTTGTTATTTTGTTGCCAATACAAAAATAAAATAGGCAATCCTATTTTTTTTTTAATTGAACATATAACAAAAATAAAATTTTTATTGGAAACTTTAACTGACTCCTAAAAAAGTGCTAAAATGCGAAAAATTACAATGTACAAATTAATTATTTTAAGATTTGTAATATACGACTCAAGAACCAGTGGCCAAACTAAGAGTATGTGCGCCCCCCTCCCCACCGCAGATTTTTGAATGCGTACTTCTCTTTTGCATCCGTTTTGACTCATTGTATTTGTTAATTTTCATCAAGGGGCTTGAGGCCGCTCCTGGATTGGCTACGTCCCCCTCCCGCAACGGAGGGCCTGCGGGGTCATTACTTACGCCACTGCCAAAAACCCCCCAATATTAATTTCTACAAAATCGGAAAAATGTAAAATTTTTAGTCCCCGTTATTGCATCTGCCATATTAAATTTTAAGGAATTAACTTTAGGTTTATTTCCAGATTCCCAAAACATTTAATACCAATTTTGAAAAAATATTAATGACGTAAAATTTTCAGCCCTCTTTGGATTGAAAAAAAAATGTAAACTCTGAATCGAATCTTAATCTACACCCCTGACAGCTCCCAAGTACCAATTTTGGACATATTCCGAAAATAATAAAATTTTTAAGCCACCATATTGCAAATGCCATATTGGATTTTTTGAAAACAATTTTAAATTTATATTATTTACACTCGCAGAAACCCCGCAATATCAATTTTGAGCAAAATCGAGAGATGTTAAATTTTTAGTCCGCCATATTGCATCCGTCATATTGAATTTTCTGAAAATAATTTCAAATTCGTAATTTACACAAAATCGAGAGAATTTTTTTAAAATAATTTTTGATTCGTTAGGTAAGACCCCTCAAACTCCCTTATACCAATTTTGGAGAAAATCGGACAAAATCAATTTTTTTGTCCATCGTATTATCAGCGCCATCTTGGATTTTACAGGCACCAATTTCAGCCAAAATAATATGGGACCATCGCAGCAACTTCATGAACATAACGTAACGAATTTCATTCAAATTAGTACCGCCGTTCCGGAGTACGTACATAAAAAAAAGTAAATACATAGCGGTCGAATTTAGAACTTCCTTCTTTTAGAAGTTGGTTAAAAATTACTAGAAAACTGTTCTATCACTCAACGAATATTTATCAAAAAATATTTAATTCACATTATTTTCCGCAAAAAAATATTAAACTCTTTAAACAAATTAATTTTAGCAGTATTAAATGTCGAAAAATCCTCAATTATATCTTTATTGTCTTGTAAAACTGGATTTTACAGCACCAATTTCAGCCAAAATAATATTGGTCCATCGCAGCAACTTCCTGAACATAACGTAAAAAATTTCATTCAAATTAGTACCGCCGTTCCGGAGTACGTACTGTTGTATTCGCACGCGATATACAATTTGATAAATATTGACCTAAAATTTTACAGCGGTGTTTCGTCCATGACGTCGACGCCTTTACCCAGACACCCTGTGTTGACGTACTTATATATATTTGGATGTTGTATTTGTACTTATTTTCAGGCGGAACGTGTCGGTAGGATATTGATTATAAGTGGTACTGTTTATTGACCAGACGTCGTGATTTTTAATTTCGATCCGTAGTACTACGACAGTACAAAAAAAAAAGTAAATACATAGCGGTCGAATTTAGAACTTCCTTCTTTTAGAAGTCGGTTAAAAATGACTAGAAAACTATTGTATCACTCAACGAATATTTATCTAAAAATATTTAATTCACATTATTTTCCGCAAAAAAAATATTAAACGCTTTAAACAAATTAATTTTAGCGGTGTTAAATGTCTAAAAGTCCTCAATTATATCTTTATTTTCTTGTAAAACAAAATACACAACATTTCCAAGAATGATTGATAGACATAAATTAAAATTGTTAATTTAAAATGAAAAATCCATTGTTATATTTGTGAAAAAGGATTGGAAACGCGTTTAAATGACGCATAAAGAAAAAGGAAAACAACATCAGAAATATCGAATTTAACAAGGAGTTGAAAAACTCGGAAAAGTTGTGCTTTTCACGTGGGTAATTACGTGTAAGCTTTAAGCTTTTCCATCGAACGTAATTCCAGGAATTCAAAGCAATCCCTCGTTTGCTTTTTCTTGTCTTAGCTTAACTTTTAACCCGATAGGTTTAGATCTACCTGACCTGGAACACTTGTTTTTGTCGCCAAACTTTGAAGGAATAAAAGTTACGTAAAAGTTTCAGCAACAAAAGTGTTCATGGGATTTCAACAGCAAATCTATATTTTGCTTATTTGTGTGTATTAATAAGGATTGTATTACAAAGAGTAGTTTTGTGAACAAAAATATTAATTTTTAATGTAAAACCGTTTGATTTTCCATAACTCTAATCAAAATTTATTTTCTCAATTTTTGCAGGTATCGAGGAGGCAACGTGATTAATTATTCGCAGCGTGGCGGTATCAGCGTTGTCACCGAAAAACAGACCCGGACTAGCCGACTTTTGATTTCCCGCGCTACACCCGAAGACAGTGGAAATTACACTTGCTCCCCCAGCTCTTCCGATGCAGCTAGTGTCCTGGTGCACGTCCTCCAAGGAGAAACCCCAGCCGCTATGCAACATAGCATCGCCATGCGCTGGACTATAGATTTTATGCTGCTAATACTACTCTTATGCTTTGTATTTGTCAGGTGAATCGTAAGTGGCTCCTAGACCGATTTGCTAATTGATATCCAGACACGTTTCTAGATGACCAATGGCCTAATAGATCGGTACAGTCTACATTTCATTTTCACAGCTCAATAATCTCACGCAAACCGTAGAAAACCAACTTTTAAAAATATTTTAACATACATTATTTATATCAGTCCAAAAATATAGAACTTTTTATAAAAGATAAAATACACTTTGCAGCAAAATTATCGCATATTAAAAACATTTACACATTTTTCACCTTGACTATTTGATCTGAAAAAAATGTACACTTTGATTTTTAAAGGCTTCATATAATATTGTTTAAAAAGAGGATGTCAAAAAGAAAATAAATACTGTGAATTTAAATCAAAATTCTACTTGAATTTTTTGAATTTTACCGTAAATGTATATTTTTCTTATGCAGTAAAAATTATCTTTTTATATTACTTCGTTACAACAAAAAAATTAATAATTACTAATTTAATTTTTTTTTGCCTCTAACATGTGTTATAGAAAAAGTTTACTGGCCTTGGTCAACTAAAAAGTTCTCAAAATGAATTTTTAAGCGCATTAAAAAGAATTACTTTCTTTATTTTTCTGATCTTCTATAAATCCCAGCTTCCTGGGAGTTTAGAAGACTGAATATCATTCAATATTTTAGTCCTAGGTCAATCAGACGAGAATTTTCCGTGACAAAAATACTGTCAGAATACCAACTGTGCCATCACACAAAAAACAATCCTTAGTGATATTTTGTTATGTTCTCCACACTATACATGATCCAATAATAAACAATTAAAACCAAAAAATTCCTTTTTCTGGTTTTTTTTGCTTGTAAAATCATAACTAATGAAGCAATCTCAATGCTGTAAAGAAACGAATTGTAGCGAATTAAAATACCAACAAAATAAACCCTGGAGCAACTTAATCGGACCATTAGTAACAGAGAAAAACAGGAAAATTCAGCGTTATTTCAAAAATTCATATCTCCATCATTTCCCAAAGTTGTAGCGCTGACCCTTCACGAAATAATTATAATTTATTTGTAGGTACTTTATGCCTGACAAAACTAGGCGCTGTCGGTTCATTAAGTTCTTTTAGGGCGCCTAGATACGTCATAAATGGTCCGATTTTAGTTTGTTAAAAAGATTTTGAATCAAAAAGTATCATTTCTGTCGGCCTATATTTTCATTTTGCTTCAAAAAATTTGTAAAATATGTGAAAAATGCTAGCAAACATGACCGAAAACGACCGAGCGCGTGAAAGTAGAAAGGTAGTGGGGGTGTGCTATTGCCGAGGAGAGTCGAATGTACTATATAAATACGACTCTTCTCGACAGCCGCACTGTGACTATTTTCACGCGGCCGGTCATTTTCGGTCATGTTTGCTAGCATTTTTCACGTACTTCTCAAACTTTTTGATACAAAATGCGAATATAGGCTTATAGAATGATACTTTTGCTTTAAAAATATTTTTACAGAATTAAAATCGGACCGTTTATGACCCATCCAGGCGCGCTAAGAATGTAAAATGTTAATTATGCAAAAACTAAGGAAGCGACAGCACCTTGTTTTGGCATGCATAAAGTATATATAAATTACTATTATTTCGCAAAAAGCCAGCTCTACAACTTGAAAAATGATAGAGATATGAATTTTTGAAAAAACGCTGATTATTCAATTTTTTTTTCTGTATTTCTCTGTTATTAATGATCCGATTGAGTCTATCCAGGGCTCATTTTGTTGGTACTTTTATTCTCTATAATTCATCTATTACACTTCCGCGATTACTTCATTAGTTTTGATTTTATAAGCAAAATATAACTACGGGTTGTTCTTAGTATGATGGTAGTCAGTATACTGATAGTATTTTTGTCACAGAACCCCTTATTTTTCCCCTATTGATTGCCCTATCCCTAAAAATGTATCGCACGATTAAGAGCACAACAACAATAAATGATTACATTTTAATAAGGTCTAAACCCAGATACTGGCATTTCCTGTATTAATATTGTCTAAAAAAGCAGTTTTTTGTGGCATAGTCCTCAATTACATATTTATTTAGAAATTTTTAATTCAGTTTTTAATAAGACTGATATCTGAAATTTAAATTACATTAAAACCAGATTGAAATATGCAATAATCTAATGTACCGATCCATAGGTCCTAACAACTCTGAACTCTATCACATAACATATATTCTCTATAAACTATTTTACCAGCTTAAGTACCCCAAATTTCCCTTTTTTACTTAAAATGGTTTAGACCAAACAAAACCATTTTTTAAACGCAAATGGAAGATAAACACCTGTCATTCTATAATTGGCATATTTAATGCAGATTACTTCTTATGTGTGTATGTGTGTATGTTATCTGTCAAATTATGTGTCTATTACATAAGATATCCCAGTACAAGCGTACTGTAATTGGGTTTAAACTTAAAAAATCCCTGTGTATAAAAAACTTTTAAGTTGAAATATTCACTATATTATTTGGGAAGTAACGTTAAAAGGTTACATTTAGGCGGCTTGTAAATTTTAGAAGAAATTTACTTCAAGAGAAAACGTCGTATGTGATATATAATTTTTAAGTGCATTAAGTTTGGCTCTAGTTAAAATATCCCTTACTCCAGTCTTCCTATTGAATTTGTAACGATTTCATGTAAAAATTAATTGCAGATATCTGAAAGTATCATGTCGTAGCGGGCACCCAATAGATGATAAATACATAAACAAGTACAGCTAGATCAGCCCTGTTTTTTATATTCAACGTGCAAAACCGGAAAATTCGATTTTCTGTCCGTAGAATTTTCCGGTTACATTTTCGAAAATTTGTCCAAATGAAAGTTGTGGGTATTGAAAAGACCTTTAATTTTATTTTTTATGCGTCAAAATCGATAAATAATTTATCGAGATAATAGCGAAAAACCACCTTTTTTGCACTATTTTATAAATGTTAATAACTTTTGCAAGAAAGGCCGAAAATAATGTATAACCCCTTGATAATAAGGCCATTATGTGCCTTTATAACTGTGCGAAAGCTGGACCAAATCGGTTTGGTAGTTTATGAATAATCTTAATTGTTTATCCCAGACATTGAATGTTCAAACAATTGTCCTTGCCCTGAGGATGATTCTACAGATATGTGCAAAAGCGGAATGGATTCTTTGAAGTTCAAACTACAACCGAAGATGAAAAAACGATGGATTTTAAAAACAATTGTTGTTAAAAAAACCGTTTACTTTTTTACGTATAAACAATTGGAATAACTTTGTTAATTTTAATGATAGAAGTTTGTTACTAAGTGGACACGTTCTTCGAGTTTATCATCAATTGCAAATATGGTTAGGAAATCAGATTAACGCAACCAAATATGGCTGGCGAAAATATAACCATGGCTTCGAACCTATTTACATATCTGAAACTTTGATACCCGACGAAACTTTAACTTTAATTACATGTAAGTGCACTACTGGGTGTAAACAAGTAGATGGGGCTGCAAAAAGCACGGTCTCAGTTGCACAACTCTTTGTTCAAACTGCAACGATGACGACAACTCCGCTGCAGTGATAATTGAAGACGAAAATGGCGCGAAGGAAGATGATGATTTGCTACAGGCAATGATAAATGATGACGAAGAGGAGCCTCCACAAAAAAAAGGGAAGAACAGAAATATAAATTTTTATCGTTGAGTTATATCAATAAAAAAGTCGATTGTGTATTTAGGGTATTTAAAGTGTATTAAAGTAAAGTTTTGTATTATGCATAAACATATGCTTGGATTATTTATTTCGAGAAGATATATATATATATATATATATATATATATATATATATATATATATATATATATATATATATATAAATCGTGGAGAGTTCCACATTTTTAACGGAAAACTTCCAAACTCCTGGAAAACTTCTACCCTAATTCCCATACATAAGCCAAATCAGCCGAGGTCCCCGGTAAGTGGTTACAGACCTATATCTCTTACGAGTCATCTATGTAAGCTCATGGAAAAATTATCAACTTACGTCTAAACTGGATAATAGAAAAAAGAAACCTGCTCATAAATGAGCAAATGGGGTTTAAAAGAAACAGATCGACCACAGATCACTTAGTAGGTTTTGACCTAGACATCCACAAATCATTTCGGTCAAAAATCCATACCACTGCGACTTTCCTGGACCTTAATCAATCATTTGATACTGTCCATCACCAGCCTATTTTAGACTCATTGTGGAATTGAGGATTGAGGGGAAACATTTTCTCATACATCTCGAGTTTTTTTTTTATCAGAGAGACATTTTATAATTAGAGTGAATGGCCACTTGTCTTCAACACATCAACAACTAAATGGAGTCCCCCAGGGCTCTGTGCTAAGCTAAGTTATTTAATATTGCCATAAATGGTATAAGAAGTGTAGTATCCCCCAGATCTCATTAAGACTATTTGCTGATGATATACTGATATATCACTCACATATAAACCCACGTAGAAGTGAAAGATTATTACAAGAGAGCCTGAACAATATCCACACTTGGACAGGCACAATAGGCATGAACATATCAACGACAAACTCCAAATCAGTCCACTTCTGCAGAATAAGAAATTGCCTAAAAATGTGCGACTTTCACCTAAACAACAACCCTATTCCCAACCCTCCAAATCATAAATTTCTGGGTCTCATATTTGACTCCTCCCTCAATTGAAAACCCCACATTGATTACTTGATCAATAGATGCTCAAATAATCTAAAAATATTAAGAATGTTGACGGGAATAAAATGCGGAGCTCATAGATCCACCCTCCTGTGAATTCATAAAGCAATAATCTTATCAGAAATTGACTATGGAAGTACTGCTTACTGCTCGGCCAATGAAAGACAACTAAGCCGTCTTAACACAATCCATCATAATGGATTGAGGATTGCGTTGACAGCCTTCCGCACAAGTCCGATCAAAAGCTTGTACTGCGAAGCTGAAATTTCATCTCTATCTTATAGAAGACAGCAACTATTGATAAGGTATGCCAACAGTCTCAAGTTTCGCCCTCACATTATACATAGAGACCTCTGTCTCTTCCCTACAACCCATAGTTCAAACAAATTGACGAACTACTCCAACGCTCGTTTCAATGAATCATTATCCAGGCTCCCTATATCCACGCCTCAGGTTATACCTATCAATACATATAACCTTCCCCCATGGAACCTCCCCCCAATTAACGTAGATTTGACTCTGACTAAATTCCCAAAGGAGCAACATAGTAACCTGTTTATTATTAAGCAAATTCAATGTCAAATCAACTTACTATATAAAAACCATACTATCATTTATACGGATGGATCGAAAACCTCACAAAACACTGGAGAGGCATTTTATTGCAAGATGGAGTCAAAATCATTTTCACTCCATAATTCCACAAGTATAATGTCTGCAGAAATCTTTGCAATACTTAGAACCACCGACTTGATCTTAGCTCCTATTGATCGCAGGGGACTTTTTTTTTAAATTTGTATTTTTCCACCAGCTTTCAAGTTCACTTATTCACAAACTTGTATCATTAAAATTAACAAAGTTATTCCAATTGTTTATAAGTAAAAAAGGTACCCCTTTTTTAACCGGTTTTTTTAACAATATTTTTTTTACAAATCCATCGTTTTTTCATTTTTGTTTGTAGTTTGAATTTCAAAGAATCTATTCCGCTTTTGCAAATATCTGTAGAATTATCCTCTGGGCAAGGACAATTGTTTGAACATTCAATGTCTGGGATAAACAATCAAGATTATTCTTAAACTACCAAACCGATTTGATCCAGCTTTCGCAAAGTTATAAAGGCACATAATGGCCTTATCATTAAGGGGTTATACATCACTTGTGGTCTTTCTTGCAAAAGTTATTAACATTTATAAAATAGTGCAAAAAAAGGTGGTTTTTCGCTATTATCTCGATAAATTATTTATCGATTTTAACGTATAAAAAATGAAATTAAAGATATGTGCAATAAATTTTTTCACCTTCTTTCGTAGGTAGACTGGAGCTTTAGAATTATTTTAAAGTAAAATTGATCTTATAACAGACATACTCGTAAGTCACTGTCAAATTGTCAAGTAAGATTTTTTGTCATAATTAACAACGTCAGAATTTCTCGGTGTATATATATATTAAAGCTGTTTTTTATGTCCTAATAGAATTAACTTTAAATATCTTTTTAGAAGTAAAGATCATGTTAAAGATGGTTACTCAACGATTGAACCAACTATTTTTTAGGTGAGTAACCATTCATAGTAAAAAAAAATAACTTCTAAGGTAGAACTTATTAATGTTGGAGACAAATATGTCACAGAATTGAGCTAAAAGAAGCTTTTTTTGGTACACTCTGGACATAAGATTTTCGGATAGGTAAAAAAATATTATCTGTCATCGAAATAGGGAAGTATTTATTTTTAGTTGTATATAACCAGCTTTCTAAAATAAAATATCATTATTTAAAATTTTAAATAAGTATGTAACATATTTTATGAAATATTGAAGTATTCGTGACTCGAACTTTTCAATAGCAGTACGTACTTAAAAAGCATTAGTTTGCATGATGAGGTTTGACTTCCATCTATTTTAAATGTCATTGACAATAAACACACTCTTCATTTTTCCGTTCAAAACCTATAAATTTAAAAGATTGTAAGTTGGACAAAAACTATTTTTTACGGTTACGAATTTCCAAGCAAGCAATAGACGTTTAAAGTTTCAAGTATACACTACTACTTACTTACTCTGGCAAAAATATTTAATAATAGGAAGTTTGCGAGAAATTTAGGCTTTAAACAATATGCCACTATATAGCAGAAACTAAGTTCATGAGATATTCAACAAGTTTGCCACCAGATGGGTATCTGATTTCGCCAAGCAAGTTTCTATATATAAAGTTAGAGCGGCATATTTTGCTGTTTTACAACATTTAACTTTATCACATTATACTCAAACTACCTGTCATAATCTTACACTTTCTACTCCTAAGAGTAGTTATTTGTTTCTGAAATTTTCGTATAAATTTCTAAAATGATTAAAAACTATAACTTGCAATAAGTTTTTATTATGTATATTAATTTTTTTTTCTATGACAAAAATACTATCAGGATTCCAATTCTGCTATCACATTAAAAACAATCCGTAGTGATATTTTCTTGTTTTCCACTCTCAACTATGTTCCATTACTTTGTTATAAACAACACAGGTACAATCTAAGGTCCGTTTGTTTGTATCAGGTCAAGTTCAAGGTCAATTGAAGGTCAAATTGCGAAAAAAAACTTGCAAGCAAATTGAATCGCCCTTTATCTAGGTTTTTGGGGTCGCTGATTCCGAATCCGAGGTCCGTTTGTTTGTATCGGGTCAAGTTCAAGGTCAATTGAAGGGCAAATTGAGAAAAAAAGGTGCAATTAATTTGACCTGCCCTTTATGTAGGTTTTTGAGGTCGCTAATTCTGAATCCCTTTGTTTGCATCAGGTCAAGTTCAAGGTCAATTGAAGGTCAAACTGAGGAAAAACCGTGCAAGCAAGTTGAATCGCCCTTTATCTAGGTTTTTGAGGTCGCCGGTTCCGGTAAAAGAGTAGTGGGGACAGCGCAACTCACTCGGCAGCAGCACTGCCCCCCATTACTCCTTTACTTTCACGCACTTGGTCGTTTTCGGTCATGTTTGCTAGCATTTTTCACGTATTTCACAGATTTTTTGATACAAAATTAAAATCGGACCGTCCAGTGCATTAAAAATTTCAAATGGCAATTATGCAAAAACTAATAGATTGACAGCTCCTGGTTTTGGCATGTGTAAAGTACATATAAATTACTATTATTTCGCGAGGGGCCAGTGTTACAACTTGAATAATGACGGAGATATAAATTTTTGAAAAAATGTAACAAATTGTCACTACGAATTGTTCTTAGTGAGGTGGCATAGTCGGTATCCTGATAGTATTTTGTCTCTATTGAATGGCCTATAAGTGCACAAAAATTATACGTGCACTTATTTGGAACATAAGTAAGAACAAAATAATACTTTAAATGAAATCAAAGTTAAAACAATCATATTCCCACTTAGGATTTCCAAATTTCTTTTCCTCAGAGCCTTGAAAAACTTCTGTTTTATCGTCTAACTGAAAAAGTAAATCTTATTTTCTAAGCGAGATTTTGTTAAAAAAAAAAAGTAGTAAAAAAACATGAGAATAAGTGGATACTACGATTTCTCTCCTAAAAGAAGCGAAATCCCAGTTATGTTCTTTTATCTTTCTGCCTCAGAAATAAACTTTACGCATTTAATAGATATTTTACAAAAATATTTGACGACTTAACAAAAAAGGTTACTTTGCCATTTTCGTTTAATTTAATAATTAATTAATATGGAATAAAGAAACGAAATGATAATAGTGTCGCAAGGGAAAATGTTTGCTAAAATTATAAAGAGTAAGTGGAATCAGCATTATAGGCTTTTGAATTTTAGGCAAATTGTAATTAAGTCTTGGTTTCATGGCAGAGGATTATACCCCAAGCCTTTGTTTTAAGTTACTAATATAAATATAAAATTTTTATACCAGTATTAATTATATAACTACAAAATATCACTTTTTAATGTTGTTCGTATGGAACAATACTCCAGTCATTTGATAGTTTTACCTGGAAAGTTTTCCGGGAGTTTTGAAAATTGGTAATTTTATAGATTTTGATGTGCTCTTTTCGAATTTTGACTTTGCCATATTGGAAAAATGGCGCCTAATAACAGTTTTTTTACAATATCTCCTTTCCGACGCATTTTACGACAAAAATATTTATATTCAAAATTAAACTAGAGAAAATTTCGAACAATTTATGTATTTACAATTTTTTTTGTAAAATCAATAGTTTTTGGCGTACGAGCGCCGCAAAGTACATTTCAATATGCGTTTTGGGAAAAAAATTTCCACACCACCTTGAGGTAGAGTAAGCGGCGCGTTTTTTTTTTTTTTTTTTCGTAGTGTCCCCTGTAGCCCCAAAGCACATGTGATGCACACTTTCGAAATTTAGCGCAATCTCCTTCGCTTTGCTGTTCTTGATGGGCCAGGCGTTGCGAGTTCGTCTTGGGTACCGATCGAGACGTCGCAGATTGAAATTTCATCCGTATCATCTGCGATGGATATAGCCACAATAAATCTGAAACAGATGGCATAACTATTTCCGAAACCGCACGAATGCTACCAAGGTTTTAAATCTTTATTGTTTTTAAGCACGTATCGTTTTTTTTTCACAAATGTTTTTAATGCCACTGGTACCTAAGCTACCAACGACTGTTGCAGACGGCATTTGCTTTAATCGTGGAATAATTTGATCAGAAGCGATAGCAGTTGTAGGTGTTACACAATGGATACCGCCCATGGCATGGAAAGTGTTATTGTCATCTAATGTATGCGTATTGAAATTAACGTTGTCAAAAACAAATTGAGAAAATGCATTAATATCGATATTCAACGGTGCGCGCATAATAGCTGGAACTTCGAACAACATTGCTTCGGTGTATGAAGAGCAAAATCCAAGAGATGATTATACATCTATTAATCGCCGAGATCCATACTTATGAAATAAAAATGCAGCTAGTCCGATCTGTAATGATGATAAAAAAATTTCGGCCTTGCTGCTGCAATTATAGAATGGGCGAGAGTAATGCTTTTTTTCTTCCATTTTTCAAAAGACGCTCGTTTGTTTCTTAAAATCACTCCATCTAGGAAAACGCGTGAAGTTTCAGGTATATCTGAGTCTTGAAAAAAATTATCTGATGGAGGATAATGTTTTGTGTCATAGACCGTAGAGCGAATATCCTCTATAACAATTTCTGCTGCTGTGTTTACAATACGCTGACGTTCTTCTGCATTGTCATTACTTTTTTGATTGTACTAGGCTTCCGTTAATAGCTTAAACCCTGTATTTCGGAAACAAACCACCGGAGCCTTATTGGCAGTGACGGCAATTAAAATATCATCACCATATTTTTTGAGGAGTTGTGCTTTCACTATTTTTATGTGTGGACGGTAATCACCTTCAATTTTGGCTATCAATTCGTCCAGAGAAAACTGACCCTCATCAGAATTCTGCTCAAGATAAGAATAAATGAACTTTTTTATATCTTCAGCTGGTGGTGCTTGATACAATTTTTTCATGCAGGAATTGTGGTACTGTGCATCGGTTGCGACCAAATCACTCACATGCTCAAGACGCTCAACAATTGCTCGACCCCAATCAACATTACGAGCTTTAGCAAGTTCTGAAATACTATTTTCACTGATAATTTCCGCATACTATACACAACATTACGCTTGCACAACCGCGTCTGTTTTTGTTTTGTTAAAAACTCTGCTGTTATCTCATCAGCGCATAAAAAACAATGGTCTTTGAATGAGAATGTTGGGTGCGAGGATCGCAGTAGTGGTTGAGGTGTCGTGACATCGCTTCCTCTACGCAATGATGCAGCGATTAACTTTTCATTATTATATCGTTTTCGACATACATCATGAACCACTATCGATTTTAATCCCGCCATAAGTTCAACTTTACTGTCTTTTCTTTTAATACTTGACTTACGAAAGGTCTCCAATCCTTTTTCCTTCACTTCAATTGTTTCACTTTCTAATAATGGATTATTACAAATAAAACAATTTACTTTATCAGAAGCCATGGCTCTATAAACACACTGTAAGACGATAGACGTATACTGATGACTCAGACAAACTAAATACTTCTCTTGAGTTCTACCGACAGAATGTTTCATTTAAGGTCGACAGAGGGACCCGACACAAAGGTGACGCATTACCCTTATACCTGTTTTTTTAATACCTGCGACAATAGAAAAATATTTTGGAGAAATATACGAAAAAAACGTGGTGGTATAGATGAATAATACTTTGCGGCGTTCGTACGCCAAAACTATTGATTTTACAAAAAAAATTGTTAATACATAAATTGTAAGAAATTTTCTCCAGTTTAATTTTATATATAAATGTTTTTGTCGTAAAATGCGTCGGAAAGGAGATATTGTAAAAAAACTGTTATTAGACGCCATTTTTTCCAATATGGCGACGCGAGCGGCGGAGATACGAGGTGGCAGATGTGAAATTTGGAAAGAGCACATCGAAATCTATAAAATTACCAATTTCCAAAACTCCCGGAAAACTTTCCAGGTAACCCCCTTTTTTTTGACCAAATGACTAGGCTACAAGTCATTTTTAAAAAATTTTTCGATTTAGAATCCGAACGTGACTGCAGAATTAGTTCATCATTCCTCAAATGCGGAAAATTCACTTCGGAATGATAATAATTTTTTACGAAAATTTGTAGTCTCTCAATGAAGTAGAAACCTTCTCCTTTAAAATTCGATATGAAACGTTCCGATTCGATTTTTTTTTTGTGCCATATATGAAGATTTAAAAGTTATAACTACTCTCGAGTCGTGAAAAATTTACGGTACGTAAATAGAGCTTGATTTCATCCGGAAAAAGAAATTGTTAGGATTATCGACCGTTCTCGGTTCGAATTTTATATCCATCTTCCTCTTTTACAACCCCTCAGCGTATGTTCAAAAGGGAATGGGGGCGAAAAATTTACGCTACGTAAGGATGCCTCGATTTCATCCGGAAAAAATAATTTGTTAGGTTTCTCGTGCATCCTTAGCTATGATTTTACGTAATTCCCACACTTGTACGACTCCTAAGTGAATCTTGGATAGGGAATAGGGCCGTAAAATTATAACTGAGCTGAAATGGGTCAATATCTTCAGGAATAAAATGATTTTTGAATATGCTTGAAGGAAATGTTGTATTAAATAATGAAGCGATGCGATTTCCATGCTTTTTTTGGGGACTAAAATAGAAAGATGTCATTATTCATGATTTTGGATATCAAATGCGTATCAGCGACTCATACATTATACATCAGTGATGTTGGGGAAAATGTTCATTCAAAAAATATATTCATATATTTTCAATGCTTTTTTGAGGTTAGGATATAGAACTTCAAAATTCAAAATCGTTATAAGTAACCCAAAACACTATATATTTGTGACTTCGGAGAGAAAGACCGTACTAAGTGATGACACGATATACATATAAAATAAATACTGATAATAGCCCGTAATAGCAATGAGTGGAATATGATTCTAATAATATTAGACAGCAATATTAAAATCAAATTAATTCATCTTCTAATTCCCAAAGTCCTCTATTTTGAACGATCTCGAGCTTAATTATATTTACATATTATTCTCAAAAAATAGACTGCCATCAAATTCCTAAAAAAAAATTATGTTTTCGTAATGCACGATAAATAATAATCTCCATACTATAACCTAACATTTTGTTTAGAAAATTCTTGCCGCCTAAACAATTTAAAATGACATAAAGCCTACTTTCTTGATTGGCCACAGACACATTAAAGACACTGATAGAGCTTTTCCGTCTCGCGGTTGCGCACTAAAGGCCTTGGGAAAGAGAAGATAGACTTATGGGGACTTATATACATTTGTCCTTTAATGTTGGTATCAAATAAATATATGTCATTTGGAACATGACATCAAATTAGGAAAAGAAAATCAAACTACCGAAATAAAAATTACGGGCAATCACGGGTAAATCGTCACACGTTTTGAGAAATCGAACCATTCCAATTAATCTAAAAAGGAGAAGAACAAGTTGGTACCAAAGATTGTTCAATATGCACAGTACTCATTATATATATATATATATATATATATATATATATATATATATATATATATATATATATATATGTTTATGCGGCTCTCACGGATTCCTCCGTGTGAGATGCAATAGCAGTGGATATATCAACATTATGCCATTGTAGTGCTGAAATCACATTCAGCAAACGTACAACTGTATGCGCTATATCTCACACGGAGGAATCCGTGAAAGCCGCATAAACATATATACTCCATCTGGCGGGAGGTCGACGAAGCCGCGTTCAGTATTTGCATGCTTCCTTCCGATCTGTCCTTTGCACAGCCAGGTGCATGTCGGTACCCTGATGAGTCTAGTAGAGACGCAACATGTACCTCTGCCGTATCACTGTGGCGGGGAGGGTAAGTTTGTATTCCTTAGCAATTTGTTCAAACTGTGCAACCTCTAACAAGGAAAGGATATGGTTGGAACGAAGTGTGCATTTACTGTTCGTATTTTACTTCATATATATATATATATATATATATATATATATATATATATATATATATATATATATATATAAATAAATAAATAAGTAAGTTTTTATCCTTATAATTTAAAATAAAATAGAATAAAATCTTGGCTCAGCGGACGCGAAATTTGTCAATCCACACCATTCTCGTATTAAAAAGTACGGAGCACTCCAAAGTATGGAAAATTCCGGGTCTGAAAGATAGCGACAACGCTGTTTCGTCCTAATATGAGACTCGTCAGGCCACCGCCGCATTCGGTACAAACCATAGGATGCAAAGGCGAGATGATGATTTGTACCGAATTCGGTGGCCTGACGAGTCCCATATTAGGACGAAACAGCGCTGTCCCCATCTTTTGGACCCGGAGTTTTCCATACTTTGGAGTGCATATATATATATATATATATATATATATATATATATATATATATATATATATATATATATATATATATATATATATATATATATATATATATGGGTATGGATGACAATATTTTTATGTGAGTGTTTTTTTGGGGTTAGGGTGATGTTCTCGTACGAGGTTTTCGTCCGCCAGATACGAATTTTCCCAATAGGGCTATTTCTTGGTATGAAATTCACGGATTCGAGAGTAGTTTTACTTCAAATTCGTATATCTCGGAAGTAAATTCGCATTTTGAAAGGGATTATTGTTTTTCTTGATGGTGAGGCTACTATAATATAGAGCAAGAAAAAGCAATTCCTGCACTATGAAGTTCAGATATCTCTGAAACTTGACATGATAGAGTGATTTTGCGATGAGATTCGGATTCTACATTGAAAATTCTTTCGAAAATTATCCATTCTTTTCAAGTCGCAAATCATGTGTATCGGGACACGGAAAAGATAAGTTATCAATACTTGACTGACTTGAATTAGGCATCTTCTTCCAAACGTTGAATATCCGTCTATTGGTGATGTATCCTAAATCCTAGAATTCTCTCTCTCCCCCTCTTAATGTTTGGGCAAACATTTTTTCCATCTATATTTTGGTAACAAAACCATAAAATTTGTGTGCTTGACGAGTCAAGATTTTTTTTTTTATTTTGATTAATATTTTATTGCTGTACGCTCCGACTATTATATCCTAATTATACCAAGTTCCGGACATGGAAAAACATAAAATAAGTTAATAAAAACGACAGTGAAATTGAGTTTATCTCCCCATTTTCTCTGGATGTCCCGTAATAAAACTCTAGAAATAACATATCTATCCAGTTTTGGCAAAAACGTTCGACACACTGGCCTTCTTAATGACTCATTATTTCCTTTTTTAGATTAAACAAAATTAGCCTAAAGGCTATGGCTAAGATAATGAGAAAGGGAATCTTTATTTAATACTGAAATATATATTTTTATTACCAAAAACAGTTTCGGGTAATTCTGCTGTAGGGTGATGTAAACAAGCAAAAAAACAATGGTTTGAAAAAGTTTAATCAACATCAAAAGTAAAATGTTATTATGGAAATCATGCTTAAAAAATTAATTAATAACAGGGCCGGACTGGAAAGGGCTGTAAAATATTTTTTTTATAAATTTTTTTTAAATCCCCTTTTAAAAAATCTCATTTCATTATTTGAATTGAACTAGAAAAAATACACTCACGTTGTTGCTGCCAAGAGCAAATTGTTCCAGTCCGAATCTGTTCCAAAATATGATTCTAATCCAAAATCTAAAACAAATAAATTGTCGCTTGGGCCATTATGTTTGAAGACATTAAAGGGCGACAAGCTTTATACATCTGTAATTAAAATTACCTAAATAATATTTACAGTAATCTGTTCAGCAGCCAAGATAAATGGATAATCCTCTTTATAGACCACGTTGCAACCCGATCTTTGTTAATTCATGTTAATTATTGGATAAATTAACAGGTTCTACTTATGTATGTATCATAAGCCTGTTGCATAGTATGTGCTTTAAATCTTATGCACGATGATCCATGGGTAAACAAGCTCTCACGTGCAATTAATTATTACTGTTCAGCTTTTTTTGGAATTTTTTATAAAGTATTAAAATTATGGTATGAGAATTAACACTGGTACACAGTGCGTTCCAAAGTAAACAGGACTTTTTAAAAATAGCGCGTTTTAGTGACGCCACGTATTTATGGCTGCCTAAGTTGGTAGCTACATCCTTCACTGGCATCACTGACCTCTACTATGGACCCCTACTCTTGTCGGCTGTTAAAGTGCGTTTCTGCACATTGGGGGCCAGTCATATTTTTGGATCGTGGTCAGATAAGAGCATGCGCATAAGCGACTTGTTAATATCGATCGGTTGTTTCGTAGCGCCATCCGTAAACAGCACAGTATCTGCTCAACATCATTTTGGTGTTTTTTTGCCTTGTGAGTTGCTTGCGATTTCGACGGATTTATAGAGATGCCTAAAAAACTTAATTTCTTTGAAATTTTTGTCAAACAAATAAGTTGAAAAATTATGGAAGATGGCAATAGATTTTTATTCCTTAATAATCATTTATTTGACCATGTTTTAATGGAAAATCCAAGATCAAAGCTAATTAACAGTATTATATTTCTGTATGCAAAAATAAGGTTTTTTGGTATTGCAAAGTGGAGAAGGAAATAAAAGGGGAATTTATAAGACAAAAATTTTCCAAATTAGTTTTCTTTGCAGGCCAATAATATTTTTAATAAAAATGTGTGCATTATTTTCCTTTTTCTCCATAGAGTAAATAAATAGTGTTGCTTTACAACGTTTTTGAATTTACAGTCTGTCTGTGAATCACTGCATGTCTTAAAGAGATTCTTAGTTACATATTGGCTGTGTTTTCGTATCACATTTAATTTCCAAAACATGTAGTATGATATATTTTTAGCACTTTCCAAATGTTTATCAAAACATAAACTGAAGTTTGAAGCAGTAATTTATTTTAAAAAAAGTTCTGAAAATTCGTATAAAACCATAGAATTCTATCTTATAAAAAAAAGTGCATTCATCAATATGTCAAGGAAATGATACAAGCAATTTTCATATTATACAACTTTTATTAAAACATTTTTTCTAATTTTTGAAAAATAAGGGAGATATAGGATACTTTGTCACACTTTTGCGCCATCCTGTAGATGAGTCAATAGTGACGCTATCAAAATAAAATAAAGTTTCTCATTAAGCGGTAATAGCATAAATATATAACAAGTGGCATCCTATAAATATTTGAAAACCGAACTGAACATAAGTCATGATAATCAGATCTATGAAATTCACAGAAGCCTAATTTTGGCTACCTTCGGTAAGCCGAGGAAAGATGAATTTAAGGCTGACTTACCTGTCTGCCTTAAGAAAAAGGTGGATAATTAAGACAGTTTTAATATATGGAACAGAAACCTTGATACTTGACACACAATCTGATCAGAGTCATAGAGCAATCCATGTAGAGTGTTTAACAAAGATATAAGAATATTTGAAAACTGAACTGAACATAAGTCATGATAATCAGATCTATGAAATTCACAGAAGCCTAATTTTGGCTGCCTTCGGTGAGCCGAGGAAAGATGAATTTAAGGCTGACTTACCTGTCTGTCTTAAGAAAAAGGTGGATAATTAAGATAGTTTTAATATATGGAACAGAAACCTTAATACTTGACACACAATCTGCTCAGAGTCATAAAGCAATCCTTGTAGAATGTTTAACAAAGATATAAGATCAAGAATAAAAGTCGCAAGTGTTGTTCAAATGGCAGCAGAGGCAGATATAGATCTGCTACAAGATGAAATGGTAATATAAGGACGGTTACACTGGATCGAGTTATGGCAGGTCTTTCCTTAGCAGCAATGTATGTTAACACATTCAGTGATGATGATAAAAGTGGGGATGATGAATAATATTTTTTAATTGATTTAATGAAAAAAAAACGTTATATATGCAGATAATTAATGAACTAATTATATCAATTAATTCCAAGTACACTACTTTCAAACAAAATACAACTGTGTACTGAACTTTTTTTTTTATTAAAGTTAATATTGATATATTTAACACGTAATATTTTAAAAATCGTAACTTTACAAATACGTTTATTTGTTATGTTTTATGTGGCAGTGAAAAATGAGCAATTTTTGTACTATTTCAAATTTAGTTTTGCAGGACTTTTCCCAGTTCGACATGATTATTTAATAATTTATTTTTGGCCGTTATTTTTTACATATAAAAATATGGAGAGCTAAAAACCATGAAGTTTTATCAAAAATTTAAATATGATTTTTTAAACAAAGTAGTTCCCAGCAGTAATTTAAACTGAATATATTCTTTTATGCAATGTACACTGTCTTAAATATCATAAGAAGAAGCGCAGTATCCTGCTTCCAACCATTGTGCTTACAATACAATCCTATTTGCGTGTGAATATTTTTATCATGTAGCACTAACAACTCACTAAGACGTGTCTTAATTCTGCTTAAATGAAATAATTGTCAAGAAATAGAATATTTTTATTATTCTGCGCTCTAAAATCCTAATATAAAAAAATAAACGTGCAAAAATTAATTATTTATATTATAATACCTTTTAATCCATCCCTGAAATGTTAAGCCCGCATTGATTTACACGCAGGTGGGTTCAGAAATACATTCTCTCTATAATCACAAAAATGATGCAATCTTCGCAACTTGAAAATATAATCCCCCAAATTTAAATGTGGTAAACAAACTGATTTCATTCAGGGATTTGACTCGCTAAACAAGCTTTAATCACCCTCACTATAGTTACCGAAAACATATTGCTTATATTCCATGTTTAGCAAAACTGTTAAGCTGTAATATCTCATTTTATAAGCATATTCTAAAATGTTAACTCCAATTTCCTCAGTTATAACGCTAACTACATCTGCTTTATAAATAAGAGAGTATTTTATAAGGCTTGAAAATTTTCCTAAGACGTAGTTACACGCTAAATAGAAATTCCCACATCTTTATTAAGCGTTAAGTAAGATTTAAAAGGCCATGTCAGGAGCCCCATGAATTAATATAACGCTTAAGAAGGAGAATCCTTAAACACTGGTTCATTTTGGTTCAAAAGGCGACAAAATTAGTTCTTTGATTTGAACGATAAGATTTATTTTTATGAAAAAAATATGGGACTCCAAAATTATTATTGTGAAGTTGTCAAATTTCTTATTGCTATGAAATTTTTACCACATATTAAGCACTAAAAGACCAAACTTTTTACGTAACAACAAAGTAGTAAGTTGCATTTAGCAATAGTTATTGTTAATTGAACATTATAACAATCGCGATCGCCCCCCCCCCCCCAAGAGCTTTGAGTTTAGGAAAATGGACCCGATTTTTCCTCTTATACTATAGTTTATTCAAGAACTAGAGAGAGTAATAAATCATTTTTTACCCTTTTTCTCTTCGCAAACTACCTGTGTTCTTTAGTCCGGTGTTTTTAGCAAAATTTGTTAGACGCATATATTTTTCATTGGAATGGGTTAGAAATTTTATAATCAAAAATACCGGTCTATAATAATAGACGATAGCCCCAAAAAAATAAGATAAACATGTTAATTCTACACGCTTAAGAAAAAGACACAAACACAATAATAAAACAATAAAAAACTTACGGCTAATTATAATTAAATATATATAAAATTAAAGAGTGGGACACACTAAAATAAAAATATATAAAAAAATAAAAAAACATATAAACAACATTAAACAATAAAATACAACAAAAACAAAAATTTAAGTAATAAATTGTGTTTACACTAGTAAACATTACATATCTAATTCCTAATCAAAGTCAGTGAAACTATCTTCGCTAAAATTAATTATAATTGGTTCCTCTATCTCACCGATTATGAGATCGAGTTCTCACATTTTGTTTTATTCTTCTATTATATGGATTTTTCCCAATTTTCCGCAGTAACTTTATTCAAAAAAATCTTTCAAAAGTTTAGTTAAATTACTAATTTTACTAATTGTGTTATTTCCAGCAACTCTACCTTTTGCTTGAGAGAGATATTTACGTCTCCAACGGACAGTTTCCGGACGATTTATAAGAACAGATTTTCTATCTGGTTTTTCCCAGCAAAAATTAAGTTCTCTGAGCAATTTCCAGAGATCAGTTCTTTTAATTTCAGGTATATCGCGATCTTCAATGATTTTAGTTAGAATTTTGTAGATGGTTGGGATCTGCTTCTCATAATAAAATGTATATACAACCCCTTTAATTGCAGTTTTCATCTCTTCTTCCAACGAGGTTTTTCGTTTGCCTGTGATCGAATGTGGCTTGGGAGTACTAACAATTCCAGTCGTTTTTTCTCCTTCAGTATTCGGTACATAGTAGATTTTCCAACTCCTGTCATGTTGGAACATATCTCAACAGAGTTTTTAACATTATTATCTAGAGATTGATATCTTAAGGCATCATAAACATTCATCGTAATAAGTTTTTCGTTGAGGAAAAAATGCCCTGGTTTAACGATTTTGGAATAAATATAGAGGTGAAAGCCATATCTTTTGGGTATCTCACTAATCTCAAATAATATATAAAAACAAGCGCAAACAAGATAAATCACTAAGAAAAAACTGTAAGTTGTACTTTGCTCACTGACAGAAATTAAATTAAATTATCAGAAATTCTATGTGGCAGTAAATTTATAAAATATATTTAAATATAATGAAATATAATTAGATTTACGGCAGTTCTCAGTTACCTGCGACACTGGAACAGGTACGTTAGAGGTTTCGGTAACAGTTTTATTACTCTCTCTAGTTCTTGAATAGAGTATAGGAGTCTGTATGCTGGCGATCGCCCCCCCCCCTTCCCGAAAGCTTTGAGTTCAGGAAAATAGAACCCATTCTGCCTTTTATATTAGGAATGAGTATGCTGCTTGCACTCCCCCCCCCCCCCCGCCCGTTGACAACTTGTTTTTCTTGCCATACTGTACTTTTGTGATATCACCGCCCCCGCCCCCCCAAAGAGAGAGGCTGGATCCGCCCCTGGGTGAGACTCCTACTTTTAAGGTAGGTCGAATTTTCCCTATAATTTTAACATAATATAGTGAGGATTACTTTTCCTGCATTTTTTTCACTTTTGGCATCCAAATCATAGAAAGGACCAGTGTGCTCCACTATAAATACGGTGTCGCATTCATCTAGTTTCTTTAGGGCACGTCCTGTTAGTAATACCTTTGTCTTTTGTCAATTTTAAAGTTAAATCACAAGAGAGTTACCTCTGTCAGGTGGAGAAAACTCAGCCTTTCCTAAACTTCTCGGCAGCATCATGATGCTCTATTTTTATTTAAAACTTGTTGTTTAGGGTTTTGTAACTGTATAACTAATCACCATCCGGTGATATTTTATTCTCAAGACGTTATTTAAAATTAAGTTCGCTTTAGAAGTTTCCTCAGTAGTTTGGAATCAAAGTAAACTTTCAATAAATGTTTTGTAAAATGTTTTCAAGCGTAAAAATATCGCGCTCGAAAAAATTATGAAATAAGAGTGTAAATGGGAGGAATGTCTGCGAAGATATATCGAAATAAAGCAGAGAGAGAGTTTGTACATAAAGGACATTTATAAATGCTCTATTACATAAATGTTTACTCAATGAAGATAAAGCAACCCTCATTAATAAAAACGCGTGAAAAAATATTCACTTTGTGTTTTATGTCCAATAAATTAACTTTCAAGTTAAAAAAGAAGTAACAAAATAACAATGCAAAAAATTATGTTTAATTTATGTTTGATTTACAGATACTTGATTGAGTAGTCTGTTACTTTGTGATAGTACATTGTAAATAACTAATGAAACAAAATTTATTTTGTTAGATTTATCACTTTTATTATTAAATTGGCGGTTTCGTTGCACTGTTACCTTCTCAAACGCAATGCCTTAAAAACTACGGATTATATTATTTTATAGGGTTTTTTTATTCGCACATTTTTTATTGCTACTATTTAGGTACTAGAGACAGAAATCGAACAACGGAAAATTTCGTAGATCTATTTGATCATTAAGAAGGTTCTTTTGCACTTATAAGTTTCTATGATCTCTAAGATATTAAGTTTTTTGGGTACTGTATGCAAAATTTGAATATTGTTAACATCTGCGCAAAGGTTGCCTATCTATGAGATGATTAGCAAAATTTGAATTATTTCTTTTTATAAGAAAAATGCTGTTTTGTGTTCTTTAAAACTTGTGTGGAAATTTCTTCCTGTTTGTCCAATGTAACAACTATTGCAATCCGAAAAATTTAGTCTATTAACTCCTGCCTTTGGTATATTCGGTTGACTGTAATTTGTTTTTATTTATTTATTTATTAAATTGTTAATTTGCTCGTCACTTTAATCATTGTTTAATCCTATTTGTTTTATTGTAATAAGTTATTTTTTCTTATCTGGGTCTGTTAAAGGGATAGTAAATGCTCTGTGTATCATAGATTTGTATGCTACAAGTTTATGAGATATTGGGTGTATTGAGTGTTGTGAGATAATAGAGTCAGTGAAAGTAGGTTTTCTGTAAATGTCAAAGAAAAAACTATTCTTTATTTTTGTAATGGTGATATCTAAGAAATCCTTGCTTCTTTTACAGGTAATAAAACCTAATTAGAAGATACAGTAAAACATCTCAAAAGAGGGAGATTAATAAAATCAGTTTCATAGATATCACCATCACAACATAAATAAAAATAAGACTAAATACACCATCCTTACGTATTTTAGACCTATTTCAGATAGAATAGCTAACATCTTAAAAAACAAAATTTAAAAATAGTATTCAAATCGTCACAAAAGCTATCACACATGTTTAATTCCAAAGACAAAATGTCCTCTCTAATAAAAGTTAAGAATTTATAAATAAATTGTTCGGATTGCAATAGTTGTTACATGGGACAAACGGGGAGAAATTTCCACACAAGACTTAATGAACACAAAACTGCATTTTATTTAAAAAAAAACATAATTCACATTTTGTTTTCATTCAAATAGTTACAGAAACAGGGCACAGTTTCCCAAATGTTAACAATATTCAAATTTTGCATACCGTACACAAACGTAAAAAACTTAATATCTTAAAGGCCATTGAAATTTATACGTACAATAAGACCAATATAATTAACTTTCTTAATGATCAAAGAGACCTACAAAATTCTTCGTTGTTCGATGTTCTGCCTTAATACCTAGATAATAGTAATAAAAAATGTGCCAGCTAAAAAGCCTTATAAAATAATGTAATCGGTAGTTTTTTAAGGGATTGCGTTTGAGAATGTAACAGTGTTAGGAAACCGCGATCACGCCAATTTAATAATAAAAGTGAAAAGTCTAACAAAGTAAATTTTATTTCATTAATTATTGATTTATAGAGGTAGGTTTTTATACTAATATTCTTTTATATTGTTTTCCCAACTATCTTGAATTACACTGGAATAACAACAAAAAAATAGAACAGTCTTTCGATTACATAAGTCAACTTTAGCTACAAGAAAAAAATAAGTACCTTTTTTGTATATTATAAGAATTTCGTTAAAATATCATTATTTTTCAAATTATTACCGCAAAAACAACACACTATAATTACACTTTACTGCCTTTTTTAATTTAATTTAAAAGGAATCCAAAATTTTCTATTTAATTTCCCTTAAATACTAATTGCGAAAATTTGGATGAAAACAAAGTAATTATTGTACAAAGTTGTTTAAAGTCACTGTACTCTAGCAGACTTCTTATCGTTCCTAAATACTTTTTAGACGTGAATTGTACACAAAATCTTACCTTTGAATCTCTTCTTTCTTTTTTTTATTGTGTCGCTGTTTCTCAATGAAATGTTAATTAAACGAAACCAAATGACAAGTTTAAAGTAAGTCATAAAAGAATTATTTGGATTTTTTTGTCGGCTGTTTAGATTAAAGTCTGAAACCTGAGAACTGAAAATACAAATTTATAAAAGGCATTAGTAACCGTGGTGAGACAATAATTTGTCTTGTTTTTAATACCAGTAGTTATTTTTCAGAAATTAGAAATTTTTTTGAACATATTACGTAATGTTGAGTATGGACTACTTTTTGTAGGTTTCGACAAACATTTCACCAGCAACTTCCTAATATTTAAAGTTTTTTTTTATCCAGCTTGCAACTTTTTAAATTGCCCATATTTAATGAAAAAGAATCGATAAATGTAAACAAGCCTAAATTTACGTAATACAGAAAATTCTAAATATTATTTACGTCTGTTTGTTTATTCAACTTTTAATGACCACGCGATTGTTTTCGCTTGGAAACAAAACAATGCCTAATTTTAAAAATACAGTGGGTTGTTTTTCCCTTTACAGTAAAATCATTTTCCTACTTATTCATCCCTTAAGTAAAATATATTTTCTCCAAGTTGGAAAGTTCCACATAATTAGCTTTAAACTTTATTTTATGGAAGGGATTTACAGAAAAAATTCGAATTTTATTTAAATTAAATAAAAAAAAAAAGATCGTTTCCATAAATGTAATTTAAATGGTAAGGGATAATAATTCTTTTGACCTAATTTTTATTAACCTACGTGTATTTTTAATTGGTAGGGATAAGGTAAAAGGCTCCAGGGTTTTTTTCGTTATGCCATTAAAATTTTTAAATTGAAAGCTTGTAGGTAAAAAAAAGGTATGTGAAAATGTTGAACAATATATTTTAACCCTTATAACTAAAAATGTTATGAAGTTAGGGACATTGACTTTGTTTCCAACGCAAACTGCCGATCGAATCGAAATTATCGGATGGAGACTTTTTCAAATTAATTGCGTTTTTATAGAAAACTGTTCCATTCTATTCCTTAAGTCGTATATCCATTTATTATAATAAAACAGGGACATTAAATCCAAAGAAAAATGCCGGTTGTTATTCTTTTTACAGTCTAGGATTAATAATAACCTCACTTTTTGGTGAGTTGCCAAGGATTGAGTTGAAATGTTGCACTTTTATTACGTCACTTTCAAGTGATTATAACTGATTGAAAATTTGTGTTAGAAACAAAGTCATTGGCTACATCACAGTATTTTTAGGCTCGGTACAAAATTTATCGACTTGGTTACGGGTGTGTTTAAAAGCACTTTTTTATATATTATACACAAATTGTTAGTTTCTTTAATTTCACACCATCTTTTTTATTTATTAAATTTTAAATGATGATCCAATTAATTAAAATTTGGGTTACAAGAATATGTGGACACTCTTTTAATGTTTTAAAAGTTTTTTGCCACAAGGGAGAATTTACATTTAATATATTGAAGTCATTATTAGGGAACAAAATGGAGACTTTAGTCTATTTAAAACAGTGTGTACTAGCAGAGGATAAAATGTCCTCCCTAACTTCTCAAAAACATAGATAGCAACGGTATGCGAGAAAATAATAATATGTGTTTAGATGTGTAAATATAACCTTAATCTACTTTAAACATTAATACTTAACACTCAACTTTGCGTACATTTAAAATATATGCAAAAGAACTGTTAGGTTAAATATATAAAACATTCGTCATTTTCGGGGAAAAAAGGTGTTATACCAAAATTTAATACGAAAATTTGGTATAATACACACATAACCCCCTCAACAGTATTTAAGATATATGTTGTATACCATATCATTAAATATACTGTATTTTACCTTTGCCTAATTTTCTTTTATTGAGCTTCATCGAAATATCATATGAAAAGGATAATTGAAGTAAGACTGAAAATATTTGTATTTTTTGGGCCTTACTTCACATTATCTAATTATTATATTACATATATCGAAAGAATTCCTATTATATATATAAAAATAAATTGGAAACAATTTTTATGGGAGTAACATTCATCATTTTGATCATTATATGCATTACTTGATAAGGGAATTCTTTTGCACCGATATGTTCGGTTAAAACATAGAGCTTATAAAATATAGATATAACTTAATGATAAAGAAATATATTATTTAAATGTGATGTTTAACAATGAATATTGACTTTATGTTTTATGTAAATAAATTTAACGACTTGTAGACAACTGTGTAGGACATTGTTTATAAATGTATCATACTGTAATAAAAAATTCATAGCCAATGTCAGTGTTTTATTTCCGATTTATTCAGCAAATTTTTGTATGTCATTCCGGCTCGTGTAATAGGAAAATAATTATAAAATAATTAATGTACGATAAAAGTTTTTGATATTTTTTAATTTGCTACATTTAGAAATAGGACAAAGTGAAATTATATTACAAAGAAATAGCTTTTTAAATCGTCATTTCAATTTTTTAATCATTTTCGTTCGTTTCAGTCTACATAACAAAAATGTTGTTACTGTGAAATAGAATGAAACAAAATTAATATATTAGCTAGATTTTCTTATTCTAGAAAACTTGATATATAGATTTTCACAAAATAAAGTAAATCGAATGAAGAAATTGTACTGAAAAGTAAAAATTTATTTTCTTTCACTTATTTAATATACTTTTTTTTTGTTTGAAGGTCATATACGACAATGTTTTTTGCAAAGTGGTAGATATATGTTGGATTTCCATTGTCTAATTTTTGTTGACAACGTTTCGGCTAGTGGTTATAAATAGCCGTTTTCAAGTAAAACTGAATTCTTAAGCTACATATCGCATAAACACTTGATGGTTGTACGGGTGTCTTACCGGTTCTACGAGTACGGGAATGTCAACGTTCGGAGAGATCGCGCGACAATCTGAACAAATCACCACTGGTTACCGTACCCGAGTCCCTATTTTGATTTATCCCGTAGCACAGTCGTCCTTCTCCACGAGGTTGTATCTCTTGGGTATAATTTTGATGAAGCCTAGGTACCGATAATCCTGGATTAGCTAGCCCTAGATTGAATTAAACCCTGCTTTCGTCATCGAATCGAGGAGTGTCTAAATTCCGCATGGAACGAACCTTGCAGGGGTTTTTGTTGAGTGGAAGGGAACATTGAATGTTCGGGTTGTCGAAAGGGGCACCACCATAACCGCCCGACCCAGCGAAAAGCCAAGCCGCATCATCTTTCCTGATGTTTTTTAGTGGTACTTGGGATTGGTGAGGCATTGCTCTTTTGAAAAAGAAAATTTTTTTCTCAGCCAGAATTTAAAAAAGGGGATGCGTCTGGAAGGAGAGCTGAAGTGCTCAAGACGTCTTTAAAAAAAATTAAAAATATAAAAAGTTAGGGTTTACTAATTATTGGATGAAAAAATAATTAGCAGTGCAAGTTTAAGTTTACTTTTCGTTATGTCGCAATAATGTATGGGTAAGAGATCGCTTCGGTAAAACAAGTGTAAAAATTAGATAATCCCGAAAAACAAGCTAAGTGGATGCCACAAATAAAATATTGAAATTTTATCGAGCATAATGTCTCTGGAGGGTTAAGGTTTCTATCTAATGTTTTTTTTTTTTCACGAAAAATAAGAATGTCTTGTTTTTTATTATTTATTTGGTTTTTTAAGTATGGAAAAACTCAAGTTATGGTATAAAGTTTCGCGATCTTTAGTTGCCAAATCCCGTTTCACCGCAACCTCCTTCAGATATACGGAGTATACGCGATTTTTGGCCGAACACAAGTGAATCTGGGGTCCCTTTGTGTACCGAAACCTTACCTAGGAGTCTGTAAACAGGTACTCTTTACGTCCGCACTATATTTTAAAAAAGGGGAAACCCAGAGACATTATTTAAACCGATCCTGGAATCTTCAACAATAATCCGCCTTTCAGCTATCGGTGTACAATGATAGCCTACTCAGAGAACGACAAATAATGTCACGAACGGATAGGGGTGTTATAGACCAACTTACCTGGTGCACGCGCCTAACCAATTTTATCGTAGGTTTAGTAAATCTTCTAGAAGATCTGGAAGGTCAGAAAAATCGTCGTTGCTCTGAAAGAGAAAAGAGAGTTTTTCTATTCAGAAATGGGGTTTTTTGAAGTGAAGACTTGAAAAATCCTGTTCGAAAATCAATCCTTTGCCAAAATAGAAATTTTGGCCAATGAAAACTATTGGATTATCGAAATCAGCCGTCAAAACAGCCTTTAAAGAGCAAAACTCTATCAACGATACAGTGTAGCTAAAATCCAGCGGTCCTTCGTAATCGGATCAGGTTTTCTTCGTACTGCTTCAGTACTGCTGCATATGACTCGTTCTTCATCTGCTGCTAATTTTCCACAAAAACGTGGGGTTTTTAAGCGATCAGGTCCACACGCCCTAAAATCAGGTGATGTTATCAATAGTATGATAAGACATTTCGACGCAAATTTTTGAAAATGCCGTAAGCATATAAAAGGACTTTGGAAAAATGTTTTTCTTTCGATTTTTCCTTGTTTTTCTTTTTAGAAAACGTACATTTTCAACATACACAGCTAGTTATACTAAAAATAAATGCAGTGGAGTTTGACTAAGATGAGTGCAATCATGCGTGCTACACTACGGTCCCATTTGCATTTAGTTTTAGTTTGCAATCATTAAGAAGTGGTTTTTACACTACTATAGCAATTCAAATTCTCTGAATTTCCTTTTTTGTCCCGTGTTGCTTTCGATGTAGAATTTTATAGCTTCAGACCATTTTATGTGATATCCATGAGTACAGGCGTGCTTGGGAGCACAAAATTTTTCTGTCTTTCTTCGAGATGTGTTCTTGTGGTATTTTTTGACCCTTATTCCAAGGGCTTTCTTTATTTCACCAACATAAGATTTGCCACATTCACATGTTATCTGATACACACACAGTTTTTCATGACCCTTTGATTTATTGGTTTGACCCTAGTAAGCTGGCTTCTCAGAGAGTTATTTGAATTGAAATGGACGTTGATGTTATATCGTTTTCCTATTCTTCTAACTTTTTCCGAAATGCGTCTAACAAAGGAATGTTTAACCTTGATTTTCGTTCCTCGTCCTCTTTCTGAGCCGTTCTAGAATCTTGTCCACTAGACTTTTTGGCTCTCCGTTGCACATCACTTGGTTTATAAAATAGGTGAAACGTGGCAACATTGAAAACAGTAGCTATTTATAAAGAAGTAAAAAGTGGCAATAAAAATTAAATATTTATATTTCTAATTATTAAATTTCAGTGAAACCCCGAATTATATTTAAGGTAAGTAAAGTATAACATGATTATTTCTACCTTGTGAATTTATAATTATATTATAAATATATTTTATTATATTTAGGTAAATATATTATATTTAGGTAAAAAGACATCTCCAAATTATAATTTTTTTTAATATATATATACATACATACCAGCCACCTTCTTCTCTAAATAATCACGTTTCTGTCCAATTTTCTTGCGCTCTTAAAATTTGACATTCGACAGAATAACTAAAAAAAGCCAGTCTGCAATGCCGTGACGTCAGTAAACTTTAAATGTTGGAAGTGAAGATAAGTTAATATTACTTGTCATTGATCATTCGTTGACCAAACAATTATATAATGTTAATTTATGAAATGAACGTTTCAATTCATTTTAAGACTTACCTTTAATTAAATGTGTTCCTTTTCAATTTGCTGTAAGTAATTAAAGCATTTGTGATTTACGTCAGCATATCCAGCGTATACTTCTTATTGGAAATAAAATAAAAAGGGAAGAAGAGGAGAAAGTCTGGGAAAATATTACATTTAGCTAATAAATTATTGAAAATTTATTACTGTTTATAATGGAGCGACTTTTTTGATAAAATCTTTTTATATCGAGATTAAAATCGCGGTGAAAAACCCCATTAAATTAACTAGGCTATTGATATGACGTATTTTTATTGAAAATGTTATAAAAACGAGGGCAACTTCGCAGCAACATAAACACATTAGATGGTTTCAATTTTTTCAACTATTGCAGCCTTCTGTGTAACTATATGAATGTAGAAGTGAGTTTCTAATCAAATCTTATACGTAAGTATTTTGACTCCTGAGATAATGGTATTTCTTGCTCATTAAGTCAAAAATTTTTGATCCCTCCTTTTTGTAAATACCACCACCATTGACTTATATGAGTTCACTGAAACAAAATGTATGTAACATATATAATAATAGTATAGAAAAAATACCAATCCGCTTAGAATTAATTTACAAATAGCGGCTTCAAAGAAATGCCAAATATTTAAGTGTACTTGCAATTATTAAATTAACTGCAATATAAAATAGTTGGTACCTTATTTCTACGATATTTTTGGAGTCTATTTAATTTTTTCTAGAATTAATAAATTATTTTAACCAATAACCAACATGATATAATAACGGGAAGTATTAAATGTTTTGTCTTTTGCATCTAGATTAAAGACATTTTTATAAACATCCCACATATATTGCAAGGACATGTATCTGTCGTAAAACGATCTATAAAACTCTAGAGTAGCTCAGTCTTTTTGAAAATGCATATAACATCAAAGCCATAAAGAAACATGATTGTGGGAAAGCCCAATAAATTTTTATGTCTGCACTTGCATTCACTATATTTGAAATTTTAATTGAACCAAAGTGAAACGTTTCTGAAAATTTTATTAATAAATGTGGTTAAAAGAAGACGCTAAAAATTATTTTTAGTGTTTTAGTTTTGCCGCTAAAGTGGCAAATTGAGAAATTGCTCTATCTCATCATAAAAGGATACTTCCTTGCTTCTTCAGAACGTCATAGCTAATTGTGAGTATAAAAGCGGTAAAATGCCTAATAAGAATATATTAACATACCTCTAGAAATAATTTCCTAATAATCCTTGACACTTTGAAACAAAACATCCGGATCACAAGGATAAACCTGGGTTCAGTTTTTTAATAAGATTTTTTTTCGATTTTAACTTTGAACTTTTTATGACACCCATAAATTATTTAAACTAAGTACTAAGCCCGATGTGTAATATACCTCGCAATGTTTCCAAGATCATATTTTATCCAAAATTGTAAACTACAACTAAATTGAACAACAAAAAATTTTTTTATTCTGAGAATTCTCCAAGTACCAGATCTCGAATTTTAAGAAACTAATTTTAAATTCGTAATCTTCGCCCTCATAACCGCCCAATACTGATTTTTAAAAAACTTGAGACATCTAAGTATTTTAGTCCGATATATTTTATCCCCCATATTGTGATTGAAGAAATTAATATATACCTCACAAACCCCCCAATATCAGTTTTAGACAAAATTAGAAAAATGTAAAATTTACACCCTCGATAATCCCTCCAGTACCAATTTTAGACATAATCAGAAAATGTAAAATTTTAGACCGCCATATCACATTTGCAATATTATTTTTTTTAAATAATGTTAAATTCGTAATTTACACTCTCAGAATGCCCTCAATACTAAAACCGAGGAAAGTAAAATTTTTGGTCCACCATATTACATCTGTCATTTTGAATTTTTTGAAAATAATTTTAAATTCGTAGTTTACACCCTCAAAAACCACAATTTTGGACCAAATCGAGAAATATAACATTTTTAGGACGCTCTATTGGATCCGCCATACTGATTTTTTTTAAATAATTTTAAATTTGTAATTTACACCCCCAATGCGAATTTTGAACAAAATCAAGAGATGAAAATTTTTTAATCAACCATATTGAATCCGCCACATTGATTTTTTTAAAAATAATTTTAGATTCGTTATGTGCGACCTCAAAAACTCCCCTATACCAGTTTTGGATAAAGTCAGAAAAAATTAATTTTTTTTGTCCGCCATATTATTATCGCCATCTTGAATTTAACTGAACAATTTCGGCCAAAAGCTTTCTGAACATACCGCAAAAAATTTCACTCAAATCAGTGCCGCCAGTCCGGAGTAATCGAAGTACATACATAAAAAAATACCTAGCGGTCCAATTTAGAACCTCCTTCTTTTAGAAGCCGGTTAAAAAGAATTTCTTCCGATTTTTCTCGATCACTTTTATCATCAGATTTTTTACTGTCGCCGCTCTGTATATTTGATTATTATGATAATCACTACATAGTATAAAACAAAGTCGCTTTCTCTGTCCCTATGTCCCTTTGTATGCTTAAATCTTTAAAACTACGCACCGGATTTTGATGCGGTTTTTTTCAATAGATAGAGTGATTCAAGAGGAAGGTTTATATGTATAATAACATCCATTAAATAGTGGAGAAATACTGTTATTTTTGAGGTTTCTAATGTGATGTCGTTAATTATCATATTTTTTTCCGCTTACATTGCAAACGCAGGCTGAACCCTACGAGATTTATCAAAATAATGTACTAATTATTTGTACACATTGAAAAGGTCTACAGAAAACTCCGCGATGGTATATGTCTATCTCTCATGGATATCCCACAATAACATTTTTTTGTCATTTACTTTTTACGACAAATAATGTCAAATTTTGAAGCGATTTTAACCAATACAGCATTAATCCTTATCCAATTAAATAGCTTAAATACATTGTTGATTTAATATAGATCTATATGGTCCTTTACAGCACAAGATTTAAATGAATATTTTCGAAGATATTACAGATTTAAAATTGCGGGAAGTAGCGCTTGCGGCGGTACTGGCCGACCGGGGCGGCGGCAGCGTGCCTATAAATAGCGCGTCGGAGGCCGATGTAATAATTGTTGTAAAAATAAAATAAATAGTCACAGTTTTTCTGTAGTGTATTTAGTATCAGCATTGCACCCGTGCGAAGCCGGGGCGGGTCGCTAGTCGATAATAAAACAATGTTTATAAAAACTTTTTCTTATTTTAATGACCACTTTCTTCGGAAATTTGTTTTTAAAAATATACACGTAAAAATTTAAAAAAAAAAACTCGTACCAATTTATCTGTAAGTGGTAAACCAGTTAAATACTGCTCAAATTCGTATAATAGGTATTTCACAAAATTTGTTTAGCCCTTTGAAAAACAAATCCCTCGCGAAAACCCTCTAAAAACTTTTTATTAAGATGGTCTGAAGCTGTTATCTGCCAGTTTTTATCTCATCAAATACTGCCTATACAAAAAAATGATCAAAAAAATCAATTTATTAAAGTTTTGGGAAGTCGATTGGTTTTGACATTTTTATAAGGCCCGAAATCGAAATTTTAAAATTAAAATTTTATATTGTATATATTTATTTAACTCTTTGAGAATCGGAGAAAAACAATTAATAATCAAATCTATCATAATTATTTTCGTTCCTGAATATCCAGTAAACATAAATGCGTGCTCGGGACCTTCTGGGAACATAATTATGGTTTATTAAATAATCCTGAAGATGCACAATTTATGGTCTCGTAAATCTCTGGGACGTTCTAGGGAGTATCTAATGAGACAGTTTGGGAAGAAATAATTATTATTCCTTTGTAGTCCTACGGGAATTGGTAAGGATTTATATTGGGATGTTGGAGAACCCATACCTATAACTAAAAAAATTAATAAGAACTATCTTATTTATATATCTGGCACTGACTATTTTTTTCTCAAATGCTTATTTTCCACACACTCAACTATGAACAATAAATAACTATACTAACTTTATTATAACAATGAACTCCTATTTATTCGGTGTTGGTTGATATGATCTATTTTGTTTAATACAATAGTCAAATTCAAATTGTTGTCTGTATCAACACAAAAAAATCAAAATAAACATTTTTCACTATATATATATATATATATATATATATATATATATATATATATATTCTTGATTCTTGAACCATAGATTATATCATTTTTTCTTTATTTTGTCTTTTCTTGTGTTTTGGTTCTTTATTTAAGGCATTTTCAAAATTTTTGGTTTATTTCCTAAAAATATTTTTATATAATTAAAACATTCATACAAGAAACATATCTACAATTTTAAAAACAAACGAAACACTTTAAAAACAGTATTTAAATTTTTAAAATTTTTAAAAAATATTTAATTTTACCGGTACACACCTTGACATTTTGTTACTCTATTAATAATGAAATTCAATCTTTACATCGTCTATTGAGGATACATGGAATGCGAGTGTGTTTTATTCTTTTTATATTTTTTATATTTTACAATGCGAAAAAAAACAAAATAAGGTATACATTTACTTTTATGTTTAAGAGGATATTCAATTTTTGATTCGTATTAAAAGTATCGAATACTTAATATTTCTCTTTAAATTAGGCTTGTGTAAATGTGGCTCAAATTTCCCGTATTTGTTCTGTCGTTAACAGTGTTTTTACCTTTTTTAATTTCAATCATTTCCTTTATTTGCAATTTTTGGTAATTCATATCTTTGTTTTTTTATTGTGGTACTGTTATAATCAAAAGTATGTTTGTCGTCCTGTGTGTGTTTGTTTAACGATGTTGAGGCGTTTTTCGTATATATATGGTATATTATAAACGAACATGTAAATTTTATAATAACGTAATACAAGTACCATAATAAAAAACAAAGATATGAATTACCAAAAATTGCAAATAAAGGAAATGATTGAAATTAAAAAAGATAAAACACTATTAACGACAGAACAGATATGGGAAATTTGAGCCACATTTACACAAGCCTAATTTAAACAGAAATATTAAGTATTCGATACTTTTAATAAGAATCAAAAATTTAATATCTTCTTAAACATAAAAGTAAATGTATACCTTATTTTGTTTTGTTTTTCGCATTGTAAAAATAAAAAATATAAAAAAATAAAACACACTCGCATTCTATGTATCCTCAATAGACGATGTAAAGATTGAATTTCATTATTAATAGAGTAACAAAATGTCAAGGTGTGTACCGGTAAAATTAAATATTTTTTTAAATTTTAAAATACTGTTTTTAAAGTGTTTTCTTTTTTTTTTTAATTGTAGATATGTTTCTTGTGTGAATGTTTTAATTATATAAAAATATTTTTAGGAAATAAACCAAAAATTTTGAAAATGCCTTAGATAAAGGGCGAACCGTTAGTTGTTTGCATTTTTTGTTCAATAAAGAACCTAAACCCAAGAAAAGACAAAATAAAGAAAAAATTATATACATATATATATATATATATATATATATATATATATATATATATATATATATATGTTGTTTCGACTGGCCATATTTTTCAGTCCGTCATCGAAGTCGACAGGTGGCAGGTTTTTATTAATCCTACCGACATACGTTGGAATTTATATTTTATGTAGAAGTTGTTTGCTGCGAATATTGCTCCCTGACGAAGGCCATAAGGAGGTCGAAACGCGTATGGAGAGAGGACCAGAGTGCAGGAAATAAACTGTTTGTATATATTCTTTCCTTTTCTCTGCCTGAAAGGATAATACATATAAACAACCAAAAAACCAATAGTTAGAACTGGATAAAAAATCTTTCTATAATTTCTTAGGGTTTCCTTTTTAAACAGTTCTTAAATTTTCCCTTTACGTCGTAACGTTATTTAAGATTTGCCTAAAACTAAATAATAATAAAAAAAATCTCATAATACAACATCAAATAAAGTTTGCTTATAAGAGAATCAAACCATAAAAATGTAAGAAAAGGTATCCAATATTTCAGTAAAGAAAAGAGCGACTCGACTTTTTGAAATGTTCTCTTGTAGAAGACCGTGAAAAGTAATAAAATAATTTCTGAATTTAAATTCTCAATAACTTCGCGCTTCTCCCGGAATTTATCGATTTCAAATGTGTTAACCATAAATCCAGAGATTTATCCTTTTTCCACGGGACACTGAATTATAGCCTTTGAACATAATTGCTAATTGATTGGTCGGGGCTTTAAAAACCACCAAAGAAATTAGAACAACCGATGCTTTGAAAGCTTTGCATGATAAAGGTAGCAAAAAAGATTAGGAACGTTTTTATAATACAATTTTATTTTAACCACTGCAGGCTATATTCTATCCACATTCATTCATCATTTTTATCTAACGACTTCACGTGTCTTTTTAATTTATGTTTTTGTACTTTTCGTAATCAATGAATCAATGAAAGAAGGGCATAATAAATTTTCAAATAATGAATGAAAACTATATTTACTACAGGACAATTAATAAACTAATTATAAAAATACTCATCCCAAAAACAATATTCCTAGAGCATACTAATTGCATGTTTTCAATTAAAAAGTATCCTCTACATAGCTCATCTTGGTACGTTGTCCATATCCCTGCACTTTATAAATCTTCATTAATTAATTAAAATTTAATTCCCAGTTTGTTAGGCCCACCAATCTGCTGTATTGACTTAGATCATGTGATTTGTTCCATTAATAAATGGCACAGATTATTTCATCTTACAGAGGCGCCAAAAGGCTTTCCCGCCAAAATCAAATTTCGTGACCTTGTTTGCTTCGCGACCCATTATTACCCTGGGAGAAATTGAAAATTAGGAAGAATACCGCTCAGATTCCTTCATCTTAACTTATAGTGATTTCTATTCTATCAAACCTAACTTTATTGTTTACTTTCATCGTTTTGTTTGCTATTCATATTTTATGTGTAAAATATTAAAAATATTCAAATGTGTTATCAAAGAAACCAATTCTTAAAAATTAAAATTTCAGTAAGAAATAAATAAATCCATTTTCTGAGGTGTTTAAATAGAGTGAATTTTTAAAAACCATAATTTCAGTAAGAAATAAATCAAGCGGAAAATAACATGTAGCCATCTATTTGAACACGATACATTTATTTATGTCTTACGGAAATCCTGGTTTTTAAAATTTCTCACCACGGCGGTCAACGCGTAAGTACCGTTTCGACTGGCGATATTTTTCAGTCTGACATCAACGTCGGCAGGTTTTTAATATCCTGCTGACATGTATCGAAATTTGTATTTGATATAGCAGTTGTTTCCTGCGAATGTTACTCTCGGTTCGATACAGCTCCACTGACGAGACCATGAAGAGATCAAAACGAGTCTGGAGAGAGTGCCGCAGTTGTATTTGCAGGAAATAAACTATTTCTATATAATCTTTCCTTTTCTCTGCCTGAACGGATATGATTAACAAGACAACAATCCGTAGTGATATATTGTTTTTTCCAGTATGATCTATTAATTTGTTATAAACAATTTAAACCAAAAAATCACGTTTCTTTTTGTTTTTTTGCTTATAAAATCAAAACTAATGAAGCAATCTTGATAGTATAAGCAGATTAATTATAGAGTACAAAAGGCAACAAAATGAGCACTGGATCGACTCGATCAGAGTGCTAGTCACGGAAAAGAACAGAAAAAACCGAAAAATTCATTGTTTTTTCAAAAATTCATATTTCCGTCATTTTTTAGGTTGTAGCGCTAGTCCTTTGCGAAATAATAGTAATTTATATGTACTTTATGGATGCCAAAACCGGTGGCTGTCATTAGTTTTTGCACAATTGCTATTTGAAATGCTTAATGCACCATCCTTCAGCCCTCCTCTATTCGTCCGATTTTAATTTTGTAAAAGGATGGTCGTCAGTCCGATTTTAATTTTGTAAAGAGGTTTTGAAAGTAAAAGTATCATTCCACGAGTCTATATTTCTATTTTGCATCAGGAAGTCTGTGATATACGTGAAAAATGCTAGCAAACATGACCGAAAACGACCGAATGCGTGAAAGTAAAAGTAAAGGGGGGGGGGGGCAACGAGGCTGGAGGGGAATCGTATGTTTACATTTCCCTTAGCAGCCGTTCTGCCCCCACTGCTCGGAGGTTTTCGGTCATGTTTGCTAGCATTTTTCATATATTTTACAGTTTTTTTATACACACACACGCATCGAGGTGCGTTAAAAATTTCAAATGGCAATTGTGCAAAAACTAATGAACAGACGGCGCCTGGTTTTGACATGCAGAAAGTACATATAAGCTACTATTATTTCACGAACGGTCAGCGCTACAACTAGAAAAATGACGGAGATATGAATTTTTGAAATAACGCTCAATCATCCGGTTTTTTCTGTTTCTCTTCGTTACTAAACATCAGATTGAGTCGATCCATTTTATTGGTATTTTTATTATCTACAATTGATCCGTTTACACCATCGGCATTGCTTCATTAGTTTTGATTTTATAGGCAAAAAACTACTGGTTTCAATTGTTTACAATAAATTAATGGATCCTAGGTGAAAGTGTGATGTCACAGTCGGTATCCTGATAGTATTTTTGTCACAGATTCACTTGTTTTTTTTTCTCTTTTGATTGGCCTATCCCTGAAGGTGTAAAAAGCTTCTGATACCGGTAGAAATTTTATGAATCTTTTGAATGGACCTTCAATGGGTACGTTTTTTATATCCGTCAGGAACTAAATGTAGACTTTGTACTGTGAAGTATACCTTGGAATAACAGATTTTTCAGTTTCTCCTTGTATAGATTTGTATGTCAGAATTCTTAGTAAGACGGTTACCACAGCGGAAAACGTACCTGCAACAGGTCATCGAGGTATTCCTATGTTTAACAAAATAAATTGTCCTGTCATTTCTCTATTATTTTTCTTTCAGTCATAAGTGACATGGTAAGAATTTTCTCGAATGCCAAGGCTGCACAACATCTCCTTAATAAGTAGTTTATAAATGGAATATATTGTTATTCTGGTTCTACGTTTATTCGTCATTTTAAAGTATTTTACAACCAACAACGACATTTTAACTGCTTCGTTTTTAAACAGACTGAAACGTCTAAGCAATTTTTTATTTTCCATATAACATAAATTAAAAATTCTTTGCCAATCATTATTTACCAAACTTTATTGTTGTTAGGTTCATTAAATATGGAAACAGTTTCTTGAGTCAGGAGACGTTTTTCTACCAGTTTGAAGAGGGTAAATTTCCCGTTACTAAATAAGTAAGACTGTTTTGTTTTGTACCTAGTTTTAACCCTCATTATTTTTTTTTGTCTGCTGCTCTTAACCTTTTTGTTGTCATGCAAATTGGAATAATCTCCATTAAAAAATATTACCTTAACAAATTAAGTCATGAGATCATAAGCGAATCCAGGGACTTTGCTGAATGGAAGCACGTTTCCATGTCATATATTTTTTTTTTGAAAAATCACAACAATAATGCAAATTAAAACTAGCTTGTGCAACTGCAAAATATTTTTAAAATTGAGTTATCTTGTTTTCCACAATCAATTTTCATTTTTTTTAATAGTCTTTAGTGTTTTCTTTTAATGTAAAAACTTATTGTCAATTTGAACCATATTGGCAAATTAAGGGGCAATATGTTTATATCTTTGTTGTACCTTTTAGAATGAATGAATGAACAAGAGTGATGATACTCGATCCTTGATGCTTAAGCCCCGTTTGACCCATTATAACCCACCATAACTGCAGGTCATTGGAAGCCTATCTCCTTTGCGTATCCAAACAGCTTCGTTACCTGACCCTGCCTAACTGCTCCGAGTGATATTATTTTATCCCCGAACTGTCTCTGCCTCAGTCCGTTGTACACCGGGCGCTCCCTAGGAATATGGTCGACAGTTTCATCCTGGTCCAAGCACATCGAATCATTCTCGACGCCAATCCTATAAAGATGGCCTCGCAGGTGACATGCTCCGTCAGTAATCCTGGCACGACCGCAGTTCTTTCCTCTTCAGGGAAAGAATGTTCCTAGTAAGCTGCTCATTAGATCCTTGGAACACCTCATTCCAGGGGCTTCCCTCTAGCATTCAATACATTTACTTTCCAGTAAGAGTTTCAATTTTCTCTCACCAATAGTAATTCAAACAGGTAAAATGACTTAAAGGCGGTATGGGTCATCCGCGGATCCCATCTTTGTCGAATGGTCCGCTTCCCCCTTTCCAAGTATACCCGAGTAATCTCGAACCCACGCGAGTCTGATTGTGCAGCCATTCTTTGTTAGGGTCTCCAACATCTTCCTGTACTCAGACACCAGACGTAAAACTACTACATTGGACCCCAAGACCAACATTATAGATCTACTGTCCGAGCACACGTTAATAATCCTATTTCTGTTTATATATCTCTCACAGGGATGGCCACATTGCACAAGAGCATACATCTTCACGCGAAAGGCCGTTGAGTGCTGTCCCAGAGAGTAAAATTCTCTGATTCCAGTGCTTCTTCTCAACACTCCAGCTCCTGTCGAGATCCGTTTGTAAATCACCAAGATCCATTTCTGTGAAGCGTTTGCTCTTCCTCCCAATCCACTCTCCTTGGTAAAAGTATCTCAAAAAAATGATCTGGTTTCAAAACCGGGCGATAGTTTCTCAGCTGCATGAGTTGCTCCCAGTTCTTGCTCCAAGATGCCTTAAACAACCAAGACAATAAACTGCCTTCGAAGCTTCATTTTCCATGAATAGATGAGGAAGAGGGAGATTCATTAGATCCTCCAGCGCTCTAGAAGAAGAGGGGGGGGGACAAAGCCATTGACTCGAGCCACAATGTTCTAGACTTGAATTGTTTTTTATAGTTTTTGAAAGCATTTAATTTTCCGTCATCAGTATCTTAAAAAAAAAACACTTTTTTTCATACATTAACTAATGTCATAAGATTTAATGTGTTAGAAAGAGGCCGTTAACATATTAGTTCTTATTTTAGTTTATGTTTTTTCCAGACAATAAAAAAGTTTATTATTTTTCAATTTTTTGGGACTATGAAAATAGATGCAAAATGAAAGCATTATATTTTATCAAAGCATTCTCGAAACGATAATTGTAATATGCAACAGATAATAAACCTATTTATAGTTATTAAAAATTAACGACTGATTTGTCACTCGTGGTTAATAAATTTACGGGTACCATTCATTGGTACCCTATTCGAGCGTCTACCTTATCAAGTTCGAAAACTATTGTAATACTGCGACTTAAGAAATAATGGACGTTCAAGTTCACTTCAGCAATATGGAATCAGAGTGTCAGAATTTACTTAACGAAGAAATCGATAAATCAGTAAATAAGAAAAAAGTGTTTTTTTGACGATATAGCAGTTGATGTGAAGTATTTCAATAAAGACGCTCCTGTCAAAGAAGTAAGCACCTGTATTGTTTCGGTAAGTAAAAACTCTTACTTTTATACACTGTGTTAGTTCTGTAGTTGATTCCTTGTGAAACATTTTTAAAGATTTTTTTTATTTATATATACTCAATATTTTATTATCTACCCTGAAGAAACTAATTTTATTACTGTAACTCGAGGGAAGACGACGTCAAATATTTATTTAATTGGGGTTGAAAAAAAAGTTTGGTTGATCATTGTAGATGTGGGTTATTCTTTTTAAAAATTTTGTTCTAGAAAATTTAGTATTTTACATTTATTTTCGGAATGTAGTAATATAAGGCTATTGAAATCTATGAAATGATTATGATCTATACAGTGTGAGGACATTACTGAATTTCTTATATTATTTAAAATTGCGGTTCTGTGTTCTTTAACTCTAGTTTATATATTTGTACCACTTTGACTTACGTATATAACATCACAATTTGCACAGTTAATTTCATATACTATTAACTAATAACCTACCCATATACAGGCGCGGATCCAGGGGGCGGGGGGGAGGCGATCGCCCCCCCCCCCCCAAGAGCTTTGAGTTCAGGACAACAGACCCGATTTTGCCTGTTATAATATAGTTTATTCAAGTACTAGAGAGAGTAATAAATCATTTTTTACCCTTTTTTTCTTCGCCAACTACTTGCGTTCTTACTCCGGTGTTTTTATCAAAATCTGTTAGACACATATCAAAAATACAAGAAGTTAAACATATATAAAAAAATAAATTCGTCCATATAATATTAAAATTTTTTTGGGGCTATCGGTCATTTTATTATTAATTAAAAACATTTTTAGGACATTCGATGTTTCAGTTTATTTATTTCTTAAACCATCTGCAGAACTAAAATTAAACACTAAAAAGGGATTTAAATGTAATTAATTTTTATATGTTACAGAAAATTTAAATAATAAATTGTGTTTACGCTGGTAAACAATACGTATCTAATTCATAATCAAAGTCAGTGAAGCTATCTTCGCTCAAATTGATTATAATTGGTTCCTCTATCTCACTGATCATGAGATCGAGTTTCCACATTTTCTTTTATTCTTTTATTATGTGGATTTTTCCCAATTTTCTTTTCAAAAAAATCTTTCAAAAGTTCAGTTAAATTACTAATTTTGTAAGTTGTGTTATTTCTAGCAACTCTGCCTTTTACTTGAAAGAGATATTACCTTCTCCAACGGACATTTTCCGGACGATCTATAGGAACAGATTTCCTATCTGGTTTTCCCAAAATTTAGTTCTCTGTGCAATTTCCAGAGCTCAGTTCTTTTAATTTCAGGTAAATCTCGATCTCCATTGATTTTAGTAAGAATTTTGTCGACGGTTGGGATTTGCTTCTCATAATAAAATGTATGTACAACTCTTTTTATTGCAGTTAACATCTCTTCTTCCAACGAGGTTGTTCGTCTGTCTGTGATCGAATGTGACTTGGGAGTACTAACAATTCCAGTCGTTTTTTCTCCTTCAGTATTCGGTACATAGTAGATTTTCCAACTCCTGTTATGTTGGAACACATCTCAAGCGAGCTTTTACCATTATTGTCTAGATATCGATTTCTTAAGGCATCATAAACATTCATAGTAATAAGTTTTTCGTTGAGGAAAAAAAGCCCTGGTTTAACAATTTTGGAATAAATATAGATGTAGAAGCCATATCTTTTAAGTATCTTACTAAACTCAAATAATATATGAAAACAAGCACAAACAAGATAAATCACTAAGGACACACTGTAAGGTGTACTTTGCTCACTCGCAGAAATTAAGTTGAACTACCCGAAATTTTATTGTTGCAGTAAATTTATAAAAGCTTACAATATTTAAATACAATTAAATATAATTAGGTTTACGGCAGTCCTTAGTTACCTGCGGCACTGGAGCAGGTACGTTGAAGGTTTCGGTAACCGTTTTATTACTCTCTCTAGTTCTTGAATAGAGTATAGGAATGTGTATGCTTGGGATCGACCCTCCCCTTCGCAAGAGCTTTGAGTTTAGGAAAATAGAACCGATTCTGACTTTTATACTAGGAATGTGCATGCCGCTGGCACTCCCCCCCCCCCCCCCATTGACAACTCGTTTTTCTTGCGATAGCCCCCCAAGAGCTTTGAGTTCAGGAAAATAAACCCGATTCTGCATCTTATACTAGGAATGTGTATGCTGCTCGCATACTCTCCCCCTGTCGGCAACTTGTTTTTCCTTGTGATCGCCCCCCCTCTCCAAGAGCTTCAGAAAAATAGACCTCACCCTGCCTTTTAAATTAAAAAGGGCAACGTTGCTGATGCCTCCCCCCCCCCCCCATCGACAACTTGCTTTCGCTTGCCATACTGTACTTTTGTGATATCACCCCCCCCCCCCAAAAAAAAAAAAAGAGAGGCTGGATCCGCCTCTGCCTATATATACATATAGTTTTACAATCTAAGTTATTTATTCCATACAAATTTTATGGCTAAGTTGTGGTGTATACTTTACAGATTTGAAGTTGACTTCTTTTGGATTATTACTGCTGTCGAATTGTTTTCAATAGTTTATTTGTTTTTTTCTATAGCGGACGGTCGATTAGATTTTCTTTGTAACCGTTGTTTCTTGAGTTCTTTATCAAAGTTTTCTTTACTTAATGGAAAAGTGGTAATTCTATGGATTAAATTATGAACTGGAGATAATTTTATCGGCCAAGACGGGTTTGATGTATGTCATGTTTGATGTATAATCCATAGTTGTGGATTTTCTATAAAAATCGAATCCTAAGCGATTATTTATTTTTCTTATATTATTATCTAATTTCGTTATTTTGGCATTTTTTCATTGTAATATGGATTTTATTATTAAATGAGTAAAGGAAGCATAAAAGCTGATCCAGAACTCTATAACCCAATGCGAGTTTGCATGGATAAAAATTATTTTCGATTTAACAATGAAATTTGTCAGCAGAAAGATGAACTCTCGATAAGATCCCCAATTTCGCCTTTATTATTGGAAATTTTCATGCTAATTTCGAAAAATCAACCTTTAATTTAAACAACCCAATCGTCAAAAGAGTTTTTTATTGGCAAAGGTATGTAAACGATGTTTTTTTATATATGGGATGGTACAGAAAGGATTATGGATTAAGAAAGGAATTATATAACGTTAATAACCCAAAAGAAGTCTACGTCAACTTTGTGCACTATACAAAATAACTTATATAAATTTATAATAAATTAAATAATTTAGATTGTAAAACTATATGTATAGTTAAATTGAATACGGGTAGATTATGAGTTACTTGCCACACTGAGGTCCAAAAAAACCCAAGCTTATTTTTGCCTACCTAAATGTTAAGGGAGGTGGTCTATACGAAATTTGTCGATAATATGAGAATAAAAATACCCTTTAGGCCACGTAGGATAATGCTGGATCGATTAGTCTGTCTGTAGCAGTCGTTCAAAGTTGCGAGGGGTTAAAATGGACCCCAGTGTGACAAGTACGTTTAAAATTGAATTTTTGAGGTAAAGTAAAGTAATATTGACTCGAAAATGAAGAATAAAGTTGGTACATTATATTATACAACGTCTAATTTGAAACCTCGTATATGCAATGAGCCATTTGGTTGATGTATACGTTTTTCTTTCTCTATCTCAAACCATATCTGGAGCGGAGATACCAAACTCAGAAGTTTCGCAAAGACTTGCGACTCGGCATCGCTGGAATTTTAAAAAGTGATCTATCGTATAAACAAATACATCGTATCGAGTTGTCATCACGACAACGAAGTCTCATAGAATTTTTTTATTCTATGCAACAATTGCGTTGATTTATAAAAATTGTTATATAAATTACTAGCGACCCGCCCCGGCTTCGCACGGGTGCAATGCTGATACTAAATACACTACAGAAAAACTGTGACTATTTATTTTATTTTTACAACAATTATTACATCGGCCTCCGACGCGCTATTTATAGGCACGCTGCCGCCGCCCCGGTCGGCCAGTACCGCCGCAAGCGCTATTTCCCGCAATTTTAAATCTGTAATATCTTCGAAAATATTCATTTAAATCTTGTGCTGTAAAGGACCATATAGATCTATATTAAATCAACAATGTATTTAAGCTATTTAATTGGATAAGGATTAATGCTGTATTGGTTAAAATCGCTTCAAAATTTGCCATTATTTGTCGTAAAAAGTAAATGACAAAAAAATGTTATTGTGGGATATCCATGAGAGATAGACATATACCATCGCGGAGTTTTCTGTAGACCTTTTCAATGTGTACAAATAATTAGTACATTATTTTGATAAATCTCGTAGGGTTCAGCCTGCGTTTGCAATGTAAGCGGAAAAAAATATGATAATTAACGACATCACATTAGAAACCTCAAAAATAACAGTATTTCTCCACTATTTAATGGATGTTATTATACATATAAACCTTCCTCTTGAATCACTCTATCTATTGAAAAAAACCGCATCAAAATCCGGTGCGTAGTTTTAAAGATTTAAGCATACAAAGGGACATAGGGACAGAGAAAGCGACTTTGTTTTATACTATGTAGTGATGAAACATACTTTTTATTTTTTGTAATTTAAATCTTCAATTTGCTTTTTTTAAATAATTAATAAAGTAAGGTTTTTCGATAAAAATGCAAAGTTCATATTTTCTCGGAATATATACTTGAGTAGTATTTTTTTTCTTATAGTGATATTTCAGAAGAAATCTTAACTAAAATTTTAACCCTTACCCCGCCTATTTTTTTTTGGATTTTGTTTTAATATACTATTGTGACATTGTGAATTTTTGTAACAATTTCGTCAGTTGTAGCGGTTTTTGGGCGTCCCGAGCGCTCATTTCTTGAATTGATGTACGACCACGATTAAATTCAGCAGCCCATTTTTTACTGTCGAAAACGAAAGAGAAGAATCCTTTAAAGTAGAATCTAATTCATTTTTAATGTCCGTAGGAGTTAAGCCCTTTAAAACAAAGTACTTTATAACCGCTCGAACTTCAATTTTATCCATCTTTCACAAAATATCGAACCTTATGTGTTCATTCGATCGCCACATACAAGCAATTGAACACAAACATCTGAAACTTTGCATGGAGTCATCTCAAGGTTAATACTTACAAAATATTATAATTATTTGATCCTACTAGCGCCCTCTCTGTTTCAGGCCGAGAACTTATCGAACCACTTTCGAACATAAGTGAAAGTAATAAAAGTATAAGAACTAGACTTAAGAACGCGGAAACGCAGTTTTAAATTATACAAAAAAATTCAGGAATGTCCTGACACTGTTTAAATTATAACAATTTCATAAATTAAAAAACATACATTACTCCATTCCGAAAATAAAAGTAAAAGATTAAATTTACTAGAACAACTCAAAAAAAAATCTTTAAAAATAAATAATCAATTTTAGAGATATTCTGCTACAATAAGACATGATTATACCTGATAACCTGATTAGAGATACAACCTAATCGAAACGTAGTAAAAATAAAGATAAAAACAATGCAAGTCTGACCACATTTTAGTCATGATTGAATTCCGCAAAAAAATAGAGATCTTATTGTATTGACAAATTGAATGGCAAAAAGAAAAATTTATTTTAAAAACGAATTTAAAAAGCAAAAAAAATGATGAAATTATGCTTCATGCTTAATTACGGAATACTACTTAAACTTCTATAAATTTCTTGCATATAAACTGCTAAGTCCAGAAAATACTAAATACAAATCTTAACAAAATTTTAGCTCGAATAGGTAACTTGTTATAAAGTTCTAATTTTACTTAGTATTAATTTTCTGCAACTTGTGCCGCTGTTAGCTTGAAGATAAAGCTACGACAGTTAAGATTATGTTGTCTTATAAATTCTTAATTACGTCAATTAAATTTATAATTATTATTTCTACTAATAAATTTTCGTTTATGATAAACGTCAAATTGTACGTGTTCTTGTTAATGTAAATATTTTATAATCATTTTACAATCTCATGTCTTCCTTTAAATCATAAAATTGTAAATTCACTTTTCCTTATTAATACAAGTTTTTGAGGAAGAAATACCAAACCAAAAAAAACAGTAAAAGAAGAATCGTTTGTACATTGATTCAAGATTTTTTTAAGTATGAATATTCAAAATTTCAGTGAGAGAAATTATCTCCCATATTTAGATGGTTGCTTTTATATGTATTATCCTTTGAAGCAGAGAAAGAAAAGAATACATACAGCTTGTTTCTTACAAATACAACCCTGGCCCCCTTTCCATACGCGTTTCGACCACTTCATAATATAGTCACTGAAGCTATATCGAACGTAAAGCAACATCCGCAAGAAACAACTGCTATTTAAAATATAAATTCCCAAGTATGTTGGTAAGATATTAAAAACCTACCAACTTCAATGCCAGACTGAAAAATATCGCCATTCAAACGACATCTATACTATCACCGACGTAGTGCGAAATGAAAATCAGAATTTCCGTAAGAAATAAAGAAATCTATCTGCCGTATTTAAATAGTTTAGAGCCGGGCAATATATATCGATACTTCAATGTATCGATATTGACTCACATTACAAAATATATATATATATATATATATATATATATATATATATATATATATATATGTTATGTCGGACATTCTCACGGGTGTGATGTGTAATCGAAGGTTTTCGGGCATCCCGTGTATGTGCCGAGTCCCTCTCAGGACTGTAAGGCAGCTGACATTTCGGTGAAATCTCATTCACCATTTTCAAAGCTCACTGTATGGCGTCTACGAGCGAGTGCATTTTCGAACATCGAACGCACCCAAATATTTATTATAGTGCATTCACTTTTTAAATTGTGTAATAAAGAAGATGACAGGGATACACTCGGGAAACTTTATGCAGGAAGGACCGCACAAATTTGCAATACCAACCAGCTAACTTTTCAAATTCTGTGATTTTCAATTAAGTCCTTCGAACGTACCCCTGGAGAATTAGCAAAACATCAGTACTAGGGCCCGGTTGTTTGAACGCTGAATATCGTAATATTTTTATTTATATTTGAAAAAGTGTTGATAAACAGTAGATATTTAATTTATTGGTACAGACATACCGATTTTTTTCTATCCTTGTCTAATTGCATTATTTAAACGAGTATCATATGATAATCGATACGTCAATTCTGAATATATCAAGTATGAATATATGGTTGCCTAAATTATTATTGTTATTTTCAATATGTAAACAATATCTAACAATATTTGCCAATAAAAATAAGTTTTTACATCCTCTTTTTATTAATATTAATTGTAAACTTCGCATTTATAGTAATTTCTAACAATCAAAAATACAGAAAAAGTCACGACAATCAATTAAACTGAAAGAAAAGATAAGTAAACATGTTTATGTCTGTCAAACATCAAAAAAGCGTTTCCCCCGACCATAAATAGCCTTCAAACATATATATTGTTGTTTAAATCTGGGGTATGATCGAAGATTAAGTCTGTGTTCGCGGGGCATTATATTAATCTACGTTTAAGGGCTTTTAGTCACTTTGGTTTGTTTTTGTTGTTATTTTAACTACGAAAAATATTGTTAAAGCATATTTTATTAAGTTATAAACCGAAGACATACACGCTGTGTTGTTCACAGGTAAATTCCTGTGGTACAACAATCAATTTGTTGATACGCAGAAGTTACAAAATAAAACGAATAAAAATATGAACGACACTGAATGTATCGATATTTAAAATAGCGATACTTTTATATCAATATATCGGAGTATCAGTATTCGATACATATCGATATATTTAGAGATATCGCTCGGCCGTAAGATGGTTGTTTGTATGTACGAGTATTATCCTTTCAAGCAGAGAAAAGGAAACAATATAGACAAAAAGTTTGTTTCCTGGAAAGACAACTCTGGTCCTCTTTCCATACGCGTTTCGACCACCTTATGGTGTCGTCAGTGGAGCTGTGTCGAACCAAGAGCAATATTCGCAGGAAACAAATGTCTATATAAAATATAAATCCGAGACATGTCAGGCTGAAAAATATCGCACACGACAAGAAATAGATTTATTTATTTCTTACTGAAATCTTAATTTTTTAGATTTCGTACTTCTCTGGTGAATGTATAGATGTCGTTTGACTGGAGATATTTTATGATTAAATTCTCTCGACTTGCCCCTTATGAGTATTTTGTGGTAATCTCAAGAAAGAAATCTAAAGAAACGTGATTTTTTTAATTAAATCGATAATTTGTGATTTAAAAAACTCTAATTAAGACATAAACTTACTTTATCTAATCCTTGACTCATCCTCTACATTATTACATTTAAAATATAAAAATTTAGGCCTTAAAAATCCACGTGGATCGAAATTGGGTATGATTAAACTTGTTGTATTGTCTGCAATACCGGAATTCTTAAATAATACTAGATTCGTATTCTGCACACGTTGATACACCCATTGTATATTTTAAAAGTGTGTTTTCATAAAGACTTTACGGTTTCCCGCAATTTCTTGTGTTAACCACATTGTAGGCCTTAAAGGCCCTTTAACTTTGTGGTCCTATCCCTTGAAACAGTAAATATAAATTTTCTCTACCAAAGTTTGAAAACTAAAAGCGTTTCTATTTCTAGTGTATCAAGTTAGAAGGTCAAAAGATAGAGGTCTTTAAGATATGCTGTCAACAATATGATTTTTACTTTAAATTTATGTATTAAGTTACCACGTATTTTGTGAACAGAAATAAAAAATACCATATGTAAGTGCTTAAAGTTACATCTTCTGAAGTTTACATTTCATAATGAATATTTACCTGTGGTTAAGTATAGTTCGACTAAAATATGGTTGTCGGACTTGCATTTATTTATTTTCACGACGTTTCGATTAAGTTATATCTCTAATCGTTATCAAATATAAACTGAATGGTTTGTCTTAAGACTACGAGCTTATATAGGGACTGTGTTCAATGAAGCGCAAAATTTCGCTTCACTGTACACACCTCAATGATTTGATGTTACAAAGTAATAGTTGCCGAAGAATAGGTATCTCAACACTGGGTGTACTAAAGATTCCATTATTGTTTTTAGTGTAAGCTGCTTCTATAAATTTTCTTTTTTCATGTTAGGTTCCATATATATTGCCGCAGCCTCAGACCATTTTATGTGGTTTTGTTTATCCCAGGCGTGTTCTGCAATACCTGATCTGAACGTTTCCCCTTTTTGTGTATGAGTTTTATGTTCCTTAATTCTAACTTCTAGTGGTCGTTTGGTTTCTCCAATATACATTTCACCACACTCACATGGAACTTTGCAAGCACATTCTTTCTTATCGGTAGTTTTTGGTTTTTGTTTTTGTTAAATGAGCTCTAAGTGTATTTCCTAATTTAAAGGCTGTTTTTACATTATAACTTCTCGCAATTCGTCTTATTTTCTCCGAAGTTCCCCTTAATGTTCGGAATTGTGAAGAAGGAATGTGTTTCTTGCTGTCCAGTGTTCGTTGTTTTAAAGTTATTTATGACATCGTCAATTAGTTTGAAAGAATAACCATTTTGTTGTAAATCGGATTTAATATTTGCTCCCTCTTTTTCCAATGAATCGGCATTATTGCATATAGATATAGAGGTTGCGTTTAATTCCCCGTTTTGTTACAACGGAATAATTAGAACAATGATTAAGATATTGTCCAATATGTGTTGGCTTTCTGTATACTGAAGTTTTAATAGTTTCATCTGAACGGTTCACCAAGACATCTAGGAAGGGCAATTGATCATTTAGCTCTTTTTCCATGGTAAACCTAATTGTAGGTCGAATGGTATTTAAATGTTTCAAGAAATCATTAAGTTCTTGATCATTGCCCTTCCATACGATGAAGGTATCATCGACATATCTCAACCAGACTTTCGATTTTACTGTTGCTTTTTCTATGGAATGAGTTGCCAACCTTTCCATATATATTGGCGACGACTGGAGAGAGTGAAGAACCCATCGGAAGCTCGTCATTCTGAACGTAGAACTTGTCCTTTACTTGAAAGTAAGCACTACGTAGGCAACACTCCAAAAAGTCCATCACCCCGTCCAGTGGTAACGTGGTTCGATCTGATAAAGTAGTATCATTTGAAAGGCTAGTTTTGATTATGTCTAGTGATTCCCCTAATGGTACATAATTAATAAAAACAAAAATAAGACGACTTGCCAGTAGTTATAATATAAAAATAGCCTTTAAATCAGGAAATAAAATTAGAGCTCATTTAACAAAAACAAAACCAAAAACTACCGATAAAAAAGGATGTGTTTACACAGTTCCATGTGAGTGTGGTGAAATGTATATTGGAGAAACCAAATGACCCCTAGAAGTTAGAATTAAGGAACCTAAAACGCATACACAAAAAGGGGAAACGTCGAAATCAGGTATTGCAGAACAGGCCTAGGATAAACAACACCATATAAAATGATCTGAGGCTGCGGCAATATATCTGGAACCCAACATGAAAAAAAGAAAATTTATAGAAGCAGCTTACATTAAAAACAATAATGGAATCTTTAGTAAACCGAGCGTTGAGATACCTAATCTTTGGCAACCACTACTTCGTAATATCAAATCATTGAGGTGTGTACAGTGAAGCGAAACTTTGCGCATCAATGGATATAGTCCCTATATAAGCTTGTAGTCTTAAGACAAAACATTCAGTTTATAATTGATAACGATTACAGATACATCTTAATCGAAACGTCGTCCGATAACCACATTTTAGTCAATCTTCAACATTGTCTACAACCTTCAAACCTAAGTATAGTTTGCCAAAATTAAGATTCATTTTTGGTTTTGAGAAATCACTTAAATATTTCCAAATTCTGGATTCACATGGTTTTTATATATTGTTATATTTCTGATAATTTTATATTAATGTTTAATGTTATATTTTTTAGAAAGATGGAAATGTTCGGAGGATAGCCAAAAAACCACTTCATATTAGAATATTACATCGTCTAAGAAACGACTTCACTAGAAGAAGATTTAAGGGCAAAACCATCGTACAATGGATTGGTCGTGTTTGTTTTTGGATTTTAATTTCTGCAATGGGAATTACTCTAGGTTACTTACATTATATTTACTTAAAAAGCCTCTTCGTAGGAAATCACAAACCAGTCAGCTTATTAGTTCACCGGAGTGAGTATAGATGTCGTTTGACTGATGATATTTTTCAGTCTGTCGTCGCAGTCGGTATGTTTTCCTGTCCTACCGACATGCTTCGGAATTTATATATTATATAGCCGTTGTTTCCTGCGAATGTTGCTCTCGGTTCGATACAGTTCCACTGACGAGACCATGTGGTGGTCGAAACGCGTATGGAGAGAGGACCAGAGTTATATTTACAAGAAATAAACTGGTTATATATATTATTTCCCTTTATCTGCTTGAAAGGAGAAAATACATACAGGAAATTAATTTAGATTCGTCATGTACAACCCAATTTTGAAGAAAATCGGACAAAATTATTGTTTTTGTTCGCCATATTATCAGCACCATTTTGGATATTACTAAACCAGTTTCGGGCAAAATATCGTGGGACCATCGCAGCAACTTCCTGAATATACTGCAAAAAGTTTCATTCAAATCGGTACCGCGGTTCCGGAGTAATTGATATATATATATATATATATATATATATATATATATATATATATATATATATATATATATATATATATATATATATATATATATACATAAAAAAGCGATCAAATTTAGAACCTCCTTCGGAAATCGGTTAAAAGCAGTCAGGTGACAGTTTGTCAACTGTTCATGGACGATCTGATTGGTGCTGACTAGTTTCTGATTGTTCTGCGAATGGGGCTGATTGTTGTTTTTGTTTTATTTAAATCGTTTTGGCCCAATAACAGACTAATTACCTTAAAATTAATCAAATATTTTTAAAAATGTATTTTTATCCCAAATTTATTTTAAATATTAAATTACTTAACATTTGTTTTTTTTTTACAGTTGTACTGCCATTTTACGTCTTCTCCATTTTTATAAAGAAGAGGACCTAAACAGAACTTTATTGTTAAAAATCATTATTTTTATTACGTTTGTTTTTGTCATAAAAATAAAATGTTATGAACTTTATAAGAGTTTTGTTTTTAACCAACTGAGGGTACCTTTATTCCACAAAATAATTTAAAAACGGCCATAATTTTGCATTATTTAGAAGAAAAATTAGTAATATACAAAAATACCGTGATATTCAAGGTTTGAAAAAGATTCTGTATTTCGTGTAAAAAATTAAAATGCATATGAATAAAAATATGATTTCAAAATTCTAAACTATATATATATATATATATATATATATATATATATATATATATATATATATATATATATATATATATATATATATATATATATATATATATATATATATATTATTATACTAAAGCTATGTAGAAAACAGAGATAAGGAAAGAAATCATAAAATCACATTGAGTTACTTTTTACTGGAAAGAAACGCTCCTAAAAATTTGTTTTGGCTCTAAACGGATCGTAAACTTAGTAATAAAAATTTAATTATTGCCTCTTCTCTTCGGTTGGGCACTTCTACAATAAAGTTATACTTGCATTTGTATAGCTAGAGACATCTAGTTACTTTTTGGTTAATCTAAAAAATGAAAAAATATTGTATTGATTACAAATTGCAGTTTACAGGGCAAAAAAATAGAATACATTAGCAATAGCAAGATATTGTTCTACTCAATAAAATGATTATCTTAAAAATTTATAGATGGCAGCTCTATACAGTAACTTTATTTTATTATACATTCAACCGTTATTTAAAATAAAGAAATGAAACAATTCTTCTACCACCAATTTTACAAATGACTCGAAAAAGAGTTTTCTTTTTTTACATTTATTTACAAGTTAACTTTTAAATATACATGCACATTTTTAATGATTTTTTTTTAATTATTAGAATGGTACTTGGATTTAGCGAAGCTAACTGCCAAAACAACTATCGCTTATCTTTGTTTTCTTGACAATAATATACAAAACGGTTTACAGTTTACCGGCTATAAATCTAACCCTAAACTACAACAATCCGTTTAATTTTGTACCAGAATTGTTTAAAATGGAATCAGACCTTTCAGTTCATATCAGTCATGGAACTAAAATGCAGACTGGTATTTTTATTCGTCACAATTTTGATCAAAATTGGATTTTTCTAAGTTGTAAATTACAAATTTACTGCATTTGAAAAATCTAAATTTCAAATAAAATGCATTTGTTGATTTTGAATGAATCTGTTAATGGGGGTCTTCGAGAGTATACTCTCGAAGTCGGAGTTTTCGAAACGGTAAACAACAGTCTGGAAAAAAACTGTATTTTTTAATTGTAGACGTAATTATTTATTCTATCAGTGCATGCCATCATCACTACACATCAATAACTATATATTATATATACAATATTCAAAATGGCGGATTCAATATGGCGAACTAAAAATTTTGTTTGAATTCTTAAAAGACCGAGGAATACAGAAAAATCTTTGCCTGCAAATTTGTTAATAAATCACAATATTCCAATATTTGGAACTTGTCCTGTCCTTTTCTATAAAATTTCCGCTAAACTATTTTTCTTGAATCTAACGTATGATCTAGAGACGCCCTAATTTGACGCTCAGTACTTTTCACTTAGTAGGTAAAACAGTTTTTGACTTTACCAACATTACCAATTTTGTTGTTCTTTGGCGGATGCGTGATGCGTTACTACAAATGTACAAATGTTATTTTCTATAATAAAATGTAAGCCAAACATTGTGTAAAAATGGGGCGAAGCAAGTTTCCAGGGAAGCCTTCAAAACATTGCCATAGAAAAAGGGTAAACGTGCTTCCTCCAACCGGAGAATTAAGCCATGAAAACGATAGTTCCTCCGTGACAGTTATAGGAGCTTCGAAAGAAAATAAACAGGTAAACATTCGATGTTTTTGCCCCTTTTTACAATGTATAACTTCATTCTTTATAGTGTTTGTACTAATAAAGACTGCACAGAACCATAATATTGATATATTTTTTAATTTTAGGATGAAGATCTAGCGGAAAATGAAGGTGAAAGTACATCCCAAACTCAGAAATCAAAACCCCTTAGAAGTCGCTTATCCAGAAAACTGAGTACCAGTATACGCAAAAATGGGCGCCAAAGGAATTTTATATCTAAAATTCGGAGCAAGGCCACCTTGAAAAATAACCGTGCATCCAGAAATAGCTTATCCAAAGGCCTTGTTCGCAAGGACACTACAAACTTTGCGGGGAAATTTGTGTTACCAACTAGAAGTGTACATTCGTCCAGAGTTATTAAGCCTAACAAAAGATTTATTGATTTAAATGAAACTCTTAATGTAAAAAAGAAAGCTCTGACCAAGAGACCAATAAAAGTCTTAGAAGACAAAAACAATGATACAGAGTCTGGTTTTAAAGACAAATTAGCATTCTCAAATGGTCATAGAGTTATATTAAGGCAGGCTCGCTTAAAGCTTCCTAATCAGATAGGAACCCAGGGTCCTTTTTCAACAAATCTTCACAATGGCCCAGGTACAATTATCTGTGGAGTGTGTGGTGCAATCCGTTATTATCGTTTTGTTAAACAGGCCCGTAAATTTAATATCTACAGTTGTGAATCATGCAGAAAGTTTATATCCAAACAAATTAAACGACATAGTGTAGGATCTCGTAGTTCTAATGTTTTACCTTGCCTTATGGGACAGGGAACATGTTATGTCCCACCAGTAGTCAGAAGTCAGCACTGGAAAATAACTAAATGTGCTTATAGGTCTCGATGTCCAGCTTGTTGGCTCAAAATGTGTCTTAAAGCTTATCTTTTACCCCCAACTTTAAAGCAGAATCTCACTCAGTTACTTCCCAAGAATATGAGAGGCATAGATTTTTCATTTAGTAATTCTTTACCTCCGATTTTATGGCAGAAAAATATTGCAAATCCTTTACAAAATTCTGATGTAGTCACTAAACAAAGACCTGTTAGATTTAAAGCTCCACAGAAATCTCATGTAAGTGTAATGCCCGTTACCGATGTGAAGAGACAAAAAATTGATCTGAAAGGTCCCAGAGTGAAACATGTTTGTAGAAGTGCTTCAATAGTATTAGGACAACCTATAGCAACTTTTGGAACTGATACGAATGACAAAAAAGTTGAATCCCCAGAAACTACTAGTGATAAAAATATTACTACAGAACCTTTAAAAATTAGTGATCTGTGTAAAGTAGACTCTCCTAGTGGAACTGATGAAGATATTGTATCGAATAGTGGTAGTTGCAAGAGTTTTTCTGAAAAAATTGTTTTACCCAAAAAGGAAAGAACTAAAAGTTTTCCACTTGTGGTTAATAAAGAGGTAAGTTTAAAATTTTTATATGTTGTTAAGTTTTTGTGTTTAAAGTCAGTGTTCATATTTTTATATAGATATTCCTTGATACAATTTGTATATAGATATTCCTTCATACAAATTGTTTCGAAATAGTACTGCCATGCTTAGGTACAAGATAGTAAAGTTCACTTACTGCCTTTTATTAATTTTGATACTGATCGATTTTTCCTGCAATTTTCTACATATCAGTTATAATGGTAATTTTACTTTTATCTTCTTTTGGATTATTTCAAGATTTTGTGATTTAACAACATATGAGTAATATAGTGAATGACCCTTTTAATGAATATAAAAGCAGTAAATTACATCAAATGAAATATATACCACATATTACTGCTTTTAGATTTATAAAAATGAGAGACAGTAAATCAGACTTAAATGACCATTGAAGAAGTCGTATAATCTTTTATTAGTCGTTAGATAATTATGAAAAAATTTCCAGTTTTCTCTGTCTTTAATTTTTATACTATATATACTACTAGATTACCTTTTACCTAAACATGACAGAGTAGTCCTCGTAAAATAACTTTATAAAATAAAAAATAACGTGTAGAAAGGAATAACTATTTTTTTAAGTTCAAACTCTTGTCATGTGTTGGTAATTGAAAAATGTGAGGTTATTGTTTTCATTTCATTTAAAATTTTAATTCGGTTTGATTTCCAGTAAGTCCGGTATTAATTTTATTTTTTTTTAAACTTTTTATAGCAATTCATAATCTAGGATATTAGCCCCTTGATTGATTTAAATAAGAATTAGAGGCTTGTTCATTTTTGATTTTATAGTTTTTACTAATTTTGTCCAAAGTCTATAAGGAAATTTATATCCAGTATCCATGACCAAGCATTATTTTGATATATCTTTGTTTAGACCCAAACACAAATAACTATTTTATTTACTTAATGTTCTTGATTGAATAACATTCGCACATAATAACTCACAAGGCCTTCAACCTGAGCCGTTCTGCCCTTGTTGATTGAAATTTACAAGATATTTAAAATATGATTGAAGGGAAAACACAAATATATACAATAAGTAAAAATTTACTTGAGATCAAAAAAAGGATTCAAAAAAACTGGTACAAATTTTAAGTAATATAATTTTTGGAGCCTTTCTCAAGTGGTCCATTGAAAATGACGTAGCATTAGGTGTACTTTGCAGACAGTATGGAACCACCAATTATTTTCAATCCCTTGCTTTTTTAATTTGATACTGAAATTTTTAGTTAAAAAAATATATGGAATATCAAACTTGGCTTGTATAAACTTATGAAATTTATATATATTTAATATTTTTATAATTTTCAGGCTAACATTTCTTCTCCTCCAGAACCTGAAATACCTAAAGGAATTCTTCTCGACTATTCTCAGGAATTAAACCTTGACAATTGCTGTACTGCCGGTTTTTCCATTATAGCATCCGAAGATATCTCAATAAGTGCCATTTGTTTTTTATGTGGAAGTGCTGGGACTGAAAATTTATTAGTATGCTCAGTATGTTGTGAACCATGTCACACTTTTTGTGTGGAAAATTTTGGTGCTCGAGTTAATGTAGAAAGTGATTGGGTGTGTATCAAATGTACCCCATGTCAGAACTGTAAAGGATTTGACAAGAGCAAAATTAGTTGTCCAAAATGCCTTAAAGTTTACCACACTGAATGTTTTAGTAGCAATAAAGATTCCAGCAGCCCTAAAATGGTAAGGTCAGGTCTCATTTTAAATGTATTTTAGATTTAGTACTTAACCTTAGAAAGTTTATAGGATTATAGAGTATTTTTCAGTACATAATACACTTACTGAATTACTAGTAATCTGTAGTATTATTAAAACTATAATAACCTGATACTATATTAGAATTTTGTGGAAACCAACAAAATTTATTTTCCAGATTTGTAAGGAATGTACTAAATGTCAAGATTGTGGTACAGCAACTGCCTACAACATGTCCAGTTCTCCTGGAAATATGCCATTATGCCTGAGTTGTATAGATAAAAGGAAAGTTGGGATGCATTGTCCAATTTGTCAACACCTTTTTGATGACAACAATGCTGGGTCTAAGGTAGATTTACACATCTGTAAAGTTCTATATTTAAGCACCTATAAATCTTAGATTTGTCTTTTTAAAAGAATTGTACCTAAATATACATACTTCAGTTGTTTTTTTAATTTTTTGTGTTTATTTCAGATGTTAGAATGTTCTAAATGTAAGAAATGGGTACATGCAGAATGTGAAAAACTGACAAGTGAACAGTATGACATTTTAAAGTTACTACCTGCCTCAGCAAGTTTTACATGTAGTCATTGTTTAACAGACTCTAATAGTACTTGGAAAAAATCTGTTCAAAATGAAATGTATTACAGATTTTCTCAAGTTTTAAGATTGTTAGTAAAGAATAAATTAGCTAGAAGCATATTAAAAAAGGTTGGGATCAAAGGGAGTAACTTAAGGAAACACCTTTTGACCAGTAATTTAGATATTGATAATAATAATTACAATAAAGATATTGACAAAATTTACTCGTTTGAAGAGAGCGAAAGGCTTCAAAAAGAATCAAACTCTACTGTGAATACTCTTATAGACATTAAATATAGGCTGTGCGAGTACAACTCTGTGCAAAAATTTAACAACGATATAAAGGAGGCTTTAAAACTATATGAATCTGAACAACTTATTCTTATTTATAAAAATATATTTCAAAGTGTATTTCCTTGGTTTTGCCAGTCCCATGAGGCAGCTGAAAATATTCCCCATGTTCCTTATCATCACATATTCTTAGGCCAGCAGCAAAATATAGGCAAGATACCCATTTTACCAAGGAGAGAAAATGATAACAGACGTTGTGTCCTTTGCCAAAATACTGGCGATGGTGTTAGTTATCAAGAATCCAGGTTATTATACTGCGGAAATAATACTTGGGTCCATGCCAATTGTGCGTATTGGTCAACCGACGTTTACGAGGAAATAGACAACTATTTACAAAACGTGATAGAAACAATAGAAAAAAGTCGATCCACTCGGTGTTCAGCTTGTAACAGACTAGGTGCTAGTCTGCTGTGCCACATTTGTAAAACTAATAGCTACCATTTTATGTGTGCTAGGAAATCTAATTTTTATTTTACAAAAATTGAGAAAGCATGTTTTTGCCCCAAACATCCTCCTGAGAAACCTGAATATTTTCTTAAAATTAATCAGGATTTTGAACTTAATTGTAGTCTATTTATTGAGCAGTCCTCACAGCAAGTTGTAAGATCTGAACCAGAAAAAGTTACATGCTTAGTAGGCTCTTTATATGTAACAAGCTTAGGGAAAATTGAACCTGTTATCTCTGACACTTCTGAAGCCATAATTCCTGCAGGATTCGTTTGCTCAAAGGTATTCTGGTCGACTAAAGAGCCTTGGAGATTGGTCACGTATATCATAACAACATCAATACAAAATCCAAATTGTACTACATTAACTGTTGATAAGAACTTTACTGTAGATCATACCTTGACGAAAGAAAGTGTAGAAAAAGCCATGAAAGAACTGAATGATTGGCGACGCGTTTGTGACAAAAAATCTGATGAAGTTGAATCGGAAGATGAAGAAGAAAAAAATGGCACTGAATTATTATCACCTGAGCTTACAGACACAATTTTAGAGGATTTGCCGCATGATATTCTTGATGGTATTTCTGTTCAAGATATTTTTCCCAATTTTAGCTATGAAGACATGCTTAGTTTAGATAACAGTAACACTGAAAGCATTACTGACTCAATAAGAAAACCGGAAGAGGAAGATTCAGCTGTTGAAACACCCGATTTTAAATCTGGAAACAGAGAATGGACCAAAACTAAGTCTGAAACAGCAATTAAGCCTAGAGTACCGCCCTTAAGCCTCACTTTGAGTTATAAATTGGATAGTACTATTCCTCCAGTAACAAAAAAACGAAAAGTCTCTAGAGAACCCCAAAACAATATGTTACTTCTTCAAGTTGATGGTGCTTTTGATGATGATAGTTCTAGCGAATGTGGTTCTCCAGTCCCAACTGGTTCAATAGACCCATGGGCAATTTCTGAGGAACCAGTAACTTGTGAAAAATGTCAGTGTACCTACAGGACTCAAGCTAGTTATAAAAGACACTTGGACTCGTGTGAAATGCTTTGTACTAGCGAAAGTGATTCAGAAAACGCTCCAGATCAGGAAATAAACAACCATTGTGAAGAAGAGGTCATTTTACCTGCTGCAGAACCTATAGAGGTTACTGTACAAGTTAGTGAGCCAACTCAACCCGTTCTAATACAGGCGTTTGAGTCTTATCAAAGTCAAGTTCATACATCTGTGGTAAATGTGGTACCAGAACCAGCTCCTCCACCCCCACAACCAATAACAGTACAACCAACCATAACAATGGCTGAACCGCCTGCTACTCCAGCAACAATTTCTATTCCAGTACCCTTATGTGTAGGCCCCTCTTTAACTCCCCAAATTGTTCAGCCATCCATAGAATTTCAACAGTCACAAACGCAACCGATGACTCTACAAGTCCAACAGCCACAGGCTCAACCAATGACCCTACAAGTCCAACAACAACAAGCGCAACCAATGGCTCTACAGGTTCAACAACCACAAGCACAACAGATGGCCATACAGCCCATGCAGCAACTATTAGTACAAAGGCCTCAACCTGCAAGAAGGGAACCTGTAGTGCTGCAACAAATTCAACCAGCGCCTACACCTGGATATGTGCCTTTTGTGGATGCTTTTGGGCAGCCACAAACCAATCAAAGTGTGCAATATGTACAAATAGCCCCACAAGTTCAACAACAACCACAGTTGTTACAAATTCGCTCTGATGGAAATGTTATTGGGATCTTACCTAGTATACAACCCACAACGGTAATTGTTCAACAGCCTCAGCAGCTTGTACTGGATAGCAGCGGTCATTTTGGGTGGGCACAACAACCACAACCTCAGATATACTATGGTTTTGAAACTATTGTACAGAATACTGTAATGCAAAGCCAACAGTTCCTTCCAACTCCGGTTCCTGGTGTTCTTACTGCCAACAGTAGCTACAGTACGACTACTCAGGTCTTCCAGACTAGTAAATTAGAGCCAGTATTAGATGTTTCATCCAACAGTTTTGTTTTAGTTAATTCTGGCCAGTTGGAAATACCACAACAGTATCCTCAGAGTCAACCTATCACTGTCACTACTCAAACTCCTACACTTATTTATTCACAACCGTCCGTTACTCAAAAACCTATCGCAGCAGCTCCTCAAAATTGCATTAGCTTACCTACAGCTCCTTTTGTATCGGATCAAAACATTCCCATGAATATAGTCCCTCCAATTCCCAAGCCACCCACTTCACATGGTAGACCTATGAGTAGAGTCTTACCTATGCCCACCAATTCTGTTAAACAAACTAAAAAGATCGCTGATGCTACAAAAATGTTCCCAGAAGCAGAGAAACATCAACAGTTTAAGCTAGAAGATAACAAGTTTATGTTTTCCAAGGATTTAATGAAAATCATAGATACTCCTAAAACGAGAAACAGAAAATTTGAAATACTCGATTACAAAGTTATTAAATCTCGCAGCGGATCCAATATGGACATCCAACAAACTTTTAAGGTAGAAGAGACGCCTTTCAAAGAATTTGAACCTGTGGAAAAGGTCGCGAAACTATCGAATTATGAACCATTAAAGGAAATAGAAAAGGTCAAAATGGAAATATTTGAGGAACCAATAAAAACGTTAAAGATACTTGACGGTGAAAAATATTTAAAACTGGATGGTGTTAAAACGTTAAACTCCCTAGATCGTCTTAAGACTTTTGAAAATTTGCACTTGCAAAATAACCTACAAAAGACAAACGTAAACGTCAACTCACATAAACCAAAGTTGGAGATAAATGGACAGAAGTATCGGATTGAAAATAGTCTGCAAAAACTCGAAAATACTTTACAAAAACATCAAATGGAGCTAAACATGCCGAAAATTAAATTGGAAAATATCTGTAAGAAAAACAATGTGGATATAACTGTTCAAAAGCCCGATAATAGTCTTCAAAAGAAACCCTTCATGGAAAGTCCAATCATTCAAGTACATAAAAGGGATATAGAAATTACAGTACAGAAGCCAAAAACTCCAGAAAATATTTCTTTAGTGGAATTGAAAAGACCTCTTGAAAAACCTTTAGATATGCCCAAGCTAGAAGATTTTATAAAATCCGAAGAAAAACCGATAGGTCCGAAAGAAAGAAATGAACCATTATTAGTTTTTAATATACCGCCTGCAGAAAACCCCAAGATAACTCCTCCAGCCATCAATATTAACAAACTACCTACTCCCGTGGCCCCATTGCGTGCTTTAAAACCACAACCAGTGAAGATTGAGGACGAACCAAAAAAAGAGGACGAGAAACCCTCCGTCGCTGTCAGTTCATTCGCACCAGGACCAAAACAGCAATCTAAAAAAGAACCAGAATCCTATGGAGCTCCCTCAATTCTCTATACCATGGAAAACAAAGAGGAAGGATTCAAGTACTCTTCTACATCAGTTTCGGATTGTTGGGCGAAAGTCTTGGAGGCTGTACAGAATGCCAGAGCGGCTCATAACATGCCTCCCTTACCTACTGACAAAACACATTTAAAATCCGTCCAAGTAATTGGCTTAAAAGCCAGTCACGTTAAGTATTTAATAGAGCAGCTGCCAGGAGCATCAAAATGTGTGAAGTACAAACCTCTGTTTAAGTTTACCCCAAGTTCACAAGACACTATGGATCCTTCCTTACATGGTTATGGTGCTGTTAGATGTCAACCTCATACGAACAGGAATACTGAACCTTATGATATGTTTAGCTGGTTGTCATCTAAGCATAGAGAACCCTTTATGAGTCTGGATTCTCAAATAGTCCAGTCAAGGTGAGTCTTGATTTAAAGTTATGTATTTAGCAATATTAATAATATGAAAAATGAAAATGCCATATTAGAACTTATAAATTAACCTTATCCATTACTATTTTATGTTTTTTTTTTTCATGCTTAGAAGAGTCAACAGTTTTCCTATGGCTATGAAGTTTAGAAATCTAAAGCAAACATCCAAATGGTCTGTGGGAGTTTACAGGTCAAAAATCCATGGAAAAGGATTATTCTGTTTAAGGGATATTGAACCTGGTGAGATGGTTATTGAGTACGCTGGAGAGGTAAGTGGATTTGATATTTCTATAACACATTGTTAGGAAGAATATTTCACAAATAAAAATTTTAGCATTACCAATTTTACTATATCTACATGTTAAACAAAAAAAAAAAATTTAAATGAATAATGCAAAAATTTAAAAACCTTTTTCACTTAAGAGATGCCCAGCATTTGTATCTTATTTAAAAATACACGAGCCTGATTCAGGAAGGTCTTTAGAACACCAGGCACACTCGTGACGTTTCTCTACCAATATTCTGAACCATTATGATAAAAAATAATTTTATTTACCTAAGAACATAAAGGGAACCAATAACTTTGCAAGATTTAAAAAAATAACAAAAAAAAGTGCTTTTAGATAGGGCTTACTATAATGTCGCGGAATATTTTAAAGATAGATTCTAATATCAGGGAATATTTTATAGTATGTTCGTGCGATTACTGTTTTCTTCTCTTTGTATTTTATGCTGTATGTATATATTCTTTTTCCTTTATAATTTATGTATAGTTTGTGTACATTATTCATTGCTTTTACTTGTGTATGATATAAACTCTACTCGATGATGTCTAATGATATGTCACTTTGTCTACAGAAAGTTTTTACTCTTTTGACAATAAAGGATGTTTTGATTTTGAATTTATATTTTAGGTTATACGATCAATTTTAACAGATAAAAGGGAGAAATTTTACAATTCCAAAGGAATCGGATGTTACATGTTCAGAGTTGATGACAATTTTGTAGTTGATGCAACGATGAAAGGCAACGCAGCTAGGTTTATTAACCATTCTTGTGATGTAAGTTAATAAATGATTATTTTAAATCTGTAGCATAACAGAAAAAGAAATGATTAATATGTTAGAAATAGTTTCATATCGATGCAAAGACTGCAGTGTTTATATTTCGCGGTGGCACTAATCTAAGACAAGTTTAACAAAACGCTTCTCATTAGAATATCGCTTCATAACGATCTACCTAAGGACATTGCTTCCAACTATGGCAGGTTCTGACCCTAGGGAATATTTTATTTTCACACAAATTGCAGCTTTTTGTTCAGTACCAGTACCGGTAATTCTTCTCACGGGCGTTTTAGATTAATTAGTGCCAACTGTTCGGCTTTTCTTAGTCAAATGAAATAGAACTACTAATGATAATCATAGTTTTCATATAATCTTTCTTAAAATTCGAACAATTTATTGTTGAAAGAATTGGTCTCAGTTGTACTCATTAAGGAGGTCCTTTTGCTGCACATAAGTCAAATGAAGTGTAGAACTCACTATTTTACTAATAAAAAATAATATAGTTTAAAAAAATATAGCTTGCAAGGCATTTATCATTGAAATAGGAAATATTATTAAAAAAAAATTAATATAGAACTCAAATGCATTCATTTAAATCAGCTGCAGTGTGTGATTTTACTGCTTATGTTGATCTTCTAGGCAGTTTAACCTTACCTTTCAAAATATTTGAATTGCATTGTTAAAAAATGCAAATATATAATGTATATGAAAAATTTAATATTTTAATAAAAAAAAAACAAATTATTATTTAATTAATTTGAATTATTTCACTTGCTTATATTCATTTAACATCAGTAGAATAACAAATATCAATATGTGAAAGTTTTCATATTGAATGTATTCAAAGATCTGAAATGCGCGCCCATGCAACTTTGCTAAACGTTTCGACTAAATTTTAAGGCATGTTAACCTTAAAAAGCATGGACATCGATTGGACCTCCTAATCTTATGATTAAAAAGGAAATACCTACGTAGTTAATATTTTTTTTGTTATTTTAGCCGAATTGTTACTCGAAGGTGGTAGAAATTATGGGGCATAAGCACATCATAATATTTGCCCTTAGAAGAATCTTAAGCGGTGAAGAATTGACTTATGACTACAAATTTCCCTTTGAGGAAGACAAGATTCCGTGTACTTGTGGAGCAAGAAGATGTCGGAAATTCCTCAACTAGATAATTAATTGTTATTCTTCCAATTAAATAGTGGACAAAAATATTGTTAAAAGTGGTGAACAAAAACAGTTTTATAACTGTAAATAAAACTATTTCTAAAGCGCACCCGTTTCAAGAAAGTAATAGAGTGGCAAAATTTATAAAGAAATTCTCTTAAAGAGTATCTAATCAGCAATAATATTATTTTTCCTTTCCAAAAAATTTTTATCTCTATTTCCTCTTATTGTAAATATATGTAAAATAAAAGATGCTATTTTCTTGGAACTAATTCTCTTTAAAAGAGAATGACGTAACTGTTGAACAGACTAATCTTGTAAAAATATGTATTTAGATGTAAATATATATCTAAAAGAATCGAGTGTTTTCACCGTGAAGCACCTACATGGACCTTTAAAACAAATACATTTTTAAAATAGAAGTAGGTTTTTGTAAAGTCAGTATTTGAAATTTCGAAAGTTCGGCTGTGAGTTTTACGTGCATTTGTGCCATTGGCTGTGTAGGTGCTCGTTTTATATGTTTGAAATTTTTTATATAAAGAGAAAATATCTGATGTGATATGTTGCGTAGTTTTTTCTAATTTAAATCATAGGTTTGAGAAGCTTTTAACAGTAGTTTTAAAGTTTTTTTCTATTTAGTCATGTCCTAAACTTGTTCCATTTAAGATTTTTTGTTATTGTTCCAAAGAGTCAATAAATGGTTTTGAAATCTAGCGCTGATCTAATTGTACCAACTTGCGCTTGGTGTGAAAGAGACACCTAACCCCGCCCCTTTATTGAGTGAAACATTATATCCTTAAATATTTGCGTCTCTCTCCTCTCACATCAATCACTAGTTGGTAGGCTGTGACTCGCGGTCTGTTCTTTATATGTCTATTGGTTTAACAGACATATGTGGTCAAGGGGCGATAACATCCAATATCTATTTAGTAGAGGGAATTTAAAAAATACAGGGCAATATATAAATTTCTATAAGGTGAACTAAAAGCTAATTTTTTTTTCAAAACAACTGTCTTTTGGTTCTACCATTAATCAATACATTTCATGTTTCTTACTCTAAATAAAAAAGTTTTTTGAGATCTATTTTGACTGGCTGTAAATGGAAGTAATTTTTCTATTATAATTTTTTCATCCTCTGCCTAACAATATCAACTTAGCAATAAATACCGGATTTCCTGTAAATCAGAGGATGACATTTTTAGATAGAAAATGGAACGTTGAAAAGGATTGTCTAATCATTTTACTCCAAATTGCACCATTTGTCTGCCACAATTTTTTTTTAGATGTCATCACATAAACTAAATTTAGTTTTTTAATTGTGACATATAACACTAAAATATTTTTGTCTATTTCTATTTCCTCTAATAATATAGATCTAGAACATAGCTATGGATTTGCCTGTATGTGCCTGTTGCATTGCTAAAAGTTACATAAAGCTTTTACAATGTTTCTGAAGTGTAACATACTGTAGTATACTTTATGTCTGACAGTCATAAAGTACTGTTTGTTTAGTCTGCGATAAAAAAGTAATTTGCTCTCGAACATTATTTTAATATATATTTATAAGGAACAAAGTTAGACATGACTAGATAATAATATGCCCTTTATACCTATGGCTCCTTTTTTGTGTTTTACAATACGTATTAATAAAAATTTGAATTTTGGAACATTTATATTGTAAATCTCTATATTTATTAATTTATTTTTGTAAAAAAAGATAAATACATGTTTAGACGGAAGCTTTATATATCGATCTTATTTTATTGTAACATAAAATTTATAAGATATTTTTCTTATTGTCTAAAGCATATTGTACAGTTTTATATGAATAATTAACGCTTTTTTTTCTCTCAAATAGATAGGATTTTTATATTACATTAACATTAGCTGTAATTTTGTAACTTATCGTCACATTTAAGAAATCAAAGCATCACAGATACTTAAGCAATAGATAATTTTAACTTTTTATATACACTAAGCGATGATATATTTGTTTTTACTCTTGAAGCTTTAATATTACCCGTTTTTATCACTGGTAAATATTTGATTTTAAATATTTTTCCTATTTTAAATCTGTAATTTAGTATTTTTATTATTTTTGTCCTCTGGTTCAAAATCAGAAAAGTGAAAGTGTTTATGTCGATCACTTTTCGTTGACTTCATAACCAATAAATTTGGGAAACAAACAGCTATTCTTTTTACCTATTCCAAGCTTTTATCTTTAAGTGTTTTTCCTTAATTTTTTCTGTATAAAAGCTTATTTGTCATATATGTATGTATGTAGGTATATATACATATATACTCCGAGCGTTTGTAAATTACCATCTTTCCGGCGTCTGTAGACGAACGCACGAAAATTTTCCTTTCTTGCTTTCTAGTGTTCCATGTTAGCGGTTTGCTGACTGTTGTCTAAATCAATTTTGTGTCTTGTCTCAAGTTGTTGTTGGAAAAGAGTGATGCCAATTTGTTTCTTATTTTGACTTATATATATATATATATATATTGTTGTGGAACCAACATCTTACCACCGGTTTCCGGCAAAACTGCACTTAAATAGAGATTAAAGTTTGTGGAAAGTACAAGGATGTGTGGGAAAGATACCGGTGGATACCACTGATGAGTCGACCCCCGGTATCGGGACGAAACATCCGTACATTTTAGGTGGTCGCAAATAGTTCGTTAGTTATATGCCCTTAACATCGGAGGCATTACTACAACAATATTAATGTATGATATATATATATATATATATATATATATATATATATATATATATATATATATATATATATATATATATATATATATATATGTATGTAATGTATATATGAAATACCAATTATAGCAATATCACAAGCAAAACAAAACTGGAAAACTAGAAGATCTAGTTTCATGGTTTAAGAACCTAAATCTTTTTAGTGAATATGCCAGTTATAGTTTCAATCATAATATACCAAAACAAAATTCATTCATAAATTCGCTAGGATTTGTGAACGTTTCTAGCGCTATAATAAACGGATTTTAACGAGAATTACTATTAAACCATGGGCGTTCCTTCTTGGTTAGACCTTGTTCGACAAATTCAAAACAATATGTATATTGTTTCATTAATTTTTCAATTTTACTATAAGATGCCATAATTAACCATTTTTTTTTCAATATTTTCAGGTTTTTAGATATTTCTTCTTAAAATGTACCTACTTTTGTGCGATATTATGACCTTATAATTGATAACAATATTCGTATAATAATTGACGTTGTTTACTAAAATATTAAGTTTCCAGAGTGAAAAAGTGGGATTTTTATAATTTTAGCAAAAAAAAAATAGTAACTGAAATATTTTTAGGAAAGAATAGGGGTGACACCTTTTTTTTTATTGTATTTATATTGGTTTTTACGTAAAAATTATTTTAATTGAAAAGAAAATTGCTTAAATTTTACAATCCCAAAAAGCGACTGGGAATTTTATTACAATGATACTGTCTTATACCATTTTTTTTACAAATAACATATTTACAAATCAAATATTTGCTTTGATGTTTGCCATTTTTTTCCGGACGTTAGTTCAACTAGAATTTATTTGGTACATCACTGTATTAAACCTGGCATAGTGTACAAGACTCATAGATTTTAGCTTTAATATTTGAATGACAATATGAACATATCAATGTAAATCCCATAGGTAGACAAAATCTACCGTGTGATAAGAGGCCTTCTTAGGTAGTCTAATAATTGGTTGTTGATGGGATGATTTAGTGTCTTAAAACCGTAAAAAGGTATTATATTTTAATATGTCTAATCATACCCATTTTGGTGCTTTATATAAATCATTATGTCGTTCTTTTCAGCAGCTGTGCTATAAACATGTATTTACTATGTCAAATAAAAGATATTATATAATTGTTTAGTCTTATTTATTCGATAGAAACAACCCACGTGTTTATTGGGATCTTTGATCATACCAGTAGATTTAAACAACAATAAAGATGTTGATGGTCGGTGGGGGAGGGACTTTTTTTGTTTTTTGACAGGCACAAATATTATTTAATTTTGGTTTCAGTTTGTTGGCTTGTCATGACCGCTTTGAATGCTTTTTAGTGTTAAAAATTACTGCAAATATGAAGTTTATAATTAATATCAACAAAAACTGTATTGAAAAACGTAGATTTATCGGTAAATATTGTTAGATATCATGTACATATTGAAAATAACAATGATTTAGGCAACCAGAGACTGCTTTATTTTCGATAGCATGTTATACTATATATAATTTAAATAATCTCTCTCTCTCTCTCTCTGTAGCTTTACAACCCTTCGTGGGTCCTCGCTGCATCCACGACCTGCCTCCATTTCCTTCGGTCCATCATGTCGTTACTCCAATCTCGTACTCCCAGTACATTTAAATCTTTTGTGATGTTATCTCTCCATCTTAGTCTGGGCCTACCTAAGGGTCTCTTTCCGGTCGGGTTCTCTTCCCATATTCGTTTGATGAGACGTTCGTCATGGGCCCTATGAACATGTCCTGCCCACCTAAGTCTTTGGGTTTTTATTTCGTTAATGATGCCTGGCTGATCATACAAGCTCTTTAATTCTTCATTTGTTCGGATGCGGTATTGTCCCGTTGTTTCATCTACTCTAGGCCCATATATTTTTCTTAATATCTTGCGTTCGAAACGTCTTAATAACAATTCGTTCTGTTTTGTGATGGTCCAGGTTTCTGAGCCATATGTTATTACCGGTCTAATAACTGTTCTATATATACGGATTTTGGCTGATCTGGACAGCAGCTTTGATTTTAGTATCTCCTGCAATGCATAAAAGCACTTAAAACCTTTTTGTATTCGTGTGCGTATTTCACTGCTCACATCATTATCGTGTGTTATATTGGCCCCTAGATATTGGAATTCTTTCACACATTCAAAATTGTATGTGTCCATAGTTATATTCTGTCCTATTCTATCCCTACCTGCTCTTCGGTTTACGTGCATGTATTTGGTCTTCTCTTCGTTGATGTTGAGTCCTACTTTTTTTGTTTCCCTTTCCATTCTGATAAACATTTCCTTTGTTTTAGTTGTGCTATTTCCTACGGTATCGATGTCGTCTGCATATGCTAGGATCATTCCGGGGCCCTGGTTTGAGAATACTTCCAGTTTTATGTTAGCCTCTTTGGTGGCCATATCTAACACTATGTTGAAGAGTAGTGGCGATAAGCCATCGCCTTGTTTTAAACCACTGGCAATAGAGAATATGTCCGTAGTGTGCTTACCGATTCTGACTTTCGCCCTTGCATTCTCTATACATATTTTAGTCAGATTAATAATCTTCTTTGGCACGCCTACCTTTTCCATGGCGATCCATACACTATCTCTTACAATGCTATCATATGCTTGGCGGAAATCAAATTTAAATAATGCAATTAGGAAAGGATACTATTGGTGTTTGTACCAAGAAATAAAAGATCTCATACTAATTATCAACAGTTTTCCAAATATAAATAAAAATACTATGACGTTGCATTCACAACTAGGGGCTCTATGCTAATTCTACGGGGGAATTCGTTGATTTGGGTCTTATATCCCAATTTTAGAGTTTAGACTTACAACAAACTTAACGGACGAACTAAAATTATTTTTTGAAAAAAAAAACTTTTTTAGCTTCAATTTAGGTTGAAAAATAAATTCTATTTAAGTTAATGAAAAGTTCTAAAATATAGTAATAAAAGAGTTTAGCTAAAAATGACAGTTAAAAATAAAATAATTAATAGTCTTACTGAATACATGTGTAAAAAGCTCTTGACAAGCATTTATTTGTTATTTCCATATAATATATATCTTAGATTTGGGCAGTGACGTAAATAATGACCCCGCGATGCAGGGGGGGGGGGCGCAGCCATTCTAAGAGCTCCCTTAAGTTTCTTGATGAAAATAAATAAACACGAAGAATTAAGACGGGTGCAAAATAGTAGGGCGTATTCAAAAATCTGCGGGGGGTGCACATACTTTTAGTTACGCCACTGACCGAGGGGTAGTTTTCTCAGTATGATTCAAGTCTTCGAAATTCCACCTCAAAAATGTTTTTTTTTTCTTTAAAATAACCATTGATTGTCATTTAGAAAAAGATTGCACAAAATTCATTAAATACAACTTTTACTTTAAAAATATTAACTACAACAATCTATTACAGTTCTACCCTTCTAATTTTTAACTCTGGCAAATTCTTTAATTAGGAATGTGTAGCAGGCGCGGTTCCAGGGAGGGCGCAAAATTCAGAAAAATAGACTTGACCCTGCCTGCTACATTAGGAACGTGAATGGCGTTGGCACCACGCCCCCCCATCAACAACTCGCTTTCGCTTGACATACTGTATTCTTGGGATGTCCCCCCCCCAAAAAAAAAAGAGAGAGAGGTTGGAACCGCTCCTAGAGCAGCCAATGTAGATTCGATAAATATTAATGACAGTGTTTGACTCATTGAAGAAACTCCTTTTCCCGCTATCTATAGAGACCAAAAGCATTGTATAAAGATTTTTAATTATTGAATGGTTAAAATTGTAGATTTAGCTGCTTATGCCGCCCCCTTCCAGTGTCCCTGAGGCAGCCGCTTCTTAGTATGGTACTGCCCTGTTTTAAATTATTAGGAAGGCACCGAACATCGCAAATAAGACTCTTTAATTATATATACCTTAGATTTAGGAACAAAAAGCAGCAAAAAAATCGGGTAAGAACTTTCACACGTTTGGTCGATGCCATTAACAAAATAAACAACTGGTTACGCTTTTTTTCACACAATTACTTAAAAGTTTTTTTGCCTCGAGAAAAATCGATCCCAAAAGCAACTTTTATTCGCAAATTCCAAAAAAAAAGACCTATTTGTGGAAACATTTCTGGCAGAAATATCGTTACTCTTCTCAAATTACGTTATTGGTAAAAAGCACCGGGAAGAGAATTAGTTTTAGAAAATAACGTTAATGTTAAGATATGAATAAATTCACCTCTTCCAATGTCTGTCATCCGCATAGTACTCTAGAAAATGTAAGTGATAACCTCAAAAATTTTCAAACTTACCACATTCGAAATAGCATGTGCATTTTAACCTTGTCAGTTTTATAGTATCCTAATACTAAAATTGTGTTGTAAGAGTAAATCAAATATTTAATTTTGAAAGCGCGAAAATTTTTAAAATCTAGGAGCATAACTGGAAACTCTCTGAATTTCTGTAATCCTGATAATTGTGTAAAAATCTAGGAGGAAAATAGAACGAGAAGGAGAGTTGATTTTTTTTCAGAATAGGATGGTCTAAAACGAGCCAGAAAGCAAGGAAGCCTGACACATACATTTACCTTCTTGCATTCCTGTTACTCTGCTACTATAGAAAAGATAGAAACTATTCGTATGAATGAATGTGTCGGCGTGTTTTTAGTTCGACTCTTAATTGTCGGTAAATTGTTGGTCGTGACGAGTATTATAAGCAACATGCATATGGGGAAGCTTGGATAAAACTACAAATTTTGTTAAATATTTCGTACCTTAGATGATCTCATTTACACTTTTATAGAAATTAACAGTCACATTAATTAAAAAAGTTAAATACTTAGGTCCAATCTCGTTGCCATGAAGGTTAGATCGTTTAGTTGATCAATTTTATTTTGCAGATGGATATTATTAGAATTTGTATTACCTGTGTCAACAAAAAACGCTAATATAGAAAAATTAAGGACAAAAACCCAGAGATAAAGCCTTAGAACCGATAATAGGAATACTCTTCAAGTAAAAATAAACATAATTTTCCATTTTTAATGCTTTGATAATAAATATAAACGATTTTTTATTGTGTTTTTAAGACTCAAATCTTGTACTTGTCAATTTAACCCCTCTATTGCCAACTTAGGCCGATTTTAAAGTTAGACCATGCTGGTGAATGGATGGGGGGTAAATGTCCAAGGAATATGGTGTTGATACGAAAATAGGTTTAGGTTTGATTCTCATTATGGTACTGCTCTCCATATGATCTGGGTTCGATAATTTTTTTTAATGAAAAAGAGTTTACGATATCAAAATCTCCGCGAAACCGATAGTGTGAATAGGTTCATTGTTTCTCCTGTAAGAATATTGTACCGGACCGAGAGCGTGTCGAAAGCAGCCCTATAGTGAGAATTTATTGGAATTTAGATAACACTTTAAAAGCTAGGTTAGGAAATATTTGCCAAAATCAATTTTATTGAAATGATAAAACGACTCAAGATATACCAACTAACACGTCTATGTTATTATAGATTTTCAATATTTCAGTACATTTATACTGATAGCTTCAAAGTCGAATTGATAGTGAAGCGGCTTTAAAACAAATCTTAAATCTATCAGCCTATTACGGTGACTTGAATGCGAGTTGAAAATCAATTTCAAGCCACTTTCATTTCTGTTACGGATTTATAACTACGAACTTCAAATCGGTGGTAGTCGGAAAATATGATTTTGACGTTCGTAGGTTTTGGGTTAAAGTTATAAACTAAATATATATTTATTTTTATAAATTATGAAAATTAAGTAAGCTGTTGTTCCTTTAAGTTCAAGTTATTACAGTATACGATACAAATTCTTAAAAATGTTCCACAAATAGTATTTAATGAGGTTAGGTGCACACGCATGGGAAATAACTGGTTTGAAACTAATTTTCAAGTCGGCGGAATGAACAGGAAGGTTTAAAATTTTTTTTCAAGCCGCTTCACCTTCAATTTGGCTTGAAACCATCGATATAAATGTACTGTTTATCCTGTCACGCGAGAACTTAATACACAAAATAAAAATCCAAAAAATAATCTAAAGTCAGCGATTTTATTTCATTAAATCATTGGTAACGTAATACCATCATGTTTAGTAAGATATGGACCAAAAGTTAATTAATTTTTATTATTCACACGTTTGCAATTAGCTGTTCGTATTTAGGGGAAACAAAAATACAATTGTACTTAAATATGTTTTTTTATTTAGTGTAAATAATACAGTATAGTATAAAATAACTCTTTAATAGAAAAAAACTAAGCTCTACTAGCATAGTTTAGGAATAAAATACAATAATTAATTATTAAGTTACATTCTAACAAATATGAAATGCATCAAATACGTAAAATACTGTAGAGAGTCCAAACTAGGTTTACATCCCACCAATTTTGGACTTGACAGTCTTGAGCTAAATACAAAAACATAAAAAATAAAGAAATATATATTTTTCAACATATCAAAAATAGTCTGTTGATTAAATCAAAGACGAGATTAAAGTTGGAGCTTCTATAAAATGACACAGAAATGATTCTACTGCTTATTGCTAATCATTAGTCATTATATTGAAATGAAATTATGAGCAATATGATTGATTCACCTTTTTATCTAGTCTTTGATTAACATAATGACGAAGCTTAAAAACGTTTAGGGAATATTTTCATAGAATGCTGATATGCATAATAAATACCAACATAATCTATAGTGGCATGTTATAATGTTCACTAGTAGACCCAATGACTGAAAGCAGCCTTTTATTAAATTCATTACCTCAATTAAGTGCAATTTTATTTATTGATTAACATACAGATAATGTATAAAATTCAAAATCATAAATACATACAAGTAAACGAAGCAAACTTAATGGTAATAGACAAACAAACTTTCAAAAGTGTGCACATGCGCGTAGAAATTAGATTCTTAATACAAATACCCATTAGAAATGCAATATAGTTTCCCAAGCAAGATTAATAGAAGTTTTTACTTCAAACTTAAAAGTAAAATAAACTCGTAAGAATCGAAAATATCGAAACTGTTTTAAAATAACAAGGACAAACCAACATACACATAACAACAGTAGTTATGAAGAATTCAACAACCAAAAGAAGAAATATGTTGTTAAATAAAATAGAATGTAATAACTAATTAGAAAAAAAAAACTAAAAATCTTAACAAGAAACGCATGCTAACTAGTGAATCCACTTGTGAACACTAGAACATGATCTATCTTCTGCAAAAGGGACGACAAGAAGAAGGAATCATAATTTATATCACCGAAAAACTTTTAAAACGAAATAACACAGAAAATAGTTACCGAATCTTAGTTTTTACATTTACACTGATTCAGTAGGACTTTGGAATTCAGAGAGTGCATGAATAGGGTTCTGGACTTTCTTTTGGGATCCTTTACGGACTTTGGCACGTACTTCTTCTGGTTTCTCTGGTCTAACCAGAGGCTTCTTTTCAGGTGCTTTCATCTTCCAAACAACAATTGGTGACTAAAAACAAAGTAAAATAATATTAGTACCATGAGAATATTTAGTAAATACGGTATAAGTCTAGATTAAACATGACTTGGATACTAAAAGCTGCACTCATACAGAAAATAGTAATAGATATTGTTATAGACGCAGAACATAATTTCCAGGATATCAAGTTATCGCGCAGAACAATGTTGAAGAGATGATTTAAAAAATTATAACAAAAGCTTTATAAATGCTCATGTAATTAAGATATCTATATTTATATAGATATCTTAATATTTAAGGCACTTTTTGCTAATATCGCAGACAAAATAAACCCAAGACTTGCACTGTAAATATAACAATTTCCAGTACTCTTTTATTTTAGTAAAACTACTACTATTACATTGTGTGGCGTTGATTATAGCGTCAATTTTTTTTATGTGAATCACATTTCACCACGTATTAATTTGACGCCGACTTCAAAAATTTCAATTTCATATTAAAATTTATATTATTTTTCGCTGTTTAGTTTTTTTTTTGGAAGTTGGTTCAATTTTTTAATAGAAATTTTATTACAGGCAAACTTGTTCATAGCCTATAAACTACAAATTATAATAATACAAAAGTAGTATTCTTACCGCTACAGTCCCTTGTCGTGGATACTTGGTGGAAGCAACATATGAAGCCTTGACAGTTAATACTACAGCATTCATCAAGTTCTTGGCAGCCTGAATTAAGGATGTTGCACTATCAAGGCCAGATACAATCAATTCTCCACTGATATTTTGTACATCAGCTTTGACTTTCGACGTAATGTTCATCTGATGACAGTAAAGGGCGATACGTTGTAGATAAGCCAACAAATCTTTCTTTGTTGAACTTTCTGGGCATTGTTCGGCAATTTGACGGGTAAGCTTGTCCAATTTGGTGCCGGCCTCAGAAATTTTTCTTTGCTGCGTTAATTACATCCATGGTAGTTTTTAAAGGACCTCGTCCTCTCGTAAAATCTGTCATTTCCATCATAATCACACACATATGCTTAGCCAGAACAATAATGTCATTGCCAGTGTCATCCCACTTGGCTACTTCTCTGTCAAACTTAAGTTTCTCACTTCTGAAATATTCTACTTGTTGAAGAATCTTCTGCTTATCTTCTTCAGGCATTTTACCCATGGCTTCACGGGCTGTTGTAATTCCACTAATTTCTGGATATTCATCTACGCCGTGTTCGCCTGTATGAGCGCTTGCTAAAATGATAAAAAAATATTACAACATATAAATAATGACAGAAAAAGTTATTGACAAAGTGTTGTAGTATGATGACAACCAAGATTCTATAGGAAGAAAGAGAGGTTAAAGATTTATCTCTGTGCAGGAAGGAAATAGAAGGTTTAAAAAAGATTATTAAGAGTTTATTTAGATCGATAGAATATGTGCTTCATAAGTGCCATGCTGGTGATTCTTATCTTTAAAGAAGAATTTAAAAAAGTGCCTGCACACAGCGCAAACTCCTTAGGACAATAAAAATAATCAAATATTTCTTACATTTGCTCTTTGTGTCTAAAGTATAATTTTCGTCCAATTCGACATCTTCTGGGTCGAGATCTTCATCGGCTCTATTCATCAAAACAGCTCTACGAATCTCACGTACTCCATCATATACCAAGCGTGACGCATCAATAAATTCATTTTCGTCTAGTTCCTTGGAAGGCTGACCCTGCTGACCACTTAAAATTGCTTGCACAGCTACTTGTACCCTCTGAGTGAACTTTGGCATTACTTGGTCATTCAAAACCTAAAAATACGATCATTGAATTTTACAGCTCAATATTAAACATAATGTTATATGAAATAGAAACAATTTTATATTATAATGATGGCTCACCTTGACAGCCTCTAAAACTCTTTTTGTGTAAATGCAAGGTTCATAATTATCCATTTCAGCTGCCACTACAACGCCAATACGACCCGTTCGTCCTCTGATAGCTGCAGCAGTACGTTCCAAAGTGTCGGCTTCATTTTCTTGCAATGCCAAAACACATTTATTCACATCTTCCAAAATATGATTTTCTGAGACAGCCAAAAAATCGTCAACTGTTGTTATGTCGTCTATTGCTTCAGTTAGGACGCGCACCTAGAAATGATGTTGATTATAAATTAACATATTTGTCTGGAATAGTTATGTAAATATAAAGGTTTTCAAAAAATATTGTTTTGATTTATAATGAAAATATTAAGTAAGAATCAAAATTTTACCTGATTTTCCCAAGTATGTCTAAATGCATCCATATTTTCCTGAGCAACTTTACTTCTTGGCCTTGCAGCCAAAATTCGAGCAGCATTTATGACTTCAGGGCAAAGAGAGTCAATTTGAGCTGCAGCATATCGGACCATTTTGACCCCATCTTCATGGCTTGACATGCTACATACTAGATTAGCTACTTCAACTAGCTTATTGGAATGCTCAGTAAATACAGCTGCATATTCTTCTACTTGCTTTTCATCACCATTCTGGGCTGCCTTTATGAGAATTAACAGTGGAATGCTGGTTTCCATAAAACTACAATGAAAAAAATTAAATTTGCATATGGCGTTGCAAATTTTCCAAAATTTTTACGTTACCTATCAGAAATATGATCCACAACAGCCTTTCTTAGTTGCCTTCTTAAATCTTTTGTTTTTCCTTTCATGTTTTCAATTGCTTTGCCCAAACTCTCAGTTTTGTCTTTGTTACCCATCTACAAAAAAAAAATATATATAGAAAAATTGTTTCTTGTAAACACAAGACATTGAAAGAGAAAAGGTACAAGAAAACGAGAAGAAAACAGTGAAAAGAAAGGTAGTTAACTATGAGTTGTTAGCAATTGCCAAATATGTGGGAAACACTTAACAATCAGGCAAAATGCTTGGAAAAATGGGTTTCAAAATTCTACGAACATTCTGGCGCGTTGAAAAATGGACGAGGAAAGATGAGGACCTAACAATTAACATCAAACAGCTAGAAATAATATTTACCCGACCGGTGATTCCCCGCAGTACTTCCAACTGCTATAGAGGCAAAACAAACTGTTTAAATTCTTTTTTTTTTTTAAATATATTTGAGGTTAAGAAGAACCCATGAAAATCCCAACAAAATCTGACAAAAGCTTTCTACACTAATTCTCATGAGTTCTAAATAAGATTGCCACCCGTTCTCTAGAATTTAGGTTTTAGCTGTTATTAAAAGTTGAAAGTATTAGAAAAAGTTATTCGATAAATACAGTCAAAGCGCCTTATTCACGGTTCCGTTATTCACGGATTAAAATTGTGACCACGTCCTATATTCGCGGCTGAAAATTTCTTTATTCGGGGATCCATAATATGTAGACTTCACAACTGCCTTAGTTTTAGACAATACTTCAGGCCATTCTCGTGAGCTTGAAAATATACAACCAAATATAAAGGTGATGTTGCCTCTTAACACCATGGCCTTACTCCGATCTATGAACCAAGGAATTATCCAGGCCTTTAAGTCATATTACATTAGATGAACCTTTAAAATCATACTCGACATTGTGTAATGTGATCCTGATATGAATGTTATGCAATGACAGAACAAAATGAATCGTTAACATAAAAGAACTGTTGCAATATCTGAAGCCATATACAATAAAACCATGCTGGACAAACTGTGGCAACATCTAACCGTCGGTAATGATGAAAAATCCCTACAAATTTAAACAATAATTGAAAACATTGCTCAAATATTATACCTAAAAAACCTAAGTGAAGGTTGACAAATGGCTAGTGAGCATTGTTATTTATTCATAAAAACAGATCTGTTTGTTTTGAAAGGCAAATTATTAATGCCACAGCCAAAAATGAATCCGGATTGAAAGACCTTTTACAAGGAGCAAACAACAAAAAATTACTAAATTTTTTAAATCATTGCCTAAGCCTGATAATAATTATTAATATTGTTAAACAATCTCTAATTAAAGTTGCTTTTATGAAATATTTTTTCTATTTATTTTGTTAACCTGGAACATATCCCCTATAATCCCATACAGGCACGGATTTAAGAGGGGCGGAAGAAATAGACTCGCCTGTCTGCTGCATTAGGAACGTGGATGTCGTCGCTTTCGCTCGTCATACTTTACTGTCGTCTTATCTATGAGTGGGATAGGAGTAATTTCGATCCTTTCTTTGGCCCTAATATCGCCCCCCCAAGAGACAAGCTGGATCCGCCCCTGACCCCATACAAATTACTATTCTGTATTCGCGGCATATTTATGGAACGTATCCCCCTCGACTAAGAAGCTTTGACTGTATGAAATAAAACAATAAACAACTATAGAACTGGTAAGCATACTCATATTAATGAAGACAAGGACTTTTGTGACACTCATTGCAGTATAAGAAATTGGACCACAATGTAAATGTTATGAAAGGAAACCAATTTTTCTTTGTATTTTACAATAAACAGGAATTCATCCTTCTTTCAAAATAATCATGTCAGGAATCAAACCCAGCATTATCTAACTTTTATGGAGTACAAAATATTGGTTACATTTAATTTAGTGTGTATCCAATCTTGTTTAAAATTTACTAAATGTGCGCTGAAGGGGGAAAATCTATTCAGTTCTAATACAAAGTGTTTGTACAGAATAAAGAAAGATTAATTAAAATTTAAATTCATACTTAAAATTTCAAAAATTTAAAGATCAACTAAGTTGCAGGTGGCAATCCTGGCTCTATTAAAAATACTGACCGTATCTGTGTTACTTACATTTGACATGTACTCAGAGAGAAGATCCTGTAGCGCCTGACGTACAGCATTGCATTCAGCAACAATACGTTCACGCCTATCATCGCGAGTGCAATTCGAGTCTGCCATGAGTGCTGCCCCACTGATTATGCTTTCCAGACGTTCTTCTAGCGATGGTCTAGTATGAACCTATGAGGAAATTAAAGATCAGAATTCATGAATTTCAAAACAAAATCTGTTTAGATGTAAGAGTTCAGAATATTTACCTCATTATATGAAAGAGGTTCAATAACAATATGTTCATCAAAATCATCCAGAGCTGCTGCAAGTTCCCCAGGTCCATCATATGGGCCAGCAGCAGGAGGAGCTCTACCCTGGGCTACATCGTTGATTGTATTAACCGCTTCACAAACCTGCAAAAGAATTTTGGATTTATCTCTTTTTTAAAGTATTAATAAGTAATTCTAACCTGTTTAAGGACATAGTCCCTATTAGCCTTAGCTGCCGCAAGTTCCGGATGACGAACATAAACTTTTGAAGCTGTAAGTAACATGGTAGAATGTTTCTTAAGAACTGCTCGAGCAGCCGCAAGATCGTCTCTGAGCTGTGGATCTTTGAGTTCTTGTTGTCTTTTAGCTGCTTGATTCATGAGTTCTGTAGCATTATGCCTGAATGTTTCAATGTTATTTAGGAGCTCATCATTACTTGAAGCCATTTTGAGTTTCTCCAGGTCATTTTCAACGACGTGAAGGGATTTGAGCAACAGGTGAACATCTACCATATCTGCCAAGATTAGAAGGCGCGTTACAGCTGACAAAAGGTTTCGGGCAGCTCTTACCATATTGCTGCGTTTCAATGAAGAGCAAGGATCTTCTGAAAATTCTCTAGCATCTCTACTCATTTGAGTACCTGAAAAAAAAAAAAAATGTTATATTGTGGAAGAATTCATGATTAAAAGTTCTTAAATATTATTTCTGAACATGAAAAAAAATAAAATATTACCAAAAATGGATCTAGTTCTGAAGCCAAATGAATATAAAAAATATACAGTTTTAATACTTAAGAAGGACCCATTGCTGCCCATGTTAAATAAAAAATATTAGATCTTAATGAAAATCAATTTTTTTATAACAGTTTCTCTTAATTTATATTACATCTGTCGACTAGATGAACAGAAAAATTGGAAATTCGCTTTTTGAAATATACAAATTTCTTGCAATAAAATATTTGGCTTACTGTGAGGTTTACCGAGATATCAATTAAAGGAAAAGGACATAAAATTTTAAGATTAATCTGCCTTAAAATTGAGTTGAAACGTTTGGTAATGATTACATTTAATATGAAAATTTTGACAGATTGATATTCTGAGCCATATCACGTTCTGGCGAGCATTTTTCTGAAGTTTGCAAACAGGTAATAGTCACTGGGGGCCAAATCTTGAGAATACAGTAAATGCCGAAGCAATTCAAAGTACAATAAGAATCCAATGAAACTACTGAGTTTTTTCATAGTTCATAGTTAGTTACATCACACACTGGAGAATTAAAACATCAATCACAGAGTCACCCCATCACAGCCAAATTCAAAGTATCACAATTATGTTGTGTAATGCATAAACATGTCCATATTCCGCCAGTTCTTCATTTCCTGATCTAGGGGATTTTTAAATTGGTTTATTAATGTCGTTCTGATTGTTTCACTTTTAAGTCTGTTCCACTGGTATACCACCCCCGATTGTCAAGAAATTTCTCTGCAGTACCCTGTTACATATTTCCTTGCTGATTATGCCCTCTAGTATTGGTGTTGTTAGTAGAATGGAAAAAGTTTATGTTACTTGCATAATGATCATTTAGTATTTTATGTTTCTGTAAGACCTTCCCTTGTTCTTCTCTCTTTCAGTGTGGTGAGATTTAATTGATTTAGTTAACTCTCATAAGGTAGGTCTTTCAGACCATTTGGTATTCTTGCAGTTTTGCCATCGTTGCGATAGACTTCTAACACAAGGCATTGCTTGACAGTTAGTTAATGTTGACTTATTTGGTAAGAACCCATGTTCGCACTCAGATATACTGTGCTTTACTTCATCAAATATTCTGTTAAAAATCACTATTTCAAATAACTTTGACGTTGCATTTACTATGGTAATAGGCCTATAATTAGTTACTTCGTGCTTTACCCCTCCTTTGAAAGTAGGTATAACTTTTGTAATACGCCATTCCGTTGGATATGTTGCTGTTTTAAGTGAAAGGTTAAATATATATAGTAAAGATGTCAGTTATTTCACGCACTTTCACTTTATAGTTGTTCAAAATGATTTTGGGGATTTTTCCCATGTTACAGCCTCATTTCGGCGCCCAGAGCGTTCAGCATCACTTGTATCTGTATAACCACATTTGAATTCAGTAAACCAACATCTTTGCCATGAGACATTTGAATATTTTTCTTACTGTTTTACTTATTTATTATGACAGAGTAAGGTTAGATTAGAGATAAGTATAATACTGCCCTCGATTCATTGACACGAGCAGCTCAGAGCTGTCCAGGTGCAAGAAACGCTCACTTTATACAAGTAGTACATTATGCCTCGGCATTTGCCAGATCTGCTTTCCCCTTGCCCCTCAAGCACCAATAAAAAGATTTGGTGTATAAAGCCTTAGCAGCTATCAGTTATCATTTTTAGATGCTATTTTTGGATAAAAAAACATTTTATACATGAAATGGAGATACAAAAATAAGATTATTTCAGAAGATATCGGACTTACATCCATAGTTTTTTTAACAAATTGCGAAATATTTATGGCCGAAAGTGCCATGACACCAGACAAAATTCAAAACTAATAAGTAATAATATAATATTTTTATATTTTTATCTTCAATATGGTTCGCTATGTATATTAAAAACTCAAATTCCAAAAAAAGTAATTTGTAGGTTATTTACTATTTAAATTAACACTTTAACCGCTTTATTCAGATGTGCTCGGAGCTACTCAGGGTTTGCTGCACCCGAGCTTAAAACTCTTGAATCGAGGGCAGTATAAACAGTAAAAATATGGTAGTTATGACCAGCTGATTTAAATGGGACAAATATTTTATTTTATATTTTCTATTTCAATGGCAAGTGCCATGCAAACAATTTATTTTTAAATAATGCTATTTTTTATCACTATTTCAATTTAATTTGTCAAATATTGGGTACTCTACTTCACATGACTCGTGTGGTAGTAAATGGACCTCCTTAATATTACTTTCATATGGAACAGATACTAGATATTGTGTATAAATTGTAACACTTTACTACTTAAAATCTGTGAAAATTGGATTCTCTTTTATAATATTAAATGTTTAAAATGTTGTAACAAAAATTGGCCAACTTTTCTTTTAAACAATAGGTCTGATAAACTTTAACAGATATCAAGACTGTGATTATGTAAAATTATTTTGGTTAAATAACTATTCCTTTTATTAAAAACTTTTCATTTAATTTTTGTATTTTAAAATATCTTAATGTATTATACAATTTTTCCTGCAATTAGGTCAACTAATTCGCAACAGATTTGCTAATTGAGAAATAAATATACAATAAATATTATTTAGCTTAAATTCATTTCAAGGTAAAGCAAAAGAGAACCTTAAAGAGTATATTTGTATGAAATTGATAAAAAAAAGATTAGAAACATACAAAAATATCATACCTGTTTTTCGAACTTCATCAACTGCAGCGAGCATTTCCTGAGTAATATCAGGATTTTCATATGCAATCTGTTCGCCTTTCTCAATAAAATTTTCTGTAGCCTTTTCTACAGTTTGAACTAAAGCATTGGCACGTTTAGATTTACCCTTTTTCTTTTTTGATGGTCCATTTGTATTCACGAGAGTAGTCACTTGGAGCACTAATGGTTCCAAAGTCTTTTCAACAGACATTGTCCTTATTTCTAGATTTTTGGGATCCCATTTAAGACCGAAGTGATCAGACATAGAAGTCATCGTACTCATCTTGAACTAAAATATACATATAAAATTGAATTTTTAACCATTTATTCTTAACAAAGAACACAATACACTTTGAAAAAATGAATAGGTAAGCTTGAATCACGGGTACGTGTGATCATAGAAAAATATGAATCATAAACCTATAACATTTTCCTACTCATGTCATTGTCAACAATCAACATACCACTCCTACCTGTAAATTTAAGTATAAATTCTAAATATTTGACACTTCTTAACTCTGGACTAGTATCAACCTTATTGCTAAACCGTATAAAACTGTAAGCTACTCCTAAATCAATAAGTTTCACAAATGTTTAAAAAATAAAAGTAAAAACACTGATCTATGTACACCGACTTCTATCATTTGAGTTTTCTTTTTGACTGCTACGAATCAGGAACTACGACTCCTTGCTACGGCCACTGTGATAATCTAAGAGGTGCGCTCATCTACCTGTCGAATATTATCCAATAAAATATTTTAACCTTTTCTAGCTCACGTTACTGTCATGATCAGAGAAAGATACAAACCTACTGAATACAGTTAAACAATTGATATGAATACACCTACACATCATTTGATTAGTAAAATATTCAATAGATCATTACGTATTTTAAAAGTCGATCAAAAAGAAAAAGATAGATATTCATCTATGATGAACTGGAGAACAATTACATTCCAATCTGACGGTTTACACCTTCTACGGTGTTCTACACCAAAATGTACCTTTTTTTATGTCAACTGTCAACTATTAAACAAAGTCTATTACGTAATTGGTTAGAAATGGTATGACGTCACCAGTCAGTAGCTTACACAAAATTTTTATTTGTTATTTAGTTATGCATAATTGTTATTTAGTCGCTTTTTTACTGTAGCATGAGCTTAGCATTATCTTTAGAATACCTACCTAATATAGTCACTGTCACCTTCGCGGTGTATTTTAAATATCAATTTTTATAAAACCACTTCTGGGATAAGTGATATGCAACCAAATTAACAATAAACGCTTTATTGATTGAACTCATCTTCAAACAAAATAACGGTTTAATACATAAATAAAGGTGAATGCGCTAGAAAAGCAGGAATTCTTATGTCTACATATTGATTTGCTTCTGAAAAAGGGAAATGCGTTGCTTCAAAATCCTTGCATAGTTGGCTGCATACAGAATGGACGGTAAAAATTATCCTCCCCAGGATATAAAGTATATTCTAGCTGTAGTTTTAATTTTAATTATCTTTCTATTCCTAATAATAAGAATTCGTGAAATTTGCAATTATTATATTGTAAGTATTTTTTTCAAAGTTCGATTAAGGACCCTCCACAAAGTTCCTTAAAATTAAACCACCTCTTTTGAAAGACGTGTTTCTCTGACTACAATGATTGTATAAATTCCAGTGTACGTACAGAGGTCGGCAAAACTTCGTAACTAAAATACAGAGTTCTGAAAAAATTCACGTCAACTACTATGCTACTCAAGAAGAAAAATTATTACTTTTGGAAAATAACTCTTAAACATCCCTACGTACGAAATTTAATTATTAATAGTTTACGAAAAATTTTTTAAGAATTCAAAATGTCAAATCTTTTTGATAACCAAGTAACTTGAGAACGCTTTTGAGGAAGAGGGTTGCATATGAATTTTTCACCTTGCTCTAATGAGAAGAATAGTTTCGTTAAAGGATGCGATGCAATTTTGAATTAACTTAAATAATAACAACAAAATTTTCACCCAAGTGATTCTAACGTGGATAATTAAAAATAATAACTTTTTGTTATTTTTGTCATACAGACGCGGATCCGGGGGAGCGGTGGGAGCGATTGCCCTCCCAAGAGCTTCCAGTTTACAAAAATAGATGCATCCTACCGTCGACAGCTCGCTTTTGCTTGCCATACTGTCATATCCCCCAAGAGCTTGGAATTCAGGAAAATAGACGCACCCCTCCCTCCCGTCGACAGCTCGCTTTCGCTTGCCATACTGTGCGATCGCCCCCCCCCCCCCCCCCCCCGAGCTTCAAATTCAGAAAAATAGGTTAGCTGCTACCTGTTGCATTTGGAACTCCGTTTAACTTGCCATACTGTACATTTGTGATATCGCCGTCCCCCGTCCCCCCAAAGGAAAAGGCTGGACCGTCCATGGTCTTGAATAAAATTGTGAAACTGAATCAAGTTCTAAAAAAATAATGGCACTATAGAAAATTTAAATCCTAAACTTATTAAATTTTTTTGGTAAATCCATCAGTCAAAGCTGTCAATTTCTAGTGTTATCAGATTTTTTTTAATTTAAAGTGCTTTATGATCGAAAATCGGATAATAATCGTCAAAAATGATACTTGGACGGCTCGATTGTGTATATATGTACCTCACGAATATAAACAATAAATTATCATAACAACCTATCTTTGAAAATAAACAAAATCAGTGGCTTCTGAGTAAACTCAAGCTACCCGTCACCATTTTGCTCAAAAAACAGAAACATAAAATCTATTTTAATTTTTTTAGGTTTCAGTTTCACTTATAAAATGATCTTTTTAAAGTTTTTGTGTAAAACTAAAAATAAAACCCTATTCTGATAAAAACGTTCAGCATCATTCATATAATGGGGAGCCAGAGCTTGTAGCCTGATAAAATTTTAATCGAAAATACTGTAAATGTCATTACACGTCTTGGGGTCCAGATCCTCCAATTCATGTCTCGAATTTGTTTAAAATGTTGAACAAAGCCAATATTAGTTGATCTAGAGACAGGTAAACATGCAAGTTGCAACTTCCACACAGGTTTTCTAAGAATCTTAAAAATCAGCACTAAATGAACTTGCGTGTGTCTTGACACCCACATTTTTACCGTTAAAAATGCGACCAATGAAGAAAATATATTTTTACTATTTTTAATTTTAAAAATCGTTAGGAGAGTTTTTGCCCGGAAAACCCATACAAAATTGTTTCTTGAAATCGCGCCTAAACAAAAAAGAAGAAACAGTAAAATTCCACCCAATGCCAATCTCTTGCTAAGTAGATTCAACAACTAAACAGAGCTCAGTTAGTCAGTTAGTTCCCTTTATCGCTACGGTACGGTACGGTCGAATTCATTCAAAACTTTACGAGATACGCGACGTGTAGACGGTTTTTCCTATTTAAAAGCAAAGTCACAAACTTTTTAGTGATTTTATTGGATACTTTCTTCGAAACTCACTTAACAATTTCATTATATGTAAGTGTCATTTTCATCTTATCTGAATTATCTTTAAAAATTGTCATGGGAAGTCTAGCCAAGAGGTATGAGTAATATCTGTAGTAAACTACTTGTTTTGATTGTTTACATGAAATTACATTCATAGTTATGTATTATATTATTTTATCCTGACGCTGTTTTTTGATAAAAACTTTTCAGATTTTTTTAAATAAAAAATTATGCAATAAATGCGCATTGTCTATTAATAGATGCCAATAAATAATAAAAATAAATTATTATTTACCCATAAAAAAATAATAGCTGTTTGTTAACGTCGGTTTTTTTAATGATCTGAGGTTTTTAATGATCTAATGCATTAAAACGATTATTTTCAACACCTACGAATTGAGATTTGCCATTAATAAAAATATGTCGCATGACATAGGTGCTAAAATATTTATTTTTAAAAACGTTGGTACAATTAACATATGTACATACCTCTAGCTAAGTAAATTTAATTCTTAAACCTTCCAAACAAGTTGATAACGAATTTTCATGGTCGCCTGTGTTAGCCAGTTCTTAATTTGTAGCTTTATCATCATTAAAATTTAAACATTGTAAAAGAAAAATACCACATTCTTTAACGCTGTTTTATTCGGTTACGTCAATACCTATTTGTACCTTTTGTACGCAGGTAATTAGTTTGCCCTAATAATTTGTTGACAACATGATATCAATAAAAGTTTAATAATTGTTATTTTTACGGAAAAACCTAAGGAAACATGGCGAAGGTCACAATTATCATAAAGGTACGATAAACAGAAAAATATATGAAGTTCCAGAAACTATTGGTAATAACAAGCAGACATAAGTAATCTTTGCAATAGATCCTTAGAGAGCTAAAAGGTTTCAAGCACTTTAAATGTAGATATCTGGAGTTTGAAGGGTTTGAGGGCTTACAAGCATTCTACAAACCTAGAATATTTATAAGAGATTTAAAAAAATTAAAATTACCGCTTCCCAAATACATATTACGTACAGAATGATGGGTAATTAATAAATCATAGATTCTAGATGTTCCAGAAACCATTGGTAATAATTTCAAAACATAAGTAATCTTTGCAATAGATCCTTAGAGAGCTAAAAGGTTTCAGGCTCTTTAAATGTAGATATCTGGAGTTTGAAGGGTTTGAGGGCTTAGAATTACTTTAAAACCCCTGGAATATTTATAATGGACTTAAAAACATTAAAATTACCGCTTTCTAAATAGATATTACGTAGAGAATGATGAGTAATGAATAGATCATAGATTCTAGATGTTCCAAAAACTATTGGTATTAGTTTTAAAATATAAGTAATTTTTGCAATAGATCCTTAGAGAGCTAAAAGGTTTCAAGCTCTTTAAATGCAGATATCTGGAGTCTGAAGGGTTTGAGGGCTTAGAAATATTTTAAAAAACATGGAATATTTATAAAGGACTTAAAAAAATTAAAATTACCGCTTTCCAAATACAAGTTACATACAGGATGATGGGTAATTAATAGATCATAGATTCTAGATGTTCCAGAAACCATTGGTAATAATTTCAAAACATAAGTAATCTTTGCAATAGATTCTTAGAGAGCTAAAAGGTTTCAAGCTCTTTAAATGTAGATATCTGGAGTTTGAAGGGTTTGAGGGCTTAGAATTACTTTAAAAACCCTGGAATATTTATAATGGACTTAAAAAAATTAAAATTACCGCTTTCTAAATTTATATTACGTACATGATAATTGGTAATGAATAGATCACAGATTCTAGATGTTCCAGAAACTATTGGTAATAGTTTTAAAACATAAGTAATCTTTGCAATAGATTCCTGGAAAGCTAAAAGGGTTCAAGCTCATTAAATGTAAATATTTGAAATTTGAAGGATTTTCTAATTGCTTTGAGGGCTTACAAGCACTTTAAAAAACCTGGAATATTTATAAAGGACTTAAAAAATTAAAATTACCGCTTCCCATCTACATATTACGTACAGAATAATGGGTAATTATTAAATCATAGATTCTAGATGTTCCAGAACCTATTGGTAATAGTTTTAAAACATAAGTAATCTTTGCAATAGATCCTTAGAGAGCTAAAAGATTTCAAGCTCTTTAAATGTAAATATTTGAAATTTTAAGGGTTTTTCAATTGCTTTGAGGGTTTACAAGCACTCTACAAAACCTAGAATATTTATAACAGACTTAAAAAAATAAAATTACCGCTTCCCAAATACACATTACGTACAGAATGATGGCTAATTAATAGATCATAGATTCTAGATGTTCCAGAAACCATTGGTAATAATTTCAAAACATAAGTAATCTTTGCAATAGATCCTTAGAGAGCTAAGAAGTTTCAAGCTCTTTAAATGTAGGTATCTGGAGTTTGAAGGATTTGAGGGCTTAGAATTACTTTAAAAACCCTGGAATGTTTATAATTGACTTAAAAAAATTTAAATTACCGCTTTCTAAATACATATTACGTACTGGATGATGGGTAATGAATAAATCATAGATTCTAGATGTTCCAGAAACTGTTGGTAATAATTTTAATACATAAGCAATCTTTGCAATAGATCCTTAGAGAGCTAAAAGGTTTCAAGCTCTTTAAATGTAGATATCTGGAGTTTGAAGGGTTTGAGGGCTTAGAATTACTTTAAAAAACCTGGAATATTTATAATGGACTTAAAAAAATTTAAATTACCGCTTCCCAAATACATATTATGTACAGAATGATGGGTAATTAATAGATCATAGATTCTAGATGTTCCAGAAACTATTGGTAATAATTTTAAAACATAAGTAATCTTTGCAATAGATCCTTAGAGAGCTAAAAGATTTCAAGCTCTTTAAATGTAAATATTTGAAATTTTAAGGGTTTTCAATTGCTTTGAGGGCTTACAAGCACTCTACAAAACCTGGAATATTTATAAAGGACTTAAGAAAATTAAAATTACCGCTTCCCAAATACATATTGCGTATAGGATTATAGGTAATGAATAGATCATATATTCTAGAAGCTCCAGAAACTATTGGTAATAACAAGCCCTTTAAAACATAAGTAATCTTTGCAATAGATCTTTAAAGAGCTAAAAGTTTCAAGCTGGTTAAATGTAGATATTCGAAGATGTTACAATTGCTCTGAGGGTTTACAAGAACTTTAAAAAGCTGAGGTATTTATAAAGGACTTTATAAAATTGAAATTACCGATTCCCAAATACATATTAAATATAGGATGATGGCTAATTAATAGATCATAGATTCTGGACGTCGATATTAGACGTTTCATCCGAACATGCCTCAATAAATTATTGTTTTTTATTGAGAAAAAGAGTTATTGTTATTTTTAATCTTATTCACTTCAAAAATTATTGTGATTTTGACATAAAAGTTGACATGTAGGGGATTTTCGTGTTGGATAATAATCATATTCGGTATAGTATATTATAGCTTCCAAGCACAGTAACATAACTTCATAATTTGAAACTGCTTCGAATTTAGAAACCATAAAAATCTATTTTAAAAACAAAAAAATTGAACGTCCAGATTTTCCCCTTTTTATTCAATACATAATACGGCGACATATGCAAAAGTATGTAACATTAAATAGAAAATATCTAGAAAACTGTTAAAGTTAGCGACACTAGGACCTTGTTTCTAACACAGTGTTTCGATCCGAAACAATTATATACACTTGAAATCCATGTAATAAAAGAGTCTGAGTGAAGCTTCTATCAGTTACTTTCTTGCTGACCCAATACTATATCTTGTTACTAATTATACCATACACTCTTTTTGTTTAAACTTGTACACTAAAAAATGCATTAGAAATACATATGCTTTTTAATTTTTTGGAAAAAAGCTGTTGAGAAATGGGATATTATGGTAATAATTCAAAAAATAAAAAACAAATCCTCTTAATCTATTTATTACCCCCTCTTAACTATCCTATACGTATTAACTGGTTTTGTTCATTACAATTATAATAATATTTGGCAATTGATAATGATAATTTTTTTTGCGATATTTGCAAAATAATGTCATATGCCTACCTTATAATATACATAAACGTCAATCTCAGTAATATGTCTGAAACACATAAATTTTTAGATGTCTAGCTGTACGTTTGCGATCTTTTAATTTTAATTTTTTTGCAATTTGAACAATCTACTTTACCGTTTTGTGGACATTGTTTTCTCTCATGATTTTACCACATTTGTGGCAGCATTGTCCCCCTTGCAATATTTGAAACGTGACCAAACAAAACCAACATTTGTAACACCGATATTTTAATGTTCTTATACATATGTATATTTTAGTAAGATCAAAGTTAATGTGTTCGTTAGTTCAGGTTATAGAGAGAAATTTTAATTTAAACTCTACAACTCAAACTTCGGGATGTCATCTCCACTATTTAGCAGTAATATCAATGGACACATATTTTATTAAATTATGTAAGTTATATTATAATTATATATTAACATTACATTATTTATGTAACGTTTAAATATAATATTATTAATATTACATACTTTAAGCTTGAAATTATGTTGTTTGTATTTACTAAAAAACTAAATTGAACAGTAAGTAATATGGGCATTCTTTACACTTAATAGTGTTTTATTATTTCATTGTTGAAACTTCAAGCCTATATTTCTCATTAACAAGGTTATTGACATATCTTTAATGTAACATTAATGCTTTTACACATGTGACTCCAGCCTATGAGTCTAAGAAAATAAATGACTATAAGCAGTTTTATTAGGCCCCGACATTTTTTAGAAGTATTTTGAACCATTATGTCATAATAATTTAAATATGAATTCGAGATGATAAATATTACAATCACAACGTTTTGACTGTCAACGTCAAGTCTATTTATAATCGTCATCTACGGAAAAATTACTGAATACAATGCTGCATTTCAAGAATATATTTCTCTAAAGTACTCCATTGTTTTTCACTCGAAAAAAGACATAAAATTCTAATAAAATTTTTATAGCGTGCTAAAGGTCTGTTAAGAACTGTAACAAACATAGGACAATAATTGAACTTATTTATATTTTATTTGAATAGAAAATAGTAGGGATACAAATATACTTTCTTGAATAACTATAGATTACGGATAATAAAGATAAACCAGAGATTTCGATTTTTGTGTTTATTAGTAAACTTAGTTTAACAAAGAATTGCTTATTTCTGGCCAAATCGTCAGGATGATAAAAAAGCCAATCTCTCTGACATTTTAAGGCTCCAATATTTTAAGAGATTTATATATGTATATATATATATATATATATATATATATATATATATATATATATATATATATATATGAAGTAAAATACGAACAGTAAATGCAAATTCCTCCCCCTCTTATCCTTTCTGTGTTAGAGGTTGCACAGTTAGAATAAATTGGTATAAAACGCAAATTTATCCTATTCCACCACCATCAAGATGATGGCCTACCTGTACCACCATACCAAGAGAAAAGTCAAAACTTACCCTCCCCGCCACAGTGATACGGCAGAGATACATGTTTCGTCTCTACTAGACTCATCACGGTACCGACATGCACCTGGCTGTGCAAAGGACAGATCGGAAGGAAGCATGCAAGTACTGAACGCGGCTTCGCCGACCTCCCGCCGGATGGCGTATATATGTTTATGCGGCTTTCACGGATTCACCCGTGTGAGATGCAATGTCGGTACCCTGATGAGTCTAGTAGAGACGAAACATGTATCTCTGCCGTATCACTGTGGCGGGGAGGGTAAGTTTTGACTTTTCTCTTGGTATGGTGGTACAGATACATCATCTCGATGGTGGTGGAATAGGATAAATTTGCGTTTTATACCAATTTATTCTAACTGTGCAACCTCTAACACAGAAAGGATAAGAAGGGGAGGAATTTGCATTTACTGTTCTTATTTTACTTCATTCTATACACGGAGCTGCATATAGTTGTACGTTTGCTGAATGTGATTTCAGCACTACAACGGCATAATGTGGATATATCCACTGCTTTTGCATCTGACACGAGTGAATCCGTGAAAGCCGCATAAACATATATATATATATATATATATATATATATATATATATATATATATATATATATATACATATACATATACATATACATATACATATACATATGCACTGGTGTTTCTCCGGTTTTCAATCCGTTCGTTAATAGAAAAAATCTTCACGACGTTTCGCCAACATCTCAATTAGTCAGCTGAAGATTTTTCTATTGACGAACGGATTGAAAACCGGAAAAATACCAGTGCACATTTCACCATCTGTGAAAACCTACGATACAATATATATATATATATATATATATATATATATATATATATATATATATATATATATATATATATATATATATATATATACTTAAAAAAATGTTTTTTTGTCTTCTTGGGAATTAAGTCCTTTTGTTGATAAATTACATACACATGTGTGTTTTTCACTATTTTTTTATTTTACTTTATGTACATTATTTTGACGTCTCGGTTCATAAACCTTCATCAGAAATGTTCATACTTTTTTTTATTAAGTTTAACAATTTTTTGTATCCACTCTTACCTTGCAAAATATTTTTTTTCTTGAAGATAGCACCTGCCACAAAAAATTCACTTTTAACTATTAAAATTTGTTTCTGTTTTCTATGATTTGACTTTACACTAAAAGATTATGTTACTGCGTATTTTTTTCGTGTTTTATTTATAAAATCAAAAATATTGAAGCAATCTCAATGTACAGAATAAAAATACCAACAAAATGAGCTATGGAAAATTCAGCATTTTTTAAAAAATTCATATCTCCGTTATTTTTCAAGTTGTAGCGCTGGTCCTTTGCGAAATAATAACAATTCAAATATACTTTGTATTTGCCAAAACTAGGCGCTGTCGGTTCTGGACAGCTCCTGGTTTTGGCACGCATAAAGTACATATAAATTACTATTATTTCGCAAAGGGCTAGCGCTACAACTGGAAAAATGACGGAGATGTTTTACCAAAATTTCATTTGGCATCTTCTATGCTTATCGTTGAAGATAAACAGTTTATTTTTGACGAACCATCTGCTAGTTTCCATAAGAACCCGAACCAACGTACGGAAGTACTTCCAAATTAATATAAAACCCTATGTTTCCGTTCATGAAACAATACGTTCTAATATAACAACATATTTCTAAGGTACAACTTGCATTTACATGATGGATATATATATATATATATATATATATATATATATATATATATATATATATGTCAAATAGACATCCTCCATTTTTTCATTCAATTTAAAAGGAACCCATTTTGGGTTTTACTATAAAACAAAATAAAGACAACCATTTATCTGGTTTTGAGAATTATTTTCAGTGACCTGTGACCTTTGGTTTTGATGAGCGACCATGTGTTGTACCACGTACCATTTTTGGGCACAATTCCAAAAAAGACCGTGACAATAAAAGCGGTTATTTTTTATCGTCGGTTTCTGAAATATATTCATACATTTTGTTGTTGTTTTTTGGGAATTACATACATCAAATTTACGTATTATATTTTATACGATAAATCCCACAAATATTAATATTTCATTAATGTACCTATATAATTATTTATGACATAAATTAGTAGGAATGTATGTTTGTAATATAAAATTAAATTAATATATTATACGTTATTTTTTAGTAATAAATAAGTAATAATTATTTGTTTAATTGTTTTACTAAGTAATTTTCGATCTATAGCTACATCAAATGCGTGGGTCTAATATTTTTCCCCATACAGACAGACAAACTGCATGAGACCTCAAAATGTGAGGAAGATGTTGTTAGCTTTGGAACTTAAAATAAATTTAAATATGCTAGTAATTCAAAATTAAAATTGATGTTGGAGTTACAAATGGAAGCAAAAAACCAGACTTAAAGATATAAAGATAAAGAAGCACGATATCATGCTGAATAAGGAAGAACAAGCAGTGGAAGGAGTTGAAAAAGCTAGAAAAAAATATGAGGAATATGCATGCAGTAAACGGAAACGTATTAATATTCAAAATATGTAAGCTAGACGTTAAGGAACGCTAAAGAAAGGTTCCTGCTGACGAGTTCAAGAAGTACTAAAATATTCTTTATAATTTAAATAAATTGTCTAAATGAAATAATTTTAACTGGTATTATCATTTCTTACATAGTATTGTTGCTGTCAAAAGTGATCATTTAAAGTGATTTTTTTATTAAAAAATATAGTGATATCAAAGATTAATCGGATGAGACAAACGGTGTTCCCGCCAAAATAAAATTTCTTTGCGCATTGCGTGAATAGAGGGTATTTCTATCAATTTTTGGCTCGACTCGAATTATGATGAGATTAATTTTTCACTGCAATGATTTTTATTCCCAATGCGATGCGCGATGTCAAATGCGGCATAATTGCTTACTTTCCGACATTGGTATTCGGGTTCGGCCTCGATATGAATATTAAATATGTAAAATACGCTTATATATTTGGAAGCAAAATTAGTATTACTTGATTTGGTTAGTTATAGTTATGATGGTAGAAATTAAAATTAGAAATAATTTTTTTTGGTAGTAAGGAAAACATATCTAATATAAAAAACGACGCAAAGGAAACAAATATTCTCATTTATTAATTTCTTATACCTTAAGTAGACAATAAGTCAGGTTAGATAGTGACATCTACTAAATTTGTTCCCCAAATATATATATATATATATATATATATATATATATATATATATATATATATATATATATTTATATATATATGTGTGTGTGTGTAGGGCTTTCTTTATCAAGTGGGTCACTCCTACTATCCATTTTTAATTTATATTAGGTCTAAATTTTTGGTAAAGATGTCTAGTTTCGTTTGCAGGTGGGCCTTTTTGAAAAAAACAATATGACGGATCAAATATGGCGACGAATATGAACAAATCCTAGATGTAGTATTTATTTCTTTGCTGTAAATATTAATCCACTTTACCAGTTTGTTTGAAAACACATATAAATAGATTCTCATTACAATGATAATGTTTTATATTACGATTTTCAAAATGACGAATCCAATATGGCGGACTTAAAGACTAAATTTCATTATTTTACCGTAAAATTATATGTTACGGAATTGAGCTTCCACAAATATAAATTTTCATGTAGTTAAATAATTTTTAATAATGCAAGCAATTTTCTAAATTTCAAAATGGCGGAATCAAGATGGCGGATTTATTCTAGACTGTCAATACAATCATTTTAAAACAGAAATTCAAATAAAGTGGTTTCAGCTGTTGCTTATTAAGAAACTGAATTTTTTGAATCAATTTTCAAAAGCCAAATTTCAGATAATATATTTTCAAAATGATATATCCAAGATGTCGGCTTTAGGGAATAAATTTCATTATTTTGCCATGCAGGTATGTGTTACAGGATTTAACTTAAAAGGGTAAAGATTTATATAAAGCTAGATAATTTGATTATTTTACGTAAAGTATTCTAGATTTCAAAATGGCAGATCCAAGATGGCAAGAATAAATTAACCAAAGATTATCAGTTTGCCATATACGTTACTAGATTTAACATTCATAAATAGAAATTTCTATTTTGAAAATATATTATCTGAAATTTGGCTATTGCAAATTGACCCAACTACTTTAGATTCGTAATAAGCAACTGCCAAAATCCCTTTATTTGAATTTCTGTTTTAAAGTGACTGGGTTGACAGTCTAGTATCCCGTAACCCCGCAAAATAATGAAATGTCCGCCATCTTGGATCTGCCATTTTGAAAATCGTATTACAAAACATTATCATTTTAATGAGAAATACCAAAAATTATTTTATATGTGTTTTGAAAGAAGTTGCCAGAGTAGCTTAGTATTTATAACAAAAAAATAACTATCACCATCTTTACCAAAAAGTTCAGGGGTGGCTCACTTGACAAAGAACTCTGGCTTGTGGGTTTATTTTCACATTTTATGTCAATTTTATGTTTTGGATGTGAAATTATATCATAGTGAATATTCTTACTTAAGAATGTAACTAGGAACTTCCTGCGCTTGCCCTGACTGCACGTCGAAAACTAAAGAATATAGCTCTTTTTAACTTCCTTAAAAATCACCGTAGATAAGCATTTGAATATCTAATGTCAGAAATAACAAGGATAATAAGAAAAAAAGTGATGAGATGGTCCTAATTTAAAATAAAAAAACTTTAGTATTTCTTTACTTTTTGTCAGTGTAATATAGAGGGTCGCGAGGTAAACAAGGTCACGAAAATTGAACCCTTCAACCTCAAAGGCACCGCTAAAGCTGTCACATCTGATTAATCTGAAGCGAAACTAAAGAGAGTGTAAGAGACTAAAAGAATAATAAAATTTACACACCTTTATGTTGTTAAACTTTTCCTTTTTAGCTCTAAAATAATTAAATCTCTCACAATATATTTTTTGTACACGAAAATAAACATTGAAAAATCGCTTTGTAGATCAGCGGTATAATTTTACATAACGGTGAATTAGGAAGCGTGTAGCAATTTCTTAATAGTTATTTTATTAAATCGGACTCGTTTGTGTTACCTGATAGCAGTGAAATATTTCACTACAAGGAGTGGCCCTAATATTTATATATCTGTAATTATCCACCTGTGTTATTGTTGTAGTAGTCATATTGGGCAACACGGTTCGGGTATCGTCCGTAAATTATGCATTATAACCATATAAAAACACATTAAATTTAAGGTCCTATCAAATATGATGATGACTTTATAATTTGGGTAACTGTTCGTGGCGTTTGCGGTATCTTTATTTTGGCAGTTTAGGTTTTTAACCCAACGACAGCTGCTCACGTGTACACCTTTTAAGGCACGTGCTATCGGCATATTCACAAATATAGGGTGAACCTAAAAATAATTATAAAATGAATTTTCTATTATAAGGTACCCGAAGGCAAAATACCGCGAAGGTCGAACAACGATGACACCTGGGTCAGGAAACCAGATGCTTCAACGGGATACGATAGGTCATAGTACCTTTCTTAGTACCATATGGCACTTTTTAGGTCACGTGCTTATGGTTAACCCCATATTTGCAAATTATGATTAATTTTTCAGTTTAATTGCGTGCTTAATTTATTTATATTCTTTTAATAAATGGCTACCGTAACACGTATTGCAACGTTATTATATCTTTGAATTATTTTAATGCAAAATACATTGTTAACGAGGTCAGGGTTCAAAGCATGGTCAGCAGTTTTTGGGTTTTTCAAATTAATTTGCTTTTGAGTTTATTAGACACTTAAAATAAATGTAAAAATTATTAGTTATATCTTTCAGGGCAAAATTGAGGAATGTAGAAGTCCTGAAACCAGTGACGGCTCGTCACACCTTAAATATTCAAAATTAAATATGTTCCTTTTTTCGACCAAGTTCAGTCACCGCCAAGCAACACGCATATAAAATGAAACAGTTTATGTGTTCCCTCACACCAGCACAGTCAACTGTATGTTTTTATTAAATTTGTGACAGCGAAATTTTTCTCCACTTCCATGTTATTTGTTAATTTTTAAATAAAACAATGGCCGTCTTGATCATTTTGCTCTAAATGCTTCCTTTAGAGAGAGCGCACTAAAACAGTCTTTAAAAACTGAAAATAAAACGATTTTTAGTAATAAAAATACTCACGGGCGTTCAAAAATAAATATTATGTATATGCCTCGCTAAATACGTGTGTACGTATACGTATACGTATAAATACGACTCCCCTCGGCAACCGCGCTGCCCCTTCTACTATTCCACTTCCCTTGGCCGTTTTCGGTCATGTTTGCTAGCATTTTTCACGCATTTTATAGACTTTTTGATGAAAAATGAAGATATAGGCTTGGAGAATGCTACTTCTACTTTCAAAATCTTTTTACAAAGTTAAAATCGGACCATTTTTGACGCATCTAAACGCGCTGAAGAGCCAGCGCTACGACTTCAAAAATGAATTTAAAAAAAAACACTTAATTTTCTACGTTTTTCTATTTTTCAACGTTACTAATGATCTGATTAAGTCGATCTAGGGCTCATTTTGTTGGTATTTTTATTATCTACAATTCGTCTGGTCACAACATTAAGATTGCGTCATTAGTTTTGATTTTACAAGCAAAAAACGAAAAAAATATGCAATTTTTTGGTTTTAATTGTTTATAACAAATTAATCGATCATAGCTGAGCGTGGAAAACATAACAAAATATCACTACGGATTGTTTTTAGTGTGAAGTCGGTATCCTGATAGTATTTTTGTCATGAAAAAATTCCTATTGATGGCCTAATTGTCACTCTTCATCAGATAATAAATATGTTCTATCATTCTAGTAATTTAGCACAAATTTCATCATATCAGAGTATGAAAAATATTACATAGTTCCATCTTTCTCGCTCGCATATAAACTCCTTTAGATCTTCGTTTTTTCACTGTGCCGTATCCATAAATGCCACAATCTTATATTGCCGATTACAGAAAATCTGCGCATTTTAACCTGTTGCTCTGTTGCGATGCGTTCAAGTTATTAAGAAGGAAAAAGTTAAAAAATTTAAAGTAGAAATAATTTTAAAAAATCTTTTTTAGTAATAATATTAGGTAGTGGCACTGTGGCGTTACCCTATGAACTGCCACTGCGTGTAATGAAATTGCTATTGGATGTTACCATGAAATGGCAAAAAATAGTACACTAATTAATTTCCCAATGTCGTATTATTTAACATCAAATTATGCAACGTCAATTTTACTCATGTTAAACATATATTCATGTTTATTAAAAAAATATAACTGAAATATCACTAAAGGTGCAAACCCAGATCTGGTATATCACTAAAAGAAACGCGTAAAAAAGCACTCTATGAACAGTGTTCAAGGATGTTTTATTTGAAAAAAATTCTGAAATAGAGTATTTGATGTCTAAAAGCCAGTACAACATCTAATATTGATTAAAAAATATTTAAAATAATAAAACTGATCGTAATACTTGCAAATTAAATGATATATAAAAAATGTAGGGCACACGAAAAATACTTAAAAGTAATTAAAGTAGCATCTATTAATGAAAGAAATATGAAAACAATGGCAGTTACAAAATTGTCAGGGTTACTGAACTATTTATCTAACAAACGCAAATTAACGCTCTGTTTATTTCACACAAGAATATTTTAATTTGTATTACACTGTTTAGATAAATTAGGGTCAGCATTTAAACTCATCTATATGTCTGTTTTCCCATAGCGCAATTAAAAATATTAACATTGTTGCTTTTTATGGGTTTAGAGAGTGAAAAATCGAATAGCGTAGATTGTTATTTAGAAATAGACATTGAACTGAAAGTATCATTCTTATATGTACTTGTACTGTACACTTGCGTTGCAGTGGCGTAACTAAAGTTTATATTTTAGCCACAGATTGTTTCATATTACAGATGCGACAAAAGGGGTTCCCGCTTAAATTAAATTTCCTGACCTTGTTTGCCTTTCTGCCCTCTATATTACACTGGGAGAAATTGTTAAAATTGGAAAGAATACCGCCACAGGCTTTTTTGCTTTTAATATTTTGTTTTCGCAATATGCAAGTTTGTAGCTCTCTTCTTACAATTAATATGGTGACTGTCTTGGACACTTAGTAATAGATTTACTTTTTTGTCATCACTTCTTGCTGATTGACCGCTTCTTAGTCACTGTCGATTGCAAATTTGGCGGAAGATTAGGATATTTTTCTTGAAATAACTAACACACTTCTTCTGGGCTTCTGATCCTATCGCCATATCCTATCATCATAAGAATTTCTTTTCTCTGCAATACAGTAAGTTGCATTTTCAGATAAAAAGAACTCAAAGTGGCAATTTGACAAAATATGACAAAGGGAAAGGTCACTGAATCAGTTATGCTGATAAATAATGCAGGTCTACAAAAAAAAAGACTAAAAAAATTTGTGCGTCCTGCACATAACCTCAAAAGTAGCCAAAAATATTTCTTGAATACATAACCTCAAATATCTCAAAATCCTGACGTGAAGGGCTAATTATGACCTTGGATTTGAATTCTACGCAGCAAATTACTTCGGAAGTGACCCCAAGTAATTATTGTATTTCATTTCGAATTTCGACTATTGATAAATCGAAAACAATTACATTTGTATTAGAAAAAATGTTCAGAATTTTGCAGAGAGTCTGAAAGTGTATAAAAAATTGAAGGACAGTATTTAAAAAATCAAGCACAGCTTCTTTTGAGTCACCATGGTTGGTTCTTAAGTAAGACAGGGTCCACTGAATTCTATAAGGTTTGGTGATCCCTTTAAGGTTATAAGAATGACAATTTTTCATCTTTCAACCAGTTGATTAGATTAACGATCAGGTAACTCATTTTTGGTAAATTTATATCACTATTGTGTCTTGGTGGCGTTGCTGTAGAATGCTGTCATGAGTCCATTGGTGGAGTATTATGCTTTGTATAAATATTTGGTTAATGTGTGTATGTTCTATAAATGTGGTGAAAGTTTCGCACCCTAGGCCTCTATAGATAATGGTGTTCCTGACATAATAAGGAGCTCCACAGATGAGGTGGACGACTTTAATTTGGATACTTTTTAGTTTACAAAATCTTGACCTCCTCGTGATGATCTACGTGGGAGCGCCGAAGGATGAGATCGATCTTATGAAGAGCTGAGGAATTTTATGTGTTTGCCGCGACTGCACGTCGAAAACTGGAGAAAATAGGGCTATTTTTAAGACATACTTAAATTGTTAGCCTACCCGAGAACAATACAAATTATACGAATATCATAAGAAGAACAAAGCTGACCAATTAAAAGGTCTAATTTCCATGGCTACAAAATTGTACAATAATAAATTTATATAATTTATCCATTATCCACAATACTTCAAAAATGTGATAATTACTTTCAAATGTTCCAAATCTTTCCTTAAAGCAAACATTTTAAAAAAATTTAAATACCTTTTATAACGTTAAAATAAAACTTACTGAATGCATGATAATTAAGAATGTACTTTGACAATTTCGGTTCATTCATCATATTTTAAAAAGCTGTTTAATATGTATATGGGATGGGACTACGCCATTGCTTGAACAAAACGTTAAAAAAATATTTTTATGACTCTTTTTGTCATTTTAATTTTTAAAAAATATTTTTATTACGGATTTATAAAATAATCCCAAGATAAACATAACGATTTTATTTTATAGTATTTTTGTCGAATCGTATTAATTATAAAGGTCGTTTCGGAGCGATAAAATGGACAATAACAGGTAGTAATTTTAATTTTATTTATATATTAAGTATTATAATAATGACCCCTTTATTGACGGCGGGAAGGTCCAGTTTTAATATTTTTTATGAATACTTTCCACTGAAAATCTTGTGGATATTAAATTCAAAATTCTACGGACGTTATTTAAAATACTAGTAAATATTCGAGGAGACCTCATTATGAGAGCTTACGTAATCTCTTCAAACAAGTTTTATATAGATACCGAAAAATATAAAGGCATGAATTTTATAATTTTTATGTCTAATTTCTGAAATAGTAATAGAAATAACTGTTTAGGAAGTTTAAAATATGTTATTAAGCTTTTTGATTCGCAAATATAAACACTTTTGTTATGAACTTATGCAATAAATCATATTAATAATATATAAACAGAAAACACGCTAAATTGTGGCAAATTGTTAACTGAAGATTAATACATCACTGGTGACAGCTAATTATCTTCAAGAAAACTAAGCTTCTTGGTGTGATGCTTGAAAAACGCTTAGCAGGAATTTGCATTTGCAAAATTTAATATCTTATTTTAAAACTATTTTGTTGTTGTTGACTCCGGATTCGGTACCTAAAAAAACCATTAAACTATCTTTTTTCAATGTTTTTTAGCTAATAGCAGGCATAAAAAAAATTCATTAGTCGAGTCTGATGATGCATGTCTGGTGGGCGAAACCGGTCAGAAAATGGGTGTCTTTCCAAATAAGGACATTGCTGGGTTCTCAAAACAGTTAAATAATAATAATATATTGCAGAGGCATCTGTTTAAACGGCATTAGACGAAAATTCTTTTTATATTTGCTTTTATATTTATCACCATTTAGGCGGTAAATTAAATAAAATGAAGGACGTTTCCTCCGTAGAGGTCACCCAATTGCTTGGCCACAATTTTGTTAGACTTAGGGCGGTAGCGGCACTGACTGTAACACAGATCTTGGTTGAAATTTCCTAGAAACTTGAAGGAGTTCCTATACAAACAATGAAAGTGCTCACTGTATACGGCAGGACTTTAACATACATACGTTACATCAGTCAAATAAGCATTTTGCCGGGAAAACAGAATTTTTTTATCGGTAAAAACAAAAAAGTTATTTAATTTGTTTACAAGGTAAAAATGAGAGTGGTTTTCTAATGACGTTTAAACAAATTTAAAATTAATTTTCCTCAATTCCATGTAATACTTCTGATAGAAGAAGAGTTCCTCTTTCACGAGATGTGCTAAGAATCGGTGTATTTCCATCAATGGAGCTAGAATATTATTGCAAAATTCGCTCGTCTGTGATAAACAAATTAAATTTTGCACAAACTATTTGATGAATCGCTCTGAAATTTTTACCACATATTAAGCACTAAAAGGCCCAACTTTCTATGTAACAACAAAATCGTAGGTTGTATTTAGCAATAGTAATTGCTACATACACCAAGGAAGTAAGCCTCCAAACGACGAAAGACACGATAGCCAAATTAAAAACGAGAAAAGCCCCAGGACCCAAGAATATTCCCAACGAACTAATTAAATATGGTGGAAATGCATTACACGAAGAACTAACAAAACTCTTTAACAAAATAATTAAAGACCAAGAGATACCCCGAGATTGGAAGAAAAGTATAACAGTACCTATTTTCAAGAAGGGTGATAAGAAAATCACGGAAAACTATAGAGGAATAACTTTATTAAATTCAATAATGAAATTATTCACCAAAATCCTTGAAGGTATAATAACTGACTATTGCAGAATATCAGAAGAACAGCAAGGTTTCCGCAAAAACAGATCTACAGTAGATGCCATATTCATCGTAAGACAGATAGCAGAGAAATCTATTGAATTTACTAAGCCGGCTTTTATGTGCTTTATAAATCTCACTAAAGCCTTTGATAGGGTGAGACTGAATGATATTCTGCAAATAATGCGAATTAAAGGCATCCCAAACAATTTAATTAATATAGTTGAACAGCTAAACTCCAACACCACATCACAAATTTCAGTAAGCGGCAACCTAACTAAGGATGTACCGATAGCGTCGGGCATACGACAGGGGGACTCTCTGAGTCCATTACTGTTTAACATAGTAATGGACCATATAATTGAGAACGTCAAAAGAGCGGCACCAGGGTACAGAATGAATACCGGGGAAATAACAATAATATGTTACGCTGATGACGCTGTCATAGTCTCGGAAAATGAAGACGATTTCCAAAGACTTCTATTTGCATTCCACACCATAAGCAAGCAATTCAACATGAAAATATCCATCGATAAAACTAAGTCAGTTGTAATAAGCAAAGTGCCCTTAAGATGCAAACTAGTAGTGGATGACAAACCAATAGAACAACTCATGACCTTTAATTACTTAGGAGTTGAGATATCCGCAAACCAAGACAGAACAAGAGAAGTAAGAAACCAAGTAAACAAGGCAAATAGAATCTCAGGAAGCCTGGCGGATATAATATGGCACAACACATACATGAGCAAGGACGCAAAAACAAAAATCTACAAGACCTGTATTCGACCGATAATGACGTACGCAATAGAGACGAGAGCTGACAACACAAAAACAAAATCAATTCTAAGAACTGCCGAAATGAAAGTACTAAGAAGAATATTGGGATACATATTAAGAGATCACATACGCAATTCAACAATACGCGAGGAACATGGAATGCAGGATATAGTAAGATGGGGACGGAAGCGCAGAAGAGCCTGGAATGAGCACGTAGGAAGAATGGCGCAAAATAGGATAGCGAGAATCGCCCGATATGGAACACCGGAAACCAGAAGACCAATAGGTAGACCACCTAAAAGATGGAGAGAGTCCTGGATTTCAACATCAAATGAGATGAATGATTGAGTTGGAAAAAACAGGCTGTAAGTCTATAACAAGAAGAAGAAGAAGAAGAATTGTTAATTGAATATTATAACAATTTTGATCTTGTTTTGCATTTTTCTCAGAAACAAATAAAAATATGGAGATCGGTAAAAAAATAATTTGTAGGTTTTTCAATTCTCTACAAGATGGCTATTCCATTTTGTCCAAAAATTTCTTTAGTTTTTGCTGGTAAGCAAAAAAGTGCAAAAAATGCATTTCTTGACCTTTAATTGTTTACAAAAAATTTATGACACAAAATCTCGTACAGAGAACATATACGTTTTATTTCTATAGGGCTATATTACCCGAAAATCCGGGTCTCTGTCTGGATCAATGAGTGTCCCCAACTAGATCTTTTTTTCGCTTATTTGAGTACATGTCAATAAAAATAATAGTAATACATGGAACTTAATCAATTTTAAAACCACGAAAATCACTTAAGTTACTTTTTCAAGTGTTTCGTTAAGTTTTTAAGAGATCTTCTTCTAAGTCTACATATTACATTTGCCTTTTTTTTAATGTTGAAAAAGTATGAGAAACAATCGTTTATAAAGTGTATATCGCGTAATACAACAGGAAGAAGCTGAATGATGTGAAAGAAAAAGTTTAAACAAACATTCTTTCAGATAGATAACATTTTGAACATATGGTTTAAAGTTTTTCCACATTGTTCCTTTTAGTGCGTGTAAAAAATGTTTACTTCGCGATGCATTTAACGACCTGCTCTTAAATGTTATTACGAAATTATGTACCGTTTCCCAAAAGTGTTAAGATTGTTAGATCTAAGATCGGTCTTATAAAAATAAATGACTTCTTGGTGTAATAAACATTACTCTTTTGCTGGGACTTCGTCTTTAAATCACTTTTTACGAGATAACACTTCACTAATAAAAGAAACACCGAAAGTTGAGTTATAATATTAAAGCCAGAACAATATTTTGTTGGAAATCCTTTGTTTCTAATAACATCCTTTTGTTGGTATCACATAGATCCCAGAACTAGCCTTAATTAATTTTTGGCAATATTTTAACGATATTTTTCTCCATTCTTCCTAGTTCTTTAACCAACAGACATCCCCAATCCTTCACAGAACGTCCCCGTCTTTCACAGTAGCTCCCAAATTATTTTGCTTGAACCATTGGGTGGTCCTTCTACATATTCGATGCTGTCCGTATAAACTAGAGAGTTTAGATTAATAGAGGCCGTTAGGCCTATTCCAGATCATACAATTTTTTACAAATAAAATTGCTATGTCTATGAATAGGTGAAGACAAAGCTATGCCATCTTATGCGTCATAACTGAGTCTGGAACTCCATCACGCACATCTATTTATTTATTTTTACACATTACACAATATTTTATCATTGTTCGCAATTTAATTTACTCTGTTTCACAAAGACAAACCATTAAAATCAAAATGAAATCACGAGTGAAAGAAACAATAATGTCATTTGTCACAAATTACAATACGATGACTAACGATAAGCAACATTGCCGGGAAGTGCAGTTAATCTGGAAAACTTATAATGTTACGAATTCTAGCTATTTGTTGGAGATTGGCAATCCAGATGGCTAGTGTAGTCCTGGAAACTGCTATTCTGAAAATGTCGATTGACGACCGGTCAAACCATCATGTTAGATTTTTAAGCCAACTAATCTCTTTCCTTGTATTTTTCCATCCATAATGAGTTTAAGTAGTTCATACCTCTCACGGGTTTTTCATTCTTTAATGACTTCTATGAATATTAATTCATCGTCATCGGTACAGATACATTTCAAAGCCTCGATTTTTCATTCGGTGTTTGGTTCGGGAGTCCAACTTTCGCACTCATACAGAGAATATATAACATATAATCATGCTTATTCTGAGCTCTAGTCTGAGGTCTGATCTTATGAAGAATTGTCCATGTTCACAAAAATTCTTCTGGCCTGTTCGAATCTCGACTTGATTTCTACTCTTGCATCATTTTGTTCACTTATTATAGTACTCAGATATTTGAAAGACGGAACCTGTTCTACAATCACTCCATTCAATGTTAAAGAATCATTTAGGCATAATTTCCACAACACAAGAAGTTTACAGTATCATCTGCATACCGAATATTGCTTACAGTGACCCTGTTTATCTTAATTCCCCCTCTAACATTATCTAGAACCTCTTTAAATATGGCCTCTGAATAGATATTGAAAAGTAGCGGCGACAGGATACATCCATGTCTAACTTCACTCTTGATTGGCATGGTTTTCGATGTTGCCTCTTCGATTTTTACTTCTACAGTTTGATTCCAGTATAATTAGGAAATTATTTTTATTTTTTCCGTATCTATTCCTGTTGTTTTGGACACCTCGACTATTTTCTCATGTTTGATGCAGTCAAATGCTTTACGATAATCGATGAAACATGCAAATACATTTAAATTCATATCCCTACATCTTTGGGTTGTACATTTATGAAGAAGAATGGTTCATGTGTACTGACGCCATTTCGAAATTCCAATTGTGTATCACCCACTTGACAATCACATTTTCTATCAATTCTGGTATATATTATTCTTAGAAAGATTTTAAGGACATGAGACTAATCAGCTTAACATTGAGAGTTGTTTGATTTTTTAGCTAAATGTTGAAATGTTGATTTTAACCAATCAGAAGAATTGGGCCATTGCTATACATATTATTAAACACAGTTGTTAAAAGTTCCAATCCTGTATCATCTTGTTCAGCTATAAGCTTGTTGACTTCGGCGGGATTTCTGTCAAGTCCAATTGCTTTTCTATTTTTTTGGCTCTTTATTACATAGATGACTTCGCTCTTTGCAATTGGTAGTCCCATTTCATTGATATTTGTTTGTATTGATGGCAGTCATCATCGAGAAGTTGTTTGATGTATTTTTTCCTCCTTTTCAGCTTGGCTTCTCTACCGAGGATGATTTCTTAATTTGTGTCTTTTAGAATTGTTGTTTGCAATTTTTGAGGCTCGTTTTGTATATGTTAACTGTGTCGTATTTTTCTTGTAGGGCTTCGATTTCCCAACATTTCCTAGCTTTCCATTACTCTTTCGCTTTTCTGCATTTTCTTCTAACAAGTCTCTATTTCTCTGTATTTCTGTAGTAATAATTTATATTTTCTTCCATTCATTGGTTCTAACCTTTTTTCTTTTATACCATACATTCCAGTAATTATAATATTTAATATATTTTTCTAAGTACTTTTCAACAAATTGCAAACTTTTTAGTATATTTACGTAACTTTTGTAAAATATATTTTTATCTATTGATATGGATGAAACCAGAGTGAGACCAGAAATTCTCAAAATGATATTGTTTTCAAAGGTACGTGTAAATTGACCATATTCCGTAGAATCGCCCAAGTGTTATTTTTAAGGAGCGATATATCGTCACGATATCGTCATCAAAACTCAGTCCCTGAACTTGCAACTGAAAATAAAAATGTTTGGCCAGCATCTGTGTACATAAAAATAATACAAAAAAAACCGAATGTTGTTTTAATTATCAACTATTTTTCTTAGGATTATATAAAAAAGTAAGAACGCATTTGTGCCTCTTCTACGCGTTAAAAAAATATATATTTCTGACGGATTGGTTAATTTAGGAGTGCTGACCCACATGTGTGATGCATGTGCATCATTTTTTAACGAACGAGCTTCCGTTACGTTTCGTCGTTATTGATGGATGGATAGATTTCTCATATTTGGAATAGTTAATACGATTTCAATTAAAGGTTTTTCCCACGCAGTTAGCGGTAGGTACATAGAGAACATGTACACTAGCGGCAAAAAATAGATTTACATGTACATAAGTGCTCAATAAAAAATAATTCTTAACACCTAAAAAATTATAATTTTATACATTATTTTCAGACTACGGCACAGCCAGAAGGGAAATATGTGTGTTTTTTTTTTAATGTTGCATATCCAGGCCTATCCGAATAATAGATCAAATAGATGTAATGTACAAAATCATTACTCTTGAATTTAGACCATATTATCTCACACTTACTTCCTGATGTCTTACCTACGATTGCTCAGGATATCTTCATAAATCTTTAGAACATGGAAAAGAGGTCCCAAATAACACTAAATTTGTGAGACCAAATAAAAACTATAGGCCAATCAATAGAGAAAAAAATAAGAGGTTCTGTGACAAAAATACTATCAAGATACAACAATCCATAATGATGTTGTGTTATCTTTTCCATTATGATCCATTAATTTGTTATAAACAATTAAAATTTTTTCTTTTTTTCCCTATAAAATCAAAAATAATGTAGCAATCTCGGTGGTGTAAACAGACGAATTGTATAGAATGAAAATACCAACAAAATGAGCCCTGGATCGACTCAATTAGATCATTAATAAGGGAGAAAAACAGGAAAAACCGGAAAATTCTGAAATTTTTAGTGTACTATCTTTCAGCGAGCTTGGATGTGTGATGGATGGTCCCATTTTAATTTCGTAAAAAGATTTTAAGGTAAAAGTATCATTCTCCAAGCCTATATTTTCATTTTGCATCAATATTACTGCGAAATACGTGAAAAATGCTAGCAGACGTGACCGAAAAAGCCTAGCGTGAGAAAATTGAAGAGTAGTGGGGGCAGCTCGGTTGTCGAGGGGAGTCGTACGTATCGCAACAACTTGAAAAATGATTTAGATATGAATTTTTGAAAAAAAGCTGAATTTTCTTGTTTCTCCGTTATTAATGATCCGATGGAGTCGATCTAGGACTCATTTTGTTGGTATTTTTATTCTATACAATTTTATAAACAAAAAATTTAATTGTTTATAACAAAGTAATGGATTATAGTAGAGGGATAGTTTTTTGTAATGAAAAAAATCTTTATTGATTGGCCTACTAATAAACTGCGGAATCTGAAATTATATTTATGTTTATAAGACAAAAAATCATAAAAATGGTTGTTCCTCCTCTGTATATCATAAATAATAACAAGAAAATCTTGGATATGTTTATCTAATGAAGGAAAAAATTAACGTTCCATCACCTGCCACATTTTAGATAGCAACAAATTCTAAGAAATAATAAATTTATTATAACAGGCATATTTTAAATATTCATAGATAAAATTTATGATAGGGAATCACGTGACTTTGACTTGTTCTTAACCGTTTTTTCTGTAATTACTTGCCTGCATCCAAAACCTGCTTAACATGAAAGATATATTTTTTAAATAATATTCATTTTTTTTTAAATAACGAAAGAAACTATAAATTAAATGTGAAACCAACTGTATAAAAGATTCTACATTATTTACCACTACTGTATATCGATTAACTCTGGGCGTTGAAGTAAATGTCATCGACTTGGTTCATTTAAATATTATTATGTTCCGCCCATTAGTACCATCATTTTAGTTAATATTTATAAGACAATAGGTTTTGTATAGGGGTTCAAAGCTCATGAAGCCGCTTAAAGCAATAAAACTACGTTGCGTTTAATAGCTTTAAAAGAATAATCATTTTTAGTATATAGATACCTCCTAAAATATCTAATTTATAACCAAAATGTTATATAACCGAGACTAATTTGGCTTTTAAATACAAGTAATTGCCTAGCAGCTTTCATTTTTTCCAATGCAATGGTCAGTTAAATGGTGTGCTTATTTACGCGTTTACTACGCTTTTTGCAATCACTGCCTTTATTTACTGAAATATACAAAAACTAAAAACTGTTCGTTTTATCGGCAAATGTTATCAGTGTAGCTATATAATGATAATTATGCATAGGTATTAGGAATCCATGGGCGTAGAAAAAACATATCACAGTTTGAAATATATTATTTTTAGTTAATTCGTAAACTTAACGAAAATAAGCTATATAGATATTTATACATATAATCCCTTGGCATTGGCTTCTGGTTTAAATCAAATGGGAGTAAATATGCCTCTCACAAACTTAGTATATTTTAAAGTCGATTCTACGTCTTTTCTGTTTAAAAAACTATCTTGGTACGTTATAAGGTTTTCTAGGATCGTCACTTTTAACTAAAACATTAATTTTTCTTTTGTTTATTATAGTAAATAATTTTTTATAAATTATTTACTATAATATATTATTTACTATAATATATTATATTGTTTTAACTTAGTATTTGGAAAATATTACTTGAAGTGGGTTTTCTTTAGAAACTTTCTGTCTGTGGCACTGAATGAATGTGAGAAAATAAAGAATTACATGGAAAATTACCGTGAAATAAAATTACTATGCATTCAGTTGCAAAAGTATGTATTCACCCAAAAAGGGGTGATAACTACCCCTCATATATAAAAAATCTAGCCAAAATAACAATGACTGCTGAAACAGCTCAAAACATATGAATTTTGGTAGTGATAAGAAATTGCACTGGGTCCGACTTATAAACTGTCCCTATACAGTTGAGATAAATTGCCCCTAAGCTTAAAGGGCTCGGAGAAACAACAAAAAAACTTAAATCTAGCAGGGTTCTAATTTTCATGGATGTCATGACTGGCTGAAATTACGTAATACTTTCAAATAGATCTAGAATCTTATATAACATCAATGTCCTTCAGTACGTACCCCCAGAAGGGGTAAAACTACCCCCATTTATGATTTAACAGGAAAAAAGCTGCAAGGTGAAGAGAGTGTGCAGTAATTTTGGCTTCATTTGCTTAATTTCTGAAAACCTCCCTTATAGTGGTGCTAAGAACCACCCTGAATCTTCAATGACACAGAAAAAATAAGAAAAAAACATTGATATAAAGGTATTTCTATTTTTTCGGACTCAATGATTGGTTAAATTTGCGTAGTATTCAGAATTAGGCTTAGGATCGCACGTCAAACAGTTTTCATTAAATTCTACTTCCTTAGGTAGTAAAAACTTCTCCCTGTGTAAAATCTTATATAATATTAAAATAATTCTGTTTCTTAACGTTTTATTCTGCCGCATTTTAAATCTCCCTGCCGTGCTTAAGAAATCTGCCAGAGGAGAAATCGGCTGCAAAAAAACGCCCGACGAAAGGGCTTCCAATTATATATATATATATATATATATATATATATATATATATATATATATATATATATATATATATATAAAGCAGTCAATTTTCCCTTTGAGCACTGCAGACTCTCTTTACCTTTACAAACCTCTGGAGTTTCGAGCTTTTCCGAGAGTCACTGCACCTTTTCTCCTGTTAAATCTTAAATGGGGGTAGTTTTCCCCCTCCTAATGGTACACTGCAGGACATTGATGGCACGTGAGATTCTAGATCTATTTGAAAGTACTACGCAATTTCAGTCAATCATGACATACATGAAAATTAGAACCTGCTAAATTTAAGGTTTTTTCTCATTTCTCCGAGTCCTTTAAGTTTAGGGGTAGTTTATCTCAAGGGTATAGTAGTAGTACTACGTCAGACCCAGTGCAGTTTCTTATCATTAACAAAACTTAGGCGTTTTGAGCTATTTCAAGAGTCATTGCTATTTTGGTTCGAATTTTTTATATATGAGGGGTGGTTATTACCCCTTCTTGGACGCTGCTGTTTAACATATAATTTACTTTAAAATTTTGTATAGTTTGTGTTATTAAGATGGAACAATTATTCTGATAGCTTAATTTCATTTTCACCCGATTCCAGGGGTGTTTTTGGCTCTTTTGGAGGTGTACGATTTTTTTTGGAATCAAAGACCAGCAACCAAAAATACATAGGAATACGTAGGTCTGGTTCGCTGGTCTGCACATTTTTTTTGTGGAGCTGTGTAATAAACAGTAAAAGAACGTCATTGTAATAACACAGAACAACATTGTATCACTTTTTCATTGTGACGTGAATAGAAAGGGTAAGTTTTCGACGTTGAATTCGAATCTGACTATAAAAGTATCCCAAACTTGACGTTTTCAGAAATGCTATGATCTCAAAGTGTAGAAAATACCATTTTTTGCTTGATATCGTACTTAGTCAAATGATAACCATTTTTTATTACAATTTGTAAAGCTTCTTCATCGAAAAGTACAAACATTCCTCTTCAAAGTACGCTGTCGAATGTTCTGATCTCATTTTTTTGCGGAAATATGAGGATTTGAAGTAATTTATATGTCTTGAAATAGCCCGATTGGGCAAATTTGTGTTGCGCGAATTGAAAATGTTCAAAGGACGTGGAAATGGCTTTGTGTCGTTGTTTAATACCACGTTTTTCATTGAATAGTCGGACATACTGAAAAACCTTAACAAATAATTTTACTTCTGAAGAAATCTACTCATTCTCACTTAGTTGTAGTTTTTCGACACCATCTCCTTTCCAAAATTCAGTCATACATATGGAAATCATGTAAAATTACATCACATCAGTAGGTTTAGGGTTTCATGTATTTTCAATGCCTTATTGAGGTTAAGGTTCACATTCGCTATCACCAACCCAGAAAATGTTACATATCGGTAAATTCGAAGAGAAAAGCTATGTTAATTATTATGAGATTTTCATTTATCTTGGATTTTTTCTAGGTTAGGGTGTAAAGATGTTTTTGTATAGAATATTGAAGGTCGAGTTAATTTTCAGCAATTCAAAAAACATCATACTTTGAGGTTATCAGCCGCGAAATATGAATTTTTCCAATCATTTTGTAAATCACGAATTTAGAGTAGTTAGAAATTTAATCCTGATTTCTCGCCAAAAGAAATCGTAGGTTGGAAGAATGTTTGTACTTTTCGACGGTGAATCTACAAATTCTCATAAAAAGGATTATCATTTGACAGACTATGATATAGGGCAAAAAGGGCCTTCTCGGTATTTTGATATCTCTGAAACACTGACGTAATGGAGTGATTCTGTTGAACTGTGTACTTTGAAATTCGCCTAAAAGCATCAGTTATTCGTCAGCATTCGCCTTAATTATAATCTTAAAATTCCTACGTCTAAAAGAACGTGCTCTGGGACAAATTTCAGAGAACAACTGCGAGGTTTTTTACTGTATACCTCCTATTAGTAAAAGACGTGCCAATAGGGTCTCAGGAAACATACTTTTGCAGCGTACGTGTAAAGTTACCCGACTAAATGCAAAATAACCCTGTTTAAAAAATAAACCCCAGTTACGCCATCACTGATATTAATTACCTCATAAATTTATTTACAAGTGACGGTGCGATGACATCAACTACTAGCTATTATCACCTGTTAGTTAGACAAGTTTAGCAGATATTGCTAACATTAATTCGCGTCTTTGAAATTCTCACATTTTTCTTACTAAAAAGCATATTAGGTAATGCCATTACTGTTAGTGGTAAACATTTTGTAATAATATTACTGATAATAAAATTTTTATTAATCGCCTCTAGGTTTTTACTAATTTATTATTCTTACGTAATGTTTTAATCTAAAAGCAAACCTTGATTAAACGGATGATAAAAGCTAATCAGAGGATTATTTTTGATCGCCTGACGTTTGGTTGAACAAAAAATCAAGATTATGCGCCTATTTTTACATTTGAATATGTAATATTTCCACGCGTTACGTTGATAACTTCATTTATTTTCTTCTTATTCGGAAATGGAATGGATGTTAATTAAGATTACTAATCTTGAACAAATTTTTTGGCAGGAAGTGCAGCAAAACCGTGATATATATATATATATATATATATATATATATATATATATATATATATATATATATATATATATATTGTTCTTGGAATTATAGTCCGTTAAAAGTGGGATCAAAAATAATAGTAATGTTTTAATTGCAATAATTTACATTTTCTAGGATTGACGTTTCGGTAATTTATCTTACCTTCATCAAATCTACAGTATGTAGCTAAAACAACACGCTATTTTCTGTCACTACAACCTTTGTTGGAAATATTGTTTATTTACCTTGAACAAAAATTTACGATTAATACTGAAACCACTGTTACACGTCAAGGGCGAATTTAGGCACATTCTTTTGGGGGGAGGGGGTAATATCACAAGAGAAAAAATTAGATCAAATTACCCCCCCCCCGATTCGTATACAAGACAGTAATACAGTGTGACAAGCGAAAAAGTGTCTGCGGACAGCAAGATCCACGTTCCTGCTTATTTCTGTCGTATTTGCTGTTTATATGTATTATCCTTTTAAGCAAAGAAAAGGAAAGAATATATAACAGTTTGTTTCCTGCAAATACAACTCTGGTCCTCTCTCCATACGAGTTTCGACCACTTTATGGTCTCGTCAGTGGGGCTGTATCGAACCGAGAGCAACATTCGCAGGAAACAACTGCTGTATAAAATATAAATTTTAAAGTATGTCGGTAGGATATTAAAAACCTGCCGACTTCGACGCCAAACTGAAAAATATCGCCAGTTAAACGACATCTATACAATTACCGAAGTAATGACAAATTTTTAAGAATCAAAATTTCAATAAGAAATAAAGGCATCTATCTACCGTATTTAAATAGTTGTTTATATATATATATATATATATATATATATATATATATATGAAGTAAAATGCGAACAGTATCTATCTACCGTATTTAAATAGTTGTTTATATATATATATATATATATATATATATATATATATATATATATATATATATATATATATATATATGAAGTAAAATGCGAACAGTAAATGCAAACTGCGTTCCAATCATATCCTTTCTATGTTAGAAGTTGCACAGTTCGAACAAATTGCTAAGGAACACAATTCATCCTATTCCACCACCATCAAGATGATGGCCTACCTATACCACCATACCGAGAAGAAAGTCAAAACTTACCCTCCCCGCCACAGTGATACGGCAGAGGTACATGTTTCGTCTCTACTATATGTACGTATATATACGCCATCCGGTGGGAGGTCGGCGAAGCCGCGTTCAGTATTTGCATGCTTCCTCCCGATCTGTCTTTTGAACAGTCAGGTGCATGTCGGTACCCTGATGAGTTTAGTAGAGACGAAACATGTACCTCTGCCGTATCACTGTGGCGGGGAGGGTAAATTTTGACTTTCTTCTCGGTATGGTGGTACAGGTAGGCCATCATCTCGATGGTGATGGAAAGGATGAATTGTGTTCCTTAGCAATTTGTTCGAACTGTGCAACCTCTAACACGGAAAGGATATGGTTGGAACGCACTTTGCATAACGTTTTTAATTTTGATTTTAGAGAAAAAAGCACCTCTTCCCAAAAAGTTGTGCCTCGTGAGAAAATAACTTGGATTAAGGGAAAAATTGATGTAAGACATACTGGGTGGCTTAAAAAAGTAAAATTCGGAGTTCAGTAGAATTAAAAATACAGAAAAACTTTATATAAAAGTGAATTTTGACAGTAGATTTATTTACTGTTAAATGGTTTGAAATAACGTTATTTTAAACCTCCCTGTAAATATCATTCTACGTTTTAGACTTATTTATAACTTGATTATCGTTTCTACATAACTATAATATATTTTAAAGTAAATCTAGAATAGCCTTATTTATGATTGATTCACACTTTCATTTTTGAGCTTCCCTGCATATTCTAAATTCATTTTTTTCAACAGTAGAATTATTTTCGCAAAATTTATGTTACGTCTACTGCTAGAATTCACTTATAGATGTTTTTGTGTATTTTTAACTTTACTGAACTGTGACTTTTACTTTTTTAAACCACCCTATATGTGCCACATCAATTTTTGTGGGAATCTTTTTGCTGACAACTTCCCAAGAGACGCTCTAAACCCACAATTATATTTTTTTATATTATTTAATAAAAACGCCAAAATTTTTTCCAGAAAGTTTTGATATTAATGCGATAAAAGTATATTTTTTTTACATTTGCAGGCTAGAAAGGTAAATATCATTTTTAATATTCAAATTTTTGCGAAGCGTATATACGTCCTTAAATTAAACTTCATTATACATATTTTTTTTTTCCATTAAATGAGGTGGAGCTACTAATTTTACCAAACCGTAGATAGGCATTTTCTCCGTTTATCCGATATTATTATACATATATACCATACACCAGTAGATCAAGTATATATGTATACTGGGACTCAACACTAGGGTATTATTAGAATCAAGCGAGTAAAACAAATATTTATCTTGAACTCTAGAGATAAAATGTCATGGTTTTATTATAATATAGACCACCATAAACTGAAGACATCTTTGAAATCATTTATGTACCTTTTTGAGTTGTATGTAACGTATTTTCAGGCTGTTTCCTTAAAAATTAAAACGAAAATGCTTGAATAAAAATAACATACAGTGCCTTCATTTCAAAACGAACCATCCTTAATAACTTTGTTAAATAGAAAAATTTAAAAAAAAGAAAAAACACGTCAATTTAGATATACAGGGGGAAGTTTAATTTTGTATTTGTTAAAAGTCTGTCAATCACCTCCTCACCTCCAGCTAACCTCACTTTGATATGTCAAATGGGAACCCCCACCTTGTGACACATCATTGTAAGCAGCATAAAATTGTCTATCCAACCGTATAAAAAAAATTAAATCGGTTGACGTACAAGCGAACAGTGTGCAAAAATGTCTTGTAATAATGCATAATATATCGGCCTCGAACTTTAGTATGTCAAATGATTACCCTATAGTGTGATACATCATTTTAAAGGGCATACTATCTCCTATTTAGCCAATAAAAAAAAACAAAATCTGTTGATGTACAAGCGAATAGTAAGAAAAGATGTGTGGTAATAATAGACACCTTATCACATTAAACTTTATTATGTCAAATGGCTACTTCATAGAGTAAAATATTATTTTAAATTTAAGATAAATATTTTTTTAAAATAATAAACAGTTAAAATATTTGCGAGAAAAAAACTAAGCCTATTTTAAAATTCATCGCAAAATTCATTGCAGTCTAATCAATCTAGTGTATTTATTTCAATGATATTTTTTGCGGTACCTGATAGGTACAAGAAATCACTGCAATAAATAAAATTTTTAAGATCTTTAAACACCAGTTGTTTATTATTGTTAAAATTGTCATTGTGACGCCTAGTTGAAACGTGAATATAAATGGTGTATACGCTAGCCGAAAGAATAGAAATAATTTTTCTCTATGGAGCTGAAGATCGGTGCGCTCGTAGAACCGCTAGAGCATTTAACGAGAGGCATCAAGACAAAAACGTGGGCCATAAATATGTACTCGAATTGGTACGAAAGTTTGAAGAAACGGGATCCGTTTGTAATAAAAAATCTATTGAGAAAAGGGTTGTAGATGAAGCATGCGAAATCGAGGTACTAGGACAGTTTGCAATAGATCCAACTTTATCCATCTCAAAGGTCGCAGATTTAACCAACATTTCTGCTGGCTCTGTGCATAAAGTTTTAAAACAAAATAAGTTTTTTCCCTACAAAATTCAAATTCTTCAAGAACTCGGAGAAGACGATTTTGATAGGAGAATTCAATTTTGCGAATTAATGTGCCAACGAATTGACGAGGACCCCCATTTACCTAAGAATATCTGCTTTAGTGATGAATCAACTTTTTTTCTAAATGGACTGGTTAACAGACATAACTGCAGATACTGGGATAATGAAAATCCGCACCTTTTCCGAGAAGGGCATACTCAATATCCCAAAAAAATTAACGTGTGGGCAGGAATTTATGGCAATGAAATCATCGGGCCATTTTTTTTGGAAGATAATTTAACTGGGCAAATTTATTTAAACCTTTTAGAAAACACAATATACCCTGCCATTGTGCAATCTTTAGAAAATCAAGTGGATGAAAATGCTGTTATGGTACTAAATGAAAATAATTTGCATTTCCAGCAAGATGGAGCTCCCCCGCACTACGCTTTGGCAATTCGAGAGTGGCTTGATGAACATTTTCCAGGGACGTGGATTGGCAGACGTGGTGCAATTGAATGGCCAGCACGGTCTCCAGACCTAACCCCTCTAGACTTTTTTCTTTGGGGGTATTTAAAAAGCAAGGTTTATAAAACCCCACCTGAAAATATTGACGATTTAAAAGATCGAATTGTTCGGGAATGTAGAGGAATTAGCAGAGAAACCCTTGCCAATGTTCGTGGGGAATTTCAAAATAGGCTTTTTTATTGTCTCGCTAATAACGGCGCACATTTTGAACATTTAATAAAATAATTTTCTTCAACTGAATAAACTGCTTATATTTAACACACATTTTTGCATCCTAATTGCCTATAACGTCTATTAACTTAATTTTTTTTGACATCATTGGATAGCAGATCGTACGTCCTTTAAAATGATGTATCACACTATAGGGTAATCATTTGACATACCAAAGTTCGAGGCCGATATATTATGCATTATTACAAGACATTTTTGCACACTATTCGCTTGTACGTCAACCGATTTAATTTTTTTTATACGGTTGGATAGACAATTTTATGCTGCTTACAATGATGTGTCACAAGGTGGGGGTTCCCATTTGACATATCAAAGTGAGGTTAGCTGGAGGTGAGGAGGTGATTGACAGACTTTTAATAAATGCAAAATTAAACTTCCCCCTGTATATCTAAATTGACGTGTTTTTTCTTTTTTTTAAATTTTTCTATTTAACAAAGTTATTAAGGATGGTTCGTTTTGAAATGAAGGCACTGTATATGTTAAATACTCAAATTTCAATGCTCGATAAATAGTTATTTAAAAGAAACAAAAAACTATATAGATTACTTATTTTTTTAAGTAAATTGAGACACAAATAAAATCAAGAATATCTTGAAAACAGGAAGTGTAACGGTCAAAAGGACCTTTTTCTTAGAAAACTAACATTAGATTACGTTTAGATTACAAACAGAGCAAATGTCAGCTATTTACGTCAAATGGGTTCCATGAAAAAGACTATGATGTTAAACAAATGGATAGATACCGAGTTAATTTCATAACGTAAAACTAAAAATAAATATCCATAAGTAATAATACACATTCAATATAGGATATATATTGTCAGATATCATATATTTATATAACTTATTTTCGAATTCTACTTCAGATTGATTTTTCTATTTAGTGGAATTTATTTTTTTCTTCCGGTTCAACTGATTTTATTTAATCGAGATAAGTGGGTAAGTAGGTAGTAAAATTTTACCTACTAAAAGTAAATTAAGATAATTCTTATCACTTCGTAGCATATTACTAAGTCTACTGATAAACTGTTTTCGTCACGATGACTATTTTTTCCTAGATTTTAGGTAAGATTCACTTAACTTTGTCAAAAAAAAATGTAATAATCAATCAAAGACGTAATTATGCAGTTAAATTCTACCATTAAATTCGAATATTTACAGACAACACAGCTAAAAATCCCTAGACGGGTTCACTTCAGCAGAGGAATATCAATTTCAAAGTTATTTTGGTGAATGAGAACGTTGTAGGGGGTAAACAGGCTATTACGATAACATCTTAGACCCATACAAAGGGAAGAGGGCTTGACACCGCACAAAACTATTTGAAAAATGTGTCCCTTTAGGTAAAAACAACTATACTGCACGTAGGCTCTTGTCCGAATAGATTTATATTTTTTTTTTTATGATTTACTCTATACAGGGTGTTCGAAATTGATGATGCAAAGTGCTTGTGCATCGCTTCTGGTTTTTTGCATTTTTGAGATATTAAAAAAAAGTAAAATGTTGCATTTTCTTAGATCGCCTATAACTCTTTTATTTCCCAACTAGCGACCCGCCCCGGCTTCGCACGGGTGCAATGCTGATACTAAATACACTACAGAAAAACTGTGACTATTTATTTTATTTTTACAACAATTATTACATCGGCCTCCGACGCGCTATTTATAGGCACGCTGCCGCCGCCCCGGTCGGCCAGTACCGCCGCAAGCGCTACTTCCCGCAATTTTAAATCTGTAATATCTTCGAAAATATTCATTTAAATCTTGTGCTGTAAAGGACCATATAGATCTATATTAAATCAACAATGTATTTAAGCTATTTAATTGGATAAGGATTAATGCTGTATTGGTTAAAATCGCTTCAAAATTTGCCATTATTTGTCGTAAAAAGTAAATGACAAAAAAATGTTATTGTGGGATATCCATGAGAGATAGACATATACCATCGCGGAGTTTTCTGTAGACCTTTTCAATGTGTACAAATAATTAGTACATTATTTTGATAAATCTCGTAGGGTTCAGCCTGCGTTTGCAATGTAAGCGGAAAAAAATATGATAATTAACGACATCACATTAGAAACCTCAAAAATAACAGTATTTCTCCACTATTTAATGGATGTTATTATACATATAAACCTTCCTCTTGAATCACTCTATCTATTGAAAAAAACCGCATCAAAATCCGGTGCGTAGTTTTAAAGATTTAAGCATACAAAGGGACATAGGGACAGAGAAAGCGACTTTGTTTTATACTATGTAGTGATATTTTTTAAGTCCGTAAACACTTTTTACGCAAAATATTTCTATTTAATCAAATTTTTCTTACAACCATCGTCAACTTTGTTTTTTCTTATGGCCGCCATACAGGGGCGGATCCAGCCTCTGTCTTTGGGAAGTTGTCGAAGGGGGGGGGGGAGACAGGAAACAGAAACATTCCCATTTTTAGTGTAAAAGGCAGGGTCGAATTTGAAGCTCTTGGAGAGGGGGGGGATACCAGCAACATACACATTCCTAGTATAAGAGGCAGAATCGGATATATTTTCCTGAACTCAAAGCTCTTGGAGGGCGGCTATCGCAAGAAAAACAAGTTGCCAATGGGGGAGGAGCTCCATACACATTCATCGGTTCTATTTTCCTGAGCTCTGAGCTCTTAGGAGGGACGATTGCAAGCATACACATTTCTATTCTCTATTCAAGAACTAGAGAGAGTAATAAAACTGTTATCGACACCTCCATCGTACCTGCTCCAGTGCCGCAGGTAACTGAGGACTACCGTAAATCTAATTATATTTAATTATATTTAAATATTTTAAGCTTTTATAAATCTACTGCAACAATAAAATCTATGATAGTTCAATTTAATTTCTGTCAGTGAGCAAAGTACAGTGTGTCCTTAGTAATTTATCTTGTTTGCGCTTGTTTTTATATATTATTTGAGATTAGTAAGATACCCAAAAGATATGGCTTCCACCTCCAAATTTATTCCAAAATCGTTAAACCAAGGCATTTTTTTCTCAACGAAAAACTTATTACGATGAATGTTTATGATGCCTTAAAATATCAATATCTAGATAATAATGTTAAAAGCTCTGTTAAGATGTGTTCCAACATGACAGGAGTTGGAAAATCTACTATATACCGAATACTGAAGGAGAAAAAAATGACTGGAATTGTTAGTACTCCTAAGCCACATTCGATCACAGGCAGATGAAAAACCTCGTTGGAAGAAGAGATGAAAACTGCAATAAAAGGAGTTGTACATACATTTTATTATGAGAAGTAGATCCCAACCGTCGACAAAATTCTAACTAAAATCAATGAAGATCGGAATTTGCCTGAAATTAAAAGAACTGAGCTTTGGAAATCGCTCAGAGAACTTAATTTTTGCTGAGAAGAACGAGATAGGAAATTTGTTCTTATAGATCGTCCGTTGAAGAAGGAAATATCTCTCTCAAGTAAAAGGTAGAGTTGCCAGAAAACCAAAATTTGTTGAGACACGAGATGAGACGTCATTTCTACTACCTTCCCCTATCCATTTCTGCAATCAGATCACAGGCAGTATTTGAATCATATTTACCTCCCAAAAATCGCTTCCTTTCCTGGCCTAATATAAAAGTGTTCTTAGATTTAAAAAATATTGAGAAATAAAAAAGTTATAGCGGATCTATATTTTTCGAGATTGCAGTGCTATCATCACCAATTTCGGACACACTGTATATATCTTTCTCCTACACATAGATTTTAATAATATTAAACGGAAGCCCTTGACTTTTGTAACCTATGGTGTGAAAAATATGGTCTTCTATTAATTTTAACAAATAAGTATTTATCGCGTAGTTTACAATCATTTACCAAATGTACTGTTTACGGCCTGTTTTTGTTTGTTGCCTTGATATTTTATTAGTCTACATGAGCTACTGTTATATGAATGGCAGTATAATGTACACACATGTACTTACATAAAAGGTTGTGAGCAAACTTTAAATTAATTACACACATTGAAATTATTGTGCAATAATACACAGACAAATAACTGGCCTCTTTTACTGCCCGTTAGTATAAAAATTATTATAAACTAATATATAATTTTAAAAAATTCTACCGATATGGTTAGGGAACTTGAAAAATAAATCTCCTTAATTTTCTCAGTTTTCGTTCAAGAAATTCTTATATTTTTCCTCGAAAAAGAGTAATTTTTACAACAAAAAAGAGGGTGTTTTTTTATAGAGGTATAGAACTTTAAGTTGGCAACACTTTTTTAACTGGCGGCCATTTTGTCAGCTGTCAAGTGATTTATGTTTAGTTTGGTTTGGCATTTCAACATGAATAGACTGACGCCTGAACAACGCTTCCAAATTGTGCAAATTTATTTCGAAAATCATGGTTCTATTCGAAATACGTATCGCGCACTACGTCCATTTTACGGTCAACATAATCGGCCATCAGAGCAATTAATTCGATTAACTATGGAACGTTTTCGAACCACGTTTACTCTAAATGATAATACGCATCCACAGAGACGTCGTACAGTGCGTACAGAAGAAATCATTGCTGCTGTAGAGCGTAGCGTAGAGGAAGACCCGAATCAGTCTATCCGCCATCGTGCACAGGAATTGGATATGTGTCCATTCACTTTATGGAAGATTTTGCGGAAAGATCTTGGTTTGCGTGCTTACAAAATCCAACTCGTGCAAGAATTGAAGCCACACGATCACCTAGCAAGGCGTAGATTCGATGAATGGGCCCAAAACAAGATTGCCGTTGATCCCGATTTTCATAAGCGAATTTTGTTTAGCGATGAAGCTCACTTTTGTTTGAATGGATACGTCAATAAACAAAACTGCCGTATTTGGAGTGATGATAATCCTCAAGTGTATGTTGAGACACCGTTACATCCAGAAAAACTGACTGTTTGGTGTGCTTTATGGGCTGGTGGAATCATTGGTCCGTACTTCTTTAAAAACGATGCTGGTCAGAATGTTACAGTCAATGGTGACCGCTATAGAGCCATGATTACTGACTTTTTCGTTCATCAATTGAACAACCATGATGTGCTGGAGCTGTGGTTTTAACAAGACGGCGCAACATGTCACACAGCTCGTACCACAATTGATTTATTGAAGGAAACGTTTGGTAACCGCATAGTTTCACGTTTCGGACCCGTGAATTAGCCTCCAAGATCGTGCGACTTAACGCCGCTAGGCTATTTTCTGTGGGGATATGTGAAGTCGCTAGTCTACGCCGATAAGCCCGAAACGATTGATCACTTGGAGGACAACATTCGCCGCGTTATTGCCGATATACGGCCACAAATGTTGGAAAAAGTCATCGAAAATTGGACCTCCAGATTAGACTACGTCCGAGCCAGCCGTGGCAGTCATATGCCAGAAATCCTATTTAAATTATAATGCCAGAAGGTTATCTTTCGAATAAGGTAAATTTCATGTCAATTTAAAAAATTCATCATTGTTTTATTCCATTTAAAAGTTCTATACCTCTATAAAAACACCCTTTATATATATATATATATATATATATATATATATATATATATATATATATATATATATATATATATATATATATATATATATATATATATATATCGCAGATCGATAGCTGTACGTAATAGAAACTTCCTAGTCCAAGGTTTATTGAAAAATCTTGATTCGGGCCGAAGTTATTGCTAATTCAGTGTTGAAAAATTGCGAGTTGTACGGGCTTTTTGACTCATAACTTGACTTCTAGTTATCGAAATGAACTCGAAGACTACTCATTTTAAAGGTAAAGTTATCAGCTTGAAGAAGTGTGTTGGTAAATTCTTTTTGCAACGTTTATAAAAAAGTTACATTAGTTTGAAACCGGATTTTTTTTAAATGGCAAGTAATTTGTTTACAGACATTTTTAACCATGGCTGGTAAATGTTATGCGTGAGCATGTTTCGCAAGACCATTCTACAGCTCAAGACGAAAATTTTGAGTTTTGGTAGACCTCTCTAAGTCTATTTGTTGCGAAGATATAGCGGTTTTAAAATACACACACTAGCGCGAATCAACCACGAGTGAATTTGCGCTAGGGTGGCGACGCGAGCTCTCGCCTTTGCGCTAGGAGCTGCTCGTGCGCGTAACAGTGTGTGCATTCTAAAAATGCTATATCTCTGCAACAAAGAGACTTAGAGAGGTCTACCAAAACTCAGAATTTTCGTCTTGAGATGTAGAATGATCGTATGAAACATTCTCATGCATAACATTGATCATTACTTGTTATTTTTTACCAAAAAGTCTGAATTCAAGCTAATGCAACCTTTATAAACATTGCAAAAAGAATTTACCAAGACTCTTTAAAGCTGGTAATTTTACCTTTAAAATGAGAGTTTTCCGAGTTCATTTTGATAATTAGAAGCCGAGTTGTGAGTCAAAAATCTCGTACAATTCGCAATTTTTCAATTTTGCAACACTAAATTTGCAATAATTTCGGCCCGAATCAATATTTTTTGATAAACCTTGAACTAAAAAATTTCTATTGAGTAGGGCCATGGATCTGTGGTGAAAAAGTATTGATATTTATTGCTAATTATTTTCTACAACGTTTTAAACAAGTAAATTGTTTACGTTGTATTCTGGTGGCTGTGCATGTTCGAAATTCGGAGTCAGCTGATCAAAGTACATAAGAATCCACCATAAAACTCCATGGACTTTTCTCGGCCACGAAAACCCCCGGGCTTCTGTACTATAGAGAAAGACTATTTTAACTTTTTATAAGATTTTTAAGGCTCGTTTCAATTTATTTAAAAACAATACCTTACATTAATAATCTATTTTATATCTGATAGTATTATTTCGAGGTTTATTTTTCACTAAAACGTAGAATGTACAGGAATGTCGCGTCCTGTAGAAATACCTAAAGGTAAAATTGAATTGAATGGTATCCGTTTATAAAACTCGTAAAATCGAGAAAAAGACAACTGAAGTCACATTGTTTTTAATAGCGCATTCATTTAGGCATTGAAATCGATGAAAATATATCTTTTAAACCATCCGGTTTATGTAAAATACTATGATTTCTACGAATAAATGAATAGAATAGAACCCGGTGAATTATTCACCAACTCGGAGTATTTTTTCTTAAATCCCAATCTAAATATCGCATTAATATTAATGGGTAAGTATATTATCTATCTTTAGTCATAGAAAGTTTTGTAAACAGGGAAAGCAACAAATGATTTCTTTTTCCTATATATCCTATCATGTTGATTGTCAATGTCTACGTGCGCTTTTTCTTTTTTTCTTATGGTACACAGAAAAAACTTTATGGTGTTTTAAAATCTCATCAAATAGCCTTTATTTCGTATTCCCCAAAACAACATATTTTATTTCCTTTAAAAATTATAATTTTAAAGATAAAAAGCGTTGGTTTCAGTCTTCGATCATACCCTATAGAATTAAACAACAATAGATTTGTTTGAAGGCTGTTTATGGTCGGTAGGGAAGAAGCTTTTTTGATGTTTGACAGAAATAAACATGTTTACTTATCTTTTCTTTCAATTGAATTGCTCGTCGTGACTCTTTTCAGTGTTTTTAAGTGTTAGAAATTACTATAAATGCGAAGTTTACAATTAATATTAACAAAAAGAGGATTTAATAACTTATTTTTATTGGTAAATATTGTTAGATATTGTTTACATATTGAAAACAAAAATAATAATAATTTAGGCAACCATATATTCATATTTTTATGTATTTAGAATTGGCGTAATGATTATCATATAATACTCGTTTAAATAATGCAATTAGAAAAGGATAGCATAAAATCGGTATGTGTGTACCAAGAAATGAAATATCTAGTGTTTATGAACACTTTTTCAAATATAAATAAAAATTCTACAGGAGTATGTTCGAAGGTTTCAGTTTGAGTAAAACACGCATAACCTGAACTCAAAAGTATTTCTTGATAGTAGAGCATGTTATATATAAATATAAAACATATTATTTACTTAGTGTAAGGACGCAGTCATCTTATTATCCATTTGGGCTTTATTCTTTTTATTTTATTATTAATTAAAAACGTATCTAAGGTTCTATATTGGTTCAAATATTTTTCCTATTTGGTGTGTTCGACCGCATAGTATGCATGCAAGTGAGCTTCCCTCTCCGCACCATACAGGTGTCACGTATACGTGCACGTGTAAAACATAATTTTTTCTATTTATTATAATCCGAACAAGACCCTGTGTGTGATAACAAATATTACTAATATAATTCTCAAATCAGGCCACTTTCCTTCAGTCTAGCAAGCAACTAAAGTCATTTTAGTTAAAAAGAAGGGTGAAAATTTCCAACAGACAGGAATATCTTGCCACCGGAACAATTAGAGTTCAGGGCAGGACACAGCTGCACACAACAGACCACCATACTGGCAACCGACATTATCCAGGGCTTCAGTAAAGGGTTTCACACGGGTGTGATTTTCTTGTATGTCAGCGAGGCCTTTGACACAATGTAGCATAATGGACTTATAGTGAAAATGATAAGATTGGAAGTTCCTAATTTCCCATGAGATTAACCATAGGTTTCCTCGAAAATAAAAACTTTGTAGTGTCGCCAAATGACCATATTTAATTGTCAGAACCAGTAAAAGCAGGGGTACTGAAAGGTTCTCCTCTATCCCCTACTTTGTTTAACATATACACATCTAACATACTCAAAGGTCTGCATAATAATCTTTATTTATCCGCTGACGATACTGCAATTGCTTTGTCTTGAGGTATATTCAGATTAAAAAAATTAATAAGGGATTTATTTTAAAAAATCATAATTTCAGTAAGAAATAAATGAAATCTATCTGTCGTGTTTAAAGAGTTACCTATATATTTTTCTCCTTTCAGGCAGAAAAAAAAAAAGAAAGAAAGAATACATAGAAACAGTTTATATTATTATCCTGCCGATATGCGTCGGAATTTATATTTTATATAGGGGTTGTTTCGTCCGCATGTTGCTCTCGGTTCGATACAGCTTCACTGACGAGACCATGAAGTGATAGAAACGCGTATGTAGAGAGGACCAGAGTTGTATTAACAGGAACTAAAATGTTTCTATAATTCTTTTCTTTTATCTCTGAAGAAGAAAAACATATAGGCAACTAAGAAATTTATTTGTTTAAAACATACGTTACAATTTTTAAAGAATTATTTGTTAATATTAATTTTATTCCCATTCGGGGAAACTCCGTCCTAAAAAAAAGTGTTTAGCAATAGAAAACTCATACAAAAACTTTTTGGATCCATCAAAAGGGCCTATCTGGCCCCTACACTATTTTGAAAAATGAACTGTTTCGATATTATTACTATTACTATTATTTAACTGAGTCTCTTTTCACATCCGCATGAAATATATTCCTTAAATCATCCGAAAGATTCAATGTTATTGCTTAAAAATAGGTATAATTGTGTATTTTAAATTTTACAAAGAAAATCTTGACATCCGTGTGTGCTCATTGCGAAAGCTCGTTCTAAAACCAACTACATAACATTTATTGTATGAGATTGAACAAGGGGACTCTACGTGCTTTGTGTACCATTAAAATTCATTTTTAGTGTGCTATGCACATCAAACATAACAAATCGATTTATTTTCATAATTTGAAAACTCTCTCTTTCAAATTACAAAAAACCAAATTTATGCTTCCTGTAAAAGTAGTTTGGGCGTGATAAAAGCTCGAAAAAAAATCGAATTTTAATAAAACGCAGTTTATCGAAGAAAATAAAGATACACACACACAGGTGTTGATTTTAATTAATATTATCATAAAAATAACTATTTATGACGTCACGGGACCCACGCCGTCATTATGACGTAAAAGAATTGCGCCATAGATATGAATTTTGTCCGATTTAATTCTGTTGAAAAGTCACTATTTAAACTGGAAAGATTTATGTGTAAGTTTTCACAATCTTGTTAAATATTTATTGCTTTTTACAACCGGTGTCGGTGTTGGCTACAAGCATAAGTTACGTCATTAAATGTACTCATTATCTAAAGTTCATTCATAAAGTGCTAACTACCAACCTACATCTGTGGCGAAATCTATCTTTTAGATATCGTATTCTCTCTCGACATGTGCTCGATCGTTTTGTTTTTCCATTATGAATAAAACAAACGCCGAATTTCAGTTGAGACATACAAATTAGCAATTTTAATTTACATACAAAATGTACATTATGATAATTTATAATTCTAAATCTTAAAAATATTCTCCTTACTCATAAATTACTCTTGGCAACCATTGCTGTTACTAACGTCTAAATAATATAATTTCAATTTGCTAATTTTGTGCTATTTTACTAATATTGTCAGTGTTCACCTACACTGTTTTATTTTATAACTATGGATATTTTAGTTTTAAGGAAACGATATAATCAGTTTCTACACGAGGAGACAAACTAGTTTTACTTGCAGAACCTGAATAGTTATTATGAAGCGTGTCTCAACAAGAATGGAATTTTAAATAAATTTAAAAACACATTATTGTAATGAATACAGAGTAATAATCGACATCTAACGTGAAATAAAATGTCACTCAAATGACCACCGTGGCTGCGTTGGCAGGCATGTAACACTTTCGATGAAATTTCGGAATTTATTTTGGAATAAGAGCTTTTTGATTTCAAAAATTAAGCGTTCAAGTTCTTCTTGAATCATCTCAGCATAGTTCGCATGGATTTCACTTAAAAAAAAAACGAAGAAACCAATCTAAATAGGTGAAATGACACGACCTGCCAATAACGCCATTATTTCGCATGCGGTAGGACAGGCAGCGTTATCCTGTTGAAATTACATTCAAAATCTTCAAAACATTATAATACAATGATTCATCCTGTCCGCATGGCACACCAAATTCTCACTTGTTACGGATGTATCGGAAGTTCTTGCATGGTATGAAGATTTTCTAGCGCCGAGATCTAAGAATTCTACTTGTTAACGAAGCTGTTGAGGTGAAAGTGAGCCTCGTCCCTAAAGCTAATTTTAGCACAGATTATTTTATCTCACAAATGCGACAAACAGCGTTCTCAAACGTAAATATAAATTAAGAGGTAGCAATATTAGCAACAAAGGAAGGCCCTCTATCTGCAGTTCAATGAAATGAAAAATAATAGTTAAATAGGATTAATTATTAAATATAAACATGGAAAGCCCTCCATCAGGCCAGTCATCGCATAGTGAACTGGCAGCAGAACAGTATAATGTGTCCATCCTTGATCCAGAAAACTATTGAAACAAGAATCAGAAACAAAAAGATTTCAGTGCTACCTTCAAAACACTGGAGGAATTCGCGAAAGGCTGAAAAAACTTGGATTGATTCTGATTATTATGACGTTGAATTGGGCTTTAGGGATTTTGATGTTTGCCGACGATAGCACGTTGATTGTAGCAAGCAAGAGCCAAAAATCTGATATGATACAGGTAGGTTAAAAGGTTCGTACTTGTATCAGTATATATTCCTCCTCAATCTGGTCATGAAGTCTATGAAAACCACGGTAGAATTCTTTTGGAGTTGGCTGGTAACTATCTAACTCACGAGTTTATGATCTCTGGTGATTTAAATCTTCCGAACAGCCCATGAGATGATTTTTTTAGTAGCCTTAGTATACCGGCTCTGATTAACATTATTTGTGCTAATTATAATTGTTTGAATTTGTTATATGTTGATAAGTATTCTAGTCTGAATGAGCAATTTTTGGATTGGATATTTATGATAGTCAAGGAGTTTGTGTGTTTCTGGGTGATGACATCTGGTTGAACACATCTCAGCATCACGTGGCTCACCATGCCTGAGTTCCTTACTTCAATAATTATGTTAATTTAAAGTGTAGAGACAAACACTTGCAAACTGCGGACAGGCGGGCTCAGTTTGGTTAACGGGGCTGCCTTTATGTATATTTTTTTCTCTCCTTCGATCTCTCTTACCTTTATTTTAGTTATTTATTGTAAACTATTGGAAAATTTTAAAATGGATTTTCCGTTGAAATAAAATAGATAAATAAATATTTGTTATATACAAGAGATGACGATTACTTTCTTGAAGTAATATTTAAAATTTTTAACGTTCTGGATATAAAAATCAATCAGTTATAATTCTCCTACTTTTATCAGTGAATAATCAGTACACGTAATTTTTAAAATGACGATTAGAACATAATTACACGATTGCTTATACAATGTAATTCCAAATTGACCAGGTGTGCCCGTTTTAAACTGATATATTAATTTAACAGATTGAAAACAACATGCATTTGTCATAACGTATCATACAAATGATAAATCGACATAGTCACCAAGATGTATGGTATGTAATTTTTAGCATATATAAAGCATTCATTCCTTGGGAAAACTATTTCTCTGTGGTGACTTCATTAATACATTTCCTGACGATAATATCAGTTCCAGAACACAAATTAATTTATTACTATGCGTCATTTTTCTTGGGAATCAAATCAAATAAATGTTTATTTATAATAATGGTACAAACACCGCTTGAAAAGAGATAATAATACAATGGTTATGTCGTATATTAACAACTTATTTAGGATACATTTGCATTGTTTTCAGTAGAAACGCCTTCCCTGCTAATATCCCACAATTTGTATGTGTTTTCAAATATCAAACAAAAGAAAAAAAAATGAAACGACTCAAAGTGCTGCACCCACTCGCTTGGGTTCAAGGTTCATGTATATATCAACACAAAACACATATGTATATTATGGTACCCATGTCTTCCTATTGTTAAGTAGCTTAAGAAAAATATGATCTATTAATCCCATAAGAAGGTAAATAAGTATTTGGAAGAACCACTTTTAATACTAGAGGGTATTATAGGATCAGGGTTCCTGGGAACCGACACGAAAAATCCTTTTAAAGTGTGTTTTAATTTTAATAACAAAAAAGCTTTTCGAGAGGATCAGTTTTCAAAAAAAAGGCTATTTAGTTACATCATTTTAAAGACATAAATAAATTTGTTTTGTACGAGTATAAAATTTGAAAGAACGACCAAATTAAATAAACATATTATTAGACAAGGCAAATAAATTATGTTTATCTCAATTTAGTATACTTTACCCCCTACTTTTTTTTCACTTGAAACAACTCTATATTTTGTTTGTTTGAAGGTTATAGACAACGATGTCTCTTGCGAAGTAGTAGATATCTGTTGGACTTCCATTGTCTTTATTTTTATTGAATATCACGACGTTTCGATTAGTAGTTATTTCTAGCCGTTTTCAAGTGAAACTAAATAAATCCCTTAGCTACATGATTATTTATACTAAAAGTAAATGTAGTAGAGTGTGACTGAGATGGGTGCAGTCATGCCATTTTTATGCTGCATTTAGTTTTAGTTTACAATTATTAAGAAGTGGTTTCCACACTTCTCTTATATCTAAAGATGGCCTACTAAATCAATTCGGGTTCTGATGTATAACCGCGGCTTCTTTGAATTTCCATTTTCTCCACTGTTGTTCTCGGTGTAGTATTTTAGCTTCAAACCATTTTATGTGGTGTCCATGAGTCCAGGCATGGTTGGCAGCACCAGATTTTTCTGTTTTTCCTCGAGATGTACATTTTTGGTGTTCTTTGATCTTTACGTCAAGAGGTTCAGTTGTTGGTTTGACACTAGTGAGCCGACTTCTCAGAGAGTTATTGAAATTGAAAACAACGTTGATTTTATATCGTTTTCCTATCCTTATAACTTTTTCTGAAATCCCTTTAACATAGGGGATGTTCAATACTGGTTTTCGTTCTTCATTCCTTGTCGATATTGTCCTATTTCTGCGTTGTCCTAGAAATTTATCCACTAGATATACTGGGTATTCGTTGGTTGTCAGATCATTTTTAATGTAATCTATCTCTTTCATCAAGCTCTCGTTGGAGTTGCGGAGAGTTAAGGCTGTATCTACGAGATTTCTTATAATTCCTTGTTTGGTGTTGTTGGAGTGATTAGATGAATAATTAAGGTATTGTCCTGTGTGCGTGGCTTTTCTGTAAACCGAAGTTCGAATTTGTCTGCCATTTCTTTCAACCAAGACATCTAAGAATCATAATTTATTTTCTACTTCTTTCTCCATGATGAGTTTAATTGTTGGGCTGATATTGTTGAGATGAAAAAGGAAGTTTCGAAGTTCTTCGTCGTTTCCACTCCAAATAATAAAAGTATCGTCTACGTATCTGAGCCATAACTTTGGTTTCTTAGTTGTGGATTCAATTTCAAACGTGTCGAACCATTCCACGAAAATATTTGCGACCACCGGTGAGAGTGAAGATCCCATCGGTAGTCCATCATCCTGGATGTAGAATTTTTCCTTTTCTTGAAAATAGGAATTAGTCAAACAACTTTCCAACAAGTCCATAATGGCGTGCGGTGGTAAAGATATTCTTTCTGCTAAGGTCTGGCCTTCTTCAAGTTTTTTTCTTATGATTTTTAGACACTCCTTAACTGGAACGTTGGTGTATAATCTTTCCACGTCAAAGTTACTAAAATGGTGTTGCGGTTTACTTCTATTTCACGTATAATTTCTACGAAATGTTGCGAGTTCTTAACCCAGGACGATGTATTTCCTTATAATGGTCTCAGGATTGGAAGAAGAAATTTAGCAAGTTCAGAAGTCGGGGAGTTCCGGGAACTCTTGATAGGTCGTACAGGCATGTATTGCTTATGTATTTTTGGGAGTCCACAAAGATGTGGAGTTTTGCTATGGTGTGGCGTCAACTGAATCCGGATCCTCTCAGGAATATACCGTTTATGTTTCTTAAAAACGCGATAAATTCTTCCTTCAGTTGCAGATGTGGGATCTTTAGCAAGAGATGTATAATTTCCTTTCCTTAAAACTTCGTCAATTTTTTGATTGTATGTCTCAGTTATTACGACTGTAGCATTTCCTTTATCCGCTGGTAGAATTTTAATACTGGAGTCCCTCTGTAGGTTAGCTAGGGCAGTTTTCTCGTCTTTGCTGATGTTTGGTTCGGTTTTTCTAGATTTTTGTAGAGTCTCTCTTATTTTCCACCTGAACTCATCTGCAAAAGGGTCTTAGATGTTCGCTGAGTCTACGGCGCTAATTATATCGAGAATGGGAACCTCTTTTGGAGCTACCGTGAAGTTCAAGCCTTTGGCAAGTAGTGAGTTTTCCGCTGAGGTTAATTCCTTGGCAGATATATTAACAATTGTCCTCTGGCTTTGAGATAGCTGTTTTCGTTCTTGTCTGCTCAGGTATTTGGAAAATTTCTTTTGGCGTATGATTTCTTGTTTTATTCTTACTTTGTCACAAGTAGCGTCAATTTTTTTTAGGATGGGGGCGTAGTCTTCTTCTAACTTCTACTAGCCGAAACGTCGAGATATTCAACAAAAATAAAGAAAATAGAAGTCCAAAAGATATCTACTACTTCGCAACTCTATATTTTCTTCATTTCCGTCCGTCCGTCTGCATTTCACAGTCTCAACTTCGTACCTTTTCCATTCATCAGAAAATAAAATGACAATGGCTACAGAATACCAACGTAATTCGCGTTCGCTCATTCACTTAGCTAATTTTTGAATATTGAAAATATTCCTTAGAATATAAAAGTTCTTAAAATACAAAAAAAATCGTGTATTATGAAAGAACCAAAAACACTCGTCAAAAACTTTGAATGAGTAAAACATAAAAGGCGAAACACAAAAGTTAAAAATGACATGTCATTAAAAAGAAGCATCAATCAAAATTCGTCTGGTTGCATCAAAGCGTTTTTAGGAGGGGCCACCAACCTTCTCACTTGTTATTAATATTAATAACGTTTTTAACTTTACGAATGCTCATTATTACCGAAATTTGTTTAGGTTTGTGTGCCATGTTCTCATTAAAATATTACAAGGCACAATCATTAAAATATATCATTATTTATTAAGTCATGCAGCAATTCTTTTAAATATTATTCGACTATTACGAAATAATTCACACACGGATTTAATTTGATAAAGCGGAATAATTTTTTGTTTGTTTCTAGTTTTGCCGTAATGTTGGCACTTTAATTACGAGTAAAACAGGGCAACAAGGCTAATAGAACACTCTTAATTTTCAGTTATTTAAACGCAGTTGTCTTATTACGATCAATTAAGACACATTCTTGTAGTAATTTAATTGGATAGGGGTGTCGTGAAATTATACCCTTCCTCAAAAGTTCAGTTAGTTTTAAACAATAAAAGATGATGTTGTTATTGTAGGAAATATATTCGGATCTCCAAACTCAGATTATGTACAATTTTTAAATTATTTAGAAGATATATTTTCAAACTCTTCCATGAGTAGATTTAAGATACCTGGGTCGAATATGGCCACCTTAAGATTTGTTATCCTTTTTTTTTATAAAAGGTGTTTTTATAGAGGTATAGAACTTTAAGTTGGCAACACTTTTTTAACTGGCGGCCATTTTGTCAGCTGTCAAGTGATTTATGTTTAGTTTGGTTTTGCATTTCAACATGAATAGACTGACGCCTGAACAACGTTCCAAATTGTGCAAATTTATTTTGAAAATCATGGTTCTATTCGAAATACGTATCGCGCACTACGTCCATTTTACGGTCAACATAATCGTCCATCAGAGCAATTAATTCGATTAACAATGGAACGTTTTCGCACCACGTTTACTGTAAATGATAATACGCACCCACAGAGATGTCGTACAGTGCGTACAGAAGAAGTCATTGCTGCTGTAGAGCGTAGCGTAGAGGAAGACCCGAATCAGTCTATCCGCCATCGTGCACAGGAATTGGATATGTGTCCATTCACTTTATGGAAGATTTTGCGGAAAGATTTTGGTTTGCGTGCTTAAAAAATCCAACTCGTGCAAGAATTGAAGCCACACGATCACCTAACAAGGCGTAGATTCGGTGAATGGGCCCAAAACAAGATTGCCGTTGATCCCGATTTTCATAAGCGAATTTTGTTTAGCGATGAAGCTCACTTTTGTTTGAATGGATACGTCAGTAAACAAAACTGCCGTATTTGGAGTGATGATAATCCTCAAGTGTATGTTGAGACACCGTTACATCCACAAAAACTGACTGTTTGGTGTGCTTTATGGGCTGGTGGAATCATTGGTCCGTACTTCTTTAAAAACGATGCTGGTCAGAACGTTACAGTCAATGGTGACCGCTATAGAGCCATGATTACTGACTTTTTCGTTCATGAATTGAATAGTCATGATGTGCAGGAGCTGTGGTTTCATCAAGACGGCGCAATATGTCACACAGCTCGTGCCACAATTGATTTATTGAAGGAAACGTTTGGTAACCGCATAGTTTCACGTTTCGGACCCGTGAATTGGCCTCCAAGATCGTGCGACTTAACGCCGCTAGACTATTTTCTGTGGGGATATGTGAAGTCGCTAGTCTACGCCGATAAGCCCGAAACGATTGATCACTTGGAGGACAACATTCGCTGCTCTATCCTCATTGCAAACGTAACAAACCTTAGAAGTTACTGTTTCACTCTTGTTCATTTTAGCAGAATATTGTTTTCTTTTTTGGGAATAAACTTTAGATGGGCCTGTCATATTTTTCATTTTTTGTTTAGAAGCATTGGATGGTCCTGGATTATTATTTTTCTCTGTAAACATTGATTTTATTAGCTCCTGTGCCAGACTATTTATAGCTTTTGCCCTAGGTGTAGTTTTTGGGCTTGACGTTTTCTCCGGAGTTTTTAAAATTTCACAAAAAGATGAATATGACTCATTAAGTGTTGTAGAGCAGACTTTTGATTCAGTTCTCGAGTCTCTATTATTCTTGTGTTGCTTTAGTTTGGATAAAGGAACGTCATTGCTACTATCGGGATCATCATAGACATTTGACTGGGGTTCTATAAAGTTCGATCTATCTACTTGGGTTGGGTGCTGTGGATTATTATCAGAGGCGTTGTCTAGAGTTGCAGCACAACGATATGCATTATTTGACAATAGATGATCACTTTTGAACTGGATGCAGTATAGGCACCGGATTTTCAACAGAGGTATCAGTTCGAGCTAGAGACTGCGTAGGTGGAATTGAATTATGTTCCTCGTTATTTGGAAGAGGATGAGGAGGAATGACCTGATTTCCACTGGCATCAATAGCGTCGCTATCATTGGGATCTTCATTTTCTTGAGGAGGAATGACCAGATTTTCGCTAGTATTAGTAGCGTCGCTGTCCTTGGGGTCATTATTTTCTTGATTTTCAGAATATTGTGGAATTATAGGTAGATATGCTGGGAGCGTATGCCTCTTCTGGTATCCTTACTGGATTAAATGGGAAAATTCCGATCGCTTCAAATCCAGTCGATACAGCCCCCCTGACGAGATCATGAGGTGATCGAAACGCGTATGGAGAGAGGACCAGAGCGATATTTGCTGGAAATAAACTGTTTGTATATATATTTTTCATATTCTCTGCCTGAAAGGAGAATTACATATATAACAAACTCTCTGTTTCTTTGTTACATTTTGTGAAATTGTCCCTTTGAGATAATTTTAACTGAGAAAAACAAAAATAAAGACAATGCAAGTTTGACAACCACATTTCATTGTCTACAACCTTCAAACAAATGTGAAAAATACTTTATTGCCAACTCAATTCGTTATTTCTTGTTGTAATTGTCGATAAATTGAAAAGTGTTACAGTTAGGTATAGGTCATGATATAGACAAAATGTTCAGGATTTTGCAAGGGGTCTAAAAGTGAACAAAAAATTAGGGATAACTATTTAACAAATTAAATTTGATTATAGCACAACTTCTTCGCGCCACCCTGTATGGTTTAATATCTTAGAAAAAAAATCGTATCAAAAAAACCAAGGCCACGTGTCCTAATGAATTTTCAAAAAAACCCAGACTGTAGTCCAGACTTTACGTCCTCATTGTGTAAAAATTATGTTGAATAGACTTATATGGAAAAACATACCTATGTATGTAAATACGATACTGGTCAGGTAGCAAATTTCGCGAAAAATATGACGTAAATACCAGTCTTGTTACTTGTTACTGGTTTGATGATTTATATAAATAATAATAATTAAAGAAAGGTTTTGTTTTGCTATAGATCCTGTAATATACAGAATGTTTTAAAATATTTGTTCGGTCGTAAAATTCTTGTTTTTCAAAATCTCAACTTGAGTAGTCCTTTAACTTTTAGAGTGGAAAAAGTCAACGAATATCTAAAAAAGGGACAGTAAAAACACAGATTAATACATATTAACAGATGCGACAGCTTTGGCGGTGCCTTTGAAGTTGAAGGGTCCAATTTTCGTGACCTTGCTTGCATGGGAAAAACTGTTAAAATTTAAAAAAATACTGCGATACCACTGATCGTAATGACTAAAATTAAAAATGAATATAATAGGTGTTAATACCTCCTTTTTTGTTATAAAAAGTGCCATAATTAAGAGAGAATAACTAATTCTATTCCAATACAAGAAACAAGTATTTTTCTTTTTCTTGTTGTGTATAGATTCCAAATGAATTGTGAGAACTGTATATAACAGGCCGTTTTCGGTCATGTTTGCTAGCATTTTTCACGTATTTCACAGACTTGTTGGATCAAAATTAAAATATAGGCGTATAGAATGATACTTTTACTTTAAAAATCTTTTTACAAATTTAAATTCTGATCATCTATGAGGCATCGAGGCGCGGTAAAAGATAGGGCACTAAAAGTTTCAAATGGCAATCGTGCAAAAACTAAAGAACCTGCAGTGTCTGGTTTTGGCGCGCATAAACTACATATAAATTACTATTATTCCGCGAAAGGCCAGCACTACAACTTGAAAAATGACGGAGATATGAATTTTTGAAAAAACGCTGACTTTTCCATTTTTTTCTCCGTTACGAATAATCCGATTGAGTCGATCCAGGGCTCATTTTGTTGGTATTTTTATCCTCCATAAATCATGATGTAAACCATCATCGAGACTGCTTTTATAACGAAAAAAAATTATATTTTAATATTTTCTCTCAGTGTATTAGCGGGTCGCAAGACAAACGCTGTCGCGAATTTTGGTTTTAACGGGAATTCTTTTTATCGCACCTGTAAAATGAATAATCCCAGGACTTGTATAAGTTAATAGCAACATTTCTTAATATTTCCTAGCTAGAAAGTTAAACTATGTTTTTTAATATTAGTAATTTTTATTAGGGTATAAACGATCTTAAAAGTTCAAACGGCTATATACAATAAAAGTCTAATATTTGCCTAGTTCTAAGTAAAATAAAATAATAAAAGGATGGGCCATTAAACACCGTCGGTGAGGCGACAGGAAGTAATTTTCAAGACAAATATCTCAAACATGAAGTAGTTTTTGCTGATAACACCACCAAATAGTAAGTCGGTAAATAAAGGTATTGTTTTCATCGTTATTTTTACCTATAACAGGTCGAACGCAATACCGTTGTTTCTTGTTGTTTGTTTTATAAAACTTTTGATGCATGAAAAAGTTGTAAACACCACAAATTAATATAATTTCCCTTGACATGGGCTCGGTTTCGACATCACGCTGTACAACACTGTTAATTTAGGTTTAAAAATGGATTATTACCGATTTTGTATTATAATACCCTGCAATTTCCTGTATTTTCGAATTTGTATAGCAATTAATGTGATATTATTTAGACCACACATGAAGGTTTCATTTTAAGTTTTAAAAGCCTCTTAACTGAGAGTTATAAATTTTTTAATAGACAATATCATGTTTTTACGTTGCTTATGTCTACTAAGTAAAGACATATATAATGTCATAATTTAGATGAGAAATTATGTGGTACCGGTAAATATTTATAAAAGAAAATGTTGTACAGAGATATTATATCAATAAAATTAAATTACTGCGTAATCAAACAACCATTACGAAACTTTAATTATTTTAAATATAAACGTTCAATTTTGTACTATTACTAAATATTTTCCAGGTTACCTACTGGTTTTCCTAGGTCGTACAATAAAATCCTTTCTCTTCCCAATTAGCACTTCTAATATTCTTTAAAACTTTGCTTCAGTTCTGCTAATATTATGTGTTATGATAATTAACACTGAGCCCTCAGTACATGAAATACACTCGTGGACAAAAAAAACTTTGTTCAAATTCAATCTTATTGATTTAGATCGTTTTTTTTTGTCAACTTTCATCTTAATTCCTGAACACCCTATGGAATCATTGAACGACACAATGTTGTATCAATTTACTGGATTCATCATTTCTTAATACTTATTCTTTTGATTCAGTAGCGTATTCAACAAGAATCGAAGATCCTATTGAAGATGATTTGAGGTGGAAGGTAAGAGAGACTCTACAAAAATCTGGAAAAAGACGAGACAACTACACTAGCGAACCTACAGAAATATTCCAGTATTAAGAGTCTACCAGCGGATAAAGGAAATGCTACATTCCTATTAAATTTCGAGGCATCCAACTAAAAATCGATGAAGTTCTAAAGAAAAGAAACTATACATATCTTGTTAAAAATCCTACGTCTACAATTGAAGGAAGAATCTATCGCGTTCTTAACAAACATGGACGGTATATTCCTGAGAAAACCCAGACTAAGCAAACGCCACATGACTCCATATCTTTATGAATTCTCGAAGATGTGTTTTTACTACCTATTACAAGTTCCCAGAACTCTCTTTCTTTTAAGCTTGCCAAATTCCCGTGCTCAGTTCTTAAACCATTACAAAGAAATATATGGTCATGAGTTAAGAACTCGCAACATTTCTTAGAAATTATATGAAAAATGGAAGTACAACCCAAAGACCTTTTTATTAACTTTGACATGGAAAGCCTATACACCAACGGTCCAGACCTTAGCAGAAAGAACATCTCTACCACCACACGCCAACATGGATTTGCTGAAATGTTGATTGAGCAATTCATGTTTCCAAAAAAACGAAAAATCCTTCATCCAGGATGATGGGATGGGACCAATGGGATCTTCGCTTTCACCGGTGATCACAAACATATTCATGGAATGGTTTATGTCTATATTTTCCTTTTTTCAGAAAATCCATGACTTTTTGGTTGTATGTTACGATGTCCATGATTATCGTTGCATTTCCCTTGTTAGCTGGTAGAATTTTTATGGATTCATCCTTGCAAAGTTCTTTTAAGGCTAATGCTTCTGTGTTAGAGAGATTTTAAACGGGATTTTTCTTGTCTTCCAAGGTTGATTTTATTTTCCACTTAAACTCGTCGGAATGGTTTTCATTGACTTGTATTGATTCTACGGAGCTTATTATATCTAAAACAAGTGTTACTCCGTAATTAAGCCCCTTGCTTAATAGATGTTCTTCTGCTGTTTTGAATATCTTTGAAAATAAGTTTATGGTGGTTTTTCTTGGAGTTGTGTCAGGTAAAGTTGGTTGTTGTGATTTTAGTTTTTCCAGTTTATTCTGGTGTTTCCTCGCCATATTTTTTATTTCCGTTTGTTGCATATTTTTGTGTATTTTGTGGAAAATTGGCTGATGGTCTTCTGATAGAGTTTCGGCTCTGATTTCTTCGTACTGCTGAGTAGCTTCGTCCAGGAGAAAGGCTTTTGGCCATCGGTGATAATTTACTTATGATCGTAATAGTGCTTTGCCAGCGTTGTCCAGAATACGACGTACTCTATTATCTGATATTGATGATTTTAGTCTAAAGCCAATAGGAGTGACGTTGCTGTCTCGACTTGTAGTAAAAATAAAGAGTGGGCTTCCTCTTTGGCAAGTTCGATCCTGACTTTCTTGTAGGCTTTGGTTTTGTCGCTGATACCGGATCCGTACCGAGTTTCCAAAGTTTGTTTAAAGATTGTAGACAGTGTCAAAGATTGACTAAAATGTGGTTGTCGGACTTGCATTGTCTTTGTTTGTACGACGTTTCGATTAGGTTGTATCTCTCATCGTTATGAAGTATAAACTGAATGTTTTGTCTTAAGGCTACGAGCTAGGGCGTGTGTCCATTGAAGCGCGAAGTTTCGCTTCAGTGCACACAACTCAATGACTTGATGTTACATAGTAATGGTTGCCAGAGATTAGGTATTTCAACACTGGGTTTACTGATTTACTGAAGATTGCATTATTATTTTTAATGTAAGCTGCTTTTATTAATATTCTTTTTTATGTTGGGTTCCATATATATATATATATATATATATATATATATATATATATATATATATATATATATATATATATATATATATATATATATAGTATATATTCAAGTGTGTCATTTATATTTTGCTATAAACTCTATTCCCACGGGTTTAATATCTCCATGAACAGTAATATTTTATGGTTAAAAAAATAATCGTAGTTGATAAACCTATATAAATAATATTCTGGAAATTTTGTGCATTATCCAAATACATTTTTTCAGGGAATATAAGCTAGACTGTGGAAAACATAAATATTGAGATAAGGTAAAATTATTAGATAAATCAATCAGGTGAATTACGAAAATAAAATTATGCGTAAAATCTAATATTATTTCATGGGATATATTAAGTTATTTCAAGCGTCGTGATTTGATTTATAAATTGTTTTACTAAAATTATTTAGCCGCACTACAGTAGGTAAGATTTATTGGATAGAGTTATTTAAAAAAAAATAATCTGGACGATATTAAAAATTTCGTAGGAGTAGATCATCTTATACCGTTTCACGTAGAAAAACTATGTCTCCCAGATGGGGGTAAGTGGACTCTGTCTTTCACCTAAGTTTCTCAAATTGTGAGTCTTTTAGATTCAAGGCAAATAAAATAAAAAGTAAAAAGAGGGGCCATTCTAATTAGATGTTAATAAAGTTGTGAAAAGTGCCGAAGTTTCTTTACCATGAGTGAAAAACACATTTTTTAATATTTCTATTTTGTACTAAATTCTTTTAGATGTAATAGGATAGCCGTTTATATTTTTGCAACTAGCAACACTGGCGTTGCTAGGAGCCATCTGACATAGCCATTCTAAAGTGTGACATTTTAACTAATGATAATAACACACTGATTATAATTTCCACTATTCTTTATTTTTAATATTTAATAAACGATAACAATTGTTTCGATACACAGTGCCTTCTTCAGATGGTAAGAATAATAGTTTTTCTTTACCTTCTGAAGATGGCGTTGTGTGTCAAAACAATTGTTATAGTTTTTTAAATATTAAAAATTAAGAATAGTGAAAATTTATAACCAGTGTATTATTATCATTAGTTATAATGAATTCCCATCAAGTATCAGCTAAATCTGTTAAGTTTTTCACATTTTAGACGATATACGTACTCAGAACATTTTGACAGACAGACGATTTTTGTGTTGTTTACCGTAATTTTAAAATTTAAGCTCCTGCGATTGCACAGATCTACAAGGTTTTGTTGTTCGGCAGCCTGGAGTCCTTTTCGACATAATTTGCTGCGTAAAATCCGAATTTGAGGTCAGAATTTTGAGATATTTGAGGTTATGTACTCAAAAAAAATGTTTTTTTTGACTACTTTTAAAGTTATATACAGGATGCACAACATTTTTTTGGTATTTTTTTCTAGTTGCATCATTTAATATTATTCTTACCCTTCAAAATAAGCTATTGAGCGGTCATCTATGATTTTTTCTTACTAAGTTACGGACATTTGAAATTATGAAATATGCCCCAACAACGTTATGAGCATTCACATTAACATACATTTTTCTACTGTATATATTTCTCTCGAAAATTTGTATTTGGAGGTTTTTGGTGTCACCGAGTATAGATATGAAGTTTGAAAATTAGAATTTTCATTTTCAAGATGGCGGATTCAAAACCGTGCATTCAGATTTACAAAAAAATATATTTGTATCGAAAAAATTTCACTCGGGAATGTTTTGGAGTCGCTGAATACAAATGTTATGTAAGGAAATTTTTATTTTTAAGATGATGGATTCAAAATGGCGGATAGAAATTTGCATAAAACGGTATTGGTCTTTAAAAACTAACTAACCTGTACTTAACTTTGCAAGCACACATCGTACGTGACCGCTCAATAGCTTATTTTGAAGTGTAAAAGTAGTATTAAATGATGCAAAGAGCAAAAAAAACTAGTGCATCCTGCACATAACCTCAAAAGTAGCAAAAAAAAAGTCTTTTTCGAGTACATAACCTCAAATATCTCAAAATTCTGACATTGTGGGTCAATTCTGACCTCGAATTCAGATTCTCTGTGCAATAAATTACTTCGGAAATGACCCCCAGCTGCCCAACAGCAATCATAACCCCATTTTTTTATAAACCTGTGTTTTTTTCATAATTTTCGACGTGATTTATCTCAACAACATTGGTGAACTTAATTCTCTAAATGGCGATAAACCACCTACTGTATAATGTTGGTTTGGTGAATTTAATCGTGACCGTCGTTCGGTTACGGACGAGTCGCGTGAAGGTCGTTGAAAATCTATTGTAGTACAAGAAATCATGGATGATGTGCGTGAAGTAATAATGCAAGATTGTTATGTGACATACCGTGACAGTACGAGACTTCCATGATAAGCCACCCTCGTAATAAACCCCTAATTCCTAGGTTTTAACTGAAATAATAGCTTGCCTAATATTTAAGAGGATCATTTCAAATCTTAATCAGATTATTTAACTTATAATGGATGTATTGTGGTTACAATTTTTTAGTGGCGACACTGTTAAATTGTGACGAATCAAAAACAAATAAAAGTGAACAAAAGAAACGATAAATTTCGTATTGGCATCACGTAAAAATTGAAAATTGACTAAGATGGCGTTGAAAACCTGCTTCACGGTGCATTGAATGAATGGCGTTCCGTTAGATTTTTTTGGTAGGTGGTCTTGATTTAACTTGTCGATAACATACAATGAAATAACTTGAAAGAAACGATCTCAAAGAGGCATTTAATTGATATTACAGTCAGCTCTTCAGCTTGCATTGTGCGAAAAAATTAAATGTGTCTGATGCCCATGTCATCAACAAACTCGTTTTGACATTACCCATAGGCGTATTAATACACACCTTACTTGAACACCTTAAAAGTAAATATTCGGAGGATTATTAAGTGTTTTTTTAACATAGTCCAAATTTGAAAGAGATGCGTATGTATAGGTATTAAAAAATACGGTTTCAAAAACATTTACACAAACTACATTTATCAGATTTGTACTCCTTTTTTTCCATTGCTTTAATCACAACATTTTAGCTGATTAGTATTTCAAACGTTTCATAAATAAAATATTTAGAGGCAACAGTTGTCGCTTTTCAATTCCTGTAGAAATAAATAGAAATAAAAACAATACATGATTGGCAAACAAATACTCAACTTTACAAAGCGAGAACTAACCGGAATCAGATAGCCTTTAATTTTAATTTATTAAATAAGCAAACATGTAAATAAAAATATTTGTAATCTTTCTTTCAGTTAAATAACATTGACGTGCAGAATAAATAAATAATTTAAACGTACGATAGTGCGCAGGTCAAGTTTTTGTCGAAAGCTGGTGTCAACAATATTTATTCGAACTAAAATTTGATTCTTTCAGTGCTATGGGAATGTTGGAAAATTGAGTTCGAGTGGAATATTCGATTTTTCGACTTTTCAAACAAACTCGAATATTTGACAAAACTCGGAAATTGAAAAAAAAATCTTTGAATAACATATTCAGGGAAAAACTTGTAGGTAGACTAATTAAACGATTTTCGTTGATTATTAGAAGTTCAATATCTTTTCGAATATTGCCACACCCCTAACCATTTTTCTTAATGATTTCCATCTAGGTAGTCCTATAAAAATAGTGTATGCTACGAAACATTCACATAAGTATCAATCTCACACACACAATATTTTAATCAATTTTTACTCAAATTGAACAACTTTTTCTATGTGGAAGTTTTATTTAAAAACTTTATGTTTGTAAAACATAAATTCGTGATGTATAACGTTTAAAACCTCAAAGTTGGTAATGCAAAAACCTTTATACTGTCAGTCAAAATGAAACTCATACATTCTCGAATATTTATTAATCTACTTCTAAAAGATGGAGGTTCTAAAAACTAATGATGGCAGAACTTGAAAATATACCGTGTGATGATCCACACAAAGCAACAAAACTTTAAGTTCAACGTTAAAATGAAACTAGTACACTTCTATAAAAATAAGTTGGTGACAACCCTGTGTTTCACTTTTCATAAAATCCACCTCTTTTCGTATTTATTCAATTTTTTTCTTGGGTTCTTCCTACCTTTGGTCCTTATTCTATGACCTTGTTTCTAACGTAGTATTCAAATCCAATCGAACTGATCTGATATAGTTACACTTACTTGAAATTCATCATATAAATGGTTTTGAATAAAGTTTCGATCGGATGCAACATTGCAACTTATATCAGATGGAAAAAGATTTAGCACTTTAACAACGGAATCGAATTAAAATGACAAGTACGTCAGTAGCTCATTTCTTCTTTTCTTTGTTAAAACTTAACCTATCATTTTTATTAAACAGAGAGATCGAAAAAGTAAGGAAAGAAATAAAGGGTGTTTCTTATAGAGGTATAAAACTTTAAGCTGGCAAAAATTTTTTAACTGGCGGCCATTTTGTCAGCTGTCAAGTGATCTATGTTTAGTTTAGTTTGGCTTTTCAACATGAATAGACTGACGCCTGAACAATGCTTCTAAATTGTGCAAATTTATTTTGAAAATTATGGTTCTGTTCGAAATATGTATCGCGCACTACGTCCATTTTACGGTCAACATAATCGTCCATCAGAGCAATTAATTCGATTAACTATGGAACGTTTTCGCACCACGTTTACTCTAAATGATAATACGCATCCACAGAGACGTCGTACAGTGCGTACAGAAGAAATCATTGCTGCTGTAGAGCGTAGCGTAGAGGAAGACCCGAATCAGTCTATCCGCCATCGTGCACAGGAATTGGATATGTGTCCATTCACTTTATGGAAGATTTTGCGGAAAGATCTTGGTTTGTGTGCTTACAAAATCCAACTCGTGCAAGAATTGAAGCCACACGATCACCCAGCAAGGCGTAGATTCGGTGAATGGACCCAAAACAAGATTGCCGTTGATCCCGATTTTCATAAGCGAATTTTGTTTAGCGATGAAGCTCACTTTTGTTTGAATGGACACGTCAATAAACAAAACTGCCGTATTTGGAGTGATGATAATCCTCAAGTGTATGTTGAGACACCGTTACATTCAGAAAAACTGACTGTTTGGTGTGCTTTATGGGCTGGTGGAATCATTGGTCCGTACTTCTTTAAAAACGATGCTGGTCAGAACGTTACAGTCAATGGTGACCGCTATAGAGTCATGATTACTGACTTTTTCGTTCATCAATTGAACAACCATGATGTGCAGGAGCTGTGGTTTCAACAAGACGGCGCAACATGTCACACAGCTCGTGCCACAATTGATTTATTGAAGGAAACGTTTGGTAACCGCATAGTTTCACGTTTCGGAACCATGAATTGACCTCCAAGATCGTGCGACTTAACGCCGCTGACTATTTTCTGTGGGAATATGTGAAGTCGCTAGTCTACGCCGATAAGCCCGAAACGATTGATCACTTGGAGGACAACATTCGCCGCGTTATTGCCGATATACGGCCACAAATGTTGGAAAAAGTCATCGAAAATTGGACCTCCAGATTAGACTACGTCCGAGCCAGCCGTGGCGGTCATATGCCAGAAGTCATATTTAAATTATAATGCCAGAAGTTTATCTTTCGAATAAAGTAAATTTCATGTCAATTTAAAAAATTCATCTTTGTTTTATTCCATTTAAAAGTTCTATACACCCTTTATCAGATGGAAAAAGATTTTGCATTTTAACAACGGAATCGAATTACAATGACAAGTACGTCAATAGCTCATTTCTTCTTTTTTTTGTTAAAACTTAACCTATCATTTTTATTAAACAGGTAGATGGAAAAAGTAAGGAAAGAAATATATGGAGAAGGAATGAAACTAAAATTTATTAACTTTTGTATTTATCTTTTTTCCAAAATAATTGGACCCATCTACCCACCTAAAATAATTTACAATGGTTACCATCGTTAAAGAACGAAAAAGATCTGGCATCTCTTTCTTTTCAACATAATTTCTTTGCTTTATTATAAAGAACTGAAATAGGGATTAAGCAGGATGTAGCAGTTTTCGATAAAAACGCATTTGATTTTATAGAATCCCCATCCCATAATTCTGATCTGATCGGCATTTTGCCGTAGATTCAAGATCTATGTTAGTTTTTATATCGATCTATGATAATTTAGACATTTGAAGAGCTTTTATTTATTATTGTATCTATTTAGCGATAAAGTGGTAAATTATTAGGACTCTTTCAACGATGCTGGTGTGTCCATGTTGACGGTCCCTAATAAAATAAAACACTTATCGTACCACAAAGTTTAAAAAAGTTCAACAAACTACTAAATCTGTAATAGCACATTAAAGTTCTTACTCGTGCAATGTGAAATAATTGTCGGTACTAAAAATTACGAGTTTCATTTTGATGTTAATTATTTTTTCAATATATTTTGCAGACTATGAAATTTTTAACTGTTTATATTCACATAAATAACAAAGGCTAGTGTATGAGCATTAAACAGAGTATTGTTTGGACTTCTTCCAGGGAAAATATAATAAATAAAGTAGTGATTGTTGTACGAGTTTCATTTAAACTGGCTGTATATCAATTTTAGTCGAAATAGATCATAATGGTTTTCAGAATTGACCATTTTGAATCTTTAAATTAATATAGATTCATAATATACAACCTACAAACTTTCCAATTTAAAATTTTATTAGAGGTTATGCTAAAAAACTACTAAATCGATTTCGATGAAAGTTCTTGGAACCATCCACATTTATATATATATATATATATATATATATATATATATATATATATATATATATATATATATATATATATATATATATATATATTATTAAAAACTTCTTCTCTTTTTTTAAGTTGTTAAATAACATAAAACGCACTTTTTCTTGGCTTTATTATTTTTAAAATAAAAGTTGGATATATTTTATAAAGGGAAGAGTATGTTGACCCGTTATTGTACTTTGGGCATTGCTTGATTATTCTTCGGCGAGTATCCAATCCACGGGGATGGCATATCAATGACTGTTGAAAGTTATGTATTGTATTTATAATGTCTGTCGTACATTGCAGGTGCACATCAGGCAGTATGGCAGCGAGCAAGAGTCGGCGTTGGTGAAAAAATGAACTGTGCGGATAACTACCAAGAATTGCTACTCTATCTTGAACAAGCCGAGGTATGTATACCATGAAATTTTTTCTGGCCAAGTAAATGCAGGTCCTAGTCCAGTAGCGTAACGTTAAGAAAATTAATTTAATATCCTTTTTCTCGCCTATAGCTCTACGCACATTTCTCTTCATTACGTAACTGAATATAGTAATAAAATCAGAATATTTAATTATAAATCAAGTTCCCTAGATATGCTCTAAGAATACAGCAGATTTCGTAAAATCTACCTAATTACATTCTCCACCCAAGGTCCTCAGGTTTCAACTCACCTAGGATTGTGATATTGGCCCTCGGATAGAATATATATATATATATATATATATATATATATATATATATATATATATTGAAAAACTCTATAAGCAAAAAAAACCAAAAACCTGATGAAGTGATCTTACAGTATGATTTATACGACTTGTCTTATCCTAATAATCGCATATATGGGGCTGTTTGGTCCTAAAACCCTCATAAATTATTAACCCCATGGCCCCTTTGTCTTATAATCCTCAAAACCTCATAACCCCATAAGCTGCTAAACCCCATAATTGAAATCATCGCATCTTTGATCTTTCAGTATCTCCGTAATCTTGTAATCCCATAACCACTTGACCTTGAATTACCAAAACCCCATAACCCCATTCTGAAATATACCTCATTACAAATTTGAATGCGCATCATTTCTTACCTGTACAGTATCAAAAAATCCATATATCATAATGTAGACACAAATTTTACAATAAAAAATGAGTAAATAGCGACAAATTATAACAAATTTAAAAGAGAGAAAAAATATTTTTTGACTTACCTGAGATCACAGGTGTTATTGAAATAGAGTGACTTGATCAGGTAAGTCGAAAAATATCTTTTTCTCTCTTTTAAATTTGTTATAATTCGTTCCTAAGTATTTATTTTTATTGTAAAATTTGTTTCTATGTTATGTTGTAAACCATTAAGCTGTGTGATTAGAAAAACAAATTGTTTTAGATTTTTAAAAATACTGATGATCTTCTAGACGAAACTTCTAAAAATATGTACAATGAAAAGAAAAATAATTGAATAATTATCCCAAGAAAATGTATATATATATATATATATATATATATATATATATATATATATATATATATATATATATATATATATATATATATATATATATATATATATATGAAATAGAATGCGAAACAGTGAATGCAAACTTCGCTCCATCATATCCCTTCTGTGTTAGAGGTTGCACAGATAGAATAAATTGTAATAAAATACAATTCATCCTATTCCACCACCATCGAGATGGTGGCCTACCTGTACCACCATACCGAGAAGAAAGTCAAAGCTTACCCTCCCCGCCACAGTGATACGGCAGAGACACATGTTTCGTCTCTCACTAGACTCATCAGGGTACCGACATGCACCTGGCTGTGCAAAGGACAGATCAGAAGGAAGCATGCAACACTGAACGCGGCTTCGCCGACCTCTCGTCGGATGGCTTATATATGTTTATACGGCTTTCACGGATTCCTCCGTGTGAGATGCATTAGCAGTGGTTATATCCACATTATGCTGTTGTAGTGCTGAAATCACATTCAGCAAACGTACAACTATATGCAACTCCGTATGTAAATGAAATAGAATGCGAAACAGTGAATGCAAACTTCGCTCCATCATATCCCTTCTGTGTTAGAGGTTGCACAGATAGAATAAATTGTAATAAAATACAATTCATCCTATTCCACCACCATCGAGATGGTGGCCTACCTGTACCACCATACCGAGAAGAAAGTCAAAGCTTACCCGCCCCGCCACAGTGATACGGCAGAGACACATGTTTCGTCTCTCACTAGACTCATCAGGGTACCGACATGCACCTGGCTGTGCAAAGGACAGATCAGAAGGAAGCATGCAACACTGAACGCGGCTTCGCCGACCTCTCGTCGGATGGCTTATATATGTTTATACGGCTTTCACGGATTCCTCCGTGTGAGATGCATTAGCAGTGGTTATATCCACATTATGCTGTTGTAGTGCTGAAATCACATTCAGCAAACGTACAACTATATGCAACTCCGTATGTAAATGAAATAGAATGCGAAACAGTGAATGCAAACTTCGCTCCATCATATCCCTTCTGTGTTAGAGGTTGCACAGATAGAATAAATTGTAATAAAATACAATTCATCCTATTCCACCACCATCGAGATGGTGGCCTACCTGTACCACCATACCGAGAAGAAAGTCAAAGCTTACCCTCCCCGCCACAGTGATACGGCAGAGACACATGTTTCGACTCTCACTAGACTCATCAGGGTACCGACATGCACCTGGCTGTGCAAAGGACAGATCAGAAGGAAGCATGCAACACTGAACGCGGCTTCGCCGACCTCTCGTCGGATGGCTTATATATGTTTATACGGCTTTCACGGATTCCTCCGTGTGAGATGCATTAGCAGTGGTTATATCCACATTATGCCATCCGACGAGAGGTCGGCGAAGCCGCGTTCAGTGTTGCATGCTTCCTTCTGATCTGTCCTTTGCACAGCCAGGTGCATGTCGGTACCCTGATGAGTCTAGTGAGAGACGAAACATGTGTCTCTGCCGTATCACTGTGGCGGGGAGGGTAAGCTTTGACTTTCTTCTCGGTATGGTGGTACAGGTAGGCCACCATCTCGATGGTGGTGGAATAGGATGAATTGTATTTTATTACAATTTATTCTATCTGTGCAACCTCTAACACAGAAGGGATATGATGGAGCGAAGTTTGCATTCACTGTTTCGCATTCTATTTCATTTACATACGGAGTTGCATATAGTTGTACGTTTGCTGAATGTGATTTCAGCACTACAACAGCATAATGTGGATATAACCACTGCTAATGCATCTCACACGGAGGAATCCGTGAAAGCCGTATAAACATATATAAGCCATCCGACGAGAGGTCGGCGAAGCCGCGTTCAGTGTTGCATGCTTCCTTCTGATCTGTCCTTTGCACAGCCAGGTGCATGTCGGTACCCTGATGAGTCTAGTGAGAGACGAAACATGTGTCTCTGCCGTATCACTGTGGCGGGGAGGGTAAGCTTTGACTTTCTTCTCGGTATGGTGGTACAGGTAGGCCACCATCTCGATGGTGGTGGAATAGGATGAATTGTATTTTATTACAATTTATTCTATCTGTGCAACCTCTAACACAGAAGGGATATGATGGAGCGAAGTTTGCATTCACTGTTTCGCATTCTATTTCATTTACATACGGAGTTGCATATAGTTGTACGTTTGCTGAATGTGATTTCAGCACTACAACAGCATAATGTGGATATAACCACTGCTAATGCATCTCACACGGAGGAATCCGTGAAAGCCGTATAAACATATATATATATATATATATATATATATATATATATATATATATATATATATATATATATATATATATATATATATATATATATATATAGGGAGTGACATTGTTTTCTCTCAGGAGCGATAAAATGCTTGGACAAAAAAAACCGTTTTTTTTTGTAGAAGTACCCACCTAGATTTTTGGATGATATTATTTTCCAAAAAAAAAATATTAAAAAGGTAAGTAGTAGAGTAAGCATTTAAAATTCTTTATCCTTAAAATGAATCAAAAATTATTATAATTTTAGGGTCAGCCGGTATCAAGACTTCTGTTTGTATTTGATGAGCTTTATCAGCTAATCACCGGTAAAAACTTACTAATATCAAAATTGTTATCATAGTTTGTCGTTAAAAACCAATAAAAGTGAAACTGAAATCACTGTTATTAAAAATAATAATCAAAATGGTATTATAAGCAGTACCAAATGAAGTGTGTTCAAGGATATTTTTAATTATTTTAGTCATTAACTTAAGAAGTTTTGGTCGATAAAAGTAAAGTAGTAAAAAGTTTTATTTATAATCATAAAAGTCAGGCTCTAACATTTTATTATTTCTCTAAACCACTTGTGAATTTGAATATTGTTAATCCTGGAAAAACCTTTGTTTATAAAATTTATAACTGAATTTGTATAATGTGATTATATATTTATATTAATAAACCTTATTTATGTATCAACAAATCGCTTGATTAAAATTGTAATCTAAATAGCAAGATGTTGAGCTAATTGCACCATTTAAAGTAAAACTCTTGCTATTGCCATACAGGAAAGTAGTTAATGTAGAACAACTTTTTCAGCTATTTATCTAACTATAATTCAACGTTTTTCTAGGCAATAAGTTTCTATTATCGATATATACAACGCAATTATGAATCAAATCTGACACAATTACTATTAATTTTTTTTTGTTCGGAGCTTGACCGTTTAAAAATGAATTCCGTTAAAACAAATTGTATCTGGCAATCAATCTTTTGAAGCTATATTACTCCGCTGAAATGAATTGTTTTTAAATACGGCCTATGACCTAGTTTCAAACATTTTTTAAACGGTGCATTTCATTATTTTTAAACTATGCTGTTTGGTAATTTGTGTAATAAAAACAAATAAACGTTATATTTCATTCAGTTAAATTTAACGTTATATAAAAAGTTCATTTTCTGTAATTCTCTCATAATAATTATTGGTGGGAAACACTCAATAAAAATATTGAGGACATCTACGAAATCGAATTTGCGAATTATATGATGATAGATTTCTACGCCGATTCAAGAAAAAATCCATTTTTCGATTTTGCAGCTTCAAAAATCTTACACTGTAGCAAAGATTAACAGATCAAGATCAAGATCAAAAACTGGTCAGTTAGGTTAGGGTTGCATACTAGTGTTGTTAGTTGCATCGTTGCATATCTAATATATCTTTGATAAGGCTGGCTACAGAACTCTAAAAAAACGATGGTGGGATTGTTTCGATATTTTTTAATTAACATTTTTAATTAAAGCCAATCGATCTTGCGAAAAGTCGATCTTGAATCTACATTCCTAGTAAAAAAACTTCGCATTTGGTTGGTCACCTTGGACAAAGAATACATTTTTCTACTTGGAGGTTATATTTTTTAAAGAACAAATATTAATATACTGTACCGAAACGAATAAAGGAACTGTTATTCGTCTCGCCTTAAGTATACATTTCTTAATATGTATGTATATATATATATATATATATATATATATATATATATATATATATATATATATATTTGTTTGTTTTTCTTGGGTTTATGGTACGTTAAAAAATTAAATCAAAATGTAATAGTGTTGGTATACTTTCTATATTTTACATTTTTTATATGTAATTGACGTTTCGGTAACCGATCGAAACGTCAGTTACAAATAAACAATGTAAAATATAGAAAATACACCAACACTATCACATTCTGATTTAATTTTTTAACGGACCATAATCCCAAGAAAAACAAACAAATAAAATAACAAAAAATATACTTCATCTATATATATATATATATATATATATATATATATATATATATATATATATATATATTTGTAGTATTCAATCATATTGATAAATAATAGAACCGATTCATAACACGTTTTTATTGCAATGAGTGAAACCTTATAACTAACAATTACAACCAGTAAATTGTTACAGGTTTACTACTATGTATTTTAATACTACCAAATACTAAATTTTCAATACTTTTCTGCCGTTTTCTTCCCTCTAGCAGCAAAAAAGCCGGGATCTACTTCATCTCCTGAAAAATCTCGCCTATCTCTTTGGGTTTTGACAGTATCATCGAACATATATTTCATCGTTTTTCTATAGAGATGTTTTTTCCCTCTCGAAGTAAAAAAGGGTTGTGTGTCGGGATCTCTTCTAATTAAAATCCAATGGGGTTCTTCTACATAAAGTCTGTCTTGACCGTAGGTAGGATCTTTTTTACCCCTGTTAGCCCAAAAGGGACCCATATCGTCTTGAACTGATGAACGTTTGAGGCAATTTTTTATATTACAACCCATATCGTCATCTTTCTGATACTCGCTGGAATCCAAGATAAATCTCTTGCGGGGATCTTGGCACTAAAAAAGGTCTGGTTTTAAAATTTGTAAATTATATATTATTCCTAAATAGGACTCTCATTGATTTTTATACAATTTTTACATTGAATAAAAAACGTGTGTGAGAGTGAGACAGACCTTCAAGAGGGAATAATTTGATTAAAATATCACTTAAACCAAGCTCAAATGACGTTTGTTTCGTTCCTTGACAAAAATCATAAATGCTTATAAACATGGCGTCATTCCTTTTTGGAAGGCGGTACAACATTAGAACTTTACATATACTTAAAGGAGACAAATAATATAATAATTATTCCACTTAAAACACAGTATTTAGGGGAACTTTTAGTATATTATTGTAGTATTAGAACTAAACGTATCCAAGAGCGTACAATTTTCTGTACCCTACAGCCGCACTAATTGCATTATTCTTCATGAATATTTTTTTTGCATAAAGAATCACAGCTAAAGAATTTCTTTGTGCTGTAGCAAAACTGAGATTCGGAACAGATTTTTTTTTTGGAAACTGTATAGTGGAAAGAACTGGTATTGGCTACAGTTACTAATGAGTAAAACATGGTGAGATACAAAAACTTTGATTCATTATTTTTAGGAGTAATTATGGAATGCAAAAATCGGTGGTACAGCTCTGTATTTCGTAAAATAATAGCAAGAAAAATCTAAAAAAACTCTAAGATATGTATGATGAAGTCTGCGTTAAAAAAAATATCGATAACTCATTGTGTATAATAACAACAAGTTCTAATATATATATATATATATATATATATATATATATATATATATATATATATATATATATATATATATATCGTCATATTATACTAGAAATTTCTTTAAAAAAATTACATTTGAAACACTATCACACGAGTTCTACTCGCATTTCTCCAACTTTAGAAAAATGTGTACTTACATGGACAAAATTAAGACAAAGAAAAATAACACAACTCAAAACTGGATACATTGCTTCTGTTTAAGAGCTTTCTTGTAACTGGCTTTTAAAAAATTTGCGCTACCTCTTAAATAGAAAATCTGCTGTTTTCTAGAGCATAAATGCCCATAGCCATTTTGAATTAGATTGGGATTTGGGAATAAGCCTGTCAACATTTTGTAATAAACTCATATTTTCCGTCAGGATTTTTAGTATTTTTGTACTCTATTTCTCTTAAATTCCTTTCCTTTGTTGTCCTTTTAATATTGTTCTAACTCCCAAGAAACAACCTCAGGAATAATGCTATATACCTGGTTATACGTAAACTATAATAAAAGCGTATATATTTTTTATAGGTGCTAGCTGACGGTACAACCTCAGACAATCCATCTAGCGGGGTAAAAATATAATTATATTGAAATCTAATCATTAATATTTAATAAAAATTTGTAAACTATATTTAACATTACTACTATAGATGTATATTTTACTTGGTATAGGTGTTAGAAGTAGCAAAAGTGTATTTTTTGAGTTGTTTACAAATCTTCACGTAAATCATTTAGTTTTGACCATGTTTCTAACGCAGAGTTTCGATCCGATGCAATTATTTTTCACTTGAAAATCATTTTCAAGTTTGTATCGAATGCAGTATTTTAACCCAGTCATTGATTTTGATGATTTGAATTAATTACATAGGAGAGAAAACAGATTTTATACCGTAGAGACGGAATCAAATTGAAATAACAAATGAAACGTTCGCCAACAGCTATATTTATCTTATTCAATCAACTCCTTCTGAATTAAAAAAATAAACAAGCAGAAATACTTTTTAATTGACATAATTTTTCAGATAATACAAACAAAAGATCTGCTATTCTAACTGAGAAGTGTAAATTACATTGACATATATAGAATAGATCGCGGGTCTCAGTGTATCGACTTGCACTTGGTGTGGGGGAGTCGCAAACATTTAAGAATATAGTCTTCGATACGCGTGCACGATGCGCAGCCCCATTCCTTTAGAGAAAGAAAGACTATATCCTTAAATGTTTGCTTCTCTCTCACACCAAGCGCAACTCGGTGCACTGTGACCCTTGGCCGATTCTTTATATGTCTATGGTTAATCAACGCAACTTGTTTACTCGTCAAAAAGTAAGGATATTCACAATCCTCTACTATATAAAGAATAACAGTCGGCATCAAGTTCTTTTTAATTTTATTTTTCTGTTTTATTATAAGGCATTGAAATGGGGAATAGTAAATAGAATGGAACAGTTTTGGATAAACACGCAATTAATTTTAACAAGACTCCATCCAATAATTCTAATCCATTGGGAACTTTGCGTTAGAAACAAAGTTATTGTAACATTCGAAATACTCAAAACTTGCATCCGAGAATACTAAGTTACTTACTTCATTTGATATATTCATGGTTTCTAGGTTTATGCTGTAATGGTGTTTTAATAGTAATATCTCACTAGAACATCGTTCAGTTATGGAATTATATCGAATTAGGGTTTGAAAACCCGACTATCTATACCATTTACGCGTATTTGCCAAGAAATCAAGATTATTATTGGGTCGGCAAGAAAGTATTTTTGGTTGTTATACATAATTGTTTTGAAGGACTTCTGTCAGTGATATGGTTTTGACATTTCATATTTGAAAAGAATCATCACTGGTGATGAAAAATGGGTCATCTACAGTAACATCATTCGAAAACGATTATTTTGTAAGTGTGATGAACCAGCACAAACCACATCTAAAGCTGAATTGTATCCAAAATGTCACGCTGTCAATTGGTGGGACTAAAAAGGTGTTGTGTATTCTGAGCTGCTTCCAAGTGACCAGACAATCAATTCAGATGTTTACTGTCAACAATTAATGAAACTGGGTGAAGCAATCAAAGAGAAATGGCCAGAATTGGCAAATCGCAAAGGAAGTGCGTTCCATCATGATAATGCAAAGCATCCCTCATCTAAATAACTCCTAGGAAATTACTCGAGTTTGGTTGGGAAGTGATTTTGCATCTCTGACGTGGACCAAAATTTCTACGAACACGGAATCATGAAGCTACGTAAAAAAATGGCAAGAGGTCACTGAACAAAATGGAAAATATTTAATTAATTAAAGGTTATTCTTTGTATATAAAAAAAGAGTTTTATTTCACATTATAAAACCAAAATTATTTTCTTGTCGACCTGATACAAATGTGCAATTTTCCCCTTACTAAAGCACCCTGTATTAAAATAAAAATAATTATTTGCTTTTAGTGGTTCTAATTTTTAAACTTGCCCAGATATAAAATTTGCTATACGCTTTTTTCATTAGAAAAAAATATGTTTTTAAAGCAAAAAAAGAATAAAGTATGACCGTAATTACAAAAAGCATAAAAATTAGTCAAATCATTCTGATGATTGGTTGGTTTTGAGAACATATTTTTTCAGTGTGGTAGGGATCTATATTGTAGCTGTATTCGATTGACATTGATAATTGTTCAGGTTTCCTTACAAACTACATAGCTATTTAAATCAATTGAAGATAGTAAAAATTGATAAAATAGCATTAGATTATGGTAATGTGATCCAGAACGATTCAATTTTTGTCAAACGAATGCCATAATTGTAATTAATTTCTTGCAGAGTGACATTAACAAAACCTTCGAAAAAAATGTCTTGGCACCACACCATAAAAAATATGAAAAGGTACTACCATTGCAGAACGGCCTCCCAAAGATCGAGGAGGAAAATCTTAAGAACCTCATAAGTGAAAATAGAACCGACGATGGTTCCAAATCACCAAATTCAGACCCCGAAGACATAGAACTAAATTTGCAACTTCTCTTAAAACTTAATGAAGCCATACGATCAGATCTATCGGAGCTGTTAGCGAACCACGAGCTGAATGAAAACACGCTAAATGATTACCATTTTTGTACAAACAGCACTTCATTTAATAAATACAGAGGCTTAAATGGGTTCCACCATGATGACTCAAGTGTTAGTGCTAATGGGTTCCACTTCGAGAACCACGATGACGAAGAAAAAAGCTTCATTGAGATGGACGCCTTGTCTGATTTAGGATCTCATTCAGTAAGTGATTTTTACCTAAAAGTTCTGTTTACGATACAACACTTTAGAATAACTACTATTTATTATCTTTTATAAAATGCTAACAGTGCATATCAGCGTGTTTATATTTGATAATATTTGATGGCATAATAGTATTTTAAAGTTAAATCATCACAATAAATAGGTTTACAAATATTGTATCCTGATATTTAGATATTAATTATGCAAAAAAACTTGAACGACACTACTAAACAATTATTAGAAATAGTCAAATTTTTGATGACGCAAATACTCTAAACATTACAGTGACATGTTTTTAGTCACGTACATCAATAAATAGTTTTTTTACAGTATCGATCAAAAAATTTAGCCCCGAATAAAAAAAAAATTTCAATGATTCGAGATTTGTTCGTATACACTCACAAACAAAATTACCGGATATATTTCATAATCTTCGTTATACATATAATGCTACAATGTACCTAACTGGTGGCATATTGTTGTTTGATATGATATGATATATATATATATATATATATATATATATATATATATATATATATATATATATATATATATATATATATGTAATAAATGCAGTTCACCAACACTCACTTATTTCATCATAAAAAAATTTAATTCACTTTAATTTTTAAATTTTATTATAAAATGTACGCCAGAAAGAAATGAATATATCCGCCTATTAAATGAACAACATCAGCACATATACATACATATAAGTTTTAAGCAATAGTGATGACGAAAAATTTTTAATAATTTTGTTTCTGAGTGTATAATATTATTTTGATAAAAAATAAAATAATTACCCAATACAACATGATGATATAAGAAAAATAATATTTTCAATTTTAGCCCTCTACAATCAGTACGGTACACGTGGCAACTCAAACATCCCCTTCTCCTTCGGCTAGTTCAACTAATTTAACATGGGCGTCTAGTTCCCCTGGGTCGGATACAGAGTCTTCAGAAGGAAGCGACCCTTGGGGAACTACATGTCCAAAGAGAGCATGGACTAGTGGAAAGTCTAGTTCTGCACCAGTACTTGAAAAAGTATCCCCTTCATTGGAGGTAAGTTCTTTGAAGATATTCTGGGAGTTGAAAGGTTCTTTAGATTATCTGAGTTGAAGTTCAAAGATCGGTAATTATACATATTGTAAATTGTGACGAATATAAGCTAATTATTTAAAAGTTTTGAATTTTAACAAATTCAAAAATTGTCTTTACTAAACGGTCTACTAGATCATCGGCTATTAAGGAATTCTTACCGAGTTAGGAACTGATTTCAATGTGTTGTCATAAGATGGAGGGCAGTTAGGAACCTAATTAGGATGGTTGGACGAAGCCAATCTCCTTACTCACTTAGGAAACGATTTAGTGTGATATAAAAGCATTTAGGATACTTTGTCGACGTGGGGCTGATCCAGTGGGCTGGTGCCGCGTGAAACTGGCGAGTAAAGAAAAGAAAGTTGTTCGGAATTTATAAAGATATGTCATAATTAGATACGATGTTTATCTGCTACTGTTTGCCCAACAATTCCTTTTTCTTTTTTTTAGCCACTACGACTAAGATAAGACCTAATTTTACTTGCTTGGAAAGCACGATACCATTGTAAATAATGAAATTTTGGCGTGCTCCACAATCATACTCCTCCAGATTTAGGATTCTGATTCAAGATGTGTGCCGTGCGTCCCAAACAACGAATTCCCCCGTAGAATTTACATATCGTCAGAACTAGGGCCCGTTATATAAATGCTAAATAACGTTATAATAGAGTTCTTTTATTTCTTAATACTCACATCCATTTTATGCTATCCTTTTCTAACTACATTATTTAAACTAGTATAACATAGTAATCAGTGCGTCAATTCAAGATTAAATTATCCAGGTTTCTGGTTGCCTAAATTATTATGTTAATATTATTTTTAATATGTAATTAAGTAGTAGTAGTGGTAGGTATTAATAAACGTAATAAACGTCACATCAACCCATAGGTATTTTTTATTGACGGGATTTACAGGTTAACGTGAGTTCCGAACCACGATCCCCGACACTCAGCTAACCCCGATTTGTCACGCTTTGTCAGTTTTCGTATCTATTAACTGTTACAGCACTCGGTGTTCCCAAGCGGTCGCCAATCCAAGTACTAACAGTGCCTAGAGTAGATTAACTTCGGTAATCTGACACGAACCGATATATGTAATTAATTTCTAAAAATATTTATCAACAAAAATAAGTTTTTCAATCCTCTTTTTGTTGATATTAATTATAAACTTGGCAAATTTTTAATATTTAAAAATATTCAAAGTGGTCAAGACGAAACCAAAATTAAATAAAAATATAACTTCCTCGACATTAAATTCGGTTTAAACCCTTTTAATAAATCTGTTAATGTCTCTAGAAGAATCATATTTATTATTTTTTAAGAACTCTATTATGGAAGTTATGGTACAATACCCACCAAATACCACATCTTAAGTAGAATTTACACCGTGATTATTCATTGCTTTGAGATAATACATTTAAGATTTTAAACAGTATTATATAAAGCATTTGTAAGTAAAACCACAGACTTAGTAAACCAAAAAAAAAACCCATTTCAATAAAAACCAGCTAAAAAAACACAAGTTTTTGTTACGTGTTAATTTAGTTGCGAAGCGTAGCTAATGAATGACCTGACAGTGAAAAAAATAGAAGTTAAAATAATATATTTTTCTCATCCAAATTTATTTTATTGGTGTTTTGTTGGGTGCAAGCCTAATCGTTTAAAAAAAGATCAAAATCCTATTAAAATTGAACTAATACGCATGGTTCAAAATACACCAGACCCGATCAATAAACGTCTATCAAGTGTATACTAACTTGAGGGTATTTCTCTTCGACAGTTCATATACTAAAACCTATAGGTCAATATTAAAACTGAATAATTTAATTCAAAAACATGATAAATAAATCTATTTTTCAAATTCAATAGTTATTTATAGAATGATATCGAAACACAAAAAGGTCAAAGAGTTATTTCCGTTGGTAAAGAGCTGAAAAAAGAAATTTGCGTTGTTTTCGCTAAATTTCAAATTTTTAAAACCATCGATGTGTAATAGCCTATCTTAATAGCTTCGTGTTATTAGTAATTCTTTGATAAATTGTATTTGTAATTCAAAAAAAAAAGCGACTGGCGACTGTTAACAGATAACCTAATGAAATTGTCTGTGGAATTTTCGTCGATAATGCTTTCAAATAAAAGCAATAATAATTAAATTGTATTAAAATTGGGCAATTAAGATTGAAAAAATCATGTTTATGTTATTTGTTGACACTATGTAAATTGTTCGACGACTTTAAAATCGCAATATACAATAAAAAAAGGCGACAAATATCAATAAATATTTTAAACGACGTTAATGTAACATCGTTTATTATATTTTATTTTTAAATTTATCTAAGAGCTGAAGATATAATAATAACACAGATTTTACCATCTTCCAGATGCAACAGTAGTGCCTTTGAGGTTAAAGGGTCCCATTTTCATGACCTTGCTTGCCTGGCGTCTTGCTATTACAGTGGAAAAAAATTGTAAAAATTGAAAGAATGCCGCTATTATACTCATAAGCTGTATTCTTTAGAGAAATTATCAATTGATCAAAGTGAAAAAAGTGTAACTGATAACTCCATGTTCTTTTGAATATGCATTTACTTGTCATTCATTGGGTCGAAGTGATCATGATTACTTCAAGTGACAGAACTGAAAGTGATAATGACTCAAAAGAATAACCCTGTAGTAATGATGATGTCATAAATTGTGATTAGATCGGCTTGAAATAGTTATTTTTCTTTGTAATATAAAAATCTCGAAGCACGACAAAGGGTGTCTGAGAACGGCAACGGTAACACCCACTGATGAGTCGTTGCTAGGACGAAACACCAAACTTTTAGTGGTCAAAATTGTGTTAACCGAGTTATCCGTGTCCTGGTTCGGTCAAATACATAATAGTTGACTCGCTTTCTGATTGGTTGAGCGGCTTCACAAGCTCCTTTCCTTTACAGAGTGCGATATATTTGTTTATCGTGAGTTGTTCTCTCGTATATTTGGTGTTTTTTGTTGTTTTGTTTCTTGATTTTTTATTATTGTTTCCCATGTAATTGTAATATTTACAGCATTTTTCCGGTTATTCAGCTGTCCCGCATTTCGATTTCTAGTACTTTGTGGTTTTGTACTGGTGCTATTTCTTTTGCGTTTTCGAAATCAATGGTTTGTCGGGTTGTTTGATGATATTGAAATGAGTAGAGGTTGTCTGCTTGTTTTTAAGACTATTTTAATATTCCTGAATTCTTATTGATATGTGCCTGTTTGTCCTTATGTATGTTTGATGGCAATCTGCACCTGAAATGTTGTAAACGCCATGATTTTCAAGGTTGGTCTTATCTTTGGGATTTCCTAGGATATTGGCTATTGTTTTTCGTGGTTTTATATTATGTTTTCTTAAGATTCTTCCAATTCTGTTCCTTTATTCCTTTAATGTATGGGATTATGGCGTTGTTCCTTATTTGTAGAAGGAACATTAAGTGTATCATCTCTCTTATTCAGCGTGTTGTTTTTTTCGATTTCAATGGACTCGCGAGTCTATTTTGGTCACTAAGATGTTTAGGAACGGGAGCTGATTGATCTCTTCTGTCTGTATATCTGACTGTATATCTGACCGTCAAATAAGAAATATGTTTTCTTAAGACAATGTCTGGTGAGATCCATAACGTGAGTTGGGAAACCCTCTCTTTGGGCGATCTGGTCCAGTGCTTCATCTATCGGTATGCTTGTGTCTGGATGCAGGGATTTTACGTCGAAGCTTGTAATGATATCATCTGGGTCAACTCTTACGAAATGTAGAACTGTTCCGAGTTTTTTTCGTAAGATGTGGCTTTTTCCACACAAGGTTGCATGAGACCAGCAAGGTATTTTTCTAGTACGTATCTTTAGAAGTCCGTAGAGCTGTGGGCACCTGCTGGATTTTTCTCTTAGCATCAGTTTTTGTCTGTCATCGGTTTCTATGAGTGAGTAGCAAACACAGAAGATGAGATTTTGGCGAAATGTTTCCTTGTAAAGTTACAGTTAAACATAAGTTAATCATTTGTTAAATTTTGTTAATTTGCACCATCACAACACTTTTTTGTTCTTCTCATTTCTGGCAATATTCAAATGCTTACCTTAAGGGACTTTAAAAAGAGTTATATTTTTTTTTTAGTTTTCGACATGCAGCACAGGAAGTTCCTCGTGCTAATTTTCCGCAATTTTTTTTATATAATGATTTCACATACAAAACATAACATACGAATAGAAAACGACTCGACGAAACGTTATCAATAAAATTAAGAGATTAAACAATCTGTGTCAATATTCTTGCTAATTGTAACACTTTGTTCATTGTAGTAGCGGGTCGTGAGGCCACTCAAGGTCACGAAATTTGGTTTTGGTGGGAACGCCTTTTGTCACATCTGTAAGATGAAATAATCTGGGATAATAATAACGGCCACAAATAGTATTTACTAGCTATTGTTCATTCTATCAGTTCTAGATAGATATTTTTGTTGATTTGGTTACAGAGAACTGGTGATGGTAATAATTTGAATACAGTTAACAGAAACTTAGTTTTTTAAAAACAATCTTTCAGGTCTAAAAAAAGAAATTCACATCTTTATTGAAGCTTTTAAGCCTATATTCGAATCTACCAGCCTTTCGGGCCGAATTTTTAAACAATTCTGAAATTTTGACGCCTACGTTTGTCACTATTCAAAGTGTCTTTTACTTATATTTTATTGTGTCTAATTTTTTACAACTTAATTGTAAAATTTTCTACGTTCGCAAACCAGAAAGCTGAATTATATTTTTGAATATTCGAAATTTTTCGTAACGAATAAACGTCCTTGAGAAATTAATACAATAAGAACACGTTCTCTAAAATAACCCTTATAAATTTAGCCAAAAAGGTGCTAAACTCATCTTATGGGTAAGTTTGAACAAAAAAGTGAAGTCTTCGACGTCGCATCGATATCACAATCACGCGTATATGTATATGGCATCGCCTTTGAACTTCAACTTGTTAATCTCGGATGACCGATCATGCATAATTGATCTGCTATAATTTCAGGTGAGCAGGCAGTCCCGATCACAGTCCGACCGACACCTGGCCGGTGAGTAGTTAAAACACTGCTGTTATCTAACTATTTAATATGTCTATTCGAATCAAAGAATACAAGTTTTTCCGTAGTCTTAGTGTCAAAGTTAACGATAATTGGCCGATTAGGAAAGCCGAAAAATTATGGAAACTTATGCGGACTACGAAAATTGCAGGTTCGCCATTTTACCCCTAAAAACTATGGATTTTTTACCCTGTGTTTTATGTATGCGAACCTTAAAACCTTACGAGAAATGCATGCCGATATATCCCCATGTTATCAATTTCCATTTTCTAATGTTTTTGTACTCTTTCGCTTTCTTTCGCGAAAAAAATATCAATTTTACAGAAAGATTTATTCTACCTACGCAAAAGAAATTAAACTGTATGGAAAATACAGATCCATGTTTTTAAGGAAAATAATATTTTTTATTTTATGTAGCTAATTTTTAAAAAGTTGTTTTGGTGTAGGTGTCGGTAGAAAGCCAATCACCTATTATAATTATACAGGGTGTTTCCAAATAAATGCGAGTATTTTTAAAGAATTATTCTTGGGCTAATTTTAAGCATAAAAGTTCTTATAAACATATGTCCCATAATGCTTCAATTTTTAAGATACAGAGTGTTAAAATTTATTATTATTTTTAGTTTTTTTTAATTTATATCATTTCTTTTTAAAGGAACACGCAACACGTTTTACAATTCTCATAAAAAAATTATTATTATACAGAGTGGTACTTTTTTCTGGGTCTGTAAAATTTTACCCTCTCGAACTTTTTCTTCGGGCGCTACTGACTCTGTTTGATTATTCAGTAAGCTTTCTCATCTTATTGTAAAACTTTTTTGTCTCTCAAGTTTTCTCTAGAAGTCAATAGTTTTTCCACAAAAAAATAAAATATGTTAAGATACATCTCCAATTAAGTTCTGTAGAAGTGAGAAAAATTATAGTTAAATAAGTTCACACCTATTGTCATATTGTTTTTATATTGTAATGTGTTATCATTTCTGTGGATAAGTGTGATTGATTGTATGTACTCTTAACGTGAAATAAATAAAAAAATAGTAAAAATGGCAGAGTTTACAAACGTTGAAATGTTGCATTTTGTTTATGGTCATGCTAATGGAAATAAATACTTTAGAAGCTCAACGCATTTATGCTGAATTATATCCACAACGTAGGTTACCTTATTATAACACATTTGCTCGTCTTCATCAGTGTTTACGAGAAAATGGCACATTTCTAAAACGGAATTGTGGACGTTCTCGGGAGATAAGAACCGTAGGGCTAGAGGAAGCTGTTCTTAATTTAATAGAAGAATCTCCTAAAACAAGTACGAGAAAAATTGGCAATATATTAAGTATAAGCAATTCCACAGAATTCCGCATTTTAAAAGAACACCAATTGTATCCCTATCATATCCAACGAGTGCCGCGTATAATTTCTTGCATTTCTTGCCAGTGGATACTTCCAATGATGAATCAATCTCCCATTTTTTTATTTCGTATTTTCTTTACTGATGAGGCAAACCTTTCAAGAGAATCCATAAGAAATTTTCACAATAATCACATTTGGGCTGAAGAAAATCCGCATGCATTTCTTGAAGCCAATTATCAACATCAGTTTTCATTAAATGTATGGATTGGTGTCATAGGCGATTATCTAATTGGCCCATGTTTCCGTCCATTAAGATTAAATGGCGACTAATTCTGTCACTTTCTCGAGGAAGAGTTGCCCGCCCTTTTTGAAGAGGTTCCTCTTCAAATTAGATAAGAATTATGGTTTATGCATGATGGCGCTTCAGCACATTTCACTGTCAATTTACGTCGTCACTTAGAGACAGTGTATCCAAATCATTTGGATTTTTGCATATGGAGTTTCCTTAAATCTTTGGTTTATGCATCTCCTGTTGAAGATGTTGAATTTGAGAAGTCTTGCGAAAGGATAGGAAATACTCCAGGATTATTTCAACGAATACGCTCTTCAATGAGACGAAGTCGGGATTCTTGCATTATGCCTGAAGGTGGTCATTTTCAACATTTGTTGTAATTTCTGTTATTAATATTTTGTTACTGTTGTCCAAATTTTGTTATTGTTATGTTGTATTTTTTTCTTAGTCCCTATTCGTATTTTCTTTTTTTGTAGAGAACTTAAGGGACAAAAAAGTTTCACAGTATGATGGGAAAGCCAACTGAGTAATAAAATCGAGTCAGTGGCGCCCGAAAAAAAGTTGGGGAGGGTAAAAATTTTACAGATCTGTAAAAAGTGTTATATGTTCCAAATTTGACTTAATTTCTTTCAAAACAAACGATATAATAAATTTATATAAAAACTAAAAATCATAATAAATTGTAACACTCTGTATCTTAAAAACTAAACATTATCAGACATATATTTATATGAACTTTTATGCTTAAAATGAGCTAAAGAATAACTCTTGGAAAAATAACATTTATACACACGTACCAAAAAATACGATAGTTTTATTTAACATTAATTTAAACTTAAAATATTTTCTTCTCTTTCGCATTTTATTTTTTATGTATTACACTGACAGTTACATACAGGGTGTTTTCCTCTCATTAAAATGGCATGAAAAATTTCTATGAAGAGGGATCTGCACAAGCTCCGTTACCAAGATGAATATTTCAACAATTATTGAATTTTGAAAAGTATATAATCCATATGAATGACCAACTGGCATTTTTCGAGCGTAACAAGAATTTTGCTACCTATACAGTGGTGTAGTGACAATCATATGCATAGTTAATGTGTTTTTGAAAAATCGTTCGGGCACGTGGACTTGTTTTTTTTTGGTATGAATTTTTTCCGATATATTAAATTTTACAGGGTGATTCGAATGAAGCTTTGCTATGATCAATTTTGATTTTTTCAATAGTGACCATACAAAAGACATGCGGTGCAAGTAAAATTCTATTCGTATGTAGTTAATGTAATAAGTTTGTCTTAAATGCGAGACGTGTACCATTAGTATATACTTATAATAGTAAAAAGCTTTTTTTAAACAAATATTTATTTTCGCCGAAATTGTTTGTACCCATATCCTTAGGATTCCATCTATATTACTAGGCCAATCAATAGAGATTTTTTTTTCATGATAAAAATCAGAATACTGACCGTGTCACTACGCTAAAAACAATCCGTGATAATATTTTGTTATGTTTTCCACTCTCATCTATGATCCATTAATTTGTTATAAACAATTAAAACCAAAAAGTGGCCTTTTTTTTCATTTTTTGCTTATAAAATCAAAAATAATGAAGCTATCTCAATGATGTATGCAGATAATTTGTAGAAAATAAAAATATCAACAAAATGAGCCCTAGATCGACTCAATCGGATCATTATTGACGGAGAAAAATAGGAAAAATCGAAAAATTCAGCACTTTTTTCAAAAACTCACATCTTCGTTGTTTTTCAAGTTGTACCGCTAGTTCTTCGCGAAGTAATAGTAATTTATATGTACTTTACGCTAGCCAAAACCAGGCCCTATCGATTCATTAGTTTTTGCACAACTGCCTTTTGAAATTTTTTGTACACTATCTTTCAGCGCGCCTCGATGTGTCATGGATGGTCTGATTTTAATTTATAAAAAGATTTTGATACTAGAAGTATCATTCTACAAACATATATTTTCACTTTGTATCAAAATGTCTGTAAAATACGTGAAAAATGCTAGCAAACATGACCGAAAAAGGCCGAGCATGTGAAAGTAGAAGAGTAGTGGGGGTAGCGTTGCTGCCGAGAAGAGTCGTATGTACTATATAAATAAGACTCCCCTCAGTAATCGCGCTGCAACCACTAATTTTACGCAGCCGGTCATGTTTGCTAGCATTTTTCATGTATTTCACAAACTTTTTGACGCAAAATGAAAATATAGGCTTGTAGAATGATATTTATATTTTTAAAATTTTTTTACAAAATGAAAATCTGACCCTCCATGATGCTAAAAGATAATGCTCTAAAATTTTTAAATAGCAATTGTACAAGAACTAACCAAGTGACATCGCCAGATTTTGGCACGCATAAAGTACGTATAAAGTACTATTATTTCGCGAAGGGCCAGCGCTACAACTTCAAAAATGAAGGAGATATAAATTTTTGAAAAAACGCAAAATTTTTCGATTTTTTCTTGTTTTTATTCATCGAGATTGCTTCATTAGTTTTGATTTTATAAGCAAAAAACAAAACACAAATTTGTGGTTTTAATGGTATATAACAAATCTAAAGATCATAACTGATCACTACGGATTGTTTTTAGTGTGATGGCACAGTCGGTATCCTAATAGTATTTTTTTCACAGAATCACACATTTTTTCTCTATTAATTGGCCAATATTAATTTTAATTTACCTTACAATGTAAAAAATGTCGCATTTGATCTGGGTACGTCTTTAAGGATAGTTTTGAGTTTCTTTCCTTATATTTATAACCTAAAATAGAAACTCAATTAAATCTACATAAAAAACAATACAGGAGACAAAAAATCCAAAATAAATCCTTAAAATAATTTTGTTGTTACATTAAAATTAATAACATTTAATAAACTAAAAACTAATTTGATTGTTCCGGTAAAATGGAAACATCTTTAACTAAAACTTTTTTCAGCACGGTTTAAAATTTTCAATTAGGTGTTTCAAATAGAATTCCTGCATCTGGTGTTTTTTAAGACCAGATGTGACGTGTGTTGACATTTTAATATAGCGTCTTATCGTGTGTTCTATAAAAAGAGATAGGTACCGATTTTCGGCTACTTCAAAGCATTTCGGTGATTCATTGCATAAGTAGCAATAAAGAAAACTATTACTGAAACTGATTTAATAATAAATTTAGTGTTTTAGGAAGTAAGCAAACAAATAATTTAACGTGGAAATAATACATTTTATGGAAAATTTGAAGGAGAAATTAATTACCTTTGTTTATCGTTATTTTCGATAAAAACGTTAAGCTCCGATTAAAGAATTTAGATAGAGGGAGATTTTAAATACCACAAAGTCAGCTAACAAAAATACGAATCCTCGGTGTATTTTTTTTATTAATTGTCTACCCTTCATGGTATATTTGGATGTTTGTTTTGACACCATCAAGTCCTGCGGATAATATCCTGACAACATATTAAGTAATGGAAGTTTTAAATGAGCAGTTACTTCCTGTGAATTTCGCTCTTGGTTCCTGACAGCTCCACTGACGAAACCATTAGGTGGTCGAAACTAATATGGAGAAAAAACTAAAATGGAATTTGCAGAGAGCTGTCTGTTATATATATATATATATATATATATATATATATATATATAAGGGCGAATTCAGAAATTATATATACATATTATATAATAAGTAGCTAAATTACTTAAAGGAGATCATTAACAGAAATGTGGTTCTAGATTTATTACCATTTTTAACACTTTTTCTTGAAGCTTTTTTGAGATTTATAGTTATTTGGAAATTAATTAAAGAGCCTAAGGCACATATAAAGACGCGTATAAATAAGGCAAGCCACGCCCGTGATATATAGACGTCTGGGATACAACAAGCCGATTTCTCGTGTCGTGGGTCTCGCTGCAAAGTAAATTTTTTCGAAAGAACGTACTATAAAGCTTTCCAACTAGATAAAGAAATTCCCTTGAGTTTGCACCAAAAACCGACAGAGAATGGATCACTGCGAGCCTCAGTCGTGTTGCTCGCGAACAATAGAAATATAATAAAATTGACTTCACGCCGGCCGTCGAAGACGCTCAACTTCAATCGAAGTTGGCAAATTCAAAGGAGTTTCGTTGCAGGTTCGTCACAAGCTATATAATGAAACATATAGGCTTTCAAAATGTTCTTTGAGATTTAAACTTTCATATGACGAGTGGCCTTCTGAAAAAATATAAGATGATGGATCTAATAAGGCCTCCGAAAAGGAATAAAGTCTCTGTGTTCCCAAAAAATCGCTTATTATGTCCCGTCGGTAGCGCCGAAATGATTTGAAAGAGGATTTCTTAAGGCGATCCCTTTTTGTTTTGGGGAGGGATTTCAATATTCGAAATACCGGATCGAATATGGCGCCCTAAACCATTTAAAACCTCATTGCACCTCTAAAATCACTTATAATAGTTCGTTTCAACATCGAAATGATTTCAAAGATTTCCGAAGAAATTCTTTTCTTTTGTATGCGTGAATATGTGAAGGGAGGGGGAACTTTGCAATTTTAATATCAAAATTGTTATTGGCGACCCCAAAAACCCCAAAATATCAAATTTTAAGCCATTCGGAAGAATATTTCCTATTTATATTAAAATGGTCTATACGGTCGCCATATTGGATCTACCATCTTGAACTTTGCAATTTTTACGTCTGATTCATGAAAATTTTTAGCATGATGCGCTCATTTATGTGAAATATTTTCTGTGATGAAACAAAAATTCTACACGAAACCATTGTATTTAGCTGCCATATTGTATCAACCATGGTTAGAGTTGGAAAATGTCACTCGGCTCCAGAAACTAGATGAAAAAAAAACACTTTCTGGATATTTAAATGTTAATAACATTCTGGATAGCAGGGGGTGCCCGGTTGACAAAGATTGCCTCATATATATTATTTGGGGGCGACGCCATACAGTGAGCTTTGAAAATGGTGAATGAGATTTCACCGAAACGTCAGCTGCCTTACAGTCCTAAGAGGGACCCCGCACATACACGGGATGCCCGAACACCTTCAATTACACATCTCACCCGTGAGAATATCCGACATAACATATATATATATATATATATATATATATATATATATATATATATATATATATATATATATAATTTATTTCTGAAATTCATTTCTATTTATAGTTAATAATTTCTACATGACGAGCTTTTACATGATATTTCTTAAATCACTCTGGGTGAACGCTGTTCGATATAACATTGAAACCTTTACTTTTTTATTTCCACAGATAAGAGGAACGATAAAATGGCTAATTTAAGAATATATCCTTCATTTATGTTTACATTCGTAGATTTTTTACTAGAAATTAGCACAGAATAATGATAATATACATTCACCTAAATAGTATAACAATAAATGTAGCGCGTTTGGGTTTATATGCGTCGACAAGTTATTCAAAAGCAGTCAATTTTCACTTATTTAGATCAAAGGGCCGCCAGAAAAATCAGTATTTTAGATATTATATGCAATTTGTTTACCAGTCTGTTGAGAAGGCCTCAGCGCTACAGCATTTGAATCTAATAATTAAAACCCCTACAGGAAAACTTTTTTCTTCGTAAGCGTTGTCTCATTTTTGTCACTGTTCGTGCGCTTGAAAGTTAAACAGGTATCAAGAATCTGGGACCTAATTTCCCAGTAAAAAATAGGTTTTTCAAATTTATGCAGTACAGTAAAGTGTTTCTTTCGAATTTTTCAATTCAAAAAGCAAAATCCCTCTTCCTAGAACATGCCCAAGTCATAGGAACTGTATATCATAAAAATGAGAGTGAAAAAGCATTAAAAACACATATTTGACCTAGAAGGTTAGTAATTAACGATAATGTTTATATAACTATATATAATTTAGTTTCTGCCAACGAGTGATTGTTACATACACACTTCCCAAGAAAGTCATTATCTTAAAATGATTATTACTAAATTATTTTTGGCAATGACAAAACCTTTCAGTATTTAAATTATCATTAGAAAGTTGTTTTAGAATTGTTTATAGCAACAAAAACGGTATTGTTTTTTCAGAGATCGAGGCGGCCGAAGCGTGCAAATGGCTGCGAGCGACCGGATTTCCCCAATATGCCCAGATGTACGAAGGTAAATCCTTTTATCCCCAAAAATGATAATCTGAATTTTTCTTTCAACCCCTCAAATGTAAAACTGTTCAACCGGTTAATTTGAGTTAGATTTAAATACAATTGAGGGAACTTGGATACTAAAAATAGCAATTTGGCGAATCAATTGAGACAGTCTCACTGAATTTATACCTTATTTTCTACATTGCGTCAACATTCTTAAATAACATTTGCAAGAGTGTTGGTTAATTGATGAATAATGCTACTTTTCGATATTTTTCGCCTACGATTGCTCGAAGAAGTCGCGCAGTCCCAATTTAAGAATCATTATTCAGATACTAAACTTAAAGCTTATTCATCTGAAATTCTTATTTATTTAAAAGATTTCTTTATTGAAATAAGAGTTCAAAAGCCACACACCTTAGATTTAATTTTTAATTATCTGATTTTTAGGATTTAATTTAATTTTTTTCGTATGAGTATATCTAATAGGTGCTTCGGTAAATAAAGTCGATTTTACTAAGAAATGGCGTCACTAATACATTTGTTGGTGTATACTAGTGACATCTATGGCGTTTCGAAAGGTAAACGTATGCCAGTAAAGCCACTTTGTTATCAATTGTCATTGTGCAAAAAAAGCATAGTTCTTTGTAGATTAGGAAATGAAAATTTGTACCAGGAAAAGACGTTTTGCGGGGAAATTTAATAACCTTCTTTCACTTAAAAAAAAACAGCTGCTGTATATTATCAGTTGTTGGTTGAAGCCTATGGTGAGAATATTTTAACCTAAAAAACTTGTGAACGCTTCAAAAATTGTGATTTTGATGTACGAAGATGGTTCGATAAGTTCTCGACCTGAAACAGAGAGGGCGCTAGTAGAATCAAATAACTGTAATATTTTGTAAGCATTAACCTTGAGATGACACCCTGCAAAGTTTCAGATGTTTGCGTTCAGTTGCTTGTTTGTGGCGATCGAGTGAACACATAAGGTTCGATATTTTGTGAAAGATTGATAAAATTGAAGTTCAAGTGGTTATAAAGTACTTTGTTTTAAATGGCTTAACTCCTACGGACATTAAAAATGAGTTAGATTCTACTTTAAAGGATTCTTCACCTTCGTTTTCGACAGTAAAAAAATGGGCTGCTGAATTTAATCGTGGTCGTACATCAGTTTAAGATGATGAGCGCTACTACTGACAAAATTGTCACAAAAATTCACAATGTCATACTCCATGACCGCCGACTGAAAGTACGAGAGCTTGCTGGTATAGCAAACATCTCGATAGATCGTGTCCACTACATTTTACATGATGTTCTTGGCATGAAAAAGCTTTCTGCGCGGTGGGTGCCGCGTTTGACCAAAAACGCCTTCGAATGAACACTTCGCAAGAGTGTTTAGACTCAGACGCAATCCTGCTGAGTTTTTTCGACGTTTTATAAGTGTAGATGAAACATGGATTCACCATTACACGCCATAAATAAAAACATTTTCAAAACTCTTTTATCTTCTTTATCAGGCCGAGAACTTATCGAACCATCCACGTAAAAGATAAAAAGGGTCCCGATCAGTTTGAAAATGCAGATTTTGAAGAATTATTGGATGAAGACTCAACTGAAACATTAAAACAATTGGCAGCAGCATTGAATGTTGCTCAATCCACTATTTCCGAACGTCTACACAGATTAGGAGGATCCAGAAAGAAGGAAAATGGAAGGAAAAAACATAGATAGTTCTAGGCCAGAATTCAACATCACAAACAGTGCACAATATACATAGAAAGAAGGCTTTGTTGTGTATTTGGTGGGATGATAAGCGGGCTGTATGTTATGGACGGTGTAAACCTGGTGAAACAATTACTGGCGATAGATATCGACAATAACCGATAAAATTAAACAGAACATTGAAGGAAAAACGACCAAAATCCACGGAAAAATGCGATAAAGTAATTTTTCAACATGACAATGTTCGGCCTCACTTTGCAAAATGTGTAAAAAACTATTCGGAAAACATTAAATGGTATGTTTTACTCCATCTGCTGTATTCACCAGACTTAGCCCCTTCAGACTACCATTTATTTCGATTAATGTAGCAAGGACTTTCAGAACAATACTTACATACATTTTTACGAAGAAAAAATCAACATTATTAACCGAAACACCTATTAAAAATATAAATTCATAACCGAAAATGTAGTGGTGGAATATTTAATTTTTATTTCAGTATAAGACATTCTAAACCAAATTTTAATATCTTGAAAACATGAACATCCCTCAGAACAACATTCAAAGTTCTATTCGATGAACACAAACCGTCTTAAACATTTTTAGATATGCAATTTCCAATCGACATATCACAAGCCGCCCAAGACCATCCATTTCTAGAACCCGACGTTTTGCACTCTTTGTTCCGCCGTCTTCAGATATTAAACAGTTGCGCCCATTTGCATCAACAACGGGTCACGCATACGGATGAATCTGATGATGAATATTGTGCTCTTAGCGATAACTGGACTTATCAGAGCGATATTAGAAGATGGTCACGGACTTGTTCAAAAGGACCTATACGTATGTATAATTGTATACAGGGTCGTGCAACAAGCCCTGATCTTCTCCCACTCAGAAACTATTGATTTTAGAAATTTGAAACGAAATATGTATATTTACTCTTTTCCATTTCAAGCAAAAGAGATTTTCTCGGGACAAAAATACTATCAGGATACTGACTGTGTCAACACAACATTTTGTTTTATTTTCCACTGTCAACTATGATTCATTAATTTGTTATAAACAATTGAAACCAAAAAATTGTTTTTTTTGCTTATAAAATCAAAACTAATGAAGCAATCTTGATAGTGAGAAGTAGCTATTTGTAGAGAATAAAAATACTAACAGAATGAGCCCTGAATCGATTCCATCGAATCATTAGTTACGAAGGAAAACGGGAAAAACTGGAAAATTCAGCGTTTTTCCAAATATTCATATCTCCGTAATTTTTTAAGTTGTAGCGCTGGTCCTTTGCGAAATAATAGTAATTTATATGTACTTTATGAGTGCCAAACCCAGACGCTGTAAGTTCGTTAATTTTTGCACTACTGTCATTTGTTGCGGATTGTTTTTATTGTGATTGCATAGTCGGTATCCTGATGGTATTGTTGTCACAAAACCGCTTATTTTTTCTCTCTAAATTGACCTAATAAAGAAATTTCTAAAATTGATGCTGTATGAGTAAGAGAAGCCGAGAAATGTTACCGGTCATTCGTAATTTTCTATTCTTTTATTTTTATTATAGCTAATCTGGAAGAAATAAGTAAACGTTTAGAAAGCAGTAGTTTTTCAAGTCAAGAAAAAGATGACGTATTTGAAAAATGCACTCAGAGTCCAAAAGAACGGTTAAGAAGAGCGGGATCTAGTAAATTTAGACGACGCAGAGAGGGGGTGTGTTTTAGCGAAAGAGAATCAACTTTAGATACAGTATCACCTATAGGCAGCCTTAAAACTTTGGAACTTAACCACGTATCTGATTCAGAAATAACACCTAGACACCAAAGGAGAGTGAGAACTAAGAGTTTTGACAAAACAGAGACTTGGTCTCATCCCCCGACTGTTGATCGGTAAGTAGCTTTAAAATTTTTTACATTCTGAAATAATTTTTAAACCTTTTTTTTTTATAGAGTTGTATGGCAGAAATTACCAGAAACCGCAGCAGCACAAGTGGAAGACTTGGAAGAGGGAAATAGTCAATCTGGAGAAAAAATACCTTTATTTAATTTATCTGCTCAGCAACTCCAGGTCCTACGGAAGCTTGCATTGCTTAAACTTACTGCCCATATGGAAAAGTATTGTCCATCCCATCGAACAGGATGGAATTGGGATTTACCCAAATTTATACGGAAAATGAAAGCCCCTGTATATAAAGGTAAGATAAATATTTTTTCATAACACTATATTAAAACCAAAAAATAATTACCTGATTTTTATTAATGAGAGTTCGTGGGACATGGTCCGCATTTTTTATTATTATTTAAACACCCTGTACATAATATAAACTGATTATAGCATTATGAATCTCAATCTTTGTCTATTATTTTCAGATAAAAACGTATTTGGCGTACCTCTAACAATAACATTACAAAGAACAGGCCAAGTATTACCAAGAAATATTGAAGAGGCGTTGCGTTGGTTGCAACAAAACGCAACTGATCAAGTTGGCATTTTTCGAAAACCCGGAGTCAAATCGAGAATTCAGGCTTTAAGAAATCTCGTCGAGACGAACGTGTGCGTTGATTTTTCAGATCAACAATCATACGACGTTGCTGATATGGTGAAGCAATATTTTAGGGATCTTCCTGAAACGTTATTGACTAACAAACTGTCAGAAACGTTTATTTTAATTTTCCAATGTAAGTATAAATATTCTGATGCAATTATTTAGACATTTCTGAATATATCCTCGTAATACCCATCGATTTTAACCTATTGTGTATAAGGCTATATGCTACATTTCCACAATTTGCTTGCTGCTTTATTTTTTATCGATTGTCTTACAGCACCTATATTTCAAGCACATATAGGGCGTTTCATATAAAATTACAAAAACGAATGACGAAATATATTTTGGTATAATGAAATATTATAATTATCAATTCAGAAAATTTTCATATACAAATTTTTAAGAAATTGGCAGTTTTTTTTCTATTCAAAAACGTTATTATTCTATCACAGATTATTTTATCTTGAAGATGCGACAGCTGTGTCGGTGCCATTAAAGTTGAAGGGTTCCATTTTTCGTGACCTTGCATACTTCGCGACCTGCCATTATTACACTGAAAAAAATTGCACATTAGAAAGAATATCGCGGCTACAATGATGATAATAATAAAATTACTATAGTTCTCTACCTACACAAACTAAAAATAAAAGCCTAAATAGATATTAATAATTCTTTTTTTTGTTACAAAAAGTACCGTATTTCTTTAAATTAAGAAGAAACTGATTCCATTCTAGTGTAATAAAAGTTAGTTTTCTTTTCATTGTTGTGTATACTTTCCTACTGAATTGAAGAGACCTGTATACTTATAGAGTACTAGCATTCTTCGTCTCGGCTTCGCCCAAGAAAATGATGTAGCTACCTCATTTTCTATTCGCGCCAATATATTGCATGTACACAAGCGTGCATACTACGCATTGAAGTTTATCTTTTTGACGGTGTGTGTTTTTTATTATATCGTATAAACCTGATTTGTAATAGGAAACATGGTAAAGATTTGATTGCGACTGATCGAGGAGTTTTATTGTTTATTCGGACAAACAAAAACCCTTTCCCTCTTTGTATATATATATATATATATATATATATATATATATATATATATATATATATATATATATATATATATATATATATATATATATATATATATAGATAATGTTTATGCGGCTTTCACGGATTCCTCCGTGTGAGAAACAATAGCAGTGGATATATCCACATTATGCCGTTGTAGTGCTGAAATCACATTCAGCAAACGTACAACTATATGCTATGCAGCTCCGTATATGAATGAAGTAAAATACGAACAGTAAATGCAAACTGCGTTCCAACCACTGTTCGAACTGTACAACCTCTAACACGGAAAGGATATGCTTGGAACGCAGTTTGCATTTACTGTTCGCATTTTACTTCATATATAAATATATATATATATATATATATATATATATATATATATATATATATATATATATATATATATATATATATATATATCCTACTCTGAACCCTTCAAAGTAATCCCCCTTCGACATGCTACACTTATGCCAACGTTTTTTTCCAATCCTTGAAGCATGCCGAATAATAATTTTTTGAGTTTTGGGAACAGTCGGAAATACAGTGGTTGTGGAAAGGTACAAGTCGAGTTTTTGGCGAATAGTCCCGAACAACCCAGGCAGTGTGAGCTGACGCATTATCATGGTGCAAAAACCTAGAGTTGTCTTCCCATAAATCACAAAGGGTCCCTTAAAATTGTTCAAATTGAACCATGTGAAATTCCAGATGTCTACAATGTTTCTAATTGTTAATCGATGGTTTATGGGCACCAAATTTTTGATTTGCTTGAATCGCTTTCATCGGTAGAAGTTGAAGGTTGTTCAGGGCGCTTTTCATCTTCAATTCATTCTCGGCCTTCTTGGAACTGTTTATATCACTTTTCCAACATCCTCAACGAAGAAAATTGATTCCGCAGACAAAATTTAATGCAAATTCTTTACTCAACAAATTCACACATTATAAACATCACCGAATGCACTTTTTTGATGTCTAAAACTAAGCATACCTCAAACACTAAAGAATATTTTGTCGTGAAATTTGACACGGATGTCAAAGACAGGAGTGCCAACATAAAAATAAAAAGATCTATCGAATTCGATAAAGCCGCAAATATATATATATATATATATATATATATATATATATATATATATATATATATATATATATATATATATAGGTTCAATTCAATACAAGTCTATACAGAAATTTGGTTTTGGCGGAAACGCCTTTTATCTTGTTAAGATGAAATAAGCTTTGGCGCTATTCTTTCTAATTTGCAATTTCTCCCAGTGTAATATAGTGAGTCATAAGGCAACAAATTTAGTTTTGGCAAGCACGCTTTTTGTCGCATCTGTAAAATGGCATAAGCTGTGTTTTGAAAACCTATATACAGAATTGTTTAAAAATGTACTTTTATTATCAAGAAAATATTTAAAATAACCCGTGAATATACAATTTAAAAAAATAGAAAATTAAATTGTTAATTAAAAATATATTTTTTATTATGACCACCAGCACAAAATCATTTCGCTCCCGAAGGTTAAAAGCTGTTCAATAGGTACTGACGCAAGCAAACATCTTCAAAATATTATTATTTTAAAAATAAAAATACAATCTCAAGTAGTAGCTGACTAAACTACTAAGAAACCAATAAAAAAATCAAAATAATCATTCATTTTTCAGATGTGCCAGTTTATTTACGGCGGGAATCTGTTCTGTGTGCCCTGCTTTTAATGCCGGACGAGCACACTGAAGTGTTGCAAGCGTTGTTGCACTTTTTGCTTTCGATTGCAAAACACTCAGAAATCAATCAGATGAACGAAAGCAATTTGGCCATGTGTTTTGCTCCATCGCTTTTCCACTACTCTCAAGCATACAAACAAAATGTCGGTTCCCCGCATCCTAAGGAACTCGCAGAAAATAAAGCTGGATATGATTGCTTGTATTATTTTTTGAAGAATTTTAACTGTTTATTTACGGTGAGTTTTGTTTTTTAACTCCATTATTTAAGTAGAGAAAAATGAAAATATACAGGGTGTCCCACAGGAATTTTGAAAATTTTACAGTATATTAATGTCGATGGGAGCAACCCGGCTAAAATATTTTCAAGATGGTTATACCAGTAGTAGGTGCCTCTGCTTATTTTAAATGGAACACCGTATATATTATTGTATTTTTAGACTCTGCGCAAAATTGTAGGCAAATTTTGTATATCATGTCCTATATCTAAGTATAATATAAGATGTTAATAAGAAAAAAAAAAGAACTTTGGCAGGTTGTAACTCGAGAAGTATCGAATTTTCGGCTTTTTATTGTATAACCTACTACCTTTATTTTACCATGTAAAATCACCATTCCAAGTATCCGTTATTCGAACACCTTGTATATTCTTACAAAAGCATCTACAATGCTGTCAATTTTAACGGTAGCTCAAAACATCAAAAGTGTGACTACAGTTTAAAAATATGTCGATCTTTACGGTCTATGGAAGCAACAAGAAACGTGCCTTACTTCGTTTCATTTCAGTTACTTTTGCAGACCGTAAAAATAAATGTTAAATACTTTTTTCTCGAAAGGAACGCTTTGAATTTATGTTGTATTTAGTTCCTAAAAATAAAAAAGACGTTCACCATTGCGTCCAGAAATCGCCATTTTGTCAACAGCATTTTGGATATAATAAAATAGGATACAAGCACACACTTTACATACATACATTTTTTAAATGAATGATTTATGATTAAAAGAATGGCGTAATAACATATCTATAACTGGTTAAAAAGTATTAACCAATACAAGAACAATGGGTATAAATTGGCCCTAATAAACCAGACATATACAGGATATCCTACTGTGCATTTTATAGATGAATTATACTCCGATTAAAAATGTTTATTGGAATATAACGTCCTCATAACGGTGTTACAAAATTTTTAAATGCTCAGTCACCGTTTCGTTATTATAAGGCACTTAAAATTACATTATAATTTATCCTCAAATCACCAGTGCATATCAATTTATAATTTTTAAAATATTGCAGTTAAAAGTACTTATTAAGTTCTCATTTTCTGTAATCCTGTTTTAAATATTTGTTAAAAAATTGTATTTAGCAAACTTTAATTGTTCCGTTTTTCTTTTTCAGATTCCTCAAGAATTTATCAAGCAATGCAAGTCAGGCGAAATCAAAGACACCAAAGCAAAACCGCTCAGTGACTTGGGTTCTGAAAACGGTGGATGGCGCCAGTATTTAAACGAGTGCCAAGCAAATCTACTGAAAGAAACCAAGGAAAAACAACGGGGATGGGTTAGTGTTTCGGGGCATCACCCACGAATTGAAATCGCATATAAAAAAGTCGCTGATGGTATCCCTTTGCGATTATGGAAAGTTTCTGCAGAAATTGAAGCACCACCTTCAGAGGTTCTCCATAGATTGATCAGAGAAAGGCATATTTGGGATCCTGAACTACAAACAGCCAAAATCGTGGCTCAATTAGAATCCAGAAGCGAGGTGTTCCAATTTGTTCGTGGAAGCGTACCGCCTCGCCCAGCAGAGGAATATTGTGTGGTGCGTACTTGGCGTACTGACCTCGCCAAAGACGCCTGTCTACTTGTAGAAACTTCAATAGACCACCCCGAAGCGCTTTCAGTTCCTAACTCTTCGCGGGGTTTAGTACTAGCTTCTCGATACCTCGTGGAACCGTGCGGATCTGGAAGGTCAAGGCTTCTACATCTCGCAAGGATTGATACCATGGGAAGAGCACCTGAATGGTACCAAAAACACTTTGGACACCTACAAGCGTTCTTCTTAGCGAATATTCAAAGTTCATTCTCCAGTCATCAAAACACAGCTGGACCCGAAAGTAAAGTGTAAAATATATATATAAAAAAAGCTATACAAGTAGGTTTTTTTGAACCAAAGATTGTACATAGTACTACCGTACCATGAAAATCTATATTTGCTTAAAAAGAAAGAAAAAAATATATATTTTTGTAAAGATTTAAAATATTTTGCTAATAACCGCGTACCTATTAAAATGTATTGTATATAATTTCTAAACGACTTTGGTACAAAACAAAGCATCACAAAAAAATAGTCCTGTACTTATTAAATTCCATTTTATAAGAAATGTAATGTTACCATAACTTGTGCGAATATTTTTAGTACTTTAAAATATACTTTGAGTAGTGATATTTTTTATAATTTATATTTTAGGGCGTTGGACTAATAATTTGTAAAAATCTCAAAATAACCGGGTGCAACAATGTACTTGTCATGTGCCATGCTAGTCATTACATTTTTTTTTTAATTGAATAGACTATACATTATACAATTTGGAATAATTTTACTTAAGATACAGATATTAAAATAATTGTTACAGGCCAGTATTGTATAAAAACATGTATATTATTGTTAACATATTAATAAAAAAATATCATTTTTTTATTCGTTTTATTTCACTATTAGAAGTTCGAAATGTCAGGGTAATAAAAAAGTGTTATTGAAAAAAGGGTTTAAGAAATGAAACAAACTAATATCGTTATTATTAATAATATAATTTAATATAAAATTTAATACAAAAATCAACACTTCTAACGATATTATTAGGTTTCTAACTCCCATGTTTCATACAACTAAACAATTTTATATTTATCAACACATTTTATCAACAAAATGAATATAAACTTTTTATAAAAATACAATCTGTATGAAAGACCGTTCTATTTCTTGACAAAATTTGGTGACGTTAAGTTTTTACTAAAAATTGCGTTGTATCTATTGATCTATCACTCTTTCAACTAATATGTTGATTAATATTAACACAGATAATTTTAAAACTAGCCCTTTGTTCTAAATTTTACCAATCAATACAACAGCGTTCAGAAAATTAGCTTAGACTTTCGTAGTAATCTTGAAAGGTTGCAGAAAATATTTTCTGTCAAATCGAGGCAGTATCTTAATCAGTTTACCACACCATCTCGATTGTAAAATTAAAATATTTAATGATACCATGAAAATTTTTGCTAATTCGCATTAAAATTAACAAAACTTCTACCAATGTTGACATCAGTTATAGCATAAATCTCAAGTTAGAACAAAAATGGTTTTTAAATTATTAGAAAAATCCTTGAAGATACTAATGTCGCATCAATGCTATCAAAACTATCATTTTGGGTAGAAAAAACTTCATGGTAGCACTAAAATACAATACCAACTGAACAAAAAAAAACATCTATTATGGTTAGAGAGAGCCCAGACAGCGAGAGAACCGCAGAAAGAAAACGTAGTATAAGACATATCAAATATCAAGCTTGGAACATTGGATGAATTAAAAAAAAAAGAAGATCGAAGATTTCCCGCTTTCTTCGATATTTTCTCTTATTGAATTCAACCAATCACAATGCCTGGAATCTGGCATGTTTCTAATTTCACTTCGCTACCATCCTTGTGTCTGGACACAACCTTAGGAATACGCTGGCTGGAGCCCTAAGCTTAGCGATCCATCACTGTAATCAGGTCTTAAGGGTAAGCGTGGTGGCCTACGCGATCGCATAGTACGTCGCCGGGCTGGTGTACAAGTACAGTCACAATGCATTACACAAAGCGCCACTGATGTTGCAAGCGTAACCACAAATGGTACTGCAAAAAAATGGATTATTATCGCTATCTGAAACAAAAAAATATTTGTTAAAATATCTGACAACTTCGATTTTAATTATATGATATTACCATGAATCATTATTTTTAAAAATATCATTTTGATTTCATGGAAATCAACCCCAACAAATACAGAAAATCCGGAACCTAAAATAGCAACGAAAAAACTAAAAAATTCTTACTTGTTCATCTTTGACGTAATGCGTCAGCACCACTGTGCCGTTTTCCTTTGAAGGGTAGCACGGGAACTCGGTACCTTCTTCCCCATAAGTCTCCGTAAAATTAGCACACTTGATCTTCGGTGGATACCCACATCCCTTTATATTTACTAAAAGTACCGCTTCCTCAGTGTTGTTTAGCCCTGGTACTGTCCCATTATAACTGACATAAATGTGAGTGCAATGATAAGCATCACTTGTACATCCTTCACGACACGAACTCCACGAACAATTTGCCAAACCTATATAAATAAATAATGTCAAAAAAAGCGAGCACTAGAACCCTGTAGGGTTCCTTACTTAAACAGAATTATGAAAAGTAGTGAAAGATCTCTACATGCTGTAAGTACTTAAAAAACTCGGCACATTTACCCGCAAGTTGATCAACCCTAGTAGTGATACAGGTTACTGGTTCATTTACAAAATCACTAGCTAAAGTAGAGATAGCGGGGTCCACATAAAGAGGTACTAAAAAAAGAAGTGACGAGCCAGCTGCCATAGCCAGCACGGCAAGCAAGCTTGTTGCATAAAAAAGGGCTTGTTCACGACAGCTGCGGGTTCCTGGTTGTCTTGTCTGAGCTTTTTTGGCTGCGGCCAGCTCCTAAAAAACAGTTTAAAAAGACAGAAGCATTGTTAATAAACCTTTAAGATTAAAATTGATAAATAGATCAAGACTGAGAAAACATAAACATTCAAAAATTCTCAGTACCACAGAAATGCCAGAATATAAATTTTTCAATATCATAAGTTGGAGCAAAATATCCGACTTGGTCGGATTCAGTCAAGTTTTTTTTTTAAAAGTTGCTTCTGAATTTATTGATATCTAGTATCAGTTCAGGTCACCGAGAAAATGAATATCCTGGTTATTCTGTGTCAGTACCTATCTTAAAGCCCATAAAAAACTTTACGATATGATAGTACTCAACAAAACCATCGACCAAAATTTAAAAACATTCTCTTTTCGAAATAGCGTTTTTTGAAGATTTTATCAAAACAGTGAAGAGTAAGTCTTAATGTACTCTCAAAGTTTTTTTTTTATATTAATGCAACTTAATTAAATTGTTGGCTTTCGAGACAAAATTATAAATAACTTGAAAAACAGTAGATTTTCACGATGCGACAATAAACTTTTGGAAATTATTTTGAGCATTATTTTTAAAGAGAGGTAAGAAGTATACTCATACGTCTCCCCTATATTTAAATCAGGTGGCAGCTCTGATATTAAGAATTACAGACCTGTCTGATATCCCTAAAGTTATGGAAAAAATGGTTCTGCCTTCGTTAGGTATATTCAACAATATTATAGTGGAGGAGGAGCATGGTTTTCAGGGAGGCCGTTCTACGGAGACTAATCTCTTCTTGTATACAAACTAAATTAGCGCAGCCATGGATCGGGGTTGTGAGGTTCATGCAGTGTACACGGACTTTAGTAAAGCTTTTGACTTGATTGATCAAAGTGTATTGCTTCACAGACTTGAGTCCCTTGGTATGGATGATCCATTCTATTCTTGGATGTCATCCTATTGCAGGTTAGACTGGCAGGGTTTCTTTCACATAAGTTTGATGTGGTCTCAGGTGTGCCCCAAGGGTCGCACTTGGGCCCTAGACTATTTCAGTTGCTTATAAATAATATAGGTCAGTGTTTTAGTTCTAAGTATCTCTTGTTTGCGGATGATTTGAAACTTTTTAGAGCAATAGAGTCCAGTAAAGATTGTGAATTGCTTCAGAGGGACTTAAATAATTTAGAGACATGGTGCTTGAAAACTAACCTCAAGCTGAATGTTGCTAAGTGCTCATATATTATATTCAGTCGCAACAAGAGCGTGAACGAAGTTGAGTACAGAATTGGAGTGAGTAAATTGCAGAGGGTGAATGTAGTTAAAGATTTGGGATTATTTTTAGATAGTAGACTTCGTTATGTTGATCATTATGATGCAATCATTAATAGGGGCCACCGTATGTTGGGTATGGTGGTAAAAATGTCCAAGGATTTTAATAATCTATATCATGTCTCTTCATTATTTGTGTATTACGTAAGGTCAATAATGGAATATTGTTTGATGTGAAGCCCATACTTTGATATACATAAAAAACGTTTGGAGGCTGTTCAGGTAAAATTTTTAAAATATCTAGGGTATAGATTGGCACAGAGAGGGCTGCAACTTGGCGTTGATGAGGTAAAGGAGTGTTATGGTTTGACCAAACTGGAGGACCGCAGACGATATTTTGAACTTCTTTTTTTCTATAAGGTAATAAATAATTTAATAATGTCCCCTGATATATTGGCTGGTTTTAATTTTAAGATTCCACCTAGGAATCTCAGGAGGGGTCCACTGCTGTCCTCCGGGTTCTATAACACCCTACATGGTCAGAATATGCCAATTAGTAGAGTGGTTACTGCTGTTAACAGTTTCCCTGATCTTGATTATTTTGTCACGTCATTTAATGTATTTGGAAATAAGCTAAGAAATCTGATTTTGTGATAGTAGTATTAAGCCATCTAATGTATAATATTAAATAATTTATTTGATTGTATATGTACAAATGGTGGAACCGTTGAAATAATAATAAATAAATAATTAAAAATAATATTTCAGGTGAGTTTTTTATATTCAATACAATTTCATTCCATTTTTTACACATGCAAAATAATTGAGAACGAACTCTAGAACCACTTAGAATAACTACCTGAACCTAAATTTTAAGTAAAAAAGCAGTATGACTGTGTCAGTCATTTAATCTGAATTTTAAGCACGTACAATTTCCTACTTTATAGACCAACGAAAAACTTACCATCGAGCAAATTAGTTTAATTAATTTTTAGAAGTTATCTCCCTCGAGCTCGTAAACGAAAAGAAGAACAATAAGCCATCGTTAACTTGGAACATCTGTTTCTGATGTTCTCGCGAAACTTTTCTTTGAAATTGTACCGTCAGGAAAATTTAATAAAACTGTAGGAAAGTTCGCTAAACTGCGTGTAAACAAAGAACGATCGAAACTCTAAGTAATATTTAATAAGCGCTTAGGAATTCTGAAATATGAAACATTTATTTCAAAACACGACCACCAGTCATTTGGGGTTAAAATGCAAATATTAAGTGGAAAGACTAGGTCACATGATTTTAGCGCATCTATGAAAAGCATGCAAACAAAATGCGATCAAGTTTTTCATGTCGCTTTAACTCTTTGTGAAATATATACTTTTTTAAAACTTTTTGACATCCAAATCATAAAAAAACAAGTGAATTTTTTCACATCATTTAAATTGCCAAACTAAATAAGAGAAGCAAAATTAAAACTTTAATCATAGAAGGCTTTTATTTAAATACATTCTGAATTTCAAAACTATCAACCCTTAAAAATGCCTCCAAAAATGCAATATCTGGAAAACTATTTTTTAATGAAAAAGGCGCAGTAACCTTATAAATTTTACCCATAGAGGTTTTCTACTACAATTACTTTCATGTCGCTTTAAGCCGAAATTGAATGTATTATTCGCTGAGGAATGAGATTTCAACTAATTGCTGTTTACCTCACCCTTTCAGGTCTATATTCTCGTAAAATGACAAGATATGTCAACTTTATTTTTTTATTTTCTTTATATCAGTATGGTTTTTAACATTTTTTAAATGATTTTTAAAATTTTTGTATAAAAAACAACCTCAATCCTCAAAAACAAAAAGGTGATGTATATAAAAGTTACACTTGGTGACTACACCTTTTAGGACGAGTAATTTGGCATTTGATTAATTTTAAAATAATGATTAGTTTTCGAGATACTACAGAAAATGTAATTTTTAAGAAAAAATTTAAGGGTGGTTTTACCTTCTTAAATGGGCGATTTTGCACTTAAGAAAAAACATGTGTATAATGTTTTTCGATGTATCACAACATATCACAAAATCAGAAAAGTCGGAGAGGTACCCCTCGAATACATTACTCCATGATGCAATTTAGTTTATTTAGAAAATTGGAGAAAAAGTCGGACTAGCTTACAAATCAGATCTTGCAGAAGAGGAGGTGTGTCGTGTTTTAATTTAGGATTAATTTAAATCAGAGTACTTTATAATTATTTTTAACAGCAATTACCACTGCACAAGAACAATTTTTATTAATTACGGACTTATAGGCTAATTTGACAGATGGCTCAACATTTTTTGCTTTAACTTGAAAATTTAATAAAAAACATGAAATTAGGGTTACAAAAATTTTAACAGATATTAAATTAATTACAATAATTTCTTTGGTTTGAATGTCTCTTAGTGACAAAAAACAATCTTTGAATACACCAAATTTAAAACTTATAAAAACACCCCATTTTGTTGCATCTTACAATAAACTTTAGCTATGTAAAATTTACAACTAAAATTCCATTTTTACTAGTTTAATAATCAGAATCATTAAATATACACCTGTACTTGTCAAATTTAGTGTCGGCTTTATTTAATCTTGTTCTTCGGCTTTATATACTAAGTAATTACACTTATTTTACCAAGACAAAAAAAAACACGATAATGTTAGCCATTGTTTTTTCCGGTGAAAAATTGAAATTATAAATCGGTATGCAATAAAATTTGACAACGAATGCATGCAGTACAAGCAAGCTCATTGCGATCATACATAAACTAACAATATTTTTAAAATTCCGCATTGGATAAAAAACAGCTGACCCATTAATACGAGTTACCTACCTTTATTTTACGTTTTCGGAGCTCCTCTTGTTGATCTAGGAGCAGTTCAGAGCTGGAGCTCCTCATGTTTTCTCAGCTAGGACATTTGGGCTCCCGGAAAAATAATTTTCACACTTTTTGACCCGTTTTCCTCATCGTGAAAACTCGATGAGGCCACCCTCGAGCCAATGCGCTTAGAATCCCTGGAAAAGGTGCGTTTCAACGTTGCCATGTTTCTTTTAAAAAATGAAAAACCACACAAATTTTTTTTTTCAAAGAATTACAAATCACTAATTTTTCTTTGACTGCCTTTTTTGTTGAGTTTAGAGTGTTGTAGTGATTTCTCGACGGTTATCTTCGATGTGCAATTAATAAGTACACGAAGTTCCTAACAGTTCAAGTCACAAAAGAAGTTTTTTGTCAATGACAACAAATTCAAAAACGTAATAATTAAAAAATCCTTCGGGGTCACAGCATGTATATTTCCAATTACAAAATTAAAACTGTATATACATTTGTATTAAAATTAGAAATAAAAGCGTGAATAAATTTGGCATCATGCTAAAATGCGCTGGCGCAAGGGATTAAATTGGAAAGTATCTTCAAGTAAATCTAAATGGGGTGTCAAACATAAAAACTTTCATGTTTTGAGAGTGTCAAGATGACAATAAATTTTATTTTATGTATATTTCTTTTTAGAAAGCGTGCATCGAAAATAAACCGGCAAAAATTACAAACACGATGTGTTGCACTAGCAAAGCTTTTTGAATTTTTACATAAAATAAAAAACTAAGTTTAGGATTTCGATTAAATTTGTTTTAGATTGCTGAATGATACCAGAAAGGTGTTCGATTTTTGTATTCTTTACGACTTAATACAATTTTTAATGAGTTTTATTTATTTGTCAATGAAGTTCTTACATTATATGACGCTAGCGGTACAGAATTCTGCGCAGTAAGAATTACTGTAAAAACTCATCCAAGCCAGGCTTTAAAAAAAAATAATATAAGGATCACCTATGCTAAAAATCAAAATTGTGAACAGCCTTGTACTGTTGATAAGGGACTTAGTGCACATCTTGAATTACAATTAACTTCCCTCAAACATATAATTTTTATAGCTTTATATGTAACATATGATAACAAATACAAATTCCGGAGTCAAATCAGTATGGTAACGTAGCAGAAATCATTGAACAAAATCGTCAAAATTTTTAAAACTCGTTTAGATTTTTTGAAAACAAAACTAACGAACACAGAAAGCACGAACCTCCTGGAAACAATAAGCGCAATTATCATTATGCATCACCGAGATGGTGATTCTTATGTAAAAGCTTACGATACATTTGTCCAGCGAAGCCAAACATATAAAACCCTGACTTGTGATTGGTTAGTTTAAAATTTGGTTTAATTTCATTCGCTGAAAATTAAGTTTCGACGTATGGTTTGTCCTGCTGATGTTTTAAATTACTGCATTTTTAATAAAATGATATCCACCACTAACCACATTTCAAATGCCCGCCATTAACTGAAATTATGACATTGTAGAAATTCTAACTAAATAATTGTCAAAAAAATAAATTGAAATAGAAAATTTACTGTATGGTAACAGCATGTGTATTCCAAACAGATTTTAAATTAAATTGTATTTAAATGTCATCGGGTAATGATCATTTAATAATAATGACTTCGGTCGATGCTGCACGAACTGGTCAGTGGCGTAGCACCTTTCAGTGAAAATAATAAACGACGATTTTCTTTAACAGTTGGTTAGGGAAAGCTTATAGAGGAATATTTATGTATATGTAATTAAACTATTAGATAATATGCTCGATACCACCAAATTCGCGAAAAGAAGCCTCTTGAAAATCTATAATAATCATTTTTAATGCAAGGATAAAAAATTTACGTACTACTATGTACCCATTTAAAATTCTATACCAGTGAGTTGGCTTGGTAAATGGTCGATTTTACCATTTCACCTAAGCTATGGCAGGGTCTTTTGTCAGTGAGCTGTCAAAAATTAAAACATCGAAGTGACGTAGCGTACCAATAATTTAACCGTTTTGTTTTTATTTTTAGTTTGATTTTTTTCGAGTATCATCTGTTTATATATTTTCGGTAAGTGATAAGATAAGGTATCTTTAACTTTCATTCATATTTATAAAAATAAGTATGCGGTAATTATGGATTTTACTACTAAAACAGGAGTGTTTACATTGATTTTGATATGTCTAAGCCACTCCCAATAAATATAAGTTTACCAAAGGATCATAAACAAATCCGTTAAAAATTATAATAAGAGTTTAATTTTATTGTAATAATAAAATATAAAATGCTCATAAAATGAAACTAAATGCATTTTCCAAGAATTCTGAAACGTAACAAATATATTAGGTTAACTTTGACCAGGGTATTACTCATGCAAATCTATAATTAAGACGCAAACCAAATCTATTGTCTCACTTACATAATAAATTTTACATTTTCCAAAAAACTAAATTTTTTATTTTAGATTTTGGTAGAGAATAATTATACAAAAAAACGAAACAACAAAGGATGAATTTATGACAACAGGAGCAGCACTTTGCAAAGATGTGGCCTTCCGTTTTCTTTATTTTACTCTGCACAACTTCAATAAATACTCAAAATCCAGAACAAAATTCATTGGACTACAGTAATTTTGGGCCAGATTATAACAATTATCCTCAAAACTATCCGGTTAATAGTGCTTTTTACGAAGAACTGAAATGCCCCGAATACTGGATACCTTTTCAACAATTTTGTTATAAGTTTATAAAATCACCGTTGAGACCTTATGTTGATGCAAGAAGACTGTGCCAGGTATGTTTTTGCTATGCACAATAATTAACTCTTACTTTGTTCAAATTTCTTATTTAGCAATAAAAAATGAACTGCTTTTACAAATTTGTAGAACACCTCTAACACTTTGTTGATGCAAGAAAACTATGCCTGGAATATTTTTTGTCGACAATAACTTAATTTAAATTTTTTATTCTGCTACTAAAATCCGCTTTCACCAATTTCTAAAATCACATTTGAAACCATGTTGAATTATAAAGATTGTGTGCCTGGCACATTTTTTGCTATATAGTTATTAAATTTACCCCTTACATTATTAAAAATCCTTATTTGGTTTCAAAAAGACACTCCTTTAACAATTTTATAAGTCACCTTTCAGACCTTATGTTGATGCAAAAAACTGGGCCTGATATGTCTTTTGCTATGTTATCTTATACCTTGCTTTATTCAAATTAAAAAAGTAAACTATATTTTCAAAACAAAACTTAAATTTTGCTTTTGCGCCTAATATAATACTACAATACTATATAAAATTATTCAATCTTTTGTCTGCTGCTGTGCTAACCTCCCTTTGTCACACACCTTGCGGCATCGTACCTCCGTTCAAGGGAAATTCTGAAAAATGAATGTCTTTATTAATTAAAACTCACCCTGATGATCTGTGATCTTGCCTTCGCCATCACTTTCGCCGCAGTTCATAATCGTTACCTTCGCCTGTTGTAATTCTACAATAACTCTGCAAAGAGTCAATCGCCGCTTGAATCCTTTGTACCTCAGGCAGGTTCACTGTTGTACTTTTGACTCGCTTACCCGTGGCTTTTTAGCCCACCCCATTGTACTTTGAGCGCGCTCCAATTGTATTTACAGCACGCTCGCTGTAATAGCTTTGGCACGCGCCTCATGGATCACACATGACACCTCTTCAAATTTGAGAAAGTATCCATCAAGTGGTACCTGTTAAATGAAGATAACACCCAGTATAAAGTTATATATATATATATATATATATATATATATATATATATATATATATATATATATATATATATATATATATATATATATATATATATATATATATATATATATATATATTTTGCCATATGTCAAAGGTTATGGTACTTTAAAATTGTGAAAGAATATCATAATGGACATTGCAAGTTTGGAAATATCTGCACTCTGTTAATAGTACGTGAGAATAAATATTCAATAATTCTGTGCAATTTTTTATTTTAATTCAGCTTATGCTCATATTTTTTATACTCGAATATATACCTATATTACTAATATGTCAAAATTCAATGTACATTTGATATAGACTCTTTTCCACACCACCTCAGAGGTAGAGTCCAAGGCGCATTTTTTTTTACGTGGTGTCCCCAAGAGGTATATTCCACGATTCTTTCGTTACTTCTACTCTAATTATACTGTGATATTTGAGTTCGTTTTGATCTTGGTTCGATATTGTCAATTTCCGTTTCAATTTCTCCACAATCACCGTGGCTTAATTTGGTTTCTCTCTGGTTGTTCTCAGTGGTGACATTGAAACTGGACACTTAATCGTCGTCACATTTATCTTCGTTCAGCTCTACACATTTGATTGATTTTGATTGTGAGATATAGCAGGCCAGGTTGAAAAGCCCTTACACTGCAGCCTACATTCTGTGTGTGTTGCCTATTATATCTATTCTAGGTGAGTTGGTTAGTTGTTTTATCAGGTTTAGCAACCTGCTCACTAGTTTGTCCTCTGGATATAGGCCTTCGGAATAGATTGAAAATTTTGCAGAAAAATTTACCTGTCGCCTGTATTGTTACAGATTTATAAAATCACCTTTGACAGCTTATATGGATTCAGAAAGACTGTGCCTGGTATGTTTTTTCCAACTTACAGCCATTAACTTTCCTTTAATCCAATTTCTAATTTGGTTACAAAAAATATAATGCAGCTACAAAATGATAAAATCACCTGCGATACCTTATGTAGATGAAAGAATATTGTGCCAGATACGTTTTTTACAATTTTCAGTCATTAACATAAAACTTTATACCTTCTTTGATTCAAATCCCTAAAAAGACTGTGCCAGGTATGTTTTATACAATTTACAGTCACTAACTTTACACTTTACTTTGTTCGAATTTCTGATTTACCTTTAAAAAATCCACTGCTGTTACAAATTTATAAAATTACCTTCTAGACTTTACGTTGACGCAAAAAGACTGTTCATAGTATGTTTTATACAATGTATACTCTCTAACATTATACTTTACCTTATTAGAATTTCTTATTTACCTGTAAAAAAATCCACTGCTACTAAAAATTTATAAAATCACCTTCAAAACTTTACGTTGACGCAAAAAGACTGTGCCAGGTATGTTTTATACAATTTACAGTCGCTAACTTTACACTTTATTCGAATTTCTTATTTACCTGTAAAAAAATCCACTGCTACTAAAAATTTATAAAATCACCTTCAAAACTTTACGTTGACGCAAAAAGACTGTGCCAGGTATGTTTTATACAATTTACAGTCGCTAACTCTACACTTTATTCGAATTTCTTATTTACCTGTAAAAAAATCCACTGCTACTAAAAATTTATAAAATCACCTTCAAAACTTTACGTTGACGCAAAAAGACTGTGCCAGGTATGTTTTATACAATTTACAGTCGCTAACTTTACACTTTATTCGAATTTCTTATTTACCTGTAAAAAAATCCACTGCTACTAAAAATTTATAAAATCACCTTCAAAACTTTACGTTGACGCAAAAAGACTGTGCCAGGTATGTTTTATACAATTTACAGTCGCTAACTCTACACTTTATTCGAATTTCTTATTTACCTGTAAAAAAATCCACTGCTACTAAAAATTTATAAAATCACCTTCAAAACTTTACGTTGACGCAAAAAGACTGTGCCAGGTATGTTTTATACAATGTATACTCTCTAACATTATACTTTACCTTATTCGAATTTCTTATTTACCTGTAAAGAAATCCATTGCTACTACAAATTTATAAAATCACCTTCAAAACTTTACGTTGACGCAAAAAGACTGTACCAGGTATGTTTTATACAATTTACAGTCACTAACTTTACACTTTACTTTATTCGAATATCTTATTTACCTGTAAAAGATTAACCTTACCTTATGCAAAGTTCTTATTCTGCCACAATAGAGATACTGCTTTTACCATTAATTCTAGAGTGTACACCTTACCTTATTCAAATTTCTTATTCTGCTAGAAAAGATGCGCCACCTTCACAAATTTCCAAAATAACTTTTCATCCCTTAATTCCGAAAAATCGTATATTTTTGTTATGGATTAACTTATTAGAGCTTCTTTTTTGGCTAAAAAAAAAATGCACCCTTGAGACTCTATGCTGATACAAAATATTTTGTCAGGTATATTTTATGCTACAAAAAATGCACTGTTTTTTTCAGGCATATGCTGGTGAACAAAATGAAAGAGGTGGATCAGACTTAGTATCTCTTAGCAGTATAGAAGAGCATAGTTTTTTAGTTCAACAACTAAATCGCTATGATCCTCAACACCGCCGTTGGTACATTGGAGCTCACCAGACTTCTCCAAATTTCTACAGTAATCCAGATGGGACTCAACTACCGCAAATGGATAGTGCTTTTATTAGGGATGAGGTCCAAACTGGATATGGTTCTCCAGAAACTGATTTTTTGGTTTATAAATTTTCCAAAAAACTGATGCATTGGGGCTTAGAACCCGTTGTAGGAGATGAACCTTTACCTTTTATTTGCAAGGCGAATGCCGCAGCTATTCAAAGACTGAGGTTTGATGAGCGAGACTATACCTATGGTACTGAAATATCTGATCCAGAGAGAATTCCTAGAGGGCCTTACTTCATAAAGCAACCTGAGGACGCTATTTTTGATACTTCCAAAAGAAAACTTTATAATGATATAACCTTAAGTTGTTTGGCTGGTGGATATCCAACTCCAACTTACAAGTGGTATCGGGAGGACTATGAAAATGACAGATTAGTACCTAGAGAAATTGATCCATTAAGCGATGGAAGATATACAATCAGTGGTGGTACCTTGATTATCCATAATCCCCAACAAAAACTCGATAGAGCGACGTATCACTGTCGCGCCACTAACAAATTTGGTACCATCATTTCTGAAAGTGTAAATCTCAATTTTGGATTTATTTTAGAATTTGTTTTAAAAAGGAGTCCAGAAGTAGGCGACTTAAATTGGGGAAAAGCCATTTATTGTGACCCTCCAAATCATTTTCCAGCAGTAAAGTATTCCTGGTCCAGGGACTATTTCCCGAATTTTGTGGAAGAAGATAAACGTGTTTTTGTTTCAAACGATGGCGCCCTCTACTTTTCCGCTCTTGAAACTATCGACAGAGCTAGCTATAGTTGCAGTGTTCAATCTGAATTTTCAGATTCTGGAAGGAATGGACCGTTTTTCCCTTTGAGAGTCAACCCGCACTGTAAGTAAAACATAAGCAACAAACGTGTACGTATATCCAAGAAAATTTACAATTTTAACTATAATAACAATATTTGTTTCTTTTTAGCAAATTATCAGACACTAAAATTCCCAAATAATTTTCCAAAAGCTTTTCCTGACGCGCCTATTGCTGGAAAAGAAGTCAGATTGGAATGTGTTGCCTTTGGATAGTGAGTTAAATATTTCTAAATATGCTTTAATGTTTTATTTATCTCAAACTCCTATAAATAATACTCTGGAGTTAAGTTTATTTTAATGTTATCGTAAAAATACACTTAACAAGGATTTTAAGTCAGCTTTTAATAAATTTAAAACTTTTAATCTGCTCACCTTTTAAGAATTATATAAAAACATAAGATGTGTTTTTTAGTCCTGTTCCAAGCTATAACTGGACAAGAAAAGGGTCACCCTTTCCAAGAAAAGCATATTTCTCAAGTTATAACAGAGTGCTAATAATACCAGAAGTTCATGTTGAAGACGAGGGAGAATATACATGTACAGCATATAATGACAGGCATAAGATTGAGAATTCCGTGATTTTAAATATTCAAGCAGAGCCAAATTTCACAATTCCCTTGACTGGTAAACACATTGATAAAAAAGGAGAATTAGTATGGACTTGTGAAGCTTTTGGTATACCTGATCTTAACTACACTTGGTGGAAAGATGGCACACAATTATGTAAGTTATATGATTATCTTCTTAAACGGGTAGTTCATTATTTTATTTTTAGCAATGTTAAACCTTGATCCAGAGGATAGAGGCCGAATAAATATTCGGGATAATGTACTAACCATAAACTACTTGGATGACGAAAGAGATCCAGGAATGTACCAATGCCGAGCTTCCAACACTCTCAAAACTAGATATTCCTCTGCTCAACTTAGAGTGTTAGGTAATATAATGTTATTAAAATCAATGACTGTTTACTTGTAAACTTGGAAAAAATGTTATAGCATTCAAACCATCATTCAAAAAACACCCATTAGAATCAGAGACGTATGCGGCAGAAGGAGGGAATATTACGATAAAGTGTAATCCAGAAGCAGCCCCTCGTCCTAGATTTGTTTGGAAGAAAGATGGGATTGAAATAGGCCCAGGGGGACATAGGAGGATTTTTGAAAACGGTAACCTACTTATAAGCCCGGTTTCAAGGGACGATGAAGGTGTTTACACTTGTACAGCAAGTAATGAACTTGGACTCGCTGAATCTAAAGGCCGACTCATTGTTTTAAGTAAGTCATAATTGACTTTTATGTGGGAAAAATATTTGAACTTAAATTTTTTAAATTTAGGAGGCCCAAGAATTGTAGACAGTCCAGGGCAAAATATTGTGACAGTCAATGGACGTAATATTGATTTACAATGTTATGCAACAACAGATGAAATGCTGGATATTGCTTACATGTGGACACACAATGGCTTACGTATCAGGGACTTTGACGTTATTAATTCCAATGATAGATTGGTAAGTGCATAATTAAGTTGTTTTTTTTGTTTATTTAGGTGTATGTTTTTTCAGAGAATGGACGGTGGATATTTGAGAATAAACAATGCAACGTTTTCCGATTCAGGCGACTACGAATGTATAGTTCAAAGTGCAGTTGGTGCAATTTCCTTCAGAACGCATGTAATAGTTCAGGGGCCACCTGGTCCACCTGGAGGTGTTCAAGTAATAAACATTCAAAAAAATTCTTTTATTCTTCAATGGACTGATGGGGCAACCCATGGAATGCCCGTTTATAGTTATTCCATAAGTGGACGAACCAACTGGAATAATACTTGGACTGATTTGGCCATTGGAGTAAGAGCACGTGAAATAGACCGCTATACTGGAAGAAAAGAAGCCGATATTGAAATGACTTTAACTCCATGGTCTTTTTATGAATTTAGAGTGAGTGCCTGGAATGAATTAGGGCCTGGACCTTACTCAGCACCCAGTCCCAAACACCACACCTTAAAAGACAAACCAAAAGTGGCTCCGAGCAACATTGGTGGTGGTGGGGGCAAAATAGGTGATTTGACAATAAGATGGACTCCTCTAACGCCAGATCAACAGCATGCCCCAGGAATACACTATAAAGTTTTCTGGAAAAGATACAACGATCAAGTTGAGTTCCAAAGTACAGTTCTTAAAGAATTTGGAAATATTAATACTGCAGTAGTTCAAATAGAAACAAAATATTACTACACTCAGTTCCTTGTTAAAGTTCAGGCTATTAATGAAATGGGACCAGGACCAATAAGTGATGAAGCCTTGGTGTATTCTGCTGAAGATATGCCTCGAGTGCCTCCTCAGGTTGTTGTTGGAAAATCTTACAATTCAACTGCCTTGAACGTCACATGGGATCCCATAAAAGAAACGAGAGAAAATGTCAGAGGCAAATTAATTGGCCACAGAATAAAATACTGGATAAAAGATACTGATGAGCAAGATAGTGTTTATTATTTGTCAAGAACGACACGCCCATGGGCGCTAATTGTAGGATTGCAACCCGATACATATTATTTTGTGAAATGTATGGCATATAATGCTGCTGGGGAAGGACCTGAAAGTGAAAAACATTTGGGTAAGATTAAAAATTACCATTATATTTGCATTGTTATTTTCAATAACCTAAAATAGGATGAATATTTTAAAAAAATATTATTGTAGAACGCACCTACAGAAAAGCTCCTCAGAAACCCCCATCTTCGGTAAGAGTTTATGGTATTAATCCATCTACTATAAAAGTTCAATGGAGATATGTTCAACCATCTTTGGAGGAAGAACCCTTACAAGGCTATAAAGTAATATTACAAATTATCTGGAAATTCATATACAAGTAATTTACCATATCACAATTTTTTAGATACGTATCTGGGAATTTGATCAAGATCTAAGTACAGCCAATGACACTGTAATACCATTTGGGGGACACTTAGAAGGATATGTTAATAATTTAACACCCGGTAAAACCTACAGAATGAGAGTTTTAGCTTATTCTAATGGTGGAGATGGACGTATGAGTTCTCCTGAACTTGTTTTCCAAATGGGTAAGTTAACTAAAGGAATAGTTTCACCTATTTGTTGCTTCCTGCAGCTAGCAATGATTATATTAATTATAGATAATAACATAAAGAGTGTGAATATTTGCTAACTGCTACAAAATTCTTTGCAGGAAATCCAGAGTATTTCCGAAGTAGCTCTTCCATGCAAACTCTAAGTACCACGCTTAAGGTTTTTAGCATAGCTCTAATTTTAAAGATAATCTTATTTAACACTTGACAGATGATTTAAATATTTAAGGTTGATTAAATTAAAGAAGGTCAGCTGTTAAAAAATAGATGATTTAATTCTCCACCTTACATATAATATCAACTATTTTTTGTCAGTGGGGCTTGATTAAGTATCTCATATAAAAAAAACTGTATATATTTATTTTTAATTTAAAAATGTTAAACTTGTATAGATATATTTTTACTCACTATTTGCACAATTTTGTGAAATATGCAACCAAATGAATCCGTCCACATTTGAAATTTTATTTAGTTAGGCTTGAAGCAACTTAAAGTACCTTAAAATAGCAGCTATTTACATTCAGATGTTGTATATAAAAATATATATGTCGTAAATGCTTCAGTGCCACAAATATTTTATATTTTTTTATATTTTTTTTACTTAAATAAAGTATGTCTCTTAATATTTTATGAATGTTTTGTTTTATTTTTCCCTGGACTAATTTTAATATATACAGGGATACCGATTGTATCCGTATAAATAATATAACATTTTATCTTTAAAATCTATATTAAAGAGAAGTGTTTCTATACTTAACGCACAAAATTGTTTTTAAATATCAAGCATTAAACACTAACAAAATAATTATCTGCTACACTAATCGAAAATAAAGGACATGCAATATTTCCTTTGAGGGTAGCTGTTGCACTGTTAAGTTTATTTTGAATTTTTTTGTAGGTAATCTGTTGTAGTGGCCTAATTCAGGAATGCTAAGGTATAATTTTTAAAATAATAAACTGACTAATTTTGGAAAAGAGATCATTTTTTTATTGCAATATTTTTATGGTGGACTTGAAGAGCACCAAGCTATAAGAACATTCAGAATCAAAATTTTTTGTTAGTAATAAAAACATTTAGATCTTAGTCCTTGTTTGTTATTTCCTCCAAAATTAAAAAAACAATGCTCTGTTAGCCTAACAGCAATATAATTTCTTTAAGACTTTTTGTGTTCATCATGTATGTAATTCTTCGGTTTTTGTAAGAAACTGATGGCTGTTGGCGAACAGGTCATTAACCCTTCTTTGTACGAGGGATGTTGAATATTGTACAAACGTATGAGTAAAGCCTGTTAGCAACTAGACTTTAACAACAGTATTTAATTTGTATTTTTGGTTTTAAAAAAATCAGTGATGGTTCATTTTCAGGGCCTTTTTATTGAACCTACACATATATTTTAGGAAAAACTTTACTCGAGTTTCAATATTACTAGAAACTTAAAAGTTATGGTAGTTTTCATATTGGTCTGGACTGGATAAGCCTCACCTGAGCAAAAGAGGATTAATAAACCCAGCTTATGTTTTCATGTGTTTTCTTTATAAACCTACGAATCCATCATAAAATTTGTGAACTTAACAGGAAAACTATACAAACTACGGCATTATGTTAAAATTAATATTATAAAAACAAATGTTTAAACTTTTGTCGGTTTAAATATCAATAAATAAGATGCTTAATTTATGAATCAAAATACATTGTTTGTATTATCTGATTATGAGAGATATTGATAACAGCTAAAAATGGCACTTTTTTTATTGATAGGAAGATTAAAATTCAGGCTGCTAGCACACCGGGATATAGGTTAATTCACCACCAGCTTAAAAATGGTTTAATTTCATCGGTGAAACCATTTCCTACTTTTTATGGCAAGCCATTTGATTAAAAGTATCCCAAATATCATGAACGTTCCTTTTTTAACTGTTATGCCTGTTGCACACAAAGCCAGTGAGTATTTACATTAAAGCCAGTTTAATTATTACTGTCGAGATGAGTCGAAAGCATGAAATGTATTTAAGACAATTAATGAACATGGCCTTATTACTATTATTAAATGAAGTTGTAGAAGTGATTGAGAATGAGATGAACGGCTTCTTCATTTCGGTATTCCTCCAAACCTGCACGCCTTAGACGCTCCTGTGCCCTATAAAGTCTAATAAACTTAATGATTTTATCCAAATTTAAGTTTAGCCGTGCCATTTTAAACATGAAAATTGTAAACCCCACTGTAAACAAAGCAATAAGTCTTGAAATAATCAATATTGGCTTCCAATGCACGTTCATACGGGGACAGCTAAAAGACAATTGTGAGCAATCAGTGTTGGGGGGACGTTACTGGCATTCTATCTACTATCCCTTATCTCGATTACTAACTTGAGACAGTTGTGCTGTCCTCATATTATCATACACATGGAGACATTAGTGACCTGGCTCGGCTTATCTTTTACGAACTAGTTTAGGAAGAAGCAAGTAACCAAATGGATGGCAGCTTATAAATTTTTAAGTTGACAAATCGAAAAATAGAGCACTTCACATAAAGTTAAAACAATTTTTCCATAGCTTTTAATACTATTAGTCTTTAAAAGAATACTTACTTGCCGGGACGCTATAGCAATGTATTCAATATGGGATATCTTAAAGACGGCATTTCAAATTGAAAACGTAAATGCTTCATGTGACAGTAAATAGTTCTTCTAATAATAAACGATACACTTTTGTGAAAAACTAGAAAAGATAAACTTAAAAATTTGGAAAATCTTAAGAAAAATACGAACTGACGCGCGCCAATTCCTAAAAAAATTGCTTTACTGCACTGGTGCACCCTACCACATAAAACATGAACCATGAGAAAATGGCGCCAAGCGCGAACGTACAGTAAACTTTATTAGTGTGGCGTCACCCCAATTGATTAATTAATAAAAACTGAATTAGGCACGAAATACATATAATCAATATTTGGTAATTATTTTTTTTACGCTTGACAGTGTATATTTGAATTAAATTATATAGGAAATAATGGATAATTAAAATATAGTTGAACTAGTAATGTTGGTTGCCTACAATTATAAATGTGTTTGGCAGTAGAGTAACTTTATACTAACACTACAACGATAACGATTTAACTTCGTTGCTTTACGAGGGGAAATTTAAAGTTAATATCAGTGGAGTAGTTAAACCATGTTATTTTCCGATTGTTGGTAGTATGGAATAATTTTGTATAAACTAATTGATACTATAAATGAAATGATATTAGATTTATATTTTTATAAGTATCTGAGCAGCGGAAGTAGCTCCATTTTAAGAATTGAGATACTGATAGGCGATTCCACCATCATATAGGGACAATTTACTTTAGAGTTCCCAAAAAAAGGGCAAATCCAGATTTTTACTTGCCAGCAATTGCTAATTTAGTAGTTATACATTACAAAGAGTTACCTAAATTTGTTGGTGAAAATAACTAGTAAGTCTCCATGGCTCGATATAAATAATTTGTAAAAAATTATAAAATGGCCGCAATATAAAAAAGAATGATTTTTCAAGCATTTTGTGCATTTTTTAAACTCGGAGTTTACTACTAAAAATTTTTCCGACTTATAGCTGATGATTATCTAATTATTGCAACCAAGTTCCTGAAAATAAGAATAAATTTGTTTGTAATGAGAAAGTTAGCTTTAAGATATATGAATATCTAGGCATTATCAAGATAAAACTTGGGTATTGAGAAAGGAATTACTAATTATTACAAAACCTATATATTGGGGAATAAATAATTATCTTAAAACACTATGTTGTCATTTAAAACGTGTTAAATACCTTTACTAACTATATTTTGACCAACTTTTAAATGAAGAGATTATTAATTTGGTACGAATGTTTGTTTATCTGCGAATTTCCTGCTAGGTTCCTTTCAGATGTTTTCGGGGTGTTGAACTGCATTTAAAAATAGAGAAATACATACATAAGAATGAACCAAGTTCAAATAACTCGAAAGTCAAAAATAACAAACACTAAAATAATAATAAATAAAATATTTTTTAAGTTATATCTGTTGCTACATTTCCTTGAAGTCGGCGTCAGTAAGTAACTATTGTAATTTAAAAAAGTAAAATAAAATAAAAGGGAATTATGTATTTATTTATATTTATTTATTTATATATATATATATATATATATATATATATATATATATATATATATATATATATATATATATATATAATTATATTAGTGATAAAATATTTTTTTCATAGAACAAAATGTAAAATAGCTCCTTATAATTTTAATATTAATTTTTATCATTCTAACCAAAAATAGAATATTTGCATACATTTAAGCGTTCTTCATATACAACTTCAGCAATTTTCCTTGTTTTATAAGACCAACCGACAATCATAATCGTAAATCTACATAATTATAGCGAGTTGGAAAAACAAGTGGTAAAAAATGTCAGCCACTTACACTAAGCTATTGACTTGCCATAAATATAAGAAGAAAATTTCTCAACAGGCCGAAGTGATAGCTCGTAAACCCACCCCTATTTAGCGGAGTCCAATCGCAAGGGCTCTCGCTATAATTAAGGGTGGAGTTTGGCGAAACCGCAACCCCTATAGTTTCCATGGAAACTACTCCAACTTCCAAATGGTTATTCAGTTTCACATGATCCTTCTAAACATACCTTTAGATTATCGTTATAATCATGGACAAATTAACACAATTTGTGTCGAAATCTTTCGAAAACAATAACAACGCCGGCGAGCAGTGTTTGAATTTGACTTTTGAGGTGAAGAATAGCAGTTCTTCACCGAGTGTTAAGTCCGAAAAGGAGTTCGCCGAAGAAGCGATCGCGAAAAAACCCAAAAATTGGCTTATTTCGGACATAGAAAAAAGCCCTTCACCTAATCACGGGTGCATCGATTTGCGCCTTCATCCGAATTCACAAAACAATACTGACAAAAGTGAAGAAGTAACGCCAGTTTATCAATCAGACCCAAAAAAGTTTAGTGCGGAACCGAGATCTGTCGATTTGGAGGACTCAAAATCGTGCCCAGAAACTGTTGATTGTGAAAAAAGAGAAGACAGCAATCAGGATACTACTTGTGAAGACGAAAACAGTGACAACAAGATTTGTAAGCCATGTTTTTTTTTTGTTTGTGTTCACATATATTTTGCAATTTTGTCGCTTAAAGTTAAAAAATTAGTGATGACATGTCCTTAACTTACAAACACAATTTTTTTTATTTAGCTGAAATATACTTGTTTTACGAAAAACAGCCTTAATAATATTTCAATGTGAAGAATATAGTTACCAATAAATTACAAGCCAATATCTGCTTAAACAAGCATGGTCGCAAATCAAACTAACTTGGTAAGTATGCTATACCATCAAAATTACATTGTGCATTGCGCTGTTGATAAATTTTTCGCATCTGAACTTCACCACAAATATTGTTCAAATTTTTCATTATAATTCACGACATACAGAGATTGAAAAATAATTTGTATAATTTTTTGAATTTCTTTTACAAATATAATATATATTTTTGAATTCTCCTTTTTATTATTTTTTTATTAGGACATAAAAATAATTTTTGCTCACTGATTTGACGTTGCCAACACTATTTTTAAAATACCGAATTAAAATATGCGTTTTGTTTTGGTCTTTCTTCATTATTAGCTATAGCAAATAGCAGTTTCTTGCCTCGAAAATCCACGAAAAAAAAGCAACAAACAGACTAGACACCTAGTTGATTCCGTAATGGAACATTTTCCAGCTTTTATATCTAACACTCAAAATTCACTTAGTTTGGATTATTAATAGTCCGGGAGTTCAGTAAATTCCGTATATTTTCTAATTTTTCAGTTTTTATATCCAACACTTAAAATTCACTTAGATTAGATTATTAATAGTCCGGGAGTACAGTAAATTCCGTAAATGTTCAATTTCTCTAGTTTTTATATCGAACACTTACAATTCACTTAGTTTAGATTATTAAAAGTCCGGGAGTCCAGTGGGTTTTCGTAGCCGATGAAGAAACATGGCTCCACCAAAGTTTTTTATATGTATTTTGACCCCTGATATCGTATATCGATTATTTTTTAACACTGATCTGTGCATTATTTACCACGAAAATAAGAAAGGCATAAATTTAACGAGTACTTACCAAGATAGGTGTCGAATACGCGACGCTGCCGATTTGCGGGATATTGTGTTCTGTCGCTTGAATATAACAGCAAAGAAAGTAAAATTACCTTATAACAAACTTTATGCATATAATTCTAGACATAAAACATTTTATTTAGTTTCAAACAACTTGAATGCTATTAATGTAATTTTTAAATTTGTTCAACTATTATTTTTTGGGAACCTACCCTCGATATCCGTAATCAGGGAGTCAAAATACATGTAAAAAACTTTGTTGGAGTCCCCGACTATAAGTAATTACTAGCCAAACTTACAAGCATAAGGAACCGCGTCCTACTTGTCTCATTCTGTCATCAGTTGGAGTACATAAAAAAAATACCCAACGGGTATTTTTTTACGCCCTGAATAGCATTTCTAGGGGGTAAAAATTATCCCCAAAGTTCATCGCAAAAAAAGTTTGCTGAGAAAACGATATGTCTAAAACCTCAGCCTTTAAACTATAACTGAAAAAATAAAAGTTGTGAGGGATGTAATTTTCACCACCCAAAAAGCAATCTGGTATACTCCAACATATCATAGAACGAGATAAACCGGAAGAGAAACCATAAGAACAATCCCTTGTTAATAAACATTTGAGTGAGGAGTACCAAACAAAAAAAAATTATAGTTCAATAAAATGCTCTATCTCTATAGACACAAACTTATTTTAAATATAACCAAACCATCCAAAACCAATTTTTTTGCCCGAAAAATGTACGATTATTTTGTAAAGCTGCACTTCTTTGATTATCGAGTTTTCAAGTTATAAATCATGAAGAATGAATGTATTTTTGGTTCCCGTAATAAATTTTTATCTTAATATAATATATAGACAGAGAACAATCGTGACATATTATAGATGAACATATTTGCAATTTATGCCATAGACTAGCTTGAGGGCGTACCCGAACTAAAATAAAGCCAGCATTAAGCATTAAACAACAATATGTTACAATTTTATGGCTAAAAACATAAAAAATTTATTTATTATGATACTAATGCACTGCGGTTCTTCAAGCCCTGGATGCGTTTTCACTAAACATCCAATTTTTGTGTAGCTAACATAAATCTTACTAGCTGGAAAACCTGGAGCTCGAGGCCGAAAATGATCTTATGGTCATACGAAACGAACATATACTTCCTTAGTATGGTAGCCCAAGATACAAGTAGCAACTAAAAAAAAAGCTGCACATTCTGAACATCCTTCCACTGCATATAGCTGTGATGAGAGCGGCATCAACAAATGCCCTCGAGCTGTTCCAAACTGAAAGCCTCAAACCTGAAAATTTTATTGGACATATGAAGATTCCGCATTCAATCCCAACAGAATTCGTATCGAAACCAGCAGATATCATGTCTATTAGGTACGATTTTGATATGAACTATGTGGTAGAGACCGGAATGGGAGTACCCCGACTAGAGAAGTATTCAATAGTATGGTTAACTGACAGATCCAAGATGAAAGAAGGAGTCGGAATAGGACCAAGTTAGGGTCGTTTCAATTCCCTAAGAGACACCTTCACCATCTTCTCTGCGCTGACGAGTGTCTCTCTAAAAATACTAAGAAGACCAAAATATACATATTGCCAGAGAGCCAAGCAGCGCTAAAAACTCTCAGATCAAACACCACTAAGTTGACTTGGGACTCCATGCAAGCCCTAATGTGGGTTTCAGGGCACAAGGGAAACGAGGAACCGGACAGTTTCACAAAAGAAGGGACAAAAACTCCTTTTTTGGCACTGAACCTTTCTGTGGACTACCAAAAAGTTACTTAAAAGAGGAGTTCTGGAGCTGGGAACAAATAAGACGCCTGGTCGCAGACAAGTGAGAAAACTCGTAAATCCATCGCCAAAGATCGCAAAAATGCTTCGCGACCTCCCAAAAAGGGGTATTCAAGTAATAACAAATATCTTCGCAGGGCACTACCCTCTGAGGTATCATCTCAAAGAAATGGACAAAGCTAAGAACGATATTTGTCGTTTCTGCGATCAGATAGTCCAAACAGCAGAACACCTGCATGGCACTGTTCTGCAACGCTTTACCTTGACGCCTGAAGAAGCGAAGAACCTACCCTCCAAAAGAATAGTAGATATCATGAAAAGAGAAAATATCCCGGGCTTATATTAACCAGGGTAACGTGCAAATGATCTTATAGGTTGAAATGCTGTATAGAGACAAAGAAAGTCTTAACGACACAATTTATAATCTACCATCTACTAACTGGAGCGTACACAACAACTCAAAAGTATTTTGCCACCCGCATTTTTCTTCATATTACAAACAGTAGATCTATTAAAAACATTTTATCAAGTTTCGTTGTTTGTGTCTTAACGCAAAATGCGTATCTACAATAAAAATGTATACAGCCTATTGTTATTTACCAACTCCTGGTCATAAAACCAAAATAGTGTTATCGTCGGAATTTCTTTGAAGTTAAACTTTCAAGTGACACTTTGTTTTGATGAACTTATTGGGCAATAAATATAAATTAAATTTAGAATAACTACTAAAAATATTTTGCATTAATTATTTGATGTCATTCAATCAGAAAACACACACTCCATAGCTCATTACCTTAAGTGTAATACTGATTTTTAAGTTTGTACTTCTGCGCTTTATTTTTTGAACAAAATGGGTAATACCAAGGAATATTCTCAAGAGACAGGACCTATAATCATCAGCCTTCATAAATCCGGTAAAAGAAAGCGTGAGATTCAAGACTACAAATATATCAAGACAAACTATTGACTAAATTGTTAGGAAATTTGCAACTTAAGAAACAATTTGCAACAATCGTTGTCCAGATAGACCAAGAGCAACAACTTCTAGGGAAGATTTAAGCATAGTGGTTAAAAAAACGTGATAGACGTTTAACTGCACCAGAAATAGTAGCTCAGTTTAATGTGGGATGTGATCCACAGTCAAAAAGAATACTTCTTGAAGCAGGTCTTAAGCGATCCATAGCGGTTTCAAAAGCTCTTCTTAAAACAATTAAACAAAAAAGAATAGACTTAATTTGGCTAGCGAACACAAGAATTGGACAATTGCAGACTAGAAAAAAGTCCTCTGGTCTAACGAATCAAAATTTGAAGAATTTTGGTCCGACGGCAGTCGAACGAAAGGATGAACGAGGCATGTATCGTGGCTTCAGTTAAACGAGGGAGGGTCTGTGATGGTTTGAGGCTGTTTTGGTGGTTCCGCCGTCGGGGATCTTGTGCGAATATAGGAATTTTAAAAAAAGAAAATTACAAAAACATATTAGAGAAGAGTGCAGTGCAGTGCCTTCTGGGACCCGTTGAATTGGTCTGGGATTTATATTTTAAGATGATTCTAAATATACATTAAAGCTCTGCAAGAGTTTTTTGAAAGAGAAAGAACAGCAACAGGTGTTGAATATCATGACATGGCCTCCGCAATCATTGTACTTACGATAGAATTATTGTGGGATCAGCTTGATCGGCAGGTACGAAAGTGTTGTCCTTGTGACGAATGACAGAAGATAAGCAAGACAACATTGGAAAAATTAGTGGCCAGGTTGCCAAAGCTGTCATTAAAAGCAAAGGTGTACACATAGATGAGTCTGAAATTTAAAAACAGTATTGTTATTATGTCTAAAGGATTGCAAACAAATAATTAAAATTACTATGAAATCGTTCCATTTATTCAAATTTTTACGACTAACCAAATACTTTTGACAGGTAGTATATATTGCTTTTCATTCAATTAGCTAGTTTCCGACAGAGAAGAATCTAAAATGTACTTTGATGGGGCACTTTCGCGTTTTTGTTAAGATTCTGTCCCAAGTCTCATAGAATAACTAAACAAAATATCAAATTTCTAGACCATTCAAGAACAAATAGGCACAGACACGATACATTATAAATTTACTTAAAATTTGTCAAATTGACTTAAATAACTTGCATTGGGCGTAAAAATGAATATAAAACAAAATTTTAATGACATCTCTAAAGATAACGACTGATCAAATTATGAATGGAAAATTAAATTCTACTTGTCTTAACCGCTACAAATTATAATTTCATCTCCTCAATAATAAAAGCATTTAACGTTCAAGATTTAATACGAACTATGTACTGAAAACACCCCTCATTTTGCTTATATATAGTGAAGAGGGTTAAATAAATTAAAGTTTAATCGCGTCAGAGGATATTTAATTCAATTTTGTGAGGAGAAAACTGTCATGCAATAAATCGTTGTCATACAATATTCTGACCGCATAAATTTTCTTCATGGTTTGTAGTTGAATAAATTATAAATATTACTTATATCGGGCCGGTAAGAAAGTAATTTCGGTTTTGTAGTGTGAAATAAAAATCTTTTTTTATATTCAGAATACACTTTAATCAGTTATAACCACAGATTTCTCAAAATAAAATGGATGACAGATGGTAATGGAGCTGTCAAACGAAAAATGTCCGGAGTATGCTCTGCGCCATTTTGGGTAAAAGTGACGTTTTGGCACGTCAAATTAACCGTCAAAAGTCAAAAAATAGTGTCATTGCTATTATTGTGAAGTAATCTTGGTTTTTAAATTTATTTTATATAACTTAACAACCAAGTAATATGCACCAAGCCATCAGTCATATATTTAGGTGTAAATATAGACCACAAAATTATCTTAAATTGGCACTTTGGAACTGTTAAACAAAAATGTATCAGTTATTGTATGAATTCACTAAACATCCAACCGATTATTGCAAGACTTCCTGTCCTGGCAACCAAGTTTGAAAGAAAACCTGAAACTTGACCGGTGATAGAGGAACTGTGTACGACCAGGGGCCGGAACCATAGGCCAGCCAGAAGACGTCCATTAATGATATTATTTAACTTTTAATATACTTTTTTTTTTATTATTTTGTGAAGATTTGTAGGGGCTTGAAGACCAAACGTACTATAAATAAGATTTTTATTCTGAAGGACCTTCTTTTGTTGGCCTGTAGGGTTCAAATTTATATCTCGTAATAAATTATAATCATAATAATATTTATTTAATTGTAGTGTAGTATAGTGTTTAACACAGCGTAAGGAAGTAAAATGTTGCATTTAACATTATTTGAATATAAAATTTAATGTTAATTATTTAAATAAAAGTTTTAAATATCTTACAAATTGTTATTTCTCAAATTTTTTATAAGTTGTGTTGATGAAAACAATTATGTTACACTTAATTGTTTCAAAGTAAGATACTCGACTGTTATGGATATATGGACACAAGTGTTTATGTTAAATCCATAATTAGAACTAGCCGTAGCAAAACAATTTTTAAACAGCACGCTCATACTATTGAGCTATGAACAGAATTTAGTGTAATCATTTTGTATGTCTATAATCTCAAATGTACTTGAAATTTGCGAGAAATTCAACTTTCTAAGAATATTTTAATTAGAAATTAAAATACTGAAAATAACGGGGTACCACCTAATTAACATTTCAACTGTTTTTTCAAAAAATAAAACGTTTTGAAGAAACGGTTCGTCAATATTATGCTTTTTTAATGCCAAGTTATTTTTAAAAACCAAAATATAATAAAAATTTTTAATCTATTTTTACAACCGACCAATAGTATGGCAGACATCCACACATAACAATCAACTGACACGAATTGGATCCGTTGGGTCAGGTTATAACGTAATTCTGTCATTTTATCTCTTTCTACCATTCGTTTCGTTCAACTACATATGTCGATGAAATTTCGGAAAGGTATGCAAATTGCTTCAAACCCTGTCAGTGGGAGGTAAAAGACTACGTTTAGTCGTTATAATTTTTCAGTGGCGACAGTGTATTCACTGTTGTTATAACTTCACTTTACCCAAAATGGCGCATAGCATGGTCCGGACATTTTCTGTTTATTTGACGATCAGTACAGTTACTTTTATATATGCGTGGTTATAACCGATTCCATTCAAAATCGTGCAGTGAAAATAGTCAAAAAAACAAAATGCGTTCTCTGTGAAATGTATTATTTTAGAACCAAAAAAGTGTACATTTATTTTGCCGTTTCATTTCCAAGGAAGTTATAGAGGTTTTAAAATTGAGCGTAAAAATTTTGCCAATGAAGAAAAATAAAAGTAATTTTTTTATTCAAAATTGTATATTGCTAATCCACGTACTTTAATCTTAAACTTTCAGAAAAAAAAAATTGAAAACCGAAAAATTTTAAAAATTAACAAAATGGCAGACGTTTTTCGAAAAAAAACAAACGCGATTTTCTTAAAAACTCCATGTTCTTTGCGGAATTTTTTTTTCGAGGGTTCCTTGTTATATGCTTCTTCAACTAGAATTGTTTTCATGGGTCCTAAAATACAGGGGATGACACAATAATTTTTTTCACTGACCGATTCCATTTCAATGAGATTTTTTCAACAAAAACATACTTTGCCGTGAAATATATCATTATAAAAACCAAAAAAGTTTACATGTATTTTGCCGTTTTGCGAAAAAATCATTTTCAACGAAGATATTGAGATTTTAAAGTTTAGATTAGTACTTTTGCAGTGAAAAAAAATACAGCCATCGTTTTATTCAAAATTTTATATTTTTATGACTAATTGATGTAATTTAATATTCTCTTTTGATTCAGGTCAGATGAATCATAAACTTTGAGAGCAGAAAAATTTTCAAAATCAACAAAATGGCGGCCGTTTCTCAAAACAAAATCAAGAAAATTTTTTATGGTTGCCTGTTCATTAAATAATTATCATATTTTAAATTTTTTTATATAATTTAACCTAAAAAAGTTTCATACAATTATGAAAATAGTAAAATAATATGAACAAAACAAGTGGCAACTTGTTTACGAAGTATTATTGTAATAAGTCATATATTTATTTTTGGCTTGGTTATCCATTAACATTTTCCATCCTATTCAAAACCAAAATGTCCTGGTTAGCTCTCTATACATTGCTACATAAAAATAGTCAATTTAATCTAACAAGCTAACAATATACAAACTTTATATCAGGTATTTACTGTGCTCCCACGTGAGTCACCACAGGCAGAACAAGATTTAGGCGATTAGAGAGCTTCCAGAACAAGATACTCCGTAAGATCTGTGGAGCCTCATATTACGCGAGGAACACCATCATCCATAGAGATCTCCGATGTGACACCTTTACAACATCGAACATACTCTAACAAAATACCTAGTCAGATCCCAACTTTCAACAAATGAACTAATCAGAACATCTTATAACTTCACCTCTATACCACTGCAACGCCAACAATACGCCGGAGGGTGGCTACGTGACCACTAAACTGGGTAGTTTTACTCTTCCAAATTACTGGCTTGACAGCTGAATATAAATGTCATTCTCAAAACCTTGAAAAGAGTCCAAGAACCAAGTCCGAATCCTGAACCAAAGAAGATCCTTTATATACCTTGGGTTAAAGATAAATAAGCATATGGGAACTGGGGCTGGGTCACCAAAACAAAAAATCTTAACAACGCCCATGCTCGTATCTGTGAAAAAAATAAATCCAAAAGCTACCAAAGAATTATGTTCAGTATACCATAGTTGGGTCGTAAGGTGCATTTTCGTTCATTGCTGCCAGGGTAGCGCCTTATCAACCGATGGCACATGGTATCTTCTTGTTAATGTATATTATTTTGAAACTACTAGTTGGAAATTTGATTTTTCAGTATTCATCCTGAATATATCAAATGTCAATCCACAATCTGTGGATCTAAGTCTTTGTCCTTAATCATTTTCACATTTAATGCGCTTTTATTCAATAATATATATTTCTAATTCTACCATTCTTGATATTTCTATACACAAAACTGAACTTCTATGCTCTTCTATAACAAACTTATTTTCTAATTTTCTTAAATCATCAATAAAAACCAGTTTGCACGCTTAATCCGCAGAAAAAAATATCTTATTTACCCTTTCTTTAAGGGGTGGGATTAAGATGGGAAAGTCTCTCGCCCATAGGCGGCAATTAACTAATTATTTCTTCATTTACATAAGTTACAAAGGAGTACAGGGGCGTTCAATGAAGTAATAGAAAATATGTAATTTGACAATTATCACTCTTGTTTTCTATGCCGCTATTTTTGAAACACTCTATATAAATCTTGTTAATGTGTGCCACCTGTACAAAACTTTTTGGCATTACTCAAATGTTACACTTAAATGTAGTAAAAGAACCGCATACAACGATATAAGGAGGCTCAATCGTGTTGCCAGTGTTTGGGGTTGTGTTGTCGAGTTACGATCCGTTTCTTTACAACCTACTTCTGGTTGATGCTTCGTTAGCAAGTTTTTCCAGGTATTAGGCAACCGCTGACAGTCGTCTCTGCTATTTAAGTTGTTGAGTCTCTTTGCAATTTCGATGGCTTCCTTTATCACTCTTGTGGACGGCTTTTTACGTCTCGTTAACATTTTTGCTCCTGAAAAGTTGATCTTATATCCTGTTTAACAAGTGTTAAACCATGCAGAAGAATTGTTTTTGCTTGACAACGTTTATATGTTCGTCTCTTCTGGCGCTTATTTTACGGTTGGTTTGACCTACGTAAGATGAGCTACATTCTCCACATGGAATTTCGTATACTTCCTGGTTTTCTAGAGGGATTTTTTCTTTAGGTGTTGGCAGGAGGCCTATGGTGAAAATGGTTGCAATGTTGTATCTCTTGAGAATTTTTGCGCTTTTGTGTGTGGTGATTCTGACATAAAGAACAAAAGCTTTAGAGTTCTTCTCTTGGCTTTCGCGATTTTTCAGGGCCAAGCGTTTGTTTTTTAGAGCCTTGTTCTTTCTTGTAACCATTTTTTGTTAGGACGTCTTGCAGTATGTTAATTTCTTCGTGGTAATTTTCTTGATTTGTAAGGGACTGAGATCACAACGCAACGGCGGGATGATGATGAACGTCGATGTGTATGAGGCTTTCACAGATTTCCGTAAAGCCTTTGACAATGTTAAACATCAAAAACTAATAGAACTAACCTGAATTATATTGAAATCAAACAGAGGCAATTAACATCAATCAAAATACATCTGAAAGTATCAGAATAAAAAAACTGCGTTGGTCAGGGCTGCATAATAGCCCCCATTGTTATTCAATATATACTCTGAAGTAATATTTAGAGAGGCACTAGACAAAGAAACAAAAGGAATGAAAATTAAAAAAAAAATTCTTAATTGCGTCTAACCTCAGTCTACAAATTAAAATACGTATGATACGGTGCTACATATTCCCTGTTCTATTATACGGTTGCGAGAGCTGGACCTTAGACTTACAATAATATTAAAAATACCATAGATCCAAAGAGTAACAAACATCAACGCTTTTAAGAGAATAAACCAACAAAAGGAACTGTTGTTCAACGTCAAAAAAAGAAAAACTTTTTACCTTGGACATGTTATGAGAGGTGACAGATACAGATTACTGAAACTGATAATGGAGGGGACGATTCAGGACAAATGATCAGTCGGAAGACACCAGAATTCATGGCTGAAGCATTTACGAAGATGGTTTGGTCGTACATCGGGTGATGTCTTCATAGCTGCAGCATCCAAAAAAATATTAGTTATTTGGATCGCGCACCTTCGAAAGAAGACGGTGTCACAGAAGATACATTTCTTCATTCATACTTCGGATTATTCTGGAATAGTAACCAGCCCATAAGTCGTAATATATCCTCATAGCTTAATATTACCTCCCCCAAGTTTTTCAGCCTAAATGTAATCTGTTTGACTTATTGGCTCACCTTTCCTTTTTCATTTCCATTGGTGACCATCGGTTGCGTTTCGATTGATCTTTGTCTAATCTGACCAAATCACTGTCATACAATCTTCTTCTTCAATGTTTTTACAAAGCTTAATCTTATCAAACAGATTTCATTCAGACTGTAAAACACGGGGGGGGGGGGGAGATAGATGATGGCTTATAAGCTGAGTGTTATTCACAAAGTAGTAGGAAATATGAATAAAGAAATGTACCTTGATATTTTAAAACACAATTTGATTGAAACTGTAGATAATATGAGTCATCCGATCAAGAAGGTATCTTCAGCAGGGCAATGATCCAAAATACACGGCCAAAATAGTAAAGAACTCAGTACTTTCAGGGATTACAGTGGGCGGCACAAGCGATCTAAGAGCAATGTTTGATAAAAAAATATCTATGCATAAAAGAAATCCGTTAAGTTAAACCTCCAATGTCAGGATTTTCTTTCCACGGAAGACAATTGAACATTTCTGTATTATCAATGCTAGTACGCCAATGGAAGGGATTAATAGAATACAACATCTTCCAGTTATAAGGTACTTTAATTAAGAAAACGCAATTAATTATCCTGGAGACAAATTCGTCGGCACAATTCCCAAGATGCTTTAAAAATCTTAAGGGCGGCACAAATGTAATTTGCTGAGAGTTTTTTAACCTAATTGCTTAACAGCTTTCGGCTTTAACAAAATAACCCAAAATTTATTTTACACTGGATAATTTTTAAAATTGAATTAAAATGCGTTCGAGTAAATGTTAAAAACAATTATTGAAATATTTTTTGTGGTATTGAGACAAATATCTAAATAGGCCAATCAATAGAGAAAAAAAAGGCGATTACACTAAAAGCAATTCGTAATGATATTTTGTTGTTTTCCTCTCTCAACTATGATCCATTAATTTGTTATAAATAATTCAAATAAAAAAATTGCGTTTTTTTCATTTTTTGTTTATAAAATCAAAACTAATGAAGCAATCTCAATGGTGTAAACAGACGAATTGTAGAGAATAAAAATACCAACAAAATGAGCCCTGGATCAATTCAATCGTATGATTACCAGAATAGAAAAATAAAAAAACCGGAAAATACAGCGTTTTTTCAAAAATTCATATCTCCGTCATTTTTCAAGTTGTAGCTTTGGCATTTCGCAAAATAATCGTAATTTACATGTACTTCCAGGCGCTGTCGGATCATTAGTTTTTGCATAATTACCATTTGAAATTTTTAGTGCACTTTCAGCACGTCTGGATGCGTCGTGGATGATCAGATTTTCATTTTAAAAAAGATTTTGAAAGTGGAAATATCATTTTACAAGCATATATTTTTATTTTGCATCAACTGTGAAATACGTGAAAAATGCTAGCAAACATGACCGGAAACGGCCGAGCACGTGAAAATAAAAGAGTAGTGGGAGCAGCGAACCTGCAGAGTGAAATTGTATTTATATAGTACATACGATTCCCTCGGCAGCAACGCTGCCTCCACTACCCTTCTATTTTCACGCGTTAGCGAATTTTCAGTAATGTTTGCTGGCATTTTTTACGTATTTCATAAACTTTTTGATGCAAAATTAAAATATAGGCTTCTTACAAAATTAAAATCGGCCATCCATGACGTAACTAGGGGTGCTGAAAGATGCCCCAACATTTCAAATGGCAACTGTGCAAAAACTAATGAACTGACAGTGCTTGGTTTTGTCACGTATAAAAACACATATAAATTACTATTATTTTGCGAAGGGCCAGCGCCAGAACTTGAAAAATGACAGAGATATGAATTTTTGAAAAAAACGCTTAATTTTCCGGTTTTTCCTGTTTTTCTCCGGTACTAATGATCCGATTGAGTCGATCCAGGGCTCATTTTATTGATATTTTTGTTCTCTACAATTTCTCTTGTCACACCATTGTAATTGCTTCATTAGTTTTGATTTTATAAGAAAAAAATGAAATAAAAAACCGCAATTTTCTGGTTTTAATTGTTTATAACAAATCATGGTTGACAATGGAAATTTTTGGGGTCACCGAGTACTAATATGAAGTCAGAAAAATGAAATTTTCTTTTCCAAGATGGCGTATTCATAATGGCGCATCAATATTTACAAAAAAATCTTATTGCTAACAAAAAAAAATCACTTGGGTTTTTTTGGGGTCGCTGATTATGTGAGAATATGGAAATTTTTATTTTTAAGACGGTGAATTCAAAATGACGGATCGAAATTTGCAAAAAACGATATTGGTCACTAAAAACCTGCTAGCCTATATTTAAAATTGCCGTAACTTTGCTAGAAAAAATCGTAGGTGTCCTTTCAATAGTTTATTCTAAAGAGTAAGAGTAGTATTAAATGATGCAACCAGAAAAAACACCAAAAAAATTTTGTGCATCCTGCACATAACCTCAAAATAGCCAAAAAACATTTTTCGAATATATAACCTCAAATATCTCAAAATTTCGTCATGATGAGCCAATTCTGGCTTCGGATTCGGATTCTACGTAGCAAATTACTTCGAAAATGACCCCCAGCTGCCAAATAACAATCATGACCTCTGTTTATATGTATTATCCTTTCCGGCAGAGAAAAGAAAACAGTTTATTTCATGCAAATACCACTCTGGTCCTCTCTCCATACGGGTTTGGACTACCTTATGGTCTCGTCAGTGCAGCTTTATCGAATCGAGAGCAACATTCGTAAGAAACAACTGCTATATAAAATATAAATTCCAAGGTATGTCGGTAGGATATTAAAAATCTACCGACTTCGATGTCAGACTGAAAAATATCGCCAGTCAAACGACATCTATGAATCACCGGAGTAGTGCGAAATTTAAAAAAAAATCAAAATATCAGTAAGAAATAAAGAGATCTATCAGCCGTATTTAAATGATTATTTAAATGTGTTGTCTTTTCGTTCGATACAGCTCCACTGACGAGACCATGAAGAGGTCGAAACGCGTATGGAAAGAGGACCAGAGTGGTATTTGCAGGAAATAAACTGTTTGTGTATATATTCTTTCCTTTTCTTGCCTGGAAGGATAGTACATATAAACAATAATGAGACCCCATTTTTTGTAGACCTGTGTAATTTTTTCATGTATTGTACACATTAGTAAAAAATGTATTTCGGGAAAATTTCATTTAACAAATCATTGTTTTACCTTCTGAAAGAAAATGTTTAGCTAGTCTTTCTTTAAAGCTGCAGATTAGCTGTATTCAATCTAAGTGACACAAGAGGGTGAAAAACATTTTGGTCAATTACTTAAACGATAGAAGAGCTACCATTTCCCTTTATAAAAATCACTTCAGATTCGGTCTGTTTAGACAGACCTGCCAGCATATTTTGCAACTTCATTTAACTAATAGAATTAAATTAATCTGAGCGCCATTCTGTAGCTTTATTACCCCCGGGAGGGAAAGGTATTAAATTCGGCTCTTTGGTGCGTTAATACCTCTCAAGGGAAGGATTTTCCTCTACTCTCGTTTTGCCTCTTTAACTTACACCTTTCAAGTCGATTTAGTGGTTATTACCGGTAAATTTTCACAAGTTTGAAGAAGGTAATAAATTATTTTTATCGCATTTACAACAAAGGAAGAAAATAGCAGCAAAATGCTAGTCAAGCTTGCGCGATTAATGTTCCTACCATAAATTTAGTAAATGAATGAATTTAATTTTTATGATCAAAGATAAAACAGACAGTGCAACGCTAGTTTATTCCTGCATTAAAGGGATTCTTATTCCTGTTATTTTAAGGGATAATAACGATTTTGATGAATTTTTATTTTTAATTTAAAAAATAAATTTTGTTTTATTTTCCATTTTATCAACTTTCATTTGATATTCCATGCAATAAACTAAAAAGCCCTCAAAAATTACTCTTAAAATAGCGATTCCAACTTTTTGTCCTTTACTTTTCATCCATCGCTTTAAAGAATATCAATTTTTTTACAGCCATTTTAGATACAGGTAGGTTTTTAAACAACAATATCGATTTTTTCAATTTTGGATCTGTCATTTTGAATCCCTCGTCTTAAAAATAAAAATTTCCGACATAATATTCATAATCAGCGACTCCAAAAAACCCCAAATGAATTTTTTTAAATACCAAGTACAGGTTTTCGAGAAGAAATATATACAGTAGAGAAAAAAAAACATTTTTCGAGTACATAACCTCAAATATCTCAACATGATGAGCCAATTATGGCCTCGGAAGTCATAGACAACGATATTTCTTGCGAAGGAGTATGAAGAAACGCCAAATATTTCGCACCAGTTAGGGCCCAATTTGAACATTTAATTTAGATGCTACCAATTTTAAAATTTACAGTAATATTTCTTAACAATTTTCTTATATAATCAACATCGATATTTACCTCGTCATATGTAAAAAATGTGCCCTTTGGAGTGGAGTTTACAATTAGAAAAAATATCGATGACGTCATTTTTGAGTTACCCCGTATATTTCGGTATCACGCAAAAAACTCTAAGCTAAAAATAAAATTCGACGAGTTCAAGCCTTATTCCAAACAAGTACCCATTTAACGTTTGTTTGGAGGTTGTAGGCAATGCTGAAGATTGACTGAAATGTGGTTGTCTTTATTTTTATTTATTTTTACGACATTTCGATTAGATTGTATCTCTAATCGTTATCAAGTATAAATTGAATGTTTTGTCTTAAGACTACGAGCTTATATAGGGACTGCGTGCATCGAAGCGCAAAGTTTAGCTTCACTGTACACATCTCAATGATTTGATGTTACAAAGTAGTGGTTGCCAAAGATTAGGTATCTCAACACTCGGTTTACTGAAGATTCCATTGTTGTTTTTAATGTAAGCTGCTTCTATAAATTTTCTTTTTTCGTGTTGGGTTCCATATATACTGCCGCAGTTACAGACCATTTTATATGGTGTTGTTTATCTCTGGCGTGTTCTGCAATACCTGATCTCGACGTTTCCACTTTTGGTGTACGAGTTTTATGTTCTTTAATTCTGACTTCTAGGGATCGTTTGGTTTCTCCAATATACATTTCACCACACTCACATGGAACTTTGGAAACACATTCTTTCTTATCGGTAGTTTTTGGTTTTATTTTTGTTAAACGAGATCTGTGTAGTTCCTAATTTAAAGGTTTTTTTATATTATAACTACTGGCAATTCGTTTTATTTTCTCCGAAGTTCCCTTAATGTACGGAATTGTGAAGAAGGAATGTGTTTCTTGTTGTCCAGTAGTCGTTGTTATAAAAGTTATTTATAACATCGTCAATTAGTTTTAAAGGATAACCATTCTGTTATCAATCGGATTTAATATTTGCTACTTCTTTTTCCAACGAATCGTCATTATTGCATATAGATATAACGCGATTATAGAGGTTACATATAATTCCCCGTTTTGTTACAACAGAAAGACAAAGCATTCAGTTTGTACGTGATAATGATTAGAGATACAACCTAATCGAAACGTCGTAAAAATAAATAAAAATAAAGACAATGCAAGTCCAACAACCACATTTCAGTCAAGTATCCATTTAGTTTATATTGAATTTATCCGTTACTTTACGAAAGCACTATATATATATATATATATATATATATATATATATATATATATATATATATATATATATATATATATATATATATATATATATATATATATATATATAAAACAAAACCATATTTTGCCATATGTCGGCTATATTGGATTCGAAATATTTGTATTACAATACGATAAAGCTAGACCACATGTATAGGGTGTTTTTTATAGAGGTATAAAACTTTTAAATGGAATAAAACAAAGATGAATTTTTTAAATTGACATGAAATTTACTTTATTCGAAAGAAAACCTTCTGGCATTATAATTTAAATATGACTTCTGGCATATGACCGCCACGGCTGGCTCGGACGTAGTCTAATCTGGAGGTCCAATTTTCGATGACTTTTTCCAACATTTGTGGCCGTATATCGGCAATAACGCGGCGAATGTTGTCCTCCAAGTGATCAATCGTTTCGGGCTTATCGGCGTAGACTAGCGACTACACATATCCCCACAGAAAATAGTCTAGCGGCGTTAACTCGCACGATCTTGGAGGCCAATTCACGGGTCCGAAACGTGAAACTATGCTGTTACCAAACGTTTCCTTCAATAAATCAATTGTGGCACGAGTTATGTGACATGTTGCGCCGTCTTGTTGAAACCACAGCTCCTGCACATCATGGTTGTTCAATTAATGAACGAAAAAGTCAGTAATCATGGCTCTATAGCGGTCACCATTGACTGTAACGTTCTGACCAGCATCGTTTTTAAAGAAGTACGGACCAATGATTCCATCAGCCCATAAAGCACACCAAACAGTCAGTTTTTCTGGATGTAACGGTGTCTCAACATACACCTGAGGATTATCATCACTCCAAATACGGCAGTTTTGTTTATTGACGTATCCATTCAAACAAAAGTGACCTTCATCGCTAAAAAAAATCGGGATCAACGGCAATCTTGTTTTGGGCCCATTCACCGAATCTACGCCTTGCTGGGTGATCGTGTGGCTTCAATTCTTGCACGAGTTGGATTTTGTAAGCACGCAAACCAAGATCTTTCCGCAAAATCTTCCATAAAGTGAATGGACACATATTCAATTCCTGTGCACGATGGCGGATAGACTGATTCTGGTCTTCCTCTACGCTACGCTCTATAGCAGCAATGACTTCTTCTGTACGCACTGTACGAAGTCTCTGTGGATGCGTATTATCATTTAGAGTAAACGTGGTGCGAAAACGTTCCATAGTTAATCGAATTAATTGCTCTGATGGACGATTATGTTGACCGTAAAATGGACGTAGTGCGCGATACGTATTTCGAACAGAACCATGATTTTCAAAATAATTTGCACAATTTCGAAGCGTTGTTCAGGCGTCAGTCTATTCATGTTGAAATGCCAAACCAAACTAAACATAAATCACTTGACAGCTGACAAAATGGCCGCCAGTTAAAAAAATGTTGCCAACTTAAAGTTTTATACCTCTATAAAAAAACACCCTTTAGTTGGCACAGTAACTAATTACCTCGATGCGGTCCAAATTGAAAAATTAAATTGGCCACCATGTAGCCCCGACTTAAACCCAATCAACTAAAATGCTTCATAAAAATAAAGAAATGCTATTCTAAAAACATATAAGTAGATAACCTTCATTTTTATAGCATTTAACATAAATTATTTTCACGAGTTTCTCCTTATAAAGACTTGGTATTCACATAAAATTTATTTTTTCAAAAAAAAAAATTATAAAAATTCATTAATATTCAAAAATTTTGCCTGCGAGTGTATGTATACAAAACAATACACTATAAATTTTAGTATTGTTGAGAGTGTAATGGCCTACCACATAACATCCTTACTTGCAGTAAAGACAAGAGAAATAGGACAGAAAACAAAGGAAAGCAAATCTCGAGCATGCTGCGGGGTGGAGCCTATCTTATCAGCAGCATCATTTAAATTGCTAAAACAGGGCGTTTTACTTTTTATCCGATCAAACTCAGCAAAACGAAAATCCAATTTAGACTTTGTTTTCAATTTTGTTAGAAAAACCTTTATTTTATTACGAATAACAAATCACAGGGGACCGATTTAACTTGTCGGAACAACAGGCATTATTGTGCGGCTATTATTAGATTAACATTGATTTTTGTCACATTGATTTCCCCGGCCTCTCTGCTATGCTGTAATCACGTTGCCAATGCCAACTAATTTTCGAATAACCGACGAGTAAACAAAAATTTCATTGGTCAATATATGTTTACTTTGCTACGGTGTATTTTTATTTTTTTAGCAGCACGCTTTAACGCTTGTACTCGAATTATAAAAGTATTGAATACTTTTAAAGTTAAATAACCAACCTGGATTATGTTATTACATATATTTAAAATAATAATGAACATAGATCTTCTTTCTAAATTATCTTCTGTATATTGATTATTGAACAAATGCTCAAAATTGTGGGCGAGTTCTCTGTAAATATAGGAATGCTGTTCGGCCTTGATAAAGGTCGCATTTTAAGCACAACTAGAGAAAAAATACAACCACCGAGAGTATCTAAAAAACCAAAATTTCAGTAAGAAAAGAAATCTATCTGCCTTATTTAAATAGTTGTTGATATGTATTATCCTTTCATGCAGAGAAAACGAACGAATATATACAACCAGTTTGTTTCCTGCGAATACAACTCGGGCCCTCTCTCCATACGCGTTTCGACCACCTTATACTCTCGTCAGTGGAGCTGCATCGAACCGAGTATGAAGCAGGGGCAGACCCAGCCTCTCTCTTGGGGGGGGGGGGGGTGATATCACAAAAATCCAGTATGGCAAGCCAAAACAAGTTGACGACGACGGGGGAGACACCAGCAATCCCATTTTTAATGTAAAAGGCAAGATCGGGTATATTTTTCTGAATTTGAAGCTCTTGGAGAGGGGGGGAGCGATCACAAGAAAAAACAAGTTGCTAACAGGGGGAGGATGCCAGCAGCAATACACATTGAACTCAAAGCTCTTGAGAGGGGGGGGGGGAAGGCGATGGCAAACGTACACATTCCTATACTCTATTCAAAAACTAGAGAGACTAATAAAACTGTTACCGAAACCTCCAACGTACCTGCTCCAGTGCCGCAGGTAACTGAGGACTGCCGTAAATCTAATTATATTTAACTATATATTAACATTATAACCTTTTATAAATTTACTGCAACAATAAAATTTCTGATAGTTCAATTTAATTTCTGTCAGTGAGCAAAGTACACCTTACAGTTTGTCCTTAGTGATTTATCTTTTGCGCTGGTTTTTATATATTATTTGAGATTAGTGAGATACCCAAAAGATACGGCTTCCTCCTCTTCCTTCCTCTATATTTATTCCAAAATCGTTAAACCAAAGCATTTTTTCCTCAACTAAAAACTTACTACGATGAATGTTTATGATGCCTTAAGACATTAATATCTAAATAATAATGTTAAAAGCTTTGTTGAGGTGGTCGAAATTCATATGAACAGAGGACCGGAGTTGTATTTGCAGGAAACAAACTGTGTGTATATATTATTTCCTTTTCTATGCTTCAAAAGATACTACATATAAACAACAGGAGTATTTGCGATGCAGAACGGTCAAACCTTTGCAGCAATGGAGGTAGAACAGACCTATAAAATACTTGGGCATGAAACAGGCACAAATAATGTTGTAATCGTATGTCTCTTACTACGAATTACAAACAGAAATATCCATTCAAGTCTGCCGGGTCAAACCTGATGTATAGCTCTAAAAATTTGTTTGTGACCCGCCGACGCCTTCCCCAGACACCCGTCCTCGTACTTTCCTATATTTGGAACTTATATTTCAATTCATCGAAACATGCCGGTAGGATTTTACCGTACATGTCCGTTTTTACAACAATAATTAATCAACGAGCTATGAAGACCGAATTAGTCAAAGAGTTCATAAGACGGGTGATGCAGGAACTACCAACCAACCTAAACAGTAAAAATCTATTTAACACATTCATCTATGCGTGCTCTGCACTCAGTTACTGTTCTGGAATTATGTAATACAGTAGAACGGACACGGAAAGTCTGCAGAGGAAAGTCGGAACACCCCTGACAAAATCACACAAACATCATCGTCGTGGTACTACTGCACGGACGATTCTACCAAGATATCGCGGAGGAAGAGGATTGGTGTATATTGGTAAGCAATTGGAACAATAGCTAACCAACCTACGCTCATATTTTCACGAGAGAGCAGACGATTCAACACCGCTGGGGTTGGGATACCCTGAACTGAACAGACCAATAGAAGGATTAAGTGTGGTTACAGAACCACTTCATGGACCACACCCAAACGAGGTCAATCTAAAAAATTATAAATTAGCGTAGAGCTGTTTGGCTAAGTCTATAAATTTTGACGTCGAAAAATTGTTTTCTTATTTTCCCTTAAACCTATTTGGTCCCCAAATGAAGACACCAGTGCTGCCGACTTAAAATAACTGAAAAATAAATTATTACCCAAGAAAGGAATTCGTCTGTAATTTTCAAAGTTGCCTGTGACACTTAAGATTTTTACCTGAAGTAAAATTATCTTGGACAGGTGAAAATCACATATATAACTGAACGTATCAATACATTAAAAGACATTTTCTAACTAATAAGATACAATCAAAATAAATATTAAAAAACTTGAAAATATTTTGTATAAAATTTACAGTTCGGCTTCGTAACATTAGTAAAATTTATAATTTTCATATTTGGCACTATTTTCCACCCTTTTCCAGATATAATAGACTCCAAAGACGACTCAAATTTAGAAGAAGCAACTTCAGTATCCAGACACTCCTCCCCTTTGTTAAACTCCTCAAAGTCCACAACGAAACAGAGACGATCCAGAACAAATTTTACTTTAGAACAACTCAATGAGCTCGAAAGGTTGTTCGATGAGACGCATTATCCAGATGCTTTCATGAGAGAAGAGCTTAGCCAGAGATTAGGATTAAGTGAGGCAAGAGTTCAGGTAAGAAAATTTATATAAAATTTTGCATTAACATTCGCGAAAAACATCTCTTTTTGGGATATATGAGAAAAGGGTATTGGTTTTTTTATTATGTTCGGAAATAACCCAAATCTAGTATTAAAAATATTATATTTTGTAATAAAGCGTGGCCCTACCTCAGTAGTAAAAAAAGGTTCTGACTTGAATTATAAAATTAGTGGAAAATCAAAAATATTATTTTTCAACATGATCCCCTCTTATTTCAACACATTTTTCACAGCGTTTTACAAACATTTTTATATCCGTCAACAATAGTCCATGGTCTTGTCTTCCAAATGAACTAACACCGATGATTTGATGTTTTTTATTCCTGACACTACGATATTTAATGGAAAAATCGGAAAATCCCGCTAGCCTTTTCATTTTGACATAGAGTGTGGTATATAAATATAATTAAAAACTCTACCGTGTCATTTAAAAATATAAAATAACCAAATTGGGCTAACTTTTTAACCACACCTCGTATTAAAGTTCTGATTACACCGTTAGATTACGCTTAAAATATTATAAGAATAAGTCGTTTAAAATGTTGTAATATCTTTTCAAATAAGAAAGTTAAAGGGCATTATAAAAATTGTCAACTTTTGAATTTTACCCTGTATCTTCAAAACAAAAGAAAATTTTTAATTTCTGTTTGCGACATTTTTAGAATGATAGAGGTCGTTAGGTGTAGTCTCTGTACCAAATATTAACTTGATAAACCGAAAGAAATTTTGAGAGGTTGTAACTCCAGTTTTCGAGTTTTTCTTATATGCCTTACTACCTTTATTTAATATATATATATATATATATATATATATATATATATATATATATATATATATATACAGGGTGTCCAAGATAAGGATCCTAACCATGGGGATCTCGGAAACAGTTGGAGATACGAGGTCGGTTAAATTAGAGAAAAGTTGCGCAATTTAGTGCTAAATTAAACGCAATTTAAAAATTTTAAAAATTCAAAATACTTCCGGAGATTTCCGGAAAAAACCGAATTTTGGCAAAATCGTTTTTAATTTTTGTAGGCTTTATTTAAAGAGATATCAAAAAATAAAAGGTAGATTCTTCTTGCCACTTTTTATTTTTTATAATTTGGTCTAAACAAAATTTAAATCCGACGTTTCGTTTCTGAGATACCATCATGAACTTTCATTTTTTATATGGAACAAAAAAAAGTATCCCATGTATTTGATAGCATTTTTTATTACAAATTCAACGGTGTATCACACTTGCATATCAAGTGTGTAGTTCATTGGCTTTTATAAAACTGATATACCTTTCTCTCTCGCTCTCATGGAGCTCTTATGGAAAGTACTTGAACTACGTATTCGATATGCAAGGGTGATACATCGTTGAATTTGTAATAAAAAATGCTATCAAATACATGGGATACTTTTTTTTGTTCCATATAAAAAATGAAAGTTCATGATGGTATCTCAGAAACGAAACGTCGGATTTAAATTTTGTTTAGACCATATTATAAAAAATAAAAAGTGGCAATGAGAATTTACCTTTTATTTTCTGATATCTCTTTAAATAAAGCCTGCAAAAATTAAAAACGATTTTGCCAAATTTCGTTTTTTTCCGGAAATCTCCGGAAGTGTTTGAAATTTTTAAATTTTTTTAACTGCGTTTAATTTAGCACTAAATTGCGCAACTTTTCTCTAATTTAACCGACCTCGTATCTCCAACTGTTTCCGAGATCCCCATGCTTAGGATCCTTATCTTGGACACCCTGTATATATATATATATATATATAAATGAAAAATTTAAAAGCATATTATTAGTATTTTCTGAAGAAAGCTTCCAGAAAGAGAAATAATGCTATTAAATAGTAAATGGTTTCGGTGTTCAAAGTTCAAAGAAACAATAGGATAAAAGGTTGAGTAAATCAAAGGAACGACTAAAACGTTTCTACTAAAAGAATGCACGTTCTTATTGAGCCTCTATTACTCAGACTAATGCCTCTATTAGCTGATAATTTACTAATGAATACGTATGACGTGTAGGGAATAGAAATGGAGCAAGTAGCATCGATTAAGTGGTAGATTAACGACATTAGGGGAGCATTAAACGTGATTGATATCGAAAACCATTCAAGTGAACGAAATGGCTTGGCCGGACACTTACAGCCCTCACAAACCACTTAATAAATTGATACTAAATGTTTTCTACCAGTCTTAGGATATATAAAGTGTGACACACTGTAAAACGCAGGAGACTAACTAGTAATTTCAAAAAACAAATTAAAATAACCTGTTTCTAATTTCATTTTGATAATGTTATGCTTTATAAGCTTACAATACATAACCACAAGTTCTACTGTTAAACTACCAAATATAGAATAAGACATACATGAAATAGAATACCATCTTTTTATTTTTCTTTCTTAGTAGACATACTATAGAGATAATTATTCTAAACGTCTTTATAATGTCATTTTGGAGCAGAATGTGGTTATTATTATCGTATTATATATATTTATATACATGATGTCAACGACTGGATGAAGTTTATACCTTTTAGAAATGAATTTTAATTAAAAAAGCTTAAATTTTTTAACTCAAAACAAAAATTATTAACACTAAAGTGATAAAGCTTAAAAGAAAATAGTTCTGGGTGTTCAAGAAAAAGTAATAGCACACCCATTTGTTGAATATAATAATAAACGATGGCTTGTCCACCAAGCATTGTCCGAGTTTAGTGTTTTGGTCTCAGTTTAATGGACCAATTACCTGAAACTAAAATAATAACAACAATACTGATCTTCTAGTCATCCAACTAGAATACTATAATTTGATATGCAAGTAGATTTGATGACTTATGTAATGTTTTTTGCAGGTTTGGTTTCAAAATCGCCGAGCAAAATGTCGAAAGCACGAAAACCAAATGCAAAAAGGTATGTACGATGTATCCTAATATTAATAATTTTTTATATATCTTTCATGGTGAAAAAGTGCAGTCTCACTTCAAAATTAATCCCAAACGTACCCAAAAGAGTTTTCCAAAAAGGGGCTATTTAAATAATTTCTAATTTCAATTAATATTAATTCAAGAATATCTTTTTAATCGATTTAAAAAGGAGGTTATAGACGAATATATTTGCAGTAGATTGTAGAGGATACTTCCAAGGAGATTGTGTAAAAATATGACTACAATCGAAAAAATATTATCAATATCAAACCAGAAATATTGAAATCCGTGTATTAATTAAAAAATTGTATTATTGTTGTCTGTTTTATAATAAATGACTATTTAGTTCCTTCGGAAATTGTCCAAAAAAAAAAACATTTCACTTCATTAATAATATTGAGGTGTCACCGTAACAGATTAACATCAAAATACATACATAACAGAGCTTTCTTAAAAACTATTTCTGAAAAATTCTGCTTTCAAAAGTAATTTTTGGAAAAAGCATAATAAAAATGTATGTGTTATTAGAAAGAGTTTTGTTAAAACCTATTCATGAAAAATACTGGTTTCAGAAATAATATTTGAAAAAACTCTCCCTAAAAATATTTTTATTTTTTAATTCATTACTAAAATATAAATATAACGAAAATTATTGTAAGTTTCATACTGTCGATATCGATATTTTTGTTCAATTTATTCATATGTGATATTTAAATACTTGAAAAATATCGATACAGGTATCGATACTTTTAAAAATATAAAAATATCTATTCTGGGTTAAACATTAGTCTTTCTTATTTAGTGAATTAAGTACCACTGAGCAATTTAATGCTAAAAAAATTTGAAAAATTTTATTGCTGTGGCATTAGTAATTTAAACCTGAAGCCTAAAGGCGTCTTATGTTAACAATTGATACTGTTTAAGAATACTAGTAGTATTTCTGAATGTAGCACGTTCTAATTGTTACTCACGCTATATTGTGAGTGGGTTGTTAAAGCTCCTCTTGCCCCTCTACAGCACCTCGACCATCCTACAGGTGTGCTTCACCCCCCCCCCCAAAAAAATATTTAGAATTTTTCTGAGGGGTAAGTGCTTTATTTTTTCAAAAGTCAAGGTGACGCCTTACAGAAATTAAAATCTCTTTCAGAACAGTTACTCGAATATGTGATGGATTTATAAATTTATTCGAAAGTTTTTTTGTTTATATTAAAATTAATTTTCTACCGATTGGTTCTATAAAATGTCTGAAAATATGTAACCCACACAGCAAATTATATATTACCAAAGTTTCTTTATTAGAAATAATCCGCATATAATGAAACAATTTTTCGGACATTTTCTAATTTTCCCTAAAATATAAAAGGTTCTCTTGCTCCAATACCAATTTAAACTTTTCAGATTTCAGATAATTTATCTTTCTCTATACACCTTTTTTAAATTTTAGCTATAATTTGGAACAAAGTAGTATTCCATCTCGAAAGAATCTTTATAAAGCAAAAATGCTGATAATAAAGGACATCTGATATGAGTTCCATTTTTTTAGAATATGTCAAAGAACCAATCAACTCAATATTTTTATCTTTTAAATTTTTCGTTTCCAATAATATTATTAGAAAATTATGACCAGCTGGCATAGAAGGAAAGTCATATCTAGAGTAAGGATTACTAAATTGGTTTTTCTGCTAAAAAACATGTATATACTTACAAGGATCGATCCAGGGAAAGGCCATTAAAAAAATACCAGAAATCATATACCCTAGGCATCTTACTTCAATATATATATATAAACAATATACATCAACATTCCAGGTCCTTGAAAATTTTTTACGGCACCCATCAAAATTTTTTTCTGGATCGGTCCTTGTAGTGATACAAATAATAATAACAAAAACTTCCACATACCATAGTACATATCCTCTATTTTCTTTTAAAGCCCTGTATGCTACTTAATTATGGTAAATTTGCGGTATCTCTAAGCTCATTTTGTCAAGTCCTAAAGGCTCATGTTCACAGTAACTCAGCTGAGGCTGCCTTATTTCCTCCCTGAAGTAAAATATCTAAAAAAAAGGGGTCAACAACCTTAAGAAAATATTGAAACTGTAGAGACCTATGCTTATTATATAATAGTTTTGTGTAGATCCAGATTCGCTTACTTCTTTTTCAAAAATATACCTTCACCTACTTACCCATTCATTAAGACCACTCTTTTTAAGATTATTTTCTAATTTTCACTCTTCTTATTAAAATTTAGCAATTTTTAAATAATAAATAATATTAAACGTGATTAAAATTAAATATTTTTCGCCAACTGACGCCATGATCTGGTAAAGACTTTGTTTATTGAATTTTGTTCAATTGTTTTCATGGCACTCTTGTTCTTTTCTCATTAAAATTAATGCTTTTAAGTACAAACGCATTCTTTTGACTCAGAGGGCAGTATTCTATGAAGATATTTGTTATTATTCGAATGTCCCTTTTGGGGACATCAAGAAGCTTATGATATGATATGGACCTTACGTGTGGCACTGTATGTGTACGTTTTGAAAACGAAAAACTTAATACAATGACAAAGCATCCATTAAGAGAAATGTTTAGAGACAAATCCACCAGTTTATTCATTCATTCTTTCTTTTAAATATTACGTAAAAATAAGCAAAATAAAACTAGATCAACGAGACATTTTCATTTCACTGCTCACCTTTACACTTACCTACAAATATCTCTGTAAGGCATCCCAATCCGAATTATTGTAACTTTATTTTTAATACATGACTACTCATTTTTAATAAACCAAAACAATTCCAATTAGAAAAAGCTGAAATCAACAGGTAACATACATATAAACTTTTTAAACGTCTATAAGGTTCAAACTCGTATCCGAAACACGCACCGGCATGCACGACACAAACCAAAAGAGTTAAATGTACAAATCGCAAGTATTCCTTCCTTTTCTAGGTTCATATGGCCATGTTAGCTAGAAAAGGAAAGAATAACTGGCGATCACTAAAACGTATAGGGCGACGTCCGACTGAGTAGAATCCAATCAAGATATTTTGGCGGGAATTTAAAAATCAGTTCAGCGCAATTAGAAAAAATTTTTAATTTCTTTGAATTTTGTGATTACTGTCAAATATGGACTCTTTTGCGCACCACCAGTGATGACAGTCTAGCTAAAAATTTTAGTAAATGACTAAATGGAACAACCGAAAATAAGATTTTTTTTAGGTCAATCAACCCCAATATTTAAAATTTGGGTAATTATTCCGAATAGTGAACACTCAATTTTGGTTGGTACAACAGGAATTTGAAATTTTTGTTGTTGGTCTTAGAAATTTTGCACTTTAACACATTATAAGTAGCATTTTTCGATCTCTACATTTAAACTTTGCCAATTTCAGTGAAATGGAAGCCAAAGCTCAAGATTTAATTTTTTTAACATTTACCCAAATAAGTTCGGAAAAATGGGAATTTCAATAATAACTATGAAAAATTGGCAACCTATAACATTCTTTTGTCTCTTTTAGATAAACAATGAAAAGAAACAAATATTTATTGTTCAATCGAAGCAGGTTGTGGAAATAAATCTTTTTATAGGACGCTGTCCTCTGAGATACTATCATAAAAAATGGGCAATGCTGTGGTTTCCGCGACGATGCAGTGAAAACAGCGGAACACAAGCTATGCGAATGCATGGCACTATTTTGCAATAGACCTACATTTTTAGAGGCGTCACCTTGACTTCTGAAAGACAAAGCACTTATTCTCTAGAAAAATAAAAGAAGTGCTGTAGAGGAGCAGAGCAAGCCTTAACCGACCCACTCATAATCTACAATGTTTTGTAATGCGGTATTGCCGCATTGACATGTTTTTCTTTATTTTATTTGGAGGATAAATTGTAGTGCATGAAATGTAACAGAAAAAACTACGGTAGCAAGAAACAAAGTAGATTTTGTTAAACTTTCTAGTATGTATTACGTTTCTGCTCTGCCACAGTTACCTTACCTTCTATTCTAATTATTATACATAACAATGTTTCTATTTTATTATTTGAATTGCATTTTTTTACGCTTATAAAAATATTGCTGCCCACCCTCTGTCAAGGTGGAAGTAGAGAAATCTTCTTCACGACTCTCAAACAGTTTGTTGCGTTTAGTTCTGCTTAGTTTATTGTTTTTACATATTCTCCAAGCCATTTCTATACACTGTATAAATGCAAACTAACCTGACTCACCGTCATTGTTGTTTCAGTGTGTTAAACCCTTTTCCAAAATCATATGTCCTCTATTCATTGACGTTTACATTCTCATTACAGCAGGCAGGCGAGCCTATTTTTCTGAATTCAAAGCTCTTGAGTCCGCACCTAATTTTTACCAGTTTTAAAGATAGATCCTGTTAGTAAATAGGAGTAAAGTAGCCAACTGATAACAGAATAATGGTAATTTAATGATCGCTTAACCTAGAACAACATCCAGTTTTCCTGGAATGACAGTTTTGTTTACTTTTAGTTGTTTAATTCGGTTTTTACTCCCTAAAATTAATTTAACTCGACAAAAAGTACAACAATAAGTCAAGCAAATTTGGAAGTTTGGAAATTCAAAAATAACAAATAACTATGATGATAGCTATGTATTTTAACCTGATAATTACTCCAAAAATGTCACACTATGGACTTAAAGTCGTAAATTTTGAATCCACAACCTCAAATTACTATAATTCAGCCAAAAATTGACCAAAGTTACAATTCAAATTCTTTTATCTGTAGATTGTGAAAATATTGTGATATAAGGTAAGTGCATACGTTCATGTTGCGATATTATATGAAAAGACATTTAAAAAAATGCATTCCGGTGGTTTCACAGTGATTCTATGAAAGGGGCCTTGCATGTTCCTTATTTTTCCTGTAATTAAATTAATCAAGCTCCAACTTAAAGGAGAAATTGTTTCGATATCTTTATTTTCTCCGGAGATTTACTATTTTGAAACGAAAAAGTGACGATGGGCGCATAGTGCGTCGTTTGCCACTTGCAACGGAAGTACTTCCTTTTCATGACGAAGGAAGACAACTCCGCAAACATCACAGAGTCAGACCTTGTCGTAGTAATGCCCCTGATGTTAAGGGCATATAACTAACGAACTATTTCAACCATCGTCAAAATGTTAGGATGTTTCGTCCCGGCATCGGTGGTGGATTCATCAGTGGGATCCATCATTGCTTTTCTCAGACATCCTTATCATGCTTTCCACAACTTGGTACTCCTACTTAAGCCAAACTTGTCGGAGAACAACGGTAGGATGTTCTTACCACAATAATCTCTTAAACGCTTTCGGGCAATTTTGAAAAACAAATTTTTGCCCATGCTTGGAAAACTGACAATACACATCAAACATCCGATTGAGTCAAGTTATGCCTGAGAACGACTACATTCGCAGACATGGTGTCATTATAATTGCTTATCATTTTCTTTGGTGAAAAATCCATCAAGGGCTAAACTTTTTTAATCACCAGAAATAACTTTTTTCCAGTACAAAAGCGTATTATGGAGAACTCATTTTTCTCGGATCGAGACTATGCCATCTTAGAATTACTTTCCAACATTTTGCTTACGATTGTATTTATAGAATCGTAGGCCAAACGTCGAAAACCGAATAAAAATAATTTTTGGGTGAAAATTTTCACTCCATGTTAATACCGTATTAAACAATTATAAAATCAATGTTGAGAGTCTATCAATTAGTAAATCCGTTTATATAATCCGAGTCGCAGGGGTGAGTTAACTGGGCAGAGCAATGAATAAATAGGTAACATGTTTAGTTCATATTTGAAATGAATAAATGCGACTTAACCCCTATTTGTAAATGTAATTTGCGAATGTGCTAGGCCCTCTCTAAACTGGGGTGCGAGTAAATCTCTAAATAACCATGGGCGGGGATATGTTAAAAAATACACGGATAATCACTTTAGTTAACTGGTACACGGGGATTTTCTGTAATCCTGCTATTGTACAATTAATTCTTTTTTAATTTCAGAACACATATGTTAGCTTTTCAAGCTACTTTACTGTTAATGCTATTACAGGTATTTACTATTGCTTATTTAATGATACATCTTTACAGGATGTATAAAACTTAAGCTCATAGCAGAATCCATCAAAATAATCATTTTTTATTAACACGTAAAATCTATTCTTTAAACGATAAATAACTCAATCTTTCGGTTCGTGATTTTTTGCATAGAAATTTTCGATTTTGGACTCTCATAGTTATTCCGACATCTGTAAATTAGTGAACTTTTTGGGTCATCTTCAGTGAAATTCTCATCGTCGGGTTAAATTGTTCCTATAAGCTTCTGTCCTGCACCCAGACCTGATGTTTTTCCTCTAAAAAATTGGGTGTTTCATCCCAGTACCAACTTGGACTCATCAGTGGGGTTGGTACCTTCGCCAGACACCCGTCGTACTTACTGTAGTTCGGGACTTCTATTTCAAGTTATTTTGCGTCGGAAATTGGCGGTAGGATGGGTGCGAACACGACACCTAATACATAAAACCTTTAGCAAACTGACAAAATGATTATTACGTTTTAAAACCTATTAGATAAAAGCTTCAAAACCTCAAAAGAAATGGTTTGAAGTCCTTCGTATCCTTCAAATGTATTTTCTAAGTCTTTCTACGTGAAACACGTTATTCTCTTATAAGCAAAATAAAAAGATGCGTCCACACGCGTAACATGAAGGGGGTATCCCAAAACTTATCGAGTGTCAAAATTGTTACAGCATGTCTTTACCCGCGAGCTGCCAATTATCGGTAAACAGGGCAGGGGCGAACCAGGGAGGGTTCGGTTATGTCATTTTAGTAACGTGATCTTATGGCAGTTTGAATTAATTCTGTCAAGTCGCTTTCGCTTTTCTTACGGTACTGTCTTGTAGACCAGTGGGATGGGGGTAATTTCGACCCTTTCTTTGCTCTTGTGCCCCCCCCCCCCCCAAGAGAAAGGCTGGATCCGTCCCTGAACCAGTGAAGCATCGAAGAATATTACGGAGTGACGCGATAGCGTGTGGGCGGAACCATATCCTTATATTTACCAGGTGAGTTTCAAAAACGAACTCAAATTTGGTGGCCCGCCAAAACTTTGTTCATTGAGATTCCTCAAACTTCTCGATTTGAACTTCGACCCGTGATACTTTGCGGGGTTCGGTTGGGAAATTTAGAAAAACGTGTGGACTCGGCTTCATCTCTGATAATAATTTATCGACTTAGTTATCCAGGTACATTTTTTCTAAGTCTAATAAAATATTTTATTTCAAATTTATAATTACTTGATATTCCAATAAGTCTAATACAGTGAGGGAAAAATTTACGAAACTATCTAAACATACTGTACAAAATTTGCTCGACTATTTTCAAAGAGTAAATAATAAGTCTAAAATGGAAGCTTTCACAGCACGAACCAAATGAAACATTTTGGTTTTTGAGTTTAGACCATATTATCTTGAAATTATCGTCCCATATCATCCAAGTTAATTTGAGGGACTTTTATTACACCAATAACTGAATTCTTCACTATTACCTGTACTCCAGTCTTTCTATGAAAGAAGGTGAAAAAATTTATTGCAGATATATGAAAGTTTCAAGTCGTAGGGGGCACTTGCAAGTACACTTGCAAAAGTACCTTCACTTCGAAAGGCTATAACTTTACTAACGATGCATGAATTTCATACTTATCAATTGCATCATAAAATATAGGTCTTAGTTTAAAATCTGTGAAACTTTCTACTCTTTGCTTGTAGTTTGAACTTCAAAGAATCCATTCCGCTTTTGCAAATATCTGTAGAATCATCCTCTGGGCAAAGACAATTGTTTGAACATTCAGTGTCTGGGATAAACAATTAAGATTATTCATAAACTATAAAACCGATTTGGTCCAGCTTTCGCACAGTTATAAAGGCATATAATGACCTTATCATCAAGGGGTTATATATCACTTTCGCCCTTTGTTGCAAAAGTTATTAACATTTATAAAATAGCGCAAAAAATGTGGTTTTTCGCCATTATCTCGATAAATTATTTATCGATATTGACGTATAAAAAATGAAATTAAAGGTCTTTTCAATACCCACAACTTTCATTTGGACAAGTTTTCTCTAAAATGTAACCGGAAAATTCTACGGACAGAAAATCGAATTTTCCTACTTTGGATGCTGTTTATAAAAAAAACAGGGCTGATCTAGCTGTACTATTTTACGTATTTATCATCTACTGGGTACCCGCTACGACTTGAAACTTTCAGATATCTGCAATTAATTTTTATATGAAATCACTACAAATTCTATATAAAGACTGGAATACTGTGCTAGTGAATACTCTCACGTAGGTTTTCCAAGAAAATGCTTCAATATCTATCTAAATATGAGAATAAAGAATCTTTGTTATACACTGTTAAAAATAACCTTAAATTTAATGTGCGTTAATCAAATTTAATGATTTTTTACCTTAAATCGTGAATAAGTTACATGTACTTTGAAATTAAAGCTTTGTACATTAAATTTAATTGAATATAACCTTAAATTTCAATAAACTAACTGAAAACATACCAAATTTAATGTATAATTACATTAGATTTAATGTAAAAATTATTAAATTTAATGTATTGACGTATTAGTAAACCAAAATATTAAAGACCTCATTCAGTGGTAACCTCAACAAAATAACGCGGAATTTAAATATTCTATTGCTTAATCATTAACTTCCATTTGTTAGTTAAAAATAATCAAGGATTAACAGTATAAATAAATATCTTAAAAGGTACTTCCTTCATAAGAACACAAAGAAAAGAGCTTAAACTTGCTCTTCACAGATTCTTAATTCTTTTGAGTATGCTCTCTCTATATGTATCTAAATCATTTGGTATTTACTAAACAACTTCATGCTCTTGCAAACGAAAGCTAACCATGACTTTAATTAACGTATTAAGTTTTAACAAGTTGAAACTCTAGTAAATATTTACTATTCTAAGTTCAACAGTTGATCGATAATATTTTATTTTATCTTAAAAGTTGTAAGGAATGTTAAGTAAGTAAAAGTACATTGTAACGCCCTTGGTAGCGTTGAAGTAAGCGAGAGTGGGTAAGTATAATTTAGTGGTCCCTAGGGCCATCCAGTTCCGGCGGCCAGTCTTCTTATACTCGCCATTTGAATGACTGAATGTTGGAAAATTGCACTCGGGGGGAATTATTTCATTTGATTGAAAACTCTCGCTTTAGCGGTATTTTTTTAGTCCGCTTCTCTATATAAATTCGATTATGTACCGCAGATTTCTGTCGGGGGCTACATCCCTAATTTATATACCACTTTAAGGCTATGCTCAAACCCCTGGCACATAAAAAAACTGTTACTCCATAATTTGATATAAACATATCCAAACATTCTTGCAAGATAAAAAATATACCTTATAGGATCTTTTTGCGGAATCTTCCAGAGAGTATGTTTGTTTCCATGAATGTTTTTTGTTTGTTTATTTCTTTTTTATTAGTCCGGGAGTCCAGTGGGTTTTCGTAGCCGATGAAGGACCATGGCCCCATGAAAGAAAAAAATGATCAGGTGATTTATTATCGACAAAAAAGTTGTTAATAATTAAAAAAATTGTTTTTTTTATAAAATGTGTTAAAGTATTAATGCAACGAAACATATAATGGATTATGTGTATTAGGTGAGCGTTTGTAAGTAGACTTCCACGTTCCTTCATACACGGCGTCGTATATATATATATATATATATATATATATATATATATATATATATATATATATATATATATGTAATCGAAGGTTTTCGGGCATCCCGTGTATGTGCTGAGTCCCTTTCAGGACTGTAAGGCAGCTGACGTTTCGGTGAAATCTCATTCACCATTTTCAAAGCTCACTGTATGGCGTCTACGAGCTCGTAGACGCCATACAGTGAGCTTTGAAAATGGTGAATGAGATTTCACCGAAACGTCAGCTGCCTTACAGGCCTGAAAGGGACTCAGCACATACACGGGATGCCCGAAAACCTTCGATTACACATCACACCCGTGAGAATATCCGACATAACATATATATATATATATATATATATATATATATATATATATATATATATATATATATATATATATATATATATATATACAGCATATAAAAAGGTTAGTTTAGATAGCACCGATATGAAAAACACTCATAAGTTATTCGTTGACCATTCCAAAAAGTGATATAAATACCTTATTCAGGTAAAATAAACAAAGACCAAGAACCAACAAATAAAGATGTAGAATGTGTACAAGGCCCGATCAATAAGTTGCAGTCACTGGGTAGTAGCAGCATATTACCACAAGATTTAAATGATAAGTGTGGGGATAGCTTAACTGATGACCTGAATGAAGTTTTTCAACCAAGCAAGCTAATAACACGAACAGCGCCAAAAGTTCAAACTGACATCAAAAAGACAAGTACGGAAGATGAGAATATATCTGAGAAAAGTGGGAAACGACTAAGATCAGAGAAGAGTCCTGAACTAGACAGAATTGCCAAAAAACAGTGTGATGCAAACCTTCGTAAACAATCCTCATGTAGTCAAGAACTGTTACCCCAAATTAAGGCTGAACCAAATCTTGATGACATACTGAAGGCTCTAGAATATTGAGCAGGCAACTAACAAAAGTATTGAAGGAGTCATTGTATTTAATAAAGATAAACAAAATATAGTGAGGCAGTCAACATTATGTTTACTTAAGAATCTAACGAAGTTGGTACACAATATAGGAATATTAGAAAAAGAAAATCTTTAAGATACGAGTCAGATCACAAGAAGAACTGAAAAACAAAAAATACCATGGAGCACACCACCTACTATTAATAAACTAGAAACAATCATCAGAACTACAGGAAATGAAGACCCAAAAAAAACTAGGCAAAAGATAAAACAGGATGTAAGGAACAAAAATATAGATGGAATTTTCAAAAACATAAGACCGATTAAAAGTGGAGCGGTTATAATAGAGAATCCAACAACAGAAACTGAGAAAGGCCCTTGAAACTCAACCGGACATGACAATAAAAGAGTTAAATAAGACAGATCCCATGTTTATGGTAACGGGTAACGAGAAAGGTTATAGTGATGAAGAATTTATTATAGAACTTTTACGTCAAAATCCTGAAGTGAAAAATCTCATGACCAAAGAAGAATCAAGAGAAATTGAAGTTGTAGCTAAAAAGTCATACAGAAATCCATTTAAAGAAAACTGGATACTAAAAGCCCAACCAAACATAGTGAAATGGTTCTTAAAAAAGGAAATTATAAATTTTGACCTGGTAGCTACGTACATACAAGAATACGTACCATTGACTATGTGTTTTAAATGCTGCGGTTTCGGGCACGATGCTAAGTATTGCAAAAAAAAAGGACTGTTGTCATAAATGCGGTAAAGAACATATGGTAAAAGACTGTAACACTACCCTTCTAAACTGTCCAAACTGCTGTTTAATGGGTTATATAGACCTGGGTCATTCAGCCCGAGCTCGAAACTGCCCTGTTTATAAACGTAAACTTGAAAAAACTAAGCAGTACATTAATTATGGCGAGGGTGATGAATGCATTTTCTTTGTTGTCCAAATGCCTTATCATTATGACAAGAATGACCCCAGGAAAGAATAGCATAAGCCAAAAAAGAATGAAAGTTACTGTGATATGCTGTCAGAAGAGTTTCTTTGGAAGTTACCCGTACAAGACTCCTGAACAGGAACAGTTGTCGGGATAGTTTTTTTGAGAGATTAACAAGGTGTTGCTCCCAGGTTAATCCTGCATCTAAGTGTACTCCCAGAAATTTGACCTCCATTGCACATTGAGGTAGAAGGGACTGTACAATTTCACTGTTATTTCTTAGAGTAAAATTAGTACTTTGTAATTGGGAGTTGTTCAAAGATAGGCGATTGGCTCGAAACCATTGAATTTTTTTTTTCTGAAGTTTGGTAATCAAGATTGTCAATCTCTGAAGGATGCTAACTTATATAAAAGTTGTGTCGTCAGCAAACAAAACAGTGTTGACTCCCTTACCCCTACAGTATGCCAGGTCATTTATATAGATAAGGAATAAGACGGGGCCTAATACCGATCCTTGAGGTACACCATACTTTAGGGATTGTTTTTTAGAATTACCCTGCCCAAAGTGAACATACTGATCACGATCCGACAGATATGAATTAAGGAGCTGAATGGCATCAGCCTGGAAATTGTAGAATGGTAGTTTTTTTAGAAGAATGCTATGTGTGACACAATGAAATGCCTTTGTGAGGTCTTAAAAGGATGCAAGAGTGTCAAGATACTTTTCAAAGGCCTGTAAAACATTACTAGTGAAGTGATCAATAGCTAAAGTTGTGATCTTGTTCTTTCGGAATCCAAACTGGTTCAAGGCAAATAATTTGTTTGACTCAAAGTGATCATTAGCCTGATTTTTCAAAATTCGTTCATAGAGTTTTGACAAGATTGGTAATAAAAATATGGGGCGATAATTGTTGCAGTCATCAATGGAGCCCTTATTCTTGAAGAGGAGTACCAACCTTTGCAGTTTTGAAAACTTTAGGAACTGTACTGCAAGCTATAGATTGATTTATCAATATTGTTAAGGGCTGAACTATTATATCCTTAATTTTTTAATAATTTTTGTGTTGATCCCGTCAATATCTTTGATGTTACTATTTTTTTTATTTCTGAAATGGCCTTATCGACATCACTAAAACTAACTGATTGAGGACGGGATGTTTTTCAGTGGAATAGATTTTAGGTAATCTTCAAAAGCCTTATTTGGATTTTGTAGGAAAACACACATTTACTAGGGTGCTACTTTAAACAAAATATGTCTGGGGTGAAGCATTGTCAAGACTAAGATCGAAGCGGAAATTGATGACATAGTTAAATTTCGAATTAAGCTAAATCCCATATGATGCGGACTTGGCTAATCACACTATATATATATATATATATATATATATATATATATATATATATATATATATATATATATATATATATATATATATATATATATATATATATATATATATATATATATGTAAGGTCTGTTCTCACACAACTTTTGCTAGGAATGGGATATTTTAATGAAATTTTCAACATGTTGTAGGTGATTTTTCGGGGTGGTTCTATAGAAATATTTCCATATATAATATGAGTTACAACAACATCACAAGCAAAAAAAACTCTAGATTGGGTCCAAATCCTGGCGCAAAGAAGTTTTTTGGTAGGCGATCAACATGTTTGATAGACCAAAGTTCTTCTTATGTATTTTGACCAGCTGATTATGAATATCAAGGGTGTTTTTGCGAAAATCGCCAGGGAAATTGGTATTAATAATTTAAATGTTTATACCGCCATAAGGTATCTACCGCAAACATATTCCATTTTGTTTTGTATTTAATGACAAAGACAGTAATTTTTTCAGAATTGAATAAAATTAATTAGAAGCCGAGGTATTGTAAAATTAGTGCGAAATTACAGTATCTACGCTGGCCGTGCTAAAGTGAGCGCAGGATATCTCTCAAATCTCGGCATCTAAACCACGTTTTGTATTAATCATTATGCTCATTTTGAAGGTTTTTTATGTACTCTCATTTGATAATTGTTACAGTTACGTGTTAAAAGGGCAAAAAGCAACAAATTTTTCTCAAAAAAGAGAAAACTGTTTATAAACCTTTTACGTAGACTTCAAGTTACGTAATCTATTTCACATCTATATAAATCGTTACGTCTTTTCATAAGGAAGTTCTAAAAGAGACGGAGTACTTCTCGTATACAGGGGCCCTCCATAAGTAGATTCGGCTACGGGACTTAAATGGGTACTTTCGTTATTTTAAGCCCTTGGGAGTTGAAACTTCGTGGTTGACTTGTCATTCCTGGACACCCTTACGTGGTGTTGCCAGATTGTGAACAATTTCCCTAACTAATGGAAAATATCAATTTGACAATGCCGCGCTTCGGTATATTACAAATTACTTTTTAAAATAATGTGATTAAAATACTCATTCATTGTTGCAATCATGCTCCTGGTGTTAAGGACATATAATTGCAAACATATTTGCGACCACCTTCAAATGTTAGGATGTTTCGTCCCGGCATCGGTGGTGCACTCCTCAGTGGGATCCACAAATGCCTCTCCTAGACATCCTTATCGTACTTTCTACAACTTGGAACCCCTATTTAAGTCAAATTTTGTCGGAGAACAACGGTGGGATGTTCTTTCTGCGATATCATTTTTGCTGAAAAAATCATGACGTGTTAGAAAGTTTTTATCATCATTTTCGCATTTAGAGACCAAAAATTAACTGCCTTTTACATTACAGTCGCAGATTGGCTGTAAAGTAGTGTAATAAACAATTTTATGGTATTATAAACATTTAAATTGTTAACAACAAATTTTCTGAGCATTTCTCGGGAAAATACCCTCGATGTTCGTAATCAGCGGGTGAAAATACGTAATCAAAATGAAGCATCTTGTTCGGCAACAAAAACCCCCTGGGAGCCTACAGTAAAACATTCATAATAAATGTGCGAAGTTTAACATTTAGCCTACTTACATAACACTGACATCAATTAATAAAAAAGGCTTTATTTGGAGTAAATCTCGTAAAAATGGCTAAAAAACTCCATTCTAGAAGGACTTAAATAAATATTATAACAAAAAATAAATTTTATAACTAGTTTTTTAAATGGCAGACCATTATTTTTCTTAAAATTTAGTGATGATATCCTGAACAACGTAAGCAGGGTAGATATTGGGGTCTTAGAACGCAGTTCATGACATATTCATGCTAAGCATAGAGTTATGAGGGTTCTAGTCGTGGTTTAAAGATGATTTTCAGTTACAAATAGCCCCCTCTCCTAAATAATTTAACGTATTAAGTTGAATTTATGGGTTCTGCCCGGCGGTTTCGACCGCCTCTATTTTATCTTAATGTTGTGGAACACTGCCGATTATAAACAACTTTTTTAAATTACAGCCCCAGAATACCCTAGTAACTTATTTACAATTTTCTTGTAACTTTTAAAACATAAAGAAAAACGAAAATACTATTTTACCTTCTTTAAGGCATAAATATAAAACTAATAAAATTTTAAATGACTAGTATTTTCCAAATGGTTGATAATGATTAATTACTTCTCTTAATTAAAGCTCTAGTTGAATTGTCCAGGAAAGCATGAAAATAGACTAATATGAACATAATCATTTCTTCTAAATTTAGAGTATAATATCTTAAATCTAGTCTTCGAGGTAGTGGTTAACGGTCAGTATATTGTAGTTTTAATGATTGGCTTATTACACTTCCCCAAAAGAGTAAAGGAAATTTTTATAATACTGACAGAAATACGCTTAACTAACAGCCTGCTAGACAATAATCCTAAAAGACAATTTGTTTTAATCTTACTGGCATTTACTTGGATCACTAGATCAAAAAGTTTTAAAATATTTCGTTAATTTAAATTAAATTATCCGAATTTCGTGTACATAATAACAATAAAATAATATTTGCTTAGGTTTCTTTTCCGCAAATAATATACATGTGCGTGCTTCATTTAAAGAACGTAGATTTTGCATCCTGTTGGAGAAGCCGCAATTTCAGAATGGCTGATTGTATGGTAATGTAATTCATAAAAATATCAAAGAAACTTTAAAGTTTGTGTGTGCAAAGTCTTAGATACCTATGACAAAAAACATTTGAACAACGCGTTATCAAAGATCAATGACACAAAAAAAATTTCTGACTATTGAACTGCAATAATTTTATTAATATTATAGTGTGCCTTGACCAGTTACATATAAAAACATATGAACTCGACTCTTTTGAGTTTGTATTGTTTATTTAAGCAGTTAAGTAATTTGTCATAAAATATGGCAACACATTCATTTAGATCTGTAAATTTTTTTAGTTCGGACCAGTTTGTTTCTTGTTGTAAAGCTTTAAAAAGTCACCTTTAGCATAATCATATACAAAAGAAGTAGATATTGTTCTTTTAATTAAAGATTGTTGGTTATTTATTTGCACAGACATAGACAATAATGGATGATATAAATCTTCCACAATCAAGGGAGAATTGCACCTTTCTAATGATACAATTTCAGTATTAGACAAAACAAGATCTAGGTTTCTTTGCATATGGTTAAGAACTGTATTATATTGAGTTAAATTATTAATTTCAAGAAAGTGACTTAGTAGCACAGATTTATCACAGTCGTTTTCTTTATATTGAGGTACATTAAAATCACCTATTATTATAACGTTAACACTAGTTGATAAAATATTGGACAAACAATCATAAAAATTTTTATACTTATTTGTATTTGTGTGTGTTATTTAGTTAAGGTAACAATAATAAAAATTTAATTTCCAAAAATTATTTTTCTTTGAACCCAGAGCTTTTGGTGCTTTAGGCAATAAAAATCGGAAATTTTGGTAGTTAAACCTTGAGTGCTTCTTAAAAAAGACCGAAAAAGGTAAATTAAGAATTCTATTCTAGGCGAAATCATAGGGCTCCAAACAGGATGCGTTTTTTTGTCCCACCCAGGCATTAATGCCAACTTAATTTAAAATAGGCTGTATATTCGTTTCAAAATAAAACCGAAGTCGTGGACCAAAAACGGTGCTAGAAATGACTTCATACAAACACTTCCTTGACCAATTCTTAGTTTAATCAAAAATGAACTATTTTTTTATGCAGGTATAATGATGAATAACCACAGTCCTCCTTCAAGCACCCCTTTGGAACCATGCAGAGTGATACCATACATGAATGTACCAGCTCTGAGAGGTCTGACACTTGCTCCTGGTTCTGTAGGCTTGTCTAATTACGAAAGGCTCTCTTCAACGTCATTTTCCCAACAAGGCACAGCATTTTCTGCTATCAACTCCGCATTTATCACTGCGGCACATCAGGTAGGTTTTTACTATATATTAAATCAAATATTTGAAAAAAAAAGCATTAAAAAAGAGGGGGAGAGTTATTTATTTCTATTTTTTAGTATGCAGCAGCGGTTGCGGTAGGAAGTAATCCAGCAAGTATATTGTGTCCTCAGTACCCCTTGGAATTTGCAGCGTTAGCGGTAGCTCACAAAAATTCCAGTATTGCTGATTTGAGACTAAAAGCAAGAAAACACGCGGAAGCCTTAGGACTTTCTTCTCGAGAAAAACCCCAAAACTAGTTTTTAAGATATATAATTTTTTTTGAGTTATATTTATATTCGGTGACATGTTTTTCATACAATTAGTATTTTTTCTGTGATATTTTATTATTTTTTGTGTACATTTACTCATATAATTTATTTTTTTAAGCTCTGCAAACTTTAGAACTATAGTAAAAATAATTTTAAAAAGTTTTAAAGACGTTACACCACACGCTTGTTTTTTTACTGATGATTTAAAATTTTCGAAAATTGTGCTAAAATTGTATATATAACTTTTCTTTGTACCTTTGAAAATGTGTCAATCTATTTGAATAAAATGACGGCCCGTGCCAAAATTATCAGTTAATTTTATTTTTTACAAAACACCACAATTATACTTTAGGAAATGCTATTGAAAAAATTGATTACGAAAAGAAATTTAAACTAATAAATATTAGTGAGCGACAGAGAAATAAAATCTGTTTCCCTCCAATAAAAAATGATAATACAATAAAGTAATTGTATTAGGGAGAAAATGAAGACTAATTGAATTTGAAAAAACGAGGAAGTGGTCCCCAGTGTTTGTTTTAAAATCACAAATCAAAGTTTTATGTGACTGACCCTTGTTTGTAAAGCCACAGCGCGCCACTAATTTCATTATGTCCAATCAACAAGAGCAAGACAACCTAATCATTTCTGACACTACAAATGCGAGGGCTCTAACTTAATAAATCTTAAACCAATAATACTACAACACTGTCAGATCTTATATTACTATCGATATTAGAGATATCTTCGAATGTTTCTCCTTATACGGCACTTTATTTTTGATATCGAGGTACAACCCTGTTTGTCAATAGTAATTTAGGGCAAACTCAGCAAATTTTCTTTGATTTTTGACATTTTGCTCCGCATTCTCGTTCAACTGACCTTATTCTGATTGGCCTTGAAACTAAAACATTGGATACAGGTTACGACAGATACTTTAATAAATATCTATCCTAACAAATTGTGACCATAAATTATTTATATGCGGCAATTTAATTAACTAGCATTATTAAAAGCTTAATAAATTATGAATAGCAATATCAAAATATCCCAAGAGGTTATTCACAGATTTTTAAGAACGTATCTCACATTTTTATGCAAATCGGATGAAACAGGAATTATTAGCTAATCAATCAAGCCGTTACGTTTCGAGATATGAACTTGAAATTTTTTACGATCCTGTGTTTAGGTTTTAAAAAAACAAATGAATATCATTTATATCTTATTACATAATCCTATTCTATACGTATAATATAGCTCCTCTTAAAATAGCAGTTGAATTAATTTGAGGCCAAAATAGTACCAGCGTAGAATTAACCTCTCAATGTATATGTGGCACAAATCAAAAAAGTAAATTTATTCCGGAACCTCTGGTCCTGAAAAAAAAATTAGCGACAGTTTTGAAATCGAATAAAGTCATGTAATATCGGTCAGCTGAAAGTGATATTTAAATTTTTTTTACGCGAGAATGTACATACTACATACATACTACAACTACATAATTTCCAGTTGATATCCGGAATATTAAAAGAATAAGGATATGGATAACTATTCGTAAGTCACCTAGTATATAAAATATAGCAAAAAATAATTCTATGTGAACTCGTTATTAAACTACCCATATTCTAATGGCAGGCTCTTTTTCATTTAATTAACTCCCTTTCATCCCTTGTGGAATAACAGTTATACTTTTTAAGCAGCCCTGGTAGCAAAGTATCGATTGCAAGACGGGTAGACATCTAGTGTATTTAAAATGAACTAGCACACCGCTATAGTGACATTATAACAGTGGCAAGGTTTGAAAGTTTTGAAAACTTTTAAATCGAAAAATGTTGGTCGTCTGCCATCTGTTGGAATATTTTTTAAAAGAGAGAAAATTTACTAAATTTCTTTAAGGACAAGTTTTAGGTAATGGATTCCTTCTCTTTAAAAAAGGAGAGCGAAATACAAAATTTGTTAGCCAGAAAACTTAATTTTAATATCATCAACATTAAAAATAGTTACTTCCTAAAAATTCGCCGTCTTTTTGAAACTTAAAATTGATATTTAAACGAACGCTTAAGTAAGGAACAACTTCTCATTGTTCAATTCGAAATACCAAACTTCGTTCTTCGGAAATACCGGGACCGCTTTTCAAAATTATGAGGTTCTTGCACTGGGGTAGGCTAGGGGCTAGCCGCAGCAAAAGGCTTAAACTCAAGGGCGCGCACTCGCAGCTTAAACTTTAAAATTATTGTATTGTTTCTCTTCCTACAGAATAAGTAAGAACTAATTTTTTATCCAATGCTTAAATGTATAATTTAAATTACACTTTAAAATTATTGAATTGTCTCTCTTCTAACAAAATAAGTTTCAGGGGGCGCAAAATTAAAATCTTGCCCTGGGCACTCATGATTTTGGCTACGATACTGAGTTCTGGGAGCAAATTATGTGGGAGCCCTCTTACGGAAATTAAAATTCTTCTAATAAAACGAAAGATTTTATTTTACAACAAATATATAATTTGAATATAATGTATTATTATTAACAAATAAATAAATGGATAAACTTAACCTTCCATTCATGTTCGTAATAATGCATCGACTGCAACTAAATGCTAAACTTTTGGTTATTAAATCCTTTAAACCCTTCAATTTAGTTTCCACAAATAAAATTAAGCCTTTAAAATAGAAAAACATTATTTTGTTACAGAATTTAAAATGTATACAAATTTTTCGAATGCTTAATATGTATCGATCTTTCTCATTATTATGCTGTTGCGATATAGAATATGATGCATTATATAATCGATAACTTTCTCATTTCTAGGAATTTAACGGAAGATCCGATCTTCTTGACATCTGCTGTTAAATAATTTAACTAATGGAAGAGCCAAGGCCAAGCCATCTAAGGGGCTAGTACGGTACTAAAAAGTGTTAAGTTTACTAGTACCTAAAATCGACCAAATTTTTCTTTTTCTTCAATGCTGTAACTAAATGGAAGAGTTTTTACTATAATTATCTGAACTGATAATGTGCTGTCATCTTATCTTCATCACTTTAATCATATATTATTGAATTTTAGGTGGTGGATATAGTGGGACATCTCTTATTCTATTTTGTATTTACAATTACAGGTAACTATAGGCGCGTAGACGTTCGACCAATGATCGTCAATGCTGAAACATCAGTTTTATTTTAGGTGTTGCTGGGTGAGGACGGCAAGTTAGAAGAACGGCTTCACACTTGTCGCCTTAATTTATAACAAATGTAAATGTTTTAAAAAATGGAAGAGTATAAAGAAAGTGATTTAGAGAAGGTAAGTCAAACATGTTCAATTTAAATTTCCCCCAAATAAATATGTCATCTCGTTTTGACAAATTTTGTTCATGCGTATTAAACAAGCGTTTGCGTGCAGATTTCTGGTGTAAATATGGCGTCTCAGGAAGAAGATAACAAACTCGAGTGTATTTCTAATGTAAACAAAGAACAAGAAAGATACTACTTAAACGTATATAAGGTGAAAATTTGAAATTTACGTGCTTCTAGTTATATTAGTTATTTACTTTTCGCATGTTTTTGTGAATTAAAGTGTGTAGTTTTATATTCGCATGGCCGCCATGTTCCGTCGTCGGGTCACCTCAGAAAATATCGAGGAGTTTTGGTGTGAATAAATGAAAATGTTCGAGTGAAATCCGGCTAAGAATTTCATTAACTATTCGCCAGAAGTGTTCGGGAAACCGCCGTTAATTTGCCCTTGCGAGAATTTTTATAGTTTTGGAGCTTGTTTGTTTTAATTGCTTGCCCAGAGATGAGTTCTGTATATGAAGATAGTATTTGTTATACGCCTTTCAAAGCACGTACTTTTTTCTTTTTCGTTATATTTTTTTTCCAGTGGGCAAAAGTGATTTCATGGGAAAGCTCTGAAGATTTTTCCAGCGGCATTTTATATTTATTATGTCATTTTTTACCATTTTTATAGATGATATCTCTTGCATGCATTTAAAATTTTATTGGTCTTAGTTTACTGAACTTTAAATACGTTTTTTTATTAAACTTTTAGGCCTATAATTGAAATGAACCAAATTTCATTATTTTGTATACATCTGATAAAAAAGTGTTAATAGTCGAAGTCTATTGAGATATTTAAAAGGCCACTGACTCATAGTTTATTGAATTGTCAAAAAGGATTTACAATTACAGACTTGCTATGTATATATACATGTTTACACAGTTTTTAAGTATGTGTATGATTGAAAATATAATATTAAAATTTAAATTATCTTGACAAAATAAAATAAATTCAATTTTATAAATATATATTTTCTTTTTTACCCACCTTGCTTCATACTTTTACATGTAGGTTAGCAATGAACAATCATAACAAAACTTTTAAGGTTTGTGTTACTAGTTAAGTATTCTATAATGAATTTTACAACACAGTATAATCCTAGAACTTAATTTGAAAATTTCTTTTGATTTGATATTACTATTTTTGAATGAAAATGATTTTTTACATCCAATGCCAATTCCACATGATTCCCTTATTTTGTAACAATTACACGTTTTGTTTCGAAATAGTGCAGATAACTCTTTCACAAGAAAATTATCCTTAGCAAACCAAATTACTAGATTTGATTAATATATCTTTAATAAAAAAATTGTGTATAAAATTTTACAATTTTGAATAATTATTTATTTTAACATGGCCATTAAGGCAGCTGTTTATCACTTTTTTGTCGCTAGAGTTCATTTCAAAATATCACCCAAAAAATATATATTAATTACTGTAAGCAGCTGATGAATCAAAAAGTTACTTCTATTATTATTGACAATCTCTTTTAGTTCTTTCAATTTATTTGACTTGATATACATAAACTCGTCTAATATTTAGATTATTTAAACATTCATCTAAACCAAAAACTAATGTAATATATCATATGTTTAAACTATTTCTTTATTCGGTCTTCTGTAAATTAACATTGTATTAGAGTTTTTCTAGTAGTATTGCTTTGAGTTTTAAATACGGTTATAATAGGTTAATAATCTAATATGCATTAACAGAGAAATATTTGAAAGAAAAGGCAGTTTTTCACTTGCCAAACTGGCATTTGAATTTTTTTATTATTATAAATGTAACGAGCAGTTGTGATGATTAATTACTTTCTTTTATTTGGGAAAATCTTTGCATAGTAATATTATGCGACTGGTTGCTAATAAATCCCATCTAACCACGAATACCTAGAAAATTTTTGGGATTTTGAGCACAAAATAAAAACAGTTATTTTTAAAATTTACCCTGACTGTGCCATTAATTTAAATTATATATGCATTCCAGGTTTTTATTATCACTTTATACGAAGAAATGTACTAAATTTTTTAAAGAATGTGTTTTTAACTTTTAACAATGGCAAGGTGATAACATTTTTCAGATATAGAAACAAAGCATACCTAACAGAAATAATGGTTATTATTGGAAAAGAACAATGCACCATTAGCTATAAATTTGCCTATTGAAAATTGTATTAATCTAGCCTCATATCTTTAGTGCCCTATTAACAATAGTAATAATTTTTTATGGGAATTCATTAAGATAACATTTTTGTTATGGACTGCTATTTTAACTTATCCTTTGTGCATATTAACAAGTTGGTAGTCACTCTTCTGGGTTTAAAATGAAATCACTCTTGCTTATAACTGTTAGTTTTTCTTGCATAAGTAGTTTTCTTATATTTTAATTTACTTTTAGTATATAATTATAAAGTGTTTGAAACTATTTGTATACATTTTTTAAATATTTGAATGATTACTGTGGTAGTTTTGTATAAAAGTGAATATGTTTTTTTACTCTTTCTCTTCATATATTATAAACTTAATATAATTGTTTAGTGTTCTGGGATAATAATGATTTAATTTAACTTATTTTTCAGAAGTATGACTCAATTTTAAATGACAAATCAGAAAACTTCGAAAAAAAGGTTACATCTTTAATAGAAGTGTGGAACAGCATTGCCGAATTGAATTCGTCCCAATTTGACATTAGGTATGTCATCCAGATCATTGACTGGGCCAAATTACATGCCCTTAATATTGTTCTTACTGGTGAATGGAGGTCAACAAAAGGTAAGAATTTATTTTAATAAATGTATTTTTAGTCATCATTTCTTATTTGTTTTAGAATCTTTTCGAAACACTCTATTGGAAAGTATAGAAAAGGCACAAAGCAGTTTAGCTACTGTAAATGATGCATTCTCCAGTCGTTGTCAAAAATTGGCAGATGTTGTCAAAAAACCTTGGGAAGACCCAGTCTTAGCTAATCTTATTCAAGAAAAAGATGTGGAAATAGGATCTAAAGGTAAATATATTAAAAATACCATATTTAACAGATTTTAATTTTTTTGTTTCATATTTTAGAGATAGAATTTTTTTGCGTTGAAACAGCTTATCTCGTCTCAGTTAGATTAAAGAAGCTATGTGAAAATCATTGTGAAGATTTAGCTTTAAACTTGGTAACCAATTTCTTAAACTATAAAAAGATAGCTGCAGCACAAAATTTCAATTTAAATGCCACTGAAACACAATTGTGGTTTATTTTTGACATATATATTGCTCTTCTATTCAAATTTCAAGATAAAACGAGGATAATTCAGCAGGTAAGAACAGTATTTTTTTTTTAGAGGGTAATTAAATTTATACAGATTAAAATCTAATTGTGCAGTGTGCAGTGCAGAAATATTTTTACCCATCCTGAAGATGTGATTTTAAAATTAGTTTAGTAAATTATAGATTTCTAAAAGTAAAAAAATATATTTTTTTTCTAGTTTGAGGAGTTACAATTAGAAGAAGGTGTATCACTAATTAAACGATTTGCAAAAAAGAGAGTTAAAATTTCGAAAATATGGCGCAATTGTCAAAAGATTGCAATATTTGGGTCAAGATTTTTTATGTCCAAAGCCCTCATGAAGTACACTGATGAGTATAAAGATTTTGTATCGGAGTTATTAAAAACATATCTTGGACTTTCAAACACAGACACTCTTCTGCAGGAATTTGTCCTCTCTGTCAGGAACATTACCAATTTAGCTGATGCTGCTGGTCTATGTATCATGTGTGAAGTTATCCATAGAGAAGTATGTCTTTAAATAAGTCGGTTGATATAATATTTTAATAAATATTAACGTTTTTTTAGGCAGCAGACAAGTTAAGAGTTTTTGCCATAGAGATGTACATAAGAGCCTTAACTACAGACATGAACGAATTAGAGCGACTAAAACATGTAAATGAAGAAGATAAAGTTAAATCGACAACTTCTAGACTTGCAAATACTTTCACAAATCTAGCAGACTTATTGGATGACCACGTGAAGGTAGCTAGAGAGTGTGTGCTAACAGCATTCAGCTTGGAACCCACCAAAGAGCGATTGAAGAGAATCGAAGAACTAGCTAAAAGGAGCGGATTCCCTGTTTTGGATACTGGTAAATTGTGATTTAAATTTTATTTTTAACCAACTTCTAAAAGAAAGATATTCTAAATTTAACTGTGGTGTATTGGTTCTTTTTTTTATGTATATATATGTCAATTACTCCAAAAAGGTGGCACGGATTTGGATGAAATTTTTTCATAATGTTCAAGAAGTTACTGCGGTGGTCCCGTGTCATTTTGGCCGAAATTACTTCGGTAAAATCCAAGATAGCGCTTATATTATGGCGGATGCAAAAATTAATTTTTTTCGATTTTCTCAAAAATTAGTATGGGGGAGGTTTCGAGATCACACAATTCAAAAAGTATTGTTAAAAAGATTCAATATTTCGGAATAAAAATTTTCGTATCTGGATTTCATCCAAAATTGGTATAGGCAGGTTTTTGAGAGTACAAATTATGAGTACGAAATAATTTTTAAAAAATTCAATATGGCAGATGCAATATGATGGTCTAAAAATTTACATTTTCTGATATGTATTAGGGGGTTTTCAAGAGGGTAGATTAAAAGTTTAAAATTTTGTTATTCACATTTTTTCAAAATTGATATTAGGAAGTTTTCAGAGTCCTAGGTTACGAATCTGATGTTAGTTTTTTACAATTTAATATGGCAGATACAATAGAGGGACTAAAAATTTTTCCATTGTTGCAATTTCGTTCAAAATTTATATTAGGGGGCGTTCTTGGGGCATATATTGCGGATCTTAAATTTATTTCTTCAAACTCAATATATAGAACTAAAAAATTTACATCTCTCAAGTTCGTGAAATATCGGTATTGGGAGGGGACCTAGAGTACGAATCTAAAATTAAATCGCTAAAATTCATAATAAGAGATATGCTATGGCAAACTAAATATTTGTTTGGAACAATTTCATTCAAAACTAGTATTTGAAAAATTCTCAAAATCAAAGAATTTTTTGTGGTTTACATCTTTGAATAAAATATGTATTTTTTGCAACATTGGAAACACTACACAGCTCGCTTAGCACTTAGTTCAAAAACTTTACTTCTAAAAAGGCGTTGAAAAGCGAAAAACAATATACATTTTTATATAAAATTTAAATTTTTCGATTAGACGCCAAATTAATACCTAACGAAATGTGATTCATACAAAAATTGAGAAATACTTTATACTGTACCTTATTTGTATTTTGTCAGTAGTTGTTGGTTTCATTTAGTAATACTTCAAAAAATTTATATTATCTTTCGCTTTTTAGTGCATTTTTACAAGTCGGTTCAATTTTTTTAAGTATTCTGCCAAGACAAAATATTACAATTGTAAAAAGCCAACATTGTAAGTTAACTTACTAAATTAAAATTTGTAATTTCTAACACAATAAACAACAGTTTTAAAATTTTTACTGATTTACTTTCATACCAAGTGGGTAAAATTTAGCTAAAATAGTTTGACTTATGTTTAGAAGAAAACATTATTTGCCAATACATATCAGGATTTAAACAAAGGTTTATATTAGAGTATTTCTAAGGCTGTTTCCTCTAAATATTAAATCAAGTTAATAGTTTAACTTACACAAACTCTTGTAAAAATTGTATATTTTTGAGCATAATTTATTAGGACAAAATTAACGTTTTCAATACTTTCAATAGATGAAAACTATCTTTGCAGCCCATATACAATTATCAATAATATTTCGATTGCTTTGCTTAATGCATGCTACACCAACCCAAGCACTGCCGATACCTATAGACTGACTACAGGTGATTTTGGTAATATTTAAAATTTACTTGTAGTTTAGGCGCCCCCAGTTGTTTATATGTGAATTACTATGACTAAATCATAATTTTTTAAAAAATTGCAATTTAAAATTAATTTTTGCCTTTAACTTTATACTTGGGCTAAATATAAATGCCAAGTTTTGTATTCTAAAAAATAAAACAACCAGAGCCTTCAAAAGTGTCGTTTTTCAGTGATGATAAATCGGCTTCATCAGTAGGTAACTTTTTGTATATTCGATATTGTAGTAATTGCATGAAACACCACCCAGAAACGAAGACAATTTTTCAGCGTGTATGTTTGCGGTTGATTATGACAAAATTTAAATATTAATTTTTTTGAGAATTATTTTGAAATGGAAAATAATCAATTTGTATACTTATGAAGCATTTAAAGGAAAATGTCTTTAAAGTGAATCTTCAGACATTCGTAGTTTTTTAATACTAGTAAAGAATATTTTGAATTTTTTGACAGTTGTTAATAGTCGGTAGAGTTTTTGCACGAATTAAAAAAAAATATATATATATATATAATATAATTAGTTTTTGTAATATGTAGCTTAATTTCGAAAACATAGTAAACAGGTTAGAATTTTATGATTTGTTGGAAAAATGTACACAAAGGTTATATATTTACGTTAGTATCATTTTATATTTGCTTAGAAGTTGAAAATTAGGTTTTGTTTTCGCCCCAATCATGAAAGAAATTATAGGTCTGCATTAATAAATGAACTTGTCAGGTCCTAGTATATTTGTTTTTTACTAGGTCAAGAATGGAAATGCAGGCTTCATCCACCAGTTTTGCCATCTGATGATTTAGCTTGGGTTTGCCCTGAATGCGGTGAATGGATGTGCAAACCCGAGCTTACGGCACCGCTTCAGATGAACATGGCTCTTCACGAAGCGTTACAGGAGTCTGTCTTGGGTATTTCAGAAGCCTTGTGTGATGATCTGGTGGTCTGTTTATCAAATCCTCGTTATCAAATTTTAAGTTGGCTCCTGGCATGGGGCGACTTGTATCGGCTGTGTATTTTGTATCTTAATGACCCTGAAAAAACTAAAAACTTTGTCACAGAGTTAAAGTTCGTCGACGTTGATTATTCAATGTTTGAACACATTAAGCGAGAACCTGTTGATGAATTTACTGGAATCGAAAAAGGCTATGAACAGTATTTGGACTTAGACTTTGTTTCTGATGAAGAAACCTCGTCAGTTAGTGAGGATTCCATGTCGCATGAAAGATCTGTTGGATTAGGAAGTGACGGAGCAGGAGAACCTTACTTAACATTACCTCAACCGAAGTCTGATCCTGTGACTCTAAAAAGTCTTAGAATGTTTCGACCTAATCTCAAAAGAAAGAAAGATGATTCTGATTCATCTTCCACAGAGAAGAAGGCTGCCACCCAAGTGAATAGTAACTCTTCAGCATCATCGGTGGGATCGAGTCTACAAAGCTATTTATTAAATCCACATTATCATCCACAGTCTGAATATTTGACGAACATTGCAGCCAATAACAGAAGCACTCAAAATCTTGTACATATAACTCCGTCTAGCAGTGTCTATTTGCCACAAGCTGCTGGAGTTACTAAACAAAAAACCACGTCGAATATAAGTCAGATATCAGCAGCAAGTAACTTCAGCTCCTTAGAATATTTATCTACATATGCTGCAAAACAATTAGAAGTATCTAATCAATCTGCTAATCACTCTAGAAGTAACTTTGATCAACTGAATTCTCGAATACAGACCTCATTCAATAGCAACGCTAATCCCATTTGTTATTCTGCAAAATTACCAGAACAAAAAAGAAATATAAATGTTTCTCTATCCTCTAACTTAGATCTTCAACCAGAAAATTCTATTTTCAGTACTACTAATTTGATCAGTGCCACTTCCACAAGTTACGTGTCAAATATTATTAAGAGTACTTTGTCATATGGTGTACCCAAAGTAACGGTAACTAATTCTACTAATTCATCTACTGTTCCCAGCGAAACTATTACAAATAGCCACAGTTTTGGTTCCGGTTCTTTAAACGTAACCAAGCACGGTTTATTTAATATTCCAAAGCAAACTTCTTTTTCTACTTCGAATCATACTTCTCAGAAAAATATAACACGTCCGAATTCTTTTGCTACTCCTAGTACGAGCAACCTATTGCTACAAAAAAATCCAACTCAACAAGGTACGTTTGTCTCTCATCCGTTAACTCTTCAGAAAAACTCGTCTCATGCTATTAATAGTACAGTTCCTGATTTAGATGCGTTGCTTAATGAAATCGATACAAACAGGTTTGAAACTGATTCAAAAAACGGAGTAGCTGCCACGTTGCTCCAACTTGGTGGGCAAGTGGCGAAGAAACAAAAACAACCAATCCAAGTATCACAACAACTCAATCTCAACCAGACCCCAACGAAATTACCGCAAGGAACGTCCTCGCCCAATGGTACCAAAGAAGATTGCAAAACGAAGCTGAAAAACAGCATCAAGTCAGACAAACCCAATCATCTTGGAGTAATATCGGACCAAGTGATGGAACCCCCATGCAAAGCCCGAAAATTAACCCTAGAAAACAATCAAGACCAAATCAACTCACTTGGCAGAACTACGTTCAAAATAATGGAACTCGAAGTCCAAATTCCAAAATTGAACTTGGAAAATTACACCAAGAAAGACAAACTCAATCCAGCTGGCATAATTTTGGACAAAGTAGAACAAACCCCACAGACTCCAAAAGTACTCCCTATTATTCAGGACAGCAGTCCAGTAAGTCCATCCAAATACAAAATACCGTCAGTACCGCCAAAACATCAATGTCCTCCAGAAACGTGTCTGCCACCGGAAATAAAACCATCAATGCCAGTAACACAGTGCAGACCCCAACTATCTTCAAAACCGGAACCTTTAACACTCCTTCGGGACAAATCACCATCACAAACAGAAGTTCCGGTAGTACAAGTACCCCACAAAATCAAGACAATATTGGAACCAGAATCCCCAATATCAACTTGCCAAAAGGAACAGTCCTCTATGCCCCAGGAAGTACTACGTCAGGAAACTACAATTCGTTCGGAGGCGCAACCACTACTATCCGAACGACAGCTCAAAGTAGTTCTCAACAAAGAATCTTGTCAAACACCACAACGGTTGGAGTCGGTAATTATAATTCCACCAGTAAAAGCCAAGAAAATTATTTCACAAGCTTTACTCCAACAACACCCGGACAGCAAGTCTTCACTCAAGGAACCAGTTTCCGAACTACCCAGTGCCAGTATCAATCTAGTCAAAAGTCAGAACTTCCTGGAAACTACCAATATATCCCACAGTCTTCCAAAAACTGGAATCAACAAACCCCTGAAACCATTCAATCAGTATACCGACAAGAAACCAGTAAATCAGATAAAATCCCCACCTACTTGCACCCTAGCGGATTCCCTGAAAATAATAACCCCAATAACAATGGATTGTGACAAAGATAAAAAGGTACAAACAAATAATGAAAAGACTGATGTAGAAATGACTGAGCTTGAAGAAAATGTTACATTTTCAACTGCAGAAGATAACAATAACCATTGTATATCACAAGTTTCTTTAAGGAAGACTGATGAACAGGTTTCTTTAATTAAAGATAGGCATTCTAAATATATTAAAGAAAACCCAATTTCACACGAACCCAATTCAAAAAAGCCCATTTATGAGAAGTGGGAAGTGTCCAGTACACAAAATAACAATGACAGTATTATGACAGATAGTGATTTGGCTAGCGATAAGAGTAGAATAGACCAAACAAACACTGAAAAATTTGGTGGCAACCCCGGAAAAACACAGTGTAATAGCAATAAAGACAATGATATCACTTCAACAGAAAAAAATACTGATAAGACGCTCAATGAGAATGAACATGTGAACGATGGTAAAATGATAGAAATTGTAAATAAAAATTTGGACTGTGATAAAAAGAAGCTGAATATTGTACAAATTAATACAGAACCCAGGAAATTAACCGAAAATGAAACGAAACAAACTGTTAAGGAAGAGCTACAAGAAGCTGAAAAGAGGGATACCAAAGAGGCAAAAGCTGTGGACGACAAGAGTAGACAGAAAAATTGCACGCGTATGGAAATGGAAACGGAAATTGTTAATATTTTAGGTGATAAGCAAGAAAACATAATAAAATCTAAACAAAGAGATGAAAATATGGAAACCACTAGTATGAATTCTTTTGAAAATATCAAAGCAGATGAAAAGTATGGGAGAATCCCTGACAGTAATCTGTATAAAGTTGCTTTAGAAAAAAATGATACAGAATTGAAAAATACTTTAAGAATTTCCAGCTACCAAAAAGAGGATATTCTAACTACAAAAGATTTAAAAGAAGTTACAGTAGATACAATGGACAATGAATTTCAAAATAGCGGAGATGTTATTGTGGATGAAGATATTCAAGACAACAATAAGACTGCACCGATTGCTACTGTCGCACCTGTAAAAGAAAATATATTGCAGTCAATTCGCAACAAAGAGCTTGTGAAAACGAAAACTGAAGAAATAAAAAAGAAAAAACACCAGACGCATCATTTGAAAGAACAAACTAAAATTAAGATGGAGACAAAAGATCCTTATAATTATATCAAACACTGGCATGATTATTGCCAAGATAGGACGAAGACTTCAAGGATTTTAATACACTTAGTTAGGCCTGACACTCCTCCTGAGACATCTCCAGAAAGTAATGAGTGTTATAAAAAATCTATAGAGAATACAAATACTTCAAAACATTCAATGAAGTATGAAATTTCTCCCAATAGATCTGAAGCTATCAAGGAGGGTTATAGAAAATCTATAAATCCAAACGGTTTAAGACATGTAGCGAAACGTGAAAGTATTCCTAGGAGATCTCGACTAAGCAATGAGTGTTATAAAAAATCTCTTGAGTATACAAATACTTCAAAACATTTAATGGCGCGTGAAAGTTCTCCCAAGAGATCTGAACCAAACAATGAGTATTATAAAAAATCTATAGAGAATACAAACACTTCAAAATATTTAGCGAAACGTGAAAATTCTTCTAAGAGATCTCAACCAAGCAATGAGTGTTATAAAAAATCTATAAAGAATACAAATACTTCAAAACATTTAACGGCGCGTGAAAGTTCTCCTAAGAGATCTGAACCAAGCAATGGGTGTTATAAAAAATCTATAGAGAATACAAACACTTCAAAACATTCAGCAAAACGTGAAAGTTCTAAGAGATCTCAACCAAGCAATGAGGGTTATAAAAAACCTATAGAGAATACAAATACTTCAAAACATTTAATGGCGCGTGAAAATTCTCCTAAGAGATCTGAACCAAGCAATGAGTATTATAAAAAATCTATAGAGAATACAAACACTTCAAAACATTCGGTGAAACGTGGAAGTTCTTCTAAGATATCTCAACCAAGCAATGAATATTATAAAAAATCTATAGATAATACAAATACTTCAAAATATGTAGCGAAGCGTGAAAGTTCTAAGAGATCTCAACCAAGCAATTTGTGTTATAAAAAATCTATAGAGAATACAACAGACACGTCAAAATATCTAGAGAAGCATGAACGTTATTCAAGGATTTTAATACATTTAGAGAGGCCTGACACTCCTCCTGAGATATCTCAAGAAAGCAATGAGCGTTATAAAAAATCTATAGAGAATACAAATACTTCAAAACATTCAACGAGGCGTGAAAGTTCTCCCGATAGATTTGAAGCAACCAGGGGGTATTATAGAAAATCTATAAATACAAACGGTTCAAGACATGTAGCGAAACGTGAAAGTATTCCTAGGAGATCTCGACCAAGCAATGAGTGTTATAAAAAATCTCTTGAGAATACAAATACTTCAAAACATTTAATGGCGCGTGAAAGTTCTCCCAAGAGATCTCAACCGACGAGCAATGTGTGTTATAAAAAATCTATAGAGAATACAAACACATCAAAACATCTAGCGAAGCATGGAAGTGCTCCTAAGAGATCTGAACCAAGCAGTGTGTGTCATAAAAAATCTATAGAGAATACGAACACTTCAAAACATTTCACGAAGCGTGAAAGTTCTCCTATGAGATCTCAACCGACGAGCAATGTGTGTTATAAAAAACCTATAGAGAATAAGTCATCTGTATTGCCTTCAAAACCTCGTCCAAGCATGATAGCAATTATAGAGCCGGATATGTCTAAATATAAGGACGATTATCTTCTGTTTACAGATTCAAATGGCGAAACGTATGCCGATTTAAACAAAGAAAACATTAAAGTAATGTCTGAAGACGTTATAACGATTTATTCCAGAAGAGACCTTGATAGTATGGACGAAACTGCATCTAAAGAGTTGCAAGCTAAGATGCAAGACACTAATTTTGATTTATCACGACCTGAGACTGACAAATGGAATAGATTTAATGAAATAGCAATTAATACTATCCAACACAAAAATCAAAACATCAAAAAGTATTCTAATACACACAAAAGAAAACATGAAAATGTTCCCTGTTTCAAAGTAGATCAGGAAAAAAATACTCGCAAATCTAATAAATCTATTACTGATGATTTCGAGGCAAAAGAATTATCAGTTGTGCTACAACGTTTACCAAATAGAATACCTACCCGGGTTCAAAAGAGCTGTACCATTGACTCGATCACCCTTTTACAGCAGCAACTTAGAGAGAAAATTAAAGAAAATGCTGATGTTCCAATATGTGTTTTATACAGAAAAGATACACAAACCTCACCTCTTCAAAATGTCAATATTGGAAACCAAGGTATAAAGAAGCGAGAAAAGAGGCTGGATAAGAAACTGAAATCCGATTATATTAACGCAATTAATAATGGCGGTATTCCAAAGAAGAAGGCGAGATACCCACAAAGGGGTATCTTGAAAAAAATATCTGCTTTTTCCTCAAAACCTACTAGGACTAGAATTAAAAAGCAAGTTCATTTTAATTTAAAACCTCAAGTTTTTTATTTTGAATCGAAGAAAGATAGAAGTCCCAGTCCCAGTTCCAGATCGGCTTTAAAAAATGTTCCCGGCTTAAGTGACTATTCGGAAGTTATTCCCCGTCACACAGAACAAGTGGTAAATGTGGTTCAAGTGTCAGGGTCAAGATCTTCCACCGCAACTAATCAGAATACCCAAACTAGTACACAAGTGACTCCGCATATCCAGAGAATCGGACAACCGAAACTAGCTGAACAAAAATCGGATCGTTCGGAAGAAAAATCCGAACCGTCCACATCCAGTTCGACAACGACCAGTAAACCTTCGACTTCCCAGTCGCAACAAAAGCCAGGTCAAAAAAGCTCTGGAACATCCAGACAGACTCCTTATATAAACGTCTTGTCTCAACATATTTTAAAACAACCAGGTTCACATCACAGATCACCCGTGACTTACACCAGACCATCTTCATTTCACAAGAAAAATGAGCCGTCTACATCCTGCAGTACAGACCAGGTAAAGATGGTGACTATTGATAATGTTACATATGTATATGAAAGGCGTGCACAAAATTAGTTGCCATATTCGTTGAAGTAATGTTTTTGTTATTATTTGGTTATGGTTTGGTTTTTGGTTTTTTTTTTTTTGATTGTTATTGGTTGTGGCTCATAGTGGATTCAGCATGAAAGTTTTGGTTACGTCACTCACCTGCACGCTAATTTGTTTAACCTGCACATCATCCGGCCCTCATTGGCTTGCAAAACCCCGCATGATCATCGACTCATTCCGCTTCTAAGTCGATGTTTGTTTTTTAGACGGCTACCGTTATTAAAGTGGAACCTGAAGATGACGTGGAAGTTGAAACTACTAATTCCATAAATACTAATGTAAAAATTGTAACAAGTACTACACCAGCGTGCGGGGCTGCTGCAACCACCACTTCATCTGCCCAAGGTGGTACCATTTTACAACTTATCTGTAAAAGTTCATCTTTACCTAAATTTCAACAAGCCTTTGGTAAAACTGTATACCAAGCAAACAGCTCTAATGATGGAGCATCCGAAAGCGCGGGATCCTCGACGACCGAAAATTCAAACCAAGCCCAAACCGCAACTGTTTTGGAAACCAAAAAAATTGCCACTAAAGCAGTACCCGTTAATGTCCAACCTATCACTGGAAACGTTATCTTTAGAGGTCAAGTACCTGTAGGTCAAACTGTGAGTCTAATACCTCCCGGTAGCAACACAAGGCAGCTATTCAGAATAACAGGCTCCACTCACGAACAGATTAGTTTGGTCAAAGAGACTGTTATTCAAAATAAAATGAGTGCCCTTCTTGCAGCTGCCCTTCAAGGAAAACCAAAGATCACGGAACAGAACGGTGAACTAGTAGAGGAATATTCCGCTACTAGGATCACTTTGTGCAGACCAGGAACTGTACCCCCAAATGCTACTAGAATCGTTAAACCTGTTCAACTACAAATACCAGCAAATGCAATTAGAGCTCCCCCGCCAAATTTAAGTTCTACAACCCTAGAGCAGCTCAGAGAATTCGATATGGTATACAAACAAGTTAAAGAACGAAGCAATAATCCAGCTCAGCCAGAAACTGCTGCACAGGGTAGTCAGGAATCGCCTCAACAACAAAGAATTAGTTTTACTTATGTAAATCAAGTCCAAAAATATACTCAGCTATCCCCTGTGATGGTTGTTAGTAGTTACAGCCCTTTTCAGCACACAGTTTCTCCTACCCTTAGTGTGACGTCTCAAAGTGGATCTGGAGCCTGTCTAACTCAAGTCAGTACTATTGCAGTACCAAAAGTAGCTGTTAAAACTTCGAAGGGCAAAAACGTTAAAAGCACTGCTACAAAAACGCCCTTCGCAACAGTGCCAATTATTCCTAAACCTCAACAAAAAACTCAAGAAGATGAATACACTACTCAAAGGATTTTTGATATCCTAGCAGAGTATGCTGAACAGTTAAGAAATTCTCCCGATTTAAATAACAAGCCTGCCCCTAGAAGGCGGTCAAATCCTCCTACAAATCCTAGTTCGAGTACGTCAGGGTCGTGCTCTAACAAGAAGAAAAAGAAAAAAAGCAGTAATTCGACTACTAGCAATTTAGTGGAGACGGACAATGAAGATCTAACTATGGGCAGTGAAGATAGCTCTGGAGGCAATATTGTACAGCTCTCTATGACCGATGAAGAACAGTCTCAGTCTGCTAGCATTACTCCTCCAGAGACTAATTTAGAACCAGCTACCTCAAATACTCCTACGCCTAGACCTTTAATTGTTACAGATGCCTCTACCCATCCAAGAAATGTTATCATAGCAGATTCTAGCGTTGGTGAGGCATTAAAAATGCCTAATACAGCCCTTATAATGCCTGGAAGCTACATAATGCCAGTCTCTGTAGTAAAAGGTGGTCAACAAATAGCTGTAGTTTCTGGAGGAAGCAAAATTTTAACTACGGTACCAGCACGGTCTGGACAAAACATGCTTTTATTTCAAAGTTTTGTAAATCAGAATAAAAAAGGTGGTATTTCTGCTGTTAAATATTCCACTCTACAGCCATTTTCAGGTATTTCATCACAGAATGTTGCTGGAGTAAGCGCTCAGCCTCCTGTTGTTTTACCTTCCAATTCTTTAGCTACAGTTGCCTTAGGGCAACCTATAACTTTAAAAAAACTAGAAGACAACGAAAGGGTAACCAATACAGAACTTCTACTAGCAATTTCACACCCAAGAGAGCAAATCAAAGTGGAACCATTGTCAGATTTTCCACAGCCTGATAGTAGCACTTGCCTGTTAAACGACACTATTAAAGTGAAGATAGAAGAAGGTGATTCCTCTTCTAGTGAAGTTTTTAACAACATTCAAAAGACCAATAGTGTGGCTACTTCAGTCATTGCCTCTTTGGTAAAGAAAGAAAAGGAAGAACAATGTGAAGATTCTTCAACTATCGATACGTCAATTGTCAAAGGTAATAAAATTTGCTTCTTTAAAAAAGTATGTGTAATAAGTAATTTTTTAGTGGAAGAACCAAGCAAACAAGAAGAAAGAATAGGATCGATATTGGTAAACTCGTCAACGTCCAATGGACCCATGTTGTCTCACACCAATTCCAGATACAGGAAACCCTCTGAAAACGTAGAATCCACTACTGCTCCCACCAAGGAATTAAATCATAATACTAGCAAGGTATTTATTTATCCATCTAATATTAGTTGGTTGTTTACAGAAGATTTTAAAATGATATGTCATTACCTAAAAGTAGTAAAGCAAGGTATTATGAAAATAGATCCGCTAATGTTTCTTTAAAGAAATACATAATGTTAAAAATTTCATTTTTTCTTAGGTTACATGTCGGTGATATTTTACCTATAGACATATAGGTGTGGTAAGACTAATTTTTAAATAAAGATATAGATAGCGGGTGTCATAGAAGCGCGTAAGCTCTAGCTTAGAAAGAGACAGAACGAAATAAGTCAGTAGTACTCTCTTTCTGTAGGCCGAGCTAAGATCATCGTTCATGTGATACTTACTCCTCGTCTGACAGTTACAACCAACCAGCAGAAGATATTTCTTAATGGGTTTAGTTAGAGGTAACGCGTGTACGCGATTCTTAGCTCCTCCCATAGACTTATTTTGCTGTCTCTTTCTAAGCGAGAGCCAATCCGCGTCTATGGGACCCACGGTCTGTATCTTATATGTCTATGATCTTACAATGGTATTATGTAATTCACGTTATAGCCAAGTAAGAATTGTATTGTTAGGTTTTTCATTTAGAGTTTTAGTCTAGAAAATAAAACGGTTTAAAAAATATAGAAAGTGCTTTCTAATGAAAAAATATGTTGCCATTATTTGTGGGCAATTTAACGATGAATAAAAACAAACAGTATTGTTTATATTTTTCATGAAATATTAAACCATTACTCCTAAGGCGACCCTGACAATTCGCTCAAAATTAGTTTCTTTCCAAAAGATATATTTTGTAGATTTCTTGGTGATCTAATTTCGATAAAAAAATTAACATTCTATTACCCCAATCCTTATCCGTAATGTTTACAAGGTATCCTAAGGTAATTGAACATTTTAAAAAACAGATTTTTAACAAAAAGTAAGTTTCCTTTGAGTCACGTGGTAGCGAATGGACCTCCTTAACTTGATAATCATTTAATTATTTATAATAGATAGTGTGTTAATTCGTCATTTTAATTTAGGCACCCACAACCGGAACAAAAACTTTCAAAAACAATGCGGTATATTATGCCATTAGAACGAAAAAAGCTGTTACCAAGAAGATAGATAGTGAGATGCAAAAACAAGTTGCTATGGAAAGAGAATTGCGTCTTCAGAAATCTCTTTCTGAAGAATGCGAAGATTTGGGAGTAGATGAACCTAGCACCAGTGATTTATTTCCTGAAGCTGATCTGCTCTTCGATTCTAACCATTCCCCTTCATACGATCAAAGTGGACAACGGATTCAAGTAGCTGAAGTGAAAGCTAAAGCTAGTATGAATTTGTTTAGTGATGATGAAGATGATGATGAGAATTCTTGTCCCATGAGCGATGATCTTTTTGATTATGTGGAGTATCATCCTTCAGAAGACGTGGAACAGCAGATAAATGGGAATACATCTAACGAATCTGCTTCCTCCTGCGATGACACCACTTTACTCCCGAATTGCGGAACAATGTCTGAGGTAACTCTTAATTCTCCCATATCACCAGAGTACACTGATAGCTCTCATGCCATTAATAAGTATAAATACAAATATACAAACAGGAAAAAAGGAGAGAAGGCCAATAAGTCACAAACCGATAATTGGTCTGAGGTGACGGAAGTCACTAGCACTGAAGATAGCATCGAAATAACCAAAGAAGAAGATACTCCCATTGCAGTACAAGAAGAGACTGTTATTGATGAGCCTGTTGCACAGTTTGAAATGGTAGTTGTGGATGAGATTTCTCCAGAAAGAGAATTAACATCTACACCTAAGTGTCCCATTCACGGGTCTATGGAATATAGAGTTTCTAGGAGAAATATAAGAAAAATATGTTCTTGCTTTAATGGTTCCAAAAGCCCAACCGTTTCAACTGTCAAGAGGAGATTGAGTTCGCCTCCAAAATCTCAAAATTCCACCTCCAACAAGAAGTCTTTACTTAGTAAAAAAAGATAGTGCAGGAAAAAACGGAGAAGGAGGAAGCACTATTTTTATTAATGTACTTTGGAAGTGTTTAATTTAAATTTGTTACATTGAACTTGTCCAGAGGCAACTGACAGCTGAATATTGATCTAAAGGCATTTACTATTACCTAAATGTATGTATCACTTACTTCAATCATTCCTTTGTATTTATACATGTATTTTTTTAATTGGTTAAAAATACAGGGTGATAAACTGGGCCCGGGACCCCATTATTTTGTAAATTATCCTGTATGAAAATTTCGAGGAGATAGGTTTAACCTAAAGTGTGTAAAATATAAATGTATTTTCTAAGGCTTTAAATAATATCGTAACAATAACTATTGTAAATAAATTTTTGCTCATCAGATAAGGTCATTATTCAGCTCTCGTGGCCGCTCGGAATTTTTGTGATTAAATCAGATTCAGTTTTTCTGGAAATCATCACCCTGAGGGGTGCCTTTTCTAGTGTACTTGTTATTAATTTTTTATTGTTATCCAAATCTAAACAAATGAGGGTTGCATTCTAGTACAAATTAAAAACCATGACGATTTGAAAATCGATAACCCAAACGGACGACTTGTAAAAAACTTACTACGATTGCAATCTTTAGTACCTCTAATTGTAAATTTCTCTCGTAAAATTGTATAGATTATTTAAAATAAATGTGCAGTTTGTCGATGTATATAACTACTATTTTAGATCGATTATTTAGGAGGCCGGTGGTTGCAATGCCTAAATAAAAATAATCATGTAACCACTACTTTATATCACAATTAAATCTCCATACTTTGGCAGTTGAATTCATGCATAAAAGCACAAACCATTTTTATGATTTTATAATTTTCTATGGTCAAGAAAGTTAAAAAAATATGGGTAAATATATCCAAACTGTAAGAAGGCGACATAAATTTTGTATATGAGTAATTCTTACTCTCGGTCAAACTCTCTGAAACCTAGGATTCTGGTAGTTTTTGATAAGTAGATCAAAAGTCTCGATGAGCGCTAAGTCCTGCAAATTCTTGGCCCTTCAAAATTGAACTGTTCATGCGGTCTGCCATAACGTACTGCTACTCTACGTCACCTTAAATGTCATTGTAAGGTCACTCTGCTTTGTCGAAAATAAGAAGAGATCCAATGGCTACCTTCGGTTTGATCGTGAGGGAAACTTTCAAGGTCAAGAAGTTTTTTTGACAGTTTCTTTGAAATTGAAAAGATCAAAGCGAAGGTGGTCTTAGGAGAAGGAGTTACTAAATGTATTTCATTATATCAGTATTTGTGCATGTATATCTTTAAAATATGAGTTTTTAGACTTAACGCCTTTTGATCTACTCATTGAGGACTACCAGAATCATAATTTTCAGAGAATTTAATTGAGAGCCATCTCCCATACGAAAAATGCGAGGTTCTTTACGTTATTTTGTAAGTTTTAGAAAAGATTTAATAATGGTTAAATATTTCCGTCTTTGTTATATATTTTACAGTTAAAGGTTGCTGATACAAATTAAATAATAGACGTGCATGACATTTTCGTGTTTCAAACAGTCTTGACCAACTCGTATTTTTTTGTGATACAAATACTGGAGTCTAATTTTAATTTAAAATCACCCTTTTAGTTTTTATACAGAGTGTTATTTAAGTTGAAACTTTCTTATAAATAAGAATAATCTTGAAGATAGAAAGGTACACAAGATTTTGTATGCAGAAAAAAAAAATGTAAAAGATATATCCTAACAATCATTTATATTTCATGTACGAGCAAAAATGTTATACAGGTCATGAACGCCCTCGTATAATTTTTTGGCCGCGATTGTATTCCTAGGCATACAATAATATGGTTATTAGTACATTAAAAAATACAGTAGACAATTTTTATAGTAGAAATACGTTGACTTTGGCGATTTTGGAGATATACTAAAGTCATGCTTATTGAATACTGATTTAAAATTTATGTATATATAAAAAAAACATTCAGTTTTATTAATAAATAAAAATTCAGTTCTATTAATAAACAAATATCATAATGGAGAAGATTCTCAATTAATATAAATAACCTTGTGAGGTTTTGCATATTTTTTTACAACTTTCGCACACTAAAAAAAACTTATACAAATATTTACTATTCTGATATATCCCTATTACATCTGTAGACATCATTCCTAGAGAAAAGTATCATACCTTACTGTAAAATTGTATGACTAAATAACCTTTGTCAAGAAAAATCCATATACCCGTCAAACTTATTCAGGTTGTTCTTTGATGTTTCAAAAATCGCAGAAGTCGAGTAATAAGCGTGCAAGAAATGGGACACATATTTCGTTGGTGCTATTAAAAATGCTTGTGTTCTTCCACTTCAAACAGTTTGTTATTTAATGTACAATCAATGACAATTCGCAGTTTTAGACTGGTACTATGAAAACTTCGCAAATATTAAAAAAGTGTCCAAAATAAGCTTCACCATAACCTTATCCAAGAAAGTAACGGTTAGGTAACGATAATTCTTATTTCCGACACCCCAAATAAAATTTTATACGGTCAGTAATTAGTCTTAATTATAAGAGCTATTAATATGTAACTTATAACTGGCAGTATTTATACTTGTTGTCAACTATAATTTTTAAGAATTCTGTCGACATTTAATGGTTAGGGCGCCGGAGTACTGTCTTAGTTGAGGTGACTGAGAAGTAGTGGATTTTAACAAAAATAATGTTTTTCTTTACTGTTGCTGCCGGCCTAAGTGATGAAATATCAGTTTGACTTGAGGTGTTGCTACGTTTACTTTTAACGCAATAAAATATGGACTCTTATTATTTATATTTATCTGTGTTTTTTGTTTTTTTCTTATTTTATTTTGTTGTTTTTTATATTATACGTTTATGACATATTTTTAGTGATGTGAATAGATCCAAGTAAAATGTTTAATACCCTTTCATTTCCAGTAGTTCGGAGAGTTCATATCACTATAATTATATTTTTTGTGAATGCATCGCGTTCGTTCCTATATTTAAAAAAAAAGCCTGATTTAGTTTTTGTAAAATCGAATGGGAAACATTCAATTGTATGTTTAGGAAATATAAGCTAAAGCATGTTTTTAAAAAACTGCTGGTTGTTAACCAAATTTCTATAACTTTTGTTAAATTTAGGGCTTTTACTTAAAGTGTTTTGAGAGGGTTAAAACCTCTTTCAAATAGAAATATTAGTATTAAAGTTTTTTTTCTGTTCTATGTTTTTCCGTATTGTATTCATTTTTTATTTTATTTTTCTGTATACTTAAGTTCATGTAATGTATACAGACTTAAAATTATATTTGTATAAGACAAATATTGTATGTTTTTTTATTACAGTATTTTTTCCAAATAAATGTTCTTACAAAAATATAAACTCTAGTAATTTGACATTGACGGTGCCAAATTTTTTTACTTGTAACTTTTTTATATCTAGAATTGTACAGTACTAGTTCCAGACTTGTTCCAAGTATATGCAGAAGTGCCAAAAGCCAATTACAGTTTCTTTTTGTAATCGTAATTTGATATAATTCATTATTTTTCAGTAGATGATGAAAATACAGTATACTTTTATTGAAATTAACTTCGGTAATACATCAGATTAACAATTCTAGTAAAAATATATATATATTTTCTAAAGAATTAGAAAATAAGGAAATGAAATATTCAAAATTGTTTAAAAATCTTTAGTTACTTTAGATCATTAGAAGTTATTAAATAATTAATTTGAGTTGCTTTTCCAAAAATAAAACTAAATTTGCTTAAAAAGTTACTGTAAATGCAACAATTAATTATTGAAGATACTTCTATGAAATACATGGTTACAGGTCTGCTATTGACTATCTTAGTCGGTAGAGTCAATAGTGTTTGTAAATAACAATGTAAGTATAGGAAGCTGTCAAGCATAGCCATAATTTTTCAGTGTTTAGACTTTCTATCTGTACAAAAAAAAATGTATAGTGATTAAATAACAACCATTTCTTTTAAACTGTGGCGCTATTAAAGAAAAAATGTGCACAAAATTCTGCGCGCTAAAAGTTCTTCAAAGAAATGGTACCTAAATCACTGAGAAATTTTAAACATACGTAATACGGGCACGTCTATGTGTGCCATATAAAATAATTTTGTGGAAATAAGACTATAACTATTTCATTACAAAGTAATAGGTAATTTCATTCTTTTTAGTGTAAAATTTAATGATTCTTTAAAATAAAATCGTAAAAATGAGCTTTAATATCTTTCATTATAAAAGTTTAATATTTTATTTTACGCCCCTTTTTAATTTAATCATTCATACATTATTTTAACACAGCTCATTCACTTAGATAACAACAATTAAATGAAAAGCAAAAATTATCAGGACTTAGGAAACTTAGATAACTTTTAACACAGTAAACCACAAAACATTTTTACTATTGCCAATACAGAATTAACTTTTAACTGTACTGTAATGTACGTATCAAAACCTACAGATATGGTGTTTGTTTTTTATCGTCTCCAACAAGACTGGTTGGCTTTTTGTACTGTTATGCATACTTGAATAGTGTGATTTTCCTGGTATGAGAATCTACATCGTTCCTTGCAAAAGTCAGAATCAGGAATGTGTATAGTAAAGGTAAGTCGGACTTAACAAAGACCCGATATTTCTATCCAAATCAGTTTACAGTCCGAAAGATCTGGTTCAATAAAATACCGGACTCGGACCAATCACTTGTCACATCAAACCAATAATGAGCCGTGATCTGTTTAATCGCATGGTGTTCGTGTGCCTTCATCGGGTCTTCGCCACTTCAAAAATATGGTTTGGTATAATACGACGGATCACTGATATTCCGGGTCTGCTGACGGAACAAAGTTCGTTAGATTAATAATTGGAGGAAGTTGAAAAGTAACGACAAAAGCAGTGGCCTTGCCAAACAAAAGTTTAGGATTGTTTTAATTTAGACTGTAGTTCTTTAGGATATATACGGTTACCAACAGCCTACAAATTTTTAATGAGGGAGTCGCAATATTAAATATCTGACATTTACCCCCTAATTCACTAACATGGTTAAACTTTAAAACCGGTCTAGATTGACAGTAGAGAATTTAAATTGACAAGGGTAACAATACGTCAAGCAAGTTTTGAACCTTTAAAATACAATTAAAACAATATCATAAGAAAAACCAAACTGGTCATCTAGAAAACCTAATTTCCAAGGCAACTAGATCGGGTTTAAGTCTTAAACCTTCTTGGTGAATCTGGCTATTAAATGCTGTATTCTTTTGAGTAAATTATCACTGAACAAAGTGAAACTGATAACTTCATGTTCTTTTGAATATGCATTTACTTGTCATTGGGTCGAAGTGATCATGATCACTTCAAGTGGCAGAACTGAAAGTGATAATTACTCAAAAAAATATACCTAAAATTTAAATTAAATGATACGTTCGCCATTTTAGCTTTAACATTTGAAACATTGAATTAAACTTAATTTTTTTTTTGAAAAAATGAGGGGTAGGTATGATGTGTGAATTATCTGTAATGCGGTATTTATTAAAAGTATTACATTAAAACGAAGAGAAAATCGTTTGAACTTATTTAAAATTCTTGATAGGAATTGGATGATTTATTCGGATCTATAAAAGTAGCGTTCCGAACGGTTCGAATGACTAAATTGTCCGTCTTGCCTATCTTTGATGCAAAGTCCTTAAAATTAACAGATGTTCATGAATTTAGAGCCGTCGTCTGCGTACTCGTAAGAGTGTACAGGATATTATAGTGTTGTAAATATTCGGATTAACAATCGGTATTCTTCATCACTTTTCGATTTAGTGCACTTCCACCCGTATTACGTAGTCTGTCTGCTAATACGGATGCTCTGCTGAAAATGCAGAATATGGATTTCGAAAGGTTGACGGAAGAGTACGAACTATACGAATAAGGCTGTATTCTTTTGAGTAAATTATCACTGATTAAAGTGAAACTGATAACTTCATGTTCTTTTGAATATGCATTTACTTGTCATTGGGTCGAAGTGATCATGATTACTTCAAGTGACAGAACTGAAAGTGATCATTACTCAAAAGAATATACCTGATAACTGCATGTTATTTTGAATATGCATTTACTTGTCATTGGGTCGAAGTGATCATGATTACTTCAAGTGACAGAACTGAAAGTTATAATTACTCAAATGAATATACTTTAAGGCACTCGTTGTTTGTTTCCTTGTCGCTCAGAAGACGGTGACATACTTATACGTTACTACAAACGAAACAAAGATAAAATATCTTTATTCTGACACTACGTATTAATTTACTGTTCAGATTGTACGGTTATTTTAATATTAGGATATTATTTAGGCAAATTTCAAAAGGCAATTTCTAGGGTTTAGCCACTTAAAAAAAAACAATTAAGATCTAAAAATTTGATCCAGCAAAAAAAAGGCCATCTGCTTTGTCTGTTACCTTAAGAACAAAAAAAAATTATAAATGCAAAGTTCTTGGTTCGTTGGCCTGTTAGAATCAATTTGACCTTGGCAGAGAGAGTGACCTCAGATTTAATCTGTTTGGTTTCTTATTAAGTTTAAAACATACAGTGGTCGACAGAGATGTTGTTAGTAGTTGTGGCAATTTTGCAGATAGCTTCTGTATGTTGCCAAAAAATTCAGGAATGTGTTTTTATATGCGGAAGCATTTTTCAAATATTTTTAGGGGATATGTATGCGAAATGGACGGAATGTACCTGCAGCATTTTAATTTTTGTCACTCTATATACTTTGTTGATAAATAGATAAAAATGGAGGCATTTTCATATTGTAATGCTAGCGATAGCACTTACCTTCACTCATATGTCAAGAAAACATGCAATTCTATTAACAGGTCTGTCTACAAGGTTCTGTTGTTGGTCAGTTGGGGGGTCATTTCCGAAGTGATTTGTTGCGTAGAACCCGAATCCCAGGTCAGAATTGGCCCATTACGTCAGGACTTTAAGATACTTATAAGTTATGTAATCGAAAATGTTTTTTTTTCTAGTCGCATCATTTAATACTACTCTTACCCTTCAAAATAAGCTATTGAGCGGTCACCTAAGATTTTTTCTTACAAAGTTACGATCATTTTAAGTTATAAAATATATTCCAACAATGTCATGAGCATTCACGTTAACCCTTTGAGGCATACATTTTTCTGCTGTATACATTTCTCTCGAAAAATTGTACTTGGTGTTTTTTGGGGTCACTGAGTAAGAATACGAAGTCAGAAAATTGACCTTTTAATTTCCGAGATGGCGGATCCAAAATGGAGCATCAAAATTTACAAAAAATGATATTGGTATCTAAAAAATTTCACTTGGGGATTTTCTGAGTCGCTGATTAAGAATGTTGTCAGAAAATGGACATTTTTATTTTAAAGATTGCGGATCGAAATTTGCAAAAAACGATATTGGTCTCTAAAAACCTACTAATTTGTACTCAAAATGTCCGTAACTTTGCAAGAAAAAATCGTAAGTGTCCACTCAATAACTTATTTTGAAGGATAAGCGTAGTATTAAATGATGCAACCAAAAAAAATATCAAAAAAACCTAGTGCATCCTGCATATAACCTCAAATATCTCAACTGACTGACATGGGACCTAGAAAATGTTGATTTGAAAATCGACAGTCATTGTTCAGTATCAGCCTGTAAGAGAGAAGAATTAAGAAATTTTCTCTCTATGGCTGGAAGCGAATTTTATGAAATTAAACTTCAAAATGGCAGTCGTTGGTTATCTTTACTTGCAGCTACTTAATTGTGCACCAATATGTAATTATTATATATAAGTTTCAGTGATACTTGTTCAATAAGGGACCAACAGGATCACAAAATCATTAAAATTTATCTACACTTTACAAGCCACATGTAAAGTATATTCAGGGCCGGATTTGGAGGTCTGGAGACCCTAGGGCAACGAAAGAGCGAAGGCCCCTAATTATTTTCCGAATAAAAGGAACAATTTTTTTCCGTCAAGTCTTTCAAAAATTTTTTGCCACCAAAAAAAAATATTTCAACAAAGAATGTAGTAATTAGTTAAAGTCAAATGCAATTTATTAAAAACTAAATTACCGCGTTAACGAATGGAACTTTGCGAGCTTGTAGGGGCCCCTCTCTTGTGGAGGCCCCGGGGCAGTAGCCCCGCCTGTCCTCTCCCAAATCCGGCCCTGAGTATATTTAATAAAATGATAAAACGTCTGGAAGGAAATTTGGTAACTATATTGGATGTGTATAATATGATGGATACTTTAAAAAATAAATTAAAAGAAAGAAGACTGATAAGTGCTATGGTTATGAATCAAAAACGAAATCACCCGAAATCGTCAGTACAATTATCAGTAATTTTTCACTCTGTTGATACGAGTATAAATTATTTGATAAATGGTCAGATTTTAGTGAGAATAACTAGCTTTCGATACTTCCTAACATATCTTTAAAAGATTAGGTTGAATTTAAACATTTTAAAACGGTAATTACAAAGGCTAAATTGCAAGAAAGATTGAATATTAAGATAGATGATTTATATTCCGAATCAATAAGACTTTAAGAAATCCAAAGGAAATCTACCAATAGTGACGAAAAATTTTACTGAAAATGGCAATATATACTTAATAATACTTGCGATAACTTACCTTATACAAAAAAAAAATTCTTATTAGCTCTGTTCCCGCAAACTCAGCTTTAACTGCAAGAGCTTTTTTCGTGATGATTATGAAACGACGAGAAGAGAGAAAAAAATCATCCACACATTTAATAAAAAATGAATTATTTAGATCTAGACTTTGGATTGTAAAACAAAGTATGAAACTTACAAAGACAAAAATTATTAACATTGTCGCAATCTGCAATGCCCATGGTGGTAAGGACATGTGGCTAGCGATCTTTTTTCGACCACCGTAAATGTATGGATGTTTCGTCCCGATACCGGTGGTGGACTCAACAGTGGGATCCACCGGTATCTTTCCCAGACATCCTGTTTGTCATTCTTTCTACAAAACTTGGATTGCTATATAGCCAAGTTTTGTCGGCAGCCGACGGTGAGATGGTTGTTTCACAACAACATCTGCTAAGAGCACAAAAAATATGTATTCAAGGCAATAAAAAATTAAATTTTAAAAATACTATTTTCTTCTTTATTTAAAGGATTAATTCCGTTATTTTTCTGAAAAAAAAGTGACAACCCTAGTTGCAAGTGTACCAAATAATATCCAACACGTATTTTTTTACGTCCTGAATTGCATTTTAGAGGGTTAAAGCTGCTCCCAAAAAGTTAAACGCCTAAAACGGTTTCCCTGTATCCTACTTTCAGACAGGAGAAAAGAAAAGAATATATAGCAACAGTTTTATTCCTTGCAAAGTACCACTCAGGTACTCCTCTCTCCTGTTGTAATCATGCCTCTGGTGTTAAAGACATATAATTAATTACAAACTTATTTGCGATTACCCTCAAAACGTTTCGATATTTCGTCTCGGCATCGATGCCTTTCTCAGACACCTTTATCGTACTTTCTACAACTTAGAACTCCTATTTAAGTCAAATTTTGTCGGAGAATAACGGTGTGATGTTCTTTCCGCAATACTCCATACGCCTTCCGACCATCTTATGGTCTCGTCGATGGAGCTGTATCGAACCGAGGGCAACAGTAGCAGGAAACAATGTTGTAAAATTACATCTCACCTATAGATTCCATCAAGGTTTAGAAGTTCTAAATATTAGAAAGCACGTAAAAGGTACCTGGGAGAGACAACGGCGGGCCCACTGACGTATCCACCGCCGGTGACCGAAAACAACACACAAAACTCTGTGTGAGCCGGGCTTTTTCCTTGTCTTGGTTCGGTAAATTACACAATAACAACCAGTTGCCATAACCCCGTGTTTTTTGGAGCGAGCCCTCATGTCAAATACGAGCGAGATTTTTTTTGGTTGAAACTTCGAGCCTATACCACTGGACATTGCATTCAGAATTTTGCGCGAGTTACATGGTGAAAAAAAAAAGAATGTAAATAGCAGTACATGCTATCTCTCTCGCTCCGAACGTATGGTGGTAAGGAATCAAAACTAAATTTTCGGAGTGAGTGAGATAGCATGTACTGCTATTTGCTTTATCTTTCATTCTACTATTAATGCACGTGGAACACTCAACATTGCTTTCAGTAGTACATGCTTAAAAGCTTGAAATAAATCAACCAATCACTCGACATTAGTTATTTAAATCAAGACGTTTGATAAAATCATGAGGAAAAATTATCTTCAACTTACTTTGCATTTATATAGGATATAGGCAACCACATAAACATAAAGAGTGATGCCACGTATATTAAAATAGCCAAGCTTTTCACGAAATTCCCGGTAGTACTACTCTTACAGAATTTATTAAGGTTCACTGTCTATGTACTGGTTTACCAACTAAATACATACTTTATCAGATCGAACCACGTTACCACAGGACGGGATGATGGATCTTTTGGAGGGTTGCCTGCGTAGTGCTTACTCTCAAGTAAAGGACAGGTTCTACGCTCAGGACGACGGGCTTCCGATGGGTTCTTCACTCTTTCCAGTCGTCGCCAATATACATATGGAATGGTTCGAAACTGATGCCATAGAAACGGCAACAGTAAAACCTAAAGTCTGGTTGAGATATGTCGATGATACCTTCATCGTATGGAAGGGCAATGATCAAGAACTTAATGATTTCTTGAAACATCTAAATAACATTCGACCTACAATTAAGTTTACCATGGAAAAAGAGGTAAATGATCAATTACCTTTCCTAGATGTCATGGTGAATCGCTCAAACGAAACTGTTAAAACTTCAGTATACAGAAGACAATATCTTAATCATAGTTCCAATCATTCTGTTGTAACAAAACGGGGAATTATACGCAACCTCTATAATCGCGCTATATCTATATGCAATAATGCCGAATCATTGGAAAAAGAGGTAGCAAATATTAAATCCGATTTACAACAGAATGGTTATCCTTTGAAACTAATTGACGATGTTATAAATAACTTTAGAACAACGAACACTGGATAGCAAGAAACACATTCCTTCTTCACAATTCCGTACATTAAGGGAACTTCAGGAAACACACTTAGAGCTCATTTAACAAGAACAAAATCAAAAAGTACCGATAAGAAAGAATGTGTTTACAAAGTTCCATGTGATTGTGGTGAAATGTATATTGGAGAAAACAAACGACCACTAGAAGTTAGAATTAAGGAACATAAAACTCATACACAAAAAGGGGAAACGTTGAGATCAGGTATTGCAGAACATGCCTGGGATAAACAACACCATATAAAATGGTCTGAGGCTGCGGCAATATATATGGAACCCAACATGAAAAAAAAGAAAATTCGTAGAAGGAGCTTACATTAAAAACAACAATGGAATTTTCAGTAAACCCGGTGTTGAGATACCTAATCTTTGGCAACCACTACTTTGTAACATCAAATCATTGAGGTGTGTACAGTGAAGCGAAACTTTGCGCTTCTGTGGACACAGTCCCTATATAAGCTTGTAGTCTTAAGACAATACATCCAGTTTATACTTGATAACGATTAGAGATACAACCTAATCGAAACGTCGTAAAAATAAAAACAATGCAAGCCCGACAACCACATTTTAGTCAACTAAATACATACTTTTGAAATAGTATCATGTTTAAAAAATTCGTATACGAAAAACATTTGAAAAAAAACTCATCCGCTGCACCAGCTATAATTTTTGTGTTGGCAGCGACAAAAGTATTAAAACGAGCGAAAGAGTGAATCAGGAAGAAAAAGAGGAAGATCTCATTCAATTGAAGGAGGCATAAAATATGAATATCAATAGGATATTGAAAAAACCTGCCACCTGTCGACTTCGATGTCAGACTGAGAAAGATCGCCAGTCGAACGCCATCTATGAATCACTGGAGTAGTGAACTTTTTTTGCTTGAAAGGAAACAACCATTTAAATACGACAGATAGATTTCTTTATTTCGTAGTAAAATTTTGATTTCTAAAAACTTTTCCACTGCTTCGGTTATTTATAGATGTCGTTCGACTAGCGATATTTTTTCAGTTTGACATCGAAGTCGGTAGGTGGCAGATTTTTTTAAAAATCCTTCATACCTTGGAATTTATATTGGCTATATTCTTTTGAGTAATTATCAATTGATCAAAGTGAACAAAGTGAAACTGATAACTTCATGTTCTTTTGAATATGCATTTACTTGTCATTGGGCTGAAGTGATCATGATTACTTCAAGTGATAGAAGTGAAAGTGATAATGACTCAAAAGAATAGCCCTATTGTATGTACCATTCTTCGAACATACTCCTGTCGAAGGTAGCATTTTCCTGCAAATGTTCATCGTTCAATAGAGATCCAAACCAAAAGCGAAACTATAAAAAGTCGTTTGGGCCAAAGATGATTATAATCATCTTTGTTTGAGCGCATATTGAGAGGAGGAGCAGAAATAGTACTTGCGTGAATGAAGCAACCATTTAAATTACGACAGATATTCTTCTTCGTGAAATTCTGATTTTTAAAAAGCCATGATTGCTCGGTACATCATTTGAATTTGCTGTGGATGGACTTTAAAATAAAAAAATATTAAAGAACGCAATGTGTAAATAACCAAATATTTCTGTAACAATCATCTAGTCCGAACAAAAATCTGCCAAGCAGGAAGCAAAAGCAGATAAAATGCAACTATTTCAGACGCTGTGCAGCAATGGAAACACTTACAGCATATATATATATATATATATATATATATATATATATATATATATATATATATATATATATATATATATATATATACAAAAAAGCCAAGTATTACATCGTCGATATAATCAAACGTTAACACCGTATCATTTTGTAGCTTATATGTTTGATTCCCAAAAACAAAAGTATAAGTTATCTCCAGAAAAATAAATTTGGGTTTAGAAACTATTAAATTCAATAGTGAAATTATTCACCAAAATCCTTGAAGGTATAATAACTGACTATTGCAGAATATCAGAAGAACAGCAAGGTTTCCGCAAAAACAGATCTACAGTAGATGCCATATTCATCGTAAGACAGATAGCAGAGAAATCTATTGAATTTACTTAGCCGGCTTTTATGTGTTTTATAGATCTCACTAAAGCCTTTGATAGGGTGAGACTTGATGATATTTTGCAAATAATGCGAATTAAAGGCATCCCAAACAATTTAATTAACATAGTTGAACAGCTAAATTCCAACACCACAACACAAATCTCAGTAAGCGGCAACCTAACTAAGGATGTACCGATAGCGTCGGGCATACGACAGGGGGACTCTCTGAGTCCATTACTGTTTAACATAGTAATGGACGAAATAATTGAGAACGTCAAAAGAGCAACACCAGGGTACAGATTGAATACCGGGGAAATAACAATAATATGTTACGCTGATGACGCCGTCATAGTCTCGGAAGATGGAGACGACCTCCAAAGGCTTCTATTTGCATTCCACACCATAAGCAAGCAATTCAACATGAAAATATCCATCGATAAAACTAAGTCAATTGTAATAAGCAAAGTGCCCTTAAGATGCAAACTAGTAGTGGATGACAAACCAATAGAACAACTCATGACCTTTAATTACTTAAGAGTTGAGATATCTGCAAACCAAGACAGAACAAGAGAAGTAAGAAACCAAGTAAACAAGGCAAATAGAATCTCAGGAAGCCTGGCGGATATAATATGGCACAACACATATACGAGCAAGGACGCAAAAAAAAAATCTATAAGACCTGTATTCGACCGATAATGACGTACGCAATAGAGACGAGAGCTGACAACACAAAAACAAAATCAATTCTAAGAACTGCTGAAATAAAAGTACTAAGAAGAATATCGGGATACATATTAAGAGATCACATACGCAATTCAACAATACGCGAGGAACATGGAATGCAGGATATAGTAAGATAGGGACGGAAGCGCAGAAGAGCCTGGAATGAGCACGTAGGAAGAATGGCGCAAAATAGGATAGCGAGAATCGCCCGAGATGGAACACCGGAAACCAGAAGACCAAAAGGTAGACCACTTAAAAGATGGAGAGAGTCTTGGATTTCAACATCAAGTGAGATGAATGATTGAGTTGAAAAAAACAGGCTGTAAGCCTATAACAAGAGGAAGAAGAAGAAGAAACTATTGGTAAGTTATTTGAAGATACGGGATTGCTACCACTAGCAATAAAACTGAACTCACGCTCCGCCCCTTTACGAAAATTATGTTTTCGGAGGTAGTAACAAAAAACATAAATAGGATTCATTGGTGGACCTTACAGAACGATGAGCCTGAAATTGCAAAGCAGTTGCCTGTACTAAAGCAGTTCCTTTGTCCGGTTGCTACTTCAGCGTCGATCGAATGTGTGTTTGGTACATTTGTGTACTCCAATTTAAGAAATAGATTGGGGATTGAAAAAGATGGAAAATTGGTATTTCTGTTTAAATTTTACAGTGAAAATGCAAATGATAAACTATAAGTTTATGATTTGAAGTTGTTTTTTATATTTATATTTTTTAGCTGCTGTAAGTTTTGAATATTTTAGAAACTAAATTATTTGACATTTAGGTAGTTTAAGGTAAAGTAGCTATTGAGTCGTTTTGTTTTGTTTGGAATATTATACGGAATATTTTTTTATTTAAATCATGATTTTATTGAAGAAAATGAAGTGATTTAAATAGTGATCTTAATCATTAGTTAAATCATTTTATTAAAATCAATCCAACCCTGTTCATGTATTTTCATGTAAAAATTTATTGCAGATATCTCAAAGTTTCAAGTCGTAGGGAGCACCCAGTAGATGATAAATACGTAAAGAAGTATAGCTAGATCAGCCCTTTTTTTTTTATAAACAACGTGCAAAATCGGAAAATTCGATTTTCTCTCCGTACAATTTTCCGGTTACATTTTAGAGAAAACTTGTCCAAATGAAACTTGTGGGTATTGAAAAGACCTTTAATTTCATTTTTTATACGTCAAAATCGATGAATAATTTATCGAGATAATGGCGAAAAACCACCTTTTTTTGCACTATTTTATGATTGTTAATAACTTTTGCAAGAAAGGCCAAAAGTAATTTATAACCCCTTGATGATAAGGCCATTATGTGCCTTTATAACTGTGCGGAAGCTGGACCAAATCGGTTTGGTAGTTTATGAATAATCCTAATTGTTTATCCCAGACACTGAATGTTTAAACAATTATCCTTGCCGAGAGGATGATTCTACAGATATTTGCAAAAACGGAATGGATTCTTTGAAATTCAAATTACAAACGAAGATGAAAAAACGACTGATTTTTAAAAAAATTGTTGTTAAAAAACCGTTTAAAGAAGGGGTACCTTTTTTACATATAAACAATTGGAATAACTTTGTTTATTTGAATGGTACAAGTTTGTGAATAAGTGGACTTGAAAGCTGGTGAAAAAACACGAATTTTAAAAGAAAACAAAGTCTCCTACGACCAATAGGAGCTAAGATAGCATTTTTTTTAAAAAAAAGTCATATCTCTTTTGTTTATAAACATTAAGATTCGAAATTCTCACAGATTTTAAACGAAGACCTATATTTTATGATGGAATTGATAAGTATAAAATTCATGCATCGATAGTAAAGTTATAGCCCTTCGAAGTGAAGGTACTTTTGTAAGTGCGTTGTAGCGAGAGGTGGGGGAAGCTCGGCTTTCTCACGGTGTGCTTCTGAAATTCAAAATTCAAATTGGAGCGCGCAACAAAATTATTTATTCCTAGAATATATATATATATATATATATATATATATATATATATATATATATATATATATATATATATATATATATATATATATATATATATATATATATATATGTTACAGTGTTTTATATTTAATATTTGCAATGAAATTAAACTGCTAGTAAAGTTTTTTGAAACTATATTAGTGTTAATATTGCCAAAAAATATGTTTCCGATGAAATGTCAATTTTCCGGTATTTCCCAATTTCCTATAATGAAAATAAGTCAGTTCGTCATACTTCGTCGAGTTACCCCAGTTTAAAAAAAATGAAAACTCTACGTTCTCTAGAACCCGAGATATCGTACAATTTTGTTACGCGCTCCAATTTGAAGTTGGAATTTCAGAAGCACACCGTGAGAAAGCCGAGCTTCCCCCACCACTCGCTACAACCCACTTGCAAAAGTACTTGCACTTCGAAGGGCTGTAACTTTACTGACGATGCATGAATTTCATACTTATCAATTGCATCATAAAATATGGGCCTTCGTTTAAAATCTGTGAAAATTTCGATTCTTAATGTTTATAAACAAAAGAGATATGACTTTTTTTTTAAAAAAATGCTATCTTAGCTCCTATTGGTCGTAGGAGACTTTGTTTTCTTTTAAAATTCGTGTTTTTTCACCAGCTTTCAAGTCCATTTATTCACAAACTTGTATCATTAAAATTAACAAAGTTATTCCAATTGTTTATACATAAACAAGGTACCCTTTCTTTAAAAGGTTTTTTTAACAACAATTTTTTTAAAAATCCATCATTTTTTCATCTTTGCTTGTAGTTTCAACCTCAAAGAATCCATTCCGCTTTTGCAAATATCTTTAGAATCATCCTCTGGGCAAGGACAATTGTTTGAACATTCAGTGTCTGGGATAAACAATTAAGATTATTCATAAACTACCAAACCGATTTGGTCCAGCTTTCGCACAGTTATAAAGGAACATAATGACCTTATTATCAAGGGGTTATACATCATTTTCGGCCTTTCTTGCAAAAATTATTAACATTTATAAAATAGTGCAAAAAAGGTGGTTTTTCGCCATTATCTCGATAAATTATTTATCGATTTTGACGTATAAAAAATGAAATTAAAGGTCTTTTCAATACCCACAACTTTCATTTGGACAAGTTTTCTCTAAAATGTAACCGAAAAATTCTACGGAGAGAAAATCGAATTTTCCGATTTTGCACGTTGTTTATAAAAAAACAGGGCTGATCTAGTTGTACTTTTTTATGTATTTATCATCAACAGGGTGCCCCCTACGACTTGAAATTTTCAGATATCTGCAATAAATTTTTTCACCTTCTTTCATAAGAAGACTCGAGTAATAAATAATTGATGTAACAAAGCACTATTCCCAAAGTACCACTAAAAAATATGAAAATAAATTAAAAACCATTTCAAATAACAGTAACTACAACTCGTATATCAAGATTTTTAACTCTTCTTTGTATCGCATTATCACGCATATGACTAGCGTAGAAAATTAAATTAATTAGAAGATGGGTCAAAGGTGTCCTTTTTATTAACTTGAGTCACTAACAGATAAGCTTAATTCCTTAGAAAAATAATTCAAAAAAAATTAAATAAAGTACGGCTCTTCATAATATTTCACTAATTAAAATACTAATCTTCGAAATTCTATAAAATGTGTAACTTATGATAAACAATGATAAGACAAATACTTATTATTCTCTCAAAGTATACGACTACAACGGTGCAATAGATTCATTTAAGATCATTAACAACGTCTTTAATTTATCACTGGCACTTTTTTCATTAGTTTATTGAAGTCAATTAAAAAATGTATTTCTAAAAACAGTGTTAGTTTGGAATTCGCAACATAAAGATCAACAAAAGAATTACATTTGTTAAATTTGAAGGTACCTAGGTAGCACCGATACTGATTAATCAATTTTTATGGACCTATAGGAGTGATATCACTTAAATATAATCTGCAATTTAGCTAGTTAAAGTTTTATTAGTGTCTCCAACCAGTGCACCCACAAGAGATGTTATAAAATCGAGAACGATTCTTTTACTTTTAATAATGTGATTTTTCTGTAGTTTTATTGAGTTAAATAATGGTAAGTACATTCTTATATTTATTTATCTTGTGATTAATACACTTTAATTTAATAAAATCTTAAAATTAATATAATTATCTACCAGCTTTTTCCAAGTACAGAGTACGTCATAAGTCATTTTGTTACTTCAAACTTAAGAGACTTTTTGGATTTGTCACTTTATTTGAACACAGAAGTTTATTTAACCTATATTAGAAAATTTTTCGTTGTTTTTTTCTCCATAAATGTTAGTTTTTCATTGATTTGAAAATGTTCTACTTCATTTCAAAAATGATTGAAGTTATTGGCAAATACTTGGCAATTTAAATCAACTAATAATAAATAGAGGACCGCGAAATAAAAACAAATATTTAAATTAATTAAAATAAGATAATAGCAAAGTGATTCAATTTTTAATAGCGACCTCTTGGCCTATTTTGTATTTAGTATACCTTTAAAAGATTAATAATCCTTGAAACTATGATGTATAGATACTAAAACATCACGATTTTGGATAAGATTCACTATACAATTTTAAAATCCTAATTTAGGGATTATATAGATAAGTTGGTAGATAAGTAAAATCTATGACATATCTTGAGTAGGAAATTACGATTTTAAATCTAAATAAAAAAACAAGTTAAAATTTTATCATAAATGAAAAAAGCGACTTACTAAGACGAAATAAAAGAGACGTTTTTAAAGACAATAAAAATTATCAACATTCAATTGATAACACTAATTAATGGTATTGGTCATTTGTGTTCAATTCAATTAATAGTTTTACATATTAATCATTATTTTAGCTACCTCAAATCACAGTATCGTAAATATTGTCTTGCTTACATGTGTTAATAATCGGGTAATAATTTTATTTATTAAGACCCCACCCTTACCTAAATAGTTTTTACCGCATTAAACTTATTTAGATCATATTGTTGTGATAAAACAAATAATATAAAGAAGAAAAAAAATGTCTATGTGTATTTTTTGAAAAAATATCATTTTGTGCCTTTTTAGCTTTGTCAAAGTTAGACTATGGATTGTAGAAACTTGCTATGGATAGTTATATTTTGTACTTTTCTTCCCGAATTTTTTTCCGAGAATTGTAGCAGGGAGAAAAGATGTAAAACAGCACAAATCCATGGACTTACAACATCAGACTGTTACCGAATGGACTGGAAAGAATTACCGAAATGTTTATCGTCCAATGTCGAAGTGAGTCACTTTTATTACATTAAAAACTTATTTTTGTCACCACGTTCTTCTTCTGATAATATAATATATTTCTTATTATCTATCATTGATACAAGTTTTTGCACTTAGATTAACGGGGATTTACTTTAAAAGGGATCGTTTTTATCTTGTAGTTCTAGATAGAGAAAAATTATCTTTATGATTGTTGCAAGTTTCTTCTCTATTAAATGGCAATATTTATTATATTATACATTTTACTTTAAAATAACTTAGAGGTAAAAAACTAAGTATTATAAATTTATTCTATGAATTTTTTATTGCAACTTTTTTAAAAAAAAAATTTCTAAAATACAGGTGCTGCATTAAAAAAACTTTTATGCGTGGTAGATCAACATTTTCGTGGCTATTATCACAGAATAACTAAAACGTACGAGGGGGTATCAAAAAATAAGTTTCCCTAGGTAGGAAAAAAATGAAAAACAAATGTTTAGGTTATAAAATTATGTTTATCCGATACATATTCATACAATTTTTATCATACACTGCAGTTAACTCCTTGCCATAATGATTTTTTGCAGTTAAAAAACTTATAACGGCAAGTAACTGCAGTCAGACATGATTTGTATAGGAATCTCTATAATTACCGGAACTCGTACTGATGAGAAAAATATTTTACACCAGTAAAACTAGTTCCACTCTTACAGGCAGACTATAAAGAAAAAGTCAGTACGGTACGAGCCCGCTAAATGGCACTTGAGAGAAGTGACAAGCTGGGAAACTTACTTTTTGACCTCCCCTTGTACTTTCGCTTAAGTAGGAACGCAACACTTTGCCCACGTTTCTATGGTTACTAAATTGTCAATCGTCTCTCTGCCAATTTTTCCAATTTACAAGTAACTGTAAGCAGGGGCGGATCCAGCCTCTCTCTTTGGGGGGGGGGGGGGGGTAATATCACACACAAGTTTATTACCGAAATAATATTCTATGCCATAAATAGTTAGTGATAAAATAAACCTTCTTCCGACGCCTATGACAAGGATTAAAATTCTTTCTAACCCTTCACACTTCCAAAGATTTATTGTTATCCAAGCCAAATTATTATAGACCGGTATTTTTTATTATAAAATTTCTAACCCATTCCTATTAAAAATATACGTGTCTAAGAAATTTTGCCAAAGACACCGGACTAAAGAACACGGGTAGTTTGCGAAGAAAAAAAAGGATAAAAAATGATTTATTACTCTCTCTAATTCTTGAATAAACTATAGTAGAGGCAAAATTGGGTCTATTTTCCTGAACTCAAAGCTCTTGGGGGGGGGGGGCGATCGCCCCAACTGCCCCCCCTTGAATTCGCGCCTGACTGTAAGTGTAATGATTCCCACTCACTTAAATCAAACCATTTCTAAGAAAAATAGTGTAAGGGCAATATAGACAGATGGACAGACATTGATGTTTCGCTGTCATATTTTTCTAAAAAATATTAAAAATATTTTATGTATGTAAACAGGGGGTGTTTTTATAGAGAGCATATGGTTTCATTAACAATTTTTATTACATCATTAAGATAACTTTATTATTATTTTAAACTATGATTCTATAAAATAACATAATTAAAATTTTAAGAGATATATTTTTGCAATAAAAAGTAAATTTAGTTCGTAAGGATTGGCCTTTACGTTTCCATTGTACACATTTCAAATAGAATTATTGTATAAATGGAACAATAAAATTCCCAAATAGGGAATTATATAACCCACATTTTCATGACATTGACATATTTTTTTGAAGGTGTGCATAAAATAAATAGAAAATTATATACAGGGTATTACCCAGAGCCGCGTAGTGTTGGAGAACCGTACTGCTATTAAGAATTAGGACTTAATTATAGAAAGGAATGTTATAATTTATTTTAACAAATTTCAAGACCCCTATAACGATGAGTTCCCGGGTTAGATTAAGTAACGCCATTTGGGACCGCTTCTGAATATTAACAAAAAATATATATACGGTGTCTGCGTTGGTAATTTTTGAGAAAAAAATTAAATAGGTTATTTTTGGAATAATTACTTACACTTTTCTTCCTTTTAGGTCCTTGAATTATCCTACAATCGAATAAGGAAAATAAGCAATTCGGACTTACAAAAATACCCGTATATTAGACACTTGTACTTAATGGACAATCTTTTAGTAAACCTAGACGATGAGGTTTTTAAAGGTATGACAAACCTGGAAACTTTGGACTTATCCGTTAATGCTTTGGGAAAAGTACCACCTACCGTTTTTCATCTGCCCGAATTAAAAACTCTTTACTTAAGTCAGAACTGGAACATTAATATTGCGGAGTCCATTGAAGAAGCTAAACCTATATCAAGATCTAGCCTTACCAAGCTGGATATAAGTTACATTACCGAGGAAGGTATATCCACGGAATTCCCAGATTTTGGAGATTTGCCTTATTTGGCCTTTCTGAATATTTCAGGTAAGAAATAACGATAAAAAAACTTTACAAAAAGATACCTAGACTTTATTTCAGTATAAAATATTAGGTAAGACTTTTTTTACATCATTTATTTACTTTATCTGTAACATGTAGATTACTAGTAATACTTTTTTAAATAGAATTCTTTCCATATATATTTTTCATTATCGTATTTTACATCAAACTACCTCTTCAAAAGCATATCATAAGATAAGGTTTAATTTCAAAATGGGAGAATATTTGTTTACTGTTTTACTGTTATTTTTGAACCTAAACAATCAATATTTTGTTCATATTTAATGGATATCTTTATATATGAGTAATTCCCGCTGATTTTTAAAATTCGGAGTACTAATGCATTGCTTAACCAATTCACACTTTTGAAAATGTACCAGAGTCGTAGTTACGGTTCAAACGGTTCACAACTTTTTTTTGAAGCGATTTTAGGATGAGGCTTTTGAATGCAGTAACGTTAAATGCCAATTTATAACATTATCGCAATAGGTACTGCATTCAAAAAATAATTATTTTACCTCATAAACTGAAGGGCGATTGTTTTAGAAGTCTGAAACTCATATGGTACCTTTATTTTGCCTGTATTTTCATTTATATAACGTGAAATGCTTGAAACAGTGGCGTCAATAACGACCTCGTAGGCGCCGCGGTAGGGGGGGGGGGGGGCGCAAATCCCTCGATAAAAATGAATAAATACGTTTGTTTGTTTGTCGTATCGTTTCGTCCTTGGTGTCGGCGGTGGACTCATCAGTGGGTCAGGTTGCACCTTTTCCAGACACTCTTGTCGTGCTTTCTATAATTCGGAACAAATATTTCAATCAAACTCATATCGGAACATGACGGTAGGATATTACCGACATGTCTGGACATTCAACAGGATTAAGACGGGTGCAAAATAGTAGAGTGAGTTCAAAAATCTGCGGGGGGGGGGGCGGCATATACTCTTAGTTATATCACTAGCTTGAAATAACAAATAAATGTAGCTAAACTGGAACGGTGTGCCTATTTATTAAATAATTCTATGATTGATTGAAAATAACAATAAATAAGGTAACTCATTTTATGAAATACATTTTTTATGATAGAAATCATGAAAGCTTAAATTTTAAAAATTAGCAGGAATTATACAGGGTGTCTCAAAAGAAAGTACACATTTGTTTTGCTTATTGCGTGAACTCAACTATTCCGAGCAGCGCGGGGGGTATGTCAATCGGTAGCCTGGCTCTTGGAAATTTAGTCGCTATGGAGCGTTTCTCGGGAGCGGATCGTGCTTTGTGCGTACGTGAGTTTTACTAAAACGGTAATTCGGCGACTGTAGCGCGTAGAAAATTCTGCAATTTTCGATGTATTCGTCACTTAAATGATGCGCCAAGCGCTCGGCTTATTGGAAAATGGGTCCAGAAGTTTGAAGAGACCGGTTCAACACTAGATAAACCAAAATCCGGGCGTCCGAGGTCTTCGAGAACGGTCGAAAACGTAGAGAGTGTTACTCAATCTGTTCGTGACGACCCAAACGTTTCGATTCGTAAGCGTGCTGTTGCTTTAAATGTGCATAGGTTATCATTATTCTGCATTTTACACAAAGATTTAAAGCTGAACCCCTATAAAATTCAGTTGGTGCAAGAATTGAAGCCTCAGGATGCTGGTCAGAGGCTTGACTTCGTAAACCAGATGACTGACCGATTTTCAATGTTTACCAACATCTTTTTTTCGGATGAAGCCCATTTTCATCTTAATGGTCATGTAAACAAGCAAAATTGCCGCTATTGGAGTGCAAACAATCCAAAACACAATCATTAGAAACCTCTACATTCGCCGAAAGTGACTGTATAGGATGCGATGTCGGCGCGAGGAATTATCGGCCCGTACTTTTTTGAAGATGAAAGGGAACGCACAGTAACAGTGACTTCAGAGCGGTATGTGGAGATGTTAGACGACTTCTTCGTGCCTGAACTGCAAAATTTTCCTGGCTATAACCAAAGAACATGGTTCCAGCAAGACGGAGTAACTTCACACACGTCCAACATGTCTCTGCCACGAGTGCATGAAATTTTTCCTGGCAAATTGATCTCAAAGAAAGGTGACATAAGTTGGCCTCCACGCAGTCCTGATTTATCACCTATGGACTTTTTCCTATGGGATTATGTCAAATCAAAAGTTTACGCCAAAAAACCGACTTTCCTAGCACAATTAAAAGAAAATATCCGCAACGAAATGGCAGACATCACGGAGAATACCTGCTGAGCCGTCATGGGCAATTTTAGTGCTCGATTAAATGAATGCCGTGAGCGCAACGGATTACATTTGGACGATATCATTTTTAAAAAATAAATTCCCAAACAATGTATTTTAATATGTAATAAACATTTTTTCAATAAAGTCCTGACTTTTTTTTAAATCTATTTTTTAAATGTGAACTTTCTTTTGAGACACCCTGTATATATATATATATATATATATATATATATATATATATATATATATATATATATATATATATACATATGATATCCCCCGCTCGTAAATACGAACTTTAGCAGCAAAACATTATCAAACAGAAATGGTAGGAAAGTGAACAGAAATTCTAAAAATGACGTTTATCGTAACCATGATCTTGAACCAGGGGCGGATCCAGCCTCCCTTTTTTTTTTGGGGGGGGGGAGGTGATATCACAAAAAAACAGTATGGCAGATAAAAGTAAGTTGTCGAGGGGAGGGAGACGCCAGCAATTCTAAATTTGAAGCTCTAGGGGGGGGGGAGCTATCGCAAGAGAAAACGAGTTGCCGACGGAGGGAAGGGGAAATGAGAGCAAATTCACATTCCTAGGTAAGTGGCAGGGTCGGGTCTATATTTTTCAGTTTGAAGCTCAGGGGCGGGCGAACACGATTTTTCGATAGGGGGAGGGATATGCCAACAGCATTCATATTCCTAGTGTAAGAGGCAGAGTCGGGTTTATTTTCCTGAATTTGAGGCTCTTGGGGGGGAGAGGGTTATCGCCCCCACCGCCCTCCTTAGATCCATCACTGTCTTGAACTCATGGCCAAAATCATGTCCTATTGCTTTCTTCATTTTTTCAACAGTAGGGCTCCCTATTTGAAATTATGAAGATGACTTCCAAATGACCTTGAAAGTCAAGGATATATATATATATATATATATATATATATATATATATATATATATATATATATATATATATATATATATATATATATATATATAATCGAAGGTTTTCGGGCATTCCGTGTATGTGCTGAGTCCCTCTTAGGACTGTAAGGCAGCTAACGTTTCGGTGAAATCTCATTCACCATTTTCAAAGCTCATTCTATGGCGTCTACGAGCGAATATATATATATATATATATATATATATATATATAGATATATATATATTCTCTTGATTTTGTACTACTTTTTGTATTTTTTCTACATTTTTTTTTAATGTTTTTTAACTTGTTGGCCTTTTTCGTTATATTTTTTACCTTTTCATATTATTGGCTAAAATATCTTTTATGGGGGGTTATGAGACTTACTAAGTCACTTTTAATAAAATTATATGAAAACATTATTTTATAGGTGATCAGTTTAATTATTTGTCAACAAAACATTTTGCTGGACTGTGCAATCTTCAAATTTTGGCAAATGTTAACGTAACAGCAGATTTTGAGCAAGATTGTGACTGTTGGAAAATTAACCATTGGTTAAAACAAAGAAAAGTTCAGTTTACTACACTCTTGTGTCCCACTAGTGAAAGAGGTTTGTATATTTCAAAAGAAATATCTTATCTTAAACTTGCATGACTATCTTTATCTTAAGTAATGAATGTTTCCGATCTGAATACAGCCGATTCTCTTTTTGCTGATAACAAAATACATTAAGGTCAAAACAATAAATGACATTTATATTATAACAATAACTATAGTGTATCATTATCTTCTTGTAAAAATAAATATACAATTTTATATTCGTAAAGGGTGTGTCAAAATAATCTTACAATGCATATTTTTCAACGTAAAATTCTTGTAAATAAATAACGGGTGTTTTTTTATAGAGGTATAGAACTTTTAAATGGAATAAAACAAAGATGAATTTTTTAAATTGACATGAAATTTACTTTATTCGAAAGATAACCTTCTGACATTATAATTTAAATATGACTTCTGGCATATGACCGCCACGGCTGGCTCGGACGTAGTCTAATCTGGAGGTCTAATTTTCGATAACTTTTTCCAACATTTGTGGCTGTATATCGGCAATAACGCGGCGAATGTTGTCCTCCAAGTGATCAATCATTTCGGGCTTATCGGCGTAGACTAGCGACTTCACATATCCTCACAGAAAATAGTCTAGCGGCGTTAAGTCGCACGATCTTGGAGGCCAATTCACGGGTCCGAAACGTGAAACTATGCGGTTACCAAACGTTTCCTTCAATAAATCAGTTGTGGCACGAGCTGTGTGACATGTTGCGCCGTCTTGTTGAAACCACAGCTCCTGCACATCATGGTTGTTCAATTGATGAACGAAAAAGTCAGTAATCATGGCTCTATAGCGGTCACCATTGACTGTAACGTTCTGCCCAGCATCGTTTTTAAAGAAGTACGGACCAATGATTCCACCAGCCCATAAGGCACACCAAACAGTCAGTTTTTCTGGATGTAACGGTGTCTCAACATACACTTGAGGATTATCATCACTCCAAATACGGCAATTTTGTTTATTGACGTATCCATTCAAACAAAAGTGAGCTTCATCACTAAACACAATTCGCTTATGAAAATCGGGATCAACGGCAATCTTGTTTTGGGCTCATTCACCGAATCTACGCCTTGCTAGGTGATCGTGTGGCTTCAATTCTTGCACGAGTTGGATTTTGTAAGCACGCAAACCAAGATCTTTCCGCAAAATCTTCCATAAAGTGAATGGACACATATCCAATTCCTGTGCACGATGGCGGATAGACTGATTCGGATCTTCCTCTACGCTACGCTCTACAGCAGCAATGACTTCTTCTGTACGCACTGTACGACGTCTCTGTGGGTGCATATTATCATTTAGAGTAAACGTGGTGCGAAAACGTTCCATAGTTAATCGAATTAATTGCTCTGATGGACGATTATGTTGACCGTAAAATGGGCGTAGTGCGCGATACGTATTTCGAACAGAACCATGATTTTAAAAATAAATTTGCACAATTTGGAAGCGTTGTTCAGGCGTCAGTCTATTCATGTTGAAATGCCAAACCAAACTAAACATAAATCACTTGACAGCTGACAAAATGGCCGCCAGTTAAAAAAATGTTGCCAACTTAAAGTTCTATACTTCTATAAAAAACACCCTCAACTTAAGAATACTTGTTTTCTTGTTTATATTACTCTTCTTCAAGTTTTTTTAATACTGGAATAAAAAAAGTAGTAGCACACCCTTTACTTAAGAATACTTGTTTTCTTGTTTATATTACTCTTCTTCAAGTTTTTTTTAATACTGGAATAAAAAAAGTAGTAGCACAAAACGAATTTTTGATTAAGAAACTAAAATCTTGAAATTCTGTTTTATAAATTCCAGAATGCCTTAATCAAGACATAGATCCAGAGGACCTTAACGTCTACGAAACATGCCGTCAAAAATTTAAAGAAATCGAACGCTCAATTTTACTTAGCAAAATAGGAATTGGAGTAGGTATTGTAATCGGAATTATTCTGCTGTTGGTTGCAATTATTGTTTATAGAAGATGGAAGAGGAACAACATACGAAAAAAGGCTCAGCGAATCAGAAATGAAGCAAATCGACCAGATAATTTGCAACTCCTCAATAAACAATCAAAAATTTAGGAAAATTTGGGCTTCCGCGATAAAAAAATATGTGATATTTAGGTTAGAAACTTTACACTCGCCACTCGCTTTTAAAAAATACGTTCTATCCGTAAACAATTTACAAATTTATTAAATCTGTTCATTAGCTATTATTTTACAATTTTACCATATTCATTTTTTTGTAAATTTGAATAGCATTATTATTTTCTTTAGTTTGTTTAGTAAATAGGATATAAAAATAGTTACAAACTTAACGTTCTTTATAAAAAAATTTGGATTTACCTAAGCAAGACTTGGTGTATTTGCCATTTTGGTATAGACCATACAGTAGATGATTAAAGTTTTTTTTAGCATTAAAGAGGTAAAACTAAATATATTTTTTTTGGAAACGAGAATTAATTAGCTTTATGTGTATTTTGATACACAAAATGGAAAATGCTAAATATTTTTTAAAAGTTATTTCTCTTTTTGTGAACAATTTTAATTACTTCTAAGAAGGATTCGATATTAAATATAGACACAAAAACAAAATGGCGAAGCACGCATATTACTTGTGGAGTTATGAGCAAATTTTTTATCTTGCATCTTTATCCAAATTGAGTATTACATGTTTGATGACTGATATTTAACTAGAATATCATTATTATTAGCTATAAATGATATTTAGCTCTCTGAGATTAAAATGTTCGTGATTTTAGAAAAATGTAGACTCTTTCAGCGTGATCAAATTATTCTTAACATGATAAATAATATACATATTGTTTAATTTATAGCTCTTTCCATTTTATCAACGACTTACAAATTAAAAGGTACAAACAATGACCAAACACCGCCATATTAGTTCTTAAACACTTTAAAGTTTGTTAGTAGTTAATTTCCAATTTTGTTATGTTAAATAGTATATATTAAGTTTTGAATAGTGAAACAAATATTTATATTCCATTATTTATGTTTTTAAATAAAGTTTTCGTAAATTTAAATCGTGTTTAATTTTATATTTTTCCCCAATACCTAAAAATTTAGGAAGGCGGAAAATTTAAATACTGTTAACGATGCACGGAAAAGTTTGACGTCATTTGAGACTATTTTAGAACAAAGCTAATCGATTTTTGTAGTTTTGGTGATAGAGTTCTTATAAATATACATCGAACCAGAGGCGGCTCATAGGGTAGTACAACAGGGCTATGGCACTAAATTTTTTCTAAAAATTTTTTTTATTATTATTATTTTTACTTCAAACTTTTTCCTCTCCATATCAATAATTTGGCCGTCTGACAACAGAACAACATATTGTGGCATTTATTGATACTGCACATTGGAACGAAGAAGATCTAATGGAACTTATATGTGAGGGATAAAGATAGAACTATGTATTAATGTTTTCCGTATGCAACTATGGCGAAATTTGTGCCAGGCGCTAACTGGCTGGAATGGCGGCTATATAAATCGAATAAAGAAAACAATTGTCGGGTGAGAAGTGACATTTAGTCGTTCGTGATTGTTTTCTTCGCAGCTGGTAGTTCTAAAAAAAATATTTTATTCTAAATTAGGTTTTAGTTATTTATTGTGTATTTGCCGAGGTACTGTCGGAGTGTGCTTTTGTGTTGTTACTAAAAGTTGTTGTATTTGCTGCTATGACTACGAACAATGTTAGTTTTTTTAAATAAATAAATAAATGAAAATACAGTTTATTATCCAAGAATACAAAATTTTCATTGACATAGTTTAAAAACACTATAAAAAATATTCAGAATATAAAGAACAACAATAATATACACTTAAAAAATAATTGAGGTTTTCCTACCTTATAAAACACCAATTAAATATTAAAAAAAAGAAAAAGAATCTATGCAAAAAGACAAACAGCATCTAATACAGCCTGTCGGACAAAAATTCATTAATCCTGTAGTAAACCTTTCCAACCAGGGTACCTATTCTCGTTCTCGAGAGAACGATCATCTTGATGGAAAGTGGGCGTGGTTCTCACGAAAAAGTACGAAAACGTATTCAGAATACGGTTTCTTACTTCTTCGTGAGAATCACGGCCATTTTCCATCAAGATGATCGTTCTCTCGAGAACGAGAAAAGCTACCCAGAATACGGTTTCATACTTTTCGTGAGAACCACGCCCACTTTTCATCAAGTGATCGTTCTCTCAAGAACGAGAATAGGTACCCAGGAGTCTTTACAATCCTCCTAAAGTTTATTTTGCAAGGTATCTGTCGTATAGGCCTAGGAAGGTTATCAAATATTTTCATGCTCCTATAAATGATCGAATCCTTGATAAAGCTTGAAGATGGGATAGAAAGTCTTACAACATAAGATATTTGTTTTATCAACCTTCAATGTTAAGAAATTTTTGTAATTGTGCCATCTTTTTCACTGCCTTTAATCTTGAACAGAGCTTTCCAGTTGGCAAAGGTTAATATAACGCCATAAGATGTCAAAATCGACAACAAGTACTGTAAAAGAACCATTTATGTTTAGATGAAATAAGTCATTAACGTAGATCAAAAATGACAAAGGTCCTAGGTAAAGACCACTCCTGAGGTAGACCTATGGTAATACCCAATGATGGCCATTCCTTGATGACAAAATTTATTATTAATAGGTTAACGTTTTATAAACTAAGAGCCGTTTTACACACACAAGAATTATAGCCAAAATTCATCTCAAAATTATGTCGAAAATTTTCATAAAACTAATTTGCTGTTTTACACATCAAAGAATTCTTGTTAAAATTTTGGTGAAAATTTTCGGCAGAAAGTGCGCGAAAATCGACGCAGAATAAAATTTGTGAATTGACAGCCCACGTCTGGTAATTAACCTAAACTTAATATTAACTCATTGTTTCTTGAACAAAATATCCCTTATTTTGTAGTTTCTTGATTATATATGTTCGGAAACTTTCATATTTACGACATTTTAAGGTTATTCTCAGAGCAAGTTAACTTTTTAACTGCTGGAACGTCACATGTGATGAAAATGCGCATGAGCATCGACAAAATTATCACCAAAATTATATTCAAATTTCTTGTACGTATCAAATAGAATCGTATTTTATTGTAAAAATTATCTCTAGAATTTTCGGAAAAAATTTGCTGAAAATTTTTGTTAGAATTTTCGGAATAATTCTTGTGTGTGTAAAACGGCTCTAAAATGAATTTTTGTTTCATAAATATTTTTGCAAAATTTTACAACAACTATAGCATATTCACCATTCTGTCAATGAATATTTATCTTAGATATAAATAATACAATTTTAACATTGCGTCGCTATCACTCAGCTAAAATTAAAAATCATTTGCAATGTATTATTATTATAATTTGCAAGTCTGCAGAGTTATAAGAAATCTGCTGTCCAGAGTTACCCACTCTTACCCTACTCATAACCTCCTTTCTCGTTCCTTTATTCAGTATAGTGACAAAAACTTTAAAACGATAATGTTATTGTGGAGAATAAAACTTCAAAACTCTCGTTTATTAGAAATACAAGCTAATTACCTATCGTGTGCATAGAGCAGAAAAAAAAATCAAAATAACCAATCTCCTGGTACATGATTTGCAACGTTGCCAAAAAGTCACGTATTGCGTAAAATTCAGAAATAAGAGATCTTATTTCTACAATTCCTACTAGTTCTGATGATTATTAAAATAGTTAGGAATATTTTTGACAATAACTATGCCAATATGTTTTATCGGTTTTGTAATTTTCTTTTTTGAGATGGTAATTTGAAGCACTCTTAATCATATCTTGAAATCGATAAACAGATAGTAGTATTGGCAATAATGGAAGAAAAGAAAAGACAAAACGAAAGGCTAACCAATAAAAAGTCACCACGAGAGTTCATGTTGGCGGGCGGAAGAGGTCGTACGCCGGTGTAAAAAGTTGTTTTCCAGAAATAGTTGTAAATTCTCAAAAAACATCTTAACAGAAGTGTCGGAGCACTTAAATTAGAACATCATGTTGCGGTATTTATGTAAGTACATCCCATTTTTTAATTATTTTTGGTCAATAGGTTTAAATAACAATTCTTCTTGGTCATCTGTATGTAGCTGTAGGTGTAAATAAATATTCGGTTTTTTTTATAGGTTTGGCTTTATGCCTTGCCACTTCATGGGCTCTTTACCCTTCCAGGAGTAGCGTTGTTGAGCTTACCCCTAATAATTTTGATAATTTAGTCATTCGTGGAGATGAAATTTGGATAGTTGAGTTCTTTGCCCCGTGGTGTGGACATTGTCAAAATCTAGTACCGGAATATACCAAAGCCGCTAATGCTTTAAAGGTAGAATAAAACTGCATATTATTATTTAAAAATTTTCTTTCTATCTCTTAAGTTGTGTAATTTACAAAACCGTTTTTATAGGGAATTGTAAAAGTTGGTGCTGTGAATGCTGATGAACACAAAGAACTTGGAGGTCGATATGGTGTAAGAGGATTCCCAACTATTAAAATCTTTGGTATCAACAAAAATAAGCCTGAAGATTTTCAAGGGGCAAGAACTGCGGAAGGTATTGTTAGCGCTGCCCTAAGTGCTGCTAAAGCCAAAGCAAAAGCTGCATTAGGTGGTGGAAGTAGTGGATCTTCTGGTGGATCATCAGATGTAAGTAATTATTTTACTAAAATATTTATTTTATGAAACTCTATATTTTTTTGTAATAATGATAGGAAACATAATGAACTTAAGTAATTTGTATTTTTAGACTCCCGTTGAAGATGTAGTTGAACTAACTGATAGCAATTTTGACAAGTTAGTCCTTCAGTCTGAGGACATGTGGTTGGTAGAATTCTTTGCACCATGGTGTGGCCATTGTAAGAACCTGGCTCCCCATTGGGCTAAAGCTGCTACAGAACTAAAAGGCAAAGTAAAACTTGGTGCTCTCGATGCCACTGTTAACAAAGTTAAGGCCAGCCAATTTGAGATTCAGGGTTACCCTACTATTAAGTTCTTTGCTCCTGGTGCGAAGTCAGTTTCTTCTGTCGAAGAGTATGATGGTGGGCGCACCTCAAGTGAAATTGTTCAGTGGGCACTGGATAAATTAGCTGATAGTATTCCATCACCCGAAGTTACTCAAATCGTCTCTTTAGATCATTTTAAAGACCAGTGTGAACAAAAACCATTATGTATTGTTGCTGTACTCCCTCACATTCTTGATTGTCAGTCTGGATGCAGGGATAACTATATTAAAATGTTGACCGAATTAGGAGAAAAATTCAAAAAGAAAATGTGGGGATGGGTTTGGTCTGAAGCTGGAGAACAACCAGAGTTGGAGAGTGCTGTGGACATTGGAGGCTTTGGATATCCTGCCATGGCAGTTATTAATGCCAAGAAAATGAAGTACTCAATTCTGAGAGGTGCTTTCTCAAAGGATGGGATTTATGAATTTTTAAGGTAAAAATTCTGAGAGATACAAATATCGTAACAATAAAATTGTACAGCACATGCTGTTATTCATAATATTTTTTAATTTTCAGAGATCTTTCTTATGGAAAGGGTAATACAGCTCCAGTTAAAGGTCAAGAAATTCCTAAGATTCATAGTATTGAACCATGGGATGGAAAAGATGGAGAATTGCCACCAGAAGAAGACATTGACTTGTCAGATGTAGATTTAGATGATAATAAAGATGAATTGTAAAGAAACCCATAAGACTTACTAGGTACCTACCTCTAGTTAGTAATTTATAATTATTTAAATATTTCTTCCTTAAAGAAATAAGAAAATGTAAAGACTAGTTGTGTATTTTGTAAGATGTTCATTACTAATTTAATTTTTGTAACATTTATTTGTTAATAAAAATTTTCCTTTTTTAAATAAGTTGTTTTGATTCAACTGTATTTAACAACTACAAAAGAAATTATGTATAATTATGGCTCCTTTGTCTAAGCTACAGTATGAACTTTTTTTTACCATTTATTTATCAGTTGAAACTCTATTTACAAACTATAACAATAATTAATTTTAATTTAATAATAATAATTTAAGAAGAAATATAGACAAGGCGATAGCCAAACTGTTAAAATGGGGTTTGTAAAAAGATTGTGGGTGTAATTTGAAAATAGGCGCTCTAAAAACTTTAATAGCATATTTTGAAGATCCCAAAACAAAATTTCATATTTTATGTGACTGAACAGAAGCAAAATGGAAGGTACATAAGGTGTCAATAAAAAGTGAGTCCTGCAGCCTGTGAATTGATGCACACGTAGTGTTCAATCTTGATTGTAATATACGGATATGATGCTCTCAGCTTAAAGCTGAGTTGACAATGACCCCTAGACATTTTATGTTGTTTACGATTAAAAATAACTTACCATTTACCTGAGCGTACAGTGAATCATTTCTTGCTGATGCTTTCTCAGATATTATGGGTCGGTCTTTTCCGTATTAAGTGCTAAATAATTCTTTTGGCACCATACTTGCATTCTCCCTGCTGCATCCGAACTTGAACCAGACAAAGTCTCCACAGACCTGCTCCCCAGTATGACTTGTATCATCGGCATACTGACGAACAAATCCAAAACAGAAGTCATTACAGAGACTGTCCACATACAAGGGAAACAAAATAGGGCCCAATATAGAACCTTGTGTCACACCTTTCCTCACTTCAACCTTCTCAGAGAACCATTGTTTACCAGTTGTTGCCTGTTTGTGAAATATGATTTCAAAAATAAAGCAGTAATGCCTCTGAGCCAAGTTTAGATATCATCACCTGATGATCAATTGTGTCAAATGCCTTTAACAGATCAAACTAAAGACCTGCAACTTTCTCATTCTTTTCCATTATTTAGCCGTTTCTGTAGACCTAGGTCTGAATCCATATTGATTATTGGTCAATATATTCTGATGGGTTCAGAAGTGTATAATTCTGATGTAAATAGCTCTTTCAAATCCTGCGACACAGATGACAGTAATGACACAGGCCTATAAACGCTATTTTGATCTCCTTTTTTAAAAATAGGAATTCATTTTGCTGGGAAAGTTCCTATTGGAAAACACTCGGCCAGAGGCCGACAGACAAATGAATAAATGCATTTATAGGTTTCACATGAAAAATCTTTATAATTTGTAATTATAAATGCAATGTTTTTATATCCATTTTACTTAATGGAGTTAATACTTCCTATAAATGCAAGGGTTCTGTCCAACAGGACCCCTAATTTCATCTACCCTAAATAGAGCAGTGTTATATCAATAATAAAAATGTTGATTAAGGCTACAAAATGCTATGCAATAACGTTTTGTTACATCGAGACTATGTCCACTTAATTGTAACCAGTTATCAGTATAGTATTCTCCCATAGGAATTTTATTAGAATTTGGTTTTTAAGATATTTTAAAATGTGAGAAATTAAATATATTTTACTTTATTGAGAACTAGGTCTTTTATATTTACAATTAGTTTTTATTTTTAGTAAGAGGTTCTGGTTTTACCAAGTTTTAAATTTCACTAAATTTTAATCAATATCTATTTTTTATATTTTAAAAAGGGAAATAAAAGACATTGTTTTAAAATAACAAGTCAAATACTGTTTATTGTGAGAGATAACCTTAATGAATTAAACCAGATTTAAACTTTGCAAATTTGTCTTTTGTAATATCTCATAAATTCAATCTCATTGTCATATAACTTTAATCCGTAGTCCCATTCTAAATTTTCTAACTAATCAAGCTTTAATCTGGCTTATTACAACAGGAAAATATAAGTCTTATATAAAGTCTTTGAAAGTTCATATAAAAGTAAAAAATCTAAATTCTAAAATATCACACATTATTTTAACTTATAAAATATTTGAGCATATAACGTAATTATCTTACATTAAGGCACTTGAAACAAATTCTATAAATATGGAATGCTTAAAACTATATATTTTTTTTTTTTTGGTTTTCCTTTTGTATTTTGCCTTAGAGGGGCTGTAATATAATATATAATATTAAAGCAGAAAAAATTCACAATTTTTAAAAATCATTCTGAACACCTAGGAGATCCAGTTAAGGATTTTGTTGTTCTTCAAAAACTAAACTTGTGAAGTCAAATCCATCTTAGTGTAGTGTCGCTCAGTTCCATTACAAACCGTCATTTGGCAAATGAAAAGACAGTTTGTGCCATAGCAAATTGCACCCAATATCAAGACAGATAGTACAATGATAGCTACTGTCTTCCAATGAATTCCTTCTTGATATGAGGAATTTTTACCTAAAAATAAAATATATTACCTAAATAATGCATTTGTTATATTATTATTTCTTAAGTAATCTAATTCAGCAATCATGTTGAGTTTTATTAATGTAATGCAATTATTAATAATTCAGTACTAAAGATAGTTTATAATAGTTTTTTAGAGAACAGAGATAAATTCATCTAATTAGAAGGTTGATTTTCTGATAGGTAGATAGTTATATAGCGAACAAAAGGAGTTTAGTCACAAGAGCTATATTTTTATAGTATGAAAGTTGCAAGAAAAAAAATAAAAGAAAAATTCTCACAAATTTAAAAATAAATTACCTCTTTATTTTGACCCAAAGATTACATCTCTTAAAATTTTTATAGTTATAGACATAACTTCCTTTAAATTCATTATGCTTCAGGATTTGAATTAAATAATGACTAACAATACAATTTAAAAAGATTGGGATAACACATATGTTTGTTTAATCTTACAATAACAAAGCTTAAAGTGCCTACAATGCGCTTTTTAACTCTAATCTAAATAGGAAATGAAATACCATAATTCACAATATGCAATAAATTGGAATGTAATATGTTTCACTTGAGAAAATATAATTGATAAATCAGCAAATATTCCTAGATTTATCTATGACAAAATGTTTTTCCCATTATAATTGTTAGCTGTAATAGTTGTAAAAATATGAATTCTTCAGTTAAAAGTATAAATATTAGTTTGATAGACTTTTCTTTTGTACCTACATAAGTATAGGAAAATCAAACTGATTGAGAATGGTTTAAGTATGAATAATAAAGTGTGAATTAAAGTAAAGGTCAAATTATATATATATATATATATATATATATATATATATATATATATATATATATATATATATATATATATATATATATATTTATTTTCTAGATTCTTGAACCATACATTATATCATTTTTCTTAATTTTGTATTTTCTTGGGTTTAGGTTCTTTAATTAATAAAACACAAAACAATTTGACGTTTCGCCCTTTATTTAAGGCATTTTCAAAAATTTTTTCCTTGACATTTTGTTGTTCTGTTTCTAAAAAAAAACATTTTTTTTTTAGAAACAGAACAACAAAATGTCAAGGAAAAAATTTTTGAAAATGCCTTAAATAAAGGGCGAAACGTCAAATTGTTTTGTGTTTTATTAATTAAAGAACCTAAACCCAAGAAAATACAAAATTAAGAAAAATGATATATATATATATATATATATATATATATATATATATATATATATATATATATATATATATATATATTACGGTATGAACAACATGTTTTATGTCAGGTTTGTGATGTGAACCATAGAGTTGGTACTTGGAAACAATTTTAAGTGCAAAAGCAAGAGCAACAAGCGCTAATAACTAGGGTAGATATTTACAATATTCTACTACTAAACCAGCTTTCCATTCTTAAAAAGAAAATTGAAATATATAATAGAACAAAGCAGATTTTTAAATTTAGATTACTCACAATGGCATGTGTAGTACCTAACAAGCAAGTATGAGAGTAATAAAGGCATAACCATAAGGTAAATAATGTAAGGAAACATAACTAAACTGTACCTGTTTCATTATTTGTGCTGTAGGTATATGTACTTTTCCTCTGTTCTAATGTCTCACTTGGAAAAATCACCAAAAAGCCTTAAATTAAAATGAAAAGTTTTATTTTCTTTGCTTTCCAGCAACTTGTTGATTGAATAAAAATAATGCCAATAATACTTACACACAAAGAAAATAAATATTTCACATTTATTAGCCATGTTTCGCCCTGATTTATATCGTAAATGGAACAACTAAATATAAATGTACAACTACCGCAAACAAAATTATGAATGTGTGAATTAACTGAACGCTCCTTCACCGGATATTGAATGTCGGAATGTAATGCATTCAACATTCTGTTTTTAAATATTCCAGCTAGGAGCTTGGTCTTTCTTACACATGCGCATATATAGAAACTTGAAGAAGGTTTTATAAAGTTTATAGAGACCTCTTTTATAAACGTCCCACAAACACAGGTTACTAGGACAAGTTTGGGTCAAGAACAATAGATGTCAGTCAATGTGCAGGAAGACAGGTATTGGTGGCAGCATAATTATAAACATCATTAATATTTTGTCCTAGAGTAATTGTCATAGCAACGACGACAACAACAAATTTTGAAACTTGTGATTAAAAGAAGTTACAAGAATGTTTTTATATTTAAGCAAGAAGGTAAATAAAAAGTAAATTTGCAAATAAGATAGGTCAGAATGTAATAAAATTTATTTTTAGATTGCAATTCCCAATAATACCAGGATCCATTCTCTAGATTGGAATAAACAAGATGGTTACATAGCTGTTGGAGGTGACAATGGCCTTTTGAAGGTGTTAAAACTTGATTCAGGTATATTATTATCCTAAAATTCGTTAGAGATACCTTAAAGCTAGATGCTTTTCAGGAAATGATTCGGGTCTTAAAAGTCGAAAGTTAGCTGCCACGAGCAATTTATCCATGAATCAAACACTTGAAGGACATTCAGATACTATAAAAGTGCTTACATGGAATGAGCCCCATAAAAAATTGACTACGAGTGATTCTAATGGAGTTATTATCGTTTGGATGCTCTATAAAGTTAGTTTTTAAAGCTAAATACGATATTGTATTTTTTAAAACTAAACATAACATGAAACTTCGTTTCTTAGGGAGCTTGGTATGAAGAAATGATTAATAACAGAAAGAAATCAACAGTAATAGGAATGGCATGGAGTAGTGATGGTCAGAAGATTTGTATTATCTATGAAGATGGTGCAGTTATTGTTGGATGTGTCGGAGGCAACAGAATTTGGGGCAAAGAACTAAAACATACAACTTTATGTGGAGTCCAGTGGTCACCTGATGGTAAACTACTTCTATTCGCTTTAAAAAACGGGCAACTCCACCTTTATGATAATCAAGGAACATTTGTAATGAAACTAAATATTTTGTGTCACGATACAAGTTACGATCCTGTACCAATTGTTGGACTAGCTTGGTATAATGGTACTGGTGGTTTTATGCATTCAATGTGTCCTACTTTAGCAATAATTTTTGAAAATGGCAAAGCACAACTGATGAGAAATGAAAGTGATACAAGTAAGAACCAAATAAAAATAAATTACTTATAATTCAAAATATTTTTATTACCATCCATTTTAGATCCAGTCTTGTTGGATACAAAAATGTTTGCAGTGCATTGTAGCTGGAATCATAATGGTTCCTTGCTCGCAATTCCAGGAAAACAGTTTGCTGATGAAAAAGAAGTAAATCTTGTTCAATTTTATAACCCTTTTGGAGAGGTAATAAAGCTTTATGTAGGAATATATTCTTTATAGTTCTTTAAATATCTTCTGTTACAGCATTTAAGAACTTTAAGAGTACCGGGTTCCTCCATATCATGTTGCGTCTGGGAAGGTGGTTCTCTAAGAGTGGCACTGGCTGTAGATTCTTTTGTGTATTTTGCAAATATCCGTCCAGATTACAAATGGTGCTATTTTAAAAAAACTGTTGTTTTCACCTCGTGCAGGCCTGGAAGACCTGGAATATGTATTTCTTTTTGGGATACTACAAATAATTTGGTACAATTATGATTATTACAAATTATTGCAAAAGTTCATTATCACCATTTTTTTAGTGTCACACAAGATGGTTAAATGCTCTTCATGCAATCTCATCTTACGGAGATTATTGTGTTATTGCCACACAGTCTGATAGTGATACTATAGGAAAATATGGATTACTCCTATATAATACTCTTGGTACTCCTGTTGATGGAAAATATATAAACATAGAGCCATTGGGTGTAGCCATGAACTCTTACCAAGTTTTTGCAGCATCAAAGAATAATTTTATAGTATGGCATTATAAGACACCAAAATCTATCACAGGTATACATTTTTAAACTTTATATATATATATATATATATATATATATATATATATATATATATATATATATATATATATATATATATATATATTAATTTTTTTTTTTTTAGTGGGTGCAGCCAGATCAAAAATATTTCATATAGATGATAATCCCTCTGGTGCTGTAGAAATTATTCAAGATTTGGACAATATGAACAAAATTCCAGTGAGCAGTCACCAAACAATAGATCCTATTTGTTGTCTTGCTGCCACAGATACATGTTTTATAGTTGGCAGGGAGTCGGGGCTTATTCACTATTATGTTTTACCTCATATTGTGCTTACTAATCGTTACAAAATTCCTAGTAGACCTCACAAGCTAGCAATCAACTGTAACTCTACGTAAGTTTTAAAGACCCTATAAAAATAAAAGATATATTTTTTTTATAATACATTTTGTTTTAGGAGGCTATCAGTCATAGATGTATCTGGAGTAATGACTGTGTTAGATATCTCAGAAGGGTCAGGGAGACCATCTACCAGTGTGGAAGGTAATAAATTGGAAAGAAAGGATGTTTGGGCAATGTGCTGGGCCTCTGATAATCCTCAACTTTTGGCAATCATGGAAAAAACTAGAATGTATATTTTTAAGGGTATTTATCCTGAGGAACCTGTGGCTTGTTCTGGATACATATGCAATTTTAATGTAAGTTTTAGAATAAAGTTAAACCAATTTAAAAAACTGATATGTATTATTTGTTAGGATCTAGAAGTGGAGGCAGTCTTATTGGATGAAGTGATAGATAACCCGGAAAAACCAAGTAAAGATTATTTAATCAAATTAGAGATAAAAAGTCTTAGAGATACCAGACAACTACTGGAAAAAGTAGGAATTAATGAAGCATCTCAATTTGTAGAAGATAACAGACATCCCAGGCTTTGGTAAATAATAAATAAATAAATAAATAAATATAAATATATATATATATATAAACATATATATATATATATATATATATATATATATATATATATATATATATATATATATATATATATATATATATATATAATTATATTTTAGGAGATTAGTTGCTGAAGCTGCCCTTAAGGAGATGAATTTAAACATGGCCGATGCATGTTTTGTAAGAGCCAAAGATTATGCAAAAGTACAATTTGTGAAGAAATTAAGAGATATTAACAATGAAGCATTAAGAAAGGCACAGGTTTCCACTTACTTTAAAAATTTTGATGAAGCAGAGAAAATTTATATTGAAGCAGATAGGAGGTATTCAAAGTATATTTTAAACAAATCTAGAATTTCCATATCCTTATATTTTTAGCGATTTAGCCTTAAATTTGCGTCAAACTCTGGGGGACTGGTTCAGAGTCATTCAAATCTTAAAAAACGGTGTTACTGCTCCAGATTACCTATTGAAAACAGCATATAACTCTACTGCTGACTATTTCTACCATTTTAATAACTGGTAATTATTAAAACATCTTAAATCTCGAGAATATTAAATTTCATTTCTGTTTAAGGTCTTCTGCAGTAGAGTACTACGAACTAGCAAAAAATACTGCAAAAATTATAGACTGTTACTATCATTTGGAAGACTGGAAAAACTTGGAACTCATGATAGAACAGCTTCCTGAAGGCGATCCTCTCTTAGAAAAAATTGGAGACATGTTTGCTTCCAATGCTGTTCATATGGAAGCTGTCAAAGCTTATACCAAAGTAAATATTTATTTTTAGTCATAACATGTATATATTTATTAGTATCATGTATCTTGTAGGTGGGAAAAGTAAAATCAGCCATAGACTTATGTATACTACACAACAGATGGGATGCCGCCATAGATTTAGCAAAGAAATATAATATTACTAAAATATCTGATCTATTGGTAAAATACACTAATCATCTGATTGAACAAAAACAAATTATGACTGCTATAGAAATAAACGTACAAGCAAAATTTTATTTGCAAGCTGCTGAACATGCTTTTAAGGTAGTATTGTTGATTATCAAATTATACCATCCATTTTATGTAATTTACTACCAAATTTTAGATTTCAAATTTAGTCATTATATTTTGAAAAAAAAAGGAAAAACTCATTTCATAGAAAATAAGAGTACGAGTGCTCTTTTTTTTCCTTTTACAAACTTTTAAATATTTGTGGAAAATCACGGTTCTTGGGTTTACACCCTGTCAAATTGGAATTATTATCCGACGTTTCGCCTACGATTGCACGATGCATCTTCAGGGCTCTTTACTCCACAAGATTGGAACGCCAGGGGATCTCCGCTGTCACCCGTAATAGCGAATATCTTCATGGAAGCTTTCGAAGAAAACGCCTCGTCTTCTTCTCCTCTAAAACCTAAATTTTGGTGCAGATACATAGATGATACTTGTGTAGTTTGGCCGCATGGCGCAGATAACTTCCATAATTTCCTGTATCATCAAAACCAACAACATCCTAGCATAAAATTCACTGTGGAAACTGAATTAAAGGGTGCCCTTCCCCTTTTCGGTGTATTAGTACAGGTGAAAGGCAAATTAGGACGTTCTCTGTACAGAGAACTAACACATACAAATCAATATCTCAATCTAACGTCACCTAATCATTGTTCTCAAAAGCAATCCGTCATTAACTCTTTGTTATACATAAAAAATATGTGACGAACAATTACTGAAATTAGAAATAGAAAAACTGACTAATGTTTTGAGAGGCAACGGATATTGCGCTGAAGATATTAGACGTTCTATTAATAGATATAAAAACCCAGCTACTCAACAAAATCATAAAAAAATATCACTTATGAGCAGTGTTGTCTTGCCTTACATACACGGAAGACCGAGAAGATTGCCAAATTGCTCCGAAAATTAAACTTTAGGACGATTTTCAATATACGTAAGAAAGATTGACAACGTCACCAAAGAACGCAATGCCATTACAAACAGAATACACACAAGATACCTTGCTCTTGTGGTAAAGGGTATGTGGAGAATCAGGATGGTCTATATGCACTAGACTTAAGGAAAATAAAAGGTATATTCAAAAATAAGCAATCTGCAGTAGCTGAACACCAGCATTGCACAGGTCGCACCTTTAATGTAAAAGAAACTAAGGTACTAGCATCAGTGTCTGGTCAATCGGGTAAAAATACCGGACTGATGCTCTTGACGATCATTCAGTGTCTTAATCTTGTGGACTGAAGATCCCTAAAGATACCTCGTGCAATCGTAGGCGAAACGTCGGATAATAATTCCAATTTAACATGGTCTGAACCCAAGGACCATGATTTTCAACTTGACCAAAGCCGTGAAAGCCTTCGTCCTTTTTGAATACTTGCTTAACATAAAGTATTTGTTTAATATTATAGCTGGCAGAAGTGGAAGCCAAGAAAACTAATAAAAATTTGATGAAAATTAAAAAACACTATGTTTTTGCGGCAAGATTAGTGGAAATGCATAAGAATTCGCCTCAGCCAGGTATGAAAAAAAATATCGACTTCTAAAAAATGGAGGTTCTAAATTCGACCGTTATGTATTTTTTTTTATGTATATCTATATGCCGATTACTCCGGAACGGCGGCACTGCTTTGAATGAAGCTTTTTTGCATTATGTTCAGAAAGTTGTTGCTGTGCACCCATATTATTTTAGCCGAAATTGGTTCAGTAAAATACCAGATAATCGTACATAACGAATCTAAAATTATTTAAAAAAAATTCGATATGGCCGATTCAGAATTTGACACCTTGATTTTCTCCAAAATTGTAATTGTTTTAAAAAAATTCAATATGGCAGTCTAAAAATTTATCTATATGTATATGGGGGCCTTAATTAATTTCTTAAAATTCAAGATAGCGGATTTACTAAAGCAGACTAAATATTTGTTTGGTATGACTTCAATCAAATCTGGTATTTCAGAATCGCAGAATTTTTTTTTGTTTAATTTAGTGTGGATTACAACTTTGGATAAAATGGGTTCCTTTTTTGGGATCTTAGAAAAGCAACCCAATTCAAAACTAAAAATCAAAAAATTATATAAATTTTTATATGAAATTGAAAATTTGAAGTCGGCACCAAATATTACTAAATGAAACAAATATCTACTAATACGAGATACATACAAGCTACAGTAAGAAAGTAATTACAAATAGAAAACTTCATCATTTTATGTGAATAGCATTTTGTCAGGTATTAATTTGGCGCCGACTTCAAAACTTCCAATTTTATGTAAAAATTTATATTATTTTTCGGTTCCATTTTTTTTTTTATAAAAATTTTATTTTTTAGGTGATGTTCTAAATTATGATCCTCTTTTTTATGAAAATGCTTGGAAAGGTGCTGAAGCCTATCATTACTTTATTCTTGCGCAAAACCAGTTATATAAGGGAAAGCTGCACGATGCTCTGTGCATCTCTTATAAACTACAAGATTATGGAGATTTAATTCCTGAAGTAGACATTTATTCTCTTCTGTCATTAAGTGCTTGCCTTGACAGATCTTTTGCAATATGTTCCAAGGCTTTGATGAAATTAAAATCTTTGGAAACTGTAATATATATATTTTTTTTTATGTAAACCTTTTTTAATGGCAAGTTTTTATTTTTAGATAACTCCAGCAGACAAAATGCAATACAACAAACTTGCCTGGGATATTTTTAGACAAAATGAGCCAATTAACATAAAGAAAAAACTTATTAAATGCGATAATTGTGAAAATAATATTCAAGATTGGTAAGAAGGAGTAATTTAAAGTTCAATAACTAAGCTCATAAGTAGTTGTCAAATAAATAAACTGATAAATGTATTATAGTAAATAAATATTTGTATTTTGTTTAATTCTAGAATAAAATATTAATGATTAGGTTACTCGTATAGATATCAAATTAACTACTTCATCATCATTATAACTGTTATCAGTAGTATTTTTTTTTAGGAATACCGCGTGTCCTAAATGCAAAATACATTTTCCCACATGTATAGCTACAGGTCTGTCAATTGTCGGGGCCCCAATTTGGTTTTGTACGACTTGCAAGCATCCTGCCCTTCAAAGAAAGATGGAATTTTTGAACTCTTGTCCTTTGTGTAATGCTAAACATGAACGACAGTAATATGCCTTATTTTATCCGTTTCAGATGTGTTGTTACTTTGATTAATTGTTACAATTTTTTAAATATATATGTTTAATAATTCAGTTAAAGATTTATTTTATTGAAACAACAACAACCATACAAAAATATTGCCAAAACTTATTTAAAATCGACAACGTATGTAGCATTCTTGATGCTACAAAAACTTAATTAACATTATTTAAATGTATTAACAAGAATGGAGGTAAGAATTGATACAAAATGAGACAAAATTAAAATGCAACTATATGAGGAAGAAAGTTCTCACAGAGAAGTTTTCTTACAGTTTGGCGGATGCCTTTCCCTCGATTTTCTTTAAGAAAATGTCATCAATGTTTTTAAAGACATCTTTGGCAGCTTGGGAAGCATCAATAGCGTAGTGAATACCCTTGATCTGGTAATAGTCCACCAAAGGTTTAGTTTGATTATGATATGCCGACAACCTTTTCTTTAAGGCTTCTACGTTGTCATCCGATCTTTTGATCAAGGGTTCTCCAGTAATATCATCAATCATAGGTTTTTTAGGAGGAGCAAATTCTTCATGATATGACCTACCACTGGCTGGATGCACTAAACGTCCAGTAATCCGACGGTACAACAAACTGTCAACAATTGAAAATTCTACAACAGCATCCAATTTTGTCTTTCTCTGCTCTAGCAAGCCGTCAAGCTAAAAAATAAAACACCTATTTAACAAAAAAAAAAAAAATAGTAATTTCGGTAATAATTCGGATTAGAGTAAATCTAAAAAATGGAAATTACAAGTAACATTTTGATTTTGTTTTTTTTTTTGATAATTTTCTTGATTTCTCCTATAAAAATAGTGTAAATTTATGAATTTTTTATAATACAAATGCTCGTGTGGGATCAAGAAAATTATCAAAAAAAGAAATCAAAACGGCACCTGCCATTTCCATTTCCTTGATTTACTCTAATCCGAATCATCGCCAAAAAAATTAACAATATATATTATTATTTTCAGAATTTTGATGCAACTACTCTTAGCAAAGTATCCTATGCTATCTTTTATAAGGGTTAAAAAATAATTGCGTAATATTTTTTAAAAATAACATTTTTTATCTAAGAATAAACTGAAAATTTTAACGTTCGGCTCTTTATTATCCAACAATTTTTTACTAATTAAATGAAAAGTCATTCGCAATAAAATAATGTACTAACCTTTTCTGCCTGTACAACGGTTCTAGGAAATCCATCAAGCAAAAATCCATTCTTGCACTCAGGTTTGTCAAGATTTTTATCAATCATATTAACAACTAGATCATCACTGACCAGTTTACCTTCATCCATAACTTTTTTTAGCTTGGAACCCAGTTCAGAACCAGATGATATTTCGGCCCGTAACATATCTCCAGTAGAAAGATGGCACACACAAAATTTTTCTTTAAGCCAGACGGCCTGTAAAAATCGGACATAACCACCTTGCTTTAAGATGTATATATGGAAAATTACTTACCATGGTCCCCTTGCCGGAACCTGGAGGTCCCAAAAGTACCGCTTTGACTCCCTCATTGGAAGAACCTTCTGCTGGAGCCGGTACGGCTTTTGGTGCAGCTAAAGGGGCCATATTTTAATAAATATCTAGAAAATTAGCTGCTGATACTGATAGCTGTTATGTAAACGACCTCGGAATTACGATAAAGAGGTTTTATTTAAAGCGATTTGAATTTATTATTGACAAGTCAAAAATTGTGACATTTCACTTAACCTCAAATTCGCATCGCTTACTAAGATTTTTGGAGCACAAAATACTTTCCGAGGTATATGTTTAGGCAAATTCGGTTGGGTTATATTTTGCCTACGTAGTATATTTCATGGTCATCATGGTTGTAACGATATTCTAATTATTTCCATTGCTATGTCTTGCGATTTTATCTATTAATCTTACATTTTTTAAATTGAAAGTTATCATAATAAAATACAGCTTACATGAAACCGCAGAAATTATACTACCCATAGCACTGTAAAATATTTTGTCAAAATAAAAAAAATGTAATTTCCCCTGTCCTATTACCCCCGTGCAATTATTATGCTTAAAGCTACTTATATACTATAATCCATAGAGCAAAAGTAATGTGTGTTTCTATATAGACTTTTTTTATATTGACCAAAGCATAATGGACTATTTGTCACTGGTTTTTGAGATTATATTTTATATTGAAGAACCACCAAAAGTATTTTTTAACGTGTCAGAAATAGGCCTTATCAGCTTTGCCGCTGTGCTAATTAAATATAACATAATCGAATATGCCTTATATAATTATAACATCATTTCATTTCTAGTGCCCATTGTAAACAATATTTTTTAATGAGATTAATGAATTCTATAAAGTAAATAGGGAACATTGTGTTTGTTGTATCCTGTTATAAATTACTAAGTATGTAATATAAGATTGTTTTTAAACGCTTCTTTGTTTCAGAACCAGTTAGTTTTCAATTAAGAATTCAACTAAAATTGGAATTGGGTCTAAAACCACAAATCTAAAACTCTCAACTATGTACCGAGTTAGAAATGTGGGTTTAGTAAATATGCTAATTCATTTGTGTATTTTTTAATATGCAATAAATGGATTTTTGGTATATAGGAGTAATTGGAAAGTTACTTATGCCCATAATAATTGATAACATTATAACTATGACCTTTTTTTATCATTCTGACCGAATCAAGTCAAAAAGGAAGGTATGCTACCCAAAACACACGTTGAATCTGAATGTCGAACGTATGATATGTACGTAGGCAACTAGACATGCGAATCAATGACCTACTTTTATTTAAGCGTTTTTAGAAATGATGAATCTAGGGCACGGCCGCTCAAAGTTGATTTTTCCCTGCTCTTGTACTCCCTCTTTTCTCTACCCTTCTTTTGGTAGATAACATCACTTTCAAACGTTAAGCTGTTGTTACCTTTATTATCGTCTGTAAAAATTTTATTAGAATACCTACATAAATATATTGCGCAATTGTAGTTAAACAAAAAAAACATATTAATAATAGATTTTATACCTTGTTTCTTTAGTTCGCATCTAGAAATAAATTCCATTTATTTTTACTACTATTATTTACGTTGCTATAATATATTTGAAGAGAATACAATTTATTTAAATAAAATCACATACTGTGCATACCTATCCTAACTTTGTTTCACCAAACAAATCATTTTTAGAAGACGCAGAAACATTGATTAACAGTGTCAAACAAAGAGGTTTATCAAAATAAATATAATAAGTAAATGTGATACTTGTCAAAAATACATTAAAATTTAATTACATGAAATTTTCGCTTACTTTCAGGTAAAATTATTCACAACAATGAATATGAGTAATTTAAAGTAAATAGTTAGATGATGAGTTCGATGACGTCAAACCTATCCTGAGTACATCCCTGTAGCCAACAATTTTTAGCAATGTTGTCAGATTGTTAACAACTTCTTTCATTATCGGCGAACATCAAATATAATTTTTTGAACTTGCACGATAACAAAATAATCTGATTAATTACTACTCGACTACTCTCGTGAAGTCTACTCTTTTCATGAAATATCACTTTAGTGTATACCTTAAATAGTGTTTGCTCGAAGCTTATAAGACAAGTAAAGAAATTTTCAGAAAATGTTAACCCATGAATATAGCAGCAATTTAAGCTTTGTGTTATAATTTCACAATGTGACCATGCCAATGTTTATTTTGTATTTTTTTTAGATTTCCCACTGAAAAAGTTATCAAACGATATGGCAACATTGAGACAGAAGGCTAAATCAGTTGATTAGTGAGGCAAGGACCTGCGTGTGTGGGGATCCGAACTTGAAAGTGTTGTGTTGTGGTTTATAGTGCAGGGAAGAGTAGTAAGAATTGCAAATTTGCTGGCCGTTGTACCTTTGTGCTAATTACGCCTTTGAAAAATTCAAAAGCCAAGAGTTATAACAAATTAATGGTGAAGTTTTTATGACAATCTAAAATGTCATCTCCGAGTGCTGGAAAAAGACGTATGGACACTGATGTTATTAAGCTGTATCCTTTTCTTTGTGTATTGTAGAAAATGTAAACAGTTTGGCTTAATGTCAGCTGATTGTCACATTTATAATCCAAACGGCTGGTTGGCATAAGATTTTTCCTTTGTCTCACTACCAAAAAGATCTATTTCAAATCGCATATGTACTATTTTTATCTCATTAACTAATTTACAGCTGATTGTCAACAATATGTTTGTTTTTATTTTTGACTTCCTTAACTTTTTCATAGGATTGAAAGTAAGCATGAGGTGACAATCCTTGGAGGACTTAATGAATTTTGTGTCAAATTCTATGGACCCAGAGGCAGTAAGTAAATACTATAAATATTTTTTTAAAAACAAGGCAAAACATTTTAACTAAAAGAGTTATAACTAACTAATTGCTCCTCTATGTCAAAAATATACATAATGGTACAAAATTATGTTCTAATTTATTAATACCTACTTTTATCACTGATTGATTTTTGAAAAGCTAAGCACAGAACAGATATGTGGTATAATCTTTACATTAGGGAAAGAATAGACAATAAACTCGAGTCATACATAATTTATCATATTATTCTACATCAGTGTTATCTTTTTCTGCTCTGCTTTGCTTTCTTAGAAGAGATAATATTAGATATTTGTCTGTATATTTACCTGAATGTTTTAAAATTATATTTTAATTTTGGAAACATTGGCACTTATTTTAGGATCACTTTTTCAAACTCCTTATTAAAAATAATTTACAATACTTAGTAATACTACACTAATACTGTAAATTGTGGAATAAATCAATACATTTTATTAGAAATTTATAATTATTTTCGAAACAAACATTGCACTCCAAAAACTACAAGTTTATATTTGAGTTTTTTTTTTGTCTTTAGCTCCTTATGAGGGTGGTGTCTGGAAGGTAAGGGTACATTTACCTGAACACTACCCCTTTAAATCTCCAAGCATCGGCTTTATGAACAGAGTATATCATCCCAACATTGATGAGGTATCGGGTACGGTCTGTTTAGATGTTATAAATCAAGCTTGGACTGCTTTATATGGTAAGACTTACTTTTCATGTATTTAAAATATATTAAGAAAAGTTGAAAAATAATTTATAGAGACAAGTGTTGTTAATATGATCATATGAAAAAATTCTGCAGTACTATATACATATCTAGCCATAAGTTTTTTCTCTAATAAAGTAATATTTAATAATAATAATAATTTTTAAAGTCACTCTAATTCATGTCTGCTTTTGGATGTTTTCAGTTGGAGAAAAAATTGACAAATACATAAAAATATAAACAATAACATTATAACTAGATCCCTGTTCGAAATACAGCAGGCTGGCAAGTCAATTTTCTTCTGAATTCAAGCCTGAATCTGCCCCTATACCTTTGTGTATTTTTTTCCAAAAGGGTCAAAAAAATAATGTGTATAGACAAGATTTAGATATTTAGAGAGAATTGGTATGTTCTGTGGAATATTTATACTTTCTCAGTTTTCATTATCTTATTGCACAATTGGACAAAACTTAAGGCAATATTAGATATATATGTGTTTTTGTAAAAGAAATCGATTTAAAACTTTGTTTTAGACTTGTCCAATATATTTGAATCGTTCTTACCTCAATTACTAACATACCCAAACCCAATAGACCCTTTAAATGGCGATGCTGCAGCCATGTATCTTCACAAACCAGAAGAATACAAGAAAAAAGTGTCAGGTAAGATTTAATTGGATAGAATAAAATACTGATATTATTAATAGACTAGGAAATAACTAAAAATTTTTAGTAGTGGTTTTCTTTAACGCTCTTTTGTCATTCAACAAGCTGTTATATTGCGAAGTAGTAGATAGCTGTTGGACTTCCATTGTCTTTATTTTTGTTGAATATCACGACGTTTCGACTAGTGGTTCTCTCTAGCCTCTCTGACTATTTATACTAAAAGTAAATGCAGTGGAGTGTAACTGAGATGGGTGCAGTCATGCCTGCTATGGCAAAATCCCACTTTTTTATGCTGCATTTAGTTTCAGTTTAAAATTATTAAGAAGAGGTTTCCACACTTCTCTTATATCTAAAGATGGTTTACTAAAACAACTCGGGTTCTGATGTATAACCACGGCTTTTTTAACTTTCTGTTTTCTCCAATGTGGTTCTCGGTGTAGTATTTTAGCTTCAGAGCATTTTATGTGGTGTCCATGAGTCCAGCCATGGTTGGTGGCACCAGATTTTTCTGTTTTTCCTCGAGATGTGCATTTTTGGTATTCTTTGATTCTTACATCAAGAGGTCTCTTTATTTCGCCAACGTAGGAATTGCCACATTCACGTGGTATCTGATATACACAGTTCTACATGTCCCTTTGAGTTGTTGGTTTGACCCTAGTGAGTCGACTTCTCAGAGAGTTATTGGAATTGAAAACAACGTTGATTTTATATCGTTTTCCTATCCTTCTAACTTTTTTTGAAATGCCTTTAACATAGGGGATGTTCAGTACTGGTTTTTGTTCTTCATTCCTTGTCGAGAGCTTGATGAAAGAGATAGATTACATTAAAAATGATCTGACAGCCAACGGATACCCAGTATATCTAGTGGATAAATTTCTAGAACAACGCGGCAATAGGACAATATCGACAAGGAATGAAGAACGAAAACCAGTACTAAACATCTCCTATGTTAAAGACATTTCAGAAAAAGTTAGAAGGATAGGAAAACGATATAAAATCAACGTTGTTTTCAATTCCAATAACTCTCTGATAAATCGGCTCACTAGGATCAAACCAACAACTCAAAGGGACATGAAGAACTGTTTATATGAGATACCATGTGAATGTGGCAATTCTAACGTTGGCGAAACAAAGAGATCTCTTGACGTAAGGATCAAAGAACACCAAAAATGCACATCTCGAGGAGAAACAGAAAAATCTGGCGCCGCCAACCATGCCCGGACTCATGGATACCACATAAAATGGTCTGGAGCTAAAATACTACACGGAGAACAACATTGGAGAAAACGGAAATTCAAAGAAGCCGCAGTTATATATCAGAACCCGCGTTGGTTTAGTAAACCATCTTTAGATATAAGAGAAATGTGGAAACCACTTCTTAAGGAATAATTTTGGAAATTCCTATAAGATCCACTGTTTTAATGAGGAATTGAGGCAGATGAGGGAAACCTTAAAGTTTATAACTCAGCTGAATAAAACAAGTCCGGTCCTGGTTACCCATGATATGCTAAAATCTTTTCGTAGCGACTATAAAAGTAAAATTGAAGAAAGCAAAAAACAAGCGAACAGTAAACATATTAACACATCAAAAAATAAAAATAAAGCAGTATGGGATGTTATTAAGAACAACAACCCCATTATTGACAAGCAAGTGACTGAAAAGTTAAATGCTAATGATTTTAATATCTTTTTTTCACATATTGCTGAAAATATAATGCAGAATATTCCGAATTCAGGTTCCAACCCACTTGGCTACCTAGACTCCCTGAGTACAAATAGCTCGGGTCCAACATTTAACTTTAATGAAATTACTTTTAATAATCTGAGGGATATAATGTCTAACCTTAATAATAGTGCTAGTAAGGCCTGCTTTGGTCTAAATATTAGGATACTTAAGACCATAAAAAATATTGTAATATACCCGCTAGCTAAAATTATTAACAATTGTATTAAATCAGCTGTTTTTCCTGAATGTTTGAAATTGGCTCGTGTGGTGCCAGTGTTTAAGAAGGGAGCCTGCGATGATGTTGCTAACTACAGGCCAATTTCAATTGTGCCACTATTTAGTAAGATCTTCGAGAGCGTTTTAAAAAATCAGATGTGTGACTATCTTGAAGACCAGTGCCTGTTCAGTCCATGTCAGTTTGGTTTTCGTTGCAACATGTCAACTACAGCTGCCATAAACCATCTAACTAGTTACATTCAAGACTGTTTTGAGAGAAGGATGTATGTCCGGGTGTCCTTCTTTGATGTAACAAAAGCTTTTGACTGCGTGTCGCATAATCTGTTGATTCAAAAACTTTATAAATATAACTTTAATGATTGCACAGTCAATCTTCTTAAATCTTACTTATCAAATCGTCTCCAGTATGTAACATTTGGTGGTGAGGCGTCAAGCCCGAGTCCAGTCATTCACGGTGTGCCCCAAGGCTCAGTTCTTGGGCCGTTGTTGTTTCTTTTATATGTGAATGATATTTGTTCATGTATTTCAAACGAGGGTACAGCTATTATTTTGTTTGCTTTGAATCTGAGTGAATCAGCTGTAAAGTTCCTGGGCATATATCTTGACCCTAAACTGACATGGGAGCGACATGCTGAACATCTTATAAGTATTCTAAGTAGAAATACATTTATAATACGTAATCTGAAAAACATAGTGTCTAATGATGTTCTTATGAATGCTTACTATGGTCATATCCACTCGCATCTTAGCTACGCTGTCCTTTGTTGGGGGCATTCATCGCATGCTTCCAGGGTATTTGCAATACAACGGCGTTGCATAAGGATCATGTCTGGTCTGGGGTTCAGGGAATGTTGTAGGGCCAGTTTTATCTCCCTTGGCATCCTTACGTTGCCATCCCTTTATATCATAAATTGCCTTATGCATATCAAAAAGAATGCTGATGGGTATATCTGTAATAGTGATTACCACAACTACAATACGAGGGGCAGGAATTGTTTTACTTTGACTTATAGTAGAACTGCTAGAGCCAGGGATGGTGCGAACCACTATGGGCTAAAATTTTTTAATGTGCTTCCTAATGTTGTTAAAAACCTTGGTGCGCAGCAGCTTAAGTCCAAAATGAAAAACTATTTGAAGAAAAAAGCTTTCTACAGCATTGAAGAGTTTCTTTTAAATAATTTCAATGATTTAATATGACAGGAAAAGCACAGATGATTCTCTCACTGTACTTGTTTTATTTGTAAACTTGACTTGTTTAAAAAGTTTTGTGTTTTTTTAAATTTTAGACTGATTTGTTCTTGTCTGCTTAATGTTTTACTATATCTTATTTTATATTTGACTTGTGAAAATACTTTTTGTATGTATATCATGAATAAACATTATTATTATTATTATTATTATAATAATTGCAAACTAAAACTAAATGCAGCATAAAACAGTGGGATTTTACCGTAGCAGGCATGACTGCACCCATCTCAGTCGCACTCCACTGCATTTACTTTTAGTATAAATAGTTATGTAGCTAACGGATTTATTTAGTTTCACTTGAAAGCGGCTAGAGATTACTAGCCGAAACGTCGTGATATTCAACAAAAATAAAGACAATGGAAGTCCAACGGATATTTACTACTTCGCAAAAAACATCGTTGTCTATGACCTTCAAACAAACAAGCTGTTATATATTTTGTGTTTTACCAAAAAATTACAGAGTATGTTAGAAAATATGCAACAGAAGAAGCTTTAAGAGGTGGTGAAAATGTAAGCTCCGATAGCGAGTCAAGTATGTCAGATTTCTCAGAAAATGAGGCTGAAGATATGGAGTTATAACGTCGGCTGACATTCGTATATATTTATTATGCTCGCTCAATGAGACTTCCCCTAACATTAAAATTTCTCGACTTAGATCATAATGTGATGTGCTTAAATAGTTATTTATACCTTGGTTGTTTTGCATTTGCATTTTCATAGTTTATTGTTTGCGCAATCTGTCTCAGGTTTACATAAGCCAGGTTGTTTCACTTTGACAGATTTCCAATAAAGGTTTATGTCCGTTGAATACCAAAAACCATATTTAGGTATTTCTACATGATTTTTGATAATACACCCATCCTCTTTATTTATTCAAATAAAAACAAGTTGTTAATTAGGAAATAAAGACCATTTGCAAGGCATATTTTAAGCAGTTTATGACTTATTCTGTGATATAAACAACTTTATAGAGTATAATCATGAGCTTACTAATTAAATTTAGCAAGGAAACTATAATTATACAAAATTGTAATGTTAGGTTTTTACACATATTTTGGTTTTTAATAATTATTTTATAACGCCTATTTATACAACTTTGCCTAAATAAGTTGTCCTTTATAACTAAGCCTTTTTTAAAATAAAAAGTCCATATATATTTTTCTTTTTATTACTAAGAAAGGTGGGTATATTATTGAGAACTTTTTTAATATAATTTAAGTTATTTTAATTACCCTCGTGGTTAAATTAATTTTAGAAAGAAGGTTTTATTTTAGTTATAGCTAATACATATTATTAAGTGTAATTTTTAATTTTTGTTAAATATATGATTATTTTAATTTTACAGCCTCCGTTTTTTACTTATTATTTTAGTTCTTTGATTATTATGCCAGTACAACCATTTGAAATTATCTTGGTCTACTGGTGTGGTCTTGCGAATGATTTACTTTTTAATTCATTTTTCTACCAAACTGGGTATATGTTTATATCAGATATACAATGTTGTGTCATAAGTTTTGTTCATAATAAAGTAATATACAAACAATAAAAGAATTAAATCTGAGAAAGTATAAATATTTTATTCTCTACTTTCCATAAGCTAGACAAATGTTCTTTTTTTTTTATTTGAGTTCATGATTATTGTAGCATGCATGACATTTATAATGACTTCACATTTGATGAGATTTGGAGTAAGTTCTTGTCTCTAAAGTATTGCATAAGTAATCAGATTTTTGCTTGATTTCCAACCTTTTTTCGCAGAAATACATCACTTTTCCGTAATCTTAACATAAAAGTGGAATGATGTCGCTTTCTCCTTTTTTAAAACATGTCCTGAAGGTTTTTGAGAACTGTAATCTTATACCTTGCCATTTGAAGAGTAAAATTTTTTCTCTACGGTAGAATATAGATGTGTATGTAAAAATTCTGTAGCGAAATTCGGTAAAAAATGAATATAGTTTTTTGGTTTTAATTTTTTTCTTGTTTAAATTAGGTAATATTTTATTAGACACAAAACTTATGCTGCACTACCTACTATTAGTTATACCCCAAATTATTTTATTTCCGGATATACACATATATACAAATATATATTTACAAAAATATTTTATATTATGTTACCACAAATTGTTAATTGAATACAGGCCAATTTAGGCTAGTCGCCTAAAGTCTAGAACAGCTAATTATGTAAACAAACAATAAAAATAGTAATTTAAAAGTAATAAAAGTTAATAACAGTATTTTTATTTACTTTTGATGCTGCACCAATAGACCTACTATATTGATATTTAATTATTTGGTTTATGTACAAGATAGCCACAGCAGTTACATTTAGTCGTGCATTTTTTAAAGTAAAACAGTTGTAGAAGGAAATACAATCTCAGGGGTCATTAAAAAGTTAATAATTAGAACACTGGTCTTTCTCTACATAAAAAAAACTATGAACAATTCGGCATAGAAATTATACTGGTTAAAATAATTTCCGTAATTTTAAAGTCAGACAATGACAATTTGCCAATATGAAAATGTTTTAAATAGATAAGATTACACTTGAATAAGGGAGAAAACAGAAGATAAAGATCGGAGATCCTCGAAATAGTTCACAAATAACTTTGTTATGATTCATTATAAAGACATTTGAAACATTTTCAAATCTGGCTATCCTATGCCTAGTATCACTTAGCAATTGTAGAGCGTTTTACTGATTTTGTTAGCTTTTAAGAATCCCTTTTTGTGAAGTTGAAGTGGTATGGTACACAAAACTATTAAGAAAGTCCCAAAGAGTTTACCTAATTTGAGTTAAAACATATTAATTATGCCAGTTTATAATACTAATACACAATTTTAATATGAAACCAATCAACTGTAAACGAGACCTTAGCTAGATGAGTTAACTAGTTTGGTTGATTATATTTAAAATATTTAAAAAAAAAAGATTAAATTCCCCATCACTCAGCGTATGAAGGGTTTATAAGAGCTATGTATTTAGTAAAAATTGCTTATCAAAAAATTGTACAGTCAATAGAAGTAATTGTACAGCTAATAGAAGTCAAAACATAACTGAGCAGATTGATGTTTTAAAAACAAATATAATTTTGATATTAGTGTTGCCTTAAGAACAGAGCGAGTCAACCTTTTTAGCGTGTAGGGTAGTGTTAGTGTGCAATTCGGAGATAAATACTAAAATTAACATTGTAACTCGTGTATTCACTATTCTGTAAAATCGTCGTCCTTCTTTAGACACAAAATTATAACAAAATAACAATTTGATAAATTGAAATAAATATTTTTTTATTGTAAACAATAAATCTACGAAAATATAGGCAATAAGTATTTTACAGATGAGTGAATATTATCGTTGAGAGTTTACTTATTTAAGTAATCAGGTTTAAAGTTTGTGGTCTCATTACTAATTAACTGTATATGTACATAAATAATTTTAGGTAAAGATATCTAAATAACTTTAATTATGGTTTTATTATGTTATAATCAAAGAAAACTTTCCCTAACTCGATTGGAAGTATTTTTATATAGACAACTTTTTGTGTGTTTTTCATATTTTTAAGGGTAATGTTAGATTTAAGAATATCCTGTGACATCATATGTAAAAATACTATTTTTTTCTTGGAAAGTTAATGATGTGTCTTAAAATAACAGTCACTTAGAAAAAGGCCCCATGTTACTTGTTATCTTTGCGTACTACAAGCTGTAGAATTTTTTATAATATAGTATATATAAAATATTCGGTAGTTGTCCCTTATTTGGGTAAAAATAAAAGCGGAGAATATTAAATTTGACCTTTGGTCTAAATATCACAAATGTCTATGGTATTTGGTTAATATGATAACAGTATTCCTTTCACTTGAATAAACAGTGTATGCAAAAATGTCTGCATAGTAAACTAATAATTAACCTTTGACCTCAGTTTTAAGATGAAAAATGGTACAGTTAAAAATAATTTATTACTTTCATATCAAAATAACGAATTTTAAAAGAAGGTAATTAAATTAAGTTTCTATTAAAAAAATATATATATTAATTTGAAGATAAGTTCATTTACCAATTCATATCTATATTTTCATAAGATTTTTTTGCATAAATTGTTTTATTATGATAACCAACGTATCATTAACTAATTCACCATTTTATTGTCGTTAAGATAAACATTTAAATATTTGTTAAAGGTCAATGAAATTGTCTATTACCTCTGATATGGCGGAAATAGTACTAAATTAATTTGCAATGTTTCAAATATAACCTTGTACAGTAAATTTGGTAACCATTTTTTATTTTATTTATATATTTTCTTCTCAACAAGGCACGTATTATTTTCTTAGAACTATTCATCAAAATAACCTTTATATAAAAAAATTTTAATAGTCTTTTTATAATTATGAACATATCAAAATACCATTTCTTTTTCAATGGTAAAAAGCAATAGTAGATTTTAATCATCTCCTAGTTGTTTTCTTTTTACAGTCATTTTAAAGCATTAAAAAATACGTAAATAATGTAAGACTGGACTAGTTTTATATTATTATTTAAAACGTTGTTGAACTCCTATTCAAATCAGTCTTTTTTTAATCACTTAAAAAGCGTCATGTTCATAAAAAAGATAAATAAAATTATGAAATATAAATATTAAAATTTTCGCAAGTATTACTAAACTTTATACATATGCTTCATATTAATTGCCTTCCCATAAGTAATATTAACGTTTTTTGAGGCAAATAAAACGTAAAAAATTGCCAGAATCTATGCATTTTTTTGGATATATATATATATATATATATATATATATATATATATATATATATATATATATAGTTTTAAAAGTTTCTGATCAAATTTATTTTTATTTTCGATTAAGCTCATGCACTTCTAGCGATTCTTCCATCTTTTTATCTCATTCAAATAGTAGTTGGCTTCTTTCTCTGCAAAATAGGGATGGCTTCTTCATTCGATGAAAATTTCTGTCCTCAAAGGCACAATTTTTAGCCAAGAGAACAAAAAAAAAGTTGCTTGGGGATAGATCTGGCGAATAAGGAGGATGATCAAGTAGTTCAAACTGCATTTTGTGGGATTTCGCCACGGCAATCGCTGAGGTTTGGGACGGCGCATTGTCTTGGTGAAATAAAAAAAATTTCTTCCGCAAATGTGACTGTTTTCCCATAATTTCCACTCTCAGCTTGGTAAGTAATGACGTGTAATAGTTTTGCCTTATTCAAGATGACTCCATGCCTATCCCAGAAAATTGTCATCGTCACTTTCCCGGCCGAAAGAATGGTCTTTGCCTTTTTTAGAGCCGGTTCTTCTTTCTCAGTCCACAGTTTTGACTGTTTTTGTTTCTGGGATGCAATGGTGTATCCAAGTTTCATCTACAGTAAAGTAATTAACCGGCGCCAAAACTCTGGTTTATTGCCAACAGAGGTTTTGCAAATGTTCATCCGAACACGTTTTTAGTAGTCAGCTGCCTCATCTGTAAATTTTCATTCAATATGTGACAAACACAAATCGTTGCGAGTACATTTCAATGCGTGTGCGGGCACATTCTACAACTTTGGTTGCATTGGTGCTGCCATCTTCATGTTGAAGTCGGAAACTTTTCAGACTACCTTTATATATAAATATATATAAAGATAAAGTTATGAAATATACTTAAGTTTTCGCAAGTATTATAAAATCCCATACATATTCTTCATATAAATTAATTGCTTTTATATACGTAATATTATTAACACTTTGTAAAAGTATTGTTATTCAAGTAAAATATTTAGATACATTTTTTTCTGTCCATAAGAAATAAAAATATGAATTATAAATATTAAAATTTTCTAAAGTAGTACAAAATGCCATACATATTCTTCATATTAATTAGTAGCCTTCACATACGTAAATAAAACGTAAAGCAATTGCTAGAATATGTGCATATATATATATATATATATATATATATATATATATATATATATATATATATATATATATAGGAATTAATTTTTCTTGAACCATTAAATATATTTTTAGTTGGTTATTTTCTTGGGAATATGGTTCATTTTTATATTGAAACTACATATATTAAGTAGTCATACTTATTGTAAATATATATTTTTATTTTTCAGGACGTTTCGATTCTTTCGAATCTTTTTCAACTGAGAGTTTCGGCGGATGCTACAAAAATGTACATTTTTAATATTATTATATATGGAATAAGAGGTTAAAAACTTACCATTAAGAACAGAGCTTTAAACAAAAATTAATTACATCACAAACCAATTGTAATCACTCACTCTTTTGTATATTCACTTTTCAAAAGTATTTTTAAACGTCCAGTTAGAAGAATGGACACTGCATTTTTAACCCTATAACTGCCTTGACTGAATGTGGAACCCAGATGGTGGTGTATGTTTTAGGTACTTTAAGTGGCGTAAAAAGTATGGGTCTTTTAATTGAAGTGATATCTTTCTGAAAAAATATCGTGATTCAATTTAGAAGAATTGAAAGCGGAGAATTATTCTTATTTATTGTTTTATTTATTTTAGAAATTCCCTTATATTGGTTTATTTTAATATGTTGAAATAAATTTGATTTAGATTATCGATGTCTGTTTTATCGTTTACGGCAATCGGATTTTCTTTATTGCGATCATTTCGTAACATTCTCGTTTTCCTTTGTTAGTTTCAGTTTTCAAGATTTTTGTATTTTCATAATCAAAGGTGTGCTTGTGTTTCATTTCGTGTTTTTTTAGGACTGTAATTTTTTTTTGTCATATTTATGTCCATTTACACGAGTTAGTATCTGCAAAATCGTCTAAATGGACACAAATATGACAAAAAAAAATATTACAGCCCTAAAAAAACACGAAATGAAACACAACGCACACCTTTGATTATGAATATACAAAAATCTTGAAAACTGAAACCAACAAAGGAAAACGAGAATTTTACGAAATGATCGCAATAAAGAAAAACGAATGCCGTAAACGATAAAACAGACATCAATAATCTAAATCAAATTTATTTCAACATATTAAAATAAACCAATATAAGGGAATTTCAAAAATAAATAAAACAATAAATAAGAATAATTCTCCGCTTTCAATTCTTCTAAATTGAACCACGATATTTTTTCAGAAAGATATCACTTCAATTAAAAGACCCAAACTTTTTACACCACTTAAAGTACCTAAAACATACACCATCTGGGTTCTACATTCAGTCAAGTCAAGGCAGTTATAGGGTTAAAAATGTAGTGTCCATTCTTCTAACTGCACTTAAAAAATACTTTTGAAAAGTGAATATACAAAAGAGTGAGTGATTACAATTGGTTTGTGATGTAATTAATTTTTGTTTAAAACAAAAATCTCTGTTCTTAATGGTAAGTTTTTAACCTCTTATTCCATATATAATAATATTAAAAATGTACATTTTTGTAGCATCCGCCGAAACTCTCAGTTGAAAAAGATTCAAAAGAATCGAAACGTCCTGAAAAATAAAAATATATATTTACAATAAGTATGACTACTTTATATATGTAGTTTCAATATAAAAATGAACCATATTCCCAAGAAAATAACCAACTAAAAATATATTTAATGGTTCAAGAAAAATTAATTCCTATATATATATATATATATATATATATATATATATATATATATATATATATACATAAATATTGTTACTCAGGTAAAATATTTAGATTTATTTTCATAAAAAAGATAAATAAAATTATGAAATATAAATACTAAAATTTTCTCAAGTATTACAACACGCCATACTTACATATTCTTCATATTAATAAATAGCCTTCACATACGTCATATTATTAACGTTTTTTGAGTCAAGTAAATATCGTTTGTTCTAAACCCAAAACAATGTAAAGATATTTTCTCAGTGACTGTTCCTAGTTCTATGGTTAGTTTGTCAGCAAACATTAATAGAAGCGACAAAATTTAACAAAAGCTTCAGCCATTTAGTAACTTTAAAATGTTTGTTGATAAACTATTGAAGCACAATAACTGTACGATAATTAAGTTTTATTATTAGCTGTTGTGGAAAAACAAAAATAAGAAAAAATTTAAAAAAAGTAACGTTTATATACTAAAAAATATTTAAAAACTCCAAAAAATGCATCACCGTAATATTTTTAATTACGAATAATAAAACTTCTAAAATGTAGGTCATATTGGTAGCGTAACTATTACTTAATAAAAAATACGTTTATAAAATTTGTTTTACTTTTCCTCTTCCCTAAATCTTTCTTTACCTCATTTTAAGTATTCATTTTAAACGTATAAAAAATAAAAGTTATGTTGAAAAATTTACCAAAAATATTTAACAGAGGGTATGCATAATATATCAAATCATTATCTATACCCAACACAAATACCTGAGGCTATTTTTATAAAAATATTAAATTTCCAGTTAGAAATTTAATGAGTATAATAAAATATTAAAATTTCATTTATCGACACATGTTTAAATTATACTCATTTAATAATGTCGTGCAATGTTGCCAAATTTTTATCCTTGGGAAAGTAGACTATATTATTAATGTTTATTTGAACTTTATAATGTAAACTTAAGAATTAATTTATAGGTAAGTAGAAACAAAAAATATTCTAGAACTAGTTTAACAAGTTCTCGTTTTTTTCTTTGGACCATTGAAGGAAACGGCAGACAATTTATTTTCTGCGAATTCCAATCTGGATCTTGCTCCATACGCGTTAGTGCAGAGGCAGATCTAGTCTCTATCTTTTTTTTTTTTTGGGGGGGGAGGAGCGATATCACAAAAGCAAAGAAAAGATGATCGGAATTACAGAATCGTTATTCAAGATAGTATACTCAAACTACGAAAAATCAGGGTGGGAGGGCGCCCCTAATGCTGCAGGTAGGCGAGTCCATTTTTTTTAAATTCGAAGCTCTTAGGGGGAGCGACTACCGCCACCCCGTACCCCTCCTCCTCCTGTCCCTCTTGGATCTCTGCCAATGAATTATTATTACACAAATTGCCTCAATAATTTATTATCTTAACTAAAGAATGTTAACGTTCTTTTCTCTTATTTTTATAACATTTGAGTAATTATTGAAGCTATTATCGCAAAATCAATCTTGAAGGAATACTACTAAAATTTTGGTTGTTTCGTCCTAGCCAACAGCAATGGACTCGTCAGTGGTTTTCGCCATTGCCTTTCCCAGATATCTTTCATGTACTTACTAATTTTGGATCTTATATTTGAACTTAACCCATGACGGAATCTGTAGGTGAGATATTCTATGAGCGGTCGTTTATACAACACTATAAAGGGATAAAGTTGCATGTAAATAAGATTTCTTAAATTGTTTTTAAACATTTTAACCATAAACCTAAAAAGTACTTGATATAGAGGTATGGGCGTAGTTAGGGGAGAGCAAGGGTGGGCACCGCCCACCCTACAAAACTCGTTGGCCACTCTAGAAAAATCGACAATATTGAAAAAATATACCGTTTTCATTGTTTTTATCTTGAGAAAAAGATTCAATCTCATTCTTCTTAAAATTATTTTATCATGCTCAAAAATCCCCGTCTACTAAAAAAGAGTGATGTGAAGTGGGATACGCGTCAGAAGCAGAGCTTTTAAAGCATTGTATGTATCAAAGCTATAAAAAAACAGAAGTGCCCGAAAATATAATTTAGTAATAAACAATTACTTAGTCATTTTTATAAAAACAAAAAAAGTATGTACATTTCATGTACAATAGAATTGTCTAGTGGCTCGGTAAAATTAGGCTATTTCACTGAATTTACTGGGTACTAATGGTAAAAATTTTCAGCTTCTTTATTTATTTTTTAAATATCAATTATTCTGTTGCCAAAGGACATTTTTTATTTTAAATTTGGCTGCATCGCCAGATTTTCAGCTTTATTAGAGTTGAGGAAGGCGCCATTTTGAATGAGGATAGTCAATGAACTCCATTATTACAAGGCATCATTTATGTATCTCTTATTAAATTGCTTCGTTATTTCCATAATTTGTCAGTCCTACCAAAAAGTTAGCTGAGGCCAGACTCTGTAAGCAAATTTTTTGACATTTCCTTTCCTTATCTCTTTTAGGACAGTGACATATGTGTTACTACAGATTGAACAAAGACTGAAGATCCTTATTATGACATTCTCTTTCTCTTTACTTTTATAGAATCGCAGCCATGATTTCTAATCAGGGGTGGATCTTTGTGAAGGGCGGTAATATCACAATGGCAAGAAAAGATCGACCCCATTTGATAGTATGGTTTGACAAGCGAAAGCGAGTTGTTGGGAGGGGGGGGGGGGTCAGCAATATTCCAATTCATAATGCAGCAGGCAGGCGAGTCTATTTCTCCGAATTTCGCAGCTTTTGGTGGGGGGCGATCGTCCCAACCGCCTCCCCTCTGGATCCGTGCCTCTCTCTGATCGGATTACCGAAATTGAAGCATTGCATTGGCTGATCAGCTGACCGGATGCCCCCCAAGAAGACTCCCTAACTACGCCAATGGATAGAGGAATATTGTAATCTTGGTTCCATAGACTTGGTAAAGTTTTTTTATTATCATAGCGATACTAGTAAAATTACATTAATAATAACATTTCTGGTTTAATGGTGTTTTGCCACGACTTCAAAGAACTGCTTAGCATCCCTCCAAGTTAGGCGGCTTATTTTAGTGTGGTTGACGTGGCTTCTACAGTTTTGCTTCACTAAACAAATTTTAGTTTGTTTTGTCGATAATATTAATTAACACTTATTGAAACACTGGACAATTTTAAATAGTTTTTTTATATCTACTAAATTAGTGAACCAACCGTTAGGAAATTAAAAGGTGTGCGAGCAACTTTAAGGCTTGTTTGTATGTCGTAAATGAGGCTGCTAAAAAAATTCATGACTTATTTAATTCCATTTTTGAAGACCTATTCAATGATATCTTACTCGATGATGTAAGCGAAAAAAAAATCACACCAACTTTCCACAGGGACGTACCAGTACGTTTTTTCTCGTAACTTTTACTGATAAGGCCCTAACATAAAATTTGCGGTCGTGATGTTGGTTAAGATTAAAGGCAATTTGTGTTTAAAAAAATCACACGACTTGACCGCAAAAACTCTTGTCTGTTGTGTTTTAGTTGTGAATTCGCTACTATTAATTATTAGTTTTTTTTTAGATAATATTAAATGCTGTATTGACAATCATGAGAGGAAATCTAGTTTTATTGTGTAAGCTATAAGTATCGTATTCTGTTGATTCTCCCAATATTTTTTCAACTTGGCAACTATGGTATTGAATTAAAACATGTAAATCTAAAGGCTATCTTATGTATTGAACACATTACACGGAGTTGTCATGTTTCGATATTTATAACAATAATTGAGGAATTTTATGCTGAAAAGTAATCGATTTTACATGATATTTTAGACGGTGCCCGAAATAAAAAAGGATGGTTAAAAATGACATAGGGTATAGATGTGGGATGTTCAATTTAATGTCAATTCAAACAAGTTATCAGTTTTCCTCTTGTTTTTTAGAAATATTGCTTCAAAAAATAAATAGTGCGGTGTCAGACGTTTTGTTACATTAGAAACATGTTAAGGAGGCTGACAAATGGTAGATAAACGTACTTAATAATAAAAAATGATGCTTTAAAATGGGATATGTAAGTTTAACCTCGGAATCCTAACCTTTATTTGTTTTAGCTTCTGAATTTTTTGTGTTTTTTAAATAAAGTGTTATCTTTTACAATAATTTAATCTTATATTAAAAATGAATCAAATTCTAAACACCATCGTTGTTTCAAATATTTAGTAAGTCTTTTATTGACACTTCCATGCCAGATTCACTGTATTGGAACATCAATTTTTAAATAAACATTCTAATCTATTTACACAAAACTAAAATTTAATTTTGTTTGTATTTGTAGAAGCCATATCTTTTAAAGAATACTCAAAATCTTTTGTAAAAATGGGTGAAACAGCAGGTAATGTTCTTCATATAGGGGATATTGTTTCCCTATATGCTGAGGGTACTGTATCGGGATTTTTAAGCACCTTGGGGTAAATATTTTGATTTTTTTGAAATTATGCTTTTCTAAAAGCAAAACCTTTTAGTTTGGTTGATGATAGATGCGTAGTATGTCCAGATGCGGGGGAACTTCTAAATCCCCCCAAAAAATTCAGGGACTGCCTATTCAAAATATGCCCTATGAACAGATATTCTGCCCAAAAACAATTTTGGAAAGCTGCCAAACAAAGTATGGGTTCAAATACAGATACCAATTTATTAAAAAGACTCCATGTAAGTAAGTGGTGGAGATATCTGTAACAGAGAAAAATAATAAATATTATTTTGTAGTGCGTTATTAATTTTTTCTGAAAATTTATTCTAGCATGCCGCAGAAATAGAAAAAAAGCAAAATGACACTGAAAATAAGAAAATGTTGGGGACAAATGTACTGTATGGAAATGTAGTTCAAGTAAGTAAACTAACTAATTACCCTTATTTTTTATTTTTCAACATTTCCTGTTTTCAGTTGTTACATTTAAAGTCAAATAAGTACTTAACTGTCAATAAGAGGCTACCAGCTCTTTTAGAAAAAAATGCTATGCGTGTATATTTAGATGGTAGTGGTAACGAAGGGTCATGGTTTTACATAATGCCTTTCTACAAGCTTAGAGCTACAGGAGATAATATTGTGTTGGGTGACAAAGTTATTTTAAACCCAGTGGGTCCTGGGCAGCAACTTTTACATGTAGCTTCTAATCATGAATTAGCAGATAACCCAGGGTGTAAAGAGGTAATGAAAAAAATACTTAGAAAAACACAGATTTTAATAAATGATGCTTTATAGGTAAATGTTGTAAATGGAAACACATCTTGGAAAGTTACTCTTTTCTTGGAATTTAAGGAAAATCTTGATGATATTTTAAAAGGGGGGGATGTAGTAAGGTTGTTTCACACCGAACAAGAGAAATTTTTGACAATGGATGAATATAAGAAACAGCATCATGTGTTTTTAAGAACTACGGGACGTACTAGTGCTGCTGCTGCTACTAGTAGTAAAGGTAAGAAAGAGCATTTTTTTTTTTTATTGGAGATTATCATTATCACACAGATCTACAATGTTTTGTTGTTGGGTAGCAACAGGGTCATATTCGAAATAATTTGCAGTGTAGAATTCAAGATCACAATGGGCCTATCATGTCAAGTTTCTGAGATATTTGGGGTTATTTACTCGAAAAATTTTTTTTTGTGCTATTTTTGATTGAATTAAGATGCACAAAATTTTTTTTGTCTTTTCTTTCTAGTTGCATCATTTACTACTCGTATCCTTCAAAATAAGCCATTGAACGGTCATCTACGAGTTTTTCTTGCAAAGTTATGGCCATTTTAAGTTATGAAATATATCCCAACAACCTCATGAGTCCTCACATTAACCCTTTCAAGCGTTCATTTTCCTCTGTACACCTTTGTCTTGAAAATTTGTACTTGGAGGTTTTTGGTATCGCTGAGTACCATTATGAAAATTGAAATTTTCATTTCCAAGATGGTGGATTTAAAATGGCGCATCAAAATTTACAAAAAATGATATAGGTATTTAAAAAATTCTACTTGGTGGAGTTGCTAATTGTGAATATTTGTCACAAAAAAATTTTTTTTTTTTTAAGATGGTGAATTTAAAATGGCGGATCAAAATTTCCAAAAAAACAATGTTAGTCTTTGAAAACTTACTAACCTGTATGTAAATTGGCCATTGGTTTGCAAGAAAAAATTGTAGGTGATCGCGCAATAGCTTATTTTGAAGAGAAAGAGAGGCATTAAATGATGCAACTAGAAAAAAAAACAAAAAAAATTTGTGCATCTTGCACATAACCTCAAAAAAAGGCAAAAAAAAAAAAAGATTTTTTTTGCCTTTTTTCGAGTTAATAATTTCAAATATCTCAAAATCCTGATGTAACGGGCCAATTCTGATCTCAGATTCGAATTCTATGCAGCAAATTACTTGGAAACGACCCCAGCTGCCCAACGACAATTATGACCTCATTTTTTGTAGACCTATGTAATTTTAAACAAAGTTGTTAATGTGAATAAATCGGCCATTAAATGTCCCCTAGTATGCTTATTGTGATTTTAGTAATATTTCAATATCTGCTCTTGGCTGACACATTGAAACTAATCCAAAATTCTTTAGATTTTTGCAGGTTCTTTTATGATTGTTTCCTAAGTATGCATGTGAAAAACACAAATAATTTAAAAATTCTAATATTAGTTTTTCAGTGAATACTATAGACTAAAGATTGGTTTTAATATTGTTTTATATTTTTTGATCCTAGTTTTTAAATAAAACTAGTTTTTATATGGTATATTATTACCAGTTTCGACTAGTAAGCAAAACCCAAAAGATTAGTTCTTAAACGTATGTTTTAGCCCCATTGGATGGTAAATTACATAGACATAGAAGTATATAGACTGCGGGTCCTATAGAAGTGCTTTGGCTCTCGCTTAGAAAGAGACAGAGCGAAATAGTATGATTAGAGACGTTAGAAAGAGAGGTACTACTGTCCCATAGGATCCGCAGTCTTTATATTTTTATGTCTGTGGTAAATTAAGTCTCTCAAAAAAAAATTATGCTTTTATTTCTAAGAGGCCAAATTTAAAATTGCTTAAAAATATGATAAGTATGCTTTTAGTACATAATAAAATTATATTTATTTTTATTAAAAAACGTATGAAATTACCTACACTTTTTAAGCGTTAAATATGCACTATTTTAAATAGTTTCAGCAACCCAAATTTCATTCAAATTACTAGACATATTTTGAAAAAATATGAAATAGATAAAAGTCTCTGTATCTCAGGAACGAGGTGGAACCGTTGTCTTAATTTTAGGCGAGAAATCGCCTCATGAGCGATATTTTTTGAAACACTATATAAAATTTTTGTATAATTTCGGTCTCTAGTTTTACAAAATTATCCGGTTATCCTACTTTTTAAGAATCTTAATTAAAGAAAAAATACAGGTTGTTAAAATCGAAAAAAACACGCGTGCCAATACAAGTTTTTTTAAAATTTGAATAGGTTAGTTTACAATTTTCTTTTTAATTTTAATTTTTACGTCTATTTTGCCCTTAAGAAATTGAACAAAAAATATTAAAACTTGGCAATTAGTAAATATTATGATAACAACCTTGTGAATAAATTGGTATTAATAGATTTTAAAATAGGCCAATTACTTTGGATTTGCACTTTGAGTGACATAATAATAATGACTGCATAACTTCATTGTACTCATAAAATGTTTATTTTTAATATGAAGCCTTTCTTTGAAACGTAGATGAAAAAAAATTAATAATATTTTAGCATTATGGGAAGTTGAAGTGGTACAAAATGATCCTTGTAGGGGAGGTGCGGGTCATTGGGACTCGCTTTTCCGCTTTAAACACTTGGCTACGGGTCAATATTTAGCCGCCGCACCCGATATTGATGAATCAGTTGATCCAGATAATCCAACTTACCATTTGGTACCTGTAGCGCATCCAAATGAAAGAAACGAAATTGCGTCTCTTTTTGAATTGGGACCTACAAATTTACCCCCCGCTGATTCGTTGGTACCTCAGTCGAGTTATGTGAGGCTACATCATATTTTTACCAATACATGGGTTCATTCAACATCTATACCTATTGATAAAGATGAGGAGAAACCCGTAATGTCAAAAGTAGGGTGCGCCTTAATGAAAGAGGACAAAGAAGCGTTTGCTTTAATTTCTGTTTCTCCTGTTGAAGTGCGCGATTTGGATTTTGCCAATGACGCTTGTAAACTATTGTCATCCTTGTCTGTTAAACTAGCTAATGGAACTATATCTCACAGTGAAAGAAGGTATAAACAATTTTAATAAATTAAATATTTTTATTTTTACTTTGTGGTTCTCATTTTAGATCTTTAACTACTCTTTTACAAGACATAGTTTATTTTGTTGCGGAATTAGAAAATGAACAAAATAAAACGGAAGCTTTAGACCTCATAGTAACTAATCCGAGTAGGGACCGACAAAAACTTTTACGAGAACAAGCTATATTAAAGCAATTATTTAGAATTCTCCAAGTAAGTCTACGTTTTCTTTTTAAATTAGCCTTAGTTTATAAGATTATTTTCCTTCCTTAGGGCCCATTTTTAGAAGAAAACGGGGAGCCGCCGTTTTTAAAAATAGATGAGTTAAATGATCCGCGTCACGCACCTTACAAATACATCTTTAGACTCTGCTATCGGATTTTGCGGCTTAGTCAACAAGATTATAGAAAAAATCAAGAGTATATCGCGAAACACTTCGGTTTTATGCAGAAACAAATTGGATATGATATTCTCGCAGAAGACACTATTACTGCCCTGTTACATAATAATAGAAAACTTTTGGAAAAACATATTACACCGGCTGAAATAGAAACATTTGTGGGGTTAGTAAGAAAAAATATGAGTAATTGGGAATCGAGATTTTTAGACTACCTTTCAGACCTCTGTATATCAAATAAAAAAGCTATCCCAGTGACCCAAGAGCTTATTTGTAAGAGTGTACTAAGTCAAAAAAATTCAGATATTCTTATTGAAACCAGACTCATGAAAACTCAAGTAGAGTTGCATGAAGTAGCAGAGGAAGATGAAAATATGTTAGATGACAGTTTGGATCATCTGGTAACTGTAGTAGAAGAATGTCAAGTTATGCTACTTTGGAACAACAGACAGAAGCAAACAGCTTTGACAGATCTATGCGAAAAAGCTAAGATGGGAAGCGTAGACGATCAAGCTATTTTAGATTATTATAGGCACCAGTTAGATTTGTTTTCAAACATGTGTCTCAATAGACAGTACTTAGCTCTGAATAATTTATCACCTCATCTGGATATTGAACTGATTCTAAAATGCATGGCGGATGAAAACGTCAGCTTCGACTTGCGCGCATCTTTTTGTAGGTTAATGTTACATTTGCATGTTGACCGAGATCCTCAAGAACCAGTTACACCTGTGAAGTATGCTAGGTTATGGTCGGAAATCCCCTCGCAGATGTCAATAAATGAGTAAGTTACGTTACTTGACCGATAATGGACGCTTCACATTTTGTTTTGTTAATAACTCGACTCCATTTGATTTTTCAATTGGTGTCAGTCTGTCTGTTACAGTTTTTTCTCGGAGAATGTTTTGACTCAAAAATGTGTAATTTGGTACTATTATAACGGGTGTTTTTTTTTTTATAGAGGTATAGAACTTTTAAATCGAATACAACAAAGATGAATTTTTTAAATTGACATGAAATTTACTTTATTCCAAAAGATAACCTTCTGGCATTATCATTTAAATATGACTTCTGGCATATGACCGTCACGCCTGGCTCGGACGTAGTCTAATCTGGAGGTCCAATTTTCGATGACTTTTTCCAACATTTGTGGCCGTATATCGGCAATAACGCGGCGAATGTTGCCCTCCAAGTAATCAATCGTTTCGGGCTTATCGGCGTAGACTAGCGACTTCACATATCCCCACAGAAAATAGTCTAGCGGCGTTAAGTCGCACGATCTTGGAGGCCAATTCACGGGTCCGAAACGTGAAACTATGCGGTTACCAAACGTTTCCTTCAATAAATCAATTGTGGCACGAGCTGTGTGACATGTCGCGCCGTCTTGTTGAAACCACAGCTCCTGCACATCATGGTTGTTCAATTGATGAACGAAAAAGTCAGTAATCATGGCTCTATAGCGGTCACCATTGACTGTAACGTTCTGACCAGCATCGTTTTTAAAGAAGTACGGACCAATGATTCCACCAGCCCATAAAGCACATCAAACGGTCAGTTTTTCTGGATGTAACGGTGTTTCAACATACACTTGAGGATTATCATCACTCCAAATACGGCAGTTTTGTTTATTGACGTATCCATTCAAACAAAAGTGAGCTTCATCGCTAAACAAAATTCGCTTATGAAAATCGGGATCAACGGCATCTACGCCTTGCTAGGTGATCGTGTGGCTACAATTCTTGCATGAGTTGGATTTTGTAAGCACGCAAACCAAGATCTTTCCGCAAAATCTTCCATAAAGTGAATGGACACATATCCAATTCCTGTGCACGATGGCGGATAGACTGATTCGGATCTTCCTCTACGCGACGCTCTACAGCAGCAATGACTTCTTCTGTACGCACTGTACGACGTCTCTGTGGATGCGTATTATCATTTAGAGTAAACGTGGTGCGAAAACGTTCCATAGTTAATCGAATTAATTGCTCTGATGGACGATTATGTTGACCGTAAAATGGACGTAGTGCGTGATACGTATTTCGAACAGAATCATGATTTTCAAAATAAATTTGCACAATTTGGAAGCGTTGTTCAGGCGTCAGTCTATTCATGTTGAAATGCCAAACCAAACTAAACATAAATCACTTGACAGCTGGCAAAATGGCCGCCAGTTAAAAAAGTGTTGCCAACTTGAAGTTCTATACCTCTATAAAAAACACCCTTTAGTTAGTAATGGACCAAACACAGTTGTAAGCTACAAATGCTTTGTTCAGTATTTTAGGTGCGATTTTTTGAAGTCACACAAGTAACTAACAATTTTTTTTGAAGCTCAATGTATGGGTATCCATTAAAAGCTAAAAATAAGTAATTCACAGATCTAAAATTTATTTTTATAATAAAAATTGAATTGTAAATACTTTTTATTAAAAAGACAGATTTTAGGATATGTGTCTTATCCGTATCAGAAGTAAGATTTTACTATAGGAGACGATTATTGAATAAAAAAACTATTACTTTACGAGAATGGATATCTTGACAATTTTAATGTTATATATTTTTAATTAAAGTTTTCTAGAATATAGATAATAAACAATTATTTTCACTTTTAATTGATAACTTTAACAACTTCTCACATTACATAGAAGTGTATGTAGTCAGTATAAATAAATATAAAATTTTTATAGATTATATTTATGATACGGATACACAACAAAAAAAATGGCATTTTTTTGAAAATTATTTTTAAGTGATTAATTTTTCTTTGGTTGCTAATAACAGAACTTGTAAGGGTGGAGCGTCTCAGTGCATGGTACATCTTAATTACTAGTTATTGAATGTTTTATGCTAACGTGTTTGATTTTAGTTATGATTGTAATAAAATGCCTGATCCAAATAAAGAAGCCGTGCGTGCAAAATTTTCTTCCACCATAGCGTTTGTGGGTGGCTATCTGTGTAATGTGGTCGCCAAAATGTGGTCTTTTGCCGATCAGGAACAAAACAAACTAACTTTTGAGGTTAATTATTGTCTTTTGTGCTAATTTTCCCAAGTATGCTAATATTTCTCCTTTTAGGTTGTTAAACTGGCTAGAGAATTAATTTATTTCGGTTTTTATAGTTTTTCTGATTTGCTTAAACTAACCAAAACACTTTTGAGCATTTTGGATTGCGTAGCTGAATCTGATTTAGTAGACGGAAGAATACCTGTTGGCGACATTGACTGTAAGTAGTACTTTATTTGTAAGGTAGTTTGAAATACAGGATATATCGTAAAGTGATAAACTTTATTTTTGAACAGCCGGAGACGACGAAAATTCAAAAAAAATGGAAAAGAAAGGTACATGTTTTGGTATATGTGTGTTACTCTGCACCCATGTTTTTGTTAAAGTCCATATTTATGTCAAATTATACTTACCATATATTTTCTTCCCAACATTAATCCACTATTTTATTTTATCAGCTGAAGGTGGTGTGTTAAGAACCATAGGTGACATGGGCGCAGTTATGACTTCTCTAACTTTAGGTCCAAGTGGAAGAACTCTAGCAACATCAAATTCTGGAAACCACGCTAAATCCTCTATGTACCATAAGGAATATCCTTTGGTTATGGATACTAAATTAAAAATAATTGAAATTCTAGAGGTATTTTTTCCTTTTAATTTCAGAGTTGGGATAAAATTAATTATTTCATAATTTTAGTTTATCCTTGATGTACGCCTGGATTATAGAATCAGCTGTCTTTTAAGTATTTTCAAACAGGAATTTGATGAATCTGAAAAACATAGTGGTGGTAATGTAAATTTAGGACAAAAGAACATTGATCTAGAACTTATAGGTAGCCAAGCTGAAGGAATTTTCGGCAGCAGTGAAGAATGTGCAGTGCTAGACTTAGATGGTCATGGAGGAAGGACTTTTCTCAGGGTGCTCCTTCACCTGACCATGCACGATTATCCTTCGTTGGTATCTGGGGCATTACATTTACTTTTCAGACATTTTAGTCAACGACAAGAAGTATTGCAAGCCTTCAGGCAAGTTCAGCTTCTAGTATCAGATAGCGATGTAGAATCTTACAAGCAAATAAAAGCGGATCTGGATGTTTTGAGACAAAGTGTGGAGAAATCGGAACTTTGGGTGTACAAGTCAAAAACTGAAGAACATGGGAGCTCTGGAAAGAAAAATAAGGAAGAAGAAGATGATGCCCTACCAAGTAAACCTCCAATGCTAAGTGTGTTGGAAAAAAAGGGATCAGCAATCAACTTAGATGTAGGGCCACCCTTACACCCTGAACAGGCCGATGAATATAAAAAAATACAGCAAATTTTAATTAGAATGAACAAATTATGTACCCAAGAATCTCCAAATGTTAAACCAAGGAAACATGAACAAAGACTCCTGAGAAATGTCGGCGTTCATACTGTGGTTTTAGATTTGTTGCAAGTACCTTATGATGAAAAAGAGGACATCAGAATGAATGAGCTTATGAGATTAGCTCATGAATTTTTACAAAATTTTTGCTTAGGCAATCAGCAAAACCAAATTTTGCTTTATAAACATCTAGATCTTTTTCTAAATCCGGGGGTAGGTTAATATTGTCATCATGCAATAGTAGATAGTATATTTTTGGTTTGTTTATAGATAAGAGAAGCCCAAACTGTTTGTTCAATATTTCAAGATAATCCCACACTGTGCAATGAAGAAAATGAGAAAGTGATTCAGCACTTTGTGCATTGTATTGAGACACATGGCCGTCATGTACAGTATTTAAAATTTCTACAAAAAGTGGTGAAAGCTGACAATCAGTTTATTCGTAAATGTCAAGATATGGTTATGCAGGAGGTAGATTACCTTATTTTTTTTATGGGGTATAGAATCTTGCGAAAAACTTATTTAATAGCGTTGTATTTTTCACACATCCTAATGACTTAATTTAAAATATATTACCGGGCTTTGAAGAAATTGCCTTTTTAAATCCAAGAATTTTTTGAATTTATTTACGTTGGTGTTATTTTTATTTTGATATTTTTAATCGATCTAGTAAAACCACTAGGCGCCGTTGATTTTGTTATATATAGGTGCGTTTACACCGCAAATTTTACTAGTAACGACCCACAAATTAGGGGGGAAACTTATCTCATCAAATTTTAAGTTATAAGATGGAAAGTACTTTATTTGAAAGGATTTCTAAATGATTGTTAGACTTTAGAAACCATTTTCATCCGCCATTGGGGTTGAAGTATAGTATATAGAGAAAATTTAAAAGAATGTGTAGAAAATACATTCTAATATAATCACAGATTTTACCATTTTACAGATACGACACTTTTAATGGTGCCTTTGAGGTTGAAGGGTCTAATTTTCGTAACCTTTTACATATAAAACGTTACAGTTATAGATTTGTTTTGTTTTTCTGTTCTTATCGTTTCTGCAATATTGGGATTTTCGATGTGTAATCACGGCAAGCACACATATACTTGATGTATGATAATATGAAATAATTTCGCACACAAAACTAAAATACGAATAAAAAACACTCCGAGGCGTAAATAATAAGGTTAGGTTCAATTCAATAATCCGAACTTGTCCGAGTTCCGCCGTATATTCATGCAAAGACCCGCTATTTAATGGCGACTTGGTGTAATGGCATAGAAATTCGGTTTTAGCGGGATTGCGTTTTGTCGTATCTGTAAAGATGGTAAAATTTGTGACATACTATGTTTCAGAAATTTTTGAAAGCAGTTTCTCGTAAATTATTGGTTCAAATTAAAAAAAATAAGTATGGGATTATTTAACGATCTTTAAAATCAGCTTCGATCCCTTTTAAGACTAGGGGTGGTAGTCCACCCGTATTGGTCGAAGTAGCAGGATCGTAAATTCCCATGGTTCCAAATTTCAGTATTTTGTTTTTAAAAAAATTATATATTAAGGTTGGGAGGTTTTTTTTATAAGAAATAAATACTACAGGCTCTTTTTTCGGCGTTTGATATTTTAAAACAATCTATGTGTATATGAAAAATTTTTATCTTTTTAGTTAATAAATGCAGGAGAAGATGTATTAGTATTCTACAATGACAAAGCGTCATTCAATCATTTTATAGAAATGATGCGTTCTGAAAGACACTGTATGGATGAGGGTAGCCCCTTGAAATATCATGTCGAGTTGGTAAAACTTTTAGCTTGCTGCACTATGGGTAAAAACGTTTACACGGAGATAAAATGTCATAGTTTATTACCTTTGGATGATATAGTTTCTATGGTAACCCATCCTGATTGTATACCAGAAGTAAAAGAAGCATATGTAGGATTTTTGCATCATTGCTATATCGATACTGAAGTTGAAATGAAAGAAATATATACAAGTAACCATATGTGGACTCTGTTTGAAAAATCATTCTTGGTAGACATGGCTGATATTGCTACAGCACCGAATGACAGAAAACATCCGGATAAAGCTCTAGAAAATTATGTAACGAATTGTGTTATGAATTTAATCACAACTTTCTTTAAAAGCCCTTTTTCTGACCAAAGTACCACCGTGCAGGTAAGTAATTGTTTGTTTGGTTTTTAATGGGTTTGGCTTTTTTGTTTCGGCATGCTGGGAGTTCCGGATTTAGTTATATTTTTCTAGCTTAGACTTAGACGAGTTTAATATTGATAGTTTTTTATTATCGACATTAAAAGTATCGGTGCTTGAGGCCCTTTTAGAGTAGATTATTAAAAAGCTGTCAATATAAAGTAACAATGCTTTCTGGTGTTTTGGGTATTTTATTAGAAACATCTGCATGAGGCAAGGGTTTATTGGAGCGATTCGACAATGGACGATTACGATCCCTTCACAAATAACACACAACTTAAACAGTCACCATTTTCTTCTAACGTAAGTAACACGTCTGGTTTTATAATAGTTTCATTAATTTATTTGTAAGTTTTACTATAATATAATAGGTATAAGTTTTTTTTATTAAAGGCAGATTTTTTGTTCATAAGTGAATACATGTTGATTTAAATACAGCGAGGAAATGAATTTAAACCTATAGAACGTTAAAAAATATTACAGTCAATAAAAATTATAAATGGGTCTGATATTTGCAAACTTTAGTTTATAGGTTATTAGACGTTCAAATTCTAAGCTTTTGAATCAATTTTCTAGAGGAAATTGGAGCCATATTATACTTTATTTCTCAAAACGTCAAGAACAGGTATTTAAATATATCCAAAATAATACGGAACCTTATTTTTAACTTATTAAAAAATAATTAGTGGCAAGTACTACTTACTTACAGAAAATTATACAATCGAAGGCCACGGTCAGATTGATGTGTCTATAGACACGGGAGATGCCGCATTCGAAACATAAATTGTCAGGCTACACAGCTGTCTGTCGTTCGCTTTTGGCGCATGCGTACTTCTGTAGAACCATCAGTTTATATATTTTATAGCCACACCTCGTATTACTCAAAAAAAAAATTAATTTTTCTGAGAGAAAACGGGTTATTTTCTTGCCCGCAAATATTTTAGTATTGTACTTAAAAAATATGCTTATGGTTGTACGTTTAAATATATGAAAATTAAAGTATAATTTAGTGGCTCAATTCAGATCTTATTTTTTCTATATATTTTTATTTTATTAATTAACTACACCTGTACTCTCCCCGTGAATCTGTCCTTGTTTTATACAAAAAAAAATAAGGGTATAGGAGATAGATGAGCACTTTTCATTCTTTGCTTTAACACTGCAGTTTATTTTATAAAAACTTGCTTAGGATGGTTTTTCTGTCTGGGTTTTTACTGCATGTGCTTTAAAACGGTGTAGGTTTTCTTTCACATTTTTTAGGGTGGATGTTCTGTTAATTTTTATAATTTTGTTTACGACATCATTGTTTTACAGACAAGGCAGCCGATTTTTGTACAGTTATTGCAATCGGCATTCAGAGTGTCGCAGTGCCTTTGGCTATCAGCATCACAACGCTTTAATGTCGAAAACTGTATTCGTACGCTATCAGAAGTTGGTTAGTGATTTTTTTTTATGTTACCTATAGTGTCTGTTTTATTGTGCATTGGTACACAAGAACCAGAATATATACTCTCCCGAATGTCATAAATATGTGTATAACATTTTTCATTCTCCAAATGCTAAATCCTCAGTCGTTTATCTGACGACTTGCTTGCTCATATGATCATATTTGCAACAAGTTAAATATCTTAATTATTACACTATCTAACAATTTATCTATGTTATTAACTTTTTGTAATCGTTTTATCATACTTTTTACAAGATCCTCACAGTAGTCTGGTGAAATTTGTACCGTTTTTCTTAGACTCGATCTCATAATAGGTTTAACGAAGACTATGGAGAATCATAGCTATTTAGTTGAACATGTTTTAATGGCGACTTGGCGCTTTCCTTATGGAAAAATAACTTCCATTAAAATGGCTGAATTTTTGATATGTTGTATATGATGCCTCTTTGAGTAAATGTCTCGATGGGCTCAAGCTCCAAATCTTCAGGATTTGGAGGTATGGCTTGCAGAAGTATAAATGATCGTGACTTAATCCTTATAGTACTTCCATTTTGCTTCTACGTACTGAGATAGGTTTAAAAACATTAATAACAGTCATGATTGAATAACTGAAATGTTAGCATGTCACATTATGGTGGCTTGTGACACGACAAGGGTTACGTCATTGAGTAATGAATAACATGATGACTGGCAGTAGAAACGCAGTATATCAAAAAAATCTATGTGATCCGAAATTATCTGACATGACGTCATATGGCATGATGACTTAATGTCACATGACAATATGATATGTCGATAATACATACGATACTTGTTAGAGGTAATTAAACCAGTTCCTGGAGGTTAAAGAAAAGACTATCATTTGGATCCTGACGTTTTGTGATACGGTTTTATCTGATGTGACGTTGTATGACATGGCGTCATTTTACATGTTATAAAATAGCATTCCAATTGATTAAGCATGACAGTATTTAGGAACCTATCTAAGCCCCTAGGAATAGAATAAGAGTATTACAAGGATCCAATCGTAAAGAATGAAAATACACGATAATTCATACTTAAACAAGCTTTATCTAGAAATCCTGAAGGTATGGGATTTTGAGCCCATTGAAACATTTAATCAGTAATGCTAGATACTCTAATAGTTTGGGTTGTGCGTTGATATGTCAGTCAGTTAGGACAACACCGCTTCTGTAACTTGACTTAAAAGCATTACGAACTACTGGGGTGTTTTTAATTGTTTTGGTCTAGCAAGACAAAGGTCCCTGATCTTGTTCCCTCCCTAGAATCTTATTGATCCTCGCCCTCTTATTAGAAACATATTTTAAGGAAATTAAATAACCCTTTGTATTAAATAAAAAAATATATATCTACCTAGAATATAAATATTCATTTACTCTACATTTACAGTTACTTACCTTTCTAGATTTGTGGGCATTTGCTGCTTTGCGTTGATGTCGCGAGTTCCAATATTGTCATGGTGGTTTTTGCATACTCCAAGCGTAAAAAAAATTCGCCAAAATATAATCGATATAATTTCTATTGTTCTTGTACTACAAACCACACTTACTAATTTGTATTTACATTACTTTACGCTCGTTTAAATATATGTAGGTATATGCCCACCCTCCCTCATCTCAAGGAAAAAATCGTTTCTACACTTACGTCGTTAACATAAATAGTATGCGTTATACACTATAAACTTCTGTGTTATAATTTTATGTAAGAATGCCTTAAGCGTTAACGTAACATTTTGTTTAGTGTATTAGAACATCACGGAAGTATATGTTCTGGTTATTTTGTGTCATTTGTAAGCTGAACTTAAAACAGGGAACGAGAAAAGTTTATGACTGATGTCAGAATAGTATTACAGGCGTGAAATTACCTTTTCCTGCGATAAAGGATGTAATTTTGTGATTTAAAACTAACTCATTCTCTGTATTGTTTTCTCGCACCCATGTAAAATCTGCTTAGCATTTACAAAGATTTTTTACTTTTAGCTAAGAATAGAGGAATTGCCATTCCTTTAGATCTAGAAAGTCAAGTTGCACCTATGTTTAACAAAGCTAGTATTTTGACCAGGCAAACTAGCAAATGGTTGACTGCTTCCAAGACACCTAAAATCGAAAGGTCACAATCAACGGTAAAAAAATTTGTTTTCAAAATAATAATCAATTTAAGACTATTTCCTGTGATTTTATATATTGATCAACTTTTAGTTAATGAGATTGGATAGAAGTATAATAGAAGGGTTACAAGATATAGTATCTCTCTTAGAAGATCAGTTAAAGCCTTTGGTACAGTCGGAGCTCTCCCTTTTGGTGGATGTTTTGTATAGACCGGAACTTCTTTTTCCTGATGGTACAGAATCCAGAAAACGGTGTGAAAGTGGTGGTTTTATACGAAGGTAATATTCTGTAAAATGTATATGTTCATATTTTGATTTTTTTTTCCTATTTTTAGATTGATTAAGCATACTGAGAAGCTTTTAGAGGAAAAAGAAGAAAAATTGTGTGTGAAAGTATTGAAAACTTTAAGAAAAATGATGACTGTGGACCCAGATTATGGAGAGAAGGTTAAATATAAAACATTTACTTTGTTCTTCATTAGTAATTTACAGTGTTTCACCGACGAATAAAACTTGTCTTAAATTTAATTGTTTTGTTCATGTCTTGCTAGCACTTTTAAGGGTCGGTTTATTAATGTAGATTAAGGTTTAACGCTGCATTAGTAAACCGCTTCTTGAAGGAAAATTAAATTTAATTCAAGTATACCACGTCGGTTCAGTCGACTTTATTTCACTCTTTTCTTTTTTAAATGCTGCTTAGAATGAAAATCAGTCAAGCGACATGGTATAGTATTCTATTTTTTCTTTTTTCCTTAGGTGTGCACCCATCTGTGTGTTTTTTGCCTTTTTGTATTGCTAATGTTCTGTTCAATGTTTTTCTAATTCTTATTTTATACATCACTATTTCTTACTTTTAAAAAAAGGGCCATAAAAATCTTTACACAAAATTTAATGATGGAATTTATAGGGCGACGTATTAAGAAATAGCTTGCTAGCGAGGTACTTTGGAAAGAACTTTACACAAAACATTGAACATGTGACTATAACAAATTATCAAGCATCCATAACCCATGGTCCAGGAGGTAAATAATCTAAACGAAAACTAGGTCAGAAATATAACTTTATTTATTTTAGCTAAAATAATAAGCCGAGCTGGTCAGACACTTCATGAGGTTCAGACCCATTTAGATAAGGAGGGCGCGTCAGATCTGGTAGTTGAATTAGTTATAAAATCAGGGAATTCACCTTCAATTTTTGAGGAAGCAGTGGAGCTAGGTATAGCTTTACTCGAAGGTGGAAATTCTACCATCCAAAAGAGCATGTTTAATAAATTATTAGGAGGAGACCTTAGTCAAGCATTCTTTAAGGTAGATAAATGAAAATCAAATTGGAACATGTATATTTTTGGAAAGTATTTTTAATTTTATTCTATTATGTATTACTTTTTAGGTTTTTTATGACAAAATGAAAGATTCTCAGTCAGAAATTAAATCAACAGTTAGTGTAAATACTTCCGATATGGCTGCCAAAGCACATGAAGATAAACAAGATGGTAAAGAAATGGATAAAATGTCAAAGAAACAAGGAAAAACCAACGGTATTTTAATAAGTGATGAATTAAGGGAGGAATTAACCCGGGCGGCTGAATCTACCTCCCAAGCTTACGCTCACATTAGAAACATGGCGACTGGAGATGACAATATAATCTCTTCCAGCGCTGCTAGCGCTTTTGAAGATCTTTTAGCTGAAAAGTTAGAGAAGCATCGAGATAGAGATGAGCAAAATGGACTTTCCCATAAAGTACTTATCATGCAACCAATATTAAGGTTTTTGCAACTGCTATGCGAAAATCACAATCCTAAACTTCAAAATCTTTTGAGAAACCAGAACAATAAAACTAATTTTAACCTGGTATCCGAAACTCTCATGTTTCTGGATTGTATTTGTGGTTCCACAACTGGAGGACTGGGACTTCTTGGTTTGTATATAAACGAAAATAATGTTGCACTTATAAATCAAACTTTAGAGACTTTAACTGAATATTGCCAAGGACCTTGCCATGAAAACCAAAATTGTATTGCCACTCACGAGTCCAGTGGACTCGACATCATAACAGCGTTAATTTTAAACGACATTAACCCATTAGGAAAATCTCGCATGGATTTAGTTTTGGAGCTAAAAAATAACGCTTCAAAGTTATTGTTGGCCATTATGGAGAGTAGAGGTGACAGTGAAAATGCTGAAAGGATTTTATCAAACATGAATCCCAAACAACTTGTAGAAGTAGCTTGCAAAGCTTTCCATCAAGAAACAGCTGAAGATGATGACGATGTTGATGACGCCAGTGTAGAAGATGTAGTTTCTCCTAAAGAAGTAGGTCATAATATTTACATTCTTTGTCACCAGTTGGCTCAACACCACAAAGACCTAGCTAACTTATTAATACCCTCAGACTCGTTGGATCCCAAGGTACAAAAAGCATTAGAATATTATAATACTCACACCGCACAAATAGAAATAGTTCGCCACGATCGCACATTAGAGCAAATCGTGTTTCCTATCCCAGAAATTTGCGAGTATATTACTAAGGATACTAAAATTAAAGTGCTCAACACTGCAGAGAGGGACGACCAGGGATCTAAAGTAGCTGATTTCTTTGAAAGAACCGATGATATGTTTAATGAAATGAATTGGCAAAAGAAATTAAGAGGTAAACACTAAAAAATCGCTACGTCAGATGATATGAATATTTTATTGTTTTAGCACAACCTGTACTATTTTGGGTGAGCAGTTATATGTCCTTATGGAGCAACATCCTTTTTAACTGCGCTGTATTAATTAATCTTATAGTTGCTTGTTTTTATCCCTTTGAGGATATTTTGCCACGTAAGTCAATTTCTTTTATAAATAAGAAACAAATAGCTCATTTTAAAAGTAAAAACGTTATTAGTATACCTTTTTTCAGAAATAAGTTCAACAATATCAATTTTAATTTGGTTTGCCATGTTGGTGTCATCAGCTATTGTAATAACTTTGCCAAGGGAAACTGGTATAAGAACTTTAGTAGCCTCCACAATTTTAAGATTAATATATTCCTTGGGACCAGAACCAACTTTGTGGTTATTAGGTTCGGTAACTATCATTTTAAAGGGCATTCACCTAGTCAGCATTATGGGTAATCATGGTACTCTTATTAAGACTTACCAGCAAATTCTTACAGATGCTGAATTAGTTTATCATCTTACTTATTTGGTTTTCTGTATGCTTGGTCTTATGATGCATCCGTTCTTTTATTCAGTTTTGGTAAGTTTCAGCTTTCACTGTAATATCTTTTAAATAACACTAATGTAATTTTTCAGCTGTTTGATGTTGTTTATAGAGAAGAAACTTTGTTAAATGTTATAAGATCAGTAACTAGAAATGGACGTTCGATTATTTTAACTGCAGTATTAGCACTCATTTTGGTTTACATGTTTTCTATTATCGGCTACATGTTCTTTAGGGATGACTTTGTCGTCAGCGTTAAAAAGAAAGATGGTAATAATTGTTTTGATATAAGGGACGTATTTTTTTTTAATTATTATTATTTTAGATGAAACGTGTGAGAAAATCTCACATCTCACAGGAAAACAATATAAGGAAGATGATACCCATGAGTACTGTGAATTGATCGATCCTGGGGAAGAAAAAATAGAGAGAGCCTGTGATTCATTACGAATGTGCATTGTTACTACCTTAAACCAAGGTTTACGAAATGGTGGAGGAATTGGTGATATTTTAAGAGCACCTAGCAATGAGGTTGGTTTTAGATGATTTTTACCTTTTTTCATTTATTGTTGTGTTACGCAAGACAGAAATAAATTCTGCATTATTTTTAGGAATCTCTGTTTGTTCCAAGAGTGGTATATGATCTGTTATTCTTCTTTGTTGTGATAATTATTGTACTTAATTTGATTTTTGGCGTTATAATCGATACCTTTGCTGACCTCAGATCGGAAAAGCAACAAAAAGAACTCATTTTGAAAAACACTTGTTTTATTTGTGGTAAGATGGCTTTCTTTATATATATATATATATATATATATATATATATATATATATATATATAAAATGTTTCGCTGACGAAAACGTGATTCATTATTAATTCGTAAGTACATCGGTTCATTCGTTTGGTTTCTAGTAAATCTCATTGCTAGTTGAAGATCAACTGTTGATCTTCAGCTAGCAAGCACAGAAGATGCCAAAGGAATGAATGGATGTACTCCCGGATTAATACTGGATTATTTATTTTTATTTTATTTTTAGGTTTGAACAGATCCGCATTTGATAATAAAACTGTAAGTTTTGAAGAGCACGTTAAAAATGAGCATAATATGTGGCACTACCTGTACTTCATAGTTTTAATAAAAGTGAAAGATCCCACTGAATTTACTGGCCCAGAGAGTTATGTCTATACTTTAGTAAAATCTCTTAATCTTGATTGGTTCCCAAGACTACGAGCAATGTCTTTAGCAGCGGTGGAAGGAGATGGAGAACAAATAGAACTGAGAAGCCTCCAAAGTGTTTTAGAAGGTACACAGACGTTGGTAAAGAATTTATCTCATCAACTCATGGAGTTGAAAGAGCAGATGGCTGAACAGAGGAAGCAAAAGCATCGTTTAGGATTGTTAAGTTCTGCCTCTGCATATTTGCAGACTAACAATTTCTCTTAGATTCAAAGAGTTAGTCTTTAAAAATTTGTACTAGTCTCTAACTTCAAGGCGTTAAACGTTTTTGATGGTAAACTATATGCAATATCTTTTGCATTTTTCTTGTTAGGACACAAATACCTTTAAAATTTGACAGTTGTCAAAATATAGGCTTATACGGCCCCATTTTATTCATACTCTTTTAAACTAATTGCTATGACATATCGTATCTATATTAAATATTTGTACACAACCCAGGTGAATAAGAATTTAAGAATCTCCAGTTGTTATTTCTACATACAAGTTTTATCCAGTGATATAATTATGCATTTTAAAATATATATAGGGTGATTAAGAAACCTTACAACAAATCAGTAATTTCTATTATTAATATGTAAAGATTTTTTTTTATAAAAGTTAGCATGTTTGAGAAGCAGTAGTACCTTATTTGTAAGTAATTGAACAAAATATATTTTTCATGAAGTTCAGTTATCCTACTGCAATAAAATGTGCACAAATTTTTTTCACCCTATATAAGAATATTGATGTCTTGTAGAAAAATGATAGCTGTCATTATTTAAAGTGTGATACAATTTGTACTTTAGATCTGTAATGCTCAACTAATCTTTACAAATTTACAAATAGAGAAATTATAGAAAATTTCACAAATCTTCTAATGCATGATTGTAGTTTTATCTATATACTATGTAGAAATTAAAAGATTTACTTTTTAAAAGTGTTGTGGTAGTAGGGTTGTTTTCTTTATAAGCAATATTTTTGTTGTACTTTTTAATGTGTAAGTTTTTTCGAAATAAATTCTATAAGTCCGTTTTAAGCACTTCTTTTATTTCATTTCTCTTGGTCCTTAAATAAATATTTACCTTACTATCTTAATGGTAAATAATGGAAGCAATTAGTAATTGTGATAAGATTTTTGGAAGCAATTAAGCTGATCGAACTTTTTGGTAGTTCCAATCGTTTCCGGAGTTATAACGACCTTAGAAATAAGTGTTGCGAGTGTTCCAAATAAAATATTATTTTCTACAGTGATAAAATACTGTAATGTTATAGTTGTCCGTAAATTTTAAATTTTACTTTAAAGCAGGAAGATGAATTCCAGTCAAATGCAGGGGCAAATAATGAGCTTTTTTAGAGGTAAGTGGTTTAATAGAATTCTTTAGAGCATAGTACTATATCACTTTAAAAGAGGGCGTATAGTTTGGTTAGAATATCAAAATGAGGACGCTTTTTAAAGCTTCCAGTACGGAGACTTCAGATGTCTCCACTCGTTAAACAAATCATTATAAAAAGCATATGGTTCATTGTCGTCTATTTTATACAGTAAACTGTTTTCGAGCCGGTATTTTGGGTTATAACATCGTAAAAGTTGGTACCTTTGACAAACTCTAATTTTAAATTTAAATTGGAAAAGTCTCGTTTTTCGGTGCCGCCAATTTTTAACTTGGGTATATTATGAACTTTTAGTTTATCGGGAATATTTATAAAGTGATAATAGGTGAGAAAACAAAGTTTTATTACAATGCCGGAACGTTTTAAAGTGTCGAGGGCAGAAGAACCTAAACAATACAATAGTTTTAGTGATCCTCATGAAGATTCAAACAATTTTACTTATAGTGACCCCGCTGAAGAACAACGAATTACAGAAAAACTTTTACCCCAAAATAATATAAGTATAACAGGTAAACAAAAAGTTTTATAAGATGCATATTATATGTTTAATTTTGCGAAGGTAAAATAAAATTTATGAAAGCATTTGTATTGAACAAGTGAAAGTATAAAACCCTTACATTTTACGGGTGTCAAGATAGAGGGGTTCTAATAATAGAGGGTTGGTCGTATCACCGTTTGAACTCGTGGTCTTTTATGTCAAAGTTATTTTGGTAATTTAAGCTATGAAAAATTATCGGATTTATTTTAACAGCTTTTGTTTATAAAATGAAACAGCCTGCTAAAATATAAAACGCCTACTAAATAGTAAAAATGTTTAAACAACAATTATAGCCACAATATAATACATACGATCTCTCTAATGATAATATTTATACATATATTCAATTGCAGTATTTGAATTTTTAAAGATTGTTAATTAGTACGGACGTCGTAAAGTTTTAGATAAACGTTTATTTACTTCGAATTTCGCGGTTCAGGGGTCATTAGTAAAAACATTTTTCAATTTTAATCAACTTTTTTTAGTTAATTAAAAAATGTACGTTTTCAGTTTAATTTTGTTAAAATATTCTTGGCTTGATAGTATAATTTAATTTAACAAACTCAAGTTGCTATATTTTATTTACTTTTAAAAAATGCTGATAAATTTTTGAATATTTTGTTAAATTTAAAACATTTATTGTCAAATGACAAAGTTGAAAAAACAATTTTGTATGAATAAAGATTATGATGATTTTAATAAAATAAATTATATATTTTTTGTTGCATTATAATGCATATGATTGTGTGATTATAAACCGCTCTAAGAACACCGGTTTTACCAATATTTATCTTTGCGGGGAAGGAGGAGAAGTACTGGCGTCACCGTATTTATTAAAAAACGAGGATGTTGTACTTGACATTTTTTTTGTACACCCGAGAAAATAAACAATATAAAAACAATCTTAAATTTTTTAAATTATATTTGAGTTTAAAATTACATTCATAATTTGTGCGACTTTTTATTATCCAGTATTATTATTAAAGGCATATAATTTGTCGCCTAATTATTTTAAGCCATGGATAAGCAGAGTATAAAAAGCTCGTTGACCTTAGTCTTCCAGAATAAATTGCTTGAAGTTATCAGTGTTATCATATGACCGACAAAATATCACGAAACATATTGCCACAAATGAAAGCTTCCATTGTTATATTTTATTTTGGAATAATTTTAAAATATACAGGGTATTTCATAATTTCCCTGCATGATAAGTCTGTATAGGGGGAAGGATTATGACACTATAAAAAAGAACATCTTTTAGAAAAAATAGACAATTATTTTGTGAGCACATATCACGCTGCTGAAATAAGCAATACTTAAACTTTAATAATTTTGTGTTTGCCACAATAATGGAGCGAATTTTCCTTGACTCACCTTTATTACAAATTTACGAATTTAACTGAAAAATTATAGTCATCACTATCCAAAAAAACACTATATATGGCTTCTGCTTTGGTAAATCAACTAGTGACACTGTTTTTGCATTCTATCAAAGAAGCCAAAACTAAAAACTAATGGTATATTTTTTGACTTTAAAAAGGCTGTCGACGCCAAACCATTTACTGTTGTTAGATAAATAAAAAAATACGTACAGAATAAGATGATCAATTTTAAGCTGTATCCGCCCTTTTTTTGAGAACAGTAATCTTAAAATAAATAAATCAAATCCAGAAGTACTATGGTGAAGACTGGTATGCCCAAAGAAAGTTTATGTTTCTTATTTTTATAAATGAACTTCCATTATTCAATATTAGAAGCTTTATAATTAACTTTGCAGATGATGCTTCTGCAATAGTTGATGGTCAAAATGAAGATATTTTATGTGAAGCTACAATTGAGTATGAAAAAATGTTTTAAATCCCATAAATTCGAATGAAATGTAATTTTTTTATAATTAATTTATCAAAGTTTATGGAGAAGGTAACAATCAAATTCTTTATGATCATTACTGATCCACGTTTGTCGTGGGACACTCATATTATTGTACAACAAGCTAGCGTCTAGCCACTTAAGAGATCGGGTTGACAAGCTTGTTTCAAGGGCATTTTATGATGGATGTGTTTATTTTATACTAAGCTACGGAATTATGTGTTTGAAGAACCTCTTTGCGTATATACAAAAGAGTAATTCATAACATATTTTCATTAAAGAAAAATGTCCTGTAATTTTTAGTATTTCCATGTTTGAGGGTACATTATACTTAAAAGCGAATTTGAATTTGTGTATTACGTGTGGAGATTCTAATATATTATACTAATCTGAATTTTGAATATACTTTTTTGCCAAGCGAGCGCACCTTTATAAATTAGCTACGCTTTCGGTACAATTCGAAGAAGCCGGCGTAGGAAGCAGGTGTTTCGAAGTTTGTTGTCTAAGTCGATCTTTTTGCCTTGTGCTAACATAATTTTCAATTCAAGAGAATTCTCGTATGAGAGCCTTTCCTTTTCTCGAGTTATTTGGGGAATAAACAAGACTTGTGGAATATAACTTTAATATATCTATTTATAGGTTAAATTCTTGACTTCTGGTGCGAGATTTAGTTAATTATGTAAGTCGGAAACGTTAGATTTTAGAAGCTGATAAAAATAATCCAATATTATTTAAAATTGAGCAAAAAACATAGATGTAAGCATTATGAAAATTTAAGGATGCTTAAAGAATTTGGGCTTGATTTTCTTTATCGTTTAAATGGGATTTCGTATTTGGAAAGAAGATTTTTCGGGGATTAATAAATCAAGTGTCATCTTATAGGGTCTGATGGAAGGATCCTAAAAAAATATATGTGTGTGTGTATGTGTGGAATCCTCGACTCAAGAAGACATGTCGAATTATTTTTTTGTATTTTTTCTGTGAGTATTTTTGTTTCCAGACGCTAATCGATTAAACAAATATTTTTCAATAACTTAATCTTCTTATATTTTTTGTTTCTCTTTTGGTTTTGGAAAAAAAGTACACACCTACTTGACGTTTTCCTTTTAAATCTAAATTAAAATGTAAGACTAAGAAAAAGCGTATTAAGGGATTTAGGGGAAGTTTTTTTTTTCGGTATGAAGGTAGAAAAGAGGTCGGAACACTTTATAAATGAGTATTAAAAAAGCGATTTAAGGAGTTTCATTATAGCTTTTGCGTCAGAGAATAAATCTTGTTTCAAGTTAGCGTACAGAATAAATAGACAGAAAAAAGAGAACTAGATATCTACCTGCGTAAAATGAAGACAAATTACTCGTGATTCCACATTTATGTAAAAACAGTTCTATTTATACTTTCTTAATCCTAAAAATGCCTTTCAAAAGAAACAAAGGTATTACAAAACCATACTACATATTTAATTTACACGATTGCATTTTAATGGAATTTGTTTACTTTATGAGTATTACTTGATTAAAATAAATTAAAATATAAAAATATCGTTTATATTCCTAATCGAAAATATATTTATTCAAATCTGTAATTTATTTACTGGACATGTAATAAAAGTGTCACAATGTCATATATGTATATAATATGCGTGTTTAGCTTTTAAAAAATGTGTTCATTATACCATTACGTAATGAAGTTTGGTCACGTACCTAATTAACACCCTGTATTCTCAAATTTAATGTATTTTTTTTTGTTTTAATATTTTTTTTGGTAAGTATTTGAGCAAGTTCTCCTGGCTCTGAACCGACTAACAACTCACTGGTCAATATCGCCTAGAATAAAAGCGTTGTTCACCTACTTTCAAAATTTTAATTAACCAATTGTTCTCTTGAATGCAGAATTTAAATTTATATAATTTTTAGTGTGGTTTCCGTATTTTATTAATATTAAATGGAAATATTTATTTGAAACACAAGTAATTCATTTTATTTTGGTGTAGTAAATTAAATACAATAGACTTAATCTTAAAAAAGTATGCAAGAACTATTCTATTTAAAAAAAAAGAGGTTTAAAAACTTGAACCCGGCTAACTGGTAAATTTTTCCTAGAATAAAAGCGTGTTCACCTACTTTCAAAATTTTAATTAACCAACTAATTATTCTCTTCAGAGCAGAATTTAATTTTAAATAAATTTAGTGTGGTTTCCATATTTTATTAATATTAAATGGAAATATTTATTTGAAATCGACTAATTCCTTTTGTTGTACTAAATTAAATACTAGACTTCATCCTGAAAATAGAATGCAGTTGTTATTTTATACAAAAAAGAGGTTTAAAAACTGAAACCCGATTAAATCAATGAAAATAATTAAAAAATATTAAAAAAGACATTAGGTTGTGTGAGGGTAGGCAGATACTTTCTTTATTCATCTATTTAGAAAGGTATTTCTAGGACACTTAATATTCTATGACTAAAATGTGGTTGTCTGACGTGCATGGTCTTTATTTTTATTTATTTTTACGACGTTTCGATTAGGTTGTATCTTTAATCTTTATCAAGGATAAACTATACTTGATAACGATTAAAGATATAACCTAATCGAAAAGTCGTAAAAATAAATTCAATGCAAGTCCAACAATCACATTTAAGTCAATCTTCAACATTAATATTTTATGTTTTAGGTTTGCACGTGTCAGTAAGTGTTGTTTCAATCTTTCTAGTTATTTTTATTGCTTCTTAGCGTAATCGAGTTTGGAATTTTAATCTTCTTTTCTTTATTTGGGTTATTTGAGGTATTTAAAATGATTATTTGTTGATTTCCAGTCCTTTTATCTACACAATGGTGTATTTAGGGGTTAGGGTCCACTCGAGATTTTGTGTGTGAAAATAACGTTACCCCATGCTACATCTTTTGGAAATTCCAAAACAGTTGTTTTGATAAATGTTAATCAAAACTGGGAAATTTATCGGGACATTGGAAGAAAATGGAGCTACCTCATGCTTTATTTTTTGAAAATTCAAAAACAGCTATTTTAATAAATATTAACCAAACCTAAATAATTTATTGACGACAATCTGTTTTATTAACACTGAAAAATCCAAAAATTGATTACAAAATATGTCTTAATCTACAATTATCGTTTTTATAAAATATTTTTAAAGCTGTTTAGTCGTAAATCCGGATTTCATTTATCACACAAATAATAAAAGAGCTTATTAAACAAGAATTAATGTTAGTAAAACTATTTACCCAATCGAGATCATTGACTGGATTTTTATGGCCTTGATTTATTTGACAGCGTCCATTGAAGGTGTAGAGAAAATTCATTTAAGAATTATTTACGTTGGTAACTTGAGATAACTGCTAAAAACAAAAGACTGTAAATTAATTTTAATGAAACTTGTTACAAAACTGTCTAAAACAACCTATAACTTGGTAACAAGTTTAAAACTTGGAGTATCACAAGCAATTTTGATATTAAATTTAAATTATCTTGAAAGGAGTATCGGAATTAAAAAAAAATCATGACAATGTTAAAATATTTATTATTTTATTGTATCCTTTGTGGAATATTGTATATCTTTCTCATGTTGCTCAGGATGCAAAATTTTCAATCGCCTGTTTCTCTATTGGATGTCAATCGCTTTAATTCAGCAAACTTTGTTCGAAAAGCGTCTCCTTTAGGCAAATTATTCCACTTTCTTAGATCAAAGAACTGTCGAGAAAATGCTTGTTGTGGGTTAAACATTTTTAAAATTAGAAATTGAAAATTTTGCTACGTTCTTATTGTTCAAATGTACGTTATAATATCCCGTCGCACCGATTTTAAGCTTCTTTTTATACTTGTAATATTTAAATGTATTTACCTACGTTTTAAATCATTTTGTATTGACAAACCATTTCTATGTTCCACCAGGTAAATATAGGGAAACTTACCTGGTTTATTTTTAGTTTCCTAGTAGTGTCTCTAGACAACCGTACAATATTAATATCGCATCTCGAAGGGTTTCTTGAGAACGTCTAGAGGTGTTTGTTTGTCTTTACATCTGAAACTTAAAATTATTGACTTTTTACCCTGAACAGAATAGGGCGGATGTATACTTTAGGGTGTGTTCATTTGTTCCTTTGGAACTATAAAGCAAATAGATCAATTTTCATGTGGGTGTCTTTAAATGTATTATACGATTCATCAGTTTTTAATTACCGCTCTGAACTACCTGCAGTCTAATGAGAAATTTTGAGGTTATGTAAAAATATAAAAATCTAAAACTTCAATCCACAAATATTCGCAAAGAAGGAGCAGTTCAAAGGAATTCTAAAAAATCTGCAGTAAAATTATATTGTATTTTGCCAAAGGCAATGCTGGAATTCAAATGCTTGTGGCAGCAAAGAAAGTATTTTGTTTTTAAGAACGTTGATATGTTATGATATATTTTGAATTTTAAATAATGCAATTTTAGATATGCAGATGTATACATTTTACTATTAACTTGGAAAATAAAATATAAGTAGAAAATTTGTGGTCAAAACTTAGATACTGATGATTAATTTCCTCGAAATCTTAAGTTTATTATTAAATAATTAAGAAAATAGTTTCGAAAGTCTTTGAAAGAAAATATTGTTGTAGCACAGCTTATTTTACATATACGACAAAAGGCGTTACTGCCTAAACAAAATTTTACGACCTTGCATGCCTCGCGACCCGCTGTTACACTGAGAGAAATGTTGAAATTGGAAAAAATATCGCCATAAATTATTTTGTCTCACCGTGAAGCTAGAAAAAAGTGTTCTCGCCAAAACCTAATTTTTATTTGGATTTATATTAAATTGAACCTAACCTTTATTGTCTACGTTTCGTCGTGTCATTTTCAATTCGTATCCTATGCTTAAAAATGGTGAGAAGAACTTGCTGTATTTGCTGTGATTGCACGTCGGTAATTGGAGAAAATATGGCTCTTTTTATGTTTTCTAAAGATCCCTTTTGGTAAGCATTTAAATATCGTCAAAATCATAAAAACAAAAAAGCAATGTGAGTAACTACTATAAAATTAAAACCCGCTAAAAAGCAAAAATAACAATATAAATTTTTATTTGAAACTGAAATTTTTAGATTCTTTATGTACGACGACGAAAATTTCCCCACATCAATTTTGGAGAAAATTTGACAAAATTATTTTTTGTCCTCCAGATTATCAGCGCCATCTTGGATGTTACTAAACTAATTTCGGCCAGAATGATATGGGACCACGACAGCAACTTCCTGAATATAATGCAAAAAATTTGCGGAGTAATTGATGTACATACGGAAAAAAAACATACATAGCTGTCGGATTTAGAAACTGCTTCTTTTAGAATTAGATTAAAAATAAACGATATGACGTTATTCAATATAATTTTGTTACATATTTTGAAAGAATGCTTAATGTATTTTATGACTCTTTCAAAAAATATTTTTTATAGTTTTTTCAAGTCATTCGGAACTCGTATAACATATGTATAAGTGAAGAGGAGGCAGGTTCACCAGGACTTCCAGAGCCCTGGTGGGAGCAGTCCTCATCGCACTCAATATTTCCACACAAGCCATTCTCTGAACTTTGTCAAGTTGAAGAATGTGTTGAATTTTTAACACTTTTTCCCAGTGTAAAAGCGGGTAGCAAGACAAGCAAGGTCACGATAATTGGACCCTTCAAATTTAATACTGCCAAAGCTGTCGCATATGTAGTAGATTAACACTTATTTTATTTTTATTTAAAAATTTTTAATAACAAAAAAATCTTTTGTTCTAGTTTTTAGACATATATAAACATCGGTTCTGGAATTATAAAATAAAGCATTATGACTAAAACGTATAAAAAATCTTTAAAAGAAGTTTTTGGAATTAGATTTTAATAAATATTGTTTTAAAGAGAGTGTGGAGCTCTTATTAATAATAATTAAATAGATAAAAAGATCTAATTGAGACTGTATTTATTATCAGAAATAAATAATGCTATTATTACTGGAAAATAAAATTTCCTCTTTCCGCTGATCTTCTCAATGCATGACTCGAAACACAATTCTTTAAAATTGGATCCATTATAGGAAATAATAAAGGTTATAGATTTTCCTCACAAAGTACAGATCTGAACCGATAGAAAATCGTCGAGGGGAACTAAAATAACAAATTAGAATAAAGGAGATATAAAACAAACAAAAGGTTTAATCAAAGTTTTACAAAATGGTGAAAATGACAGAAAGGAATGCGATTATTATAAAATTATTTATGATTTATGAAAGTTTTACGAACGGGAAAGTTTATAAACTTTATAAAGTGGAAAAAATTGTATTTTTTAGATACCAATCTCTTAAAAAACTATTAAATTGAGTTAAACATAAATTTTTTTAGGTAATATGTGTTCAAAGCTTTATAGAGAAATGAAATGACACGGTATACTGCAAGGGATCAATCACTAGGTAAAATTTATTCCACGAATTGCCCCGCCGGATTACACTTTAATTAAACCTGAATACCTTAAATTGCCCGTGATTATATCAGAGTTCACAAGATTTCATTTGATTATCCCTTGAGAGTGACTTTTATTGTCATCGATCAAACCAACCCTTTTTTTTTTAACTTTTTTTCTTACAAAATGTGAGCTTTTATGAGTATTATCTAAAGTCAAACATTTGTCTACAACTGTTGGAATTTTTATGTTTTGAAGAAACGCACCTATAATAGAGGTTGTTTGTTGACTTATTTAAATTTGTTTATTTGGACGAGCTACACCTAAAAATGTATTTGTTTTGATTTGGTAAGATGTTATCTGTAAATACATAGCTGGGATTTAAAGTCATAAAAGATAAACTAGTACACTGTTTTTAATTTATTTCTGTTAAACGCATCTTTTAATTCGAATAATATGTTAGATTCCTGGCCAGGTAATTTGTTATAAACAAAAAATTGTAAATAATTTTTTTTGTAAAATAATTACTACATGCTGTTATTAACCGCAATGCGAAAATGTAATGTTTTTATTGTTTTTTTTACGTTATAAACAAATAACGTTTCAATAATTATATCGTACGCGGCGCTGTGGAAGTCTACATACAGGCGCCTAGTGCACATAATCCATTATAGTTTTCGCTGATCGTTGTGTTAATACTTTAAACATATGTATTTGCCTTGTCGTTATTGTTTCTTTTTATTATTTTAAATGGCTACTATGATAATGAAGACTATTTCTGTAAAAAAGTATGGAAAATAAGAAAAACTGAAATATCTCAAAAACTATTATAAATAGGTATAGGATATATTGAACAAAACTTTTAGGGTTTTTATTACTCTATTAAATAACATGAAAATATACAGGGTGTACCATTTAAAAAAAAAGATATTTATTCATTTAAACTTGTTCAAATTTGAGCCGATGTGTTCAACACCCTGTAGCTTTTATTGCAAATATTAGGTAAAAATTATGTTAACTTGTCCTTGGCCTTGCTAAATTCCAAATTTGAATATATTTGTCACAAAATTGAAAACGTTATTTAGGATTGAATTGATGCTTGAAAATGTGACTTTTTTTCTTTAAACTTAATTATCTCAGAAACTATAAAGTTTTGTTATAGTAAACCCTTAATAAAAAAGATTTAAAATTATAAGCTAAATCGAAAATACGATTCGTATATAGGGTGTTCTATTTAAAAAAATACAACTTTATGCTGTCCTAGTTTTTTGGCTCACCCTCTAGAGTCCTAAATATTTTTAAAATCTGCGTAAAAATAAACTGTATCAAACAATAAATATAGTTTCTTTGTAAATTTCACCGAAAAGGCACAAACCTATTTCATCCAATAGTTGACTCACCCTGTATATATATATATATATATATATATATATATATATATATATATATATATATATATATATATATATATATATTATATCGTTATTCCTTTTATGTATCGGATTATAGCTTTGTTCCTTGTTTGATCTTGGTCTTTGGTTTTTGTTGTGGTTTTCTCTTGTCTTTTTATGACTTTCTTTCTATCTGATAGTGAGAAACCATTCCGTTCTAGAGCTGTTGAAATGTGTCTTATTTCCTGAACTCGAATTTCTTGGGTGGAAGTTCGTGAGCTTAGCGGAAGAAAAATTGTAATAAATAATTTGCAGAAAATTGAAAATTTTTTTTTGCGAAAAGAGAGACATTTAAAAACGCAGAGCGCGCAATCGTATAGTGAGCCTGTGAGTAGGCAACCAGGCAAACGCTATTTGTTTATAGCGTAAAAAGCGATAAAAAAAACAATTGTTTTGTCTTGCGATTTGTTTGACTTCACAGTTTTAAGAGTCGAACTTTCAAATGCTGTCAGCGGAATTGAAAAATATTTATTCAATCTAAAGTTCAGAAAAGAAGCCTTGGACGAAAATTTCACAAGATACATTTTTTGTTTAGAATGGTCCAAATAATACGAAAATGTGTTTCTTCTTGCACAAAATAATTTTTTAATTTTCTGCTAATTATTTATTACTAATAATTTTTTCTCCCAGGCTTCCACTCAAAAAATTTGTGTTCAGAAGGTCAAAATACATTTAAAACTTGGGTGGGTCATCAATTATTAGGTCGCGAACATATTAGGTTCGTTCCAACCTTAAATCAGAAATAGATTTCCAACAGTTTGCAAATCGTTCTTCTCTGTACGATAATTGGCATTCTGATCAATTTATGACTATGGTTCGAACAACTGATAATTTTATTTGAAGTTTGTGAATTGTAACATAACCTTACTAAAATATGTGTAGACTTTTCTAATATATTAGAATATTGTAAATGATGGTTTTTATGTGTTTTTATTCAATGGAGAAACAAATCCATAACAGATTTGGTACTTTGGCGAGTTATATGTTAGTTTGCAAAATCATTAACAATTTTTTTTGTTTATAACAAACTACTTGCCCATTTTTTGGGAATTCACTTTCAATATCCTTAATCAGAAGGGTCAAAATACATAGATCAAAACTTTGGTGGAGCCATATATTCAACGGATATGAAAACCCGCTGGGCTCTGGAATATACTATATGCAAGCGTTCATTCAAATTCTTTGCAACCAAATGCTGAGGATGAATAACACAATGTTAAGTGAGTAAATTGGGTACTGTTTGTTTCAAATGCGTTATGAAACCTTCGTCATAAAGAATAAGCTTTGTGACCCTTGTGATGCCCCGTTATTGTTGGAGCACCATCAGTAGCCCCTGACAAAAAGAATAGTAATTTCTTTCCCTTAAAAAATTCCTAGTATTAAATATCGATTCTCGTTTTGTATCGATTTCTAAATTTTTAGCAAATAATAGTTTTTGATAAACATTTTTTTATGAATCCTACATTAGTTGATAGAATTGATACATCGAGTTGAATAAAAAATTTGCACGTCTTCAATAATCGCTTTTGTGATTAACAATGAAATATTATATGAAATTCGTAGTCCATCATCTCCTTGTCTAGAAGATGGTGCAAAAGGTTTGATATGGCTGGCTGTTTCATATATTGCTTTTCCAGTCCGGCAAAATAGGATACATCTCTGTCATTTTTATCAGCACGCATTTTAATGAAATACTCTTAAAGCCTAGAACAGCGGTTCCCAACGTTTTTCTTTCCCTTGTAAGAACCGGAATAAATTGATTTAATGATATTTATGTACACACTATACATTAACTACTAACTCATTTATCTTTTTGAAATCACTCGAGGTTCTTAAGTTCATCGTATGATATGGCAGATTTTATTCTTGTTTTTTTCTGCTCATGCGGGAACAATCTTGGTTCGCTGAAGTAGAAATTGCCGGCTCGTTCGAGAATGTACTGGCATCGCCAGCGGCCATGTTTAATTTAAAATTCCGCCATTGCAATATTTTTCTCGCGAACCCCCTTTATACGGCTAGCGAACCGTCGCTTTGGAAACGCTGACTTAGAAGGATTCATGGCTTCGTTTAAAAAAACTTTTTAGCAACGCTGTAATTTTAAACAATAAATATTTATCCGAAAATTTAGCATTCTCATTTTCACATTTTCCTTAATAAAATTCCAAGACAAGTAAATAAATAAATGTCTTCAAAATAAAGTTGTGTGGGCTTTAAATACGATGCGCAATTTTTTTTGTCCCACCCAATATTGTTTTAAGAATTTCAGATGTCTAGGGAATCGCCAACGTAGAATTAAGGGAAATATTAGAAAAGTAAAAGATTTTTCATTTTCGTTCCGTAAAAACAATCCATTTGAGTATTTACGTCTGCTATTGATTTTCTGCGAATTAGTCTTACACGGTAGATAAAACCTCCTATTTTTAGATACGTGTCTATTTAATTCCTTTCCGCCTTAACAATAATTTAAGATTTGTTTGTATAAATCCATAAAATAATTTAAATTCATAATAACTATTGACGTGGTTTTGTCGGAGTAACATTTATTTTTATGACTATTTTTTCTTTATTTTTCTCTATAGCCCTTATCTGTTCATAAAATAAATTTCCCCTTTTTCACCCTCATCAGGGCCGAATATCAAAATACATGGGTTGTTTATTTGCTAAATATCAAATATCCAGGTTCCATGGGCGTAGTTAGGATATTTTTATGAAATTTTCTAATCATTATTTTATTTCGCACAAATATTGACTTTCCAATGTTGTTTTATAGTTATTTGTTGCCGGTCTGCATTTTTTGAAAAAAAAAACAACGGTTTTTATTTATTTATTTATTCGTTCTAGTTTTATCCACGACAAGTCTGCGCATTTGTTGTCAATATGTTATTCTCCTTGCAAGCGCAGAAAAAGGAAAGAATATATACAAACAGTTTATTTCTTGCAAATACAACTCTGGTTCTCTCTCCATACGCGTTTCAACCACTTCATGGTCCCGTTAGTGGAGTTGCATCAAACCGAGAACATCATTCGCAGGAAACAACTGCTATATAAAATATAAATTCCGAAGCATGTCGGTAGGATATTAAAAATCTGCTGACTTCGATGTCAGACTGAACAATATGACCAGGCGAAACGACATCTATGCACGATTTTTTCTGTTATTTATAGCAATGGTGTGATGACCTGCTTCAAATCACTGCCACATATAAACTAAGCATTGGATCATACTGAAACAGCTACATAATCATATCCACTCAGTTCTAACCGATTGAAATGCCAAATGAAATTTTGGCGAAACGTCGTGAAAACGATTTTTTAAACAAACGGTTTGAAACCCGGAATAACCAAACCATTCATGCCACCATCCGTGAAAACTTACGATATATATATATATATATATATATATATATATATATATATATATATATATATATATATATATATATATGAAGTAAAATGTGAACAGTAAATGCAAACTTCGTTCCAACCATATCCTTTCCATGTTAGAGGTTGCACAGTTTGAACAAATTGCTAAGGAACACAATTTATCCTATTCCACCACCATCGAGATGATGGCCTACCTGTTCCACCATACCGAGAAGAAAGTTAAAAACTTACCCTCCCCACCACAGTGATACGGCAGAGGTACATGTTTCGTATCTACTAGACTCATCAGGGTACCGACATGCACCTGGCTGTGCAAAGGACAGGTCGGAAGGAAGCATGCAAATACTTCGCCGACCTCCCGCCGGATGGCGTATATAGGTTTATGCGGCTTTCACGGATTCCTCCGTGTGAGATGCAATAGCAGTGGATATATCCACATTATGCTATGCGGGTGTGATGTGTAATCGAAAGTTTTCTGGCATCCCGTGTATGTGCTGAGTCTCTCTCAGGACTGTAAGGCAGTTGACGTTTCGGTGAAATCTCATTCACCATTTTCAAAGCTCACTGTATGTTCGCTCGTAGACGCCATACAGTGAGCTTTGAAAATGGTGAATGAGATTTCGCCGAAACGTCAACTGCCTTACAGTCCTGAGAGGGACTCAACTCATACACGGGCTGCCCGAAAACTTTGGATTACATATATATATATATATATATATATATATATATATATATATATATATATATATATATATATATATATATATATATATATATATATATATATATATGACCTACACCTTGCTACGCCTATGCCAGCGTTAGCAGATTTAAAAACAGGCTTTTCACCAAGCTGAGAAAATAACTCGTCTCTTTTTCAAATCCTGTCATTTAGTTAGTTTAGCTAGTTAACGATAAGTCTGGTTTTCGCTAGCCATGAGATTCTGCAAAAGCAACAGCAATGGCTCCCTAAAGGATATATTTGAGACCGTTTCCATACCGTTACAATATTCGATTTAATTGAGGGTACCATAACTTGTTTAGTTTAAAGGGTACCCACAATCTTAACAGGGAAAACCGCATATCACTACAAGACAAGATAGCCGTGAATACATGTTATAAAATAAATGAACTTCGCATATTAATGTTAAATTAACATCAATTTAAAAGGCATATTTCACATTTTAGCATTGAACAAACGGGTCACAGTATTTTTAATATTAATTAACCAATTAACAGGATTTAATAATTTTTTCGTGGTTTTTTGCTCATTTTTGTATCTAAAGAAAGCTGAAAAGAAGAAATAATGTATTGAAGGTTCGTATTTCTATAATTATGGTTAATTAAATTTGGGTATTGTGGAATAATGTGGAAATAATTTGGATTTTTTTACACATAAAAGTCAATGCAGTAAAAGCAAAGGAATAATGTAAAAAATAATATTTTTTTTTACATTAAAAATGTTAATTAAAAATGTTACTGGGTATTTTTATTTAATAAATATTTCTTAACGTTTTTTTTTTATTGTTAGTTATAATTTACAACAATCAATGTTTTTGAGAAAGTTTTAAAAAACATATGGAATTTTTTTATGAAACATAGAGCTGTGGTTAAAAATAATAGCAGTTGTAAAATATAATAAAGCTTCCTCTTATGCATAAATTAAATATTTTATCTAAATCTAAAAAACAGTTTGATATAGCCCTTGTTCACCTGCATTCAGTTGGCGGAAAATATGCAGATAAAATTTTATTATATTTAGTTTTGGGGAAGCGTGTGTTCAATAATAGCAAACAATAAACTTTTATGGGATTTAATAAATTACTTTTCCAAGAAAACTAAAGCGGCTTCAAAAAATTACATAAGAAACTAAAAAATAAATTATTTTAAATTATCGTCAATTTAATAATTAAGTAGAATTACTTATTACTTAGCACTTTTAGTAAAGTTATTTTTAAATTAATTCTTGCAGAATTGGTATTTTTTAGCCGACTTTATTTCGGTCTCAAATTGTATTGCATGATCTACAACTTTTCTGGTTTATTTTTACTATAACATTTACTGTTTGCGAAAAAATTTGAAAAATCGATACTTTTAACGTTTGATCTTGAAAAAATCAATTTATTTATTTATCTCGAACAGTACATTACAGAGTAAATCCAAATAGTACATTCCTTATTGTATGTTATATAAATAAAATAAAATAAAATAACTTATCTAATGCTTAACAGTAAAACAAACCTTTAACAAAGAATACATACTCAGAAAGAAAAACAAAGGACTATACATAAAACAAAACAAAAAAAAAAGTTATATAGTAATATACTGTAAATAGCAGATGAAATAAACCATCGAAGTTGCAACATACGAATATTCAAGTATTATATAAGAGTGATTTTAGTTTATTTTTGAACGTAGGCTGGGAACATTCATGATTGAAATTAGGGAGAATATATGTGTTGAAATGTTGCATAATACAATTCATTATATTATTTCTACCAACATCAGTTCGGCTTCTCTTAACTGAGAACATTTGGAGAGGGCGAGTATCGCGTGAAGAAACGCGGAAATTAATCAGTTCAAGAAGCCCTAATTATGTTAAATTCAAAAAGAATGTTTAAATAAGTTCTACGCAATTCCAGGCTTTCCATACCTATTAGTTGCAATCTTTGAGAATGGGAAAGAAGATTTCTGTCGACGCCGAGTTTAAAGAGTATAAAATTCACAAACTTTAACTGTATGCGTTCAATCCGCTTAATATGCATTATGTAACAAGGGCTTCAAACAAGGCAGCGATATTCTAGGTGGCTACGCACAAGTGAATAATATAAAGATTTTAAAACTTCGATACTTGAAAAATCCCTGCAGCGTCTCATTATAAATCCTGCCATTTTGCAGGACTTTGCTAAAATATAATAATTAATATTAAAAGTTGAATGTGAGATCCGCTAGTATCTAATGGATGTCTTCTATCGGGCCTTTGGTTTTGGTCCCTGGTCATAAACAGTTTCTCTATCATTGTTCAAGTTTTAGGTTTTCTTTCAAATTTAGTTGTCAGGACAGAACATTTTGCTGTAAGAGGCTGGATATTTTGTGAATTCACACAATAAATAACTGATTGGATAGTTTCCATAGTGGATTGGGGTGATGGCTTTTAGTCATACTACGTAGAGTTGTAATTTCCACCGTTTCAAGGTTTATCAGTGCTGGCTTTCTGCAATTACTGTCAGTATATTACTTTGTATATATGATTACTGTGTTTCTTGATATCCCTTTTTCTTTATATATTGGAATCTTAAAGTACTTGGCTCTTTGTATGCAGTTTTGTTTAACAGTTCAAGAGTGTCAATTTAAGATAAATTTAATCTAGGCAAAGTACAAATATTGTAATGGCAATCAATAACTTCACAAAAATAACAACAACAGCACTATTTTTTTTACTTTGCCTAAAATGGCAACTAAGCATACTACGGACATTTTCGGTCTGACAGCTCAATTCAATCTGTCATCCATTTTATTTTTGGAAATTCTCAGGTTTTAGCACATTCATATTTGGCAACATTGCCTTTTCAAGAATACGGCTTTTACTGTCAAAAAGTTCACATCGCCATTCACATCACCTTTCACATTACACTTTCGAGGATAGAGGCCATGGTATAAATGTGTATTTTTTAAGAATGTTTGATCCTTTGACTTATTAATTCTTACAGAACCTTCTACTATTAAATTTGGTTTTATCCTCAAAAACATTTCTTGTTCCGGCACAGTCGGAAACCTTATCCTTGTGTTTTTTTACTAATAACGGAGGTAAGCCCTAAAACCATCGAAAATTGGACGCCCTGTACATATCAGACCTATAATATCTTTAATTTTTGACATATTTTAAAGGAAATGACATCTACTCACTGCGTTAGTCCGTGATTAGTTCACCTTATTTTAAAATTAAGTTTCTATTGCAAATTAAATTGACATATTATCTGTGGACGGTTCGTTATTTATTACACGTTTTGTAACGTCATGTCAAAACTATATTTAATAAATATCCTAATGTTATAAAACCGACAATAATTACGCGCACGTGAGGTTGTAGCATAATCGAATTTGCTAATGGATCTGTGGTGAATTTAATTTTCCAATATTCTGGGTTTTTCTCGATTTCATATTTTATTCATTTTTCAAATAAATTTTTTATTTTTGCTATACTACGGGTAAAAGTAAACTTCCCTAAGAAAATGAAACTTTTCCAGACAATTTATTGCCTCGACTTTAACAAACTTCAATATGTAGGTAGGTAACAGTACCAGTTTCGATTAAAGCACGTGGGGTGAATCGAGTTTACGTGAAAAAGGACTTTTTTTTATCAAGAAAAAGATTTTTTATAATATAAAGTTACCAGAATACAAACCAAGCAAAACTAATGGTACAAATAAAATTATTCACTTACTGAAATATTGTTTTTCTCTGGTTTCTGGCCTTTTTTGCAAATATGCCGGCTATATTAAGACATAAGTACAAGCTGATTTTCAACCACTAAAAATTTTTAAGGCGTGTTTCGTCCTGACACCGGTGGCGGACTCGTCAGAGGGTTCCACCAATCCCTTTCTTATCTATTTTTTCGATGTTATATTTAAAGTCATTCCTTGACGGGATCTATAGGTAAGATGTTCCACCTATAGGCGGTCAGTCGTTCACACAACACCTTACATACTAATGTTTTTTTGTAATATAGGAGAAAGGCTAGATTTACTACTTATCGACTTGTCCCTGTATACCTCTATATTACAAGTACGTTCGGTTTTCTTTCTCTGTCTCTTATATGGATTGTCTATATCGGTCTCTTTTCTCGGGTTTCGTATATATAGAATTTTTCTCTAAAAATGTAGGTGTTTCGTCCCGGTACCAACTATAGGACTCGTCAGTGGGGTTCTACCTTCCCAGACACCCGTCGTCGTACTTATTTATGTTCGGATCTTGTATTTGAAATTAAATCTGACCGGAAGATGGCGGTAAGATGTTGAATAATACGACAGTTTTGGCTAAAGAATTCAAAAAAAGTAATAACAATATTGAGAGAAACTCTATGAAACTTTCTGGCTGTAAAAACTTTATAACAGTAACATTACCGATTTTAAAATGTATTTTTTTTTGTACCTAGCTACCATATATATATATATATATATATATATATATATATATATATATATATATATATATATATATATATATACATATATATATATATATATATATATATATATATATTATGTGCGGAGATAAGATTGTTGATAAACATTACTCTCGTGATAAAAAGTGCGGAGAACTCCAACATAACGGAGAAATACCGGGTCCGAAACATGACTACAGCGCTGTTTCGTCCTCATATCGACTCATCAGGCCATTGCGTCTGGTACAATCCATCATTTCGCAATTGTGCCCTATAAACTGTTTTTAAATGAAAAACGGTTACCAAGACACGAATAGCGACATCTCGACAGATCACTCAATAAAACAAGAGCCACACAAACCAATAATGTTGTATAAAACCGCCATGTTATGGCGCGACGGTATATTAAAAAAGAAATATATCAAAACTCGACACACGAAATATGCCACTCAAAGAAGAGAGGTCGCATCATCCGGCACCGGTGACCAAACTAACCACGAATTCCGCAGTTCAAACAAGATGTCGCACCAATGATCTCCCCATGAGAGCGGCTGCTCGTTTTTTTGTTAAATATATAAAATAAGAGATAAATTTTCGCCCGTGTAATTTTAAAATAAAATAAAAAATTCTCAGCTGTGTGAACCTAACATTGTTGATAAACATTTATACAACGTTTATATATATATATATATATATATATATATATATATATATATATATATATATATATATTATAAATAAAATAAACAATTTCACGGTCTCCTTAAGACGGTCAAGAAAGGAAGTAAGCAGTTTATTTTCTGCGAATTCCGGACTGGTTCTCTCCATACTTGTTTCGACCATTTAATGGTCTTATCAATGGAGCTGTAACGATTGGACATACAGTATAATTGCAACGTCGTACAAATAGAGAAAACTAGAGATAATTCAAGTCCGATAACCAATTTTTAGTTACGCTGATAACACCATGAGGTGGTCGAAACTCGTCTGAAGATAAAACTACATTGTAATAATACTTCTTTTATCTATCTTATGAAGACAATGCTACGCAGAAATAGTAAACATTTGTTAAACTTAACTGCAGCCATTGAACTACTTTGGTTAAATAATTTTTGGAAGAAAACGTAAATATAATTAAGTTGCGAGCTAGGAAGTCTCAATTCGAAAGTTGAAAACTTGGTTAATTAAATAAGATATAAGCGTACATTTTTAACGCTATTCAAATGGGATAAAAGACATTTTTAGAATTCCATCGTCGTGAGATGCAGATTCCATCGAAAATTCCATTTTCATGGGATGGACTTATTGTTCGGCTTTTACCTTAAAATTCTCATACTTATGAAAAAATAATTATATTATTTTTAGATCTTCGTGGCTGTTTTCTACTAAATTGCAAGGTTGTTTCTAAAATGCACTGAGAAAATTATTAAAATTGTTATATTGAAATAAATACAATATATATATATATATATATATATATATATATATATATATATATATATATATATATATATATATATACATACATACAGTGTACGACAAAACAAATGCACGAACTTCTACTCGCTAATATATGGCTAAATGACATAATCAAATGCCCTTAAATTTAAATTCTTTTTACTTATCGCGATGGACTCTTCTGCTAAAAAAAAGGCACACACAAAACTAATTTTTTTTTGTAGCAGAAAAAAATTAGTTTTTTTACAACATCACTTTTTGTTTATGACAAAACATATGCACGAAATAACAGGAATTTGCATTCTTTGTGAATTATAAAAAAATTATCAACAACAAGTACCGTGAAATAACTAATAACTCTCTTTTGAACATTGTAAGACTGTTTATAGAAAACTTCCACGTGTTTATAGTCGTTCCTGGTCTTTCAAAGTCATCGGTCATATGGTACAAGTTTTTAATGAAAAAAATGGCTAATAATAAGTACTCAGTGCAAGTAAAGGAAAAAATAATTAAATATTATTATAGTGGTGAATCAGTGACATCAATTGCAAAGAAATTTGGAATTCATCATTGCGTACTTTCGCGAATTATAAGCTGCTTTCGTTCTTCAGGCTCGTTGACCACTATCCACAAAGGAGGTCGTCCACGGAAAACCAGTAAACGGGACGACCAGACTAGCTAGAATTCAATTTGCAAAGGAACACTTAAATTGGAGTGCAACCCAATGGAAGACCGTACTCTTTTCTGACGAGTCGAAGTTCAACTTGAAAAATTCGGATGGATTTCGGCTAGTACGCAGACCTAAAGGGCAACGTCTTAACCCTCGCTATACGCAAGGCACAGTTAAGCACGGAGGAGGAAATGTTTTGGTCTGGGGATGCTTTTCCTGACATGGAATCGGACCAATTCACAAAATTAATGGTATAATGGATCGTTTTGTGTATAAGGATATCCTAAGTAATGTTATGTTGCCACACACAGAGGAAGAAATGTCACTTAAGTGGAGGTATCAACATAATAACGACCCAAAACACACTGCTAAATGTGTGAAAGAGTGGTTCGTAAACAACAAGATTGACGTTTTGAAATGGCCAGCGCAATCGCCTGATCTCAATCCCATAGAAAACCTTTGGGATATTGTAGATCGCAAAATAAATCGCGATAATTGCACAAATGCGGATGACATTTTCCGACAAGCGGCAATTGCATGGAATGGAATTTCCGATGAAATTTTATCTAACCTTATAGAGTCCATGCCACGCAGATGCGAGGAGGTTTTAAAAAATAAGGGCTACGCAACTAAATATTAGTTAAATTTTTATTTAAATGAAATTACCTAAAAATGTGCTATTGTTCTGTCGCATAAAGAAAGTATTGTTAATTATGAAATATGGTTTTTGTTGGTTTTTATAACAAATTTTTGTTTTGTTTTACTAAATTTAGTTTGTTAATTTTGTAAATAAATAAAACAATTTGAAAAGCAATGTATTTTTGCCTTGTTCTTAAGGCATATTTTAATATCCACAAGTTCGTGCATATGTTTTGTCGCACACTGTACATATATATGCAGATCAATTTGTTTTTATTCATTTGTTAATTTTACATAGTTGGGCTCAAATCAATGTTGATTTCTATTTTAATGAGTTTTTGAGTCAGTAAAGCGACAAATTATCAAAATGTTCTGTACTATCCATCTTTATAATTATTTTCCGACGAATCTGCAAATTATTTTTTAATTATTTCGTGAAACTTTCAAATTGGCAATTAAATTTTAAAAATATTTAAATTAATGCTCTAATAATTTTTCATTTGAAATTACATTATTTTATAGTAGATATTATAAAAAATAAGTTATTTATTGCAAAATGTACATACGATTTACAGAACAAAATGCTTTAAAAAGTCATTATAGTAGGCCGGACAAAAGTATCTTCTTTTTAATTGATTTAATAAAAATATCCGTTTTTTTTTGGAAGCAAAGCACTTTTACATCGCCTGACTACTTTTTTAAGTCATTTTTTAATCATTATTCAAGGGAATACAGCCTACAAACTCAAATGTGGGTTAAATCAATTAGTAAAAAAGTTTTCATGTGATGGGGACAATGTACTAATTGTGTAAGTAATTGATTAGTTGTTTGATGGAGAGTGAATAAGTCTGTACGCAATGGTATATCATTTATTTGAATACTATTTCATTTTCTATACAGGGTGCCGCGCCAAAATCTGGTCAAATTATATATCTTTTTCCAAACATAATTTTTATTGCAAAAACGAAAAGGTTTACAACATTTTTTTAACCAGATTGTCAGTAAGGTCATAAAGAACATATTTACTCAATATATTCTCTGATTGATTGAGTGACCGTCTCCATTCTCGGTCTGAAGCGTGCGCAGGCGCGCTTTAATGTATTTCGGTCCATATCGGCTAATACCGCTTCAGTACAGGTTCTCAAATAATGCGTTTGGATGTCTAGACTTGTTTGTGATTGACTGTACTGGTACGAACTAATCTTCGAAACGATTGAACTGATTTCGATGAAACTTTACAGACCTGAAAAGGAGGTTATCAGGAGTGATATAGACTGATTTTTTTCTGTCTGTCTGTAAAGACTATTCTTCGAAACGGCTGAATAAAACTTTACAGACATGAAGAGGAAGTTGTCAGGAGTGATATAGGCTACTTTTTTTTAATTGTTTTCTGTTTTTTGTAATGTTTGTATTTATCTAAAAGCAATTAAACTAATTTGCGTGGTGTTTTCACAGAAAGTTAGTTGAACAGCGCTTGATTAAAAAAATTAGGAAACTCTTATAACCCAACAAACTTTTATTTTCCAAGTTTCACGCCTACGAAGTCACGGGTAAAAGCTAGTCTTTAATAAACATTGTTAAAATTGAAATTTTACGGATGGTGTATAATTTGAATAAAACAAGCTGAACATTTTGTATTCTTGAAAATTTACAGGTCACTTGTATAAATTGTAAAGGTTGAAACGTTCCAAGATGTAATAAAAAGCAATTCCTCGTTATAACGTAATTTGTGTGCGAAGCTTGAATTTCAAATTTTAAGGAAATTTGGACATAACAGTTGAGCTTTCAAAATGAAATTATTTTCAGTTTATTTCACAATTTTCAAATACAGGGTTTAACTTTAAGGAAAAATATACTTTTTTACTCCATTTAATGTTATTTTATTTTAACTAAAATGACGTAACTTATTTCACGTTATATAAAAAAGTAAACTAGCCGAAACCTTTTTTTTCTCAAAAAATATTTTTTTTTGTAGTGAATTCTATAACTCATACGGTTAGAAAATACTAATTTCCAACCCTATATCTCTTTAAATTTAAATATTATAGCATGGTTTAATTCAACAATTTACAAAGGTTTTTTCTTCGGACAATGGGAATAAATTAAACGATAAAAAACTATTGCAATTGAACTGACCCTATTTCACGAGAACTACGATGAAATCGTGGAACAAAAAGTTCAATTACAGCAAGTTCCCAATGAAAAATAGAGTTTGCTCGTTTATTCCCAGTCACGTTAACTAATTAACTGCTATCGATTAATATTTAATTGCTGAAGCTCATATTCCTCTTGTCGCATTATCCTCACGTATATTTTCCTTAATCACTGTGCAAATAATCATTCGCTATAGCTTAACTCTATTGATACTTAACGCCGAAATAAATTACTTATCTAGCAATAATAAACATCTTTCATAATATAGTAATATTTATTGATAACTTCATAAAAACAAATTAATCCAAATGAAGATTTACTTTTTCTATTTGGTTACGGATCTGGAACACTCATGGATAAAATATTTTTTCTAATTACAGTTTCTTGAAAATAATTATACATATATATATATATATATATATATATATATATATATATATATATATATATATATATATATATATATATGTTTATGCGGCTTTCACGGATTCCCCCGTGTGAGATGCAAAATACGCCATCCGGCGGGAGGTCGGCGAAGCCGCGTTCAGTATTTGCATGCTTCCTTCCAATCTGTCCTTTGCACAGCCAGGTGCATGTCGGTACCCTGATGAGTCTAGTAGAGACGAAACATGTACCTCTGCCGTATCACTGTGGCGGGGAGGGTAAGTTTTGACTTTCTTTCTCGGTATGGTGGTACAGGTAGGCCATCATCTCGGTGGTGGTGGAATAGGATGAATTGTGTTCCTTAACAATTTATTCAAACTGTGCAACCTCTAACACAGAAAGGATATGGTTGGAACGAAGTTTGCATTTACTGTCCGCATTTTACTTCATATATATATATATATATATATATATATATATATATATATATAATAAAATAGAATCAAATATTGGCGAAGCGGACGTGAAAATTTGTCAATCTACATGATTCTTGTGTTAAAAAGTGCGGAGCACTCTAAAATATGGAAAAACTCCGGGTCCGACAGATGGCGACAGCGCTGTTTCGTCCTAATATGGGACTCGTCAGGCCACCGCATTCGGTACAAACCATCATCTCGCCTTTGCATCCTATAAAGTTGAGTTTAAAATCAAAAAACAGCAAACAAGACGACAAAGGCGACATCTCGATGGTCCACTCGATAACACAAGAACCACACAGATTAACAAAGTTTGTAAAAAACCGCCATATGGTGGCGCGACGGTGTATTAAAACAGAAATATGTAAAATCGAGTACACGAAACGCGCTGCCCAAAGGATAGGGGTAAAATTTTTCGGTACTGGCAACCAAGCCTACTGCTGCTCATTTCAGCAACCAAAGCCACGTGTCGCACCAAACGATCCCACCATGAGAGCAACGTTCAGCTTGTTTCAAAGCCAAACAAGTAAATAAATAAATAGATAAGTTTTTGTCCGTGTAATTTAAAATAAAATAGAATCAAATATTGGCGAAGCGGACGTGAAAATTTGCCAATCTACATGTTTCTCGTGTTAAAAAGTGCGGAGCACTCCAAAATATGGAAAAACTCCGGGTCCGACAGATGGCGACAGCGCTGTTTCGTCCTCTTGTTAGAGTTATAAGGGAAGCCATTGAAATTGCAAAGAGGCCCAACAACTTAATTAGCAGAGATGATAGCCAACGTGTGCCTAATACTTGGAAAAATCTGCTTACAAAACATGAACCAGTACCACTTAGTAACGAAACAGAATACAACTCGGCAACGCAACCACAAACATTGACAACAGGGCCGATGACGCGCAGCAGGTCTCGCAACCTGATAGAGCACTAACATTAACGTCTCCTGAATATCGAACCGAAACACTTAAGAAAGTCAAAAAGATTCTGATTGAAAATAACTTTTTAGAATATCAAATTAATAAAATTATTAAACAACGAATTGATAAATTTTATAATACTAGTAATATAGACAAATCAGCGAACCCAGATGGTAACAAAAAAATACATAGCTATGCCGTACACTCAGAAAAAATAAAATACCACCTTAAAAACACGACATTGTCGTATGCCACAAATCTCAAGATCTTTTGTCTTCGCTTTTCACTCCGTTAAAAAGTAAAGTAGCAACAAACAAAAGTCAAATTTAATATACGCTGTAACTTGCCTTAACTGCCCAAAAAAATACATAGGCATGACAACGCAATATTTGGATAACAGATTGAATGGTCACAAATACACCAAAAATGCTTCAACTGTATACATAAGCACGAATCCTCTCAAAAACACGGATTTGATTTCGCAAATACACGGATATTAGCCCAAGACCAAAACTACCATAGAAAGAGTTTATTTCCTGCAAATACAACTGTGGTCCCCTTTTCATACGCGTTTCGATCATCTCATGGTCTCATCAGTGGAGCTGGATCGAACCGACAGCAACATTCGTAGGAAACGTCTGCTATATAAAATATAAATTCCGAGACGTTTCCCAGTCTCGAAAAATTAACTGGAATTTTTGAAGCGGAGATTAAAATTGATGTATTTCATAAACTGTAACTGCTCCTATTCGTAAGGTTTTAACTACCAAGGAATGCAGCATTTGATGTATACTTTCAGCTATATTATAATCAAACGAGCTAAAAATTTTTCCATGTAATGAAAACCTATTTATTTTTAAACTTATAATTTATTACCGATAAAAATTGATTAAAACATCTTAATAAAAACACAAATTTTTCACAATAGGTAAAATATAAAGTTCTTTGACGAAACCGCAAACAAATAAAAAAAACCACAGCTTCTTAATCCAATGTGCATATTTTAATTTACCTTCTTAGTTTTGCGTAATATAATTAACATTATCTTCAGAAGGTCACCATAAAAATGTTGTTTGGTAGTTAATAATATAAAATATGTTTTAAAACGTTTTAATTTATTTGTTGCTTATTCTATTGGGTATTGTTACCAAAGAATTAGTTATACGAGAGAATACTGCTTCTACCGCATATTAGATAAAAATAAATTCTAAGAAACCATAAATTTATCATATTACCGCGCCTGCATATCATAAAATATTATGGATTAAGTTTGTGATACGGAGAATTTATCACGCGAATACAACTTGCAGTTAGTTTTACTTTTCATTTACATGATATCACAGCATCTTACGGATGCGACAGATTTGGTAATTAGGCCAATCAGTAGAGAAAAAATAAGTAAATCTGTGACAAAAATATTATAAGATACCTACTGTGCTATCACACTAAGAACAATCCGTAGTGATATTTTGTTATGATCTATTAAACTGTTATAAACAATTAAAAAGTTGTTTTTTTTTCGTTTTTTATTTATAAAAAAGACTAATGGAGCAATCTCAGTGGTATAAACAGACTAATTGTAGAGAATAAAAATAGTAACAAAATGTGTCCTGGATCGACTCAACTGGATCATTAGTAATGGAAAGAAACAGGAAAATGCAGTTTTTTTGCAAAAATTAATATCTCTGTCATTTTTCAAGTTATAGCGCTAGCCCTTCGTGAAATAACAGGAATTTATATGTACTTTATGCTTGTCAAAATCAGGTGCATTATCTTTCAGCGCACTGCGTCATGGTTCATCCGCTTTTCATGTTGTAAAAAATTTTGAAAGTAGGAGTGCATCAAAAAGTCTGTGAAATACGTGAAAAATGCTAACACACGTGACTGAAAATGGCTGAGCGCCTGAAAGTAGGTGTATAGTGGAGGTAGCACGGCTGCCGAGTCGAGTCGTATTTATATAGTATATACGACTTCCCTCAGAGCAGCGCTGCTCCCACTATTCTTTTACTTTCACGCGCTCAGCCGTTTTCGGTCATGTTTGCTAGCATTTTTCACGTATTTCACAGATCTTTCGATGCAAAATAAAAATTTAAACTTGTAGAATGATACTTCTACTTTCAAAATTCTTTTACAAAATTAAAATCGGAATATCTATGACGCATCTAGGCGCGTTGAAAGATAGTGCAGTAAAAATTTCAAATGACAATTTTGCAATAACTAACAAACCGACAGTACCTAGTTTTGGCACGCATAAAGTACATATAAATTACTATTCTTTCATGAAGGGTCAACGCTAGAATTTGAGAAATGACGGAGATATGAATTTTTGAAAAAAAAGCTGAATTTTCCGGTTTTTCTCTGTTACCGATGATTGGGTCTATCCAGGGCTCATTTTTGATATTTTTATTCTCTACCGTTAATCTGAGAAAAAAAGAGACTTCATTTTAGTATAACAAATTGGTTATTTTAGTTTTTCTTGTTGTTTATAGGTTCGGAATGACTTGCGAGAACTGTATATAGAATATGACGTCATGTTCTATTTTTCGTGCTTGTTTCTCTAATGGACTTGAGCTCTAACCAATAAGCGAATCAAATCTTGTCACGTGATCGTGAAGTTACTACGACAGCCGATAGCCGATTAATTACGAGCATCCCCGAAAAGGAATCTCGCTTTGTTTAAGGTCATCAGTTTTTTTGTTCTTATAATTTTTGCTTACCTTAAGGGATCTTTGGGGAATTTAAAAAGAGCCATATTTTTGACGTGCAGTCACGGCAAGTACAGGCACTTCCTGATACCATTATTAAGCAAAAATATTTTATATATGATCATTTTACATAAAAAATGTAAAATGCGATTAGAAAACAACACGACTAAACGTACACAAAGTTAGTATCAGTCTAGTAGAAATTTGATTTGGCGGGAACGTCTCTTGTCGCATCTAGTTAAGATGAAATAATCTGTGGCGATGCTCTTACTAATTCTAACAATTTCTCGCAGTGTAATATAGAGGGTCGCAAAACAAGCAAGGTCACGAAATGTGGCTTTGGTAGTAATGCTTTTTGACGCATCTGTGAGATGAAATAATCTGTGACGATATATCTAAGGTAGGTAAAATAATATTTTTAAAACTAGGTGATATATCCGCCTACTAAATAAATAACATCAGCTCATATGTAAGTTTACAACGCTAATTACAAATAATTTTTAGACGATGGTGATGACAATATATATATATATATATATATATATATATATATATATATATATATATATATATATACATTCGATGATTTTGTTCGTGAGCATTATCGATTTTAAAATCAAGCTTGACTGATATATTATTATGACATCTTATTATTTTTTAAAATTTATCCTGTTCTCATCAAAAATTAAATAAAGGAAATGATTCTTAAACGGTCGAAAAAGCTGTCAGAACTTTAGGAAAATATCATTTCATTAAATATAACTTCAAAGGAAAACATTTTTTAAAAATCAAACTTTTCTGGGAAAATTAAATGCCTTATTAGGGTAATTTTAAATATTTGCCTTTTCGGCAGTAAATCATTTTTAAGGAAATTAATTTTTCCTTATAAAAAATGCACATCTTTAATATGTTTATTGAAGATATTAAACAGAAAGAAAAAATGAAGAAAATTCAAAACGGTATTTGTTTTATCGTTGAAAGGAAAATGTTTGTTATGATAAGTTGTTTTGCGTCGCTTATTAATTTTGTGATAGACTAAACACGGTATATAAAAGTGGAATATACAGCTGGTAACACTGTTACCAGTCGGATATAAATTGCAATAACAAACTTAATATTACTGACTCCTACGTTTTCAGTAATAGTAGAGATATTACATATACATTTCACATAAATTAGATTATGGAGACTGCAACGAATTAAAACAATCTTTCCCTTGGTGTTATTACATTGTGTAACCATCATCCCTTTCCTGCTGTTAGAACAAAACTTTAATGCCCTTTTACTCAAAATTTCGGGATCTAAAAACAAAATAATATTTGACCTAAATGTAGTTGTACGATGTTTCGATTAAGTTGTATCTCTAGGTGTTAACTTGTTTTTTCTTAATTCTATAAGCTTATTTATGAACTGTGGCCACATAGATAAATGGTTTGGTGATACAACGCAATGGTTACCAAAGATTAGGTATCTGAAAGCTGGATTTCTTGAAAATTCCATTATTATTCACTATAATATATATTACATCACACTTACATGGAACTTTCTTACTGGTGCTTTTAGCTTTTGTAGTTGTTAAATAAGCTCTGAGTATATTTAGCATTTGAAAGCTGTTTTTGTTTTGTTATGTGCTGGTAATTCGTCTTACTTTCTCTGAAGATCTCTTAATAAACGGGATTGTGAAGAAAGAATATGATTTAATATTTGTCCTTTTTTTTGAAGTGAAGCAGCGTTGTTGCACATAGATGCGCATTTATATTATTAGTAATATTAATTTAGAGCCAGACAACAGACTAATAAATTTTGATGTGGAAAATGTGTCATTAGAGGAATATATATATATATATATATATATATATATATATATATATATATATATATATATATATATATATATATATATATATGTATGTGGAGCGTTCTTTGCCAAATCAATCACCCCCCTGTCCAAAATTTGACGCTTCCAAAGAACAAACTTTTGAAAATAAAGAGAAAAACAATTCATAGTTTTTTGTGACGGCAAAATATTCCGTGATTTGGGTGCGTTGATTACGAATCGGGCATCAGAATATCGAAATTCAAAATGGCGGTTCCAATATGGCGACCAATAACCTTCGAAATGCATATTATGGCTATAAAGAAAAATACAACCTACTTGAAAGTTCGGTTACGGGGGTTTATGACATCGCTGATTACAAATCTTGCATCAGAATATCAAAATTTAAAATGGTGTATCCAATATGGCGCCTAATAACCCCAGAAATGCATATTATGGATATTACCCTACTTTATAGCCATAATAAATATTTCGGTGATCAACGGCCACCATATTGGTTATGCCACTTTGAATTTCGATAACCGAACTTTCAAGTAGTTTGTACCCTTCTTTATAGCCATAATATGAATTTCGGGGGTTATTGATCGCCATATTGGATCCGCCATTTTAAATTTCGATATTCTGATGCCAGATCCGGGCTCAACGCATGCAAATACTACGAATTGAGCCTTCAAACGGAATATTTTGCCGTCACAAACAACTCAATAAATTGAGACCGTGTCAAATTGGAATTATTGTTCGACGTTTCTGTTACGATTGCACGAGGCATCTTCAGGAATCTTTACTCCACTGTGTTGAGTGTTTTAATCTGTGGAGTAAAACTCCCTGAAGATGCCTCGTGCAATCGTAGGCGAAACCTCGGATAATGATTCCAATTTGACACGGTCTAAATCCAAGAGCCTTGATTTTCAATTTGACCAAAGCCGTGAAAGCTTTCGTTCTTTAACTCTATGAATTGTTTTTGACTGCGTTTCCAAAGGTTTGTTCTTTCATATTGGATCTGCCATCTTGATTTTCCCAAAAATGCATATAAGTATAGTTTCAAAATGAGCCCACATAGAACTCTTTACGTTGCCTCAAATTTTGGACAGGGGTTGATCGATTTGGCAAAGAACGATATATATATATATATATATATATATATATATATATATATATATATATATATATATATGTTTTAGTAGAGTCTTCCACGGAGAGGAACATGTGATTCAGTATTAATACGGGAATACATTCAATCGTGGTATGAGTCTAGGCTTAGGTGACGTGTCGGTACAATAGCCTCGCTCCTCAAGCTGGCCACCGAAATGAACTGCCAGCAATAAAAAGTAAATATGATGAAATTTATATTAGAGAAACCAAGAGTCCACTAAAGGCTAGAAATAAGGAACATAAAATTCACACAAACAGGGGAAACGTCAAAACATAGTATTACAGAACACGCCTGGGATAAACAACATTATTTAAAATGATTTGAAGCTGCAGCAATGCATATGGAACCTAACATGAAAAAGAGAAAATTTATTGAGGCAGCTTACATTAAAAATAATAATGTAGTTTTTAGTAAACCCAGTCTTGAGATACCTAATCTTTGGTAACCACTTGTTTATAACATCATATCATTGTGGTGTGTACGGTGAAACGAAACTTTGGTGACCTAGTTCATATATAAATTCGTAGCCTAAGATAAGAGATATAACATAATCGAAACGTCGTACTAATAAATAGAAATAAATATTATGCGAACCTGATAACCATATTTTAATCAATCTTCAACTTTGTCCGGAACCTTAATACAAAAATAATATTTGTTTTTCCTAGAATGAGTATTTTGGTTATGAAAATACGTTGGAATTTTCAAGGAATAACTCAAAATCGCCTCAATTTTGTCGTAAAGAAATACTCCTAATTTGCACCCCTGTAATTAAAAGATTTTTTTTAACCTAAATATTGCTTATAGCATAAAATTTAATTAAAAGGGAAATGAAAAGTTGTTTAAAATCTCTACCGTTTTTAAATGAACTAATTACTTTGATGAATTTGAACCGGTGTGTATAATCGATCCATCTTAAAATTAATATTTACCTTGCTCTGGTTGATTATTAATAGGAGAAAAAACATATGCAGAGAGAGAGAGAGAGAGAAACATAGATCTTTCTTAAAATAGATGTAACGTAATTTTAAATCATATTTAAAACATAAAATCATTAATTGTGATGTTAAAAAAATGAGTTGACTTGTAACTTTTTTTTGTTATGATTGATTGCATCAATAACTTTCGAAGTTTGCATAGTTTTGTTTGACTTTTTTGTGTGTTTTTAACACATTTGCTATCATTTTCTAATTGAAAATGCTGATATTAAGCTAAAGCAAGTAATATATATTTTTTTTATGCTTTTTAAATATTTTGAAGACATTAAAGTGTACTAGTATCAGGCAGTGGACTAAAAAGGAAGGTACCTACTGTAAAAATTTTGTAAAATAATATAAATTCATCTTTACAAGGCATTTTTCAATCTGACTCCAAAGTCGGTAGGTGGCAGGTTTTTAATATCCTACCGACATATCTTGAAATTTATATTTCGAATAGCATTTGTTGTTGTAATTTCGACCGCCCCGTGTTTCGACGATCGGTTTATTATAATTCTTTTAGGCCATTAAGAGAAGGTGTTTCGTCCTCGGCAACTGGCGGTGGACTCATCTGTGGGTCCGCCAGTGCCTTCCCCAGACACCTTTTTGGCATAATTCTACATCTATATACTAGTATTTGAACCTTTCTGTGTCGGAATCTAAAGGTGAGATTTTGAGTGTACCGCATTCTGCGATATTGTTTCCTGCGAATGTTACTCTCGGTTCGATATAGCTCCAATGAAGAGGTCATATGGTGGTCGAAACGCGTGTGGAGAAACGACCAGAGTTGTATCTGCGGGAAACAAACTGTTTGTATATATCCTTTTCTTTTCTCTGCCAGAAAAGATAATACATATAAACCTGACAATAAGTGCTGCACAGATGACATCATTCATGTCTTCTTCTAATCCCATTTCCTCTTTCTTGATTCTCTACCTTCCTTTATTTTCCTCTAATCTGTATGTTTTTTTCTATATTTTATTTTAAAATATTGTATTGTATATATATTTATTTATTTTTATTCAAATTGGTTTATATTTTACACAAATGTAGTTTCATTTTTGTAGACTTCAACAGCCCCTGCCATCTGACAGGAAACTGGAAACTAACATTTTATTTTCCATTTATTTTGTAATGATAAGAAATTGTATGTATTTTTTTATTTGGAAATAATAAACGTTTTATTATCAATGATTTCAAGCCCCCTCCCCCGTACTCCATCCAGGGAATATTTACTCATACCAGGTATACAAAGATACCAAAAGTATGAACCTCTGTGGGAACTCTTCCCATGTTATTGGGTCGTAGATGACGTGGTCTGCTGTCATTCTTACGAATTTTTGGACGGTTGCAAAGAGAACTGTTTTTTGGATCGGCTTATACAGATGCTCCTTTGAAGTTCTGCAGGAGGTTCTTTGGTATCACTCCAGTTGTTGATAAAATTATGGGAGTCGTTTGGACGCTGTTCATTGCCCATTGTGTTCAGATTTGCACCTCCAAATCTCTGTATTTGGCGATCTTCTCCTTGTATTTTGGCCTTAGGTTGTTGTTGTTAGGTACAGAAATGTCGATTAGTGTAGTTCGCCTACAAATTTTATCTGTTAGTATAATGTCTGGTCTATTATGAATAACTGCCTGATCCATCAGAACCGTTCGACCCCAATATAACTTGAACTGGTTGTTCTTAAGAATAGGCTCCGGATTGTATTTGTAATAAGGCACTTTTCCTACCTGCGATAGGTTTAACTTTTCTGCTAACTCTTGGTGGAGTATCTTAGCGGCTGAGTCGTGTCTTTCCTTATACTCGGTTGCAGCAAACACTTGGCATCCTCCAGTTATGTGCTGGATTGTCTTTGATGTTCGACATTCATATCTGCACTAGCCATTTTCTATTGAGGGATCTCTAATGATGAACTTCCGATAGTTCTTCGTCGGAATAACCTGGTCTTGGATAGCTAACAAGAAGCTCTCCGTTTCCGGAAACATCGGTCCTGAAATCAACCAGTAGTTCGACGCTGAGTTATCGACATTGTCCTGATTGACCCCATTTGGATGCCGTCCATGAAGTGGCTTCTGTAGCCAGGCTTGTAACTTCTCTTGGTCTGTTTGGTGGTGAGAAACAATATCATATTTCTTTAGCTGTAGCGGTGTTGAATCGTTTGCCTTGCATATTACTCGATGTAGTATGGAAGAGTCCGCTAACCTGTGGAAATATGAACGTAAGTAAGATAAAGAAAATTAAAAAATATTATGCAATTGCCTTTTCTGTTATCTAGTGGATAATAATTTGTAAAAGAAATAAAGCCATTAAAAAATTATCTTGATCGACTCAAAATTAAAACTCGTTGCTTTATATATTTGAAAAATCCAGTTTTATCCCAGTATGCGCCATCCCTGTATTTGACCCAATAACCTAAAAGCTATAAAAACTCATAAAGCCGAAATACGCCAGTGCTGCTAATGATAAAACGGGGTATTTAAACGCTGTTCTCATTAAAACACATGAAAACTTAATCCGGGCACACCCCAAAATCTGTGTTAATAACTTAAAGTTAATATGTCGTCAGATACGTCTATTCAGCCTGGGAATTCTCGTGAGAACTAGTTAATGCTAATAAGTCTATGAGTTAACTTCCTCGTCTAATCCTAACAGCGACAGGGAAAATCAACAGCTTCAAGTGAAATCTAGAAATGCAGAAATAGGTATTAATTTGTATTTTAGTAAAAATCACTCTTTCAGATACTGGTATTTTCGTATACTGCAGTCTTAAAAATGTATGTCGTATCTCTGGCAATTTCAGACCGAAGATGCCAAGAATTCTAATTGAAAAAGCCGCAAAATAATGACTTGTTTTGCATAAAAATGCTTATTTTTAACTAATTAACTTTTGTGCATGACAAAAGAGGCCATTTTTTTCTTAAGAATAAGTAAAAATAATTACAGAGCTGTACGTTTTTAAATTATTTATTTTTATAAATACTATTTGACCTGTCGAGGCACACCCCGTACTTATCGGCATGTGCATTGCTTTGGTGGTCTCATATTATTTTGGCCGAAGTTGGTTCAGTAAAATTTAAGATGGCGCTGATTATATAGCGGACAAAAAGTTAATTTTGTTCGATTTGCTTCAAAATTGGTATAGGGGAGTTTTCGGGGATTATTAGCAACAGAAAAGAACATGAAAAACCAGAAAATTCACCGTTTGGCTCTTCGCTGAATTTACTGGTACCAGAGCAACTGGCATATAGGCCTGAGAGATCTACAATCGACCACCTTGTAGGTCTAGAAATAGATATTCAAAACTCTTACGTAAACATCTAACTTCCATCTTCCTCGATATCAACAAAGCCTTTGATAAACTCGATAGAAGCAGTATCATTAACACACTTATAAAGCTTAACATAGGAGTCAACATGTTATCTTATATTCAAAATTTCCTACGTAGCAGAACTCTTGCGTTAAAATTAGAAACTCTTTCTCCACAACCCATCTCCATATGGGTGGAGTCCCTCAGGGCTCTTCCATCAGTCCCACACTTTTCCTTCTAGCTATTAATGATATCACTAAACATATAGATCACAGAGTCAACATAAGAATTTTTACCACGCATCCACAGACCCTAATTACAGTTCTCCCATTCTTCAATCAGCTCTCAATACACTAATTGCCTGGTCCTCCAGTAAAAACCTCTCATTCTCTTCTGGAAAATCTAACGTTGTTCACTTCTGCCCTTTAAGAAACTGTCCAAGAATATCTAATTTACACCTTAATAATATTCTTATACATCCCACCACTAACAAATCATTTCTTGGTGTAACCTTTGACCAATTACTGAATTTTAAACCCACATTGGTAAACTTAAAAACAAATGTATTTCTGATCTTAAAATTATCAAAATGCTTCAGGTACTACTTGGGACTCTGACCGACACTCCCTTATTAAAACTGATCAATCCTGCATACTTCCCAAACTCAATTACGCCTCCTGTATATATGGCTCCGCCCCTCCATCTTATCTTTCTAAGTTTAATCCCATACACAATACAAGTGTTCGACTGGCTATAGGCGCCTTCCACACAAGCCCTATTTCCAGCATTATGTGTGAAGCTGAAATTTTACCCTACAACTCTTAAATTATGCTCACACTCTGCTTTTTAAACCTTTCCTCCCTATATCAAAACTGTTTCACAGAAATCCCTTTCCTTGGATAACTTCTTCCAGTAAATACCCTCCTAGCTCTAACCTAACATGTAACAAACTCAAGGAACGCCTGCAAATTACCTTGCCCCCATGCTTTAACCCACAAAATAACGGCTGTACTTTCCCTCCATGGAATATGTCCCCAATTAAATCCGATCTAACGCTCACAAAGTACGACAAACTGAATACTCCTCATCTCTTAATCAGAAAAAATTTCAACCTCCTGCTTCAAACAACATATAATAATTTCAACGTCAGCATATTAACAGCTGAATTATACACCATTTATAGAGCCTTCAAATACATTATATCATCTCCGCACAAAAAATGGGTAATTGCCACTGATTCGCTGAGCTCCATACAGAACATCTCTTCATACCATCCAAAACATCCCTTGTCTGGAGAAATTAAATATCTCCATGAAAGGGAACTCATAGATAACAAACTAATCATCCTTCTGTGGATCCCTAGCCATGTGGGAATACCTGGAAATGAGAAGGCAGACTCTCTTGCTAAACATCCCCCTAATCCCCTCCTTGTAGACCAAATCTTCTACATTAAGGATATCAAAACTCACATTAATAAATTTTTCCATAATCTGACTCAACTTGAATGGGATCTAACTTTGGACGATAACAAACTGCATACGATAGAGCACTTCTACTTTGAAAACTCCTCACACCACTCCCTAACAAGGAAAGAATATATTATAATTACTAGGCTATGAATCGGACACACGCGCCTCACAAATGAATACTTAATCAAAGACCAAAACCAACCCCGATGCACTTTCTGTACCCTCCCACAAACTATTAAATATATTCTTTTTGATTGTCATAATTATCAATCCAAACTTAATAAACATAAATCGGGTCACCCAACACACATGCTCTCAATACAGAACTCCAATAATATTCTTTCATTTCTAAATGAAATCCAACTTGCTAAGTAAAATATAAAAGAGAGAGAGAGAGAGAGAGAGAGAGAGAGAGAGAGAGAGAGAGAGATGGATTAGGGACGCATCGATTACTAGGTCTTTTAGCGTCCATTGTTTGTTCTACATTAGATTGTATAATCCAATGTCTTTGATAAATTTGATAACATTGCTAGAATTGTGGTAGGAGAGGAGAACATCAATCCTGTTTTCCTGTAATTGACGGAATGGGTGATGCTCATATTTTTTCCATTCAGTGATGATATGTTTGATTGATAGGGAGGTATGACAGGTTTCGCAGCAAGGAGCAGGGGATTTGTTTAGGAGGTATTCAGGGGTTAGCTTCGTGTGGCCAATTCGGAGCCTCGTCATTATGGTTAATTCTTGTCTTGGTAGATTAGGGAGGGGGATGCTAGTAAAGAAAGTCTTTTTAATTAATTGAAGTTTGTTGATTGAATCCTGAAGGTCCCATTCTAGTTGAATGAGGTTTCGAGACATATGATGTAAACAGTTTTTAAGGTCTTGAAGCTGGAATATTTTGTTTACTTTATTAGGAGAGTTTTGATGATTGGATGCAAGGGTGCTTTAGTATTTCCTGGGATTCCAGTATGACTTGGTACCCAGAGGAAGGTGAAGGATTTGTTCCTGATATGGGAGTATTTTATTAGGGTTTTGATCTCGTGAGCTATTAAATTACTAGGATTGTATGATTCGATAAGTTTGAGGGAGTTTAGAGAATCTGAAATTACCAGCCAGTTTGATTCAGAGATATTTATACAATATTGTAAGGCTTTAAGAATCGCGAATAGCTCAGCAGTAAGGATTGAAGAGGATTCATGACGGGAGAATACTTTTTCTGCATTTTTTGTATAGTATGATGCTCTGACTGTGTTAGGTTTTTTTTGGAGCCATCAGTAAATATGAGTTCGTGATTGCTGTTTTAAATTGAATTATTTGATGGTATCTTGATTGGATTATTCTCGGGTTAACTTCTTTTTTATCTAGTAGTGTAAGTTCGAAGTTACAACTGATGGGGAAATGACTCCAGGGTGGGAATAGGTAGGTGTTTATTTCATCTACTGAGGGCATAGTTATTGATAGATGTTCCCTGGTTTCGGCAAAGCTATTATGAATAAAAAAGAAAAAAAAGTGTATGTGTGAACTCATATGTCGAATATAAGTGTATAAACATATTTAAACTAATAGACATTAAAGAAAATTAACCTGAATAGACGCTAAAAGACTTAAATTGTCCATGCATCAATAAATATCTCTCTCTCTCTCTCTCTTCGCTGAATAATAGTACATTATATATATTTTTTGCGTGTCAAAACCAGACGCTGTCATTAGTTTTTGGACAATTGCCATGTGAAATTTTTGGTGCACTATTTTTCAGCACACCTCGATGCCTCACGGACAGTCCGAATTTGAAAGCGTCAAAAAATCTGTGAAATACGTGAAAAATGCTAGCAAACAGGACCGACAATGGCCGAGCTAGTGAAAGTAGAAGAGTAGTGGGGAACGCGGCTGCCGTGTAGTACTATATACATACGACTCCCCTCGGCAGCCGCGTTGCCGCCACTACTCTTCTACTTTCACGCGCTCTGTGGTTTTCGGTTATGTTTGCTAGCATTTTTCACGTATTTCTTAAATTTTTGAGGTAAAATGAAAATATAGGCTTGTGTCCGGAAATTAAATTTTTTGAAATCTACGCCAGATTATTACTAAATGAAATCAATAACTACTAATAAGAAGAAAGCTATTACAAAGTATTTCGCGTGCCGCCTTTAAAAATTTCACTTTCATATTTCAAATAAATATTTATATTATTATTATTTTTCGCTTTTTACCCCATTTTTAGAAGCTTGTTGATTTTTTTTATATTAATTTTATTTATTCATTTCAAAACGGGTCCATGATGCAATTCTGCTAAATAACTGTCCTTAAAGGTTTTTTTTTCTTTAAAGGAAAGGGTAAAATGGCAATTTCCTCAAGATAAATAGTTTAAGCAGCACTGTTCAAAGAGGTTTTTCACCTACACGTTTCAACCTTTTTTCTTTGCTATTTTTGCGGGAAATCTCTGGACCTGACTCATTAATTAATTTAATGAAAAAGGAAGCAAAAGATACCACGACACGCGATTTTTTTGCCGTCTGCGTCCTTTTTAGGGCAAAAAATAAATGAAGTCCGTGCGAGGCACAACTCCAATTAAGTTTTTCCGGTCGTAAACACAATCGAATATTAACTATTAAAGAAGTCTTGATGTAGTTGCAGTTTATGAATTTACTCGAGTTCTATTCAAAATGTTTTCTACATTTCTAGATAGGTATTTACAGTACAGTTTAAGAGAAAATCAATTCTCCCGTACTTCGCTTAGTTGAATATTTTATGAGAATTAACTATTCATTTCAGTTGTAGTTGATTTTACAAAATACGGCGTCTTGTTTCAAGGTAGGAAAAGGGATAAAATAGAAATTTAATTTTCATCATGGGTCAAATTGGGCTTGATAGGTATAGAAAGGTTTGGAATTTGTTGGAGTCGGCTGACTAAGAGTTTTTTCATCTCTTTTTAAATTTTTATCTACCACGAAATTTTCGTTCTATCTTCAAAAAAAGTGTAAAGAAAATAAGTAAAATCTACACATATTCTCAACTCACTGACCCACATTTAATTGTAGATTTATTCATGGACTTCTTTCAAAGTCTACACACATTCTTCCCATTAATAACATAAATCTGCAAAACATAGATATTAATAGTTCTATTGTATTCGAAAAGCTAATTGAACTCGATAACACCGAGGCTGCTGGATCAGAGGATATTCCATCTCTCCTTATAAAAAACTGTGCCTTAACTTTGGCTTTTCCAGTTAGTTATATTATATATATATATATATATATATATATATATATATATATATATATATATATATATGTTTTTTTATAATATGGCCACATGGAAAAGAACACCTGGACGATTTCCTCATATACCTGAATAATATCCACCACAGAATCCAATTCACGCTAGAAATCGAACAAGAAAAGAAACGTCCTTTTTTGGACCTGCTATTAACTAGGAAACTCAACAACATCCTGGGCTTTAGCGTATATCGGAAACCCACGCATACTGACCGATGTTTCAGTGCGGCGTCACACCCTCATCCCCCTCAAAAGCAGGCAGTAGTCAACACACTAGTATCAAGATCTCTCCGCCTAACAGGACTAGACACAAAACAAGACGAAATAAGACATTTCAACAGGTCGGAATGGTTTCTCACAATCATATATAAAGAAAGCCATAAAAAGACAAGAGAAGACTACAACAAAGACCAAAGACCAAGATCAAACAAGGAACAAAGCCATAATACCATAAATAAAAGGAATAACAGACAGAATCGGAAGAATCTTAAATAAACACAACATACAGCCCATATTTAAATCACAAAAAACAATAGCCAACATCCTGGGAAATCCCAAAGACAAGACCAACCTTGAAAATCATGGCGTTTACAGTATTTCATGTGCAGATTGCCATCAAACTTATATAGGACAAACAAACAGGCGCATATCAGCAAGAATCCAAGAACATAAAAATAGCCTCAAAAACAAACAGACAACCTCAGCCCTATTTCAACATCACCAAACAACCGGACATACCATCGACTTCGAAAAAACAAAAGAAATAGCACCAGTACAGAACTACAAGGTACTCGTCATAAGAGAGGCCCTAGAAATCGAAAAAGCGGGACAGCTAAATAAACGAGACGACGCTATAAATGTTCCCACTACATGGAAAACATTAATAAAGAATCAAGAAAGAAAACAACAAAAATCAACTAGTACACGAGAGACCAGCATACAAGAACAAAATATATCGCACTCAGCAGAGGGGAGGAGCATGCGAAGCCGCTCATCCAATCAGGAAGCGAGCCAGCTAAACAGACGAACCGTACTTGAAAATGCCAAATGAGATTTTGGCGAAACGTCGTGAAAACGATTTTTTGGCGTATACTGGTCGGTTTTCCTTCAATGCTCGATTTAATTTTATCAGTTCTTGTCGATATCGATCGTCTGCAATTATTCCACCAGGTTTTAGCAGTTTGTAATACACAGCTCCTTTATCATCCCATCAAATACACATCAAAACCTTCTTTCCATGTATATTGCGCACTGGTTGTGATGTTGAAGGCTGGCCTGAATCTATCCATGATTTTTTGCGCTTAGGGTTGTCAAAATAAATCCACTTTTCATCACTTGTAACAACTCAATGCAAAAACCTTTTCCTTTTCTGTCTGGCAAGCAAAATTTTACAAGTTGTTGCATCCATGTTCCTTCTTTCTGAATCTTGCCCTATGCATGAGGATGTTCAGAAATAGTAGAATGGGGAACATTCAATGCTACTGCCAATTGTTGTAACGTTTGAGTTCAATCTTCATTAAATAAGTCTTGCAAATCTGCAGCTTCGAACTTTTTCGGCTCATCGGGACGCTCCTTGCCTGTTACATCAAAATCACCACTTTCAGCAGCTGTTTTCATTAAATGAAACGTCTTTTCCTGATTCGACATTTTCCAACCTATAAAGAACTAAATTTTGTGCTCAATGACATTTGATAACAAACTTGCTTTTAATGGTGTTCGAAACGCCATAGATGTCATTAGTATATACCACCAAATGCATTAGTGACACCATCTCTTAGTCAAATCGACATTATTAACTACTTTAAAAAGAAATACTTTAGCAATAATCCCGGTTTAATTTGCAATAAGCTGTTTATAGATGTCGTTTAACTATTAATATTTTATAGTCGAGCCTAAAGTCTGCAAGTGTAACATCTTACCAACACATCACGGAATGTCGTTTTTAAATAGGCAGTTATGCTTAATTGCTCAGAATGTTTTTATCTTTAAAACTTTTTCTTAAACGGTCGTAACTATTATTAGACTAATAAAATGCATGTATATATTTTCTTTATTTCAAAAGGCTGAGTTAAAAATAACCCTATCGATTGGCGGCAACAATTTTATTTGAAAATCAAGGGTAAGACTTTGCTAACTATTTATTTCCCCGGCGTTATAAATAATTTATTTTCTTCAAAAGTTCAAGGTAGAAAGAAGCAATACGTTTCTTTAATTCTAGTGCTTCCTTGAACAGAAAGTTTGTACGTCTTTCCTTTTTAGTAGAAACACTATTTTCAGTTACAAACTTCCGCAAAAGTACGGTGCCTATATTTATATTGTCTGTTTTATTTTATTGAGTGAGTAATACATTTATCCTTCAAATTATATCGTAATTAAAATAAATGCATGCATTGTTCTGTCAGGAACTTTACAAGCATAACAATGACAGTATTTAAGTATAATAAGTGTCATTACTCAATATCAATTAGCTCCTATATTCAGACAGAACTGTTAAAGGACGTATTTGAAGTAGACGCACAGATTATTTCATCCTGCAGATGCGATAAGAGGCGTTCCGTTTCATGACCTTGCTTGCGTCGCGACCCGCTTTTCAATGGAAGAACGTGTTAAAATCAGAGAGAGAATATCATAAATAATTTTTTTTTCTTGTTGTGACTGCACATTGATAACTGGAGATAATATGGCTCTTTTTATATTTCTTAAAAAGGTAAGCTTTTCAATATTGTCAGAAATAATAAAAATAAAAAGTGATGTGTCTAAATTAGCTTTGGGAGCGGCTATGGGATCTCTGCTGTCACCCGTGGCAGCGAACATATTCATGGAAGCTTTCAAAGAAAACTCCTCGTCTTCTGCTCCTCTAACACCTCAATTTTGGTACAGATATGTAGATGATACGTTCGCAGTTTGGCCGCATGGCGCAAATAACCTCCATAATTTCCTGAATCATCTAAATCAACAACACCCTATCATAAAATTCACTATGGAAATTCTCCATGTACTTGTATAAAGGAAAGATAATGGCAAATTAGGACATTTTGTGTACAGAAAATCAACACATACAAATCGATATCTCAATGCAACATCACACCATCATCCTTCTCAAAAACAACCCGTCATAACTCTTTGCTATGTAGAGCCCTTGTACAAATGTACTACACTACGTCTATTTGTTAGTGTATTGGAGCAACAGTATTAAATCTGTTTACTTAGAAATATTTCGCTCTAAGCTATGAATAAACTATAATGAAAAATTCAACTTAGAAGGCTTTTTATATAAATGGGAAATAAGCTATCAAAATATAGAATTGCTTAAATTGAGTTTGTCGAGTATTTATTGGAGTTGAAAATATCTCGATTTTCTTAATTTTAAACTGATGTTCAATTTGCTCCCTTTTCTCTTCAGTATTATTAGAGATACTTTCAGATTGAGAATTTTTCAATTACTTATCGGAGAAACATGACATGAATACTTTGAACTTAATTATATATTCCAACTTAAGAATTAGGAATTTTGCCTTTGATTTATTAAATATTTTAAGAAAATTTTAGTTTGGAGTTGGATAGCTTGTTAGTTAACAGGTATTTTTTATGTAAATCGAAATATTCGTATAAAAATGAATTATTTTCTAGATTGCTGTAAGTAAATTTGCAGGTGTCGAGGTGTCAATTTCGTAAAAGTAATTATTTGAAATATTTGACGTAATTTTTGGTTTTTATAGTTCTATTCTATCCATCCCTAGACAAAATCTTTATTAGTCCGGCAAAGTTCAATCTTAAAATGGTAAATTTACAATGTTAAAACGTAGATATAGTCCTGGACTTTAGCGCATGCGCATTACAAAATGTACTGGTGATTATCGACAGGGCCGAATTTAAAAAATCTTGATCTTGTTTTGGAAAAATGTAAGAATACATTTTGTGGAGCTCATTATTAAATGAAATGCACAGAACACAAATAAATAAGTCACTTGGAACACTACAACTCAGAAAACATTAAAATCAAACTGGTACTCACGAAAGTCACTATGCGCTAGTCCTTCGTATTTCGCTCATACATCCAATACCGATTCTTTCTAGAACAGCGGGTATCGAGAGTACCAGTAGCAACGACATAATTTCTGTATATAGGAGCCTCTCGATAAATAGCTGACCCTTCGACCACTGCGGGGTGTGGTGAAATTTGGAATTACATGAAGTTTAATGGATATCTCCATTATTTTAAGCCTTAAGGGATTGAGACTTCGTAGATAGAGGGTCATGTTAAGACACCCTCATGCGGTGTTGCTAAATTGTACACAATTTCTTTAAACTTAGAGAAAATGTGGATTTGACAACGCCGCACTACGGAATTAGGTCAGTATATGGGTTACATAGGTAGAAATTATCGAAATAACACATTAGTTTGGCGGGAAAGATTTTCATGCAGAACAGTGTAATTATTGCCAAAACCCAATTTATGCACTTTTTATGGCATCAAAACCCAAACTTTGAAAATCAGTGTAATTTTACAACTATCCAAAGATATAATTAACAATAACTAAAATTTACGTAAAGGACAATTATAATCGCCATTTTGATTAAATTATTGATTAATATTCAAGGAAAATGAAAAATTATAACCTTATCAATTCACATTTACCGGACAATAAAATTTTCTAGGTTCGATATCTTTTCGATACAATTCAATTCAATAAATTTCAGTTACTTTATCCACGGTTAAAAATTTGCCAGCTCCTGATTGTGCTAGAAAACATTGTGAAACTTGGAAGTGTAGTAAAAAAAGGGTTAAGCTCATTTTAAAATAAATGTGTGAATAATATGACAGTTTCTGCAATATTTCAAAGTGAGTAAGAATATTCTATTTCAATTTTCACTACTGTAATTATATTAAATAAATATTTTTAAATTATTTTTTATGAAATTAAAGACTTCAGCCACGAACTTGACATATAAAACTGGACTGCTTATGTATAATATCTCCCTTATATTAAAAATGTCCCCACAGTGCGCCGTACCATTACGTGCAAATAATTGGCTTGGCAACAATGAATTCCCTAAATTTTTATTATTTTGGTGAAAGTGTATTTTGACTGAATTTATTGTCTATTTGTCTAAACCTGTTAGTTAAAATAATAGAATTGACATTCATACACAACACATTCACGCCAATATAAAAACTAGCAGGGGAATCAATGTTGCCATACAAATCATTGTACGTTATGGCCACCAATAAGAGGAGTCAAAAATTATTTTCATGAGCAGTCCAGTTTTATATGTCAAATTCGTGCTTCAGACAGACAGTTATGTAAAATGAAGATATTTTAAACGTCAAAATAAAGAACATTTTTTATCATATCAGTATTACTTAATACAGTGGTACCCAAACTTTTTACGCTACGAATTACGCTGGTTTTTAAAGAAAGCAAAGTGTGGGTTTGCAAATCAAAATTGATTTTAATTGTTTGATCCGACAGAACGGTTTGGTCCCAATATAACTTGAACTGGTTGTTCTCTCTCTATTGTAATTGTAATAAGGCACTTTTCCTACCTGCAGTAGGTTTAACTTATCTGCTAACTCTTGGTGGAGTATCTTAGCGGCTGAGTCGTGTCTTTCCTTATACTCGGTTGCGGAAAATGCTTGGCATCCTCCAGTTATGAGCTGGATTGTCTCTGATGTTCGACAGCCATATCTCCAGTGGTTATTTTTTATTGAGGGATTTTTGATGATGAACTTCCGATAGTTCTTCGTCGGAATAACCTGGTCTTGGATAGCTAATAAGAAGCCCTTTGTTTCCGGGAACATCTGTCCTGAAACCAACCAGTAGTTCGACGCTGAGTTGTCGACATTATCCTGATTGACTTCATGTGGATACCGTCCATGAAGTGGTTTATGTAGCTAGGTTTGTAACTTCTCTTGATCTGTTTGATGGTGAGAAGCAATATTTTGTTCTCTCAGCTGTAGCGGCGTTGAATCGTCTGCCTCGCATATTGCTCGATGTAGTGTGGAAGAGTCCGCTAACCTGTGGAAATATGAAGCTGAGTATAATACACAATATTATTTAGATTTCTTACTATTTCCTCCAGTAAGCTCGAAAAAAACTTTTGTGAAGCATTGTTTGGAGGCCACTGATCCAACATTTAATCTTTGAAAGAGAAACATATTTATCTATACAACTGCTTAGCTGTTTATTAAGCTTCTTAAACCCTGATAAAGGAATCTCAACTGTATGTTGGTAATTTTTGTTGTCCTGTGTGTGTTTATATTGATAGTAATTGATGGTCTTAAAACAAATTGAGTCAATGACAGTTTTAAATTGGTGTAATTTACACTCATTATAAATAACTTGAAAATTCACATATGTCTTTCGTTTGGTTATTTTATATTTGTTGTTTTTATTAATTACTCTTTCTATGAAAGCACATTTTATATCATATTAATATTTTTAAAATTTATATCCGTATTGTGGAATTCTTCAATAACAATTTCATTTGGAAATATTGTTTGTCTTCCCTTAAGATCCTTAAAGAAGGGACATAAATTTTTATTAACAGACTGCATTCCCAATACCCCTAGTTCTACGCGACTACTATATATATATATATATATATATATATATATATATATATATATATATATATATATATATATAATAGTAATGATGACTTTCCAATGCAAAATTGTATCAGTAATTCCTAATTTAATTCCTTATAATAAATTAAGGAAATGTAATTAAAAATAAGGAGATGCCAGCTGTTTCTTTTTCGTGTTAAGAGAGAGTCCATATTCTCCACTGACTTTCAATATCTTATTCATTATCTTTTCTAGGTCTTTCAAACTATCAGCTATTATTACGGTGTCATATGCATACCTAATATTGTTGATTAAAACTCCGTTTACTTTTATCCCTGCTGTCTCAGATTCAAGACTTTCCAATATGACCTCTTCAGAATAAGCGTTAAATAGTAAAGGTGACAATATACAACCTTGTCTGACTCCCCTTTGTATTTCCACATCTCCGGATATTTCCTGTCCAAATCTTACTGCCGCTCGCTTATTGTAATACAGATTTGATATCAACCTTAAATCCCTTTCATCCAAATTTTTGCTTCTGAGAATCTCTATTAGTTTGTCATGCTTGACCCTATCAAAAGCTTTGTTGTAATCTATGAAGCAGACATAGAGGTCCTGATTGATATCTAAGCATCTTTGAGTAAGCACATTAAAAGCAAATAATGCTTCTCTGGTACCCACCCCGTTCCGGAAGCCAAACTGTGTGTCACTAATATCAAGCTCCAACTTGGAATGTATTCTAGCGTGTACAATTTTTAAAAGGGTTTTCAAAGTATGTGACATGAGACTGATTGTTCGATAGTCACTGCATTCTTTTGAATTTGCTTTCTTTGGTAAACATATGAATGTTGATGTTAACATTTCTCGGGGGATAGTTCCTGTCGTGTAAATTGTATTAAATAATCTCACCAATAAATCTAAATTTTTGTCATTGATCAGCTTCAACAACTCACCTGGCATTTCATCTGGACCAACAGCTTTATTAGTTTTTAACGACCTTAATACATAAATGACCTCTGCTTTAGTAATTTCAGGCCCTATGTCACCGCCCAGACTGTTTATAGAAGAATTTTCGTGTCTTTGATCTTCAAATAGTTTTTCTATGTATTCTTTCCACCTGCCTAATTTTTATTGTGTTTCCATAATAATGTTTCCCTCTTTGTCTAGCAATACGTTTGAGGTTTTTCTCTTTTTTATTCCAGCTAGTTCTTTGACTTTTTTATGCAAGTTGAAGTTGTCGTACCTGTTTTGCAACTCCTCTATTTCCTTGCATTTTCCAGAAAGGTACTCTTCTTTTGCTGCTCTTATTTTTCTTCTTATTTGAATTTGCAACTGTGGATATCGGGTCTTGTTGGTCTTGTGTTTCCTTCTTTCATCCATCAACTCCAAATATCATCTGTCATCCAATCTTCCTTCTTGTATCTTGATGTTGAAAGTACTTTCTTGCTTGGTTCCATAATTGACGTTTTGAAAAACTGCCACTGTTTTTCAACGTTGTCATCGCCAGAAAGAAAAAAGATTACATCTTTTAGTCCCTCTCGCATCATGGTAACGGCCGGCAGCCTGAACACGCAATATATCTATCTTTTTTCTATATTGTTGACTGAGAATAATGTCACTTTTCGGCGAGTTATCGAGTTGTGACGATTTATATTCCTCGTTCAGAATGACATTCTTTTCTGAAAAAATGTTGTAGTGTTGCCTTTATATTCTTGAAATTTCGAATAAGTTGTTTGCGTACTTATCATTATTTGTCATATTAATTCAAATCCGTTTTTAAGGTTCAAAATACGTTTTCATTCGAACTATTCAATTCGAATAATTAAAACCAAACGATCGAGTTTAAATGTTGCATCGGATAGAAATTTCATTCCGAAGCGTTTACACGTAAATTTCAAGTGAATATAGCTGCATCGGTTCGGTCCGATCGGATTTAAATACTGCGTTAGAAACGAAGTCATTTATTCAAAGTTTAACCTAGAAAGTTGTCGTTGTCGCTCGATACGAAGGGATTTTTGGAAATTTGACCCCTGATGGAATAAAAAGGGATTAAGCTATTTTTCAGAGGATAGAGGATTTAAAGAGAAACAAACAGAATAGACAAAAAATAAATGTCGCATGGCGTAAAACACGGAAAGGTTCTTATAGAATATCTTACTTCGAAATTTCAAATTCTAATGTCCCACAGATAAAGTTGCGGGAAACAAGTGGTCTAAAATGAAATTAATATTGTTAAATAGATAAATAACATCTTAAATTCCATGAAGAAATTTTACAATAAATGGCGGTTAGTGTGTTAAATGATAAAAAATAAAAAAAATATTTTGATAGCTATTTTGCACTCTGTGTTAAGAATTTAAACTAAATTTATCCCTTTCCATACAAAACATAAATATATATTACATGCTCGTTCATATTTTGTATTTTCCTCGACTCATCGAGGTGTTTTAAGAGCGGCATTTTGAAAGGGAATTTAAAATTTTTATCTGTTGTATACAGAAGTTATTTTGGAGATTCCTAAGCTTTCCTCCATTATACCAAAGCAAATTACTGAAAAGTAAAGCAATAAAGTTGCTTGTTATGCCCAAAAGGCGTCTTGGAAAAATGCTTAATAAACTGTACTTTATACTGAATTATGACATTAAAAATTTAAACAGTGTTTTATATGTTTTTTTTGGTGTTTTCTTTATTTTCGTAACGACCTTTCCTTTTTCAAATTTTAAAAGCAGGGTACATATTTTAATGTTTTATTAATTTTGCGGATTTCGTTATTAGATCACGACCAAGATTATAGCTTAAATTTTTTTTTACACTTTTTGCAACAAGATATACAGATTGGTAAGCCCTTAGAGACTTAGATAAAGCGGTTCTCAGACACTAAGACCCTTTAATGAAAATAAACAAACACGTATCTTATCGTCTTTCGAAGCTCAGCCTTAATAGAAATGGAAATGGAGCGAGTTATTTTCTTACTTGATAGACGTGTCTTGAAATCTTTTATGGTTAGAAGAGTAAAATTATTTTAATTAATTTACAGTTTGAAAATTCATGTTATAAATTATATTATAAAAAATTCATCTGACCGATGAGGTCCATGTAGTTTTATTGTTGATTCTTATGTTTTTTTGAATCTTCAACATGATGCTACGTGGTCAGGGAATTGGTTATTAACAATTTAATTGTTTATAACGCTATAAAATTGTTAAGATTTCGGATCTATGTCATTTTGTTGCAAATTTATTTACAATATTAGTACGAAATTAATGGAAAAAGTGTCATTTGCGAGCTGCATTTTAATAAAGTCCAGTATAACTAGGGTTCTATTTGAAATTTCTTATCGCATTATGGCTCCTCTTAAAGGTAAAAGCTTGCCCTCCTAAGAAAATATGCCATCTGCAATTATTTTTGAACAAACTGTTTGTGTTTTCAAAACTCTATTTTATTTCCTCTATAATTGTGAAAATAAAAATAACCACCTTAAATTACTTAAAAACCTAAACTCCCAGTACTTAGAAAAAAGCACATTTATATATATATATATATATATATATATATATATATATATATATATATATATATATATATATATATATATATATATATATATATTATTGTAAACGAGACCACACCCGTGTTGAAGCGATCGGTTCGTCACAATTTAATTTTAGACCCTAAAAGAGGTGTTTCGTCCTAGCTACCGACGGTGGATTCATCAGTGGGTCCATCGGAGCTTTCCCCAGACACCTTTGATACATCTGCATACTCATATTTAAACCTTTCTACGTCGGAACCCATAAATCAGATTCTATGTGTTGTGCCGCCATCTGCGACATCACCCCGCCAAAGCAAATACTTTGTATGCAGACGAGATCGTTAGATCCCGCATGTATAGAAAGTGTTTCCTGATGAGACTGCAGATGCGGACGCTTTTAGAGTCTTACAGGCCCATTGCTATAACCCAGCAATCCAGGCAACCCTTGCTGCTTTAGGTCCTGTCACGGTCGCCATATTGTAAACGAGACCGCACCCGTGTCGAAGCGATCGGTTCGTCACAATTTAATTTTAGATCCTAAAAGAGGTGTTTCGTCCTAGCTACCGATGGTGGACTCATCAGTAGGTCCCTCGGAGCTTTCCCTAGACACCTTTGATACACTTTCTACATCTGCATACTCATATTTAAACCTTTCTACGTCAGAACCCATAAACCAGATTTTGAGTGTGCCGCCATCTGCGACAATATATATATATATATATATATATATATATATATATATATATATATATATAATATATTTACAACTACGGTGCAGCCTCCCTCAGTTCCCATAGTTCTTTCTTCTTCTTTCTTCTATTTGGTGATGTAATTTATTCGGTGTTCTTGTAATTTATGCTCATTTGTACCCATGTTTTTTTGTCTTTAGCTGTTCGGGACCAAGTTGTTCTTACAGTTTTCTGTCATAATTCCATCGGAGATTCGGGCGTCTCCTTGGTCTCTTGGCGTTTCTGGGATACCACATAGTTGTCGTATTGGTTCATCTATTGTCCATTCTTCTTCCTATATGTCCCGTCCATTTCCATTTTAGGGATGTTATTTTTTGGATTACATAAATTATCTGGGGTTTCTGCCGCATTCAGTCTATTCTTTTACGGTCCCTTTTAGTTTTTCGTAAAATGCATCTTTCCATGGCTCTTTGTGTGACTTGGTATATAATTTCTGATATCTTCCTTCCTACCTTTCTTGTGAATGAGGATTAAATTGGCAATATTTCACTGTTCCTGAATAAGCCTTGTTTTTAGGTTTATATATTTTTGCTAGTTGTTTTCCAAGTGTAGATCAGAAGTTCGACTGTAACTTCGCCATTGCTAGCTACTTTGGCGTACTTCCATGCTCTTAAGAGCTTCTTCTACTTCATCTATGAGAACATCTGGGGAAAATCTTCTTGAACTGCAGTTACCTGTTCTCCTAGTTCTTGTATTTCTGGTGTTCCATATAGATCCTATAAATTCTATGAGGATGTGTACAGATATAGATCTTATAGATTCTATGAGGATGTGTACAGATATATATATATATATATATATATATATATATATATATATATATATATATATATATGTATTGGTGTAATATAGGAGAAAGTCTGGCTTACTACTTATCGGCTTGTCCCTGTATACTCCTATATTACAAGTACGTTCGATTTTCTTTCTTCGTCCCTCATATTGGTTGTCCATTTTGGTCTCTCTTTCCGGGCTATTATTATCGTCATCGGGTAATTTGGCAGGGAAAACCAAGAATAGACTTGCCCTGTCTAAATCGGGTTAATGTATTACGAATTTCTTTCTTAAAAATATGGGTGTTTCGTCCTGGTACCAACTATAGGACTCGTCAGGGGGATTCTAGTTGGTACCTTCCCAGATATCCCTGGCCGTACTTATTTATGTTCGAATCTCTTATTTGAAGTTAAATCAGACCAGACGATGGCGGTAAGATATTGAATAATACGACAATATATATATATATATATATATATATATATATATATATATATATATATATATATATATATATATACATATATATTCACTCGAAGATATAATTTATAATTCATAAAGTTTCCCTACATACGTAATTAATGCTTTGTATATTTTTTTTGCTTTGACAAGATATTAATAGTAGATTTGGTGGAAATATTATATCCTATTCTAACCCCACATGTTTTATTCGGAAATGCCAACTATCGGTTTTTTCCGGTTAAAAATTGTTTATTCCTATTTTAAATTAAAAGAGTAATATAGCATCGCTCCATATTGTTGAGACATAATAAACAAATTATATTTAAACAGTCTACAAGCCTAAATTACAAAATAAAGTAGTTGTTATAATACTTGGTTCTGAGAGATCAAATTAAGATGCTTATCCTGCTAGATAATTTATTGATTTAAAGTGGATAAATAATTTTTTAGATACATTTTGTTGTATAAATAAGAAATTCAGAATGATGTAAACTCAAAATTTTTTGCCTTTTGCTCACTCAGTTCTTTGTGAGAGAATAAAAGCTATATCAAAAGATTTGATTCATTTTTTGTCCGCCATATTATCAACGCTATCTTGAATTTTACTAAACCAATTTCTGCCAAAACAATATAAGACCACCGCTGTTCCGAAGTAATCGACCTACATACGTACCAAAAGCGCTCAAATTTAGAACCTCCTTTTAAAAGTAGTTATAAAAGATTATTCTTAGATGGCTATTTTGATGGCCCAGGGAATAATAATTTCTTTTATGGCCACAGATGACTCAAACGCGTTGAATCTAAAAGAGATTATGTTTAAAAATGAATCATTGTTGGGGAGAAAACTTTTGGAGTGCTCCTCGTATTACTGAAGTTAGTAAATCTATTTTAGATTTATAATAATTTTTATTTCTCCATTTACCAGTTTTTTGAATCCTTTATTGTGTTTGCCAACACTGGCATTGTGCTTTAAACAATTATTAGATCCTTTATTGCTTTTCGTTTTTAACTGTCAATTCGCACAAAAAAATTCAATTAAAAACACTGTTAGAGCAGCCATTTGCAACCGTATCAAGTTTATTAATCGGGTTATCCTAGACCTATATTGCTTGTATTTTCAGCTAGTAAAATCAATAGAGGTGTAACTGATTTTCCTTTTCCAAATCGTTTCCAGTATTTTTCGGTCTTTTCTACCTCGTGTTTTACCTCTTTTTCGTCGAAATTCTTACCTAAACGTTTTTTTTACGTAGATTAACCTTGATTAAAAGTTATAACCTACGGGGTAGGATAAATAATCAGCTGGATTACTTTTTTGCGGTTTCCAAGTTTAGCTTATCATACATGATAAAAATAGACGGCGACAATTTCCTCACGTGACACATAGACGGCCGATTGGGTAGGGTATAGTATAGGTATTACGCTTTAAAAAAAAAAATAAGCTGTCTAGTGTTGTACATTTTTACTGATAAATAAAGGGTGTAAAAATGCCCCAACGCCCGATCCTGTTTCGGGGGAAATTTCGTTCAGTCGGTGAAATTTGTGGGGAGTGGAGAAAAAAGAATACAGGTCAGATCGATGCGATAATGCATTAGGAAATTTAAAGCATCTATGCACAATGAAAACATAAAGAGTCTACAGCGCTACTTTTCAAGATGGGCTTTATCTTTAGGGTCGCGCAGATGAATGACGGATATGGACAGTAGCTTTGGTTTGGTCAGTATATATTCGTATTTAATAAAAACGAAAAAGTCCATTTTGGAAACTACTGTTTTTAATGTAAAAGGGCATCTTTTGATTAAGGGTTAAAAAACAACTTTTAAGGGATATCAGTAGTTGCAGAAAAGATAACAGAACTTAACTTTTCAAACAATTTGTTTAATTGCACTTGTTGAAGAAGAACAAGTTAGTATTTTACTTGATATGTCCCCATTAAAAAATTTTTCTCAAAGAAGAGGAGAGGATTTAACAAAAACAATCGAAAATCGATTAACTAAGGTAGAAATGATGTTAAATGATGCGGCCTTTGATAGAGAATACTTTGATATTGGACCGATCAAAATTGACAATTTTATGTTCTAATTTTTTACCCCAGTGTGGGACATTACCCACCGCGTTCAGTTAGCTATAAAACACGTGATATGAAGAGCTATTACAGATTGCTAGTTACCGAGATACTTGTATCGTTTAAAGTGAGAACGCGTTTATAAATATGAAAACCGACACGACATTTTACGTAATTTGGAAGGTTGTAAACATTTACATTTACAACATCTGCTGATAATTTAGTTAAATGTCAGGTAAACGAGCAACTTACACAATATAATTCAGAGTGAAAAACGAAGAGACTAGACATCAATAAATTGTTTGTTTGTAAAGAAAAATGGAATCTGGGTTCGCCTGACTAACTGTTAAGTTTTAACCCAATCAATTTTTACCTGACAGTAGTATTTCTACTGTAAAGGATTATGTTGCAAAACTTTTGTATTTTATTTTTTGAAAAATAGAATTTCCGATTTAGATTTCCCTTAAGACAAAAGTTATTTTTGCTACTTCTTGGAAGAACCCCAATAAGTTAAATAAGTTTCTTTTAAATCAGTGTTTCACATACTTTTTTTTTAAGGTTTTCGATTTGTTAGAATAAGATTACGAAGTAAGAATATACAAGGTGTCTCTAAAATGACTCTCCAAAACACTAGCACATATTACCTTAGTATAAAAATTGATGGTTTCTGAAATACTGGGAGTCAAAGTTATAGTTTTTTAAGACGCAAGTTTGACACATTTACGACTTTTTCACTAGCGTTTTAATTTCTAATAATTTTTTGTTCCGTACTATTGGTACTTTTGACTTTATTGAGATGTCGACGCGTCGACGGACTATTTGTTTTATTCGTTTTAATAATTTCTCGCGTTTTATAGTTTTAAAAAACGTTTAACTAAAGTATTTGTATTAATTATTTGTAGACTAGCAATTCTTCCTTTATATAAGCAGCGTTTGTTGTGGATTCGCCTTTTGGTACTGCTGAAAATGTTTTAGCGAATGTATAAAGCGACATTTGAAGATTTGCTTAGGACAATTGAGCCTAAAATATTCTAGCTAAATTGTCACAGTTACTCATCGACTTTCAACAATTTCATCGTTAATATAATGTTCGTTTAAGGTTGATGGGAATTTTGTCGCTTAAAAAATTTCTCTTATTTTACCATATACAGCTCAACCAAGGCCATTTCTTTATCATATTTCATGTGTTTGGTTGTCTCTTCAAATTTTCTTGTTTTGTGTTTGTTTATTTTTAGGCCAACTGTTTGGGCTCTCTGAACCAGTTCGTTAGACAATGACTTCGTTTAAATCAACCTTTTTAGAACCAGCTTCAAACCGAAGCCGCCTCAAATCTTACTTGAAATCTAGGCGTTTATTTCACAAACTTAAACATGACTTGACCTTGGCTTCAAGTCATTTTCTCAAAAGCTTGATGTCATGTCTGTACCTAATCTCAAAATAACACCTCGTTTTGATATTTTTTTATTTAAAAACCAACTGTTGACTGTTGTGAGGGGTAGAATATTTTATTCTGCATTTAGCCTTTAACTTGGATGTTCTTAAAAATCAAAAATAATTCGAAATAATATATTAATGCCCATTTGACGCATGACGTAACCGTTCAGAGGTCAACAGCTGATTTCAAGCGCGCTTGAGGTGTTTATTTCACACTCGAAGCGCGCTTGGGTCAAGTCAACCCTAAATCATTTCGGGCTTGACTTAACAAATCCCAGCCGGCTTCAAGTATAATGGCTGTATTCTTTTGAGTAAATTATCACTGATCAAAGTGAACAAAGTGAAACTGATAACTTCATGTTCTTTTGAATATGCATTTACTTGTCATTGAGTCGAAGTGATCATGATTACTTCAAGTGACAGAACTGAAAGTGATAATTACTCAAAAGAATATACCTAATTTCACCTATTTAATTCGTTATTTCTAAGCCGCTTATAAAAGGTGCTCGACTTCAAGCGCGCTCGAAACTGTCGATATAAACGTACTGATTGCCTCATTGCATGGTTGAGCTTCCTGCCATCGATATCGATACCTTTATATTCCCAGTCTAATTGTTTGAGTACACGCTCCAGGACAGCTACAAAGAGTTTAGGAGACATAGGGTCTTCTTATCGGGCACCTCTTTCTAAAGGAAATTTGTGAATTTCTTCATGTAGCTTCGGCATTCGTTAAGACCTTTAAGTATGGTATTCCTTTCAATAGTATCGAACGCCTTTTCAAAGTCTACAAATATTAACACTAATGACACATTATATTCAAGAATTTTTCCGTCAGAGTTTTCAATAATAGATGATCGTTTGTTCCGAAGCCAGAACGGACACCGGTCTGCTCAACATGTGGATAGTATTCCAGTTTTTTCTCGAATCTGTTTATTGTATGTAATTATTTTGGCAAATAACTCATACAAATATGATAATAGGCTTATAGATCTATAATTTTTAATATCTGATGAGTATCGTTTTTAATACAGATGTATCATTAGTACATTATTCTAGGTTTCCGGAATTATGCTGTGGGAAAAACATAGATTGGAAAGGCCTAGTATTTTCTCACGACCTCATCATTTTCTGGTGCTTTTTTAATCCACTTTCTCTTTTGTCTTTTGTAATTTCTGGTATTTCCTTGGATCCTTGACTGTAGGTTTTTGTAGAGTTGCCTGTAAAAGTATTTTACTACTTTTATTACTTTTTGTCTGTTCAATGTTACTTCACCTCTTTTATTCCTGATTTTCGTCTGAGTACCCTTAAATTTCCATTTGGTTCCTCAGATAAAAAATATATAACTAACTTCTTATTGTGACATGGATCGGAAACTTTAACTCTCCAAAATACATGCAAATGCTTGAAGAATCGCTCAACGCAAGATAGATATATTTATGTTATAAATCAGACTTTTCGATCGTACTCGAAATTTGGAAATAATTAGAAGAACAGGTATAGAGGACATTATAGAAAAATAGCGCAGGAATCATACCGAGACTTAGGGATAGGGATGACAGATGAACCAAGAAATTGCTAGAGTGGAGACTGCGTGAAGATAAGCGAAGTAAGGGAAGACCACCGACCCGGAATCAAAGAGTCTTGGACATCTACTAAGTATAACTTTTTTGGATAAATAATGCCAAGGGATAAAAATTAAAAAAAAATATATTCAACTTGAACTTTGAATAATCTTGTAACTTGACTTCAAGGTCAAAGTCACTAGTACAGATAGGTGACCCCATTGACCTAAACATCTTTTGCTCAAATCATTTTTCTGGGTCTAGCTTATTTACGGACAAATTTTGGTTCACAAATTAAAATGGTCCACCCTGTATGTTCTGTTTGTGGAAATAGGAAAAATATTGCGGCAAATTCGATTAAACAATGAAGTTTTTTAAAGAATAATCACGTCTAAGTTTCGTTTCATGCTGTACTAAGTTAATAATGCAAATTTCCTTGAAGGTTTGCTTTTGCTTTAAGATACTTTCGTGTTTCTCTTTCGGTTCGCATTTAAACTAAAATTATTCAATGCCTAGTCCTGTTTAACAAATCAAAGTGCTTTCCCTGTTTACAGAATCACTCAGTTTTCTTCGTTAGATGGACACAACGAAGTATTAATGGAAGTAGGAATTTTAAATCAGATAAAAACGAGCAAGAAGCTCTAATGGAAAGAGATCTGTCGCAATTACTTTTAAGAAGTAATTGAATTACAATTATCAGTTACTTGAAAAGTAAATTACCGATTACTTGCTTTTAAAGAAAATTACTTTACCAGGGTAACTGAAAAATCAATTAACCTTTTAGAAGGAATAAATTTTCTTCAGTTCCGAATAGCATCGAATGGAATGGAGGCTAAGATTTTCTTGCTTCTTAACATTGTGGAACTTAACGGTAACAAATACAAAGGGAAACCAAATCTGTACAAGTACGGTCCTGTAAAAAAGCGACACCTATTTTAAATATTTTCCGGCAAAAGCTATAAAGATACTTTACAACATACGTTTTATCCAAAGTGTGTAAAATTTAGGCAACGATGCGAAAAGTACCCGGCCAAAAAAGATATAGCGGGATTTATAGGGAACGACTAAATAAAATAACTGGGAACCGTTGGGATGAAAAATTTAAGGTAAAACGTGTTTCCCATATACATTTCCTTTTCGATTAGTTCTGTTTTATGGGTGAATCTCAAGCAAATGGAAAAAAATTAATATCAGTAACAAAAATTGTAGTACCATATTTTAATACAATTTTATTTTTGAAAATTTTCATTTCTCTGATATATATATATATATATATATATATATATATATATATATATATATTATTTTAGATTAAATTTTATTGGGTTTTAAGGTCCATTTGATGAAAACAAATTTTTTCTTCAAAATAACATTTTTGTATTAACGTTTCAGTCATATATTTGGCCTTCATCATAATAAAATAGAATAGAAAAATGTGTAAGATCTAGTCACAATCTATGATTGCATATATTTGAAAAAATTCGTACCAGAAAACCAAAGTCGACGTGTCTATCTTTCACAAAACCCAGCGTTTTTAAAATAAAGAATTTATTCCAGAATTTACGTCCTCGTTGTATATATATATATATATATATATATATATATATATATATATATATATATATATATATGTTAGGTCGTGGACGAGTGGTAAGTTTTGTGAAAAAAAAAACTTTTGTAGCATCAGTACGATTAACAATATTTATTTTAACCTGGACTTTTTACACCTTGATTAAAAATAACTTTAAAAATTAAAAATTAAACGTAATTGTTTGCCATAATTCACTCAACTATCAGTAATGGTAATAACTAAACTCAGGAGCACAGATCGAGTGTAGGTTATATATTCTTATTGGAACGCAATTTGTTTGTTCCCATGCTGGATTGGTTTTCTCTAGAAGCCATTCGTCTGTTTTCATACTATATCAGTTTACTATAGACGCAACTTGTCTGTTCTCAAGCAATATAGGCTTGTTATAGGAAATAACAGGATGTTATTTAGAATTGCCTGTATCTCCAGACTTGTTTATGACATTTGAGAGATGTTCAGCGGTTTTACTAAATACCTGCATCGGTTATAATAAACAAATATTATTACTCTAAGAATTATTTACTGCACCTGTGTAAAATGCGAACAGTATTTTACTTCATTCATATACGGAGCTGCATATAGTTGTACGTTTTGCTGAATGTGATTTCAGCACTACAACGGCATAATGTGGATATATCCACTGCTATTGCATCTCACACGGAGGAATCCGTGAAAGCCGCATAAACATGTATACGCCATCCGGCGGGAGGTCTGCAAAGTCGCGTTCAGTATTTGCATGCTTCCTTCCTATCTGTCCTTTGCACAGCCAGGTGCATGTCGGTACCCTGATGAGTCTAGTAGAGACGCGACATGTACCTCTGCCGTATCACTGTGGCGGGGAGGGTAAGTTTTGACTTTCTTCTCGGTATGGTGGTACAGGTAATCCATCATCTCGATGGTGGTAGAATAGGATAAATTGTGTCCCTTAGCAATTTGTTCCAACTGTGCAACCTCTAACACGGAAAGGATATGGTTGGAATGAAGTTTGCATTTACTGTTCGCATTTTACTTCATTCATATACGGAGCTGCATATAGTTGTACGTTTGCTTAATGTGACGATTTAATATATATATATATTTATATATATATATATATATATATATATATATATATATATATATATATATATATATATATATATTTGCTGAATGTGACGATTTATTTATATCAAATATCGAGTTTATTGGAGAACCGCCCTAATACAAGAACAATTCAATCCGTGAGGATTATTATATGTCAAGATAAAATTTAGGTGGTATATATGGGATACTTTTACAATAAACGATTTTAATCTCGAAGTAGATAAAGTAATTAGGTACAATAATTGGGTTGTTATTTATAGTTTATGTCTGAATTGAGATAATATATAAATAATTTTATTTATAATGGGGAAAAGTATCGAATCATATGATAAATTTAATATTTTGCGATGGAAATGTCGTCGATATTTCACAATGACAAAGTAAACAAAATATTGTCAGTGATTCTCTTTTTAAGGCTATATTCTCTATAAATTTTATAAGCAAAAACGAAATTTTTTGCGTTAATAGGCATGATGACTGTAACGAAGAATCACTGAAATTACGACTTGAAGTAATTATATAGGATAGACAGATTCAAAAAAACACATATATTTTTAGATTACAAGTGAGATTATATTTATTTTAGTAAAAATAAAAATACAAAATATGGAAATTGGCCATATTAGATCGAACACCAATCAGAAGCGCGTGACGTCACGCTTTCGTAAACATCACATCTGTCATAATTATTTATCGCCTTTATCGTTCGAATTTGTCTTTATTTGCATCGTTAATTAGATATTTTGTGGATAAAACTATCAAGTGTGTCAGTTTCCTGCTATCAAAAGTATTTTTGCCAAAAGGTTAACTGGTGCACTGCTTTTTCAGTCTGGACAACTTAACTTCTGAATTTGTATAATATATATATATATATATATATATATATATATATATATATAAATATATATATATATATATATATATATATATATATATATATATATATATATATATATATGTTTATGCGGCTTTCACGGATTCCCCCGTGTGAGATGCAATAGCAGTGGATATATCCACATTATGCCGTTGTAGTGCTGAAATCACATTCAGCAAACATACAACTATATGCAGCTCCGTATTTGAATGAAGTAAAAAGCGAACAGTAAATGCAAACTTCTCTCCATCATATCCTTTCTGTGTTAGAGGTTGCACAGTTAGAATAAATTGTAATAAAACGCAATTTATCCCATTCCACCACCATTGAGATGATGGCCCACCTGTACCACCATACCGAGAAGAAAGTCAAAACTTACCCTCCCCGCCACAGTGATACGGAAGAGGTACACAGAAAGGATATGATGGAGAGAAGTTTGCATTTACTGTTCGCTTTTTACTTCATATATATATATATATATATATATATATATATATATATATATATATATATATATATATATATATATATATACTTGTACTGATTTATCAGCTGATTTCGGAAAAGTGGTAGGTGCTTCTAGATCTTCAAACTGTAACTATTTACACATTATTATGTACTATAATTTTTGCAACAGACTATAATAATATTATAATAATAATAATAGGTACCACAAAAATTGTTTGAAATCATAACTACCTATAATGTTATGATTAAACCGACTAACAGAAAAGATATACACTTGAATTCACTAAAACAGGTTACCGGTATAAAAAAGCAATGGGTACGTACCTGAACTTTCTGATGAAATGCCTGTGAGTTCTAAATGTTCTGTAGGTGGTTTTGTTTGTGCTACATCTTTGTCACTTTCTTCAATTAGACACCTTCTTTGTTTTTTGAGAACATAGGGACGCTCAGCGGTGTTAGAAGTTTGTTTGCTTCTGCCTGGTTAGCATTCAAATTTTGTGGGTATACACCCTGACTTTATGCGCACTTGTAAAACTGAACCCATTATATGGTACTGTATATAATTTTCCATATCATTTGGTAACTGGAAAAAGAAAAAAACTTTTAATTAGGAATTTTAAAAATAATACAGTAATAAAGAAATGAAACCTAACCTCAAACGGGATCGACAGTGTTATTGACAAATATTTACCTTACATATATTTTGTTTGCGAGCTTCGCCACTTATTTATATAAAATAAATACTTATATTAAAATGATATTCGCAGAAATAAATCACTGAATTAACAGATACAGAAGCTGGGTCTCGCCTTGCAAGATTTAGCCACGTATTTCTGATATTTTTCTTCATTGGCACGTTAATAAATATCTTATTTGGAGTTTTTATCGATGTATTATTACATCGAGGAACTACACACCATCGATACACATTAGAATTCATGATTATCGCACAAAATAATGGAAAATATGAATCAAAACAACCAGTAAGATACAACTTGTCAAGTGTTTACGAAAGGGTGACGTCACAGACGGACGCCATTACTATTCTAGCGTTTTGGTGCGAAATTTAAATTGTATTTTAAAAAGGTCAATTTTTCCTTCAAAACATAATTTTTTTGCGGAAATAAGATTTATTTTATATTATGTAGGTGCGTAAAAACATCGTGGAATATTTTTCCAAAATCATGCCTATTGTTTATAACACAATAATGGATCGCAGAGAGGGGAAAACGTAACAGAATATCATTGCAGACTGTTTTTAGTGTGATGGCATACTCGGTATGAGTATTTAAGTCACGAAATAATCTGTTTTGATTGGCGTACAATTGTTAGGATACACAGTGTCTTTCTCAGATCTCGTCAAGCTAACAATCATTTTGGATGCATTGATAATAATTTGGTGTTGTATATAAAGCATAGTAGGGAATCAAGGCACAAAATAAAAGAAAACAGGAGCTAATTTGATTATAAAAAATATTACATCTTCCTAAATGTTCCGTTATTTTCCTACAACTAGCAACAACTTTATTTTTAGAATATAAACTGTACAGAAAACGTCCACTATTCTGCTTGACCGATGGATGTCAGAGAAAACTGGAATTTACAAATTCCAAATGCCTGAACGCTTGCTGCCAACCGGACTGAAAATTATTTTTCACCATTAACAGAAATTATCGTTTTTAATGGCCTGAAGCTTTTCCTGTTTCTCCTGCGAATGTTTTTTTTATTTTTTCCCTTTTATGACGGCTAAATTAATTTCTGTGGTTGGAAAAGTGGGATTAATTCTGAGAGGTCATTTATATATACAACATTGGGTCTTGTAGTAAAAGGTGGTCAGATTAATGAGAGAAAACTCTTGGCCTAAAAAGCAATTATCTTATAATGATTAGGGATTTGTAATTATAATGTTTCATAAAAAATTTTTGTACATATGTTGACCTTAGATAAAACATCTTCAGCAGACAACATGCGTTTGAACAGTAGCGGAACGTAGGTAGTCTCACAGTACTTTAAACTTTTTTGAAACCTTTTTCTTTCTCCAACTAATAATTTGAACGTCCGGCAGCACAGCAACAGCTTAAAACGCGCGCATTTTCTATAATTGGCAATGTAGGATTGAACCGTTTATTGTTTGTTACGTTTATGCCAAGCCTTAATGACATGATACAACAGAAACTTTGTTTTAGTGTCAAATGTTAGTCATGTGTTACCAATATGTAATTATTTGTTATGTGTGCTCCTTGTGCGTATGTATATATATATATATATATATATATATATATATATATATATATAATAATAAAATAGAATCAAATATTGGCGAAGCGGACGTGAAAATTTGTCAATCTACATGATTCTCGTGTTAAAAAGTGCGGAGCACTCCAAAATATGGAAAAACTCCGGGTCCGACAGATGACGACAGCGCTGTTTCGTCCTAATATGGGACTCGTCAGGCCACCGCATTCGGTACAAACCATCATCTCGCCTTTGCATCCTATAAAGTTGAATTTTAAATCAAAAAACAGCAAACAAGATGACAAAGGCGACATCTCGATGGTCCACTCGATAACACAAGAACCACACAGATTAACAAAGTTTGTAAAAAACCGCCATATGGTGGCGCGACGGTGAATTAAAACAGAAATATGTAAAATCGAGTACACGAAACGCGCTGCCCAAAGGATAGAGGTCGCATTTTTCGGTACTGGCAACCAAGCCTACTGCTCATTTCAGCAGCCAAATCCACGTGTCGCACCAAACGATCCCACCATGAGAGCACCGTTTAGCGTGTTTCAAAGCCAAACAAGTAAATAAATAAATAGATAAGTTTTTGTCCGTGTAATTTAAAATAAAATAGAATCAAATATTGTCGAAGCGGACGTCGGACCCGGAGTTTTTCCATATTTTAGACTGCTCCGCACTTTTTAACACGAAAATCATGTAGATTGATAAATTTTCACGTCCGCTTCGCCAATATTTGATTCTATTTTATTTTAAATTACACGGACAAAAACTTATCTATTTATATATATATATATATATATATATATATATATATATATATATATATATATATATATATATATATATATATATATATATATATATATAATTCAGTATTAATCCGGGAATACATCCGTTCGTTCGTTTGGTTTCCTGTAGAAGTTTGCAGACGTTTCGCCAAAATCTCATTTGGCATCTTCTGTGCTTGGTGGTTGAAGATCAACTGAAAGAAAAGTCAACGTGCGTTCAGTTGATCTTCAACCACCAAGCACATAAGATGCCAAATGAGATTTTGGCGAAACGTCTGCAAACTTCTACAGGAAACCAAACGAACGAACGGATGTATTCCCGGATTAATACTGAATCACATGTTCCCATCCGTGAAACACTACGCAACAACATATATATATATATATATATATATATATATATATATATATATATATATATATATATATAAAAAAATAATATTTTCACTATTGTTTCTTGTGTACAATCGCCATTCTATCGTTTATCAAAATTCCTATCGGATTACATTTCAAATATTACAGGAAAAAACGATTTTTTTTTATTAAAGATTCATTCGCTTGTAAAAAATTTATTGATACAGTAAATCTACCCGAAAATTACAGGCTTATTTCGCTAGATGTTATATCTTTATATACAAACATACCAAATCAACTTGTCCATACTATTTTAGCAGAAAAATGGGAGAGTTTAAAGAAACATACATCGTTATTAAAAAACAACTTTATGGATGCTGTTGACCTGGTCCTAAACGCAAATTACTTTCAGTATGAAAACACATTTTACAAACAACTCGATGGATGTGCTATGGGATCACCAATTTCATCCACCATTGGTCAGTTAGTAATGGAATATTTAGAGGAAAAAGTTTTAGAAAAATTAAAATTTAATATAATATTTTTCAAACGATTTGTCGATGATTGCATAGCAGCCGTGCCACAGGATAAAATAAATGAAATTCTCCAAGAGTTTAACAGTTTTAACGAAAAATTACAATTCACGTCCGACGCAGAAAGTAATAATAAAATAAATTTTCTAGATATGACACTTATACGCAGAAAAAACAAAATTTTAATTGAATGGTACACCAAACCAACTTGGTCGGGTAGATATCTAAACTGTTTCTCAAATCACTCAATCACCAAAATAATTAATAAAATAACATATAAATTTTATAATAACCTAACAACAAGAAACATAGAACATAAACAACAAAAATATGTAGCATTACCTTACACTAGTACACTGTTAGAAAAAATAAAACATATTTTAAAAAAGCATGATATTATCATATGTCACAGATCTCTCGTAATAAATTAAATACACTATTTACTAATTTAAAAAGTAAAACTCCTCTCATGAATAAGTCAAATGTAGTGTATTCGATCCCTTGCCCAAATTGTCCCAAAAAATATATTGGTATGACAAGCCAATTGCTAAAGAACAGATTGAATGGTCATAAATATACAAGAAACGCCTCAACAGCGTTAAACAAACACACACAGCATGAAAAACATACCTTCGATTATACCAATACCATAATTAAAATCAAAGATATGAATTATCAAAAATTGCAGATAAAGGAAATGATAGAAAATAAAAAAGATACAATTTGAGCTACATTTACACCGGCCTAATTTGTAGAAAAATATTAAGTATTCGATCCTGTTAATAAATCAAAAATTGAATATCCTCTTAAACATAAAATTAAATGTATGCTTCCTTTCGTTTTTTTTTTGGTTCATTGTTAAAATATAAAAAATAAAACACACTCACATTATTTGTTCTAATTCGAAATGGAGAAGTTATTTTCTAAATTTATTTTGAAAATATAAGTAATCTGCAGTAAATACAGTTCAGTTGAGTTAGGTAAAGGTTTTAATTTATTAAGGATATAAATAATTTTTATATTTTATTTAATCTTCCGTCATTTCTCAAGCTTTTATATTGATAAGAAGGATTAAATGCAGGGTAACATACTCATACATCTGACGTCAGAAAAAAATTTAAATATTTCGTCGTCAGGCTACAAGGAACTTAAATTTATGTGAATTTATGGGGGTTCAGAGGTTTAACCCACATTTTTTATCAAGTTAAAAAGATAATTTTGGTAGTCATTTATCATTGGAACAGCCCTTTCCCAATATAGAGGTAATATAAGTGCCACCAATTCATCAAGATATTGACAGAACATGCCAATCGATTGAGCTTGGAATATAATTACCTATGAGCAAAAATATATTGCTTTTTACACAGCTTAACATTTAACAGACATTCTACTTTATCGCTGCTCGTTTATTATAAGTTAACAGAATGAAAACATACGCTAATAGTACACAATTTTTTCGTTAATTTGCGACATGTCGTGGAAAATTTATCTTCGGCATTTAAATGGTGACTGTCAAATGGCTAGATAGGTATTATGTGTATGTAATTAAATATTGAAACAACCAACTCCCATGTGCCAAAAACCCTAAATTCTGTTCCTATGTAAATATTCGCTTTTACTTTAATCTTGATGAAAATTATACGAAATTCCTTGGATTTGCCATTTCATTATTTAAATTTAGATATATAGAGTGAGTTTACGATGGAATAAGGTTACTTTAAGCCTTTTAGGTAAAATTTATCAAGACACTATATTAACTGCATTATATAGTTAACTTATAGGTACATTTTAAAAATGTTTGAATCTCTACGGGATGTCCAAAAAATGAGGACAGCATAAAGTTGTATTTTTTTTTTAAATAGAACACCCTGTATATGAATCAAGCTTATAAAGTTCCAAATATTTTTAAAATATGCATATAGGTTTAACCATATAATCCTAGATTTAGTTTTTTGGTAAATTTTATCTAAAAGCCATAAACTTACTTCTTCCAAGCTTCATTAAACTTCATACATTTTCAGACTACTCCATGGTAGTAATGAATTTTTCTCTTTTCCAGTTTTAATAAAAGCTACCATGGCGCTTCGGTGTCTTCTTGTAATATCCATGAGACATAGTTAAGTCCAAACCTGCGTTCAGGTTTTCAGTAAAAAGATACAATGAACCAAATCCATGGACAGAGAAACATCTCCAGACACGCACTTTAACAGACTGTTTAACTGGGGAATGATTAAAGCTCAGAATTAACGAAAGTTTATTAAATTTGTGATTTTTTTTTCGATTTTAGCGAGACGTCAACGTACCTCGCCATTATTCGGTATTTTTATACTCACCTCCGACAATATGGACCTATTTACGCATTTACCGGGTTTATTGGATTAATTTTATCCTTTAGGAAACGTGGGAGTTGGTTTCCGTCGGAATTAATTTATTTTAAGAATTTCCGCATTATTAATTATTTGTGTAAAACCTAAATTTTAATACAAATCAGGGGTTGTTGGTGAAGTCCTACTAAACCTCCAGACAAGAATGAAAACTCTAGCCTCCTCACCTTTCTTCTCACTCACCGGGATAGAAGAGAAATGAGTAAAGCTTGGAATTAACGAAAATTTATTAAATTTTATTTTATCAAGGGAACGCTTCTAAGAAATGAGCTAATTAGGAAGGGGTTATCAAGTAACACTCATCCTTGACCCTTAGTTAACTTTTATCCACTTTTTCCGTTTTTTTTTTGTACTGAATTCAGTTATTTTTCGCAAGTCAAGTTCGGGGTTATTACACTCTCTACTGTCACGTTCGGGATTTATTTGTTAAAATCGGGTTTTCATAACTTTATAGCCAACACGAAACTGAGTATTAGTCGCAATGTCAATATCAGGTTATCTCCATTTTGTCACGTTCTGGTAATTATTTTTAAGTTAGGACGCGTAGGCTAAGTAACTCGTATGCCTCGCTTTTATCAACGGTATCGATTTCAGGAATTAAGACACGTGCACGATCTTTATTGTCTGTAAAATGTTACGTTGTCAAAGATGTTCTAAAGAATCACGAATTTTGTAGCTGATTTTTCGTTTTATAGCACTGGTGACGTCGCGCTCTGAAATCGGGGAAGTAGCGAATCAAAGTGCCGCCACCGCGCCGTTTCCCCGTTTCGGCAATACGAAGATGTGGAGTTTTAGCACTGTATGCTGTATTATTTAATTTATTTAGGGAGTTTGGGGACATATTAAATATGAAATTTAATATTTTGTCCTAACATAAGCGTGTATTCACCACATTAGTTTAATAAATATATAAAATAGATATAAAAAGAATCCGTTCGGCTGTTTATTCTTCTCCTGGGAATAAGAAATGAGATTAGATTTTAGGATTTAATGTAAATCGACAGGTGTCGACACGTCGCTTCCTAGCGAAAGAAGAAATCGATATCAGGCAACTATTTTGCACAAAATACCATACGTGTAGAAAAAGATCTATTAATAGAATTATATACGCCCCGAAAATGAAGATTCGTCTGTAAAAATAACATCTGACCATCTCTATCGATGTTCTCTGGTGCCCGCTTTTCAGACAGTAAAGGTTTTTGCTTCGTTGTTCTATACCACTTCCGAGCTAAAATACTTCATCCGTATTGCGGATTAACATGTGTATTTTTTTGGAACACTTAAATAATTAACTTATTTTGATACGGACTTTGTTATGTATTTTGCAACAGCAGTATAAATAATTTTTAGATCTTTTTCGTGTCTATTCAGAAATACTGTTTTAATCAATGTACAGCGCGAAGTGATTCAGAGTCTCGTATGTTGGACGTAAACAGGCTCAAAAAAACTATGATATCCAAATACGCAATAATGCGTTTTTATGAAACTAATTGTATTATTGTCACTCTGGGGATCTAAGGAAAATAAATTGGTGACACTCGATCATCCAGCAATCGGATACAATTTTTAGGTAATATAGGCCTAGAGGAACAAAACGTATACTTTTTTTTTAGTGGATTAGGTGTGGTTTTTGAATTATTAACAATTAAAGATGCATATTTTTACACATTTTTGCCGGTGATTCAAAATTGAAGTCTTTTTTGAACAAAATGGGGTAACCATCTTGTAGAGAATTAGAAAACCTAGAACATGACATGATCTACCGCCTCAACGCATCTAAATGCGTAATGAATCACACTGTATTTTCAAAAAAAAAACTTTTTCCATTACTTTTTTAATAAACGTTTCAAATTATCAAATTTCAGTAAAACTTTCTAACACAACTGATTTATATCTTCTAATTATTTCACACGACATAAAAACATTTAATATAAGAAAAATATAACAAATGGGAAAAATAAGTAACGAAATGAAAAAGCGGTTTGCTATTTACATGGGTGTCATCGATCTGAAATTCTAAATGGTAAATTAGTCTTAGACACGCGACGAAAGCCCAATGCCAAGGTGGAAACCTGACATTTGGGGCCCCTGACCCTCTTTAGAAAATTATTGCTTCGTTTTAATGGAATTGCCATAGAAAAAAGATTCTATAATGATATTTTTAGGTTTCAATTTATTTTTAAGGTAAAAACGTTATTTCTTATTGATTTAAGGTATTTATATTTATTGTGGCAACTGTTTTTGAATATAAATTGTTGTTTGGTATTAAGTTATCAATTACATCATTAACATAAACAGTAGAGAAACTTTTCAAGTCAAGTTCGCGTGATGATGTTCTCTAATTTTTTAAATTATGTCTAGTGTAAAATCATAATGTTACAGATTAATCAGTTCCAGGAAAAGGCGTTCATACAGGACATAAAAATTACTATTGTTTCTCAAAGGATCAGCGGTACGTACAACTTAAAAAATGACAAAGATATGAATTTTTGAAAAAACTCTGAATTTTTCGGTTTTCCTGTTTTTCTCCGTTACTAATGTTCCGATTGAGTCGATTCAGGGCTCATTTTATTTGTATTTTATTCTCTATAATCCTATGGTTTTATACAACATTGTTAGTGGATGTTGCTTTTGTGTTATTGAGTGATCCGTCGAGATGTTGCTAGTGTCTTGTCTGCTGTTTTTCATTTTAAAAAGCAGTAGATAGGAGACGATTGCGAGATGATGGACTGTACCGGATGCAATGTCCTGATGAATCCCAAATAAGGATGAAAAAGTGCTGTCGACATTTTCTGAACCCAGAGCTTCATATATATATATATATATATATATATATATATATATATATATATGTAATCGAAGGTTTCCGGACATTCCGTGTATGTGCTGAGTCCCTCTCAGGACTGTAAGGCAGCTGACGTTTCGGTGAAATCTCATTCACCATTTTCAAAGCTCACTGTACGACGTCTGTGCCAGCGAGTGCCTAATACTTGGAAAAATCTACTTAAAAAACATCAACCAGTACCACTTGGTAACGAAACAGATTGCAGCTTGGCAACGCAACCCCAAACACTGGCAACAGGGCCGATGACGCGCAGCAGGTCTCGCAACCTGATTGGCCGGAACCATTCCGAAAACGAACGCGTCCGACGCGCACACAGGACCGACAGCACCCGAGTCGCAGACATCAGTTCGCTCGTAGACGCCATACAGTGAGCTCTGAAAATGGTGAATGAGATTTCACCGAAACGTCAGCTGCCTTACAGTCCTGAGAGGGACTCAGCACATACACAGGATGCCCGAAAACCTTCGATTACATATATATATATATATATATATATATATATATATATATATATATATATATATATATATATATATATATATATATGAAGTAAAATGCGAACAGTAAATACAAACTTCTCTCCATCATATCCTTTCTGTGTTAGAGGTTGCACAGTTAGAATAAATTGTTATAAAACACAATTTATCCTATTCCACCACCATCGAGATGATGGCCTACCTGTACCACCATACCGAGAAGAAAGTCAAAACTTACCCTCCCCGCCACAGTGATACGGCAGAGGTACATGTTTCGTCTCTACTAGACTCATCAGGGTACCGACATGCATCTGGCTGTGCAAAGGACAGATCGGAAGGAAGCATGCAAATACTGAACGCGGCTTCGCCGACCTCCCGCCGGAAGAATCCGTGAAATCCGTATAAACATATATATATATATATATATATATATATATATATATATATATATATATATATATATATATATATACATACAGGGCGCGGCATTTATCTTGAGGCAATGAAATATCTGCTGAGCTTCAAGGCCGTTTGCAACTTAAAATTGAACCTAATCTTATTGTTTGTGCTACACTCTGTCATTTTATATTCGTATTTTATGTCGTTTTTTGTGAAAATTGTATGAAGAACTTCTTGCGTTGGTTATAACTGATTAGGAGAAAAGATGGTTTTTTAGTTCCCTAGAAATTCCTTAAGATGAGCATTTGAATGTCTATTGTCAGAAATAATGAAAATAAGAATAAAAGGGATGTGAAGGTCCAAATAAAAAAAAATATTAGTATTTTTTTCAGCTTTTTATGAGTGTAACATCAATATTATTCCTAATTTTAGCACTTTTTCCCAGTGTAATACAGGGGGTGGAGAAACAAGCGAGGTCAAATTGGACCCTTCAACCTCAAAGGCACTCCCAAAGCTATCGCATCTGTTTAATCTTAGATAATGTTCGATTTTTTGCTATCTAAAATGCGACAGGAGTTAAAATATTAATTTTTCCTCTGCAATAACCCATAACATTTTTCCAATATAAACTTTACTATACTTATCCTAGATTTTAACCATATTTTTAATGCCATTATTTTATTAAATACGACTACAGATGCAGGATAAATGTTTTATTACAGTATTAAAAATTATATTCAACCAATTTATTATCAAAATAAATTTTATATTTTTGGATTTTTCATTTGATTAACTTTTATTAGATGCTTCACACACCGAATTTGGTTCCAGTCACCCTTAAAATAAGGAATTAAGGTTTTTATCCTACTTCATCCTTTGGTGCAGAGATTTTTTTATTAAATAGCTAATACAAATGCCTAATAAAATTAAAATATTATACATTAATCGCAACAAAGTAAGAGAAATATTTACAACGAAAACACTTTAATTATCCCAGTTATCGGTATTGCATCATACAATTTTTTTTCTTTAAATTGAAAAATACCATTCGCAATAATTAAACATGTTGGCTTTGACTTAATTAACAAAAGCGTAAAATAATTGGTTGTCAATGCAAGGATTCGAAGAAATAACATATAAAATTATAATACAAACAACAATTCTTTGTGTATTTTAAAACAAAAACAATTTAGATTTTCTTGTGACATGACTATTATTTTCACGTTTTAAAAAATAAAAATAACACCCGAGAAAGATGCGAGGCGACGGTGACGTTTTCTTTAAAAATAATCCTCCCTTTGCATAACACTTTTCCGTCCTTTGTTACGGTTGTTCTTTTGAAAACCTTCTTTAAACGGGATATATTTAAATAAAAACCGAATATACAAGTGACATCAGGAATAGAAAAACTCATTATATATACAGTAAGAATCTCATTTTTTGGATTGCCTTTTGACCTTTTGGCATAAACTCAAATTTACCATTGATCCTTTCTACATTGACAACAAAGTAGTAAATTAATATAAAAAGGACTGAAGGTGCTATTTGACAATACGATATTTAGGATTCCTAAATTAAGAAAGGAAGAGTGCCTGTTATTCCCTTAATTAGGAGCCTAAGCGAACTCCGCTATTTACTGTGGCACCCGCGCTTCCTAAACACGTGAAAAGAAGCTTTATCCTAGTAGATCAATCAATAAAGAAAAAAAAGTAAGTGATTCTGTAGCAAAAAGACTTTATTATTTTCATTCCACAAGTATGGTATACCTTTATAAATATAGAGAACAAATGATAAAATTCCCTTTTCTTAATTTGTCATTTTCGGTCCTTACCAACAACGATACCTCAGCTTGCATCGCTGGATAGTGTATAGTATATTTACTTATGAGGCAAAAACTGTATTAAAAATGTATTTCTGGAATGGAATCTTCATTACTCTACATCAAAAATTACATATAAAGAAAAAAGTTATCAAGCGAAGGCTCGAACCCGCACACCTTTGATTGTAGGGCAAACAACTTATCCACTCGGACACCGTCATATTACTTAATAAATGTTAAGGTTAGTTTGATGGTGTTGTCGGTGTATTTAGGTTTAGGTTAACGAGACAGATGCTTCTACAGAAGAAATACACATGCGCCAAAGGCGAACGATCGACTGTTGCTTAGCGTGAAGCCTTCTCTTTCGAATGCGGCACCTCCAGTATCTGTAGACAAATTAGTCTGGTCGTGGTCTTCGATTTTATAAAAGATGTGTAATAATAGAGCAATGAATTGCCATGAAATTTGGAAAATCCGGTGCTGAAACTTATCTTTTATTTAAAGAAGTGTACGGCAATAGATATTTATCATGTGCGCTAGATTATGATTAGTTTAAGCGTTCCCAAGATGGCCGAGAAGACATTGAAGATGATTCACGCCCGCCTCGTCAGTATTCTGATTCGATTTGACCATTTGTTAACTATTCCTGAAGGTCAAACAATTAATCAGGAGGTTATTGCTCAACTCCTTGAAAGAACGAGAAAAATACGACCCGAATTATGGAAGAAGAAGTCATGGGTTCTCCATCAAGACAACTCGTTGGCTCATCTTGCATTGTCTGGCAAGACAGTTTTATTCGAGTATAATATCCCGGTGTTAGACCATTCACTTTATTCGCCTGACCTTGCACCATGTGACTTCTATATCTTTTCCAAGGTCAAAGCTGCTTTAAAAGGAACAAGGGCTGCGATTCTATAAAAGTAAAAGAAAAGAGAATGTCATAATAAGGATCTTCCATCTTTGTTCACTCTGCAGTAATACATAAGTATGTCACTGTTCTAAAAGAGATAAGGAAATGAAATATCAAAAAATATGGTTACAGAATTGGGCATAAGATTTCAGTCCATTCACGTTGTGAAAGAAAAAGCGACATGCTTCATGAAGAAGCTCACACAAGAAGACTTCCAGCATTATTTGAAACAATGGAAAATTCACATGGGGCGTTGTAGGGAAAGAGGAGGGGTGTATATTGAAGGTGATAATAACTAAATATGTATAAATTTAAAATAAAATATTTTACAGCAATAATCTCATTATTTTATATCCACATCTGGTATTCATGATTATTGCATCTCCGATTATTGAATCGTCCATATTATCGCAAAACAAACATCGTTTTGTCTGCACCGTGTGTTGAGAGCTCTGTATTGCGCATGCGTTATTGAAGATAGATAAAGATACCTTTTTTTTATTCTTTCTCTATCGCCTCGTCTAAATTTCTTAACTGGTATTACACTATACTATATCGTTTCCCAATTAGAATATTAACTGAGTAAGGAAGATCGGCATCGCCCGACCTCTCTAATTAGGTTCCTAACTGTCCTAAATGCTATTATCCCACAGTAAATCCACTTCCTATTTATATCACATCATTTTAGCAGATTTATGCTTTTAAATATTCTTCATTGTACTCTGAAAAGCGTGCGTGAGCAAAAATGTGTTATTTAAATTAGTATAATCTTGGTGACAAAGTTTTACTATTTTTTAATTATATTTAATTACGTATGATTTGTTTTACAAGTTAATAGTAGAACTTATTATATTTATTTAGCAAAAAGCTTAATTACATTTTTTATTATTCGCTCATTTCCGCATTGTAAATTTCTTAAAACTTTTTTTTGAATGAAATTTTTTTACCCATTCAGATGCAATATTAATTAGTTGTAAATTTACGTCACAAACCCATTTAAAAAAGACCCTTGTTATTGATTATTGGTAATACTCTGTTCTTAAAATTTCTCTTTCGGCAAAACAAATACTAGTCTTATCCATTTTCCAATTGAGGTAATGTTATGAAAAGACGACTGTGAGTTTTACATTAAAAAGGGGACTCGGAAAAGAAAGGAAAGCAGATAATTATTTTAATTTGAGAACAAGTGGAAAAACTGTTCTTTCTGTGTTTTACTTCCAATAAAATAACGAATAAAAAGAGAAATATTTGCATGTCAATTATTTTCTCAATTCGTATCAAGTATCCTCTTGAAAAAGAAAATACAAACGGATGATATTGCTCATTTAACCTGTTTAAAAAAGCGAAACAGATACTCTTTAATTTGCAAGTATATAATCCCGAATCGACATGCGCAGAAATTTTTTTTATTCGAGACAAGTGTTAATTATTTAATTTCCTTTAAGTGTTTTATTAATTTGTTTGTTTGAGATGATATAACACCGGACAAATTATGACATTAACGGTTCTATTTCTCGAATTTATAGGGAAATGAATTCACTTCCTACCGAGGTTGATATTTTCCATTTGCCAGTTACTATCTTTAAACTAAAAATACGGCAGTTATTGAGAAATTAAGTTTCTCTTATCAATTGTCGATGATTATTTTTTTTGTGTAGCTCTCTTTACGCATTCCTTAATTTTAATTTTGTTTTTAACTGTGTTTGTTTTTGAAATGGCTTCACACTCCCTCTAGGGACTATTAACTCATACCAGGTAGACAAAGATACCAAAAGTATGAAGCTCTATGGGAACCCTTTCCAGGTTATCGGGTCCTAGATGACGTAGTGTGCTGTGTATCCCACATATTGGTTTATACAGATGCTCATTAAGGCCCAGTCCCTTGATGTTCTGTAGGAGGTTCTTTGGTATCACTCCAGTTGTTGATAAAATTATGGGAATCATTTGGACGCTGTTCATTGTCCATTGTCTTCGGACTTGCACCTCCAGATCTCTGTATTTGGTGATCTTCTCGTTGTATTTTGGAATTAGGTTGTATAATGTCTGTTATGAGCAACTGTCTGATCCGTAAGAACCGTTCGGTCCCAATATAGCTTGAACTCTTTGTTTTCAAGAATAGACTTCGGGCTGTATTTGTAGTAAAGCACTTTTTCTACCTGCAATAGATTTAACCTATCTGCTAACTCTTGGTGGCATATCTTAGCAGCTGAGTCGTGTCTTTCCTTATACTTGGTAGCGGCAAACGCTTGGCATCTTTCAGTTATGTGCAGGATTGTCTCTGATGTTTGGCAGCCATATCTATATTGGTCGTTTTCTATTGAGAGATCTCTGATGAATAATTTTTTGTTGGAATAACCTGGCATTGGATAGCAATCAAAAAGCCCCCCATTTCTGGAGATATCTGTCCTAATATCAGCCAGTCGTTCGACGCTGAGTTGTCGACATTGTCCTGGTTAACCTCATTTGGATGCCGTTCATGAAGTGGCTTGCGTTGCCAACTTCTCTTAGTCTGTTGGGTGGTGAGAAGCAATCTCCCTCAGCTATAATCACTTTGAATCGTCTGCCTCACATATTGCTCGATGCTGTGTGGAAGAGTCCGCTGGGCTGTGAAAATATGGATGTAACTTTATTATTTATTGATCGAGTTCCTTACCAATATCCACCAATTTCTCCTTGGTGTCTTGGAAGCATTGTACGTTCAATAGCACTCCGAGGGTGGTGTTTGTGTGCTTTTGCTTAGAATGTTCTTATCTTTCTTTGCAGGCTTTGGATGTCCGTCCTGCTCCATTACACAATTCCAAAAGAGTAGCGAAGTGCAGAGCTTGCGTATGTGTTGAGCGCCTAAAACAAATTGGATCTGCCATTTTGAAATTTCGAAATCTGACCTCTAGAACCCCTTGACATTCTATAATTTGCAAGGCCGCATTTTTAAGTTTCTTGCATGTATTAGAGGTTTAAAGGTCAAATCGAAGATCAGTTGTAGTCGGCCTTCTTCGAGTCCTACTCCTTCTGTGTAGATCAAAATTCGTGACCCCTCTATTCGGAGCAATTTGCGTGCTTAAACTTAAATGGCCTACGTTGTATAGCATATGGGGAGAAGGCGATTATTCAGAGCGGAAGGATTTGTTTCTCAGGGCCCGCCTCACGATATATTGCGTGTTTTTGTGCCAATTTCCGGTGTTTTTAGTTATGTGCATATTTTGGTGGGGGTCTTTGCTACAGTGGCCACTGTCTAGAGCCACCCTTGATTGTGTATTTAAATTTTAAAAACTATTTTTAAGCAAGATAGAATATGTTTACTTCTTATTTGTCTCTTCATTTTAAGATAGTTTGATTTAATTTTTCAGTACTGTTTTAGGTCCAATAAAATTACAAGAGATCTGTCGTTCGAGGCTATTATTCACTGTTCTCCTGTTGCATGTACAATTTCTATCATTGTAATTTTGTTTACCAAAAGCATGTTTAATGGAAATAGAATCGATATATCGAATGTCGTACATCATATCCTCCATTAATTTGACCATTTCGAGGTATGGAGTCTCAATCTAATCCTGGAAAATTGCTTCAAAATGAGATATGTCATTTTCGGTTTCACAATTTACATTGATTGTTACATCGTATTCCTATATGGCATAATCGGGGAAATATCAAATCTTGTTTCTAATCATGTCGTATTATATGTGACAGTTTTTTAAATTACATTATATAGAAAACAATAATTATACCTGACAAACCAAATAAATATTTTTATTTCCCTTGTCGATCAGATAATTTTTGAAATGGAAATTTATTATAACAGACTAATGATCTAGAATTTGTTTCACAAAAATGAGATGTGTTTACATTTTTTTTTGGAATACTTCAATAATTACTTCTTTTTGATTTTTGGTAGTAACACGTGTTAAAATAGGATCTGGAAGTTCATCGATATTTTTTCTCGATCATATCTTTTCACCCAGTTCTATACGAAAGATACAGAGTTTTTCATATATTGTCGACCGGAGGGCGATATTTTTTTTCTTAATTTGAAGCTCTTGGTGGAAGATTATCGACCCCAATTTCCCTCACCCCTGGATCCGTACCTGTCACTAGTATCTCTGCAGTAATTAATTTATTTTTAATCAATAAAACATGTTAATCGGAACCGTTCTACTATTGTTTATGTTTTCTCAAATTACTTAATTTACATTTACATTACATATTGTCCAAAATAATATTTAGAATGATCTATAGGCATTTAAATTTAATTAGTATTTACTATCAATTATTAATTATTTAAACAATTAAAAATTGCGTTGATTCGTTTTACCGCATCAAAAAAGTTTTAAAAGGGTAAAAGCGTTTAACTTGTCTTAAATAAATATTTATTTTATAATTTTGGGTTTCTCGTTTCAGTATCTCTCCAATTAAATGATTTTGTTCTAAAAGGATGTTTCAATTAACTAAAATTTAAAATAGATTATAGTACAGTCGTGATAAAAACTGCGTTGCGTACTAAAATATAAATTTACTTTTTCTGTTATTAATAAAAAAATTTACATCACGAGATGACTTTGCTTAATAAAAGTTCTTAATCGTTTCGTTTACGATTGCATGAGACATATTCAGTAATGCTAAAATGACATGGTTTAGATCAAAAAGATATGCTATTTTTTCAAAGAATAAACTTTTATTGCAGCATTTTTGTTAATATTTTTAGCTTTAAAATGAACAAAGTTGAAACACTGAATTAGGCAAATTACAGCTTAAAGAGACATTGTACCTAAACCTGATAATTGTAAATACGGGTATTTTGTTGTAAAAATTTGTTAAAGCTTTTAAATATGCCATATTTGAAAAAAAATTTAAAACGAACGAAATATTTTATTTTTCGTAACTAAAACATGCATACCTTTTTCTTCAGCTTCCTAAACAATTTTCTAACAAAAAATACTTAATTTTGTTTAACCTAAATGTACGAACTAGTAAAAATTAGTTAACTATACCAAATCATTTTTAAGAGGTAAACTATATTATTTTAATATAAGCTTGGGAGTAGTTACGTCAGCAATTTTGATTACAACAAATCTATTACCTCTAAATTTTTATCAGCAAGCAAACAAATTATCAATAAAATTTGAAATAGGGGCATTAACAATATCCACCATGAAAATAATAAAATCCCTACTTTGTGACCTGGAAATAACCTATGGATAAACTTAAACTGCATTTGAACTATTTTAGGTCGATAAAAGCTTTTTTATCTACCCTTTTGTGTTAGAAATACGGCATTTTTATAACATTGAATACTAAAAAGATACTCCTGGGAATTCACGTAATTTGGAAAAGTTTTCAATGTTAAAGTTATTCCGAAATATTACTTTTCTAAACACGTATTTTAACCTGTACTTTTGACGACAAAGTTTTCTTAAATATTATTAGCTTTGGCCTTCTTTCAAAATATTAATCATAAAGTTCTACTAAATCTATAATGAAATTAGTTAAAATCTTTGGTTTTGCACAAAGTATCAAGAAATAGCGATAATTTTACTGTCTATAGATTACATTAAAAATAATTACGTTCTAGATATTATTTCTATGAATTACATTCATGGTTCTCTCTTCTCGTTGACAGGTTTCGGAAATCTAAGGACTCATCATCATGGTTGCATCGAATCTAAATTATTAGACATATTCATAAAATGCCAGGCACAAATTACAAACAGTGAACCAAATATTGCAACAATATAAGAAAAATACAGTTTGCACTCGGCTGTACACTTTTCTGTATCTCGAATGTACTACCAAAAAAGCTCGGTCACGTCAATTTTCATATTAAACCACTTGGCGAAAGTGGATTTCATCTTATAAATTTTAAATGAGAAGGGTATCAAGTTGCACCCTATTTTAAAGGCTATCAAATTCTGTTTTTACTGGTATACAGGTTTTAAAATTGGTTTAGTAGTTTTTGAGCAATTGTGTTGTAAATTGCGTGAGTCGTTGGATTCAGACCTGTTAAATTTATAATTCCTTAGTGGAAGCGGTTACAAAACTTTTTTAGCTCTACACAAAGTCGATATAGCCCAGTCGAAATAACCAAAAAAATGGTAACTTCGCAAACATTCTGTCGTAAATTCAAGGTTATACGGGCGAACAGAATTAGGGACTGAGTGTATATTCATTCAGAATCATATAATTGTACGTATTTTAGTGTGTAAGTCACACAAACCAATATTTCTATATTTTTACTTATATTAATGGATTATTCCACGAGTCCCACCCTGACAAAAATCTGAACACCCTGTTGTCGCTAAAATTAGAGTAAAGTTTATTGAAACAGCATTTGTCCTTAATAAAGTTCACCATCCGGAGCGACAAGTAAGAAATGAAACCGTATAAATAGCTGTTTTGGGACATATAGCGTTAGATAATAGCTAAAGTGTTCGTTAGTTGGCTATTTCCTCAGGCGTATCGCGTATCCCGTTCCTCTGTGCATAGAATATTAAAAATACACGGATATTATACTTTTAAATTCTACACCATAAACTTAATGGGAACAATTTTGATAGGGGCGTGCAATTTTTTTAAGACATGAGGCAATAATTAACGATAACGCCAATTTATCTTTTAAAATCTGTATTTTGGGCAAGTGTACGTTTTACCTAGATAACTGTCGTTATTAGCCCAACGAAAGTTCTCAATTGTTTATCTAAAATTTATTTAGACATGCATCTTAGCACTATGTTATCATCGTCAAATAGTTCTTAGAAACTCGATTTTTTAATTAGTAGATTGGCAGAAGAGGCCCAATTGAATGGCCCGCTAGCTTAACCATATCAAAACCAATTTGAGCAGAACTTTTATTATTGTATGGAAGTAAATGGGTAACATTTTGAATGTTTGACTCATCCAATTCAGAACACGATTTCCCAAAGACTACTATATTAATTTTAAAAATCTGTATACCAACAAATACAGAAATTGATGTTCTTTAAAATGAGGTACAGGGTGAGTCAACGCTTGGATGAAGTAGGTTTGTGCCTTTTCGGTGAAATTAACAAAGAAACTATATTTATTGTTTGATACAGTTTATTTTTACGCAGATTTTAAAAATATTTAGGACTCTACAGGGTGAGCCAAAAAACTAGGACAGCATAAAGTTGTATTTTTTTAAATAGAACACCCTATATACGAATCGTATTTTCGATTTAGCTTATAATTTTAAATCTTTTTTATTAAGGGTTTACTATAACAAAACTTTATAGTTTCTGAGATAATTAAGTTTAAAGAAAAAAAGTCACATTTTCAAGCATCAATTCAATCCTAAATAACGTTTTCAATTTTGTGACAAATATATTCAAATTTGGAATTTAGCAAGGCCAAGGACAAGTTAACATAATTTTTACCTAATATTTGCAATAAAAGCTACAGGGTGTTGAACACATCGGCTCAAATTTGAACAAGTTTAAATGAATAAATATCTTTTTTTTTTAAATGGTACACCCTGTATATTTTCATGTTATTTAATAGAGTAATAAAAACCCTAAAAGTTTTGTTCAATATATCCTATACCTATTTATAATAGTTTTTGAGATATTTCAGTTTTTCTTATTTTCCATACTTTTTTACAGAAATAGTCTTCATTATCATAGTAGCCATGTAAAATAATAAAAAGAAACTACAGAAACAAACAGAATGTGGTTAAATATGATGAAATACATTATTCGTTATATTACAACGGCAATAGTTTAATTAAACATAATGTGAAAAAATTAACACAACAATAACGACAAGGCAAATACATATTTACTTTTATACTAAATTGAAACAAAAAAATTACCTATTAAATACTGAGATTAATTATTTCTTTTTAATAAGTATTCGAATAAACGACCCTCTTGTGCAATGCACAAATTTAGTATTTTTTGCAGATTTTCTCGGACCCTGGACAAAATTAGTGGCGTTATTGTTCTACAGGTATCCCTAATCCTGTTTCGCATATCTTCCACTGTTGTTAGTGGATTAACATACACCTTATTTTTAATATAACCCCTTAGGAAGAAATCTAATGGGGTGATGTCGCAAGACCTTGGTGGCCACTCAATGAAACCCCCACGTCCAATCCATTTTTGCGGATATCGTTGACCCAAAAACGCACGAACTTCATGATGGTAATGCGGAGGCGCACCATCGTGCTAGAACCACATACTGTCGAGCTCATCCCTATCGAGACCTTGAAGCAGTTGGGGTAGTTCTTCTTGTAAAAAGTTCAGGTAACTATGGCCATTTAGTGGTTCATTAAAAAAGTGGGGTCCAATAATTCGATTATGATGAAGACCACACCAAACATTTAATGACCAGTGGTTTTGATGTTGCACCTCTCTAATCCAAAATGGGTTTTCTGTGGCATAATAATGCATGTTGCGTCTATTTACGGCACCGTTACTTCTAAAAGTAGCTTCATCACTAAACATTACCTTGCATAATAAATTTGGATTTAATTGAATCTCCGCATTTATTGTACGACAAAAGTTTACACGACTTTCAAAATCCTGTCCATGCAATTCTTGGTGTAATTCCATGTGATATGGATGATACCTATATTTCTTGGTAGTACGATTAGCGGTGGATTGTGATGTTTCACATAATGCTGCTAACTGACGGCTACCAATATAAGGATTTTCCTGAACATTTAACAATACTTGTAGTTCTTTTTCTTCATTAGTTACTGGTTTGTTGACCACTTTACGTTTTGGATAATCAACAGTACCAGAAGAATCAAATCTTTGCATTAAGTTTTGAAAAGTATGGGTATTAGGCTGGCGTCGATCAGGATACTTCATTTTATAAATTCTTTGAGCAAGAAGGCAATTTTTTTGAGCCTCTCCTATTGTATAAATCATATCTATTAACTCATTCTTTGGAAAATTCATTTTACAATATAAGATGAATCCAAAAAAAACCAAACTACACTATATAAAAACCAAAAGAAGCGATTGCGGTTATAAATTTGACACACAGAAAAATGTTCTTTTACATTGTTTTTGCCATGGCTACTATGATAATGAAGACTATTTCTATAAAAAAGTATGGAAAATAAGAAAAACTGAAATATCTCAAAAACTATTATAAATAGGTATAGGATATATTGAACAAAACTTTTAGGGTTTTTATAACTCTATTAAATAACATGAAAATATACAGGGTGTACCATTTAAAAAAAAGATATTTATTCATTTAAACTTGTTCAAATTTGAGCCGATGTGTTCAACACCCTGTAGCTTTTATTGCAAATATTAGGTAAAAATTATGTTAACTTGTCCTTGGCCTTGCTAAATTCCAAATTTGAATATATTTGTCACAAAATTGAAAACTTTATTTAGGATTGAATTGATGCTTGAAAATGTGACTTTTTTTCTTTAAACTTAATTATCTCAGAAACTATAAAGTTTTGTTATAGTAAACCCTTAATAAAAAAAGATTTAAAATTATAAGCTAAATCGAAAATACGATTCGTATATAGGGTGTTCTATTTAAAAAAATACAACTTTATGCTGTCCTAGTTTTTTGGTACACCCTGTAGAGTCCTAAATATTTTTAAAATCTGCGAAAAAATAAACTGTATCAAACAATAAATATAGTTTCTTTGTTAATTTTACCGAAAAGGCACAAACTTCCTTCATCCAATCGTTGACTCACCCTGTACAACTTGCTACCCCTTTTCATTTAAAATTTTAGGAATTCACCTTAGTATTTAAACATGAGGGAGTGATGATAGAAGCAAAATTTGGCCCTGGGAAAACCAAATTAACGAAATTGGGACATTGAAAAATAATTTTGGTGCTGAAATGGAACAGAAGATTCCTGGAAGGGTAGAAGCCGATCCAGGTACTAGTACTAGGAAGATACACAGGTTTAGAAGAAGGAATTACCAATTGTACGGCTTGGGAAGTCCTTCTTTATCCTATTCATTTACAAAAGGTGCAAGTCTTCTATGAGGGTAATGACCAATTACAACTAAAAAATCATCAGTTCATTAAAGTCGTATTATTCACCAACGAAGCTGCATTGGCATCGTAATGGTATTACCAATTTTCATAACCGCCACTAATACTCTCATGAAAACCCTCATGTCATTGTGGAACGCCAACATCAGCGCTGATTCTCTCTGAACGTATAGGGCAGAATTATAGGATATTAACTTATAGGACCTCACTTTTTTGATAGGCCGTTAAATGAAGATGCAATCGTTGGAAAATGTTCCCATTCAAGATTGTACCCCACCTTATTTTAATCTGAACGTGTGAAGATCCTCAACGAAACATTCTTAGATAGATAGATAGGACGAAGCGAGTAATTTGAATTTTAGATAAAGTGACTTCTGGTGACATAGTAGAGAAACATTTTTATAACAGAATGGTAGAAGTCATTAAGCGTAGTCCCTGGGCCAAATACCAATTTGATAAGTTAAAAACTAATCGCGAGATGTTAAAAATAAGAAAAAAAACTGAACTTTGACAGGCTGTAACTCGAGAACTATTGACTTTTTGTTATATAACTTACTACCTTTATTTTACCTTGTAGAATTATCCCAACATCATCTATTTGCTTTTTTTGTCACTTACTTCTTTTATCGAAGAACGTAACTATTTCCATGTTTTCGTATTATATTCGTCAAATCCGTATTTTTTTACGATTTCAGCCTTCACAAAATTACACACGTGGAGTGATTGATGATAATAAAAATAAATTACTTAGAGAACTTGGAAAATTATGTATGTTGAATAACAGTCATGTTTTAAATCTACTTTATTTGTTTAAAATTACTTCACTTATTCCACAATCAATTTTTACTTCAAAATCACTAATTTAACTTAAAATGAAATAATTTATATTAAAAATTAACAATTAAATAATTATTTTGTTTAAATAATAAGGTTAATTATATCTTTCCAATAGTAAGAACCACTACTTATCATTTAACATCAAGAGAAATATTCCTTATTTGATTAATAAGATTAAAATTCTTTAAATATTAATTAATATTTCAAAGTGTTAAGATCAAGTTACCGTAAAACTGGACTGTCAAATGACGTATTACCAGAGTACGTAAAATATAATATTTCATGAACTTTATTTATTTTAACATTTAGCTTAACCCACTGACGGATTATCTTTCTCTAAAGTACATAATCTGGTTTAAGAGCCTTTAGGCGCTACGAAAAATTTAGAGTATTAAAAAATGTAATTTAGCTTTCTTTTTTGCAAATATACTGTATTAATTTATAAAAAAAAGTCACATCTGATATTTAAAAAAAAAAATAAATGTAATAATTGCATGAAACCATAAGTTAGAATTCTTAAATATTTATAACTAGCGACCCGCCCCGGCTTCGCAGGGGTGCAATGCTGATACTAAATACACTACAGAAAAACTGTGACTATTTATTTTATTTTTACAACAATTATTACATCGGCCTCCGACGCGCTATTTATAGGCACGCTGCCGCCGCCCCGGTCGGCCAGTACCGCCGCAAGTGCTACTTCCCGCAATTTTAAATCTGTAATATCTTCGAAAATATTCATTTAAATCTTGTGCTGTAAAGGACCATATAGATCTATATTAAATCAACAATGTATTTAAGCTATTTAATTGGATAAGGATTAATGCTGTATTGGTTAAAATCGCTTCAAAATTTGCCATTATTTGTCATAAAAAGTAAATGACAAAAAAATGTTATTGTGGGATATCCATGAGAGATAGACATATACCATCGCGGAGTTTTCTGTAGACCTTTTCAATGTGTACAAATAATTAGTACATTATTTTGATAAATCTCGTAGGGTTCAGCCTGCGTTTGCAATGTAAGCGGAAAAAAATATGATAATTAACGACATCACATTAGAAACCTCAAAAATAACAGTATTTCTCCACTATTTAATGGATGTTATTATACATATAAACCTTCCTCTTGAATCACTCTATCTATTGAAAAAAACCGCATCAAAATCCGGTGCGTAGTTTTAAAGATTTAAGCATACAAAGGGACATAGGGACAGAGAAAGCGACTTTGTTTTATACTATGTAGTGATAAGTGTTTATCTATGTATCTTAAATTTCTGACAAATATCGTGTGCATTTGAAAAACCTACAGAAAGAGCTAAATAACATCAAAATCGGACAATTTGTTTAAAAATTATTACAAAATGATTTCAGAAATATTAACAAATAAAATTATTTATGTCTAGCGAAAATATTTTTTTCATATATGTCATGCAAGGGTCTTATGATAAAATTATGGCCAAAAATTTCAAGTTGATCTATAAACTCGTTCCCGAGACAGGGGCGGATCCAGCCTCTCTCTTTGGGGGGGGGGTGATATCACAAAAGTTAGGTATGGCAAGCGAAAGCAAGTTGTCGACGGGGGGGGGGAGACATCAGCAACATTCCCATTTCTAGTGTAAAGGGCAGGGTCGGGTCTATTTTTTTGAATTTGAAGTTTTTGGAGAGAGGGAGGCGATCATAAGAAAAAACAAGTTGTCGACAGAGGGGGAGGATGCGGGCAGCATACACATTCCTAGTATTAAGAGGCAGAATCGTGCCCATTTTTCTGAACTCAAAGCTCTTGGGGGGAGTGGCTATCGCAAGAAAAATAAGCTGTCAACGGGAGGGGAGTGCTAGCAGCATACACATTCCTAATATAAAAGGCAGAATCGGTTCTATTTTCCTGAACTCAAAGCTCTTGGGAAGGGGAGGGGCGATCGCAAGCATACACATTCCTATACTCTATTCAAGAACTAGAGAGAGTAATAAAACTGTTAACAAAACCTCCAACTTACCTGCTCCAGTGCCGCAGGTAATAGAGAACTGACGTGAATCTAATTATATTTAATTATATTTAAACATTATAAGGTTTTATAAATTTACTGCAACAATAGAGTTCAATTTAATTTCTAGCAGTGAGCAAAGTACACCTGACAGTGTGTCCTTAGTGATTTATCTTGTTTGTGCTTGTTTTTATATATTATATGAGATTAGTGAGATACCCAAAAGATATGGCTTCCACATCTATATTTATTCCAAAATCGTTAAACCAGGGCATTTTTTCCTCAACGAAAAACTTATTACGATGAATGTTTATGATGCCTTAAAATATCAATATCTAGATAATAATATTAAAAGTTCAATTGAGATGTGGTCCAACATGACAGGAGTTGAAAAATCTACTATGTACAGAATACTGAAGGAGAAAAAAACGACTGGAATTGTTAGTACTCCCAAGTCACATTCGATCACAGGCAGACGAAAAACCTCGTTGGAGGAAGAGATGTAAACTGCAATAAAAGGAGTTGTACATACATCTTATCATGAGAAGCAGATCCCAACCGTCGACAAAATTCTAACTAAAATCAATGAAGATCGGGATTTACCTGAAATTAAAAGAACTGAGCTCTGGAAATTGCTCAGAGAACTTAATTTTTGCTGGGAAAAACCAGATAGGAAATCTGTTCTTATAGATCGTCCGGAAAATGTCCGTTGGCGAAGGAAATATCTCTCTCAAGTAAAAAGTAGAAGTGCTAGAAATAACACAAATTAGTAATTTAACAGAACTTTTGAAAGATTTTTTGGAATAAAGTTACTGCAGAAAATTTGGAAAAATCCATATAATAAAAAAATAAAAGGAAATGTGGAAACTCGATCTCATAATCCGTGAGATAGAGGAACCAATTATAATTAATTTGGGCGAAGATAGCTTCACTGACTTGGATTACGAATTAGATACGTAATGTTTACAAGCGTAAACACAATTTATTATTTAAATATTTTTAACATATAAAAATTGATTTTGCCAAAGACACCGGACTAAAAAACACAGGTATTTTGCGAAGAAAAAAAAGGGTAAAAAAATGATTTATTACTCTCTCTAGTTCTTGAATAAACTATAGTATAAGAGGCAAAATCGGGTCTATTTTCCTGAAAGCTCTTGGAGGGGAGGGCGATCGCCCCCAGCACCCCCCCTGGATCCGCGCCTGTCTAGAGATAGGTTAATTTAGGTTAGTTCAGATTAGTTCAAGTTTCACCAAAAACGAAAAAAATTCTTGCAAATCATAAATTTAAACAATCTAATTATGATGTATCACTAATTTTTTTTGCAATCTCTAGTAACAGGGCCAAACTTCAATAAGCGCGTGATCAATTTTCTATAGAACCGCCGAAAAAAATTGCACTAGTCCTGAAACGAGGTTTTTGTTCGTTGTTTACGAAAACAAATTACCTATCTTGGGAAAAAGTCTATACATCAACTTGAAATTTTAGACCTCATTTTATACTATAAGACCCCCATATATGAAAAAAGTTTTTCATTATACATAAACAATTTTATTTGTTAATATTTTTGAAATTATTTTTTCAATAACTTTTAAACAAATTGAGCGATTTTGATGCTTTTTAGCTCATTTTGTGGGTTTTTCAAATGCCTAAAGCTTTAGAGTTTTTCGTACAACTCGAAAAAAACATTTTTTTGCACAATATTTTCTTCTAACTTTTTTTTGGAACATAAACACATATTTTCACCATCGTCCCGTATACATTCTACTTTTCAGATCTCTGTATACAATTACCGTTGGTGTAAACCTTTATCTGATTACACTATATAAGAAGTAAACTCGGATGAATAAATAAAAGAGTACCTCTTTGTTACTCATCCTTTTGTTTGGTGTTAAGTTTTACTGACTGTCTGTTTATGAACGAAAATTCTAAGGGTAAACAATACAACGAACAATATGTAAATATGTGTAGGTGTATGCTTGGAATATAATAACATTTAGGAGGTTTATTTGAAGCTAAAATATTTTTGGATTTTCCCATTGTTGTAAAAGTAAAATTTTTCAGCAAAGGCAATAGAAATATAAAAGCCTTATTGAGATTTCTGTAAGTTTTCGCAGTGAAAGATATTTTTATATTTAATATAGGTCAAAAGGACTATGTCCTTTGAAGAACCACGGGATAAATAAAAAATGTCTTAAATTTTTTACTAAAAATATCTTTTTAAAGATAACATTTATTAATAATTCAGATAAGAATTATGTAAATGGCAAACCAAGGTTTTTGAATTTTTTTGGCAATTAAATATTTAAAGGCGAAATACGCCTAATTTAACCAAGGTAAGTGAAAATGAAAAAGAATTTTTGTGAGTTGGAATTCATACGTTACGGAATTCCGTGCGCTTGCGGTAGCTAACAGAGTCGTATTTTAAAATATTTTTGAAAAAAAAACATATTTCCTAGAATTCTACCTTATAACTATTCATTTTATACAAGATACATCAAGAGTCGTGCGGATATTTTTTAAATAGTTAGTTTAAATATCCGTTAAATTTATTACTTAATTAAGTGTTTCCATTTATACATTGAGAAAAAACTCAAAAATAAACAATGAAACATTAGAGATTCAGGTTTAGATAAATAGGTTTCTGCTTTAAGAGTATAAACAGATCCTTTTCATTAGTGAACTGGTTTCACTGATTTCTTAATTTCCCAAGTAAAGCTAGATAGATGGAAAACAGCGCGTCATATTCTATTTGATTATGTAGATAATAAACAAAAAAAAATATTCTGTGTCCTATTGATTATTGTTTAAAGGAGCAAGTAGCTATTATACTAGGAAAAATTACATTCTAGAATTTATTTAGTCTTTAATAGTGATCGAAACCATCTAAAATCCAAGACTAGCGCGAAGTATAAAACTTATTGGTTCAGAAGGTATGTTGTTCCATTTCGCTTCTCGCTAGGAACATTTCTAAATTAGAATCAACATATTTTCGTAGATTTTTCAAAAAGATGACAGAATTTTATAAGAACTACTACTATCATCTGCCATTTTACCTATAATAGACTATGTCTTCATGTGAAAGCAGAAACAGTTAACCTGAGATACTCTTTCCATTTTTTATAATAAAAAAAGTTTTTTTAAAAGCAAATTATGTAAAATGTGGAGTTATCTTTCTTATATAGAAAGTATGATAAGTAGAAATGATATTTAATAAAATTTGGTAAAAGGATATAAAGATGCGGTCCTGCTTGAGCTTAATGGGAGTTTCGGGCTCCCGGGATCCGTTGTTCCGCGTGCGGCGGGGTTGGTCCCGGCGACAGGCGGATCCGAAAACTGTGCCCTGTATGTCGGAGGCTGCGCCGCTCCCGCGGAATTCATCTCTACGGCATCGGTGGTGAGAACCGCCATCAGTCGGTAGTCCGCGTGACGCGGGTTTGTTGGTCCAGACCGGGCCGTAAAACATCGCCAGCATCCCTAACCTCCTTCCGGTGCCGGATGTCCAGCGGCGACGAGAGCCAGCGCCCGGAGGCTGCGAGTCCCAGTCCCTGCAATGGACAAGGGGATAAGCAGCCCCCCGTGGCCGACGGACACTGTTCCCCGGCCCAGGATACCACTCCATGTCCCGCTATTCCAAAAGGTATTCGTTTACTTTTAGAGCATGTTTAAATTTTAGTCCGCGCCAATACGGACATCCTTGCGCCATCTTATGGCGCGCGTTTGACTTTGGGTTTTGACGATAAAGAAGATTTCTTGATAAAGATTATTTCCAAGCAATTTACAACAATTTTTTTAAAGAGGAAATAATAATTTTTTTAACGGTTAAAAGTTCTTATTGTATCTTGCGATAGATAATTTTTAAATCGCCTATAATTCGTAATATTTGTAATAACTATAACTTCTATAAAGAAATACATATAAAATTTATAACTGTGAGTTTTATGATATACACTTTCATAATAATAATATTTATTGTTATGATACGCATTTAGTCAAGAAAGTTGTACGGGTCAAGCTCACATAATTTCATTATTAATGCCACATCGTGAGAAAAAAAAGTTTTAATTACAAAATGTATTTGATAAGGTGTGACAAGATAATTTATTAGTTTATGAATGTCATAGTTAGTGATTAATAGTTTAAATTTAAAAAAAAAATTACCCACGTATTATAAATGTTTTAAAATCTTGGTTGTTGGGTTTAGAAAGCATTTAATTAAAATTACTTTATGATGTTTAGCCTAAAATTACACTTGCTATATTTCATTCATTATCCCACAAAACTCTCACAGTGAAAAATACTTCATTATCTGTGTTTCAAATTATATAAAAAATATAAAGCACCTTTTTCTGTATTTTAAAAAATTACAGGTAATTTGAAGGACGAACTACTCCTCTTTATTGAGTTTATATGCTTCCGTATGCAATATATATATATATATATATATATATATATATATATATATATATATATATATATATATATATAGCCAGTAGGACACAAGAAAAATACTTCATTATCTGTGTTTCAAATTATGTAAAAAATAGAAAGCACCTTTTTTTGTATTTTAAAGAATTACAGGTAATTTAAGGATATATATACACATATATATATATATATATATATATATATATATATATATATATATATATATATATATATATATATCGTAGGTTTTCACAGATGGTGGAATGAATGGTTTGGTTATTCCGGGTTTCAATCCGTTCGTTGAAAAAAATCGTTTTCACGACGTTTCGCCAAAATCTCATTTGGCATTTTCAAGTGCGGTTCGTCTCGTTACTCGCTGAGAAGTTCTCAGATTAACGAGACGAACCGCACTTGAAAATGCTAAATGAGATTTTGGCGAAACGTCGTGAAAACGATTTTTTGAACGAACAGATTGAAACCCGGAATAACCAAACCATATATATATATATATATATATATATATATATATATATATATATATATATGTATATATATATATATATGTATATATATATATATATATATATATGTATATATATGTATGTTATGTCGGATATTCTCACGGGTGTGATGTGTAATCGAAGGTTTTCGGGCATTCCGTGTTTGTGAGAGACTCGACCCTCTCAGGACTATTAAGCAGGTGACGTTTCGGTGAAATCTCATTCACCATTTTCAAAGTTTGCTGTATGGCGTCTACGAGTGACACAGTTCGCTCGTAGATGCCATACAGTGAGCTTTGAAAATGGAGAATGAGATTTCACCGAAACGTCAGCTGCCTTACAGTCCTAAGAGGAACTCAGCACATACACGGGATGCCCGAAAACCTTCGATTACATATATATATATATATATATATATATATATATATATATATATATATATATATATATATATATATATAATGTCTGATTTATATTCCCTATAGTGAGGCTTATGATATGATAATTTCCAAATTTTCTCTCTACTTTTTTTGTGATTTTAGTCATTTAAGGAACAACAAGAGCGGTGCATTTTCTGAAATTATCATAATGAAAAAAATATACTATGATCGTTTACTGTACGCGTCAATCATTTCAAAATAATTTTGAAAGTCTAAATTTCACATTTTTTAGTTTTCTTGTGGTCTTTTTGTGGCAATTTTGGGATATTTCTTCTTGGTATTACTAAATTTACCTATATTTTTATACTTTATTTGCGAACTATTAAAAGATAATGGTCCAAAATCAGTATATAGTAAGTAGAACTTAAGTTTAAATTTAAAATATGTACTTTTGGCAAATGGTCTTGCATTGGTGTTAAAATAAATAAAATTCACACATAAAGTGGCAAAGTACTCTTGTAGAGGATGGCTCTATAAATACAGGGAATGTAATAAAAAATATACTACTATTTGGTTATCCATATTCTACATTTTGTAAATTATTTTTTCTCACTCTCCCTCGCTAGTAAAAGTGTTTCATTTTTCAAATTAAAAGGATTTCTAAAAAATATGTTATTGAACCTTCAAAATATAAATGAACTTTAAAAGAATTTCAATTTGCTTTATTAATTTCTTCGATAATTGCCTTTGGAGTTAAAAAGACAAAAAATTTTTGTCGAAAATTTAATGATTAAATTAATTGGTCTTAATTATCCTAAATATCCTTTTCTTTTTTTATTACGAATTTAGAACTCTTTGAGCGCTTTAATAAAAATGTCGATAGATATATGGTTTAAATTCATAATAGAAAAATTAATTGTAACAAAAAGGTATAAGAACTTGGGTATGTATTATTTTAAACCACCTGACATATCCTGTACATTACAAGGGTTCAATAACTCGGCTTCTATACATTTCTATCCCTTTGCCTCGAATCCTTTTCACCTTTGACGACCAGTCACGTCTTAGTTGAAATAAGATCTTGTCTCTGACAGTGGACGTTGAAAAGATTAAATAAATAAATAATAAAGGATGTTTTACACGCTTTTGTAAACCTATCAACTTGGGTGGTCCTCCTAAACGACAACCTGAGAAATCAATATTTTGGAATGGATTTACTTTCTACAGTTTCGCTTAAAAATGCATGAGGCGTCTTCAGATTATGGTCTATATCAAAGTGAAAACACAGCTCCACTATTCGATAAGCAGAAAAGGAAAAAAAGCTGATGCGCGCAGCATAATATATTTTTGTATGTTGCTAAGGCATTTAATATGATTATAGTATATTCGTTTTTAATGCTATATGTTACTTTTGTGGTTTTATCACGTTTCTTGTACTCTAAAAGTAATGTTTAACTCATGGAAAAAATAATATATATATATATATATATATATATATATATATATATATATATATATATATATATATATATATATATATATATATAGTGTTCTATATATTTTTGTGATTGGTTCAATTCACGCCACAGTTCTTAAACAGCCTAATCAATTTTAATATTAGTTATACCAAATGATTGACGCTAAATCAAGTTTGATAATGATCTTATTGATATTTTGTTCAACAGTAACCAAATTTTATTTCGAATTAAATTTGATTTTTTTTTTGGATAACAAGACACATCATTTATTTTTCACAATCAAATAGGATATGATTATTTTTATTATTACGCCTAAACACGCATTTACGAAACAAGAAATGTTATCATTTAGGGTTATTATGATAGTTTATAGCGTTTGTATACGTTCCATAAACGTTAAAAATAATTAATGGTTATTGAGCAATCATTATACATAATTGAGACTTTTGTAAGAAAAATTATGTTTGTAAAGACCCTATTATCTTTTAGGGTGCGTACAATGTTAAGTATAGTGTATGTGTACACATTCAATAAAGGATAATGATGTGCTATTTCCAAAAATACATAATTTTTATTTATCTTTCATCGAATTTTCTAAGAAAAGCAAAAATTCTTCTGATATTTTTAACTTTCAAAACTTGGTTAAATAATTGCTACATCTGTCAGTTTAAACGTTAATTATCAACGAGTTTTTAAGTTATACCATGTTAGTAAATTAGAGGGATTTATACATATTTATACCTTCTGGACTTACGCGAAAGTTCATCAATTTTCTCTAATAAGTTACTTAGATGGGAGGGCCGTAATATATATTTTTTCTTTGGAATCGGAAACAGGAATAGTCTCCTGAGAATAAACAAAATTTTCAATTTTGTCGCTTTGATAATAAAAGAAACGCTATTTTTATTCTTGTATTTTTAAAGTTCAGAACATGCTTAGTTAATTGCTGCACTTGTCAGTTTAAACCCTTTATTGTCAACTTACACGATGTTAGTGAACAAGATGATATAAACATATTTATATCTTGTATTTTCACAAATCATAGTTAACAACTAATATAATATAAAGTATCATAAATATTATACGTCCGACTCTGCTTTTCATAGCTTATTTTAAATATTTCAGATACTAGTCCTATGCGAAAGTTCTTTAATATTCTGTAATTAGTTATACTTAAATAACAGGACCGGAATATATTTTTTTTAAATGGCAGCGATTATTTATCAAATCGTTGCTTATTACTAGGCGATAAATATGTAGGAATAATTAGATTTAGTGCCAAATTTTTCACGCCTTCCGCCCTCTATTGTCAGTTTGAGGCGACTTATTAGGGCAAAATGTAGACTTTCCACATTTGGGCTATCGATTCAGTCTAGCCTTACGCTTTGTCGCACACCCCACCCTTTCGTAGGCATTTTAGAGCTTTTCAGCTAACCTAGATCTTTGTCCCTCTGGCCTTGCCACATTGCCAAATTTATTAATATTTACATTGATATTACAGACTTACATGTAAAAAAAATTATAAAGGAATTGTTGGTGTAAATTTGGTAGTGCGCTTTTCGGGGATGACTATTTGCAAAGACGTTTTAGATCTACAAGGCTTAACGTACGTTAAAGTTGGATTAAACTAAGTTAAAGCGACTTTTCGAAATCACGCTTGGCAGCAACGTATCCTGTTCCCAACCTGTTTAATCTGAAAACCCTTTTAATATATTGATTTAACGTACGAAAACTCTTAGCGGGCTCTATGTGAATTTCGGCGGATTCTGCCACCCAAAAAACATACTTAGATCAAGGCATGACTAAAAACAAGACTGTGAAATTAGCTAGAAGGGCTTTTATAAGAAGATTATCCTTTGTATTTCTTACATAGGAGATTTTGTTTTTGTTTGATAAGCTACCTGGAAATCTTAAATTAATTCTAACAACAGGAATATTTAAAATATGGGTACTTTTATTAATTACACAACTTCTATCCTTTCAGGTTTTACCTCTGTTCACCAGTTTCCACTTGTCTTCTGATTTCGTGTTTGTCCATCTAACATTCTGTAATCTTTACCATTAAATAGCATTTAAAAATGAATAATGAAGTTAGAAATGAGGGAAGATATTGCTAAATAAATTCATAATAAATTACTGTACTATCCTAACATCAATCCTTGTTATTTAACTGATTCGAATTGCAAAAGAATTACTCTTTAATTTTAGAAATATACTTGAGCATAATCTTTTCATAACTACAAAAAAACTTGTCATCAAAGGAGCATTTCCTTTAGAGAGACAAGTTAATTAAAAATCTTGTTATTAATTATGAAATAAGTTTAAAAGGCACGAGGCAAATTAATTTAGATAACTAATTTTAGCGTGTGACGTTACCTAATTGGGTTTTGAAAAAAATCGCCCACCAGTAAAAATACTAAACGTTTTTCCTCAAAAAAATCTTATTACATTATTTATAGTACGCCCGCTTAAGGGCGGATTTGCTATGTTATTACCAAAATTCGGTAATTTCTATAAATATGTTTGATAGAAGGTAGGTGGGAAATAATTTTATCTCTCAGTTCTTTTCTCTTTGAATAATTTTTACATGGTAAGAGCATAGCGAAGGGTAGCAATTTAAAATGCTATAACTTCGGTTTGCCATAATCAAATTTAATAAACTCTGTCTCATTTTAAAGGTGCTTTTGTTCTAATCACGTTTGAAACTTTGAATTGTAGTAGTTTTTTCTTGATGAAACTCCATGTGTTTACTGGCGTTAAAGTTGTTTTTTCTTTAAATCTAATTACTGTTTTTTCGAGGTGGAATATATTTATAAACCTTCTAATTTGTGCCGAGAAACATGGATAACAATTTGGTTACGATTGATGTGATAGTTTTTTTGTTTATCCCGGACAAACATAAACTTTCATGGCTTATACCTTTGAGAAGTAGCTTCTTGTCCTAAATGCCGTGTAAGGAATGACAGACTGTTTGTTTTCTGAAAATTCCACTCTGGTTGTCTCTCCAAAAGCGTCTCGTCAGTGGAACTGTAACGAATCAAGAGGTACTGTAAACTATCAACAGCTAAAAAGAAAACTATATATTTTTTTTTCTCCTTAATGCCGTTTAAGGAAGGGCAAACAGTTTGTTCTCTAGAAATTCCACTGTGGCTCTCTCTCCATATGCGTTTCGATCACCTAATTGTCTTGTGACTATTGATGATTTACAGTTTAGCATCGACTCTGTAGAACATATTACGGGGCGGGTATTTTAAACATGCGGTTCTTCTGTGTGAATTTCGCTCTTAATCCATTACAGCTCTATTACGTGGTCGAAACTAGTATGAAAAAAGAATCAGATTCGTAGTGAAAAAACTGTCTGTCCATTTTTAACGGTCCAAATGGTATTATATATATATATATATATATATATATATATATATATATATATATATATATATATATATATATATAGATTACTTTTTATAACAGCAAAAAATAGGAAAAAAGATCATTATTTTTTTTAATAACTTTCTTAATTTGCATGAGTTTACACTAAACCGTGCCAAGCATCATTACATTATTTCTAATATTTATTATAGAGTCGCTTCAAGTATGTCGTATTAAAATATCAAATTATAGTATATTTGACTTAGGTTTTTGACATGTTGTTTGTCATTTACAGCATTTTTATCTCTTTTTATATGTATCGTTTCTTTGGTGACCAGTTTGTGATAATTTCTATCAGTATCTAAAATCGAATTCATGCTTAGTTGTTTGCTCATGTTTATATAAGGATCTCGATGCTTTTTTAGTATACTTGTGTCCATTAATTCTATTTTCAATATATTGTATCGTCATGGCAATATATTTCTTAGGACAGTTTAGGCATGGAATTGTATATATTACGTTAGATCTTTTTTTGGTGGGAACTTTGCTTTCTAATTTCGTATAAAGTGATCCCAGTATATTGTTCACCCTGTAGCATACCGTTATGTTATGCTTACCTAAAATATATTTTATTTTTTCTGATAGTTGGTTTACATACGGTAATGAAATGAAAACGTTTTGTGTTGTGATATTGTTAATTTAATTTAAGGTTCATTGTTTAATTATTTTTTTTATAAGGTGTTTGGGAAAATGGCTCATTATTAGGGTTTCTTCTACCTTTTTTAGCACTTCTGGGCAAAATTCGGGTGAAGATAATTTTATAGGTCGATCAACTAAATCGATTATGACACTATTTTTCTGTTTATTTGGATTTTGAGTGTTAAAATTGAAATACCAGCCTGACCAAGTATCTTTTGTGTATCATTTTGTATGAAGACTGTTATCCGTCTTGTTTCTGTGTATAGTTAAGCCTAAAAAATTTATTTTCTGTTCCATTTCAATTTCAAATGTAAATTTTAGTTTTGAGTGGAAATTATTAAAATATTGTAATAAGCTATCTATTTTGTTTTCGGGTACAGCAGCCAGTGATCCACAAAGCGTTTAAAAAATATTATATTAAAATCCAATTTTTTCAATACTTCTTCTTCTATATATTCCATAATTATTTGTGCTATTGTTGAGGAGATTAATAATTCCATAGCACAACCGTCTAATTGTTGGTACAGACTATCTTTGAACTAGAAATAATTATTGTTTATTGTAAGTTTTACAGATTTTATAAATTCATTGAGTGTCAATGTTGTGTGTTCTTTTAAATCGTTCCATTTTTTTTCTAAAAATTTGGGAATGATGTCATTAGGTATATTTGTATTCGAAGAAACTACATCTAGTTAAATTAATTTATAATTTGCTGGTTTTTAGTATTGTATTAATGAATTGTTTAAATATGAAAAGGTTCCTCACATAGTGATTATTTCTTCCTGTGATGTTTATTAGGGAATTTGAAGGACTTGAGACAGGCTATAAAATGGGGATTGCTGTTTCGTTCTAATATGGGACTCGTCAGGCCATTGCATTTATTACAATCTTGTATTTGTGTCATATAAATAGACTTCACAGTTGAAAAATAGTAAATAAGACACAGTGGCGACATCTCGACGGCTCACTCAAGTACATAAGAATAACACAAATCAACAATGTTGTATAAAACCGCCATGTGGTGGCGCGACGGTAAATTAAAAAAGAAATATATCAAAATTCGATACACGAACTTGCTACTGCTACTCTAAGGATAGAGGTCGCATTATTTCGGCATCGGCAACCGCTCCGGGGTATATTCAGATGTTCGTTTGTACTGTTTAAGATAACAGTCTGGCATCAAGTTCTGCGGGCAATATCCTGCCGATATTTTACGATATGGGGATTTTAAGTAGACAGTTGTTTTCTGTGCATTTTGCTCTCGGTTCATTACAGCTCCACTGATGAGATCATTAGGTCGTCGAAACTAGTATGGAGAGAGAACCAGAGTGAAATTCACAGAGAATATACTGTCTGCCCCCTTTCTTAACGGCCGTAAGGAGAATAAAATAACTTTTCCATATATATATATATATATATATATATATATATATATATATATATATATATATATATATATATATATATATTGAAGGCTTACTTGAGATTTATTAAACTGTGGCTCATTTTAAAGATGCTGTTCATGCTGATGACATTTTGTTTTATAGTTGGTTTGTATTGTCAACGAAAGGGGGCAAATGCAATTATAGAAATATTTCTATATATATATTGATTTCATAGCAATGTAGACTTTCTGTCAATACCGTGATTGATTCATACTTAAAATTAGTCTTATATGACATAGTAACAAGGAGAACGTTGATTAAAGTTTTCCAGGCATTTCTTAGAATAGCAAAACGTTTGTACTTGCCCAAAAACAGAGCGTTGGTTAGTGCTTCTCTTGTTGGTGAAATATGTGAGTTATAGTGCTGTAATTTCTTTCTTACGAATTTTTTTTTATAACAAATAATGAAATTTTGAATTCATCATTAAATACTGAAAGAAATAAAGTGACTAATTTCATTTATGTCCATATATTAGAACCTCTAGATACAGGAAATGTAGGTTTAGAAAAAAAAAACGATGTATCTGTCACTTTTCCCTCATATCGAGAATTTTCTTAAAGTCATCTCAAGCCCAATTTTCTTTCTATTTCCAAATAGAATACAGTTTAATGGCACGGCTATGTTCATAATAAAATTTAGACCAATCACGAGTTTTGCATGGTTAGCGTATTTTTATTATCGCATTCGTGTTTTATCTATCCCCAGATGAGAACAATAACCCTATTTTGACATTTTTTGCTTTTGTTCGGCGCAAAAATAAATATTAAAACACATCCCGTTATTTAAAACTCTAGTTGGGCTAAATTAAAAGCAAAACTTTTTACTGGATATGCATGAGCGTATTTTTATTTGAAAAAATTATTTTCAGTTTATCATTCCAAAATTAAAATGGATTTATAATCCGAACCTACCTTAATTTTAATTTTGTTCAAATATTTAAATTCGATTTTATTTTTTAAAAATAGCACATTCTAGTGGCGCCACGAATTGATGGCTGCCTAAGTTGGGAGCTACATCCTTCACTGACATGCTTGCAAAATTGCATAACCTAGGATTGATTAGAAGCCGAGCTATTGCTTGTAAGTGACAGCGTGTTTATTGCATCGGTACAAAAAATGAAGATTGAACAAAGGGCCAACAGTAGTATACTGTGATGAGTGTTTATCCCGTAGTAGAGTTCACCAGTGGTATACTCGCTTTAAAGATGGCCGTGAAGACCTAAATGATAATAAAAAATACCATCAAAACTGTGCGTGAATTCAATAGAGATCGCCCAAATTCTACATTAAAATTAATGGAAATGGAATTTAATATATCCAAAAAATCAATTTTTCGCATTTTAGCCGAAAATCTGTTCACGCTTAGTTCTCCACAAATTGACTGATGACCAAAAATTGCTCAGAATTTAACATTCGAAGAACATCATCAAGAGGGGACCCAAATTTCTTGTACACCATTGTGAATGCTGACGAAACGTGGTGTTATATCCAGTAACCAAGTGCCAAAGTGCAGCATGGAAGCACCCTGATGAGCCTAATCCGAAAAAAAGCCGTTTGGAGAAATTACAAGTTTTTGACTTGTTCCTATGATTCGAACGAAATAATTCATAAATGGTTCATTCCACCTGGCCAGATCAACCAATAAATCTACAGCCAACAAGCACAGAACATGCCTAATGAATATATATATATATATATATATATATATATATATATATATATATATATATATATATATATATATATATATATATATATATATGTTTATGCAGCTTTCACGGATTCACCCGTGTGAGATGCAATAGCAGTGGATATATCTACATTATGCCGTTGTAGTGCTGAAATCACATTTAGCAAACGTACAACTATATGCAGCTCCGTGCACGAATGCAGTAAAATACGAACAGTAAATGCAAACTTCGTTCCAACTATATCCTTTCCGTGTTAGAGGTTGCACAGTTTGAAAAAATTGCTAAGGAACACAATTTATCCTATCGAGATAATGGTCTACCTGTACCACCATATCGTGAAGAAAGTCAAAACTTACCCTTCCCGCCACAGTGATATGACAGAGGTACATGTTTCGTCTCTACTAGACTTATCAGGGATAGATCGGAAGGAAGCATGTAAATACTGAACGCGGCTTCGCGGACCTCGCGCCTGATGGCGTATATATGTTTATGCGGCTTTCACTGATCCCTCCGTGTGAGATATATTCACATTATGCCGTTGTAGTACAATATTGCATCTCACACGGAGGAATCCTTGAAAGCCACATTAACATATATACGCCATGCGGCGGGAGGTCGGCGAAGTCGCGTTTAGTATTTGCCTGCTTCCTTCCGATCTGTCCTTTGCACAGCCAGGTGCATGTCGGTACCCTGATGAGTCTAGTAGAGATAAAACATGTACCTCTGCCGTATCGCTATGGCGGGAAGGGTAAATTTTGACTTTCTTCTCGGTATGGTGGTACAGGTAGGCCATCATCTCGATGGTGGTGGAATAGCAATTTTTTCAAACTGTGCAACCTCTAACACGGAAAGGATATGGTTGGAACGAAGTTTGCATTTACTGTTCGCATTTTACTTTATATATATATATATGTTATGTCAGATATTCTCGCTCGTAGACGCCATACAGTGAGCTTTGAAAATGGTGAATGAGATTTCACGGAAACGTCAGCTGCCTTACAGTCCTGAGAGGGACTCAGCACATACACGGGATGCCCGAAAACCTTCGATTACATATATATATATATATATATATATATATATATATATATATATATATATATATATATATATATATATATATATATATATATATATATATATATATAAGCTAAATTTTATCATATACAAAGAAAGTTTTGACAAAAGTTGATACGTACATACATTTTTAATGTTTATTTGAAATTTTGCTACACACATATGTCTCTGTAACATGATTTTATCCCACACACCCCTGACCTTTTCGAAATACAAAAAGTTTGATAACCTTTTTGAGTTCGAAACGAAATTAGTCATATAAATAATTTTGTTGATATTTCATAGAAAATATTCAAAATATTATTTTATTTAAAATGTAGGTTATTTTGGAATTTACTGATACGAAGAGAATGAGGTTCAAATTGTTTATTGCAGATAATTTAATTTTTATATATACAGTTGGATTATTGTGTTCTTTTTATTTTTGAAAAGGATAACAAGTGTAGGATACGTGACAGAGAATAAGAGACTGTTACGACAGTAAAATATGACGTGGGATATATAGAGGTGGTGATGCTATAACACTTCGCAACCAAATATACGCAGAATAAAAAATTTCATATTTTCATATCTCAATATATCACACAGTCTTCACCAGAAATTGGATTTTTTTATATTAGATAGATCCGTGTTTTTGCAATGGTTTGAAAATCATCTTATTCCAATCAACTAGAAAAAATAGAGATAATGTAATTTTTTATAAGGCCTCTACTTAATAGACGGTTCGGTTTATAATGTTGCTTTTATTAAGAGATGGCGTCACTAAAAAATTTGTTGGTATATACTAATGATATTAATGGCGTTTTGAAAGGTCAATATACGTCATTAAAAACCAATTTGTTATCAGTTGTAATTGTGCAAAAAACATAATTCTTTATAGGTTCAAAAATGTTGAATTTTGTAATAGAAAAAGACTAGCATTTATTTTGATTAATGTAGCACTTATATTCTTTCGAACCTGTGAAAGTTTGGCTTCATACTGGTTGGCCTCCAAAAAGTGACAGTTCTTTTGGTCTGGAATCCACTCTTTGATAGAAAGATGAGAAAAAGTCATAACTATCGATGGCCAATACTTTGATTATTTTGATCTGGAAATAAATTCTCAAATTTTGCGAACGAAACACGTTTTACTAAAGTGGAAACTTTATCGTACAAGGTAGCAAAATTAGCCTTATAACATAATTTTTTTGCATTAAAACTTTTAATCATAGAATGAACAAACATAATGCATGATTATTTTACATTTCGTGTAAAAAGCAATAAACTTTACATAAATCTCGTAATGCCAACATTTAAATTTTTGGAATTAAATTAAAACTTTTTAAGTCTCACAAATTCATATTCATATCTCGTCTGATTTAAAGCCCTCTTCTTTCATTTCGTTTTTTGCCTGCAACTTTTTCCAGGCTTTTTTTAAACATTTCGTTTTTTGGCATTAAATTTTAATTAGCACTGGGAAATATGCTTGCTTATTATTTGCTTATTATTAGGGTTAGACAAAATATTTGTCTATCATAGGCGTCTTATTTAATTTTTTTATTTAAATTTTAATCTAACAATAATATCATTATTTTTTTATTGTTTATTTTTAATTATTATCGTAACGTTGCACTGGTATGACATGCAGCTAATAAAAGTGCGTCACAGACGTCGTGACTGGTAGGGAGTCATTATTATCTGAAAAATAATACGAATATTTGCAACATAAATGGGATTATTTGTATGTATTGCACGCATGGTTCTCATCATAGACCGGCTTCGACCATGTGATTAGCAGGTCAATTAAAAGAAAAAGAAATAATAGATTCTGTGACAAAAATGCTGTCAGGACACCGACTGTACCCTCACACTAAAAACAATCCTTAGTGATATGTATTGTCTTATGTTTACCACTCTCTACTATGATCCATTAATTTGTTATAAACAATTTAAAAAAAAACGCGTATTTATAAAGCAATCGCGATGATGTATAGACTAATTGTAGAGAATAAAAATACAAACAAAATGAGCCCTGGATCGACTCAATCGGATCATTAGTAACGGAGAAAAATAGGGAAAACTGGATAATTCAGTTTTTTTTTTTTAAATCTCCGTCATTTTTCAAGTTGTACCGCTGACTCTTTGCGATATAATAGTAAATTATATGTACTTTATACCTGCCAAAACCAAGCGCTATCGGTTCATTATTTTTTTGCACAATTTCCATTTGAAATTTTTCGTGTACTACCTTTCAGCGTGCCTCGATACGTCATAGATGGTCCGATTTCAATTTTCTAAAAATATTTTAATAAAAGGATAATCATTCTAAAAACCTACATTTATTTTGCGCTAAAAAGTCTATAAAATACGTAAAAAATGCTAGCAAACGTGACCGAAAACTGTCGAGGGCGTGAAGGTAGAAGAGTAGTGGGGGCAACGCAGCTGCCGAGGGGAGCCGTATTTTCAGTCATGTTTGCTAGCATTTTTCACATATTTCACAGATTTTCTGACGGAAAATGAAAATATAGACTTGTAGAATGAGACTTCCACTTCCAAAATCTATTTACATATTCGGATCATCTATGACGCATCGAGGAGCGTTAAAAGAAAGTGCATTAAAAATTTCAAATGGCAATTGTGCAAAACCTAATGAACTCACAGCGCCTGATTTTAGCACACACAAGGTACATACATATTACTATTATTTCTCGAAGGGCCGGCGCTACAACTTAAAAAATGGCGGAGATATGAATTTTTATAGTTTATCCGATTTTTCTCCATTACTGGTGATCCGACTGAGTCTATCCAGGATTCATGTTGTTGGTACTTTTATTATCCATAATTCTTCTCTACACCATCGGGATTGCTTTATTAGTTTTGATTTTATAATTTTTTTACTTTATTTGTTTATAATAATAAATTAATGAATTATTTTTCGTCACAAAAAATTTTATATTGATTAGCCTAAGGATTGGCACTTTATTAAAAAAACTTCACAACGTTACATTTTAGTTCAAGATCTGGCAACATAACCTCACTAAATTTTAATGATAGCTGTGACTTTTGTTTGAATGGGTTTTCTTAATCTTTCTGTAACTATATTCAGCCTTTCTTTAATACTACTTTGGCCTTTGAAGCGACAAGAAAATTGTTTTTAACTTTACTACCCTCGGAGTTTGCAAATATTGCAAGTCACTTGTTATAGTAACATGTTTCCGTATTTGTTTGAAGGTCATAGAGAACGATGTTTCTTGCGAAATAGTAGATATATGTTAGACTTCTATTGTCTGTATTTTTTTTGTTGAATATCACGACGTTTCGGGTAGTAGTTTCGAGTGAAACCGAACAAATTCTTAAATAACATAATGTGACCGAGATGAGTACAATCATACGTGCTACGTTAAGATTTCATTTATACTGCATTTAGTATTAGTTTACAATTACTAAGAAGTGGTTTCCACATTTCTCTTATATCTAAAGACGGTTTACCACAGCAATTCAGGTTGTGATGTTTAACCACGATTTCTTTGAATTTCTAGCTTCAGAGCATCTCATATGATATCCACTAGATGTGTTCTTTGACTCTCACTTCAAGCGGCCTCTTTGTTTCGCCAACGTAGGAGTTGCCACATTTACATGATATTTCATACATACAGTTCTTTATGTCCCTTTGAGTTGTAGATTCGGCTCTAGTCAATTGGCTTCCCAGAGAGTTATTTGAATTGAAATCAACCTTGATCTTATTTCTGCGTTGTTTCGGAAACTTATCCACCAAATTTACTGGGTATCCATGAGATTTCTTATAATGCCGTTTGGTATTGTTGGAATCTCTCTCTCTCTTTCTCTCTTTGTCAACCTCTGTTCATCCACTCCTGGATGTAGGTCTCTCTCAATTGTTTCCATCTTTCTCTATTCTTCGCCAATCTCATCCACTGTTTGCCCGCCACTGTCCTTATTGTTGGTATAATTAGATAAATAGTTTAGATATTGTCCTCTATGTGGTAATGAAAAATCATTCGAAAACGATCATGCTTCAAACCTAATAAATAAATAAAATATATAATCTATTAAAGTTAATTCTTTGTATAGAAAAAGAGTTTTATTTGACATTACACTAACCTGATAAATGTTTACCTAAATAGCCAGGGAAGTGCCCATCCAATTTCAAAACTTTTCCACCAATTTCAACCTTTTGTAACATCACTCCATTAAAACTTTTACAAGAATTAAGAAATATTATGTCGGTACTTTTCTAGTAATATCATTATCAGTCTTGTCTGTCACATGTCCTGCTACAATACTGGAATAAATACAATTAACTACAATTTAACCGCTAAAATTTCCATCCAAATGAAATTTAAAAACTACGTCAATGTGACAAAATGGTAGGCAAATAATCAATTGACATGTTGACAATTTTTCTTAGTTTTTAATAAAAATTCTCATTCACATTTTTTTTATTATTAATTTAGTGCTAATTTTTTTAAAGAAGTGTTACTGTTATGTCGTATTTGTGTATTGTACTATTTACTTATATATATATATATATATATATATATATATATATATATATATATATATATATATATATATATATATATATATATATACTGGGTACAAGAATGCATCATAAAATGTAATTGTATATAAACATTGACACAATATAAACTAGAAAAATGTCCAGATTTAAAATAAAAATAAACAGTAATATTTCAGCCTATTACCCATCTTACATACATGGATATATATATGCTTAAATACATAAATTAATTTGACAATATTGACAATCTAAAACATAGTACTAAAGTAAGAAAGAAGTGCCACAACTTAAAGGTGGAAATTGGAAATGTCTCCAGAAGTAAAAGTCTAAGGGATTTAGGTCTGGAGACCTTGGTGGTCATAAAACAAGCCCACCTCAACTTATCCATCGAAGGCCAAAAACTTTAGTTAAGTGTTGACGTACTATACTGTTAAAATGAGGTGGAGAACTATCATGCATGTACCAGATTTACATTCTTCTATCAAGAAGTACATCTTCCAATAAATTATTTCAATTTTGCTGCAAAAATTGTAAATAAATCTCACCAGTGAGTCTCTCTTCCAAAAGAAATGACCCTAAGGTTATTTTTCGATGATGCCAGCCCGCACTTCACTACATAGTAGTACAAAGTCGCTTTCTCTGTCCCTATGTCCCTTTGTATGCTTAAATCTTTAAAACTACGCACCGGATTTTGATGCGGTTTTTTTCAATAGATAGAGTGATTCAAGAGGAAGGTTTATATGTATAATAACATCCATTAAATAGTGGAGAAATATTGTTATTTTTGAGGTTTCTAATGTGATGTCGTTAATTATCATATTTTTTTCCGCTTACATTGCAAACGCAGGCTGAACCCTACGAGATTTATCAAAATAATGTACTAATTATTTGTACACATTGAAAAGGTCTACAGAAAACTCCGCGATGGTATATGTCTATCTCTCATGGATATCCCACAATAACATTTTTTTGTCATTTACTTTTTACGACAAATAATGGCAAATTTTGAAGCGATTTTAACCAATACAGCATTAATCCTTATCCAATTAAATAGCTTAAATACATTGTTGATTTAATATAGATCTATATGGTCCTTTACAGCACAAGATTTAAATGAATATTTTCGAAGATATTACAGATTTAAAATTGCGGGAAGTAGCGCTTGCGGCGGTACTGGCCGACCGGGGCGGCGGCAGCGTGCCTATAAATAGCGCGTCGGAGGCCGATGTAATAATTGTTGTAAAAATAAAATAAATAGTCACAGTTTTTCTGTAGTGTATTTAGTATCAGCATTGCACCCGTGCGAAGCCGGGGCGGGTCGCTAGTTTACAATAAACCTATGTTTGTTTTGAATTATAGCGTGCAGGTTTTCATCAGACCAAAAATTGTGTTAGTTTATTATGCCATCTCATGTAAAACGGGCCTTAACAATAAACAAAATAAGGTTAAAAAATTTAGATTTAGGTTATGTTGCTGAATTGATGTCTTGCGGTACAATTATCCGGAGACACTGCGTGTGCTTTTTCCACCTGGTATGAGTGGGGAAGGACTCCAGGAGAGCACTAGATCCTCACATGGAGGAAAAAATTTCGCAAGAGCTCAGAACCCTTCAAACAGCATAAAAAAACTCGCGACACCAAACAATGGATTGTACATGAAAGTCTAACAGAACAGTTACTTCACTCGTACCACGTTGAAAAAGTATACGTATGTCTCCGGATGATTATCCCGCACTGCCACGTCGCGGCAAAAATTTTACTACGTAAAACCCTATTTTGTTCTAACAGAATTGCTTAGTAAAAAAAATCCGTCCCTGCCGAATGTTCCAGATAACAAATGAACGTAGGTGAAAGTACATACGTATACACCTTTATCTTTGTGGAATAGTTTCAGAGAAATAAAATTTAATAATAGGGGATCGAGAGTGCCGACACTCCGTGGAAACAAATGTTTTGCCATTCCAGTAACTATTTTTTTAGGATCCTCCTCGTTACAGTTAATGATATCAGCTAAGGGTGGCCATAGAACAAACAAAAAATCAACTGAACTCAAGGGCGTAATTTAATATAAGGGTTTTGCTACATCGTCTAAATCTAAATGGACATCCTGGAAACCAACTAACTATTAATAATTTGATTATACGCCGATTTAGGGATCTTAATGTTTGACTTGCTTACAGCACAATGCTCTCGTGCTTCTATATTTCCTCATAATAGCTCTCGAGGATAATCTTATATTAATTGGATAATATGTGATATTCGTAAGTAGTTTTAACCATAATAAGTGTTGAATTGATGTTCATTTACTATGATGTTTTGTTACAATGCCGCATATTTAAATAAATATAATATCTAAATTAATATACTTACACAAAATTCGGAATTACTTTTTGGATAAAAGGGGATTTTTTTGCTTATTCGTTACAACGCGGATGCTGATTTATAAGGTATTTATTGTGATGTTACAAAGTAGTAGTTGCCAAAGATTAGGTTTACTAAAGATTCCATTATTGTTTTTAATATAAGCTGCTTCTATAAATTTTCTTTTTTTCATGTTGGGTTCCATATATATTGCCGCAGCCTCAGACCATTTTATATGTTTTTGTTTATCCCAGGCGTGTTCTCCAATACCTGATCTCGACGTTTCCCCTTTGCAAATGCACTGGCGAAGTTTCTTTTAAAAATCATACAACCTTTAGAATGTAAGACAAACACTTACGTTAAAAATTCTACACATTTCCTGAACATTATTAGTAGCATTAATCTAGAGCCAGACGACAAGCTAATAAGCTTTGATGTGGAAAGTCTGTATACTAATGTACCATTAGGGGAATCACTAGACATAATCAAAATTAGACTATCAAATGATACTATTTTATCAGATTGAACCACGTTACCACTGGACGGGGTGATGAACCTTTTGGGGTGTTGCCTGCGTAGTGCTTACTTTCAAGTAAAGGACAAGTTCTACGCTCAGGATGATGGGCTTCCGATGGGTTCTTCACTCTCTCCAGTCATCGCCAATATATATATGGATAGTTTGGTTATTCCGTTTTTACGACGGTTCGCCAAAATCTCATTTGGCATTTTCAAGTTCGTCTCATTGCTCGCTGAGAACTGATGGTGGCCTCTGAAGAATTTCGAGTTTTGTTTAGTTGGCTCGCTGTCTGATTGGGTGGGCGGCTTCGTAGGCTCCTCCCCTCTCCCGAGTGCGATATATTTTGTTCTTGTATGCAGGTCTCTCGTGTACTAGTTGATTTTTGTTGTTTTCTTTCTTGATTTTTTTTTAATGTTTTCCATGTAGATGAAAAATTTATAGCATCGTCTCGTTTATTTAGCTGTCCCGCTTTTTCGATTTCTAGGGCCTCTCTTATGACGCGTACCTTGTAGTTCTGTACTGGTGCTATTTCTTTTGTTTTTTCGAAATCAATGGTATGTCCGATTGTTTGGTGATGTTGAAATAGGGCTGAGGTTGTCTGTTTGTTTTTGAGGCTATTTTTATGTTCTTGGATTCTTGCTGATATGCGCCTGTTTGTTTGTCCTATATAAGTTTGATAACAATCTGCACATGGAATGCTGTAAACGCCATGATTTTCAAGGTTGGTATTGTCTTAGCAAACCTCGACATAAAATCGCTACATCCAAGCATACCATTGGATGAGGCTTTGGACAAAATCGCCATGAACGAGGATTTTCCAGACTACACAATTGAACTTGCAGCACACTGCCTAAAGAACACGTACTTCATATTCAATAACCATATATACAAACAAACAGATGGCGCACCTATGGGGTCTTCGCTTTCACCAGTCATAGCCAACCTTTTCATGATATATTTCGAACAAGAGGCACTGCAAAAGACACCTTTAAAACCGAAATTTTGGAAACGCTATGTCGATGATATTTTTATAATATGGCCACATGGAAAAGAACACCTGGACGATTTCCTCATATATCTGAACAATATCCACCACAGAATCAAATTCACGCTATAAATCGAACAAGAAAAGAAACTTCCTTTTTTGGACCTGCTATTAACTAGGAAACTCAACAACACCTTGGGCTTCAGCGTATATCGGAAACCCACACATACTGACTGATATCTCAATGCAGCGTCACATCATCATCCCTCTCAAAAGCAGGCAGTAGTCAACACATTAGTATCAAGGTCTCTCCGCCTAACAGAACCTGACACAAAACAAGACGAAATAAGACACATTTCAACAGCTCTAGAACGGAATGGTTTCTCACAAGCAGATATAAAGAAAGCCATAAAAAGACAAGAAAAGACTACAACAAAGACCAAAGACCAAGATCAAACAAGGAACAAAGCCATAATACCATACATAAAAGGAATAACAGACAAAATCGGAAGAATCTTAAGAAAACACAACATACAGCCCATATTTAAACCACAAAAAACAATAGCCAACATCCTGGGAAATCCCAAAGACAAGACCAACCTTGAAAATCATGGCGTTTACAGCATTCCATGTGCAGATTGTCATCAAACTTATATAGGACAAACAAACAGGCGCATATCAGCAAGAATCCAAGAACATAAAAATAGCCTGAAAAACAAACAGACAACCGCAGCCCTATTTCAACATCACCAAACAACCGGACATACCATCGATTTCGAAAAAACAAAAGAAATAGCACCAGTACAGAACTACAAGGTACGCGTCATAAGAGAGGCCCTAGAAATCGAAAAAGCGGGACAGCTAAATAAACGAGACGATGCTATAAATTTTTCATCTACATGGAAAACATTAATAAAAAATCAAGAAAGAAAACAACAAAAATCAACTAGTACACGAGAGACCTGCATACAAGAACAAAATATATCGCACTCGGGAGAGGGGAGGAGCCTACGAAGCCGCCCACCCAATCAGACAGCGAGCCAACTAAACAAAACTCGAAATTCTTCAGAGGCCACCATCAGTTCTCAGCGAGCAACGAACCGCACTTGAAAATGCCAAATGAGATTTTGGCGAAACGTCGTGAAAACGATTTTTTGAACGAACGGATTGAATCTACAATCCGTGAAAATCTACGATATAACATATATATATATATATATATATATATATATATATATATATATATATATATATATATATATATATATATATGGAATACTTCGAAACTCATGCCATAGAAATGGCAACAAACAAACAAAATCACTTTTTTTACAAAAGATACTTCATTTTGTATTGAAAAAAGTATAATATAATCAAATAAATTATTTTGTTCTCTTTTTTCGCTTTTATTCGCCGGGTTCGGTTTCACGTTTGATGGTTCAAGATTAGTCCGCTAACATGTTTTGTTTTCCATTTTCGACTATTCCTGGTTCTCCATTGGAACAATTTCCTGGTGAAATCTTTCGCCATATTCGTCTGAAACTGCACCTACATTCTCAGGGAAGAATTGCAAATGGAAGTCAAGAAAATGCAGCTTGTTGCAATCTCACGTCATATAAAATTGAATAAGTTCTTCAAGTAGATCTTCGCAATTCTCCGATATCTTATTACCTACAATGTTAAAAATAACCTTAAATTTAATGCAAATTTAATGCCCATTATACATTAGATTTAATGACTTTGTACCAAAAATCGTGAATAATATACATTTATTTTGGATTTAAAGCAATTCATTCAAATATAAGTTCGTTATACATTACATTTGATTAAATAGTATCTTAACTTTCAATAAAGTAACTGAAAAGATATTTCAACTTCTGTGCATTAAAATTAATTCACACATACCTTAATACTAAAGGAATTTACATTATTATTCAACGTGCATTGCTTGAGCTTCCGGGAGATGGCGCAACTTGTATTTAACTTTTTCCTTAGTATGATATAAGTTGTTTGAAGGACTTATGATGAAGTTTACATGTCTTCCGGTACTGACGGAAACCAATGAGTTTAAAACCGGTCTACAGATGACGATACAGTACCTATGGGAAAAATTTCCACCTTTTACTGGTAGCAGAATTTTTTGACCTCATATCAATGTTGGTGCATTAAATATTTGATAACATATCTTAAATTCATTGAACATTGGCTGTATAAATTTTTTGCTGCTCGACTAAGGGTTCATTGAGGACGTTTTTCAAACCCGGCATAAGGTTTTCACATAACGAATATTTTTTAACGACATAATATTCTCGTACGTTTCTTTCTTATTTACAGCATGATCTACGTGTACAGACAGTTGTTCATTTCCATTAAACAATAAAACTGCCTTTAGACTTGTCTTCGAAGAGTCAATAAACAGTTGCCACTCACTAGATTTATAGGAAAGGCCAAGTTCGTTGAATACCAGAAGCGACGACATAATTCCTTCGATAAGTAGTTGACCCTTCGAGGACTACGGGGTATGGTGAAATTTTGAATTACATGGAGTTTAATGGTTATCGCCGTTATTTTAAGCCCTAGGAGGTTAAGACTTCATGGATGGGGGTCATCCCTAGATGCCCTATCATGCAGTGTCGCTAGATTGTGCACAATTTGCGTAAACTTAAAAAAAAAAACAGATTTGGCGACGTCGCACCCGCTATGCTATGCTAACAACTTATATATCGCATAGATACATCCTTATATCTGCTTTGCAACCATTCAAAACATGTTGTTAATATTCTCTAGATTTTACTATGTGAAATTATCGAAATAAAACATTAGTGGGGGAGGATTTTCATGCAGAACAGTGTTATAACAGAAAGTCACCGGAAGTTTTAGTATGAGTTTAATAATCTTACATTTATTTTACTACTAACTTTAATTACATGTATTTGCTATTACATGCGGATAAACTTAATCAAATTTAATTAAACATGTACACCCACGCGGCTTGTTTAAACTCTTTTGACAATTAAACGACTTTGCTAATTAAAATCTGTTTACCTGCTAATCTGAAGGCTGAATTAAATTGGACCCTTGTTTTCACCCTCTTCGAATTTTTCACAATCGTATTAATCCCAAAAAATATGTTAACCCGCTTATTCTCTAATTACCAATTATGCATTTGAAATAATTAAACCAAGGCTTTCGAGAAGCCGATGTGATTTTCCGAACCGCCAGGCATGGTTTTCAAAAATATTGTCGAAAAAACAAAAATAATAAAAACACAATAGAAAGTTTTTTATAATTTTTGATATGATATATCTCAACGAGAGTGTATCGATTAACTTAATTCTTTATATGTCCTACAAAAAGGATTGTATATCGCTTATTAAGTGAATTTAATCATAGTTATGGTACCACTAAAGTTTTTATATATATTTTGACACCTTGATTACGAATTTTCTTGTAATTTTAAAATTCGTTATGCATTTTTAAGGCCACTCAGCACTCAGGGATTTTAAGAGAAGCTTTAAAAGTGTTTTAGGTATCTGTAAAAAATTCATAGTTCAACAATTATAACGCTAGCAATTTATTTTAAGCATGTACATCCACTGACGTTAAAAAAATAAATTTTCTTGTTATTTTAAAATTCACTATGCATTTTTAAGAAGACCCAGCACTCAGGGATTTTAAGGGAAGCTTTAAAAGTGTTTTAGGTATCTGTAAAAAATTCATAGTTCAACAATTATAACGCTAGCAGTTTATTTTAAGCGTGTACATCCACTGACGTTAAAAAAAAAGAAATTTTCTTGTTATTTTAAAATTCACTATACATTTTTAAGGCCACCCCGCACTCAGGGATTTTAAGAGAAGCTTTAAAAGTATTTTAGGTATCTGTGAAAAATTTATACTTCAACAATTATAACGTTAACAATTTATTTTAAGCATGTACATTTTTTTTTTTTTAATTTTCTTGTTATTTTAAAAATCACTATAGATTTTTAAGGCCACCTAGCACTCAGGGATTTTAAGAGAAGCTTTAAAAGTGTTTTAGATATCTGTAAAAAATTGATAGTTCAACAATTATAACGCTAACAATTTATTTTAAGCATGTACATCCACTGACGTTAAAAAAAGAAATTTTCTTGTTATTTTAAAATTCACTATACATTTTTAAGGCCACCCAGCACTCAGGGATTTTAAGAGAAGCTTTAAAAGTGTTTTAGGTATCTGCGAAAAATTCATAGTTCAACAATTATAACGTTAACAATTTATTTTAAGCATGTACATCCACTGACGTTAAAAAAATAAATTTTCTTGTTATTTTAAAATTCACTATGCATTTTTAAGAAGACCCAGCACTCAGGGATTTTAAGGGAAGCTTTAAAAGTGTTTTAGGTATCTGTAAAAAATTCATAGTTCAACAATTATAACGCTAACAATTTATTTTAAGCGTGTACATCCACTGAAGTTAAAAAAAGAAATTTTCTTGTTATTTTAAAAATCACTATAAATTTTTAAGAAGACCCAGCACTCAGAGATTTTAAGGGAAGCCTTAAAAGTGTTTTAGGTATCTGTAAAAAATTCATAGTTCAACAATTATAACGTTAACAATTTATTTTAAGCGTGTACATCCACTGACGTTAAAAAAAGAAATTTTCTTGTTATTTTAAAATTCACTATACATTTTTAAGGCCACCCAGCACTCAGAGATTTTAAGAGAAGCTTTAAAAATGTTTTAGGTATCTGTAAAAAATTCATAGTTCAACAATTATAACGCTAACAATTTATTTTAAGCGTGTACATCCATTGACGTTAAAAAAAGAAATTTTCTTGTTATTCTAAAATTCACTATACATTTTTAAGGCCACCCCGCACTCAGGGATTTTAAGAGAAGCTTTAAAAGTGTTTTAGGTATCTGTGAAAAATTCATAGTTCAACAATTATAACGCTAACAATTTATTTTAAGCATGTACATCCACTGACGTTAAAAAAATAAATTTTCTTGTTATTTTAAAATTCACTATGCATTTTTAAGAAGACCCAGCACTCAGAGATTTTAAGGGAAGCCTTAAAAGTGTTTTAGGTATCTGTAAAAAATTCATAGTTCAACAATTATAACGTTAACAATTTATTTTAAGCGTGTACATCCACTGACGTTAAAAAAAGAAATTTTCTTGTTATTTTAAAATTCATTATACATTTTTAAGGCCACCCAGCACTCAGAGATTTTAAGAGAAGCTTTAAAAGTGTTTTAGGTATCTGTAAAAAATTGATAGTTGAACAATTATAACGCTAACAATTTATTTTAAGCGTGTACATCCACTGACGTTAAAAAAAGAAATTTTCTTGTTATTTTAAAATTCACTATACATTTTTAAGGCCACCCCGCACTCAGGGATTTTAAGAGAAGCTTTAAAAGTGTTTTAGGTATCTGTGAAAAATTCATAGTTCAACAATCATAACGCTAACAATTTATCTTAAGCATGTACATCCATTGACGTTAAAAAAATAAATTTTCTTGTTATTTTAAAATTCACTATGCATTTTTAAGAAGACCCAGCACTCAGAGATTTTAAGGGAAGCTTTAAAAGTGTTTTAGGTATCTGTAAAAAATTCATAGTTCAACAATTATAACGTTAACAATTTATTTTAAGCGTGTACATCCACTAACGTTAAAAAAAGAAATTTTCTTGTTATTTTAAAATTTACTATACATTTTTAAGGCCACCTAGCATTCAGGGATTTTAAGAGAAGCTTTAAAAGTGTTTTAGTTATGTGTAAAAAATTCATAGTTCAACAATTATAACGTTAACAATTTATTTTAAGCATGTACATCCACTGACGTTAAAAAAATAAATTTTCTTGTTATTTTAAAATTCACTATGCATTTTTAAGGCCACCCAGCACCCAGGGATTTTAAGAGAAGCTTTAAAAGTGTTTTAGGTATCTGTGAAAAATTCATAGTTCAACAATTATAACGCTAACAATTTATCTTAAGCATGTACATCCACTGACGTTAAAAAAATAAATTTTCTTGTTATTTTAAAATTCACTATGCATTTTTAAGAAGACCCAGCACTCAGAGATTTTAAGGGAAGCTTTAAAAGTGTTTTAGGTATCTGTAAAAAATTCATAGTTCAACAATTATAATGTTAACAATTTATTTTAAGCGTGTACATCCACTAACGTTAAAAAAATAAATTTTCTTGTTATTTTAAAATTCACTTTACATTTTTAAGGCCACCCAGCACTCAGGGATTTTAAGAGAAGCTTTAAAAGTGTTTTAGGTATCTGTAAAAAATTCATAGTTCAACAATTATAACGCTAGCAATTTATTTTAAGCATGTACATCCACTGACGTTAAAAAAATAAATTTTCTTGTTATTTTAAAATTCACTATGCATTTTCAAGAAGACCCAGCACTCAGGGATTTTAAGGGAAGCTTTAAAAGTGTTTTAGGTATCTGTAAAAAATTCATAGTTCACCAATTATAACGCTAGCAATTTATTTTAAGCGTGTACATCCACTGACGTTAAAAAAAGAAATTTTCTTATTATTTTAAAATTCACTATACATTTTTAAGGCCACCCAGCACTCAGGGATTTTAAGAGAAGCTTTAAAAGTGTTTTAGGTATCTGTAAAAAATTCATAGTTCAACAATTATAACGCTAGCAATTTATTTTAAGCATGTACATCCACTGACGTTAAAAAAATAAATTTTCTTGTTATTTTAAAATTCACTATGCATTTTTAAGAAGACCCAGCACTCAGGGATTTTAAGGGAAGCTTTAAAAGTGTTTTAGGTATCTGTAAAAAATTCATAGTTCACCAATTATAACGCTAGCAATTTATTTTAAGCGTGTACATCCACTGACGTTAAAAAAAAGAAATTTTCTTGTTATTTTAAAATTCACTATACATTTTTAAGAAGGCCCAGCACTCAGGGATTTTAAGAGAAGCTTTAAAAGTGTTTTAGGTATCTGTCAAAAATTCATAGTTCAACAATTATAACGCTAACAATTTATTTTAAGCATGTACATCCACTGGCGTTAAAAAAAGAAATTTTCTTGTTATTTTAAAATTCACTATGCATTTTTAAGAAGACCCAGCACTCAGGGATTTTAAGGGAAGCCTTAAAAGTATTTTAGGTATCTGTAAAAAATTCATAGTTCAACAATTATAACGCTAATAATTTATTTTAAGCTTGTACATCCACTGACGTTAAAAAAAGAAATTTTCTTTTTATTTTAAAATTCACTATACATTTTTAAGGCCACCCCGCACTCAGGGATTTTAAGAGAAGCTTTAAAAGTGTTTTAGGTATCTGTGAAAAATTCATAGTTCAACAATTATAACGCTAACAATTTATCTTAAGCATGTACATCCACTGACGTTAAAAAAATAAATTTTCTTGTTATTTTAAAATTCACTATGCATTTTTAAGAAGACCCAGCACTCAGAGATTTTAAGGGAAGCTTTAAAAGTGTTTTAGGTATCTGTAAAAAATTCATAGTTCAACAATTATAACGTTAACAATTTATTTTAAGCGTGTACATCCACTAACGTTAAAAAAAGAAATTTTCTTGTTATTTTAAAATTTACTATACATTTTTAAGGCCACCCATCATTCAGGGATTTTAAGAGAAGCTTTAAAAGTGTTTTAGTTATGTGTAAAAAATTCATAGTTCAACAATTATAACGTTAACAATTTATTTTAAGCATGTACATCCACTGACGTTAAAAAAATAAATTTTCTTGTTATTTTAAAATTCACTATGCATTTTTAAGGCCACCCAGCACCCAGGGATTTTAAGAGAAGCTTTAAAAGTGTTTTAGGTATCTGTGAAAAATTCATAGTTCAACAATTATAACGCTAACAATTTATCTTAAGCATGTACATCCACTGACGTTAAAAAAATAAATTTTCTTGTTATTTTAAAATTCACTATGCATTTTTAAGAAGACCCAGCACTCAGAGATTTTAAAGGAAGCTTTAAAAGTGTTTTAGGTATCTGTAAAAAATTCATAGTTCAACAATTATAATGTTAACAATTTATTTTAAGCGTGTACATCCACTAACGTTAAAAAAATAAATTTTCTTGTTATTTTAAAATTCACTTTACATTTTCAAGGCCACCCAGCACTCAGGGATTTTAAGAGAAGCTTTAAAAGTGTTTTAGGTATCTGTAAAAAATTCATAGTTCAACAATTATAACGCTAGCAATTTATTTTAAGCATGTACATCCACTGACGTTAAAAAAATAAATTTTCTTGTTATTTTAAAATTCACTATCCATTTTCAAGAAGACCCGGCACTCAGGGATTTTAAGGGAAGCTTTAAAAGTGTTTTAGGTATCTGTAAAAAATTCATAGTTCACCAATTATAACGCTAGCAATTTATTTTAAGCGTGTACATCCACTGACGTTAAAAAAAAGAAATTTTCTTGTTATTTTAAAATTCACTATACATTTTTAAGGCCACCCAGCACTCAGGGATTTTAAGAGAAGCTTTAAAAGTGTTTTAGGTATCTGTAAAAAATTCATAGTTCAACAATTATAACGCTAGCAATTTATTTTAAGCATGTACATCCACTGACGTTAAAAAAATAAATTTTCTTGTTATTTTAAAATTCACTATGCATTTTTAAGAAGACCTAGCACTCAGGGATTTTAAGGGAAGCTTTAAAAGTGTTTTAGGTATCTGTAAAAAATTCATAGTTCAACAATTATAACGCTAGCAATTTATTTTAAGCGTGTACATCCACTGACGTTAAAAAAAGAAATTTTCTTGTTATTTTAAAATTCACTATACATTTTTAAGGCCACCCAGCACTCAGGGACTTTAAGAGAAGCTTTAAAAGTATTTTAGGTATCTGTGAAAAATTTATACTTCAACAATTATAACGTTAACAATTTATTTTAAGCATGTACATCCACTGACGTTAAAAAAATAAATTTTCTTGTTATTTTAAAATTCACTATGCATTTTTAAGAAGACCCAGCACTCAGGGATTTTAAGGGAAGCTTTAAAAGTGTTTTAGGTATCTGTAAAAAATTCATAGTTCAACAATTATAACGCTAGCAATTTATTTTAAGCGTGTACATCCACTAACGTTAAAACAAGAAATTTTCTTGTTATTTTAAAATTCACTATGCATTTTTAAGAACACCCAGCACTCAGGGATTTTAAGAAAAGCTTTAAAAGTGTTTTAGGTATCTGTGAAAAGATTCATAGTTCAACAATTATAACGTTAACCATTTATTTTAATGGTGTACATTCACTGAGGTTAAAAAAATAAATTTTCTTGGTATTTTAAAATTCACTATGCATTTTTAAGAACACCCAGCACTCAGGGATTTTAAGGAAAGCTTTAAAAGTGTTTTAGGTATCTGTAAAAAATTCATAGATCAACAATTATAACGCTAACAATTTATTTTAAGCGTGTACATCCACTGACGTTAAAAAAAGAAATTTTCTTGTTATTTTAAAATTCACTATGCATTTTTAAGGCCACCCAGCACCCAGGGATTTTAAGAGAAGCTTTAAAAGTGTTTTAGGTATCTGTGAAAAATTCATAGTTCAACAATTATAACGCTAACAATTTATCTTAAGCATGTACATCCACTGACGTTAAAAAAATAAATTTTCTTGTTATTTTAAAATTCACTATGCATTTTTAAGAAGACCCAGCACTCAGAGATTTTAAGGGAAGCTTTAAAAGTATTTTAGGTATCTGTAAAAAATTCATAGTTCAACAATTATAATGTTAACAATTTATTTTAAGTGTGTACATCCACTAACGTTAAAAAAAGAAATTTTCTTGTTATTTTAAAATTCACTTTACATTTTTAAGGCCACCCAGCACTCAGGAATTTTAAGAGAAGCTTTAAAAGTGTTTTAGGTATCTGTAAAAAATTCATAGTTCAACAATTATAACGCTAGCAATTTATTTTAAGCGTGTACATCCACTGACGTTAAAAAAAGAAATTTTTTTGTTATTTTAAAATTCACTATACATTTTTAAGGCCACCCAGCACTCAAAGATTTTAAGAGAAGCTTTAAAAGTGTTTTAGGTATCTGTAAAAAATTCATAGTTCAACAATTATAACGCTAGCAATTTATTTTAAGCATGTACATCCACTGACGTTAAAAAAATAAATTTTCTTGTTATTTTAAAATTCACTATGCAATTTTAAGAAGACCCAGCACTCAGGGATTTTAAGGGAAGCTTTAAAAGTGTTTTAGGTATCTGTAAAAAATTCATAGTTCACCAATTATAACGCTAGCAATTTATTTTAAGCGTGTACATCCACTGACGTTAAAAAAAGAAATTTTCTTGTTGTTTTAAAATTCACAATACATTTTTAAGGCCACCCAGCACTCAGGGATTTTAAGAGAAGCTTTAAAAGTGTTTTAGGTATCTGTAAAAAATTCATAGTTCAACAATTATAACGCTAGCAATTTATTTTAAGCATGTACATCCACTGACGTTAAAAAAATAAATTTTCTTGTTATTTTAAAATTCACTATGCATTTTTAAGAAGACCCAGCACTCAGGGATTTTAAGGGAAGCTTTAAAAGTGTTTTAGGTATCTGTAAAAAATTCATAGTTCAACAATTATAACGCTAGCAGTTTATTTTAAGCGTGTACATCCACTGACGTTAAAAAAAAAGAAATTTTCTTGTTATTTTAAAATTCACTATACATTTTTAAGGCCACCCCGCACTCAGGGATTTTAAGAGAAGCTTTAAAAGTATTTTAGGTATCTGTGAAAAATTTATACTTCAACAATTATAACGTTAACAATTTATTTTAAGCATGTACATTTTTTTTTTTAATTTTCTTGTTATTTTAAAAATCACTATAGATTTTTAAGGCCACCTAGCACTCAGGGATTTTAAGAGAAGCTTTAAAAGTGTTTTAGATATCTGTAAAAAATTGATAGTTCAACAATTATAACGCTAACAATTTATTTTAAGCATGTACATCCACTGACGTTAAAAAAAGAAATTTTCTTGTTATTTTAAAATTCACTATACATTTTTAAGGCCACCCAGCACTCAGGGATTTTAAGAGAAGCTTTAAAAGTGTTTTAGGTATCTGCGAAAAATTCATAGTTCAACAATTATAACGTTAACAATTTATTTTAAGCATGTACATCCACTGACGTTAAAAAAATAAATTTTCTTGTTATTTTAAAATTCACTATGCATTTTTAAGAAGACCCAGCACTCAGGGATTTTAAGGGAAGCTTTAAAAGTGTTTTAGGTATCTGTAAAAAATTCATAGTTCAACAATTATAACGCTAACAATTTATTTTAAGCGTGTACATCCACTGAAGTTAAAAAAAGAAATTTTCTTGTTATTTTAAAAATCACTATAAATTTTTAAGAAGACCCAGCACTCAGAGATTTTAAGGGAAGCCTTAAAAGTGTTTTAGGTATCTGTAAAAAATTCATAGTTCAACAATTATAACGTTAACAATTTATTTTAAGCGTGTACATCCACTGACGTTAAAAAAAGAAATTTTCTTGTTATTTTAAAATTCACTATACATTTTTAAGGCCACCCAGCACTCAGAGATTTTAAGAGAAGCTTTAAAAATGTTTTAGGTATCTGTAAAAAATTCATAGTTCAACAATTATAACGCTAACAATTTATTTTAAGCGTGTACATCCATTGACGTTAAAAAAAGAAATTTTCTTGTTATTCTAAAATTCACTATACATTTTTAAGGCCACCCCGCACTCAGGGATTTTAAGAGAAGCTTTAAAAGTGTTTTAGGTATCTGTGAAAAATTGATAGTTCAACAATTATAACGCTAACAATTTATTTTAAGCGTGTACATCCACTGACGTTAAAAAAAGAAATTTTCTTGTTATTTTAAAATTCACTATGCATTTTTAAGAAGACCCAGCACTCAGAGATTTTAAGGGAAGCCTTAAAAGTGTTTTAGGTATCTGTAAAAAATTCATAGTTCAACAATTATAACGTTAACAATTTATTTTAAGCGTGTACATCCACTGACGTTAAAAAAAGAAATTTTCTTGTTATTTTAAAATTCATTATACATTTTTAAGGCCACCCAGCACTCAGAGATTTTAAGAGAAGCTTTAAAAGTGTTTTAGGTATCTGTAAAAAATTGATAGTTCAACAATTATAACGCTAACAATTTATTTTAAGCGTGTACATCCACTGACGTTAAAAAAAGAAATTTTCTTGTTATTTTAAAATTCACTATACATTTTTAAGGCCACCCCGCACTCAGGGATTTTAAGAGAAGCTTTAAAAGTGTTTTAGGTATCTGTGAAAAATTCATAGTTCAACAATCATAACGCTAACAATTTATCTTAAGCATGTACATCCATTGACGTTAAAAAAATAAATTTTCTTGTTATTTTAAAATTCACTATGCATTTTTAAGAAGACCCAGCACTCAGAGATTTTAAGGGAAGCTTTAAAAGTGTTTTAGGTATCTGTAAAAAATTCATAGTTCAACAATTATAACGTTAACAATTTATTTTAAGCGTGTACATCCACTAACGTTAAAAAAAGAAATTTTCTTGTTATTTTAAAATTTACTATACATTTTTAAGGCCACCTAGCATTCAGGGATTTTAAGAGAAGCTTTAAAAGTGTTTTAGTTATGTGTAAAAAATTCATAGTTCAACAATTATAACGTTAACAATTTATTTTAAGCATGTACATCCACTGACGTTAAAAAAATAAATTTTCTTGTTATTTTAAAATTCACTATGCATTTTTAAGGCCACCCAGCACCCAGGGATTTTAAGAGAAGCTTTAAAAGTGTTTTAGGTATCTGTGAAAAATTCATAGTTCAACAATTATAACGCTAACAATTTATCTTAAGCATGTACATCCACTGACGTTAAAAAAATAAATTTTCTTGTTATTTTAAAATTCACTATGCATTTTTAAGAAGACCCAGCACTCAGAGATTTTAAGGGAAGCTTTAAAAGTGTTTTAGGTATCTGTAAAAAATTCATAGTTCAACAATTATAATGTTAACAATTTATTTTAAGCGTGTACATCCACTAACGTTAAAAAAATAAATTTTCTTGTTATTTTAAAATTCACTTTACATTTTTAAAACCACCCAGCACTCAGGGATTTTAAGAGAAGCTTTAAAAGTGTTTTAGGTATCTGTAAAAAATTCATAGTTCAACAATTATAACGCTAGCAATTTATTTTAAGCATGTACATCCACTGACGTTAAAAAAATAAATTTTCTTGTTATTTTAAAATTCACTATGCATTTTCAAGAAGACCCAGCACTCAGGGATTTTAAGGGAAGCTTTAAAAGTGTTTTAGGTATCTGTAAAAAATTCATAGTTCACCAATTATAACGCTAGCAATTTATTTTAAGCGTGTACATCCACTGACGTTAAAAAAAGAAATTTTCTTATTATTTTAAAATTCACTATACATTTTTAAGGCCACCCAGCACTCAGGGATTTTAAGAGAAGCTTTAAAAGTGTTTTAGGTATCTGTAAAAAATTCATAGTTCAACAATTATAACGCTAGCAATTTATTTTAAGCATGTACATCCACTGACGTTAAAAAAATAAATTTTCTTGTTATTTTAAAATTCACTATGCATTTTTAAGAAGACCCAGCACTCAGGGATTTTAAGGGAAGCTTTAAAAGTGTTTTAGGTATCTGTAAAAAATTCATAGTTCACCAATTATAACGCTAGCAATTTATTTTAAGCGTGTACATCCACTGACGTTAAAAAAAAGAAATTTTCTTGTTATTTTAAAATTCACTATACATTTTTAAGAAGGCCCAGCACTCAGGGATTTTAAGAGAAGCTTTAAAAGTGTTTTAGGTATCTGTGAAAAATTCATAGTTCAACAATTATAACGCTAACAATTTATTTTAAGCATGTACATCCACTGGCGTTAAAAAAAGAAATTTTCTTGTTATTTTAAAATTCACTATGCATTTTTAAGAAGACCCAGCACTCAAGGATTTTAAGAGAAGCTTTAAAAGTGTTTTAGGTATCTGTGAAAAATTCATAGTTCAACAGTTATAACGCTAACAATTTATTTTAAGCATGTACATCCACTGACGTTAAAAAAATAAATTTTCTTGTTATTTTAAAATTCACTATGCATTTTTAAGAAGACCCAGCACTCAGGGATTTTAAGGGAAGCCTTAAAAGTATTTTAGGTATCTGTAAAAAATTCATAGTTCAACAATTATAACGCTAATAATTTATTTTAAGCTTGTACATCCACTGACGTTAAAAAAAGAAATTTTCTTTTTATTTTAAAATTCACTATACATTTTTAAGGCCACCCCGCACTCAGGGATTTTAAGAGAAGCTTTAAAAGTGTTTTAGGTATCTGTGAAAAATTCATAGTTCAACAATTATAACGCTAACAATTTATCTTAAGCATGTACATCCACTGACGTTAAAAAAATAAATTTTCTTGTTATTTTAAAATTCACTATGCATTTTTAAGAAGACCCAGCACTCAGAGATTTTAAGGGAAGCTTTAAAAGTGTTTTAGGTATCTGTAAAAAATTCATAGTTCAACAATTATAACGTTAACAATTTATTTTAAGCGTGTACATCCACTAACGTTAAAAAAAGAAATTTTCTTGTTATTTTAAAATTTACTATACATTTTTAAGGCCACCCATCATTCAGGGATTTTAAGAGAAGCTTTAAAAGTGTTTTAGTTATGTGTAAAAAATTCATAGTTCAACAATTATAACGTTAACAATTTATTTTAAGCATGTACATCCACTGACGTTAAAAAAATAAATTTTCTTGTTATTTTAAAATTCACTATGCATTTTTAAGGCCACCCAGCACCCAGGGATTTTAAGAGAAGCTTTAAAAGTGTTTTAGGTATCTGTGAAAAATTCATAGTTCAACAATTATAACGCTAACAATTTATCTTAAGCATGTACATCCACTGACGTTAAAAAAATAAATTTTCTTGTTATTTTAAAATTCACTATGCATTTTTAAGAAGACCCAGCACTCAGAGATTTTAAAGGAAGCTTTAAAAGTGTTTTAGGTATCTGTAAAAAATTCATAGTTCAACAATTATAATGTTAACAATTTATTTTAAGCGTGTACATCCACTAACGTTAAAAAAATAAATTTTCTTGTTATTTTAAAATTCACTTTACATTTTCAAGGCCACCCAGCACTCAGGGATTTTAAGAGAAGCTTTAAAAGTGTTTTAGGTATCTGTAAAAAATTCATAGTTCAACAATTATAACGCTAGCAATTTATTTTAAGCATGTACATCCACTGACGTTAAAAAAATAAATTTTCTTGTTATTTTAAAATTCACTATCCATTTTCAAGAAGACCCGGCACTCAGGGATTTTAAGGGAAGCTTTAAAAGTGTTTTAGGTATCTGTAAAAAATTCATAGTTCACCAATTATAACGCTAGCAATTTATTTTAAGCGTGTACATCCACTGACGTTAAAAAAAAGAAATTTTCTTGTTATTTTAAAATTCACTATACATTTTTAAGGCCACCCAGCACTCAGGGATTTTAAGAGAAGCTTTAAAAGTGTTTTAGGTATCTGTAAAAAATTCATAGTTCAACAATTATAACGCTAGCAATTTATTTTAAGCATGTACATCCACTGACGTTAAAAAAATAAATTTTCTTGTTATTTTAAAATTCACTATGCATTTTTAAGAAGACCTAGCACTCAGGGATTTTAAGGGAAGCTTTAAAAGTGTTTTAGGTATCTGTAAAAAATTCATAGTTCAACAATTATAACGCTAGCAATTTATTTTAAGCGTGTACATCCACTGACGTTAAAAAAAGAAATTTTCTTGTTATTTTAAAATTCACTATACATTTTTAAGGCCACCCAGCACTCAGGGACTTTAAGAGAAGCTTTAAAAGTATTTTAGGTATCTGTGAAAAATTTATACTTCAACAATTATAACGTTAACAATTTATTTTAAGCATGTACATCCACTGACGTTAAAAAAATAAATTTTCTTGTTATTTTAAAATTCACTATGCATTTTTAAGAAGACCCAGCACTCAGGGATTTTAAGGGAAGCTTTAAAAGTGTTTTAGGTATCTGTAAAAAATTCATAGTTCAACAATTATAACGCTAGCAATTTATTTTAAGCGTGTACATCCACTAACGTTAAAACAAGAAATTTTCTTGTTATTTTAAAATTCACTATGCATTTTTAAGAACACCCAGCACTCAGGGATTTTAAGAAAAGCTTTAAAAGTGTTTTAGGTATCTGTGAAAAGATTCATAGTTCAACAATTATAACGTTAACCATTTATTTTAATGGTGTACATTCACTGAGGTTAAAAAAAATAAATTTTCTTGTTATTTTAAAATTCACTATGCATTTTTAAGAACACCCAGCACTCAGGGATTTTAAGGAAAGCTTTAAAAGTGTTTTAGGTATCTGTAAAAAATTCATAGATCAACAATTATAACGCTAACAATTTATTTTTAGCGTGTACATCCACTGACGTTAAAAAAAGAAATTTTCTTGTTATTTTAAAATTCACTATGCATTTTTAAGGCCACCCAGCACCCAGGGATTTTAAGAGAAGCTTTAAAAGTGTTTTAGGTATCTGTGAAAAATTCATAGTTCAACAATTATAACGCTAACAATTTATCTTAAGCATGTACATCCACTGACGTTAAAAAAATAAATTTTCTTGTTATTTTAAAATTCACTATGCATTTTTAAGAAGACCCAGCACTCAGAGATTTTAAGGGAAGCTTTAAAAGTATTTTAGGTATCTGTAAAAAATTCATAGTTCAACAATTATAATGTTAACAATTTATTTTAAGTGTGTACATCCACTAACGTTAAAAAAAGAAATTTTCTTGTTATTTTAAAATTCACTTTACATTTTTAAGGCCACCCAGCACTCAGGAATTTTAAGAGAAGCTTTAAAAGTGTTTTAGGTAACTGTAAAAAATTCATAGTTCAACAATTATAACGCTAGCAATTTATTTTAAGCGTGTACATCCACTGACGTTAAAAAAAGAAATTTTTTTGTTATTTTAAAATTCACTATACATTTTTAAGGCCACCCAGCACTCAAAGATTTTAAGAGAAGCTTTAAAAGTGTTTTAGGTATCTGTAAAAAATTCATAGTTCAACAATTATAACGCTAGCAATTTATTTTAAGCATGTACATCCACTGACGTTAAAAAAATAAATTTTCTTGTTATTTTAAAATTCACTATGCAATTTTAAGAAGACCCAGCACTCAGGGATTTTAAGGGAAGCTTTAAAAGTGTTTTAGGTATCTGTAAAAAATTCATAGTTCACCAATTATAACGCTAGCAATTTATTTTAAGCGTGTACATCCACTGACGTTAAAAAAAGAAATTTTCTTGTTGTTTTAAAATTCACAATACATTTTTAAGGCCACCCAGCACTCAGGGATTTTAAGAGAAGCTTTAAAAGTGTTTTAGGTATCTGTAAAAAATTCATAGTTCAACAATTATAACGCTAGCAATTTATTTTAAGCATGTACATCCACTGACGTTAAAAAAATAAATTTTCTTGTTATTTTAAAATTCACTATGCATTTTTAAGAAGACCCAGCACTCAGGGATTTTAAGGGAAGCTTTAAAAGTGTTTTAGGTATCTGTAAAAAATTCATAGTTCACCAATTATAACGTTAGCAATTTATTTTAAGCGTGTACATCCACTGACGTTAAAAAAAGAAATTTTCTTGTTATTTTAAAATTCACTATACATTTTTAAGGCCACCCAGCACTCAGGGATTTTAAGAGAAGCTTTAAAAGTGTTTTAGGTATCTGTAAAAAATTCATAGTTCAACAATTATAACGCTAGCAATTTATTTTAAGCATGTACATCCACTGACGTTAAAAAAATAAATTTTCTTGTTATTTTAAAATTCACTATGCATTTTTAAGAAGACCCAGCACTCAGGGATTTTAAGGGAAGCTTTAGAAGTGTTTTAGGTATCTGCAAAAAAAATTCATAGTTCAACAATTATAACGCTAACAATTTATTTTAAGCGTGTACATCCACTGACGTTAAAAAAAGAAATTTTCTTGTTATTTTAAAAATCACTATAGATTTTTAAGGCCACCTAGCACTCAGGGATTTTAAGAGAAGCTTTAAAAGTGTTTTAGATATCTGTAAAAAATTGATAGTTCAACAATTATAACGCTAACAATTTATTTTAAGCATGTACATCCACTGACGTTAAAAAAAGAAATTTTCTTGTTATTTTAAAATTCACTATACATTTTTAAGGCCACCCAGCACTCAGGGATTTTAAGAGAAGCTTTAAAAGTGTTTTAGGTATCTGTAAAAAATTCATATTTCAACAATTATAACGCTAACAATTTATTTCAAGCATGTACATCCACTGACGTTAAAAAAAGAAATTTTCTTGTTATTTTAAAATTCACTATGCATTTTTAAGAAGACCCAGCACTCAGGGATTTTGAGAGAAGCTTTAAAAGTGTTTTAGGTATCTGTGAAAAATTCATAGTTCAACAATTATAACGCTAACAATTTATTTTAAGCATGTACATCCACTGACGTTAAAAAAATAAATTTTCTTGTTATTTTAAAATTCACTATGCATTTTTGAGAAGACCCAGCACTCAGAGATTTTAAGGGAAGCCTTAAAAGTGTTTTAGGTATCTGTAAAAAATTCATAGTTCAACAATTATAACGTTAACAATTTATTTTAAGCATGTACATCCACTGACGTTAAAAAAAGAAATTTTCTTGTTATTTTAAAATTCACTATGCATTTTTAAGGCCACCCAGCACCCAGAGATTTTAAGAGAAGCTTTAAAAGTGTTTTAGGTATCTGTGAAAAATTCATAGTTCAACAATTATAACGCTAACAATTTATCTTAAGCATGTACATCCACTGACGTTAAAAAAATAAATTTTCTTGTTATTTTAAAATTCACTATGCATTTTTAAGAAGACCCAGCACTCAGAGATTTTAAGGGAAGCTTTAAAAGTGGTTTAGGTATCTGTGAAAAATTCATAGTTCAACAATTATAATGTTAACAATTTATTTTAAGTGTGTACATCCACTAACGTTAAAAAGAGAAATTTTCTTGTTATTTTAAAATTCACTTTACATTTTTAAGGCCACCCAGCACTCAGGGATTTTAAGAGAAGCTTTAAAAGTGTTTTAGGTATCTGTAAAAAATTCATAGTTCAACAATTATAACGCTAGCAATTTATTTTAAGCGTGTACATCCACTGACGTTAAAAAAAGAAATTTTTTTGTTATTTTAAAATTCACTATACATTTTTAAGGCCACCCAGCACTCAAAGATTTTAAGAGAAGCTTTAAAAGTGTTTTAGGTATCTGTAAAAAATTCATAGTTCAACAATTATAACGCTAGCAATTTATTTTAAGCATGTACATCCACTGACGTTAAAAAAATAAGTTTTCTTGTTATTTTAAAATTCACTATGCAATTTTAAGAAGACCCAGCACTCAGGGATTTTAAGGGAAGCTTTAAAAGTGTTTTAGGTATCTGTAAAAAATTCATAGTTCACCAATTATAACGCTAGCAATTTATTTTAAGCGTGTACATCCACTGACGTTAAAAAAAGAAATTTTCTTGTTATTTTAAAATTCACAATACATTTTTAAGGCCACCCAGCACTCAGGGATTTTAAGAGAAGCTTTAAAAGTGTTTTAGGTATCTGTAAAAAATTCATAGTTCAACAATTATAACGCTAGCAATTTATTTTAAGCATGTACATCCACTGACGTTAAAAAAATAAATTTTCTTGTTATTTTAAAATTCACTATGCATTTTTAAGAAGACCCAGCACTCAGGGATTTTAAGGGAAGCTTTAAAAGTGTTTTAGGTATCTGTAAAAAATTCATAGTTCACCAATTATAACGTTAGCAATTTATTTTAAGCGTGTACATCCACTGACGTTAAAAAAAGAAATTTTCTTGTTATTTTAAAATTCACTATACATTTTTAAGGCCACCCAGCACTCAGGGATTTTAAGAGAAGCTTTAAAAGTGTTTTAGGTATCTGTAAAAAATTCATAGTTCAACAATTATAACGCTAGCAATTTATTTTAAGCATGTACATCCACTGACGTTAAAAAAATAAATTTTCTTGTTATTTTAAAATTCACTATGCATTTTTAAGAAGACCCAGCACTCAGGGATTTTAAGGGAAGCTTTAGAAGTGTTTTAGGTATCTGCAAAAAATTCATAGTTCAACAATTATAACGCTAACAATTTATTTTAAGCGTGTACATCCACTGACGTTAAAAAAAGAAATTTTCTTGTTATTTTAAAAATCACTATAGATTTTTAAGGCCACCTAGCACTCAGGGATTTTAAGAGAAGCTTTAAAAGTGTTTTAGATATCTGTAAAAATTGATAGTTCAACAATTATAACGCTAACAATTTATTTTAAGCATGTACATCCACTGACGTTAAAAAAAGAAATTTTCTTGTTATTTTAAAATTCACTATACATTTTTAAGGCCACCCAGCACTCAGGGATTTTAAGAGAAGCTTTAAAAGTGTTTTAGGTATCTGTAAAAAATTCATATTTCAACAATTATAACGCTAACAATTTATTTCAAGCATGTACATCCACTGACGTTAAAAAAAGAAATTTTCTTGATATTTTAAAATTCACTATGCATTTTTAAGAAGACCCAGCACTCAGGGATTTTAAGAGAAGCTTTAAAAGTGTTTTAGGTATCTGTGAAAAATTCATAGTTCAACAATTATAACGCTAACAATTTATTTTAAGCATGTACATCCACTGACGTTAAAAAAATAAATTTTCTTGTTATTTTAAAATTCACTATGCATTTTTAAGAAGACCCAGCACTCAGAGATTTTAAGGGATGCCTTAAAAGTGTTTTAGGTATCTGTAAAAAATTCATAGTTCAACAATTATAACGTTAACAATTTATTTTAAGCATGTACATCCACTGACGTTAAAAAAAGAAATTTTCTTGTTATTTTAAAATTCACTATGCATTTTTAAGGCCACCCAGCACCCAGGGATTTTAAGAGAAGCTTTAAAAGTGTTTTAGGTATCTGTGAAAAATTCATAGTTCAACAATTATAACGCTAACAATTTATCTTAAGCATGTACATCCACTGACGTTAAAAAAAGAAATTTTCTTGTTATTTTAAAATTCACAATACATTTTTAAGGCCACCCAGCACTCAGGGATTTTAAGAGAAGCTTTAAAAGTGTTTTAGGTATCTGTAAAAAATTCATAGTTCAACAATTATAACGCTAGCAATTTATTTTAAGCATGTACATCCACTGACGTTAAAAAAATAAATTTTCTTGTTATTTTAAAATTCTCTATGCATTTTTAAGAAGACCCAGCACTCAGGGATTTTAAGGGAAGCTTTAAAAGTGTTTTAGGTATCTGTAAAAAATTCATAGTTCACCAATTATAACGTTAGCAATTTATTTTAAGCGTGTACATCCACTGACGTTAAAAAAAGAAATTTTCTTGTTATTTTAAAATTCACTATACATTTTTAAGGCCACCCAGCACTCAGGGATTTTAAGAGAAGCTTTAAAAGTGTTTTAGGTATCTGTTAAAAATTCATAGTTCAACAATTATAACGCTAGCAATTTATTTTAAGCATGTACATCCACTGACGTTAAAAAAATAAATTTTCTTGTTATTTTAAAATTCACTATGCATTTTTAAGAAGACCCAGCACTCAGGGATTTTAAGGGAAGCTTTAAAAGTGTTTTAGGTATCTGTAAAAAATTCATAGTTCAACAATTATAACGCTAGCAATTTATTTTAAGCGTGTACATCCACTAACGTTAAAAAAAGAAATTTTCTTGTTATTTTAAAATTCACTATGCATTTTTAAGAACACCCACCACTCAGGGATTTTAAGAAAAGCTTTAAAAGTGTTTTAGGTATCTGTAAAAAATTCATAGTTCAACAATTATAACGCTAACAATTTATTTTAAGCATGTACATCCACTGACGTTAAAAAAATAAATTTTCTTGTTATTTTAAAATTCACTATACATTTTTAAGGCCACCCAGCACTCAGGGATTTTAAGAGAGGCTTTAAAAGTGTTTTAGGTATCTGTGAAAAGATTCATAGTTCAACAATTATAACGTTAACCATTTATTTTAATGGTGTACATTCACTGAGGTTAAAAAAATAAATTTTCTTGTTATTTTAAAATTCACTATGCATTTTTAAGGCCACCCAGCACTCAGGGATTTTAAGAGAAGCTTTAAAAGTGTTTTAGGTATCTGTAAAAAATTCATAGTTCAACAATTACAACGCTAACAATTTATTTTAAGCGTGTACATCCACTAACGTTAAAAAAAGAAATTTTCTTGTTATTTTAAAAATCACTATACATTTTTAAGGCCACCTAGCACTCAGGGATTTTAAGAGAAGCTTTAAAAGTGTTTTAGGTATCTGTAAAAAATTCATAGTTCAACAATTATAACGTTAACAATTTATTTTAAGCGTGTACATCCACTGACGTTAAAAAAAGAATTTTTCTTGTTATTTTAAAATTCACTATACATTTTTAAGAAGACCCAGCACTCAGGGATTTTAAGAGAAGCTTTAAAAGTGTTTTAGGTATCTGTAAAAAATTCATAGTTCAACAATTATAATGTTAACAATTTATTTTAAGCGTGTACATCCACTAACGTTAAAAAAAGAAATTTTCTTGTTATTTTAAAAATCACTATACATTTTTAAGGCCACCCCGCACTCAGGGATTTTAAGAGAAGCTTTAAAAGTGTTTTAGGTATCTGTGAAAAATTCATAGTTCAACAATTATAACGCTAACAATTTATCTTAAGCATGTACATCCACTGACGTTAAAAAAATAAATTTTCTTGTTATTTTAAAATTCACTATGCATTTTTAAGAAGACCCAGCACTCAGAGATTTTAAGGGAAGCTTTAAAAGTGTTTTAGGTATCTGTAAAAAATTCATAGTTCAACAATTATAACGTTAACAATTTATTTTAAGCGTGTACATCCACTAACGTTAAAAAAGAAATTTTCTTGTTATTTTAAAATTTACTATACATTTTTAAGGCCACCCAGCATTCAGGGATTTTAAGAGAAGCTTTAAAAGTGTTTTAGTTATGTGTAAAAAATTCATAGTTCAACAATTATAACGTTAACAATTTATTTTAAGCATGTACATCCACTGACGTTAAAAAAAGAAATTTTCTTGTTATTTTAAAATTCACTATGCATTTTTAAGGCCACCCAGCACTCAGGGATTTTAAGAGAAGCTTTAAAAGTGTTTTAGGTATCTGTGAAAAATTCATAGTTCAACAATTATAACGCTAACAATTTATCTTAAGCATGTACATCCACTGACGTTAAAAAAATAAATTTTCTTGTTATTTTAAAATTCACTATGCATTTTTAAGAAAACCCAGCACTCAGAGATTTTAAGGGAAGCTTTAAAAGTGTTTTAGGTATCTGTAAAAAATTCATAGTTCAACAATTATAACGCTAGCAATTTATTTTAAGCATGTACATCCACTGACGTTAAAAAAAGAAATTTTCTTGTTATTTTAAAATTCACTATGCATTTTTAAGAAGACCCAGCACTCAGGGATTTTAAGGGAAGCTTTAAAAGTGTTTTAGGTATCTGCAAGAAAATTCATAGTTCAACAATTATAACGCTAGCAATTTATTTTAAGCGTGTACATCCACTGACGTTAAAAAAAGAAATTTTCTTGTTATTTTAAAATTCACTATACATTTTTAAGGCCACCCAGCACTCAGGGATTTTAAGAGAAGCTTTAAAAATGTTTTAGGTATCTGTAAAAAATTCATAGTTCAACAATTATAACGCTAGCAATTTATTTTAAGCGTGTACATCCACTAACGTTAAAAAAAGAAATTTTCTTGTTATTTTAAAATTTACTATACATTTTTAAAGCCACCCAGCACTCAGGGATTTTAAGAGAAGCTTTAAAAGTGTTTTAGGTATCTGTAAAAAATTCATAGTTCAACAATTATAACGTTAGCAATTTATTTTAAGCGTGTACATCTACTGACGTTAAAAAAAGAAATTTTCTTGTTATTTTAAAATTCATTATACATTTTTAAGGCCACCCAGCACTCAGGGATTTTAAGAGAAGCTTTAAAAGTGTTTTAGGTATCTGTAAAAAATTCATAGTTCAACAATTATAACGTTAGCAATTTATTTTAAGCGTGTACATCCAGTGACGTTAAAAAAATAAATTTTCTTGTTATTTTAAAATTCATTATACATTTTTAAGGCCACCCAGCACTCAGGGATTTTAAGAGAAGCTTTAAAAGTGTTTTAGGTATCTGTAAAAAATTCCAGGAAATGAGGTACACATTTTTTGAAATATGATATGCAAAATATGCTTAAAACTAGAAAGGCCTAAATAATGCAATTTAAATATTACAAAAACCTTTTAAAAGTAACATAATTCTAATGAATGGATATAGAACCCAACTTGATGTCCATTAAAAAACTCTTTTAGTTATTTAAATAGAATTCAGAAACCGCTGAATTAATTAAACTGCTCTGAACTGAAAGGAGATTTATAAAATCTAAAACGGAAGTACAAAAATCGACATCTAGAAATTTACAGGATTTTTTACCCCATCAGTAAAATTAAAATAGTGCAATGCAATGACAGCTTTGCAGATAAGATGAAAATTGAGTTTTAAGTTTTGTTTTATTCCGTTTGAAAATGGAGGGTTAAAATTAAATCAAAGAAGTTTTATTGAAGGGTGAATTTCTGAGGAATATTCAGATCTGTAACCGTTCTGTTTGATTATTTTGATACGAATAGATGTCAATTAAAATTCTGAAAATTTCAACAATTAATCTTAGGAATTTTCAGTCTTTAATACTGTTCAGTTATCTTAATTTATTCCCTGCATAGTCGAGTTTTATTTGTTTATATCCATCTGCAAGGGGAAGTAGGAAGTTAAAAGCTACATCAAGTAAACAGAGTTTTAAAGAACGAAAGCTTTCACGACCTTGGTCAAGTTGTAAATCATAGTTCTTGTGTTCAGACCGTGTCAAATTGGAATCATTTATCCTACTTTTCGCCTACGATTGCATGATGCATCTTCAGAGACCTTTACTCCACGAGATAGAACACTGAATGACTATCGAAGAGCAACAAATCGATATCTCAATGCAACGTCATACCATCATCCTTCTCAAAAACAATTCGTCATAAACTCTTTGGTACATAGAGCTCTTTCAATATGTGACGAACAATCACTCAAATCAGAAACAGAAAAACTGAATAATGCTCTGAAAGGCAACGGATATTGCGCTGAAGATATGAGACGTTCTATTAATAAATATAAAAACCCAACTCCTCGATAAAATGTCAGAAATGAACCTCCTATGGACAGTGTTGTCTTACCTTACATACACGAAACTACCGACAAGATTGCCAGATTGCTCCAAAAATCAAACATTTGGACAATTTTCAACACATGTAAGAAAGTTGAACAATGTTTAAAGTCTCCAAAGGACGCAATTCCATTTCAGAAGGCGTTCACAAGATACCTTGCTCTTGTAGTAAAGTGTATGTAGGTGAAACAGGACGGTCTATATCCACTAGACTTAAGGAACATGTATATGTATAAAAAAGAAACAAATTGTACAATCTGCAGTAGCTGAACACCAGCATTGCTCAGGTCACACTTTTAATGTAAAAGAAACTAAGGTGGTAGCATCAGTGCCTGGTTTCTCTAAACGTAAAATTGGAGAATCAATGGAAATTTGTAAATATCCAAATAATATTAATAGAGATGCGGGTTACAGTCTACATCACACGTGGAAATCGATTGTTACACGGTTCTCTGGGTACCAGTCTGGTATAAATACAACGCTGTTGCTCCTCGATAGTCATTCAGAGTTCTAATCTTGTGGAGTAAAGATCCCTGAAGAAGCCTCGTGCAATCGTAGGCGAAACGTTAGATAATACTTTTATAATTCGGTGAGATAACTAAGTAGTCCATATGCAGTGATATATCAGGCATCACCCATCTCTGCATTCGACCGTTGTATACCGTTCTTCTATAAGTAATGAAGTTGTTATTTTTAATGTTCATGAAACATATCTCTACACTTTCGATATTGTGATTGGTATATAAAAACTTTTTCTGAGGAACTCTCTAACTTGATGCATTATCTGAAAATGAATGATGAAATTAATTGACGAGGTACCACCCGTTTCTGAGATCTATTATCAGAAGGAATATGTCATGGGACCCTTATATCCCGTTTCACCCAGTTTTTTTCTATAAGTAGTTAACGTGTTACTTTTAACGTTCGTGAAACAGATTTTTGTTGTTTTAAAATCATAATAAGTATCTAAAAACATATTCAGAAGAGCTCTATAACTTGATGCATTATCCTTAAAGTTATAAGGAAATTAACTGACAAAATGTCATGCTTTTCTGCGTTTTAATATCATAAGGGATACTCCAGGAGACCCTCATATATATATATATATATATATATATATATATATATATATATATATTTCCACCTTATTTTCCTCTATAAGTATTTACCTTGTTACTTTTAACGTTCGAGAAACAGATATCTGCAGTTTCGATATCATGATTAGTATCTAAAAACGCTTACTAAAGAGCTATCTAACTTGATGCATTATCTCAAAAGTTATGAGGAAATTAAGTGACAAGCGATCAAACATTCGCACATCTTAAAGTTGTTTCGTTCTGTTAAGCGTAAAAATAAGCCATTTTGTCATCGTGCCTGTCATATAAAAGTGTTTTTCAAAGGCATCATAGACGAGGAACTTTATAACAGCTGTTAACTTTATAGCCGGTCTTAATTGATGGAGCACAAAGTTGAAGTAGTTGGTTTTTTATGTTTTGGTGTTTCTGACATTTAATCTATAAAATGGACATTACACATTACAGATTATCGTGCTCCGTTTTTTTCTTAGGCAGCACCAATAAAAAAGCTTTTAGGTAATTATTTCTGAGGTAAACAAAGAATGTTTTATAGCAGATTTTCTGCAGCGAGCAATTTTGCTTATAATTTGTACCGACCCAAAGTAATTTTAGGAATTCGGCTTATATTTTTTATAAAATGAATTATAAAATATTTAATTTTTTTGCTGAGTTAGTCCAGCAAACTTAAAATACCGAAAGTGTCTGATTTCGTCAATTCTAAAACAAAAAATATTTTTCTTACAATTGGAAATAAAATGTCGAAAATGTCTACGTGGAAAACTTTTTTGAAATTAGGTCATGCCACTGGTTAAATAAGGGCCAATCATCAGAAGAATTTCTTTTAGTGACAGTTTTCTCGCTTTCCTTAAAATAAAGTGTCACAAAGTTTAATACCTTTTGTAAACGTCAATTAAATTATATGATCTTCCTGTTTTAAGCCTCTATTCGTAAAAAGGTTCCCTTAGTTCCATCGTTGCGTTGAAAATTCGTATATATAGCAATAGTCTTCATTTATAAAAAGGCGTATCGAAGTTGTAAAAGAACGGGTTGATCATACTCCCTGATGAGAGAGAAATTTGAGTAAAAAAAATGTTTTTTTTTTAAGAAATTTGCTTCCCTTGATAAAGTGTCGCCCTGGGTGAGTGCACCCTCTGTCTCTCCCCACACTATGCCACTGTAAGAACTATATTATTATTAAATAGATCTATTGTATTGAGTTTGCCGATACTTGGTGGAACTCCATATCATAAAACTCGATTTTTACTTAAAATTACACTTTAATTTAAAGCGGAATTTTAAGTAAAAATCAAGTTTTACTGCGTTATCTTTTAAAATAGGTTTATTTTTAATTTTCATGAATTCAACTGGAAAATATAGTCAACAAACTTCAAAATGCAAATTATAAGGTTTCCTGATTATATCCTTCTAGTGCATTTAAACTTGAACCAATCCATAACCCTTAGAAAAATAGGATCAATGCAACCTAAAGCTTAGAATCCGTAAAAAATTGTTTTTATCTCTCCCATCGATATTTTCCTGCAGAGCGAAGTGGATATATAAGTGTTTCTCTTCGGTTTAGATAAAACTACAAGAGAAGAAAGCCAGTATATTGCTGAAACCACAGAATAATTTAAACCAGCCTTTTCCTCTTCATCATACTTGTGTTTTTCATTTTTTACTGAATAAACAAAAATGTTATTAAGTCGTTTAGAAGATTAATGTTTTAACACAGCATGTTTTTTAATTAAATGAAAGGGATACCACGTTCATAAAATCTTTTTACTTTTAATGACTGACCATGTTTATTCTCAGAATGTAATTTATTATTAGAAAAGTAACTATTTGCAAAAAAAAAGAAATTTTCACTTGAATTTTTTGACATTCAAAAAGTTTTTGAGTTTGTGAGAGAAATTTTTACATTTGTCCAAGCTAAAAAAGAATGGATGATGTTTTATCATTATGTTACAAGGAGATTATGGAATGTCTGTGCTCTAAATTGAGTTTTTAGCTAAAAACATTTCTTCTAATCCTACAGACACAAAACAAAATTCTCGGGAACTTTAAATATTGAATATGATTTTCAGGACTCAACTTTTAATAGTATTTATGATAAAGTTTGTGAATGTTTCGGTTCTAATTAAAATTTGCAACTTGAAAAAGTAATTTTGAGAGACAATTAAAATGATAAACCAAGGGAACAATGTTAATAAGCGGGGAACAAAAACAGTTAGATTGGACATTTCCTTTACAGAATACATGGAAAGCACATACTGAACAGATTGGGTTTTTGTTTGTTGTAACCAAAATTAACATTTCAGTCCCTTTTGTGTATATGGCTAAATATTTGCATGGGTTATAAAACTATTTTCATATCGTTAAATTGTGTTAATGACTCGACTAAAATTAAATTATATTAGGGTATTGTAGGCACAGAAAAAATGGATTTCATATCCATAATCATTTACTTCAGCGAACAGCTTTTTGTGGTTAAACAGGCGCTTTGCCAACACTATCTTTGTAAAGATGGCGATTTAGGTTGTTTCTATTTTACCGAGGATTTTATTAGTGAAAAATATGCCATATGCTCCAGTTATCAGAACTCCAATTATTTTAAATTCGACCCCTGTCTATTTTTTTATTTATATACATCGATTTTTCCGGAACGACAGCACCAATTTAAATGAAATTTTCTGGATTATATTCAGAAAGTTGCTGCAATGTGGCTAATCCAATATGGCGGGTTGAAAATTTTATGTTATCCATATTTTTTCAAAATTGGTAATAGGGGATGTTCGGGGTCGTTGGATATATATTTAAAGTTAATTTTGTACAATTTAATATGGCAGACACAATATGGGGGACTAAAAATTTTTAATTTTTCCGATTTTATCCAAAATTAATATTGGGGAATTTATGGAGCGTATATTAAGATCTTAAATTAATTTTTTCCAATTCAATATGCAGGATACAATATGTCAGGTTAAAAAATTTGCATGATTCTTTCAAAATATCAATTCATTTCCTAAAATTCACGATAGCAGTAGACTAAATATTTGTTTGTTACAATTTCATTTTAACATAAAACGAAAGAAAACCACTTTGTTTTAATTTTCACTTATTTTATTTTAATTTAACAGACATGTTTCGTTGTACTACAACTTTATCAATGACATTGATAAAGTGTAGTACAACCAAACATGTCTGTTAAATTAAAATAAAATAAGTGGAAATTAAAACAAAGTGCTTTTTCTTTCGTTTTATGTTAAAATGAATTTTCACCGATCAATTTAGTTAATTTCATTTTAAACTAGTATTTGGAGAATTCTCAGAATCAGATTTTTTGTTCAATTTAATGTGGTTGGATAAAATGGGTACTTTTTGCGACATTAGAAATATTGCAAGATACAGTTATCTCGCTTGGTACTTAGTTTAAATAAATTCTGGATTTCATAACGAGTTCAAAACTTAATAAAATTTTTATAAAAAAATTGAACCAACTTTTAAAAATGCACAAAAAGCGAATAATAACAGTATAAAATTTATATTATAAAATGGAAATTTTTGAAGTCTGCGCCAAATTATTATCAAATAAAATAAACTACTAACACTATATGTATGCATACATATATTGTTAATTTTATCTTTTTAGCGCATTTTTAGAAGTCAGTTCAATTTTTTTATAAAAATTTTATAGATTAAAATTAAAACAAGCTTAAAAATGAACCAATTATGAAAAGATTATTTTTTTTTTGGATTTACAAGCACTAAAATTACTTAACTGAATTTTTGCGTCATTTTTTATAAATTTATTTTCTACTTATTTTGGAAGAGTTCGTTACTTTTTTATCGATTGGCATACGAACCGCAGAAAGTTCTTTAAGCCATGTGTGTGAAACTGGTGATTTACAAGTAACCCGACTCTATCGGGCTCTGTAATCTAACTTTTTTAGAAAAGACTGCTGTCGGGGGTTTAAATGGGTAGTAATATCTTGTTACACTGTTCTTTCCCTTGTAATATCAAATTTTAAGTCAGTGGGATCCATAAACTTAGAAATTTTATTGTTCAAAGTTACTTCCTGTTTCCAAACTTTTCTCCTAGCAGTGGTAATTTAGCGTTTGGGTCCGTTAAATACAGTTCTGGTGCAAAAATTCAGGATAACTGGAGCGGTAAACACAGATCAATACGGTTATCTGGCCATTGCCGGTTAAAGGTTGTTCGAAAATTCAGATAACTTATTTAGGAAGGTGCCTATAGAGACAAAAGACTTCTCCACTTAATTAGATATAGAAAGTACAAAGACCGGAAATTGTTTTCAATTTGGGACCGGAAAACATACGGAAAAGAGAGCTGAATACCAAGTTGTTTTTGATAAAATGGTAGAAGAGAAGTTCTTTTGTTGTTCGCACTTTGTCGTATTAGTTAAAAATAATTAACTCCAGCATAAAAGACACCAAAAAGAACAAACTCGATTAAAATTCTTGTTTAATTTGAAACAAAGATAGTTACGCACAGTTTATCAGTTCATTACTTATACCGTTTAAATATATATATATATATATATATATATATATATATATATATATATATATATATATATATATATATATATATATATATATATATATATATATATATATATATATATATATATATATATAAAGGGGGAGTAGTCGCGACTGGCTAGTCAAGAGATAATATTCCAAACTAGGGTTATTGGGGATGCAGTCTATATTTTAAAGTTGGAAAAAGAAAACTATTGGAACCTTCTGGACAGTCCATCTCTAGATGAATAAGTTTCTTCAATAAATTCTCCTATATCATGTAAAAAATATCAAACAAGTAATTTTCTGAATTTTATTTTCTATTTTTGCTAAATCTCATACTTAACTACGCCACTGTTTTCTGGATCCGTATTTTTTCTCAACGACTTAGGCCACCCGGGCCACTTCTTGATTAACACTTGACATTTGTCACTACAAAATGGTGAAATGGTCGAGTAAGATGTTGGGCTGTTATAAAGGGTTTTCCAATAAGAGGTGTCATTTTGAAAAGCCCGCTATTTCGGTAGATGTCACTTTTGAAGCTGTAAGTTTTTGACGTTTGACAAGTAGAAACTACGCCATAAATAAAGATGGAACGATACACGCTTCAACAACGCATTGAAATTATTAAAATTCACTATAAAAATGGTGAAAATTTGGCAGAGACGGTTCGTAAAACTCGAACATTTTTGGGTCGTCATGAAGCACCTTGTCGGAGCGCAATAAAGAAATTGGTGAAAAAAATTCGAGCTGTTGGGACAAGTTAGTTATGTGAAGAAGAAAACCCGTGCACGTCGCTCAAGAACAGCCGAGAATATTGCTGCTGTAGCCGAAAGTGTTGAAGAAAACCTAGGTTTGTCCATTCCTCGTCGTTCTTTGGAATTAGGGATTCCACAAACGTCATTACACCGTATTTTGCATAAAGATTTGGGTCTTAAGGCTTATAAAGTTCAGTTAACGCAAGAACTCAAGCCGGCCGATCATCAACAACGTCGTGCCTTTGCTGATTGGGTTCTTGAAATGCATGAAAATGATCCGGAATTCCATCGAAAAATCATCTTCAGTGATGAGGCCCATTTCCACCTCGGTGGCTTCGTCAACAAACAAAATTGTCGCATCTGGGGCTCGGAAAACCCAAGAGTTATTGTTGAAAAGCCTCTCTATCCTGAACGTGTGACTGTTTGGTGCGGTTTATGGTCCGGCGGGGTCATTGGACCTTACTTTTTCGAAAATGAGGCTGGAGCAACAGTTACGGTGAATGGATTGCGCTATCGAGAGATGATTAATGATTTTTATGGCCGGAATTGGATGGTATTTATCTGGACCACGTTTACTTTCAACAAGACGGCGCTACGTGCCACACAAGCAACGAAACCATTGATCTTTTACGGGAAAAGTTTCCGGGCCGTGTTATCTCTCGAAGAGGTGATCACAATTGGCCACCGAGATCTTGTGATGTGACACCTTGCGATTTCTTCCTTTGGGGCCACGTGAAAGACAAGGTCTACGCCAACAGCCCAGCGTCGATTCAAGACCTCAAAGATGGAATTCGTGAGGCTATCGAGGACATAGGGCAGCCACTTTGCGATTTGGTTATGGAAAATTTCATGAAAAGGATATGGTCCTGTAGGCATGGTCGTGGTGGTCATTTGGCTGATGTTATTTTCCATCATTAACGGCATACCTTCCTCTTTATAATGTAATAAATATCCGATCATTTATCTTAAAAAATGGCATTTTTCTTTGAATATCAAAATAACACCTCTTATTGGAAAACCCTTTATATGTAATTCTTTTTTCAGGCAGAGAATATGAAAAATATATATACAAACAGTTTATTTTCTGCACACATCGTTCTGGTCCTCTCTCCATACGCGTTTCGATCACCTCATGATCTCGTCAGTGGAGCTGTATCGGACCGAGAGCAACATTAGAAGGAAATATTTGATATATGAAATATAAGTTTCAAGGTATGTCGGCAGGATATTGCACCTGCCATCTACCGACCTCTTTCTTTATTTCTTACTATAATTTTAATTTTTTAAAAATTTCACATTACTCCGGTGATTCATAGATGTCGTTCGACTGGCGATATTTTTCAGTCTGACATCGAGGTGTTTGGCTGTTTCTTGATTTTTAAAATTTAAACAAATTCATACAATCCTGTCATAATATGTCTTTAAATATAATTAAAAAGTGCTAATGGTGGGTTTTCCTCCCTGTTTTTCAAATATTTACTTGTTTCATATTCAAAACACATTGGTGAGTTACTTAATAATTAGAGGTTAGGTTAATATTCTAATTGTTTAATTAATAATTGTAGAGATGTCCTGATGAAGAGATAAATAAATTATCGAAAGCTTGACAGAATCAAAAAAGGGTTTTTTCCTTACCAAAGCTTATATATATATATATATATATATATATATATATATATATATATATATATATATATACATATATATACGTCAGCTGCCTTACAGATTTGTAAACATTAACTGATCAATATTTCAGAACCTTAAAAAATTAACCTAAAATATTTCTATCTACTCTTTGTAGGTACAGCAACGCTTCCAAATTTAAAATAATGAGCCATTAACGAAGGAGAGAACAACAGGAAGATAATTATTTCCTTTTTGGTAATACCCGATTTAAAGACTTCTTAAAGAAATTGGAAATAAGAAAAATTAATTACAATCACGGCCGCTTTTTGTCCTGATATCTGAGACCACTACTTTTTTCTACGTAAGCATAATTTTCTTTACGGTAAACACATTTTCCAGCTGTGTTCTCAATTAATCAAGATAACTGTACAAACGTCGAAATTTGGAACACAATAATACAGTAAATCCGCTGGAAATTGGGTCCAATTCAATTCACGAATATGAATTCGAATAAATTAAAGCAAACAAATTTCCACAGTCCTTTTCCTTTTTCCCTTCAGAAAGAAAATCGATGCCATACACAAATAAGATAGATGTTATGCTACGCAATTGTCTGAAAAATTTTTTACATTCCTTACGAATTTTTTGCAAAAAAATATAACGGAATTATAAGGCGTAGTACAACTAAGTTCATTTGGAAAATAACATTATATTGAAAAGAATTTATATATATATATATATATATATATATATATATATATATATATATATATACATATAAATTCTTGTTGAATAAATCGTTCTGTTTAAGGTTATGACATGACCTTAAATTCGGCTTTTAAGCCAGTAATTTGGAAAGAATAAAACGACCTAGTTTTAGTGGTCACGTAGTCACTTTCTGGCGATTTGGTGGCGTTGCAGTGGTAGAGAGGTGAAATTATGAGATGTTCTGATTAGTTCATTTGTTAAAAATTCGATCTGTGTAGGTATTTTGTTAGTTTGTTAGTATGTTCGATGAATGTTGTAAAGGTGTCACATCTGAGATCTCTATGGATGATGGTATTCCTAACATAATATGGGGCTCCACAGATCTTACGGAGAATTTTGTTCTGGAAGCTCTCTAATCAGCTAAATCTTGTTCTACCTGTGCTTACCCACATGGGAGCACCAAAGGACAGTATAGATCTGATAAAAAGCTTGTAGATTGTTAGCTTGTTCTTTAGATTTAATTTGCTATCTTTGTGCAACGAATAGAGAACTAACCAGGACATTTTGGCTTTAGATAGGATATAATGGGTATTTAATAGCCCATTTAGTCTCCTGTCGAAGATTGGTTCCAAGTAGTAAGCATTGACCTTCAAGGAATGCGATTGTTTGGAATGGATAGCCGCTCTTCTGGAATCGGGAAAGGTGATCCGGTAAACATGAGTTTTATCAGGATTCAGCTTTATTATCCAGTCAGCCATCCATGTCTCCAACTTGTCAATGTGCCTTAGTAGCGTTTTAATAATAAGGCGAAATTATGAATGTCTACCGTAAAGAGATTAAAAAGAGTGGAGGGCAAAGGTGAGCCTTGAGACACCCCAGCTCTTATTGACTTGACATCATTTAAGGACATATATATATATATATATATATATATATATATATATATATATATATATATCTATAAGGGCTCTTATTTCCAATTTTTTTTGGACCTGATTAAGCTCGGGAAACTTTTTAAATAATTTAAAAAAAAGGAAAAGGTATATAAAACTTGAGAAAATTTAATTTTATTAGAAAACTTTTTATGTATGTGTATACAAATTTCTAAAAGTTATATGGTATTGTTTTCAGATGCTTTGGAATTTAAATTTGTATTGGAATACGCCAGAAATAGAATAGATGTCTTTTGGACTAACAGACGGCTTTTAATACGAACGTTCGTTTGTGTTAATTACAGAATTGAAAGAAAATATTTTTACATACAATGTTTTCAAGTTTATAAAGAAGCTATAAATTCCTGTTTTACCCGACTGATATATATATATATATATATATATATATATATATATATATATATATATATATAATATTCCAAACTGGGGGTTATTGGGGATGCAGTCTATTTAAATTTGTAAGCCTTGGTAAGGAAAAATTCTGTCAAGCTTTTGAGAATTTATTTATCTCTTCTACAGGGCATCTCTACAATTGTTAATTAGACAGTAAGAGTATTAACCTAACATATACTTATTAAGTAACTCACCAATGTGGTTTGAATATAAAACAAGTAAATATTTCGAAAACAGAGTATAAGATTGTAAAAATTTGTTTAAATTTTAAACATCACGAAATAGCCAAACATCTTACTCGACCATTTTACCATTTTGTAGTGACACATGTCACTGAATTCAACACTATATAAATTTTTAATATTTTTTATCCCTTATTCAAAAATTTTTAAAGTACGGACCTGTAATTTTCATTAATTTTGAAAAAACGGCTCTACTAATTTAACTGACAATATTTGTAATATATTTAGGCAGCTGCTGCGACGGTTCTGTAACATTTTGGCCGGAATTGGTCGAGTAAAATTCAAGATGGCGCTTATAATAAGGCGGATAAGAAAATTTTGATCGTCCAATTTCCTCCAAAATTTTTATGCAGATTTTTTCGATGTAGCGGATTTCAAAATTTCAATTATAGATAAATATTTATTGAGTTACTTTTTCGCTTTGTCGCGCTTTTTTTTTTCCAAAAGAGGTTCAATTTTTTCAAGAAGGTTTGTTGTTTAAGATACAATTCCTAACATGAAAGCTGATGTACAGAATAATTATATATATATATATATATATATATATATATATATATATATATATAATATAAAATATTTGGACAAGTAAAAATAAAAGCACGATTTTTACCGTAATTTAATAACATTGAATAGCGATATTTTCGGCTGAATGTAGAAAAATAGTGCAAACGATTCTAAAATGTTATCGGCATATGGGACCAAATGTGGTATTTCCTTAATGCTTTCCGTGCTGGATCTTTTAAAAAGAAATAAGTCAGCGTTATCAAAAAGCAATGACATGGATTTGTTACACCGTTCCACTTTATCACAAAAGAGCTTTTTTTGTCGTTTATAATATGCGAATATATGAAAATACGGAAATACGTAAATTAGTAAACGGTTGGATTGAGAGGGAAATATATTAAGCGTATGGGACAAAAAGGAAGAAACTGAGTAAAACCAAAAATCACAAATTATAAAAAACCAGTATTTATAGTGATGTTAGTTTGATATAGTCACAAAAATTCAAGATTAATATTGCCAGGATGAATACAATTCGCATTTCGCATCTACCCTCATGAATAAAGATATAATAGGGATAAGGCAAGGCATTAGTGTTCTTAACTAATATTTGGTGACGGAAATTTCGTTGCTAACATAAACTTAGTTTCCAGAACGTAAATTTGAGAAGCTTGGAGTTCGGGGAAAGCAAATTTCAATCAGGTAACCGTGAAGGAGGCTTTCTAAATATTTTCATTTGTATACCAAATTTTAGCCCCTTGTAAAAAAGTTGTAGTTAATTTTAATAATTATTTCACATCGCATGTTCAGTTAACAGAAAAAAAAATTCAAAATGTTGGTAAAAACACAAATTTTACGCAAAATATTTTGAAGTTTTCAACTAAAACATACAGTTTTATTTATTTCTTTTAGTCCTTTAATTTAATCATCTAATAAGTAAAGGAAATTGTTCTGAAATAGCACATATTTGTAATGGATTGGCATAAAAGTAATTTATGTAATAGGAGGTGGCTATAAAATAAGAAGACTCATGCTTCTACAGAAGAAGTCCGCATCACTCACATATAAACCCTCTCAGAAGCGAAATATTGATTCAAGAGAGCCTAAATAACATCCACATTTGGTCAGGTTCAGTAAACATGAATTTCTCAACGCCCAAATCCAAAATCATCCACTTCTGCAGAATCAGAAACTGTCGAAAAATGTGCGATCTGGGTCTCATATTTGACCTCACTCTTACTTGGAAAACTCACATCGATTACCTGATCAACAAGTGCTGCTCTGATTTGAAAATACTAAGAATGTTAATTGGAGTGAAATGGGGGGCCCATAGAACCATTCTTCTAAGAATCCATAAAGCATTGATTTAATTAAAATTTGAGTACAGAAGCGCCGCTTACTATACGGTCAACGAAAGACAACTAAACCGCCTTCACACTGTCCATCATAATGAACTAAGAATTTGCCTTAGGAGCCTTCCGCACAAGTCCAATTAAAAACCTATATTGTGAGGCTGAACTCCCATCTCTGTTTTATAGAAGACAGCAATTCTTGATAAGATATATCAATAGCCTCAAATTTCGCCCTCACATTACACACAAAGACCTCTTTCTCTCTCTTACACCTTACTCCCTTACTGTTCCAAAGCTCGCTTCAACAAACTGTCCTCCAGGATCCCTATATCCACACCACAAGTTATTCCGATCAACGCATATAACTTTCCTCCTTGGAATCGTCCCCCTATCAACGTGGATCTAAACCTGACTTACTCGGGCATACGCGGGAATGAGGAAGCAGACCGTGTGGCAAAGTTGTGTTCGGCGACTGAACTGTATGGACCCCAACCAATATTACCTGTACCAATTGCTATTGGCAAAAGGCAATTAAAGTCGTTGCTGGAAAGCAAATATATTGAATCGTGGAGGGGAACTCCTGGAATGAGGTGTGCTAAGGAACATGTAACTGGGCCTAGTGCATGGCATACTAAGGAGCTTCTCTTTTTGGGAAGGAAAGAGCTGCGAATTGTGGTGGGATTATAGACAGGACATTGTCACCTCAGGGGCCACCTTCATAGAATCGGTGTCGAAGATGACCCGACATGCAGATGGTATTTGGAGGAGGATGAAACTGTTGACCATATCATCAGAGAGTGCCCAGCACTCAACGTACTGAGACAGAGATATTTCGGACATACAATTTTGTTACCGGAAGCAGTTGGGCAAGTTCAACTAACGAGGCTGCTTGGATTCGTACAGGCGATCGGCCTGGAATAACCTGCAGATATGGTGGGATGTAAAGGGCCCATTGGAGGCTTAGGCATCGATGAGCTAGTATCACCACCCCTTTTTCATTCATTCATTCATTCATATTACAATGCTAATTTTGAACTACATTTTTTCACTATCCGATATAAATAAGTTTACGGAGAGTATAATTAGAAACACAATACCACTAGGGTGGGACTTACTAGAGGAGAACAATAAACTGGATGAAATCAAGGATATATTTTTTTGGCAAGGATGATATTTCCCAAATCAACGGAAAATTTTGAATCCTATTAACAAGCATGGGAACTGGACATTCTGGACTAACCTCACAGAAAGGACCGACACAGAGTGTGAAAAAACAAGCGGCACCTGTCATGAAGGAACTCACAACTCACAGTAGAGCATTTCCAGCACTATTTCTAACAATGAAAATAACTAAATAAGTATAAATTTAAAATAAGACATTTTATAGCAATATTCTCATTATTTTATTACCACACTTCGTATATGTGTTGTTGGACTTGGACATAAATGCACGTACGAAATGCTAAATATTACAACCACTTATTTTATTTTATGTCGAGTCGACTCTCACATTAACTGGAAGTGTCAAATTTGTCACCTTTATTAAGAGTGGGAAGGGAATTTTAGAATTCCATTAAAGAAGATATAATATTTCATATTACTATTTAAATTTTCATAACAAGGGGAATAAAGAGAAATGTTTTCACTAGATTATACAGGAATCATCTTTTCTAAAGATAATAATTAAATGGAAAAGCGGCTTTTCATATATATAAGATTTAACTTCTATCCGCGCTTAAAATACAAGCATGTCTAAACGAGAATAAAATATTAGTAAGAAGGCATTAAAGGATTTGACAGGCATTTTGTTGGAAACTTTGTTTAGAATCGACAGTGAATAAATAATAAGCAAATGTAAACTTCAATTTATATTCAGAAAGTTAAGAGCAAGTTTTAGCGTTGTGCGGCTTCTTATTTTTAGAAACCGAAACTGACGGTTTGAAAGATTAAAGATTAATTTGAACTAATTTGTCCCTAAAAATTATTTTCAAACTTTTTTGAACACGAGTAAGCGTCAAAAAAATTAATTCATGAAACTTTCGGGGCAAAATCTTAAACGAAACGTAGGAAATTATTTTCGGTTTAGCCGGGTATATACTTACGAAAAATTCTTGATTTGTTCTACAAATAAAAGCAAGTATTGCAAGACCATTACTTCCAATAAATTCGGTACTTTTTGCCGGAATAATTCTCTGTCATCAGACCGACTACAAAAAGTCCCAATGTCGTATTTTAAATTTTAGAAAGCTTTGAAGGGGCATTAAAATAAAATCTAAATTTGGGTGTTGGCTTTGAGAACGTAATGGCTCCTAGCCACAAAGAGTAATTTCCCTTATTTTTCCAATTTTCCGAATTTTCTTTGAAGCTTTGATTAAAGCTGCACAGTTACGATTTTAATTAGAATTTCTTTTAGTCTCGTTTTCAACTGAAATTCTGTTTTCCAGTACTTTGCAGAATTTTAATTTTAAACGATTGACTTGACTAAAAGGTATATTACCAAGAATTACTGTTGAGTAGTAAGTCTTAAATATACATAATTTGGTCGCATTGGTGACAGAAACCATTTGGGTTTCGAATTATGGTTCTCGGCACTTCACTAACTCCGACTTTGTCAGTTTGCATATCTACCGACAGTTGGGACTCTAGTTACTCTATCCAGTAACACACGCACGATAAATTAACATATAAAAAAATTGAAACCAAAAAACTGTATAATATAACCATATTCAATAAAAACATCTTTATTTTAACTTCAAAAATGGATATATATATATATATATATATATATATATATATATATATGTATATATATATATATATATATATATATATATATATATATAAATATATATATATATATATATATATATATTTATATATATATATATATATATATATATATATATATATATATATAAACATAAACCTTAGATATTTTCGTTCAAATAACTGTTCAAAGTTACTAATAATTCAATTGAAATCCGCTTTGTTCATAAATAGGTGGATTTTTCCTGCAAGTCAACATATTTTTAAAAAATCTAAAACATTAAAAAATCACGTCCTTAAATATATATAATTAATGATTTTAAGTTATTATAGTGATTTTCGAATACTACATACTGCAGTTTCTTGCCCTTTCTCAAAACTGAGACGTTTCCAACTTTTTTAGCAGTCATTATTGTTTTTTGATCAATTTGGTAAAATATTAGGGTAGTTTTCACCCCCTAAGGTGGTGTGTTTCAAATCGTTTGAAAATTTTTACTCTTAATTTACTAGTGATGCATCTTAAAATTCACATAATTCGATCCATTTAGATCAAATTACTATTTTAATAACTTAGTGTCATTTTCACCCTCTTCAGAGGGTGTTTTTTGACCTCGGAAATACATAGGGATATTATGGATATGGTTCACGTCTGAAATTTTTCACATAGTTCTCTTCCTTTGTTGCCAGTTTTGTATTAAAGAAAAGACATTTTTTTTGGTCCTGTATTTTTAAGATTCAAAACTTGAAATACACTGTAAAAAGGAAATGCATTAAATTTAAGGTAAATGTGCTGGAAGCAAATTTCATAAACGGTTAATAAATGCGTTTAATGTAATACATTAAATTTAATAATTTACATTAATTAATCCAAATTAATTAATTCTATGTACAACAAACTGATATTTGAATGGATTGCTTTAAATTCAATGTAAATATAAATTATTCTCAATTTTACGTACAAAATCATTAAATTTAATGTAGAACAGATATTAAATTTATATTAAATTTAAGGTTATTTTTAACAGTGTATTGTTACACTTATCAATTTAAACTTAAATCAGTGAATTTTCTTGGAATTTTCATATAGTAAAACCTGGTGTAATTATATTTTCCTGAATAAAATCGGTTCAAAACACTCAAAATCTCAAGCTTGAACATAACAACCCTTAAATTAAAAAAACTTTCTAAATTGAAATCTCATAAAGCTTAATGCTGTAAACAGATTTATTAGGACGAAGACTGGAAAATGATAAATTAATTTATTATTAAAAACTTTTTAAAATTATATTTTAGATTAAGAGAGTAATTTGAATTTATTGCGGTTGCTGTAGCTTTTTTGTTTAAAAACCTAGCGAATTGAAAGCCTATTAAAATGAAGCCTATATTTTCCATAATTGAATTAATTTCGATTGCGCACACGGGCTGCAGACTTGACACACATGTAAGAGCAGTGGCGGATGTAACGAGTACAAAAGAATTAGTAACGAACACATGGTAACTGTGCTTCAGGGTATTCAAATACAAACTTGCAGGGCTGTATATTACAATTTGGCGATTCAATTAGAAATACTTAATATAATGGCTTTGAAATTTAAGATATTTAACATCAATTTGTATTTTACATTGAAACATAAACTATATCTTCCTTTTTTATCGGTGTTTGTTTAGACTGTAAATGCGAATAATAATTTAGATGACTCAGTAAATCTGGATAAATAATTTTTAGTATCACGAGCGTTTAAATTTATTCATGATGACGTCCAATGATCTTTAAATGCAATTTTCTGGAATAAGTTATTTAAAGCTACCTATCAATTACATTCACAGTTTTATTGAAATATATATAACACGATGCTTCTGTTATTAGAACATTTAAGTTTTAAAACTAGTTTTTTGCAACTACATTATGTAGTATTATTTTGAATACATAAGATTTTTATGTCTTGGAAATTCCCAAAAATATATCTTTAGTGTCATAATTCAATCCTTAATAACTGATTAAAATGTGGTTGCATTGTTCTTAGTTTTGTTTGTTTATACGACGTTTCAATTAAATAATATCTTTTAATCGCTATCAAGTATAAACTGAATGTTTCGTTTTAAGTTTATGAGCTTTTTTATTAACGGTACACATTGACGCGTGAAGTTTCAATTTACTGCCACACACCTCAATGAAAGGTTAGGTATCTCGACACTGGGTTTACTAAATATTTCATTACTGCTTTTAATTTAAGCTGCTTGTATAAATTTTCTTTTTTTTTATGATGGATTTCATATATATATATATATATATATATATATATATATATATATATATATATATATATATATATATATATGTGTATATATATATATATATATATATATATATATATATATATATATATATAATGTTTATGCGGCTTTCGCGGATTCCTCCGTGTGAGATGTTATTGCAATTAAAATCAAAAAATTGCGTTTTTTTTTTTGGTTTTTGCTTATAAAATCAAATAATGAAGCAATCTAGATGGTGTGATGGGCAAATTATAGAGAATAAAAATACGAATAAAATGAGCTCTAGATCGACTCGATCGGATCATTAACAACGGAGAAAAGCAGGAAAAACCGGAAAATTCTGCATTTCTTCAAAAATTCATATCTCCGTAACTTTTGAAGTTGTAGCGCTGGCTCTTAAAGAAATAATAGTAATTTATATGCATTTTATGCGTGTCAAAACCAGGCGCTGTCGGTTCATTAATTTTTGCACAATTGGCATTTGAAATTTTTAGTGCACTCTCTCTCTAATGGATAGTCCGATTTTAATTTTGTAAAAAGATTTTGAAAACCGAGCTATTATTCTACAACCCTATATTATTATTTTGCACCAAACAGTCTATGAAATACGTGAAAAATGCTAGCAAACATGACCGAAAAGGGTCGAGTGCGTGACGGTAGAAGAACAACTGGGCAGCGCTAGTGCCGAGGGGAGACGCATATACTATATAAAGCTCCTTCAATCACTCAAGTAATATTGAATAAAGAAGACGTTTGAACGTGGCACTACTTATTTTTTTATTGCAAAACATTTCATAAAACATAACATAATGCATGAATTGAAATCAAATTTCGCACACAAATAAGAAGTGTAATTATTTTATTTAATATTTCTGTTAACCAAATTTATGTATTTGTAAATAACTTCGACCTTGGTTAAAAAAATCTCTGTATTTTATTCGTATCTTGGAAATTTTGTGCTTTACTATAATGGCAAACCCTATAGTTTTTATTACCAGTCTTACTTCGAGCACAATCTCTGGGGGATAAAAAAAGCCTCCCGCTAAAATTCTATTTTACTGAAGACGAATTTTCGATCAATACCGGTATTTTTTTTTTGTTATTCTTATTCGTTGTAGAATCCCTTTGTGTTTAAAACATTAAAATTTATTTCTCGAATTTATTACTTTCAATTTTTGTTAAAACAAAAGTATATACAGCTGGTCCAGTGAGAGAATTACCGACGCGTCATCAACTTATGAGCATATCAAAGACAGTAAAGAACGAAAGCTTTCACGGCTTTGGTCGAGTTGGAAATCATGGTTGTTGGGTTAAGACCGTGTCAAATTAGACCAATATTATCGATGATGTATGGACATTCTCTCGCTAAACTAACTACAAAATTAATTTTACAAAAACAAAATATGATTACCTTAAAATTTCAAGTAAACAAGTTTTATGTTTTTGGATACACCAGTGTTCGATTGAACACGTTTCTTTGTACCTAATTAAATATAAATGTCAATCCAAATATATCTTAAAACCATGTGTTTTACATATACGTTCTCTTCATATATATATCATTAAGGTAAAAACCAATTTGAATCAGTAAAAATTAATTAAAAACTTCGTTAAAAAAGAAAGCGCCTAAATCCCTTTCAAAAGGTGGCGTTTGCGACACAATGCAAAGGGGTTTAAATGAAAGTAACAAAAGAATAAAATAATGAATGAAAATTGTCTGATTCTGACATTAAGCCGCATTATTTGTCAGCAGTCATCGGTTTTCTTTAATATATTGTATTCTTTTGAATTTTATTCTAGTTTATTAATTTTATTTTGTATCTTTAAGCTTTTGTAAGCTAAACAAGCAGAATAATTGTTGGAAAAGTAAAAATTATGGAGTTAGATACAATGACAACTCGTGATTGTTAGAGTGCCAATACGTGAGACAACATATAGGATAATGATAAAACAAGTTCCTTACCTATAGTCACGGTAAGAAGGACTGCGTTTTATGTTTATCTTACCAAGCATAGAAAAGCTAAAAACAATAATTATGTGAACCTTTACTATTTTATCCCATTGTTTCTTGACGAAATTTCATCACCTTCAAACGCCACATAAAATACCAAACGGTTTATATGTTTCCTTACACCCGTACAGCCATATATTTTTATTTAATTGGCTACAGCGAGACTTTAACCTCTTTCCACTTTTTTAACTGTTGTTTTTTTTTAAGAAAATGCAGTCATTCAAAGAACTAACTCTATTTGTAGTCATAGCGGCCAATATGACGACTTTTAGTAACAAAATAAAAACTAAACTTAAAATAAGTTTTTCCTTAAACTGTCAAGTGTATACAAGACCAACATTAACACCGAAATAATAATTAATTTCACCTGTTACCCCGTAAAATCGCATTCTTCATTCGATTTATCTAATAGCATTCTAGTCATTTTGCACCTGGCACAAATTTCAACATAGGCCATACAAAAAATATTAAAATATAGTTCCATCTTTCTTGCTCACATATAAGCCCCGCTAGATCTTCGTCTTTCCAATGTGCCGTGTCAATAAATTGTAGTATACTGTATTACCGATTACAAGAAATCCTCACGTTAAGCTGTTACCAGACGTCCAAATCTATACATATAAATATAATTAAAGTGTCTGTCTGTCAGTACGGACTAATCTGCAAAACGGCTGAACCGATTTCAATGAAACTTTACAGATATAAAGAGGAAGTTGTCAAGAATGATGTATACTTCTGTTTTTCTGTCTGTTTATCTGTACGGACTAATCTTTAAAACAACTTTTAAGCTTTACAACAGGGGCGGATCCAGCCTCTTTCTTTTAGGGGGGGCGGTGATATCACAAAAGTACAGTATGGCAAGCGAAAGGACGTTGTCGACGTAGTTTCTGAAGAAAAAGAGTAAAAAATGATTTATTACTCTCTCTAGTTCTTGAATAAACTGTAGTATATGAGGCAGCATCGAGTCTATTTTCCTGAACTCAAAGCTCTTGGGGGGGGGGGATCGCCCCCCCCCCCTTGGATCCGCGCCTGCTTTACAAACATGAAGAAGTTGTTGTCAGGTGTGATAAAAGCTGCTTTTTCTCTGTCTGTCTGTCTCTCTGTACGAAATAATGGAATTTAAAAAATCAGTTTATTGTTTAAGACTTAAACTTATTAGCATTTAATAAAAAAAATATTAATGTACAATCTAAAATATTTCTACAATAACGTCTTAAATTTTTTGATCGTAAATTCAAAATTGCTTCAAGCAAATAGGTTGTCAGTAGCAAAGTTTTATGCTTATAAGATAGTTTGTTAAAAGTCAGCTTGTTTCAATTTATATTTTATGAAAAGCTAAATTAAGTTTTTTAATATTGGAAATTCACTGACTTCATAAATATTTCCAGACTCTTTTAAAAATTTAATATCCATTTTAGTCTCAATCTAAACACAAGGACAATGGTTTTGTTTACCAGCAGTATATCAGAAAAAAACTCGAGATCCGGCTACCCAAATTAATAAAGATCTGCTACTTTATCACAATGTTTTATTAGTTCTTTGTTATTTATCATTGGTTGGAAGTTTATGAGGAGAGCCAATTAATGTACGTATACTCCGTACTCTGCAATTAATAAATCTTCTTAATAGCTTGGGAGTCTTTAAACTTTCTGTTTTATTTCTCTTTCATAAAACTGAGAATATCATGAATCTTAAAAATCAAAATTTATGATCTAAATGAAGAATGAAAAAATATATTTAATAACACTAGTTTACAGTACATCCGTTGTCGAAGAAATTTTAGCTGCTGTTGACTACATATGACATGCTAATTTCAAATATATGAGTAGAATTTTTTTATCAGCTCTAGTTTCTGAGTTTCAGCTATGTAGGTATAAAACAGAAAAAAAAACATGTATATTTACTAAGAAAAAATTTATTATAAATCAAGTTAATCATCGAGTTCTAAAAAACTTCGTTTTAAAGCTCTTCTCTGATGTGTAGACTTATGAAAATGACGTGTCAGAGACCAACAATAGTCAGACATCATATTCGTATCCCAGAAACCCTGATAGTTCTCTTCCATGACGCGTCAGTCCTGATGCATACGCTCTCCCTGCTCTTCGCTCATATTTCCTAAATTTTCCGGAAACCTGTCTAGGTGACTATGGAGGAAGTGGAGTTTTATGCTCATATTGCACCCCAAATTTTTTAATTGTAACAGAAGGTCTTCTACAAGTTCAATACAATTTTCTGATTTTTTATTTCCGAGAAAATTCTGCATCACAGAGACGAAAGCTGTCCAAGCCCTTAGTTCTAACTCAGTCACAGAATTTCTAAATTAAGTATCTTTCGTAAGTTGTCTAATTTGGGGGGCCATCAAAAATACCGGCTTTGATTTTTTCCATAGTGAGCTGAGGAAATTTTTGGCAAATGTAAGAAAAGCAGTCCCCGTCTTTATCTAATGATTTAACAAACTGTTTCATGATGCCCAGTTTTATATGTAATGGTGGAAGGATAATTTTGTCACGAGCTACTAGTGAATTTTGGACTATATTTTGCTTTCCAGGCTTCATATTTTTTCTCAAGGACCAGTTTTTTCTTACCCAATGCTCTTGTTTAGCTCCACTGTTCCAAAGACATATAAAACAGGGAAACTTAGTGTAACCACTTTGTTGACCGAGAAGAATGTTCACCATTTTTAAATCAACACAAATTTACCACACATAGTCATTGTACTGTATTTTATTTAAGACTAGCGAGATATTACAATATTCTTCCTTTAACTTTATACTGTGGGCAATAGGTACCCCAGCGTATTTATTTCCATTATGTAATAGAATACATTTTAGGCTCGTATTGTTTCAAGCTCATTTTTTTCAACAAGTTTTTAATGTCTGAACAAAAGGTAATACCATTTTCTTCGGAAAAATAACGCCGTAATTCTTTATTTCTTTCACGATAAAAAGTTATTTTAGTATTTGAAGAAATTAAATTTTTTTCTTTCAGTCTTGATGCCAACAATTCTGAAGCTTGTTTAGAAAGATTTAAATCTCTTACAAGATCATCTAACTCATTTTGGGAATAGCATTTTGGCTCATTTGATATACCTTCAAAATCAGCATCATTTTGTGATGAGCTTGGTCCTTCCTTGTCTTGTTCTAAGGGTTCAGATATATTTTTAGGCACTGAAAAGTCAGGTGAATGGTGCACTGGACGCTGAACACAACTAGTACTTGGATACTGCCATTTAGCTCGTTCAGGCTACAAAAGTAACAGTCTTAGAGATGATTTTGTGGTTCTCGCCAAATAGTCGGTGTTCCAAATTTAAAGGCACTTCTTCTACCACTTTTCCATAATCTTAAATATTCCACATAGGATTTACAAACACAATTAGGAGCCCAAGACTTTTCATTTTTATCTAAGAGCATCCCAAAATACTCAAAATAAGTAGTTTTCACCAACTCTGATATAACTTTTCTACAATTGTTAAACACATATTCTCCGCATATATAGCAAAAATGATTTGGATTGTTTAAACAACGTCTCCTTGAACTACTCGTGACGCAAAAACTTCAGATACTAATGTTAACACAGTAAAATACGCACGTTATCGATAAATAAATACGCATAAATGATAAAAATCAAAAAAAAAGTAACTCGAGCTGCACAAAAATTTTTGAGGTTAGATTTGACAAAAACAGGTCATAAGTGAATATTATTAACCATAAAATTTACGCCAACAGACAAAAAGTTAAATTTTGTAAACTAGTGTAATAAGTAAGTTACTCTCAACAATAATAAATTAAAACTAATAATGGCGATGAAATTAAAAGATATTTTCTGAATGTTATAGAAGTTTACCTTTTTGTAAAGTACGGTAGGTAAAAGATACTGAATGTTATCGAAAAAAAGGGTTTTTAAACCTAGGTATAAAAGTACGACAATAAAGAAACTACTAAAAATATTATTTGTTACATAAAACATGGAAATATAAGTAGAAATAAAATATTTTTTTATGTAAAACTCCCATTAAAATCTTTTCAGCGATTTCTTGAAATTAACCTACATGTATACCACTTAGACATTTACTAAAGACGTTATATTCAATACTATGTATTATGTATAATATGTACAAGGGACTAATAAGCTAGCATACATCCTACCGATTCTCAGGAGAGCGACAAAATTTTCAAATAAAATTAAATTCTGTTCAGAACATGTTTCTGATCGATATTACCCGGAAAATAAATTAATTTTCAGAATCAACCGCAACTCGCACTTGGTTTATATTGGAGTTTGCGGGCTTTCTAATCATTATTCTATTACTTAAAACGCGGATAATTTCCTAATTATCCGTTTTAATGAAGATAAATTTTTCGGAAGTATCTTCTCTCTTTTAAAATCCATTAACAACGTGGTTGGCGCACACAGGTGCGCAGAGGAAGGGGGCACTTAGTCATCCTTGAAACCAACAGTATGACTTTCAGAAACAATGTTATCAGCAAGGAATCTTTTCACATATTTTTAAAAACAAAGAAAATCATGGAATAAACGTACTTTATCCTGCTAGTGTAGGAGCGAGAGGAGATCCAATTGTTTCTTTGGTTTGAATGGACCCCTTTAAATTTTTTTTTTATATATTTGGAGCCGCTAAACACGATTTTTTAGTGTGGAACCACGCTAGAGTGAGAAAATAAAAAAAAAAAAGTTATGTACGTCAAATAAATTGTATATTATTTTTTTATTTACAATAACTAAACGTAAACATAAATTTTTTTTATTTCTATCACGTCAGAGACAGAAGTTATCAACACAGTTTGTTTTCGACTACCCACTAGTTTGTTTTCAATCCGTTCTCAAATTTCGATTCTGTGTAGTGTTCAATAAGTGAATATTTGTTTTTAAAATGTCAAAAAGATTCTGTAAAGTAAATCCTAATCGTTTTTGTTATGTTTATGGAGAACTTATTATATCTAAGAAAGGATATCCTATAACGGAACCGCATATTTTTCTTTTTTTTAAATCTCAATCTCTCACCAAGATAAAAAGTGGGCTCCTTATGTATTTTGTGAAAGATGTAGACGAGCGTTAAGCTCCTGGGCTGCAGGTGAAAATAGATCTTTGAATTTTAGCGAGTCAATGATGTGGAGGGAACCATCTAACCACGGGAATTATTACTTCTGTCTCACTAAAATATTTAGTTTTAATCACAAACACAAGGATAAAATTATATATGCAGATGTTCCTTCGGTTACTAAACCTATCTGCTGTTCAGGCAAGCAGCAATTTCCAACACCTCGCGGTTGTTCCCGCAAAACTTCGATGCCTGACACAGAATCTGCAAAAGCTCAAATTCAAAGTGACACAAGTTGAGATGAATTTGTCGGTATCTATGAAGAACTCCACTTGATAACTCAGCCCGAACTGAATGATTTAATAAGAGATTTAACCCTATCTAAATCCAAAGCTGAATTACTAGGTTCACGACTTCAACAATGAAAGTTACTTTTTCCCGGCACAAGCGTTACTTTATATCGTACATGAAGTAAATGTTTTTCGAGACATTTTAAGTAAGAAAACGAATTTTGTTACTGTTATGATATAATTGGACTTTTTCAAGAAATGCAGCAACCTCATAATCCAGAAGAATGACGTTTATTCGTTGATCATCCAAGTCTAGTTTAAAAGTAGTCCTTCTACATAACGGTAATAAAAAGCCATCAATTCCGATAGGTCATGCAGTAAATACCAAAGAGACTTATGAAACAATGTCCACACTAACTGAACTTATTAAATACTGAGATTACAATTGGATTGTTTGTGGTGATTTAAAAGTAGTTGTTTTACTTTTGGGCTTGCAGGGCGGCTACAGAAAATATTGTTGCTTATTGTGTTTGTGGGATTCAAAAGCTAAGTAAGACCATTATAAAGAAAAAAGACTGGCCAGTTAGAGAAGAATATGTTCCTGGTAAACTGAATATAAAGCACAAAAAATTGTTTTACCGCAGCTTCACATAAAATTAGGTTTAGTTAAAAATTTGTCAAGGCTTTAGATAAAACTAGCGTAGCCTTTAGGCACCTTTCCTCTGCTTTTCATAGTCTTTCTAAGGCGAAACTAAAGTTCATTTCCTTCACTCGCATCTCGATTTGTTTCCTGAAAGCCTTGGACACGTGAAGGACCCAAAAGTAAGCAAATTTTAACATTGTTTATGTCGGAAACTAAGCTTCGTAGGAAAAAACTATTGGAATACTTTTCATTTTAAAATTGCTTCTAGAAAACGGTGCTATTTTTTTTGCAAAAGTCACATTTTCAAATCTTAAGAAGAAACAAGCTTGTAGTCAAAAATACCGTGAGAACTAATAAAATCGCATTAGAGCAGTGGGAAACGTACTTTAAAAATCTATATAAGAAAGAGGAGAACATGGACCAGATACAAAATGTATATGAGGAGGACGATAGCATAGAACTAACAAATGACAAGATAGATAACACCTTAAAGTCCCTTATGAATAGAAAATGGTTAACTGTGTTAGAAAGAAGAAGAAGACATTTTGAAATGTTTAAACAATTATATATTTATAGTTCTCTCACCTTAAAAATCCTATTAAGCAGTTCAAAATACATAAAAAGACTGTCATGGGTCCATCCAAATAAAAGAAGCAATTGGGACCCTTTTAGCTCCTACACTATAAGTCCACATTTTCGCTGCCTTTTCGTTTACACTGGATCAGTTTACTAAACAAAGACAAACACGTTTTAACTTTAATAAAATTGTTTTTTGCTCTAAATTCCTGCTGACATATTTGTTCCTTTGTGTAAAAAAAAGTTTTTAAACAAAAAGGGTTTGTTTCCTTTTACGTCGAGTTACTGACAAATGCCTCTTATCAGTTTACGACAGAAGTTTCCACTTGGAAATTTTGAATTAGGTTGTGACCCTTTAGAGATAGTCGTTTTTTTGATTTCGTAATAATTTTATATTTCATTGTAAATTTATTGTTCTGGAAGAGTCGTTTGTTCCCCACATTTTTTAATCAGATATTTGAATTTCTTCACAAATATTCCATGGGACCTGGAATACAACTTATGGAAAATATCCTTTTTAATTCCAGCTATCACTATCCGAAAAATATGTCCTTTTTTCACATTTTACACTTGAGTACAACGCACCCGTGTAATACTGTTTTATCATGAGCTAAACAATACTTTTTGTGGTATTATAAATCATATTTCTCTTTGAAGTTCACGACGGAAAATAAGGATAAGATAAATTGCTCAGGAAACAGAACCTGATGTTTTGGTCCCTTAGGGAATGAAGGAAAGATATTTTCCAACTAATAAACTACTATCTTTCATTTTTGAGCTTGATGCCTAAAATTGAAGAGATTTTTTTAATAAGCATTACTGAAATTTCTGTGAAAAAATATTTAACTTTAATTTCAATACTCATTTATTTGTTTTAAATACATATTTTTTTAGTTCTTCCGTTTGAATTTAAAAAAATATTTATTTTTGTATAAAAATAAAAGATAGTTGGAAATTATATTTTCCAATCCAGTACTTCAATTTTTATTATGAACATAAAATGGTCGTTTTTTAGCATTTTTAAGGATAAGCATCTACTGTAATACGTTGGTTTTCACAGAAGAAATCATATTGCTATTTTAATCTCACTGCGCAAAGTAAACACGTCAGTTACATTTATAATTCGTAGACACATATAATAAATAATTTGTGGATTTATTTGAAGAATTGCAATGTGCGCTGTAGCCAGGGTCATTGGCACCCAAAGCTAAATTCCGATATGGCGCCCTCTAAATTTCGAATATACTTGTTAAAATGCTCGTTATTACTTATTATAATTTATTTATTAAATATAGCATGCAAACTTTATGTCAATCCAATACTACAGAATGACCTTTCAAAGTGAACTTCAAATTGGATAAGGCTTTCCAGCGTTTTTGTTGATTCAGAAAAGTAGTAAAAGATTGTGTGGAGTATACCAAAGAGCGCAGTCATCACATAAGAAGCATGAATCCCAACCAGGTTTAAAGAATGAGTAGTATATGGAAGAAATCTACCATATTGATTATTCGAGCTTGAACACTCCGATATTTACCAGCCATTTCCTAGCCGTTATCGTATGACCGTCCCCTACTAAGCCATCTTTGTTTAGTGTATAATCTCTTCCGCAAATCGACTCACTGTTTTTCCTTCTGTATGTAAAAAATTAATAGAACTTTCTTTCCTTTAAGAATCTCCACATAACGCACAGTTTCAGACATTTATATGTGTAGCAACTTGTGGATTATATTTGCCAAGTTATTTCTTGCACAAAACAGAATAATATCGATTAATATCTTAAAGATATATCTACATTTATCTTTTTTTTGTGAAAATCATATGTTGCAAATTATCATCTATCGCTTGCCCCTGTGTTAAACGTATTTCTTCCATAAGACGCAACACTTGCGATGTCCTTCTGATCTCTCATGTTCACCAATCCTTGAATTCACGTGTTTTCAATCACAAAATCCGTTCGAAAAAATTGACACTTTTTACTAACATATCACTATACATAAACCACTTTCATTCAATTTTCTTGTTGTTTAATAATGTTTTTTTGAAATCAATCTACTAAAAAAGTTCTACCATCAGACATCGATAATCTAAAATTATAGTTTTTTTCTTGGTCTGGTCCCTTTGCGACAAGACATCTGCACTTATCATCAATGGAAGAACAAACTATATTTTTTTTTGTTTTTATCGAGATTTGATGAGGAAACAATACCAATAAGATAAAAAAAATATTTGATTACAAACTTAGAAGCTGGTCGTACTGAAGTTACTTTTTCTTTCATATAAATAAACGATACAAATGCTCAAAAAAGACAAAAACACATAGTTATCTAAAACTTCTTTTGCAGATGAAATATTGTTCAACATTATTTATTGAAGTCAAAAGTTCATTGTTAACAGTAGTTTGAGCATTTGTCTTGGATAGGGCCATTTCGGTTTTTGACGCACTATCTGTGCGTCAAAAACAAGAATTTCTAACATTTATCCATCTGCTCATACTATTGGCTAAAGTTTGTGTTTGTTTCTACTTTCCTCTCTGATATTTCGGAATTTTGCACCAGACGGTTTTCTTGGTGGTGGCATTTTTCTGATACTAGACTTTCCAAAATTTTATTGCACTTATGTACATATTCTCTGAGTAAATTGAGAAAGCTGTTATATTTTAGGAGAAGTTTCGTCGTGCAATTTCATCCTTCATTGCGGAAGAACGAGAAAGACTGTCCTTGCTCCACGTAGAGTATACTATATCTTTGTTGCTTCATCTTGATCTCTCGCGTCACTAGGCGGATGGAAGTGCCCACTTGAGCGCCTCCCTAAATTCACAATCTATAAAATTATATATTCTAAAGAATAAAAATAATTTGGCTCGTTGCGCCTCTGGCTCGTGCCCCTGTTACCAGCCTTTGGCTAGGGCACTGTGTACTGGAAACGCGTTTTTAGCAAGATGTAGAAATGCACCAACTGAAAAAATGTAGTTGCATAATTAGCTAATGGATTGGAAAATATCTTTTACAAAAATAGCAAACAAAATAATTTATCCTTTAAACTCGCTTGAAGAAGAAAAAAAATTGGGAAAAATTATGTAGGACAATTTCCAAATTTAATAAAAACCCTTATTAATAATATTTTCTTGTTCATTATTAAATGGTCACTTGCTTGATAAGATTTATCCCATATGTAGCCTTTCCTTTTTATATAGTTTACATCAGACTTCAATTGGATTAAATACGGTTATTTAACTAATTTTGTACAAGCGAAAAGGCATGAAAAGAAAAATATAAAATAACCGTATATAAATAGCCTTAGGGACAAGTTTGGTAACCATGGATTTACCGGACGACTTTTATTGTAAAATGAGGAATTGTAGAAAATGAGAAAATAATTAGGTACAGCATTTAGAACATCCCTAACTTCGTTGTTTCAGGTAATTTCAAGGGATATCCATAGCAACGAGAAAGGTCTGTTTCAGTATTATTTGTTTCTTCAATTATGTTTAGTTCAAATAGTATCTACTTAATTTGCTTTATATAATTGAAATTGGATCCATGACAAATATTAAATACGGAAATAAAGGGAATAGCTATGTTTACATGGAGAAGGAAAACTAATAACAATAACTAGGAACGGAATTTTATGTGTAAACAAAACTAAAGCAAATTTTGGGAAAAATATCACAGTGGAAAGCGGAGATAATAGCGACGCGTTTAAAACAATTTTAATTAAATTTGTCAAACAATATTGTCGAGTATGTGTTGTAAATGAATTCGTCCAATCTGACGTTAAAACAAATAACACTCTAACAGAGGAAATCCCTCTATCCATAGGAATAAGACAGGGTGATAGCCTAAGTCCAACACTTTTCAATGTAATCATGGACGAAATCATTGATGAGGCAAAAAGCACAAATATTGGGTACCCAATGGGACACAACACCGTTCAGATTATATGCTTTGCAGACGATGTTGCCTTGACTGCAGATAGCGAGGATAACTTACAAAGAATGCTTTTCCATCTCAATCGAACAGCCAAACAGTATAATATGAAGATATCTGTGGAGAAAACCAAAGCAATGGTAATAGCAAAAGAACCGGTAAGATGCAAACTAATGGTTGATGACAAACATATCGAACAGGTTGGGAAGTTTAAATACATAGGAGCACATATAACAAGTAACAGGGCAGTAACAGAAGAAGTACGCACACAGGCCAACAAAGCGGCCATGATATCAGGCCAACTAAGAGACATAATCTGGAACAATAAACATATGACGGTTGAGAGCAAAGCAAGATTTTACAAGGTCTGTGTAAGACCGATACTGACTTACGGCGCAGAAACAAGAAATGAAACAACAAAGACAAAACAAATTATGAGAATCACAGAAATGAAAACGCTGAGAATGATCACGGGAACAAGTTTAAGAGATAGAATAAGAAACGCAAAAATACGCGAGGACAGCGGAGTGGGGGATGTTCTGAAGTGGGTTCGAAACCGTCGTAGGCAGTGGAGAGATCACGTGGAACGAATGGACGATGACAGACTAGCAAAAACCGTGATGAGAGAGAAACCAAACACCAAACGGCCGCCTGGACGGCCCCCCAAAAGATGGAGAGACAGCTGGATTTCGACCTCAAACGAGGATCGATGAGGCATTGTATAGATAACAGAACTTGGTTCTACCTAGAAGAAGATATCAGAAAATAGAAATTTTTATTTTTAAGATGGTAGATTCAAAATGGCGGATCGAAATTTGCACAAAACGATATTGGTCTCTAAAAACCTACTAACCTGTACTTAAAATAGTCGTAACTTTGCAAGAAAAAATCGTAAGAGACCGCTCGATAGCTAATTTTGAAGGGTAAGTGTAATATTAAATGATGTAACCAGAAAAAAATACCAAAAAAAAATTGTTGATTCTGCACATAACCTCGGAAATGCCCCCAACAATAACCATGACCGTATTTTTTGTAGATTTATGTAACTGATACTGATCTCAGTGACGGCTCATGACTATTTAGATAGGTAGTGCCGAGAGTGGTTTCAAAAAGACGAATTTTCATTAATTCATTCTGAATACAGAAATACCACCAGATCCAGGTTTATTTTTTTATAGCAATCATAACTTGAACCTTAGAAAAATAAGATACATTTTTAATTTGAGTGCAGGGGATTTTATTGAGAGAAGTGTATTATTTAACTCTATTAAAGACAATTAGTGTTAAAAACCGGTTAGAGTAAATTTGAGTTGTCCTAGAAAGGGTTCAGCAACCTCTCGCTGCGGTTCCGACAAACAGTAAACAAACATAGAGACCGGGGAATTGTTTGATAGGAAAGTTTAATTAAAATAGTTCAAATAACCCTTATTTGTCGTGATCAAAGGGAGCAATGTTCGACAATAATTGAGGATGGACTAATCAAAACTCTAATATCTCGTTATCAATGTATTGACTATTTCCTATTAATATGCAATATAATAGAGCTCAATTTGCAATTTTCATGTACGTGTAGGTTTTAGCAGATCCGCTTCGTTAAACTGGTGCGGAATTGTACAAATGTTACATTATTATTCTGGCTAAATTTTCCACATATTAACATTTACAGTTTTATGCTGGTATTTGCATACGAAATACCAGGATTATTTAATTCAAAATTTTTATGTTTAAATAAAATAGATACAACATTTCTTTGAAGGCCAGGCTTGCATTTTCTTTATTTTTGTTTATTTATACGGCATTTCTATTAGGTTGTAGCTCCAATCGATATCAAATATGAACTGAATGTTTTGACTTAAAGCTATGAGCTCACCTATGAACTATGTCACTGTACACATCTCCATGATTTGATGTTACAAAGTTGTGGTATCTCAACACTGGGTTTGCTGAAAATTCCATTATATATACTTTTTCATGTTGGGTTCCCATACATAAGGCTGCAAATTCAGAACATTTTATATGGTATCGTTTATACCACTTGTTCTACCACTTCCAGTGGACTCTTGATTTCTCCAATATAAATTTCATCACACTTACAAGGAACTTTGTAAACACATTCTTTCTTATCTTATGAATTCAAAGTTTATTTCTCGATTTGAAGTTTGTTTTTATGTTGTATGAAAAGGTGATCATTCTGTTGTAAATCATACTTAATATTTGCTATCTCTGTTTTAAGTTAATTTGCGTGTTACATGTATGTAACGATGTTACATGTATAAAATCTGATTGATATATTATTCAGAGCCATTAGTAAGGAAGCTTATGAAACTAAAGCGATACATTAAGGGTTATTAAAATCGATAGCCTTAGAGTCATTATTACATTGTCTACTTTTAAAACTAACTTTTGTATTATTATTAAAAAATTAAGCTTAAAAATATTTTTATATCAAATTTATTTTTCCTTTTGATCGACACATATCATCTAACTAAATTGATAAATGCACAAGTTGCCACTGAAAGAGCTTAAACTTGAATTCCTCGGATATGCCAGTTTTTCTGTGAAATATCTCAATACGTTTTCATTCTTATATATTCTTTAGTCTCGCATTTCTGACACTTTAATCCATTTTTCCGAGTACCATTTGACTAGATCAACTAGATTTCAATCGAATAGAAAATAAATATTTTTCAAGCTTTGGGAATATACTCATATATATATATATATATATATATATATATATATATATATATATATATATATATATATATATATATATATATGAAGTAAAATGCGAACAGTAAATGCAAACTTCTCTCCATCATATCCTTTCTGTGTTAGAGGTTGCACAGTTAGAATAAATTGTTATAAAACGCAATTCATCTTATTCCACCACCATCGAGATGATGGCCTACCTGTACCACCATACCGAGAAGAAAGTCAAAACTTACCCTCCCCGCCACAGTGATAAGGCAGAGGTACATGTTTCGTCTCTACTAGACTCATCAGGGTACCGACATGCACCTGGCTGTGCAGAGGACAGACCGGAAGGAAGCATGCAAATACTGAACGCGGCTTCGCCGACCTCCCGCCGGATGGCGTATATATGTTTATGCGGCTTTCACGGATTCCTTCGTGTGAGATGCAATAGCAGTGGATATATCCACATTATGCCGTTGTAGTGCTGAAATCACATTCAGCAAACGTACAACTATATGCAGCTCCGCGTATGAATATATATATATATATATATATATATATATATATATATATATATATCCTCGATATCAACAAATATTTGTCACTGAAAATGGTTTTATTGTTTTTCAAACTATTCTCATGATCAATACATTTTTGCATGCGTTTAAACCAGCGGTTCCCAACCTTTTTCTTCTTGCTAACCCCATCTAAAAACCGGAATAAATTGACGAACCCCTGGGTAGTCATTAGGAAGAATAAATGAAACAGTAAAGCTGGCTTATTAAATTGTGATAAGTGAAAGCATAACCTACAAAAAAGAATTAATACAAAATGAATAAAATAATACAGAACTAGCAAAATACCTTCAATGGGATATTTATGGCATTTCTGCCACTGTATGTGCTTGTCCAGATCTTACATTTCTATAACCAACTCCAAATGATGTCTCGAGAGCCATGTTACTATTTTCGTTCAAATCTTAGAAAAGAAGAAAAGAAAAGAAGAAACACTAGACTTTTTATTACCTGCCAATGTTTTTAAATACTCGACAAGTTTATCCTTGCGATTCAGATGTCTTGTTTCAAGGTGTCTACGAAGAAGAGCTAGTTTTAAACTGTTGTTGGCCAGGATTTCATTACAGATTGCACAAAGCAGTTTAGGTTCTGACTCCTCCCCGGTAAAATAAAAACCCTTTTGTAAATAGTCACTGCCATATTTTTATTTTTTTCCTTTTTTCCCACTCTGTTCGCCTATTTTTTATGTACACACTACGAACTACTAACTATTTATCTTTTTGAAATCACTCGAAGTTCTTATGCTCATCGTACGATTCGGTCTACTGTTTCTTATATGTGACTGTGGCGTTTTTATATCGGCAGATGTTATTCTGTTTCTTTTGTACGCATTGTGGAAAAGTCTTGGTTCGCCGAAGTAGAAGTTGCCGGCTCATTCGAGAATATACTCGGATCGCCAGCGGCGTAGCGACTTATCGCGTTACAGATTGTTGCCTGTGACGATGTTTAATTTAAAATTTCATCACGTCTACGAATATTATAGTTATTTTTATCATTATTACTGAGAAGAATAAGATATAGACAACTATTTAAACACGGCAGATAGATTTTATTTATTTCTTACTGAAATTTTGATTTTTGGACATTATTTGTTTATTTAGGACCTTCCCATAGACTTTTTATAATATTGGGAAGTAAGGAAATGGGCCTTACGTTGCTAAGGACCTGATTTTTTAATGAGGGGAACAACCCTAGCAACCTTCAAAGAGTCCGAAAAGACTGACTCTTCTATGCATTTATTAATTAGTCTAGTTGAGGGTGATATTAAAGGATCCTTGACAGATTTAATTATTTTTACATTTAACCTATAACAATTTTTAGGTTCCTTGTTTTTTAATTGTTTTTTTTATGCCTCGTATGTGTGTACTAGACTTTCTTAAAATTGAAATCATGAATGTTAGACTAGTCAAACCAAAGTTAATAAAAAAAATTCATCTACATTATTATTTGTTTTTTAACTATAAAGTATCGTTGTTGTTTAAGGCCCACAGGATTATGTGCATAATAATCAAAGCTATTGTATTTTAACATTATTATTCAATAATCGCATTAAAACATTAGACATTCATGTATAAATCAAAGTGAGTTCTTAGCAACCGCTCAATCATACTCATTCTTCAACAGACGGAAATGAAAATTGAATGCAAAACACCCAAAAAAGATAAATCAAAGTCAATTTTTTGCACTAAAAGAATTTATTTTAACTCAATTGTCATAACTTTTCATTTGCAATTTTCTGGTTTATAAGATATAGCGCGGTTTTGACGAAAACATAGGAAAACTCTTTAGTAATGGAATTAAGATAAGAACTTTTAAACGAAAAAAAGTTAGAAGAGGTTTTATGTTTCATCAACTGCACGAAAGAGCGTCTTCGTCAAAAAACCTAATCAATTCTTTATGATAAAATATTAAAGAAAATGAAAAATAAAAAGTTTGTTAGAGTCTGAATGTTAAGTGCTGACTTTTGTAAATTATGAATTAAAAATTACGAAATGCATATGCAGCTCTTTACCGCGCCACTCCATAGACATAAAAAATGACAGATGGCAGGTTCCTTAGAAAGAGCGTGGCTCCCAATACGAGAAAGAAGAGAGTAATAAGAAGAACAACCTATCTCACTCTAATGGGTGGAGCAAAGTACAAGAATCCAAATAAGGAAAGAGAAAGATGACATTACACCATCGAGATTAGTTCATTAGCTTTGATTTTATAATCAAAAAACAAAATAAAAGCATCTTCTAATTGCAATTTTTCATCATATGATGCCTCATTTTAAAGGTAAAAGTTTTTACCATGTCAATATGTTGATAGACTTCACTTCCAGGTAGTGAGATAAAAATTACGATATTTTTTGACATTTCAGTTGTTAAATTCGATATGTATACTGAAATTAAAAGGATTTGAAATTATTAATAAATACTAGGATCGGAAAGACTCACTAAGAATAATTTAGATACACAAATCGTGAGGAAATACAAGTAAAAATACACCAAAATTTTATGAAAATGAGTTATTTCATTTGTACTTTATTTGATATTTCACGACATGGGAAAATGGCATAATGCAAAGTTTTCATAATTTCATTACAAATGGGATTAAAAAAAACTTCTACAATTCATAAAATTAAATATTAAATATACAGTATTTATTTATTACTGTCGTCCAGCAAGATTTAAAATTTATATGTGTGTTTACGCTGTTATAAATCTTTAAAACAAAAAGATTCGTCATGTTCTAAATTATCGGATATTTCTGTTCACTATATCAAATCCGACCTTTTATCTTCGTGAATTTTAACGTTAAAACTGGGTCACTGGATAAGCTCTTTGCTATTTTACCTCTATTGTCATCACACATAATGATATAACAATATTCTTTTCAAGATAATGTAAAAATATACACAAAAGCATTAGCAGGATATGGGTGAACTATATACCATCCTGCTACATCGACGAATTCTAATATTTTGAATGTTTTGACAGTGATAAACCATTCTATTATGTACCGTAAAACGAGGTCTTGAAAGGTAACTTTAACAGTTTTTTAGGCTACTTTAATAGAGCGCCAAAATACAATTTAAGCGTGTGCGCAGCGATAGCTTTGCGATCGCCTAAAGCAGCGCGCCCACTGGTTCGGTTCGGTTCAGACCGCTTGGCTCCGCACAATCGGCCCGTTTTGGTTTACACGTAAATAAATGAGAGCCCGCTCACTGGTTCCGATGCTGAAAGCGCGGAAGCGTTCTGGCCGGTCGGAACCAGTGAGCGGGCTCTCATTTATTTACGTGTAAACCAAAACGAGCCGATTGTGCGGAGCCGAGCGGTCTGAACCGAACCGAACCAGTGGGCGCGCTACTTAACTCACCAACGAGTCCGAGCGCGTTCATCCTTGTATCTGTAGTATGGTGCATAAATACGGTATAATACCATTTGGATCTTGAGTTTTCGGTAAGTTTATACTATTATTCACGTAAACATACCTAGATTTAGGTAGCTTAGGATGTCTATATGTGCATTTGTCACTTAGTTGGTGGTATATATGGTTTTTTAATTTGTTGTATTCGCAAATAAACCACAATGGTCAGAACGTATAAAAAAAACTGAGTTCCTGACTATAAAAATTATAGCGATGAAGAAAGACCTCGTAAAAGTGAGAGCGGGTACACTTACCCAGGTTGCTGCTGCAAGAAGTACAAAATTAACAGAACCACCATTCTTAACAAGATCTATCAGAGACATAAAGGGAAACCGGGCAATCCCACTGTTTTGACGCCTCAGGGTGAAATTTTAACAGTGTATTAGCAGAATGGGGTCGACATCCGAACCGCCTTTCAAATATTTATCAACAAGGAAGGTAGAGTTGTAAAGCAATAAAAAGACAACTTACCGGGCTTTCTAGCTCGGAACTACCTCACAAACATCAGACTTCAATGACATCAGCGAGTCCTAACGAGATCAATGAAATTTTCGAAAATTTCAAGCTAGCTTTGCAGGCGACACGTCAGCTCTTATCTATAATTATGATGAGACAAATATTACAGACGACCTGGGGGCGATAAAAGTCCTAGTACTCCGAGGACACAAACGCATCAAAAGAGTCCAAGAGCGTTCGAAATCAGCAGTAAGCATCATGTTCTATGGCACCGTTGAAGGAAAATTGATTCCTTCCATGATTGTCTACAAATCGAATCACCTTTATGACAACTGGCCAGAGGGTGGGCCACCTGGAACTATTTACAGGAACAGTAACAGCGGCTTGGTTGACATGAATCTCTTTGAGGTATAGTTCTTCAAAATATCGCTACCGCAAGTCCAGGAACACAGTAACTGTTGTCATTAGTGATAATTTGACTTGTCATTTTTCACCTGAAGTCATCAATACTGCAACAGAAAACAACACATGAAACAACCGTGGATTTAAGGAAACAATGGAAGAAGGTTCTGGACAGTTGGAGAAAAGAGTCAAGAACACGGGGCGTCATTTCAAAGCCACAATTTCCCATGCTGCTGAAGAGATTGATGGATGCATTGGCTCCCAATATAACGAACAATCCACAGAGCTCCTTCAGAATTACGGGTCTTTACCCATTTCGAACCTGAAGCTGTTTTGAAAAAGATTCCAACAGATGGCTCAGAAGAAACTCGACGTGTGCTTGATAGTAGTCTGCTGGAGTTTTTAAAAGAGACAAGTGGCTACAATTCTGAAAGGATTCGACATAGAAGAGGAAAGAAAGTCGCTCATAAACTAGGTACACAGATATCTGTAATAAGCTAATGATGATGCTGTCCCAGAAATCGAAAACGATGTCTCAGTTTTTGAAACTGTCAGAGCTATCTTCGCACCAATTCCCTCAACTTCTGCTGCACCGCTTGCGAAAGACCCGACTTCTTCCGATGAAGATGTTCCTCTAAGTAATTTGGTCCGCAAGAAGGTAATAAAGGAGAGCAAGAAGAGAGACAACAACGTCTGTTACATCTACAGGTGTGATTTCCGGTTTTATCGCTTGATTTTGTTACACATTTGATAACCACATTGTTCTACTGGAGTAAAAGAAATTGAAATTTATGATGTTGAAAAAGGTTATCAACAAGAAACTACCGAAACATGTTCAAACTACCCCATTTTATGGTATACTATATGACGCGAGCAGACACGGTGAGCTGGTGCTGCGCAAAATGGCAAGTTAAGAAATGTTTTCTATATTAATAAAGATATTCCAAACCCATGGAATAAAAATTATGAAGATTATTTTAACATAAATATTAGATAAGATATTTATATGGTACTGTTCGCCCAGCACTGCCTTTCTCTTTTGAGATTTTTGGTGTGATCGACAATCATTTTCTCCCCAATTTAGAATCATATATAAGGACGGTGTGAGTGGCACGCTTTAAATTTCTTCTACTTGGTACATTCTAGTTAGGAAGTATAGTCTAATAGCCCCTTTAGTCAGGTTTTGAAATTCGGAACTTTTTTGTTATTACAGGTATTTTTCATATCTTCGATTATTTGTCTCTATACGTTAATGGAAATACTCGAAAAACTTTTTTATAGCTTCCTTCTTGTTTATTATGCAAGCTATAAATTCAGACTTTAGTCGAGAACTTTTTTAATAAAAGCTCTTAAAGGAACTTGGCGTATGAAGAGGGTATTTTATGCAGAGAGTATTCAAAGTAATTCCTGTTTCTATAAAATGCCGTACGTGAAGGAAGGAAAAATGTCACGTTCAGTTAAAATTTCGATTCCAAATATGAAATATAACAAGCGAATACGTTTTCAGTGTGCAATGTGCGAACAGAGACTAATTAATTAATTTAAAATTAACATTCGTGTATGTACAGCTCACGCTTTAAAAACATCAATAGCGTTTAGAGTAAACATTGGAATAAATAACAATTTATTATTGTTTACATACAATACACCAGTTGTCAGCAATTATTAGAACTCTGTTTCAATTCAGAAGAATAATATATGTACTTAATTCAACACTAATTACAACAAAACATGGTAGTTTATTTTTCAAGCTGATCAACTTTATAAAATTGGTTTTTAAAATATGCACAACCATTTAAAAAACTAGAAAAGCAAATATGACCATTTTTCGAAATACCGGCGGATTTCGGCAACAGGATTTGTTAATGCTAACATTTTATTATCAACATACTTTTGTTGATCTATAAAATACTATTTTCCATGAAAATTGAGCTTAAGTATTGAAGGTCTCAAAAATCAGTACATCAGCTAAATGGAGGTTACCTCAAGATTGAATAACGAAACTACCTTAAAAAATTGAAAAATGTTTTGAAAAACAATAATTATTAAGAAACTTTTCATCTAAATATCAACAAATAATTTTATTTTATTAACTATATAGGAGGTGGTTTGAGAAATTCCTAGATTAGCATATAAAAACACAATTTTTTGTCAAAATTCGACTTTAATCATCAACATAGCCTCTTTCTAGAGTGAGACAAACATTTCTATTCCTTTCTCATAGAAAGATTTATCCAGCCCTTCAGAATACTCTTCAATTTCGGCGATTACCTCTTCATCAGAGCCATATCTCTTTCCGGCGGGTAGTTTTTTGAGGTTTGTGAATAAGTAATAGTCGCTGGAAACCAAATCTGGAGAGTAGAGTAGATGCGGAAGCAATTCGAAGTGCAATTCATGCAGTTTTGCCATCGTTTTGGTAAAAGATCATTTCGTCTTCTTCATTTTGAGCCTCTTTTTCGCGATTTCTAGTTTCAAGCGCAATAATAACCCATATACTATTGGCTATTGATCATTTTTCCCATTTCAAGATAGTCATGCGCATCACAAAATACGGACGCTATAACCCTGTCAGCTGACTATGGCGTTTTTGGTAGCTTTGGTTGACTTTCATCGTTCGCTGTTCACTCAGATTTGACCGCGGAGTATAGTGGTGGATTCATTCATTGTTACATATCGCATGAAAAAATCATCTTTATTTCACTTAAACAGCTTCAAACACCGCTCTGTCAAGTTATGGAGATTTAAAACACCTACAATTTAAGCATTTGTGCGATCATTTTTGTTAGTTTGTTATTGCGAAAGGGTCAAAAACCCTCAAAATCGGCCATTTTGCACTTTTTTGCTTTTAAAGGGAAACCCTCGTCTTCCTGAACATAATGATATTTTATAACAGTAAATCGGATAATTTGTTACTGAGATATTGCTAATTGTTTATCCCAAGACGCAAAATTGCTATAATTTTTTTTAGATGAACATTTTGACCTTCATAAAAATTCAATCTCTTCTTGAAGGCCTAAATTTTCATATCTTATTAAAGGCAAATGAAAAAATTATGTTCTAACCCCTTAAGTTTTACTTTAAAAAAGGGGATTTTTTTAAATAAATAAGTAGAGCTGGAGCCTCCCCCTTAAACGTTAGATATTTCTAATTTAAAAATTCGAACAGCTGAGTTCAAGACGAAGGTTTTGAAAAAAAGAAAAGCTTTTTTGGACCAATAGGAGCCGAGTTAGGATTTTTTTTTCAAAAATCGCAGTGCTTGTGTTTGTAACAATTAAGAAATAAATCCAACGGTATTTGATACTTACATTTTCAAAATCCATGATCAGATTTTACAAAGTGCGGGTTTTTATTATTAAAAATTATACGTAAAATAGAGCGTCCGAAAAGCGCCTGGCCTACCACGGTGGTGGGGAACCCGTCGCCAAGTTCTCGCGTATTCGATAAAACTGAACTCGCAGTTGAATGAACCAATTTCGATGTTTTTTTCAGGGTAGCTCAAAAAATTATGAATATTTGTGCAATTAGTTTTGACGAATAAGCTATATTTAATGTGTTATTTGGAGTACTTATAAAATTTGAAATCTGTGGACAAATTTAATTAAATAGTAAATAATAATTGAAACTTTTTCATTTTCAAAGATGAAAAATGTAAATTTTTAATTAAGAAAATATGGAAAATTGTATCATATATATATATATATATATATATATATATATATATATATATATATATATATATATATATATATATATATATATATATATATATATATATATATAAATATGTAGATTAGTTTTTGTCCGTGTAATTTAAAATAAAATAGAATAAAATATTGGCGAAGCGGACGTGAAAATTTGTCAATCTACATGATTCTCGTATTAAAAAGTGCGGAGCACTCCAAAATATGGAAAAACTCCGGGTCCGACAGATGGCGACAGCGCTGTTTCGTCCTAATATGGGACTCGTCAGGCCACCGCAGTCGGTACAAACCATCATCTCGCCTTTGCATCGTATAAGCCACATTTATAATCAAAATACGGCAAATAAGACGACAAAGGCGACATCTCGATGGTCCACTTGATAATACAAGAACCATACAGATTAACAAAGTTTGTAAGAGAACCGTCATATGGTGGCGCGACGGTGAATTAAAACAGAAATATGTAAAATCGAGTACACGAAACCCGCTGCCCAAAAGATAGGGGTCGCATTTTTCGGTACTGGCAAGCAAGCATACCGCTATTTAAGCAGCCAAAGCCACGTGCCGCACCAAACGATCCCACCATGAGAGCATCGTTTAGCGTGTTTCAAAGCCAAACAAGTAAATAAATATGTAGATAAGTTTTTGTCCGTGTAATTTAAAATAAAATAGAATAAAATATTGGCGAAGCGGACGTGAAAATTTGTCAATCTACATATATATATATATATATATATATATATATATATATATATATATATATATATATATATATATATATATATATATATATATATCGAGAAGAAAGTCAAAACGGAGGAATCTGTGAAAGCCGCATAAATATATATGCGTCATCCGGAGGTCGCGAAGCCGCGTTCAATGTTGCATACTTCCTTCCGATCTGTCCTTTGCACAAACAGGTGCATGTCGGTACTCTGATGAGTCTAGTAGAGACGAAACATGTACCTCTGCCTTATCATTGTAGCGGGGATGGTAAGTTTTGACTTCTTTCTCGATATGGTGGTACAGGTAGGCCATCATCTCGATGGTGGTGGAATAGGATAAATTGTGTTCTGTAACAATTTATTCAAACTGTGGAACCTCCAACACTGGAAGGATATGATGAAACGAAGTTTGCATTTACTGTTCGCATTCTACTTCATATATATATATATATATATATATATATATATATATATATATATATATATATATATACCTCCCTTTTTTACTCTTTGGAGGTGGCAAAAGAAAAAAATTAACACTTACCATCGAATCAAAGATAAAAAAAAACCTCGTATGCAAAATCTGGAAAAGTTTAGTAAAAATTGAAGTAAAAGATAATTTCACACCCAACTCCTATTTTTTACCCTTTGGAGATGTCATATCAATAAAATAACCATGGAAATCGATTGAGCTACTCAAAAAACCTCTGTACACCAAATATTGCATAATTCCGTAGATTATTCGGGGCTACCAGTTTTGGCACAAGCAGTGAATACAATCGTACCCCTCAACCAGTTAAAAATTAAATATTTTACTTAAAATGTGTGAAAATCCGTTTACCTTTTTGATAAATTAACGCATAACGGAAATATGAAATGTTCTTTAAAAACAAAGATTTTCAAAATCACCCTGTAGATTAAAAACTAAGAGAGACATGACCAATTTGACACCAGACTCTTTCGTTTCGTTAAATAGTAGAACCCTAAAGTGAAAACCGCTACCTTTGAACATACCCCTGTAGAAGTAGCATAACGTCAGAACTAGGGCCCGGTTGTTTGAACGCTGAATAACGTAATAATATTTTTATTTATATTTGAAAAAGTGTTGATAAACAGTAGATATTTAATTTCTTGCTAGAGACATACCGATTTTATGCTATCCTTTTCTAATTGCATTATTTAAACGAGTATCATCGGTACGTCAATTCTGAAAACAAAGTACGAATATATGGTTACCTAAATTAGTATTATTGTTATTTTCAATATGTCAACAATATCTAAGAATACTTACCGATAAAAATAAGTTTTTAAATCCTCTTTTTATTAATATTAATTGTAAACTTCGCATTTATAGTAATTTCTAACAAAAAGTTGATGCTGGTAGCCGTTACTATGTGGTAGTTAATCATCTTCGGGAAATGTTTAAAAAGAACTACTATGTTTTATACCACTAAATTTATTAAGAAAACAGTGACTGCAGTTTCAACTCACAGAGTCATTTTCAAACTGAATAACAAAGGTAGACTAAGTATTCAATACAAAACATGAGAAAATTTAACAATAAATAAAAACTACCTGAGATATTTCATTATTACAAAGGGGAGGTACTAAATTTTGGGAACTAATCATTATTTGGCGACAACAAACAACGGGAAAAACCCAAGTTCTGTCTGGTCATTAAGCAAATTTACATTTTTATTTCTACTATGTTTATATATTTCTAAAGATTCAAGAATATTTAACTTTTGGCCCTTTGTTGAATAATGTAATATGTCAGTGTTGCCCAAATCAGGAAAACTGTGGTTGTGTTCTAAGCAATGGTTGGCAAAGCTCGAGTCTGTTTTTTGTAGTCTATATGATCGGTGGTGTTCTGAAACGCGAGTTTTAAAGCTTCTACCACTTTGTCCAATATACAAGCTATCACACTCTGAACATTTTAACTTATAAACTCCTGATTTATCAAATTTATTAATTTTATCTTTAGCATTGTAAAGGATAGTGGACAGATTGTGTTGAGATTTAAAGGCTACTTTTATGTTATGTTTAGAAAGAGTATTAGCTATGTTTTCTGATAGGGCACCACAGTATGATAAAGATATATAAGATGGACTATCTTTATCATTTTTTATTTTAGGATATATTGAATTAAAAGCTAGTTGTTTTTGTTTTCTAATTATTAATTTCTTTATGGTTTGTTGGGAGAATTTGTTTGATACTGCAATCCTTTCAATGATATTTAGTTCCTCTTGAAGATCTTCTTCAGAGAGAGGCAAAGAGAATGCTCTATGTATCATTGAATTGTATGCAGCCATTTTGTGTTGTAAGGGGTGAAAAGAATCATTAGATATAGTATTACCTGTAAACGTTGGTTTTCTAAAAATTTTAAATTTACACTGATTATTGAGGTGAGATATGGTGAGATCAAGAAAATTTATTTTATGGTTATTTTCAGTTTCCAGAGTAAATTGAATTTTTGGATGGCAATTATTAAGAAATTGTAAGAATTTTTGAAGCTGTCTAGTAGTGCCTTTAAAACATGCTAGAACATCATCTACATTGGTACAGATATGTAGATGATGTTCTAGCATGTTTTAAAGGCACTACTAGACAGCTTCAAAAATTCTTACAATTTCTTAATAATTGCCATCCAAAAATTCAATTTACTCTGGAAACTGAAAATAACCATAAAATAAATTTTCTTGATCTCACCATATCTCACCTCAATAATCAGTGTAAATTTAAAATTTTTAGAAAACCAACGTTTACAGGTAATACTATATCTAATGATTCTTTTCACCCCTTACAACACAAAATGGCTGCATACAATTCAATGATACATAGAGCATTCTCTTTGCCTCTCTCTGAAGAAGATCTTCAAGAGGAACTAAATATCATTGAAAGGATTGCAGTATCAAACAAATTCTCCCAACAAACCATAAAGAAATTAATAATTAGAAAACAAAAACAACTAGCTTTTAATTCAATATATCCTAAAATAAAAAATGATAAAGATAGTCCATCTTATATATCTTTATCATACTGTGGTGCCCTATCAGAAAACATAGCTAATACTCTTTCTAAACATAACATAAAAGTAGCCTTTAAATCTCAACACAATCTGTCCACTATCCTTTACAATGCTAAAGATAAAATTAATAAATTTGATAAATCAGGAGTTTATAAGTTAAAATGTTCAGAGTGTGATAGCTTGTATATTGGACAAAGTGGTAGAAGCTTTAAAACTCGCGTTTCAGAACACCACCGATCATATAGACTACAAAAAACAGACTCGAGCTTTGCCAACCATTGCTTAGAACACAACCACAGTTTTCCTGATTTGGGCAACACTGACATATTACATTATTCAACAAAGGGCCAAAAGTTAAATATTCTTGAATCTTTAGAAATATATAAACATAGTAGAAATAAAAATGTAAATTTGCTTAATGACCAGACAGAACTTGGGTTTTTCCCGTTGTTTGTTGTCGCCAAATAATGATTAGTTCCCAAAATTTAGTACCTCCCCTTTGTAATAATGAAATATCTCAGGTAGTTTTTATTTATTGTTAAATTTTCTCATGTTTTGTATTGAATACTTAGTCTACCTTTGTTATTCAGTTTGAAAATGACTCTGTGAGTTGAAACTGCAGTCACTGTTTTCTTAATAAATTTAGTGGTATAAAACATAGTAGTTCTTTTTAAACATTTCCCGAAGATAATTTCTAACACTTAAAAATACCGAAAAAAGTCACGATAAGCAATTAAACTGAAAAACAAGATAAGTAAATATGTTTATGTCTGTCAAACATCAAAAAAGCGTCTCCCCACCGACCATAAACAGCCTTCAAACAAATCTATTGTTGTTTAAATCTTGAGTATGATCGAAGACCGCTACACTATATCTTTGATAATAACTCCACCTAAAAGTGTCGAAAATGGGACACCCTGTACATGTTTTCAAATTTAGTTATTATTTTTTACATACGTGCATACTACTATTTATAGATTTGTATTCCCGTTTATTCCGTGTCAAGGCAAAATGAATAAATATTGCGGAAATCAATATTTTTGTATAAAGGACCACCAAAATCAATATTTATTCTACTATTTATATGAAATATTAATTAATTCCATATTCTCCACTCTGAAAGCTATTTACAGCATATTAGAAAACACGAAAATATAACCACATAATTTTTTTATTGATCGTACATTAAGAAGGGTAGTGTCCTAAATGTGTTTTTTTTTTATTATTCTTATTATTGTCTGGCAAAAATACGGCAAGTTTTTCCATTTATGACAAAAGATCTTTACACAAAGAAAGGAATTGTATCATTTGCCATTTGGAAAGAAAACTTTTTTCCTTTTATGAAAAAAGTAAATTATAGGTTGATGTTTCCTTGGTCATAAAAGATAAATTGAATTAAACATTACCAATTCGGTTTATTTTAAATTTAGTACAGTTTCCGTCGAGGCATCGAATATTTCTTTATGATTCATTTAAATTATTTATGTATGTATGTACTGGAAGTGTGCGTTAACGCATGCTAAAAATACTTTAATAAATTTACGATCTTAAAAATAACACACAAATTAATGTAAAACTAAAATACAAGTTTTTATTTTACTTCACAATTTTGAAACTACTAAAACCAAGTAGAATTTCAATGTTTTCTTGATGACTCTTACATTTAATATAGGCCAATCAATAGAGAAAAAAATAAGTGATTCTGTGACAAACATACTATCAGGATACTGACTGTACCATCACACAACTCGCAGAGATACTTTGTTATGTTTTCCACTCTCAGTTATGATCTATTAATTTGTTTTAAACAACTAAAACCAAAAAATTGCTTTTTTGCTTATAAAATCAAAACTAATGAAGCAATATCGATGATGTAAGGAGATTAATTGTAGAAAATAGAAATACCAACAAAATGAGCCCTGGATCGACTCAGTCGGATCTTTAGTAACGGAGAAAGATAAGAAAAACCGGAAAAATGCAGCGTTTTTTCGAAAATTCATATCTCCGTCATTTTCCTAGTTGTAGCGCTGACACTTGGCGAAATAATAGTAATATATTTGTACTTTATGTGTGCCAAAACCAAGCGCTATCGGTTAAGTTTTTGCACAATTTCCATTTGAAAGTGTACTATTTTTCAGCGCGTCTAGATGCCTCATGAATGGTCCGAATTAATATTGTAAAAAGATTTTGAAAGAAGAAATATCATTCTACAAGAATATATTTTTATTTTGCATTAAAAAGTTTGTGAAATACGTGAAAAATGCTGACAAACATGACCGAAAAAGACCGACCGCGTCAATCTAGCAGTATTGTGCAGGCAGCGCCACTGCCGAGAAGAGTCGTATTTATTTATATAGCACTGTTGTATTATCAACCACAAATCATCGGCGTTTTCATTTTTACTCAATTATTGCGCAGTTTCCGTTAATTTTCAATTCTAATCTTCGCTATCATCTTTACGACGTCTTTTTTTTATGTTTATCGCGGCTTTGGCGAAACGTCAACTCTTGTTTATGACTTTCCAGTTACCGTTACTTTCGGCCGCCACCGTTCGGGCTTATAGTACTTAAGAAATATGAATCTGTGTTTTATTTTACGTCCTGTATATATATATATATATATATATATATATATATATATATATATATATATATATATATATATATATATACGATTTTTTGATTTTTTAAGAATTTGTATAAATTCGGGATTTAACACAAATTACGGGGTTATTGGTAAGGTCCCGCCAAGCCTCCCGACTATGTTAGTAACCGTACCCACTTCACCTTCCTTCTCACTCACCGGGAGAGGAAGGGAATGAGTGAAGCTCCAAGTTTCTATTTGAAAGCCCATAAGTTAAATAGATTTAATCTCCGAAGTCAGAATTCTTTAATTTTTCTCCGAATGTAAAGTAATTCCACGCGTCACTAACTCTAGCCGTTTTTCTGAGAGTGTAAGGTTTTCACGTAAGGAATTTAGTATTCGTTCACAATCTTTAAGGTCTGCGGAATTTATGTTATCGAAACAACCTACTCTGAGAACCATGGGTTGTCCTAACAAAGGAATAATCTCGTGGCCCCTGAGAGCTAAGTTCGATCAGGAAAAGAAACAACAGTACATACGACTCTCCTCGGCAGCAGCGCAGCCCTCAGTACTGTTCTACTTTCACGTGCTCAGCCGTTTTCGGTCATGATTGTTAGCATTTTTCACGTATTTCACATACTTTTTGTTACAAAATGAAAACATAGGCTTCTAGAATGATACGAGTACTTGTGCTGTCAAAATATTTTTACAAAATTAAAATCGGACCATTCATGACGTATCGAGACGCACTGAAAAATTTTAAATAGCAATGATGCAAAAACTAATGAACCGACTACGCCTGGTTGTGGCACATATAAAGTACTATAAATTACTATTATTTTGCTGCTAAAGGCCAGCGCTACAACTAGAAAAATGACGGAGATATGAATTTTTGAAAAAATCCTGAATTTTCCGGTTTTTCCTATTTTTCTTCATTACTAACGATCCGATTGAGTCGATCCAGGGCTTATTTTGTTGGTATTTTTGTTCTTTCAATTACACCATTAAAATTACTTCATTAGATTTGATTTAATGGATCACAGTAGAGAGTAAAAATATAGCAAAATATCACTATGGATTATTTTTAGGGTGATAATATTTTTGTCACGAAAAAATCTCTTTTAATTGGCTTAATAGTTCATGTTTGAGATGCGTAGATGTAAAAGAAAGATTTTGTGTATAATTAAGTATCAAATGCGCTAGAAACAGAAAAAGTTATTAATATGAATTAAACGTCAAAATATCTAAACCAGTATCACCTAACATACTACATTTAAAATTAATTTCAAGCGAAATAAGGAAGTGGATAATTTAAAGAATATTATTTATAAATAATTTTTGTCAATATTTTTTTAACGCACATCTAGAAAAAATATTTTGAAATTTCGTAAAAATTGAAAAAATTAACTTGTAACGGAGCAATTCGAGGTTGATTGATGCGATAAATAAATACAGGCACGTTAACGCAAAAACAAAATTCGATGACAGATTGAGGGTGTTTTTCTATTGTTTTTTGCTGAGCACGTCACACCTACAAAGCCCAGAATAGGCAGTATCATAATACATAAAGCTGCCTATCACGGCAAACAAATTTGCCCTTCTCAAGCAAAATGTGCTAAAAATATAATCAACTTGATACTTTTAGCACTGCGAAAACAAAGAAAAGATTTTAATTTTCCAGGCGAAGTTAGATATTAGTAATTAAGAAATGCCAGCCCTACCTCGACCTATTTAAAATCGTTTGTTTCTCTTGCAATAAAATTTCGTTTATCTGGTCTTTTTAAAGACAAAAAGTCCTCGTTGAAAGCTGTCTAAGCTTTCGAAATAAAGTTTTTGTTAATCCGCGCTACGTAACACAGATTTCAAAAGTTTCATACGCTGCTCGCCAACATTGAAAGGTATTAGAACTTAACACTCCAAAGTTAATCGATATTACGAGGACTTTTTAATTCTTTATTGCGAAAAGTTGCTTTAATATAAAACTAATCCGCTTGCAAAAGTTTTTGGATAATATTTCCAAATAAATCACAAGATTAACTATGAAACTTACACCCCACAAAACACTCCATGTCAATATTATTTGTTCAAAATTTAACTGTTATTTCTTAAATAAAAAATTGCCACTCTAAATATATCTTATGCAAATTTCGAAAATTTAATTCAATATCAATACATAGCATAAATATTTTTAACAATCAAAATTTCAATAAGAAATAAAGAAATCTCTCTGCCGTATTTAAATAGTTTGTTATATATGTAATTCTCCTTTCAGGCAGAGAATAAGAAAAATATATGTACAGAGTGAGTCAACGATTGGATGATGTAGGTTTGTGCCTTTTCAGTGAAATTAACAAAGAAACTATATTTATTGTTTGATACAGTTTATTTTTACGCAGATTTTAAAAATATTTAGGACTCTACAGGCTGAGCCAAAAAACTAGGACAGCATAAAGTTGTATTTTTTAAAATAGAACACCCTATATACGAATCGTATTTTCGATTTAGCTTATAATTTTAAATCTTTTTTATTAAGGGTTTACTATAACAAAACTTTATCGTTTCTGAGATAATTAAGTTTAAAGAAAAAAAGTCACATTTTCAAGCATCAATTCAATCCTAAATAACGTTTTCAATTTTGTGACAAATATATTCAAATTTGGAATTTAGCAAGGCCAAGGATAAGTTAACATAATTTTTACCTAATATTTGCAATAAAAGCTACAGGGTGTTGAACACATCGGCTCAAATTTGAACAAGTTTAAATGAATAAATATCTTTTTTTTTAAATGGTACACCCTGTATATTTTCATGTTATTTAATAAAGTAATAAAAACCCTAAAACTTTTGTTCAATATATCCTATACCTATTTATAATAGTTTTTGAGATATTTCAGTTTTTCTTATTTTCCAAACTTTTTTACAGAAATAGTCTTCATTATCATAGTAGCCATGGCAAAAACAATGTAAAAGAACATTTTTCTGTGTGTCAAATTTATAACCGCAATCGCTTCTTTTGGTTTTTATGTAGTGTAGTTTGGTTTTTTTTGCATTCATGTTATATTGTAAAATGAATTTTCCAAAGAATGAGTTAATAGATATGATTTATACAATAGGAGAGGCTCAAAAAAATTGCCTTCTTGCTCAAAGAATTTACAAAATGAAGTATCCTGATCGACGCCAGCCTAATACCCATACTTTTCAAAACTTAATGCAAAGATTTGATTCTTCTGGTACTGTTGATTATCCAAAACGTTAAGTGGTCAACAAACCAGTAACTAATGAAGAAAAAGAACTACAAGTATTGTTAAATGTTCAGGAAAATCCTTATATTGGTAGCCGTCAGTTAGCAGCATTATGTGAAACATCACAATCCACCGCTATCACATGGAATTACACCAAGAATTGCATGGACAGGATTTTGAAAGTCGTGTAAACTTTTGTCGTACAATAAATGCGGAGATTCAATTAAATCCAAATTTATTATGCAAGGTAATGTTTAGTGATGAAGCTACTTTTAGAAGTAACGGTGCCGTAAATAGACGCAACATGTATTATTATGCCACAGAAAACCCATTTTGATTAGAGAGGTGCAACATCAAAACCACTGGTCATTAAATGTTTGGTGTGGTATTCATCATAATCGAATTATTGGACCCCACTTTTTTAATGAACCACTAAATGGCCATAGTTACCTGAACTTTCTACAAGAAGAACTACCCCAACTGCTTCAAGGTCTCGATAGGGATGAGCTCGACAGTATGTGGTTCCAGCACGATGGTGCGCCTCCGCATTACCATCGTGAAGTTCGTGCGTTTTTGAACCAACGATATCCGCAAAAATGGATTGGACGTGGGGGTTTCATTGAGTGGCCACCAAGGTCTTGCGACATCACCCCATTAGATTTCTTCCAATGGGGTTATATTAAAAATAAGGTGTATGTTAATCCACCAACAACAGTGGAAGATATGCGAAACAGGATTAGGGATACCTGTAGAACAATAACGCCACTAATTTTGTCCAGGGTCCGAGAAAATCTGCAAAAAAGACTAAATTTGTGCATTGCACAAGAGGGTCGTTTATTCGAACACTTATTAAAAAGAAATAATTAATCTCAGTATTTAATAGGTAATTTTTTTGTTTCAATTTAGTATAAAAGTAAATATGTATTTGCCTTGTCGTTATTGTTGTGTTAATTTTTTCACATTATGTTTAATTAAACTATTGCCGTTGAATATAACGAATAATGTATTTCATCATATTTAACCACATTCTGTTTGTTTCTGTAGTTTCTTTTTATTATTTTACATGGCTACTATGATAATGAAGACTATTTCTGTAAAAAAGTATGGAAAATAAGAAAAACTGAAATATCTCAAAAACTATTATAAATAGGTATAGGATATATTGAACAAAACTTTTAGGGTTTTTATTACTCTATTAAATAACATGAAAATATACAGGGTGTACCATTTAAAAAAAAAGATATTTATTCATTTAAACTTGTTCAAATTTGAGCCGATGTGTTCAACACCCTGTAGCTTTTATTGCAAATATTAGGTAAAAATTATGTTAACTTGTCCTTGGCATTGCTAAATTCCAAATTTGAATATATTTGTCACAAAATTGAAAACGTTATTTAGGATTGAATTGATGCTTGAAAATGTTACTTTTTTTCTTTAAACTTAATTATCTCAGAAACTATAAAGTTTTGTTATAGTAAACCCTTAATAAAAAAGATTTAAAATTATAAGCTAAATCGAAAATACGATTCGTATATAGGGTGTTCTATTTAAAAAAATACAACTTTATGCTGTCCTAGTTTTTTGGCTCAGCCTGTAGAGTCCTAAATATTTTTAAAATCTGCGTAAAAATAAACTGTATCAAACAATAAATATAGTTTCTTTGTAAATTTCACCGAAAAGGCACAAACCTACTTCATCCAATCGTTAACTCACCCTGTACAAACAGTCTGCCTGAAAGGAGAATTACATATATAACAAACTATAAATATTTTATATAGGATAATTTTACATACAAAAAATAAAATACGATTAGCGACACGACGAAATGTAGACAATAAAGTTAGGTTCAATCCAATCGAAATCCGCTAGAAATTTGGTTTTGGTGGTAATCCATTTTTGTTTTATCTGGTTGACACTTCGTAATCAAGAGGTTAAAATACATATAAAAAACTTTGGTGGAATACTACAAACATTATTAAATTGTTAATTTATAATCTCGTTTACGTCGTTTAACAACCCGAATTTCGCTTACAAACCTTCAACAGCTTAATATTGTCACAAAAAATTTCGAGACGTAAAAAAGTAAATGGATAATTCCGATTCAAGTTAAATTAAACCTAACTACATCCCCAAACATATCCTTTAAATGTCAACTGGTTGCCAATACGTCCCCAAACTTCCTAAAATCGGTTTGATCTAACTTGACAATGGCACACTCCATTTATTTTGCAAATTAGGTTAGGAAAAGGTCTCACCACCCACACAGAGATGGACTAGCTGCGGTTATTTGAATATCAATAATTAATTAGGACCTTATACTACTATATTACAATCGATTTTAAACAAACAGATATTTATATATTTCTCAAAAAGCAAAATTTTTACTATATAGAAATAGAGATAGAAAAGCGTTTTCAAGAAAATCACCGTTTTGGGAAAAACTACAAGGATGACCTAAGGATACTGCGGATCAACATTTTGGGGGATAGGACATTTTTGTCAACCTGCTTTTTTAGTATTCAGGAGTGAATCAAAATCTATAGTAACACAGTATAAAACTGTAAATATTTTACATAGAATTCAAAATAGAAAACCGCCCAATATACAACTTTATATTACGTTCCTGCACCTGAAATTCATTCAACTGGCCCCCAGTGTCTGCAGATATATGTTGGGACAGATACTTTAAGTCTTGTATTTTGAGTTTATTGAGACATAGACCAAGGAACATTGTTTTCATAGGACGCTGTGGAAATGCTCTGTTTACTTATGGTTAACAGGAATTTAACTGCAGGATTAATAGAAAGGGACTTAAATAAACACAATACTATGTACAAAGTAACTATCGGCATATAATCAATTCGGAAACCCAATTTCTAGTTTCAAGTTATATAGTCATTTGGATTTATATACTTAAGATGTAGTCGAAGTAACAGTTTGTCAAATTTCCAAAATTATTATATGACATTTACAGTACTCATACTAACCTACAAAGTTTGGCAAATTATCTAAAATTTTAGTATAACAAAATTACTTTATAGTTTTTTTTAAGTTAATAAAATATTTCAAAATATTTCAATCGTTTTCCTAAAAGTATCTTTCTTTGTTTTAGGCCATGATGAGCCGTACGACCTCTACTATGACAATGAAGACGAACAGGAACGACCCAGGATCACTACTTTTGTTCAGTCCTTGGCAAATTACTCAAATACTATTCCTCCACCCTCTAGTGACCCAGATGCACCCACCCAGCCTACTAAAGGTGCCCAAATGGGTACCCTTATTGGTGTTTACCTCCCCTGCATACAAAACATTTTTGGTGTTATTTTATTTATACGTCTTACCTGGGTAAGTAACATTTAATTTTATATCAATTTGTAATGCTATGACTGTAGTTACAAGAAATAATATATAAAATTTATAGTAATATTCATAGGCGTGGCAAGTTAGGGACCACAAACCCTCCAGAAAAATAGTTTTTTTTTCCAAAAAACGCGGACTGACATCAACTTTATCAAAAAACATATAAAAACACTGTTAAAGTTTTTTCTTTTGTTTTTATACGCGTAAAGAAGCTACGCCTATGGTAAAGCTAATTTTTTTTAAATCAACAAAGGGATCTTAATTTTAGGTTGTGGGGACAGCAGGGGTTATATGGGGCTGGATGATCGTATTTACTTGTTGTTGTGTAACTATGTTAACCGCCATCTCAATGTCAGCTATTGCTACAAATGGCGTGGTCCCGGGAGGAGGTAGCTATTTTATGATATCCCGATCTATTGGTCCCGAATTTGGTGGAGCAGTCGGTATGCTCTTTTATACCGGCACCACCCTAGCGGGTGCCATGTATATCGTTGGTGCTGTCGAAATTGTATTGGTAAGTTTTCGTAAATTGGTGGTAAACTTATCTAAAATTTAAACTAGTTATATGTATTGTTTTCCTTTTCTAACTAAATTATAAAATACCAATAACTATTTTCGTCTAAGATAAGTCAAACATCCAAAACATAAATTTTAACTGTACAAATTAAAATTTGTTTAAAAGTGAGTATTCTCCTATTTTTTTCAGCCTAAATAAATCAACGTTATTTCTTGATTTTTTATGTTTTTTTCCTGAAATTTCATTTCTATTTTTAGGCTTTACTTTTTAAAAGCAAACAAACTCGAAGTAATGAAATAAAGCCTAACTATTTCGAAACATTTTATTACAGTACCTATATCTTGAAGGTTTAAAATGCTGAGGAGTTTTATCTTGCTCCTTCTATTCCATTTAATATAAAAGAAAATTAAAAAAAGACAACATAAAACAGAAATAGCCCTCCAGCGGGCAAAATAGCTTTTCTTAGACTGCTTCTCTGTTTTAAATAACCTATCAGTGTGTAGATTTAGCCAAGGGCTTAAAAAGTAGTTTTTATCATCATGTAGAATGGTGTTTTTTTTTTAACTTTGTGTTTTTAGGTTTATATGGCACCCGGGTTTACACTCTTTGGTGAAATATCGGATGATGTTGTCAAATTCAACAACTTCCGGGTTTATGGATCTTGTCTGCTTGTCATAATGGGCACTATAGTTTTTGTAGGGGTCAAATTTGTCAACAAGTTTGCTGCTGTGGCCCTTGCATGTGTCCTATTTTCCATTCTTGCTGTCTATGTTGGTATTTTTACCAATTTTAATGGCAATGAAAAACTCCAGTTAGTATTTTTATAGTTTTTGTCTAACATTTTGCATGTTTTGTGCTTGATATATGGCGGGTTCAAAACACTAGTAGTAGATCTATTAACACTTTGACTGCCGAGTCTATACCTGAGTAAACACATGACATATGTCTAAATTGCAATGTGTATTTTTCAGTATACATTGTCAAATCCACCTATCTCGCCGCGTATTTCCTACACTGTTAAAAATAACCTTAAATTTAATGTCCATTTTACATTAAATTTAATGTTTTTGTACCTAAAATCTGAATAATTTGCCTTTACTTTAAATCTAAAGCAACTATTATGTTAACTATATCATTTTTATTTCTATTTGTATTATATAAATAGTGTACGTTTACTAAACTAGCACCAGTTATCAATTCTACAGCAACTTTTTTATACCATTTTATGCTGCGCCTAATTAATGTAGAGTAAGACTGACCTAATACATCAGTGAAACTTTTATTATTATTATACTCTACTACAGCTTCTGTATGCTTGGTCGTAAGCAATAGGACGTCGCGCTTGTCCTTGCAAAATAATTATTCCATTTTTCGTCCTTCCAATAATTTCTCCCCTTTTTAATTAATTGTGCTTCTAGCACATCTTTTAGTACACCCTTTCTTTCTATTTTTTCTGAATGTTTCCAATAAATGTGTCTGTTTGTTTTGTAATTTTTCAGCTACTTCTATGCTTGTATATCAATTATCTGTAAATAAAGTATGGATGCTATTAAAACATTCTTCTATTAACTCAAAAACAAGTTTGTGGCCACTGATATGCCTTCAGTTTTATCGGCACCACAATAAATTTTTGTATAGTAGGTATAACCCTAAGAACGGCAACGCTTGAAAAGTTTTATTCCAAATTTGTGTCGTTTCCCCTTCACATACTGTCGAAAATTCAAGCGTCCTCGAAAGGGTACTATAGTTTCATCTATAAATAATATAATGTAACAAATAATTTAATTTTGTAAACTCTGTCCCCTGGTGTACAGAGTTCATTATTTGAAAAATACCACATTCTTAGCAAAATTTCAAAACTGTTTCTTGACATGTAAGTAGCGGCTTTTGACAAGTATAACTCAGAATTACGTCAATAATCGGCCATATTGGGCTTTCTATCTAGACCCATCCGTTATAACACACCCAAAAAACAGCACATTTCTTCTTTCCATTTGTTCAAAATACCATTTACAATAGTTTGATTTGCATACAAGTTTGTTCAGCTAACAAATTTATTAATTGTTCATCCATTTCTCAAGTTGATTACTTCCTGCCTCACGCCTACATCTTCTTGAAAATTGAAATAGTTTACATTTCCAACAACTATTACCCTATTGTCTAGAACTTCCCCCTCAGTAATGGGTACTTCATTATCAGATTCGGAAGAAGATGGAGCAAATTCACCTAAACAAATATATAATCACACAAATCAACCAAAAAACGAACGAACAACCCATCAGCCAACTTAATAACCAACCATCTAATCAGACAACAAACAGACAAAATAAAATAAGATCATAAATAGATAAATACCTTCAGCTGACTTCAGTGCTCGCTTGGCAGGTATGGCCGTGCTGCTATTGCTGGAACCCTCTGGTACGTAGACCGGATGCCCATCCCAAATATTTTGATATGGATCATCGTCACTCATGTATATATATCATCCAACCTTGCTTGTTCTTTTTCATAATGTGACATATTGAATTCACAAATACAGTAACGTAATATTTCTCCACTGTAGATAGGTGGCGTTGTAGCAACTTTCAACATTTCAGCGCCACATTGTACACTAGCTAAAAAGGGCATAACACAGAATTGAAAAAAAAAAATTCGTGGCATAAGAGGTCACTTTAAAAATATGGCGTAGCAGTTAAAGTGTTAAAAGGTTATTTGAAGTATTTTAACATGATTTTTTAAGCGACATTTCTCAATTGTTTTATGTGAGTTACATTTTATCAGGCGCCGACTTCATATAAAAATTTGTATTGTTATTTTCCATTTTTTAACGCATTTTTACAAGTCAGTTCATATTTTTTATAAAAATTTTATTTTAAATTAAAAATATTAATTTAACAACATTATCGTCAAGAGATATCCTTTTATTCAAAATTGTATTTTATTAAGTGTCTTATTACCATAAAATGATGAATTAGAGAAATCCATTATTCTTACCTAAATCTCGTCAAGAAGCTATCCCATTAAATGCCAGGGTTCTAGGGATATAATAAATTGATGTTAATTGTCTCAGAAACTAAAGTGTCATTTAACTCGGGTATAATAAAATTCTGGGCTCCGACATAACATATTATCATTTTCTTGCTGATGCTTTTTTACAAGTTAGGTGTTATTATACACTTTTGTTTTCAATTAAAATAGATATTGAATTTTTGATATTTGAATTTTCTTTAATTATGTTATAAAAAATATAATATTGTAAACAATTTTTAGTATGTGCGTGCTGGGCAATCGTCTACTAAAAGTTGAGACGATAGAACATTGTACTAAAAATATAAGTGGACCTTTATACAAAATGTTTTGCCCAAACAGCACGTGTTATCCTTACTGGGAGAAGAACAATCTCACTATTGAACGTGGTATCAAAGGATTAGCCTCCGGTGTATTTTTTGGTAAGGTGTCACTATTATTGATGTAAGTAAACATAGTAAATAAATCTTTTTTAGACAACATTTATGACAGTTTCTTAGAACAGGGACAGTTTATAGCAAAAGGCAACCTTCCACCTGATACTGAGAATATAGGGAATGATAATTACGCGCAGATAGTGAATGACATAACTACTTCCTTCACTATTTTGATCGGCATTTTCTTCCCCTCTGTAACTGGTATTATGGCAGGGTCTAACCGATCTGGTGATCTCAAAGATGCACAAAAATCTATACCCATCGGAACAATTTGCGCCATTTTAACTACCTCTACAGTATATTTATCGTCGGTGTTATTATTTGCTGGTACTGTAGACAACTTACTCCTTAGAGACAAGTACGTATATTTTTGATTTAAATGATGATCTCTCTTTAACTATTCTTTTTTCAGATTTGGAAACTCTATAGGAGGGAGGCTTGTGGTAGCCAACATAGCTTGGCCAAATCAGTGGGTCATTTTAATAGGTTCCTTCTTATCTACACTAGGCGCTGGTCTTCAATCTCTTACCGGAGCACCAAGATTGCTTCAAGCCATCGCCAAAGATGAAATAATTCCTTTCTTATCGCCATTTTCCGTCTCTTCTTCACGTGGAGAACCTACTAGGGCCTTAATTTTGACCTTACTGATTTGCGAGTGCGGTATATTATTAGGAAATGTCGACGTACTAGCTCCTTTACTTTCTATGTTCTTTTTGATGTGCTATGGATTTGTCAATCTCGCTTGTGCCTTGCAAACATTGCTTAAAACTCCAAATTGGAGACCTCGATTCAAATACTACCATTGGATGCTTTCCTTTTTGGGATTATCCCTTTGCATCGCTGTTATGTTTATGACGTCTTGGTACCTTGCCCTGCTTGCTATGGGCATGGCAGGAGTCATTTATAAATACATCGAATATCGAGGGTAAGAAATTGAATTATATGACATAAATTTATTAATCTAACTTTCACACCCAATTTCAGTGCTGAAAAAGAGTGGGGAGATGGTATAAGAGGTCTGGCTCTTTCAGCAGCTCGCTTCTCGCTACTCCGCCTGGAAGAAGGACCGCCACATACCAAGAACTGGCGCCCACAAATTCTATTGTTGATTAAACTGACTCCAGAGCTACAACTAGAGCATCGAAAGTACGTTTCTTTTGTCTCCCAACTCAAAGCTGGCAAAGGTCTTACTATCTGCGCGTCAGTTATTGGGGGAGATTATACTGAGAAAGCTGCGGAAGCAATGCGAGCTAAACAAATGCTCCAAACAGTCATGGAGGAAGAGAAAGTTAAAGGCTTTGCGGACATTCTTGTTGCTAAGAAAATCTCTGAAGGGTTGTGTGATCTGTAAGTGTGTATTGTAGATATATTTAACATTTTTTCAAACCTAATTAAATATTTTAGAGTCCAAACAGCAGGATTAGGTGGTTTAAAGCCCAATACGATAATTCTAAGCTGGCCTTACGGTTGGAGAGAGGATGCTGAAGAAGAAAAGGCCTTTGAATATACGGTTCGTACTCTTACCGCAGCTAAAATGGCGCTCCTCATACCAAGAGGTATCGACTTCTATCCCGATAATACCCAAAAGATCAGCGGGAACATTGATATTTGGTGGATTGTCCACGATGGAGGTTTGCTCATGTTAATACCTTTCTTACTGAAACAACATCGTACCTGGAAGAATTGCAAGCTACGTATTTTTACTGTAGCCCAATTTAACGACAATTCTATTCAAATGAAGAAAGATCTCAAGACATTTTTATACCATCTCCGTATTGAAGCGGATGTAGAAGTTGTTGAAATGGTTTGTATATACATAAGTATACTTACTCGTACAATCTACCACTGAAAACGACTAAAATTATGATGCATTAAATACGTTTGACAAATTTTCTTTCAAATTAAATCACTGTTTTTGACATAAAACATTTTATTATTTATTTATTTATGTACTTTTATTTTTATTTAGTCGGATAAGGACATATCAGCTTATGCTTACGAGAGAACTTTGGTCATGGAACAACGAACCCAAATGTTGAGGGAACTTCAGCTAAACAAAAAGCAAAGCTTAGGAGTGGTAAGTTTTCTTGTATATCTTTATTGATAAATTAATAAAAGAAGAATTAAGTAAAAGCAGTGGCGGTTCTGGACTGTTTATTCAGGTAGTGCTAATATATAGGACAAAATATGTCTTGTAAAATAACAATTTCCATACCTATAGTCACGGTAAGAAGAATCGAACTGTTTTCTATATTTATTTTAAAAAGCATAGACAAAATTTTAAAAAATATTATTTATGTTAACCTAAAATACGAGGGCGGTCTGATAAGTAATTAGCCTACATAAGAAAAACGAAAATTTTGGAAAAGTAGCGATTTATTTCTCAACATAGTCTCCTTTAAGCTCGATACACTTGATCCAGCGATGCTCCAACTTCTTTAACCCGTCTGAAAAATACGTTTTCTGGAGGTCTGTAAAGTAGGCCTCCGTGGCGTCAATAACCTCCTCATTCGACTCAAATTTCTGCCCGGCGAGTGACTTTTTCAAGTTTGGAAACAAAAAGAAGTCGCACGGTGCCAAATCTGGAGAATACGGTGGATGGGGCAGCAGTTCGTAGCCCAGTTCAACCAATTTGGTCGCGGCGACGGTGGAGGTGGAAGAGCACTTTTTTCTTCGCCAAATGGAGCCATTTTTCTGCAATTCGGCGTCGAATCGACCCAATAATTCAGCATAGTAGAGCCCTGTGATCGTTGTGCCCTTCTCCAGATAGTCCATGTAGATCACATCGTATGAATCCCAGAAAACGGTGGCCAACACCTTTCCGGCCAATAGGACAGTCTTCGCCTTCTTCGGAGCACGTTCACCGGGTGAAGTCCACTGTTTCGACTGTTCCTTGGTCTCTGGTGTGTTCCAGTGGATCTATGTTTCGTCGACGGTTAGGAAACGACGCAGAAACTCCTTCGGATTGCGCTTAAACAGCGTCAAACACTGCTCTGAAGTGGTCTCACGGTTGCGCTTGTTGTCCGGAGTGAGCAAACGTGGCACTCATCACGCCGACAGCTTTCTCATGCCCAAAATGTCATGCAGGATATGACCCACGCGGTCTTTTGAGATGCCTACTGTCTCAGCTATTTCGCGCACCTTCAATCAACGGTCTGCCAATACGAGATCGTGGATTTTTGTCACGTTATCCTCCGTGGTAACAGTTTTCGGGGCACCTGGGCGTGGCTCATCAAAAACCGACGTGCGACCACGTTGAAACTCGTTAAACCAATTTTTGACGATCGCCATCGAAGGAGAAGAGTCACCGAACACCGCATCCAAGTGCTCTTTGATTTCGCTGTGCGATTTCCTTTCCAAAAACAAGAATCGAATCACCGACCGATATTACTCTTTTTCCATTTTTCTAAAATCCGCGGACACGCCCGCTTCCACACGCGGTCAAAACAAAACTGCGAGTGCGATTCCGCTGGAATTTTGACAGTAGCCGTCTACGAGAATGTACTACACGATAGTAAATTTCTCTTGCGATACTGGCGCCATCGGGCGGTGAGGCTAAGTACTTATCGGAACGCCCTCGTAATCATAAGTCATGAGAGAACCAGAGTTTTTCCTGCTTCCACTTTGTTTTCAATTTTAAATCAGGCAATGACCGTCCTGCGCGCATTAAAATAATTGTTTAAAAAATGTAGTCATAGCGGCAAATAAAATGACTTTTAGTAACAAAAGATAAATACACCGACTTAGGAAAATAAATATTATGTAAATACCTCGGTAAATACTAACACTAATAACTAGAACTAAATTTAAAATATATTTTTTGGAACTTTCAAAACAAACATGAGCGCTGAAATAAAACAAGTGCGTTCTTTGTTGGAATTATTTTAAAACATTTCAATCATTTCGTGTCTGGCACAAATTTCATTTAACTTTAAATACTTCAACATACGGAAAATATTAAAACATAGTTTCATATTTCTTACTCATTAGATATTCATTTTTCCTCAGTGCCGTATTAATAAATGGCACTGGTTTATGGTACCAATTATAGTTAATCTGCTCCTGTTAAGCTGTTGCGCTGTTGCCAAAGTCAAAATAATTAATATAGAAAAAGGGATAAGTATTCAAAAAAATTTAAAATAAAAACAATAATTAAAAAAATGTTTTTTAGAAAAAATTTAGTAGTGCCATGGCACTGTGTCACTAATTACGAGCCGCCACTGAACAAATTTTTGATACATAATATAGCTACTTCAAAGATTGACTTTTTAATTTAATTTTTAATGATTTTTGTAAGACGCTGACGAATGGTGGATTAGAAGAAACGATGCCTCTGGTAAATTAGAACCTGTCATCCGTTCTAATTCTGTGAACATCCGTTATTTTTATTTATCACATTTTCAGTTTACTCATCGTTTTATCATCTAAATGTATCAACTAGATGGCAATCTACCCTAAAGACAATTTTATGTTTCTTCATTACACCGTTATTCTTGGAGTTTCAAACTTATATGTCACATTTACAGAAAAAATAATAAAACTTTCTTTAGGGTAGCGTTTTTATATAAAATGTAAACTTTATACGACACAATTCTATTTTTAGGTACAATCGGTGGTTGATCAACATCATGCGATTGAAAAAACTCCCTCAAAAGTTAGGTTCCAAGATCCAAAACCTAATGATGGTGTTGATAATAAAAAAGAAAATGCATCTGAACCTAATACCGAACCTTCAAATGAGGTATTTTATTATTTATTTTGAAGGAGATCAAAATATTTGTCGCGTTACATTAAAATAATTTTAATTCGAGCTTTGTGACACTTCTATTTCACACATTTTAATTAATGTTAATTAAAATAATTGGTTGTTAGGCTTCCTAATGAGAATTCAAAATACTAGATCTAATTTTATATCATACTTGTTGTTAAAGTTTATTTAATTGGAGTCTGTGTTTATTTAAAAATACAATTTTACTATTTTTAGCCTAATGCCAAAGAAGATTGTGAAAATAATACACAGGAAAAAGAAGATGGCGCATCTGAGAAAGAAAGTCTAAGGGAACATAACAACTTTAATAACGATAATTCAAAAGAGGACGAAAGCATCTCCTTGTAAGTAAAATGACAAACAAATTTCGGTATGAAAAGGAATCTTATTATAAAAGGGTTTTTCTAGCGAAGGCCAATTTCCTATTCTATTGACCCACCCTTTTCTTGTTTCTTAGCCTAAAATGACGTATGATCTTTTTTGCGGCTTATATTTTTTCATGGCTCAGATTACAGTTTTTATGTCAATTACAGGGAAGCAGATACTTTAAAACGTCTACACACAGCGATGAGACTCAATGAAACCATACGAGGAATGTCCAAGGATTCACAACTTGTCATTATGAATTTACCCAGTCCGCCTAAAAACCCCGTACCAGGAAAAGAGACTTATTGTAAGTAATTTTTGAATATTTATGGATATTCGTTCTATTGTTAAAAAAGTAGCTCGTATTAAATTTTATTATTATTAAAAAAGCATTGGATGGCTTTAATTAAAAAAGCAATATTAATTACACTAGTCAACAAATACAAAAAAAAATTGCGACTGGTGTTATAATGGCTGTCCTTGGGAGTTTAAGGTTAGATTCTCACTATAGTGTCGCTCTCGATACGCTCTCGGTTCGATAAATTTAAATTAAAATTAAAATGGTTTACAATATCGAAATCTCCGCGAAACCGATAGTGTGAATAAGTTCATTGTTTCTCCTGTAAGATTATTATACCGGACCGAGAGCGTATCGAGATCGTATCGAGAGCGGTCCCATAGTAAGAATCTAGCTTAAAGCATTCTGAATGCGAATTCTACACCGAAAATTTTCCACCACGTATAGATTTTGAGGTACAGAATGTATCAGTTATTTTATTTAACAAAGGGTGTTTTTTATAGAGGTATAGAACTTTTAAATGGAATAAAACAAAGATGAATTTTTTAAATTGACATGTTCTGGCATATGACCGCCACAGCTGGCTCGGACGTAGTCTAATCTGGAAGTCCAATTTTTGATGACTTTTTCCAACATTTGTGGCCGTATATCGGCAATAACGCGGCGAATGTTGTCCTCCAAGTGATCAATCGTTTCGGACTTATCGGCGTAGACTAGCGACTTCACATATCCCCATAGAAAATAGTCTAGCGGCGTTAAGTCGGAGGCCAATTCACGGGTCCGAAACGTGAAACTATGCGGTTACAAAACGTTTCCTTCAATAAATCAATTGTAGCACGAGCTGTGTGACATGTTGCGCCGTCTTGTTGAAACCACAACTCCTGCACATCATGGTTGTTTAATTGATGAACGAAAAAGTCAGTAATCATGGCTCTATAGCGGTCACCATTGACTGTAACGTTCTGACCAGCATCGTTTTTAAAGAAGTACGGACCAATGATTCCACCAGCCCATAAAGCACACCAAACAGTCAGTTTTTCGGGATGTAACGGTGTCTCAACATACACTTGAGGATTATCATCACTCCAAATACTGTAGTTTTGTTTATTGACGTATCCATTCAAACCAAAGTGAGCTTCATCACTAAACAAAATTCGCTTATGAAAATCGGGATCAACGGCAATCTTGTTTTGGGCCCATTCACCGAATCTACGCCTTGCTAGGTGATCGTGTGGCTTCAATTCTTGCACGAGTTGGTTTTGTAAGCACGCAAACCAAGATCTTTCCGCAAAATCTTCCATAAAGTGAATGGACATATATCCAATTCCTGTGCACGATGGCGGATAGACTGATTCGGGTCTTCCTCTACGCTACGCTCTACCGCAGCAATGACTTCTTCTGTACGCACTGTACGACGTCTCTGTGGATGCGTATTATCATTTAGAGTAAACGTGGTGCGAAAACGTTCCATAGTTAATCGAATTAATTGCTCTGATGGACGATTATGTTGACCGTAAAATGGACGTAGTGCGCGATACGTATTTCGAACAGAACCATGATTTTCAAAACAAATTTGTACAATTTGGAAGCGTTGTTCAGGCGTCAGTCTATTCATGTTGAAATGCCAAACCAAACTAAACATAAATCACTTGACAGCTGACAAAATGGCCGCCAGTTAAAAAAGTGTTGCCAACTTAAATTTCTATACCTCTATAAAAAACACCTTTTACAAACATTTTTATATAATATTTATAGATAAGTTCAAAACAATAAAAAAACAACATATTTTAAGGATAACAGGATTTATTTACAAAAATACACGTGAAAATACATTATAGTAAGTCTTTTGTACATACATTTTTTGTAAATGTTGACTTTCGCTTATATTCCTGATCGCTTTTTCTCATAAGAAACCAACAATAATCTCCCATCATTTCTGGATCCCATCTGCCTTGGTAGCGTTGCTCCATTGTTAACATGTCTTGGTGGAATCTTTCTCCTTGCTCGTCACTAACCTCACTCAAATTTTCTGCGAAAAAATTTAAATGGGATTGTAAGAAGTGTATTTTAAGAGACACGTGACAGCCCATTTTGTAGTAGCTTTCAAGTAGTTCTTCTTCAAGTTTTTCGTAGTTTTCTACTACATATGTGAGGAGCCCAATCACGATCTTGATCGCCAACAAGACATCCAAAATACTTATGATGAGCTACTTTGGTCATTTTGTTAATTGTCCTTTTCCGCGATTCAGGGGTAAACTAACCACATATGTAGCAAAAACTATCCGCGGGGTTAACACAGTCACGTATTGTCGCGTACGTAGACTCCCACTATTGGCTTCTTCTCGCACTTCTCTTCTCTATCTAAATACTGACCACTACTCGTGCTAAACTGCCGGCCATACATATATATATATATATATATATATATATATATATATATATATATATATATATATATATATATATATATATATATATATATATAGGTGTGGCAGAAAAGTAATGAGACTGATTTTTTATTTATCAAAGTTTTTATTTTTTTCAAACAGCAATGTTATCCCCTTCAAAGTAGTTGGGCAGCTACACACCGATGGAGACGTTTTTCCCACTGTTGGTAGCAGCACTGGAAGTCTTCAACCGGTATGGTCTTCAGCATATCGGTTACACTCTTTTGAATGTTTTCTAAAGTCCCTAAGTGACGTCCTTTAAGGGCATTTTTCAGTTTAGGAAAAAGAAAAAAGTCACAGGGACTGATGTCAGGTGAATAGGGGGATGGGGAACCACAGGAATGCCTTTTGAGGTCAAAAATTCTGTGACGGAGAGGGCAGTGTGACATAGGGCGTTGTCATGATGGAGCATCCATTTGTGTGCAATGTTTGATCTGACGCGAATCACCCTTCTTCTGAGCCTTTCAAGGATGTCTTTATAAAAAACTTGGTTGACAGTTTGTCCTGGAGGAACAAATTCTTTGTGGACGATTCCCCTTCTGTCAAAAAAAGAAATCAGTATTGATTTGATTTTCGATTTGCTCATTCGGGTTTTCTTTGGTCGAGGAGAGTTCTGAGTATGCCACTCCTCACTTTGCCTCTTGGTCTCTGGATCGTATTCAAAAATCCATGATCCTGTAATCACACGACTAAAGAAATCTTGCTCATTGACGATTCTGTCAAGAAAATCAAGACACTTGTTTTTTCGATTGTCTTTCCGCTCAATTGTGAGGTTTTTCAGCAGCATTTTGGCACAGACCTTTCGCATGTGCAAAATCTGTTCAAATTTAATTGCTCACTCAACATTCTTAATTTTAAACGGCGGTCTGATCTCACAAGAGTCTCCACACGTTCGATGCTTTCGTCGGTTTTCGAGGTTAAAGGCCTCCCGGAGCATTCTCCATCTTCAACGTTTTCTCTGCCTTCCAAAAATGATTTGTGCCAGCGAAAAACTTGAGCTTGGGATAAAGAATGTTCTCCATAGGCCTGTTTTAACTTTTCAAACGTCACATTTACCGATTCTCCAAGCTTAACACAAAATTTAATGGTATAATGCTGCTCCAAATTCCGCTTTTCCATTTTGCGTAACGCACAAACCAAATACAACCTCACTAATAGCAGTCGAAAAAATCACATAGTTAACGGAAGGCGTTGAAACTCGCACTGAGCGATGGGAGGGTACTAATACATGTGCTCTATCAAGATGAACAGCGCGGCGTTGCCAGATCACTTGCAGGATTGCCGGTCTCATTACTTTTCTGCCACACCTCGTATATATATATATATATATATATATATATATATATATATATATATATATATATATATATATATATATATATATATATATGTGTGTGTGTGTAGGTTTAAATGGCTACTTTCGTTATTTTAAGCCCTAGGAGGTTGAGACTTCGTGGTTGAATGATTATCCCTAGACACCCCCACGTGGTGTTACCAGATTGTACACAATTTCCCTAACTTATGGAAAACGTAAATTTGGCAACGTAGTGTTCCAGTATATTAGAAATTACTTTTTAAAATAATGTGATTAAAATACTCATTCATTTTGCTGAAAAAATCATAACTCAAAAATCTTATGTGTTAGGAAGTTTTTGCCATCATTTTCGCATTTAGAGACCAAAAATTAACCAAAGACATTACAGTTACAAATTGGCTGTAGAGTATTGTTATAGTTAGAATTCGTTCTACAGATTGCTGAGAATATAACTGTCTTTCAGATTTGGACTTTTTGGAAGTACTATCAGAAGGAATGGAAAAAGTACTTATGGTGAGAGGTGGAGGCCAAGAAGTGATCACCATTTATTCATAATCCATTAAAAAGTCACCAACTTTTTCGGTGAAGAATTCGGTCGCCAAAAAGCTAATTTTAATAATAAATTATTAATCAAAGAGGACAGTAACGTAAAAAGTAAAAGTTATTGTTAAGGATAAGCCCTAAGGCTTTTACAGTATTTCAAAAGTATATAATAGAAAGTTACTTGAAAGGAATAGTGATTAAATAACCAAAGAGATTATTTATTCTTCTTAATGTTATAGATTTTATTCCGAAATTCGACGAAAATTAGATGTTTCTGTCGTTAAAAGTCGGATTTTGTCGTGATTCTTTATCCTCATACTCTTTTTAAATCAAAATGATAATGTTCCATGAAGTGCTCATTTTTCTACGAGAACTATACCGGCCATGATAGTGAGTCATACGATTTTTTTTGTTCTTCGAAAAATTAACTAGACCCTGATAGGATATTTGCAAAAAAAAATTATGCTGAAAATAAAATAAATAAATCTGGGTTCTTTTACAAATTTTATTATTACAAACAATGATTAAAAAATCATAGCGTAAAATAATGTGTCATACGCGTTTTCATCGCCATGTCTAACATCCTAACTAATTATGTTTTACAACTATAAAAAAAAAAGATAAAAACTAAAATTTTTTGCTAAAAACTCTTTAAGGAAATAAAAAAAATTAACATTAAAATACGTCATTGACGTCGTTTCTAACCACAACTTTCTGATCCGATGCAGTTTTATGTAAATTGCAATTCAAATAATAAACAGTCCTAACTAAAGTTTCTATCAATTAGTATTAAGAAATGTTGCATTCTATAGAGACTTCAGAACCCTTTATTAGGAGGATTTCAAATGAATACAACTGTATCGAATTGATTCGATCGTATCAGAAAGTTACGTTAGAAACAAAGCCATTGTCACTGAATTTAGTAAATTTTTACGGGTATCTATAAGGGATATTTTGCGTATGACTTTCGGTCTTGGTTATGTTAACAGATAAAACAATAGACGTGGGTCTATAAATCATCTTGCAAATGTTTTAATGGCAATAATAATGCGATTCGACAGATGACATTACCCTGACTTAATCGTATGCTATTAATGCATTAAATGTTATTTGACTCCAGCTGGGTAATAAGGTGATTAACCCCTTATTTATCTGCTAACCAAGCCATAACCAAAAGATATGGCGTAGTGTGGGGACGGGGGAGGGCACCTACCACGGGTGGAGAATTAAAAAAGATATATTTTTGAGTTTGTCCTGGGCAGAAAATTTTGCATCTGCCCGTTGGCAAATTTTGCATCTACCACGTGGGGCAGGCACCTACGCTACGCTACTGTGCAAAGATCTAAGGTGTTTTAAATATGGGCCTATGATCAATCCACCGTTTGACGAACAACAATTACTATTATTTTTAAAACATTAGATAAAGAGAGTATATGCATATTTTCATTTATTTTCAAAGATCTTAATATAATTATTTGACCCATGATGTCCAGAAATTCGAATATTTATTCCTGATAACATACTGTTTTAACTATATGTTAATACACTTATAAGGAACATTTTAAATGGACAGTGCTTTATTTAATAAAGTAAAAAATTATGAGATTGATAAGACCCAATCGTGTCAATCTCTGTAAACCCAAAAAAAGTCTAGTTATGAATTTTAACGATTCAAATAATTGGTGTCAAATAAATTGTATATTATTCGTCCTTGAGCATATGGTCGTTTTTTATCTGCTGGTGTATAATTTAAGAGGGCTCAAGGTTACTAACTTAAACGCACGATTTTTCCTAGTCATAAAAATATTTTAGTTTTTAAAAGGTATTTGTGTTAACGTATGATATGTAAAATTTATGCTGCAAAAGTGGTGGTTGATTCATGCAATAACATCTTATTTTTGTCATGCTAAACGGAACATTAACGCAAATGTATTTTATAAAATTAAAATACAGCCAGAAAATTGGGTTGTTTTAAGTGACGATTTAAATGTTGTTAGTGACACTGATTGTGCATTACAGACGTGTGAGACGAAATTTTTACTTGGCTATTCTGAGACAGGTTGTTACCTTTGGGAGCATCCACAAAACGAAAGTTTTAAAGAGTAAATTTAGGAAAAATTGATAAGCACGAAAGCAATTTGGAACCAAAAAAAAAAACGACTTTTATGGTTGTATTACAGAAAATATGAAAAGATATATTTTTGTGGCTGTATACTGTATATAATTCGCCTCATTTTCCACAGAATATTGCAAGAGTGAATACTGATTTTCACAAAATAAAATAATGTATTGCTCAAAAATTTTTGACGATGCAAAAATCTAGATAATGTAAGATTTTTAACCTAGAAAGAAACCTATTTTAAAATTCGGAATTAATTAAAAAGTAATCGATGAATCGATAAAAATATTCTAGATATTTGCGTCAAAGAATAATCTGTAAGTGTTTTCTATTAATAGTCTTGCAAAATTTTGCGGATTAAAAAGAGAAGTCTAAATATAAAAAGGTTAAAGAACTGTAACGTTTTAACCTGGCCAGAGTAGTTCAAGGATTTCTTTAACAATGCTTCAGCGAACTTCTTGAACTCTTCCACTATTAACTTTACATATAAACCATATTCTCAAGTACTCTTTCTTCGTAACGGATATTTCATATGAGTCAAATATCTACAGTTCTGTACATTAGAAAAATTTATTTTTATTCAATAAACATTTAAATCTGCATGCTTAAAAAGTAGAAGCATTTAAGAAACACTTGACTTAATTGTGTAAGGTAACGTATAAAATTTAAGGACACGTATATTTCGAGTAAAAAGTACTTAATATAAAGAATCCATAAGTAAGCAATATTAAATTTATAATATTAAAATATTGTGTATCTAATTGTCAAATTACGAGTGATAGAAATATTTAAAAAATATACTGAAAAACGTACAATCTTATGGTACGAGTACTTTTCTTCCGTGTTATATTTAGGCAACGTAATATATTTTCTGCGCTAAATGTTGTAAAAATTCACAGGGTGTCTCCAAAAACCTTTAACAATTTCCCATTATTAGCTCTATTTTTATAGGAAATTATTTTTATTCTTAAAATATATAGTTGTTACATAGTTTTTAAATAGTTTATTATAACTCAAATCTCTAGGGTGTTCTCGGATTTGAGTAAATTATAAAGTTCTAGAGATTTATTCATATTTAAATAAATATTCTCGTTAAAGCATAAAAAATAATCAAAAAACTCTTTTATCAAGGGAAGTATTAAAATAATTACTACCTGTGTTTAACATTTTTAAAAAATAATTTATTCTCGTTAAGCCTTAGCGTAGGGTAGTTACATATATCAGTGTTGATCTTAAACTTAAATTTATTTGGAACACCCTGTATCATCACAATTCGGGAAGCACGCCCCTCTGAAGCTGAGATGGCTCGTACAGCTTGAGGACTTGGGGTTATATCCCAAATTCAAAGCTATTTATAGCACAATGTCCCAGAGTAAAAAGCGTGCAATAAATCGATTTCACCTGCAAAAATTGTGTTATTTCTTTGCATAATTGAAAAGTCAAATGGCAAAAGTTTCAAAAAAGTTCAAAATATTATTTGATTAAAAAACATTATAACACATTTATTTTCCAATATTAATATATTCATAAGTGACGATTACTTCACACTGAAAAAAAATTCTTATTTAAAACAAATTTAATAACAAAAGATGTGATTATGAATACAGATTTTTTATTTTCTTGACATAATGTTAACTCTTAATTATTTACACAGAAATTATTAGAGCAATCACCAACTGATTGACAGATAAGTTATCCTTGTGAACAATTTATTTGGTAGGAAAAATTATTACTTCAGACACGATAATTTATTGCTCATGTGAAAGAAAAGTGACAGAATTTTAAAGTATAAATTTTTATTTAACCATAATATTTTATTTAGAACAACGACACAAGTTTACACTGATCAAACTGTCACCATTCAATTAAATTTAATCGAAACTATATACCAAAACTTCATATTTTCAATAATATTAGCAAATATTGGTATTCCACTAAAAAAAATGGATGATGCTCTGATCACTTTTCTTTCCAAGGAGAGTAATTTTTATAAATTATCTAGGTTTATTTTTTTTAACGGCATTTGAAAATAACTTGTTGGTAACTTACTTTTTTATACAGGGGGTTATGAAAATATGTATTTAAAAAGATGATTTTTCCCCAAAAAAAATTAAAAACAAAGCTTATTTAAAATTTTTTAACAGAAAATTTTTATTATTGTTCTCACGGTTAACCATTTCCATAAATCTGTATACCTTCAGAAATAATGCAATTGTTATTTTTTTATAAAATGCGGTGTCATTTATTGCAAAAATAATATAAAACTTTTATTGGCTGTGGTCAGACAAGGTTAGATGAGTGTTAGATATTAAGAATCAAAAATGTTCCTTAGTCCCTCACCCCGTAACTTTAGCCACCTATGCTCAAATCTTAAAAATATACTTTTTATGACCTTATTTTAGGCGCTTTATGACAATTTTTGTGATATAAAAATCTCTTTTGGACAATCACTTTTGGGATTCTAATAATTGTGCACAAAATTTTTTAACTAAAAAAACTAACTCCCCAATAACATAAAATAATGTGATGCATTAAAAGGATTATTTTTAAGAAATTAAAGGGGAACATTCATCGTTTTATTTTTTGCAAAAAATAGGGGTATACACACACGAACATGCCGACCTTCAATATCTCCTGGGACCGTATTCTTGATGACAGTATAATAGTAGTAGATTGACACTGTTAACAATGTTTAAAGTCTACTATCATAAAAAATAGAAGTCTGATTCTTCTAAATAAATACAATGGTTTAAATACCAAATTGATGGTTTTTTTACACCACTTAAACTGTAAAGGTGCATATAGACATGCAACAGAATATTGGCTACGTATTCTTTTAAAGTAAGATGGACCTGAAGTGACGACCAATGATCGACAACATGTTTATGCACACCTTTAAAAGGAGATATTGTTATTCCTGATTGTTAGCACAGCGTGAAAACAGACTGTACCATATAAATACTGTCTGTCCCTGGCACCAAGTTTCAATTTTTGATTAGAATACTTATGAAATCACTTCTTCTTGGTGCTTAAAAAGGAAATACTATATTTTGTATATTTTATTTAGACCCAACCAGGTCAAAAGAATACTCACCTTCGCAGTACATTTAGGTTATTTTGCACAATATCAGTTAAAAACAAATATTATTTTTTAGATGTCAGTGTCTCAAAAACTATGTAATTTAAGTGCATGGACTGCGTTTTTCATTTTCTCCAAAACTTATCCGGTCTGATTTTTAAACTCTTAACCGAAGGTCGCCTTATCGACATGAACGTTTAAATTGAAATTTGTGTTGCCTGCTGGCATGCTAAGTCGGCCGGATCGTCTATTTACTTTAATGTATTTTTTAATCAGCCTTCCCCTATGTATACAATTTTATCATTAGGAAATTATTTAATCAAAGAACTTTTTATGGTCGATCGATAAAATTGTTAATGCGTAGCGATTAGGTGCTATAAAACTAATCCGTAGGATTAAACTATTATTTTCGTTTTTCTTTAAAGTTAAAACATGACTGTCCTTGTAACCATTTAATTATTATAAATATAAAAGCAAATAAAAATTCTATAAAAATAAAAAAATATGGGAAAGGGAAACATGAAATTAAAATATTAAACTTTTTATTGCAGATCAAAAAATTCAATCATGAATGTTTCCATAAAAAATTATGGCATAGGGTGGCGAAATGTTTGTAACAAAAAGTAATTTTAATTAGGTTCTAAGTAAATGTGATTTAACAAAATTAATATGAGGCATTTTGCTATGAATTTCATTGAAACACATAATATGTTATTTAATGTGGACTAATCTCGCATAGTAAGAAATTAGTGCACTATTATAGTGATCTAAACTAGCCTTAAAACGTAATCTCAATTTTTGTATTTGTATGTAATTGATGTGCCAGCCCTACATTTTTTACCAAAATTTATACAATTGGAGCAATTTTATAGATATGGTGGTAATTATTTGGAAAGAGCAAAAAGTTTTAATCACCTTTTAATTTTGTTTTCAAAGCAAAAAGTTCAATTTTAATGGGCAATTAAGTCTTATTTTTAGTAAAACATTCCAATCTACAGTCCGCTTTGCAGGTTTAACTTGTGGGAACAACCGGGATTGTATTGTATAAAATGATCCCGACATCCTTTCACGCAATCCGATTCATGTTCTCCCTACAAATTGGATTCTGTAGACTATGATGTGTGAAAGCGGTTTCAGACTTTTCAACTATTTTATTTATAAATTCTGTTTGAGTGGCTTTTTAAATTTTAAAATCCTGCTTTTCAAAATCGTATGTACAGGATGTGATAACAATAAGGATTATTAATTGAAAAAAAAAAGTTTTTATTTGATTAAACAATGAAGATATTTAAAAGAATAATTAATAGAATGGCGAGTGTGATTTAGATAAAATATGTAGGTCTTTAAATGTATGTTTATTGGGAATCTTGGTAAAAATTGTAGAGCGTTTAGCTAGTGACAGATTACGCCATTTATACATCAACCAATTATGGCTGTTGGTGCCTCTAACTTTAAATGGTGGCGTTGTAGTAAAGTCGATATTTTACGAATTTTTGCTCTCAAAAATAGGGCCTTGGACATGCTATGTCTTAAGGACGTTTATACGCTACGAAAGATTTCGAATATTGAAAATGCCTTCTGGTTCGCAAATGTAAGGAATTTTGCTGTTAAATATATCAGGTATAATAAAAGATACGGAAATTGCGACAAATTACCACTTGAGGGCCAAAACTTCGTTATACTGGCAGCTAATCTTCTGGAAGAAAATTTACTCTTACTCGAAAATTATTTAGAGAAAAAATATTATAAACTGACGCCCATTTTATATTTAGTGTGAATAATTTTAGTTATTATAAAATAGCTTTTACCCAATTTAGACTATTTTTTTAATAATTTAAGAATCAAGTCTTTTACTAGTTTTTGAACATATTTATCTAGACATGTGTTTTGGAGTTCGCAAAATACGGTTCTATTTTCTTCCAGAAAACTCGGTAGAAAATTCTCGAAATTTCGCACGTGTAAGAACCCTTAAGTAATGAGCGATTAAACTCGTACTGTGTTAGGTAATTATGTTAGTAAAAATTTGTTAAAAAATTTGGTTGTGGTGCCATATATATTATTAGATATAAATGTATAGTTACGTTGTTGTCCCAGGTCCTAATTTAGTGGACTTTGTTATACCTTTTTTAAATTTTATGTAACCTTGTTTTTAGTCCATTTTTTGTAAATGGCATATCTGTTCTTTATTCTTATTACCTATATAAATGATTATTATTATTATTATTATTGACAATGTGTTCATTGGATAAAAATATAAGAAATAAAAACTTAAATAGTACAATAGTCTTTCATTTTCATAACCCTGCTTAATTATTTTGTTATTCCTTAGTAGCAAGTCGTATGCTCGCATCTTTTTAATAAGCCAAAAAGATATTGAATCATAGACTTTTAGGCTTTAAGTAACTCATACTTTATCAAATTTACAAAAAACGGTGAGTCCTTATATTTCAGGTGCAGACTCTAGAACAAAGATTTTTTGCAAGGGCCGAGCATTATACAAATTGTGACTATAAAATAACGAGACTACTGCTGTAAAACATACATTTATAAATATTTACAATATTCACCCTCTATTTCTGGTGAATTTTCTATTATTCGAAACAGTGCTGGAAGTCCTCTTCTTGAGCTCCTTCATGACGTCTGCCGTTTGTTCTTTCACCGCTTGAACGTACTGCAATCTTGTTCCTGTTAATGCAGATTTGACGTTGGGAAACAAATGAAAGTCGCATTTTGCAAGCTCAGGTTGATGATCTAACACAGGGATATTGTACTTGGCTAAAAGCGTCTTGACAGAAAATGGAGATTGATGTCTCCATGACTTCTTCTTCCACAATTCGCGTCGTCCTTCTTATTTTTTTCACGGAGTTGAGCAAGAGCCTGAAGATAGTAATGCTGATTAACTGTTTGACCTTCAAGAACCCAGTGAAGGTACACAATCTCATGAATATCGAAAAAACAATGAGGATCGCTTTTAATGAAAGATAAGTTCCATGTGTAATTTCACGACAATTCGTTGCTTATCATTTTTCCAACGAAACAAAAAACTCTTATATAATCGAAGGCCACGGCCAGACTAATTTATCTACAGACATTGGAGGTACCGCATTCGAAAGAGAAGGCTTCACGCTATACAGCTGTCGGTCGTTCACCTTTGGCGCCTGCTTACTTCTCCTGTAGAAGCATCAGTCTCGTTATTTTATAGCCACACCTCGTATAGTACATATTTAAATATTTTAAATAAATATCTCTGCAATCCACCAAAATATTAATGGTGCGAAACTATAGTAACAACATGTAGGAAATGATTATGCTATTCACAACAATAAGAAGAGTTACCACAAGAGGTACAGGGTTGTCCAGTCAGTTTTCAAGTGGATTTTTCCAGAAATATTAAAAAGGTACCTTTTGCCACTCTAGCTCTCCTAATAACGTATCAAAGAATAAGAGATATCTTTGATCCTAAAATAGAGTCCTAAAAGCTCCGTCAACTAAGCAAAAAACTTATTTTATCCCAAAGCTCTGTTAGAAACAGTCAAACGCATCACAAGAAACTTTGTAAGGTATCGTATAAGTACACAAGGATATCATCTAGAAACCACGCCCCGATATCTGCCATTGCATTCTACGTTTCAGCAGGATATCCAAGTAAATAAGCCAAAATCCATACTAAATCGACTCCCTATTATGTTTTACATAAACATTTTAAAAATATAATCTCTTCTAGCTACAAATCTACTTTGCGTAACTAAAATTAATTTTTAAATTGAGTACTTTCAAGAAATGTATCATCGTGTAGTATTAAAGATGACACCCTCATGAAACAATAAAGAAAATTTGTCTTTCATTTGACTCTGTACCCAAAGATCAAATATTAAAAATAGAACCTTTGTTCAATGTTCCAATAATAAATTACAAAGACAAAATATGAGACGACACTTTTTGTTTGAATAAGGACAGAAACCTTGACCTAATTTCAACTGCAAACAGGAAGAAACGACTCCTGAGGTAGGTGTCGCTATCTAGAGGACTACTTCTAAACTTGACTCTTGCTTAAGGGAAAGAAAGTTTACAATCAATAATCCGTTATGTATTATCTTTATAAGTGGTGCCACCTATATGTAAAGGAACTAAGTTGATGATTCATAAATTGTATGTAACTGGTAGACGTCAAATTGCTAAACAAATTCTGCAGTCTGCAATCAAACAGGAGCGAAATAGTAATAAGTAACATTTTCATTAGAAGCTGTTTGACTGAAGAGACTACACCAGTCGAAGATTTCTAAACAATTATTTACATGGTTATCGAACAAATGATGATTAGAGACCCAAGCCGCCAGATAGCATAACGATACAGTTTCAACAGCTGCTCTGACGCACACCTATCCCTTTACGTTGTTATTCAATATCCTACTCTAAAATGAGTATGTCCGTCGGTCAGTAGATAGGCAAAACGGGATTTACTGGAAGAACCCACAATTAAAATTCAATAGTCAAGCACCAACCCTTAAAAAGGGAAAACTTTTACTTGGAGATAATTTTCGTTGACATTGACAATTACACAGGGTATTATCGTAGGAACGGCCACTCAGAGGAATATCTGACCGCTATATTCCGCCGCTTTATGTTCTAAATACCAAACCACTGAGGAGTCTTCCGCTAATGAGCGAAGACCAAACATCAAAAACGCGAACTTGGTTGTTAAAAAAAACATTGTTAAGAGCACCGTGATTGCCGGTTAAATTTACAAATGGTTGGGCTTGGTAGTTATGTTCGAAATTTTAGAATTAAACACTACAATGGTGAACTCTTCATGTGTTTTCCTCTCTTTCATTTAACATATCACTGGATAGACATTATTGCGGAAAGAATGTGCCACCGTTGTTCTCCGACAAAATTTGACTTAAATACGAGTTCCACCAAGTTTGAGAAAGGCGTCGGTGGATCCCATTGACGACGCGTCCACCACAGATGCCGGGGCGAAACGTCCCAACATTTGAAGGTGGTCGCAAACAAGATTGTGATAATGTGTCCTTGACAACCCAGGGACATGATTTTACAATACGTTGAAATTATTTTTTCACCTCCAATGTGTTCTCCCCACAAAATGAAGATTTAACCTTCATAACCACTCGGTTGTAATTGAGCCACCATTTTTTTTATTCTGGTTTTAATTATGTACATTAATAAAGATCAAAAATTATATGTATGTAACCGAGACATCTTAAAAGTTAAATTTCAATTAAGTACTATAATAATTGTGTTATATAATGTAGTACCAACCTATTATAAAAATGCTTTCAATAGTTAATAACAAATAAATAAATTGTGTTGCAAAAATATAGAAGCCAAAATTATGTAATTGTTGATGTTTTTGTATCACTGTATAGACAGAAATTAAATGTCAGTTCGTGTTATAAACTCCTTTTTATAAAATAAATAAATTTTTATCAGTAATTTATTTTGAACTGGTAAGTCACTAGCCTAACAAAGATTCTGAGCAAAATAATATTGGAAATTAGTATAAATATGAATTCATAGAATATTTAAAATAACCATCAAATGAGATGACAATGCCATCTCATAGGAAAATGTATAAATTGCATCCATACTTCTTGGTATAGGTTCCTACCCTATGAATGATATCCATACTTCTTGGTATAGGTTCCTACCCTATGAATGGTGAGATATTATAGTTATAGGTTAAATAACTTATACCTACACCGAAAGATCCCAGCTCTGTTGTTTAAAAAATTAGAGCATTTCTTTACTATTCTATTTTACTCAAAATAAGCAACAACTCAGAAAAGCTGGTATCTACAGGATATTTTTTTAAAAAGGTATCCATTTAGACACCTACTGTGTTGTATCTATTAATTAAAGCATTTCTAAAATTAATACTTATATACTTATAATGTCAAGAAATGACTGTCGCCAAGTCAAAATTAGGTGACAATTCCTATTTTTATCCTGATTAGGAATTGAAATAAAAGAATACAAACTAGTTTGATATATATTCACACAGTTACCTTCAAGACAAACAAAGTTACATACAATAAAAAATATATACTCCGTAATTACTAAACTTATAAATACTGACTGGATACTCAACATAATTCATAACACCCATCATGTAGCTAAATGTATTATGCTTTCACTACACAATGTCTAATATTTTGATAATAGACAATATTTTGAAGTCATAACACTTATATTATGATAATAAGCATATTTAGTTTTCTAAATACTAAGTAACAATAATATTTCTATCAAAATAAAATAAAAAATGATTTATCTTAATATGGCAAAAATGAAGTCTATTTTGATTTTAAACCAAATAATTTTTAATTTTATAATCAAACATATAAGGTTTAAAAGCAAAATTTACATAAAAAAAAAGCATTCTCCCTACCAACTGATGGTAACTAAAAATATCTTAAATAACATGGAATGATATAATAGACACATTACAAGTAAATTTAAGTAGAAGTGACACCTTTCCGAGCGACTAACAAGCTTAGGGTAGGGTTTTTCTTTATGTAACTAACAGCTTTTTTATGAGTCACCATTGTAAAGTCATAACCATTACATTCAAGTATCTTATCATGGACTCTCAATCCTGCTCTTGAAGCTGGACTGGACTCATGAACTTCTGTTACATATATACCCTAAAATAAAACAATTTTCAATTTCGTTCTATTTAATTTCAATAAGATTTATTTAAACACTATTTTTTGTTTAACATATGTTCTTTTTAGTTATAATTAAATCCTATCTTACGTACTTTATAAAAAATAGTATAAAAATGCATTTCAAAAGACAAATGTTATATGTTTACAATTTGGCAGATTTGAGAGAAGGTTGCAAATGTAAGTTCAGAACATTATAGGAAGAAATAATTTTGTGTCAAAATTAACAGCGATATATACCATAATTTTGTTTTGTAATAGTTCTGGTAAAATTTAGGAATATGGCAAAGAACATTATATGCATATAAAACAGAAAATAAATAATTGATATTCTTACATTATCTGTATATCCCTGGGGGCTTTTATGATAGTCTTGGTCAATTCCACCCCCGATTTTAAAGCCACAGCGCATTTGATCACCACATACTTCTTTATGTAAAATTATAGGAATCTAAAAATAAAACAAAGATCACTTGGTTAATACAACAAAGTCGAAGATATATTGTGGTTCCAGTAAGTATTTTACAACTTATGTTCTTCAGTAGGGCCGCAATCTGAACTGAACATAATTTGTAGGCATATTAAACCATTCCTGTCACCGGCAATGAATACAATAGAATATTGGTGTAATCCTTTTTAAAAGAAAACACTAGATGCTTACTTAGAAGTTCAAACCTTAATACAGAAGATTAATGATAAATACAACAATTAGAAATATTTTTTTGAATAAATCTAATATATTAAAATATGAGTCATAAAGGAGGATACATAAAACAACACTACACCCATGTAAACACTTACGCTTAAGCACTCCATGGCCGTTCCGGCCTGGTGTTGAAACGCCATTTTAGCACACATCTTGAAATCTAGAATTTACTCTTAGAATTTATTTTCAAATTGCGATTTCGGTATAGTTTCTGGCACGAAAATTATTCTGTAAAACTCAAAATAATGCCAATCAATTGATCATTCCCAATTCCCAACTCCTATACAAAAAATGACATCCGCCTGATTGCAGGTTTTACAAGTTTTCTATCTCTATCTTCGTTTTCTGTAAGCTATTTTTTTGTGTTCGATCAGTATCTGAATTAATTAAACGTCAACGTTACCGAATAGAAGGTTCTCACTCTAAATATCAGTTGTAAAAAACACATTTTTATTATAAACTTCACATATTTACTTGAAAATCGGCATAACTTGTATACTACAAGTTTCAAGCATATATTATTAGAGGCAGCATTGAGTAGTTCGCGCTCCGAACATAGCAGGAAGAGAGGAAAAGCAATTAGTAATATATGGTATCTCACTCTCGCTGAATGTTTTGTTTTATTCTCCCTTCCTTATCCCCAACCTTTCTGGGCGCACGCCGGCCAATCACGATTCGGAGTGAGAGATATGGTATATACTGCTAACGCTTTGTCTCTCTTTCTGTCGTGTAAAACACGCGAACGTCTCAATGCTGCCTCCAGTTATGTATGCTCTGAGGTCCCCAGTAGTATATGCCCAAAAACATTACTCGTTGTCGTCACTATCGAAGTATAAAATAACTATATATTTTAAAACCTAACCTTTTTACGTCAACTGTCACTTAAGGCAACAACAAAAAATTTTTGGTGCTGTAGCACCGTACTGGGTATTTTAGAGGCACTGAAAAAGCCTTTTAAATATAAGTTAAATAAAATGATTAAATAAAAATGGAGGAAGAATCTATGGATGTTGAATTTGACCCTGAATTTATGCGATTATATTACAACAAAGTTAGAACAACTCAGGTGGCACACGAAAAAAAGATTACTCGAAGCCACAGAGGAGAACCAACTAGTTCAGGCTCTCCGAATTTTTTATTAAAGTCGTTTGGACCTAAAGCTGGACAGTTAAGACGCTTAAGGATCAACGGAGATGATTTAAAAAGAATGTATGAACATGACCATAGAAAAGCTAGGCCAGTGGAGGTAAAAGAAATAACCCAGAGAGCTGAAATATTTGAAAATACCACTGTTATAAAAAAAGAGGGATTCTCTTTTGCAGAATTATTATCCTGTAAAACACAGAAAAATCTAACTCAAATTAAAATGGAACAGCCATTCTTTAATTCAAGATTAACCTATAAAAGCACTATGCTTGAAGAATGTTCACCTGCCTTTTTACGAATGGTTTTTAGACATACTGGTATTGAGATAGATATATTTGATGGTAATAGTATTCCAGTGCTTAAAAAACAGATTGTCGAGGTAAGAGTATTTGGATATTGTATCAAAGATTTCTTAAAGTACTACGATTTTAGATAAATAGTAGCCATGAGGTAGTTCGTTTTCAAATTATAAAAGAAATAATCATGAGAGAGATTGCTGGAAGGCAAGATATTAGAATTCCACAAATTATCACTAGTAATGCTGATATGAAAATTTATCTCTGCCCTTTAAAAGAGTGCAATGAAGGATTTATACATCAGCATGTTGCAAAGAACCATGCTTTGTCTCATCTTGATCTTAGACCATACAGTTGTCATTTTTTTGGGTGTGGTTGGACATTTGCCAAGGAAAGTCATTTACTACGTCATCTTGCAACTCATCAAAATACCAAAAACTACCCTTGTGATGAATCAGGATGTGACAAATTATTTACAACAATTTACAATTTAAATGAACATAAAAAAAGACGTCATATTCAGCCAGCAACAAAGGTACATTGTAAAAAAATACACATAATTGCAGTGTAAAAATTTATATTTCTGTTTTTATAATATAAATATTTTAAAGCATTAGGGTATTTTCATTTTCCTTATGTAGTTATGTTTAGATATGTTCAGTTATATTTTTTTTTTATTTTTTAAAACTCTTTAAGAACTAATTTTTTATAAGTTCTTAATAAAGACTGTTTATTATTATAATTATTTTTATTAATGTTTTATTTTAGCTGTGTCCAGTTATTTCTTGCAAAGAAACTTTTAGAAATGAGAAAGAATTGAGAGCTCATTGCAAAAAGCACAGTGAGACTGATGCTCCCCTAAAGTGTATCTATGCAGGGTGTAAAAGAACATTTTTCTTTCAGAATACTTTAAATATGCACACTAAAACTCATCTTGAAGAGAATCAACATATTTGTACCTATAATAACTGCAATAAAATATTTCAACAAGCTTATAGGTTAGTTTAGCATAAAATCAAAATCTGAAACACTTTTCATTTGTGTAATACTTCTGGATTTTTAAAGAATTCTTCTTTTTAAAATACATTGTTAGTATAGTGTTAATTCTTTTTCTTACAGACTGAAAGAGCATCTTCGTTGCCATACAGGATCAAAACCTTACAAATGTTCAATTGGAAAATGTACAAAAGGCTTTACTACTGCTAGCAAGTTAAAAAGGCATGAAATAAGTCACTTTGATGATAAACATCACTATTGTAATATTGAAGGCTGTGATAAAGCATTTAAGAGATCTGATCATCTTAATGAACATATTAGACAAGTTCATAAAGTTGTAATGCAAGGAGGACAAAAAGGTTGGTTAAAATAATTAAAAATATATATATATTATGAAATAGTTTGTAGTCTATACCCTTTTGTTATGATAATGGAAATCCTAATGTATTAATCACTATTTTAATTCAATCTACACTTCTTTCTACTAATTGTACAAGGCTATTTGCAACTGACGTTTTTGTGTATATGCTATTTTTTTAACACTGGAATCTTGAGATTTAAAATTTTGTTAATTACACTACAATAAGCAATACAAGAACATTTTTTGTCTTAATGAAAGATTTTTAATTTTCACCCATGTCCTTTTTATAGAAAATTTGTTTCTGGCGTTATAAAAACCACATCAAGCTTTTATTTTAGTTTTAGCTATTTAAATATATATTGTTTTAAATTAGGATCTACTTTACGGTCAGGAACTTCAACAGCTGATCATTCCCAGACTCCAGCTTTAAAAGTAAACTATGTTTCACTAGGTCAGTCTTGTACAGAAGAATTTCTGCCACCAAAACTCAAGATAACCCCAGAACCATCTAGTTCTAGATGTCTTATTTCAAATTCGGAAGATGAAGAAGTTGATTTATCGAAGTATCTTGCATTCAATTCTTATAATTCATGTACACCTAACTGTTCCAATACGTCCGGATGTTCCAAGACCGAGGATGAGCTTTTGGATGAAGCAATTAAGAGTCTTGGAGTTCCAGAAATGAAATTGGAGACTGATTTATTTCTGGATGAACCGTTAGATTTATCTGATTTTTCAACTGTAAATCTTAGAGATTTACATTGACAAAATGCAGTATTATTTGTTATTAAAGATGATGTATCTCAAAAAAATGATTTACTAGATAAGTGTTGATTTGTTTTAGAAAAAAAATTTTGAATTTAATTCTTTTTATTGTTAAACAATAAAATAAATTGCAATTATTTTTAGTGCGGAGGAAAATCTCAAATTTTATAAAATTTAACAACATATTCTATTTTTACAATTTTGGCTAGTTACTAAGCTGAAAAAACTGTTAAGCCAATTTTAGAAAATTTTGTTTAAGAAACTATTATGGAAACCACTTTTTTAATTGACATTATTTACAACCAATATAAATTTTGTTACATCTTTTTATAAAACATTTTTGAACATTCACATTGTATTGGGTTTTGTACCAATAAAACTGAAATTATCTTAAAATAATTATTATAGTTCAATTCATTTGGTAGATATATTGAATTGGAGATCCTTTGTTAATTATTGTGGATGCTTCTGGATACTAGAACAGTATGGGTTTAAAACATACAAAGTGATACATAAAACTATTATTTTATGGTTTAATCAAAATTCTAAATATATAGATATTTCGCAGTTAAAAAAAAAATCAGTAAGAATTGCAAGCTTACATTTAAAAAAAAATGTTCTAGTCATCTTTTCTATATACGTTTTAGTAATTTTTATTGCAAATATACAATCTCTAATCCAATGTACTAATAATTTTGATTTTAATTATGCATCTTTTTATGACAGTCAAAGTGCTAAAAACAATGTACTTAATGTAGGACGAAAATAGTCACCTTTTAACAGGGTAAGTCTTTATTAATTTAACTAAATGTTAGGTGATTATTTACGTTCCTAAAATAGTATACTGTAATTTATAAACTGTATATAATACCACACTATTCATAAGAACTTCATATAATGAAGATTTTTGAAACATTCTCATATCACTAAATTTAAGGTAATTACACTCACCATTTTAATATTGCGATTTTATTAATCTTTTTTTTATGAATAATAAATTTATACTTTAATTTATTTTTCAAAGAACTGATGAAACTGCTGGTTTAGTGCTTCTCAGACTGTGGAGCTCGCTTCCCAAGGAGACGTAATGTAAGGGGGAGGGGCGTAATTTTATCACTTGAGGGCTATTCTTTTGAGTCATTATCACTTTCACTTCTATCACTTGAAGTAATCATGATCACTTCAGCCCAATGACAAGTAAATGCATATTCAAAAGAACATGAAGTTATCAGTTTCACTTTGTTCACTTTGATCAATTGATAATTACTCAAAAGAATATAGCCTTGGAAGGATATATTGAACTGTCGATGGTGTATCGAGACCAAAGGATGAATGAATTAAATTCATTTAAAGCTTTAAAAAAATCGTTTAAAGGGGGAGCGCGATTAAAACTAGTATGGAAACTCGGATCTCGAATATTGCAAGGTAGAGAGCCGCTGGGTTGGTTTATTCAATATTTTCCCTGGTTAAATTTGTATTGTTGAACATTAAAACTATTCATTCACAGCTACATAAAGAATCTGTATAATTATTTGAATATTTTTGTATAAAAATGCCAATCACGATATCTTGTTTGAAGATTGTAGACAATGTTGAAGATTGACTAAAATGTGGTTGCATTGTCTTTATACTTGATAGTGATTAGAGATACAACTAATCGAAACGTCGTACAATCAAACAAAAGAAAAGACAATGAAAGTTCGACAACCACAGTCTAGTCAATCGTATGTAATCGTAAAAACGAAATAAATATCGTGAAAATTCTATTTTGATGTAATCAAACTGAATAAATTTGATCAGAATAGTAATTGAAACTGTGAAAGTTTTCTTTACTTGTAAGTCCATCCATATTTGTTCCAATGAAACTCATGCCAATATAACTAAGATGGAGTCGGTTTACCTTCCGAATTATATAATTTTTAATTTTATTCTACATACTTGCCACTATTTTTGTTAATTTAAATTTTTCAAAAATTAACCTCTTAAGATATTTTTGTCATATGCCATATTTTATATTACATTCAACAGCTGTTTGTGTGATTAAATAAAATACTTATACAATTTGTGATTGTTTTATTGAAAAACCCCATCCTGTAACAACTATTGTGATATAATTTTTGTAGTCATTCTGTGGTAAATTTCTTATTAAATGTGTAAACTTTTCCTATCGATTCCGATTAATAGAATTATGGTTTCGTTATGTTCTTTGGCAGTTAATTCACTAATTTTTGATGTAACATGCAATCGGTAACTGAAGTTTAGGAAAAAAATTATATCAATAAATACGTCGGCACCAAAGTATTAAATGAACCCAATAACTACTAGCACGAAACACATACAAGCTACAGTAAAAAGGCAGTTACAATAAAGTATTTCTCAATCTTTTTATGTAAATCACATTTTTTCAAGTATCAATTTGGTGCAGACTTCAAAAATTTTAATTTCATATCCAAACTTATTTTCTTATTTTTCGCTTTTTAACGCATTTTTATTAGTTAGTTCAAATTTTTTTATAGAAATTTATTATATTTTTGGTTTCATAGATATTTAAATATAATTCTGAGAAAATTAATAAATATTTTAGTGGGATTCAGAACATTTAATCAATAAAAAATATGCAGACAAGAGGAATTTTTATAACAATTTAAACTATTTAAATAAATTATTTATAGAATACAAAAAAATATATATCTAGCAAATTATTTTAATATTTTTGGATTGCAGACTTTGAAGATCCTAGGTAACATTTCTGTCATGGAACTGAATACTGCTTGAGATATTCCCTGTAAAAAAAAAGTTAAGAAAAAACCAATACTACAGAGGTATTGAAATTGTTATATTTTTACTATACTTATTATTTAAATGTCTTGAGTAACCACAAAACGATAAAAAAAAGGATGTATGTATTTTTTTGCAAAAATTAAAATACTTGAATTAATATTAAGTGGGTTAGCTCCAATATGTTCAAGGATTTTTAAAATTTTTGTTTACCTCTGGTAACATAAACTGAAGATTCTTCAATTCCGATCCTCCCCATGATGCCATTTCAATCATGAAACCTTTGACACATTTGAAAACTAACTCTGCCCGTTTTTCACACCAATTAATTGTCATTTCCTATAAAAAAAAATTTTGGCCATTAACATTACTGATTAGCTACCTTAAATAATCGTAAGAAATTACCTCTGTCATTTCATACTGGAGCAATAGAGGTATAGTCAATGAGGTGATGTCATTAGAACATGCAGTTTTTAAAATATGCCTTAATCCTAGCACTACAGGATGGCGACTGTTAATATCGCTCCCTCTTAAACTATCATCTGTCACCATGTGAAAAATGACATGCACCTGTGCCAGGTTTGAATGTTTGGTCATATAAAAGTCACCTGGTTGTAACAATTCACTATGTGTATTTCTTGAGCCTTCCCCTTGGCTTTTCTTGAAATGTTGATGAGCGACATCAGATGTTTTATCTAGCTGATCTTCTATATGTGGGAAATGGAATTCAGTCGTTCTTTGGCAGATTTCTTGGAAATCTTGGGTTAGTCTTGACCCAATTTTATTGTCAGTCATCAAAACGAGACCTGCCAAATCATTTGAATAGAGTCCTAAGGCTGTTTGAAGTAACTGTGGTGTTGGTTCTGATCTGAAAGTACAGTAGGTTAAAAAAATTCCATTACAAACAAATATTTATATTCTTATAAATCAAATATATGACTGGATGGGTACATACTGTTGTTCATCATCCTGAATTGAACAAAGATCCATTACATTTGCAGATAATATTCTAATATTGTGCATCTGCTTTAGTTGTGACCCTAAGTGTATAGTAAAACTTTCTTCCATTATGGGAGGATCAATTTGATCTCTGCTAGTATTCTTTCCTCCACCTCTGCTATAATCCTTTAAGGGTGCTGGGTTCAGTGGAGAACTAGAAAATAAGTCAAATTATACAAGTTCATTTTGTTTTTAAATTAATCTAAGTTGCGATAGTTAATGTTTTAGATAATAAAAAATGAATACCTATACCTAGGAGTTGGCAAAGAAGAGTTGGCTTGATTTTGTTCAAGCATTTGCATTATCCACTCTCTATATTCACGTCTTTGGGCCTCCTTCATTGTGTCTAGTTCACTGGTTAATTTTCCTTGTAACAAGGAATGAGTTTCATAGTGTCTTGCAACAAGCTCATTTATTTTTGATTCTGTCATGTCTTGTTCTAGCCTATCTACAGCTCTATTCATTTCTTCACTTTGTCTACAATAAACAAAATACGTTTTTTAAAACAATTTCGTATTTTTATTCTAATGTATATGGTACTTATTTTGATTAAGTGAAATCTAGGAGTTTTTTTGAAAAAATTTCAAACACTTACCTCCTATTTCGAGATCATAGAACACAATTCTGGCCTTGGTTTTCCACCATTTTTCCTCACTTTCTGGAAAGTAGAGAAAATTACTTTAGGTTTAATTTTTTGCACTAAATTATTAAAATTTTGTTACACTGAATTTATTTAAAAATAGTTGAAATATAATACATACAATGTATTTTAACTAGTACCATTCAAAATAAATATGAAAGTTTGGTGTTTTTTTTTTCAAAAATAAAAGTGCCTTGCGAAGTGAAACTTTGTGTTTCTTTGAATTTTCTGGGAAAATGAAGAAAAATAGTGAAAAACCAAAACTAGGATGTGTTTACGAACTCAAAATAGGGGGGTGAATGTTAAGATTATATACTACCTTTCTGATAACTGTTTAATAAGAGTATTTTTTTCTTCAGTCTTTTGCCTAACAGTTTTGGAGTACATATGTTCAAGTTGGAGCATAGTTTCCAAGGCTGGAGAATGTACTAGCTTGTGATATGCAGTTGCAAATAGTTCTTCATCTGAGGCACAGCGTTTTTCTCCAAATTCTACCATTTCCTGTAATAAAAGAAATCATTTTAAAAAGAATTATTTAGTTAATGTATGAATCATTATGACCTCTCTCATAACTTTTTCCCATTCCTTCGTGATTTCATCAATATTAATTTCATGTTCTTTGGCTTTGTCAATAATTTTATTAGATATCTCATTAAAGTACTCAGCAGTTCTCTCATCTATGAATTTCTGAAGATGTTCTGTCAATTCTACAACAAAAATACTCGCATAGAACTAGATTCAAGTCCAAAAATAAGGCCAATCAAATTGGAATTTCAAGTTCAAACTACAGGTAAGTATATTATATTACAAATGTGCATCTACAGTTACAAAATTATATTTTAATATATGTATTAAAAGTACCTGTTTCTATGTAAAGAGGCAAATTATTATTTAATATTAAAATATGGGCTAATTCTTCTACAGAATCATCATAAGGTATCAAAATTGAATGTTCAATGGAATGTTCATCATTAATGTATATAAAATCTTTTTTATCAGAACCCATTATTGTTAAATATTGTCTTTATTATGAATTATTTCTTTTAGAAACATTAATAAATATTTTGAACAAAGCAAGGTTATGTTTGACGGTACGTCTGTCAACTTCTTGTTTGATATTTTTAAGGTCAGTTGCATAAATGGTTTAAGCGGGGATTAAAATTAAGTTGGGTTTAGAATATTTCTTATATAAATAATAAATACATAGTAAATTGAAATGTTAAAAGTTAACATTATTTATTCACACTTAAACAATTTGTGTAACCGATTAATAATGATTTAATGAGTACAAACTAGTTAAGTAAAAACAATCATATTCTAAACTACAATTAACATGAATGGTCGTTGAACAGTGGTATGGACTCGGCCCACAAAATGTGGTTAAGCTATTGATGGATAGATGTCGCTAGATATGTCAAACTGTAAAAATTATATTACAAAGGTTTACTGTAAAATTCTCTAATTTGTAGTGTAGACATGTAATATTTTTATGCAAGGATAGGATATGGGAATTAAATTGTGAAGTTTTTTTAGTTATTAATTTTCTTATGTAGAAAAGAATAAAGCATCTAAAGTTGAAGTACTTTAATTAAATCAATATTCATAGTACAAGCTTCATGTTACACTGTTATAGGTTGTATTTCTGCTTTCTTTTAAAATAAAATTATGTTCCCAGCAAATATAAAAATATTTCTAGCTATATGTAGTTGCGTTATTGCCAATAATACAAATATGTAGGAGAACATATCAAAAGAAATTATTTTTATAATATGAAAAAAAATAAATATGGTTTAATATATTACAAGAGTTCCTTTGAAACGTGCAGAATATGGGATACCAAGGGAATACTAGAATTTTTTTTTCACAGAGGGCCAATAAATTTAAGTCCAAAAAAATCATCACATACAAAAAGTATTTTGATACAGCTTATGTGTAGTAAGCAACCTCATTTTCTTATTTTCAAAATTGAATCATATTTTTTAATAGCAGCCATTTTTTTGTTCACATATTTCTAAAATTATATTTAATTTTGAAATTAAAAACGTATGCACACAAATTTTAAAATTAATCACTGATTCTGCAATATTAACAAGCTATTTATTTTTTTTAAAAGGTGTACTGAAAAACAATCAATATTATTTATGTCATCGAATATCACACAATACAATAAATAAAATGTGAAGCTGAATAAAATACATATTACTGTGTAAAATAGACCAATATTTACTTAATAACTCTTTTACTTAATACTTTCTTTAAGCATAAAAATTTAAAGCACAATTAGAAACATGTCTATTTAATAAAATGCCATTTCCTTCAGGCCTCCCTGATTCCTCCTTATCTATACCCATTGTATGTATTCCTTAAAAATCACATAACAGCTTATGGCGTTTGTGTTGTAATCTCTTTACACTGCAAAAATTTTTGTTCTTTAGTATCTTTAAGAGCATATTTTAGCTTGGCAGTCAAATCAATGCATTGCTCTCTTTGTTCCATAATTTGCCTTACAAGATGAAGCTTCTTAATTTGAAGCATATGATTTTCTCTGGCCAAAAGGGTTTGGACTTCTTTAAAACTATTTGCATCCTTCAAGCAGTGACGGTCAGGTGGATGTGAATGCATTCCTTGTTTTAAACTTTTGATTTTTCTTTGATATTGTTCAATTTCTTTTTTTTCTTTAGTGATGTTATCTGAGAGATGATCAATCAGGTCTTTTAAGAGACTATTTTTTACTCTCAAAGTAATTAATTTTTCATCAAAATATAAATATTCTTCTAAAATCTCACTGTCAGTTGATGTGGCGTCTGAATCTGTTTCTTCTTCTTCAGAATCAGATTTCTGATCCCTGTACGAATTCGAACCTTCAACTTGCTCCTGCCTTGAATCTTCACCGATACTAACCCCAGTTTCATGATTGGGTTCTGCATTTTCATTCGATTCTTCAGCACATTTTTCTTCAGTTTTTGATGCTTCAAGCTCTTCTTTAACATTGCTATCGGGTTCTTCCAAAGCAACAGCTGCTTCCGATTCTTCAGGTATTACATTTTCCTGTGGCTTTTCTTCAGTCTGTTTTGCTGGAGGTTCAGTCTGAGTGTTGGCATGCTCAATTTTAGTAAACTTTTTTAATTTTCTCTGTAACAAACGATCAGTATTGGATATTTGAATTTTTTAGGTAAATGAAACATTAATTATGTGGAACGTGTTATTTTGGGTAGATTCTTTTTTTAAAAATTTTTGGATTTTTATTTGTTAAGAAAAAATGAGATAAAAAGTATTGTTTCTTTACCTTTAATTCAGTTGTAACTCTTTGGACTTCCCACAAATGTTCTTCTCTAGTTTTTGAAAAATGCCCATTTTGCATTTCCCAATGAATTTGACTGAGGAGAGACTCCAGTTTTCCAAGTTCTTTTTCAATGATGACAGGATTATCTGGTAATATACTTCCCGACTCTAATGGTGGATAGTACTTGATGATATTTACTCCAGGAAACAGACCATCCCTATGCGTTATTAAAGCTTGAAGCAGTCTTGAAGAAATATGAAAAGTGTGATTCAGAGCTTGTGCTAAGGCTTGCTTATTCATTTTATTGATTTGTTCCTTAAAAAATATAATAAAATTTTAACATAATTAGGTTTTTAAGTTAAAATAAAGGGCTACATTATATAACATACTTTAATGGTTACATTGTGTAAATGAACTATAAGCCATCCAAGTAGGAGTCGATTCAGTGAAGGCAATGATTCTATTAAAGTCCTTAGATGTTTCTCTCTGGTGTTGTAATTCAAAATTGCACCTGCTTCTTCAAATCTTATGAGTAGTTCATTGGTAAAAATGGGCTCTGGAAGATCTCTAAAAAAATTAAAAGATATAGATTTGATATGATACAAACATTTTGTCTTTACCTTAAGAAAGTCTTTAAGACACTTGTAGCAGTTGGGACATCGTAATCACTAAATCTTACCATCTGCCTATTATTATACATTTTTCTAATTTGAGAAACTTTCGCCTTAGGTCCACTAATTTTGTAAATTCCCTCAAAATTGAGCCCCACTGCTTGTACATAATCTACACATTCACGAACTGGTAGGGGGATGGATACTCCATCATGACATCTTCCCCTTCTACAGGCATCTTCTAGATCCACACCAAAAATTGGAAGAGCATCTAAAATGTATGGTGTGAATTTTATAATGTCGAGAATAAAGGCCAAATAGGCGTTTTGGTTGATCTAAGAATAACATTTCACACCTGCAAGCTCAGTGGGTCCACCAACATATTGTTTTGTAGGTCCAAATACTTTTTTGCTTTTCTGAGGTTTGTCAGATTTCTTGGATCGATTTTTCTTTGAATTTTCTCCTTTTTCTTTGTGTTTTTCTTTATCCTTTTCTTTGGACTTGGTAAACTTAAAAGCCTTGGATTTTTTAGTTTTACATGGGCTGCAACAAAATAATGTGACACTGTTAAATTATTACTCATTGTGATAACACAACAAATTATCTTTAAAATGATTTTATATTGCTGTCTGAAGCTACACAAAAATTTAACTAACAATTTTTAAGCCTTGTTTACTTGAACTTATATCTGCAATGCAACAATAGCTTTTCATAAGGTCCCTATTTATTTAAACTGAAGAAACAAAGTAGGAAAATGCTGCCTGTATTAATCTTTTAAATATGATTAAACATAAACGTGTAGTATGAATGCACTGTGGAATTATAACTTTAATATATGTTTATTTCAGTGATAACTATATAAAATTTAACTTTATTGGTTCATTTGGAAGATGTAATACCTTGCTTCATCGGAGCTTTCTCCTTCGAGGGCTGCATATCCCTTGTCTTTGTCCTTTTTGTCTTTTTTGTCCTTCCGTTTGCCTATAAGCATGTCTTTTTTCGTAGTTTTTTCGCTCTCATCGTTATCTGAAATCAAACAAAATCCAAAAGTAAATAAAAGGTGTAATCTTATCTAAAAACACTTACAATCGCTATCATTTCCTTTTTTCTTTTCTAACGAATAAAGGCCAGGAAAATCCTTCATAACTTCTGGACTGTCAAAATCCATTTTAGGCTATTTATTTTAATCTAAATTATTTTAAATTAATAATTTATCAGTCAAATTTCTAATTGTTACCATATGACTAGGAACGACAGGTTTTGACAGTGGTGTCTTGTAACCAAGGTTCTATATACAACATACATTTTGTTTCAATAGTTTCGTGTATAAGACAAAGACAGCTATCATGTTTTACTAATCGAATTGATTTTTATTACAGCAACAAAACTATAAAGATGGGTTATAAGAAAAAAATACGGAGACAGCGAACCCAATACGTAATCTGTTTTGTTAGGACTATGCTGCATCGCGCAGGCAATAGATGCCGCTGAAATCTGAATTTATTCGGGAATATTTCATAAGACGTTCTCAATTCAAAATTATAAGGATACGAAATAATTTTTTATATTATATTTAGTACTATAAAATTTATTTGACATTTTCCCTACGATATTTAATGCTAGAAGTCTTTTGGAGTTTTTTTTTAAATAAAATAGTGTCATAGAGCTAAATATTAGTTAACTACTTATAAAATTATATAAAATAGTTTTACCCACACTAATTTTATTTGTGAAGTAAATTTGAAATTAAATTTCAAATTAATCAAATTTATTGTATTATTACGTGTTTTATTTGACCTATAATCGTTTGCATAAATAATTTTAAAAAAATAGTTAATTATTAACTATAAGTTGGTAGTCTATGTTCTTTCTGTTCTGCTTCTTTTTTAAAAACCGCTAAAATATATTTAATTTTTTTCAATTTAGGACGTATAAGGAAAATAAAAAGTAGAGTATTTGTTTTACGATAGACTAGCGATGGTCCTAAATAGAAAAAAGAACTTCCGAGGTTGTCAAATTTGAGCTTGGACTATTACGATTTATATAGAAACTATTTCCAAAAAAATCTGTAATTTGCTCCCATCTCACAGGACATACTTCTTTAATATTTGAACAGGTATTAGTTGGATTTGTAGGAGCTCTGGAGGGTGGGGAGAGGTCACGGTTAAATTTTACTTAAAGGAAATATGGCAACATGGGACGCCGACGCCGTGTTTCCAATCCTTTATTACATCATCGAGAATCCCGTACCGACTATATACCGATTTAACCGGGAAATTTTTTGTTTTTCTGACAAAACCTCCCGGCAGTTCAACTGACAACCCCCGAACTTTAACGAAGGTATTTCACTTTATTAATAGTTGTACTTAAGTTTCACATCAGAGTTGAACGAATATTATTATCATTTTTCTCGTAACGTACCTCGTAGTTTTCGTATCTACCTTTCTACCAGTGACTTTTCGATTCTAGGGTTTAAAACACAAAAGGGGCCGATTAGCTGAACTGAAAACATGAAAATCTCCCTGTGTTTTTCCTCGATTATTCACGGTAATTGAAACCTTTTTTCACGGAAATGCTCGCTATATGTGCCGCTTAGTAATCGATTTTACTCTATATCATTTTATAAAGCACCTTTATTTTAATTTTTCGTTAATTTCCGTTTGATATTTTGTAGAGTAGTTACAGCATGAGTTTATTTCTGTGCAGATTTTTTTTTGTTCTTGTAACAGAAACTGCAATTTTTTTTATGTAATTCTTATTATAAATAAAGTTCTGTTAAGCTCACTTATAAAAAAACTTTCACACAATATAGTTAAGCAAAATATGCTAATACTATTGTTAGAATTAATCAATTTTAAAGTTTTTAAATATTAACTATCGCTTTTTAATGACCTAGGGTACTTATTTGAATGCGAGATCGTCGTACTTGGATTTTAGATTTATTTTAAAAATACAAATAAAAGCCTAAATGACAATACACATTAATAGCTAAGTAACAGTAATATATAATAGAAATTAGTCAAAATAGTTTAATAGAAAAATGTCACATAACTGCATAGTAGTAGTGGAATATATATGCTGAATATTACAATTTTATTTGCATATACTAGTTTGGTATGATGTTTCGAATGCAACTTACGGCGCCCTTAGGGCACGTTTTTAATTTTTAATATTGTAAGTTAGTGGAGGACACGATAGGCGTACCCTGGATTTAAAAAAATGTCGTTTGATTGCATGAGTCACATACCAAACTTAGAGGAGTATTTCTATGGAAAAACATTACAATTTTTTTTTCGCAAGTTTTAAAATAAGTTTCTTCACAAAAGCAGAGTGCGCTACTGGAGGACAGTGTCGCAGATTAACTAGATTTCCTTGCGGTCAATATAAGCTATTACGTTAGGGTTTAAAACATAAACGTAAGACCTATTTTAAAAATATTCATTTTTTATTTTGCACAAGGTCATTCTAGCTTAATATATTAGAAATCAATATAAAAAATGCATTCACTTCTCTATGTAAAAAATGTTGTCCTAGTAATAAAAATATCGCATGTTTATTAGCAATAACTCTTTTTGTCACGTGATTCCAGAGTTATATTATTAACTTGACCGTTTGTTTTTAGGCCTAGCCTGTTCATTTAGAGCTAGTATATATATATATATATATATATATATATATATATATATATATATATATATATATATATATATATATATGTATATATATATATATATATATATATATATATATATATATATATATATATATGTATGTATTTATTTATCATTTTATTAAACGTTGAAAATGCCTTCTCATTGGTCAATTGACAGGAACTTAACCAATTTATAAATTTATTCTGAACATTTATGACTACTTCTGTAGTAATTAACCGTATTTCTTGAATAATTCGATTCTTTAAGTTCCGTATTGGCTTAGTTTGGAAAATTTTGCCTTTAAGGTAACCTCACAAAGAAACGTTAAGAGGGTTTAAGTATGGACACCTCGGTGACTACGCAACGTCTTGTTGAAACTAGATATTTTGATAGGATAAATCTGGATTCTCTGTGCCTCACTCAGTTTCATTTTCAGTTAAAATTAAGTGACAATTTGACAAAATGTGACAAAGGAATAGGTCATTGAATCAGTTATGCTGGTAAATAATTACACAGGTCTACAAGGTTCTGTTCTTGGGCAGCTGGGAGTCATTTCACGTCAGGATTTTGAGATATTTGAGGTTATGTACTCGAAAAATAGGTTTTTTGGCTACTTGTGAAGTTATGCGCTATTTTTCTAGTTGCATCACTTAATACTACTCTTTTATTTCAAAATAAGCTATCGAGCCCTTACCTACAATTTTTTCTGGCAAAGTTAAGGCAATTTTAAGTTATGGAATATATCCCAACAATGTCATGAGCATTCACATTAACCTTGTGAGGATATTTTGCGATAGCTAAGTACGAATATGAAGTCCTAAAATTGAAATTTTATCATTTTCAAGATGGCGGATTCAAAATTTTGCATCAAAATTAAAAAAAATTATATTAGTATCTAAAAAATTTCACTTAGGTGGTTTCGAGGTCGCTCATTACTAATATTATGTCAGAAAATAGAAATTTTTATTTTTATGATGGTGGATTCAAAATGGCTGATCGAAATTTGCAAAAAACGATATTGGTTTTTAAAAATCCACTAACCTCTACTTAAAATAGCAGTAACTTTGCAAGATAAAATAGTAGACAACCGCTGAATAGCTTATTTTGAAATATAAGAGTAGTATTTAATGATGCAACTGGAAAAAAGACCAAAAAAATTTTTTGCATCCTGTACATAATCTCAAAAGGAGCCAGAAAAAACATTTTTCGAATGCATAACCTCAAATATCTCAACAACAATCATGACCCCATTTTTGCAGATCTGTGTTTTTGTATTTCATTTCGAGTTTTATCTGTCGAAAAATCGGGAACAGTTACGATTAGGTACAGGACATGTAATAGAAAAAATATTCAGAATTTTGCAGGGAGTCTAAAAGTGTATAAAAAATTGGGGCTCTAGTCAACCAGGGGGTAGACAAAGTATATGTAGAAATGTTAGCTAACACATATCGAAAAGCCACATTAAAATAAACATATATAAAAACATTCCAGAATTTTTTATCCACAAAGGAGTCCGACAAGAAGACACAATATCCTCTCTTCACAGCAAGAGGATATCTTCCGGAATCTGGAATAACAAAGGTCTATGTATAGATTGGGAACACCTAAGCCATTTAAAATTCGCTGATGATATAATTTTAAATGCTAAAAGTCCTGAAGAATTGCAAGAGCAAATTAATGAACACGTTGTAGATGAATACCTGGAACAACTTATACACAGATTGGGTTCATTACTTCCTGAAATCGACAGATGAATTAAACTAGCATAGTTAGCATTTGGACGAAACTCTATAATCTTCAAGTCCAGAATGCTACTATACCTTAAGAAAAAAGTATTTGATCAATGTATATTACCGGTCATGACGTACGGGTGTGAAACTTGGATATTGAAAAAGGAAATAACCACAAAACTCCAAACCACTCAAAAAGCCGTTGAAAGATGCATACAAGGAATAACTAAAAGGGATTGTAAAATGGCAATTGGCAGAGCATATACCAAGAAAAATAAACAACAGATGGACCACTAGAACAACTATGTGGTATCCCAGAAACGCCAAGAGACCAAAGACACGTCCGAATCTCAGATGGGATTAAGACATCAGAAAATTGGCAGGAACAACTTATTCGTTCCGGGCAGCTAAAGACAGAAAAACATGGGCACAAATGAACATAAATTACAAGAACACTCAGTAAATGACATCATCAAATAGCAGAAGGAACTATGGGTACATTGAATAAGAGGCTGCACCGTAATTGGATACGGTAGATGAAGCTAAAAATGATGATGATTATATATGAGTGCTAGAAACGATGTCCTGTTTTGAATACAAATCGGATGGGGGTAATATAGATCTTTTCTTTGCTCTTATGATATGACACCCCCCCCCCCCTAAAGAGAGAGAGAGACTGTAGGTATATTCTTTTGAGTAATTATCACTTTCAGTTCTGTCACTTGAAGTAATCATGATCACTTCGACTTAAAGACAAGTAAATGTATATTCAAAAGAACATGAAGTTATCAGTTTCACTTTTTTCACTTTGATCAGTGATAATTTACTCAAAAGAATACAGCCTGTATCTGCTCCTGTGTGGGGCTGGCTTGCTATATTTATAATCTTGTTTAATAACATAACTCTGGACTACAAACTTGAAGCGCATCGGAACTAGTCATTTCTTTTTAAATTTATTATCCAAAATCCTAACCATAAAACTACAACGTTGCTGTAAAGCTGCGTAAGTCGGTTGATTTGCTGTTGATCTTGTGCTGTGTATGCGTGTCTTTGACTTAAATTACAAAAAAAATATATAACAGTTAGTCATTAGATGATAATCTCATTTATTCCTTATTTTCAGAGGCCAATCTTTATTGGCGTTAGTTGCAAGCTCTAGCAGATTTCAGGGGACAAGGGGCATGGAGACGGCCGCGCTCTTAGGGACCCGGTTCTGCAGAGCAGCCATCAGCAGCACGAAAGCAGCGCCGCAGCGCTCGGGGACCCTTGGGGGTCTTGATCTGTACTAGCACAATTTTTTCTCGAATAGAGAAGGAGGTAAGACTAATTATTTTTGAAAATAATTCTTTTATTTTTATGTAGCATGTAGTCACTTTTTGACGTATAAAATGTATTTTTTAAAAATTCATGAATAGATTATTAACTTATTAAAAATGATTCCATTTAAAAAAAGAATTTTCTCTGAGGCTCAAGGTCTGTTACTTCGTATACAGTATCAGTTATTAGCATACAAAGTGAATGTCTCGTAAATTACAGTTTTTCATGACATATTATCCAAGATCTCGCTGTCCGCAGTAATAAAAAGTAAGAAATAAGCACTTTAAAACGTATGGTATTTGACAACTTTGTACTGTTGGTTGTAAAAATTGTCAGGAATGAACTTTATGATCAATTTCCGGCGAGGCGAGATATTTCGGTTTAGGAATTATTCTCAAAATAAAAATATTTTATGTTTTGTCTGCTGGAGTGGAAAACATATATGAGACAAGCTATTTTAAAGTGATTACGTTTTTCACCTAAAAGCCCGCTTGGAAAAAAATTAAAGGAATGTTTGTAACGTCCGATATTAACGTAGGTTTGTGCAAATAAGTGCAGGGTAGGATTAGGCCTTAACACCTATTCATAAAATATTCTATATTCGCAATGAAAGTAAAATTTAACAAATCTGGTATGTCTGCTTTAACTTATAAGAAATTACATGAATAAATGACAAGAAAAAAAGTTGAAATTCAGATTTTAAATCAAGAAAACTTAATAAATAGGGCCCTAATTAATAATTAAAAAATGGAAATAATGATTTAAATATTTCAAAAATACGTTTAATGCCAATTATATCAATATCGTTTTTTTTTAATTCTACGACATTTATAAAATGTATAAGAAACTTGTAATATGATTATTTTCTGTAAAACTAAGTAAAGGATAATTTAAATGCACTTATAATTATTTACTTCCGATTAATGACATATTAGTTGAAAAAAAATGATATGGTCATGTGAAATTAGGTCACATAAAATCATAACTTTTTTGATTTTATGGCAAGTCCGGCACTGAATATAAAGCGGATAAAATTTGAACGGTAAAAATTTTATTGGGCTCCGTAAAAATTGAAAATACCTATAACGTTACTATAAGAACTATAAAATGTAGTAATCAATCTTTATTTTTTTGTTGCCGCCAACAAATAGCGACAAGGCCAAAAATTATGTTGGGAAAAAGTTAAAAATAGATAAAAATATAGGCGATACGCCCAACATATTATAATCAAATATCGCGTGTCTGCTTCTCGTTTGTACCTTAAAAATGTTTTAAAAGGATAAAAAGATGTTAGATCACTTTGACTAGACGAAAAAATCTATAATAGTTTATTATTTCATTTCTTTTGTAAGCCTTTAGTCACTTATTTTCTTTCAAATTGTTTAAACTAGCATCTGTAGGGTTCCATCAATATAACTTTTCACACAGAAGTTCTTTTCTAGAATATTTTTTTACCAAGCGTTGCTGCCTCTCTGCACTTGTTTTTTATGACTACACCTTTTTAGTGTGTCATACTGGACAAATGAAACGAACACTTAAATAATCAACTCAGTGTCTGCCCATTTTTCTTTTTGTTGTATTATTCTTTACGGACCCCTTGACGAAAACAGCTGATGCTTGGTTCAGTTGTTGTTGGTAATAGCACAGATTATTTCATCGTACAGATGCGACAGAAAGCGTCCCAGCCAAAATCTAATAACGTCGCTATTCCAGTGAGATAAAGTGTAAAATTAGAAAGAATACTGCCACAGATATGATCTTGAACTAACTATGGAGATTTCTATCAAAATGAACCTAAGTTTACTATGGGTGTTTCTTACTTGTGTTTTATATTCTCTATGAAAAATTATCATAAAAATATTTTAGCGCTAAAAAATGGTATGAGGAATTTCCTGTGCTTGACGTGACTGTACGTCGAAAACTGTAAAAAGTACGACTCTTTTTAAATTCCTTAAAAATCTCTTAAGGCAAGCTTCTACATATTATCAAAAATAATAAGAACGAAAAAGTGATGTAGTGATCCAAATTAACAAATTTAACGAATGATTAACTGATTTAACTCAAGCTTAGCTCACACGGTGCTTGTTTTACCGTTGGATTGCTTTCTTGATTTCGCTGCTGGGTCCTAAGCGGGCTTTATTGCTGGACGTTGTGATGGGTACTCTGCGTTGCTGGCTTCACACGTACGCATCACTTTTTAGACTTTTTTAACAATTAATAGTAAATTTTACAAATTTGTGAGAACCACTATGAATGGGTTAAAAATTGGCTTGAAATAATCGTAATCAACTATAAACAAGACATCATTCCTTGTCGGGAGGTCTCGTATTTAATCGGCTGTCGTGGTAAACTCATACTCACGTGATCAGACATTCTTATTGGTTAGAACCTTAAATCCATCAGAGAAACAAGGATGAAAAATATAATATGATTTATAGCAGAATTCATGCACGGGCCCACATAACGGAGCTTGTGCATTGACATCCTTTTCTACCAGGTTAGCAAGCAAGCTGATTATATGGGAGTGTCGAATAAGAAACAGTTTCTAAGAAAAAAAGACTGTGACAGGTGGATAGACAAACAGACCCCAGATTAATTACATTATTCCAGAATTGACACTGAAAAGTAAAATATTAGTTTTACGAAATTTAACTCCCATATAGGTGAACAAGCGATTAGTTTTTGGCATGTATAATGATTTATTCATCAGTGTCTGTCATGAGAGGATAAAAAGGGGTAAAAGATGTATAGTCTGGACTTTCTTGTTTTCACTGCTTGAACAGATAGAATTATTTTCTCTTCAGTTAGTTACTACCTAGAACATAACTGGTACAAGTAATTAACCTGTTTCTTTCCAATGTCTCACCCCTTCAATTACCCCTTAATAATTTTTAATAGAAAATTTCTCTAGAAACAAATTTAAATTTTCCTCTTTAATCGTTTCCCTGTTTTTAATTTTATTTAAATCCGGCGAAATTAGATTTTATTAATCATCGAAGTTAACTAGCAGACGTCCAGGGGCGGATCACAATCGATATTTTTTATTTCGTCCTAGTTTTCTCACAGGACTTAGCTAAAAGCCTGCTTTTATATTTAGGTCAGTTAATTTATTTGTTCGCAAATAAACCTATATTTTAGGGCGATTTGCATAGCCTCGGGGCATGCAAATTTAACTTTTTAGCTTATTTATGTTATAAAATAACAATATATTTGGTCGTTCGGAACAATTTTTGTAGTATCATAATAAAATAAAAGGCGTGTTTGTTAAGAAGGCATATGATTTATTGATATGATGGTGCATGAGCCCGTAATGTTTTAAAGTTGTAGTTTAACGAAATTTGGAACCCTAGTTTTGAAAGCTTATAAAGAGAGAGAACAATTCAAACACTTTCGATTTTTGTGGCTTAATTAGAGATATGCTGAGGGTGCAGTTGCTCTGATTCAATTTTAAAAGAATTTTATGTTTATGGTATAGATTTTTGCTGGTTGAACATTTTTCTTTTATTTCTCTTATTAAGCTTATAAACATTTTTATATAACACACATTTTCTAAATTTTCCATAGTACGCTTCTCTGTAGAAATTGTGACTTTGTGTGAGGTTTACGGTTTCTTATAACTTGAGTATACTTGAGTATACATTCTTAGGTATATTCTTTTGAGTAATTATCACTTTCAGTTCTGTCACTTGAAGTAATCATGATCACTCCTACCCAATGACAAGTAAATGCATATTCAAAAGAACATGAAGTTATCAGTTTCACTTCTTTCACTTTGATCAGTGATAATTTACTCAAAAGAATACAGTCTATATATGTAGCCGATAGGGCTATTCTTTGGAGTCATTATCACTTTCAGTTCTTAAAATAATCATGATCACTTCGACCTAATGACAGGTAAATTCATATTCAAAAGAACATGAAGTTATCAGTTTCACTTTTTTCACTTTGATCATTTAATAATTACTATAAAGAATACAGCCGATATTATTTGTCTAAAGATGTAAAGCCATGGTGCCTATCTTTTTATGACTCGTTAAAAAACGCCTATTGTAATATAATTTTACTGTATCTGCAGAGAGAAAAATCCTTCGAACATATCCCTGTAGAAGTAGCATAACGTCAGAACTAGGGCCCGGTTGTTTGAACGCTGAATAACGTAATAATATTTTTATTTATATTTCAAAAAGTGTTGATAAACAGTAGATATTTAATTTCTTGGTACAGACATACCGATTTTATGCTATCCTTTTCTAATTGCATTATTTAAACGAGTATCATCGGTACGTCCTTCGAACATACCCCTGGGTACGTCAATTCTGAAAACAAAGTATGAATATATGGTTGCCTAAATTTTTATTATTGTTATTTTCAATATGTAAACAATCTAACAATATTTACCGATAAAAATAAGTTTTTAAATCCTCTTTTTGTTAATATTAATTGTAAACTTCGCATTTATAGTAATTTCTAACACTTAAAAACACCGAAAAAACTCACGACAAGCAATTAAACTGAAAGACAAGATATGTAAATATGTTTATGTCTGTCAAACATCAAAAAAGCGTCTCCCCCACCGACCAGACAAATCTATTGTTGTTTATATCTAGAGTATGATCGAAGGTATCTGCAGAGAGAAAAATCATACAAAATAGGATACGTTATCAATTATTGTGCGACCCCCTATTTTGTTACCTCAACAGTAAAGAATAGATCTTAAACTTTATATTGTTTTATATTTCAAACATTTGTGTAGCTTTCTGCATGAGCTTTTTTTGAACCTCTCTTACACTGCTGATGTTAAAATTTAAATTTTTACCCTTTCTCTTGGGAAAGTATGAGAGTACCCATTGGGAATATAATGACAGAATTGTACTTTAATTAAGGCATTTTATTTCCTTTTATGACAATTGTACGGAGATGGAGGCAGTAAAACTTTTATTTTTAACAAATATTTACATTTTTGTAGACGTACATGCTGCTGAAGCATTCACAAATAGGTTTAATTGGGAATAAACGGAATTTTTGAATTGAAATCACGCGTGTAGATAGAATAATGTGTCATTTTTTTAATCAGTACAACTGTAAGTGACGTTTTATGACCCTACACACACTAATAAAGCAGTGACATTGATTGGACGTCGTTTGTGCTTTGTTGTCGGTAAACTAGCGAGTCGTCAAAGGATATTACGAGGCAATGACACGTGCTGAATATAAAATTCAAACTGCGGTTCAAATTTTGCGGAGCACCGTTTCATAAAAATGGACTGAAAAATGTTTGAATTGGAACGAAAATATCGGCAAAAAAAATTCTGTGGAACCCAAAAAATGATGCACGGAAAGAATTAATTGAAACAATAACCACTGGTCTACAAGGTTCTGTTGTTGAGCAGCTGGGGGTCATTTTCGAATTAATTTGCTGCTTAGAATCGAAAGCCGAGGTCAGGATTTTGAGACATTTGAGGTTATGTATTCAAAAAAATGTTTTTTTTTAGTACTCTTGAAGTTATGCACAGGATGCAAATAATTTTTTTGGTCTTTTTTTCTAGTGGCATCACCTACTACTCTTACCCTTCAAAATCAGCTATTAAACAATCACCTACGAATTTTTTTTGCAAAGTTACGGCCATTTTAAGTAATGAAATATATCCCAATAACGTCCTGAACATTCACATTAACCTGTGAGGCATACATTTTTCTACTGTATATCTAAGATGGCGCATCAAAATTTAGAAAATATGATATGGAGGTTTTCGGACTCGCTGATTACGAATATTACCTTGGAAAATTTTTAATTTTAAGATGCTGGATTGAAAATGCAGGATCGAAATTTGCAAAAAATGTACTTTAAAATAGCCGTAACTTTGCAAGAAAAAATCGTAGATGATTGTTCAATATGTTATTTTGAAAGGTAAGAGTAATATTAAATGATGCAACTAGAAAATAAGACCAAAAACATTTATATATCCTGCACATAACCTCAAAAGTGACAAAAAAACATTTTTTTGAGTACATAACCTCAAATATCTCAAAATTCTGACATCGGATTCGGATTCTACGCAACAAATTACTTCGATGATGACTCCCAACGGCCCAACAACAATCATAACACCATTCAAGCTTCTCTACAATTGTCTTTTTCATTAATTGGAAATTCTTATAATTTTATAGTGACAATCTTGCGAAATTCTGATTCAAAGGGGACTCGCCATTTTTTTGATGTCGTCTCTCTCTATCTAGTATTAGATCTGTCCTTTCTTCCTTCTGCCCTATCTCCACTCGAGAACTTTTTTTAATTTTTCGCGCCACATGTTCATCCTATTTCCAGTTCTACCATTTTTTCCATAATGTCTATTAGTTTTGTTTGCTGCCTGTACGATTTGTCAGTTCAATACTTGTTCATGTGTTCTTTATGTTTTACTTAGTTTTTGTGTTTGACAGACACCATGTTTTGGCTTCTTGTTTTTTGCTTATGAGAACGATGACTGACTGACTGACTCCGTAGCACTACAACCCAGGGTGAGTCTTGGCTGTCTCGACTGTCTGCCTCCACCTAGAACGGTCTTGTGCCAGCTCCCTCCATTCTCGCTGATCAACTTCAAGGATAGCTAGATCCTTGTGGATGTTATCTCTCCATCTAAGTCTAGGTCTTCCCAGTGGTCTTTTTCCTTGTGGTGCTTCCTCCCATACTCGTTTTATTAGTCGATCGTTTTGATTCCTTTGTATATGACCTGCCCATCGTAGTCTTCTGGACTTTATTCCTTGAATGATGTCAGGGCTTTGATATATTTGCGCAAGCTCTATGTTGCTTCTCATTCTGTGACGGCCTGTTTCAAGGTCTTGGTGTGGGCCATATATTATGAGAACGATGTCGTCTGCAAATCTAAATTGATGTCTCCTGTGATGTTGATTCATTTGCTGGACCAATTCATTTGTTCGAATACTCCGTTGTGAAAATAATCAAATATTTTGCCTCGAGATATGCAATGTATTTGTTTTCTAAAAATTAATAAAATATAGAGGTCAAACTTTCAGACCTTCGGACACAGTTATTTACATTACATTAAACAACATACTTTCCCGCATACAAAAACAATTTTATTACATAGCTCTTATTATCAACCCTAATCGTACCCGTGCAAACTTGGGGCGGGTCTCTAGTTGATATTAACAGAAAACAACCATTAATATGTATTTATTAAAGTACGATTCCACAATAACATTCCTACGTGAAAATCGAAATTAATAAAGGAAAAGATAAATATTTTAGAGACAAAATTAGTTGTATTCCATTAAGAAATATAATGTCGTTTAAATAATGATACTTTCTAGAAGAACGGGAATCATTTTAATATAAACGGTTGACGAAATGTAATAAAATGATATTAATACCTAAACATGGCAGTTACTTTTACCTAGTTTAAAAATAAAATTTCGCATTGAATAAAGCAGATTACACATAATATAGTTAGTTAATCTCATAATAGGCTAATCAATAGAGATTTTTTCGTGACAAAAATGCCATCATGATACCGATTGTGACATTACACTAAAAAACGGTTTTTCTCGGTTACTAATGATTCAACTGAGTTGATCGAGAGCTATTTTGTTGGTATTATTATTCTCTATACACTATCAAGATTGCTTCATTATTTTTGATTTTATAAGAAAGAAACGAAAAAAAAACGCAGTTTTTTTGGTTTTAATTGTTTATAACAAATTACTTAATGGATCATAGTTCATACTGGAAAACATAAAATGCCACTAGGGATTGTTTTAGTCTCCGCATCCTAAGTATTTAGGCGAGTTCTTTTATTCGATCGATGATTTTGCGCACTAACCTAAAATCCATCAAACCGTTCTTAGAATTAAGTGATGAAAATGCGATTCATCATTAAACTGTCCTTTTTTTTTATCGATGAAGTCATCAACAAACCATCGAATTCATCGGCTTCAGACTCCGATGAATGCGATGAATAGGTAGTGGGGGAAAAATAAGTGTTAGTTTTGGAGGTTATGTTTATTATCTGTCACTTAAAAAAACCGTTTGTCACCATTTTTGAAAAGTTATTATATATACTGCCCTCGATTCAAGCGTTTCAAGCTCAGGTGCATCAAACACTGAGTAGCTCCGAGCAAATCTGAATAAAGCGGTTAAAGTGTTAATTTGAACAGTAAATAACTTCCAAATTATTTTTTTTTTGGAATTTGTGTTTTTAATATGCATAGCAAAATATATTGAAGACAAAAAGATAAAAATATTATTTTATTACTTATTAGTTTTGAGTTTTGTCTGGTTTTATGGCATTTTCGGCCATAAATATTTCACAATTCGTTAAAAAACTATGAACGTAAGTCCGATATCTTGTGAAATAATCTTATTTTTGTGTCTCCATTTCATGTATAAAATGTTTTTTACCCAAAAATAGCATCTAAAAATGATAACTGATAGCTGCTAGGGCTTTATACACCAAATATTTTTATTGGTGCTTGAGGGGTAAGGGGAAAGCAGATCTGACAAGCGCCGAGGCATAATGCACTACTTGAAAAAAGCAAGCGCTTCTTGCACGTGTACAGCTCCGAGCTGTTCATGCCAATGAATCGAGGGCAGTAATAGAAAAGATCTTTTTTTTTTGTAAAAATGACGGATTTCTTCTATTAAATCTCACCTACAAGACCATACATTTCAGATTATAATGTATAATAAAGACACTTGAAATGAGGTTACCAAAACTAAGTATTGATATGCTTATTTTTTTAGCTCTTAATTTTATAATAATGTAAATATGCTGAAGAACAAACTTCCAAATAAAATATTTAAAAAATATTTGTTTATGGGTTTTTAAGGTTAGGTTTTTAGAAAAATGTCATATGTCAGTTAGGAATGAGCGTTCTTAAATTCAATAAAATTGCATTGAAAATTGATTTATGACGTCACAAGAACCCATCGGGTTAATTCAGCGCTTTTTTATCGATGGAATAAAAGAACTCGCATTTTTTTTCCATAGAATCACTTATCTTTTTCTCTATTGATTGCCCTATAATAGCAATCTTTATCACATATCCTAATTATATATTTTTTTGAAAATTAATTAGAAATTTAAAGAGAAAAGGAATAAGTCATAAATATTTGGCATGTTTTGTTTGTTGTACACGAAATAATTTTCCTTTGCTGAAAAAAAATATTCAATTTTGGTCAAGGTCTTAAAAAAAGGGCCACAATTTTATCCAGAAAATAAACAGGCGAGCTTTAAGTCTTAATATTTTTTTCAGTTCTTTTAACTGAACTAAAATACATTAATACATTAGTATTAATATATTTCAAAACTAAGATCTGCTTATCAGTCATTTAATGAAATGCTATTTCATATTATACATTATTGTAGCCAATTTAGTTAATTTAATAATTTTTTTCTCAGCCCAGAAATCGCGTGACCTTTAATTAATTATCTGAATATGTTTGTGCTAATTTCAAAAACCCTTAAGGGATTGGTTTCTAAGAAAAAAAACGAAGAAATGAAGCTACATTGATTATTAAGACCTATAATTAAAAAGAATCCACTGCGAAAATTCAAATTCTTGTTGCGAAAGTCTGGCAACGTGGTTAATTATAATCTTGAGCCGTTCGAAAGATCCGCGCAGGCGGCCCGGCGCTGTGGAGCGTCGCGCCGTCGTCACGGCGCGCCGGCTGCAATGTAGGTAGTGCCCTCTCGGGCCGATTGACTGAATTCGGCGCAGAGCACGAGCAGCAAGCAGCGGCCGACAGAATAAGCGACGGCAGCCGGTGGCAACGAGCGGCCTGGCATTGAGCAGCAGTTGTGCGCGAAGTGTCCGGGTGCCCGTCGTTTTGGCCCGATGTTAACCTGACCCCGCGACTGTGCATAGCCGACATACCAGGCTGGGGCGACCAACTACCGCAGCCGAACATATTGGACCAAGCTGAAAAGTAAGTACTCCTCGCTCCACCCACGGGGAACCTACACTATGGACCCTTTAAAATACAACTAGGTCACTTTTCAGCTATAGCACCGAAATCATCTCTACCTACATGCGCCGACAGATAGGCAAAAATAATAACAACTGATAAATAATAAACAATATTATTACCTATGTATGTATATATGTATCCCCCCTACCTAATCCTGCATATATAAAGCTATGACAAGAAATAATAAATTTTTACCTTGCTTATTTCTCTACCTTCTCATAGAAATGTCCAGTTTTAACCACTTTAAAGCCTCCATGATCTAGGTCACTGACGCACATGGCAAAAACATTCCTGAAATAAGTAATAAGGTTTCCTAAATAAGAAACTTTTATTTCCTTAATTATTAAAAAATATATCTATACAATGGCCTCAATTGCAGTTAGTACATGATGTTATTGAAGGTATGATGGAACAAAATATTCATACTTTGAAAACTAACAACCGATTCGTGTTAGTTTATTTATATTTTTATTTTAATGGCAACAAAAGAGCTTATTTATCAACCAAAGTAATTTCCCAAAAGGGTAAAAGTATGAAATAGAGATTCCCAATTGGGTCTTACCGCCCTATTTGGCATGAAATGTAAGGTCACACAAAACAAGAAAGTTTTGAAAATTACAAAAGTTCATTACATTTCTACTAAACACAAGGTCTAAGTTGCGTGGAAGCAAGTGTATCTGATATAGCACCAGAAGTTATAGTTAACAGATAGACCTATAAGTTATTCAAAAAAAAAAAAAGGTTGAAGCCCAGGCTCCCCCTAATTTCTTGAATTTCCCTCATGTCTATCACACTCGACAATACATTAAAAAAACAATTTCCGTATTTTGCATTAGTCCTGAAAAAGAATGCAGGGGTAGTACGTGTACCACCAGACGGCATGTATTCCCAGGAAATCTAAATTACTCGAATTCAAACAATGAATGTTAGTTTAAAAATTGCTCTGGGTAAAACTCGCGGAAAATGCAAAAATAAGACATAAAAATAAAGTGCATGATTAAAAAAAAATGCACAGAGTGTAGAAATGATGGAAAACGTTTTTACAGTAACTGAAGTACAAGGTTCAAAATTGGCAATAAGGATGAAAACTTTATTTCTGAAATGACATGAGATTATCCCAGACATTAGCAATAAAAATTGAAACACACTATATGTTTTAAAAAATATAAATGCTAAAGATTTAAAAAACTACAAAAAACAAATATTTCGATAAAAATAAAACTAGAATTATCAATTGTTTGGTCTTAACCAAAGTTGGAATATATTGAAGTAAAGATGACAGTAATAAAGGCTTTCGATCATTTTTCAAAAAAAAAATCACTTACAGGAATTTGTACATTTTTTGTACATATATTGAAAAAACAGCATGTAGCTTCTATCACTTATTCTGTTTATTAATTATGAAATTTAGAAACTACACGAAAGTTCAACTCCTGTTAAACGATAAAAAATTTTATTATTTTTTTGAGTTGAAATCATTTTTAGGGTTTTTCGATAAATAGATGTGGACAAAATCATTAAAACATCCCTTTTTCACCCCTAAAAAGGCACCCAACTACTCAAATAATTTAATTTTGATTCTAATAGCTTTTGATAAAACACATCAATCATTAAACCAGCATTACTAATAGTCGTAGTATTTAACATGACAAAATGGAGAAGGAATCGTAAAATTTAATACGGTTGGAAAACAACTGTTAGGACCGGCTTTATATATATATATATATATATATATATATATATATATATATATATATATATATATATATATATATATATATATATATACACTCCTGTTAAAGAGTTTCGCAAATACATTACTATAACTATACTCCATAGATTACAGAAAATATTAAACTGTTGCAAAAATTAAGAAACAGGGCTCCAAGGTCTGATTACAGGGAAAATGCATTGCCTCATATCTGCCAGCCTATCCTCCTTACAGCCATGAGAGTACCAAGTCGTTTGCTCCTGTAAAGTGCCACTGCTATCTTTGCTTGAGGTCTTCTTTAGTTTTTTCTTGTTTTCATTGTTTTTAGCAAACATATCGTTGGCGACTGGAGTTCCTATGTAATTTATAGCTTTTCTTCTAACTCTTAACTTTAACCGCCTTAGGCAAAAGTTGATGAAATGCTGTTCTTTTCAGTTGAGCAAATGACACATTGTCTTCATCGTCATCTGAACTAGAACTGCCGTAAACCTTGAGGCAAAATATTCTAGCAGGAGTTTGCTGAATAATTTTTTTTTGATGCTGATGCTGATAACGATTCAGCTAGTGTTTCTAGAGCTATTGAGGGGATCAGGAGGTTGCATATTTTCTTTATAAACATCATGTGATATAAGAGGCGCTGAAGCTTCTGTCAATATAGACAGAGCAAACGCTGTTTCAGAAATAACCTGGGGATTCAATGGATATAAACCTGTTGCTGTAAAGGCACTTGTAATGTTACTGAGTCATGAATTTGGACCAGACGTTGGAAAGGATTATTAAATCGTACGTTAGTAAGTTTCTGGTCTTGATTTTGTTCCATGAATGAGAAAACTTCAGCATCCCTAGGGTGTTCTAATGATCGATAGACAGCTTTATCGAGGGGCCTGGAATTATATTTGATGGCAAACTGCATAAAAGTATGTCGAGTGAATTTGCTGCTTCAACGATCAAATATTGAAAGACACGTTTCTGCATTTTTGTAGATTTGTGGCAAGTTGTCGAATATTTCCGGCTACAACTTTTGCCTTTAAATATGATCATTGGTGTTATGGTGGTACCTAGTGCGTTTACACATCCTGCGATGGTAACAATCTCTGCGTCTTCCGAAACTGTAAATGCACTCTTTTAGTCCCGTTTTTAGCAATACCAGTCTGTTGGTGGAGGATAGTTAGACGGCAACCTTTTTCATCCACATTATAAATTCTTCCAGAATGACTTTTCAGATCTAGTTTATTATAGACTTCATTCAATCTCGTGAAATCATCATCAACGATAAATTTATCAAATTTTTATGCTCTAGCTGGATTCATAAAGTGAGCTTCTCTTTGTGATACTTCAGGATGTCTTTTCATGAACTCTTTAAACTAAGTCTGGTATTTTCATTGAATTTGTGCTTGATGTTATTGAGCTCGTGAAATTTGTAGACCTGGAACCTCATTATCATTTGAACAAGGTGAGTATCATGGTCCTCACTCAGTATGAGGTTTGGACCCAGTGTTTTTTTCAAACTGCTACTCTCACGATGATTTTTAATAGTTATTTTGGGAAACCCATACTTTTTAGCAGCTTTATACGTACTCAGTGTTCCATGTGGTACTACTCGAACGGCTGATACCGAGTCGTTTTCCAACCACAATGCTCGTAGACACTAAAAAAACAATCCATCAACGGCATATTGTAATTACAATTTTACATTCCTAACATTTAAAAAGTGATGTAAAATACATTATAAAACAAACAAATATTTATACAAAAAGTAGGAGGATATTAAGGTCTATGGTAAAATTTGGTAGGCCTTAATAACCGTCGAAAACGTGTGTAATAAAAAAATTATAAAAAACATTTGAGCTACGATACGACTTTCAAACATTTAGGATCATAGAAACGAGAAATAAGAGAGAAACGAACATAGATAGCTAAGTGTAATATAAAAAATACCACGCAACCACCACTCACAATGAATCATGGGGAACTAGCAAGGGCCAGGGTTGCCAGATGATTTTATTTCTCTAGATTTTTGACAAAAAATTCCCTAGATTTCCCTAGGCAAGTTCAGTGGAATCTCCAATTTAGGATAGTATTCCTATCTATTTTACATTTCTTCTCCCTTCTTTACCCCGACATATTTCGCGTATTCGCCGCAATGTGATTGGTCTTTTTGACACCCGTAAGTGAATTAAAGTTTCAATAATTTTTGATTTATTTTTTAAGTTTAATTGCCTACAAATAATAAATCTAAACTTTAAAAAATGTAAAAGTGTGTAATTAATATACCCAGTTTTTGTTCTCTCGATACAAAATTTCTGATTTAAATATCTTAACCACTTCCGGGCTAATACAGAGATTAAAACAATTGCTCGACTTTAACAAACTTTTAATATGCAAAATCCCTCACAATGTGTCTGGCAACGTTGCGATTTTTTTACCAAAATTACATAGTACATAAAGCGACAGCGTCCATTTTAAAACCATTTTGGTTACGTAGGCCTTAATAGCCAGCCGACAGGCTTTATTACCCCTCAAGTATCGGAAGATAATATAAATAAATAAATAAATATATATATATATATATATATATATATATATATATATATATATATATATATATATATATATATATATATATACAGGGTGATTCAAAAATCGATCACGAAACTTAAGGGGGTGATTCTACTTGACAAAATAAGGGTAGAGCTTCATATAATTTTTTTTCATAATGTCATTCGTTTTCAAGTTACAAGCCGTCCAAGTTCAAGTTTTTATTTTTTGTTTTTTGAATTACTCGCTTACAGGAAAACCGATTTGACTAATATTTGAAAGATAGGCTAAGTCTTCTGCGCTTCATCATTTTAGTAACAATTCACATTGATTGTTTGCCGCTAGAGGGCACTTTACCTACATTGAAAATTGTTTTTTTGTCATAATTTTTTAGTGTTGACAGCTACAGTAGTTTTTGGCATAATTTCTGAAAGACTGATGCCAGGCCTTTAAAAAAGGTGCTCTTTATTTACATCGCTAAACCCAACGGTTTAGACGTAAATCACCCTTAAAAATTAAGTGGTAAATTTACTTTTCTCATTTCATTACCACCAGCTACCAGGTAAATAGCTATCAAAGTATACTAGAGCTGTCAGTTTAACATCAAATAAATTCGCTTTTTAAACTATTTAATTTATAATCTTAAAATAACTAATAATGGCTAATCACCAATATTCAAATATCGAATATTGTGATATCCATTTTTGTTATGGAAAAGCAAATGGTAATGCAGAGTTGGCAAGAAGATATTATATGGAGAGTTATCCGGAAAGAAATATCCCTCATGCTCAAACATTTTCCAGTGTGCACAGGAGGCTTGCGGAATGTGGTTCCTTTAAAAGTTATAATGGAAATAGGGGAAGACCTAGAACTGCTAGAAACGTGCAACAAGAAGAAAGAGTGCTTGAAATTATTGAAGATAATCCAGGTATTAGTACTAGAAAAATTGGGAATGAAGTGCGGCTCTGTCAGGCTAGTTCATGGAGGATACTAAGAGAAGAACAACTCTACCCGTTTCATTCAAAAAAGGTGCAGGCTCTTTATGACGATGATCGGCCGAGACGGTTGGAAATGTGCAATCAGATCCTAGCTAAGTATGAACACGATAATCGATTAATTGGCGTCATATTATTCACTGACGAAGCTGGTTTCACTCGTGATGGCATAACAAATCTACACAACATCCACACATATGCTTACGAGAACCCAAACAATGTGGTAGAAACGAAACATCAGCGTAGATTTTCACTAAATGTGTGGGCAGGGATAATAGGAGATTACCTTATTGGTCCTCATTTCTTTGATGGCCCATTAACTGGTGACGTATACTTAGATTTTATCCAAAATCGTCTCCCATTGTATCTGGAAGATGTGCCATTGGAAGTAAGGGCCAACATGTGGATCCTCCAAGACGGAGCTCCGCCCCACTTTAGTATACGTGTCCGACAGTATTTGAATGCAACGTATCCTGAGCGATGGATAGGACGAAGTGGACCATTGGCATGGGCAGCGAGGTCACCAGACCTTAATCCTATGGATTTTTTCTTTTGGGGTCATTTGAAACAATTGGTGTACGATATTCCAGTAATCAACGCCGAGGATCTTCGCTTCAGGATAATCGAAAAGTGCCAAATTATTAAAGAAACACCAGAAATTTTTCATCGAGTTAGGCGACATTTTTTGAAGAGTGTTAGGAAATGTATTGAAGAAAATGGGGGACATTTTGAGAATCTTTTTTAGTTTGTTTAGTACTGTTTCATTAATTTTTATCAATTAAATGTATATCGCAATAATCCATAATATGAATATTTACTAATTAGCCATTATTAGTTATTTTAAGATTATAAATTAAATAGTTTAAAAAGCGAATTTATTTGATGTTAAACTGACAGCTCTAGTATACTTTGATAGCTATTTACCTGGTAGCTGGTGGTAATGAAATGAGAAAAGTAAATTTACCACTTAATTTTTAAGGGTGATTTACGTCTAAACCGTTGGGTTTAGCGATGTAAATAAAGAGCACCTTTTTTAAAGGCCTGGCATCAGTCTTTCAGAAATTATGCCAAAAACTACTGTAGCTGTCAACACTAAAAAATTATGACAAAAAAACAATTTTCAATGTAGGTAAAGTGCCCTCTAGCGGCAAACAATCAATGTGAATTGTTACTAAAATGATGAAGCGCAGAAGACTTAGCCTATCTTTCAAATATTAGTCAAATCGGTTTTCCTGTAAGCGAGTAATTCAAAAAACAAAAAATAAAAACTTGAACTTGGACGGCTTGTAACTCGAAAACGAATGACATTTTGACAAAAAATTATATGAAGCTCTACCCTTATTTTGTCAAGTAGAATCACCCCCTTAAGTTTCGTGATCGATTTTTGAATCACCTGTATATATATATATATATATATATATATATATATATATATATATATATATATATATATATATATATACTATATAGATTTAATTATGATTAATTCCAAAATAAATGGACATTGAAAAATTAACCCGAATCGGGAGCCTGTGGCATGGCCCGGCGACCCAGTTTTCATATTCGAAAAATAATTCAAAGGAAGGAGCAAAAAATCCCAAAAATGATTTATGACGTGCCTTCTGGAATAAGAAAACCCCATTTGAATTGTTTTGTTTTTTGGTATGGGAAAGGTAAAGGTGTTTATTCTGATATGAAATATGAATAATTTGTTTCGAGGAAATTTGTCAAGTTGGGAAAATAAAAACGTTTTTCTTTTTTAATTAGACTAGATAATACTGATGGTTTATACGATAGTTAAGATAAGGCTTGTATAATTTTTTTAATTCGTTTATTATTATTATTATTATTTATAGACTTAGGCAAACGGCGTTTATATTCCCTTCAGGAAACATTCACGCTTATCAAATATCATAAGAATGGAGCTCTGTATTTTGCATGGCTTTATTTATACAGGTGCTTGCTAAAGCTCAGTCCCTTGATATTAAGCAGATGACTCTTCGGTGGTACGCTGGTGGTTGATATAATTATGGGGATCGTTCGGACGCTATTCATTTTCCACTGTTTGCTTATTTATACCTTCAGGTCTCTGTATTTGATGATCATCCGAGTATGCTTGCCCTCAGATTGTTATTGTTAGGAATGGCGACGTTTTATCTACTCTTATATGCAACTGTATTATCCGTAAGACCAGTACGGCGTGAACTCATGGTTCTCGAGTATAGGCTTCGAGTTGTTTTTATAGTAGATCACTTTCTCGACCTGTAGCAGTTTTAATTTCTCTGTACTTTGAAACGGCAAATGCTTGGCATATTCCTGTTATGTGCTGGACTCTCTGATGTCTGATATTCATGCCGGCACATCGGTCGTTCTAGGTTGAGGGGTCTCTGATTATGTTTCTCGTTGGAATGACCTGACCTTGGATACTTTTTAGGAAACACTGACGTCAACCAGTAGTTCGACGCTTATTTGTCCTGGTTGACCACATTCGTGTGTTGTTCATGAAGAGGCTTCTGTAGCCAACCTTGAAGCTTCTGTTGGTCTGGTTAGTGGTGAATAATCAGTTCATGGTCCTTCAGCCGCAGCTGTGTTGAACCGTCTGTCTCGTATATTGCTCGGTGTATCACAGTCGGTGAAAATATGAGCGAAAATTCATCAATTCCCCCCTTTATTGTATCTTGGTAGCATTGTCCGTTTAGTAGCTTTGTCAGGAGTGTTCTGACTTTTATCTGCAGACTTTCCGTATCCGTCATGCTCCTTTTCACAATTCCAAAATGGTAACAGAGTCCAGAGTACGCATAGATGTTGAGTGCCTTTAATATATATGTTTATGTTTAGGTTAGTTCGCAGTACTTCCTCTATCCATCTTAAGGACTCATTATTGTTATAGTTTTCTTCTTCGATGCAAACTTTTTAACACTAGAAATGAAGACAGAACTAAGACTATCTATACTAATAATTTGTGTATTCAGAGACTCATTATATAGAAATTATCTTGGTTTATCTGCCTTTTTTTAACATCATAAACACTTTTATAGAGTTTAATAGAAGAAAAATGTAATTTTCAAAACCAAACCTAATATTTTCGTAAAATTTCATGTACAGAGTTATAAAATAATGGAAAGTGCATCTTTTGTTGATTAAAAAAAATTTGACAAAAAATTGCTGTCGGAAATTACAAACTTTTAGGTTTCTTAAATAATTTTCCCCGTGTAGGCCGACGTTGAATTTTACCTTCTATCAATAATACTAAAATAATTTAGAATTTTTCTTAAATTTTCCCGTAATTAAGGAGGTGCGAAGGAAATTTTGCACGTTGTACTGAAAACTGAGAGTTTATATACCTTCGCGAAAATAAATGGCTGACTATATTTATACAACAAGTCCTTCAAAAAGTTTTAACACATATTTTTAATATGGAAAATTTTTGTTTTTTTTGTACGTAAGTTTTGTATTTTCAAACACTAAAGAATCTAAAATATTTGACCTAGAATACGCTTACCCCATTTGTGCGAAAGGAAAAAGTATCATACATTTCGTTTTAGTCGGAAGTAGGAAAGTATCTCTTGGGAGCAGTTTTTCTAAATGTAGAACGGCTCGCCCGATATTTTTGTATGACGAACCCTAAAAACTTTGTTGTTTTATGGGGAAACAAATATATAAACGATATTTTCGAATTAGAACGTATATTGCTACACTGAAAAAAAATACTTTCCTATCAACATAGTTGATATTTGGTATTGGAGGATATTGTATTTTTGAGGCACTAAACTGGGAAGAAAAAGCTGATATCTAAATAATCTTTTATTTGCTGATTTTAATTTTAATGTCGCTGTTTGTTGTTTATTTCTTATCTATTCGTTACGCTCTTTGTATGTTATAACTCTCTATACGTTATAACTGGGCAAATTACATGAGTTAAACATTCTAGGACATTCATCTTATAGATGCAACGGCTTTGGCGATGGAGTTGAAGGGTTCGTGACCTTGCTTGTCTTACGACCCGCTATATTACACTGAGAGAAAGTGAAATTAGACAGAAATCCGCGATTACACTCATAGTTATAATTAAAATTAGAATACTATAAGATATAATTGTTTATTGACAAAAAGTAAACACAAAGGTTAAATAGATGTTAATACCTCTTTTTTTTTTTGTAAAACAGCTGTATTTATTTAAATTAAGAGAGAAAAAAAAGTTTTTGGTACACGAAACTTTTTTTTGTTGTTTATAGGTTCCGAATGACTTAAGAGAACTATATATGATATATAATTTTAGAATATGTTTTTTTCACATACTAAACATAAAATATGAATAAAAAACGACACAACAAAGCTTAAAAAATAAAGTTAGGTTCAATTCAATTGAAATCTTCATAGATATTTGGTTTTATCGTATCTGGTCAAGATAAAATGATGTAATAGTGGGTCATAAGGTAAGCAAGGTTGATTCTAGCCAGAACGCCTCTTGTCACATCTGTAAAATGAAATAATATATGAATGTAGGAGAAGCCAAGTATATGTATTCAGTTACTCTAGTCACTTCGTTTTTTTAAATATTTTTTTCTACAAATTTTTTATAAAGGTCGCTTACAATACGTTGTAAGTCATTCTAATTGTATATATGCATATGATTTTAAATTATAGAGCAATAAGAAATTACTGAAAACTTCAAAAGTTTGTCAGCTTCAGGATATTGAGCAGATTTTAAAAATGGAAAACGTATTTATAGGGATGGTATGAATGTAGACAGTTCGGAATCCAACCTTGGCTAGCTCCGATCCGGGATTTAATGTTTTCTATTCAGACTGAACGTTATTTTGTCATTATTTTTCTATAAATAACCATTGCACTGACCACGACTGTTGAAGCTCGGCTAAACAAATCACATTCGTTCGTGTGTAAATTAAAAATAAGCGAATTTTTATTTGCTTACTATTTCCATTATCCATATTTTTCAGAAACACTCTAATTTTTTTGTTTTAACTTAAATTTTATATTGAGAAAATTAGGGACTTGTAAACACGGCGTAATGGATCGTTTAAGGATATTTTGTTTAATGCCTTTTGTTACTACTGCTCAATTTGTTTATTTTGAGCATTTATTTTTTTCTGTCTTTAGTTACAAATTAGTCATAAAACACTTCTTCATAGTGGTGTTCTTATTATACAGCCTTTATTACCTTCAGGTGGATAAAATATATAAATGTATTTTTTTTTTGGCTATTTTGAAGCTATGTACAAGATGCACAAAATTTTTTTGATCTTTTTTTAATTGCATCATTTAGTACTACTCTTACCCTTCAAAGTAAGCTATTATTGAGTCACCAACGATTTTTTCTTGCAAAGTTACGGCCATTTTAAATTATGAAATATATCTCAATAACGTCATGAGCATTTACATTAACCCTTTGACGCACGCATTTTTCTAGTGTATACAGTTCTTTTGAAAATTTCTACTTGAGGTATGAAATTTTCATTTTCAAGATGGCGGTTTCAAAATGACGCATCAAAATTAACAAAAAATGATATGGGTGTCGAAAAAAATTCACTTGGGAATTTTCGGAGTCGCTGATTATGTCACAAAATAGAAATTTTTCTTTTTAAGATAATGGATTCAAAATGGCGAATTGAAATTTGCAAAAAAACCATATTGGTATCTAAAAATCTACCAATCTGTACTTAAAATGGCCTTAATTTACAAGAAAAAATCGTGGCCTCTCATTACTTTCTTTTGAGGAGTAAGAGTAGTTCTAAATCAAACAACTAGAAAAAAATGCCCAACAAATTTTATGCATCCTGAATATAACCTTAAAATAGCCAAAAAATCCATTTTTCCAGCACTTAACCTCCAATATCTTAAGATCCTGATGTGATGGGCCAACTTTGACCTCAGTAATCATAACTCCATTTTTTATAGACCTATAGAATATTAAAAATTTAACCTAAGTTTGTACATTTGTTAAGAAATATAATTATTCTTTTACCAATAAATCTGTACTAATGTACAAAGATGAAGAGAATTTTTGTTTGTCCTATAAACCAAAAAAAAAAATACTCCACTGTCGCAACCAAAGTTTTAGCCATGTTTTTCGGCGTGAATTAGGACGTTTTAGATATATTTCATCTCAAAAACCATTAACTATAATAAAACAGAACGTGAACAATGCATAGTATAAACGGCCGTACATATGTAACAGGCTCTCGCGAATTTAATACTATTACAAAATGCTTCGAACATACCCCTGTAGAATTGGCATATCGTCAGAACTAAAGCCCGGTTGTTTGAATCTTCGAACATACCCCTGTAGAAGTAGCATAACGTCAGAACTAGGGCCCGGTTGTTTGAAGGCTGAATAACGTAATAATATTTTTATTTATATGTGAAAAAGTGTTGATAAACAGTAGATATGTAATTATTATTATTTTTAATATGTAAACAATATCTAACAATATTTACCGATAAAAATAAGTTTTTAAACCCTCTTTTTGTTAATATTAATTGTAAACTTCGCATTTATAGTAATTTCTAACACTTAAAAACACCGAAAAAAGTTACGACAAGCAATTAAACTGAAAGACAAGATAAGTAAATATATTTATATCTGTCAAACATCAAAAAAGTATCTCCCCCACGGACCATAAACAGCCTTCAAATATATGTATTGTTGTTTAAATTTACTGGTATGATCGAACAGAAAAAGAGTTGGTTACATTTTTTTTTAGCGAAGCCGAGATGAGGAATGCTAATATAATATTCTGTCTATAATATCTCTATAAGAGCCACACGAGCTGGCGTTTTCTTGCCGGTGGCTGGTGCACACGCGAAGGTCAAAGAAAACGAAGTTTTATTAAATATTCCTCGATATTTATAAAGATATGCTATATTTATGGAATGACAATTATAGATTATTTGAAAAAAAAAATTAGTACGATGGTTATACAGTGCTGTTCGCACAGAATTTCATTTTTTTCATAAATTTTCACACAATCAATTACTACGGCTGGGACAAAGCCTAACCCAAAATATCGTGGATTTTAATGGTCTCTTTACTTGCCAAATTGATAAAAAATTAGATAAAAAATATTTTAACAATAAACATTGGCACAAACCAACAATAGCGCTGTATTCAACCTAAAAAGATTATCACTCCTGCTAGAGTAGTCAGGTCAGGCGCGGATCCAAGGGGGGGGGGGGGGCGGTGGGGGCGATCGCCCCCCTCAAGAGCTTTGAGTTCAGGAAAATATACCCGATTTTGCCTCTTACACTATAGTTTATCCAAGAACTAGAGAGAGTAATAAATCATTTTTTACCTTTTTTTTTCTTCTCAAACTACATGTGTTCTTTAGTCCAATGTCCTTGGTAAAATCTGTTAGACACATATATTTTTCATAGGAATGGGTTAGAAATTTTATAATCAAAAATATCGGTCTATAAAAATGGACTATTTGGGTTGGATAACAATAGATATTTGGATGTGTGAAGTGTTAAAAAGGATTTTAATCGTTGTCATAGGCGTCGGAAGGAGGTTTATTTAATCACTAAGTATTTATGACACAGAATATTATTTCGGTAATAAATTTAAAATAAGAAGTTTTTATAATGTTATTTCTTATGATTTCTTAATAGTTTACATACACTAGAAAATATAGATATTTTTGACATATTTAACACAAATGACAACTGTATTTTTATTATTTTTAATTTTGGCATAGAAACCGTTTTAGGCACATCACTACATAGTATAAAACAAAGTCGCTTTCTCTGTCCCTATGTCCCTTTGTATGCTTAAATCTTTAAAACTACGCACCGGATTTTGATGCGGTTTTTTTCAATAGAGTGATTCAAGAGGAAGGTTTATATGTATAATAACATCCATTAAATAGTGGAGAAATACTGTTATTTTTGAGGTTTCTAATGTGATGTCGTTAATTATCATATTTTTTTCCGCTTACATTGCAAACGCATGCTGAACCCTACGAGATTTATCAAAATAATGTACTAATTATTTGTACACATTGAAAAGGTCTACAGAAAACTCCGCGATGGTATATGTCTATCTCTCATGGATATCCCACAATAACATTTTTTTGTCATTTACTTTTTACGACAAATAATGGCAAATTTTGAAGCGATTTTAACCAATACAGCATTAATCCTTATCCAATTAAATAGCTTAAATACATTGTTGATTTAATATAGATCTATATGGTCCTTTACAGCACAAGATTTAAATGAATATTTTCGAAGATATTACAGATTTAAAATTGCGGGAAGTAGCGCTTGTGGCGGTACTGGCCGACCGGGGCGGCGGCAGCGTGCCTATAAATAGCGCGTCGGAGGCCGATGTAATAATTGTTGTAAAAATAAAATAAATAGTCACAGTTTTTCTGTAGTGTATTTAGTATCAGCATTGCACCCGTGCGAAGTCGGGGCGGGTCGCTAGTTCAGACTAAAACATAGCCTTTTCCTCTCAAAAAATTCGAAGTTATAATTTAAAAACTTACAAAATACCCATCGTCAAAAATACAAAAAGTTAAACATATATAAAAAAATAAATTTGTTCATATAATATTAAAATATCTCACTAATCTTAAATAATAAATAAAAACAAGCACAAACAATATAAATCACTAAGGACACACTGTAAGGTGTACTTTGCTCACTGACAGAAATTAAATTGAACTATCAGAAATTTTATTGTTGCAGTAAATTTATAAAAGCTTATAATATATAAATATAATTAGATTTACCGTAGTCCTCAGTTACCGGCGGCACTGGAGCAGGTAGGTTGGAGATTTCGGTAACAGTTTCATTACTCTCTCTAGTTCCTGAATAGAGTATAGGAATGTGTATGCTTGCGATCGCCCCTCCCCTTCCCAAAAGCTTTAAGTTCATGAAAATAGAACCGATTCTGCATTTTATATTAGAAATGTGTATGCTGCTGGCATCCTCCCCCCAAAAGGAGAGGCTGGATCCGCCCCTGAGTCAGGTAATAACGATTTTTATTCGTTTGTGAGGGAAAGACGAAAAATTACTTAGAAAATAATGTTTTACATTGCGCCGTGATTAAAATTTTAATGCAGGTTGAGAGAAATATTGTCTACAAGAGGGAAAGAAATGGGGTGTTAATGACTGTATTTAATTTGTTCCCAAAGTGTTTTTTGCTCGTTTTTAAGGTTTTGTTTAACATCTAATATATTACAAGGATGAAATTCAAAAAACAAATGTATAGGTAGGTATTTTAACAAAATCAGGAATTATGTTCGAACATTAAGTTGTTAAATAAACCGAAAAAAATGAAATACTTTATACACCTGTGCTGGTTGTCTCAAAATAGATATTTTGTTTATAATAAAATGTAACAGTTAAGGTAAAGCAGGAGAAAACTAATCTCAGGAGGAACTAAAAATAAACTTTGTGTTTTCAGACCAAAAGAAATTATGTTGAAGTTAATGTTGCGGAAATCTCTATACATTCACATGTAATTTACAACAGTGGCGTGCCATTTATTTTTGGTGTTATTATATTTGTTAAAATCGTGGTTGAGTACCCATATTAACCTTCAAGTACGGGATTTAAGCAACTTTTATTCCTATGGGTTATATTTAATGGAATTTGATTGCCTGACGTATTTTAAGGTAGAAAATTGGTTTTTAACTTTAAATATTTTTGAATTCACTAAGCGTGAGTAATTCTACAATAACACTTTTTAAACCTAAGAATTGTGATTTTTCAAGATATATTTTAACGATAATTAAAAAAAAATAAAATGTCCGCTTCTTTTTTACGTAATTAAAATAAGTGATGTGCTGCGCTTCAGAAAATTTTGTGTCGTTTCATTTTTAGTGGGAATTTTTTACACAAACAAGTAATCCTCAACTCGACCTATGACATTTCGTGAGGCCATTCCATTTAAGTTATCACCGTTTTAAGACTGTTTTTCTTTTGGTTTAGTTGAAAAGCAGAAAAAGCTTGTATTTAAAACGCTGCGGTGGGTAAGTTTTAATTAGTAACGAAAATAGCACGTTCTCACTCTACATCTTTTATAATAGAAATAAGAAAAAACTGGAAATAAAAACAAAAATAATAAAAAATTAAACAACAATTCATAAATAATTAAAAAAATGAAACTACAGTTCATAAATAATAAAAAAATGAAACCTCAGTTCGTCAATAATAAAAAAATGAAACCAGAGTTCATAAATAATAAAAAAATGAAACCAGAGTTCATAAATAATAAAAAATGAAACCACAAATAAAAAAATGCAACCACAGTTCATAAATAATAAAAAAATGAAACCACAGTTCATAAATAATAAAGAAATGAAACCACAGCTCATAAAGAATAAAAAAATGAAACCACAGTTCATATATAATAAAAAAATGAAACCACAGTTCATAAGCAAATAAAAAAATGCAACCACAGTTCATAAACAAATAAAAAAATGCAACCACACTTCATAAATAATAAAAAAATGAAACCACAGTTCATAAATAATAAAGAAATGAAACCACAGCTCATGAAGAATAAAAAAATGAAACCACAGTTCATATATAATAAAAAAATGAAACCACAGTTCATAAGCAAATAAAAAAATGCAACCACAGTTCATAAATAAGAAAAAAATGCAACCACAGTTCATAAACAAATAAAAAAATGCAACCACAGTTCATAAATAATAAAAAAATGCAATCACAGTTCATAAATAATAAAAAAATGAAACCACAGTTCATAAATAATAAAGAAATGAAACCACAGCTCATAAAGAATAAAAAAATGAAACCACAGTTCATATATAATAAAAAAATGAAACCACAGTTCATAAGCAAATAAAAAAATGCAACCACAGTTCATAAACAAATAAGAAAATGCAACCACAGTTCATAAATAATAAAAAAATGAAACCATAGTTCATAAATAATAAAAAAATGAAACCACAGTACATAAATAATAAAGAAATGAAACTACAGCTCGTAAATAATAAAAAAATGAAACCACGGTTCATAAATAATAAAAAAATGATACCACAGTTCATAAATAATAAAAAAATGAAACCACAGTTCATAAATAATAAAAAATAAAACCACTGTTCATAAACAAATTAAAAAAATGCAACCACAGTTCATGTATGTTGTATACAATATCCTGAAAGATGTGCACTTGCTGAACATGCTAACAATCATTTACACAAAATGGATTGTGGGTCAGTGAGGATACTTTCAATTCAGTCAATCATTGCCAAGAGGCTTTTCTTAGAGATGGTCTTTACCTCACAAGAACCGAATAGTTTAAATAAAAAAACTGATATTAAACATTTCAGTGAAATTTATTCTTATCTTTTATTATTGGATAACTCTTTATCTAGCTCTACAAATATTACTAACAATAATGATCATAGTTTTCCTTATAGATATTAACGATTTACTAATTTAGTATGACTGACCAAACATTGCATAAATACCTTTAATTGCAATCTCAACCTAACAAAATACATTAATAGTGGACAGCCCTGCTGACTCCTAATATAAAAGTAAATTTTTTCAGTAATTTTTTTCATAATTTTTGGAAGGGATAAAAAAAAATTTCATTTGTCTATCCTAATAACTTCAGCATGACTGGCCATTTACTGTATAGTTAACCTTAAATGCAGTTCATCCGAACTAAACTTAATATTAATTGGATAAGGTTGGCAGCCCTACTGACAGCTGACAAATTTTCATAATTTTCAAATTCATTTTACAGGTACATGTGGCTCGGGAAGGAACAAAATGGTTCCTCCTGTTTTAAAATCAATTTGATGTAATAATTTGTTGTGAATTGGTCTGTGACCGTAGTTTTTTAATCTTTTTTACCAATGTACTTTGTAATAAAACCATTTAACATCTTAGTGAACATCCTCAAATAAAGATGTAAGTTATCAATACTATTAAGGAAAATATATCTCACTAATGTCCCCTTTTTTCGTAATTATTGTAGTCTCCCTGAAGATGAAAATGATAATAAAGATTTTTGAAAGCTTGGATTAACTTTAAAGAGTACTCTTTCACTTGCTGCACACCCCAATATATATATATATATATATATATATATATATATATATGTGCTAAGGTCTGGTCTTCTTTAAGTTTCTTCTTTTCTTCCTTATAATCTTTAGTTACTCCTTAACTGGAGCGTTGGTGTATCTGATTTCCACTTTCATTTCGCGTATAATTTTTATGAAATGTTGCGAGTTCTTGACCTAGGAAGATCTGTTTCCTTGTAATGGTTTCAGGATTGAAAGAAGAAGCTTGGCAAGCTCAGAAGTCGGAGAGTTCCGAGAATTCGTGATAGGTTATAAAGGTACTTCTTGTTTATGTATCTTGTGAGTCCATAAAGATGTAAAATTTTGCTATGATATGACGTTGAGTTAGCATGGGTCTTCTTAGGAATATACCGTTATATACCTTCTTCCTTCAATTGTAGATATACGATGCTTAGCAATAGATGTATAGTTTCCTTTTCTTAAAACTTCATTAAAATTTTGGGTTGTCTGTCTCCGCATTCATTACGACTGCAGCATTTCCTTTATCCGCTAGTAGAATTTTTATATTGAAGTCTTTCTGTAAGTTCGTTAAGGCAGTTCTTTCGTAGATAGAGCATTAAATCTTTGCAACTGCAACGATAACTTAATGAAAGAGATAGACGTGACCTGACAGCCAACGACCAGTCAATAATGTGAGAGATCAAAAAAACTGTAATGATTTCGTTTATTACCCATCAAATTTTATTGACTATTGGATCGTCACGCAGGTTATTATTATTCCGATGACGTGTAAAATAGATATTTGAGTTTGAAACAACAATGTTACAAAAATAGGAAAAAAGAAACAATTTTTAGAGATAATTCGCCTCGAAAATGATTTATTTTGAAACAATTGCAATTAAGATATGAAAGAGAAAGTGCGCCGAGAATATGAACCATTGTTTTAACACATTTCAATGTCGAATTTTCTCTGAATGATTTATTAACAACAGTTGGAACAAAAAGAACTACAATTGCACATTTGTAATATTTTCAGTACTAAAATAACCGTTGATCCTGGTCAGTTTTATAAATAATTCAATTTGCAAAATATGCTTTATTGGTTATTAGGCGATTTGGCGAAGTGCGTTGTTTACGAATTGAATTTATTCCGCTTAGTATTTTTCCTGTTTAATTTAAAAACTCTTTATTTAACTAATTGCTGCTAAATTTTCAGTATGTACGAGTAATGCGAATTGTTTGATCTTAAACTTACAGGCGTAAGCATGTTACATATCTGCAAACGTAAATATTATACTCCCTTTGTGAACTATTCCTAGATTTTCACGTAATTACAATCTTATACTCCACAAAATTTGAAAAAGATGACTTCACAGCAAGGTTTGACGTAATTTGAAATACTGGATCAGATAGTCTAAAGAGAAGACTTCTCAACGTTATGGAGCTCACCAGACATTGCCTTAAGAATATCTATTTCTTATTCCATTGCCAGAGATATAGAAAGTTGGTTGGCATTGCCATGGGCTCATCACTATCTCCAGCTGTTGCACATTTGATGCTACATAGCCCCATGGCAAACAACATCGCAACTGATTTCTTGATTTCTTCAACTCTATACATCCGAAGGTACAGTTCATCATGGAACTTGAAGAAAACAATTAGTTCCCATTCTTACACGTCCTAGTGATAAAAGACATACAGTATATCAAAAACTAAACCCACCCGGGCAGATACCATAATGTCAATTCACACCACCACCATTCACAAATATAGAGCGTAGCCAGCACCCTAGTCTCAAGACTCCTTGGTCTAACGGACAACCTACAAAAATAAAAAGAGCTATAACGCATAGAAAAAGCGTTCAGACAAAACAATTTCGACACTATTAATAAACAATAAAACTGCAACAAAAATCCATTCAGGAAATAAAACCATCTACCGATAACAGACAGATAACCACACTTCCATACATCAAAAATATAACAGAATCAGCAGATTACTACGAGAACACAATATATCTACTGCTTATAACCCAAAGGACAAAATGTATCTGGAAAATAAGGGAGTTACAAGATTGCTTGCGGCACACTATAAGCCAATCGTCACTTTTCCGTTTCAAAATCGTAAAGCTCGGAGAGAAATAAAGATATCGATACAATTTTTTTTTAAGTTGAAGCCCGATTAACGTAAATTACAAGGAGAATAAGGAGGATGCTCGCCCCGTTTCATATAGTCATTGTGAAGCCCCTAAAAATGTTTTTCTTTTTTGAAAAATTGTTTCTATCAGAGGGGGCTAGCATCAATGGCTTAATTGAGAGTATGTGAGCTCCTCCCGCAGATTTTTGAACGCCCTCTACTATTTTGCACCAGTTTTGATCCTATGTATTTATTCATTTTCATCAAGGAACATGAGGGCGCCCCTGGATTGGTTACGCCCCCCCCCCCCCGCACCGCAGGGTTGTTATTTACGTCACTGGCTAGCATGCTCCTTATTTTTCCTATAATCTATATTGATCAAGCTCCAAGTTAAAAAAAAAGTATTGTCTCGATATCTATTTCTCTCCATTTTCAAACGACAAAGTGACGATTGATCCATATTGCGGCATCTGCAGCAAAACATACATAGGCCAAACCAAGAGAAAAATACCTGCAAGTCTAGGAGACTGTAAACGAAGCACAAGAAATAAACAGAGAATAATTTTGCCAGTTGCTGGAAAATTGTCAACATAGAACATTAGAAAACAAGATTGATTTGCGAGTCCATTGAAATTGAAAAGAACGACATTTGAAGAAGAGAGATGATGCACTCAATCTACCTTCCATCCGGAAAAATCTTCTCAAGCAGAACTACTTTACCGACGCGACCCCCGAGTCCAAACCTATGCCACCATCGGGGGCGGATCTAACTTCACCCAATAGGTATAAAAGCACGCTGCTATTGTAAACGTAGGACACCTACTACTGTATTTGAATCTAATCCTTGACGGAATCTATCGGTGAGATGTAATCTTACAACACTGCACCCAAACCTCCTTCAATTGCTGTTTAACGGCAAGGACAGAAGCAACAAACAATATATCTTCCTAGAAATAACCTTTAGGTAACAGTAAAATATAATTGTCCAACTAGTAACAAACTATCCGTAGGGATCTAAAGGACCCCTTTGAGCAACCAGGATTTATTTAGCAGGCTTAATATTGAAGAGACATAAATCAGTTATATTTTTGAAGACCCGGTTTCATAAGTTTGATCTGGATAGTAGCTTGAGTTTGCGATGTCCGGGTTTCAAAGAATTTGGGTTTAGAATGCTTTAAAAGATAAAGATTTGGGAAATTTTAGGTTTAGAAACCAGGTCTGAGGTTCTTAGTCTTTGAGATTACATTAAGTTTGTTGGTCAGGTTAAATATTTAATGAGACAGTAAATTTAGAAATAAAGAATAATATTTTGTCTATTTCGAGACCGAGAAGAGTCCTGAGATTGACACTTTTAATTAATTTCGTCTTTTTGCGTAGTTAATAAACACTCAGACAATTTTATATATTCTGAAGCAACGTACCGGTAATTGGCATTTTTCAAATATTATCAAATTATTTTATTTTTAGGTTTTGCAGGGGATTAGTAATCTCCGATTAAAAAAATAGCATTAATAAGACCTTGAGATTTTTTAGATTAAATAATTTCTCCAATTGGCAACAGAGAGTTTCCATTCTAAACCTACTACTAGATATTACTACATTACAGGCTTTTTAAAAACATAATTTAGATCAAATCTAAATAAAAATTCCATCTGAATAAGACCCAAACTCGAACTTTTTAAACTTTCAAATTACCGTTCTCAGACTGGTATTATAAGATTCAGACATACATAAAGGAAAACTTCTTTTGACCGTATTATCCCATTGTGACCCCAGCTTTAGTGATCGATGGAAATTGGCCGGCATGACGTCATTACTAAGTCAGATCATTGGACATAAAAGTTGTCGCTCTCTGTCTTGCAAGGCATTTATTTCGAATTTCCTTTTGCTGTTTTTCAGTTTGCTTTCTAATGTCGCAAGAAATTAAATTACGTTTAACGGGTTTGTAAGACTCCCTTGTTTGGAAATCGACAAATTTCTAATGAAATTTTAGACTTAATTGTTATATTTCCGCGATTTTAGCTAAGTAAACCGGCCTACTCCTTTCTATAATTAATTTAATTTCCATTTTCATTGCTTTTTGTTTTCATTTTTCCTTGGGGCACGTTTTATTTATCTCTTTTATTAAAGCAACAGTTAATTGTACCCCTTCTGCATAATCTGCTGGGGCTTGGTTTAACAATTTTTGATTGGAATTTATATATTTTTAAAACTAAAAGTATAAAAGAATTTTTTTCTGTAAAATTATCAGCACCACCTATCGTACAAAGGTGGCACTTATAATTATATATATATATATATATATATATATATATATATACAGTGCCTTCATTTCAAAACGAACCATCCTTAATAACTTTGTTAAATAGAAAAATTTAAAAAAAAGAAAAAACACGTCAATTTAGATATACAGGGGGAAGTTTAATTTTGCATTTGTTAAAAGTCTGTCAATCACCTCCTCACCTCCAGCTAACCTCACTTTGATATGTCAAATGGGAACCCCCACCTTGTGACACATCATTGTAAGCAGCATAAAATTGTCTATCCAACCGTATAAAAAAAATTAAATCGGTTGACGTACAAGCGAACAGTGTGCAAAAATGTCTTGTAATAATGCATAATATATCGGCCTCGAAGTTTAGTATGTCAAATGATTACCCTATAGTGTGATACATCATTTTAAAGGGCATACTATCTCCTGTTTAGCCAATAAAAAAAAACAAAATCTGTTGATGTACAAGCGAATAGTAAGAAAAGATGTGTGGTAATAATAGACACCTTATCACATTAAACTTTATTATGTCAAATGGCTACTTCATAGAGTAAAATATTATTTTAAATAAATATTTTTTTAAAATAATAAACAGTTAAAATATTTGTGAGAAAAAAACTAAGCCTGTTTTAAAATTCATCGCAAAATTCATTGCAGTCTAATCAATCTAGTGTATTTATTTCAATGATATTTTTTGCGGTACCTGATAGGTACAAAAAATCACTGCAATAAATAAAATTTTTAAGATCTTTAAACACCAGTTGTTTATTATTGTTAAAATTGTCATTGTGACGCCTAGTTGAAACGTGAATATAAATGGTGTATACGCTAGCCGAAAGAATAGAAATAATTTTTCTCTATGGAGCTGAAGATCGGTGCGCTCGTAGAACCGCCAGAGCATTTAACGAGAGGCATCAAGACAAAAACGTGGGCCATAAATATGTATTCGAATTGGTACGAAAGTTTGAAGAAATGGGATCCGTTTGTAATAAAAAATATATTGAGAAAAGGGTTGTAGATGAAGCATGCCAAATCGAGGTACTAGGACAGTTTGCAATAGATCCAACTTTATCCATCTCAAAGGTCGCAGATTTAACCAACATTTCTGCTGGCTCTGTGCATAAAGTTTTAAAACAAAATAAGTTTTTTCCCTACAAAATTCAAATTCTTCAAGAACTCGGAGAAGACGATTTTGATAGGAGAATTCAATTTTGCGAATTAATGTGCCAACGAATTGACGAGGACCCCCATTTACCTAAGAATATCTGCTTTAGTGATGAATCAACTTTTTTTCTAAATGGACTGGTTAACAGACATAACTGCAGATACTGGGATAATGAAAATCCGCACCTTTTCCGAGAAGGGCATACTCAATATCCCGAAAAAATTAACGTGTGGGCAGGAATTTATGGCAATAAAATCATCGGGCCATTTTTTTTGGAAGATAATTTAAATGGGCAAATTTATTTAAACCTTTTAGAAAACACAATATACTCTGCCATTGTGCAATCTTTAGAAAATCAAGTGGATGAAAATGCTGTTATGGTACTAAATGAAAATAATTTGCATTTCCAGCAAGATGGAGCTCCCCGCACTACGCTTTGGCAATTCGAGAGTGGCTTGATGAACATTTTCCAGGGACGTGGATTGGCAGACGTGGTGCAATTGAATGGCCAGCACGGTCTCCAGACCTAACCCCTCTAGACTTTTTTCTTTGGGGGTATTTAAAAAGCAAGGTTTATAAAACCCCACCTGAAAATATTGATTATTTAAAAGATCGAATTGTTCGGGAATGTACAGGAATTAGCAGAGAAACCCTTGCCAATGTTCGTGGGGAATTTCAAAATAGGCTTTTTTATTGTCTCGCTAATAACGGCGCACATTTTGAACATTTAATAAAATAATTTTCTTCAACTGAATAAAACTGAATAAACTGCTTATATTTAACACACATTTTTGCATCCTAATTGCCTATAACGTCTATTAACTTAATTTTTTTTGACATCGTTGGATAGCAGATCGTACGTCCTTTAAAATGATGTATCACACTATAGGGTAATCATTTGACATACCAAAGTTCGAGGCCGATATATTATGCATTATTACAAGACATTTTTGCACACTATTCGCTTGTACGTCAACCGATTTAATTTTTTTTTATACGGTTGGATAGACAATTTTATGCTGCTTACAATGATGTGTCACAAGGTGGGGGTTCCCATTTGACATATCAAAGTGAGGTTAGCTGGAGTTGAGGAGGTGATTGACAGACTTTTAACAAATGCAAAATTAAATTTCCCCCTGTATATCTAAATTGACGTGTTTTTTCTTTTTTTTAAATTTTTCTATTTAAGACAGTTATTAAGGATGGTTCGTTTTGAAATGAAGGCACTGTATATATATATATATATATATATATATATATATATATATATATATATATATATATATATATATATATAAACTATAGAAGCGAATCACATTTTGTCAGGTATTAGTTTGGCACCAACTTAAAAAATTTCAATTTCATGTAAAAATTTATACTGTTATTTTTCGCTTTTTACAAGTTGGTCCAATTTTTTTATAAAATTTTATCACCTCTAAATTATTTCGATTTTTTTACTTAAAGCACTAATAACACATTAAAAGTTAGAAATTACGAGTTAATAAGTTTTTTTAAAAATAATATGATGTAATTAAGGCAAATTATTCCCAGTTAGTTTATTATGTATAAAAGCACGTTTTTTAACCTGCAAAAGTAGACTTTATGATGAAAAAAATAATCGTTATAAACAAAGCACGGGAAATCCTAAGAATTTATTTATTTTTTGACTATTTTACAGATAAAAAAGATATTATAATAATTATTTTCTATCTGCCCACACACATGTTAATTTGCAGAAGGACGATTTCATTAAATACAGGTGCTATATGTAGCAATTATACAGAAGAAAAATTACTCTTTTTTCCGTTTTATTCTCATTATTAGAGGTAATTCTTTTTCCTTTCTCAAGTATAACTAAAAGTACCAATATTTTCTATTTTTACACATAAAAGAAGGAAAATAGGAGGAGAAATGGGACATAATTTTTATTGAAAGTTAATGAACTCTCCGAAAAGGTCGATGAAGTTACGTTTACCGTTGCGGAGCAATATACTAGTTCTCTTCGGTTTTTACCAGATTTATAATTGATTAACTGACTGGGGAAAAAAGTACGTTTCACTTGAAAGGACAGTATGTAAACGGCTTTTATTAGTGCTTTAGAGTTTTTTCTTTCTATTTTATAACATAAGACTGGTGGAAAAACGTGGTATCAATAATTCAAACGAAATAGTGTTTATCTAACATAAAAAAACATGCCTAGATATATGGCATCCTTATTGCTCGACGTTGCCAGTGGTAATTGCTTAGGAATTACGAGGTGTGGCAATTAAGTTCCGGGAATTAGTCAATAAAAAACAAGCAAATTAAGTTTCGGGCAAAATTTTATTATCGACCTTCTCAATAGTCTCCCTCTAACTCTACACGACTCCAACGGAAGCACCCTGGGTAATCCTCCGATGTTAACCTGTTCACCACCACGGTGACAGCTTTTTGGCGTCCTGTACGCCGCCATGATGAGTTCCCTTGAGGTGCGACTTCATCTTGGGGAATAAAAAAGTCACAGGGGGCAATATCGGGGCTATAGGGTGGGTGTTGCAATGTTGGAATGCCTTTTTTCGCCAAGTGGTGCAAGATGCAACCATTCTCGTCGAGTTCGTATCGCACACGGAAAACGCGTGCCCACAGCCGCTCCAGGACGCCGAGATAGAACTGTCCAGTCACTGTCTGGCCGGCAGGAACATATTCACGATGAATGATGCCGCGGATATCAAAAAAAACTATCAACATTGCCTTCAGTCGCGATTTGGACATCCTCGCTTTCATTGGCCGCTCTCCGCCCTTTTCCATCCACTGCTGACTTTGTTTACGAGTCTCGGGGTCATATTCATGTATCCAGACTCATCTCCAGTGACTACCCGACTAATTCAGTCTCTGCCGTTGCTCCGAATGCGGAACAACAAATCCTGGCAGATAGATTTTCGCATTTGTTTCTGTTCATGAAGAAATTTTAGCAGCAGCATCTTTACGCAAATCTTTCGCATGTTCAAATTCTCGTCTAACATCTTGGGAATAGTTTCTTTGTTCATGTTTACTCATCAGACAATGCACTAATGATTAGGCGCTGGTCGGACCTGATCAGGGCGCGCAGACGGTCGACATTCGCATCGGTACGAGAGGTGACGGGAGCTCTTTCACGTGGATCGTCTTCTGCCGATTCACATCCCTCCTGAAACTTGACATGCCTCGTCTTCATACACCACCTGTAATTTTCGGAGAATTTCCGAGGATTTCTCGCCAGATTTCACTAAAAATTGAATCACAACACGTTGCTTGTAACGTAATTGATGTTTTCTATCTTCTATTTAATGCAATCCTTCGGATCATCATCGCTTGGAAATAATTTTTTATGTAAATCACTTTGAAACTCCCCTAAATGTGTCGCTGCAAATGTTTTTTAAGAAGAAATATGTTTCAGATTTGTTGTTACGTTGAGAGCAAGATTTCTTCACTCTTCCTATCTGTTTTTAAGTTTTTGAGATCCTCTAAATATATTCTTATTACTGCTGTACATCTGGATTACTGGATGTAAAAAAATGACACAAAAATGCATTAGGCGCAGTCTACTGCGGGAAATAAAAGCTTTATAATTTCCGTCATAATTTGACAGATTAAAATTTAATTAGGCTTGTAATATTATGACTTGCTAGTGTGTTTTATTCAATCTAATGAGATGGGATAAAAATGGAAAGTGGAATCATTAAAAGTCGTCCACAAGCAATAGTAAGAGAGTTCCAAGTAGTAGATATATAGAATAAGTGAGAGTCAGAGGTAATTTTGGAAGATTGGTGATCTGGTATTTTTAACAGGCATAGTACTAGGCAGAAAATTCTCATATCATTTATGAAAGGAAGCAATAAGGGCGCTTCGAATTTGTTATCGCTTGTTTTATCTTGGAAACACCGATTAGGTACGGAATTTATTACAGGGGCCTCACAGAAAATCGCTATCTTGAAATTTTAGAAGATATAATACCTGAATTGCTAGAAAATGTTGTCTTGGGGAAGTATAATGATACATACTCGTATTTCGAGCAAGACGGTGCATCGAATCAGAACTCTTACGTAGTGAGACCTTGCTTGGAAACTAATTTTCCTCAAAGATAGATTGGTACCAACGGGCCTGTTAGTTGGCCTCGCAGATCTCCTGGTCTAGCTGTTCTAGATTTTTTCTTATGGGACTTTTTACAAAACATGATTTCTAACGACTCAACCACAGTAGAAAAACTTCGCAATGCGACAAATTTGGCTTTTCAATTTTTGCAAAACAAACCTGTTATTATTTGAAATGCCTTAAGAAAAAATCCAAAAATGTACCAATTTTGTATCAGGGAAAATGTACTTATTATAAAATGTTTCATCTAATATTCCTTTGGTTAATTTATCAGTTTTTTTACATAATAAAGTTAGACATTGTTTGTATTTTGGGAATATATGAAGTCTAGTATCTAATAAAAATTACCTTCAACTCTTAAGCTGTTTTATATTACAAGGACCTTGAAAACTTATTTTAAATAATATTCAAGACGTTGTATCAAAGGTATTATTATCACTACATAGTATAAAACAAAGTCGCTTTCTCTGTCCCTATGTCCCTTTGTATGCTTAAATCTTTAAAACCACGCACCGGATTTTGATGCGGTTTTTTTCAATAGATAGAGTGATTCAAGAGGAAGGTTTATATGTATAATAACATCCATTAAATAGTGGAGAAATACTGTTATTTTTGAGGTTTCTAATGTGATGTCGTTAATTATCATATTTTTTTCCGCTTACATTGCAAACGCAGGCTGAACCCTACGAGATTTATCAAAATAATGTACTAATTATTTGTACACATTGAAAAGGTCTACAGAAAACTCCGCGATGGTATATGTCTATCTCTCATGGATATCCCACAATAACATTTTTTTGTCATTTACTTTTTACGACAAATAATGGCAAATTTTGAAGCGATTTTAACCAATACAGCATTAATCCTTATCCAATTAAATAGCTTAAATACATTGTTGATTTAATATAGATCTATATGGTCCTTTACAGCACAAGATTTAAATGAATATTTTCGAAGATATTACAGATTTAAAATTGCGGGAAGTAGCGCTTGCGGCGGTACTGGCCGACCGGGGCGGCGGCAGCGTGCCTATAAATAGCGCGTCGGAGGCCGATGTAATAATTGTTGTAAAAATAAAATAAATAGTCACAGTTTTTCTGTAATGTATTTAGTATCAGCATTGCACCCGTGCGAAGCCGGGGCGGGTCGCTAGTTATTAATAAGATATGTATTCAATACTCATAGTCTATTCCGAATTTTGAAAAAAAAATCGTAATTTTACATTTATTAGTGAAATCAAATATCAGCTATTATTCATTTTTGAAAAAATATGAGGGGGGCTTGTAATGGAAATGATATCTCAAAAAACAGAGAGGGCTTGGAAATTTTGTTTGTATCATCTTTTGTTAAATAAAAAAGCAGCACGGGTTCGAGAAAATCGCAAGTCTCTCTTTTTAATAATAATAATAATGAAGATACCCTGCACAAGTGTCGAAAACTAAGATCCTTATAAACAATTAATTCCACAAAAACATCTTGATAAAATAAAACTACCTAAAAAGTTAAACTATGAAAGTCTTACGTTTTTGACTTACATCGCTAAGGCATGTTGCTAGCCAACTTTTCCATATTCTACGTATTTCTATACTTGGTTGCTTTAGAGTACATATACGTTTTCGACGAAGTTGAACCTTCCTTAAACTATATACATTTTCAATAGATTTTGCATCAGGCCAAAAAGCAGGCCATTTCTTTTTCAAAATTCTTGTTTTTTTACCAGCTTTTCAATGATATGCTTCATTAACAAATCGGACAAAAAATGTGGTTGTTAATTAATTTATTTATAAGCGAAAGACTACCCATATCTTCATGACTATATTGCATAAACAAAATATGAAAAATTTCCACTTTTTTTACTACATGATAGCTTAAGTCTTTACGAAGAGAATGAGCACTGACAGAACTCTGTAGCAGTTTCCTAGACGGCGGTACAGCCAATCAAAAATAGTAACTTTTTTCGTTTTTCTAATAAACAATTGCAATTTTACAAAAAACTATTGGACCGACAGCGTCCAACTTCCGCACACTCTTTAAGCACTTTAAAACTCACATTCTGGTAAAAGTTTTAAACAATTCAATAAATATTAAGAAAGTTATTAACAATTGAAAATAAGCCATTTTTAATGTTTAATTTGCAATAACTTTTTTGTTTACAGTCCGATTTGGACAAACGAAAACTCATTTTGAAGATATTTTCAAGACATACAATTCGTCTGTGTAACATTTTTCTCTAAATCCCTTAGATTTTCCGTAAAATCCAAAAAACTGGGGAAAAATCATTTTTCGACCTATTTGTTAAAAAAAAAACAATGTTCCAACCAAAATTTGTTGAGACACGAGATGTGACGTCATTTTTACTACCTTTCCCTACCCATTTCTGCAAACAGATCGCAGGAAGTATTTGAGTTTTTTTTTAACACTCCGTTTCCTGGGGTATAACAAAATGAGTCCTGGATCAACTCAATCGGATCATAAGTAACAGAGAAAAACAGTAAAAAACCGAGAAATTTAGCATTATTTTAAAAATATATCTCCGTCATTTTTCAAGTTATAGCGCTGGCTTTTCCCGAAATAATAATAGTAATTTATGTGTACTTTATGTGTGTCAAAACCAGGCGTTATCGGTTTATGAGTTTTTGCACAATTACCATTTCAAATTTTTAGTGCATTTTCAGCGCGCCTAGATGCGTCATATATAGTTCACTTTTAATTTTGTAAAAAGATTTTGAAAGAAGAAGTACCATTCTACAAGTCTATATTTCCATTTTGCATCAAAAAGTCTATGAAATGCGTGAACATGACCGAAAAGGGTCGTGCGCGTGAAAGTAGTTGTATTATGGGGGCAGCACGGCTGCCGAGGGGAGTCGTACTACTTTCACGCGTTCGGCCGCTTTCGGTCATGTTTGCTAGCATTTTTCACGTATTTCACAGATGCAAAATGAAAATATATACTTGTAGAATAATATTTCTACTTTCAAAATCTTTTTACACAGTTAAAATCGGACCACCAATGTCGCATCTAGACGCGATGAAATATAGTACCCTAAAAATTTCAAATGGCAATTGTGTAAAAGCTAAAGAACCGACATTGCTTGGTTTTGGTACCCATAAAGTAGATATAAATTACTATTATTTTATGCAGGATCAGCATTTTAACTTGAAAAATGACTTAGATATGAATTTTTGAAAAAACGCTGAATTTTCCGGCACCAAAGGAACCACCAAAGCTGCCGCTGAAATAATCTGGACCTATACACTCTTGTGTGGTGCTAAGTTATGTTCTGAATACATTGTAATCTATTATCTTTTTAAGGGCACGTGCTAGTAGAAATAATAAATTCAATCTAAATAGATCTTTATACTTAAAATAATCGATCGAATCGATTGATACGCGAAAATTATTTTTTCCATGTCAAATCTTCGATTTATCCATGGTAAAAAATGAGTTTTTTATAGAACGGTTAACTGACTTAACTACGAGAATAAAATTTGTAAAATTATTTTTAGGTGCTGGTTCATTATTTGGATGGAATTTGTGTAATAACTGTTTGTTGCTTTTAAAATTCCGCTATTTGAGAAAATTTATGTTTCTTATGCTTTATTTCCAGTTTGTGTATACGGAATGCGGTGCTATTTCGTACCTGATTAGAAAACTTTCTAAACGGTTTTATCGCTCAATTTTCTTCGCGGAATATATACAAAGCCGATGTTATTTTTAGCGAAAAACTGTTAAAACTTTCTAATTTTTACTTAAAGTATAAATAGTCCTAAACAGTATTTTTAACAGGTTGTTTTGTCCTTTTAAACTGGTTAATAGCATATTTTTATATATACTTCGTTTTCTTATAGGCGTTTTGAACGCGTTACTCTATTCAGCAATAGGGGTCTAAAAGCTCACTGTTTACATTTTTCGAGGAAACATTATATGCGTTATGTTCAGTTTGTATTTTCGGAACGTAATGCTATTTCATGCAGGCGCGGATCCAAGGGGGGGGCGGTGGGGGCGATCGCCCCCCCCCCCCCCCTAAGAGCTTGGAGTTCAGGAAAATAGACCCGATTTTGCCTCTTATACTATAGTTTACTCAAAAACCTTTTTTTCTTCGCAAACTACCTGTGTTCTTTGGTCCGGTGTCTTTGGCCAAATCTGTTAGACACATATATTTTTCATAGGAATGGCTTAGAAATTTCATAATCAAAAATACTGGTCTATAATAATGGACTGTGAAGTGTTAAAAAGAATTTTAATCCTTGTCATAGGCATCGGAAGGCGTCAAAAGGAGGTCTATTTTATCACTAAATATTTATGGCATAGAGTATTATTTCAGTAACAAACTTAAAATAAAAAGTTTTTATAATATTATTTTATTTCTTATGATTTTTTAATAATTCACATATATTAGAAAATCTGGATAATTTTGACATATTTAACACAAATCACAACTGTAGTTTTATTATTTTTAATTTTGCCATAGAAATCGTTTTAGGCACATTCAGACTAAAACGTAGCCTTTTCTCTCAAAAAATTCTAAGTTATAATTTAAATACTTTCAAAATACCCATTATCAAAAATACAAGAAGTTAAACATATATATATATATATATATATATATATATATATATATATATATAAATAAATTCGTCAATATAATATTAAAAATTTTTTGAGGCTATCGGTCATTTTATTATTAATTAAAAACATTTTTGGAATATTTGACGTTCCAGTTTATTTATTTCTTAAACCATCTGCAGAATTACAATTAAACACTAAAAAGGGATTCATTATGTCATTAATTTTTATATGTTACAGAAAATTTAAATAATAAATTATGTTAACGCTGGTGAACATTACGTATCTTAATCGTCATCAAAGTCACTGAAGCTATCTTCGCTCAAATTAATTATAACTGATTCTTCTCTCACCGATCATGAGATCGAGTTTCCACATCTTCTTTTATTCTTTTATTATATGGATTTTTCGCAATTATCTGCAGTAACTTTATTCAAAAAAATCTTTCAAAAGTCCAGTTCAATTATTAATTTTGTAAGTTGTATTATTTCCAGCAACTCTACCTTTTATTTGAGAGAGATATTTCCTTCACCAACGGACATTTTCCGGACGATCTATAAGAACAGATTTCCTATCTGGTTTTTCCCAACAAAAATTAAGTTCTCTAAGCAATTTCCAGAGCTCAGTTCTTTTAATTTCAGGCAAATCCCGATATTCATTGATTTTAGTTAGAATTTTGTCGACGGTTGAGATCTACTTCTCATAATAAAATGTATGTACAACTCCTTTTATTACAGTTTACATCTCTTCTTCCAACGAGGTTTTTCGTCTGCCTGTGATCGAATATAGCTTGGAATTATTAACAATTCCAGTCGTTTTTTTCTCCGTCAGTGTTCGGTACATGATAGATTTTCGAACTCCTATTATATTGGAACACATCTCAACAGAGCTTTTAACATTATTATTTAGATATTAATATCTTAAGGCATCATAAACATTCTTCGTAATAAGTTTTTCGTTGAGGAAAAAATGCCCTCCATCTTTTGGGTATCTCACTAATCTCAAATAATATATAAAAACAAGCACAAACAAAATAAATCACTAAGGATACACTGTAAGGTGTACTTTGTTCACTGACAGAAATTAAATTGAATTATCAGAAATTTTATGGTTGCAGTAAATTTATAAAAGCTTATAATATTTAAATATAATTAGATTTACGGCAGTTCTCAGTTACCGGGGGCACTGAAGCAGGTACGTTGGAGGTTTCGGTAATATTTTTATTACTCTCTCTAGTTCTTGAATAGAGTATAGGAATGCGTATGCTTGCGATCGCCCTTCCCCTTCCCAAGGGCTTTGAGTTCAGAAACATAGAACCGATTCTGCCTTTTATATTAGGAATGTGTATGCTGCTGGCAACCCCCCCCCCCTTTGAGAACTTGTTTTTTTTTTCTATAACACCCCCCCCTCAGGAGCTTTGAACTCAGGAAAATAGACCCGATTCTGCCTCTTATAGGAGGAATGTGTATGTTGATCGCATCTTCCCACCCCCTGTCGGAAACTTGTTTTTTCTTGTGATCGCCCCCCTCTCCAAGAGCTTCAAATTCAAAAAAATAGCCCCGTCCCTGCCTTTTACACTTGAAATGGGAATGTTGCTGGTGTCCCCCCCCCCCCCGGGGACAACTTGCTTTCGCTTGCCATACTGTACTTTTGTGATATCACCGCCCCCCCCCCCCCAAGGAGAGAGGCTGGATCGGCCCCTGATTTCATGCCTGATCAACTAACTTTTTAAATGATTTTAATTGCCCAATTTAATATTGACGACGACTATAAACTGGAAACTATGGATATTAAAATCAACTTTTTAGATGCACTTTTTAATAAATCATAAAGTATTTCTAGGCAATGTTATTTTAACTAATCCGAAATGGAATTTAGTTTAATTGTAGGTATTTAATATTTTGGCAAGCGTTTGAAATGAAACCATCTAATTCAGATGTTCCGTGGATAACAATGAAGTCAAGTTGTGTATAATAAAATTTTGAGAGAAAAAATAGCGCATGACCCTGGCTTTCAATAAAAGTTTTGTCATTAGACAAAAATATTCACGTGCCATTTTATGAATGACGTCACCGACTATACTATATTTAATAAAGTCTATAATTAAACGGAATTAACGAAATTATCAGGAAGATCAGTGTATAAATATGCCTGTTACGTGACGAGTAATTTTTTTTTATTATGCACATCCTAATTATAACATATTTTAAATGTAAACAAGGTGGGTGACGTTTGAAAAGCCTTTACTGTAAAGGACAAAATTATTTTAATACACACATTTTTGGGACACGTATTTTAATTTTTTTTGTATAAAAACATATTTGTCGCTGAAATCGATAAATAAGTGAAATCGATTTGAACGTTTTTTTCTTCAAATTGCAGCAAGGACTTTTAGCAAAAACGTAGCAATGCAATAAAGTGAATTATTAGAAGTGACAAGATATGGAATGCTATTTTGTTTTTTTTTGACAAAAAAAAATTTAATGATAACGTAAAGCGTTGTAACATTTTGTTTGGCGTAGTAGCAGTTATATATTTTTAATATTAATTGATATTATTTAAATTATGCAAAATAGAAAATGGTATCTATTTATGTAGAGAATTGGCAGGATGTTTATGAGCAGGAATCCTTTAATGTGTCTTTTAATATCTTCTTGAGAATTTTAATGTATTACTTCGAAATTTGTTGTCGTCTGAGGCGGTGTAATCCACTTTGTACAGCGGGAAGTAAAAAATATAAATTACCGTCTGAACTCAAAGAACTGAGAGTCCAAGGAACCCTTTTTAACGAAATTTCGAAATTTGATCTTCAATACAAGGAAATGTATAAGCTTTTGAATACGCAATGTGGGCTAGGATTGAAGTCAAGTAGAATTGACTTTTATCACATTCTTAGTGATGGTGCTAGCAACAAATCAAAGGCTACGTGGTCAAATATCAACAATTTGAAACAGAAGTTTAATGAACAACTTTTTGAATTTACTGAGGATGGTATGTTGTTGTTTGCTGAAGTAATTTTATTGCTAAATTTACTGTGGTGGGAGCAGGCGCGGATCCAAGGAAGGGGGAGGTGGGGGGCCATCGCCCTTCTATCTCACGGATCATGACATCGAGTTTCCACATTTTCTTTTAATCTTTTATTATACGGATTTTTCCAAATTTTCTGCACTAACTTTATTCAAAAAAATCTTTCAAAAGTTCTGTCAAATTACTAATTTTGTAAGTTAAGTGTTATTTCTAGCAACTCTACCTTTTACTTGAGAGAGATATTTCCTTCGTCAAGGAACATTTTCCGGACGATCTATAAAAACAGATTTCCTATCTGGTTTTTCCCAGCAAAAATTAAGTTCTCTGTCCAGAACTCAGTTCTTTTAATTTCAGGTAAATCCCGATCTTCATTGATTTTAGTTTGAATTTTGTCGACGGTTGCGATCTGCTTCTCATAATGAGATGTATGTACAACTCCTTTTATTGCAGTTTACATCTCTTCCTCCACCGAGGTTTTTCGTCTGCCTGTGATCGAATGTGACTTGGGAGTACTAACAATTCTAGTCGTTTTTTTCTCCTTCAGTATTCGGTACATAGTAGATTTTTCAACTCCTGTCATGTTGGAATACATCTCAATAGAGCTTTTAACATTATTATCTAGATATTGATATCTTAAGGCATCATAAACATTCATCGTAATAAGTTTTTCGTTGAGGAAAAAATGCCCTGGTTTAACGATTTTGGAATAAATATAGATGTGGAAGCCTCATCTTTTGGGTATCTCACTAATCTCATATAATATATAAAAAAAAGCACAAACAAGATCAATCACTAAGGACACACTGTAAGGTGTACTTTGATCACTGACAGAAATTAAATTGAACTATCAGAAACTCTATTGTTGCAGTAAATTTATAAAACCTTATAATGTTTGAATATAATTGGTCCAGTAACAGAGCATGGAGTTAACAGTTTATTTGATTCTCTCAAAAGTTCCTATTCCAGTGGAGTTGATGATATTCCAACGATACTGCTAAAATAATGTAAATCTGAACCTTTGATATTTACCTTTTCAAATCTGGCGGCATCGGCAGTGCTGCATTAGTATTTCTAGATTTGACGTCGTGATGGATTGTTGTTCGCAAGACTCCCATTCAACCAAGCGTAAAAATAGGCATTTTCGATTTCCACCAGTCGATAAAAAAAGTTTCAATCTATAACCTGAATATTTCCTTACCTAGTAAAAAAGTTGAAAGTATATCGTAACAAAATTGAAAAATCGATATTTGTGCGAGATAAAAAATTGATTTTTTTTCTTAGATTTTCATTAAAATACGTTTATTTGTTAATTTTGGGGTGTAGCAAACGAAAAATATTTGTTAACCGCCCCCTTTTCCTCCCTCAAGTAAAAAATACTAGTTACGCCTATGATCTTTAGATCGAGGTTTACGTATACCTATATAATCAAATTTCTTTGTATGTATGAACTATAGAATTGTTATGCAAGAGCTATATCACTTTAGAATGGGTTTCTTACGTCATAGGGACGTCGCTTTTTAACCAATTTTCTTTGATATGACGTTCAAGATGACCTTGTATGGTTACTTAATAATAATTACTATAAAAATATTTAGCTGCGTTATTTAAGCGGTGCGTTTTTTTACCTTTTATTTCTCTTTTAAATCTGGGAGCATCATCGATTGAATAGCACAATATTCTGATTGTCAGATGAGAGTAAAATTGTACTTTTTTGGTAATACAGGACGGAGAAGCTATTCTGTCCAAAGTACCGCATAAATGTATGTAAACCAAGGCCATAGCTTAAGTGTAGCATAAGGAAAAAAATAAGTTTTTTTCGCAGAAAAGGCAGCTGTTTAAAAAAACTTGATTTTTACTAAAATTTAAAGGTAAAAAACTTAATAAAACATGACCGCGGCATCCAATCGAAAAATATTGTAATACACTGAAGATAAAAAACTGTTAATAATTGAAAAATGACACTTTTGAACATGAATAATTTTGATTAAGTTAATATTTTCAAATTCGGCGACCATTGATAGTTGAAGTCTTCGAACATACTCCTGTAGAATTAGCATAACGCCCGGTTGTTTGAACGCTGAATAACGTAATAATATTTTTATTTAAGTCTTATTACAAGTCTTAAGACAAAACATTCAGTTTATACTTGATAACGACTAGAGATAAAACCTAATCGAAACGTCGTAAAAATAAATAAAAATAAAGACAATGCAAGTCCGACAACTACATTTTAGTCAAATCTATTGTTGTTATGATCGAAGGTTGAAGTCAAGCTGGGATTAATCACAGTGTGAAAATATGTTTTTATTGTTTATTAACCCTATAAAGAAGTCGCATTTCATCACTTGTAACGTACGCGCCGCCGTATAGGAAGGGACTTGAACGTCTACTTACAGGCGATTACCTAGAGCACTTAATCCATTTTAGCTTTCGCGAATCATTATTTACTTGTTTGGCTTTGAAACACACTGAACGGTGCTCTCATAGCGGGATCGTTTGGTGCTACACGTGGCTTTCGTTGCTAAAATTAGCAGCAAGCCTGGTTGCCTAGTACCGAATAATGCGACCCCTAAGCTTTGGGCAGCGCGTTTCGTGTACTCGATTGTATAGATTTCTGTTGTAATTCACCGTCGCGCCACCACATGGCGGTTTTTACAAATTTTGTTAATTTGTGTGGTTCTTGTGTTATCAAGTGAACCATCGAGATATCACCTTTATCGTCCTGTTTGCTGTTTTTAATTTTAAATTCAGCTTTATAGGATGCAAAGGCGAGATGATGGTTTGTACCGAATGCGGTGGCCTGACGAGTCCCATATTAGGACGAGACAACACTGTCACCATCTGTCGGACCCGGAGTTTTTCCATACTTTGGAGTGCTCTGCACTTTTTAACACGAGAATAATGCAGATTGACAAATTTTACGTCCGCCAAGTCAAGATTTTATTTTATTTTTCTTATATATATATATATATATATATATGTATATATATATATATATATATATATATATATATATATATATATATATATATCAAAAATTCCCCAAAATAGACATAATTTCCTTTTTCCCTATATGTCGCAAAATTCCCTAGATCTAGAAAAATTTCTCTAGGTCTGGCAACCGTGCTCCCGAACTATAAACCAATCATTGAATTCCCTAGCTACAATGGCTGTATTCTTTTGAGTAAATTATCACTGATCAAAGTGAAACTGGTAACTTCATGTTCTTTTGAATATGCGTTTACTTGTCATTGGGCCGAAGTGATCATGATTACTTCAAGTGACAGAACTGAAAGTGATAGTCAAAAGAATATACCTAATATATGATGCATTTCAACAGTTTTTGCACCACTGGTCGATATCTAAGATGCGGGCCTATTCTCTGCCGTGCTCACTTCAAAAATTACTACATTTTCAGTAAATTCGAATTTTGACATGGGGAAATGTTTGGAATATTCTGAAAACTATAAATAATCAATCTGGACAATTTATTTTTTAAAAATCTTAGGGTAGCCTAACGCCTTAAACAATTAATTTCAGATAATACTTCTGACAACGAGTTAAAGCTATAAAAATATATATTTATTAAATATTTCTCTTTTATTTTAACCAGGCTTAATATACAATTTCGCTATTTTCCGATGTTTATGTAGAAACTTTAATTAGTTCGCAATAAAAAAAATATGAATCCCATCCAAATGGTTTATTAAAAATATGACATATTTTTGAAGCACTGTAATTAATATGACTGTGTACAATTTAAGGGCCTATTAGATCATTCGACGTTCAGGCATTCTAACTAAATTACGAACTGAATTCAGTGTAGTGTAATAATATTTAGGATAGTTTGGAACCTAATTAGGATGAATGGGCGATCTGAACTTCTTTACTCAGTTAAGATGTTAGATGAATTAGAAAATGATTTAATGTGATCGATACTTAATCGAGGTGCTGCGAGCGACGCGGTCTGACCAGTGGGCTGGTGCCGCGCGAAAATAGCAAGTAAAAAAAAAGAAAATTGCATAAATGTTCTCGGTATTTATAAAGATATGCCACACTTATATTTAAATTATAAAGATTATTTTAATATAAATATTAGATACTGATTTAGGAACTTGGTTAAACCTGATGTTAGTGGCGTGATCTAATTTTCTTCTACTTCTGAATATTGCTTGTCTAATAGTTCTTTCAATCTCTGATGTTCTTGATAAAATAATAATATAATGCGGGAAAAATAAAAAAGGAAAGCAAAACTTATTTTTTTTTTATTGTAAAAATTAATATCAAAAAGAGAGAGAAAATAAAATATTTTATTACACGTCGAAATACATATATAGGTCGCTCTGCACCCAATACATATTTTTCAATCTGTAGGTCAGATCGTGTATGGAATTATGTCGAAACATTTCGATTGTTTCTCTGCAAGTTTGAGCCCCAGTAACATATATATCTGGATTTTTATTTCTATACGGGTAAAATAGAAAGCAAGAGGGACCGTTTACGGCCAACTTCGTAAGCCTAATAGGATATTTTAATGTTTTATATTCCACACGCGTTCCAATAACATACCTTAGGGTCATAACAAGCTTAAAGAATTTCATCTTACGCTTTAATCGTGGGAATTGGAATGAACCAAACAGAACGATTGACTTAATCATTTTAAATCATGTTTATTCATACGTTCAGCTTAAGCTGAATTATCTAACAGGAAACAAACTTATATGATTCATTTTAATTTGTTTGCCATATCTACGATAAGTGACCATGCAACAACTAATCATAATTATTATTGTTAAACATCGGAAGTAATGGTATTTAAACGAAAGATGACGTATTAACATGATCTTACATATTTATGAAATTATTTTGATAATTTTAATACAAGCAAAATGGATTATTCTGGGAAATTTACGTTTGTCTTTAACAACTGACGATTGCATTTTTTGTGATGACGATTTACTCAAATAATTAGGAGACTTGCTTCTTTGCTATATAAATTTTCACGCTATGGCTTCGCAGAATATTGTATTTGAAGTATCTGTCTCAAGTTTCAACTTACAGCCTTATCAATATCTTGTTGTCCGCCAACATTTGATTTTTACCACTAAAGGTATGGGTGTTTCGTCCTCCGCAACTGGCAGTGGACTCCTTCAGTGGGTCCATTCCATTTCCAAACTCCTATATTATCAATTAAGTTACAATTATCACAGTGTATTTACAATATATATATATATATATATATATATATATATATATATATATATATATATATATTTCTTCATCAGTGCAGGACGGACATAGAAAGTCTGCAAAGGAAAGTTAGTACACTCCTGACAAAGTCAAAGAACTATCGTCCTCATAGTGCTGCTGAATGTTACTAGGATGCCACAGAAGAGGAGAATTGGTGGATATTGGTAAGCTGTTGTATCAACCACTAACAAATCTACGCTCATATTTTCACTGGCTGGCAGAGTCTTCTGTGCTACATCAGACAATATATGAGACAGACCGGTTGAGAGAGCATCAATTGACTTCCCATCGCCAACCAGGCCAAGAGAAGCTTCAAGCTTGACAACACAAGTCGTTTCAAGGACGACACCGAAATGAGGCCAGTCACGAAAATGTCGACAAATTAGTGTCGAACTACCGGTTGAAATGTTTTCTGAAATTGAAGACTTTCTTCCCAAAGACAACTCAGCACATAATTAGAAGATGGCAAGCATTTGCCGCACTGGAGTACAAGGAGAGACCCAATTTAGCTGCCGAGATTATCCATGAAGAGTTGGCAAAGAAATTCAAACTATTGCAGGTAAAGAAAGTGTCATACTAGAAAAAAAGCCCGGAACCTATACTGGAGAACAACGAGTTCAAGCTGTACTGGAATTGAACTGTGCTTACGGATCATACAGCTGAACATAACAGACCACATCTCCTTTTAGTGGATAAAAACATCTAAGCGAATAACACTGATAGAAGTTGTCATTCCTGACAACAACAATCTAAGGGATAAGCATAATGTGAAGTTCGCCAGAGGTACAAATACGCAGATATTGGGGAAAGGGTAGCGTCCGGATGATCCCCATAATTGTATCAACCACCGGCGTAGTACTATTAAGGTATACCCTTCGATCATACCCTAGATTTAAACAACAATAGATTTGTTTGAAGGCTGTTTATGGTCGGTGGGGGAGACGCTTTTTTGATGTTTGACAGACATAAACATATTTAGTTATCTTGTCTTTCAGTTTAATTGGTTGTCGTGACTTTTTCGGTGTTCTTAAGTGTTAGAAATTACTATAAGTGCGAAGTTTACAATTAATATTAACAAAAAGAGGATTTAAAAACATATTTTTATCGGTAAATATTGTTAGATATTGTTTACATATTGAAAATAACAATAATAAAAATTTAGGCAACCATATATTCATACTTTGTGTTCAGAATTGACGTACCTAGGGGTATGTTCAAAGGACGTACCGATGATACTCGTTTAAATAATGCAATTAGAAAAGGATAGGATAAAATCGGTATGTCTGTACCAAGAAATTAAATATCTACTGTTTATCAACACTTTTTCAAATATAAATAAAAATATTATTACGTTATTCAGCGTTCAAACAACCGGGCCCTAGTTCTGACGTTATGCTACTTCTACAGGGGTATGTTCGAAGGGTATACCTGTATAAGTCTATGCAAAAGGCGCTGCTACCGGGGATCGCTCGAACTTTCTGGAATAGGAAATGCATGGAAGGGAATTCTAGAAATCTGAAGATTTTAGTTAGTTATAGATTAATGTTTTCTGCATAAAATCAAATTTTGGGCAACTTTCTTTATCTATTTGCTTTAAAAAGGTACTTGTCCATACCCACGCTACTTGAATGTACAAGATAGATAACACTAACATATGTACATCTACTGTCTAATTAACAGATATTTAAAATATTATTTAAAAAAATATATATGATTGCAAAGCTCTTGTTTTCCGAACAGATAATATATTGGCTAATACATTAAAATAAGTAAAGACTTTAACTGAACCATTTACTATAATTATGTATAAATTTATATTACTTGCATGCGACAAATACTTGATAATTTACGTTGAAAGTATTACCAGGTTAAAAATTCATAAACAGGATATATAATAATACGAATCAAACTTCATCAGCTAAAAATAAAACTTTATTGGTTTGAATTATTTATCTATAGCAAATATGTATTATTACATTTATTCTTCCAATTTCCACTAGAGATAAGGGAATAATAAACTATTATTTGCGAAAAGAAGAATAAACACTGCAAACTTTATTATAAACACAACGACCTGATTGAAAGAATAACAAATAGATGGAGTAACTATGTCAATAGAAAAGATTATTAATCTTCGGTAAACGATTCACATTCATCAAATACAAATAAATTCAAAGATAAGTCTTAGAAGAAAGTATTTGAAATATTTTTATTTCTTTATCACAATCGGGCTTATCTAAAAAGTTTTAAAACTCTTTCAACAATGAAATTTCGAAGGAGAAAGAGTAAAACTATGGAAACACGCTTAATAACTAATGACCCAATAGAAATATTGTTAGTAAATTTAAAATCAAATCTAGATCTTTGATTGGGTATAATGTTAGATTTAATCAATTAGATTTGTTTCGCAATTCCGCACTTTCGCGACCTTGCGAACCAATCTGTTGTGTTTGAGGGGGTGTTCAGATTACTATAAATTGTTTACGGTAAAACTAGCATAACAAGATATATTAAATTTTTATTGTTTTTTAATCATTTGTATACACTTGCCCAGTCCAAGTAATAATTAAATATATCTTGTTGGTATATTTTTGATTTATTACAAATTGTTTACCATGTAATAAACTTAAAGAGTAAAAGTAAACTAATCATAATCCAATTCTTCAGTTCAGCGCAAGCGGTGAGCGGCACTAAATTGGCATAAAAATGCGTGTGAGTCGTAAAAATCGGGAAGGATTTCCAAGAGTTCTCTTTTTTGGAGAAGGTTTGGCTGAAATCAGTATCAGAGGAGGGAAATTCCGTAACCTAGGCAGTACTATTTTTAATAATATTAAAATTCTTGTTTTGAAATAATCGGGTCTTCCGGGGCATCTATTCATCATTCGGGAATTCCACGAATAACTTCAGATCCAGAATACGTGTAAACCTTCCCGAGGGTTGCCGGATGAGAGGGTGAAAGCGCGGGACTGGGAAAACTGGATGATTTTCATTAAAAAGTGCGGAGAACTTCAAGAACATGGAAGTAATGTTAATAAACAGTTCGTGTCCGCACAGCAGGAAATTTTCTCTTTTAATTTTAAAATTATACGGACTTTAACTTATCCTGTTTTATATTTTTGATCCCTTGTGAAAAATCTTGCAACTAGCTTGGATGCTGGTACAAAATAATGCGACCTCTATTCTTTGAGGCGGCATACTTTGTGGGTATTGATGTTGATAGATTTATATTTTAATTTTACCATCTAGCCTCCACATAATTGGTTTATACCACATTCTTGTTATCGAGTAATCCGTCGAGATGTCACTGTCGTGTCTTGTCTGCTGTGTTCTCGGTTTGAAAATAGTAGATAGGGTACGATTACGAAATTATAGATTGTAAGATTGCACGGATTGACAGACCGAACAGGTCAGCGTGTATTGAGCGAATCTTCCCTCTTCCAGGCCCCCTAGTGGGTAACCTGGGCGGGCACATACGTGAAAGCGTTCCGAGGACAAGATGGGAGCGGTCCCGGGCCAATCTTTGGCCATAGGTTTAACCAGATCGGCAGAATTGAGAGGAAAAAGGGTAGCTCAGCCCTTTTTCGTAAACACGAAAAAGACCTCAGAGGATGATGGAATAGCTTGGTGAGTTCCAAAGAGGACGAAACTGCGCTGTTGTCATTTTGCGGGCCCGGAACTTCTCCATCATCTTGGAGTTTTTCGCACGCATACGATAGTAATGGTCACCAACAGTCCGTATCCGTACAGCTGAAAATTTTATATTTTAATTACGTATATATATATATATATATATATATATATATATATATATATATATACATATATATATATATATATATATATATATATATATATATATATATATATATATATATATATATACTCTTAAAGCACTTTAAATTTTTTAAAAAGCTAGTTTTTGTTTATTCTAAACTATTCATATACCATTGCTTGTATAAGTTATTCTGTCCTTTGTTTTTACTTTGCGTATTTTTTGACAGTTTGTTTAGATTTTATGGCGATGATTGGGTTGAGCTGTCAACATGAAACGTTTTCGACAGCTTTCACTGCTGGAATAAACATTTTTAAAAAGATGTTTGGGAAAAATTATTATGCTATAATAAAAAAATTTCACCCGTTTTTCACCACATTTCGACAGTTTTTTTAAACAAAAAAATGCAATATAGTTAATTTTGTATTTTATTTTCTTAATTTTTAAACTTGTAGGTATTCTAAAAAATTATTTTTGAATCGAAAATTTCACAGAGAAACCATTAAACTCTTGTTTGTATTATTTGTCTAAAATATTACATTAGTATGTCACATATAACAGAATATTTATTTAATAATATTTAAAAGTTATTTTAGAACTGTCAGTGATTCGCTAATTAGATGGATGTGGTACATCAATGTTATGTTTCCAAACTTAATTAAGCAATTATTCATTAAAATGTGATTATTAAATTAGTATATTTAAGTTAAGTTAATAGATTCCAAAAATTACCGGTAATAATGGAATAACAAACGATCATACAAAACAAAAATATAAGTTTCTTATATTGGACAAATAAAAATAGAATTAGTTTACATATAAACGTTATACAACACCAATATTTACATTTTATTTCAAAGCTATTGTTTTATTTGTGTTTATTTTCGTTATTTTCGTATATTTGTCTATTAAATTACCGTCTGACTATAAAAGTTTTACATTAAATAACTGTGTAAATTATACAATTTTGCACCCATCTAAAAATACTGTCTATTACCAAAAATGGAAATCTTATATTTATGTAGAAACGTCTCAATAAAAAACCCTTTTTACTAAAACGAGTCTGAAAATATAACAGTGAACTTCGGGGCAACTCAGTTCAATTCTTTGGAATATCGTCTAAATTAAAATAACAATTTTAAATTCAAAATTTTTAGGAGAGTACATCTGTTTCTGTGGAAACTAGCAGACGTTTCACTAAAATCGCATTTAGCATCTTCAGTGCTTACTGTTGCAGGTGAACTGAGGAAATTCTGTATACAGCTTGGTTTGCTATTGAAGAGTCGCTGGTGGTGTCAATTTATGATCAGACAGTGTGTCTGTTCAGTGGTCCCTTTTCAACGTGAAAAAGAGGTTATTTAGAGTACAGTTCTTTTCAATTTCAATTAATTTGCGAATTAATCTTGTCTGATTAATGTTATATTTTTTAAAATGCTACATTTTATGAACTAACCCGAATTTTTTGATATTTTGAGTCTGTTTTTAACCGATTTTTTACGTCATGTTCAGGAAGTTACTACGATGGTTCCATGTCATATATTATCGCGGACAAAAAAATTAATTTTGTTCGTTTTTTTCAGGGTCGCACATAACGATTCAAAATTTTTCAATATGGCCGATCCAATATGGCAATATATAAAAATTTTAATGTTATTATTTTTTAAAAAGCAACATTTCGTCCTCATGATCATTATATCCAATAAAAAAATAATATTGTGTATAAAAACGCAAAGGTTACAAATAATAGAATAAAATAGCCTATAAAAGATCCTTGTGACAATAAAGGATGTTTTCTTCTATTAAGTAAAGTAAATGGCCATTTTTGTTATTTTTAACGACTGAAAGCATTATTCTGTAATAGATCATTAAACTTAACTGATCTATAAATCGATGAAAAGATTATTAATCAAATTCGGAATTTTTTTTATACCTAATAAACATTATCCTATTAGACGTTCTCTATAAAATCAACTTTAATTGTGTTTAGTTCGTATAACTACATAATTAGTCATTTGAGGTCTTTACTTTCTGTCCTACTTATATTGACAAATAAATAAGAATATAACTTTCTAGAAATACGCTTTTTTATCATTTTCGCAATTTCGAAAAGCTTTTTAAACTTCAAAAATCCGGGTATTTAAATGTTTATCATGATTAAGCCATATGTTACAATTGCTAAAGTTAGAACGGTTCTAAGGGTTTCTTGTTTCCAAAGTTACGCTGCATCTTTTTGCATTAATGACAATTCAGGAAGCGAATCCGTCAACTTATGATTTTAACTTTGTAAAAAGACTTTGAAAGTAGAAGTGTCATTCTACAAGCCTATGTTTTCATTTTGCACCAAGAAGTGTGTGAAATACGTGAAAAATGCTAACCAACATGACCGAAAATAACCGAGTGCGTGAAAGCTGCTGCGTACTATATACTTACAACTTCCCTCGGTGGCCATGGTGCCTCTACTATTCTGCTGCTTTCACGTACTCGGATGTTTTCGGGTATGTTTTCACGTATTTCAAACTTTAGGCTTGTAGAATGGTACTTCTACTTTAAAAATCTATTTACTAAATAAAATCGGACGCATCCAGGCAATATTAACGTTGCATAAGTTTATTTCCTCGTTCCCAAAGTCCTCAATGCGCAAACCATATTTTTCCCAAAAAATATATTACCTTCAAATCTTCATAAAATTTTATGTTTTCCCAACGTACCATAAATAATAAACTTTGAATAAAAGGCCGTCTTTATATTTAAAACATAATTTAAAAGATATAAACATCACTATAACCTAACATTTTCTTTAGAAAATGCTGGTCGTCAAAACAATTTATAATGACGTAAAAGTTCTCTTTCTTTATTGCCACAAATATATTGAAGACACCAATGGTGCTTTTTCGTCTTGCAGTTGCGCACTTATGACTTGTGAACGAGGAGATAAACTTATGGGAATTTACATACATATGTCCTTTAATGTCGGGATCAAAGAGTGTTCAACATGCTCCGTATTTATTTTATATGTATATAAGCCTGGCTAACCATTTTCAAAGTAAAATAATTTAATAATAAAGGAAAAAGTAATTCACTTTTTCGGTTTGTTTTACGCTGTAAAATGTAACAACTTATCAGAAGACAAACAGCGTTAAAGTATTTATCTTATTAAAATAGGTCAAGTAGTCTGAATAATTACTAATAAATGGTTATCGAGGGATATCAATTAACTAAGTATTATTTTACCGGCCATGTTTATTCAAGCGATTTATTTGACAAAAATTTGGACTATGTTTCTCACGTTAGGTCTTTATAAAACTGAATGTTTATTCTTGATAACGATTAGAGATACAACCTAATCGAAACGTCGTAAAAATAAAAATAAAGACAATGCAAGTCCGACCACATTTTGGTCAATGTTCAACATTGTCTACAACCTTCAAACAAACGTTAGAAACCCGGTACGGACCCGGTATCAGCGACAAAACCAAAGCCTAAGAGAAAATTAGGATCAAACTTGCCAAGGAGGAAGCCCACTCTTCATTTTTACTACAAGCCCGAGACAGCAACGTCATTCCTATTGGTTTCACATTGAAATCACCAATACCAGGTAATAGAGCACGCCGCATTCTGGACAACGCTAGTAAAGCACCACTAAGAATACAAATAAATTATCACCGATGGCGAAAAGCCATTATTCTGGCTTCTACACAACGCTACGAAGAAATCAAAGCTGAAACTTTTTGAGATGATCATGAGCCAATATTCAATAAAATGGATAATATATGCAACAAATTGAAAGAAAATATGGCGAGGAAACACCGATCCATAGAGTCAAAAATCTACAGAACACTCAGGAAATACCAAAACAATATACCTGACAACCTACGGTCGGCGCTCACACCACACTACTGTAAGCCACCACATCTTTACGGACTTCCAAAAATTCATAAAACGAACATACCATTGAGGCCAATAACCAGCTCTAGAGGATCCCCAACAAATGCACTGGCGAAGTTTCTCTTAAAAATCATACAACCTTTAGAAGGTAAGACAAACACATATGTTAAAAATTCTACACATTTCGTGAACATTATTAGTAGCATCAATCTAGAGCCAGACGACAGACTAATAAGCTTTGATGTGGAAAGTCTGTATACTAATGTACCATTAGGAGAATCATTAGACATAATCAAAACTAGACTTTCAAATGATACTACTTTATCAGATCAAACCACGTGACCAGTGGACGGGGTGATGGACCTTTTGGGGTGGTGCCTGCGTAGTGCTTACTTTCAAGTAAAGGACAAGTTCTACGCTCAGGACGACGGGCTTCCGATGGGTTCTTCACTCTCTCTAGTCGTCGCCAATATATATATATATATATATATATATATATATATATATATATATATATATATATATATATATATATATATACATATACATATACATATATATATATATATATATATATATATATATATACATATACATATATATATATATATATATATATATATATATATATATATATATATATATATATGGAATGGTTCGAAATTCATGCCATAGAAACGGCATCAGTAAAACCGAAAGTCTGGTTGAGATATGTCGATGATACTTTCATCGTATGGAAGGGCAATGATCAAGAACGTAATGATTTCCTGAAACATCTAAATACCATTCGACTTGATAAGTTAAAAAGTAACTTCAAGATGTTAAAATAAGAAAAAAAAACTTTAATGTGTTATAACTCGAAAAGTATTGGGTTTTCGACTTTTTGTTATATAACTTACTACCTTTATTTTACCATGTGGAATCACCTTACACCGAACACCCTGTATAGCAACGAATCTGGATTTAAAATCAATAATTTTGTAAATATGATATTGCACACCACAATTTATCGACGCCCAAAGGCTTATCAAAATCGTGCATCATTAAAAGTAGTATTTTTATTACTGTTATATCAGGTATTATTATAGTAACTAATCTTTTACACACTTTATTACTTGTACACTTATTTATAGTTGGTTTACTGATATTTTTTGATATAATCTGTATTTTAAACATGTGAATAGAAACATATTTATGGAAAATATGAAAATGGCTCTTTTAAATGTTAAAATTGAAAAGTTATTCATCATTATGAGTAAAAGATTTTAATTATAGGAATTTTACCATTGTGGTGACCTGGTTTTTCTTAAAATCGCTGTACTGTTCATATGTGAATTCAAAAACGCGACAAACAAAATAATATGGGTATATTTTCGTTTTTGCCCTTATTCAACGACCTGGAAACAATTAAATTGTATTTGAACTTTTCAACTCCATGAAATTAAACAAAAATTAGTACGCGGTAATCTTTTGATAACAAATATATTTAACCAGATTTCTATAAAATTCTCAAATCTCGCATCTGAAAACTTACAAAGCTGTACATTATTTTATGTGGAAATTAAACCAAACAACAGATCGATGGTGTCCACGAAGACAATAACGCTGAAATATGCGTCGAAAAAAAAAGCGCCTAAAGATTTTCGGTTAAAAAAAAAATACATTTATAAAACCACGATGAAAATCATCACTTTTTCATATATACGGGAAAAACTAGAATATCAAACGGCATAACGGCCAAAAAAATTACATCTTTAATAAAAGTTAGATGGGCGAACGGAATTAGGGACTGAGTATTTGTACGTATTTTAGTGTGTGGATCACACTAATATTTCATACTCCAGGAAACGGAGTGTTAAAAAAAAACTCAAATACTGCCTGCGATCTGATTGCAGAAATGGGTAGGGAAAGATAGTAGAAATGACGTCTCATCTCGTGTCTCAACAAATTTTGGTTGGAACATTGTTTTTTTTTTAACAAACAGGTCGAAGAATGATGTTTCCCCGGTTTTTTGGATTTTACGGAAAATCTAAGAGATTTAGAGAAAAATGTTCCACAGACCAATTGTACGTCTTGAAAATATCTTCAAAATGAGTTTTTGTTTGTCCAAATCGGTCTGTAAAGAAAAAAGTTATTGCAAATTAAACATTAAAAATGACTTATTTTTCAATTGTTAATAACTTTCTTAATATTTATTGAATTTTTTTCAACTTTTAACAGAATGTGAGTGTTAAAGTGCTTAAAAAGTGTGCGGAAATTGAGTGCTGTCGGTCCAATAGTTTTTGTAAAATTGCAATTGTTTATTAGAAAAACGAAAAAAGTGAGTATTTTTGATTGGCTGTACCGTCGTCTAGGAAACTGCTACAGAGTTCTGTCAGTTCTCATTCTCTTCGTAAAGACTTAAGCTATCTTAAGCCCACTTTAAAACTCACATTCTGGTAAAAGTTAAAAACAATTCAATAAATATTAAGAAAGTTAGTAAGAATTGAAAAATAAGCCATTTTTAATGTTTAATTTGCAATAACTTGTTTGTTTACAGACCGATTTGGACAAACAAAAACTCATTTTGAAGATATTTTCAAGACGTACAATTCGTCTATAGAACATTTTTCTCTAAATCCCTTAGATTTTACGTAAAATCCAAAAAACCGGGGAAAAATCATTTTTCGACCTATTTTAAAAAAAAAAAATGTTCCAACCAAAATTTGTTGAGACACGAGATGAGACGTCATTTCTGCTACCTTCCCCTATCCATTTCTGCAATTATCTATCTATCTATCACTATTTTTACTTACATTGAGCGTTCAATGACATACACAGGCCACGTAAGGGTACTATTAGTATTTTCGATGTTTGAAATCGCGATATCTCGGGAATGGTGATATGTAGGAAAAAGGTGTAAGAACAATTTTTGTAGAAAATATCATGATCTACAACTTTTATTTGACCTATTTCTACTATAACATATCTTTTACGCGAAAATCGATATTTTTGACTTTTGATCTTGAATAAAATGTTTTGCAGACGTATGATCGGTGGGAACTTTTGATATTTTATTTATAATAGTGTATTTAAGAGCTGTACAAGTTTTCAACTGCATGCGAATTTTTGCGAAGCTAAAATATCTATTTTGACTGGATTATAAAAAGTTCATATCTGATCACCTGATAATTTTTTTGTATATGCACATGATTTTTTTCCGATTAATTGTAGAAAGATACGTACAATTTTCAATAGATAAAAAGTAATATCTACATAACCTATAAATCAGTCTGGGCCAGAAACTGAAGGCCACAATAGGCGGGCAGTCGAGATATATTTTGGGTGGTACACAACGCTAACGCTAAAGATAACTCTAGTTTTGATTAAAAATAGACGTAAGGTTTTTGGACGATATTATCAACTGATGAGCTAACATTTTTATTAGTCATTATGATATTTTATTTATTCTAAAACTTATTTCATTGCAAATAGTTTTGACAGTTTCGAATTGCTTTGTGACAATTTAGAGTTAAAAAAAATATATCTGAGCATTTTTAAAAGCCAGTTACAAGAAACATTAAAATATTGTAAATTATTTGTTTTCACCACAAAACCAAAAGAAAATTCCATTCTATTATTAAAAGTTATTTAAATATGATTACGATGTATTAAATAAAATCTATTAAGGTTTACCTTTCAATGTTCTTTATAACTCCTGGGATAAAGTAAATTATCAAATCTTCCCTTGAAAATGAAAACAGCGTTGTTTTCACGCTGCTTTCATGATAGCAAATCTCGTAACAAACTATCACCGTCAGCAGGAGGCTTAAACGTTCAAAAAATTAGTTTTTTTTCGTGCCAAAATAACCTTTTTGTTGTTTCTTGGTATAAATCATTGACATCTAAAGATATAGACAGACCACTCTTTCATTAAGATATATATTTTTTGTTTGATTGATGTAGTCACCCATAGAAAGAGAGGTACCACTGATCTATTTCTCTCTCTCTCTCTCTCTCTCTCCTCTCTCTCTCTCTCTCTCTCTAAGCGAGAGCCAGCGCGCTTGTATATGTCCCGCGGTTTCTATTTTTTATGTCTATGGTAGAAATAAAGATGTACAATTAATTTCACAAAAGCATGTTGACAAAATTTGACTACCTAAAAAGTTGAAATACGTTTGTGAAGATACTAGTTTTCGGTCTCAGACACAAGCTTTTCAATATTGGATCCAATCATCACCAGTGGTTGGATTGATTTTGTTTTTTTTTTAAATCAAATCATTGATTTTTGATTAAAAAAAAAGTAATTTTTTAAAAAATCAAAAATTTCAGTAAGAAATCTATCTGTCGTATTTATATATATATATATATATATATATATATATATATATATATATATATATATATATATATATATATATATATATATATATATATATTGTCGCAATTAGCAATGCCCCTGGTGGTAAGGACATGTAGCTAGCGATCTATTTTCGACCACTGTAGTAAATGTATGTATGTTTCGTCCCGATACCGGTGGTGGACTCATCAGTGGGATCCACCGGTATCTTTCCCAGACATCCTTGTACTTTCCACAAACTTGGACCTCTATTTAAGTCCAGTTTTTGCCGGAAAACGATGGTAAGATGTTAGGTTCCACAACAATATATATATATATATATATATATATATATATATATATATATATATATATATATATATATATATATATGAAAAGGAAAAAATATATATAAACAGTTTATTTCCTGCAAATACCACTCTGGTCCTCTCCATATGCGCTTCGACCTCTTCATGGTCTCGGCAGTGGAGCTGTATCGGATCGAGGGCAACATTCGCAGAAAATAACTGATATAAGAAATATAAATTTCAAGGTATGTCGGTAGGATATTGTAAACCTGCCACCTACCGACCTCGATGTCGAGACTGAAAAATATCGCCAGACGAACGACATCTATGAATCGCCGGAGTAATGAGAAATTTTTTAAAAAATCAGAAATTTCAGTAAGAAATAAAAAAATCTATCTGCCGTATTTAAATAGTTGTTATATATGTATTCGCCTTTTAGACAGAGAAATAAACTTTTTGTATATATCCTTTCCTTTTCTTTGCTTGAAAGGAGAATACATATATAACAACTATTTAAATACGGCAGATAGATTTCTTTATTTCTTACTGAAATTTTTGATTTTTTAAAAAATTTCTCACTACTCTGGTGATTCATAGATGTCGTTCGACTGGCGATATTTTTCAGTCTCGACATAGAGGTTGGTAGGTGACAGATTTGCAATATCCTACCGACATACCTTGAAATTTATATTTCATATATCAGTTATTTCCTGCGAATGTTGCTCTCGATCCGATACAGTTCCACTAACGAGATCATGAGGTGATCGAAATGCGTATGGAGAGAGAGAGAGAGAGAGAGAGAAAAGTAATGATATATGTGATAACGTATCTCAAATTCAACTAACACTGGCTATATATTTAATGTACATGGTCACCTTAAAAAGTAATGATGAAACCTTAAATTTAATGTTGCTTACATGAAATTTAGTGGAATAAAATAACTTGGATTAATGTAAATTATTAAATTTAATGCTTTACATTAAATGCATTTAATAAACGTTTGAGAAATTTGCGTCTAGCACATTTACATTAAATTTAATGCATTTCCTTTTTACAGTGTACATATAGACGTTTTTTTACGAAGGTGATCCTTCATTATTCCCTAGTAGCAATGCGTTATTATCTTTTCCAGTTCTGACAATGGGGACTACGGTTTGTCATGTTATTGTCTTCTAGTGGTATCCATAAGTCATAATCAGGTCCAAGCAAGTGTTCAGCAGACTCTATTAAACATTTTAAATGCTGTGTTGCGCGGTAGACTAAGCTTTCTTAACAGACCCAAAATGAAGATTCGTCAGTAAAAATAATATTTGATCAATCTTCATCTATGTTCTCTTGTATCTAGGCTAAAAGCTGCACAAAAGATATAGCATGTTTCATATATTATTTTTTAGGTATTTTTGATGTCTATACCGAAAACTTGCTTTTAATAATTATGAATATGTCTGATGGACATAGACTATGACTGTACAGCGCGAAGTAATTTAGATCCTCGAGTGTTGGACGTATCAAGTAATATGCAGCAATATGTTTTTATGGAACAAATTGTGAATAGAAATAAAACGCAAACCTGAAGTAAAGCGATTATTAACATATGTAAAAAATAAATGAAAATTAAACAAGTTAGAAACTTAAAAAAAAACGAGAATAAAAAAAATATATATTTTTTTATTTCCAGACTGGCAATAATGGAAAATTTAAAGTTTTATTTTTGCCATATTGGTAGATTTTTCCATAGCCTCTCCTTTCTCTGTTATTACAACGAATCAATAATAAATTACAGTCCGTTAATATGCGCTGAAATTAATTATAAGTAAATAGGTTAATAGTATAATGATTAAAAGGCGAGAAGTAACCAATTTGGCATTTTATTAAACGGTCGTTAGCGTAAAATTATCCAGTGTTTACGCAAAACCAGGAATATTTTCGGGATACAACAGGCTATTAAATCTGTCAATAAAATTAATAGCTCGACTATAAAATTTTTACACAATATTTCTTCGGATTTTTCACTTAGACGTATGATTCAATTCGACGTAAGTGCTTACTTTTTTTTCCTGGAAAAGCAGTAATTTCTTTTTTAGAAATATAAATAAAAACAGTTTTTATTGGAGGGGGTCAATTGTAAGTGCAAATTTTTATCGTTTTCAATTTTTATGATTGCAGATTATCGATTGTGGGTGGGTCGTTAAGTCGTTTCTTGCTCCTGTCCGGCATTTTGACTTATGGATCGTTTAAGCAAGTGGATACTTAAATTTTTACGAAGTCTATAATTTTCCTTAGGGGTAAATATTTTATTTCTTGAGACGGCAAGATGACGTCTCCCAAAAGTTTAAGTCTTTTCAGCTTCTCTTTCATGTGGCATTTTGGTAATCCATAGAACGGTTGGTTTGTTTATTGTTTTAATTGTTTGATACCATTTGGCGACTGGACCTTCAGTTTGACGTGTGTACCACACCAACGGCACCCTAGTCTGGAAAGCTGGAATTAGTAAGCGCTAGTTGTCTAATCTATCTGAAATTTTGCATATATCATATTACAGATTTCAAAATTGTTGCAAAATCATATTTTATTGCAAAATTTTTTGCAAAAACCTGTATTAACTTCCGTTTCCAGATTAAATAAAAGTGTTTTATTACGGCAATGAGTTTTCCGGGTAGCAGATTCCCAATTTAATAATGAAAGTTGCAAAATTTTATTTTATTTCAAAATTTTTGCAAAAACTTGTATCAATTTTCATTTAACTCATTCAATTAAAGTATTTTTGGGTGGTTATAGGTTTTATTGAGACGGCAAGATGACGTCTTCCAGAAGTTTAGGTCTGCGCAGCTCCTCTTTCATGTGGCTTTTTGGTAATCCACAGAACGGTTGGTTTGCTTATCGTTTTGGCTTAAAGTCGCGTTGGTAACGGATACCATCTGGCGAGTGGACCTTCAGTTTGACGTGTGTACCACACCACGGCATTCTAGTCTGGAAAGCTGAAAACTCGGAATTAGTAAGCACTAGTTATCCAATCTATCTGAAATTTTGCATATATCATATCACAGACTTCAAATTTATATCATTGTTGCAAAATCATATTTTATTGCAAAAATTTTTGCAAAAACCTGTATTAACTTCCGTTTCCAGATTAAATTAAAGTATTTTATTGCGGTAATGAGTTTTCCGGGTCGCAGATTCCGAATTTAATAATAAATTTGCAAAATTTTATTTTATTTCAAAAATTTGTGCAAAAACCTGTATCATGTATTCATTTATCTCATTCAGTTAAAGTATTTTTAGGTGGTTATAGATTTTCGGGGTTACCCATTCCGAATTTGATACAAAAAATTGCAAATTTAAGACATATATTTTCATAAACATATTATTTCTGAAAATTTTGTAACAAATTACGTTTTTCCTGTTTAAATATAAAATTTTTCGTGTACAAGCAAAAATTGAAATTAATTTCTTCTTTTCGGTCATTTTCAGATTAAGAATTGTATGAAAAGGGCTGATGTAAATAAAAGGGCTTCAATTTTTTCAAATGTGTATATATATATATATATATATATATATATATATATATATATATATATATATATATATATATATATATATATATATATATATATATGAAGTAAAATACGAACAGTAAATGCAAACTTCTCTCTATCTTATCCTTTCTGTGTTGGAGGTTGCACAGTTAGAACAAATTGTTATAAAACGCAATTTATCCTATTCCACCACCATTGAGATGATAGCCTACCTGTACCACCATACCGAGAAGAAAGTCAAAACTTACCCTCCTCGCCACAGTGATACGGCAGAGATACATGTTTCGTCTCTACTAGACTCATCAGGGTACCGACATGCACCTGGCTGTGCAAAGGACAGATCGGAAGGAAGAATGCAAATACTGAACGCGGCTTCGCCGACCTCCCGCCGGATGGCGTATATATGTTTATGCGGCTTTCACGGATTCCTTCCTCCGTGTGAGATGCAATAGCAGTGGATATATCCACATTATGCACGGAGCTGCATATAGCTGTACGTTTGCTGAATGTGATTTCAGCACTACAACTGCATAATGTGGATATATCCACTGCTATTGCATCTCACACGGAGGAATCCGTGAAAGCCGCATAAACATATATATATATATATATATATATATATATATATATATATATATATATATATATATATATATATATATATATATATTCTATAAAATAACTATTAATTATTAAATTAATGTAAATTTTAATTAACTAATACAATTGCAATACATTGCTAACCACCACAAAATATATTTTAATTAAATACAATTCAAAAATAGAATATCAGAGAATCGGAAGGTTTATGGCACATATTGTCGAAAAATGCATCCTCATCAATCTCACTTCGATCCTTTTCTTCTTCGATATTTAATTTTGTAGAGAGGAACATTTTTCTAGTTTCCTCTGATAATTACCTTGCTAATTTTTTGAAAAAACTTCTTGTACTAGAAATAAGAGGATCTGAACGGTGACATAGAAATCAAGATACGAAATTTGCTGATTAGTTAATAAAAACTAAATTCGGACGAAATTGATTGCAAATGATAGATTTTTCGAAAAACTTTGGTTTTCCACACTATTCAAAAGATGCACGCTCAGTGCCATTCTCTTCTTCGAAATAAACTGCACTTATCCACGCGACAGAAAAGCACGTACACGTCAAATACCTACCTTACACTTTCTCCAACTCATCCACTAATAATTTAGTCCTCTCAACAACGTAGATATGGAGCCTTCAGACTACAGTGCAATGTCACGTGACCTTCCCAAGCGGTGACCCATCCAAGTACTAACTACGCCCGACGCCGGTTCACTTCAATAATTAGAACTGAAATGGCTTGGCCACTGAAGAGAACTCATACCCCACAGGTTCCGGACTGAGAAAATAAGGAGAGTAAAATAATTTTCTTGCTTGGTACGATTCTGATTACGATTTTATACAACTTGTCAGGCATCTGATCGAAATGAACGTAATTCGCAAGGCAATTACTTCCACACTCCAAGGGAAAACCTTTCTATTTATTACTTTTTGCTGTTTCTTGTTCAAGTTTATTTGGCTTTAATGAACCGGGGTTGCCAGAAGTATATAATAATTTTTTTCTTTTTTTTTTGAATAAATTATCATCGTCAGATTTAAGCCCGCCACTGATTTGAAGCAAAATAATATATTTAAAAATTGAAAAAATATAATGATCTTTAAGTTGTATTAACGGGTTTTATCTGGAATTTACAAATTTAAGCTAGTGAATTTGTAATATATCATCAGAATACGCCCATAAAGTAAAGGATAAGTTTTCCCATTACTGAGCTATCAATGACAAAAGTTTTTGGGTTACATATTTATTTCAATCTTCGTTTCTTTATGTATATCTGAACAAGTTTTTGTCCTTTTTTTGTGATTTGATTCCGAAATCTTGTTTTTATTAATAGGATCTTGAAAAAAGTATAATAATAATATAACAGACCAGACTCGTTCCCCTATTTTTTCTTTGCTTTCACTCTGACGAGACGGTAAAACTTGGGTATTTGTTATAATTTATTTGCACAAGAAGAAATTACTAAATTAGTTTACACTACTAATATTTATATTCATGCATAAACTACTATCACATTTATCATTTTGAAATCAATCGAGGTTCTTAAGCTCATCGTACGATTCAGTTCGATTCTACTCTTCCTTATATGCAACTGGGGCGTTTTTATATTGGCAGATGTTATTCTCGTTCTATCGTGCGTATTTGGGTAAAGTCTTGGTTGGCCGAAGTAGAAGTTGCCGGCTCGTTCGAGAATGTACTCGTATCGCCAGAGGCGTAACGCCTCTCGCGTTATAGATTGTTGCTTCTTGCGCTGTTTAATTTAAAATTCTGCCATTAAAATATTTTTTCCTCGAACCTCTTTTATAAAGTGTGCGAATCCCTGAGGAAACACTGCTCTAAATAATAAAAAAAACCGCGCTTTGATATACTGATCATATTTCATAACGATTATTATTTTTTGTTAATAGACTTCAAAAAAGGAAGTTTTCAATCGGATGTTTATATTTATTTATTTATTTTTAATGTTTCTTCACGTATAATTGTTGATAGAAGTGAGATATTTTAATAAAACTTTCAACATATTTAAAGGAGTTCTTCGGACTGGCCTTATAACAATATTTCCAAAATAGATTTATTGCAAGAGGGTTAAAATGTGAAACAGCAAAAAATAAATCATAAACTGTTTTAAAGTGCAATTATGTGTGAGTGCGTGTGTATGTGTGTGGGTTGCGTTTTATGACTCTGGCTTAAACCAGCTGGCCAGCAACTCTCTTTTTAATTAAATTGAAATTAATATAATAAATTTAAATTTACTCATTTACTTGGAACTTTTTGAAGGTAACGCCAAATTTGATTTTTATAGATAATACCTACAAATTAAGCAAATACACTCTTAATAACTTACGTAAAAAAAATGAAGTCGGTTGAATACCAGTTCATCTAGAATTAATTTTAAAATAACTCTTACATTTGCTACGGTGCCGAATTCAAAAAATCCTAAGTAATTGAGTGAATCTCTAATTATAAAATTAATTGCAGTATAAAATTATTTTAATTTAATACACAACGAAAGCTTTCACGGTTTTGATCAAGTTGAAAATTATGGTTTTTGGGTTTATATCATTAGTATATTATTATCCGACGTTTAGCCTACGATTGTACGAGGCATCTTTAGGGATCTATTATTCACTGGGCTTAAGGAACATATATTAAAAAGAAACAAATTGTACAATCTGCGGTAAATGAACACCAGCATTCTTTAAACGTAAAATTAGAGAATCAATCGAAATTTGTAAATATCTAAATAAGCCATTTTACCCGTGTTTTCAAAATTAATAGAACGTATTTTATATAATCAGATTGTAGCCTTTCTTGAACGATTTAACATTCTTAAGCATTGTCAGCATGGCTTTTGCAGTGACCGATCTGTTTGCTCGGCAATTTCTGAATTTTTAAATAATGTATATGAAAACTTCAATAATAAAAATAAATGCAGCGGCCTTTTTGTGGATCTCAGTAAGGCTTTTGACCTTGCTGACCATGCTCTTTTTCTCGAAAAGCTGTTTGGGTGCGGTTTGAGGGGCAAAGTTATTGAGTCGTTGCAGTCGTATTTATTTAATTGTTATCAGGTTCTTGATATTGATTAATTTAAATCTGACAAGTTAAAAATTACCTGTGGATTGCCTCAAGGATCCGTCATGGGTCCTCTTTTATTTTTAATATTTATTAACGATTTTCCCGATATCTGCAATAATAAGAATGTAACTTTGTTTCCGGATGATAGCAGTTATCTAGTGACAAATAACAACAGAAGAAAAAACTACTAGGATGGCTCAAGAAATGCTTAATAAATTTCACATTTGGTTTGACGCAAACAGGTTGTATTTAAATGTGAATAAAACAACTTTTACGTGCTTTACCCCTCAAACTCATGTTCTTAATGAATCATACCTGCTAAAAATTAAATAAAATTTAATTATTTTCAACTCGTTTTAAAATACGTGCTAATTAAGTATATACATAAGTAACTAAATTCCAAGAGATGATTATTTGTTTAATTCTAAGATAAATAGTTTGTGTAAACTTATTATCAAAAATTTTCTTGTTAAAACACAAGATGTTAAGTATTTTCTTAAGATCAGTACACCAAATACAATGTGTAAAGTTTTTGGGCATTCTCCTAGACGGTAGACTTTGTTGGGATGTGTATGTTGTTGAGCTTGATAGAAACGAACCACCTCATCCTATGGTATATATCGGTTAAAGCAAATTTCAACAAGAGATGTTATTTTTTCCTACTATTATGCTCAGTTTTATAGCCGTTTTCTGAAGTAACTCGTTTCACTTGATCCGTGTATTTAAGATATAAAAACGTGTAATTCGAACAATTGCTGGACTACGTAGATTGGCTACATGCAGAGCACTATTTCAGCAATACAGGATCCTCACGTTACCATCGTAGCAAATAGAAGAATGGTAGCTACCCACTTTGAATCCTAAGGTTTCTGGGGGAAATAGAACTGGAGGACCTACTTTATCCGGCAAGGTATCCCTTACTACTTGGCAGCAGTAGGGGAGCATAATAGATCTATTAGGTCGCAGTGTGCAGATCCCCAATTTTATGCACATACGCATACCCCATCGCCATATTCTATCATAAGGATTTCTATCCTACGTGCATCAGTAAGTTTTATTTCCAGTTAAAATTAATTCAAAATGACAATTTGACAAAATGTAATGTAATACTGGAACAAGTTTTTGAATTAGTTATGCTTATAAATGTGAATATTGAGTTTTATGATACTAGCTCGAACCAAATGACCAGCAGTTAATGTTTGTAAATAATAATTGTATTTCATTTTAAGATTTAACTCTCGATAAATCGAAAACAGTTACATTTATATGTCGGACATTTAATAAAATTTTACAGGGAGTCAAAAAGTTTACAAAAAAATTGATTTTGTACGATTTTCTCCAAAATGGATATTGGGGAGTTCTTGGGGTCGGGATTTTGTCCACAATTGGCATAGGGGCTTTCTTGAGGATGTAAATTACGAATTTAAAATTATTTTTAAAAAATTCAATATGGCGGATCCAGTATGGCGGACTAAAAATTTCACATTTCTCGATTTTATTCAAAATTAGTACCAGATCATTTTTGAGGGTGTAAAAAGCGTATTTAAAATTATTTTAAGAACATTTAATGTGTCAGATTAAATATGAAGGTCTAATAATGTTACAATTCCAGATTTTGGTCAAAATTGGTGTTAGGGGTTTTCTCATGGCTGTAGATTCAGATTAGATTAAGAGGTTAAAATTATTTTTTCAAATTCAATATGGCAAAATCAATATGGTGGTTTGAACATTTTTTTCAAATTTGGTATTAGGGGGTTCCCGGGGTCGTAGTTAATTTTATTAAGCTTAATATAAGAGATATAATATGGAGAACTAAAAATTTTACATTTTTCTGCTTCTTTGTCCAAATTGATATCGGAGGTTTTTTGGGGCTTATACAAACTCAATATGAAGGATAAAATATCTCGGACACAAAAATTTACGTCTCAATTTCTTTAAATATCGGTACTGGAATTTTTTGGGGACCTATATTACTAATCTAAAATTAATTTAAAATTTCATTCAGAACTGGTATTTGGAGATTTTTCAGAATCAAAGAATTTTTAGTGGTTTATTTTAGTGTTGTGTACAAATTTGGATAAAATGGACACTTTTTGAAGACACTGCGAGAACTTAGTTCACATAATTTATGGATACAATAACAAATTCAAACCTAAAAATCAAAAAATAACATTTTTATAAAAAAATTGAACTGACTTCTAAACAAGCGCTAAAAAACGAAAAATAACAATATAAATATTTATATGAAATTGAAAATGAAACAACTATTAACCCGAGATATATACAAAATATAGTAAGAAAGCGAATCAAATTTTGCCAGGTCTAATACCTGACGCCGACTTCAAAAATTTCAATTTCATATTTTTATAAGTCCTTTCAAAATTTTTATAAAAATTTTATTGAATAAAGAATTGATTCCAGACTTGACAGATATTTGTACTGTGAAAAAAGTCTTGGTAATTCGATTCCATCCAAGTATACTATTTAAAACTTGCTGAGTTGTTGACACCTTCTTAATGCGGAACGAATTTACTACCAGATACTTAGTAAACTACATTTGAATGCTGTTCAATTAACAGCACAATGATTAAGTTGTCTAGGCTACATTCAGAGTCGATGCAGCATAAAATTGACATTTTTTTTTGTACATTGTTCGTGGTTTTATAATTTAAAAATATCGGAAACAATTTATTGATTGCAAGTTTTTCTGAAATTTACGATTACATTTGAAATTTCCTATCGTGACCTGGTTTCTGGGAGTGGTCTTTTCAAGTTTCACTTCACGCCTTGTTGTGGCTTTAACGCGAGCAATTTATTTTTCATATGTTAATTTTACGCCAAAATTTACCTTCATCAGAATACTTTGTAAAACATTTTACAGTAACTTTTCATCGTATGCTATGAGATAAATAAATAATTCCATCTAGATGAACCGTTCCCACAGGAGCGAGCTATTTTAAAAAATTAGAAGTTCCGCTTTTGCAAAAGCGCGGTTTAGAGAATAATTAAATAAGTGGAATAATACCAGGGTGGCCGTTTATATTTCGAGAACTGGCAACAATGGTGTTGCTTAGGTATCATGTGACATATCCATTGTAAAGTTCGACATTTTCGACGGTGCAGGTACTAAAAATTTTTTGACATACAAACAGTGTTTGTGTTGTTTACGGTAACTTTAAAATTTCATCTTGGCCGAAAAATTTAATTATGTCTTGAATATCTTCGTGTGATTATTTTTCCTATCTTTTGTCGTCCAAAATCGGTTCTAATGAAAAAAAATCTCGCCCCTGGGCATTAGTAACATCACCATAAATAATATATTTCATAAATTGACATTTGACAGTCCCTCAAAAAAAAGGTTCGTGTGTATTGGTGTAAAGATATGCTTAAAAAATACGATCGCAGTGCCATGTTGTTTTATTTCACACTACACAACCGAAATTACTTTCTTGCTGACCCTCGTATTCATATCTGCATTTAGTGTAGTCTGTCATCGACTTTCTTTGTAACTGACGATAGAATAGTTAAAATAATGAAATGGAACAGTTTTGTTGTGCAATGCTGCTTTTTCACCTGCACCCCGTTTTAAAATTCTTAATTGATTTTACAAAGTAATTTAATTTTCACTTTTAACCCAAAAATACAACAGTAAAGAATTCAAAAATTGCATTTTAAAGATTTCAAAGATGGGTGATAAATCAGGTTTAATTTCTAGACTTTGAGAGAAAATACATTATTACCAGTACAATCCGCTTTGCATAGTTTTCCAACAACAAAGTTCAAAAATCTAATTTTAACCAAATCTTACAAAATTACGATCATACTAGTCGTGCGTCAGCTGGGACTGTGTGAAATTCTTCACGATGACGTCAAAGTGACGTCATTGTCGTTGCCAGAACGAGGGCCGAGATGAAAGCCCTATCGGTTTTCTCCAGCAGTGATGCTGTCCTGATTTTTAGGTGGAATACGTGAGACTGGAAAATATGGGAAATATTTAAACGGATTTTCCATTGATTCGCTAAAATAACTTTAGTAAATGTTTTGAGTTCGTGAATTTATGGCAGCCGATTTATAATACTTTAAATTTAACTGTTTTGGCAGTGGCTGCCAATCGACGAAATGGAAAGTTAATTGGGATTTGAGACTAATTGTTTTTAGGAACAACGAAATTTTTACAACTTAATAGGATTTCGAATATATGCCCTTAAATAAGAAATTTGTTAAATATCAAGTTATTATATTTACACTCAGATTTATTATTTTTATAATTTATTTTTAGACATTATTGACTAGGTTATTAATCTTGAAAGAAATTACAAAAGTTCTTAAAATGTAAACTACAACTCATAGGTGATGCCGAATGACATATATCGTTAACACTAGGCATGTTTACCTGACTTGTCTGGATATAAACGATTCTATTGCCAAATGTACGGTGATAAATCTAAACCAGTACAATTATTTATTTTTTTCGTGTAAAAATTAAAACAATCACAAATAAACTGCAGTCGATGAATTTTTAGCTATTTTTTGCTTTAATTAAATTTTCGATAATTTAGAAATTGAAACTGACGATTCGAAAAAAAAATTAACACAAAATTCATCCGGATACATCGTAGAAAAACACGGAATGACCAAAGAATGATTTTTTTTATTCGTCCACCAAATAATTTTCAAAATTCTCGAAGTTCCTGTGCTCATGTTTAGCCACTCTAGTGCCCATCAGTCATTGAAGCGTTACAAACCTTGACTTGGATGAGAGGATCAAACAAAGTAGCCCAAACTCCATGGGTCTCTGTTCCGCATTGCATAATTCCTGTGACTCTGAGTAAAACTAGGACCAGAGCAGTGATCGAGACAAATCTAACGAGCTCAAACTTGATAAAACTATGTCCACCAGAACGGAGCATAATATTGCATCGTTGTCGGGTTTATATATATATATATATATATATATATATATATATATATATATATATATATATATATATATATATATATATATATATATATATATATATATATAAAGGGTGTTTTATAGAGGTATAGAACTTTTAAATGGAATAAAACAAAGATGAATTTTTTAAATTGACATGAAATTTACTTTATTCGAAAGATAACCTTCTGGCATTATAATTTAAATATGACTTCTGGCATATGACCGCCACGGCTGGCTCGGACGTAGTCTAATCTGGAGGTCGAATTTTCGATGACTTTTTCCAACATTTGTGGCCGTATATCGGCAATAACGAGGCGAATGTTGTCCGCCAAGTGATCAATCGTTTCGGGCTTATCGGCGTAGACTAGCGACTTCACATATCCCTACAGAAAATAGTCTAGCGGCGTTAAGTCGCACGATCTTGGAGGCCAATTCACGGGTCCGAAACGTGAAACTATGCGGTTACCAAACGTTTCCTTCAATAAATCAATTGTGGCACGAGCTGTGTGACATGTTGCGCCGTTTTGTTGAACCCACAGCTCCTGCACATCATGGTTGTTCAATTGATGAACGAAAAAGTCAGTAATCATGGCTCTATAGCGGTCACCATTGACTGTAAGGTTCTGACCAGCATCGTTTTTAAAGAAGTACGGACCAATGATTCCACCAGCCCATAAAGCACACCAAACAGTCAGTTTTTCTGGATGTAACGGTGTCTCAACATACACTTGAGGATTATCATCACTCCAAATACGGCAGTTTTGTTTACTGACGTATCCATTCAAACAAAAGTGAGCTTCATCGCTAAACAAAATTCGCTTATGAAAATCGGGAACAACGGCAATCTTGTTTTGGGCCCATTCACCGAATCTACGCCTTGCTAGGTGATCGTGTGGCTTCAATTCTTGCACGAGTTGGATTTTGTAAGCACGCAAACCAAGATCTTTCCGCAAAATCTTCCATAAAGTGAATGGACACATATCCAATTCCTGTGCACGATGGCGGATAGACTGATTCGGGTCTTCCTCTACACTACGCTCTACAGCAGCAATGACTTCTTCTGTACGCACTGTACGACGTCTCTGTGGATGCGTATTATCTTTTAGAGTAAACGTGGTGCGAAAACGTTCCATAGTTAATCGAATTAATTGCTCTGATGGACGATTATGTTGACCGTAAAATGGACGTAGTGCGCGATACGTATTTCGAACAGAACCATGATTTTCAAAATAAATTTGCACAATTTGGAAGCGTTGTTCAGGCGTTATTCTATTCATATTGAAATTCCAAACCAAACTAAACATAAATCACTTGGCAGCTGACAAAATGGCCACCAGTTAAAAAAGTGTTGCCAACTTAAAATTTTATACCTTTATAAAAAACACCCTTTATATATATATATATATATATATATATATATATATATATATATATATATATATATCATCGACAGCCTATAGGCAGCAGTGAAACTAAATAAAATCGTTTAAAAATCGAAGTAATTTGGGTATTTTATAAAGTTGAACAAATTTAAAGCACCTAAAAAAACTTTTTTCAAGTCAGTCCAGAGACCTCAATTTTTATTCTATCTGAACGAATGTTTCCTTAATTGCATTGACATTCGACCTCTTAGAGTTAGTTGCTCAATTAAGTGCTGAATAATTTTTTTTTTTGAAATTTCAATGTCGCTTGTGAAATATCCTTAGATCACCTTTCGCTATTTGAAGATTTCCATGCTGTTTGTGCGACATATTTGGCCGCCATCTAGAAATTAGTTGACTGGGAGTGATATAGATCATATACCTCATAGTTATCATAACAGACAGAGATTAAAAGCTGTAAACCCCGAATACTGTATTTTTTTTTTAATTTTTCATTTTTAGTCTACCATTTTGAATCCATCATCTTGAATTTTTGAAAAATCTAATCATTTCAAGGCTTTGCAGTCTAATGAACATGTATCTAAGAATATTTCACATCCGGAATTTCAAAGTAGGAAAAAAAATCATCCTTTTTTGAAAGAACGAAATTATTCAGGATCAAATTGGGAAGTCAGCTCTGAGAGATGGATTGACAATGCGATTATGTAGATTTTAAGGAAATGTTCATTCAGATGCAACAAAAACTAATTAAAAAATAATAATTTCGCATTGCTCACTGCTTTCGTGACTCATTGGCTGGAAGCGTTTAGCATTCGACTATGTATTTATCAACTTCTTATTTACAAACTGGAAGGCTTGGGTATCCATGGATCATTTCTACAATGGATAAATAGTTACCTGTCTGGTAGAGTACAGCGAGTAAAAATTAACAACTGTGAATCATCTGATATATGTGTTACCTCTGGTGTTCCTCAGGGTGCTCACCTCGCTCCGCTCCTTTATAACTGCTTTATTAACGATATTGAGGACATCATAACTTTCAGTAGATGTCTTCTTTATGCAGATGATTTAAAGATATTTCGGGTTGTTAGGAGTAGCAACGATTGCGAGGGCATTCAGCAGGATCTAGCTCGATTCTCTGAATGGTGTAAGTTAAATTTTATGCCCCTCAATGTTAATAAATGCTCCATTATAAGTTTTTATCGTAAAAGGGATTGGATAACTTTTGATTACTTTCTTGATAATAACATGATTAATCGCGTTGAATGTGTGAAGGATTTGGGTGTTACATTTGATCGGGCCCTTTGCTTTGATACACATAATTGATAATATTGTGAACAGGGGTTTGAAGTTGCTCGGGTTTGTAAAGAGAATGCTTACAGATTGTAATAGTGTAGACTGTTTTAAAGTGATATACTGCTTTGTAGTTCGATCAATCTTAGAATATGCGTCCCAAGTTTGGTCACCTCATTATTTTACATACAAAGAAAAAGTAGAAAGAGTACAAAGAAAGTTTTTAAGTTTCACTGCCTTTAAACAGGGAATTCAGCAGGAGCAGTCTGTATATGATGATACTGCCGATGCTTTGAGGTTGTTACCATTGTGGGTGAGACGCATATATCTTGACCTAGTTCGACTTTATAAGATTGTTAACTCTTGTATTGATTCTCCTGAACTACTCAATAATATTGGATTATCGGTTCTTCAAAGAGCTTTTAGAGCGCACAATTTGTTTGATGTGATATATCACCGAACGAATTATGGCATTAACAGTCCTATTTCTCGAATGTGTAGAGAAATGAATTCAGTTCCTACCGAGATTGATATTTTTCATTTGCCAATTAATGTCTTTAGATTAAAAATTTTATAATTCTTGAAAGACTAGTTAATATTGTCAATTGTCAATACTTGTCTTTTGAAGCACTGTGATGCGTGTTTAGATTTGTAAGTTTATTTTTTTTTCTGACTGTTTTAAAGTGTTTGTATTTTTTATTTTTGAAATGGAAATTTTCAATTGTCAATACTTGTCTTTGACTATTTTTAAATAGTGTTTGTATTTTTTATTTTTGAAATGGATTGTATTTATTTTATCCGTTAATATACTATTATTATGTATAATTTATTTAAAATTAATCAGTGTATACGTCCTTAAATCAAAAGACTGCCAAATAAGTGTATAGTTTGTATTTTCTGCTTCTTTTTATAATTGTAATAATAAATAGTTTGTGTAACAAACTCAAACATATTACTTTTACCTCATGCAGCATACTTATTATAACTTATTATTTGATATTTTTTACTGGTGAGCGGTAAATGCGTTTTTTTTATTGTTATCTTTGTTAATAAATATAACGTGTGTCGTTTTTATCTAATTCATATTGCATAATCACGCTATATTTATCTAAAATTATATATAGTAAAAACTAATATACATATACCCTATCATATTATTAAAAAGGCAGCCTTCGCAATTTTACCTGTCTAGTTTTTATTGATATTTTGGTTAGACAGTTTCAGTTAATTAATCAAACAATAATTAATTAAAGAAGTCTCAATGCCAGTAGTGTCATACTAAATTTCTCATTTTAATATTACTAGCACGAACTAAATAAAGAGTTTTTTAATATTGAGTTTGAACTTCGTAGAAAGGGACCGAATACAATAACTTTTAAGTAATTATTATTACAATACTTGTAAAGGTGTCTATAGAATGAAGTATGTTTTTGAACATGTATGAGCATTTATGTTCAATATAATATTCTATATGACCAAAGCAATTTTCGAAATTTCGAAAGTGTTATATTGCGTAATAGGCCAATCAATAGAGAAGAAATGAGTGATACTATCAGGATATCGAATGTGCCAGCGCACTAAAAACATTTAATTTGTTATAAATAATTGAAAACAAAAAACCGCGTTTTTTTTTTCGTTTTTTGTTTATAAAATATTAATAAAGCAATGTCGATGGTATAAACAGACGCCTTAATCGGATTTTTAGTAACTGAGAAAAATAGGAAAAACCGAAAAATTCAGCTTTTTTTCAAAAATTTATATCTCCTTCATTTTTCAAGTTGTAGCCCTGGCCCTTCGGGAAAAAACGGTAATTTATATGTTCTTTATGCATACCAAAATTAGACGCTGTCGATTTTATAGTTTGGGGTGAGGGTGAGTCAACGATTGGATGAAGTAGGTTTGTGCCTTTTCGGTGAAATTAACAAAGAAACTATATTTATTGTTTGATACAGTTTATTTTTACGCAGATTTTAAAAATATTTAGGACTCTACAGAGTGAGCCAAAAAACTAGGACAGCATAAAGTTGTATTTTTTTAAATAGAACACCCTATATACGAATCGTATTTTCGATTTAGCTTGTAATTTTAAATCTTTTTTATTAAGGGTTTACTATAACAAAACTTTATAGTTTCTGAGATAATTAAGTTTAAAGAAAAAAAGTCACATTTTCAAGCATCAATTCAATCCTAAATAACGTTTTCAATTTTGTGACAAATATATTCAAATTTGGAATTTAGCAAGGCCAAGGACAAGTTAATATAATTTTTACCTAATATTTGCAATAAAAGCTACAGGGTGTTGAACACATCGACTCAAATTTGAACAAGTTTAAATGAATAAATATCTTTTTTTTTAAATGGTACACCCTGCATATTTTCATGTTATTTAATAGAGTAATAAAAACCCTAAAAGTTTTGTTCAATATATCCTATACCTATTTATAATAGTTTTTGAGATATTTCAGTTTTTCTTATTTTCCATACTTTTTTACAGAAATAGTCTTCATTATCATAGTAGCCATGGCAAAAACAATGTAAAAGAACATTTTTCTGTGTGTCAAATTTATAACCGCAATCGCTTCTTTTGGTTTTTATGTAGTGTAGTTTGATTTTTTTGCATTCATCTTATATTGTAAAATGAATTTTCCAAAGAATGAGTTAATAGATATGATTTATACAATAGGAGAGGCTCAAAAAAATTGCCTTCTTGCTCAAAGAATTTACAAAATGAAGTATCCTGATCGACGCCAGCCTAATACCCTTACTTTTCAAAACTTAATGCAAAGATTTGATTCTTCTGGTACTGTTGATTATCCAAAACGTAAAGTGGTCAACAAACCAGTAACTAATGAAGAAAAAGAACTACAAGTATTGTTAAATGTTCAGGAAAATCCTTATATTGGTAGCCGTCAGTTAGCAGCATTATGTGAAACATCACAATCCACCGCTAATCGTACTACCAAGAAATATAGGTATCATCCATATCACATGGAATTACACCAAGAATTGCATGGACAGGATTTTGAAAGTCGTGTAAACTTTTGTCGTACAATAAATGTGGAGATTCAATTAAATCCAAATTTATTATGCAAGGTAATATTTAGTGATGAAGCTACTTTTAGAAGTAACGGTGCCGTAAATAGACGCAACATGCATTATTATGCCACAGAAAACCCATTTTGGATTAGAGAGGTGCAACATCAAAACCACTGGTCATTAAATGTTTGGTGTGGTATTCATCATAATCGAATTATTGGACCCCACTTTTTTAATGAACCACTAAATGGCCATAGTTACTTGAACTTTCTACAAGAAGAACTACCCCAACTGCTTCAAGGTCTCGATAGGGATGAACTCGACAGTATGTGGTTCCAGCACGATGGTGCGCCTCCGCATTACCATCGTGAAGTTCGTGCGTTTTTGGACCAATGATATCCGCAAAAATGGATTGGACGTGGGGGTTTCATTGAGTAGCCACCAAGGTCTTGCGACATCACCCCATTAGATTTCTTCCTATGGGGTTATATTAAAAATAAGGTGTATGTTAATCCACCAACAACAGTGGAAAATATGCGAAACAGGATTAGAGATACCTGTAGAACAATAACGCCACTAATTTTGTCCAGGGTCCGAGAAAATCTGCAAAAAAGACTAAATTTGTGCATTGCACAAGAGGGTCGTTTATTCGAACACTTATTAAAAAGAAATAATTAATCTCAGTATTTAATAGGTAATGTAAGTAAATATGTATTTGCCTTGTCGTTATTGTTGTGTTAATTTTTTCACATTATGTTTAATTAAACTATTGCCGTTGTAATATAACGAATAATGTATTTCATCATATTTAACCACATTCTGTTTGTTTCTGTAGTTTCTTTTTATTATTTTACATGGCTACTATGATAATGAAGACTATTTCTGTAAAAAAGTATGGAAAATAAGAAAAACTGAAATATCTCAAAAACTATTATAAATAGGTATAGGATATATTGAACAAAACTTTTAGGGTTTTTATTACTCTATTAAATAACATGAAAATATACAGGGTGTACCGTTTAAAAAAAAAGATATTTATTCATTTAAACTTGTTCAAATTTGAGCCGATGTGTTCAACACCCTGTAGCTTTTATTGCAAATATTAGGTAAAAATTATGTTAACTTGTCCTTGGCCTTGCTAAATTCCAAATTTGAATATATTTGTCACAAAATTGAAAACGTTATTTAGGATTGAATTGATGCTTGAAAATGTGACTTTTTTTCTTTAAACTTAATTATCTCAGAAACTATAAAGTTTTGTTATAGTAAACCCTTAATAAAAAAGATTTAAAATTACAAGCTAAATCGAAAATACGATTCGTATATAGGGTGTTCTATTTAAAAAAATACAACTTTATGCTGTCCTAGTTTTTTGGCTCACCCTGTAGAGTCCTAAATATTTTTAAAATCTGCGTAAAAATAAACTGTATCAAACAATAAATATAGTTTCTTTGTTAATTTCACCGAAAAGGCACAAACCTACTTCATCCAATCGTTGACTCACCCTGTACAATTGCCATTTGAAACTTTTAGTGCACTATCTTTCAGCGCGTCTGGATGCGTCATGGATTATCTGATTTTAATTTTGTAAAAATATTTTGAAAGTAGAATTATCATTCTATAAGTCTATATTTTCATTTCGCATTAAAAATTCTGTGGAATACATGAAATGTTAGTAAACATGACCGAAAACGACAGAGTGCGCTTTCTAAATTTCTCTTACTTGTAAACTCTATAAATAATCGATAATTTTATCTATAAGTGTACAGTAATGCAGTAATAAAATATAAATTATGAACAATTCAGTATTATAAAAGTAAAAAAAGTAACAGAAAATATATCTTGAAAGCAATTTTTATAATTAATTCAAAATCTAAAAAGAAATCGCTATATGTTTTTAATTTAAACTTAACTTTCAATTGAAAGAAAACAACTTTGTTTAAATTCCGTTCAATCGAATCCTTCCATTCGAAAATTTTCAAAACTTGATAACATTAAAGAACATAAAAATAACTAAAGAAAACTTGCAGAAGTTTTATGGTAGTTTTAAAGTTTGTATTGAATAAACGAAGTTTCATTTACTAAATAAAACTTTAAAGGTTTTGTTAAAGAAGGTTTGTTACATTGTGTGGGTTCTATTCGATGTGGAAATTAAACCTTATTTAGAGTAAAACCTTTAAAATTTAAAGAGAGATTTTGGAAAGCGAATTTGTAGAAAAAATTTGGATTTTAACTTTTTAAAAAAGCAGTCTGTCTCAAAGGAATTTCAGGACAGGCGTAGTGCGACATCTGGAGCAAAAAAAACTATATTTAAATAGAAATTAGTAATGAACAACGGTCGAGAATTTTGGGCAGGATTTTTCTTGTCTCTACCGGTTTCGGTTTTAATATCTTTGCCGTGAAAATCGAGTTAAAAACCATTTTTTAATTCCTGTCGGATTTTGTTAGCATCACGTGTTCATATATGTACATGATGGTGCGATTTAATTTTAAGAATGGTTCCATTTATAAAACTCGCAACCTAAAAGCTTATTCAGCATTAGAGATTTTTGTCACATTCTGTATAGAACATTTTTTTTTATTATCCTCAACAAAAGAAGTATAAAATTAAAATTTCCTAAATGGTATAGAAAATCGAGATTGGAATTCCATAAAAAGATATCAAAAAATAAAAATAGAAATATCTTTTTTATGTTTTAAAGAGATCTAAAAATAGCACAGTTCCCTGGTTTTAACTTGTTAAAAAGAGAATGTCTGGGTTTGAATTTTCTAAATTCGGCATTGCCTGCGTCTTGCTATTGATTACTGGTGTCTTAAAAATTTATAGGAGTCTATTTTAGAGCTGCATATTCGGTCGGGCACGATCGACAGTTTTATTTTAAAACAAAAACAATCCAGAGAGATAAAATTTATCTGGGTATTAATTATTCGAACACCAAACGACACGCTCGGTACACAAGCGAATGAAAAATTTATCCAAAATCAATTTAGGAACGTTCGCTTCATCAGAATAATACAAACTAATAAATGGCCGGTAATTTCTTATTGGTATAATTCTAATATTTTACATTTAAAAATTTTATCGCAAATATAGATTTAAACTGAACTAACTTGAATTAATTAATCCTTGCTAGTTTTTCTTGATATCGCTCTAATATTCTAAGTTAAACAATTTTATCGCAAATTTAGTTTCAAGCTTTAAAGGCTTAGCAGTGGCGCATTTGCATTAAGGGTCCTCCCTTACTCCGTTATGACACTAATTGGGAAAAAGGCAGTTAAAGAAAAGGAAGTTTTATTAAATGTTCTAGCGTCCGCAACGATTACTCTTTTTCCCATTCCTACATCTTACTTAGGAACTCTGAAAGTGAAGTAGTCTTCTTCTTCTTCTTTAGGTGCCATGCCTGTATTCAGACGTTGGTGGGCATCATGTTTACAATTTCCTGAAATCTTTCTCTATCTGCTGCTGCGCGAAATAATTCTTCTACCGTGCAATCACACCACTGCCTGATGTTACGCAGCCATGAAAGCTTCTTTCGGCCTATCCATCTTTTTCCTTCCACTTTTCCTTGTATTATAAGGCGAAGTAGCTGGTATTTAGATCATCTAATTATGTGACCGAAGTATTCTGTTTTCCGCTTCTTTATAATGTTCAAGAGCAGTCGATCTGTATCCATCATTCTGAGAACATCCTCGTTGGAAGTGTGCGCAACCCATGATATCTTTAGGATTCGACGGTAGCACCACAATTCGAATGCTTCCAGTTTGTTTAGCGTTGTGGTTTTTAGTGTCCATGTCTCGCAACCGTATAATAGAATAGACCATACATAGCATTTCAGGACCCTTTGACGAATATGCATTGATAGGTTCCTGTTGCATAGAACTGGTTTCCATGTCATAAAGGCCTTCCGCGATATTTCTATCCTAGCTATTGTCTCTTCATCTGAGTCCCCATTTACATTCAACCAACTGCCAAGGTATTTGAAATGGTTTACATGCTCTATCCTCTTCCCATCGAGCCAAAGTTGACATTCATCTACAGTAACCTTTCCAACGGCCATCCACTTTGTTTTTGAGATGTTGATTTTAAGGCCTCTTCGGCAGCTCGCTTCATTGACTAGGTTTACTAATGTTTGGAGATCCTCGATGCTTTCCGCAAGAATGGCCGTATCATCAGCAAATCTAATATTGTTGATTACTTCTCCGCCTAGTCTTACTCCTTCTTGTCTGTCATCCAAAGCCTCCCTAAAGATTTTTTCAGAGTATACATTAAAGAGACAGGGTGACAGAACGCAACCCTGTCTTACTCCACGTTTGATGGGTAGGTTTTGAGTACGACTGTTTTCAATTTGGATAGAGGCTACTTGATTGTAATATAGAAGGTGAAGTAGTCTAATAGTCCTTTTATTCTTAATTTGTAAAAATTTCCCTGAATTTGCGGTATTGCCTATCTCCGATATGGAGGTTGTAGCTGTGAATCTGTAGGAACACCCTGATTTATCTATGGTGTTTTCTAGCAGTAACGCTTTTTAAAAGCTCCATAAAATGGACTGTGTTGCATACTCAGTCTTTAAGCTCAGTTAACACTCTTTCAAATGTAACAGTACAAATTCAATTATTCCACACACTCCCGCATATAGAAAATCTTACTGACAAATTGATGAATATTTTTAAAAATAGAGAAAACAAAACTCTCTCTAAACTTTATTCTAAAACCAAAACTCCGTGACAGCTGACTGAGACGTCCTGCATAGTTTATAAGGTTCCCTGTTCCAACTGTCAATTAGTTTATATAGGACAGATTTCCAGAAGCCTCAAAGGCAGACTCACTTGTCATCATAGTGATAATAGAGGTTTGCCCTCTTGTGCTCTGGCTGAACATGTTTTCATCAACATCACAATATTAACTGGGATGGCACTGATATTCTGGTAAGAGTTCCTGCTTATCACAAAAGGCTCTTCCTTGAAATGGTGCACGTTAACCAAGGTAGTAACACCATGAATAAAAAAAGGGACACCGAGAGTCTGAGTGCCATTTACAGTTCGACACTTCCCGGTTGACGCATGACAGGTGTCACTACAAAATGGTGGAATGTTTAAATAGGATGTTTAGCTGTTTTCGAATTTTCTAGAATTTCAACAAATTTTTACAATTCTATCAAAATATGCCTCTAAATATAGTTAAATATATATATATATATATATATATATATATATATATATATATATATATATATATATATATATATATATATATATATATATATATAATGTTTATGCGGATTTCACGGATTCCTCCGTGTGAGATGCAATAGCAGTGGATATATCCACATTATGCCGTTGTAGTTCTGAAATCACATTCAGCAAACGTACAACTATATGCAGCTCCGCGTATGAATGAAGTAAAATGCGAACAATAAATGCAAACTTCTCTACATCATATCCTTTCTGTGTTAGAGGTTGCACAGTTAGAATAAATTGTTATAAAACGCAATTTATCCTATTCCACCACCATCGAGATGATGGCCTACCTGTACCACCATACCGAGAAGAAAGTCAAAACTTACCCTCCCCGCCACAGTGATACGGCAGAGGTACATGTTTCGTCTCTACTAGACTCATCAGGGTACCGACATGCACCTGGCTGTGCAAAGGACAGATCGGAAGGAAGCATGCAAATACTGAACGCGGCTTCTCCGACCTTCCGCCGGATGACGTATATATGTTTATGCGGATTTCACGGATTCCTCCGTGTGAGATGCAGTAGCAGTGGATATATCCACATTATGCCGTTGTAGTGCTGAAATCACATTCAGCAAACGTACAACTATATGCAGCTCCGCGTATGAATGAAGTAAAATGCGAACAATAAATGCAAACTTCTCTACATCATATCCTTTCTGTGTTAGAGGTTGCACAGTTAGAATAAATTGTTATAAAACGCAATTTATCCTATTCCACCACCATCAAGATGATGGCCTACCTGTACCACCATACCGAGAAGAAAGTCAAAACTTACCCTCCCCGCCACAGTGATACGGCAGAGGTACATGTTTCGTCTCTACTAGACTCATCAGGGTACCGACATGCACCTGGCTGTGCAAAGGACAGGTCGGAAGGAAGCATGCAAATACTGAACGCGGCTTCTCCGACCTCCCGCCGGAGTAGTAAAAAATATTGCATCCGATAGGAACCTCAGTAAGAATCGTTTATTACGCGTATTTCAAGTGGATATAACTGTATCGGATCAGAAAGCTGCGTTAAAACAAGTTCATTAAACGATTAAAACCTTTTTTTTTTGACTGCGTTTGTTCACTTACATTTGACAATTTATTGAAAACAAAATATTTTCACAAAACTTCATTTCTTACCAATTCTTGAACCGAATGCAATTTTGTGAAAACTCAAATATTCTCTCGTGCAGTCGAGTTCTAAATTTTATCGGTTAAGAATTAAATGAATAGCTATTTTTAGTCCTCATTTCAGCTACTTCATCCATTTTGGGTTATAGATTTTTAACTAAATAAAAATCCGCAGTAAACTTGGCCTAGTTTTCTTTCTTATTAGAACTATTATTGACTCTTTTCCCTATTTTGGCTTTCTATAAAAACGGATATTTTATTTTTCTAAACGGCTCGCTGAATATTCTTATTTTTTACGATCCGGTCATTCTACCATGCTATTAGGGACCAATCATAAAATTTGACCTTTTCAAATCTGTTCTGGTATAATTTTATTGTGCCGATATTATTTGCCAGTTATAAGTTTTATTTTTTTTTTTCTACATTCTTCGAATTTCCTTCGTCCGTGCCTACTCAAGCTTCTCAAATTTATTTAAAAAGTACCTACCTTTTACTATTTCATTTAGGGAAAATACAAGTAACAACTTGGAAGTTTTTGCTATTTATCTATTTACTAACAATTTAAAATATAAATATGAAAATTTGACTTAAAAAAATTGAAAATATTGGGTCGACAAGAAAATATTTTCGGTTGTCGCACATAGAGGGCGCTGTAATTGTTTTGAAGTATTTCTGTCAGGGTTATGTTTTTTTCCTTTCGACTTTTGATATCAGTCACATTTAGGTTGCCATATGCATCTCACATGCAATGTAACCAACCCTTTTTTGAATAGAATCATCACTGATAATGAAAAATGGGTTATCTACAGTAATATCAGTGGAAAACGAAAATGGTCCAAGCGTCGTGAACCAGCACAAACCACATCTAAAGCTGAATTGCAACCAGGAAAAGGTCATGCTGTCAATTTAGTAGGACTACAAAGATATTGTGTATTTTGAGCTGCTTCTAAGAGACCGAACCATTAATTTAGAAGTTTACTGACAACAGCTAATGAAACTGTATGAAGCAATCAAAGAAAAATCGTGGGAAATTATTGACGCTTGGTTGGGAAGTGATGTCGCATCCTCCATATAACTCTGACTTGGCACCATCTGATTACTATTTATTTCAAAATTTGCAAAATTCTTTGAATGGTAAAACTTCCATAAATGATCACCTTAAATCGCACTTGGTTCAGTTTTTTGCTGATAAGGACCAAAATGTCTATGAGTGCGAAATCATGAAGCTACAAGAAAGATGGCAAAAGGTCATTGAACAAAACGGAAAATTGATTAAAGTTTATTCTTTGTGTAAAAGAAAAGAGTTTTATTTCACATCACAAAATCGAAATAACTTTCTTGCCGACCTGATATATCTGGCTACATCCGTCGGATGAGAGGTGCGGTCGTGGTTGACGGTGGAGCTGATAACTAGAAGTTACCAAATTTAAAATATAACATTTAAGCAGATTGTCACTATATAGTCCGTACTAAAATCAGTTAAACAAGGCCATTCCAACACGACAATATTATGGTATGAGCCCTTATTTGAATCTAAATGTAAATAAACAATTGATAAGTTATTATAATTTTGAGAGTTTTATGAAAAATGTATTATTAGTAATTTAGAAGCTATACTTTCCTCTTTTTGGTACAACTTCTACCCTCTAACCACTTTTAAAAGCCTTTTTCTAAAAAGATTTTTTTCTCAATACAGAGAAATCTTTAAAGTTATTTATGTAGACTACGATATTTAATTTGTTAATTTATATTTATATATATATATATATATATATATATATATATATATATATATATATATATATATATATATATATATTCATAATGATTTAATTATATCTCTTGATAATTCGCTTTGCGAGATTACTAGAAAAAAGTACATATTATTAATCCTGGTTGTAAATTAGTGCCTACATATTTTACTCAGCTTTATTGACTAACAGCAGCAATAAAAATTTCCATTTGAAATCGATTCATATCGGAAATACCCATAGGCGTAACAAGGCCTCCCTAGAATCTTACTAGCCCTACCCAGAAATGAGATGAAATAAGCAAAAAAAAACCTATAGACACTCATTATTAGTGAAATCTGCTATTTTATGAATTGAAGTGAATACGCCATCTTGAATATAAAAATCTGGAAAATTTGAATTGATTTCCGTACTCAGCGACCTCAAAAACAAAATTTCGAGTTTTTCAAAAATTTTAGCCCTCTGTATTGAATCTGTCTTAGAAATGAAAATTTAAAATTCTGGTTACATTTTCACATACCTCGTCATTTTTGCTTAGGTTTGAAAGTCGGATTAGAAACCTTAATTTTGAGCTACCATATTGAATTTTCCATGGGTTATACGAAAAACTGATACCACCAATTGAAAGATGTTCTCTTAATAATAGCCAGAGTAGCATATAGACGATAAAAACATCAAGTTCCAAGAGTAGACGATTGGCCGTTGACGGGTAATAATGACAAACTAATAAATTTCAGTTGACAATGTTTTAAAGATGAAAAAAGATATCGATATAAATCCCAGTGAGTTTTAAAGGGGAAGACTAGTAATTTCAATACAGTTTAGCTATAAACTTTAAACTTGTTTTGTAACATAACCTCAAAAATAGAGTAAGGGCATACTTTTAGGTGAGAATGTCGCGAAAACTCGAAGCAACAGGTCAAGTCTGATTTCAGATACGGATTCAGCAGGGTGACGTAAAAACAAAACAAAATCCCAAACGCTCTCTAACTAGTCTAGTAGGAGTCTATTTTAAGAGGATTTGGGAGCAGAGAAAGCAAAGAAAATTCTAATATTGTAAAATATTGAAAATGTCGGTAATTTTACCTGAGTGCTGACTTCTCTTAAAACAATTATTTTGACGAATCTGTTTATATCAAAAAGATTAAACAATTATGTTAACGCAATTTGTGTACAAAGTTAGTGGCCTATGATGTCTCAAGTCTATACTGTAATAGTATAAATAAACCTAAGCTATTAAAGTAAATGTTTACAGGGATCAAAATTTGTAGCATATTTAAAAATAATTATCAAGTCAGTTGGAAATTTTGACAGTTTAGTTAACAACTAGAATTGAAAACTTAGGTAAAATAAATACGTGATTAATGTATTTGGCATTATACGAGGTAGTTGCAATACTTTCCAAAATGTAACTTAATATCAGAGAATCTGTTATGTTTTTTATGTAAACAGTTTTTTTTAGCAAGCACATTAATTTTTATAAGTGGTAGGAAGATATCCTCGACCGTTTTAATCCCTTTGATACTCTTATCTCCTTCAAGGCTAAACGTTAAAAGGATATCATGAAAACAACATCCATACGAAAAAAAAAATCATTTAATTACTACATTATAAACGAGACCGAAAGTACGGAAAATCTTAAAATACCAAAAAAACATAATCAAAGTACAAGAAAATTAAGTCTTTACTATTTATAAAGGGGTACATTGTCAGTACGAAATAAGAAGCGGGCGTATTTGGACTATATGCAGAGAACGCAAGACAAAAAAAGGGTATGGGGTGCACTAAACGAAATGAAACCCTTGAAGAATCCTGACAATATAAATAGTTTTTTTATAGATTCGGTTTTGAATATATCCCTCTCCGTGAACGAATTAACATATTTACAACATTTTTCAGTTTTTCATTCTTGATGAAAGTAAAATTCTCAAGTCCATTCAGAAGCTGAAGTCCAATGCATTGGGCTTGTGTTACCCGGTTTTCGTCCCTTCTTTCCTTCATGTCTACAGATGTTATATTGAGAACTGTGTTTTCTCATCATATTGGAAAAGCGCTTTTCTGGTGCCATATTTAAAATCAAACAATTCTGTGAGTTGGTGGGAGCTGAAACCCATTAGTCTCTCTTCGATACTTGCTAAAATATTTGAAAAGTTATTCATTCCCAGATTGTGTATTCCTTAAATGAGAATAGACTGATGTCGTCGTGCCAGTCTGGATTCCTTAAGGAGCATAACACTGCTACAGCACGTTTAAAAGTATTCTGCTCTAATACTATTTGACTTTAACAAGGCTTCGACTTCCTAGATCGCAAGTTGCTCCTCTTTAAGTAGTATTATTATGGTTTTTCTGGAAAAACTCTTTATTTTTTTGATAATTATTTGTGTGGCAAAATACAAATTGTCCCAGTAAAACTGCTGATGAATCAAAAACCAAAATTGATCCTATATTTCCAGAAAACTCCTTCACAATTTTGGTTTTTGTTCCAGCTGATTTCTGGTGGCAGTTATCAATTTAAGATTATCCATATTCAGAAGATGATTTAGTCTTACCACTTCTTTCACAATTGTTATTAATACTGAAGCCGTAACTGAAGGAATTTAAGCGACGTGATAGTGGATTCATGGCAAGGAAGAACAATACTGGGCTCAATGAATCTTCCTGGAATATTCTCCTTTGTATTGGGACTGTCCATTTTGATGTTGTCTCTGGAAGGTGTTTGCATTTGGATCCAAGTTCTCCAAGTTGACATGCGGTGTTCTACAAAGGATACAATATGTATATTGACTCTATATATTCTCAGTATAGCTGCCAGCTATTCATTTAGTGCAGAGTCAAAGGCTTTTTGGTATAGGTTTGACTGCAGATGCCCGAATGGATAATAAATGGCTCCTTGCAACCCATTACACATCTTTTTTGCTTGATTTCAGTGGTATTGTTTTGCTCATAGTGCGCTGAAATTCGCTGTGTCAAGCAAAATGTAATCACCTTGTACAACGTGAGAAGGCAAGTGATAAGCCGATATTTGACTGGATCTTGTGCTTTATACGTGACTATTTCTGTAAGAAATCATGGCATTTTCTGTGGATCAAGCAAAACATCATTTATTAGAACAGCTAGTTATTGGTGCATACTCCAAAACTTTTTCAGCTAGTAGTTTTGGACATGATAAAGACCCGGGGCTTTCCAATTATGAAGTCTCTTGGTGGTGCTGGTGACTTCCTCGGTGGTGAAGGGCTCGAGTTGCATCCAACTGTAATCCTGGCAGATCATTGATCCAGCTAGCTTTGATGTTGCAGTAGGTGGTTGTAGCTAGTTAACTTCTCCAGAACACTTCTACTTGTTCTTTATTCGGATATCTATTATCTGCCATGTCTGGTAAAGAGTTTAATTTCCGATAAAGGGTCCTTTCCGTTCGTTCAAAAAGGGCATTGTCTCGTTTTCGGTTATTGCTGATTTTATAGCTCTTTAACCATCCTGCAGTCATGGAAAGATTTTGTTTTAGTGTATCGAGGATTTGTTGGGCAGTGCTGCTTATGGGGTCATGTTGAGAGTGGTATTGGAACCGAATCAATATTCTTTGTATTCGTCTCTGCACCTCTAACATACTCCGTCAGCTATCTCGTGATGATCTTAACCTACATAGTACTAGCGGTTACAATTACAATACAATCGCGAGTTATTATTATTATTTTATTGTTATCTGAACTGAAAAATAAGACTAGTTGAGAAATAATTTTCGCAACTGAATTTATAACGCCGCTGCTGTTTTTGATACACCCTGTAAGTTTACCAATTAAAAACTGTTTATTACTAACCCTTACAATACATTCAGCACATGTTTAATCTATACCCTTCCACCATTTACAATCGATTTTCATTCAATGTTGCCAGAGCGTGGGAAAAATCCCAGCCATTTCGAGGAAACTCTTTGGAAAACTCTTTAATTTTAACGAGCTAACTTTGATTCACTCCAAACTTTTAGAAACTTTAGAAATCTTGTTGAATAGAATTCCTGGAAAATTAAAGTAAAAGACGAAAACATGTAATCGCTGTAGTTTGCTCGGTGCTATTTTAAATATCATTTTTTTTATTTGAAACGAATTAATTATTTCTGAGAATTTTTATTAAAAAAATTTGTATTTTAGTTTAATTAAAAACTAAATTTGCAGGTGTAGATTAGCAACTTATACTATAAAGTTCCTGGGTTCAAATCATTGCTATGTATGCATGTGAATAAGTGTTGATGTAACTTGGAACGATGACCCCAGATGACTACTTATCTTTAAGCGTACATACAGTGATGTGATTAAATTTTTTGATTAAGGTCTTGTCTCAAATAATAATGAAATGAACAAGTTGGTTGTCTTGATTAGGTTTAGTAGTCTGTTCACTAGTTTAAGCTTGGTATTTGAAGATGATGTGTCAGGCTCTCTCTCATCCTCTTTATCACAGTCTACATATTGGTTCTTCATTAAAGATGGCCATTATGTGTAGATGTTTTCTCAGGCTGCAGTGGCCAGTTATAGGTGTTGTTATGAAAACAGTCCCAGGTCTGTGTTGATATTATTTGATAACATGCTAGAGCTTTCAGCTCTGGTTGACTATCAAAGAAAATGAGAACGGTCCTGCACCTGTAATTTCTCCCCAGATTATCTCGAAGACAACCGTCGTATGTTTCACATATGTTAAGTCTAGATGTGTCTTCGTGTATTCCGACACCTGTACGAGGTTTCCTGGCTGACTTACTAATCTGTCAGAATCTACCTTCCAGTCAAGCTGAATGATGTAGAGCCTACCAAAGTTATAAGTTCTTGGCATGGTATCACTGCCTAGTTCCAAGCATGAGTTCGTCACCATGAATTTGATCCTGGTGTGTCCGAGGGCAGGTCCAGTTCACCAAACCTTGTTTAGTTCTAGCCTAATTGCCCCCATCCTCGGTTCAGCCCTGATTGTTATACCAAAGGAGGGAAGTTTAGTAGGGTTTCCATGGCTGCTGTTGACGTGCTTCTCATGGAACCCATCATGTACTAGTCTTTGAAATTTGAAGAACTCTAGAGTGGTCCATTTTTGAGTAATTTTTATCCACCATACAGCCGAGCCATAAGTGATCATGGGTCTTACTACCGCAGTATACAGCCCGTGTACAATATGTGGCTTTAATCCCCACGTCTTGCCTAGTGCCTTTTTTGCTGCCATTACACCTAGCTATTTAACCTCCTAGCTCACCCCAACTTTCTTCTGTTAGTGAAGGGTATGAATGTGGTTTTTCTAGCTTTTACCCTAAGATGCTTCTTAGTGCACCACTCCTCAACTATAGTATGAGCCTCTATCGTGAGTTTCGATGTTATTTTGCTGAGTGTCCTCACGATGAGAATGACTATATCATCACCATACCCCCGAGTATGGTGATGATATTAGTCATGGCCCCGGTCGTACAAGTTCATCGACCATCAGATCTCACAGGACGCGGGATAGAACCCCTCCCTGCGGGCAGCCCATGGCTATCCCCACTTCCACGGTTCCCTCCAACAATTTTGGTTGTGCTCGTCTGACCTGAAGCATGTTTTATATCCACCCCGTCTGGTGCTCAGACTCGAATTTTCATCTTCAACCTCCGATGCCCTAGTCGTAAGATTCTATCTATAATCAAACAAAACTACTGGTTTCTCTAAGACGCCTTTCTACAGCGTCAAATGTCCATATCTTCCAGGAATTTGCCCTATCATTTAAGGAAAATCATGTAGTTGTTTATCGATTGATAAATATGCCTTTTCAACATCATTAAAATATTTTGCTACATTTTTTTCCCTTGCATTACAATAATCTGCAAAATGTTCTGGAATCAAATTTATAACCTACTTTCCATTAGCTTTATTAAAATTCCTAAATAACAAAAATTAAATGCCAATTTTAATTTCAGTACATGAAAAGCAAACTACTTTAAAAGATCAATTTTTTAATTAACAGTGTTTATCCACTTTATGTTAACTACATTTCCTCACATTTAGAGTGAACCTGTTAGAAATGAATAGAAAATTAAATAAAACACAAGTTATATTAGTATATTAACACTGCAACTTGAAAACGCAATAAATATTTGTATAGCTTAAATGTTATAGTGTAACTCATCAGTTTTTCTTTATTTATTTTGATTCGCTTAACACGATTTTTAGGGTGAAACGTCGCCCGAGTAGGAACGAATGTTTATGAACAAATAATTAATTGTTTAAACATTTGAAAATTAGATTTTTACCTTTAACCGCTTATGTATATTTTTTTTTCGCTTAGAAACTTTAAATGCTTATTGAATCGCGAGTTTTGAGAGTTTAAAAAGACATTTCTTTTTTCTCTCACTATGTCTGAAGAGCTTTACAACTGGTGATTCTAGGGTTAGTTAAGACTAAAAAAAAAAGAATTTTATACGTACTATACTTTCTAGGATTTCAAATGTTTAACAATGGGAAATATATAATTAATTAAAGTTTATTCTTTGTATAAAAAAAAGGATTTTATTTCACACACAAAACCAAAATTACTTTCTTGCCGACCTGATACATAAAAAAATTTTGACGGGTCCATCAAATTAAAGAGGCAATTGGGACTACGCTGATTCCTATACTAATACCGGTTATTCAATAAGTTTTTTGGTTCAATAACAGATAGCGCTATTAGATTCGTCATTTTATTTTTCTAAAGATGTCACCACTGTTTGATGAACACGTGTGAAGTAGATCTGTCAACTCATTGGTATATTTACAGCTGTTCAAAGTTGACGTGTCCTAGTATTTTTTGCAACGGAAAAAAAACTGAATATCGTGCAGTGATAACATTTTTATTTTTGGAAAGTGTAGCACGAAAACAATTTATTTCACCTTCAATTAGAACAGGAGGATGATGGGTTGCTGAATTTAAACGTGGTCGTACAAGTCTTGAAGTCAATTCACGTGAAGGACATCCAAAAAGTGCATCAACATCTGAAATCATAGCAAAAATACAGGATATGGTTTTGGAAAATCGTCAAGAGAGATTTAGTAGAAGCCCTAAGGATCTCATTAGGTAGTGTGAGCAATATTTTGGTTGAAGTTAAGAGTTTCACAGTGGGTGCCGCATTCGCCAACAATGAAACACATTCGAATGCGACTTTTTTGGTAATATTTGGAACGTTTTAGAAAGGATAAAAGGGATTTTATGCATCGTTTCGTCACTATAGATTATACTTGGGTCTACCACTATGATCATAAATCAAAACAAGTAGCTAAGGAGTGGTGTAAACCCGATACTTCTGCTCCGAAATGAGTTAGGGTCCAGAAAATGGCCAAAAAAGTGTTATCATCAGTTTTTTTGTGATGCAAAAGGAATTTTGTTCGTGAATTACCTCCAAATTAGTGAAACAATAAACTCAGATTAGTATTGTAACCTTTTGGATCATCTGGATGTAAAAATTCATGAGAAAACATCTAGTTTACAAAAGAAAAAAATGCCTTGTCGTCAAGACAACGCGCCCTCTTACAACGCTCAAAAAATCGTCACGAAAATCAGTGAATTAAAGTACGAATTGTTGCAACATCCACCCTATTCGCCAGATTTAGCTCCCTCTGACTTCTGGAAGCGTATTTCGATAATTTTTCGGATTCTCACTTCAGGGATAGATTTCCTAAATTAGAAGATCACTGGAACGAGTATACTGACGTTCAGGGAGAATATATTGAATAGAAAAACTTATTTCAAACCATGAAATTGGGGCTTTCTTATCGAACGACTAAACTTATTTAACAATCTGCTATTGAAAAGGTATTTATTACTGATGTTAATACGTCGCGGTTCGTTGTGTACAAATTAATCAAGAAAATTCAAAGTTATTACTAGAACCAATCGTTTACGTCTGTAACAATACATAAATACACGTGAAACACATTAAATACTTTTTGGCTTCGTAACAGTTGGATAAAAATATTTTATTATTTAGTGTTTTTAACTTTACCTAATTAAAGGTACTAGTTATTTAATTAAAACGCATAAAATTCAATATATCGTTAAAATATTTGAAATAATTTATGAGCACGTTCTGTTTCAAAATCAAAGGCTATTTTTTAGGTATATTGTAATTTGTACGTAGGTAAGAATCGGAGACACAAAGCTTTTATATTTAAATTTTCATGTGAATGTATACTTTACATTGCAAGTGTTTCATTTTAAATTTCTTTGAAGCTTTATAGTCTTCGAATATTAGTTTGCAAAACGTCCTTTATAAACGGTTCCCTGTGATTTCTCATAACGTTTTAGAAGCTATTTACTGGTAACCAAACTTCCGCAATTACCGCCGATAAGCTAAACTTAACTCACACCTCAAATTATTCATCGTTGAAAATTTAGAATAGACGGTGTTTTCCACGATCTATTTACTTAAACTTTAAACAGATAGATAAAACATTTATTAATGCTAAGCCGCGATTGAACTTCAATTGTTTTGCGCACAACCTCGAAGTATTAGGTTACTTGATTTAAAGAAAACAACGATTTAACATAGAAATCTAAATAAACATTGTCCACAGTTGTGTATTTCTTCTATTTTATTTGTTGTTGATCCCAATCTCCTTCCTCAGTGGTGTCTTGGTAGCGTTGTCCGCTCAGTAGCAATACGAAGATGATATTTATGTGCCTTTGTCAAGAATGTTCTGATTTGTCTCTACAGACTTTCTATGTTTGTCCTGCTCCATTTCACAATTCTAAAAAAGTAACTGAATGCAGAGCACGCATAGATGTTGAATGCCTTAAATATATTTTTACTGTTTAGGTTGGTTCGCAGTACTTGTCTCACTCAATCTACTCATTGGTTAGTTCCGACTTCCTAGTACGTTGACCAATTCTGCCTATTTCATGCTCCAGTATTTATAAATCTGTTCTGCCTCTATTTCTTCGAAGGTTTGACCATTCTGCATCTCAAATGCTTCCGGTTGTATATTAACTCTAGTTGTGTTTAAAATGCGGCTTTTATCAAGATCGAACGGCATTGCTATATTCCTTGCAACTCCTCTATAATTTGGAGCATCTGTTCCAGCTGATTTCTGGTGGCATCAATTTAAGATCATCCATATACAGAAGATGATTTAGTCTTACCATCTCTCCACGATTGTTCTTAACACTGCAGTGCATCTCGTATAATTTAAACGGCGTAATGATGGTTTCATGGCAAGCAGAACCATAATGGGTTTAATGAATCCCCTTGAAATATTCCCTTTCGTATTGGGATTGTATATGTCTCGATGTTGTTGCTGGAAGCATTTGGATCCTAGTTCTTCCAAGTTGACATGATATGTTCTAAAAAGGACATAATAAGTACGTCGACTCTAATTATTCTCAGTATAGCTGCCAGCCAGACACGAGGACGTTTTGGTAGTCCACGTAGGCGACGAAAAGGTTTCTTTGGTTGCAGATAACTTGCTCCTTGCAACCCATTGTGCCTCTAACACATCTTTTGCTAAATTGCAATGTCAAGCAGAATATGATCACCTTGTATATCGTGGGAAGGCAGATGATTGGCCGATATTTAGGTTGATCTTGTGTATTATGCGGATTTTTGCCAAGAGATATGTGATTTTTCCTTTAAAAAAGAATATAATTTTCCGATGATCAACATTACATCAACAGTCAGTCGTTGGTGCATGCTCAAAAACTTTTTAAACCAGTCGTTCTGGATATGATCAGTACCCAAGGCTTTCCACTTATGAAGTCCCTTGACGATACACACGTTGTTATTATTATTTTTTGGAAATCATATTGAAACACTGCACTAGAATATCCTAGCAAGAATATGGTCATCAGTTCGAGTAGACGGGATATGCTGTCTTCTTCAACGAAGGCTATATCGACGTATCCTTAGGTGCAGCAAGCGCCCCGCCATGGCACACCTATCCAAAACGCAGAGGACTAGATTTCAAAGTCACCAAACCTCCAAATACCCACAATTCAGGAGTTTATCGCTTCAACACAATAACTCGGCTTCATGCCAGCCAAATTTCTCAGTGACTTCTAAAAAGTTTAACTCTAATTCAACAGTTCATTGTAACAAAAGCGGCGGTGATAGAGATCAAAATCAGATTCAAATTTCAGACCTGACTCTTTCTTCAGATAGAAATTCCCGATGATCAGCTACCAGAGAGAGAGAGAGAGAGAGAGAAGACAAGTACAATATTTATTATTTTAGAATATGACCTAAATTAACTGTAAGTTTTTCAATTCATTATAAAAGTAGTTAGAGAACTACAGTTCTAATTAAAGAGACTATAAAGGATCCAGAAAAAGACCAGTTGGAAGATCCAAAAAGACATAGGGAGATTAAGTCAACAAGGATGCGAAAAATGTCCTAAAAACACGGTCGTGGAAAAGAACGGTAGCAGAACGAGACAGGCTAAGGCACAACTTGGGCTGCAAAGTCATTAGATATAATAAAAGTTTATATTTAACTAGCATCCCCGCCTCGGCTTCGCCCGAAAAAATAATGTAGCTGACTCATTTTCGGACAGTATTAAATTGACTGAACTTCCGGATGTATGATATTTTTTGTAGTGTTTTAGTGTAGCAGAATATACTGGCTATCCAAATTATCATTTCCTGCTTATTTCGGCATGATTTTCATAAACGAACCTAACAAACACCGCAAAAATTGAAACCTATTTTCAACTTGCGGATATATATTCATTTTGATGCTACTTACTCTCGCCCATCTCGGAATTATTGCAATATTCATCTCAGGCTTGCTTAAGAGACGGATTAAACTTGTTTGATATTCAATAATTCGAAAATAATATCTTCGAATTAATAATTAAATAGATAACGAACGCTCTCGTGATTATAAGTAGAGAGAACTATGAGAAAGTTGTTGCGTATATACTACGCGTTGAATTATTGTTTCAAAGTTGTGTTTTCTTATTGTAGTTAATGTTTTTTCGAGATGAAATATATTTCTAAACCTTCTCATTTATACTCAGAAATAAACGTAAAAATTTGATTGAGACTTATCGAGCAGTTTTTTTAATTATCCTGGACAAACAAAAACCCTCTTCTTCTTTATATAATAGGTGATTCGGTTAATAATGTCACTTAGCAAAATAAGAGCGTTTGTTTCTAGAATAAAATGAAATATCTCAATAATTAAAGTATTGGCCATCGCTAGCTATAATTTTTTCTTATCTTTCTGTCAAAAAATGGACTCCGCGCCAAAAGAACTGTTTGGCAGTTCGTAATACACAGCATCCCACCAAATACACAGCAAACCCTTCTTTCGATATACATTACGCACTGGTTGTGATGTTGAAGGCTGGGTTTGATCTATTTATGATTTTTTTGCACTTAGGGTTGTCAAAATAGACCCACTTTACAAGTGGTTTTTTGCCCTTCAACGTTTCTTTCCTTCATTTCATACGGAACCCATCTTCCTTTTTTCTGAAGTTTGCCCAACGTGTGTAAATATTCAGAAATATGGGATTGGGAAACATTCAATACAGCTGCCAATTGTTTTAACGTTTGAGTTGAGTCTTCATCCAATAATTCTTGCAAATCTGCATCTTCAAATTTTTTCGGCTGACCTGGACGCTTCTTGTCTTTTACGTCAAAATCATCACTTTTGAAGTGTTCAACCCATCGTTCATAAGTTTTTTGGATTAAAACATTCTCAACCAACAATCGATAACTTTCAGCAGTTGTTTTCTTTAAACGAAGGAAGGTTATTCAACGTCGCAGCAAAACGTCTTTTCCTGGTACAAAGTTTGACATTTTCGAACCTATGTTTTTTACACAATGACAATTGATAACAAACTGGCTTTTAATGGAGTATATTTTCCTTTCGACACGCCATAAATATTATTAGTAAAGGGTGTTTTCTATAAAGGTATAGAACTTTTAAATGGAATAAAACAAAGATGATTTTTTTAAATTGACATGAAATTTACTTTATTCGAAAGATAACCTTCTGGCATTATAATTTAAATATGACTTGTGGCATATGACCGCCACGGCTGGCTCGGACGTAGTCTAATCTGGAGGTCCAATTTTCGATGACTTTTTCCAACATATATCGGCAATAACGCGGCGAATATTGTCCTCCAAGTGATCAATCGTTTCGGGCTTATCGGCGTAGACTAGCGACTTCACATATCCCCACAGAAAATAGTCTAGCGGCGTTAAGTTGCACGATCTTGGAGGCCAATTCACGGGTCCGAAACGTGAAACTATGCAGTTACCAAACGTTTCCTTCAAAAAATCAATTGTGGCACGAGCTATGTGACATGTTGTGCCCTCCTGTTGAAACCACAGCTCCTGCACATCATGGTTGTTCAATTGATGAACGAAAAAGTCAGTAATCATGGCTCTATAGCGGTCACCATTGACTGTAACGTTCTGACCAGCATCGTTTTTAAAGAAGTACGGACCAATGATTCCACCAGCCCATAAAGCACACCAAACAGTCAGTTTTTCTGGATGTAACGGTGTCTCAACATACACTTGAGGATTATCATCACTCCAAATACGGCAGTTTTGTTTATTGACGTATCCATTCAAACAAAAGTGAGCTTCATCGCTAAACAAAATTCGCTTATGAAAATCGGGATCAACGACAATCTTGTTTTGGGCCCATTCACCGAATCTACGCCCTGTTAGGTGATCGTGTGGCTTCAATTCTTGCACGAGTTGGATTTTGTAAGCACGCAAACCAAGATCTTTCCGCAAAATCTTCCATAAAGTGAACATATCCAATTCCTGTGCACGATGGCGGACAGACTGATTCGGGTCTTCCTCTACGCTACGCTCTACAGCAGCAATGACTTCTTCTGTACGCACTGTACGACGTCTCTGTGGATGCGTATTATCATTTAGAGTAAACGTGGTGCCCAAACGTTCCATAGTTAATCGAATTAATTGCTTTGATGGACGATTATGTTGACCGTAAAATGGACGTAGTGCGCGATACGTATTTCGAACACAACCATGATTTTCAAAATAAATTTGCACAATTTGGAAGCGTTGTTCAGGCGTCAGTCTATTCATGTTGAAATGCCAAACCAAACTAAACATAAATCACTTGACAGCTGACAAAATGGCCGCCAGTTAAAAAAAAGTGTTGCCAACTTAAAGTTTTATACCTCTATAAAAAACACCCTTTATATACCAACAAATGTATTAGTAACTCCATCTCTTAGTAAAATCGACTTTATTAACACCTATTACTAATATAAATTATAATCTTACATATACTTAAGAACAGGTATTCTTAAAACAAAAAAGAAAATTGTAAAAATATAAATTTTTTCTTGTTTTGAGAAATTGATTTTTTATTTTGAAATATCATAGTTTAACTTCGACTACTGTTGCAAAATATATTGTGAAATATTGTTACTTAAAATTCAGTATATATTTTAATTTTAATTTTATTTTACAGGAATGTAATTTCAGATATTATGTGCGGCAATGTTTCTAATAAATGGAATGCGTAGAATAAAATAATTTAATATAAAGATATAACACATCACACGGGTGACTAAAATCAAATTTATCATTAATATATGCAGTATATTATATGATTATATTAATCTAATAAAAAGCATTGTAACGTAGAACATCCATCCTTTAATTAAATATCGTGCTGTTGTGGGTATAGGAAATAAAATTATACATTATGTTTTTGTCAGCCAGGTTTGCCTAACAATATAACATATATGAATGATATAGAATTTGAAACTAAAATTGAGGACGTTTTTGAATACCTAATCTACCCTTTTTGTTTGAAAATGTAAAAAAAATTGCTATTACCTTAATTACGTCAGTAAGGAAAAAATTAAGCTTATTAAAGGATTTTCAAAAGGACATTCAAAATCGTTTAAAGAAATTATAATTGTGGAATAATTTTTTAACGTGGTGTTTTTTTATTGAATAAATAGTATTCCAAAGTAATATGGTGTTCGAATAAAACAAATAACAGTTTTTGGAAAGTCAGTTAGTATATATGTAAGTCCGGACACTACTGCTAGACTTCTGGTTTAGAAATACAGCATGGCATAAGCCCTATTCTCCTCTACATTACTTGTATAACCTATATACAGTTACACGACAAATGAGTGAAATAACATGAGTATTGCAACGTGTTAGAGAGCGAAACAATCAGTCTTAACATTGTTTATTGTCTCGTTTTTAGATGTTCTGCTTCCTCGAATGTGTTATTCACGGGAAATACCGAGCATATTTGTATTGTCGTTAGCATAGTAACATTCTGTCCGCTTGGATTTAGCCACTAAGCATAGCCAGCGGAGCGTAGCTTCAACCAATTAGAATTTCTTTATCATTTACAATGTTACAATGTTCAGAGGTGGCACGTGATCTTATAAAGTAGGGTGAATATTAATTTAAAGTCTTGGAGATATGTTTTGGGGGAAAAGAGGACCCTACTATAGTTTCTTGACAATTGTCCAACGTTAAGACTTCGTTTTTCAATTGCACTGTTCTACATTTTGATATTTTTTGTCGTTTTCTGATATTTTTTTCTGGTTTTTCAACTATACCCCTTCTCCATTTGAACAATTTTCGGGTGAAATTTTTCGCCGAATAAGTACTTCAACTAGATATTTGTAGTTCTCCGATTTCTTGTTACTTAGGAAGTTGCTACATACCCTATTTTCATTTCTCGTTCTCGTTTTTGCAACTCAACGAACATTTCTTCGTATTTTATGCTTTGAAGTAATATAAGCATGTCCTCGTACGTTTCTTTCATATTTACAGCATGACCCGCCTTTGGGCGTGTCTTCGAAGAGTCGATAAACAGTCGCCACTCGGTAGGTTGATAGAAAAGGCCCAGTTCGTTGATTAAACCCGAAATATCAAGACAGTAAACTAAGTCATTTGGCATCGAGAAAAATACTGTTAGCATAGACTGCCTTTTCCGAAACGTGGCAATTTTACTCCTGTAGATGAGATCCAAACAGCTGTGACCTTGTTTTGGGAAGATCAAAATCACCAAAAAGATCGTTGAGCTCTTCCTGAGATATAAAATGGGGCTGTTTATTGCTACTACATTCGTAATCTAGTTTATCCGATTCCGAGTCGATTTCGTGTTTTTCTGGAGGCTTAGGGACAGATATGCCAGAAGCGTCATGAGACACATGGCTGAGGGGATATTAGGATATTCAATTTTTGTGTTTGCTTTACTAGAAAACCCCAGGATTTTTGTTAAGCAAAAGCAACAATCATGAACATGATTCTGAGGGTGGCGCCAAATGTGGTAGCAAATTAAAGTATCTCCGTTATTTTAATTCCTAGGGGTATAAGACTTCGTAGATAGGGCGTCATCCTCAGATGCCGCCCTATGCGGTGTTGCTAGATTGTGCATAATTTCCCTATAGTTAAAGAAAATGTAGATTTTTGCAAAGTTGCACGTCGGTATGCAATAACAACTTATATCGCATAAGTACATCCTTATGCCTGCTTTTCAATCAATCAAAATGTGTTGTTGATGGTTCTCTAGATTTTGCAACGTGATAGGACAATTTACAGGTCAGTATACTGGTTTCATAGGTAGAAATTATCGAAATAACACATTAATTTGGAGGGGAGGATTTTAATGCAGTGTTATCAGTGACATATTTTAACGTGAAAAGGAATAGTCAAAATTAAGAAAATAATGCCAAATTATATTTGTTAATATTCAATTTTTTTTTGTAGCGGATAAACGTCCTTAACGAACGTTTAAAACGATAAAAACAGAAATACAGGATTATTATACGTAAGGAAAAGCATTAGGAGAAAGGGTTACGAAATTCGTGTCCAGCCACAATGTCGTGGTGAGGAAAAATCCCATTTTCTGGCGTGGACACGGAAGTGGTAGATGACAATTGGCCCCATCCGGAAAACCCTAAAACTTTTAAATGTAATTTCCTGAAATACAAACTGTTGCTTTTATATTTGCCTGGAACACTGGTTTGCCTTTATGTCGATTAATTATAAATTGGATTTGAAAATGTAAATATAAATATGTTAATATAACTTAATTAACTAATTTTGGGTTTTAGTACAAACAAATGCAATTATTAGATTAAAATATTTTAATTTTCTATCAAAGCTAAAGCGTTAATGAATATTTGCGATCAGTTTATTTGCCATAATGAAATGAAAGCAAATGTAAATGCGGTTTTCTCTGTAAATAAATATAACATCTAAATGCCGTTTTACCATTAAGAATAGTTCTTATATACTGTGTGTGTTTTTTGTACCTTTTATAATATTAAAATAATTAAGAATACTGTCTGATGTTATAATGGCTGTCCGTGGGAGTTTAAAGCATCCTGATTGCGAACTCACCAACCAAAATTTTCCACCACGTATAGATTTTCAGTTATAGAATGTATCAGTTATTTTTATTTACCACAAACATTTTTATATAATATTCATACATAAGTTCAAATTCTTTACGTTAGATTGATTTCCTGAAAGCCATTATTTTACTTGGTAATGGCTCTGTGTTGCCCTACTGTCGCAAAGACAAAGAAAACAGCAATACTTCATAAATTCACCCTGAAGCCCTAGTAATAGTTCTATGACTTTTAGGTCACCACATATTTGTCACTTATACGTATCATGGCTTATTGCATTTAGAATAGCTGACATACTTTCGTATGTTTCCTTCATGTCAACTGCATGTTCAAGAGGAATAGAGGGTCTTTTGTTGTCATTATGGAGCAGAACTTCTTTTAAACTTATTTTAGAAGAATCTATAAATAAGCGCAATTCGTATGGTTCCTAAATATTGTAACTTTGGTTCCCGTGGCTATTAAATTCCATAGCTGTAATCCAAACCCTAATAGTTCAGCATGCTCTTTGGACAAGTGGAGGTCCCGAACTAGATCATTTAATTCAGGTTAATCGATTAAATGGGGTCCTTTTCTGATAGATTATTGGGTTCTGCTTTATGACCATACATTTATAAATCTTCCTCCAATTTTGCTGGGGCGCTGGAACTGGTAACATATATGTGGCAAAAACTATCCGCAAGGTTAACACAGCCACGTTTCTTGTACTTTAGACATATTTGTACTGTCACGTATGTCGGTTCAAAGATGTAATACTACGTGTACAGGCGTCAACTAACTTTATTCAACACAAAGACAAAACACTAATACAAGGTTATTGACTTATTCGCGCACTTCGCTTCTCTATCTAATACTGACCACTACTTATGCCAAAACCAATACTGATAATACGACTGCCGGCCAGCTGCTTTTATAGCCGTTTCATACTTCTGGTATTTTCCCGAAACATCGGGTATAAGAAGTTCGAAAAGCGACGGTGTCCTTCTCGTATACATAGGCCTATAAGTAGATTCGACTACGTGGCAGAGTGAAATTGGAAATTGCCAGATTGTGCACAATTTCCTTTATGGAAAACGTAAATTTGGCAATGTAGCGCTCCGGTAGATTACAAATTACTTTTTAAAATAACGTTATTAAAATACTCATTCATTTTTGCTGAAAAAATCATAACTCAAAAATCTCACGTGTTAGGAAGTTTTTACCTTCATTTTCGCATTTAGAGATAAAAAATGAACTGCCGTTTACATTACAGTCGCAATTGGCTGTAAAGTAGTGTTACTGGAAACCTGCAAAGACCACGGGTTATTGTTACCGGAGTTGCTGTCGACGGCATAAAAATCACGAATCGTTTTTGAAACGATTTTTTTTGCGTTTTAGGTAATAACTTGTGAGAGTTTATGGCTTCCAAGCTTAGCTGCGCCATTGTCCAAGTTTATAATACCTTCAGCTATTGTTAACGAATTTAATTTTTCCCTGGATATTCGTTATTTAAAAAACGAAGTCTCAGTTAGATAATGCAAAAAATTTTATTATTAAATATATATATATATATATATATATATATATATATATATATATATATATATATAGTAATGCTTAGAACGAACAGGTTTAACACGCATATACGATAATTAAAAAATAAATAAATACCTTCAATATATTTCTCATTAATAGTATCTTAAAATAGAAAAGATTCAACAGTTTTATTTTTGAAAAACAATGTATTTTTATTTGACGGGTATAAAAATGTGCATTCATTTTATTTTTAAAATATCAGTTCACTTATTTTTTAATTTAATATAATGCTAATAACTCTGTTGTTCTGAGAATTTTGTTGATGTTTTAAAATGGGAGATTATTTATTTTATTTTTTGCGTTAGTTCTCCAGGGGCCTCATAATTTTCAATAGGGGCCCGGTTTGGTAAATATTTTTTTCGACATTTGCTTTATCTTTTTCAAGGCAGTGACATACTAGCATTTGTTGGTTAGGAAATCTCTCCATGTAACACTTCAACGCCCATTTCCTTCACAAAACCTATACACCAGGAGGAGCATGTTAACCTTTTCGGAGTGCGAGTACTTGTCTATATTTAAGTAAATATATTAAAATTTGAATATTTTTAACATTATTTTTAATGGAAGGTAATGTTTTTTCGAAATTAAATATAACTTTCACAGTTATATCAAAGAATATGTGTTAAAATTTGGTTCCGATAGATATATCTTTTTTTCTGAATATATGAGTTTTCTTCTTGGTAGTAAAATATTTCTACCATAAATTTGTTTAAGTTTCGGTTCAATAAACAGAGACAATTAAAGAAATGTAGAAAAGCTCGATAAGGATATTTTGAAAAGTTTTATTTTTCTTGAAATAATTTGTATGTAACAAAATATTTAAATTCTTGGTTGTAATTTATGTCCTGTCTATTAGAGACATAATTTATCGTTTGTCTACGTACACTTAGATGCTGTTATTTTGGAAACTATTCGCGGATAGTGGTTCTAAAAACTCAATTTTGATTTATATTGAAATCGCAAAATTAAAAATTTGAGAAAAATTTCTTTAAAACATGAGAATTTTTATAGAAATTGATAGCAAAATATCTTTGTTGATGAGTCCCATTTTCCAACTATACAGCTTTTTATAAAAAAAAGGATTCATTTCAGTGGCCAGGTCGTTGGTCGTCACTAGAGTGAACAGGGGCCTTATCCTAGAACTGGGGAACGTGAAGTGAACGGTGAAAAGGTGGCGAACGCGTATTCTTGAAATGTTCATCACTCATATCCTCGTTCGCCCTGTGGAAGGCAAGCGAACGGGAAACGTGCGCAAATCAAATGTCAGCCGCTAAATGACATATTTAACGCACGGATTTCAAAAAATAAAATAGTATTAAAAATTTTTAGTTTATTTTTGGTTCTTCAAAATAACTCGTCATTAAAAAAAATAATATGTTGACGAACCGTTTCTTTAAGACATTTTATTTTTTGAATACAGAGTTGAAACGTTAATTAGGTGGTACCCCGATATTTTAAAATATCCTTAGAAAGTTGAATATGTCTCGCAAATATTAAGTAAATTTGAGATTACAGACATATAAAATTATTACAGGAGATTCTGTTCATAACTCAATTGTATGAGCGTGCTATTTAAAAATGTTTTTCTAGGGCCAGTTCTGCTTATGGATTTAACATAAATACGTGTGTCCATAACAGCTGAGTATCTTAGTTTTAAGCAGTTAAATCTAACATAATTATTTTCACAACGCAACTTATAATAAATTTGAAAAATCACAATTTGAAAGCTATCTGAAACTTTTATTTAAATAAGTAACAAATTTTATATTTAAATTATGTTAACTACAGCACTTCTTAATTAGACTGTGTTAAACACTTTACGACACTACAATTAAATAAATATTATGATTATAATTTATCGGGACATATAAATATGAATCCTACAGACCAACGAATGGGGTCCTTCAGCATAAAAACTTATTTATGGTACATTTGATCTTCAAGCCTCTACAAATCTTTATAAAATAAAAAAAAAATATATTAAAAGTTGAATGTGAGATCCGCCAGTATCTTTAATGGACGTCTTCTGCCTGGCCTTTGGTTTTGGTCCCGGGTCATAAACAGTTTGTCTATCATTGTTCAAGTGTCAGGTTTTCTTTCAAATTTAGTTGTCAGGACAGAACATCTTGCAGTACGAGGCTGGATATTTTGTGAATTCATACTGATTGGATAGTTTCCGTAGTGGATTGGGATGATGGCTTTTAATCATACTACGTAGAGTTGTAATTTCCACCGTTTCAAGGTTTATCAGTGCTGGCTTTCTGCAATTACTGTCAGTATATTACTTTGTATATATAATTACTGTTTTTCTTGATACCCCTTTTTCCTTATATATTAGAATCTTAAAGTACTTGGCTCTTTGTATGCATTTTTGTTTAACAGTTCTATAGTGTCAATTTAAGATAAATTTAATCCAGGCAAAGTACAAATATTGTAATGGCAATCAATAACTTCACAAAAATAACAACAGTACTATTTTTGTTTACTTTTAACGATTAATTTAACGTACCAAAACTACTTTTTGCCTAAAATGGTAACCAAATATACTACGAACATTTTCGGTCTGACAGCTCAATTCAATCTGTCATCCATTTTATTTTTTGAAATTCTCCGGTTTTAGTACGTTCATATCTGGCAACATTGCCTTTTCAAGAATACGCCTTTTACTGTCAAAAAGTTCACATCGCCATTCCCATTGCCATTCACATCACACCTTCGAGGATAGGGGCCCAGGCCCCGGGCGCGGCTGGCACCGTGGTTCGGAACCCACTTTAAATTGTAGTTCGCCAAATGGTCTCCATCACCGATGCGATTTTAATCCAAAACACATAAAAAAAATTATATCCAAAAACATCAATCTATTTATTCTTTTTGGCTCTGATAATTTATTATAAGTTTTATACCTCCTCTTTTCCAAGCAGCACAGCGCTTTTTTTATTGAAAGCATTTTCATATATTTTTATGGTTGAGATTGAAATTTTCTTTTCTATTATTCAGGTCTTGAACATAAAAAAAGGTTAGTCACGATTTGTAGTTTAGGTAATACTGTATATTTTAGGGCCAATTTGTAGATTATATGAGATTTGTATTAAAATGTCTATATTTCTATTTTTCCTGACATAAATAAAAATAATTTTGAGTTAAGTAGCGATGAAAAGTAACTATACCGTATCATCCCTATAATTCTTTATATAAAATTAAAATACAGTAAAGTTTAGTTGTTAAAATATAATACCACTCTGGGACAAAAAAGAACAATTTTAATCACCTTGGTGACTATGGATGTTGATACCCTTGTTTACCTATGAGAGACTGTAATTCAAGGTAAATCTCTTACTTATGGGTCCTCTGGGATTTAAAGTTTAGATTTTTTCGAGGTATTTCGAAAATAAACATTTAAAATTCAACTCCGTTCTTTTGAAAAGCTTCAAGTTGTAAAGTTTTATGGATAAGATTTCTTTTATTCTAAAGTTAAAGAAAATGTTTCCGATTTTCTAGTTGTTTTGCTCTGCTACAGCCATATAAAATTTAAAATTACTTTTACACGAAATATATTACAGTTCAAAATGTAAAATGCCACGATATTAACTTGTTCAGTACAATGACGGGTTCTTAATTAGGAATTTCTAATATATGTATGTATAGGGACAAAGGATCCCTCGGAATTGATATACATTTAATTGGTTCCTGAGATGTTAACAATATCAAGGGATTTGCGTCGATCTTCTTAAGACTGTACACACGCACAGTTGAGAATAATGATGTATATAGAATAAGGTTTTTTATGAAGGTATTTTCCCCATGTTAATAAATAATAATTTTAGATGCAGCTGCAACAGTTTTATAAGTAAAACTAGTTGACATTTATTTTTATACATAGTATTTAATAGTTTTCCGGATAAGACTGGCAGCGATCGAAACAACTGCAGATTTTAGTATCTGCATAACTCATTTTAAGCTTAAGCGCATCGTAAATACCAGTATTATTTATAAATTACTGAATAAAACATAATCCCATTTGGTGCCAGCGTTTGGAAGTGAATAATCAGAATTTTTGGCTTATATAGTTCTAGCTGTACATCATAATTTTCGAAAGACGCTTCCACATTCTTTTATTCTGGACTTTGAAGGTCACTGTATTTGTTATTTGCCAAATTTTAATATAAATATATATATATATATATATATATATATATATATATATATATATATATATATATATATATATATATGTTTATGTGGCTTTCACGGATTCCTCCGTGTGAGATGCAATAGCAGTGGACATATCCACATTATGCCTTTGTAGTGGTAAAATCACATTCAGCAAACGTGCAACTATATGCAACTCCGTGTATGAATGAAGCAAAATGCGAACAGTAAATGCAAACTTCGTTCCATCAATCCTTTCCGTGTTAGAGGTTGCAAAGTTTGAATAAAGTGCTACAGAGTACAATTTATCCTATTCCACCACCATCGAGATGATGGCCTACCTGTACCACCATATCGAGAAGAAAGTTCCCCGCTACAGCGATACAGCAGAGGTACATGTTTCGTCTCTATTAGACTCATCAGGGTACCGACATGCACCTGTTTGTGCAGAGGACAGATCGGATTTCTTCTCGATTTGGTGGTACAGGTAGGCCATCATCTTGATGGTGGTGGAATAGGATAAATTGTGCTCTCTAGCAATTTATTCAAACTGTGCAACCTCTAACACGGAAAGAATATGAAGGAACGAAGTTTGCATTTATTGTTCGCATTTTGCTTCATTCATACACGGAGTTGCATATAGTTGTACGTTTGCTGAATGTGATTTTAACACTACAACGGCATAATGTGGATATCTCCACTGCTATTACAAGTATAAAATTTAATTACTTAAAAATTCTCTAATACAACCCTCAAATGAGTTCAGAGAGAGTATAAACAGTGAATTCATTTTCCTACTAAGTCTGGATGTTGGTGTTCTGAAGCAGCCTCTGAGGTACAGAGAGTCAAGATAAATGTGTCTATTAGATAATGATAACAAGCTCATATTATCCTAAATTATATTTGATGCCACATCTTGCTTAACAACAACATACTTAAAAAAACCATATTTGCACCCTCCCGATTTTATTTTTGTAAATTTCATAGCTTGGTGACCAGAGTGGAAAGCATACTCCAGGTCGAACATTTTGTTAAAATAAGCTGTATAAGATTGCGGTCACACCACTGAGTAGAGTTATCCAGGTCACTTTGCCAGGGTACATATTCCTCTATCCCTTCAACAACTTTAATTATCTCTAAATCACCAGCATATTAAAGACGTATGCTTGATCCTCTATGTCATTCACAAAACAATTAAAAATAAAGGGTGCCAAATGTGCATTCTATGGAACTCCAGAACTGACATGTATGTTAGTCGACTCAATATCATCAATTTTTACTTTTTGTATTCGACTGGAAACATAATTGCCAATCCTCCGTGATGATTTACCCTGGTAAAAGTCCTGGAGAAGTCAATTTTGCGCCACCATCTTGATATGTATTCAACCATGGCTTTAAAAACTCATATTCTATATCGTGGCCCATTCTAGAGAGCAATTAATCCTTAATTAACTTTAATTTAGCAAATGATCCCTCGGCTGTAGCTACAGAAATCGGCATTAGTATACTTATTACAGACCCTACATTTTTACTGGAATTTTCCAGAAATTTTAATTCAAGCACAGTTTATCTTCCGTTTATATCCTTTTCTTTTCGATTTTTGGCAGGTAAAGATTTCTCAAGTTTTTTTACACAAATTAACACATAAAATACCAAAATCCTCAGTATTTCATAAAAAACTGAAAACGTGAGAATGAAAAAAAAAACATGGACGTATTGATTGGTGTTTTTAAATAATAACATAGTAGATGTATTTATAGAGAATTTAAATTATTTTAAAACAGTGGCACATTTATTAAATCCTGCTAAAAAGTACATGGTGCAGATATTGTAGTTCTAGTGAGATACGGCAGAAAACTCCTAACTTCATTTATAATAAAAGTCAGAATATACATAATAGATGCAGCCGTTCTAACTTTGTATAATCATTTTCAACAAAAGTTATGAATAAAGTTTATGTCCCGTATGCGAAAAGTTTGGACCCGCTAAAATTCGGAAAAGTCTAAAGTCGCCTGCGAGCGGCCTCGGTCCCGAAAATTGGAATACAGTGTTGCCACGGTGCCAATCAATTAAGGTTTGACAATCAAGCCGAGAACGGCTGCTTCAGCTACTGATATGGGAAAATGGTTTTCTCTAGTAATGTTCTGAAAGCGACGTTTAGTTTCAATGTACGAAGTTGCAGTAATAATTAAAGTTGCCAGCGTCGGTCAGATAATTATAAATTAAAACTAACTAATTACAGAAAACAATGACTGGTTCTGTTAATTTTAAAGATTAATTCTATACTCAGGTAGTAATTTTCTCTAAAATAATATACGATAAATTAATTCAAATGTTACTCTTACTATTTTATAGGCTATTGACTATAAGGGAAAAAAATGAGGTAGTGAGAAACAATTAGTAACAGCATTTTGATGATTGAATACGTTTCTCTGCTAAAATCACAAAGTGCTACTAAATTCAAGGATGTTTTTTTTGAAAATGGGGTGAAAATGAAACTTTTTCAGTTTTTCCAAAATAACTCAAAAACTATGCATTTTTAGTATATTACGATTTTTATGTAGAATTGAATTTCATATTGAAATGTATTCTTCGAAGGTCAAAACAATTATTTTTTCTGCAAAATAAATGCGAAAAACAAAGGGGAAAAAACTAAAAATTCGCAATTTTTTTTTCATAATTTTATTCATACCTTTTTTGAGTAAATATAGGTATAGGCATTGCTTCGGAGAAGAGAAAGCTGACATTTCTACCGTTAAAATGAGATTTTGAAAAAATGTTTTCGTTCAAAAATGATGTAAAAGAAAAATCGATAAAAATTGCAAAAAAGTGGTAAAGGGTCTGCCTCCTCGGTAATAAAAAAAAAACAACCGCTTGTTCTACATCAAAAACTACCTTGACTTGACTGAATGTGGAACCCAGATGGCGTATGTTTTAGGTTCTTTAAGTGGCGTAAAAAGTTTGGGTCTTTTAATTGAAGTGATATCTTTCTGAAAAAATATCGTGATTCAATTTAGAAGAATTGAAAGCGTAGAATTATTTTTATTTATTGTTTTATTTATTTTAGAAATTTCCTTATATTGGTTTATTTTAATATGTTGAAATAAATTTGATTTAGATTATTAATGTCTGTTTTATCGTTTACGGCATTTGGATTTTTTTTATTGCGATCATTTCGTAAAATTCTCGTTTTCCTTTTCGTTTCAGTTTTCAAGATTTTTGTATTTTCATAATCAAAGGTGTGCTTGTGTTTCATTTCGTGTTTTTAGGGCTGTAATATTTTTTTTTATCATATTTATGTCCATTTAGACGATTTTGCAGATACTGATTAGTTTGGCCGATATAATTCGATGGACCATCCTTGCAGGGTATTTGGTAGACAACATTTGATTTTTTGTTATTTGGAATATCACTTTTTAATTTGCTGAAATTGCTTTTAAGTAAATTATGGCCCTTATGACTAGTGGTTATATTATGTTTCTTAAAAAAAGTTTGAAAGTTTTCGGAAAGTATGTATGGCAAGGAGAGATATTGTTTTTTGGTTTTATTGTCTTCTAAATTTTCTGTTTTAGTGTTTCCATGTTTGTATTTTTCTAGCTTTTCTTTAAAAATTTTATTAATTAGTTTATTTGGGTAAGAGTTTGACATAAGGACCTCTTTTGCTTTTTTGATACAGTTGTTTCTAAATTCGGGACTACTAAGGATGATGGCTCTATCGGCTATTGCAATTATTACTGATTTTTTTTGGGCCATGTGGTGTTAGGAATTGTAGTTGAGGTAGCGACCAGACCATGTAGATTTTGTCTACCACTCAGTATTATATTATTTTTGTGATGCAACGTCATATCTAGGAAGTTTATGTGGTTATTATTTTCAAATTCTATGGCAAATTGTAATTTTTCATGATAGCTGTTAAATTTGTTTAAAATATATAAATCTTGATTTTTTGGTATAGCTGTTATGCAATTATCTACGTATCTGTAAAAAAATGGCAGTTTGAATTTTAAGCTGTTGATAACCTCAGTTTCTAGGTCTTCTAACACTAATTGAGCAATAACACCAATATGGATGCACCCATTGCGTAACCCTACCCCTGGTAAGTTTTTAACCCGTTATTCGGTATATAATAATATTAAAAATGTACATTTTTGTAGAATCCACCAAAACCTTCAGTTGAAAAAGATTCGAAAGAATTGAAACGTTCTGAAATATAAAATATATATACAATAAGTATGACTACTTTATATATGTAGTTTCAATATAAAAATGAACCATATTCCCAAGAAAATAACCAACTAAAAACATATTTAATGGTTCAAGAAAAATTAATTCCTATATATATATATATATATATATATATATATATATATATATATATATATATATATATATATACATACATAGTTTTAAGACAATTGAGGTTTATAAGCGAATTTCATGCCTCAAAATTCGATAAAAATTCGAAAAAATACTAATAAATGTTGTTTTTTGCAATTTTGACTATGTTTCACCACTTTTAAAAATCTGAAAAAATTCATGGACATAGTTTGGCGTCTAAAAAACAACATATTTTTTTTCGGCCCTGCTATTGTCCTTTTTTTTTGTTTTATTGAATTTAAAAACTTTCGAACCTCCATAAAAATTTGAATTTCGCGCCAAAAATTTTTGTAAAAAATATCTTGTTGTTAGCAATAAAAAAACCTACAAAATGAAAAAAAAAAGAAATTTCTACGAGGATTAGAAACGAAGATATCGTCAAAAAACGAAAAAAGACGTTTTAATATTTTTTGAGGTTATGAGACGATAAAAGTGACTAAAATTTTTTTTGTGTGGGTACTTTTTGATTGAGAACAACCGGGGCTTTTTTTAACCTATATCTTCTCAGAAAAAAGTTTGAAAAAAAAATAATAAATTTTTGATTTTTTCACAATTACTTTGCAGAAAAATCTCAAATACGATTCGATAAGAAATTCAATTCTCTATAAAAAAATTGTAATACATACTGAATATACTGAAAATGCATAGTTTTTGAGTTATTTTTGAAAAATTTGAAAAGTGCCATTTTCACCCCTTTCTCAAAAACGCACCCCTGAATTTATAAGCACTATGTGATTTTATCATATTTAAACGCCAGAGGAACGTATTCAATCATCAAAATGCTGTTACTAATTTATTCCTTACAAAAAGTTATAATCAATAATAGCCTATTACTGTGGGCTGCACAAAATATAAATTACCTCATCCCAACGCGAATAATAAACAAAAAATTAAAGAAATTCACTACAAAGATGTAAATAATACGGTTCTGTTTTGATACACCACAGTGGTCCCTATAAATAAAACGTTGCAGGATTCAAGAACAGGAATTATGCAACACGTGTGGGCTTTCAGGGTCTTGATATGCTTTCGAAACCAAAAATTTCTGCCGCGTGTTGATGTTATAAGGGCAATTATTTGCATTTATCTTAATTTACAAGAAAAATATGCTACAAAAATCCTTTTTTTTAGACTTAATTCGTAAAATCAAATTTAGCTCATCATCAGAGTTATTCTTAAAATTATACAGAAATTTGAAATGTTAAATTAAATAAAATTTATTGGAATTGTTTTAATCAACATGTGGTTTCGAATATAATATTGTTTAGAGGCTGAGCATACGGCGAAGGCTTCCAATCACTTGTATCCAATTTCCAGCCACTCTCTTTATGTCATCTGTTTACCAACTAGGAGGTCGTCCTATTTCTACAAGCCTCATGCCTTAGCCTCCATTCCACAAGTCTCTTTGTCCACCGTCCATCAGTCATCCTATTCACATGTCCTACCCGGTTTCATTTAAGATGTAAGATAGATTTCACCGCGTCTCTTACTCCTGTTCAGTTTCTTATGATGTGATTGCGTATTCTATCCCTAAGAGTGACTCCCAACATTGACCGTTCCATTTTTCCTTGCATGACATGTATTCTTGCTAAGTAGTATATATCTGCTGAACTTCCATTGTCTTTATTTTTGTTGACTATCACGACGTTTCGGCTAGTAGTTATCTCTAGCCATTTTCAAGTGAAATTGTTTCACTTGAAAAGTGATTCCGCACTTGATGAAGAATTGAGGACGAATAATTTATACAATATAATAAATAATATGAAAAAAAGTTTTAATTTTAATTATGGATGATTTACCAATTTACAGGATTATATCGCCAACTTTACAGTTTGTTTATTAATTGAAGTTGTTTCTCATTTAGTGTTACTTACTAGATTACTTTAGGAGTTGTGCTGTGTAATTAGATATTTATAAAATGAAATTTTCTGTAATATAAAACATTAAAAGGACCGGAGGACCTTTTTTTAATGTTTAATAACATTAAGTGGAAAGTAGATTTAATTTCTGGATCATAAAATTTTTTATCCAGCTCGCATAAAGAGGGCTTTTAAATAAAATCCTGATAAAATTGAATTTGTATTTCTTTATCTAAAAGCTTAAGCTTCACTATCGTAATTATTGCATTACGACCTATGCGAGCAATTTGCATAATCGCCATCCCCCTTCTCTCCACTAAAAAATATAGAAAATGAACTATTTGCAGCTAAATGTGTTATTTAGTTATACATACATACATTTCAAAAATTTAAATTATAAACGACGAATACCAAAACCCCTTAAAGCTACAATAAATAAGTTTACGTATTTCCTCACTACATATATGATATATGGTACAACTGGTCAATTATAAAGTAACGCCCCCCCCCCCCATGGCAACTAACTCCTTTTTGATGACTCTAGTATACATTTTTTATAGGGGAATGAGAAGCTGTATAAGATTGCGGTTACACCACTGAGTAGAGTTATCCAGGTCACTTTGCCAGGCTACATATGCCTCTATCCCTTCAACAGTTTTAATTATCTATAAGTCACCAGCATATCAAAGACGTCTGCTTGATCCTCTATGTCATTCACAAAACAATTAAAAATAAAGGGTGCCAAATGTGCATTCTATGGAACTCCAGAACTGACATGTATGTTAGTCGACTCAATATCATCAATTTTAACTCTTTGTATTCGACTGGAAATATACCAGCCAATCATCCGTGATGATTAACCGTGTCAAAGGTCTTGGAGAAGTCAATTCGCCATCATCTTTATATGCATTCAGCCAGCTGCTTTAAAGAGCTACATTCTATATCGTGGCCCATTCTAGAGAGTAAGTAATCCTTAATTAACTTTAATTTAGCAAATGATCCCTCGGCTGTAGCTGCAGAAATCGGTATTGTTAACAGAATACGTAATGCAATGATAATGAGTGAATTAAATTATTTATTGTAGTATACTTGAGTGTTTCTATTACATACCCTACATTTTTTCTGGAATTTTCCAGAAATTTTAATTCAAGCATAGTTTCACTATGATGATCCATTCCATGATCACGTACGCCGCTTTACAGGGGAATGAGAAGGAGAACCGTCTAACAAAGATGGGGTTCGCGAATAAATCATATGGACCCTGACCAATCGTACCTCTCCCAACAGCCGTTGGTAAAAGGAAATTAAAATTGGTGCTGGAAAGTAAATTTATTGAATCGTGAAAAGGAGCTCCTGGAACGGGGTCTGTCAAGGAACATATAGCTGGACGTAGCACACTGCTTACTAGGGAGTTTCTCTCCTTAGGAAGGAAAGAGCTTCGAATCGTGGTGGGACTGTTGACAGGATATTATCACCTGAGGGTCCATCTTCAAAGATTGGTGTTGTAGATGACCCGATGCTTCCGTAGGTGTCTGGAGGAAGATGAATCTCTTGACTATGTCCCTAGAGAGTGCCCACAACTGGACGAACTGAGGCGGAAACATTCGGAGATACAACTTTGTCAGCGGAAGCCGTTAAGCAAGTTCAATCAACGACACTGTTTGGATTCGCAAAGGCGATCGGTTTTAAATGATTTACAGCTATAATGGGATATCAAGGCTCCATTCAATAACATTAAGTAGAGTTAATTTCGGGATCATAAAAATTTTTATCCAACTCGCATAAAAAAGGCTTTTAAGAAAAATCCAGATTAAATTGTATTTTTATTTCTGTTTTAAAGGTTAAGCTTTACTATCGTAATTATTGCATTACGACTTATGCGAGCTTAATCGCCATCCCCTCCCCCGCCCCCAATAAAAATAGAGAAAATTAACTATTTGCAGCTAAATGTGATTACATTTTTTATTTCGACGAATATCCAATCCAGTTAAAACTGCAGTAAACAAGGTTTTGTTTTTTTCCATCACATAAAAGATCTATGAAACTGGTCAACTATAAAATGTAACCTCCATGGCAAATTGATTCTTTTTGGTGAATCTGAACATTTTAAGGGCTCGTTTTCGTGATGTGGTTTACTGCACTTAACACTCTTCAGTACGTATAATGAAACAGTGTCATTTTCTATCAATACCATCCTTTTGAGGTTATGTTCGATGACATCACACTTTACTTGAATCAAAAATTACCTACCATTAAGTATTTCCACTATCAACTTTTACTTACACGTTAAATAATACACTTTACTTTCATCTGTTCATAATCCCAACTAAAAATTAACAATTATCAGTTATCAACTAAGAAGTTGATAAACTTTCAACTTTTTAAAAAGTCGGCATAATTCGTGTCCGCTTTCGGATATTATTGGCTGTCGGAAAATTTGAGAAGTGCATAAAAATATAAAAATATCATTAAAAACAAATAAAACTGGGTAGAAACTTGTGATAAAATATTCGATACACTGGAATAAAGTTAGGTAAACAACCACAATTTAAATGCATTTATTGTAGGTTAGAATATTTATCTTTAATTTTTACTAATTGTTAAATTTTGAAGTATGAACCACGCATTTTTATTTGGTAGCGTAGGTGTTTGTTTACTGGAATTCTTAGTGACAATTGATTTTTAGAAGTATGAACTAACGATAAAGTTGTTAATAACTTCGAAATCTACGTCCCTATTAGTAACCACAAAATATTTATGTAAACAGCATTTAAAAACTTCATTATATGAGCCGAACTGGGACTTCAAATTTCATCCTATGTAAGCAATACCCTAGTTACGACACTGCTGGGATTATGCAGGAAAATTGCATTTTATCAAGTAAGTTATTGATTGGAAGAGAAACCATAATACATAACAGAACTAAAGCCGGATAAAAAGTATTTCGAATTTCGCGTAGGTATTGGAATTATAGAAGCATGAATGACCTAAGAACATACAAGAGAGAAAAGTTGATGAGCTTATTTAATGGAGCTTGTAAAATTTCTAGACAAAATTAAGTTTTAATACAGTGACGGGACTTTAAAGAATTGTCAACTATAAAAACTGATGATCCGCATGAATCTTTAAAATAAAAATTTCCCTTGTTATAAGTAAATGTCGGTTTAAAAAATTGCCTTCCCACATCAAAAAGGTCATATTCTCAGCTGTTTCACCTTTCTTGGTGACTCTACGGTTAAGATTAACCTTGAACTAATAAAATTCAGTTACTTTTCGATTGAACCTATTTTCATAGGCGTAGGTAGAATTTTTTGCTGAAACCCAGATCACAAATGCTTTCTTATCTCGACGCGTATGTACAGTGATGTGGACAAAGATAATGCACCAGGGTGGAATGTAGTATAAGAAGAACGGAAACAAAAATTCTCCTCATCTTACTTTGCATATATTTAAATTTCATTCTGTGAGCATAAATAATAATAAATGTTCCTATTCTGGGAAACGGTTTTTATTCGGCTATATTTAGACGATGCGTTTTTTCGTGGTTCTTGCGTTATAATGCAAAGTAATCTCTTACGCTTTTGCACTGTTTCTGCTAATAATTTATTTGTAGACGTATACTTAAACTTACTCATTTTCGACAATAAGTATTTAGCGAAGATATTTCAGTGTGGGCCGAGAGATATTGAAGTTTCATGAAATACCATGACCGCCACTGAGTGCAAGTATGAAAAGGTAGCATTGTTCTTAATCTCTGTATGTTGGAGCTTGTCAGGTGCAGATGCCATTGTTTATTGTATGTTAGTATACGCTTCATAGTTGGAAATTTAATTCAATAGTGTTGACTGTAAATCCTTAACAATACTTTAGTTCTTTAAAAACATTCTTTTTTTTCGACCGTAACATTGTTTCTTAATTTCCTTTAGTTTTGTTGCATGGAATGAGTAACTATTTAACTTTAAAAGAAACTTAAATAAACGAAACTGTAATTGATTGTATTTTGTATTTTATAACGATGTTTAAATTGATTATATTTTTTTCTTTTATTGAATTCATCTGAGTATTTTGTAAACGGATGTGCAGTCTGATGTACAAACCTTAATTATATGTTTCTTTTCAGTTTTATCCATTTAATAAATTCGCATTTTCGTAATAAAATCTTTTTTACTCATCATTTTAATTATCTTTTTATAGCCGCGTGCTTCTGACCATTTAAATTTATATAAATATTACAGATATACGTCTGATAACATAATGTTTTAATGGATAAATACCTGTCTAACACAAACAAATCGAAGTAATATATGAAAGTAATAATTTTCGGATAAAATATTTATTATAAATACATTATTTATTGCTCTCCAATTTGATCGTTTAAAATATTATTTATAAATACTTAAAAATAGCTTAAAATATTTTAGAGTAATAATAAAAAAAATATTGCTAAAATATATATACATATGTGTCAGTTTACGTGAAATTCAACTACACTTTTTATATAAAATTTATTTGTTTAATCACGTAGTTACTTTGTGTGTTTAGCTTTATCCATTTATTTTATAAATATTTAAACAACGTAGAACTTAAATTATGTCTATTATTATAAATAATATATTGTCTATATAAAACGTCTACCCTTAGATAGCCACGTATCCAATGTGACTCATTATTTTACAAACTGTCGCATTTTCTAGCAATAAATTTGATCCGCCTTAACTTACAACACACACACACACACACACACACACACGCAGTATTCCATATTAAATCATAATATGTAATTTACATTTTTTAATGTAATATAGGAAACCTATACATAAATAATTAGTCCAAGCAGTGTTTATCTGGGGCGGACTGGGGGTCCTTTGTTCCCAAAAGTATTGTGAGGGCCCCATATATTTTAGGACTCCAAACAGCTAAATATTAAAGCGAAAATATTGTATTTTAAAAGTTGCAAGAAATTTTTTATTTTGCATCCAAAGGTTCGAGCCTCGATATGATTATGCCATCTCAATCGTGAGTCCAAAGTTACTCCCAGATATTTACCAGGATCCTTCCCGTCAATGTAATTGTGAGAAGTCTCCCAATTTTTCCCTTTTTGTAAAGATTACCACCTCTACCTTGTTCGGGTTTATTTCGAACCCTTCCCTGAGGCACTATCGCTCCACGATTCGGAGGTCTCGCATCATTGGTTCCCCAGGTCCAGGATATCGCGACCAGGGCACAAAATGACCAGGTCGTCGGCGTAAGCTTGTGTATACCAACCATCCTCATTTAATTCATTCAGCAGGCGATAGAACTCCTTCTTGTGGACAGCACCTACTTCACAGTGCTTTAACAGTCTTTTTGTCCACACGGCTCTAATCCATACAACTGTCATTTTAGAGCCTCGTCTTTGTGGAAAATTACATATCAAATCGTGAGATGTGTTGTCAAATGCCCCTCCGATATCGTTAAAGATACCTAGGCGAATTGTCTCTTGCAACGAATCGATGTAACGTTGTGTCTATAAATTTTCCTGCCTGGTTGGCAAATTGTAGAGGATGTAAGGGACACTGAAACATTACTCCTTCCTTGATGTGTCATTCCATCAACATTTTCAGTGTATTTAGTAAGAAACTGGTCAGGCAAATATGGCGGTATGATTTAAAGTTTGTATAGTTTCTTCTTCCTATTTTGGGAATTTCTTTCCATGCCATCTGCATGTATTCCAAGCTCAAAGACGAGCGAAATAATTTTACCGGATGACTTATTATAATATCGGAGGATTTTTGTAGTAAAACACCGGTTGTCCGATGCCCCAGTCCGGCCCTGATGCTTATGCATTTACTCGTACCATAAATACTATCGACCGCCTTTAACAACTGATTTTTAGTGTTTTTGTAAACACATTGAGGGAAATGTATGTTTTTTAAACCGATTTAAAATGTCTACTTTATGTGGATATTTTTTGTGGAAATTGAAGAGTTTCTTGAAAATCTGAGACACGTCAATATTTACTTATTAATTATAAGCTTTTTGACATCAAAGACCTTGATAAAATAAGCGATGAATTGAGGTATGTATAGAAGAAATTAGGTCTTTGAGTGAAGCTGCACTTTTCAGCTTCTTAACTTTTATTGGCTTCGATTATTTTAAATTTTTCTTTTTAGATTTATGTTCTAGAAGTATCAATAAAAACATATTCGTGCTTTATTTAAAAAACAAAAATTTCTATAGAAAATTTATTTTTTCAAAAAAAAAAGGAGAATTGTAATAATTTATAAATATTTAATAATTTTGTACAAGAGTGTATATATTATAAAATACTGTTTTATTCTTCGTTTTGGACTATTCCAAAATGAAGAATAAAACAGTATTTTATAATATATACACTCTTGTACAAAATTATTAAGTATTTATAAATTGTTACAATTCTCCTTTTTTTTTGAAAAAATAAATTTTTGCCATTTTGTACTAGGAAGAACATAAGAAGAAAATCGCGAAAAAGAGTAAATTCTAGATGTAATGTAAGTTACAGATTTGGCACATTTAGATAAGTGGATGTCCACGATAACCACTGAACATATATGAGTTTACGGCACGAATTTAGAATTATTTTCAAGCAATACCGATAATAAAAATTTTCCACAGTTTTGCCCTTGAGTGTATAAGAGATAATATTTTTTTTTATAAAAACAAACTTTTAAATGTATTTATTTCAGTTTATTTTACCTTTTAATAATAACTCTTAGCCAAAAGTACAAAAATAAAACATTACGAGCATGTCAATAACAGCAATTTCATTACTGTTAATGTAGCTTTTAAAACATCGAAAAATCCTTTCCATGTATGTAAAATTCTATTTTGATGTGACATGTGGGTGATATATTGGCGTTATATGCGCTTTATGTGGTATTTCTGAATATTGCCACTGTAGCTGCAAGATAAATCATTCAAAATGAGTTTAATGTACGAGCTTTTTAAGTAAGTTGTTTGAACTCATTTATGATTTGATGCAGTTTAAGTTTAAGGTTGCAATTTGTTTTTCATCTCTCGAGAATTCGTTAAATCTAGTCATTAGAAAAGTGACAATTGTGGTGATCTATAGTGTTCTCTAACTGTCGATAGGTGTTTGTTGTATGAAGTAGTAAAAACTGTATTGTTTATCAATAAATTATATATTATAGAAAATTAGAGAAATTGTGATATTTTAATCAAAAAATATTCCATAGGTCTTGAAATGTTTACCTAATTTGTTTTGCTTCGTACAAGTGAAAAAATCTCAATTACCCCAATGACTGAGCCCTGAAATAATATTGGCAACATAAAAAAATCCCATCTGATATTGACATTTAAATATAAAAATAAACTTGATACATTTGGACAACACAAATTAACTGAAGACTGAAGTAAATTTAAAAACAAAAATGTGCCCTTTGAGTGAAAATACAAATCTTAAATGTATCTTTTTCATTTGGTTTTAGCTGCTTTGGTTTTACATTTATAAATTTATGTATCTGGAGAATACAATATCGATTTAAATAATGAAACAATACATATTCCAGTGTCTCATATTTTCTACTTAAATTTTAAAAAATTGGTGTTTTACAAAATTGAGACCAATCTTTTTAAAAGAAATATATCTTTCATCTGTAATAATAGCTATTTCGATTTATAGAGTTCTATTTTATTTATATTTTTGGTGAATGTTCCAGAACCAAATGCTGACCTCGAAACACTAATTTAAAAGTGCTTTTTTCGGCTAAGTTGGGTTAAGGCGATTTTGGATTAAATATTTGTCCCCTAATTCATTAACATAATTTAAAATTGGTCTATAGTGACAGTACAGGGCTTAAATTGGTAAGTGCAACAAGTCAAGCAAGTTTTGAACCGTAAAAATGCAAAGATGGAAAAAAATTCTTTTATTACTAAATTGGCAAAAATAGAAAATTTTGTTTATTTTAGGTAAACAAATACTCCTCTTTCCGATTTCAAGCCTTTATCTGTAGGTTTTTATCATTAATAAACCAATATAGACATTTATTTGTTGACATATGTAGCACACATTATAATTTTAGAAAAAATCAAAATTTCAGTAAGGAATAAAGGAATCTATCTGCCGTATTTAAATAGTTGTTTATATGCATTATCCTTTGAAGCAGAGAAAAAAAAGGAATATATACAAACAGTTTATATTTTCTGAAAATACCAATTTGATCCTCTCTCTCCATGCGGGTTTTGACTACCTTATGGTCTCATCAGTGGAGCTGTATTGAACCGCTGGAAACAATGTTGCAATAATACCTTCGATGTTAGAGACATATTATTACAAACCAAGTTGGGACCACTAAAAGTATGGGTGTTTTATCCTCAGTGCCGTCACCTTTCCCAGATAATCGTCTGCATGCTACTCTATATTTAGAACGTCTATTTGAAGTCATTTTGCATCGGAGCATGCCGGTAGGATGTTATCGACATGTCCGTTCTACAACAACTGCTACATAAAATATAAATTCCAAGGTATGTCGGTAGGATATTAAAAAACCTGCCACCTGCCGACTTCAATGTCAGACTGAAAAATATCTCCAGTCGAACAACATCTATGAGTCACCAGAGTAATGCGAAATTTCTTACTGAAATAGTGATTTTTTTAAATTTGACTTCTTTAGTTACATGTATGTGAATAGGTACATAAAAATAAGTACCATTGGAGATAATTTTATGCTGTTTTTATTCAAAGAGTAAATTTTTACCTAAACTATTAAAAAAATCTACCATGCCAAATAAAATATAATTTCTTTTAATTTCGCAGACACGAAAAAAAGACTGACCTGTGAGTTATTATGTATTATGACGTGCTAAATCTGAACCTGGCGCCAGAATTGCTGTATCAACTTCTATTATTGAAACCATCAAGGGTTGTTTTTACCCCTAAAAATGAGTTTAAACCGATATAAAAAAAACTCGTGTTTAGTGTTACTTGTAACTCTTAAACCTTCCTAGTGAATCTGGCTATTGATGTTTTTGTGTAGGCCCGTCGAAGTTTTGTATTCCGAATATTTGTCTCACTTTTTTTTTACACGGCTTAAATGGACCGGGTAGTAGCCGGGAAAAAAAGTAAAGACGTTTTTAAACTTGTTTTCATGTTAATATTTTTCAACTAAAATTGAAATAGATATATTTTTCAACAACTGTACATAAAGCGTCTAAATTCGAAAGAGTCGGATATAAATACCGAGCTATTGCTCCACGTCATTCAATGTTCTAATCTTTTGGAGTAAAGATCCCTGAAGATTCCTCGTGCAATCGTAGACGAAACGTCAGAAACCCAAGAACCATAATTTTCAATTTTGACTACATTACTTTAAGTTAATAAATAAAATAAGCCATATATCGCACCATTGCATCTCTACAGATGAGTCCCTAGATGAATTGATACGTATATAATTCTGCAAAACTAAATAATGATGATGAATATCTATCGATCATTTTGACAGAAGTTTATTTGCAAATAAAACCCATAACTTATTAAAACTATGTTTGCTTAAAAGGGAATATAAGGAAAGTCGTTTTTAAAAGCATTTAGTTCATGTAAATCCTTTATCTTGTCGATATTTGACAAAAATAAGTGCTTCTAAATGTCACTGTGAGTCGGTTGCGAATGTAATATTATTTTGGAGAAATCAAGTTAAGCCGAGGGTGGTAAAAAGGATGGAATTCAATAAGCATTTGGAATTTCGTTTGTGGAATTGTTTTCGGATTCAAATATATCAAAAGTAAATACCGTAAATGCTTAGACAAAAAGTTTTGGCAAGAGTAAGTTTCGCATCTCGAAGAGTTATCGAATTCGCGAGCTATGGCACCGCGGTATCGCGCGGCGCCGTCCTGGCGATTCCCGATCTGCCAGACTCGGACCGCATAGTCGCCAATCAACGATGTTGTCACTATTACATATTTTTCTATTTTTTTTTCGCTGTAAAATTTCACTTCCTATTAAATTTCGTGAAAAAAAAAATGGAGAACAGTTTACAATCGAATTTAGTAAAGTTCGCGGCAGTTTTGCTACTGTGGAAATTGCCTGGAAATTATATTAAACTTCAATTTCAGTAATATTAAGTTAAATTTTCCAGAAATAAAGAAAACAACTTCAACATTTTTAATTTCTCTGGTATACTAAGAAAAAAAAAGGCAAGGTTTTTCAAAAATTAAATTATTTTTTTTTTAATTTTCGACACAAAATCGAGCTCAATTTTTTTTGTGTAATTTTTAGAAAAATAAGCGCAATTTTTTTCTTCAACATACCTTTCACACTTTTGTTTTAAACATTCATTTTAAGTATTATTTCGAAATTCAAAAAGTTTTTGTATTTTGATCATAAATGCTTCATCTAAATCCAATTAAATTAATGTATTTTATACTCTTCGATCATACCCTAGATTTAAACAACAATAGATTTGTTTGAAGACTGTTTATGGTCGGTGGGGGAGGCGCTTTTTTGATTTGACAGACATAAACATATTTACAAGTTTACAATTAATATTAACAAAAAGAGGATTTAAAAACATATTTTTATCGGTAATATTGTTAGATATTGTTTATATATTGAAAATAATAATAATAAAAATTTAGGCAACCATATATTCATACTTTGTTTTCAGAATTGACGTACCTAGGGGTATGTTCGAAGGACGTACCGATGATACTCGTTTAAATAATGCAATTAGAAAAGGATAGCATAAAATCGGTATGTCTGTACCAAGAAATTAAATATCTACTGTTTATCAACACTTTTTCAAATATAAATAAAAATATTATTACGTTATTCAGCGTTCAAACAACCGGGCCCTAGTTCTGACGTTATGCTACTTCTACAGGGGTATGTTCGAAGTTTATACTATAGTTCTAGAGCTCCACATGTCTGTAGTCTTTGCAGACATACTAATTTATACTCTTTTGATTTATTATCAAAAGAAATGACAATAGGTCATAATTTATCTGTCTTATATGCTATTTTCACCTATAACAGAGAAATAAATTAGTACCTTTTTTTTCATTAATTGTTTGAACGACGAATTTTTTTTTTTAGCTATATTGAAGGTTAATAGTCGAAAAAAAGTTTTGTTTGATGTAGAATTACAAGACGGTAAATATATGTTGACATAATAAAAAAAATGTTAATTTTTTTTACTAATTCTAATGATTTGTAAAAAAAAATAAATTAATAATGATTTGTAAAAAAAATAAGTTAATATTAATAGGTTTTTACCATGTTAATCAAAAGGCAACAACATTCGGTGAATTGATTTCTTATTTTCCTAAGTAATAACATATTTACTTGAACAACGAGTTGGGGAATTCTTGATAGAGACATGTTTAAATAGTTTAACGTTCACTCATGAGGTTAGCTTTTAACTCGTCGGGGAAAAAAAAGAGAAAATATGAAAATGACGGGGGGATGTTCACGTAGTGGGGGTGAACTTTCCGGCATGGTGTTGGATTTTCCGCGCAAGTTTCCCGGCGATTCGACAACGCCGCTGCCGTATAGCCAGCCTGCTATACCAGTTTTCCACTCTGACCGGCTCTGCATTCGTCGGCTCGAGTCCCAGATATTTACAAATTTATCCGATCGCTTGGCTCCGCGGACCACTTACGTCATCACCAGACCATCGTCTCATGGTGCGTGTGTGTCAGTGCGTGTACCGGGTGTTCTGCTTCTAACTTCTTCATCATTTTTTTTTAATTACATTTTCAAAAAGTGAGGAAAATGTGGATTTTCAATTTTCCGAGTTAAGTGTGAAAACTGCTGTTAAAATGTTAAAACTATTTTTTTGCAAACTTTCGCGGACCAGGTGTGAGCAGAGTTATGTAAAAAGCAATTCGACGTTGTTTTATTTTAGCTCGTAGCCAATTTATTAAGAATTTTTACTGCACCTATCGACTGAAGTAAGTCACTATTATTTTTCTATTTATAGCTTCTGTAGACAGTATTTATCTGCTAATATATTTTCAGTAAGCTATTCTAAATTGTGCCAGAATTAACTAACCGAAATTGTGTGTTTTTTTTTAATCTTTAAGATAAAAAATTTAATAAAAAATGACCATGACCTAAGCTCTTACTTTCATCTTTTATTTTTTTCCACAATTTTTCTAAAAATATCTTAAGTCTGATATCAAAAATTTGGATCCACAGTATTTTGGTTTGTTGAAATATTTTATATAATTTTATCAAATGTTTTTTATTCGCAGGGATAACAAAGTTATGTAAATTACTTTAACACTATTTTATTATAACTCAATTAATATTTATAGTTGCTCTTAGAAACTCAGATATTTCTAATCTATTTTTAAATGTTAGGTTCTAGTATAAAAAAATATTATATATACCTGGCTATAAACAACAGTTTTATCTTCGAAAGCTGATGAACTTATCACCTATATAGCTTCTGACAGCTCAAAGATTATTGGATTTGAAATATCACTTCATCGCTAACAAGAAAGATCTAATATTTTTCTTGTTATTATAGCTATATTATATGTTTTTGTTTAAATCGAGATATTCTGACAAATTAGATTTATATGAAAATAACGTAACAAAACATTTTATCAAAGTAATAAACTCTAGAAAGCATAGCGAATGAATACATTTACTATCTTATCGTATGGTCGACTGCACCAATATATTTAAGTGGCACTCTTAAAAATAAAATTTGCAAATACAAAAATCTCATTGGCAACACAGAAAATTTAATGATTTTTTTGGCCATAAAAATTACTTTAAAGCTACTGAAAATAAAAGAAATAATTTGTTTTGGCTTTTGATTTTGTTATTTTCGTTTTTACTCATTGTTATCAAAATTAATAGCTTTTTTCCTAGTTTCAATATAGACTGAAAAAATGTACTTCAAACCCAAAAATTTAGAATGCATTCGTATTATCTTCCCTGCATGTACCTAAAGTTTGTTCCGAACATTTTTATTTTATTTAAAATAAGGGTAGATTTTTTTAAAACAGTTGTAATATCAAAATACCAAATATATTGAGGATAGAATGAAATTTCCATCATCTCCCAAGTAAGTTTTGAATTATCAAAAAATTAATTCCTTAACAATAAATTTAAAAATTCTAGGCTCTAAAAGCTTAAATAATTATTATATGAAAAAACCAGAATCTATGATATAAACGTAAATTCGTTATGAAATTAATATTTCAGAGACTCTGTTGAAGAAAAATCAGATCCGTAGGGTAAATTTTAAAACTTACAAGCGCTTTCAAGCAAGAGATAACTTTTCGACCTATTACAATCGAAGATTAAAAATTCTAATTTCTACGGTCTGATTCGTCGCTTCCTGTAAATTGAAATGGTGGATTGGGCCTGTAAATTGGATCCAACAGACTGAAACATGTTTAAAGATCTATTGAGTGTTTAACTTGCAAATCGAATACTGCAACTTGGTTTGTGTGCGTGATATTTAAGAAAAATAACTAAAAATCGGAAAATCTATTTTTTAATTTTGATTTTTATAAAATAAAATTGAAGACTTAATCCTTGTTCTGTAATCTATATCAACATCAACAGGTTTTTAGATATAAAGTACGTTCAGTATTGGCCTTTATCCAACTTTAAGATCGATTGCCCTTAACTTTAGCGGATGTCAAGATACTGACATTTATTTCTAAAATCACAGTAACTTTCTTATGTCAAAAATCTGCCGCTGTTCATATTATGAACCTGTTTTACCATTTCTGTTCATAGAAAAATAGAAAACAAAAGTAGAGAAGGTTCATTGTTATTCACCTTTCTCTGAAACATATTCTCCTATTATTTGTCTATTCTGGTTTATTTGTTAACACCTGAAATGCAAGCAAAGAACTAGTTTTCAGAGAAAAATCAAGTTCACTATAAACAAAAGCTTTTTGACATTGGTTTTTTCAAATAATGCAGAAACTTGGACAACTACACAAAATGAAAGAATGTCAGGCACTTTGGATCGCTGGTTACTAAGAAAAATACTTGTAGCGTTTAATTTTGAACTAAATCAGATGTTAGGAGAATCAAATTGTGACAATGTGGAAAGCAACTTGAAGATCTTCAAAGTTGTCGCATCTGGTTGTTAAGGACCGAGTGAGAAGGCGGAGAATCTTGAAGCAGGCATAGTATGCTTATTTATTTAAAAAAACTCAATTCAATCAATCTGCCAATTGCTAAAGAACAGATTAAATGGTCATATATATACGAAAAATGCCTCAACAGCGTTAAACAAATTCACACAAGATGAAAAACATACTTTCGATTATAAAAATACCATAATTAAGAACAGAGATATTAATTATCAAAAATTGCAGATAAAGGAAATGATAGAAATTAAAAAAGATAAAAACACTGTTAACGATAGAACTGATATAGGAAATTTGAGCCACATTTACATCAGCCTAATTTAAAGAAAAATATTAAGTATTCGATCCTCTTAATAAATCAAAAATTGAATATCCTCTTAAACATAAAATTAAATGCATGCTTTCTTTCGTTTCTTTTTTGGTCGATTGTTAGAATATAAAAAATAAAACACACTCGTATTCCATGTATCTTAAGTACCCAAATAGACGACATTAAAAATTTCATTTCATTATCACTAAATAAGCAAAATGTCGAGATATGCACTTGTAAAATTAAATACTTTTTTAGAAATTTGACTAGTTTTTTAAAGTGTTGTTTGTTTTTTGAAATTGTAAATATGTTTGTGTATGAATGTTTTTAATTATATAAAAAAATATTTTTAGGAAGATTAATAATTAAAAGAGCAAAAAAATTTTTTGAAGATGCCTTAAATAAAGGGCGAAACGTCAAATTGTTTTTCATTTTTTTGTTAACTAAAAACCTAATCCCAAGAAAAGACAAAATAAGAAGAAAATGATATATATATATATATATATATATATATATATATATATATATATATATATATATATATATATATATATATATATATATAACACTGTTTAGAGCTCATATAACTAATTGGCAATAGTGATATTTTTATCCAGGCTTGACTATTTCTTTTCCGTTTAAATTTATTGTTTAACTTTCCAAAAATTGAATTTGGCTTGGTCCCGTTTTCTTCCAGAAAATCGACTAAAACCGTTCGAAATTTCAAGCATATAATAATTCACGAGAAATATGTGTTTTCATGTTCGCAAAAACATAAAGCAACTCAATTTTAACCAGAAAATGAAATGACACGGAATAACGAGTTTATTAGCGAACTATTCGTAACCCAGGAAAACAAAAATAGTTTACAGTAATGCATGAATCGTTGTTATTTTCAATTGTCTAATGTAAATACCGCCTGATATCCGGACATGAGACATAGGCATACGTCATACTTAATACATATATGCAAATTTAAAGGATTTGGTAGTAGGAAAAATTTTAATGTCACTTGCGTTTAAGATAGTAGGTTATTTTTAGGCGCGAGCTTTTTCCTGTTGCCAAACTTATCATTTTACTTACTTAACATCATTATTTTTGTTCTGCCGCCCGGGGGAATCTCTACAATCTCGATGGCTTTATCCTAATTTATCATTTATCCTTTCCTTTGTCTAACTGTTAAGTCCTATAAGATTAATCTGTGAGAAAGGATTATCTCAATTATGTTAACACTAGAATGGTTTTGATTACCGAATTTTGATATAACACAGCTTTTGTAGATGGTTATTATACAGGATGTCTTTTTTGTAATTTAAAGAAGCTGAAGCGCCAATCGTCCGAAAACGATGAACCACATATAGTTTTGATATTCGTTTTGTAATTTTAAAAATAAATTTAAAAAAATAACACCTATAAATTCACTTTTTTGAATAATTACTTTATCGTGTTTTTCGGCATATATTGTTCGTTTTTCCTTCAAATGCTCGGTTTAATTTTCTCAGTTATTATCGATATCAATTTTCAGTAATTGTTTCACCAGGTCTTAGCAGTTCCTAATATACAACTCCCTGCATTTCGTTTGATCTGGACGCTCCTTGTCTTCTACATCAAAATCACCACTTTTGAAGCATTTAAACTATCGTTCACAAGTTTCTCGAGTTAAAACATTCTCATCAGAAGCTTCAAGTAACAATCGATAACTTTCAGCAGCTGTTTTCTTTAAATGAAAGAAAGTTATTAAATTTCTCCGCAAAACGCCTTTTCCTGGTACAAAGTTCGACATTTTCGAACCTATAAAGAACCATATTTCTTGCACAATGACAATTTATGACAAACTGGCGTTTAATGGCATAGGTTTACCTTTTGAAACGCCATAGATCATTAGTATATACCAACAAATGTATTAGTGACGCCATCTCTGTGTAAAATCGACATTATTAACTGAAACACCTATTATTTCCATTGTGTAATATCTTAAACTGCATATATTGCATGTAATATAACCCCTATTTAACTTAAACAATAAAAAGCATATTTATCGGCATCTGAAGAAGGAAAGGTGAATGGAAGGGTGGCCGCTTGGACATGACGAGCGGCTTTTTAATGCCTTTTGTGTCTTATATCTTACGGTATGTTACTAGCTTAAATAGATTAAATAATGGGTGAAGCTTCAGCTGAGTAAAACTATATATTGAATTGCAAATAATGACGGTATAAGTTCATAATTTGATTTTTGTGTTATTTGGTTGTCTCAGGTACTTGGACGAAAGTTATTATTTTAATTTTGTGTTGTTGGTTGGCGTTTGATTTTATTAAACTATAGTTGATAAAGCAAAAAAGACACTTTTAATATTGGCTTTTTAAATACAATGCCTCAAAAAAATCAACGTATTTAAAATGATAAGGTAATAAAAAGGGATTGGTAATTTTGCGACTTTCAACCGCAATAGTTATTAAAAAAAAGGTATAAACGTAACCTAGAAAAGTAAAATTGGATATGTAAATGCGTTTTTTTTTTATTCAGCCTTAATGGGTGTGAAAAAGAAGTACGTAGTTTTCTCGAAGGGAGATAAAAAATAGCCATAACACACATTGCGCTGTGCTGTATTTTATTGCGATTGCTTCGAAACGTACTTTTCCGAGTCGTGGGTAAGACCATTTAATAAAATTATTTGTGGAACATATAATTGGAAAATCGTTTGAAAATGTCACTTTTGTCCCCTTGAACTTTAATAACATATTTTGAAAGTTGGATATTCTGTCGTTTTAAATCGGAATGGTTTTATTTAAAAAATATACATTTAAACAATTTCTTATATCTATATTTCCCAACAAGAAAATTGTTAAATATTTCCAGCACGGAGTTTTTTAAAGAGGGAAATACCCATCTGCAATTTTTATTGAAGTTAAAAGGCTTCACAGAAATACTTGTGTTAGAACGTACTGTATCAGACACCTAAATTAATGATTTCTGACAAAATCAATGCTTTACGGCTTTAAAAAGAGTACAGAAATATAATTCAATGACTGGCATAAATATTGACGAGCAAAATATGCAAGTTGCGGAAAGTAGCGTGCTTTTAGTTAAGGGAAGATAGTAAAGGAAATAAGAAATATTGTTGTCTTACCCTGTATTCTGTGCTGTTACTCCTAATGTGATTATTTTAGTTCTGCCATAGAGAAATTTCTATACAATTCGTTGGGTTTATCCTATTTTATCCTTTATCCAATCCTTTGTTTAAGTTTCCGTCGTTTTGTTGATAGGGTATACCATTTTGTTCGCTAAATTTGATACTGGCAACATTAGTTACAATAGTAAACTTTCAAAATGCTATATTACTAACTATTTGAGTTACATTAAACACAAATCATATTAATTGCCACTTGTTTATTAAACAATACTTTGTAAAATGTGATACTTTAAGTTCCGCTCATAATGGATTTCAAAATTACACTATGTTATTTGAGGATTTTCTCTGATAGATTTCATTTAACTTTAATAAAACGAAGGTATTATGTGATAAAATAAGTAAAAAAATGTTTCCATTTAGAAATTATTTTATTTTTTGTTAAAGTTTCACTGAAATCGGAAACAGAAAAGTGACTAATGCTCTGAGAGGATACGGATATTGCGCTGAAGATATTAGACGTTCTATTAATAAATATAAAAACCCAACTCAAGAAAAAATCATAAATGCAGCACCTGTGGACAGTATTGTCTTATCTTACATACGGAACCACTGACAAGATTGCCAGATTGCTTCGAAAATCAAACATTCGGATAATTTTCAACACGTATAAAAAAGTTGGCAATATTTGAAGTCACCAAAAGACGCAATACCATTACAGACAGAAGGCGTTTATAAGATACCTTGCTCTTGTGGTAAAGTGTATGTGGGTGAAACAGGATGGCCTATATCCACTAGGCTTAAAGAACATCAAAGATGTATTGAAAAGCAACAATAATAATGGTTTATTAACGGCAATAAATCATACAAATTCCATTTTATATAATACGTCAAATAAGAATAAAAAATCTAAAACGAAGCAATCACAAAATATCACAAGTCACATCAGTAATAAAAGAATAACAATTAACTAAAACAATAATACTGTCACTACAGTCTATTATGTATAATATTCAATTATTTAAAAATTCTTTAATACAACCCTTAAATGAGTTCACAGAGAGTATAAATGGGTCAACATTCCTAGGCAGTGAATTAATTTCCCTACTCATTCTGGACATTGGGGTGTTAAACGCATAGTTTGTCCTATGGTGTTCATTAAAAAGACTATGGACCCGAAGCACCCTCTGAAGTACAGCGAATCCAACAGCCCCCAACAATTCAGGAGCATCAACCATAGAGTTTATGATCTTATAAAATAATATTAGGTCAAGATAGATGCGTCTATTATATAATGATAACAAGCTCATATAATCCCGTATTACACTGAATGGCACATCCTGCTTAAAAGCAACAAATTTCAAGAAACGGACCTGTACCTTCTCGATTTTATTTCTATACATTTCATAGTTTGGTGCCCAGACTGGAGATGCATACTCCAAGACAGATCGAACCATTGAGCAGTATACAGATTTAAAACACTGCACACTGCTGAAATCAGCTAATGTGCGTTTAATAAAGCCAACAAGCCTTAAACCACGGCTCGAAATACTATTAACGTGCAGGTCAAAAGAAAGACCCTCATCAAATATCACCCCAAGATCCATTATATGATCTGAGCGAGTCAGCATTGAATTGTGCAATGTGTAATTATAAACTATACTATCTTTTTTCTTTGAGAAAGTAGTGGCAGAACATTTTGTCAAATTAAGTTGCATGAAATTGCGGTCACACCACTTGGTAAAACTATCCAGGTCACCCTGCAAGGCCACACAGTCCTCCATCTCTCCAACAACCTTAAATATCTTTAAGTCGTCAGCATATAAAAGACATCTGCTTGAGATTATAGAATCCTCTATGTCATTCACGAAACAATTAAAAAGAAGGGGTGCCAAATGTGCACCCTGTGGGACTCCAGAAGTGACAGGTATATCAGCAGATTCAACGCCATCAATCTTCACCCTTTGTGTTCGATTGGAAAGATAACTTTCAAACCACTTAAGAAAAACTCCGTGGATACCCATACTACTTAGCTTCATCAAGAGAAGCTGATGAAGCTAAGTAGAATGAAAAGGAACAAATTGTACGATCTGAAATAGTTTACATGAAATTCAAACGAACTATTAACTTTATCAATTACCAACTTTGCAACTTACATGGTAATCAAAAATGTGTTTTAAAGTACGCATTTTTTGAAAAGAATTATCACTGATGATGAAAAATGGTCATCTAGAGTAACATAATTCGAAAACAACCATGGTCCAAGCGTGATGAACCAGCACAAACCACATCTAAAGCTGAATTACATCCAAAAAAAAGGCATGCTGTCAATTTGGTGAGCTATAAAGGTGTTGTGCATTTTGAGCTACTTCCAAGAAGCCAGCCGATCAACTGGATGAAGCAGTCAAAGAAAAAGAGGTCAGATTTGGTAAATACCAAAGGAATTGTGTTCCATCAGGATAATGCAAAGCTCCATTTATCGTTAGTATCTCATGGGAAATTATTGGAGCTTGATTGAGAAGTGATGTCCCATTCCCCATACAGCACTGACCTGACACCATCTGGTCACCATTTAATTCAAAGTTTACAAAACTCTTTGAATGGTAAAACTTTCACAAATGATAATGACCTTAAATCGCACTTGGTTCAGTTTTTTGCTAATAAGGACCAAAATTTCTATGAGCCTGGAATCATAAGGCTGCAAGAAAGATGGCAAAACATCATTGTACAAAATGGGATATATATTATTAGTTAAAGCTTATTCTTTGTATAAAAAAAAAGTTTTATTTCACACTACTAAATCGGAATTACGCTTCTTGTCTACCTGATATTATTCAGATAAAGAAGTCGAGTCTGATTTTCTAACCGGATCGTTTCGGTTCTTTTTAATTGATTAAAAAAATCGTTATTTTAATAAAAAATATCGATCGGGGACCTATATTCTTAATAAAAAAAACTTCGTACTTAACTGGGCGTCGTTTTTCGCTTGGAAATTATTTTTTTAGAGAGCAACCACAATTGATTTCTATTTAAAAAATATCGTACAAAATGGAATAAAATAATATTCATAAATAAACGATTTTCTCATAAATTTTTTCCCAAAAATAAAACGAATTTTGAGGAAATATATTGTTTTATACTACATCTTAGTTTGAAATTTTCTACAGTTAAAATACACTTATTTCTAAAAAAAGTTTTACAGGATATACGGGGTGGGGCTATAAAATAACGAGACTATCGCTGTAAAACATTTTATTTTAAATTTGTACGTATCTAGTTATTATTCATTCACTTATCATTTTTTCTGCAAAACAAAAAACAGTTCTTATGCAATCAAAGGCTCCATTCAGATTGATTTGTCTACAGACACTGGAGGCGCCGCATTCGAAAGAGAAGGCTACGCGCTACACAGCCGTCGGTTGTTCGCCTTTGGCGCATGCGTTTTTTTTTTTATATCCACACCTCGTAAACTGAACAAAGTAAGTAAAATTTCATTGTTATAATATACCGGAACGCAAAAAAAAAAGTTATAATTACTTACAACTCTGAACATCACAACTCGATGAATGGTCAAACATTATTCCACTAGTCCAAAGAAGTTAGTACTAGTTTTGACTATTAATAACTGTTAAATAGTGTTCGTTCCTCACAACTAGAATAGAAATCTAGTATTTATTAAGCTTTAATCGTCTAAAACTATTTTATACGGGGCTCAAAGAACAGATTACTTCAGGATCAGTGACTTTCCTCAATACTTTGGTGATTTAATATTTTTCCCGATTTTAATGATATAATATGAAAATTTTTTCCTCGAATGTTCTTACAAATTCAAGACAATAGATACCATTATCATTTTAATCGATTAAAATAATGAGTGGTTTTCGTCAATGGTGTTTGTAACTAAGGAAACGAGTATTAACTGTAAGTGGTTTGGTTAATACTAGTATTTACTAAAGCATATTGGAAAAACTAGTTTTTTCTAGTGAAATCGAATTTTAACGTTTTTCAAGATAGGACGTTATTTTAACTACAAACTGCCAAGTTGCTTTTCACGGCATGTATCCGCTGTAAAAAATGTAATTAGATTGGTTATTAACTTGTGTATGTATAATAAAATAAAAAGTGAGTTTTAAAACTTTGTTACTGACAGCTAATTTCCAGAAAAGAATGAGAAACATAAACAGAACATTCTTTTATTGAAGTTAGGCTCCGCAATAGATTAAAGCGGAAATATGCCTGCTCTCTTTTATTAAACATACCAGGTAGATGCAACCCTTAATTTTACCTGTTCTGGCTAATTAATATCTTGGGGTAGTTTGGGTTTTTACCAAAGCCTCTTGGGAAAATGAACTAACTAATGGAGCTTACCCAAATCAATATCACCTTGTTAGTTATTTATTTCTCAATAGGAATTGTTCTGTTTTAAAGTATTATGTAAACGATTTTGTAGCATACTTTCTGTTTCTAAACCGCGACGCTTTCCCTATTACGTTTGCAGTGCGTAGGGTGTTGAAACGAAAAGGGTTTAGAAGGAACCCCAAATAGAATGAAAAGGAGCTACACAAATATTTTGTATAGGGGAATTATATTTTCTAATGTTCCTTATGGAAATGAATGGTGCTATTTTATGCTATGCTATGATTTTAATAGATATGCCATTATTTAATTAATTTATTTCAAAGAAAAAGAGCATTAAAAAATTTATTAATTTATTAATATTAGTCCTAGATTTTAAGCAAAATAAAGAAGAAGTTCTCGGAGAAAGGAAATTTCTGACCCCTAACTATACCTTTATAAAAATATACTCAAATACTCAGGTTTAAACAGAAAAATTCGAGTTTACAAACAACTTAAAATAGAAATACTACGTGAGGTAACGCTGTTTCAATATAAAAACCTGCTATGAATATTAATCACAAAAATAGCTTTTATCGAATACTAAATAAGTGACAATTGATTTTTTACATTCAACATTACCTAGAGTTTTTCTTCGTAATCATTTAATTTTTTATGAGAATTTCTTTGTAATATTTATTGTACAGAATAGTGTTTTACTCGTAGCTATTAGACAGGTCTGGCAGTTAAAATAGTTACAAAATAATATTATAAGTAATAAGAAACATTTGGGGGAATTGTCGTCGATTAAATCAATAAATTTCTCAAGATTGTTTAATTTGGTTCTCATTTCTGGTTACATTTGAGTTTGCAATGTTTATTGATATCATCTGGCGCGTTGCATTCGGTAAAAAGCACCGTCTCCGGGTCCAATGTCATTAAATCTTGGCTGTTTTTTTTATTCCTATAATATCACTTATAAGGCATATAAGCTATAATGTGATTACCCCCTCCCGATCCCCCATAATCAATTTTCGAAATTCCGATAATTAGTTGCATACCTAGAATCGATTAAGGTGCTTACAAACATACAATAGAATACCATAACTAACTCCGCTACGGTCAGTCCACAAGGACGCCTGGTAACTTAAATTTTTAAAACTTTACAACAAATTTGACATACCAATTTCTGTAGGAATAGCAGAAAGATCGCGAAAATTTTGCGAGGCGCGCCTGTGACGGGTCTCCTTTGAATTTTACCGGCTTCGATTGATGTCGAGCTCACCACGCGAATTTCTTGCGAAACCATTGTGCCTTCGGCGGCCGGCGTTAAAGGAGATAATAAAAGAATCTGGGACACAAAAAGCGAAAGAGCGTGCTGTAAAGCCGCCCAACTAGTCAAAAAAATTCCTTTATATTCGCGTCAAAAACTGACAGAAAATGGATCACTGCAAGCCTCGGTTGTGCTGCTCGCGAACAATAGAAATATGATGATGCTTTGATTATCTCCTTTGACGCCAGCTGCTGCAAATTTCAAAGGAGGTCCTTCACAAGCGCGACTGGCCTTTTTTATAAGTACCTTTTAAAGCAACTGGATATTGAAATTTTTATTAATGAATTTGCCAAAAGTAAAACTAGGAAAATCTAGTTTTTATAGTATTTTTCATTGTTTTCTTTCATGATTATTTAAGGATACAACACGTACAATCTAGATATGTATCTAGATAATATGGAAAAATAATAATGTTTTATAATTTCAACACTGTTTTTTGTTTTGAGTTAATGTTGTTTCATTGTGTTATAAAAAATGTAATAATGCGAAATTTATCATTTTCTTGGTGTACTGACTGTCTCAAAGAGTTTCTCATAGATTTGAACTTGGACCCGTGAAAATAGGTTGTGAGCGAAGTAATGCTGGCTCGATGCATATTAAGGTGCCTGACGATGACACAAAATGGACTTGGCACGTCCCTGCTTACGGAGTTCTGTTACACGTCTCTACGCACCTTCACATTCATATTTAATCACTTGTAACTCCGCAGCTAATCATCTGAATATCAAAAGCGGTTAGCCGTTAACCTGAACTAACCCGAACATATTAAAATATAATTTCAGTGCATGCTTTAAAAATAGGTTTAAATTAAATTGAATTAATTACTTAATATCCTGTAAAAACAAAATAAAACCAATAAATCATCTTCAGATACGTAGCTTTTCTATTAAATCAGCAATATGGTGTTTGAAAAGGCAAGCTTAATACGCTTAATAAAGCCCGTTCTTGTTTGTTAACTGTAAGTTGTCCTAGGGTGGTCCAAGAGGCGTATGGCACGGCCTTAGGATTAAATATGGCTTAGTCCGAAATGAGGTTAGGTATACAAAAGAAATAAACATGTTTTCTGAGCATTTCTGTATACCTATTAATCGATAATTTGTCGTCATTATGCTGTGGGCTAGGCTAAAGGTTTTTTTCTGCATAGTCACGCTAAAAACTGTCCGTCTTTTTTCTTTTTTTACTTAGTAGAGACTTAATTTTGCTGCATAGCAGTAAAATTCTAATAAAAATGGTTAAATTTTTATTCAGGGTCTTTATTTAATATGGGGGAAAACATGATAAGTTAAATTATTAGCTATTTACTGAAAATAATTAAGTATACAACGTTGCTAATCAATAATTAGTTTTAAAAGCTGTTTTTAAATTCGGTATTAACTGTTAGGCCAGCCAATAGAAATTTTTCGTGACAAAAATACTGATAGTGATATGTCCATTCTCAATTATGATTCTTTAATTTCAATTAAAACAAAAAATTGCATTATATTTTCGTTTTTTGTTTATAAAAATTAAAGCAATCCAGATGGTATAAGAGGCGAAGTATAGAGAATAAAAATACCAACAAAATGAGCCCTGGATCGACTTAATCGGATCATTAGTAACGGAGAGGAACAGGAAAAATCCGAAGATTCAACGTTTTTTCAAAAATTCATATCGTCGTCATTTCTCAAGTTGTAGCACTGATAATTTTAATTTATATGTAGTTTATGAGTGCTAAAACTAGGCGTAGGCAGTTTATTAGTTTTTGAACAATTGTCATTTGAAACTTTTAGTGTACTGACTTTCAGCGCGCCTGGATGCATTATGGATGGTCCGATTTTAATTTTGTAAAAAGATTTTGAAAGTAGAAGTATCATTCTATAAACTTACGTTGTTGTTTTGCATTAAAAAGTCTGTGAAATATGTGAAAAATGCTAGGCAAACGTGACCGAAAACGGCGTGACAGTAGTAGTGAATACAGCGTTGCTGCCCAGGGAATCGTAAAATTTTAATGACAATTGTGCAAAAGTTAATGAAGATACAGCACCTGGTTTTAACACGCATAAAGTACATATAAATTACTATTATTTCGCGAAAAGCCAGCGTAAAACTTGAATAATGACGGAGATATGGATTTTTCAAAAAACGCTTAATTTTCCGGTTTTTCCTGTTTTTCTCCGTTACTAATGATTTGATTGAGACGATCCAGGGCTCATTTTATTGGTGTTTTCATTCTCTACAATTCGTCTCCTTACACCATCAAGATTACTTCATTAGTTTCCATTTTATAAATAAAAGACAGAAAAAAAACGCATTTTTTTTTGTTTTAATTGTTTATAATAAATTAAAAAATTATACAACCTTTAGAAGGTAAGATAAACACATATGTTAAAAATTCTACACATTTCGTGAACATTATTAGTAGCATCAATCTAGAGCCAGACGACGGACTAACAAACTTTGATGTGGAAAGTCTGTATACTAATGTACCATTAGGAGAATCACTAGACATAATCAAAACTAGACTTTCAAATGATACTACTTTATCAGATCGAACCACGTTACCACTGGACCTTTTGGAGTGTTGCCTGCGTAGTGCTTACTTTCAAGTAAAGGACAAGTTCTACGCTCAGGACGAGGGGCTTCCGATGGATTCTTCACTCTCTCCAGTCGTCGCCAATATAAATATGGAATGTTTCGACACTCATGCCATAGAAACGGCAACAGTAAAACCGAAAGTCTGGTTGAGATATGTCGATGATACTTTCATCGTATGGAAGGGCAATGATCAAGAACTTAATGATTTCCTGAAACATCTAAATACCATTCGACCTACAATTAAGTTTACCATGGAAAAAGAGGTAAATGATCAATTGCCCTTCCTAGATGTCATGGTGAATCGTTCAACGAAACTATTAAAACTTCAGTATACAGAAAGCCAACACATACTGGACAATATCTTAATCATAGTTCCAATCATTCTGTTGTAACAAAACGAGGAATTATACGCAACCTCTATAATTGCGCTATATCTATATACAATAATGCCGAATCATTGGAAAAAGAGGTAACAAATATTAAATCTGATTTACAACAGAATGGTTATCCTTTAAAACTAATTGAAGATGTTATAAATAATTTTAGAACAACGAACACTGGACAGCAAGAAACACATTCCTTCTTCACAATTCCGTACATAAAGGGAACGTCGGAGAAAATAAAACGAATTGCCAGTAGTTATAATATAAAAACAGCCTTTAAATCAGGAAATACACTTAGAGCTCATTTAACAAAAACAAAACCTAAAACTACCGATAAGAAAGAATGTGTTTACAAAGTTCCATGTGAGTGTGGTGAAATGTATATTGGAGAAACCAAACTACCACTAGAAGTTAGAATTAAGGAACATAAAACTAATACACAAAAAGGGGAAACGTCGAGATCAGGTATTGCAGAACACTCCTGGGATAAACAACACCATATAAAATGGTCTGAGGCTGCGACAATATATATGGAACCCAATATGAAAAAAAGAAAATTTATAGAAGCAGCATACATTAAAAACAATAATGGAATCTTCAGTAAACCGAGTGTTGAGATACCTAATCTTTGGCAACCACTACTTTGTAACATCAAATGATTGAGGTGTGTACAGTGAAGCGAAACTTTGCGCTTCAATGGACACAGTCCCCATATAAGCTCGTAGTCTTAAGACAAAACATTCAGTTTATACTTGATAACGATTAAAGATACAACCTAATCGAAACGTCGTAAAAATAAAAATAAATAAAAATAAAGACAATGCAAGTCCGACCACATTTTAGTTAAAAAATTATAGTTACCATTACCAAATATGACTATGGATTGTTTTTAATGTGATGGCACAGTGGGTATGCTGTTAATATTTTTGCCACAAAATCACTTTTTTTTCTCTATCGACTGACTTATGTATATTTAGAAATATAGCGAGGTTTGCCAATTAAAACATAGTATGTCAAAGTAAATTTTACACGATAACTTTTGACGTTTTTGCTGGTGATTTGTCTTTTCGGGTCTTAACTAAACTCTAATATAAAACGAAACGTTAATAACAAAAATGTTTTTTCTTAACCTTCTGGCTTCATCCCATAAATTCATCGTCTTCAATATTGCCAGTTTGTTAAATTTTCACTTTGTCGATTATATAAACTTTTAATTTATTAATCAAGAGAGAAAATTGGAAAAAAATTACAAAGTTAAATAATGCGGTGTATTTATACTCGTGAAAATAAATGCGATGAATTTACAATACTTTTGTGAAATAATTAATGTGCTGGGAATAAAGATTGCCAGGTTCAATTTGGCATTTTGCCGAAGGTTTATTATAAAATTAACAAAAATTATAATAAAGTAGAGGGCTTCGATTATACTTTTATTTAGTTTGCTTATTGATTTCTTGGAGCTTCAATAACCTATTTTTCTTGGGATTATGGTCCGTTAAGATCAAAACGTTGTAATTTCTATATTTTAGCGTGACGTTTTAATGTCAATATTCCTCATGAAAGCAAAATACTATAAATGGCCCCAAGTCCTCTGTGGTTTGTGTAGCTTCAACCAAGACGGCGGTGGGAAAATGTTGCAAACCAGGGGGTGATAAGAACATCCGAGCATGATCAGCATAAAGACTAGAGATCGCAACTAGATAACAAAAATCACTGAGATGTTTTACAGCAAATTATACAAATCACATGTAAATGACACTGAAAATGACGAACACAGAAACACCACGAGAATAATGAACGTAGGATCAGAAAAAATTCTGGAAATAACAGAGGAAGAAATCAAATACACATTTCTTGCTACGAAAAATCACATGATATCTGGAGAGGACGGCATAGTGGTGGAGATGTTGAAAGAAAGCAAAGAGAAAGTTTTGAAAAAGCTATGCGATCTTTTAACTGGAAACAATTCCGGATAATTGGAAAAATGCATTGGTGGCGTTAGAGGATGAATGATGAAAGGCTGAACCACTTCAGATACTCAGATGATATTATCTTGACATCAGAAAGTGAAAAAGAGATTGAAATAATGTTAGAAGAATTTGAAAAAGAATCATATAAAATAGAATTAAAGATAGACCTCCACAAAACTGAAATTATATGTAGTACAAATCCACATATTGCAATAAGAAATCAAGAGGTAGATAATGTCCAAAGTTATGTATGTCTAGGCCATATGCTAATACTCGGGTGAGAAAATAAGGTTGCCAAAATTAAGAGAAGGAAGTTGTTAGCATGGGCAGCTTTTAGAAAATTGGGAAAAACCTTAAAAATAAAAATATCCCGATGTATCTTCCCCAATGTGTTCCACCCGTGCTTACTTGGCTCTCAATAAACAAGCTAAAAACTGTTCAGAGTGCCATGGAACGACAAGTGTTTGGAATAAATCAAATGGAATTTCTCAGGCCACGTAATAGATATGAAGAGGACAGATGGTCTAAAATACTTCTTCAATGGCCTTGGAAGACCTCCGATGCGCTGCGCCGATGATTTGAAGGAGACGACGGAATTTAAGTGACAGTTATAACAAAGAAAACGTTCTATTGTTTTTAGCTACACGCTGTTTATTCTGATGAAGGTAAAATAAAATACTGAAACGTTCATTATAAACAAATGTAAAATATAGAAATCACAACACTACTATTATTTTTTTATCGCATTTTTAACGGACCATAATCCCAAGAAAAATAAGTTATTGAAGGTCCAAGAAATAAACGAAGATGGGAAAAAGTCATAGCTAACGGCTAACGATGGCTAACACTTTGATTATTGAGGTAATTCATTTTGTTATGGAAACATGCTCAAATTTTGCGAAAAAATCAAATCGACATTATTAACCGAAACACTTCATATATATATATATATATATATATATATATATATATATATATATATATATATATATATATATATATATGTTATATCGTAAGTTTTCACGGATGGTAGAATGAATAGTTTGGTTATTCCGGGTTTCAATCCGTTCGTTCAAAAAATCGTTTTCACGACGTTTCGCCAAAATCTCATTTGGCATTTTCAAGTGCGGTCGTGAAAACGATTTTTTGAACGAACGGATTGAAACCCGGAATAACCAAACTATATATATATATATATATATATATATATATATATATATATATATATATATATATATATATATATATATATAGATCATTGCTCTTTATAAAATTTTGTAGCTGAGGAATGTAAACATGGTATTTCAGGAAGAATTTCGTCCGATATATTATTATTTAGACGGAAAAAAACAGTTTATCTATTTTGTTTTAAGAGATGCGAAACGGTAATAGCCAACAAAATACTAATAAAAACGATTTAATTTCCCAATTTTGCCGAACTAAACATAAATATACACTATGCGTTTAGTTTGGCACATATTCAGAATTAATTTATTTAAGCGTTTTAAATCATTCTAGGCTACATGCACACACATTATACATTTATAACATTGTTGTTTAACTTTTTACTTATTAATGTTTCATTTTTAAATACATGAATCATTTTTAATTAAAAATTATAATTATTTGTTTTTTGGTTGTGTTTAGTTTAACGTGGTAGATTAAAAATAGATGTTAATATAATTTAAAAAGTAGCTGGCTGAAACTCTTTTTAACTCAACTAAATACCGACTGATGCACATTATCCGCAATTTTTTCGAATAAAAATTTGAAATCTAGGTGCCTTTAGTGCGCTTTCCACTAGAAACTTAAAATTTAGCACTTAGAATTTCAACTTTACTCGTAAACAAAGAGAAACTACTTTCGTATATTTAGAATCTTGACATTTAGCACACAGAACAATTATGCACAAGGGAGAAAATCTAAAAACCTCAATTTTACCACCCCAATCCCTAACTAAACTTTAGAATATGACTGGAAAAAATATTAGAACTCCGAATTTATTTTGATTATTGCATATTGCTGCCTTGAAAAAGGTTGATCAAGGAGGATATTAACTATATGGTCAAAATCAATAGCACGTTGCTAAAGTTCTGTGATCATACATTATCTATTCTCTTCTGAACTATTTTACGAAGACCATGAAGTGAGAGTTTAGTCTCGGATTGCATTGACTTTTAAAATCAAGCCCAAGGTCACCCCAGAATACCCTTTTACCATAACTATCATGTTTCGTGATGAAATTCTAACTTCACTCCAACATTACAAAAACTTACTCTCTCAAACTGTACTTGATAGTTACAAGGTTGATTCTTGGTGGGTTAACCCCCGATACCTCTGAAGTTTTTAATTTTTGGGTCTTGCGGCCATGGTAATTTTTCATCTGGACGTCGAGAACTATAACATATCCCAGACTCTTTTTAAATTCCCTGAAAATCCTTTAAGGTAAGCAATTGAATATTGTTAAAAGTAGTCCGAATTAAAATTGAACAAATTATTACCCTATTTTTTAATTCTAATTTACAAGGGCCTCTGATTTGTCTCATTATCGGAGGCGGAACCCTGAGAAAGTTGTTTGTGTAAAAATGGACAAAAAATATAAAGGATAAGAAGTTATCTAATAACATTTAGGTACACATATTTGTAAAGAATGCTTAATGTGTTTACTAACTTATTCTAAAATTATATTCTATATACAGTTCTCTCGAGTTATTCGGAACCTGTACATCCAACAAGAAAAGCAAAAATAACTGATTTTTATACAGTAATGAAATCAGTTTTTCTCTTTTAATTTAAAGAAATACGACACTTTTTACAAAAAAACTACCTATATAGACTCTTATTCTTAATTTTTATTAGTGGAGAACAATTTTCTCATTGTAATAGCGGGTCGCAATGCAAGCAAGGTCGCGAAAATTAAAGCCCTCAACTTGAAAAGCATCGTCAAAGCTGTCGCATCTGTAACATGACTTTAATGAAATTAGATAAAAACAACCTATGCAATTGTTAAAAACACATTTTGCTGATAACGGTCCCTATTTACATCATTTTGACACGATACTTTTGTATTAATTTCTGATGTCGTTGACATTAAGTAATATTATTATTTCCTGGAGAAATATTGATAAATCGATAGTCCCGATAGTTATAAATAAATAAATGTAGTCTAACTATGAGGTTTTATTACATTTATCAGGACCGGCGGAAGTGTTCCATGTATAAAACCCCATTTTGGCCTCTACATTAATAAATTAAGTTTTAAAAAAAAGTTTATTGCATAAAACTAGTAATTAGGTTTTTTTATGTTTAATAAAGGATGTTAATTATTAAAAGAATTTCTTAGGAAATACCCGCCACGTTGAAACAGTCAGTGTGGGAGGTAAGATTTTAAAATAACGATCTAAATCACAATTATATATTTCACAGCACTGGTTAGAGGAAATGTCATGGTTTTTAGGTTTCGACTGTGTCATCTTAAAACTATTTTTCGACGTTTCACGTAAAATGACACGATGTATCTATATAATCTCGCGAAGTGAAGATCTCTAAGAAACCTCGTGCTATCGTGGGTGAAACATCGGAAAATTATTCTAAACTGACATGGTTTATAACCATGTATAATCGCTGCATCTATCGAGAGAGCCTGATGCAGAATAATATTTGCAACCTTCTGTCATCAGTCATGCATTTCGATTGTAATAAATATTATAATTACGTCAAGGATGAATCATTTTTAATTAAATGTATCAGTATATAAAAATAGTAACATGAATAAATATTTAAAATGTATGGTGGTTATTTAAAGAATTGATAAATAAATTATACATTATACATTATACATTATATATATATATATATATATATATATATATATATATATATATATATATATATATACATTTATAATGATAGCAGTCCGTATGCAGTACACACTTTCATTTCTTTAAAATTCCTACTGACTGTAACTTTATAACCATCGGAAGAAATAAAATTGTCTTTATTGAAAAATTAATAATTGCATATTTCTCAAAAGGAAATTTTCTGTATAGATATCTTTGACTCAATCGAAGCGTTTCCATTTGATATTTTCTTTAATATAAAAGTACATAACGAAGGTCACTAGTTTATAAAGAAAAGATATTCCTGTTGCAATTTTCTTTTTGATATTCTCCAGGTAATTACAGAAGTAGCGAAGTTATTTGATCACTTCAGAGAACCTGTGAAAAGTATTAAATTTCTTTGTTATCAAACTACTATTGTGCGTCCGTAGTTAGATCAGAGTTGTCGAGAATTATTTTTAATTAGCAAAAATCGACTTATTTTTCGTATAAATTACAACACGCAGGTCTTGTATGAAAGTGTATTTTGCACTCTTCGCTTCCCCAGCCACGAATTTAGATTGCACTCATTATGATAGTACGTCACATATTAATCATCTTAATTAAATATGTAAATAAGTATATAAAAGTAGTAAATTTTATAAATATTTAATTTACAGGAGGGTAATTTAGAAAGTTCTTCCCGTTGCTTTTGATAAATAATAAATAATATAATTTTCGCTTTCGTAAAATTGCGAATGATTATAATCGTAGAAAGATATGAAAATTTGCATTTTAAAAAAAGTTAGTTTTCTTATTTTACTTCGTTTTGGCCATTGCAGCTGGGGGCACTTTCTGTGAAACTTTCGGATAGTCGGGTATGTACTCCAGAAAGATCCTAATTTAGCAATCTCTTTGGTCACACGTGTTACCGACATTATCACAAAAAATTTATTTCGATTATCCAGACACGTCTGAAAATGTGGAGTTCCTCTTTTCTCACCAATATTAGGGACGTTAAAAATCATCTCGTATTTAGCTCTGAAATGTTGAATACACCCTTCTATTTTTTTTAATCTTTGTGAACCTTTTAAATTAAACCTGTCATTAACATGCTAATTAAAATTTTACTTAAATTCATGTACTTTTATTTTCTCGCATTTTTTTATTTATATAATTATCCCGCAAAGGTTAATATAGGCATTTTTTGGGTTATTAATTTGCAAAGGTTTTTAAAGTATATCTTACAAGATGCAACGAAAAAGTACTTACAATAATAATCATTTACATAAAAAATATATTATATATCAACGGTGAATCAATTTACTTGTAGTAGGGTGTATAAATACATTTATATTAGAGAAACTAGTACAGTACGACAACCGAAAGCGAGTTCCTAATACAACAGGCAGAAGTAAGTTTATTTTTCTAAATTCCAAGCTCTTGGGCAGGGACGATCACTCTCACCGCCCCTCCCCCCCCCCTTGGATCTGCGCCTTTATTCACCGTTAGTATATAGTAAATCTACGATAATAAATATTCAAATTGTGTGGAATGCTGGGAGATGGCGCTGCATATATTAAACTTCCTATTTTCTCTGATAAGTTGTTTAACTTTTTTTATAATGACGGGATCTAATGCGCTTAAAACCGGTTGCAGGTTGTAGTGCACTGCAATGGAGAGGCTTTTCCACTCTTTCCTGGTATTTTTGGTTGCTATTCCAAGATAGTACTTTGTTCGAACCGTGCTAGAATAAAGTACATATGTTGTCATAGTTGCTCTAATATATATGTAAAAAATAATTATGAACTCTTTTAAACTGCAGTCAATTTAATAATTGCAGTTTTACCAATTTACTTGGTGTTTTTTTGAAGGTTTTATATATACGTCAAATTGATAACCTCCCTTTTTGAAGTCGGTAAAAAAAGTTAAACAAATAACTGTCTCACCTCATATATCCGATACAATTATTTTCCTGATTTATAAAAACAGATATAAGTTTTTTTAGAGAGATATACAAAATGTTGTAAAAATTATCTCGGTGTTAAGTCAACAAACTAAATTGGTTCTGCCGTCATTTTTGTTGTTAATGCGTCTAATTTACGTCGAAAGAGTGTGGGAGCAATTTATTTATGTAATAACCGTTGTAAAAAGTATATCTTGAAGTTTTAACAGCATTATGCTAATTGTAAAGTTTCGTTCCTAGAAAAAGCAGGAAGGCCAAATTTTTTTGGTCGTCGATTCCGTTTTGCATGTATAAATTAGAGAAAACTGCCTTCATGTTTAATTCAAACCAAAAAGTTAGGTATATTTGATATTCCATCACCTGTAAACATTATTATCTTTCTTTTTGTTAAAATTTGGGTCTAGAGGATTAACTTGGGTGGTGGAACTTACACAAAATTTGAAGAGGTTTTTTTAAAAAAATGCTGCCCTAAAACAACTTTTTTATGAATGTTTCCAGGGTTTTTATCTATATATATATTAGTATAAAATTAAAAAAATTTGTATTTTCAGGTAAATAAGGAATAAAATATGAATTTAAATATTGTCACAAGAAAATTAAACTCGACGCTTGAATTTTGGTTCGAACAAGAACAAATAACGAAGTGACCTTTTTAAAAATTCCAATTTTGCTCAATTTACTGAATAAAAAGTTTGAAACGATTCGTTAGTAAATTATTTTATTTGTTTTTTTGTCGATGTCTAAATTAATAATTTTCTGTATTATCGACTAAGTTCCTAGAATAGATTATATAGAAGGAAAACATCATTTTGATTCTATTCACGGTAAAAACGATGCCATCGAGCTTAGGTCGATAGCCGCTTCATGTCAGCGGAGCTTATAAAACTGATTTTTAATGAAGTTTCTTTTACTTTCATGTTCAATAAACTCACTGAATATCATATTTTAATTTAGTAACGTGTTATAGTTTGCGAATACGTATATTTTTAATACTAATTTAGATAACACATTTCTGTGTCTAGTCGATTTCATGGTCTCCAAATTTTTCCCAAGTTTCTGTAGATATTTTGTAGGTATTACCGAGCTCTTCTTAAAATATATTTGACTAAGGGTGGATCCAACCTCTCTTTGGGGGGGGGGGGGGACCAACGACGGTGATATAAAAATACAGTATGGCCAGCGAAAGCAAGATTTCGACGGGGAGAGACGCCTATAGCATTTACATTCCTAGTGTAAGAGCCAGAGTAGGGTCTATTTTCTTAAATTCGAAGCTCTTGGAGGGGGGTGGTGGGGGCCACTGCTCCCCTTGTATCCACCTTGCTAAGCGATTTTTTTAATTTTTAACAATATGTCCGTGTGTGATTGCACGCGTGAGAATTTATTAAGAATAGTAAAATTTTCTTGTCATTGTTAAATTTTTTTTAAATCATCGTAAATTAAGACCCAGTATAAATGTTTCTTTTATCATAATGCAGTGTTTATATTGTAGTAAAAACAGTTTTAACATTTATAACTTTTTATCTAAATCTTGTAAAGCTCATTTTCATAATTCATAACTATGATTTACGTAAGTACATTTTGAGGTATCGTAAACTATATTAAACCCTCAATAATTCTAAAGTGGTACCATAAAACTTTACCATTCCCTACCTATTAAAAGGCCGTACTTCTGTAAGTTAACGTTCATTTTGTTAGCGGAAGTCCTAGCGCATATCCGCTAATTCCAGAACAATAAAAGTTACAAAAAATTAGTGGCGCTGTAAATAATCATACGTATTTATTTATTTCAAAAATGTTTTAACTGAAACCGATTTTCTCTGGGTTGTGTACGTTGCAAATACTATTCCTAGGATATTTTTGTGCTAGTGCTATAAAAAGTTTCAATCGTTTCATCACATTGCTAAGGTATGGCTACTGTATTTGAAGTATTCATTCATGTAAATCGATTTATATTTATCATTCATACATTCATAATGCTTTAGTTCGGTTACTCCTACAGGGTGTATTTAAAAATTTTATTTCTTTCAGAACGTTACTTTAATATATGACTACCATAAGATAGTGAAAGCTTGTAAACGAATCATATTACTTGAATTGATTAAAAATTATCTATATATATATATATATATATATATATATATATATATATATATATATATATATATATATATATATATATATATATATGTATATATATATATTTATATATATATATATATATATATATATATATATATATATATATATATATATATGTAATCTTTTGTCGCAAAATTTAATTCAAGTAACTTTATACTACTGGTCATACAACGTAGTAAGGGACGTTGTGAGACCCACCACTTTAGAGCACTAACATTAGAAAAAATCTCGTCTGAAAACATAATTGTTGAAAGCTTGGACTTTTATAATAAATTGAAGAAATCCAATATTTTCATACATTTCTTTCACAGTATTTAAAGCTTGGTTGTTCTCTAAATCAGTCAGTTTATATTTGGTTTTAGTTACATCTAAACTCTAAGCTATAAAGTGATAGTCAGTAAGTGCCTTTTTATATCGTTTTTGAAATATATCAAGCTGGAATAATGATAATTCTAATTCATCCTCGAATATACTACTCAATTCCTTCCAGTCGAATTTATTTCTTTTCTATTTTCTTCACAAATTTTTAGCAGTTTCTCCCATTGGCTTACATATACGTTTATACAATCTGCCATACTGTTCCATCTTACATTTGTGTAATATGTTCCTTAACGTCTCTTATTTCTAAGTCTATTATCTAAATCTAAGTAGGTTTAGAAGGTGAGCTGAGCATCTACAGCTATTTTTAATTCCACCATTCAACTTGCATATTTTACAGCAATCATTCAAATTTGGTTGAAATCCGTCCGTAAAAACCGGAGATATAAACGTTTTAATTTTGACAGCTGTCAAAAAAGCACTTTCCGATTGCTTTTCAAACTCAAAATCAATATGGTTTATTTTCGGGTTGAGAGGTATTTTTTTTTCAAAATTTGTTTCAAATCGGTTAAAGGGTTTAAGTGAAATTGTGAATAATCCAGACAGACACTTTTTGAAAATAGCGTAGATTCACTTAAAGGCGCCCAAAACATGCATTTTGCATGGAATCCAAAAAACATTTTTTTGCGAAAATAATAACTACCTTACTAGCATACTAAGACGATAAAAATAAATCATAATACATACCAGCAATTAAATCAACTTCTTTAATTAGTTCAGCGACTTCTGTATCACCACCTAAATTTTTTCACTTTCCATGATGGTATTTTATTCTTTTAACAAGACCTTGCATTTCTATATTACAATTTCTACAAATTGCTCTAGTGTTTTTTCTATAAAATAACCCCAAATATTATATTTTTTCGTTCCACTGGGACACACTTGCTTACTTTATACAATTTGATTGTTAAAATACGCTTGGATGGCCTGGGTTTCCTACACGGTCGACGAGGGACTTTCCCGGTTTTCAGTAGAGATGAGGGTCTCGATTCATGGAGTCGATTTACTTATGCGTTTGCTCGCGATAATCGTGGGCACTTATTGCAAAATAACTGATTTTTTGTTCATCATTAGAAGGATTGTTAATAATATTTATTATTATTTAGACTATAAAAAGTACACATCTACTATTAGTATAGTTATTTCCAGTGTTAATCCGAAAAAATCATGATTTTTTCAAACCCTATCAGATCGTCAAAAAGTTCACAAACTGTCACCTGACCTGTACGTTCTGGTTTATGATTTCTCTCCGAAAGTCTTATTGTCGGATAAAAACCATTGCTGTCTGTAAGTATTTTTATCATTTCATAAAATATTAGAACGAATAAAATGTAATTCTTTTAATTTAAAATTTCTTATGTGGGTGCCGGAATAATGCGTTAAACGTTAATAAATCCTTAGACGGTGAGGATTCTGTAACTCCAAAAAATATTTGTTTTTCTTCGACCTTGTTTGCTTTTCTCTGTTCCATAAAGCCGTATTTTTATAGAGTAAAATGTTTTAATCGTTAACAATATCATCGTGTCACGACAACAGTAAGGGATAAAATACTAAAAAACTCTTTTTTGTCTGGGAAGTAATGATGATATCTGTATATTATTTTTCTTTATTGTTACATTTTTATTAAACTTTTATTGGATAAATTTGTGTATCAATACGTTTCGTGCCAGCGCATTATATTGAAAATATTCTCATTTATTTACAACATGATGTGTTGCTATTGTTATTATTGCTACGGTATTTTTGAAATCGAATTATTAACGTTCTGTTGCACAGAACATTTTATTACGTAATAGATTTAATTGGCGTATTTAGTTATTGCAGCGTTTTTATTAGTTTTTCTATCACAATCGAAGGATCTGGTGACGGGACCTCTTAAAAAGAAAATTAGATTTTCTAAAAGATTTCCAAGACTTACCATTATATTTTTGAATTGATTTATTTAAAAATTGTGGCGGGGATTTCTTCGAGACTACCATTAGATTTACTACATTTTCAATAGTATTTTACTTCGCTAGAGGTTGGATGTAATAATGAGAACACACACGTAACACAACACTACATTTATTTACTGTTTAGAAAATAAAAAAATAATTAACAAAACTTTTCGGAACTGAAACTTGACATTACTAAATTTACTGTTTCATAACCTATATATTGCTTCTTCCTACTGTATGATTGCCACATCTCGAAGTGGCTACAGATGTGTGACATAAAAGTGGAGTAGTATAAGTTTGTTACAAAATGCATTTGGTATTATTTCAAAAAAAAAAGCAAAAAAAGAATTATAAAACTGCGGTGCATTAATACTGCTACTGTCGCAATGCCCCTGGTGGTAAGGGCATGTAGTAGCTAGCGATCTATTTTTGACCACCGTAGTAAACGTATGGATGTTTCGTCCCGATACCGGTAGTGGACTCATCAGTGGAATCCACCGGTATCTTTCCCAGACGTCCTTATTCTTTCCACAAACTTAGACCTCTATTTAAGTCCAGTTTTACCGGAAAGCGGTGGTGAGATGTTATGTTCCACAACACTACTTAAAAAGTTATTGTATAAATTAATAAATTAAAAATCGACCAACAATAAAGTATTTTAAGTTTTAAATTGCCCAGCAAAATTAAATTGTTTTTTTTTAGTTTTCTTACAATCAAAAACAACCAACATTAAAAAGGAGAATAATCAGTACAACTTTGGAGAAAAACTCTGTTTTTATATATTGTTGCAAACGCAGGTGTTTTCCCCCCTTGCGACGATTTACAAACTTAAATTTACTCATAAAAGTTTAGATTCTTCGTCTGTAGCCAGAACTTTCCCCAGACACTCATTGTTGTACTTAACCATTTTTAGAACTTGTATTTGAACTAATCTGGCGGCGCAAGCCGATAGTGAGATATTATGAGAGTATGATTTCATTTTTAATCATTGATGTACGTAAATCAGTGAGTTACCATTTAGCCACTGATTACGTAAATCGGTAAGATACCATACCATTTTACAAGGCATCAGCTTAGTGTTTTTTTTACCACAATAGAAATTAAAATTTAGGTGATGAGTAAAAGTTTCTTTTATAATCAGTTTTATTCAAAGTCGATATAAAAATTATTAAAATTCCGCGGTATATACCCATTTACCTACATTAAATTCAGTTCTATTTTAAAATCTTAAGTTCAAACTTAGGAAGCAAATATTTAACACTTAAGGTATATCTTAAAAGCAGTATTTACCCAAGTAAATTAGATGGATTTAAAAAATGTAAGGCGACATTTTATCACTGTGTTTTCATAGATTCAAGGTCTCCTTTAATTATTGTTACCTCTCTTGAATTGACAGTGTTATCAAATTGCTTAAATAAAGGCGAACACCTACCCATAAAATATCATATCTAAAACAGTCATCAATTTAGCAGTAATTCTCCATGTATCAGCTTACTTTTAATTTACTATTAGCACCTACCGCCTCTGAGAAATTACTATTATTGTTTAAATAATTTATCGGTGACATAATAAGTTTATATATACCGCTGACCGGTTTTATTCAATAAAAATCGTCCTAGGGCTGTACGAAGTTATCTTATACCCTCCCTCTAAGTGAAATAGAAGAAGATAGTGATATATAATTTAGTATTCAGAATGTTGTTGTGATAGGCGGTTAACTTAACCCAGTCTGCCGCGATTAGTTCGTTAGCGGCATCACCGGTGTCGCTTATTTGTTGTAGAAAGTAGTAAGTTTTAACATAACCCCACATTGTTGTTTATAGGAGCGTGATTCATAGTTGTTGAAATAGTTTTCGTAATCTAGTACATTATTTATGGATTTTTGTGACTTTACTTAAGGTTTATCAGGTACATTTTTAAATTCTATTTTTTGCCCGTTAAAATCTATAGACTATTGGCCTCGTATCGGCGGTTTTTAGGTCATCTGTTGCAGGGCCAAGGAGAAATAAGCTTTCTAAAGATTCGCTACTGCAACGAGATAATTATTATTTGGTATTCCTAAATAAATGCATTATTCCAATTTATATTTTATTTTAAATATGCCCTTATTATTTAAAATTTCAAGTTGTTAATATAATTAGAAAGTGTTGGGTTGCGCTTTTCATTTATTCTCCTCTTTGCTTTTCCTGAAATATAATTTTTATTCATTTTATTAATAAATCTAAGTATTTTAATTATTTTACTTTTAAATATAATTGATACCATAAAGTCTATTTGTAGACAATTTATGAGTTCTTGAATTACTGTAAAAATAGTAATATTTGGAGAAGAATCAGTGTCAAAAAATAAAAATGTTTTAAATTAAAAAAATTAGACTATTAATTTTTCGTTAATAATTATTTCAGTATATATTTGTTTTTAATATTTAATTTCTCCAGCTACATAACTATTTCCTTTAAAATTTTCAGGAAAGATGAATTTTTCAGTTAATATTTCTTTTTTTTTTCAAAGGTAAATGTAGCTTTTATTGAAAAATTTTAGAGGTACCTATGTTATTTTTTATCAGCCATTCATTACTTTGTGCAGTATTCTTGTCACTAAGTACTTATTTATCATTTTATTAAGCCTACTTTTATAGTCACGTTCATTATCTTTATGGACTCAGGGATAAAAGTGTTCAGAATCGATCAGGGAAATTTTTAAAAGCAAAAATCTATACTAACATATGACTGTAAGACTAAATTTAGGATTAATTATTTAAAATAAATGATATGTTGACCTTTACTGCTGATAATAGTATCATGTAGTGTGTCATTCTTAAGTCAATTCTTGTTAATGGATTTTCTAATTGTAAGTAAACACCATAACTAACTATGTTAATTGTATTAATAAGTGACAATAATAAAATAGTCAATATTTATTGACTCTTACATATATAAACAATTTAAGAATTTATCTTATATAGAATTGTTTGTTATGTACAAGTTAAGGAAATAATTTAAAACAAATAAGTTAATCTCAATTTGACTAATCGCTACCAAAATTTTTCAGGTTTGTGAATACCTTGATATATCTAAAAGGATGACCATTTATTTATTTACACTGCCCTACAAGACCAGAGTCCATATTATTAGACAGGAAAAAGAACAGAGTTACATAAATCCTAAAATTATATACATAATACAGACAGTAAAATAAGTATAACATAATCTATAAATCACAGATAATTGTAAATAAACGATTTGATAACAGAATAATTGCAGTAAAATATATCAAATTTACCTTTCTGGCAATCATAAAGGGAACATATCGAGTATAATGGGGAGAATTGTAATACATTAGTTCTTGGTTTTAGCAAATAGAAAAATAATGGAGATCCCTGGAACATGAAAAAGAACTCTTGCGAGCAAATCAGTTGCCAAAATCTTGTTATTAACCAGTTTATAGTTACATGATTCTTTAACAAACCCTTTAAAAAAAAACAAAGTTTTCACAGATATATTGTGGTTCGAACTGGATTTATTAGACATAATCAAACCAATGTAAATATTTTTCCTACAAGTATGTCTCCTTAAAGCTTTTAATGACAATTTTAAGAATTATTGATTTAGGTATGACGTTAAATGATGTCATTACTAGTCTGATTGCGCCAATTAAACACTTAAAGATTGTATAAGACGTCATTGCACCGTTAAATCACACTGATAATAACTTGGAACTAAAATATTTTCTGAAAATCTCTTAATCTTTCATTATTTCAATATGATTGCGACACAAATTAAGTACTGTTTGTACATTTTATTTTAGGTAGTATTGATTGTTTTGGTGTATTAACAAGGTGTTTTTTTTTGCTTCAGAACTGCAGTAAGAAATGGCTACGATAGACGGCCGTCCCGCACAATATGGAATATCCCTAAAACAGCTCCGCGACCTCATGGAACATCGAGGTCGCGAAGGAGTCCAGAAAGTACAAGAACTAGGTGGGGTACAAGAAATTTGTAAAAAACTTTACACGTCCCCAAGTGAAGGTAAGATGCCTTAATTTATTTCCAGCTTCTGTAAAACATGAGAACTGATATGTTAAAAATTTACTAAGCTTAAATAGAAAGTATCTAAAAAGAGGACTATGTTTGTGTTAGTTTACGGTTCATGCAAGGTCTGTGTTGGAGATATTAAAGGTTTATTTCCTGAAAAATCCATCCTGTTTTTAAAAGCTATAAGAGACTCTAAAATGGAAACTAATTAAATAAAGAGAAACTGAAACTATAATGTATGAAAACATTTTGTATGTTCGGCACAAGTTTATTTATCTATAAGTATAATAACTTTTTTCTTCATTAGATCTCACTTTACTAAGCTTTTAAAATGGCATACATCACATTTTCCTCTTTCGAAATTATATAGGGTAAATCATAAGATTTACAGAACTTTTAATTTTATGAAGCAACCCAAATTTTCAAGCAATTTTTATTTGATATACTAGATTTGATATCTTTAAGAAGTCTGTTATTTTTATCAGCCTTGAAAGTACCCTTGTTTTGATAAAGTTATGACTGTTAAAGTTTACTTATTTTAGAATGTTACTATATTTACTTTATTTGTGATAAAATTGTCTATTTATTAATAAAACAGTGTCTGCTATTTTATCAGTTATTTTTAAATTGAAAAATTAAATTAATAGTTTTAATAATAAGGCTGTCTATTGTTTTTTTTTTGCATTAGTTGTATTTCTTCCTACGAGGTCATTAAGTTAAATATGTTTCTTGGTAACTTATGACTGTGGACTAAAATGCACTGTGGATTAGATCCTAAATACCTATTTATTTGGGACTAATATAATGGCTTGAGTGATATAAAATTGTAGATTTTTCTGTATTTGTCGTTTCAAAACAGAACAATTGATTTATTTGCCAAAAAGATATTGTTTTGTATTGTTTGGACACTATTCATAATAATTAAGTAAATGTTTCTAAATTTTAGGTCTTAGTGGGTCACAAGTAGATTTAGAACATAGAAGAGAAACATTTGGTTCAAATTCAATACCCCCGAAGCCTCCGAAAACTTTTTTACAGTTAGTTTGGGAAGCTTTACAAGATATAACTTTAATTATTTTAGAAGTAGCAGCCATAGTTTCTTTGGGTCTTTCATTTTACCAACCACCTGCGGAAAAAGAGGGTAAGAATAGCTATTGATTTACCCTTGAGACAGTATTATTAAAATGTTTTTAAAAAAGGGGTTTCTCTCAATAATGTTTTTACTATTTTCTTTATTAATATTTCTAAGTAGGAATGCTTTAGCTGAGAGTAACTAAGGATTTGAATAAGTACTTTTTCATAATTTAGATAATTTTATTGATGGGAGGTCACAAAAATGAAGGAATGGTTAATATTTCTGTTTCATGTAAGATATAATAATTGATTCATATTTTTAATTTTTAGAGAGTGGATTTGATGATGATGAAACTAGTCACGGGTGGATAGAGGGTCTCGCCATTTTAATTTCAGTTATAGTAGTAGTATTAGTGACAGCGTTTAACGATTATACTAAAGAAAGACAGTTCCGTGGTTTACAAAATCGAATAGAAGGCGAACACAAATTTTCAGTTATTAGGCATGGCGAAGTCCAGCAAATTTCTGTCAGTGACATAGTTGTAGGGGATATTTGCCAAATTAAATATGGTGATCTTTTACCCGCTGATGGTATTCTTATCCAATCCAACGATCTTAAGGTAAATATTACCACTCTGCTTACCATTTTTATTAAAATAATGTTTAACTTCCTTATTTTATAGTAATATTTTTCTATGATGTTTAATAATATATATGTTTGAATAAACACATATTTTACTACATTATAAAATAAACTTGACTGAGTAAATTTCTTGTAACACTTCAATGAATTATCCATCATAGGTGGATGAATCATCACTAACTGGTGAATCAGATCATGTCAAAAAGGGAGAAACTTTCGATCCAATGGTTCTCTCAGGTACTCATGTAATGGAGGGTTCTGGTAAAATGTTGGTAACAGCTGTGGGTGTGAACTCACAAGCTGGTATCATTTTCACGCTGCTTGGTGCTGCAGTGGACCAACAGGAGCAAGAAATAAAAAAGATGAAAAAAGGTATGTTCATTCTCACTCCATGCGCATGTCGTACTGTTTGACTCGTGCCCCCCTGTAATTTCCCATCTGTAAGGGTTTTCGATTCACAGGGAAGTAGTAAAGACCTTGGTTAAGGAAAAAATTAGAGATCCCTGTTTACAGCATATATACATTTTTGATACAAGTATCTTGGATCTTGTTTCTAACGCAAAATTCTGATCTTATCGGATGGAGGCGTTTTAAAATCAAATGTGTTTTTATCGAAAATTGTTCCATCCAGCTGCTCTTCTTTCTTTAAAGATGGCAACAATTGTAAATTATTTCAGGTAGGTAGATGTGTCTAATTATTTTGGAAACTAGTTTCTCCTTCACAAGAGTTAAAAAAAATATTAATTTCATCCAATTTTCATATATTTCTTTTCTTACTATGTTCTTTTCTTTCTGCTTCTGTTTGTGATATTTTATTCGAGAAAAGTTATAAAACTTTTTCCAATTACTTATTTTATAAAAATTATAGATCAATTGTTATCAAAAAAAAAAAGATTATAGGTCAACTATTAGCAAAAAAAAAAAGAAAAAATCCACTATTGACGTATTTGTCTTTTCAATTCGATTCCGTTTTTAAAAGGAAAAAAGTTTTCCATCCAACGAAATGAAATGTTGCATTAGGCTGAAACTTTAATCAAAATCGTTTATTATATTAATTTCAAGTGGATGTAACGGTTCGATCGGATCCGAAAACTACGTTAGAAACAAGATCGTAAGAATTCAAAACAATATCGGAGTATATATCCATTTAAAACATGAACAAATTCTGGAAAATGCATACAATGCTTTATAAAAATGACCATTAATTATTTGATGTCAAAAAGTGCTGGGAGGTAGGCACATGAATTAAGGCTAATTACGCGACAGGGGAATAAGTTAATAATATAACACGAAATTGTTCTTTATTTAAGGTCTATTTTAAAATGATGAATTGAGGAAATGTGGCAGACTATTTTTAATTTTTAAATAGAAAAATTATTATATATAAATGATAATTGGTTGGAAAATTAAAAGATACCTTTTAAAAAAACTCTTTGATAGAAAATAATCATAAATATTTCAATTTACGCTATCTTTTGTTCAGAATGGTCTCTATGTTTATATCGATGGCTTCGAGTCGAATTAAAAATGAAGCGGCTTCATATAGTGTTTTGAAGTCGCTTTAGTAGAGTCAACCCCGTTTTATTTTAGGCTTGAGTTATCCAAGTCGCTTGCAAGCACGATTATTTTACTTTTTTCGAGTGGCTTTTAAAGGCCGCTTGAACTCGAATCGGCTTCGAGTCATCGATATATACGTATTAAATTTGTCATTTAAAAGTGATTTTTTGTATATGAATATAGTTTGCCAAATTTTATATAAAGTTAATTATCAAGTAAACCATTTGAATATACTTAAAATAAACAGTACATACGGGTTTAATTTTTTTGTGTTCTACTCCGGCTTTCCGACCAGAGTCTAGATTTTTAACTATAAATATTTACAAAACTTCTTGCCATATGTTTTATTGAGAAAAGCTAAAATAATATATTAACAATGCTCTAAATTATACCATCAATATAATCATTAAGTGATTATGTAATGTAAGAAAATAAGTAAAAATAAATGCAATAGAAAATTCAGCCAAGGGTTTTTAGCAAAAAGAATTACTTAAGGAGGTTCATTCGGTGCACATGAGGCACATGAAGTGTAGTACCCAATTTTTGACGAATTAAATTCAAATAATAATAAAAAAATAATATAATATAAAAATAAATACTTTGCAAGGCATTTATCATTGAAATGAAATTATTATAAAAATAAAATAATTAAATACAAAACTTGATTTGACTCATTTAAATCAGCTGGTCATAAGGAGTGTGTGATTTGGCAGCATTGGGTTTTTACTGTTTATGTTTATCTCCGAGACGGTCTAACTTTACCCTTTTATAATAATTAAGTTTACAAAATAGTAGAAGAAAATGTCACCCCACAAGATGTGTATGTTCATATCAATAAACAAGTGATAGAAATAAAATCATCATCAATCAGCCCAAACTTGTCCACTGCTGAACATAGGCCTCTCGTAAGTTTTGCCACTTATTTCTGTCCCGTAACGCTTGCATCCAGTTTGATTCTATGCGCCTTATATCGTAAGTCCATCTGGTAGGCGGGCGGCCTCTTTCTCGGTAAGCCTCCTGTCTTGGTCTCCATTCCAAGATTTTTCTCGTTCATCGATTGTCCGTGTTCCTAACGACATGTCCAGCTCAGTTCCACTTTAACGATGTAATTCTCCTGACTGCATCTGCAACACCCGTTCTTCGTCGTATTTCTGTATTCGGTATTCTATCTCTGATGCTAACTCCCAGCATAGATCTTTTCATGGCCAATTGTGTCACTCTCAACTTATTTGTGCTTTTCTTTATTAGTGTTAGCGTCTCTGCTCCATATGTCAAAACGGGGAGGATATACTGGTCAAACACCCACCACACACACACAGGGATGTTCGATTTAAGTATATTTTTCAGTTTTCCAAAAGCTGTCCACGTCAGCCCTATTCTTTTTAGTATTTCACATGTTTGGTTATCTCGGCCTAAACGAATTTCATGTCCTAGGTATTTGTAGGTGGTCTCCTACTGAGATATTGTCATTTAGTACAAGATTGGCCATAAATTTAGTTTTCTCACAATTTATTTTTAGACCAACATCACTTGACAGTGTTTTTCCAACATTCTTGCTGCTTTATCCGTGCTATCCGATATGAGGACAATGTCATCGGCGAATCTTAGATGATTAAGGTCCTCCCCGTTTATGTTTACTCCCATATTTCCTTCAAAAGAAATTTGCTTGTACATATATTCCAAGACGGTGGTAAACAATTTCAGTGAGATTGTATCTCCCTGCCGAACTTCACGTTCTATTCTGAAGGTATTTGTGTTTTTGTGGAGTCTGACACAGGTTGTGGCTGTATCGTATATGTTCTTAATTAACGAAATGTAGCGGTGGTCAATTCGACTGTCTACAAGCGCCCTCAGCATTTTATATTGGTCTATGGTATCAAATGCTTTTTCATAATTAATAAATATAAGAATAAGTGGCTTATTGTATTCTATGCACTTTTCTATCAGGGACTTAAGAAATTGTAGGTGGTCATTCGTTCCATAACCAGAACGAAACCCAGCCTGTTCGCAAGGTTGATAACTATCTAATTTATTTGTGAGTCGATTTGTTATTATCTTTAGGAATAACTTATACATGTGTGAGAGCAAACTGATTAGGCGATAGTTTTTCAGATCTGAAATGTCCCCTTTCTTATGCATTGTTACAATAAGAGCCTTATGCCACATGGAGGGAGTTATGCCCTTTGTCAGGCACACATTAAATAACTTCTGTAAAATGCGGGTTAATGTTGGTCCCCCTTCTTTTATGGCTTCAATTACCACTTCATCTTCCCCAGGCGCCTTGTTTTTTTTCATGCCAGCAATAGCATTTGCCATTTCATCTTCTGTGATGTCTGGTATATCTTCGGATCCGACATTTCGGATTTCTGGTATTGGTGGGCGATCTTTGCTGTCCACGTTGCTTTTATACAGTTCGAAGTAAAAATCTTCTGCTATCTTCAGCAGTTCCTCTCTATTTGTTTCAGTGGCACCCCTTTTATTTCTTAGCTTACACACATTATTTGTACCTTCTGCTAGTTTTCTGCGTAGGACTTTTAGGCTCTTATTATTCTCTATAACCTGGGAAATATATTCTGTATTGTTTTTCCTGACATCCTTTCTAATTTCTTTAGAGATTTCTTTATTTAATTTTCTTAGTTCTTCAGAGTTGGTCGAGTTTCTGTCCCTAAGTTCTTTTTCTTGTTTTTATAAGATTTCTTCAGAAATAAAATAAATTGCTGATAATTTGTGGCGTAAAAATTGTGATCAGTAGAAAAAAAAATATCAATGTGTCAAAGTTCTCATATAATGCATTCAAAGATCTCAAACAGTGTTGCCAAACTTTTTACTACTACTTAAACTATTATAAAAAAATTGGTTTCCATTATGATCTAATATTTTTTATTTCATGTAGGCAACGATTGGACATCCTTAACACGATTTTTATCAATTTTTGTTCAAGATCAGAGTAATGACCTAAAATATGTAAAGATATTTTATTGGTTTAGTAATGTCATTCTTAAACGACACAATAAGACTTCTATGAAAATTTCTCCATCAATCAGTAACACTGGATATAATATTTTTTGTGAATATTTCTATGAAGATATTTTGACAGTTTCGTTAATTAATTTAACTGAGGTTATGTATGTTTTGATAAAGATACGATACCTAAATCTATTATCTTGAAAAAATTTATTACAGCTGGGATATTATAGAGATGAAATTTCATAAAATCAATAGTTAAATAGCAACTGTTGCGATTGGTCTTGATGTCATGTCTTGTAAAAATTTCGGGATTATTTCATATTGAAAAAAAAACCTAGTTAGTAGTGAGGTACGGTAAATAAATTTTAAATTACAAATAACTAATATTTGATCATTATTAGTGTTAAAACGTTCCCTGCCGCACCTCACCGACACCATGAAAGCAAAATCATTAAATTTGAATGTTCTAGATTATTATGTCACAATTTTTTTAAAGGACTGATACATTTTGAGATTGAAGATCAAATGCAATACCGAAGCTAAATATGTTCCATGTAAGGTCATAATTGATCCTTGAATGTATATATTTGTGATATTCTGATCCATATAACGCTCCCATCATCTCTAGACAGCATTTGTGACATGTGGGATTCTTGGAAAGTAATCGGCCAAGATAATCGACATTACAATCAGTGGCGTAGCTAGAGGCTAGCCGCGGGGGAACAAATTTCAAGGGGCACGCTCGCAGGCCTAGACTTGACAGTTATTATATTGTTTCTCTTTCGACAAAATAAGTAAGAACTAACTTTATATGTAATGTTTAAATGTATAACTTAAATTACACTTGGAAGATATTGTATTGTTTATCTTCCTACAAAATAAGTTTTGGGGAGGACAAAATTCAAATGTTGCGCTGGGGGTTCATGATCTTAGCTACTACACTGCTTGCAATGGTTGTCAGTAAAATTATATAGTGTAGGGGCAAAAGGATTCCCAATTGTCTCTATAATTTAGATGGACCCATGATGAAAGTTCGCTCGAATGGGAATAAGATTGTTGTCGACAAATAATTTTGTAAATATTTGAAAATTCGATTTTTGCAGCTGTTAGATATGTTTTGAGCTATTTTAAACAAAAAAGTCTTACAATTTTTATGTTACAATGCATAATTTCCATTGGAAAATGCAATTTTTACGATTTTTGGCTTTTAATATTTTTCCGTTTTGCTTCCAGAGATCCAAAGTTTGAAAGAGATCTATAACTTACAATAATACTATTAAATATGAAAACGTGTGCTTTATTTGCTAGCCTTTAGCCGCAATAAGGTACAAAGAAGAAAGCCTACTTGCAGCCGAAATGAACAATTTATGTATAGCCTAAAAAAGCATTTAACTTTTTCGTACAGCGTTTTATTGTAGCTTGTAGATTTTAATTCGAATTTTCGATCGCTATTTTCAAATATTTAACGTTGTTTATCCCGGAAACCCGAAAAAATTAGTAAAAGGTTTTTTTGTTTAAAATTGCTCAAAAAATACCATCCACTTTTTTGCAAAAATTAAATTTTGAAATGCTTATTCAATTATTTATTATAACAACGCCATAAAATACATACAAAAAACCTTGGCTGGGTCAACCTAAATTATAGAGACAATTGAGACCCCTCTGGCTCCTACACTAATGCTTATCTTAAGAGGTCGAATTGAATTCGAGGCACGCACATAGTTGAAAAGCGAAAGAAAGGGATAAATTACGTGTAATTTTTGTGAGCTTCAATTAAACGCACAAAATTACGTTTTTAAAAAAGAAATAATTTTTTAAATCCTTTCCTTGACCTAAGAAGGTGAATAATTTGATTTTTTGGCTCTCATGGTTGTAACAATAGACATATATAGATGTAGATCGCGGGTTCTATAGAAACTGGTTTTCGCTTAGAAAGAGACAGAGCTAAATAAATCAATAGTACCTCTTTCTATGGGCAGAGATAAGAGCCCCGTATGTCTATGGTTTTAACAAGGAATAATCATGAATTAAAAAAATATTAACATTTTATCTACTTTCTGGGCACTTATGTGTACTTAAAAGCTTTTTCCACATATTTATTAGTTTATTTATTAAAACCAGCGTATTTTACAGGAATTAGATTACCCCATTATTGTGTAATTTTTTAAACTATGATGTTTTTATTACAATAGATAAAATGAAATGAAAACTAAAACAAGGACTGAGTACGGAAAGTTATTTGCGGAAATATCGATGCAAGACATCTTAATTAAGTTATACACTGCCTTGCCCTAAAACAATTAATTTTCGAATAGGCATCATAAGGAAATTCAAGATAGGCATTAGAAGCAATACCAGCAGTATTGAAAAAAAGTTAAAAAAGCTTTAACGTGATCAGAATTTTATCTTGAGAATTTCTGTTTACGGGTCATCTTATTAAGCAAACAAGGTGCTAAAAAATTTAAAAAGTTGAAAGAATTTCCGAGAAATGTTACTTAAAATAAATTGAAAAGGAATGTTTCCTTGAAAAGACTTTATACTAACCCTGTTTTGAGAGCACTTACAGTTGAAGCATTAAACGACATTTAAGTGTATTATTGTTAGTTGCACAATTTCTAAATGTCTGTAACTTTATCAGATAGAATGACTGCGAAATATTTTAATATTTTATTATAGCCCCTCTCCCCCCTTATTTAAAGCATACATGTGTATTTTTTATTATAATTTTAATGTTGTGTTTAACGAAGTATGAACTTTTGGCAGATATAGATATATATGGACGTTTTTATATTTAAATTTCGACCTGACCTTGCTAAAAGTTAATTTAATTTTAAATATGCGGGTTTAATTTTATCCTAACACCAATTTAAGACGGTTTTCCAATCAAAATTCAGATATTTTAGAAGACTTTTATGTTGCTTCTCTCCCGTTAAATTTTTAATCCGAAACGTTTTTAAAAATTAATTTCTCGTTATTTAAGCTCTGCAGAAATATATTGACAAAAGATTTTCTTTAAAATGTAGAGAATGTCTTTCGACACTTGGAGGGTATCTTTATTATTATTATTATTATTATAATTTACAAGCCAAACGGCTTCGCACTCCCTCCAGGGAATATTCACTCATACCAGGTACTCAAAGATACCAAAAGTATGAAGCTCTGTGGGAACCCTTTCCATGTTATCGGGTCCTAGGTGACGTGGTCTGCTGTATTTCCCATGAACTTTCGGACTGTTCGCGCGGTTGCTAGGAGAGTTGATTTCTGCATCGGTTTATACAGGTGGTCACTAAGACCCAGTCCCTTGATGTTCTGCAGGAGGTTCTTTAGTATCACTCCAGTTGTTGACAGTATTATGGGAATCGTTTGGACGCTGTTCATTGCCCATTGTCTTCGGATTTGCACCTCCAGATCTCTGTATTTGGCGATCTTCTCGTTGTATTTTGGTCTTAGATTGTTGTTGTTAGGTACAGCGATGTCGATTAGTGTAGTTCGCCTAGAAATTTTATCTATTAGTATAATATCTGGTCTATTATGAGCAACTGTTTGATCCGTCAGAACCGTTCGGTCCCAATATAACTTGAACTGGTTGTTCTCAAGAATAGGCTCTGGATTGTATTTGTAATAAGGCACTTTTCCCACCTGTAATAGGTTTAACTTTTCTGCTAACTCTTGATGGAGTATCTTAGCGGTGAGTCGTGTCTTTCCTTATACTCGGTTGCGGCAAACGCTTGGCATCCTCCAGTTATATGCTGAATTGTCTCCGATGTTCAACAGCCATATCTGCATTGGTCATTCTCTATTGAGGGATCTCTAATGATGAACTTCCGATAGTTCTTCGTCGGAATAACCTGGTCTTGAATAGCTAACAAGAAGCCCTCCGTTTCCGGAAACATCTGTCCTGAAATCAACCAGTAGTTTTACGCTAAGTTGTCGACATTGTCCTGGTTGACCTCATTTGGATGCCGTCCATGAAGTGGCTTCTGTAGCCAAGCTTGTAACTAATCTTGGTCTGTTCTGTGGTGAGAAGCAATATCCCGTTCCCTCAGCTGTAGCGGCGTTGAATCGTCTGCCTCGCATATTGCTCGATGTAGTGTGGAAGAGTCCGCTAACCTATGGAAATAAGAACGCAAGTTTATTATTTGTTGATCGAGCTGCTTATCAATATCGACCAATCCTCTTCCTCCTTGGTGTCTTGGAAGCATTGTACGTTCAATAGCACTCCGAGGGTGGTGTTTGTGTGCTTTTGTTAGGAGTGTTCTTATTTTTCTTTGCAGGCCTTCGATGTCCGTCTTGCTCCATTTTACTATTCCAAAAGAGTAGCTAAGCGCAGAGCATGCGTACGTGTTGAGCGCCTTAAACAAATTTCTACTATTTAGACTAGTTCGTAACCCCCGTCTTACCCTCCTGACAAATTCGGTTGTCAATTCGGCGTTCATAGTGCGATGGTCAATTCGTTTAGCTTGTTTCATACCTAGGTATTTGTATGTTTGTTCTGCTTCCATTGCAGCAATGGTTTCACCGTTCTGCATCTCAAATGCACCCGGTTGTATCTTTCCTTTAACGATGTTCAAAATACGACACTTGTCAAGTCCAAACTGCATTATTATTATTATTATTATTAAAGATGGGTACTCGCAAATTTGTGCTACACTTGTTTATTAAAAGACGCAAAAAATAAAATTTTCCATTTACAGGCACCCCTTTGTCTTAACTAATATGAAAGTTAATGAAAAAAGGCTATTGTAGAGACAGCTCAATTTCAGTTTTTTAAGCTTTTCAAAAATGTAAAATATTTGATATTTGATTTCACTAATAAATCTAAAATTTCGATTTTTTTTTTCGAAAATTCAGACTTAAATTTGTAATAGGCTATGAATATTGAATACATTTCTTATCTTTGGTATAATGTTTTGAATATTATTTAGATAAGTTTTGAAAGCCATTTTTATTATACTTCATACATACACATCATATATTCCCAAAATACCATGATGTGCAACCTTATTATGTAAAAAAAAACATGTATATTACCCAAAAGGAACACTAGATCAAATATTTTATTTTAAGTACTATTGGTAATTAAAAAAGGTAAATATGTTACACATGTCTCCTTTATTGTGACGTTTTATTATTAATAAATGGCTCAATCGCCTCTATTATTAATAATTGGAGTCTTCGGGGCATGCTTTCTACTAATTTAATAGCATAATCCGAAGACAAAGTCAAATTTGATGAAATAATTGCTTGGCAGTCCAGATCTTCTTTCCTCTGCTTTGTTTCCGAAGGGTTTTGCTTATCAGGCGGTTCACACATATCACACTATTAGAGAGTCCAAAATGTATCTCAGCTTGCTGCTGTTCAAGAGGAGATTTGTTACTAAGTCAGCAATAAAACATTTTATACTCTTTTATATATTATATGATTGAATTGGCCTTTTTTGTTTAGGGTACACTTCATGATTGACTTTTACTAGCGTCTGTAATGTTTTTAATCGTGTATATTTTTTCTAATTTAATATGTTTTGTGACTAATCTAAAGCATAAAGTTCATCGTTGTTTTATATTTGGCTTAGATAAGATATTTTTTAGGATCACTTCTCTGAAGGTTAAGTGGTGGAATAGTCTTTAGGTTAAACTTCACATTCATTGATAGTGCTTATTTTCGATGTTTTATGTTGGAAAGATATAAAATGTATTAGCTTTTTAATAAAAGACATTTATTATTATTAATCTTCATGAATGTCCAAAGATTTTCTGTGGGATTTGCATCCGGCAAATGCCATGGCCAATCTAGTACATCATTCATTTGCTTGTTGCGACGCAGTACAAAAATGACTTTGATGTTTTGGGTCATTATCTTCTTGCAATAGTCGATATTTATTTTTTCTTATAAACCACTTTCAGACGGGCGGTAGTAAAGTCTTTTGATACATTTTGACAATTTTAGCTGCGTTTAAATTGTCTGTAAAGATGCTGCTTTAAAAAACAGCTCCAAACATTCACATTTACCGGGTGTGTGACTTTCCGCTGGATTGGCGTGGGTAGATCAAGTATGAGTGATGGAAAAACATGCCCAAAAAGAAGCTTTATCTGAAAAAATTACATTGTCCCAATCGCGGTCCAAATTTTCCTTCGCCCTAGTGAGTCTATTTTCAATGTGTTTTTCGGACAGCAGCGGTTTCTTTATTGTACTACGAAATTTACTTCATCAGCCAGTAAACGTCTTCTTATAGTGTCATACGTCACATTTTTTAGACCCTTTTTACACAAAATTGTTGACCCATCACATAGTAAATAGGATATAATTCTTCTGGAATAATTGTGAAATCATCCTGTCGTCTTTTTTCGTTGTTTTTTGCATGGAGCCACGATCCGGTAGATCATCGACATTTTTTATATCAGAATATCGTTTCACCCAATTACTAACAAATGTCTGACTTTTTCATGAATTTAGCAGGCGCCCCAAATGACAAATGGAGAAGGCTGGGAAAATTTTGTTTGTTGCATTTTTTGTTTAACGAATAAATCTTTAATAATAATAGAGATACCCTGCAAAAGATTCGAAAATTCGATACAAGTAATTATATGGCATAAGATATGTTTTTGGGCATTTTAGACATATTTTAATTAAAACGTTTTTAGGCATATTTTATCTAAAACGTTTTTTATACGAATTTTAGTGGAAACAAAATAAATAAACATCTTAAACTTGGAATAAAATTATTTTGGAATCTGTTTATATTTTTTTCATACTCACTTATTTTTAACTTATTGTTTATGATTACAAGGACTCAATAGATAGTAAATACTTGATTTTAAGTATTGGAAGATATTATGTTTACAATATTAATAGCTGAGTAAATGAAGATTAAAACTAATCTTGTTTGTTCATGGGAAAGTCCCTTTCAATTTTGTTTTGAATGATTGAAAATTTGATTGCTGCGATCTATCATTGGGTCTTGATTTTCATTTTTCGATAACTTGCCGATACTTCCTGGATTACTAGCTTGCAATAAACCCTGTATTATGAAACTTTATGATTGGAAAATTGTTTTAGGCTCAATAATTTTTAATATCGGTATATGTTTTGAAAATAATTATTTTTATATACATGTATGTATATTATTAGTATATGATTTTTGATATCTAGTCTTGGCTATATAAGTCTCTTGCAGTGTATGGGACAAATATGTTTAAAAAATTATAGATATTTATTTTTGTTATATCAAATATAATAAATTAAAATAGTTGATTTAAAGGGCGGTTTGTTCATAGACTGTAAGAACCCATTATATATTTTTTATATTTTACCCATGTCAGGACTTTGGGAGTGTTTTTGAGATTGCTAATGTTCTCCTTTTGCATGTGTTTTTGTACAGAAGCTAAAAAGCAGCGGAAGAAGAAAAGTTTAACAGGTGAATAATTTTTTTACTATTATACTATAAACCTAAAAACCACACCTTAAAATAATTTGTAATTAATTAACTAATGAAAGATAAAAATTTGTTTAAATAAAACTTTAATTTTTTAAAATTATTAATATTCTACCTGCATGCTAACTATTTTTTTTTATAATTAAAATCTTAACTTTGTTTGGTTAATGTTTTTTGAATGTTGTCGTTTGTTTGGACGCCATGTTTGATAAAAATTTTATCAATACTTTAGAGCATTCTTTTGAAATGCATTTCCTTTTCATATTCAAGATTGATTAATTGATAAAATTATTTAATAAGTTATTCTTTAAAAAATAATTAGTGATTTTTTTAATTAATACAATTTTTCTTTACTAAAATTTATCGCCTTACAAAACTGACTAAAAAAAGAAGGCGAAAAGGATTTACTTAAATTATTTATAAACAAAAGTAAATTCCAGGATGAACCTTAAATATTTTATGCCATTGAGGAATAAGAAACCTTTTAGGTATATTGATCTTCGCTAATTTATAATTTTTCAAATTATAGCAATTTTACCAACAAGAAATTAGATGCTGTATTTCTGTTTATTTCTCTAAAAACTAGACATTTGAGAATCAACCAACATTTTTTTTTACTAAATAATTTTTGTTTTTTTATTTGTCTTGGTATCATGCATGTGACGGCACCCCCTAAAAGATTTTCTGCTGTTAAAAAACATTGAAGAATAACTTATTAAAATTCAAAACTTTGGCTTCCTGCGAATCACAAGCCTTCAAAAACTGACAACCTTTAAAAATTAGGCGATGAAGAAAATGTAACTGGAAATAGTCATATGAATTCACCAGCTCCAGTAGCGAATAAACACGATACCACCGAAGACGGAAAAGAGAACCATGTGAACAACGCTCCACCCGCAGAACACACCAGCCATAAGAAGGAAAAATCTGTATTGCAAGCGAAACTGACCAAACTTGCAATCCAGATTGGGTATGCAGGTTCGACCATCGCCGTTCTTACTGTGATTATTTTGATCATCCAGTTTTGTGTGAAGACTTTTATTATCGATCAATATCCATGGAAGAACTCTTATGCCAATCAGCTAGTTCGCCACTTAATTATCGGTGTGACTGTACTTGTCGTCGCTGTGCCTGAAGGTCTACCATTGGCTGTAACCCTTTCCTTAGCTTATAGTGTTAAGGTATGACTGTGCATTTTACTATTTTTTAATTCGAAACACTTCTTATAAAAATTGTTTTCGACTAATTAAATCAATATGTTTTAAATGATCTTTTAAAGATAATTACAATGTTTTTTGAGTAGTGGATTTAGTTTGGCTATTACAGATAATCATCACCTCAGGTGATCACAGTATATAGCCAAAAACGTTGTGATCATCGAGAATAAAGAATCGAACTCCAAACTTGATCTATTACTCGGATCTTACATAATTCTTAGTTTTACCCGTTAATTTTTGTGTTCAAAAGGAATATAACATACCAGCTTTATCTTTTTATTTGTAGAAAATGATGAAAGATAACAATTTAGTAAGACATTTAGATGCGTGTGAAACAATGGGTAATGCGACAGCTATCTGTTCGGATAAAACGGGTACTTTGACAACAAACAGAATGACTGTTGTCCAGTCGTATATATGCGAGCAACTTTGCAAGACTATCCCTAAATTCAGCGATATCCCCGCTCACGTTGGCAATCTTATTGTACAGGGTATTGCTGTGAACTGTGCTTATACATCACGTGTTCTGGTGAGATTACTTTAGTTCTGAAGAAACTGAAATCATTGGGTTTGATTTTTCAACGTTTTGTTATAATAATCGAATAATCTTGTTTCTTAATTTGATTTTTAATATAATTGGAGTGAAAATTTTTAATTTACTATATATAGAAGGCCATTTTAACACTGAAAAATTAAACCTTTGTGAGGCAGTTTCTGAATCGAGATTCGTTAGGGTAAAACATCGATTTTTTTTAAACAATTTTCAGCCTTCCGAAGAACCATCTGAGCTGCCCAAGCAAGTGGGTAATAAAACTGAGTGCGCGTTGTTAGGTTTTTCGTTGAATCTAAACAAGAACTATCAGAATATCCGCGATGATTATCCCGAAGAATCATTTACGAGAGTATATACTTTTAATTCAGTTAGGAAATCGATGAGTACCGTCATTCCTCGCCGAGAAGGCGGCTATAGGTTATTTACCAAGGGTGCTTCTGAAATTATATTAAACAAGTAAGTTTTCATGAAACTAACGCGTTATTTTTATATATCTTACATCAAATCTTGTTTGTTTAGACAATTATAACTAAAAAGACACCTCACTTCATTTAGTACTTCAAGGAACCAATTTTTAGGTGTGCCTTTATATATGGTCATGATGGCCGATTGGAAAAATTCACTCGCGACATGCAAGAAAGATTGTTGAAGCAAGTAATCGAGCCAATGGCTTGCGACGCACTACGAACGATATGCGTAGCTTATAAAGACTTTGTACCCGGAAAAGCGGATATCAATCAAGTACACATTGACCATGAACCAAACTGGGACGATGAAGACAACATCTGCAGCAACCTTACTTGTATATGCGTTGTTGGTATTGAAGATCCAGTACGACCGGAGGTACCCGATGCTATTAGAAGGTGCCAGAAAGCTGGTATTACAGTCAGAATGGTTACTGGTGATAACATTAACACTGCCAGATCCATCGCTACCAAGTGTGGAATTGTTAGACCCAATGAAGACTTCCTCATTCTTGAGGGTAAAGAATTTAATCAAAGAATCAGGGATAGTTCCGGAGAGGTAAAAATCCTACTTGTTTTTAGGCTTCAAGCGTCTCATAAACGTTCTCATTTTTTCTTCTAGATTCAACAACATCTCTTGGACAAAGTATGGCCTAAACTGCGAGTGTTGGCGCGGTCATCTCCAACTGATAAATATATTCTTGTAAAGGGTATTATTGATAGTACTGCTAGCGACAACAGGGAAGTAGTAGCTGTCACCGGTGACGGTACTAACGACGGTCCTGCCTTGAAGAAAGCCGATGTTGGTTTTGCCATGGTAAAAATTTTCATTTTCTTTTTATTAGCTGGACCTTGTACTAATGACCTTATTTCAGGGTATTGCTGGTACTGATGTAGCTAAAGAAGCTTCCGATATTATTTTGACTGATGATAACTTCAGTAGTATTGTAAAGGCTGTCATGTGGGGTAGAAATGTGTACGACAGTATAGCTAAATTCTTACAGTTCCAACTTACCGTTAACGTTGTTGCTGTTATAGTTGCGTTCATTGGTGCTTGTGCTGTGCAAGACAGTCCACTTAAGGTAAAAGAATATTAAATTTTTAAAGGTTAGTTTGAAACAAGCTTGTTTTTTTTTAGGCTGTGCAAATGTTGTGGGTCAACTTGATTATGGACACCTTAGCATCTTTGGCGTTGGCCACCGAGTTGCCTACAAACGATTTGTTACTTAGGAAGCCCTATGGAAGAACAAAACCACTGATCTCTAGGACCATGATGAAGAACATTCTTGGTCAGGCTGTCTACCAACTGACTGTTATATTTTCTTTATTGTTTGTTGGTATGTTGTGTGCGTGACACTTCATTTTTTACATTAATTTAATATTTTTATTCCTAGGTGATAAATTGTTAGACATAGAATCGGGAAGAGGTACGGCGATCGGTGCAGGACCAACTCAACACTTCACCGTTATTTTCAATACTTTTGTCATGATGACTTTGTTTAATGAATTTAACGCTAGAAAAATTCATGGACAAAGGAATATTTTTGAGGGAATCTTCACTAATCCCATCTTCTATACTATCTGGATAGGAACTACTATTGCACAAGTAAGCACGTTACGCAAAGTTATCTAGGCTTTGGAAGCTTTCCTAAAACGTTTCTTTTCAGGTAGTAATTATTCAATTTGGCGGTATGGCCTTCTCAACCAGAGCTCTAACTTTGGAACAATGGGGCTGGTGCCTATTCTTTGGCATTGGAACACTCATATGGGGTCAGCTGGTTACCACTATCCCAACACGTAAACTTCCCAAGATCTTATCGTAAGTAACAAATATGTAATTTTTTATGTAGCTCTTAGGATCGTTTTTATCTCGTCACTGTAGTTATTAATAGCGAAAGAAATTAATATAAAATATAAATTGACTCTGGAGAAATTTGCATTATTGAAGTTTAAAAATCGATTTTCTCAATATGTCGTATTTACAAATATAATACTTGGAATATCAATGGTCATGAATGTCAGAAAAATCGACGAGTAGAGTTTGTGACAAAGATGGGGAATCAATCAGTTATGAGTTGCGTTCAAGAAATAGATGGGTTTTGTATTTCAGTATATATTTTATTACTATCGGCCAACCGCAGACCTCGTCAAAGGGCACACCTTAACCCTGCCAGTTTGAGAACAGTCTCCAGTCGCTAGCGTAGCCTCCACACAGAACAAATCGTATACAAAAAAAAATAGACGGGTTTTGTTTGTTCTGTGTGGAGGCTACGCTGGCGACTGGAGGCTGTTCTCAAACTGGCGGGGTTAAGGTGTGCCCTTTGACGAGGTCTGAGCCCTGAGGATGGTCTAAATTAAACCGAAAGCGCTTGGGCGATAGTAATAAAATATACACTGAAATACAAAACCCGTCTATTTCTTGATTTCTTCGGTGTACAACCTGTTAATAACTTATAAGTTGCGTTGCCTGCTCGTCCATTTAATAAATATATATTCAGTAATTTTTAGTATATATGTCTTCTATGTTAATTGGCTTAGTTTAGAAATCTTTACCTGTAAGGTAACTCCACAAAAGGAAGTCGAGGGTTTAAGTCTGGAAACCTCGGCGGCTACTCAACAGGTCTCCTTCTAATCCACCTGTTTGCGAGAATGTTATTTGGAAAGGCAAGAACTTCTTGTGCGTAATGTCGCGGGGCACTGTCTTGTTGAAACCAGATATTTTGATGGGACAAATATGCATTTTCTTCTTTAGAAAACGGCATCGAAAGAGTAGAGATAAAATCTTGTAGAAATACCTTTCATCAGTTCAATTTTTAAGGAAAAAAGGTCGGACCTATAACGATATTACCCACGATTTCAGCTATACTGTGTCTGCTTCTTATCCTATTTGGGTTTATATCCAACCAATACGAATCATTTTGTGTGTTAACTTTAGCATTTAAGCAAAATGAAATCTTGAAAACACATTTCTTGTCAACAAGATTCCATGAAAAATTTATAACAGGAATGAATTTAAAAATTGGTATCTTTTTCTATTACATACATAAAATATAAGTTTTATTTAATAGATGGGGTCGTGGTCATCCAGAGGAATACACAGAAGCTATAAACATTGGGGAAGAGAAATTCGACGTAGATTCGGATAAGAAGCCCCGCGCAGGTCAAATTTTGTGGATTAGAGGCCTTACACGGTTACAGACACAGGTAAGTTTTGTTGAGAACGGTAGAATAATTGAATCAGTTATTGTAAAAAGTCAAAGAAATAACTGTTTTATCTTTGGGCTCATACCAAAAGTAAGACGGTTAATTAAGTTATGGGCCAGATGCTGCGGTTGGGTGAAATATAAAAATATTAAATTCGCAAAGCGTCTGGTTCAAATACTAGTGTAATGATATGAAATGTGTGACTGATTTTTTGAACAGAGCTCATATTATAGGGTTTCCATAGGCAAAAAACAGACCAAGTTCAGATAAGGTCCTCCCCATCTGTCTCATCCTTGATTTCCTATACCACTTTTCTCTTTTAGTCTTATTTGACCAGCATGATTGCTGCTTAACAGTTGACAGTGCGTGTCGCCAAATTAATCACTCATTTTGGGTGGTCAACTTTCATTTGATAATTATTTTTTTATGTTAAATACTATTTTTGTTCTGGGGTTTAAATGTATATTAAAAAGTATGATATAAAATTTTTATTACTAATGATTATTTATGAATATGGGGGGCTTTTATCTATATCTATGCCAAAAAATATCTTTGTTGTCCACCCAAGAAGTAATTGTTTGCTTCTAGTTGTCAGTGTATTTTTTTTGTAGCGTTCCTTTTTTAATGTTTGTCAAATAGAATAACTTTAATGCCTTGCAGGTGCAATTAAACTATTTTTTTTAATGTAGTCAACTAAAACACCAGTTAATATTTTTTAGTAGGCCAGCAGTGGATCTACTCCCGTCCTCCAAGCAGATTTTTTGTTTTTTTATTTCGAGAGAGTTGGTGATATTTTAAATTTTATCACAGTGCTTTTCTTTTCCTCGTAACTCTCCTTTAGCGTTAGATGCTGTCTTTTTACTAACTTTTTTGTTAATAATAATCCAATATCACTGTATAACATTTTGTTGATTTTAGACGAATTTAATCAATGTGTCATTGGATTATTATTATTCTTGCATGGGTAGTTGTAGAAACAATCCACATAGTAGCTGTCAAATACCGACATACACAAAGCTCAAATGTCAAAGTGTTTAGTTTTAGTGTTAGTACATCTGCATGTTTGAAAGATCACATTAGAAACAGTCCTGTTTTGACAACCTTTTTTGACACTGCTATGTTAAATGACAAGCAATCTCAGTAACAAAATGTTAAAAACCATCATCAGTTAGTGCAGAATAGCAGAACAAAAAAAAGGTATTCGAAGATAAAATTCAAGGATTGCGATGAAAAAAAATCTTATGGCTGTGTTGTCTGAGGTTGCACCTTTTCTACACGAGTCTGATCGAATGACGTATGTCTGTCGTTCTCACTCTTACGCTCGAGTTTTTTACTATTTCACTTATTTTCGTTTGTACTGTCATACTCACGACTTGTTAGAGGTACTTTTAACTGTACCTTTTTTGTATAGAAAACATCAAGAATGAAGAAACAAAAATGTAGTGCAAGTAGCAATTTTAGAAATTAGAAATTCGGGTTAAAAATTAAACCAGTCAAATGCCTGGCATAGACTATTCAGTAGAAATTTTTAATGCCTCCTTTATTAACCGTTTTTTACCTATCTACTTAAATTATTGATTTTAATTTAAAAGTAGCCAACTTCTTGCTGGTTATGCAATAAAAATTACTTATATAAATTAACAAAGAATGTAAACCTACTAAAATTCTTATAATTTGTTTTTAGCGATTTACAAGTCATAATTATGGGAAAAAAGTTTAAGCTTAATTAGTGCATTTTTTATAATCAACATATAGGTTTTAAAAAAAGGGTATATAAGGTTTCTACAGTGAATATTTTTAGTTCTATGCCTCTTTTAGCCAAAAAAAGAAAGGTTACGGACTTGACATTTGTCGGGGAAGCGCGGTACGGAAAACTAAATTCAAGTAAGTTTTATTATTAAATTACAAATGTATTATTATTAAAAAACTCAAAAGGTTAAAATATGATAAAGTATAACTATGTTATGGTAAAAAACAGATTTAAAACCAATCATCACATATGGGGCAGTAATATGGAGCTAAAGAACCAGTCTGATTAATACGAGAACTAACTTCTTGAAAGTTCTTGTGCGTGTATAACCGGGGCAATGAAAACATGCCCAACGGCCGCCATGGAAGTAATCTTAAACCTTACATCTCTACATATACTTGTGGAGAGTATGGCAAAGAGCACAATTTATAGGATGATAACAACAAATCTGGCACATGCCCCAAGATGAAATGAAAAAAAAAATCAACTTTGTGAAGCAGCGCTCTAGAAAACCCTAGGATGTGATTCTTGGGAGCAGACCAAATAGAAAAAAGGAAGCCGTCCAACATGCAAAGGTTCCTGAGGGAATTAGAGGACCTGCTTTACTTGGTAGGGTATCTCTTACGACTTGGCAGCAGTAGGGGGGCACAATAGATCTATCAGGTCGCAGTGTACAGACCCCACTGCTATTTTTATTTACGTCTTTTTTCGCCAATAAAAACTATTAAAAATAAATTTTATTCTACAAGTTATTATTCGCTAGCTTGTCATATTTTAACATTTAATACTTAAAATACATTTTAAGGTATCTTCTTTTACCATATCGAGCTTCTTCGATTCCACCTGTCAGTCCCGTTTTAAATATTCCATGCAAGTTTTATCCGTATTTAGACATAATAAGGCAAGAGAAGCAGGCAAAGTGCTAGCAGGAGGTTTGTCTACGTGAAGAAACGAACGAAATATATTATGTTTAAATATGGTTAAAGAAAAGTTTAAAATAACCCGGTCGCTACAATAGTTAAAATTAAAAAGAAATAATAAAATTTTTTATACATTTAATAGCCAGCCGAACCGATGAAAGAAACTGAGGTATAGGGAACCTTTGGGTGCCTCAAGCAAATTCAGCCACGCAAAACAAGTATGTAGTTTGTAGTAGGCCTTCTTTTAGATGAGATGCGATTGTCGATACTCTGCTCTGTTGCACTCTATACCATGTTAGATGTTCTTAGAGCAAACCCTCCTGGATGTGTCTTGTCGCCCCCTTCCCCTGTACCTCGTTTAGTTTTAGTGGTACCAGTAACCAGAACCATTGCTCTCTATCTCTTTCTCTACCATTTTATTTTTATACCAATATACCAAACCAATACCTTGCAGCGTGCTGCCGACAACACAGCCAATTTTTTTAGTGTTTGAAGGTGTTAGATCTGGTGAGTAAAAGATACTTCGTAGATTCTGTTTTACGCAGAAAAAAATATAATGCCTCTAACCTACGTTTCCTGGACTCTTGCGGTGTAACATATTTTAAAAAATGTGTGTTTTTTAAAAAAATGAATTAAAAATATTTTTACTTAGATATCGGATTTTTCAGGAAACAAAACAATTTAAGCATGTAGTAAAATTATAATAACATTTATTCGCTATAAATTTTATTTGTTGATTGGCTTAAAATTTAGACCAATTTGAAGCTGAACAAATTTGCCTCAATTCTTGAATTCCTATAAAAATTCGTTAATAAATTTTTCTCATTTATGTATTAAAGTATTTTTTAAGGACCTGTATCTTCAAATGGGTTATGTTATAGTTTAAAAGTGATTACTATATAGATGCTTCAAGTTAAAAAAAAATGTATTTAATTTGTCAATTACTTTAAATTTTGATTACATATTAACACAGCTTACTTTACACTCGTTTTGCAATATTAATTACTCTCAAAAAAGTTATATTATTGGAAGTAAATCTATCAAAATAATTCGGTTATAACATTACGTTTCAAACTGATTTCAAAATATATTCATAAGGGTTGAATCGTACTCGATTCGGTTTTAAAAAGAGAGGAAGAGTTTCAAAACCGAAGAAAACTTTTTTTTGTTTGACGTCAGTATTTCAGTGATAAATGGTTCAGTCAGGGCAACTCGTGGCTGTCTAGAAAAGTAGTGCCAACTTCGTAAAACAATTCCCTTTTATTAAATTAGCGATAGCAAAACTTTTCCCCACTTCCATTTTGTTTTTCAGTTTTTAAATCGGGTAATGGCGGTCATGATTCTTTTACTCCTGAGATTTTCTATAAAGAGTTCTTTAAAATACAACTTTCTTCGTAGTAATAGCGGCTAATAAAACGACTTTTAGTAACTAAACAAAAACACACTACAATATTATGTAGATACCTCAGTCAATATTGCAATAAATAACTACAACTAAATTTTAAAAAATTAGAATCTGCAAGTGCAAACAAAATAAACACGAACGCCGAAACAAAAAACTTACTTCGCTTGTTATCCGGTAACAAGTGTGTTATTCGATTTATTTAAAAGCATTCCAATTATTTAGCGTAGTCCAAATTTTGTTTAACTTTTGAACATATCTGCATACGGAAAATAATACGAAGTTTCGTCTTTCTCGCTCACATATAAAATCCGTTAGCTCTTCGTCTTTCCCATATACATATAAAAGAAATACTGATAGTGACCCGTAAAGCGATGAATGGAATAAGATCCCAACAATATGAAACAGAAGGTTCCCAAAGTACGATAAATATTAAACTTTGAATAAAAGGCCATTTTTTTAAATTTAAAGCATGATTTAAAGATCACTATAATTTGACTTTTTGTTTAGAAAATTCTTACCATCAAAACCATTTAAATTGATATATAAAGTTCGCTTTCTTTATTGGCCAAAGATATATTTATTTTATCAATAGCGCTTTTCCGTCTCGCACTTGCGCACTAAAGACCTCGGGAACCAGGAGATAGACTAATGGAGATTTATATACATCTGTCCTTTAATGTTGGGATCAAAAATTACTCAGCGTGCTCAGTATTTATTTGACATATTCCGTATCAATAAATGGCACTATCCTATGTTGCCGATTATATCGCATTTTTGGCTGATGCCAGGCGTCTAATTAATAAATATGGAAAAGGAAAAAGTAATCGAAAAATTAAGTAGCGCCATGGTACTGTGTCACTCCCATACGTTAGTGGGTTTTGCTGATGGCGTTTTGAACCCCTCTAAGCAGACAGCTATAGATAGTTGAATCATATAACGTTATGCAATATTTACGGGTTGCATTATTTTGACAGCTGCAGCCAAAATTGTGCAACTCATATATACCTCATGAGAGATGGTTTATCCATATTTCTTTAATAATAAAGTACTACAAATCGAGTTACGTGATCCTGATGCATTAGTAACGGTTTTACGAAACAATGAAAGCATTTCTCAAATTGGCTTTCACTGTCATTTTGATATATCAGTCTGATTAACCTAAATTTATAATTTAAAATCCGAAAAGTCCGATATCTGGCCATAGAAACAACAGGTAAACTACGTAAATATTTTCAAAATACACATTAAAAGTTAAAAAAATTGTATCTTTTACTTTAGAATGCCAGTTTGTGTAAATAGGTATGGCTGGGTGGTGGATGTGCAAATATTTTAAATCTTTAACAGCTGCTTTCGAAACTAACGAATGGTCGTGTATTAACGAATGAAATAATAACGCTTTGTCTTGAAGAAATTAGTGTTCTAAAAAAGTTTGTTAGCGTATTAGGCCCTCTACGCTCTCTCTTTGACCTGTCTCTATTTCTATCTTTTGGTTTTCTTCATGTTTCTGCAACGTCTTTGAGACTAGAGGATCCTGGAATATGTAAATAATTTCATTAATTTCGTCCATTATCTTAACAAAACACACTTACATACCATTATACTAACTTCAGATATATACCTTAAGGAAAGTAAACACACTTAAGAAGACTATAGAGTTGATATTACCAATGGTTAATTTTTGACGTATTGTGTGATACAGTATTTTACAATATAAGCAAAGGACCGATACGGTTGAAGAAACAAAAAGGGCGAATATATATATATATATATATATATATATATATATATATATATATATATATATATATATATATATATATATATATATATATATATATATATAACACAACGTGAAATTTGTACATTGAATAAGATTAATCATTTTTTGTAGATTTTAGATCGCTACCCTAAAAGTGCAAAAAACGCGATTTTGGACTATATTTGAGGTTATGTATCGCAACATTTTTTTTCTTAAGAAACTATACATATCATCTTGCATTGTAAGTTTTACTCTTTCACATGCCGTTGAGTTTGTACAAATATCTTATATGTATAGTTTTTTGAGAAAAAGAATATCTCGATAATACATAACCCTAAATATAGGTCAAAATCGCGTTTTTTACACTTTTAGGTTAAGACACTTAAAAAACCTGATGTGATGGAACAATTAGAAGAAGAAATGGCTATTCTTATTCAACATACAAATTTCACGTCGTTCTTGTGTAATTCGTTACAAAAAATTGAATTTGTTACCTTTTTTTTTAAACTGCTTTGGTACATTATTGAAATTGAGAAGCTTTTTCATTACTCCACTGCAAAGGATATTTATTAAAAATTTAAGATTTTTGTTTTTTTGTCACGATATATGTTTCCCTATAATTTTCTTCATTTTTAAAAAAATGTAGCAAATAATACGTCATAAATTAATAGTTGTCATAATTTCAACTATATAGGAATCTTGTTAAATGTCATTTTTGCACTTTTTTGTTGTTTTAACCAAGCAGCATATTTACCTCTTCACATTTTTATACTGCTAGGCATTGTAATAATTTTTTTAAGTTTGTTTTTGTTATTTTGTACATACAAAATGTGTTTACTTTTTTATTTAATTTAGGTTTACTTTTCTGAATGCCTGTATAAATACTGTTGAATTATTGACCTAACCTAATATTAACATTTATGTCAGTTTTTAACTTATGTAATTCTAGTGATGAGCATAGAAATAAACGGCATAGAAAGAGACAAAGCAAGATAGGTCAGTAGGACCTCTCTATGGATGGAGCCAAGAGCCTCATACTCGCGATACTCTCACGCCTGACAACCAGAACCAATCAGAAAAAGATATTTTTTAGTGAATTAAGTGAGGAGTATCGCACGTACGGGGCTCTCAGCTCCGTCTATAGAAACCTAGTTACTACTGACCTATTTCGCTTTGTCTCTTTCTAGGCGAGAGTCAACGCGCTTCTCCACGACCTCCGGCCTATATATTTATATGTCTGTGGTGATAAAGAAATATTTTCTTCTCTTAGTGAAAAATTTTCTCGACCGCCTTCTTATTAACGAGGTCATCAGTTCTTGAGTTCTCACAATTATTAATAACTCCAAAGCTTTTTTATCTTTGCGCTTTACAGTACTTATATTAACACAAATACAAAGGGAAATACATTCGTTTATCGTTGAATTTAAATTGTTAAATGAACGAAAATGGAAATAATAAAGATAAAATATTACAAACTAAATAAACTCTTCAGATTCGTTACGTTGAATAAAAATGTGCAAGAAAAATAACAAAATACGTCTTTATAACTTCGAAAATTATAACAATCTTCTGATACTCTGCAAATAACAAGAGGCTCTAATAAATATATTTTAAATCGAGTTTTCTACAGGATTGTATTTTTTAAAACAGCATTTAATCTGGTATTTTATTTTTGAATTACTACAGTACCTCAATTAATTATTTTTTTAACTCTCAGGCTCAAGTACTAAAAAATCGATATTAGGTTAGGCAATACAAATCAGTATTCTATATAATAGGGGTTTAAACTATCACCAGCTAAAAAAATAGGAGACGGAATTTTCCGCTGTGAACTGTCAATATTTAGGGGAACACTTTTTTGAGACAGAGTTATAAAGTTTTCGAACTTTTTCCTATTTTATTGTGTGAATAATAGTGTGGTAGCGTTGTATCTAACCTTGGTTTTTTGATTAATTAGTATTAAGTTTGACAAGCTATTTTTACGTCAAAACATCAAGGTCCATGTTAAGGCGTGATAGCAGAGTGAACGCAATAATTAAAGGGAAGCCAAGTTAGCTCAGAATTTTGTGACTTTTTGAGTGTGATTTTACTAAAGCTACTGACATTTATCATCCTTCAAAATTAGGTAAAATTGTTGGGTTAGCCAATGATTTTATGTTCCATATGTTTTACTTGCTTTTGGAATAGCCAGTTTTTTAAGGCTGGTAAAATAGTTTTCGTTTTTCACTAGTTATTTGAAGTAATACTTTAATTTATAAAATCACCTATATATTCCTTTGGTAAGTAAAAGTAGTTTTCTCTCTTCATGAAAGTAATATAAAACAAATATAGCCAAAGCTTTTTAATAATGTATCTGTAAATACGTTATTGGCTTGCGTAACAATTAATAAAAATCGATGCTGGCTTTGTGAAATGCAAAATCAAATATAAATTATCATAAGCTGCAGTTTAAATTTCAGGTAGACTCTCTTAATAAATCTAAGTTTAAAATGGCGCATGTCTATTGTTAAATTTTTTCAATTAATTACCTAAAAAATAACAAACGCAATATCAAATTTGGAAAATTTCATGCATACGATGCTTATATAAGAACATTTTTAAATATATCATTAAAGATAATATGTTTCTGTCAATAAAAATGCAGATGTTCTAAGTTTTCTTTCTTACCTAATGTTTATTAAGAACAATGTCAGGACGTATTGTTAATGTTATCATGACTTCTTAACCTGGGATGTTAGTATTACATATTCAGATATTTTGTAGAAATAAAATCACATTTAAGTCTAAAACATCTTATATTGAAAATACACATGCAAAATTTTATTATTAGATTGGAACGTAGAATGGTAGGTACTACGCCATAAAATACATTTTTATTACAATGAATTTAACTGTCACTTTTGCTAATGCATTTATCATTGTAGTACCTAATATTCAATAGTTTTTAAATGAAGTTTAAACATTAATTTAGCAAAAATTTTAAATATCTGCTAAGATTTCATACGCCAAAGATTTTCTAGATTTTGAAATATTTAAAAAATGTTTGAGTGATGATAAATGTCGGGGCGAGCAACGATGATAATCGGCTCGTCTCGAGCGTGCGTGCGTGCGTGTGCACGGCCGAACGCGAGCATGCATTCCCGGCCCGCCTGATGAGACCCTGCTTCCCTGTGTTTGCAGCTGCGAGTAATCAGAGCTTTCAAGTCCACCCTGGAGGATCTAGAGGAGCGGCGCTCGGTACATAGTTTACACAGCTTACACAGTTTGCGCAGTTCGCGCAGCCACACCGGCCCGTGGCCCCCGCGGCCACTCTCAGACATCACTTACATTGACGAAGATCCGGCGCACCCGGCTCAGCGCCCCAAGGACGACCAGCGACTCGCGCCTTCTCCCAACACCCTGCGCCTACCTCCCCATCACGCGCAGTACGCGCCCGCGTCTCCCGCGGACCTGCCTAAGCCCGTGCATGAGACGCGCATTTAGTGCTGTCGGTCCTGGCCGCAGCGTGCACACGCGCATTCTGGCCATGGCGTTGGCCGCATGCGCGTGCGTGCACGCTCGCTTGATGCCTCTACGTGGTGAGCGCACTTCCTCACGCAACCCGGTTTGATTCATCTGATGCATACTTGTCATTTACATATATCTACAAACTGATTTGTAATATATAGTATATCGCTTATAACTTATCTTTGACAATCATACGGTGAACAAAAACTAATTGTAAGTTACATTCGGTTGTATTTTTACTTACCTTAAATTATTTTACTAGTCGTGCACGTAAATTTAATGTTTTAAAAAATAAAAATGACATAGAACATTTGTTTTATCATTTGCTAAAATATGCAGACACTGTGCGAAATGTCCCGGTGATTTAATAGATACAATAGGTCGTTTTAGCTAAAACTACACTGAAAGGTTGTTCCAGTGCATATTTAACTACCTTCAAACCCGTTTTATATACCAGGCATAGATTTTTTATTATTTACTGCTTTTTTAACCTTTACTGTTAAGCTTTTTCATATAGACAAGTAGCCAAGCATCACAAAATTTAACCGAAGATTAAAATATAAAATGTCTCGATTTGTACGAGACTATTTAGTGCGCACGCCCGGTATAGGTATCCAGTGTTGCGGCCTGGGCCATTCCAAGCTAATGGACTAGTGTGTTTTTTGTTTTTAGCAACTCCTTTTCCCATCCCGAACGTTTATCCTCACCTTTAAACGTTGAAAACCGATTTCCTTTCGATATCAAAACACTGGCCCAGTCAAGTTTTCTTTTTACGATATTTTTAAGAATGTGGACCAGTTGATTTATTTTTGATTAACCCATACGTTAATAAATTAAAATAAAAATATTTATGTTAAATTTTTCATTTAATATAATTCGGAAGTAACAAATTAACTGGTCATCCCAACAACGCACCAAATAGGCTTTTGAGGAAATACAAAGATTTGCAGTTTTTTTTTTTTTTGAAAATATGGAGATTGCTTTTTGTTTGATTAGGTTTTTTTTTTCGGGATACTTTTTATTAATTTTTTAATATTTTAAAATACACCAAATATAAATTTAAATATTATTTTGGTTTTGTTTCGCCTCATCCTTCTTACATTTTAATATTCACAGAACAACAAAGTTGGTAAGAATTTTAAAGATAGCGTATGTTACCTTTGTTTCTGTTCAACTTTTTCAATAGTTCAATTTTTCAAGATAGGTCGATGAAACAAATTTTTCGTTGCCTGGAATTTAACTTTTAGGTATCATGAATAAAAGTTCTGTTAAGTTATCATTACAAATGTTTTAATGAAATTGTTTAGAATATCGAAATTTAGGCTTTATTTATTTTTATTAGGGGAAGTTTCTCTGTTAACTTAACGTTTTACTTTGCTCCTATCGTTATATTTAAGACGTTGTCTTGAATATGATCAGGGTTGTATTCTTTTGGATGATTATTATGTGAAGTTTGACCACTTTCAACTGATCACGATCACATGGATAAACTTTTATTTAAAAGAAAGTTAAGTAATGACGTCACTATCAGATATTAGGATCAACTTTGTTATTTTTCATTTTTAAACTTGAACTGCATTTTTAATTTGCGGTGAAGAAATAAGTTTATATTTTTAAAAATATGATTTACTTAATGGTAAAATTGTCATTTTTCAACGGTTACACTATTTTTAAAATGATCGGTAACTGGTATGAAAAAAATTTTTCTTTATTTTTCTTCAACATAATAAAAAATCTAGAAAAATTATAACACGTCAAAGCCCTATCCAAGGTAAACAACCTGAACGAGGAATCAAAATACGAAGTTAACCATATAAAGTTCAAAAGAACATTGTTACTTTCATTTCTACCACTTTGATAACAGATAATTGAAAAAAATACTGGGTTCCTGCCTAGTAAACACAGGGCCGTTGCTATTATGTTTTTTCAACGTTGAATCAACATTCCACAGAACAAGAATTTCGGTGGTTGTTATTACGTTATGCAAACGTAATAACAACGACCTGTGTTTACTGAGTGTAGTTGCAAAATTTCTAACCATGAAGTAACAAAACATGGAAAATTTTTAAAAGAAAAAAGTTATATTTTTCGTTCTCCGACTGTGTTTTACGAAAAGCAACTTAAAGTGACGTGGATGTGGCAATAAAAAAGTTAGAAATAGTTTATTTCTGATCGAGCATTTCTCAGGTAATGTTGAAGGGTTTTATTTATAAAGGGAAAAAAACATATCTAAAAAATCGTAAAATTAAACTTGTCTAGGTATGATTGCCAGTGTTGAGACCTGTCGTTAGCTTAGCACTAAGTAGACATTAAACTTAACCGAAACCATTACTACATTGTATTATTTTGTACATATAAATATTTCGTCATTTATGTAGACTAGCTGTATGTATAGCATTTTAGAGTTAGTACTCTCAGGTTAGTGGTAATGGAAACAAATGATATTTTTATTTTAAACTTGTTTAGCGCATGCACACTTTTGCGAGTCAACTGTATTGTGTGTCATAACGGCCAACGACATATATATGAAATCGCGGAAAGAATTATCTAATCATTATACTCAATTTCTGAAACCTGTGAGATTAAGTCTTGCTATTTCTTTGCCAAAAATTTATATTATGTGCTGCGCTGGGCTGTGGGTCAGCAGGCTACATTTACTTAATTTTCTCGATATTATAATTAATAATAGGGACCTTAATCATACTATATTTATATTTTATTTTTATTTTGTTTTCATTATATTTACGCATAACATGTTACTCATTACTTACATATTTTTAAAAGCATATCTAAAGTTACACGCTCTATGCACAAGCACGTAAATATACACAACACACTTTCGATACTTGTTGAGGACCTAATTTCAGTTTGCCTTGGAAAAAAGTTTTTAATTTTCTGACTTTTTTTTTTTAGTAAACCCGTATCGAAAGTTTCGGTGTTTCACTGTGCATATTTACGCTAAAATAATTTAAATATATATAATACACATTTTTTTAAAATGCTCTGTTCTTGATATTCGGCACTGAGCCAATGCGAAAGTACACACGTTTGAGCTATCGTGTGTCTGTTTTTTCTATAAACACATTTTTTAGAGATCACGTGTAAGCATACTTAGCTCCCACGTTTTCTTGTTATTGCAAAAAATACAGCGACAGCTTGTAATTTTCTTGTTCTTCAATTTTTTTTAGTCAATATACAGGATGAAGTTTTCTTCAGTTGGTTTTATTTTTTTATAACCCCAAACCTTACTAACCCTAGTACTATTATATATTGAAACTAACCTATAGTCAATTTTAATACGTTACAGTCAATGGTGGTAAAAAAAATTATATGGCAATATTTAGTCTTAAATTGGCGTCACTTATCATTTATAAACACATAAAAACAATTGTTCTACTCTAAATATAGGTTCCAAATATGTACTAAAAAAATTTAAACAAAAATGAATTAAAACTGTCTTGTAACTTCGCTTTTCTGATCTTATTTTATGAAATCTGTGAATGTTTTTAAAAGAAAATGAATATTTCTAATTTTTGCATAGTTTTATCGGTACTCTTGTGTCAAAATTAGTATTATCTAGTATTAGAGGTCAAAATCATTTATATGCAGCGGTTATACTATACTTTTTGAAACTATATTATACAAGTTTTTATGCAAACTTTCATTGATCAAAATTACTTACGTTTTTTATCCAAATACCAGAACCAAAAGGGAGAAAATAATCCAACAGTACTTACTTTTTCTGTTCATGGCAATATAATCACATTAAATATTTCCTTATCACTTTAAAATCATATCGGTCATATTAAGTGATAATATTGTGATATTTCGTTATTGAAGCGAATTTCTTATTTTAAGTAAATGGAACAATAAATATTTAACCAAGATTGTATTTCTATCGTGAAACGTAGAAAAAACAATTTTTTCCTTTGCCTTTGCAGGAAGGAAAATATTGTTTTTCTAGGTTTTACGATCTTAATCACAACTAATCTTGGGTAAATAATTATCACCATAGGTTACAAATTTCTTTTAGGAAAAATAAATCGTATTATTGAACTTGCTAATAAGATGTATGAAGAAGTCTTTGGTGGTATACACAAGTTCCAACTAATTATGTGTTATTTTTTTTGTCGGGTAGGTGATAATTACATAGGGTTTATTATTGTAGATAATGTTATATATTATGTTGTGGGGTTATAAATAAATAAGACCCGTAGATTTGGTAAGATGCATTTTGTCCCGAAAATAAGTACTGTATCCTAACTATAAAGCTTCCCATGACCTTCAACCTGTGAAAATATTCCAAAACCCTTTGACAAAGTACCTCTGGTATGTTGCTTATTTTATTATTGCATGTTAATATATTTTTCTGTAAAGAGATGTGTTCTATTGTAAGAAAATGTTTTTGCAGGTTAGACAACCTTTTAATAAATTTTATTAACGTTTTAGTAAGAGAAGAACACTATCTTTTTGCGATAAAAAGTTTAGATTGGTCTGGAGATTGGGATAGTTAAGTGGAGTTTTCAGGGCAAGTCTGTAGGCTTTACCAAAACTATGAACCTGTATATATGATAGTGCGCTGTTTTTTTTACAAACTTCTTTCAGGTTTACTTAGTAGTGTCTATTATTCTGTGCACTTTACTGTTTTGTGTCTATCACTGTCTGTCGAATCACTCTTTAATGTTGCCCTTTATTACTCTTGAAGGTGATAGGTGGTGAATTACAAGAACGTTTGATTCCGGTTCCATACAGCAAGAGCTCAACTGACCAAGCTGTAAGCTGCTTTTCCTACATCTATTCTGTCCGCTGTGTAACTCGTATGCGCTATTCGCTCTTGTTTGTAATTTTTTGGCGCGCAATCGCTTCCACTGCTTCAGATTGCGCTGAAAAGGCACTGAAAATTACCTTTTGGTACTATTCTAAGCTTCCATCCCCCACAGTTATCTATTTAAAGCAGTGTAGCCTTCGCCAATGTTGAAGCAGTGAAGTACCTTTTTCTTTTATTTTTTTTTCCGTTTGTAGTTTGTTTTCCGATTTTTTTTGTGTTTTTTTTTAGTTTTGTTTAGCATGATGCATGATCCTTTTGTTTTGTTTTGTTTTTGTTTACAACACGTAGTTCACAGATGCATAAGATCGCTCAAAACGATTTAAAGCTCGGCCGAATTTTAATATATTTTTTTCTAAATTAAAATATCAATATTAAATAATTTAACCAGGCATTTTTTGGTTCTGATATACCGCGTATACATTAGTTTCCAGTTATACGTATTATAAACCCTTTGTTTTTCGTTTTGACATACCAACTATTTAGGGAAAACCACTTGTTTATAGCCAATATTCAAAAATTCATAATATAAATAATGTAAATATTGAACCTTAAGAAGTGAGAAGCTAGGAGTTTTTATGTTACACACTGTTGCATCGAGCTATTTGGCCCATCAATTAAAATTTTTAATTTTCTTAATAACTTCCTCACCGACTGTCTCGAGAGATTCATTTTCTCATAAATATCGTTAAAAATACTTTTATAAGCACTAATTATATTAATACAATCATCAGTAGGTGGGTTATTTCAATAGAGACAAGCTAAATAAAAGAGGCAGAAACTCTTAATAATTGTAGACTGTTTATATGGTTAATAAAACTAATATGGTAAGGGAAAATAACATTTGTAGCTTATAACGTTAATATATTAAAACTTACTGATTTTTTTTTAATGATAAGAGTTTTTATTTTTTGTTCCTTTGGGTAACTTAAGCGGGAAAGTTATAAAGAATTAAAAATTCTAATTTTTACATACTCGTTGCTTCTAACTGTTGAGTGATTTTACTGTACATAGAGATTATAATTGTTAGAAAAAAAAAAAACTTACCATGTTAACTTGTTTATGAAAAGTATTTGTAGGTTTTTAATATTAATGAACTATAACACGGTGACAGCATAGACTAAATAAAACGTTATTTGCTTGCCTGGTCACAAAGGAAACTTATTTTTCTTCTAGCCTCGAATATTTATCTAATAATTATATCTCGAATATTATATTTAGCGCCTGATGCTTCTTATTAGGTAATAACGGCCTCTTGCACATAGTTCTAGTGTTGTTTGTTAAATTAATGTAGAGGCTTCTATTTATTTGTATAAAATTGTTTACAATAAAATTGTTTTTTGGTATTGTGTAAATTTTTTTAATATATTTGTATGTGCGCGCACAAATGAATACCACAACTTTCAGCTGACTCAAGACGAATTTTTTAGAATATATTTTTGATTAACTAAAAAATTATTCGATTAAAGCTTTAGAATAGAATAAAATTGATTTGGTAGGATCGTTAATTCTTAAAACAACAGCTATTCATTACATCACATAGTGATCGTAAAAAAAAATTTTTTTGTGTCAATATACTGTAGGAATTCGTATTTAAACAAATAAAAAAATTTGAGCTTGAATACTTTACTTAGAAACTCATCGGTCTTCCTAATAACTATTTTTAATCTGCGTTTAACTCAAACGGTTGGTTTTTATTTCTCTATATTGTATTACGTTCATTTTGAGTCATTGTGTGTATCCAACTCGTGTCGCAGCATATACCCCATTCATTGAAAAAGTGTACTTAGTTTTTCTTTTGTTTTTAACACAGTTGCGATAATTTTTTTAAATAAAAAGTTTATAAATCTATGGACCAATTTTATTTTTGATTAAATGCCAAGTTGTTTTTAAGTGGCCTTTTTTTATTTTTATGTGTGTATTTGTTAATAATTGTTTTATTTTTATAAAAGTTTTGGTGTGTTTACTAATACCCACATATATACATACATACAGGTGGGGCAAAGTCAAGTAAGCAATCTAAGCAATATCTGGTAAAAACTGTATGTATAAACATTGTTATTCGTGTGTGTTAAGTGGTGCTCAGACAATTTAAATTGTGTTATTTGTGGAAATTGCAAGTTCAATGTTTTTTTTATCCTGAATTATCACTCGGTATGATAAAATCTGACTGCTTGCATCGATAAGCTGCAGTGTAAAAACATTGCAGTTCAAACTACTTTAGCCTGCTGTCTTGTTTGTTTATTGGGACTCGACAGCTCTAATATCTACACTCAAATTTACTAAATGAATCTCGATGTACCCTAATGAATCTGACATATTCATCTGATCACTCATTCAGTCAGTACAGCTTACACAATAGAAAATTATCTTATAAAATCTATCAAAAATTTAAATTGAATATATACCGTTAATTTTAATAAAAGAAACTAATATTTTGATTTTTTATGATTTTATAAGAAGAGTTTTTTATGTTGTAATGGCTGGGAAATAATGGAAAACGCGTTATGATCAGAATAGTATGTTAGAATTCAAACTAAGTGTCAACAATCCCATCGATGTTAAAACCCAACCTCCATCTTGTTCCTTCCATATATATGTTGAAGTTGACTGGAGGCAATCAGCTTTTTAGTTTCCTACTGCTTTGTACCCTGCCTCTCTGAGATCCAATCACGGCATGAGACTAACACAAGTATATTGACAGGTAGACACTGTCCCTTCAAACAGCCTCTTTACACGTGTATGTATGCAAGCCACAGCTAGCCGTGTGGCATGTATATATGAAGTTTGCATGTTTGTTCTTACCATAATTTAAAGGTAGATTTTTATCATGTTAGATATTTTAGGTCTTTATTGAGTGTACATATGTTACCAGTAGAATTTAAGGAATGCTAAGATGACTCGATCAATTAAACAAAAATCTACCTTAATTTGGCTCCAGGAATGGGTTCTCCCTTTTAAATTGTATTCTTTATAAATCATGACCATTTATATACATTTTAAAAATACGCCATGTAGATAACATCTTAATCATACACCGATGTATTAACCAAATCATTAAAGATATCATATCAAGTTAAAATCCTATTAAGTTCTGTTAAATAACAAGTATTTAAAGCACGATTCCTCTTCTTTAGTCTACCATTATTTTCTGTTTTTAGTGAAATGTTAGTAACAGGCTTAGGAATGTGCACCTAAAGGTTTTTGCGATTTTTTTAGTAAGTTGTTTTCACCCCGATGTCAAACTTGTGCTAAAGTATGCTGTATAGGAATAGTAGTTGAACACTGTCATAACTAAACATACATTCTCACGGTTAGTTGTGACGACAGCATATTTTTCATATACATATTGTGGTTGCATATACTAATGGTTTTCAATAAACTTTTTAATATTAGAATAAAATCGAAATCGCAGGAACATTCATAAGTTATCCCTTTAATCAATGAAGGATGCAGAAATTTATTTAACCAAAAAGTTGGCTTTAAAAAAAGGCTTTTCTTATTTCCATTTCACTAAAGCACCATTTTAGTAATTGACCATCTAGAAATAAAAACTAAAGAATTTTTTCGGTAAGTACGTTTTACGTTTAGAAAAATAACTTCTCTTCTATCTAACTGTTCTATATTTTTGGCGAGTCTAACAGTTCTCTATAGTTCTAAAAAAATTCTTAGGTATTAGTAAAAAACGTTATGTGTGTGCGTCTCTGAGTAGATAACACTTACAAAATAAATGTTAGCTCAAAGTAGAATGCCTTTTTGGCAAGCCGTCGATAGCGCGTTGCCTCGCTGTTCATTAGTTATTAAAGAGAAAAAAAAATTAGTGTATATAATAATCGCAACTGATGTTATTACACCATTTTGCCATTATTTTTAATTTGAATTTAAGTTTTCATTTTATAAATTTTTTTTGCATATTCGTCGTATTAGCTAATTTTGTTTGTAGAGCAAAGTTTGAAGCTACACTGCGAGGTGGTGCTGTCTGCAAAATTCGACGGCTTGCTTGTTGCTTGCAATTTTTACGTAGGCCAGTCGGTAGAGTATTATTTAGATATGTTAATAGATAACAAAATTAGCTGCAATACATTTCAAGGCAAATAAATTTTTTACCAAAATTATTACAATTTTATAACTAACAGCCATACGACGCTAAAAGTAAAACTGAAAAATTACATTTTTAGGTTAGTTTATGGTATCCACACCTATATACATTGATTAAGTTTATATATATATATATATATATATATATATATATATATATATATATATATATATATATATATATATATTTTAATCTATGCACCCAAATTTCTCCGTAAGCCAGACACACAAAAATATTTCAGACAAAAGTTGTTTAGGACAATGGGGGTCACCTATCTGTGCTAGGGATTTTAACTTTGAGGTCAATTTACAAGGTAATTCAAAGGCAAGGAAGTTGGAAGGGGTAAAAGGAAGGAGAATACCCTAAACTAAATTTGGTTCCGCATGTAACTCTGTACTCCTCTCAATGTGGCTATGCTGCACTTGCGCAGTAGGTCAAGGATCAGGACTAGATTTGAGAAACCTCTTATTTATGTTGTGATATTGAAAAATTACAATTTAAAGTCCAGGTTATAAAACGACTAATGAAATAAACACTGCCTTAAAAAAAAAAATTAAACATAATTCGAAATAAAATCTTATCTTATCTACAATTTTAAAAAAGAACTGGTCATAGGGATTAACTATATGTTACTCTTCCTTTATGTTATTATTAAGTAAAGTGTTTTTCATGTACCTTCTAAACTTTAAAATAATTAATATCTGATCAAAAAAATGTAATGAAAAAAATGGTAAAAACTACATACTAGCGCAAGCAAGACTTTAAAATGGTCGATCCATTAAAAGATCTTCAGTATAATCTTCCATATTGATGTAATACAAAAAACGTAGGTACTTACCGAAAATAATAAATTTCCGGGATCGAACCACGCGATTTACAAAACAATACCATACACTGATACATTGTTATAAATTAAAGTCTATACAAATGTCTTGATAACATACACAAATCTTAATTCCGAAATTTAACTAAAAGAAGAAAATAAGTGTCGAGAACGACCACATTAAACATAAAAAATACGCCGGGACGCCGATCGTGTCGCAAACTCTGCTCTGGTTTGCGATTCTCACATTGCTAACTTCATGCAACAAATTTACTACGAAATTTCTTTTTGCGCTTGCTCCACATAGCCAGTCGATGTCAACTTATGACATTTATTTTCTGCATGGTGGAACACTTTTTTAGGCATTTAGCCTATTTTTGTAGTTTTCCATATCCCTTCCAATTTCCTTGTACAAATGGAAAGCTGAGAAAATTTCCTATCCAACACAATAAATAACATAGGGAGTAAAATCGCATCTGTAGATCATTTAAAGGTCAAATATTCTTATACCATGGATTGGTGTCAAGTTTCTATTTAAAAAAATCACTCTGATCTTTAAATGGCCAAATAAATTTATCTCAAGGTCAAAATTATTAGCACAGAATTGCTCTATAACTGGTATCATAGAAAAGCAATGATGCAAATAAATTATTCACTCAATTATTTATTAATCGTTCCAAAAAGTCCACTACAAAATCAAAGGGAAGGTCACACTTACTGACCTTCAAATGTTCCTGAAGGTCAAGGTCAAATATGAGGTCACCTTAATATGCACCGTTTAATTTCCTAAAACTTTTGTAGAGCAAGTTTCTCTTCATCACTCTTAGTTATCAAGCTATTGGATAATTTACAACAATCCATGGTATAAGAATATCTAACCTTCAAAAGATCTCCAGTTGCGATTTTACCCCCATGTTATTTATACTGTTGGATAGGAAACTTTCCCCGCTTTCCATTTCTGTAATGAAAAATTGGGTTTCTATTGACAAAACTCAAATTGACCTTCGGATGACCTTTGGTTCCATGGTGAAAGTCACTAGCACAGATAAGTGATCCCCATTGCCGGAAACAACTTTTGTCTGAACTATTTCTCTGTGGCTGTTTTACTTAATGAGAAATTTGAGTGCATAGATTATATATATATATATATATATATATATATATATATATATATATATATATATATATATATATATATATATATATAGTTTTCTTCTATTATAAATTGATTGTGGACCTGAAAACCTATTAAACATACTTTCTACTTGCTAAAAATTTATTTGGTTTGCATATAAGTATATGCTCTTGGATATGTTTTAGGATTGTTTCACTATTAGTTTCTATCTTAGATATTTTTTTTGTTTTAATATTCCATTACAAATTGATTTAAAATATTTTGCAAAATTTAGCAGAAAATATGTATTGAAATCTAGTTTTAGTTATGTTAATGATACATTAAAAGTTTTTAATTTAATGCAGCTTTTAAGTTTTATGTCTTTACGGAGTGGCCTTTACATCATACTTAAGAATTTTTTTGGGATTGCGATGTGGTTTAAAAAAGAAACCACACCGCAGGAGAAACCAGTCATGGGGCTTGAGAGTAAATATCTTGCACGATCTGTTTTCCCGAATGTGCTAACAGCTCGCTAACTTTTTCTTCCGGGAATGTTCCTTTTTTTAATTCTGTTCGTTTTGGTGTTTTCTGTTAATTTCAGATCCGAGTAGTTAATGCTTTCCGACAGGGCCTAGACGCTCGATACGGCGAGCACAGCAATGCTTCCCTAGCCGAGGTGCTCCGAAAACAAACTTCCCTCTCTAAGAGGTTGTCGCAAACTTCTTCCATAGAGTATGCGGACAACATCCCCGACGAATTGACTATTCCGGAGATCGATGTGGAACGACTGTCATCCCACAGCCACACGGAGACGGCGGTCTAGCCGTCGTTCAGTACGCTGCGTAGCTCCACTCGTACCTAACGCTGCTAAAGTTCGAAGTCCAGTAAAGCGCGACGCGCCTGCCGCGCCGGCCGCACCGTCATCTCCTCGCCAACTCTGAGCTGCCGTACCTGCCGTGCCGGGCCGGGCCGACGCAGCCGCGGGACATAGTTCGGCGGTGGCAGGCTAACATATACACTCCCGCTACCTGAGTACAATCCTATAAAAATTACGTCATTCCATCCCTAATAATTATTGTAACTTTGGCGTTTTTATCCCTTAAAACATTAGTGTAATAACATTGTCGACAGCTAAAGTATGGTGTAGGGTTTACATGTTTGTACTCTGGTACCGGGCTGTCTCAGAAGGAGACTACTTTTAGAGCAGTCGCCACCGAGCTAAAAGCAATAAGTGGGGCCAGGCCGCCCCAGCCAGGTGCCTATGCGGCGGGACGGGGACCCGCACCCCGCACCAACTCGCAGCCTTTCGCGGGAACTCCTTTTCTTACCCAACCGAAGCATTTGGTCGTCCTTTTAGGCGGGCGTCCTCGGAGTTCTTATCCATCGGGGCACCGGGTTCGCCCGCCCTACCAATCTGCCAAACATGGAGAGAGGCAGTAATATAAGCGCACCTAGGTCTATTTCGTTCGACTTGATTCGTTTTCAGTCCTGTCTTTTTATTTTCTACTTTATCACGCTGTCACGATAAATATGCCATTAAAGTCTGACAACTGCTGAATAAATCAATACCTGAAATAATGTTTTTAAACAGTTATATTAAAGCATTGATTACATTTGTAATATAATTAGTGGTCTTTTCGCAATTATAGTTTTTCCAATTAAAATAATATTCTGGATATGAAATACCTTAGATAAAAAATTTATAATTTATGACTTTAAAACTTTAGGACATTACATGTGTTTATTTTAAAAATAAAGAATAGAATTAAATCAAACACTGATGAGGCGTGTTTAGTAGTAATGTCAAACGATGGGATTGAAAGCGGTTTCTAAAATATGTAATGTTATACCTAGTGGCAGTTGTTAAGTACCACGTTATAGTCTCTCCCCGGTTAAAATCTATTATTACCTAGGTCTAAATTATACAGTTATGTAGATAGATTAGAATAAATTATTGAAATTGAGATTTAAGAGATTTGCGACCCGCGTGGTTGTCAAATACTAGCGACAACGCGGGCCGCTTAGGCGCTGCTGCTGATGCTTAAACTTAATGGTTTTGTATTTTATACTAACTCGTTTATTTTGTTTGTAGTACTCCGTTTTATTTGTAATATACGTAGAACTTAACGTAATAAAGCTGTGTCTACTGGCAAGCCCGCCACGCGACAGGTAGCGACGCGACAACAGAACGAAGATATTCACATTTTAAAGTTAACATTCGTAAAACCAAAAGTCTATAGTTTTAGGATATAAATCTTCAACCACAAGCAGACGTATATTAAAATGTATCTAGGTAGAAATGTGCTTTATAGACAGCAAAAATTTTTATTTTTAGTCCAGGCATTTTTGTGTATCTTTATTCTACGGGGTTATATCGTAGAGCAGAGATACCTAAGGGCTTCCGTATCCTAAATAAAAGAATTAATAATTAACAATAGTTTTTATCAGTTTTGATAAGAGAATAAGATATGTACGTCATACGATATAAGGTTATGATGTATTATTTATAAAATAAAGTTTAGGTGTTGCAATTCTTTTGGTTTTAGGAATAGTAGCTTTTTTCGAGGATTGTAGTCGCGGCTCAGAACATAATTCCTTCGGCCTTATCGAATATCGGCGTTCTGTGGACGCCCTGTACAGAGTATCCTACCTTTGTGTATCGTCGCAGTTTTGAGGTAGATATGTGATAGATATAGAGTGATAATTGCGATTTCAAGTATATTCGTGTATGACGGAGCAGCCTGAACACCCGCGGCTTGTCACACGCACATATTTATACATACACTCCGTATCGGAATAAGCTTCTCTTTTTTATGGGCGATGATCAGTGACAATCTTCGTCGTTTCCAGGAGAAAAATTATCTTAGATTCCTCTTTAACGGCCTAGTTATGGCGACGTTTTTTTCTAATGGAAACTGTCCACTACGCTGTGAAGCCTCAAGGCTACTCACCACACTGCGTAGCGGCAACTCTGCTGATCATCTTCGAAAGGAATCTACTCGTCCACTCACCCTTTGACGGGAAGATTTCTTTTGTGTGCCAAACAGTGTAGTGTTAATAGTACGATCATAATTAGAAAAAATAGCCTTTATTTATCAAATAAGCATTTTACAAGCAAAATTCCAAACAAATTGTTAGTTTTAAAATAAAAAGCACTTTATTTTAACTTGATGTAGAAGGAGGAGGTACGGCAAATATATTAAGTATTTATAGTAATTCGAAATTAACAACAATTAATCACTATTATTGCACCTATCCGCATTTTATTTATGTTCTTAGAACGCGATGATATTTTTCTGTAAGTTTTAATCAAGTCAATCCAAAAATGATGAAATCCTTATTTAAGGAAAGGGCAAATTAGTGTTTAATGTTGCAATCTTAAATAATACACTACAAATAGGGCTTTATATCTTTATTTATATTTAAAAATCATATTGATTTTATTTATTATGAATCTCTCGATAAGCATTATTTACCTCAATTATCCTTTCACTATGTTAGGATGTGTGCTTAACATAAAAACTGATAATTTTTATAGAAAATTGTGTTGTAAAGTGGTTTTGTTTTTATTAGTGGCCATTTTTTCTTCGCGTACTGCTAGTACTTGTAGTTTCTAAGTTATTATCGACTCTGCTCGTGATTCGTTAGTGACTTCGATAACGTCGAGACCAAAATCCAAATCGTCGTTTCGTTGATCGTTAGTATTTGGCGCAGGTTTTTGGTGACTGAGCTACTGTGTTTTACGCGCGCTAGATTTAACAGGACGAACTTCACATTGGATAAGATAATATAGTACAATTATTCCAAGATTTATTTTCCTGACCTCACGTTTTACTAGGAAATAGAGTTATTGATGGGGTGTTAGTAATGTATACCGAGCAACCGTATGGCATATTATTATGATTGTATATTGAACTCAAGTGCCGGTGAACCGGGTCGTAATTCTGTGCACGCAGATTCTCCATAAGCTCAGCCCCGCTGGTACGATTTACAAATAAAATACAAAACACAAATCTCCTATTTATTAATGCCAAATATTTGTGAAGTGGCATTTCAGTTGAATGTTGTTATTTGTAATTTTAATGGTAAAATATTAAATCGTTAATTTGTTATAATTGTTATTTTATAATATAAACTGATGTATAAAGCAAATGCCCCTGTCCGCCTTATGGCCGTTAGAAGACCGGTGGCCATTGCGGATTTATGGGGTGAAATCGGACATGTTCGAATATAGTCGTGAGTGTGCGACTCGTCTACCTACTATATATATATAAATATATATATAATAACTTTTATTGTCTGTCTTATTACGATGTGCTTTTATTTATAAAATAAAAGGTCTTGAGCTTTAAATTAAAGAGAGGTGAATAATAAACCTAATATTTAAGGTGTTAATGTTCCATTTCAGGATCAGATATAATATTTTTGTGAAAAAAGCTTTTTTATTCCTTGTTACGTTTGTTAAATTTTGCCCTGAAATTGTAAAGTTAGTTCCACAATAATTGTAATATAATTTAAGAATATTACAAAATGCTACAAATATTTTCATAAAAATAAACGTTAAATCTTAATTAAAATATAATCACGCATATATAAATATAACTGAATTTTATTTAACTACCTAGCCTCTATGTAATTTTATCTATCCCAAAAAAAAACTGCAAAATATGCTTAGCTTATAGTGGTTCTCATAGTTATAGTATACATATGATATATACTTAAAAATTCTTTAATATAGTACTTATATTGTATAATACTACAATTATATATAATTATACAATGCATAAAATTTTTCGATATAGGTTCTAAACAGCACCCTATACTGTCGTGCTAAGATTGCTTTTACACTTATAAAATTAAGTGTACTGTACCTAAAATTAAATATGTCGCAGTCCCATCTTCTTGAACCAAATTAGCCACGAGTTGCTTCCATATTAAACAAAAAAATATTCCCATGGTAAGGATCTATCAACAAAGCATATACCTTTCTAAGACACCGTAAATCAACATTAATTTACTTATTAAAAATTAAAAAAAATATATAGAAATAATAAAATTTACAGGCCTACCATAAACTAAATATAATAATAATAATATGTAAAATGCTTCACCCTTATTCAAGAATCCTCCAGACTAAACTTTTTGATGCAAGAAATTGGACTGTAACAGATTATATTCGGGTTTTAGTCATAATTTTATAGGTGTAACTATTTTTTTGGTTTTAACATACAGATCTCTCCTAGGACGACTGAATAGACTCTGTATTTGTTGAATAATTTGAATATAATTAAACCATAAGCAAAATAGAGATCATTACAGTAAAATACCTATCTAAAAATATATTGTATAAATTTACTGCAATCCGTTTTCTGGGCAGCGGCGCTGCGCGTTTGCCACCCAGATTTTGAGAGTGGTTTTGATATTTTTGTAAAAATTGATGGGTCTTCTTACGCCGAAGAAATATATGACAAAGTATTGTTTTTTAAAACGGTTGTTTTTTTTCCATCTTTTCCCTTACATCAAGAATACTCAATAAATGTATGGCGACATTTCGCTATAAAACCAACTAGGTGAAATACAACAAAATTTCTATTAAATTTTATAATCGACTGCCAATTTCATTTTACTTGTATCCGCTTGCAATGTAACATTTTAACTACGGATTAATAAATTCTACATGTATGGACATTCCCTTTCCTTATCTCTTTCTAGATAGTGATATACTTACGCATTATTAGGACTATTCTTTTAGTCTTTACTACTTTCTGTTCTATCACTTGAAGTAATCATGATCACTTTGAACCAATGATAAATAAATGCATATTCAAAAGAACATGAAGTTATCAGTTTTACTTCGATCAGTGATAATTTACTCTAAAGAATACAGCCATTAGGTTTGTTCAAACCCGCATACATACTGTATTTCAGTTAATACGCAGAATCCTGACGGTCAGAAACTGTTTCTGATGCGGGTTGGAACAAACCTATTATAAGCTCAACAAATACTGCCCTCGATTCATTGGCATGAGCAGCTCAGGGTACCTATTCTCGTCCTTGAGAGAACGATCACTTGATGGAAATTGGGCGTGGTTCTCACGAAAAAGTATGAAACAGTATTCTTGGTTGCTTTTCTCGTTCTCGAGAGAACGATCATCTTGATGGAAAGTGGCCGTGGTTCTCACGAAAAAGTAAGAAACCGTATTCTGAATACGTTTTCGTGAGAACCACGCCCACTTTCCATCAAGATGATCGTTCTCTCAAGAACGAGAATAGGTACCCTGGTACCATATACGGGTAAATATCTAGAAAATTAATATTAGCTTTAAGTGAACTACAACATGAGGGCAAAAATGACAGAATTTTTAAATTCGTATATTTTACTAAAATGAAAGGTATATCACAGCCACGAACATGACAGTTTTATATATCAAGTTCGTGATCACAGCCGTCTCCTATTCTAAAGAGAGCTGGGTACCTATTCTCGTTCTTGAGAGAACGATCACTTGATGGAAATTGGGCGTGGTTCTCACGAAAAAGTATGAAACAGTATTCTTGGTTGCTTTTTTCGTTCTCGAGAGAACGATCATCTTGATGGAAAGTGGCCGTGGTTCTCACGGAAAAGTAAGAAACCGTATTCTCAATACGTTTTCGTACTTTTTCGTGAGAACCACGCCCACTTTCCATCAAGATGATCGTTCTCTCAAGAACGAGAATAGCTACCCTGTAGTTAAGACCTTAGATCTTCTTTGGTCTTCAAATAGGAAATAAAATGCTATCGTTACTAAAGAGTATAAATTCACTTTGAGACTGTTGTGATTGCTAGTGAAACGTAATTTATATAAAATCTTTGATCTTTTTTGTTCCAGTTTCTTTTGAATCCACGGTACTTCTTTAGTTTACATTTTTTTAAGTACGTACTATTTTCAGAAAAAAGAAGCTAAAAACAATTAGAAGGGAAATCAATAAATAAATGTAAACAACCAGAAAAAAATTTATTCACATTATCTAAAAATGGTAACAAGCATAGGGTGATGTACAAAAATTGACTGAGCCGTACAGCGAACTAAAAATAGAGCGATAGTCAAATAAATAAGGCCGATTTCTTTAACGTGCTAAACCAGGTAAAATTGTGATCATTCATTAGTGGATTACTCTTTAAATACAATTAAATTTGCCAGCTGGCAACTGTTTATTCACCTAACCTGTCATCTTAACTAATAAAAATTGTCGTATCCAGAATTTTATTCGGCAATTAGCTTGGGAATGCAAGCCACGCTTAAGCATCCTCTTGCAGAACAACAGCATAACGGTCTGCTAAAGAATTTAGGTGCAACTATTCCTTATAACTTTTTATTTAAAATTTTTTTAGCACATTGTGTCCTTAGCGCCACTTAGGATGGATATCCTACTTAAAACGACTACCCTGTTTATATCGGCGGCGGATCCAGCCACTCTCTTTGGGGGGGGGGGGGTGATATCACAAAAGTACAGTATGGCAAGCGAAAGTAAGTTGTCGACGGAGGGGGGGGGGAGACACTAGCAACATTCCCATTCCAGAGTAAAAGGCAGGGTCGAGTCGATTTTTTTGAATTTAAAGCTCTTGGAGAGGGGGGGGGGCGAAGACAAGTAAAAACAAGTTGCCGACAGGGGGGTGGATGCGAGCAGCATACACATTCCTAGTATAAGATGCAGAATCGGGTCTATTTTCCTGAACTCAAAACTCTTGGGAAGGGGCGGGGCGATCTCACGCATACACATTCCTATACTCTATTCAAGAACTAGAGAGAGTAATAAAACTGTTACCGAAACCTCCAACGTACCTGCTCCAGTGCCGCAGGTAACTGAGGACTGTCGTAAATCTAATTATATTTAAATATTATAAGCTTTTATAAATTTACTGCAACAATAAAATTTCTGATGGTTCAATTTAATTTCTGTCAGTAAGCAAAGTGCGTGCACCTTACAGTGTGTCCTTAGTAATTTATCTTGTTGATGCTTGTTTGTATATATTATTTAAGATTAGTGAGATACCCAAAAGATATGGCTTCTACATCTATATTTATTCCAAAATCGTTAAACCAGGCCATTTTTTCCTTATCGAAAAACTTATTACGATGAATGTTTATGATGCCTTAAAATATCAATATCTAAATAATAATGTTAAAAGCTCTGTTTCGACGTGACAGGAGTGGGATAATCTACTATGTACTGAATACTGAAGGAGAAAAAAACGACTGGAATTGTTAGTACTCCCAAGCCACATTCGATCGATCACAGGCAGATGAAAAATCTCGTTGGAAGAAGAGATAAAAACTGCAATTAAAGGGGTTGTATATACATTTTATTATGAGAAGCAGATCCCAACCATCAACAAAATTCCAACTAAAATCAATGAAGATCCGGATTTACTTGAAATTAAAAGAGTTGATCTCTGAAAATTGCTCAGAGAACATAATTTTTGCTGGGAAAAACCAAACAGGAAATCTGTTCTTATAGATCGTCAGGAAAATGTCCGTTGGAGAAGGAAACATCTCTCTCAAGTAAAAGCTAGAGTTGCTAGAAATAACATAACTTACAAAATTAGTAATTTACCTGAACTTTTGAAAGATTTTGTTGAATAAAGTTACTGCAGAAAATTGAGAAAAATCCATATAATAAAAGTATAAAAGAAAATGTGAAAACTCGATCTCATGATCGGTGAGATAGAGGAACCAATTATAATTAATTTGGGCGAAGATAGCTAGGTAGTTTGTGAAGAAAAAAAGGGTAAAAAAGATTTATTACTCTCTAGTTCTTGAATAAACTATAATATAAGAGCCAAAATCGGGTCTATTGTCGAGTTCAAAGCTCTTAGGGGGGGATCCCCTCTTGAATCCGCGCCTGGTTTATATAAGGTGCTACAATTTACCCCGCACCGTATATGAATAAATTGACAGACTTTTAAAGTTATAATTTTTTCGTAAATACGATAATATATTTCACAACATTAAATTAACCTTTGTCAGAAATTATTGTAGTTAAAAAAGTAGAGACTTTTTTTAATATCATTCGCCCGTATTCAGGTTGATGATTATTTTATGGACCAGCTACTTTTTTAAATAAAGCAGAAAATCTTATATATGTATTGTATACCTATATAATGACATATATAATTGTATATTTAGAAATAATAGTTTTTAAATGAATGACGAGAGCATTAGGTGATTGGAACGCGTATGGCGAGAGAACCAGAGTTGGAAATGCAGGATGTAAACAGTCCTTTTGCTTTAGCGGCCTGAAGAAGGAAAACAGGATTTATTAAACCGATTCTACAGTCGTAGAGATTACTTAAATTTTAATTTTTAAATCTTGGATCTTTTTAGTTTCGAATTCTCCATGGAATTCTAGATATATTTTACTCTGTAGACGGTGTATATAATTTCATTAATTTTTGAGATATTTACAATGCAGTCAGAAAAGCAGCAGCATTAACATAGTGCCTGTTGGGACACATATGTCATTATAGTGAAATTAGTTCAGGTTAAACTAAAAATTGATGTCATGGATCCCAATATTACTCTCCGTAATTTTAAGCTATGAAATTATAATTTAAAAAAATGTAAGTTTTTTAGTTCTTACGTTAATTCAAATCTAGTCAGGTGAGTTTTCGTGGAGCGACACAAGATATAGTATAAAAATTAGACCAGATACGAATAAAAATTCCATTTAGTGTCAATATCTCAAAAACTATTAAACATTGAGAACTAAATAGAATAAGGCTGGCTAAAAGTAAAAAAAAATGTAGGTGTAACTTCTTTCCTAGCCAACACAGGACTATAGAGTGTATTTGAAAAGTATTACTGAATTTTAGGTTCTCTCACAAATTTAGAGTAAAATTTTAACCTAGTTTAGTACGAAAGTAAAATCAATTATAAAACACTTTAGGTTATACATTTATGATTGCAAATTGTAGTTGTCCCTTGCCACATATATATTACGTGCAAAATTGCAATACTTAGAATATCACACTTATTAGCAATTGTAAGGTTTGTCATACACTGGACAAATTTCAGACTGATTATTATAGTTATAATTATAGCATTAATTTGTGCTTTAGATAATATTACTGTCCAGTGTAAGGCAGCCTTGTTTAACATTTTAAATAGGCAGAGACTACATTTCTTTGGAAAACTAAAAAATAATTTTTTTTTAAACTATTATTCGATGATACCACATTTTAACACATGCAGCCTCCCTCCGAGTCTTGTTGATCATTTTGTAGCTGTGGCTGAGTTTGGAGATCAACAGCTGAAAAAATTCTCATTAAGGAAAATTCGATGTTTTGGCGATGTTAGCAAGCATTAGAGACCAAGCAGACGAGCAAGCTTGAAAGAAAAATACACAAAAGAAACGCTGGTTGTTTTTTTTAATATTAAATTTATTTGGTGAAAACTTCCTGATTACAAAATTTTTACAAAATATACAGAAAGTTGCAGAATGTCCGTGATAAAACTTTTCATGCCGTAATCCTAAAAAGAAAACAATTGTTTTAATTTTAAAATCAGTAGCGAGACTCATTTATTATTACATCCTCAAATTTTTCTGCAACCTCCTGTAGAATTTCATGCCTTTTATCACTAAGACCTATATTTTTGTGTATTCGCCATTTTAGGTTTTCTATTTAATTCTTAAAAAATTTGCAATATGCACTCCATTTATTAACTACAGTATATCATGCTAAACAAAGCTAAACTATGAAGTAAAAAAAGAAATAATAAATTGAACCCCCTAATTTACTAACATGGTCTAACTTTAAAACCAGTCTAAATTGACAGTAGAGGGTTTAAATTGACAAGTACAATAATAAGTCGAGCAAGTTTTGAATCTTAAAAATACAAGAATAAAAATTTTTTATTTATTTTCGGGAGACAGCTATTCCGATTACCGATTTCAAAGCTTGACCTCTAGGTTTTCATACTTAATATTTCTGTATAAGCATTTGTTGACATATGTAATACAAATTACAATATCATAAGTAAAACAAAATAGGCCCACTAGAAGATTCTTAAGTAAGGAATTTTCATGCATGCTATCATATTACTTTCCCTAATAAATAAAATGCATGTAGTCCCAGCTAAAAATGGCGAGGAGGGCGTAAATTAACAGCCCATGTAATGAAGACTAATTTTTAAATGGCTACTTAGGATGGTATCACTGGTTTTCGTCACTTCTAATCTTGAGAATAATAAAATTCAAATAAAGACTTCAATTCAAAAATTTATCTACCCCTAAAAAATTTTAAAGGAAAAATACACCATTAGGGGTCAAAAATGTATCCCGTTTACAATATTGCAACTTCATTCTGAAGATTGTTTATTGACTTACTTATTTTGATTGTAATTCTATTTACATTCCAACCATTCATTTTTAATGCATTCAAAAAAAATGTAAACAGGCAACTTTGTACCTGATATATTTTGGTTACTTTTTGCAGTACCTTGTAGGTTTATATTATTGGCAAATGTCTTGGTTTAAAGCGTGGAAACCTTAGCAAATATATTGCAAAAATAAGGTGAAGTGTTGACATCTCGGAGTTCAATTACTTTCCGACGTTTCACTTACTATTCTACTAGTTCTGTTTTTGAAAAATTAATAGTTTTCATTATTACAGAAGCTGTAAACAATTATGTGCTTATGCATTATTCATGGCTTCTTAATACGTGGATATAATCCATGCCTAAGCTGTTTATGATTATAGTGAAAAATTAATCTATAAGAGCACTTCAGCGTTTGAAAAATTTTAGTAGAAAATTTAGGCCAAAAAAGGTTATAAAAATAATTAAATTTACCTATCTTTAGGTATATATGTGAGAAAGTCCAAAACTCTTGACTCTATAAAAGGTTTTTTATGGACATATTATAGTATGGACTTGTAAAAAGCCAGAAAATTGTGGACCTTATTACATAATTTGGAAAAACTAGATGTTCTTTTACATATAAGAAATGTTAATCTTTTCTCTAGAAGATAAAATATTAAATAACAGTTAGAAATAGTTTAAATAAATTACTAAGGAATATAAATGCACTTCGAAATAAATATAATACTTATGAGATAAAGGATTATAAAATTTTGAGCAATAATTGTACACTGGGCAATTATCATGAAAATACATTACACTAGACAAACAAGCCGAGTATAGTTTTGATAGATATATAAGCTGCTAGAGGTGATTATGTTAGACAGTAATTCAAAGCTAATGCAATTTTTAGAATATTGTGATCAAAAAATGAAGCTCTTCTCTTTAACATATAACTTGATTAATATTTAAAGGTTATGATAAATTATAAAATAAAAAGTTTTAAATTAACTTAATTGGCATGTAAAAAATCTGAACACTGAAAGCATTTTTTGTTTCAATTTGAGAATTGCACACTGCATATTTTGACCACTTTATATACTCATAGCTTGCATATTTATAATCTCTATAGACTATATTGCACAAAATTTCACGATTTTATTATTGCTCTGTTAAGCTATTTTAGCAAAAAATAAAATATAAGTCGCAAATTTCATCAGAATGTTTAAAAATGTAATTTAACTCTTTGCTGGGTAAGCATTATACTAAATTACATTTTTAATATGAAACGCTACATACAACCTACAAATAACCTAAAATACCTAAAAGATAAGGCAACAATGTTAAAAAAATAATGAATTACATTTTTACAAAAAAAAAACATTTACAATCAAAAGCAAAACATAGGTAACATATAGATCTATACTAAAATCAGCATGCACAGCCTCCATCTGGATCTTTCACTTCGTTGGGTGTATCTTTCAGGACAACTTCTTGCACTGAAAGTTATCATTAAGGAAAATAAAAGAAAAAAATGAACTAAATGGTGAAAAATGCAAAATAAAATTATGTCATCAGAAGACATGCAGAATGTATAAGTTAACAGACATGCAAAACTTGTTAAATAAAAAAGGATACTGTCTTCTGGTGGTTTATTTTCTGTTGAGTCCATGCCTGGAAGGGCTGCAGCCACACGTCTAAATAACTAAAATATAATAATAAAATCAAGTGGTTTCCAATAAAAACAATTTTAGAGTAACATATAATCTTGATTGACTGAATGATCACAATACACATTGTATTTTGTTTAAATATATTATCACCTGTCAAAAAAAAACTAAGTTTTGGTACCTGTTTAACATTATATCCAGCTTTAGCGCTAGTTTCAATAAACATAACATTCAGTTCTTTTGCTTTACGCTCTCCTTCTTCTGTACTAACTTGTCTTTTATCTGAGAGATCAGTTTTATTGCCAACAAGCATTATAATTACATCACTACCCCTTTCAGTTCTAACATCGTCAATCCACTTTGAGGTTTGATGAAATGAATTTGCATCTAACAAAAAATTATATCATAATTTTCATTAAAAAAAAAATAAATAAATAAAAGGCCTGAACAGTCTAAACTAGAGACACCTACATGATAATTTTTTTCTTGAAAGTAATAATAATCAAGGAATTTAAACAATGAAGAATTAAAATGTAATAATTTGTAAGACAAATATAAATTCTCTATACAAATATCCCTATAAAGTACTAGGCATTCCTTAAGAAAATTTGGATATATCTCACAAATTATATTCCCATCACTTACTAGTTATGTCATATACTACTACAGCCACTGTGGAGTCTCGAATATAAGATGGTATTAAAGATCTAAATCGTTCTTGCCCCGCAGTGTCCCATAATTGCAACCGTACCGTTCTGTCTTCAAGGTACATTGTTTTTGACAAAAAGTCAATTCCTATTGTTGCCTAGTTACAAAAAAATGAAACTAACATTTATAAAAAATTTTTGCAAAACAAAATTAATCAATTATTATTATTTATTAGTTATTAGGTCACTCTGTTTAATTATTAAGTACGGAGCTACTTCAAACTGAATTTTGCTTGTTTTAAATGATAGGTTTGTTTCTTTTTTATAAATGTTATTTTTTTTTAAATTTTTATCCAGTGTTTTTTTTTTTAATATTACTGATTAATTTTTCGTTAATGCTTTGTCAAAAAGATTTTTTTTTTTCATAGACAATAAAGCTTATTTTGCTTATTTTTTACTATGTTTATTTGTATCACTTTATTTTTACATTCAAATATAGATAAAAATATGATTCATTTTACTGTTTGAAGTATTCACTATGAAACTAAATAATAAAAATTTTGATAATATTTTATTATCTATTAGATATGCATCGTTCAGTTCCTCATGAAATTTTTAATGTCTTACATCAAAATATAACTTTATTAGAGTAATTTTTTATATTTTATTGTTAAATAAATATATATATATATATATATATATATATATATATATATATATATATATATATATATATATATATATGAAAAAGTTATTTTATTCTCCTTACGGCCGTTTAGAAAGGGGACAGACAGTGTATTCTCTGCGAATTCCACTCTGGTTCTCTCTCCATACTAGTTTCGACCACCTAATGGTCTCATCAGTGGAGCTGTAACGAACCGAGAGTAAAATGCACAGAGAATAAATGTCTACTTAAAATCCCCATATCGTAAAATATCGGCAGGATATTACCTGCAGAACTTGATGCCGGACTGCTATCTTAAACAGTACAAACGAACATCTGAATATACCCCGGAGCGGTAGGAAATTTATTAAAAATAAACAAATTCACGGTCTATATATTTGAAAAAGTTATTTTATTCTCCTTACGGCCGTTTAGAAAGGGGACAGACAGTGTATTCTCTGCGAATTCCACTCTGGTTCTCTCTCCATACTAGTTTCGACCACCTAATGGTCTCATCAGTGGAGCTGTAACGTGCTCTGTGCATTTTACTCTCGGTTCGTTACAGCTCCACTGATGAGACCATTAGGTGGTCGAAACTAGTATGGAGAGAGAACCAGAGTGGAATTCGCAGAGAATACACTGTCTGTCCCCTTTCTAAATGGCCGTAAGGAGAATAAAATAACTTTTTCAAATATATAGACCGTGAATTTGTTTATTTTTAATATATATATATATATATATATATATATATATATATATATATATATATATATATATATATATATGAAATAGAATGCGAAACAGTGAATGCAAACTTCGCTCCATCATATCCATTCTGTGTTAGAGGTTGCACAGTTAGAATAAATTGTAATAAAATACAATTCATCCTATTCCACCACCATCGAGATGGTGGCCTACCTGTACCACCATATCGAGAAGAAAGTCAAAGCTTACCCTCCCCGCCACAGTGATACGGCAGAGATACATGTTTCGTCTCTCACTAGACTCATCAGGGTACCGACATGCACCTGGCTGTGCAAAGGACAGATCAGAAGGAAGCATGCAACACTGAACGCGGCTTCGCCGACCTCTCGTCGGATGGCTTATATATGTTTATACGGCTTTCACGGATTCCTCCGTGTGAGATGCATTAGCAGTGGTTATATCCACATTATTGCATTGCATGCTTCCTTCTGATCTGTCCTTTGCACAGCCAGGTGCATGTCGGTACCCTGATGAGTCTAGTGAGAGACGAAACATGTATCTCTGCCGTATCACTGTGGCGGGGAGGGTAAGCTTTGACTTTCTTCTCGATATGGTGGTACAGGTAGGCCACCATCTCGATGGTGGTGGAATAGGATGAATTGTATTTTATTACAATTTATTCTAACTGTGCAACCTCTAACACAGAATGGATATGATGGAGCGAAGTTTGCATTCACTGTTTCGCATTCTATTTCATTTACATACGGAGTTGCATATAGTTGTACGTTTGCTGAATGTGATTTCAGCACTACAACAGCATAATGTGGATATAACCACTGCTAATGCATCTCACATGGAGGAATCCGTGAAAGCCGTATAAACATATATATATATATATATATATATATATATATATATATATATATATATATATATTTAAATGAATTATGAATATAAACAAATGTATTTCCATTTCCAGCCAATATTTTTTTAGTCATATAAATCAGGCATGTGATAAAACAAAAATAAAATATATTAAACTTAATGTCTTACCTGGTAAGTATTATCAAAACTATCATACATAAACCTTGTAATAAGGGATGTTTTTCCCACTAAAAAAAAAATATTTATGAAAGCTTCCTTAAACTTACAACACAATATATAAATAAAGAATACTTAACCCTTGCATTTTATGCAAAGTCATGAAATAAATATAAAATTGTTTAAGAGGTAAAAAAAATTTAAAGTTCTCTACCGACTTAAAAGGGATTAGAAAAACCCTGCCTCTATGACATTTTCAAATGTCAAGAGCAGCTCTAAAATAATTTTTAGGTTTTCAGGAAGTTCCTAAACATGAAATTAATTATAATGATTATTCCAAGAAAATGTATTATGTTGGCAAGCAATTAATAAACCTCCATCTTCATTTTTACTGTCTACAAAGTTATATTAGGCCTATTTGCAGAGAAATCATAAACCAGTCTATAGCAATCAGAATTCAGAAAAAAAAGTCGGCAGTTGCTAACTGTTTTTGGGACAATCTGACTAGTTTCTGATTGTTCTGTGAATGCAGCTATTATTTTACAATAAAAAATAAATTAAAAACTCAAAAGTTCAAACATATGGGATATTAATTTAATTTAATCTTTTATATATTGTTTACTCAATGTTGGGTGGTTACTTTTATAATAAATTCATACAATTATAAGGTTTTACTAAAAATCAAACCTTATTTATAATATTCTAAGTGTAGAAATTTTTGTACCAATATTATGTAGGTGTTTAGTTTCGTGGGGGTGTTGTCAAGGAAAAAAATTACCACACATTTGTGAATAGGCAAGTATATTATTCATTCATTTATTTACTTAGTTTTTATGGCACAACATTGCAACTATTAAAATTTCTTGACCTTTAAGTACAGTTACATTTAAACATTAACTTGTCAGAAAATTCTTAATAGGTATTTGTAGGGACCATAACCTTCTCTTAAAGTTTCTGTTTATTGTAATGACTAAAAGTAGGGCAAAGGAATAAATTCTTAAAATAAATGTTATATGTCTCGACAAACAGGCCCCTAAAAATACATATAAAAGCAAAAGGGAATCATTTATTGATCACTTCGACTACGCCTGCTATGAAAGTTTACAACTCATCAAGAAACGTCAAAAAACTTACCACTTTGTTCTCCTAGAAAAACTAACTTAAATTTTCGCAAAGGATTGCCAAAATCACCCGACGTCGACATTGTTGTCTTTAAATTGCGATAATTATTTTAATTCTTCACTCTGCAATTCGGATTTTTCACAGTATTTTATCACAGCAGAACACTCACAACTCCCTACTCCTACTACTCTAGTGAAATATTCGTCGTGTCGCTGATACAATGACAGTTTGAATGACGGGTGCATAAACGGTGATTTTATAATTACAGTGGGGAATAGTTGCGTTGTTGAAATCTTCGAACATATAGTAGGCCTGTTCGTAGAGAACTTCCAAATCAGTAAATGCCGACCAGAATTTACAAAGACAGTCAGGGTGACAGTTTAGTATAGGTCTTTAGATAATCTGAATGGCGCTGACTAGTTTCGGATAATTGAGCTCCTTCGTGAGCCAGCATTTACTGCCCTCGATTCAAGAGTTTTAAGCTCCGGTGCATCAAACCCTGAGTAGCTCCGAGCACATCTGAATAAAACGGTTAAAGTGTTAATTTGAACAGTAAATAACCTACAAATATTTTTTTTTTCGGAATTTGTGTTTTTAATATACATAGCGAAACATATTGAAGACAAAAAGGTAAAAATATTATATTATTACTTATTAGTTTTGAATTTTCTCTGGTGTCATGGCATTTTCGGCCCTAAATATTTCGCAATTCGTTAAAAAAACTATGAATGTAAGTCCAATATCTTGTGAAATAATCTTATTTTTGTGTCTCCATTTCATGTATAAAATGTTTTTTATCCAAAAATAGCATCTAAAAATGATAACTGATAGCTGCTAGGGCTTTATACACCAAATATTTTCATTGGTGCTTGAGGGGCAAGGGGAAAGCAGATCTGACAAGCGTCGAGGCATAATGCACTACTTGAATAAAGCGAGGATTTCTAGCACCTGGACAGCTCTGAGCTGCTCATGCCCATGAATCGAGGGCAGTAATTGAGTGCAAAGAGAGAGAGCGAATAAGAGTACCCCTATCTATTCTCCCTTTTTGCTGTTTTTGAAGTTTAAGGCGCCATATAAACATAGTACTTGCCATTGCTATCATAACGGTAGTAATTAAACATTTTGTAGCTAATCGCTTTAGCATGCTAAACTAAAATGGAATTTTAACGTTGTAAATCGACTTCTAGAACATTAAAATCATACATTACCATTAAATTTAATAAACTTTCAAAGCATGACATAAGTTTAATGGAATATTAAATACAGGTTATAACGTAATCCTAACCAAAATTTGATTTTAGTATGGTAGATTGTAGCTGTAGACACTATTGGAGCCAGTGGTTGTCACTAAATTTAATCGCAGTTTAATATGTTGATGCAATCGGCTATTATTTGAGGTCATTTTTCCTTATCTAACAACCTTGGTTTTATTTTAGTTACATAAAAGAATAATATTAATAAATAATAACTTTTACGAATTTATAATTAATGACATTACAAAAAATTATAAATCCTACACTGCAATAAAGATTTTTATAGAATGTCACAGCAATAGTAATTTAAATGTATTTTTATAGATGGCCACACTAGTTTAAAAAAAATCCAATTTAGCATTGGCGTATCGAAAAAGAATAAGGAAATTATACAGCTAATAAATTTTAAAAATACATTCGTTGTCTATAAAAACAAAATTTCTGGACACTCTTATTAAGGTAATCACAATTTAAAGATTTGCTAAAATGTTTTACATCTTAAAGCATATTATAATAATAATATTAAAATATAAATAAATAATATATATATATATATATATATATATATATATATATATATATATATATATATATATATATATATATATATATATATATATATATAGACTATCTAAAGTAATCTAGGTTATGTCGTGGTGTTATAGGATATTTCAAACATACATTGTCGCCTCAAGAGTCATCTTTTTTAACAGAATTTAGTTGAACACTGATTAACCTATCCCAAGTTTAGTCTTTATTAATTTGCCCTCGTTTCTTCTATTTTACTTAACCTATAGATTAAATTTTTTAGTCTGCGAAATATACTTTGACGTGACTGAAAATATGATGATGTTTTTAAACAAGTTTAACTACGCCCCTGGGCTAAAATTCCCTAAGCAGCCATTTTGTTGGTAATCTATTAACAAACAGTCCCGTGTTTAAAGGTGATTTGTAACCTTATCAGATAAGGATTTCTAGTTTTGTTTCAACAAATCGCTGTAGGAACAGGCGAAATGTTGTCTATATAACTAGAAAGTGCGTAAGAAATTTTTTAACCAAGTCGTAGTTCAATATTTGAAATTGAATTATACCGCCCTACTCCTTGTTTTTCACTTTGCGCTTTCAAAAACCACCTCGGAGGTATTGATCAATTGAACTTTCCTTTAATACTTACGTGAGACGGAGAAAGATAGACGGTTGTCGGAGCATGCTAGTTCACTTGACGAAACCACAGACTAGTGTATTCGTGCTTTCCTCCCATTTGAGTTGGCGGACCGTCGTGGGTCCGATTAAACGTCATTTGGATAAATTTTCATCGAAGAATTTAGTGCGCTATTCACAGAGAAAATTGCTAGTAGCCTGCTGGAGAGAGGGAAATTCATTTGATCTAACCTAGTCAGACTTGAACTTTGAAAAACAGCGGTTTTTCGTCCAGAAACGTGTGGATCGTCGATTTCGGGATTTCTAAGAAAATACTGCACACGTAAGTTAATTAAATCGCCGATATTTTAATTAATTAAATCTTGTACTTCAAAAAAATATAAAAAATCACTTTTCCCATCTTCAAACTCTGAAAGATTTGTTACATTAACATAAACAAATATCAGATTTTTTCGTTAATGCTAACTTTTTATAAATAGAAGTTCACACATGCTTTCAGCCTTAAGTATTATCTACTCAGAATCTATTATAAATATTTAATATCACTGTTTATTTAAACTAACAAAATGCTTCAAAATTCTATTTATTTTAATCTGTAAATATCACAGGTATTATTTAACATTTCTGGATTTTTAGGAAAAAAGCCTCTTGTTGATCTTTTAAAATCCTCGATATATTACTTCAGGTGAGATAAGTAATGGTAGGATACCTCTATATTTTTTCATATATTCCAATAGAGCCATATCAATTCACCAATTCATTGTAAAATCCGGTTCCTAATTGAAATCAAATTTTGTTTACACTGCTAGGCAAGTTATTTTTTGTACTTGTACATAAGTATTAAGTACATATTTTTTATCCAGACTGGTTAAATCTAATTCCAGCTTAATAAACAAACCTTATCAGGCTACCTAGTTATAAATTATCATTTTTATGTACCGAGGTGGCTCCCTCATCAAAACATGTTAATTTATTTCAGAGTAGAGCCATTTTTATTTGCCCAGAAAGTATATTCACTTGTATTGTGATCTGTTGTAAAAGAATACCGTAGAAAGAAAAGAAGCATGTTCTTAGAGTGAAGATGATTCCCAGCACATTGGAGAATATTTAAAATTGTACGTAAAAAGTACTACTCATATTACATTATTATAAAAAAAAAACAGTTATTATAGAAGTTATCAACATATACTCACATAACTTAAGATGTGAGATCTCAATCTTTCTATGCTATAACATTATATATGTACTTTATGTATTATCTTGGGTTTTAATATATTTTTAGTCTATAGTAAAAATATTAATTACATTTTTCTTTCATCATATATTTTAGAGGAATTTTTGTTTGTACGGTAATAATAATTTTTTGGTGAATTAGTTATACTAATCTTGCACACAAGAGAGTGAATATTTAGACAGAAAAACTAGTCTGATTGCATTTCTTTAAGGGCATGTAATTATATATGTATCGAGAACTATTCTATTAAAGGCAGCAGGTATGTAAACTATAATTTTTTTCTAAATGGTGTTAGTAAAATAAAACTTAAAAAAGCCCTTATCAAGTGATATTTTTGTTCTTATCAAGTCTAAAGTTTCTAATTATGAATTTTATCTTCAGTTTTAATATATTGTCTTTTTAAATCATTAAACCCGAAAAATAAATGATTAGAAAAAATATTTATGCCTCTTTTTGACTAAGTAACTAGTTTATTTTTAAAGAAAACAAAATCATTAGCTTATCATTATAAGAGCTAGGTATAATTGGGTTTTATGGTGATAATGTCATTATCTTGTGTCCCATTAAATTTAGCGCCAATCAATCATCATGAAATAATCATTTTAATGCTTTTTCTTTTTGGGAAATTTCTACGGTAAAATGCTTTATACCTAATTAAATATTATTCCAAAACCTTCACCAGGGCTTATCAATCACAACGCTTTTTGCAGTGACATGTATAAATATTTTTTCTGTTGTCAATAAGTCGGATTTTTCCTGAATAGCACTTGAAGATTTTTAAATTAAAAATCTTACCTTATCAAATATGTTCAGAAATAATATCTACTATAAATTTTCATGTAATACATGTAATATATATATATATATATATATATATATATATATATATATATATATATATAAATATATAAATATATATATATATAAATATATATATATATATAAATATATATATATATATATATATATATATATATATATATATATATATATATATATATATATATATATATATATATATATATATATATATATATATATATATATATATAACTTGTTCACAAAATCCCGCGCGCAAAAAAGAATATATATATATATATATATATATATATTAATATATATATATATATAAATGTAAATAAATAAATATGCATAGAATCGAAACTGTTTCAGATCTTCACTTTTTTTAATTATGTTTTAAATTGACATGACATGTATCGTAGCACTGCTGCTTCGTCATATGTCAATTGCTAGTTTAACATCTGACGAAGTAGCAATGTTATGAAACATGTCATGTCTGTTTAAAATATTGTTCCGGATGGCCTATCTTTATACACACACTGTTTTCTTTTTATAACCTTTATTGTCACAACTTGTCAAACAATTCAAGTTACTTCAACGAACTCTCATACTAAACTGTCTACGAAAGCCAATCTGAAACCTTTATATACCTTTTTTGCCGATACCAGAAGATTACAGATCTTTCTAGATGGATTTTCATACTACATGGTGTAATAAAAAGGAATAATCCCGCGATTTCTAGATCTTCTGCCATAGCCATTCCATGTGCAAAATAAGGAAATATGATTTTCTAAAAAGTTCCAGACCTTCTTTCATAGAAGTCTCGTAGAAAATAAACCTAAAACCCTACAAAACTAGTACTATGAAGTGTCTACTGCTATAGAGTCCGTTACATTGCCTCATTCCAACTTTTTATCGTCCTGATCAACCTTCTTGATCTTGGGCCAGTCTGTCACGATGCATGACTTTCATCTTCGTATGTGGGCTTTTCTGAATTCGGTACACCAGATCGTTTAGTCGGATCACTACGTTGTACGGACCTTCCCATGATTTTTGAAGCTTTGGCGAACGCCTTTTGTGTCTTTTCGGATTGTACAACCATACTTTTTCACCAACCATGAACCCACCAATATTGGCTTTGAGGTATAGCGGGTCTTCATCTTGTCTTCATTTGTTGTCGCTGAACCTTCTCGACGATGACCTGTAGGACGTTCCTCTTCCGTAGTCTCTTTCGTGGTCCCTTTTGACATACCTCCGCGAGGATGACCTGTAGGACGTTCTTCTTCCATAGTGCCTTTCGCGGTCCCTCTCGACGTACTCTCTCGAGGATGACCTGTAGAATGTTCTTCTGCCGTAGTCCTTTTCGCGGTCATGGTCCCTCTCGTCTCGTCTTCTATCTCTTCCGTATCGCCTCCACCAGCAGTAATTTCCAGGCAATCTCTGTAAAAGTCACCGTTGTATCTGTACTGGTAACAACGCATGTTATTCGAACAGTACCGGCAACCCTGGCTCCTTCTTCTTGGTCTGGCATATGCGACAGCACTTTTTTTTTTATCTTTGTAAACAGCAAATTCAAAACAGGGGATACTATTACTCAACCACACTTCTTTAAGTTCACCATACGGAGCAAAGACTTTCTTCAAGTCGCTTTTTCGAACTTTTTCACTTATATCAGCAATATGAAGCCAATAGCCATCAGGATCACTGTCAGAAGCAGTACTGGTAGTACAGTGGCTTTGTACTCTTCTTATGATTCTTCCTTGGTTCCTTGAGGTCTGTTAGCTGTATCGCTCCGAGAGAAACATACGCAGCTCCACTGACGACACCATGAGGTGGTCGAAACGCGTATCGAGAGAGGACCAGAGTGGTATTTACAGGAAATAAACTGTTTGTATATATTTTTTCTTTTTTCCTACCTGAAAGGAGAATACATATATAAAAATTATTTAAATACGGCACATAGATTTTTTTATTTCTTACTGAAATTTTGATTTAAAAAAAAATTCTTTACAGCTGTTATATAATGCTAATGTCTTAATTAATAATAAAATATTTTAAAAAATCACATATAGTTTTAAAATTAATACAAGTTCCATATGATACAATAGCAGTTTTTAATTTGTTTTGAGGTACTTGCAAAAATATATTATTTATTATATTTTGGATTGAATTTTAGTGAGGGACTGATAATTCCCTTGTCTCTTTGTGAGAAAGCTGTATTGGTCCTAACTTTATCCTTGATTATGAATTAAATAATGTTTTTTTTTCTTTTACCTTAGTGCTAATTAATAATAAAAAAATTCACTTCAAGGGACAATTTGCACCCTAGAAATTTAGCAATAAGGGGCGATAAAAGCCAAGCGAAAATATCTACCATTCTCTTGGTTGCTAGTTTCTTAAGGAAGGTTTTTACATATCTTTTAGTAAATACAAGACGTACAGTATATTAAAAAATAGAGTAAGTAAAGGGATTAAAAATCCCACCCGGGAGTAAGAACTCAATACAAATATTAAGATATATCGAAATGTAATTTTTATTAACTAAGATTTGTTTTTATCATACAGCAGCATTTTAATTTGATTAATCAACCAACTGAATTGGAAATTAGATTCAAAACAATGTGATATAGCGTGATACTACATGCATACAAAATGTGTTTTAAATACTGTTATGGAAATACTGCCTATAGGGGCTTATATGTAGACTGCGAAATCATCATGTGTCTTTGTATACGTACATATAATTTTTTTTATGTTGTAAAATATATGTAATTTGATTTGTAGGATGGACAATAAAAGAAAAAAGTCGTAAAATATTTTATATAGCTATTTTATATATTGATAATAATTGACTAATTGTCTAATTAAAAAAAAAGAGGCATCATCATTTGACATTTTAATCGCCGATAAACACCCCGCTTTTTAGCTGGGTTGTTATATTATGTTTTTGAAATATATAATTATGAGATTAACAATTAACTGACATATCATTAGAACATATTCATGCGTTTCCATTTGGTCGACACTGTCACATATATAAGACCAAAGAAAAGGGCAAGGCTACGGCAAATATTGGTACATTTCTAAAAAAAATTATTGTTGGATTTTTTACAAAGTCAAGATTTGAATTGTTTCAATTTGTAAGGAATTACGTAAAATAATTTGTGATAAGAGTTTTACAGTGTCATAGTGGCGTAAAAAAACATAAATTACTATCGTTAAAATATTAATTCTCTATTTGCTCTGGAATTAGTGCTGTGTGTGATGTTTTTAATTTCGTTGATTATTGGTGGGTTCGGGTATTCAGTCGTGAACTTTAGATGATCACGCAGACTATGAATTATCTCATAGTTAGTCACAAGGTGTCTCATTGGAATGTTCGCCGATAAATATCCGAACTGCACTTATTTTAAAAGCTGTAAATGGAGTTAAAACATGGCATGAAAGTGGCGAAAAAATCAATATAAACTGATTAGTAGGCCAAAATGATGTCTTCCCTCTTCCGAATGTGAAAGAAACAAGCCGAAAATTATATTAAAATTAGTTCATGGGTTCTTTTGTTTCTGTGGTAATCAGACTTGCCCTGTATATACGAGTTTTGACACCTTACGTGTTGCTCTTCACATAAGAGAAACTTGTATGTAAATAATTATTGTGCAAATATAGAACTGTGAAAATAATACAAATAACCAAAATTTATATTCAAATTAGGTATGTATTTGTTGGGCAAGTACGTTAGTTAATATCGTTTCGGCAGATACTTGATTTGTTGTTATTTGTATTGCTTTTAACTAAAAAATAACTTATTGTTTGACATTTTGACATAATCAGAATGATTTGAAAGGACACCTACAAAATATTTGAAGTAAATTTTCAAAAAATTTATTTTTAACATTAAATCTGCCTCACTAACCAATTTTAGGGCGGTCGTTTTACTTAACGTATTAAAAAAGTGGGAAAAAAAATATACGCTGTATATTTTGTATTCTGACTTTCTTCCCTTTTTAATCTTTGTAAATGGTAAATTCAGAAAGATAATTTATTTCAATTTAATTTTATTAAAAAATATAGCTAAAATTTCGTTAAAATGAAAGAAATGTGAAATTGACTTTAAATGATTTATTTTTTTTTGTTCTCTGTGCTCATTTTTACACTTCTCAAAACACGAAAAAAAAATTCAAGAACGAGTATTTACTTGATATTAATTGTGTCGATTTTATTACGAGATGGCACTAATACATTTGTTCGTATACACTAATGACATCTATGGCGTTTCGAAAGGTAAACATACGCCATTTAAAGTCATGTTGTTATCAGTTGTCATTGTGCATAAAACATAGTTCTTTATAGGTCAGAAAATATGGAACTTTGTACCAGGAAAAGACGTTTTGCGGGGAGTTTAATAAGCGTCTTTCATTTATTTATTTTACTCTGGAAAAAAATGCTCAAATTTTGCGAAAAAATCGACATTACTAATCCAAACACCTGTTATCATTATGCCAATTGTTGATATTTAAAATACCTTCATAAAATCTATATGGTACATTCTAAAATTCCTACATGTGACAGACAGACGCGTATAAATTAAACAAGTATTACTCGTTGACAAAACTTGAAACAAAGAACTCTTTTTTTTTTTAAATGAATGAGATTATACACTCGATTACTGTGTATGTTTTATATGTACTTCAATCACTCCGGAATGGTGGCACTGATTTGAATGACTTTTTTTTATTCATGGACATTGCTACGGTGCTTCTATTTTATCTTGGCCGAAATTGGGTTAATAAAAAAATTAATTTTGGTCGATTTTCTCCGAATTGGTATAAGGGAGTTTTCGGGTTCGTGTATAACGAATCCAAAATTATTTTTAAAAAATTCTCTCGTTTTTGTCGAAAATTGGTATAGGGGGTTTTTAAAGGTGTAAATTACGAATTTAAAATAATTTTTTAAAAATTAAATATGGCGGATTCAATATGGCTTACTAAAAATTTAACATCTCTCGATTTTGTTCAAAATTTGTTGCTGGAGGTTTTCTGAGAGTACAAATAACTAATTTAAAATTGCTTTAAGAAAATTCGATATGGCAGATGCAATATGGCGGTCTAAAAATGATATATTTCACGATTATGTCCAAAATTGGTACTAGAGGGTTTTCGAGTATATAGATTAAAATTAGATTAAGAGAAATTATTTTTTTGAAATTCAAATTTGATATTAGAGGGTCTTTGTGGCCGTAGGTTACAAATCTGAAGTTCATTTTTTGCAATTTAATATTGCAAATACAATATGAGTGACTAAAAATTTATATTTTTCCAGTCTTGTCCAAAACTTAATTTGAGGAGTTCTTGGGGCGTATATTACGGATATTAAATTAATTTTTTCAAACTCAATATGCAGGATAAAATATGTCGAATTAAAAAATGTACATGTCTCAAGTTCTTTCAATATCGGTATTGGGCGTTTTGGGGGCCTAGGTTGAAACTCTAAAATTAATTCCTTAAAACTAAAGATAGCAGATTTACTATAGCAGAATAAATATTTCATTCAAGATTGGTATTTGGAGTATTCTCAAAATAAAACATTTTTTTGTTGTTAAATTTAGTGTGATCTACAACTTTGGATAAAATGGGTACTTTGTTGCGACCTTAGAAACTCAATTCAAAACTAAAAATCGAAAAAACAAATTTTTATAAAAAAAAATTGAACCGACTTCTAAAAAGTACCAAAAAGTGAAAAATAACAATATAAATTTTTATATGAAATTGAAATTTTTGAAGTTGGATCCAAATTATTACTAAATGAAACAAATAACTACCAACATAAGATATATATAAGTTACTGTAAGAGGGCAATTACAAATAAAGTAATTCTCAATCTGATTATGTGAATCAAAAAATTTCAGTTTCATAAATAAATTTATATTGTTATTTTTTGCTTTTTAGCGCAATTTTAGAAGTCTATTCAATTTTTTTTATAGAAATTTTATTTTATATAAAAGTTTGTACATAGTTTTATTTTGTATTTCATTATATTAATATTTATATCAAATCAGGACCATAAAAGGGTACTTCATTAGTGATGAAAATTGGATATTGTGGAAAGCTAACAAAAAAAATATAGGTTTACCCTGGATACACAAATAATACTTTCATATGTATAATATCTTAGGGGCAATCTGTATTCTTTATCCGAATGTTTCCCTCTAATACTTCTACACACCTTTCTTCCAAAATAAAATAACATTTTCGGAGGTATTTTTCTCTCTATAGAGCTTAATAACGCAATAAATATCTTTAGGGAGAAACGTTGCGCACCGGTGTTGTAGGCTTTATTATCTAATGACTCTGGAGATCCCTCAGGAGTAGCTCCGTTTTTATATTAATAAATAAAAAAATGTCGTTTCCCAGTGACGAGCACTCCTAGTTCTAGTAATAAAGGTAGAATTTTTATATGAGTCAGTTGATATTGGATATTTTAAAATATTTATTTTAACTGTTTAAAGATAAGGCTAGTGTAATAAGTACCCGGATATCATCAAGAAATTTTGTGATTTTAAGTTTTTAAATCCAGTTTTTATTATTAAACAGGTAAATGCTCTATAAGATCGTATTTTATAATCATTTTTTAGAGCCGCCCCACCCAAGCATAAATTCTGGATAAATCTATTTGAATTAATGCTTGCACAAACATGCATGTACAGGGTGGAAACGAACGATGCCATTAACACAATTTTCATAAACCTTTTCGCTTTGGAGATACAGAGCGATTTTGAAAATTATGCATTTGGGGGCACCCCTCGTATCTCAGTCATCTTGCAACTTATCACAAAGTAAAAAATTGGAGGTTTTTTATGTAGAGTTCAGTGGCATAGTCAATTTTTCCATAGGTTCAACGGTTTCGGAGAAATAAATCAAACTTGCCTTTTTTTAAATGGGACACCCTATATATTTTTGAATAATGTCATTTAGTTTGTTATAAGCTTTTCAAAAATATATTTATTATTAGTATTGAATCTTAAATTTAGGTTTTAAAAAAATTATCAGTTCCTGTTAGTAGAACGTGGGGGATATTTTAAGAAAAAATCTATTACTGGTATCAATAGTATGATGAATACAAAAGGGCTTATATATATATATATATATATATATATATATATATATATATATATATATATATATATAGTATATTTTCGGATTCTTAATATAATTTTCTTTATAACAATAAACAGTTAAACGTTAAACTAAAAAAATGTTCACAAATATCGTCCAAATTATTCTCCGCTATGCTTTAAATATGTTCCACACATATAGCTTCGTTAATAGACGTTCCCTATTTTAAAAAGTTTACGTATTTAATAAAAACTGTTTTTAGCCTATTTGTTGTCAATTTATATTGACAATATAATACATTCTTAAAGAAAATGCAAAATGTGAAAAAATGATGTAAAAAAATACAGGGTGTTCTATTTAAAAAATTGAAACTTGGTGTTATATTTCCGTAATTAAAACTAAAATTAAAAATCTGACTATACCACTGGATTCTACAGAAAAAAACACCTTAAGAATGCCTTATTAGTTTTATCGTAGTTGCTTTGAAGAATAAAATATAGGATATTTAGAAAATTATAAAATTTGAACCTATAAAAAAACTGACTACATCACTGAACCCTACGTGAAAAACCCTAATTCTATTTTTTAACTTTGCGTTAAGTTGCAAGATACGAGAGGTGCCCCAAAATGCATAATTTTCAAAATAGCTCTGTATCTTCAAAACAAAGAGGTTTATAAAAATTTTGTTAGTGTTTCTTAAAAAAGCACACTGCCACGAAAATTTGACACCCTGTATATGCGCGCTACAGGATTCAAAACAGGCGCGGATCCAGGGGGGGGCGGTGGGGGCGATCGCCCCCCCCCCCTTCCCAAGAGCTTTGAGTTCAGGAAAACGGACCTGATATTGCCTCTTATACTATAGTTTATTCAAGAACTAGAGAGAGTAATAAATCATTTTTTACCCTTTTTTTCTTCCCACAATACCTGTGTTCTTTAGTCCGGTATCTTTGGCAAAATCTGTTAAACATATATATTTTTCATAAAAATGGGTTAGAAATTATATAATCAAAAATATATAATATGGACCATTTGGGTTGGATAACAATAGATATTTGAATGTGTGAAGTGTTAAAAAGGATTTTAATCCTTGTCATAGGCGTCGGAAAGAGGTTTATTTAAGTCATAGAATATTATTTCGGTAATAAACTTAAAATAAAAAGTTTTTATAATATTATTTTTATTTTATGATAGGATTGTTAGAATTTTCTCTCAAAAAATTCTTAATTTTAATTTAAATACTTACAAAATACCCATTGTCAAAAATACAAGAAGTTAAACATATATAAAAAAATAAATTCGTCCATTTAATGTGAAAATTTTTTTTGGGGCTATCGGTCATTTTATTATTAATTAAAAACATTTTTAGGACATTTGACGTTTCAGTTAATTTATTTCTTAAACCATCTGCAGAATTCCAATTAAACACTAAAAAAGGATTCAAATGTAATTAATTTTTATATGTTAAAAATATTTAAATAATAAATTGTGTTTACGCTGGTAAACATTACGTATCTAATTCGTAATCCAAGTCAGTGAAGCTATCTTGGCCCAAATTAATTATAATTGGTTCCTCTATCTCACGGATCATGAGATCGAGTTTCCACATTTTCTTTTATTCTTTTATTATATGGATTTTTCCAAATTTTCTGCAGTAACTTTATTCCAAAAAATCTTTCAAAAATTCAGTTAAATTACTAATTTTGTAAGTTGTATTATTTCTAGCAACTCTACCTTTTACTTGAGAGAGATATTTCCTTCTTCAACGTACATTTTCCGGACAATTTATAAAAACAGATTTCCTATCTGGTTTTTCCCAGCAAAAATAAGTTCTCTGAGCAATTTCCAGAGCTCAATTCTTTTAATTTCAGGTAAATCCCGATCTTCATTGATTTTAGTTAGAATTTTGTCGACGGTTGGGATCTACTTCTCATAATAAGATGTATGTACAACTCCTTTTATTGCAGTTTACATCTCTTCTTCCAACGAGGTTTTTCGTCTGCTTGTGATCGAATGTGACTTGGGAGTACTAACAATTCCAGTCGTTTTTTTTTTCCTTCAGTATTAGGTACATAGTAAATTTCCCAACTCCTGTCATGTTGGAACACATCTCAACAGAACTTTTAACATTATTATCTAGATATTGATATTTTAAGGCATACCCTGGTTTAACGATTTTGGAATAAATATAAATGTGGAAGCCATATCTTTTGGGTAACTCACTAATCTCATATAATATATAAAAACAAGCACTAACGAGATAAATCACTAAGGACACATGGTAAGGTGTACTTTGCTCACTGACAGAAATTAAATTGAAGTATCAGAAACTATATTGTTGCAGTAAATTTATAAAACCTTATATTGTTTAAATATAATTAGATTCACGTCAGTTCTCAGTTACCTGCGGCACTGGAGCAGGTAAGTTGGAGGTTTCGGTAACAGTTTTATTACTCTCTCTAGTTCTTGAATAGAGTATAGGAATGTGTATGCGTGCGATCGCCCCGCCCCTTCCCAAGAGCTTTGAGTTCAAGAAAATAGAACCGATTTTGCTTTTTATATTAGGAATGTGTATGCTGCTAGCACTCCTCTCCCATTGACAACTTGTTTTTCTTGCGATAGCCACTTCCCAGAAAAATAGACCCGATCCTGCCTTTTATAATAGAAATAGGAATATTGCTGCTGTCTCCCCCCCGTCGACAACTTGCTTTCGCTTGCCGTACTGTACTTTTGTGATATCACCGACCCCCCCCCCCCATAGAGAGAGGCTGGATCCGCCCCTGGTTCAAAATTATTTCATATTTTCATTTATGTGTGTAGCTTTTCATTATTATTAGCCGTTCCAATCTTTTTGGCTTTTCTATTTTGAATCTTGTATGCTGTACTAAATTGTTCTCGTGATCCCTCAGGAGTGATTTCATTTTTATATTAATAATTAATACAAAATTCAATTTTCTGGTAACAAAACTTTAGTAATTTATACAGAATTGGCGTGAGTCAGTTATTATTAAGTACTTTAAAATATTTCTCTGAAAAATAATTGAAGATAATTAAGTAAATATACATACACATCCTTAATTTTTTAGATTAAGTGATTTTTTAGATCCTTTTATAATATAATTGGATCCAATTATTTCTGTATCACAGCTTAGTTAAAAAGAGCAGTACCCAAATACGTGTCTAATGTGCTTTTAGTAAACATGTTTGATGTTTATGTCTATATTTTGCGGTATACAGATTTATTTTCGATTTTAAATTTTCTTTTGATATTTTCTTTTCAGAAGTAAATGTGTATGTAGCAAGAAGATTTAAAGGATATTTTATTTGATATCGAAAAACCTCTAATGGGCGTAAATCTGCTAAAAGTAATATAAGAAATATTGAAACTTAATCCAAAGGGTTTATATTATTGTAGGGTTACAACAAAGTATACATCTCTCTTGGAAAATTTTACGAGATCTTATTACAATTAAATAAAGTGAAATTTTATGAAATTCTTAAATATCAAAGATTTCTTAATCTAACAAACAATTTTTAATAAGCTTATAACACTTTCAGAACTTCGTAGAGAGTTTAAACACGTTTCATAACGTCCATTATTTTTATATTAAAATTGTTAAACTTCCCTTAAGGAAGTTACGATTAAAAGACGCTTCATCTAGTTAATAATACACTCAAAGTACTTCCCAACATTTACGGAAGTTAGTAATTAGCCACTGAAAGTCTATTTCAACGTCTAATATGAATTACTTTCAAACCATTTAAAATTTTCATAGAACGAGGGAACTTTAAAATCGATTATATCAACTCTGGGGTGTTAGAAATAAGGAATATTGTTCTGAATAAGGTATATAGTAATTTAATTTGTTTTCCTTAGGTGAATATAGAAATTTTTTAAACCAAAAAAATTACCTGAACTAACCAAAATACATATTGGATCATAGGTTAGATAAAGGAGGAATAGATAGGCCATTCAATACTAATTTCTGTGATCTCGTTCTGCGCCCTCTGATGTTGGCCTACGAGCATCTACGTGGGGAAAAAATTAATTGATCCCCGATTAAGACGTAGTGTAAACATTATGTGAAATACATACAGATGGGTAAAGATTTCAGACATTCTTTTGGGTTTATATTTAGTTATTTTGAAGATTGGGAAAACCATGGCTGCTGGAAGTTTAATCAATAAAACCAGGGACACAACAGTTCCTGTATCTGCTCATATTCATTGTCTTCCCAGACAAACTGAAAAAAAAAATAATTTAAAACGATAACGGTCAATAATATAACCTTAATCAAGAATTAAATTTATTGCACAATAAGTTATATAGTAAAAAAACCATCTAAGACTCGTTTAAACACAAAAACAATGAAATAAATTTCACAAATCTTCATATTTAAACAGAATGGCAGAACCTATCAGAATGACGAAACGGCAAATTACAATTCTATTTTTGACTCATTGGCGCCATCTATTGAAATGTTCGCCAACTAAAAACACTGTCTTTTATGGAGTGCCCAGACTCTGATATTTGATATTGGAGATACTTTTTTACAAAGAGTAGTTTCTTAACCAATCTCGTTTTTTTTTAGAACTTTCTCAAAAAGGTTTAATTTATTTAATATACGAAAATTGGTATGATTCACTAATTTATAAGAAACAAAGGATCTGTTTAAATTTTATTTCGAGTAATACATCAAAATAATATAGGAAAAATAGAAAATAAAAACCGTTGTTACGCGAAACCCTTACGTAATGCATGTACGACACGTACTTGGCCAGTTTATTTAAATGTAAAATTTATCGTCTCCCATATTGTGGGAGCAGTGGCTCACTCTCTGACACAAGAGATTAATAAAAAATTAGTATCATGTAGTAATTACTGATGTGTAAAACTTTATTATTATGAATTATTGTAGAGAACTTAATGCTGATGCATTTTTTTTATTTATCCGTAATTCTAATTAAATATTCCGCTTGCAGCGCATTTTTCCTGACAGGTATATTTACTAATCAGCAGCGTTTTATTTAGTTTAAATTCAATTATTTTTAACAAAATATGATTGTTTGCTTGTTTACAACATATGCCTATTATTTTTGATGACTTTCTCAAAAATTGTATGTTAGTCTATGTTTTAAATTTATTCTTCGAATAGTTAACGGATGTTTCAGTTAAAAATGTCGATTTTTTCGCAAAATTTGAGCATTTGTTTCCAGAATAAAATGAATTATTAAAAGAATGGAATCCGTGCCAAAAGAAATCTTTGTTTTTTGAGACCAACCATTCATGAAGCCAAATTTTCACTTCTTTGCAGGAATGTAGGTGCGGTTCTGAAAGTCCGAGCTGCATTGATCAAAATAAATGATGGTCCGAAGGGACTAAGTCCGGTGAATTCGGAGGGTGGAGTAGGATGTCACATTTAACGTTTTCAACGTGGGACCGAGCAATGTCATGTTGAAAAATTACTTTATCGTGTTTTTTTGGTATATATTGGTGTCTTTCCTTCAATGCTCGATTTATTTTTATCGGCTGTTGTCGATATTGATCGTCAGTAATTGTTTCATCAGGTTTTAGTAGTTCGTAATACACAGGTTCCTTATCGTCCCACCAAATAAACTGCAAAGCCTTCTTTAAATGTAGATTGCGCACTGGTTGTGATGTTGAAGACCCACCTGGATCTACCCATGATTTTTTGCGGTTCGGGTTATCAAAATAGATCCACTTTTCATCATCTGTAACAACTCCATGAAAAAACGCATTTATTTTCTGCCTGGCAAGCATATTTCACAAGTTGTTGTTCATCTTTCAATGTCTCTTTCCTTCAGTTCATACAGAACCCATTTTCATTCTTTCTCGATCTTGCCCAACGTGTGTAGACGTTCGGAAATAGTGAATTCGGAAACATTCAATTCTGCTGCCAATTGTTCTAATATCAAATTTATAAACATTTGTTTAAATACTCTGCTTCCTCTTTAAAAAATGTCTATGACTTCCATAGTCTATCTATCAAATTAATAAATTAAAATCTCAATACAGAAATAAATATTAGGGTCTGTTCTTAATGGACAAAATGGTTGCGAGTTTAAAACGCCTTCGATAGAGGCTAAAACTGTCAAAAATTCCTGTAAAACAAGGTGTGTTAATATCTATAACAGGAGCAACTAACTTAAGCATCCTAAATCCCGCCGAAATTTAAGGCAGTCGGAGATTAAAATGCCATTGAGTACCTTCCTCAACATCAATCATCGATATTTTGTAAGAGTTGTTTAAAAGTTCCAACGGAAGTTAGTTCGGCAATCGCTTTTAGGTAGACGCAAAATTTTTCATATCCCCATCGGTTAATACTCTTCTTCGAATGTATGTAAAATCTTGTTTTCTTTAAGCAAACAATGTTACAATAATACCCTTCCAATTCCCACATTTTTTATATAATTTTTATCAGATTTACTTCCATTGGAAGTTTCTTGATATCAAATGACATTTCTTTTAACCCTTCTGATTTCCTACATATTTAGAAAAAGACTAAAGAAGAAAACAGCTAAGTGCATCTTGAATACACATTACGTTAAGGTCCTGTGGCTTCTTTTTTTCCTATATTATTTTATGGTTTTATCGAAATTATTAGTTCACACCCCATTTTCGTTAAAATGTGGGAAGGTGAGATTGGCTGAGAAAAACATTTTTTAAAATCGGGTCTAGAGGTCATATGGAGTATATCTCTGTAAGAGACGCCAAATTTGTTGGGTGTGTATTTAATTATTGTTTCGTACTTTTGTGTAGATAATTGTATCTCTCGATTGTAATTTGGAAATCAAGCCTTGTTTTTTTTGCAAGATACATACCCATTTATTTAACGTCATTTTATTGATGTAATTGGTGTGTATTCAGAGAGACAGGCGAATTGTAGCTTCTGCGTTTTGTGAAAATGTTTTGTAGAATTTTGGTTTCGAGATCAACAAAATATATATTGTGTAGAAAACAGGTTCAAAAACGATACCTTGAGGGACATCAGCACTATTGAATGAGAAGTAGTTGTTTTGTCTTGATATTGGACAAGATAATGTCGGTTTTACCGATAGAATTTGAAGATTGTAAAGTAGTTATTGGGCTAAACCTTATCAAAGGCGTGTGTAATGCGAAATAAAACTCCAGCACACTGTCTCTTGTTTTCCAAGAATTGGTGGATATATTTATAGACGGTGTGGTTTTGTTTGGTGATTGCATGTTGGGATCTGAAGCCAAATTGGTGGTTGGGAATTATCAGGAATTCCTTTTAAGTAGCAAATCAATCTTTGGATAAGATACATACTTTAAAAAAGTGGTGGTTTCGGCTCATGAGACGTTATACGATATTTTTTTATCTATATCCTTCCTTAGATAAAGCTACAGCACACTCGTTAATTTACATTCGATTATATTTAATCTTAGGTTCACATCAAATCTTCCAAAAACAGTTGGCAATTTGTCACCTGACCGGTTTTGTAAATTTTGGTTGTTATTAACTAGCTCGTGATTTCTATACTAACAGGCCTAATATGATTTTTGATATATTTTGTTAATTTTTCGCTTTAACTCTCCTATTTAAATTATAAAATATATATGAGGGTTTCCAATAGCAATCGATTGATGCAAATTAAACTCAACTTGGCTTTATTGCCTTATTGGCGATGCTCCATAATAGGTCACACACAGGTAAACAGTTGCCCCCTGACATAATCTAGAGAATATAAACAAGGAATACAAGCGAACAGAACGCAATTAATGGCTTACATTTTTATTCTGAGCATATGAGTAGGCAAATAAATAATTTACACTGTTGAAACTTATTATGCGTGTTATGACGTTTAAATTAATAAATTATTGGATTTTTTTTGCACGTTTTATTCCACTGAAATTCCATAACTTCTTCATTCCAGTCATTATTTTTTGAATAGAACATGAAAAATGTGTCTTTTTGCCTTTCAAGATAACACCAATTGCTATCGATACCGAAAATATATGAAGTTTTTATTTTAAAATGTAAACCAACATTCGAGGGAGTATGAATTGTGTTTTTTAAAATAATAATTAATAATTTAACCATAAAAAATGTTTTTAACGTTAAATGGAATGAGAGACGAAACATTCATTGCATCGGCAACCCTTAATATCCTTTTAAACAATTATTAAAACAGGACAACGCTTTTAACCTTTCGTAAATGGATTCCGAACAAAGTTTTGATAGATTTTATGGCTGATTTATCGGTTAGTTGAATTTTCCCCATGCACGACGTTAAGGTTAATCCTTTGTTAAGATTTATACAATTCCAACTGCTTACTATATTTAATTAATAAAACAAATTATGTATATATATATATATATATATATATATATATATATATATATATATATATATATATATATGAAGTAAATGCAAACTTCTCTCCATCATATCATTTCGGTGTTAGAGGTTGCACAGTTAGAATAAACTGTTATAAAACGCAATTTATCCTATTCCGCCACCATCGAGATGATGGCCTACCTGTACCACCATACCGAGAAGAAAGTCAAAACTTACCCTCCCCGCCACAGTGATACGTCAGAGGTACATGTTTCGTCTCTACTAGACTCATCAGGGTACCTACATGCACCTGGCTGTGCAAAGGACAGATCGGAAGGAAGCATGTGGCGGGGAGGGTAAGTTTTGACTTTCTTCTCGGTATGGTGGTACAGGTAGGCCATCATCTCGATGGTGGCGGAATAGGATAAATTGCGTTTTATAACAGTTTATTCTAACTGTGCAACCTCTAACACCGAAAGGATATGATGGAGAGAAGTTTGCATTTACTGTTCGCATTTTACTTCATTCATACGCGGAGCTGCATATAGTTGTACGTTTGCTGAATGTGATTTCAGCACTACAACGGCATAATGTGGATATATCCACTGCTATTGCATCTCACACGGAGGAATTCGTGAAAGCCGCATAAACATATATATATATATATATATATATATATATATATATATATATATATATATATATATATGTTATATCGTAGATTTTCACGGATGGTAGAATGAATAGTTTGGTTATTTGCTATCCACAGTGGTTCAGTGTTTATGAACAAATACCGGTCCAAATAGTCACTTTCTCATCGTACAATGGTGTTTCGTGAATTTTGTGAGCCCCAGATGCCGGATATGACTGAACGAAAATTGTTTTTGTAATTTTTTTGATCTAAATTTTAATTTTTTAACCCAGACTAGGACATTTCCAGTCCAGGTTAACTGAAGTATAACGAAAATGGCAGAATATAAAGTATTATTGTTACTTGTGATTGGCTGTCAATTGCCACACTGTGTAAATAATATTATACGTCATTGAAACATAGCCAGGTTGCCTTTCAGCAGCTATATTAGTTATTATGTGAAAAATTGTGTATACTAATTAGTTAGATAACTTGTGGTCATTATACTTGCTGAAAGTTTCCGATTTTACATTGTCAGATTGATATAACTATTTTAAAGCTTTCTCTGAGTCATTATATCTACCGTATAATATACACCACCAGGGTCATCTGTCACCTGATCCGGATCCATATTTTGGCGACAGGGTTGCCATAAGGGCAATACAATTTACCTTGCTAATCAAGGACCCAACATTGTCACGTATAGGGCCCTCCACAAGCAATAGTTATTTTGTTCTTTCATTAACTTATATTGTTATAATTAAGGAGAGAAGCTAATGTCATTGTCATTACTAGAACGATTTCCAACACTGTCCTTTGCCCTCAAAGTTAAAAGATTGGAATAAATGGCACTAAGTCCATCAATATCAGAGTTCCAATTTAACTTATTCGAACTCTGAAAGATCCCCACCATCTCCCAAAATATATTTATTATAATTTGATTCTTTGTAAATAATTTCATTATAATTAAAATTATGGCTATATAGCGACGCTGAGAGACCCTCATTCATCTCCATAAGGTAAATAAAATTCTAAAATTGTTATATCAAGTTGTACACATTCAATCTGACAATGTAAAACCGGAAACTTTCAGCAAGCATAATAATCTCAAATTATCTAACTAATTAATAAACACAATTTTTCACATAATAATCAATATAGCTGCTGAAAAGCAACCTGGTTATGTTTCAATGACGTATAATATTATTTACACATTGTGGCAATTGACAGCCAATCACAAGTAACAATAATACTTTATGCCCTGTCATTTTCGTTATGCTTCAGTTAACCGGGAGTGGAAATATCCTAGTCTTGGTTAAAAAATTAAAATTTAGTTCAAAAAAATTATAAAAACAATTTTGGCTGGTTCTCCTCTCAGTCATGTTTGTTAAAAGATACAAAAATGTGCTTTCCTACGGGGAAATAATTTATTTTTATTTTTAATTAATAATAATTAACTTTAATGATTAAGAACTGCATCGGGTTTTTACATTTAACTAACCAAAAATGAAAAATTGTTTGTGTGATTTGATCTTCATTTCTACATTGCACTAGCAGTAAGTAATATATATAATAACGTTTTTTTTGCTTGTATTAAATAACGCCCTCATATTGCAGCCCTGAAGAAGACAATAAATAATTTTCGAAAGCTTGACGTAGTTTAAAAGCATGTATACTACCTACCCCTTACTATATATATATATATATATATATATATATATATATATATATATATATATATATATATATATTTATTTATTTATTTATTTATTTATATTTTTTCTACGCGGGATTTTGTGAACAAGTTTGTTTTTTAAATAATAGTAATACCGATAGCCTATTTTGTTGGTAGTTTAATTCAAATATAAATATTTGTTTGAGCAATATTTTTACCTTAAATTATAAATATTTGTCAAATTTATAAATTCTCAAAAACAGAACAAATATACAACTAGATTTGTCATTAAGCACAATAATAAACAAGCTCCCAGCAAAAAATTTTATTTAGCCATGAGAGTGTATTGTTTTAGTGCATTTTCTTGCAATTTTGTGGAGTATGAATTTGATTTCCTCAGAGCTTAACTTATTTTCAACGTTTTATTGTTGATCATAGAACTTAATATTGGTTCAGTGAATCGAATTTAATTCCTTAGAAAGGTATTTTGTAAATACGAGCTAAATTAGAATTTTTTCAAATTAAATATTGTTGGCATATTTTCTTTTAAAAATATACACCGAATGCCATTTTGTTGGTAATTTTAAATTTGCTCGTAAACTTATATATGTGCTGATGTTATTTGTCTAATAGGCGGATATATTATTGTGTTAAAAATGTTGACGTTTAATTGATATAAATGATGTTTATTGTTTTCCGCGCATTTTACCAGAGAAACATCCTTACATAATTTAAAAATTAAAGTTGATACTTTGGGTAGGTATTAGTTGGGAGGAACACACTGAACTCGTGGAAATGACTGGTGATTCTAATATCGAAAACATCCTGCTAGATCAGTTAATAATGAATAATAACGCCCAAACACAAGTAAAGCTAAATATATCTTCCTTCAAATTAGGAGGTTCTTAAATTGCAAATATGTACCTCGCCTTTGGTGGACAGTGTATATTAAAAGGGTTTTCTAACAAGATTGTGTTAAATGTCAGTATCAAAGACACGTTGCCAATACTACCTAATAACTTTAGTCAAAATCAAATTTACCGATAAACAGCTTTCCAGTATCCGAACCTCAAGGTTGAATTAAACGTTAATCCAGGTCCTTAATTCATGGTTTCAGTAAAACTAAAGTTCAGCGAACATTGAGTGCCATTAAGAAGTTAATAGTGAGATGAGACATCAACTCGCTGTTCTGAGATTTGCATTTTTATTTAGTTCAATTAATTTAGGTGCGTAAGGATTATTACCTTAATATTAAACAGCTATTTTCTTCATAGAAAAAAATTACTACTTAAAACCAGAATATTGAGTAGCATTGTAACCTCATAAATTATTTATATCAATTCAAAATTTGCAAATTATAAACTTAAAAAAAAAAAGAATACTGAATTCTTTAAACATTGAACTATTTTTTTAAAAGATTTTTTTTTTGTAATATTTATGTGTCGTTTTTATTAATAGGCCAATCAATAATAATAAAATATGTCAAACAAATCATAAAATAAACATAAATTACGAAGATCTTTACAATAAACATAAAATTTATCAGTATAAAATAATTAAAACCATATAAAACTACCTATAATTTTCTTTACCACCCTTTTACATTTAATAACCGAATAAAACCTAATATGAAATTTATTATAGAGCTTTGGTACATTAAAACTATATTATCTTTCAAAATGACCAGTTATGTGTGCTAGTAAATTTATTACGTACGTCCACATTGTGCATATCATTGCTCAATTTAATTTTTTCATATAAATATTTGGTACGTTGTTTAACTCTAATTTTATTAAAAAGCACAAGATAGTGAAACACTCTCTCGCATCAAGCGGACTCAGCAGTTCTGAATAAGTTGAATACAATGCGCATCTGAACTCAATAGACACAGTCCAGAGATCATGTCAGCAAAGTTGAAAACAACAACACAAAATCGCAAAACCGTTTTTAAACATTGTCATTGAGAATATTCCTTGACTATATATTAGGCTTTTTTAATACAATCGTTTATGTGTTCAGAAATTCTTTTTCCAAATAGAAGAACTTGCGTTGTGCTGGGATTTATATCAAGGCAGTGCGAGTGTGAGACTCTTAAAGCAGCACTCAAATCATCATTTATATTTTTGCTGTTATTCCTAATTTCATTGAGTTTGAAAGATAGGTATATCTGAGTATCGTCAACATAAAAATGAACATTACCAAATTTCAAATAAGTTATTATTTGCGACGTATCCAAAGAGAAGAGAGCGGGTTTCAAAATTGACCCCTGAGGAATGTCGTGCAACAAATCATTCGGTTCTGACAACCCTCCATTCAACATAACCCATTGACTTATACCTTTTAGGTATGCTTTACTTAAATCACGGGAATCTTTCGGAAAACCCAGATACTTCAAAATAGCCATCAAATGTGTAATTTATTTTATCGTAAGCCTTTGAGTAATCCAGCAAGACCATCGCTGTAAGTTTGCCTCGCTCAATGGTCTGAAGAATATTTTCTGTAACCTTGAACAATCCTTTCGAAATCCAGGCTGTGTATGAAAATAAAAATATAAGCTTGTAGAATGAATTCCACTTTCAAAATATTTTTACAAAATTGAAATCGGGTGATGCATTCAGGCGAACTAAAAATTTCAAATGACAATTGTGGAAAAACTAATGAACCTACAGAACCTGGTTTAGGCACGCATAAAGTACATATAAATTATTATTGGTTCGCGAAGGGCCAGCACTACTACTTGTAAAATGACGGAGATATGAATTTTTTGCAAAAACGCCGAATTTTCCGGTTTTTCCTGTTTTTTTTCCGTTACTAATGACCCGACTGAGTCGATTCAGGATTCATTTTGTTGTTATTTTTTTCTCTACCATTCGTATATTTACACCATCGAGATTGTTTCATTAGTTTTGATTTTATAAGCGAGCAATGAAAAAAAATCGCAATTTTTTTGTTTTAATTGTTGTAATTATAGTTGAGGTGGTAAGGTTGTTCCACGTCGGATCACTGAAGTGAACCCCCACCGGGTTCGGTTAGTACTTAGATGGGCGACCGCTTGGGAAAGCCTATTAACAGTGGACTTTAAACTGTAGGTCCTATGGCTAGATATTTTTATTTTTAAGATGAAGCAATATGTGCCAGAGCTATCATAATGTAAAAAGTGTATTTCTTATGGCAACTTTCGCACCAAACGATGGAATATGAAAATAGAACTTAAATAATTTGAGTCTTAAATTAGAACATATTAAACCTTTTTTATTATTCATTAAAGTTGTTATAAAAATTTGTTTTAATGAAGATTATTTTTATTCTGGGATACTTATTTAAATAAACACAAATCTACATAAATTTTAAAATAATAATTCAAATTAATATTCCATACCAGTGTAATTAATCATGTATTTTTTTTAAAACAATTAAAATAGTATTTATTTGAAAATATAAACCGGCGGGCGTTTATGTGGCCAGTATCACTGACGTCATTGTGGCTTAAAGCAAACGAATCGCGGCGATTTTGTTTGTCGTTGTCATGGATACGCCAGGTTGCTTGATAAAAGTGATTGTTTGCTGTCCCTGAATAACATTTACTCGGCTCAGATTTTTGATTGATAATAAATTAAACTAAAGAAAATATGTTTATTCCTTTTTTTTACTAAGAAATAAAATTACGTTTTATATCCTCTAGGAAATATTTGTTTCGTCCTTTTTAGAAAAATAGTATTCTATACCTATTGTTTCCTCGATAATGAAAGAATAAAATAAATATTTTTATTAGACGAATATTATATAAATAATTATAAGTGAATTAAAAAGGTTCAGTTACAGAATAACTCCAATATATACTCTCATATTATAAGGAGATATGCAATATCCTACTCGCCAGTTTTTATAATACGGACTGTAGAATATACAATTTCGGGCATAAAAATAGAAGGGAAAGCTGCAGGGTTATTAAAAAAGCTTCCTCCCGACCATTTTCAGGCTCGAAATATTATAATTTGATGGTTCATTTTTAATATCCTTAATCTGCGTTATTAGAAAAGATGTTTTGAAGTATATCATAAAAATTAAGAACCGAATATTGCTCAGTGCATGTGAAGTGTAATGCCATTTTCTTGTTTTTTACTTCTGAGTTTTGTTTTTTTTTTAAACAAAATGGGTGAAACTAAGAAATATCCTCCAGAGACATGAATCCGGTTAAAGCAATCGTGAGATTTTGAGACTACAAAAGATACCAAGGCAAACTGTTCAGTATATTGTTATAAATTTGCAACTCGAGGAACAGTTTGCAACAATTGTCTTCTAGGCAGACCTAGAGCAAGAACTTCTAGTGAAGATTTAAGCATATTGGTTAAAAGCAAATGGGATAGACGTTTAACTGCACCAGAAATAGCAGCACAATTCAATGTGGGCTGTGATAATCTGTCGGTGTATCCACAGTCAAAAGGAGACTTCTTAACGCAGGTCTCATGGGATGTCTAAACGGTCGCAATAGAATAGCCGAAAAAGAACAACAACAGGTGTTGAAAATGATGATATGGCCTCCGTAGTCTCCAGACTTGAACCCTATAGAATTATTGTGGGATTAGCTTGATAGGCAAGTACGAAAATGCTGTCCTATATCCCAGGAAGACTTGTGGAGAAAACTGCGAGACGAATAGCAGAAAATAACCAAGACAACATTGAATAAATTAGTGACTGGATTGGGAAAACAATATAAGTCTAAAATTTAAGAACAGTATTGTTATTATGTCTAAAGAATTGCTAATGAATAATTAAAATTACTATGAAGTTGTTTCTTTTATTCACACTTTTACAAAATGTCTTTTTCTGGTGGCCAAATACGCCAAATAAGCGGTGGTTTATATAGGTGAGTTATCTTTTTTTAAACCTACTTCTAAGTGTGGACTTTGATAAATCTGTCGTATGAATGTATCGACATTCAAAAGGAGACTTCTTGACGCACTCTTCTTAAAACAATTAATCGACATCAGGCGGTAGTTGAACGAAAAGATAGATAAGAATATGTGATGGTTTGGGGCTGTTTTGGTAGTTCCATCATCGGGGATTTTGTGCGAATCAGGAATTAAAAAAAAATGAAGTTACAAAAACAGATTAGAGAAGAGTGGAGTGCCTTCTGGAACCGGTTTAATTTACTCGAGTTTTATATTTAAAGAGATAATGATTTTAAACACACATCGAAGCTGTGCAATTGTTTTTTTAAAGAAAAGAACCACAGGTGTTGAAAATCATGACATGGCGTCCGTAGTCACTGGATTTCAACTCTATAGAATTATTGTGGAATCAGTTTGATAGGCAAAATATTATCCTCCATCTCCTCCATCAGATAACCAAGACAACGCTGGACAAATTAGTGGCTAGAGTGCCGAAGCTTTGTAAGGCCGTTATTAAAAACAAAGGTGGACGCATAGATGAGCCTAAAATTTAAAAACAGTATTGTTATTACGTCTAAAGAATTGCTAATAAATAATTAAAGTTACTTTGAAGTTGTTTCATTTATTCGAACTTAGACGAATATTATATAAATAATTATAAGTGAATTAAAAAGGTTCAGTTACAGAATAACTCCAATATATACTCTCATATTATAAGGAGATATGCAATATCCTACTCGCCAGTTTTTATAATACGGACTGTAGAATATACAATATGCTAACATTTCGGGCATAAAAATAGAAGGGAAAGCTGCAGGGTTATTAAAAAAGCTTGCTCCCGACCATTTTCAGGCTCGAAATATTATAATTTGATGGTTCATTTTTAATATCCTTAATCTGCGTTATTAGAAAAGATGTTTTGAAGTATATCATAAAAATTAAGAACCGAGTATTGCTCAGTGCATGTGAAGTGTAATGCCATTTTCTTGTTTTTTACTTCTGAATTTTGTTTTTTTTTTAACAAAATGGGTGAAACTAAGAAATATTCTCCAGAGACATGAATCCGGTTAAAGCAATCGTGAGATTTTGAGACTACAAAAGATACCAATGCAAACTGTTCAGTATATTGTTATAAATTTGCAATTCAAGGAACAATTGTCTTCTAGGCAGACCTAGAGCAATAACTTCTAGTGAAGATTTAAGCATATTGGTTAAAAGCAAATGTGATAGACGTTTAACTGCACCAGAAATAGCAGCACAATTCAATGTGGGCTGTGATAATCTGTCGGTGTATCCACAGTCAAAAGGAGACTTCTTAACGCAGGTCTTATGGGATGTCTAAACGGTCGCAATAGAATAGCCGAAAAAGAACAACAACAGGTGTTGAAAATGATGATATGGCCTCCGTAGTCACCAGATTTAAACCCTATAGAATTATTGTGGGATTAGCTTGATAGGCAAGTACGAAAATGCTGTCCTATATCCCAGGAAGCCTTGTGGAGAAAACTGCGAGACGAATAGCAGAAAATAACCAAGACAACATTGAATAAATTAGTGACTGAATAATTAAAATTACTATGAAGTTGTTTCTTTTATTCACACTTTTACAAAATGTCTTTTTCTGGTGGCCAAATACCTTTAAGCGGTGGTTTATATAGGTGATTTTTGACAGAAGTTATCTTTTTTTAAACCTACTTCTAAGTGTGGACTTTGATAAATCTGTCGTATGAATGTATCGATATTCAAAAGGAGACTTCTTGACGCACTCTTCTTAAAACAATTAATTGACATCCGGCGGTAGTTGAACGAAAAGATAGATAAGAGTATGTGATGGTTTGGGGCTGTTTTGGTAGTTCCATCATCGGGGATTTTGTGCGAATCAGGAATTTAAAAAAAATGAAGTTACAAAAACACACATCGAAGCTGTGCAATTGTTTTTTTAAAGAAAAGAACCACGGGTGTTGAAAATCATGACATGGCGTCCGTAGTCACTGGATTTCAACTCTATAGATTTATTGTGGAATCAGTTTGATAGGCAAAATATTATCCTCCATCTCCTCCATCAGATAGCCAAGACAACGTTGGACAAATTAGTGGCTAGGGTGCCGAAGCTTTGTAAGGCCGTTATTAAAAACAAAGGTGGACGCATAGATGAGCCTAAAATTTAAAAACAGTATTGTTATTACGTCTAAAGAATTGCTAATAAATAATTAAAGTTACTATGAAGTTGTTTCATTTATTCGAACTTTTACAATGCCTTTTTCTGGGTGGTCAAATACTTTCGAGCGGTAGTGTACATGTCATTTCCCTTGACGTAATCGGAGAAGAAAACATAAACTGTTACTTGCCTAGCCTAGAAGTAGCATGATGGTAACTTTGGAAACGGTTGGCATGAGTTTACGTGAAAAACTAACAAAGTAGTAAAAAATACTGGCTTGAAACCGAGGGAAACTAATGTGACTTGATATTTTTTTTTGGCGTTTCTCTTACAAAATTATGGTTATATTTATCTATCATACAACTCGATATATCATATACTTGCTCTAACATTTATCATCGATTTGTATGAAAACCCAATTGTTTGCGTCGCAATTTTTTTTAGCCTAAAAAAAAAACAGAAAAAAACATTAAAGAAAGAAGAAGATAAACATGTATTTAATTATTTTTGACATTGATTATTCGTTTTTTTTCTACTGTTTCTTTCTCTTAGTGATATGTCAGTTTTTACGATAAAAGTAAATAAAACATCTTATATACCTTTAACGTATTTTTATTTACTTTTTAATAAGTTTATAAAGTCTGTTGCTTACTACCAAGGCAGATTTGAAACAGGAAATATTATAAAGCTCAATGCTTTCCCGCACTTTGATGTGTTCGTTTTAATGAAGTTTACATCAAATTGAACCAGCGTCAAACATTAAAAAACAGTCTCTGTCGTGACAAATTACGAATCGGATTTTCAGGATTCATGTCGGAAATCACCCCAAGCGACGGTTGTTTTAACCCGAGAACAAATGTAATTAATTGTCTTTTAAGAATGACAGACAATCTCAAAAATTATTTTTCCATTTGGCTGGAAGTGAGTTTAAAGTACAAAGAACCGTATTACATGATTTTTTTTTGGTTAAATATTATAAAAGACCAAAATACGAAATAATACTTTTTAAAATTACATAACACTTAATACTGAGATTCATTACTGTTTAATAATTTGAAATGAGTGAACAGTCTTTCTGTGGATAACTCAAATTGCAACTTTGTTACATTTCGATAAGAAGATTCTCTTGTAAAACAGGATTTTTAACGATTCCGTATTTCTTCGTTGATGGAATTTTCCCACGTCAATCTTAGTGTATCGGTATATGTTTTATCGGCCAGTGCGGATCTGCAAAGATCCATAATTATTTGCTTGTTGAGAGAGAGCACTCAATTTTTTGTTCTAAACCCTCCAGAGAATAACGTACATAACAATAATTAAAGTTGTTAAAAATTTATTAACTAATGAAAATGGGTAAAAAATTTAAAAAACGCGTTTTTTTTCTCATTTTTTTTTCTTATAACGTTGAAAGTATTCATTTTGAAGGAAAATCGAAGAGAGAAAAAAGTTTCGTAATTAAATTTCCCACCAGATAGGGTTGGAAATCTCAAAATTGATTATCCTAATAATTCAAAAAAAAGGTAAAAAATAGTTTTTTATCTGATTTTTTTCGACCACTTACTTATATTTCTCTAAGGACCTTCGTATTTGGGCACAAACAACTTTATGGCATGATAAAATAACATACCAAATTTCGCTACAATCGGTAAGATAGTTTTTGCACAATAATTTTGCAGTCCAATTTTTTTTTTCAAAAAGAAATGGAAAATTTTTTTAAATTTTATAGAGTCCTTAACATGAAACTTACGTACTTGAATTTTTTTCACATGTATTAGAGATATCAAGCTTTCAAATGCTTTTTTACAAATTAAAATGGATCATTGAGACCTCCTCAGAAATTGTTTAAAGTTATGGACAATTTTTTTGCTGATAAAGGAATTGAATATCCGTACGATTTTTTTTTTATTTTTAAAAAGTATAGTTTGAAAGTACTCGGAACGACGCTTCTTTTGAAAAAACAAACTTTAAATTCCGTCAGATAGTTTTCGAGATACAAACTGTCAAATTTAACTAGAACCTCTACTTTTACTTGTAACGATACTTATCAAAACATCTATTTCATGTAAATTTGATCAAAAAAGAGCTGTTTTGTTAACAAAAATGTAACATTGATTTTTTTGCTGGAATGTGTTCATTTCGGCATCATATAAAACATATCTTGATGGTAACTCTGAAAGACCTGTGCAAAAAAAAATGGCGAACCAAAAATGGTCACGATTTTCAGTTTTTGAGTTTATTTCAAAAAGTAAAAGTTGTATTGAAAATTTATAGAACAACATCAATATTATAAATATTACTTGTGATGCATAAGTTTCCTTGAAGCGCCAATGAATAATGCCCCTGAACTATGGCAACCCGCCGATAGCGGCCTGCAGCAGCTATTTTCGATTAGATTAGGCCCAATTTTCGAAGGTTCACAGATCGTATGGAAGAGTATTTCTTGGATCCAAAAAATTCCCAGGTAAAGTACAAGTATTAAAAAGCATCTTCTGCAAATTTGAGCCCTTAATATTCATTTGCCACGCCATTATGAATTTTTGAAAAAAAAAAACGTTTTTACATCCAAAATTAATTTTTTTTTTGAGATCGGAAATGATAATCTAAATCCAATGCCCGCATTAATAAAAAAGTATGTCCATCCATGTCCATATGTTTTATAGGATGCCGAAATGAACACATTCCAGCAAAAAAACCAATGTTACATTTTTATTACTGACAAAAGTCTATTTTCTATGGAGTAATCATGCTCTCTCCGAAAATATTTTATCTCCTGGTATTTCTAAAAATATTGTATCGCTTATAACTAAGCTTTTTTGTACACAGTTTTTATGAAATTTATCTTTACGAATAAAACAATTTCAGAACCAAAAAAAAAATTGTTTATTTGTTTGTTTAAACAATTTTAGAAATTACAATTAAATGTATTTGTATTCAATAAGTTAAAATATATAACTCAATACACTTTTTCTTTAAAAGAACCACTTACCATAGGATATAGTATGCAGTACATATAAGATATAAATGACGTAGTTTGTTTATAAAAAAACGAGTTCATAATGGACACTTGGTTGAACTCCTTTATTCACGCGACATCGGTTTAAAAAAAATGTTCGAAATTGCTCCATTACAAGCCGAGATAATAACATTTCTTGAACCTGCAGATTCAATTTTGGAGCGAGAGCTTCCCAACCTTTATTTGTTATTTTTCACACGTAAACACCCGTAAACCAGTTTGACAAAAGTTTTTTTTTTTAAAGAAACGTCTTTCCGATTACTTCCAAACCTTAGTTTTAAAAAAATTCACGAGATATTCAATTTGTTTACAAGTAAAAAAATTGTCGATAATTTTAAACAATTCCTGAGGAGGCCCTAATGATCCGATTTTAATTTAAAAAAAAAAGCGTTTTAAAGCTCTAAAACAATTGCAAAAAGACTCGATCAAGTGTGTTAATGTATTTCCTAAGCCAAACTAATCTTCTAGAGTTTTTAAACATTTGAAGCTACTTCACCACTTAAAATAACGTTTAGATACATCCCGTAATTGAGTATTTTGATTTTTGTAAGTAGTAATATTTAAATTTATCTTCTAATTCAGTTTTAGGTCATCGAAAAAAATGATCGGAAACGCATTGTTTCCTTTACACAATAAAAATATTCTGTTTATAAAAAAATGTTTATTTTTTGGTATAACATGGTATTTTAACAATATTCAGTTAGGGCACAGCGATATAAATCATTTTGAAAGCATACGCTCTTGTACTATAAAATCAAATATCAGGCTTGCGCCAAAAGTGATTTTCAGGAGGATTTCCGCGGAGGATGGTCTTGCAATGCCTTTTATTGCACAGTCCATTGCTTATGGCATAGCGACTTGTTGCATCCACGAGTTGGTTGGTGGCACGTACAACGTCCGCCGAAGTTCGGGTCCCGCGCGTCTTCATCGTAATATGCATCCCGTCTAAAGTTGTAACTAACAGTTCTCGATGAAAAAAGTTTTCAAGAAGATTACATTTTTGCCTTTCATGAAAAGTAGAAGAAGGGACAGCACGGTATTTTTAAATGTGATTTTGTTTGGTTAGAGTTTGATGTTTTTTTTTTGTAATCAGTTGATTGTTTAACGAAAAAATGATGGTTGTATTTTAACTATTTGTAAAGTTGTATTAAAGTAATATTGTATTTTAAAATGCGCAAGAGAAAGGCGAAATGTTTTGATAGTATTTAGATGAAACAAAAATAGGAAATGCCTCTGAGTTTGATTGTGCTGAAAGTCCTCAAATAAATTTATCAAAAAAAAGCATGAAACAATATCTTTTTATATATTTTGAAGCAGAAATTTCAAAAAAAATATTTAAGTCATCTTAGTTTTTTTTGTATATTTTAATTAAGAAAATTTATAAAAAAAATATTTAGAAACTTTTTAGTTTTGAAATAAAGCATTTGCTTTACTTCATTAATCAAATTTTTATCATTAATAGCTTTTAGAAAGATTCTGAAAATTACAGGAATTGCCTTTTTTTATATATTTTAGTTAAGATGTTTTGTATTGTACATTAAATGCATATTTTTGTGTAAAGGATCGTAATGTTCAATTTAAAGCGTAGCCAGTAAGTATTTCTTAGAACGATTACCACCCGCATTACCTGAATTCTCTGATTTTTATCTTTGTGTTTCCGTGTTATATAGGTCGTCCCAAATTATTCGCATTGACATTCAGTTTACATGGATCTATACTTTACCATTAAAAGATAGTTCAAATGATAACAAGTTGTCAAGATAAGAGAACTTTTATTACCTACATTTTATTTCGAATTGAAATTAAAATCGATAAATAAATTTGAGGATGGAAAAATATTAAATTTTATGAATTGACATATTCTAGGAAATGCTCATTTTTGTTAATATAATTTAATTTCTGTAAAAATTTAAATCAAAATATCAATTTAATTACTACATATAAGTAAATAAGTCTCTTTTAGTCTTGCTACAAAGCTCGTATTTGTTGCTATTACAATTTTTTACACTCATTTAATGAAAATTTAATAAATTACTTTGTTGTTTTAAAGTTCCATATTAATTTTCTTTTGACTTTCTATTAACTTCGCTTCATGTCTTACTTTAGATGGTTTATGCTGCTTTAGTATTTCTTCGTTAGAATTTTTTTCCCTGCATGCTGCTTTAGCTGTCATTGTTTTCGTAGACACCATCGATATTTTTTCTGCATATAATCCACGTCAATAGTTCGCGTTACTTTTATTGTTATGACTCTGCAAATAAAATAAATAGTAGAAATGAACGTATATGATCCTCTCTAAGAAGTTTGTTCATCTTTTAAGCCATTGATTAAGGCATATGAAAGTAATTAACTTAATTATTTATTATTTACACCAACATAACGATATAAATTCGTGATGCAAAGAGAATCAGTCAGAAGTTAAACCGCAATTAAAGCCCATTAGCCACCATCCACTTACTCCACTTATTTGATGCAACCATTAACCATTGTTGTGGTACAGTTAGACACAATCAAGGTAAATTCATTTGTTTTTTACCATGTCTTTTACACGTAACAGATTCACACAGATAAACATATCCTATTAAATTTAAGAGCACAGCATTTTAAGAAAGAAAATATTTGTCTAAAACACATATTTTTTTATCCGAAGTTTCCTGTTTAACTAAGAAAAACCATTTTTTTTGTCTTTGCTCTCAAAATAAGCCTCAGTTTCGGCAATCACTTCTTCAAATGAAGTTAAAGAGTCAAATTTTTGTAATCTTACTTGGGACCCGCTATTTTACACTGGGAAAAATTGTTAAAATTTGAAAGAATAACACTGATAGTAAGTAAAGTAAAAAAGCCCAAATAGATGTTAATACTGCCTTTTTTTGTAAGTACTGCCACATTTCTTTAAATTCATCCATTCTAGTATAACAAATTAGTTATTTTCGCTCTTCTTGTTGTTTATAGATTGTGAATGACTTGTAGGAATTGTATATAGAATATATTTTTAGAAACAGTAAATAAATTAATTATTCGTAACATTTTATTAGATAACTTCATATCATATATTTTTGTCAGTCATCTAGACAAATATTTTTACACTAGGCATCGTGTGAGCCAAGTTTAAGTTACAGTTAAACATGGGCAAATCGTTTACTATATTTTGTTAATTGGAAACAGCATATCACAAATGTACGTTTCATCGTTAAAAATCGTAAATTTCATTCTGTCGTCCTGTAGGCAACTAAGTTAAATTTATAAACGACAAACATACAGACAGGTAGACGATAAAGAAACAAAAATCCCAAGCCACTGAATGAAATAAATTAACATTTATTATTAACGAAATCATTAAAATTTCCATTCAATGCAAATTTTCAGCTTTGCTAAATAATTATAATGTATACTTCATATCAACCCTTATATTAGTAAACAATTAAGAGTCCTAACATGTTTACAAAAAGTGAGGCAGAAAACAAGTATAGTAAAAATAACAAAGGAAAATTCAACTAAGACAACGGCTCTAAATTATAAATAAATCACTAAAAATATAATTGCAAAATTAAAAGTAAACACATTTTTGTTTTGTTTGTTTTCGCCGAGGTTGTTTTGCACTGTTAATGAGATTTATATTGGGACTCTTAAATTAATTAACCGTAAAGTTTCTGATATTTGGATTTGACTTGTACTTTATTTGAAAGTAATTAAAATTTTACGTGGTTATTGATTTTTACGATTTTTTTTTGTAATATTCGATCCACTTTGCTAAGCTTTGTAAACATATAAGCCACAGTTTAGTCGGTGGTAAAGATACAAATAGTTCAATCGTTACTTAAACTTACCGTAACTCTTGTTTTAATGAATATTTTTCAAAAAATCAAAAAGATCCTGAATCTGTAAGAAAAATTCTATCTTTTGATGTAACTTTTATTAGAATATCTTTACGTTACTATCTCCTATTTTTCCAGATTATCTTAGGGTAACTTTTTACGTTTAAAGTGAGCCATCATACGATAAAAATTTTAAATTAGAAACCGAGTTGTACTCGATTTTGTTGAAGTGGTACACAAGCATGTAATTTTTTGCACTAATGTTGGAATCTCTGGGTTTTTAATTAAATTTTTTCAATTTTGAAATTACTTTTGTCTTTGTCATTAAATCAGATGAGTCTGCAATCGATATATCATTTTATTACCAACTTTAGATCATTGTAAACAATTAAATTGTTAATAACATGTTCGCTGATCACCTAACGGCTTGTCATATTGGACATTTGGATTCAGCAATTCGATGGGTCACAGAAACCGTTAAGAGTCCACACTAAAAATATACATTACTACTCAAAAGTATTTGGCTATAAAGCATTTTTCTTTATATTACAAACAATACATCTATTAAAACCATTTTATTGCATTGTTTGTGTCTCACCGCAAAATGCGTATCTACAATAAAAAGGTATTCAGCTTATTGTTATTAGCCTACTCCTGGTCATAAAACCAAAATAGTGTTATCGTCGGAATTTATTTGAAGTTAACTCTCAAGTGACACTTTTGTTTTGATGAACTTATTAGGTAATAAACATAAATAAATTTAGAATAACTACTAAAAAATATTTTGCATTATTTATGTGATGTCATTCGACCAGAAAACACACACTTCATAGCTCAATATCTTAAGTGTAATACTATTTTCTTGCTTTGTACTTCTGCGTTTTGTTTTTTGAACAGAATAGGTAAAAACAAGGAATATTCTTAAGATACACTGCCTTCATAAATCCGGTAAAAGCAGTCGTGAGATTTGAAGACTACAAAAGATACCAAGGCAACAGTCGTCGTCCAGGCAGACCAAGAGCAATATTTAAGCATAGTAGTTAAAAGCGAATGTGCTAGAGGTTTAACTGCACGAGAAATAGCAGCACAATTCAATGTGGGCTGTGATAATCTGTCGGTGTATCCACAGTCAAAAGGAGACTCCTTAACCCAGGTCTTATGGGATGTCTAAACGGTCGCAATAGAATAGCCGAAAAAGAACAACAACAGGTGTTGAAAATGATGATATGGCCTCCGTAGTCACCAGACTTGAACCCTATAGAATTATTGTGGGATTAGCTTGATAGGCAAGTACGAAAATGCTGTCCTATATCCCAGGAAGACTTGTGGAGAAAACTGCGAGACGAATGGCAGAAAATAACCAAGACAGCATTGAATAAATTAGTGACTGGATTGGGAAAACAATATAAGTCTAAAATTTAAGAACAGTATTGTTATTATGTCTAAAGAATTGCTAATAAATAATTAAAATTACTATGAAGTTGTTTCTTTTATTCACACTTTTACAAAATGTCTTTTTCTGGCGGCCAAATACCTTTAAGTGGTGGTTTATATAGGTGATATATATATATATATATATATATATATATATATATATATATATATATATATATTTATATTTATATTTATATGCTGATTACTCTGGAACGGTGGTACCGAATTAAATGATTTTTTTTTGCGTTATGTTCAAAAAGTTACTCCGGTGGTCCCGATTCATTTTGCCCAAAATTGATTCAATAAAATCCAATCCAGTGATATGGCGAACAAAAAAATTAATCTGAAAAAACGAATTTGAAATTGTTTTTTAAAAATTCAATATGGCGGATTAAAAATTCCAATGTCTCAATTTTGTCCAAAATTAGTATTGGGGATTTCTGGGAGTGTAAATTACGAATTTAAAATAATTTTTGAAAAATTCAATATGACGGATCCAATATGGAGTCTTAAAAATTTTACATCTCTCAGTTTTGTCCAAAATTGTTATAGGGGGGTTTTGGAGGGTGTAAATTACGAACTCAAAATTATTTTTAAAAAATTAAATATAGCAGATGCCATGTGGCAGTCTAAAAATTTTACTGATTGTGCCGAAAACTGATACTGAGGGGTTTTCGAGGGTGTAGATTAAGATTAGATAAAAAATTTAAAATTATTTGGCTAAATTCACTATTGCGGATATCATAAGATGGGTATGAGGAGTTGTAGGTTACGAATTTGAAGTTAATTTCTTAAAATTAAATACAGCGGAAACAATATGGGACACTAAAGATTTTACATTTTTCCGATTTTATCTAAAATTGATTTTGAAGGGTTCTTTGGGTATTTATATATCGGATCCTAAATTAATTTCTTCTAACTCGATATGTTGGATAAAATATGTCGGACTAAAAAATGCACATGTTTCAAGTTCTTTCAATGTCGGTATTGTGGTGTTTTTGGGGGCCTGGATCAAGAATCTAAAATTAATTTCTTAAAGTTCAATATAGCGGATTTATTAGAGCAAATGAAATACTTGTTTGATACAAAATTCAAGAATTTATTGTTGTTTTTATAAAAATATGAATAAAATTTTGTCAGATATTAGTTTGGCGCCGACTTCAAAAATTTCAATTTCATATAAAAATTTGTATTGTAATTTTTTTGTCTTTTGTCTGCACATTTTGTGAGATTCATTAAAAATATATAACTGACTATTCTTTTTTATGTTGGTACCCCGTGATGATTGATTCAGTTTGAATTATCTTGTATTTGTCAGGTTCAAAAGATGTGAGGATACCCTCGATTAAAATTAATATATGAAGATTGTCTCTTCCTTATCAGTTGTGTCAATTCGGTTTATTTGAAAATCAAATATTTGCTTTTATTGATACATTCATTTTAACGAAAGTACGCTTTGAAAATAAAACCTAAAAATAAATATTTTTTAGATATAATTTTTTAGCCCTTGGCGTTAAAAGTTAATTAAAAGTTAATAAGGAAGTTTTTTAAAAATTATATTTATTAAAAATTCTTCAGAGGCATTTTCTTAATTATTTTAAGTTGAAGTGTTGTAAAAAAAAACGTTAACTGAACTTGACACTGAACACCTACTCTTAACATACCTTTTAAGAAATTACTTTTTTTTTTATAGTTCGTCAGACTGGAGGGGCACCACGTGCCTTCGACAGCTTCCCCGTCAGATACAGGAACCGCTACACTGGCTCCGAGCAGTTCGAGCCCAGATATGGATGACGTTAGTAGTAAGCGACAAGCTACGAGGTAAGTGTAGCGTATTTTGCTTGTTCTGAGTACTAACACCTAATGAATTCTTGCAAAAAATCATGCAAATAAACAAAAATGCTTTTAATACACACGTGGATGACGTTATGGAATAATTTATCGAAAATTTTGTTAAAAATTCGAATGTAATCTGTTTACATGCATTTATTCTGTTAATCCAGGCGGTATATGATGTAAATTAGCTGCTTCATAACAAAGCGGATTTGAAAAATTTAATAAACAAATAAAAAGGTAATCTGTTTTTATCCATATTTTTTCCACTCAAAAAAAAAAAGATACTCAGTTCTAATTAACTTGACCTTTGCGAAAAATTACTCGCAATTTACATAGAAAATTTAATAATATTTCAAACGTTGTTTAATATGTAACTTCCCACACATTTAGGGAATTATTAATTAACTCTGTGAACGGCCCTTTTATTACCCTCCGTCTAGTTGCGCCTCTGTTTGATAAAAAATAATGGAATTAAATTTAATTACAACACTTTAGAAACTATTTATTTTTCACTGTTAAAATTAAATCAGTTAAATGGTACAATTAATTACCCCAGAGTCAATTTTCAAGGCTTTAGACTATTGTCCTCAACGTGCGTTTTTCAGATTTATATTATTGTTACGATGTAAGTATTAGTACTATTACTTGATTGCTTGATAGTATCTTTCTTTTATAACATTTTATGAAACCTATTACAGTGAACAATATGTATTTTGTAATGTATATGTTTATTAAGAAATGCTGTTTATATTTAAAAATTATATGCAAATTTGTTCACTTTAGACACAACATTGGCCGTTTTTTTTTTATTAACCCTGTATAAAAAGTAGATCACAATCATATAGTACGTAAATCCTATTTTCTGTTGAGTTTATTTAAACAAAAGTGGAAATTATATGTCAAATTAATCAGTTTCAGAAATAGTGTAGCTTTTGAAAAGTATTAAATATTTTTGCTGCACACAGTATTTTATTTTTTTGAAAAATCCAAAAAATTTTATCTAACTCTAATTTTCTAATAGACTGTAACTCAAACCTTCATTGAAACAGGCGCGGATCCAAGGGGGGGGGGGGTGGGGGGCGATCGCCCCCCCCCCCCAAGAGCTTTGAGTTTAGGAAAATGGACCCGATTTTTCCTCCTATACTATAGTTTATTCAAGAACTAGAGAGAGTAATAAATCATTTTTTACCCTTTTTCTCTTCGCAAACTACCTGTGTTCTTTAGTTCGGTGTTTTTAGCAAAATTTGTTAGACACATATATTTTTTATAGGAATGGGTTTGAAATTTTATAATCAAAAATACCGGTCTATAATAATAGACTAAAACGTAGGATTATTCTCTCAAAAAATTCTAAGTTATAATTTAAATACTTACAAAATATCCATTGTCAAAAATACAAAAAGTTAAACATATATAAAAAAATAAATTCGTTCATATAATAATAAAATATTTTTGGGGCTATTGGTCATTTTATTATTAATTAAAAACATTTTTAGGGTATTTGACGTTTCAGTTTATTTATTTCTTAAACTATCTGCAAAATTACAATTAAACACTAAAAAGGGATTCAAATGTAATTACTTTTTTTTATGTTGTAATTAAAATTAGACCTACTTATTTTTATTTCTATTGTACTGATATCTTAATTTAATTTACTTTTATATATGGAAATACGATAGCCCCAAAAAAATAAGATAAACGTGTTAATTGTACACGCTTAAGAAAAAGACACAAATACAATAATAAAATAATAAAAACTTACGGCTAATTAGAATTAAATATATATAAAATTAAAGAGTGGGACACACTAAAATAAAAATATGTAAAAAAAAATTAAAAAAACACATAAACAACATTAAACAATAAAATACAACAAAAACAAAAATTTAAATAATAAATTGTGTTTACACTAGTAAACATTACGTATCTAATTCCTAAGCAAAGTCAGTGAAACTATCTTCGCTAAAATTAATTATAATTGGTTCCTCTATCTCACCGATTATGAGATCGAGTTCTCACATTTTGTTTTATTCTTTTATTATATGGATTTTTCCCAATTTTCCGCAGTAACTTTATTCAAAAAAATCTTTCAAAAGTTTAGTTAAATTACTAATTTTATTAATTGTGTTATTTCTAGCAACTCTACCTTTTACTTGAGAGAGATATTTACGTCTCCAACGGACAGTTTCCGGACGATTTATAAGAACAGATTTTCTATCTGGTTTTTCCGAGCAAAAATTAAGTTCTCTGAGCAATTTCCAGAGATCAGTTCTTTTAATTTCAGGTAAATCGCGATCTTCAATGATTTAAGTTAGAATTTTGTAGATGGTTGGGATCTGCTTCTCATAATAAAATGTATATACAACCCCTTTAATTGCAGTTTTCATCTCTTCTTCCAACGAGGTTTTTCGTTTGCCTGTGATCGAATGTGGCTTGGGGGTATTAACAATTCCAGTCGTTTTTTCTCCTTCAGTATTCGGTACATAGTAGATTTTCCAACTCCTGTCATGTTGGAATATATCTCAACAGAGCTGTTAACATTATTATCTAGATATTGATATCTAAAGGCATCATAAACATTCATCGTAATAAGTTTTTCGTTGAGGAAAAAATGCCCTGGTTTAACGATTTTGGAATAAATATAGAGGTGAAAGCCATATCTTTTGGGTATCTCGCTAATCTCAAATAATATATAAAAACAAGCGCAAACAAGAAAAAACTGTAAGTTGTACTTTGATCACTGACAGAAATTAAATTAAACTATCAGAAATTCTATGTTGCAGTAAATTAATAAAATATATTTAAATACAATGAAAATAATTAGATTTACGGCAGTTCTCAGTTACCTGCGGCACTGGAGCAGGCACGTTAGAGGTTTCGGTAACAGTTTTATTACTCTCTCTAGTTCTTGAATAGAGTATAGGAGTCTGTATGCTTGCGATCGCCCCCCCCCCTCCCAAAAAATTTGAGTTCAGGAAAATAGAACCCATTCTGCCTTTTATATTAGGAATGAGTATGCTGCTTGCACTCCCCCTCCCTCCGTTGACAACGTGTTTTTCTTGCCATACTGTACTTTTGTGATATCACCGCCCCCCCCCCCCCAAAGAGAGAGGCTGGATCCGCCCCTGCATTCAAATAGTATATTTATTTATAAAACTCCAATTTTTTTATTTAGGTCTTAACCGTGATAAGCATAAAAAAAACTGAAAATAAAAAAATATTTTTTGTACGTAATTCATTTGTCACTAAAATAAAGCTCAATATAATTTTAGACATAAATAAAAAAGTGCACATTTTTCATCTAAAGTACATACTAATTTATCTTTTTATCTCATAATACTCCATGGAAAATATCGTCAGTAACAAAAATGTAACATTGGTTTTTTTGCTGAAATGTGTTCATTTCGGCATTCTATAAAACATATCTCGATGGCAACTCTGAAAAACCTGTGCAAAAAAAAAATGGCGGACCAAAAATGGTCACGATTTTCAGTTTTTTGAGTTTATCTCTACAAAAGTTGTAGAGAATTTAAAAAATTGTTTGTATTGTTTTATATTTTGAAGATCTATTAAAAATAATTTTTTGTTTTAATCGTGGGCCGAGAAATTTTGCAAAAACCAATTTTTGCACCAAAAATGTAGCGGTAACTTTTCACCGGATGGAAATAAAATTATTTTTAATGGGTGCATTGAATTTAGATGTATCATTTCCGATCTCAAAAAAAAAATAGTTTTGTATGAAAAAAATGTTTTTTTTTTTTCAAAAATTCATAATGGCGTGGCAAATGAATATTAAGGGCTCAAATTTGCAGAAGATGCTTTTTAATACTTGTACTTTACCTGTGAATTTTTTGGATCCAAGAAATACACTTCCATACAATCTGTGAACCTTCGAAAATTGGGCCGAATCTAATCGAAAATAGCTGCTGCAGGCCGCTGTCGGCGGGTTGCCCTAGTTCAGGCGCATTATTCATTGGCGCTTGAAGGAAACTTATGCATCACAAGTAATATTTATAATATTGATGTTGTTTTATTAATTTATTTGTTTAGTCATATTAATTATTACTTTGTTTATTAATAAATTGTTCGAATTGCAATAGTTGCTACATCGGATAAATGGGGAGAAATTTCCATATAAGATTTAAAGAACACAAAAATGCATTTTTATTAAAAAGACATAATTCAAATTCTGCTAACCATTTCATAGAAACAGACCACAGTTTCCCAGATGTTAACAATATTCAAATTTGGCATACCGTACCCAAAAGTAAAAAAAACTTAATATCTTAGAGGCCGTAGAAATTAATAAGTGCAATAAAATGAGTACAATTAACCTTTTTAATGATCAAAGAGACCTACGAAATTCTCCGTTGTTCGATGTTCTGCCTTTAGTACCTAGATAATAGTAATAAAAAGCGAGCGAACAAAAAAGCCCTATAAAATAATGTTTCATTAATTAGTTTTTTAAATTATTTTTGGGATCTTAATTCTGTTAATTTGAAAAATGTATTTTTCAAGCAAAAGTAGGAGAAAATTGGTTTATAAATAGTCTAGACAGACACCTGAGAAAAATATATTGATTTGCTATTAATGTAAAACAATTACTTATTAACGGTTATTTTTTTTTTGGAGATTTATGTTGGGATTTTGCTGTTTATAAAATGATTTTGTTAGTGTGTACATTTATTTGATATTATATTTAGCAGAAATTGATTTTCGTTTTCCTTTTATAATTTTTTCCTGTAAAATCGTTTTTTTCATATTTGGCCGTAGTAAAGAAAAATAACTTTAAGATTTTAAGGAAAATAAATTGATATTTAGTGAATTACATTGCGAACTAATATATTTGTACAAATTGTATTAAGTTTTACATAAGAAGCCATATAAATGATAAATAAATTTCCTTCGAATCAATACTTTTATCGTAATGGACTTTATAATTTACTGGAATATATATATATTTTTTTTAGTTAAAGATTTGTCTCTTTTTATGTCGCGCTTTTATAAAGGAAAAAATAATGATTCAAAATAATAAGCCCCGGCAATTTTCACGTTATTCGGCTCGTAATTACAAACTCTTACTTATTCGGAGATGTTATTTGAAATATTCTTGTTAAAGCTCGTTACCAGAATATCCATATTTTATTTCCTTTCAAATTTTTTGCTTTCAATTGAAGATGCAGCGATTTGGAAATCATGGATAGCATATTTTACATATATTCATCTATTACCGTCATATGTGACACTATTTCCGCTTTTGCGTCTAAATCGATAAAATTATATCAAATAATGTGAGAAAATCGTGCGGATTTATTAAATACTTCCAATATTTTGTTACATTCATCGCACGATTATGGAATGGAGAGAACTTCAGCGTTGGATTTCACAAATGCAAATAATTGGAACAAAATTTTTACAGATATTAAAAATTACTCAGTTGCGCTGATGTCCTAAAATTGGAATTAAAGAAAAATTCATAATGAAGAGAATTTGTGAAATCGCCATTTAGATCCTAAAATCTTCGATTTGGAATTAAAGTAGCGTTCAAGAGCACTTTGACTTGTCCAGTGTAGAACTTTGACCTTTTCAAGTTTTTTGAAGTCGTTCACATGCCTGAATTTGTGTTTTGGCATATGGTATTATTTCTCCAAAACATTATATTGCGGCCGCCACGTTTGTCGGTGGGATTCTTGGTACCAAACGTCATATCTTTTGTTTGTAGGACGTTGAATATACTTTATTTCATCCAGTGGCACTACATTTAACTCGCTGTCATCACTCCATAGTATTGTAGACCTTTCTGACCTCGTCGATAATTTTCTGTTCTTTGCAGATATGAATGGCTTTTTAGTTGATGGTCGTCCATGTAATCCGAAGTATTTTAGTCGGCGTTTTATAGCTGAAATCTGAATGTCTATGTTATTTGCTTGCAATTCATTTTTAATTGCCACAGTAGACTTACATCACTAGTATTTTTTTATTTAAAATATTGTTTTTTTCGGATGGTCACTTCTAGGCTCGTTTTACACAGAATGGCGTTTATTATAAACTTTATTCCAGTTCGTTTTGATTGTTAATATCTGACTTATTGTTTCATTCGATTATATCTTTTGCTTCTATATTTTCTGCTTTTTGTGTTTTAATCCTTGCCAACTTAGTTCTGACTAGTGTCTCTTGCGATTTTTTATTTGTTTTAGTTTTTATCATTTTTGCGCATTTCTTTTTGATATTTATATTTAAAAAACCCTCCATACTCTGCCATCGTAACCGATAAATACTTGGTTTAGTACTGTAACCTTCCGAACAACTGATTTGTTGTCAGTTACGATAAAATCAAATTAGTTTTGCGTATTTCCGTCCTTTAAATCCACCGTTTGTCAAGTTTTGTGAAAAATTTATTCATTAGATATAGCCTGTTTTCCAAAAGGAAGTTCAGTATAGCCCCGTTAGTTTCTGTTCCCATGTCCACAATCTCCCAACGCGCACTCTCATTCTTATGACTTGGTGCCTATTTTTGCATTGAAATTATGGCATACAATGTTGAAGTGTGTTTTTAATATGTTCAGTGCTGTCTTGGCATCTAATTCATGGTCGTTGTAAAAATAGATAAATCAAATTTCAAAATGTAAGTTCAGTTTACCAAAGTTCTCTAAATAATTCGTGATTTACACATCTCAGTGCTAAGATATGGGTACTTCAAAGTACGCTGAGTTGGTTTCAGTAAAGGTTGTTCCACAGTGCTTACTCTGTTCCACAGTGCTTACTCGGCTTGACAGGGGATACTATTGTTCTTCTAGAGAATTACATTCTCAAAACTTTTTCAACGTAACTTGGATGGGTCAGTCGGAGTGTATTTTACGTTATAAGATCTATTAAACCCAGAACGACAACCTTTGACTGACGCGATGTAATATTTTATAACTATTACATTAGATCTTTCCTTCTTTATAAACAGAATAGTAAAGTGGTAAGAATAATCCAGTAACAAGCTGTCAAGACACCTTAAAATTCTGAGCTGTCGCTTTTCTCCCTTGAAGACAATTATTATTACTTCTTTAAAGCCACTTTAATATATCTTATACTTAGGTGTGTTAATCTGAATGTGAACAAATTCATGTATAGGTTTTTGGGGTAGCTGAATCAGAATCCGGGTCCGATTGTCTATATAAGATCAGGGTCAAGGTCAAATTGAGAAATGATAGCTTGAAATGACTTAAAAATTTAAATGGAGGGATTTTTACATGAAACGGCCAGATTGAGCAAACCCAAGATTTTAATTTAGTGATCTGAAAACGTTGAGGTAGCAGGATTCACTTTTCAGCGATCTCGGAAACCTATACCTAATTTTTTTCTGATTTTTTTGAGTTTTCCAAATTTGACCTTAAAATTACTTCCAGGCGATTTTGTAGGATTAAGAAAATTATATAATCGGGTTCAGCGACTCAAAAAACATTTATGTAATTTTTTTCAACGGTTTTTCTCGATTTGGCCTTCAAATGACCTTGATTCGGAATCAGCGACCCTGACAACCGTAGTATACCTTAGTGGGACTCATTGATACTTCATAGATAAAATGTGAACCTAATTATTATTTTCAGTTTACGTGGGAGCGTATGCATTTAAGTGATGATAATAATTAGCGGATATTCGAAAAACGTGGGGTTTTCGAGCTTCGTGCCCATTTTAATCAGGGTACCAAAATACACAACATCCTGCAATTCAAGCCATTCTAACGGAAACTGGATCTTTGTAAGCTCCGAGAGGGGTTCTTTCACATGTTTATAAGGGCGAAACATTCTAGCAACAACATGTTTTCTAATATCAATGTCATTTATGTGGAAGTCTAAAAACTTTTCAGATTTAAACTATGAATATAGAACTCTTGTTTTTGGAGTGGTACGAGCTTTCTAACTTTCTGAGTTTGTTTTAAATCGCTCTTTATAAATATTGTATTGTGATGTACGTCAAACCTGAATGTAGATTAAACTCGTACGAGGACGACATCATTTGCAGGAATAATTTAAACAAATAGAAACTTATATTGTTTGCAGCTACATCGCATGCAGAATCTTCATTAGATTTTGTACAAATTCTGCATTTATTATAATCACTGATGTCTGAATAACACATTTCCGTTAGAACGTCAGAACACGGATCTTGTGTAACAAGCTGATTTTTATATTAAATTTATATAAAAATTTGTGTTCTTAAATGGTTAGAACAACCAATAGCCGAAAACAGTGTCAAAAATTCGAGGAGTCATGAAACCTTTTCGAGGGTGTTGGGGGCAATGTTAGAACATACCCCATATGCTATGAAGGAGAAAATCATGTAAGGGGGCCGCTGCAGGGGGTGCAAAGTTGGCCAAAACAGGTTTTTTGATTCTACAAGCCAAAATAGACTTATAAGTTTCATATAAAAGTTGTAGAGAATCAAAAAACCTACAATTTGAGTTGTCGTTTTTTTTCATCGATTAGTTTTTGCAAAAAAGTCAAAAAACCCTCTAAGATGGTCGTTTTTTGCATATTAATTATTTATTGCAAAATTTTTTTTTTTTTTAACTTTTTTGCTCTTAAAAAGAAGCCCTCACCGCTCCGAATAAAACAGTATTTTGTGTTTTCAAATCGGTCCAGTCGTTGCCGAGAAATTTCTATTTATTTATTCCGAGATGATTTTTGTTTATTGTTATAACTTTTTGTAAAATGAACTTTTTGGGGTGTTCGCAATGTGAGGCTCTTCATAAAGACCCAGATTTTCATGCCTTACTATGAGCAAACGAAAAAATTAATTTTCAACCCCTTGTTTTTTGTTTTGAAATTGGGGGTGTTTTTTTTTTGTTCTAAACAAATGCAGCTGGAGCCTCTCCCAAACATCATAGAAATGTCTAGTTTGAAAATTCGAATAGCTGAGTTCAAAACGAAGATTTAAAAAAAAATTCATTTTTTTCCAAAAATTCGCAGCCACTTTGTTTATAACAATTAAGAAACGAATCCAACGGCATCTGGTAGACACAGACTTATATTTTTAAAACAGCTTGGCTCCTATTGGTCGAAAATAAAATTTTTTTCTTGAAAATGGTCGTTTTGAACTCAGCTATTCGAATTTTCAAACTAGACATTTCTATGATGTTTGGGAGAGGCTCCAGCTGCATTTGTTTAGAACAAAAAAAAAACACCCCCAATTTCAAAACAAAAAACAAGGGGTTGAAAATTAATTTTTTCGTTTGCCCATAGTAAGGCATGAAAATCTGGGTCTTTATGAAGAACCTCACGTTGCGAACACCCCAAAAAGCGTCTCGGGATAATCAAATAGCAATTTCTCGGCAACGACTGGACCGATTTGAAAACACAAAATACCTTTTTATTCAGAGCGGTGAGGGCTCCCTTTTAAGAGCAAAAAAGTTGAAAAAAAATTAATTTTGCAATAAATAATTAATATACAAAAAACGACCATTTTTGAGGTTTTTTTTTGACTTTTTTGCAAAAACTAATCGATGAAAAAAACCCGGCGATAGTACCTTCCATCAGGCTGTTGATTGAACTAGGTCTGATTTTACCCTAGCTGTGTACAAAATTTCAAGTACCTAAAACTTTCTTTAACAAGAGACATCGATGTTTTAACAACCTTATGTTCAAAATAAATACAAATATAGCACATATCACTTGTTAGAATTTTTTTACGCTCTGCTTCATTACATTATAGACTTGTTATTTTTTTCTGCGATGGGCTCTCTAATGATCGAAACATTTTAGGTGGAAACTTTTTTGTCAGCAAAAATAATTTTTATAAATTGGGGTAATCTATAATATCACTGATGCGAAAAACTGAATTTAAAAGTAGAGAGGAAAATTAAAACTAATTAAGTTTATATTTTTAAAAATCAAAATTTTAGTAGGAAATATAATAGATCTGCTGCGTTTAAATAATTCCCTATATGTTATTTCATTTCATACAGATAAGCGAAAAAATATATACAAATAGTTTATTCCCTGCAAGTACAAACTCTGGTGCCCTCTCTCCATAAGCGTTTCGACCACCTTATTGCCTCATCAGTGGAGCTGTATCGGACCCAGAACAATATTCGTAGGAAACAACTGCTATATAAAATATAAATTCCGAAGAACGTCGGCAGGATATTAAAAAAATACATATTGCCAGTCAAAAGACTTTTATATTCACTGGAGTAGTGCGAACATCATGTAAAATGTAGTGGACACGATCTATCGAGATGTTTGCTATACCAGCAAGCTCTCGTACTTTCAGTCGGCGGTCATGAAGTATGACATTGTGAATTTTTGTGACAATTTCGTCAGTTGTAGTGGTTTTTGGACGTCCGGAGCGCATATCATCATGAATTGATGTACGACCACGATTAAATTCAGCACCCCATTTTTTTACTATCGAAGACGAAGGAGAAGAATCCTTTAAAGTAGAATCTAACTCATTTTTAATGTCCGTAGGAGTTAAGCTCTTTAAAAAAAGTACTTTATAACCGCTCGAACTTCAATTTTATCCATCTTTCACAAAATATCGAACCTTATGTGTTTACTCGATCGCCACAAACAAGCAACTGAACGCAAAAATCTGAAACTTTGCAGGGCGTCATCTCAAGGTTAATGCTTACAAAATATTATAGTTACTTGATCCTACTAGCGCCCTCTCTGTTTCAGGCCGAGAACTTATCCAACCATCCTCGTACATAACTTCAAAGTCATTTTTTGAGTACATAACCTCAAATATCTCAATATCCTGACGCGATGGATCAGTTGTGATTTAGATTCTAAAGGGTTTTCCAATAAGAGGTGTCATTTTGAAAAGCCCGCTATTTCGGTAGATGTCACTTTTGAAGCTGTAAGTTTTTGACGTTTGACAAGTAGAAACTACGCCATAAATAAAGATGGAACGATACACGCTTCAACAACGCATTGAAATTATTAAAATTCACTATAAAAATGGTGAAAATTTGGCAGAGACGGTTCGTAAAACTCGAACATTTTTGGGTCGTCATGAAGCACCTTGTCGGAGCGCAATAAAGAAATTGGTGAAAAAATTCGAGCTGTTGGGACAAGTTAGTTATGTGAAGAAGAAAACCCGTGCACGTCGCTCAAGAACAGCCGAGAATATTGCTGCTGTAGCCGAAAGTGTTGAAGAAAACCCAGGTTTGTCCATTCCTCGTCGTTCTTTGGAATTAGGGATTCCACAAACGTCATTACACCGTATTTTGCATAAAGATTTGGGTCTTAAGGCTTATAAAGTTCAGTTAACGCAAAAACTCAAGCCGCGGCTCATCAACAACGTCGTGCCTTTGCTGATTGGGTTCTTGAAATGCATGAAAATGATCCGGAATTCCATCGAAAAATCATCTTCAGTGATGAGGCCCATTTCCACCTCGGTGGCTTCGTCAACAAACAAAATTGTCGCATCTGGGGCTCGGAAAACCCAAGAGTTATTGTTGAAAAGCCTCTCTATCCTGAACGTGTGACTGTTTGGTGCGGTTTATGGTCCGGCGGGGTCATTGGACCTTACTTTTTCGAAAATGAGGCTGGAGCAACAGTTACGGTGAATGGATTGCGCTATCGAGAGATGATTAATGATTTTTTATGGCCGGAATTGGATGGTATTTATCTGGACCACGTTTACTTTCAACAAGACCGCGCTACGTGCCACACAAGCAACGAAACCATTGATATTTTACGGGAAAAGCTTCCGGGCCGTGTTATCTCTCGAAGAGGTGATCACAATTGGCCACCGAGATCTTGTGATGTGACACCTTGCGATTTCTTCCTTTGACACGTGAATGACAAGGTCTACGCCAACAGCCCAGCGTCGATTCAAGACCTCAAAGATGGAATTCGTGAGGCTATCGAGGACATAGGGCAGCCACTTTGCGATTTGGTTATGGAAAATTTCATGAAAAGGATATGGTCCTGTAGGCATGGTCGTGGTGGTCATTTGGCTGATGTTATTTTCCATCATTAACGGCATACCTTCCTCTTTATAATGTAATAAATATCCGATCATTTATCTTAAAAAATGGCATTTTTCTTTGAATATCAAAATAACACCTCTTATTGGAAAACCCTTTACGTAGAAAATTACTTCGAAAATGACCCCCCAGCTGTCCAAAAACAGAACCTTTGTGATCTGTGTTATTGTTTCCACTCCATATATCAGTGATACAGACTTTAATTTATGTACAAGCCCTTAATGGATGTTGCTTTAATAAAATTATCATACAAATTGCCTTGTCATTTGGCACGAAATTATGAAGGTGACAAACATTTTCCGTGTAAATACATACTGCTTTGTACCTAGATTTTCGATTACACCTGTATACTTCATATCTTGACTGAACCTAGTTTCATTCTAATTCTTTTTGTTGATATGTGAAATAAGGGAGATTGATTCTAACGTCATCTTTAGATAATTTCTGATGGCAGAAACTTTCAGGAAATGTCATAGACACATATCCAATCTGGAATTATGTTCAAATAATGCTGGAAAAGGAAAAGGCCTTTGACAGTTCCTAATTTAATCTTGACACATTTTTATTAGCCCGAACGGATCATATTTATTGTGTACTTCAATTCTTTTTATTTCTTTTGGCTTTCTTTATATAGAAATAATGGGTACTACCAATGTCTTTTATTGCTTTCAATTAGAAGAAGAGGAATTTCGATTGAATTAAATTTATTGACGTCAATAAAACTGATATTTTAAATTAAAGAATATGTAATTGTGTTTTAATTTATTTATCATATTTTTAGTTCTAATACAGAGTTCGGGAAGAGTTCACGTTAGTAACCTATACACGTTAAATAATGTTGGTATTTTTTAAGAGGTATTTTTTTTGTCATTAGTTGGGTAAATAAGTTCTTTCCTATGTTTGTTTGAAGGTCATAGACAATGGTGTTTCTTGCGAAGTAGTAGATATCTGTTGGACTTCCATTGTCTTTATTTTTTGTTGAATATCACGACGTTTCGGCTAGTAGTTATCTCTAGACGTTTTCAAGTGAAACTAAATAAATCCCTTAACTACATGACTATTTATGCCAAAAGTAAATGCAGTAGAGTGTGACTGAGATGGGTGCAGTCATGCCTGCTATGGCAAAATCATATTTTTTTTTTTATGCTGCATTTAGTTTTAGTTTACAATTACTGAGAAGTGGTTTCCACACTTCTCTTATATCTAAAGATGGTTTACTAAAACAACTCGGGTTCTGATGTATAACCGCAGCTTCTTTGAATTTCCGTTTTCTCCAATGTTGTTCATGGTGTAGTATTTTAGCTTCAGAACATTTTATGTGGTATCCATGAGTCCAGGCATGGTTGGCGGCACCAGATTTTTCTGTTTCTCCTCGAGATGTGCATTTTTGGTGTTCCTTGATCCTTACGTCAAGAGGTCTTTTTGTTTCGCCAATGTAGGAATTGCCACATTCACATGGTATCTGATAAACACAGTTCTTCATGTCTGTTTGAGTTGTTGGTTTGACCCTAGTGAGCCGACTTCTCAGAGAGTTATTTGAACTGAAAACAACGTTGATTTTATATCGTTTTCCTATGAAATGCCCTTAACATAGGGGATGTTCAATACTGGTTTTCGTTCTTCATTCGTTGTCGATATTGTCCTATTTCTGCGTTGTCCAAGAAATTTATCCACTAGATATACTGGGTATCCGTTAGCTGTCAGATTATTTTTAATGTAATCTATCTCTTTCATCAAGTTCTCGTTGGAGTTGCAGAGAGTTAAGGCTCTATCTACGAGATTTCTTATAATTCCTTGTTTGGTGTTGTTAGAGTGATTAGATGAATAATTAAGGTATTGTCCTGTGTGCGTGGCTTTTCTGTAAACCGAAGTTCGAATTTGTCTGCCATTTCTTTCAACCAAGACATCTAAGAATGGTAATTTATTTTCTACTTCTTTCTCCTTGGAAGAAGATTACATTAAAGATGATCTGACAGCCAACGGATACCCAGTATATCTAGTGGATAAATTTCTTAAACAACGCAGAAATAGGACAATATCGACAACGAATGAAGAACGACAACCAGTATTGAACATCCCCTATGTTAAAGGCATTTCAGAAAAAGTTAGAAGGATAGGAAAACGATATAAAATCAACGTTGTTTTCAGTTCAAATAACTCTCTAAGAAGTCGGCTCACTAGGGTCAAACCAACAGCTCAAAGAGACATGAAGAACTGTGTTGATCAGATACCATGTGAATGTGGCAATTCCTACATTGGCGAAACAAAAAGACCTTGGACAACATTGGAAAAACTGAAATTCAAAGAAGCTGCGGTTATACATCAGAATCCGAGTTGTTCTAGTAAACCATCTTTAGATATAAGAGAAGTGTGGAAACTACTTCTTAGTAATTGTAAACTAAAACTAAATGCAGCATAAAAAAATGGGATTTTGAAAACGGCTAGAGATAACTACTAGCCGAAACGTCGTGATATATTCAACAAAAAAATAAAGGCAATGGAAGTCCAACAGATATCTATTACTTCGCAAGTTCTTTCCTCTTAATGATTGACTGATACGGCTGAATGGACGATTATCGATATCGAATGATATTTTTGAAGTCGGCACCAAACTAATACTGAAAGAAATACTTTATTTGTAATTGGTTTCTTATCGTAGTTTGTATATATCTCGTGTTGGTAGTTTTTTGTTTCATTTATAAATAATTTGGCTCTGACTTCAAAAATTTCAATTTCATGTAAAAATTTATATTGTTATTTTTCAGTTATAATAGGTTCCAAACCAGCGTTAAACACTTTTCTTCAATTATTTTCATTCTTGCTGTGTTCAGATATCGATTGATCACTATTAAAAATATATTCTTTAAGGGTTGCAGTTTCTCAATAAATATTATTGTATTTTCACTGGTGCAGTTCTTTGACCTTTTCAAATTTTATAGCATAATCTAGAGGAATTCTGTTATTGAAGGGTATTTTTTCCAATACCAATATTTATCATAATTACTGAGAAATTATTGTCATAGAAATGTCAAGGATTTCAAAAGCACAAGATAAAATGTACATAATTAAAGGAAGCTGTATTAATTAAGTTTTCTTTCAATCATTAAGAAAATAAAAAGGGAACAGGTGTATTAAAAAAATTTTCCATTGAGGTATTTTTATTTTTAATTTAGATTTTTATAGAGGGAAAGAATATTCCACGAATGATGTTCTTATTGTTGGCAGTTACATTACGCTTTATTTTCCAATCAATAATTTATTTTGTTTTGATGTATCTTGGGTCTTTTGAAATGTCTTTTTCTTGCGCTTTTTTATTTTTTAGTATCAGAAAAGTTCTTTATAAGCATAATATAAACACTGTATAAAACTGCAAATAATTTCTTTTGTAAAACACAATGCATAGTAGGACTTCAAGAAAAAAGAAGAGAACAGAACAGTCCCCTTTGTGTTGGAACTAAAAATCTAAAGCGCCTACGCTTGAAGTTGAATTCCTTTTAGTAAGATAGGTAATAAAAAAATGAAATCGCGAAAACTTAGTAATACCCGTGGGCTTTTATATTTCTGTGATAACGAATAAAAACAATTATTTTTCATAGAAAATGATTTTATTGTTTTTCAAAATATTCTCCACGATGGTTAGTACACTTTGGCATGCGTTTGAACCAATCCGAACAACATATTTGCTATTCTGAAGATGGCATCCTCAAAACATAGTTTTTGAGCGCATCAACTGCCTCTTCTGGCGAAGAAAATCATCAATGGATGCTAAATCAGGGCTGTACAGGGTGAGTCAACGATTGGATGAAGTAAGTTTGTGCCTTTTCGGTGAAATTTACAAAGAAACTATATTTATTGTTTGATACAGTTTATTTTTACGCAGATTTTAAAAATATTTAGGACTCTACAGGGTGAGCCAAAAAACTAGGACAGCATAAAGTTGTATTTTTTTTTAAATAGAACACCCTATATACGAATCGTATTTTCGATTTAGCTTATAATTTTAAATCTTTTTTATTAAGGGTTTACTATAACAAAACTTTATAGTTTCTGAGATAATTAAGTTTAAAGAAAAAAAGTCACATTTTCAAGCATCAATTCAATCCTAAATAACGTTTTCAATTTTGTGACAAATATATTCAAATTTGGAATTTATCAAGGCCAAGGACAAGTTAACATAATTTTTACCTAATATTTGCAATAAAAGCTACAGGGTGTTGAACACATCGGCTCAAATTTGAACAAGTTTAAATGAATAAATATCTTTTTTTTTAATGGTACACCCTGTATATTTTCATGTTATTTAATAGAGTAATAAAAACCCTAAAAGTTTTGTTCAATATATCCTATACCTATTTATAATAGTTTTTGAGATATTTCAGTTTTTCTTATTTTCCATACTTTTTTACAGAAATAGTCTTCATTATCATAGTAGCCATGTAAAATAATAAAAAGAAACTACAGAAACAAACAGAATGTGGTTAAATATGATGAAATACATTATTCGTTATATTACAACGGCAATAGTTTAATTAAACATAATGTGAAAAAATTAACACAACAATAACGACAAGGCAAATACATATTTACTTTTATACTAAATTGAAACAAAAAAATTACCTATTAAATACTGAGATTAATTATTTCTTTTTAATAAATGTTCGAATAAACGACCCTCTTGTGCAATGCACAAATTTAGTCTTTTTTGCAGATTTTCTCGGACCCTGGACAAAATTAGTGGCGTTATTGTTCTACAGGTATCCCTAATCCTGTTTCGCATATCTTCCACTGTTGTTGGTGGATTAACATACACCTTATTTTTAATATAATCCCATAGGAAGAAATCTAATGGGGTGATGTCGCAAGACCTTGGTAGCCACTCAATGAAACCCCCACGTCCAATCCATTTTTGCGGATATCGTTGGTCCAAAAACGCACGAACTTCACGATGGTAATGCGGAGGCGCACCATCGTGCTGGAACCACATACTGTCGAGCTCATCCCTATCGAGACCTTGAAGCAGTTGGGGTAGTTCTTCTTGTAGAAAGTTCAGGTAACTATGGCCATTTAGTGGTTCATTAAAAAAGTGGGGTCCAATAATTCGATTATGATGAATACCACACCAAACATTTAATGACCAGTGGTTTTGATGTTGCACCTCTTTAAACCAAAATGGGTTTTCTGTGGCATAATAATGCATGTTGTGTCTATTTACGGCACCGTTACTTCTAAAAGTAGCTACATCACTAAACATTACCTTGCATAATAAATTTGGATTTAATTGAATCTTCGCATTTATTGTACGATAAAAGTTTACACGACTTACAAAATCCTGTCCATGCAATTCTTGGTGTAATTCTATGTGATATGGATGATACCTATATTTCTTGGTAGTACGATTAGCGGTGGATTGTGATGTTTCACATAATGCTGCTAACTGACGGCTACCAATATAAGGATTTTCCTGAACATTTAACAATACTTGTAGTTCTTTTTCTTCATTAGTAACTGGTTTGTTGACCACTTTACGTTTTGGATAATCAACAGTACCAGAAGAATCAAATCTTTGCATTAATTTTTGAAAAGTATGGGTATTAGGCTGGCGTCGATCAGGATACTTCATTTTGTAAATTCTTTGAGCAAGAAGGCAATTTTTTTGAGCCTCTCCTATTGTATAAATCATATCTGTTAACTCATTCTTTGGAAAATTCATTTTACAATATAAGATGAATGCAAAAAAAAAACAAACTACACTACTTAAAAACCAAAAGAAGCGATTTCGGTTATAAATTTGATACACAGAAAAATGTTCTTTTACATTGTTTTTGCCATGGCTACTATGATAATGAAGACTATTTCTGTAAAAAAGTATGGAAAATAAGAAAAACTGAAATATCTCAAAAACTATTATAAATAGGTTAGGATATATTGAACAAAACTTTTAGGATTTTTATTACTCTATTAAATAACATGAAAATATACAGGGTGTACCATTTAAAAAAAAGATATTTATTCATTTAAATTTGTTCGAATTTGAGCCGATGTGTTCAACACCCTGTAGCTTTTATTGCAAATATTAGGTAAAAATGATGTTAGCTTGTCCTTGGCCTTGCTAAATTCCAAATTTGAATATATTTGTCACAAAATTGAAAACGTTATTTAGGATTGAATTGATGCTTGAAAATGTGACTTTTTTTCTTTAAACTTAATTATCTCAGAAACTATAAAGTTTTGTTATAGTAAACCCTTAATAAAAAAGATTTAGAATTATAAGCTAAATCGAAAATATGATTCGTATATAGAGTGTTCTATTTAAAAAAATACAACTTTATGCTGTCCTAGTTTTTTGGCTCACCCTGTAGAGTCCTAAATATTTTTAAAATCTGCGTAAAAATCAACTGTATCAAACAATAAATATAGTTTCTTTGTTAATTTCACCGAAAAGGCACAAACCTACTTCATCCAATCGTTGACTCACCCTGTACAGCAGATGCTCCATCAATTCCACGTTTTAAGATATTTTAAGTTTAAATACAACTTTGCGCACAATTTAGAAGATTGCGCATTCACCATTTTACATGAATTCTCGGAAAAAAAGGATTGCCATTTTTATATCTTAACAATTTCAGTCACGATATTTTAAGCGCCAAAACAAAAAAATATATATGGAAAAACATGCGTCTATATTTGTAGTAAGATAGTATGATGACGATACAAAACATTTATTATTATTGTTATTACTGTTATTATTATATTTAGTCACATCCACTTTCCCAACATTGCAATTAAATATCCTTATCATACCCAATCGAATTTAAGACAAGCGAAAATCTGCATATAATGCTAATAAAATTTCAGTGGCATTATTAATTCAAATTATAACTACCGAAATAATATATACGTAAGCATATATCCGACACACGTCCTAAAGAAACACAATCCGAGCTAAAGTAATCCTAAACCCTCGTCTTGCACGACCATTGTCTTTGACGGAAATTTTGCTGTTATTTTCCTCCAATTACACAAGTCTACAAAAAAGGTGATGATTGTTGTTGGGCAGGTGGGGGTCATTTTTGAAGTAATTTGTTGCGTAGAGTTCGAATCCGAGAGAATTGGCCCATCACGTCAGGATCTTGAGTTATTTGAAGTTATGTGCTCGAAGAATGGGTTTTTGACTATTTTGAGGTTATGTGCAGGATGCACAAAATTTTTTGTTTTTTTTTTCTAGCTGTATCATTTTAAAATAAGCTATTGAGCGATCATTTACGATTTCTTCTTGCAAAATTGCGGCCGTTTTAAGTACAGGTTAGTAGGTTTTTTGGAACCAATATCGTTTTTTTGCAAACTTCGATCCGCCATTTTGAATCCATCATCTTAAAAATAAAGATTTCTAGTTTCTGACATAATATTCTTATTCAGCGGCTCCGAAAACCTCCAAGCGAAATTTTTTACATATCAACATCTTTTTTTTTTTTGTAAATTTTGATGCGCCATTTTGAATCCGCCATCTTGGAAATGAAAATTCCAATTTTCTGACTTCATATTCATACTTAGCCACCCCAAAAACCCTCAAGTACAAATTTTCGAAAGAAATGTTTACAGTAGAAAAATGTATGCCTTAAAGTGTTGACGTTATTGACATTGTTGGGATATATTTCATAACTCAAAATTGCCGGAACTTATTTTGAAGAGTAATCTTCATCCTGCACTTAACTTCAAAAGTAGCAAAAAAAAATTTTTTTTCGAGTACATGGCCTCAAATATTTCAAAATCATGACGTGATGGACTATGTCTGTCAACAGATTACTTCGGGAATGACCCCTTGCTGCTCAAAAACAATCGTGACCCCATTTTTTGTAGACCTGTGATTAATCCAACGAACTACGGTTCGTCCGCGAACCCGAAACATCAGTGATCCATCGTACTACAGTTCCAACCTTGAATCACAAACAGATTTCTGCCAGGAGCATGATCTGCTCCTGGCAGAAATTTCATCCAGCGAACTCTTAAACACCCTGTAAAAGTCATTGTATGGGGAGGCTTCTCAGAACGCGGTTTCTAATATTAGAAGCTTTTAATTCAAAATTTGAAGGCTGAAAAAATGTAGCTGACTCTGCGAAGCTTGGAAAAACGAAAATAACATTGTGGCGATGGAATGCCCATCGCAAGCTCCGTGCGCGAAGCATGTGCACAATTTGAAGCAGCTTTCATTGTTTATTCGGAAAATTTGGCGCTTGCTAATCACTGATTACGCTCAGAAACTAGTAGAAAGTATGCAATAAAAAATTCTCTTTGTTAAGGATTCTAATATTTAGTTTTTAGAATTATCCGAAATTAAAAAGTTATTTTCCGGTGAAATATATATATATATATATATATATATATATATATATATATATATATATATATATATATATATATATATATATAGCCTTTAAACTTTAAATTTCCCGAAATTTAAAATGTTAACGTTTAGTTACTAAATTTTCTGATTAACTTATTACAAAAATCTCTCCTATTATTCTATATGTTCACGCATCCCGAATCAGGATTTATCCCTCCAGTTGGCGACATTTAATTTACTGAGAATTGCCTACCTCTCTCTACCACAGAATAACTGGAATATCCCCTCTCTCTCTACCACAGAATAACTGGAATATCCCCTCTCTCTAATATCGTTAATAGACATAACATCTTGTCCACGTTTGTTCTCGATTTCAGTATATCTTGATCAAAAGTAATATTTAGGAGAGTTCAGAGTCACATATTCCAAATTTTAAAAAATGCAATATTCAAGACAAAGCGTGATTTTCAAAAGTGGAGGCATGGCCTCTTTTAAACACTTCAATACACTGCTACTAAATTCTATAGGAAGATTAGTGTGTCTTGTTGATTATTGTCGTCGATTATGAAGGTCTTATGCATTATGAATATGCTCTGAGAGGTCAGACAATCAATAAGGAAGATTGCGGGACGCGCCAGCGTATTTGGTACTTCTCCAGACCCCATCCGGTCCAGCGTTTTTTGGCTATTCCCAAAATTGAAAGTTCCGCTCAGCGGACACCGGTCCGATGACATACAGACGATTCAAACTACTGCAATAAGCGAATTCAAGGCCATTTCAAAATTGACCACGCGAAGTACTTCACCACGTGAATACACCGATGGGAGCGTGTTGTTCAGTCGAATGGGGATTATTTTGAAGGATGTCATCTGTCGGATGACGAAAATTAATGCCATCGTTAAGTTATAAATGCAGGTCGTACATATAAATTTATATTTTCTTGGCTAGGAGTTACGCTTTGTCTGTAATTGAATTAACTTGCGCTGACTTCAAAATAGCGGTATTTTAGTTATTATAATAAATATCCTTTCATAACGATTTATTTTTTACTTTTTAGCTACGTGTCGGTACTTATCTGATGAACTAACATTTATTCATTGTGCTTTTATATTAAATTCCTAGTAAAAATTATTTTTTCATCGCAAATAAGAATTTTATCTTACGTTCAGATATATAATTTCCTTTAGAAAAGTATTATATAACAATGTTTTATTAATGTGCTTAACCAAAACCTTTGCAACAGGCTTGTTTTTATTTAAAAAAAAATCTGTTGTTTACCACGTAAAAACATGTTCTAAAATCAACTATTCGAGTACAGACTTTCAGTTAATTCACGATTTATTTTTTCAAGTTTTACAATAAACCAATTTTTACTACTTGCGTCAGTTTTAAAACACAGAGAAACAAATAAAATTTTAAATCGTATTTTTTGTTTACTATGAGTTTGAAAGGAGCTGTGTGTTAAATCTCGTTTGAAATTTGGTCTTTTAGATATTAAATTACCATATGGTGTAATTACTAAAGCGTTTTGATAGGTAAACTAGGGCGTGCAAATACATGTTTTCAGAGATGAAAAAGGGTAATTGGTTAAATTTCGAGAGAAGGTAGTTTATTTGATGCTAAACAAGAACTCTCATGGACACAACTCCCCCGGAATAAAAAAAGCTCGCTTGCGCCAAGTGAATGATTTAAAAGCTTTATTCTCTCCATACGCGTTTCGACCAACTTGAATGAATGAATGAATGAAAAAGAGGTGGTGATACTAGATCATCGATGCCTAGGCTTCCATTGGGCCCTTTACACCGCACCATAGCTGCAGGTTATTTGAGGCCGATCGCCTTTGCGAATCCGAATAGCCTCGTTAGTTGAATTTGCTTAACTGCTTTCGGTAACAAAATTGTATCTCCGAAATATCTCTGTCTCAATCCGTAGAGTGCTGGGCACTCTCTGAGGATATGGTCAAGAGTTTCATCTTCCTCCAAACACCATCTGCACGTCGGGTTGTCTTCGACACCGATTCTATGAAGATGGCCCCTGAGGTGACAGTGTCCTGTCAACAATCCAACCTTCCCAAGGAGAGAAGCTCTTTAGTACACCGTGCACTAGACCCAGTTATATGTTCCTTAGCACACCTCAAACCAGGAGGTCCCCTCCATGATTCAATAAATTTGCTTTCCAGCAACGATTTTAAGTCCCTTTTGCCAATAGCAATTGGGACAGGTAGTATTGGTTGGGGTCCATACGGTTCAGTCGCCGAATCTAACTTTGCCAGACGGTCTTCTTCCTCAATCCCGCGTATGCCCGAGTGGCCCGGGACCCATACGAGTCTGACTGTGCAGCCGTTCCTTGGCATGCCATTTAGTACATCCTTGCAATCAGACACCAGTCGCAAAGTTACGACACTGGCCTTCAGTGCCAATATCAAAGCCTTACTGTCTGAGCATATATTTATTACTCTATTCCTGTCTATGTCCCTCTTACAGAGATGGGCATACTACAGAATAGCATAAATTTCCGCCGTCAAAAATTGTCGCACACTGTGCTCCTGCCGAATACTCCGGCTTCAGCGCTTTCATCTTGTCGAGATCCACCATGATCCATTTTTCGAAAGATTTTGTTCTCCCTCCCAATCCTCTCTATTTGGCAGAAATATCTCCAAGGAGAGGTTGGATTTTAAAAGGGGCGTCATGTAATCTGTCCGCGTGGGGAGTGATGGGCATCTCTCCACCGCGCTTTCTCAGACACCTGAGTAGCCGGCCATTCCAATTTCAAGATGTCCCAAGCAACTGAGACGATAAACAGTCTTCAGGGCCTTGTTCTCTATGTATAAGTGAAGAGGAGACAGGTTCACCAGGACTTCCAGAGACCTGGGTACCTATTCTCGTTCTTGAGAGAACGATCATCTTGATGGAAAGTGGGCGTGGTTCTACCGAAAAAGTAAGGAAAACGTATTCAGAATACGGTTTCTTACTTTTTCGTGAGAACCACGGCCACTTTCCATCAAGATGATCGTTCTCTCGAGAACGAGAAAAGCTACCCAGAATACGGTTTCATACTTTTTCGTGAGAACCACGCCCACTTTCCATCAAGTGATCTCAAGAACGAGAATAGGTACCCTGGTGGGAGCAGTCCTCATCGCACTCAATATTTCCACACAAGCCATTCTCTGAACTTTATCAAGTTGAAGAATGTATTTGCGCTTTGTTGTACTACGCCACCAGACAATAGCGGCGTACATGATCATGGGGCGGATCACCATAGTTTATATCCAAAATAGCACTTTAGGTGTCAGTCCCCATGTACACCCAAAGGCTCGTTTACAAGCCCAGAAAGCACATATGACTTTCTTGGTTCGAGCCTCAATATGATCATTCCAGCTCAATCGTGAGTCCAGAATTACTCCCAGGTATTTAACTTTCCCCTTAAGTTGAAGAGTCCTTCCCACCAATGTAATGGTGGGAAGTTTCCCCATTCTCCTCTTTTTTTGTAAAGAGTAACATCTCGGCCTTGTCCAGATTTGTTCCGAACCTCTCCCTGCGGCACCATCGTTCCGCGATCCGAAGGGGCCGCACCATTGGCTCCTCCAGACATGGCGACCAGGGCACAAAATTACTAGGTCATCAGCATAAGCCTGTGTATACAAACCGGCATCATTCAGTTCACTCAACAGGCTGTCCATAGCAAAGGCACTCCTCCCCGGACAGCCCCTACTTGACAGTGCTCTAACAGTTACATTGTGAAGCTCAGCATATTTGCTGATCCATGCGACTACTGTCGGCTCAGAGCCTCGTCGTTGTAGAGCATTGCATATCGAATCGTGAGACGTGTTGTCGAATGCCCCCTCGATATCGATAAAGGTACCTAGGGCAGATCATCCACCTAACTGCGCGCTTTCGACTCTTGTGACGAGTCGGTGTAGCGCCGCATCTGTGGGTTTTTCTGCCTGATAGGCAAATTCCAAAGGATGTAAGGGATATTGCACCATTATTTCTTCCTTAATGTGTCGATCCACCAACCTATCCAGTGTCTTTAATAACAAACTGGTCAGGCTGATAGGGCGGAAAGACTTAGGATTTGTGTAGTCTCAAGCTCAAACATTGTTTTGCTAACTTGTAGTTATGATGTGCTAAGGTGATTCTTCGTTCTTTAGATTCGCCCTCAATATCGATTTGAGCCTGGAAAGTGCACTCTGTAGCTTCCCTAGCGTCCCCTCTTCTGTCGTGGTTTGACCTCCTTCAGGAAGAGCCAGTGCTCCAATCCGGGCACCAGGATCTCTAGATAGTATTTTGCAGAGGCGCGATGCTGAGGGCATGCTTTCTATGCTCTAGCACCTGCACAGTTGTTTCCTGCGAATGTTGCTCTCGGTTCGATACAGTTCCACTGACGAGACAATAAGGTTGTCGAAACGCATATGGAGAGAGGACCAGAGTTGTATTTGCAGGAAACGAACTGTTTGTATATATTATTTCCTTTTTTCTTCTTGAAAGAATAATACATATAAACAACTATTTCAATACAGGAGATAGATTTCTTTATTTCGTACTAAGCTTTTGATTTTTAAAAAGGTTAGACTGTCTTGGAGACAAACATAGACAGTAAAGACACAGTGTTGCCAAATCACGCATTCATTTTATTTTTTTGAATATTTCGGTGAAATGCCTTGCATACTCTTTTTAAATTATATTATTTTTTTTATTATTTTATTTATCAAATATTGGGCACTATACACTTCATTTGACTCATGTGCAGCGAATAGACCTCGTTAAGGATTGTAAATTCTTGTATGCTCATTAAACATATTTTTCAGAATCATACATACATTAGATTTGTCTTTATATTTTAGAATATGTTCAATCAAAACATATTTCAGCGAGATTTTCACCTTATCAAATAAATACATATCCTTATTTGCTCTTACGCCTATCAACTACAATTTATTGACTATTTGCAGCCACTTCACGTTTATTAAAGTCGATGTTAGTATCAATTTCGACTTGATTTTTTTCTGTTTGACTAGAGAGAAAAGGAAAAGAACACTTTATGTTTTATTATTGATAATAAAATTGCCGTTTGAATAGTTAATCGAAAATTTTATTTCAGGTTTATTAAAAGGCAGGAAAGAATACAAAAAGTTTTAATTAATTTTTATGATATTCGCAGTGATGCTCTAGCAAAGAGATGTTTATTTTTATAACGTTTTGCTAAGAGGAGCATTAGAAAAGTTTTCTCTATAACATAGATATAAATAATTTTAATAATATCAATATTGAAATCTCGCCTTTGACATGCGCAACTAAAAATCATGTATTTATTAACAGTTTTTAATGTTGTTATTTGAAAGATATTATATTTTCAAATATACAGGGTGTCCAGTCAGGCGCTGATCCAAGGGGGGCGGTGGGGGGCGATCCCCCCCCCCCCCAAGAGCTTCCAGTTCAGGAAAATAGACCCGATTTTGCCTTTTATACTATAGTTTATTCAAGAACTAGAAAGAGTAATAAATCATTTTTTACCCTTTATTTTCTTCGCAAAATACCTGTGTTCTTTACTTAGTCCGGTGTCTTTGGTAAAATCTGTTAGACATACATATTTTTCATAGGAATGGGTTAGAAATTTTATAATCAAAAATACCGGTCTATAATAATGGACCATTTGGGGTGGATAACAATTGATATTTGGAAGTGTGAAGTGTTAAAAATCCTTGTCATAGGCGTCGGAAGGAGGTTTATTTTATCACTAAGTATTTATGGCATAGAATATTATTTCGGTAATAAACTTAAAATAAAAAGTTTTTATAATATTATTTTGTTTCTTACGATTTCTTAACAATTCACATACATTAGAAAATATAGATAATTTTGACATATTTAACTCAAATCACAACTGTATTTTTATTATTTTTAATTTTGGCGTAGAAACCGTTTTAGACACATTCAGAATAAAACGTGGCCTTTTTCTTTCAAAAAATTCTAAGTTATAATTTAAATACTTACAAAATACCCATTGTCAAAAATACAAGAAGTTATACATATATAAAAAAATAAATTCGTCCATATAATGTGAAAATTTTTTTGGGGCTATCGGTCGTTTTATTATTAATTAAAAACATTTTTAGGACATTTGACGTTTCAGTTTATTTATTTCTTAAACCATCTGCAGAATTACAATTAAACAGTAAAAAAGGATTCAACTGTAATTAATTTTTATATATTAAAAATATTTAAATAATAAATTGTGTTTACGCTGGTAAACATTACGTATCTAATTTGTAATCTAAGTCAGTGAAGCTATCTTGGCCCAAATTAATTATAATTGGTTCCTCTATCTCACCGATCATGAGATCGAGTTTTCCGTGGATATTTCCCAATTTTCTGCACTAACTTCATTCAAAAAAATCTTTCAAAAGTTCAGTTAAATTACTAATTTTGTAAGTTGTGTTATTTCTACCAACTCTACCTTTTACTTGAGAGAGATATTTCCTTCTCCAACGGACATTTTCCGTACGATCTCTAAGAACAGATTTCCTATCTGGGTTTTCCCAGCAAAAATTAAGTTCTCTGAGCAATTTCCAGAGCTCAGTTCTTTTAATTTCAGGTAAATCCTGATCTTCATTGATCTTGGTTAGAATTTTGTCGACGGTTGGGATCTACTTCTCATAATAAGATGTATGTACAACTCCTTTTATTGCAGTTTACATCTCTTCTTCCAACGAGGTTTTTCGTCTGCCTGTGATCGAATGTGACTTGGGAGTACTAACAATTCCAGTCGTTTTTCTCTCCTTCAGTATTCGGTACATGGTTGATTTTCCAACCCCTGTCATGTTGGAACACATCTCAACCGAACTTTTAACATTATTATCTAGATATTAATTTTTTAAGGCATCATAAACATTCATCGTAATAAGTTTTTTGTTGAGGAAAAAATGCCCTGGTTGAACGATTTTGGAATAAATATAGATGTGGAAGCCTTATCTTTTGGGTATCTCACTAATCTCAAATAATATATAAAAACAAGCACAAACAAGATAAATCACTAAGGACACACTGTAAGGTGTACTTTGCTCACTGACAAAAATTAAATTGAACTAATGAAACTCTATTGTAGCAGTAAATTTATAAAACCTTATAATGTTTAAATATAATTAGATTCACGGCAGTTCTCAGTTACCTGCGGCACTGGAGCAGGTAAGTTGGAGGTTTCGGTAACAGTTTTATCACTCTCTCTAGTTCTTGACTAGAGTATAGGAATGTGTATGTTTGCGGTCGCTCCTCCCCTTCCCAAGAGCTTTGAGTTCAGGAAAATAGAACCGATTCTGCCTTTTATATTACGAATGTGTATGCTGCTAGCACTCCCCTCCCGTTGACAACTTGTTTTTCTTGCGATAGCCACTCCCTCCAAGAGCTTTGAGTTCAGGAAAATAGACACGGTTCTGCCTCTTATACTAGGAATGTGTATGCTGCTCGCATCCTCCCCCCCCCCCCGGCCGACAAGGATGTGATAAATTCTCGAGAACGGGTAGCATCTACCCCCAGAACAAAAACGCACTTTTGTTCCTTGAACTATTTCCTAATTACTGTCCAAATTTCATATCGATCGGTCTTTTCCGAAAGAACTCAGAACGGTAAACCTCCAATGTGCGTAGAGTTAGGGGTTTGTACACTGCGATCTATTGTGCCCCCCTACTGCTGCCCAGTCGTTAAAGTTGCCTTATCGGCTAGAGCAGGCCCTCCAGCCCTATTTCCCTCAGGAATCTCAGGATGTTAGACAGCTTCAAGGTTTTCTAGGACGCTGCACTCTGCAAGGCTATGAATAGAGGTTTCGTCCTCCTCCTGCACTTTTCTCTTTCTACCAATCCGAGTTTCTTGAGGTGATCCTTCAGGTGGCAATGCTCCGTCAGGACCCCTGTCAGATGACTGAACTCTGACTTCCACTCAATAACGTTCCCATCCATTTAGATGGTCTTCAGATTGAGGTATTTTGTCCTTGTGAAGGCTACTAAGATGGTTTTGGTGAGGTTGATGTTTAGTTCCATCATCTGGCACCATTCTCTAATGTATTCAAGCCTTCTTAAACCTCCAATGACTGGACTATAACATGTCGATTAATATTAAATCAAAATAAGGTATTTTTAGGCATTTTTTTAATTCTAAAAAAAGTCAAAGGCGCGAACTTCGATAACACCGTTTAAAATTTGCGTATTTGTCTTTCCATATGTAATTTTCATAATTCTACCCTATTTGAATTTTAAATTTACCTTGTGTTACCTTGAATATCGTTAACACGTCTATGCGTTTTGCGAATATCTCCCCCCTGCCCCACGACCCGTTTTTCGGAAATTTTTGATTAGCATATCGTATTATCGGAAACGAAAAATTAAATTTTTACGGTGTACAATTGGTTTTTGGGTTTTTGTCAGAACTAATGCATCAAAAACCACTAAAATCGTTCATATTAACAAACTTGCCAACCGCATTCTGGACGCGCTTTACATTAGGGTCCTGTAACAGTTGATTTTTTTCTTTTTTTTATATTATTATTATTAGTGTTTATTCAAAATATTAATCTGTTTAATAATTAATTTTTGAAAACTTGTGGAAATCATTCCACTTTGTCTCAAACAAAGGTAAAAAATGTATTACAAGGTTTTAAAGCATAGAGGGGGCCAAGTAAATAGTAAATACGTAAAGAGGTACTATCAAATCGGCTGTGTTTTTTTATAAACAACAATGAAAGTCCAAAAATTCGGTTTTCTACCCGTAGAATTTTCTGATGATATTTTAGAGAAAAGTTTTATTAGTAAAAGTTGTAGGTATTGAAGAGACTTTTAATTTCATGTTTTATACGTCAAAATCAATAAACAATTTATCGAGATAATGGCGAAAAACCATCTTGTTTACATTATTTTATAAATTTTAATAACTTTCACAATAATGGCCGAAAGTGTCACGATGAGGCCATTATGCGTTTTTATATGTGTGCGTAAGTTCAGCCAGATCAGTTTGGCCGTTGTTTATAAAAAAAACAAAGCCAACCTGACAGTACCTCTTTACATATTTATCATTTACTACATTTACTAGGCCCCCCCTTATTGTTTAAAACCTTCAAATCTCTATAATAAATTTTTCGATTAAATCGATCTTTTTTCATTACACAGACTGAACTATATGTCATTAAAAAACTTTACGAAAGGTAATTTAGGTGTAACACTTGCCTCGTTCTTAAAACTCGTTCATTAATAAAAATCACCATGGCAGAGTTAATAGAAGCATTACCTGTTTTATATCTTGTACAATTTATGCTTTCTATCAAATAAAAAGCGTCTTGTCAACCAAACTTTGCTTTTTATGTCAAGACCACAAGATTTCATGTTCTAATACAATTTACGTAGATATAATTGCTTTTTTTTTGATTTCCCATAAAAGTAAAAAATTGACGAGGGTTGCTTTTCTAAAGACCGCTTCCATTTGAAAAAATAATTTTGTTCCGTATTTTCAGAAAAATGGTTTTATAATAAATGAAGCAACCTAGTGGAATGTATCAGATTTTCATAACTTACTATCGAAACACGTGTCTATAAAATGAGTTTATATCCCACAGGTATTAAACAAGTCTTCAGTCATAGAGAAAAATCTCCTAGCAACTAAATAACAGTTATAGAGATATGTTTTTTTTGTATGAAACATATTTGATATTTCAAATTAGAATTTTAAAACACTGTCCGCTATTTTTAAATATATAGTTAATTCCACGTGCTTTTGCCAACCCTACGCGAAAACCAATAGAGTTTCAAAGTTTTATATTTCAGTACGACAATATGCAATATCAGTGCAGTTTCGCGGGAAATAGTTGTAAGAAAATGCTAATCAGACAGTTTTGTGGGTTTTTCTGAGAGCTTTAACGAATGCTCAACATATGTGTAACTACGAGAGATAGACAAAACTTTAAACAGAAAAAATGTTTGTTTTTTACACGTAGAATCATCTTAGATTGTACCGGAATTTTATCTGCACTCCGATTTTTTCGATTTTTTAAGTGTAATTTTTCAAAAATATAATTATATGATTATACTTGTGTCTAAAAACAGAATTCGAACAACTCAGGGTCATGGTGCTGCTTGTTTTTGTACATAGTTATGGAAAAAACGTATTTTTTAATATATATATATATATATATATATATATATATATATATATATATATATATATATACAGTGCCTTCATTTCAAAACGAACCATCCTAAATAACTTTGTTAAATAGAAAAATTTAAAAAAAAGAAAAAACACGTCAATTTAGATATACAGGGGGAAGTTTAATTTTGCATTTGTTAAAAGTCTGTCAATCACCTCCTCACCTCCAGCTAACCTCACTTTGATATGTCAAATGGGAACCCCCACCTTGTGACACATCATTGTAAGCAGCATAAAATTGTCTATCCAACCGTATAAAAAAAATTAAATCGGTTGACGTACAAGCGAATAGTGTGCAAAAATGTCTTGTAATAATGCATAATATATCGGCCTCGAACTTTGGTATGTCAAATGATTACCCTATAGTGTGATACATCATTTTAAAGGACGTACGATCTGCTATCCAACGATGTCAAAAAAAATTAAGTTAATAGACGTTATAGGCAATTAGGATGCAAAAATGTGTGTTAAATATAAGCAGTTTATTCAGTTTTATTCAGTTGAAGAAAATTATTTTATTAAATGTTCAAAATGTGCGCCGTTATTAGCGAGACAATAAAAAAGCCTATTTTGAAATTCCCCACGAACATTGGCAAGGGTTTCTCTGCTAATTCCTCTACATTCCCGAACAATTCGATCTTTTAAATCGTCAATATTTTCAGGTGGGGTTTTATAAACCTTGCTTTTTAAATACCCCCAAAGAAAAAAGTCTAGAGGGGTTAGGTCTGGAGACCGTGCTGGCCATTCAATTACACCACGTCTGCCAATCCACGTCCCTGGAAAATGTTCATCAAGCCACTCTCGAATTGCCAAAGCGTAGTGCGTGGGAGCTCCATCTTGCTGGAAATGCAAATTATTTTCATTTAGTACCATAACAGCATTTTCATCCACTTGATTTTCTAAAGATTGCACAATGGCAGGGTATATTGTGTTTTCTAAAAGGTTTAAATAAATTTGCCCAGTTAAATTATCTTCCAAAAAAAAATGGCCCGATGATTTCATTGCCATAAATTCCTGCCCACACGTTAATTTTTTCGGGATATTGAGTATGCCCTTCTCGGAAAAGGTGCGGATTTTCATTATCCCAGTATCTGCAGTTATATCTGTTAACCAGTCCATTTAGAAAAAAAGTTGATTCATCACTAAAGCAGATATTCTTAGGTAAATGGGGGTCCTCGTCAATTCGTTGGCACATTAATTCGCAAAATTGAATTCTCCTATCAAAATCGTCTTCTCCGAGTTCTTGAAGAATTTGAATTTTGTAGGGAAAAAACTTATTTTGTTTTAAAACTTTATGCACAGAGCCAGCAGAAATGTTGGTTAAATCTGCGACCTTTGAGATGGATAAAGTTGGATCTATTGCAAACTGTCCTAGTACCTCGATTTGGCATGCTTCATCTACAACCCTTTTCTCAATAGATTTATTATTACAAACGGATCCCGTTTCTTCAAACTTTCGTACCAATTCGAGTACATATTTATGGCCCACGTTTTTGTCTTGATGCCTCTCGTTAAATGCTCTGGCGGTTCTACGAGCGCACCGATCTTCAGCTCCATAGAGAAAAATTATTTCTATTCTTTCGGCTAGCGTATACACCATTTATATTCACGTTTCAACTAGGCGTCACAATGACAATTTTAACAATAATAAACAACTGGTGTTTAAAGATCTTAAAAATTTTATTTATTGCAGTGATTTCTTGTACCTATCAGGTACCGCAAAAAATATCATTGAAATAAATACACTAGATTGATTAGACTGCAATGAATTTTGCGATGAATTTTAAAACAGGCTTAGTTTTTTTCTCGCAAATATTTTAACTGTTTATTATTTTAAAAAAATATTTATTTTAAATTTAAAATAATATTTTACTCTATGAAGTAGCCATTTGACATAATAAAGTTTAATGTGATAAGGTGTCTATTATTACCACACATCTTTTCTTACTATTCGCTTGTACATCAACAGATTTTGTTTTTTTTTATTGGCTAAATAGGAGATAGTATGCCGTTTAAAATGATGTATCACACTATAGGGTAATCATTTGACATACCAAAGTTCGAGGCCGATATATTATGCATTATTACAAGACATTTTTGCACACTATTCGCTTGTACGTCAACCGATTTAATTTTTTTTATACGGTTGGATAGACAATTTTATGCTGCTTACAATGATGTGTCACAAGGTGGGGGTTCCCATTTGACATATCAAAGTGAGGTTAGCTGGAGGTTAGGAGGTGATTGACAGACTATTAACAAATGCAAAATTAAACTTCCCCCTGTATATCTAAATTGACGTGTTTTTTCTTTTTTTTAAATTTTTCTATTTAACAAAGTTATTAAGGATGGTTCGTTTTGAAATGAAGGCACTGTATATATATATATATATATATATATATATATATATATATATATATATATATTGAAATATGCCAAATATTGACATAATTTAATTTTTATTTTCAATTTCGCCTTCGGTAATTTTATTCCGAAATTTTTAACGAATATTTTCATATAAGACAATACAAGTCTTTGTATTATTCTTAAGCATCATAATTAATATAAGACTAATTGGTATGAACGAGAATATCTTACTGTCTGATACTTGATGACTTTTAAATTAGTTTACTCATTCACGTTGCTGTTATATTTTTTATTCCTTTAATTAGAAAAAAAAGTTTATGATTTGTTGAATAATAGGATGTAATTTTAATTCGATTTAAAGATATTGTTGCTCAAATTTAATTTTATTTGTGTTATCATTGTTTAAAGTTTAACTTTTTTTTATTAAAATACAAATTACATAGACAATTCCAAATCTGGCGTCAAAATTGCTCCATTACGTTAGATTTTGGAGATATGCAAAAACACTGACAACTTCTAGGTTGATGAGAGATGCTACGACCTGGGTGTCTATAGTCGTTTTCGAAAGAAAGATCATCTTGATAGAAAGCGAGCATGGTTCGAGAATAGGCACTGTAGTAACTTTATTTGCAACATCGTTGTTTTTTCGTGTACGGTGTAACAAGTACCATCATGTTTCAGCTACGTTTATTCCGTTCTTGCAAAAAAAAATTGTCTTCATGCCATGGTAGCCACAAAGACACCTAAATCATCTTTAAGAACGTGTAATCTGATGATTCCTCCTACTTAGCACACAACTGTTACTTTTTAAGGATGCATCGGAATTTTTTGCAAGACACATACATTTTCTGCTCTCCAGATCCGAGCATTGTGCTTGTTAACGAATCTCTTGAGGTACAATTGGAGCTGGATCGAAAATGGCACTCGATTCTTATTTTAAATTATTTTTGGGGTATCCTTTATAACATGGTTAACATTGATTGCAATTATGTATGGTACTAATTGCATATTACTTGTTAAAAAAAGGTGTGAATATTAAATAAAGGATAATCAATTAAACATTTAAATTTATTATTAACGTAATAGTAAAATCTAGCATTGATTTTATGGAAATATTATTAAAAAATATAGTATTCTCTTTGTTTTTTGCAATATAATTTTTTTTGTTTTCAGTGTAAGCTTTATGCAGGAACGTAGAACCTGATTTTATAATACCATTTTTTCATATTTTTTTGCTTTATTGCCTTCAAGACAGTAGCATTCTTATACGTCAGTACAAATGCAATAAAGATAAAAAAAAATACATATTCAAACATTCCTTGTTTTATACAATTTTAACTATGATGGCCAAGAACCCCTTAACATTGACTGAACTTAAAATGTACCCTCTATTTCATTAACACGGTCTGATGAAAATCTTGTTCTCGATCACTTTGTTTGGCAGAGTCACTCCTAGACCAACAATACCAATTCGACGCAATTTTTATGTTTGCAGTGACGCAATTTTTATGTTTTGCAGTGATGCAATTTTTATGTTTTGCAGTGACGCAATTTTATGTTTTGCAGTGATGCAATTTTCATATTTTGCAGTGACGCAATTTTTTAATGTTTTGCAGTAATGAAATTTTTATGTTTTGCAGTGACGCAATTTTTATGTTTTAGTTTTTGCTTTGAGTTGTGTGCAATTTGAACTGATTTATAGTTTCTCAAGACTTTATTTTTTTATTTTCATATATATATATATATATATATATATATATATATATACATATATATATATATTGTTAATAATGTACACAAAATGTGTGGAATTCTTGACATATAAGTTTATCTTAAATATGGCGGGTTTGTTTTTAAGGTATAAGATTAATTTATGTTTATGACTAATTATTTTATTTTGTTACAGAGTTTTCAAGAAAAGTTCCCCTAATGGAAAGGTAAGATTAGTAACTAAATACCTATAAAGAATTGCTATCAATATCTTTCTCAACTTTCAATTATATTCAGTTTAATCAAACTTAATTCGATATTCATTGGGCCAATTTAAGTTTAATTAATTTCTAAACATTCAAAATAAAAGAAATGTTTTGCTTTAAATCAAAATAAAAAATTTAAAGGAATAATAAATAGGATTTGATTAAATGCCACTTATTAATGAAGTCGTTCTAAAAATGTGTAAATTGTTGAATTTTCCGACTAATTTTTTCTTGGGCCTTGTTTGCTTTCGTTAATTTAAGTTAGACAGGAATTGATGAGATAATCTTGTGTTTTTAGTGGGCAGTAAGCATTTTTAATCATTAGTGAAAGTAGAAAACATTTTTTCTTGAAATTACATCATTTTTTAATATTTATCTACCTTAAAAAAAACATATTTTTATTAAAATTATACTAAAAAATATACATATATGTAAAACTAGCATTAAGCTACAATTTGTGTTGTACAGCAATACTGGCAATATTTTATTACTGCAAAAGATAATAAAATTTTGTTTCCATTAAGTTGTGCAACCCGGTTTGAAAGGCAGTAACTTGGTTTATTAAATTGCCAAATTGATTTTAGGATTTTTAATAAGATACAATTTGATTTTAGTACAGCTGAACCAATCCTATTACTCTTTAAAACGCTAGCAAATGCTTTTAAGGCAATAATTTATTTACTACTGAGTTTTGAATTTTGCGACGTGCAATTATAAATGTTTTTCTTTAAAATAAAATAAAATATATATTACGTTAAGAGAACACCATTTGAGGAGAAAGAAACCTGTCAATTCAGAAATTACTCCAAAGTAAAATTTTATACTTAAGTACTATAAAAAAATAAAATATATTATACATAAAACTCAGATTTAAATAAATCATTGTACGGATAAAAGCATTGTAAATATACCTTGTTCAAAACGAACATATTTTTTGAAATGGTGAATGCGTCTATGAAATTGTAAGTTATGCTAGATATGAACTTATACTTTTTATATATTCAAGGAATTATCTCCTACATATGTGTGGATATATCAACTCCTCCCACAAATGGTTTGTAAGGTTTAGGTCGGTATTTTGACTTGGCCACTCTAGACATTTTACAGTTGAAAAATGAATGTTTATGTATAATTTTCTTGCAATTCATTTTTAATTGCCCCTGCATCATTAGTAGATTTTTTTTTTATTAAGCGATCTTCTTTAAAACATGTTTAATTGGGGTGGCGACTTCTAGGCTTATTTTCCACAGAATGTCGTTTATTATAAACTTTATTCCACGCGCTAAGAAGCTGCCGAGACACTTGAAAATTTTGGGCGACTTCGATTTAGCGCTTTCCTTCGTTTAAAAGAGTTATAACAGCTTCTTTAAAGTCACTTGAATATTTCTTATGCTTAGGCATGTTGAATACATATCATTGTAACGATAAAACACAAAACTCACGCTGTGATGCAACCGTGTCTTTGACAAATCGTAAATGAATGATACTTATGAACTTTCAGTGCTTAGAATACCTGTAAACAAACAAGTGAAAACTCGATCCCTTTGAGTAATGCCGGAAAGTCGATTGTGTAAAAACTATTGAATTTTAGAGTGGAAATCACGAAGCTAGGTGGGTATATTCCATATTTTTTAAGGACCCGAGCTATATGTGGAAGCATTTATGTTAGGCGAGTAATGATTATATGGCCTTCCTTCCATTTTAAATATTTTAGCTGACATTTCACTATTTTATTTTATTAAAAAGGTGTGTTTCTGTATAAAACTGATAAAAAGTTGTGGTGATACTGTCAATAACAAAATAAAAATTCAAATTTTAGGACTGTTGCGGTATTTTTTTTCCAAAAATTATATACTACGTAAATATTTAAAATCCTCATATTGTATTTATGCTGCTATTCGTTTGTTAAGGGATTTTTAGAACATATATCGTATTCAACTAAGGTTCTTCAGTAATAATAATTACATGAGTAAAACATGTTTTTAAATAAATATGTTGATATAAAATGAAACCCTGGTGGATTATTTCTACAACGCAAATTATGAAATTAAAATATTGTATGAAGTTACTTGTTAGAAAATAAAATTTTGTCTGGATTCTAGAATTTTAAAACCGACTTCCAGGAAAGGGTGGAAGCCTCTCCCATGGCAGTGGGTGGAAGCCTCTCCCATGGCAGTGGGTGGAATACTGGGAGATGGCGCTGCTTGTATTAGACTTCGTATTTTGATAGATATTAAACGTGGTTATAGTTATTATAAATAATGTTCAGATTTGCTCATGAATATATTTTTTACTAAAACTTGATACATTATTTTCCAACTACATAAATTAAATGAATTTAAGTTTGTAACAATTTACTTGAAATAGATTAAAAATTTTAATTAAAATAATGATAAATGAAAAAAGTTGTTTTTATAGTAGGAAAGTTGCGATTGATATGATAAAAAGCGTACCTACTATTAAAATGCAATATTTACTCCAGTCGGAAAAACAAAAAGTTGGTACAAAGCCAAATCACTTTTCAAAGTGTAAATCAATACTTAAAAGAACATGGTACATTTTGTTACATCGTTAACGGGATTATTATATTGAAATTTTATGTATTTTACGACTTCGAATTATATTTTCCAGTAATAGTTCTCCGAGTTAACAAAATAATAATTTAGGAGAAATATATCAACATATAGAATCACTTTAATATTAGATCCTTGAATTTAGAAACCTAATAAGTCTATTTTGCTGAACTTTAAAATATTTGACATTGACATATTTAGCTTTAGTTTTAGCTATTTTAGAAATAGGGCAATTAAATAATATAATGATTTCGATATTCGTTTTACAACTTTAACAAAAACGATTCTATTTTAAAATATACATAAACACTAAATAGCATATTTAAACTTAAAAATTTCCTTTTTCAGTAATCGTTCTATTTTCATTTAAATTAGAATTTTAAGAATTAACGGGATTTAAGCAAATATTTATAATCATAATAACTTAAAAAGAGGACTTGTTAGATTTTCAAATTACAGAATTTATATTTTAGCATCCCTTAAGCATAATAAAAATATTTCAGGGAAATTATTTTCACGTTTCGATAAAACATAAATTAATTAAAACAAGATATTCAACTGACGCGAAAAATTCGCACTGGAAAATAAGAAATAAACAATTATTTTATATTGTTAGTAACACAGATCTGCAAATTAAGGGATCCTAGAAGCTGTCTGGTAACTGGAAGTCATTTTCTACGTAGAATTCAAATATGACATCAGAATTTTGAAATATTTGTGATTAAATGACCAATAAAAATGTTTTTTGGTTATATTTGAAATTATATGTCGGGAAAAAAATGTTTTTTACTAGTTATTAAAATTAATTAGTTATGTCCCGGATTCTTATATTTGTTTAACTTATTTATTTTATTTTACTCTCATCTAATTATTATTATTTATTAAAGCTAAATATTCTATGTTCCTTATCTTCTATGACTTATTTATAACAATTTACCCTTATTTTGCCTTAATTAAGTAATTTAAAGTCTAATGTTCTAACATCATTTCTCGTATTTCAGCGTGAATTTTAACTTGTCTTTCCGCGATTATGTTATTTTTAAATCCTGAATAAAATTGGGTATAGTTTCGATTTTTACGAGAAGTAAATTAACTTATATTAACTTTGTATCTTAAGAATTAAAATTAAGATAAGTTTATTTATGTGTACTAAGAAGTTCTCGCGATATTTTTTAGTGTCTTTGCATTCAGCTGTCATGAACTTAGGGGATTAACGCGGATTTTGCTATTTTAACTGTAAAAATAGTTTTAATATTGACTATAAGGAACTCAATTATTTCGAGAATTTCACGGATGATATGCTATTTATTAGCTAAGGCACTATGCTTTATAAATACGTGGCTCTCGAATTAAGTCTGATTTTGGCCCTTTTAAAGTTGGATTTTGATCAGGTTGTGTTATGAATTTCAAACATGTTTAGAAACATGTGAAATTTAGTTTTAAGAACAACTCTTTCTCAGATAAATCAGTCCTAAAATCAGAAGATCAGTCAGAACTAATGATGAGACTAACAATTTGACGAAACAAGAAGCTCTACGATAAGATCGAAAGCTTCTTGAATACCAGCTGACTGATGATTTGAATTATTCGACCTTAGTAACATAATAACTATTTTGTTTGACGATTTGTTGAGAGTTGTCAAGAACATTACAAAGCAAGATTGATTCGAGAGTCTATTGAAATGAAAAAGGCACTCTGAACAAGAGAGGCGATGCCGTTAACCTTCCTACCACCTGAAAAACTCTCTTCAAGCAGGACCAAATGTACCAGTACGGCGCCTTAGCAGATCTCGAAAAAGGGACGGAGCCCTCACCAGTATCAACCAATATAAGCACTACAACCGCATATAAGGGCACGCTGCACGTAGAATTTCCTCAGTTGATCTTCAACCAACAAGCACCAAAGATGCCAAATGAGATTTTGGGAAAACATCAGGAAGTTTACACAAGAAACCCAACTAACGAACCGATATACCTACTCCTGGAATATTACCCATTTATATGTTATCATCCGTAAAACACTACGCTCTAACATTCAGCCAGCGGATGTACGAACTTATACATTCCCATCACGGATGTACTCTTGAATTGATACAAACATAGAGAAATAGGTGTATCCAGAACATATATAAAATTTTCCATTTTTGCCGGTTTGGTAATAAAAGAAAATATTTTCTGCGAATAAAATAAAAATTTCTTTAAGACACACAAAAAGAAAACTTATATTTGCCCTTATAAATTTATATAACATTTTGTATAAGGCTTGATCTGACAAAGGGATAATAAAACTTTTTTTGACAGGTTTTTAAGTAACAAACCTGTCGGAAGAAGTGCTACAAACTCAATAAAATAAAATGAAAAAATCACTTTATTGTTTCATCCCTATTACTGTTTTTATATAGACGTGTATCTAATTTTTCTTGTCTACCCCAAATTCTTTGCAAAAAATCACCGACCCATTCGTGATGGGATTTGTCATTCAGTAGCTTTCCAGCATTTTTCTTTTGTTTTCCTTTAGACTTTATGAAAAAAAAAAACTTTTTCTCTGGAGAAAACTGAAAAGTTTACAGTATGAATTAGCATTTTCTTTGAAATTAGTTTTGGACGGTTTCAAACTAGAATTTTAATATCAGATATCGATAGACTCAGTCTGAAGAAACGTTGGAATTTTTCTTTTATGTTTTCGTATAAATCAGCGACTCTCAACCCGTTAGTGAAACGCGGTGTTACCAAAGGGAAGACCCACATTTATTACGTTGGGGAGTGTTTTTGTATCGACACAAAAGAAAATATGAATAAAATAAATTTAGTTAGAACTCCAAAAAATTGTCAAAATAGGGGAAATGATTAAAATCGGCATGGAAACTTGGATCGCAAATACTGAATTGTTGTGAAACCCTGGTATAAATATAAAAAGGTCCTTTTTTCCATTCCTGGCGTGGCCCGCAGACCCTGAAATTCTGTCAAATAAATGTCGAGGGACTTAACAGTTTTGCAGTAAGCAAAAATAAAGTTGGTTTCATCAGTTTTATGAAAAAACTTTAAATGTTTCACTAGATATACGCCTTGATTTTCCAGATTGATTCTCTCCTTTGGTTTTTTTTTATCTTCTGGTGGATAAAATTAAGAAAGCCATGGAAGCAGTTGAGCTGTTGTTTGCCATGGGGCTCTATCACAAATGTATCATCCGCTTAGCGACACCAGAGTTTGGGTTTCAGATGGGATTCTTCAAAAGTTTTGGTTTCAAAATAGGTCATGAATAAATTTGCAACAGCTAGAGATGGTGATGACGCGCCCAGTAAGAAATATGCATTTGATGATGAGATCCTTAAAATGATGTGGGAAATCCTCTCTTTAACCGATCTGGTCCAGAGATTCATCTATGCTCGGTACAAGGATTTTACGTCGAAGCTTGCAACGATGTCATCTTTGACAACTCTTACGGAATGTCCACACATGGTTGCATGAAGCAAGCAGGTTTTTTTGCTAGTTTTTGAGTGGGTAACGCCTTGATAATGGGTTTTAGAGAGACATTTTGTTTATGTATCTTTGAAAGGGCGTGAAGTTTTGGGCATCTGCTGTATTTTTTCCCGTGGTATGTTTTCGTTTGACATCTGGTTGAGTCTATGATTTTGGTGTTGGTTTTTCTATGGTATGTGGAGGGGTATCTTGACACAGGCTTGTAAGCAAGGTATTTCAAGATATCTTTAATTTTTATAGTATAGTCTTTGGTATCCATGATGCTATCATTTTTGTTTAGGCCTTTTTTTTTGCTCTGTTGAGGTTGTGTTTCTAAGGATTTTTGACACATTTTGCCGTTTTTGGTCAGTCTCGTGGTTGTTTTTAAAAGAAAGTGTCGACTCGATTTGTGCAATAATTTTTTGAAGCTAGTGCATAGTTAAAACCTTTACTTAAGACTGCTTTCTGGGTTTCAGTTTATTGGTGGTTGGGTATGTTGTGAACTGTTTTGTTTTTGGTTGTTGCTTGTTTGTGGTGGTTTTTCAAGATGTTTTTGTGGTTTACTTTTCGCCAATATAGAGAGTTTCTGTGTGGTTTCATAGGACAAGCTGCATTAGGTTACTCAGAGGCAGGTGAAGTTGGTAGAGTGCGTGTTCTGTTGTGCTTAGTTGTATCCTTTTCTGTCGTATTACTTCTTTAAGAAGAGCAGTGTCAGGAAAATCAGTAAATTACTCATTCTGTTTACTATTATATCCTAAAATCTGACTTCCCTCGCTTGATACGTCACTGGAATTGATTTCGAATTCAAACACTTAACGCTTCATTACGCATTGTTCTAAATTATTGCCTGGCAATGTTTATTGTATGGTATGGAAATGAAATGAACAGCCGCTGACAAATATTCTAATATGTCTAGATTGAACTTCAATTGTCTTCCTGAAATATGTATGTAAAACAGTATCAATTGTTTTTGAGACTAACACAATCGCTAATTTACGTCGATTACGTATTATTGTCAAATGTACGCAAGCATAAAGCAATTTGGAAATGTTCTTATTTGAATATCGGGAATATTATTTTGATTGATAAGTTCATTGAATGAAAAATACACTAGTAAAAAAATCTGAAATTGATATTATCATATATGAGCCATTTCAGTTTTAATATTGGAAATTTAAATTCCACTGATTTTTGGGTTAACCAGAAAGATGAAAAAAAAAATAGTGTTATGATATCTCTTGTCACTCGCATACTCTATACTCATAAAATTGGTTGGAAAGTACATTATATATATATATATATATATATATATATATATATATATATATATATATATATATATATATATATATATATATATATATATATATATAGACCTGAACAAAAATGAACACATCATAATATTACCAGCAGATAAAGGCAATGCAACTGTAGTCATGGATACCGAAGACTATACTGCAAAAATGAACGATATCTTGCAAGACCCTGCTTACAAACCTGTGTCAAGGGATCCCACTACATATCTAGAGAAAACAACAAAGACCAAAATCATAGAGTCACCCATAGAACCTGAGGTCAAACAGAAACTGATACCACGGGAAAAATCCAGCAGGTGCCCAAGACTATACGGACTTCCGAAGATCCATAAACCAAATGCCCCTCTAAGACCCATCGTTAGCGCTTACAACTCTGCCACTCAAAAACTAGAAAAATACCTTGCTGCCTTCATGCAACCACGTGTTGAGAATGCCGCCTCAAAAACTCGGAGCACTTCTTAACCATTCTACACTCCGTAAGAATTGACAAGGACGACATCATTGCAAGTTTCGACGTAAAATCCCTTTATCCGAGCATACCGATGGATGAAGCACTGGATCAGATCGCTCAAAGAGAAGATTTCCCAACTCATATCATGGATCTCACCAGACATTGTCTTAAAAACGCATATTTTCTGTTTGATGGTCAGATATACAGACAGAGAGACGGCGCTGCCATGGGCTTTTCACTATCTCCAGCCGTGGCAAATCTTTTCATGACCTATTTCGAAACGAAAGCTCTTGATAAATTCCACCTCAAACCCAAACTTTGGTGTCGCTACGTTGATGACGTATTTGTAATATGGCCCCATGGCAAACAACAGCTCAACTGCTTCCATGAGTTCCTCAATTCTATACACGCAAAGATACAGTTTACTCTGGAACTAGAGGAAAATAATGAGCTTCCGTTTCTAGTCCTCATAACCAAAACAATGAATGGAGATCTACGACACACAGTATATCGAAAACCAACACACACGGACAGATACCTGAATGCTGATTCTCACCATCACCCCTCACAAATACAGGGCGTAGCCAATACCCTAATATCAAGATCCCTCCGCCTAACTGATGACCAAGGAAAAGAAAAGGAACTGTCACACATAAAAAGGGCCCTCCAACAAAACAGCTACAAGACACCAACAATAAATAAGGCAATAAAATTGCAACAAAAACCAACGCAAGAAACAAGACCACCTGCCGAGGATAGACAAATCACTATACTTCCTTACATAAAAGGCACAACAGACAGAATCGGCAGATTACTCTGGAAACACAACTTATCTACAGCCTACAAACCACATAAAACAATAGGCTCTTCTTTAAGAAATCCAAAAGACAAAATCAGTCTAGAAAATCAAGGCGTATATAAAGTCTCATGTGGCACCTGCAACAAAACAAACATAGGCCAGATCAACAGAAGAATATCAGCTAGACTAGAAGAACATAAGCTCGGTATAAGAAACAAACAGACAACATCGGCGCTTTTTCGACACCAGCACGAGACAGGACACAAAATTGATTTTGACACCGGCCAGCAAATCGCTAATATAGGACACTAAAGGCAAGATTGATTCGTGAATCCATCGAAATTGAAAAGAACGACACTCTGAACAAGAGAGACGATGCACTGAATCTGCCTTCTACTTGGAAAACTCTCTTCAAGCGGGACCACGGTACCGACACGCGTGCCACGCTTAAACTGACACCAACGGTGGCGCTCGAGAGGGAGGCGGAGCCAACCAACCGCTACTATCTGCGACCGCGTATAAAGCACTCTGCACGCTGATTTTTCTTTCAGTTGATCTACAACCACCAAGCACAGAAGATGCCAAATGGGATTTTGGCGAAACGTCTGCAAATTTCTACAGGAAACCAAACCAATGAACGGATGTATTCCCGGATTAATACTGAATCATATATATATATATATATATATATATATATATATATATATATATATATATATATATATATATATATATATATATGTATAACGCCGATCGTCCTTGGAAAACGATTTAATGTAGCCTAATAGCATTTAAGAAACTTGGTAGATAGGCGAGGAGCAACGCGGGCTGGTGCCGCGCAAAAATGGAAAGTAAATTTGTATATATATTCTTGGTTAATATAAAGATATTGAATTGGCTGTATAATTAAATTCAAATTCTTTTTGTGGAATATACGTGTTTGCTTTTGAGTGACTGTATTTTTGTAGAAATAAACACGACACAAATTGCATCATGCTTAATGAAAAGTCTTATTTCAAGCACAAGTAAGCAGTCATGTTATAATAATCCTGTTTACAATCATCTTTGCCATATTGAGGATGCATCGCTTTGATCTGTAATTAGTTGACTTTAACCTTTATTAAATCAGCCATATTAACTGATATGAATACTTGTCTTGGAGCTTATTGGATACAGAACATGTCGAACAAAAGGTGATTTTCAATTTAATACGATACAGAAATAGGATTAATTAATTTAGAGTCTAATAAGTACACAGCCAAAGTTACCGTAGTCCGAAAGTTAATAGTACACAAGATACAGGGTGTCAAAGTTAAAATAAATAAAAATAAAGACAATGCAAGTCCGAGAACCACATTTTAGACAGTTATATTGACTAAATGATAATAAGTAAAAAGTCGTTTAGGTTCTTAAGTACAAAAATATTTTATACCTACGTATTGAGCATTGATTATTATTGATAATAATAAATTAAATTTTTTCTGAAGGATATTCATAAAAAATTTAAATTTGTTTCTTAATAAGAATAAAAATACAGAAAAATATACTCATATTTTAATAATTCATGGCAAATTTCACGACAATTTGTTGCTCTATAAATACACTTATCAATTTTTGGTCAAAACAAAAAGATAGCTCTTATCCAGTCGAAGCCCACGGCCAGATTGATGTGTCTACAGGCACGGAAGGTGCCGCATTGGAAAGAGAAGGCTTTACGCTATACTGCTGTTGGTCGTTTACCTTTGGCGCATGCGTACTTCTTCTGTAGAAGCATTATTTTATAGGCACACCTCGTATGTGATAAAATTTAGGACACACATGGTTTCAAAAAACCCGTAAGACACAGGTGCAATGAAATACCTACGGAATCCTAACATAACGCTTGCTCGACACATTTGATCAGCTTGTTTTGTATTTTATTAACTAAATATATTGAACTAATTATGTCCAACAGATTGGATCCTCAAAAATCCATTAAAATCTAGTACATCTAGACCATAAACAATAATAGGAAATACAGGAAGACCTAAAAGTTTGATGATGTGACTCAACAAAGGAATCCAGTTCCTAATAATTTCGTCGTTTTTGTTACACGGATCGATGAAAAACAATTTTTAAACCTGATTTGGCTTGGCGGATTAGCGGAAAAAAAATTGGAAAAGTTCTCATTTCTTTCCGAGATTAATTTCCGCGGTAGCGACAGAACTTGCAAGGTTTCCGGAAAATCAAACGACTCTTTGACACCCTTTTTTTTTTAATTACATATAGATTAAAAATTGACGTAACTAATTTATAATAAAATTAGGAACGATGAAATAAAGCGTAAAAACTAATGAAAAGCAGCTTAATTAGTTCCAGATGGCGCTGAATTCAACAGTTCTGTACTGGTCGTGCAAAAAAAAAAATATACCTAAAAAAGTCGTTGTTTTTGGCTTCCATTAAACATTTTTAGATCCATTTAAGAGACGAAAAAGTAGCCCATACAGGCATAGCAAGACGTTTAAAATATATTGTAAGAAACAATGGAATAAAATACCGTAGCAAGAAAATTGAAAGGGTGAGTGCTGTGGCATCAGCTTAGAGAGTAGTGCATATAGGTATGCTCCAGGGCTCAGTCCTGTGGCCAATTCTATTTCTCCTTTCCATCACTGATCTGTCTGCTCCGGAACAAAGAGCAGGATATACTCTCTTTGCAGATGACACGACAATTTCTTTTGTTGGCAATATACTCCAAGATATATTTGAGGGTAGTGCGAGAGGCACAGCCAAGGGCTTAGCTGTGGTTTGATGCAAAAAAGCTCTGTTTTAATAATGATAAAAAAACAACAGCTGGTGTTTTCAATGAGAGACCTTAGTGGTATTGGTGACTGCCCAAGCAGTGTCAAGTTTCTATGTGTATACCTGGAATATCTATTAAAAATTAAGAACAGTTTTTCTCCTCAGAAACCTTAAGCATGTTGTGAGCATTGAAATGAGGAAATGTGCCTACATTGCACTCTTTCATTCTGTATGCCGTTATAGTCTGGGGAGTGCAGATAGAATTTTTGGCCTACAGCGTAAGGCTGTTAGAGTCCTTGGTGGTTTGGGATTTAGGAGTGATTACAATATACTGCCCTTTCCACATTTTGTTTTATTCTTTTATAATATGGATTTTTTCTAATTTTCCGCAGGGACCTTATTCAAAAAATCTTTCAAAAGTTCAGTTAAATTACTAATTTTGTAAGTTGTGTTATTTTTAGCAACTCTACCTTTTACTTGAGAGAGATATTTCCTTCTCCAACGGACAGTTTCCGGACGATCTATAAGAACAGATTTCTTATCTGGTTTTTCCCAACAAAAATAAAATTCTATGAACAATTTCCAGAGCTCAGTTCTTTTAATTTCAGATAAATCCCGATCTTCATTGATTTTAGTTACAATTTTGTCTACGGTTGAGATCTGCTTCTCATAATAAAATGTATGTACAACTCCTTTTATTGCAGTTTTCATCTTTGCTTCCAACGAGGTTTTTCGTCTGCCTGTGATCGAATTTGGCTTGGGAGTACTAACAATTCCAGTCGTTTTTTTCCTTCAGTATTTGGTACATAGTAGATTTTCCAACTCCTGTCACGTTAGAACACATCTCAACAGAGTTTTTAACATTATTATCTAGATATTGATATCTTAAGGCATCATAAACATTCATCGTAATAAGTTTTTCGCTGAGGAAAAAATGCCCTGGTTTAACGATTTTGGAATAAATATGGAGGTGGAAGTCATATCTTTTGAGTATCTCACTAATCTGAAATAATATATAAAAACAAGCGCAAACAGGATAAGTCACTAAAAACACACTGTAAGGTGTACTTTGCTCACTGACAGAAATTAAATTGAACTATCAGAAGTTTTATTGATGAAGTAAAATATATATATATATTTATTATAAAAGCTTATAATATTTGAATACAATTAGCTTTACGGCAGTCCTCAGTTACCTGCTGCACTGGAGCAGGTACGTTGGAGGTTTCGGTAACAGTTTTATTACTCTCTCTAGTTCTTGAATAGAGTATAGGAATGTGTATGCTTGCGATCGCCCCCCCTCCCCCCTCCCAAGAGCTTTGAGTTCAGGAAAATAGAACCGATTCTGCCTTTTATATTAGGAATGTGTATGTTGCTGGCACTCCCCCTACCGTTGACAACTTGTTTTTCTTGTGATAGTCCCCCCCCAAGAGCTTTGAGTTCAGGAAAATAGGCCCGATTCTACCTCCTATACTAGAAATGTGTATGCTGCTGGCATCCCCCCCCCCCCCCTGCCTGCAACATTTTTTTTCTTGTGATCGCTCCCCCTCTTTAAGAGCTTCAAATTTAGAACAATAGACCTGACCCTGCATTTTACACTAGAAATGGGAATGTTACTGATGTCGTGCCTCCCCCCCCTCCCCGTCGACAACTTGCTTTAGTTTGCCATGTTGTACTTTTCTTTTGTGATATCACCGCCCCCCCCCAAAAAAAAAAAAAGATTGAAGATATATATATATATATATATATATATATATATATATATATATATATATATATATATATATATATATGTGAAGTAAAATGCGAAACAGTGAATGCAAACTTCGCTCCATCATATCCTTTTTGTGTTAGAGGTTGCACAGATAGAATAAATTGTAATAAAACAATTCATCCTATTCCCCCACAATCGAGATGGTGGCCTACCTGTACCACCATACCGAGAAGAAAGTCAAAGCTTACCCTCCCCGCCACAGTGATACGGCAGAGATACATGTTTCGTCTCTCACTAGACTCATCAGGGTACCGACATGCACCTGGCTGTGCAAAGGACAGATCGGAAGGAAGCATGCAAACACTGAACGCGGCTTCGCCGACCTCTCGTCGGATGGCTTATATATGTTTATACGGCTTTCACGGATTCCTCCGTGTGAGATGCATTAGCAGTGGCTATATCCACATTATGCTGTTGTAGTACTGAAATCACATTCAGCAAACGTACAACTATATGCAACTCCGTATGTAGGTGAAGTAAAATGCGAAACAGTGAATGCAAACTTCGCTCCATCATATCCTTTTTGTGTTAGAGGTTGCACAGATAGAATAAATTGTAATAAAACAATTCATCCTATTCCCCCACAATCGAGATGGTGGCCTACCTGTACCACCATACCGAGAAGAAAGTCAAAGCTTACCCTCCCCGCCACAGTGATACGGCAGAGATACATGTTTCGTCTCTCACTAGACTCATCAGGGTACCGACATGCACCTGGCTGTGCAAAGGACAGATCGGAAGGAAGCATGCAAACACTGAACGCGGCTTCGCCGACCTCTCGTCGGATGTCTTATATATGTTTATACGGCTTTCACGGATTCCTCCGTGTGAGATGCAGCATAATGTGGATATAGCCACTGCTAATGCATCTCACACGGAGGAATCCGTGAAAGCCGTATAAACATATATATATATATATATATATATATATATATATATATATATATATATATATATATATATATATATATATATATATATTTATTTATTTATTATTTTATGTGTGTGTATATAATATTTTGTAAACTGATATGATTAATATGAGCTCTTTAAAAAACTTTTCTTTTATCTCGTATATTTTGTAATGGAGCATAATTTAAATTAATTTTATATGACATATACATTTGCAAAAGTCCAATAATAATTACTTGTATTATTATATGCAAATAACTAAATTATGTATATGCATTTTAGAAGGTATTTGTGATATTATATTTTAAAATATTCCTGTTTGATTACCAAAAGCAAATAACAAAATATATTAATTCAGGTAGAAAATAGGTATTGATACAGAAGTATATTTAATTTATTCCATCAAATGATTTGGGAGAAATGTACGCTATATGTATATGGTAATTTGGTCTTCAGAGATAGAATTTCTCGATTATTTTTGAAATCAATCGATTTATCGGACACTATATCAGTATGCAAATTTATAGAACTCAATTTGTTCACCAAAGTAAATTATGCATTTATTATTCGTTGATCTACCTACACATCTAATTGGATAATCTCGGGCTGGCTATTCAACTTCAAGTTCTACATTGAATCCAAGAAATATTGGCAGTAATGAAAATAATATGCATACAACATTTATTAGAATGGATTTTGTAAAATTTAGCTGACATGTTCAATTGAAGCTTCAGTTTTAGCCAGAAACGGGCCGAACCTTCAACCCCAAAATTGGAATTATGATGTCTCGGTTCGCGTTTCGCAACGCTCAGTAATCTTGCTTCACCTCAAATCAATAGCGGCCAAAACTACGAAGTCTGGCTATAAAATAACAAGAGCGATACGTCTACAAAAGAAGTACGCGTGCGCTAAAGGCGAACGACTCTCAGCTCTGTAACGTCAAGCCTTCTCTTTCGAATGCGGCGCCTCCCGTCTCTGTAGACAAATTAGTCTGGCCGTTGCTTTCAATTGTATAAGAGCTGTTTTTTGAAGATAAAGATGATAGTAACTGAATATCAATAAATTTAAAATGTTTTACAGCAAAGTAGTTTCGTTATTTTATAGCCACACCTCGTATGACAGAAGCCGCGATTCTGTTTCAGTCTTTTTTTTTTGTACTGAAAGGTAAACAGTACCTGACCAGTTCTAATTTATTCCAATTGGCCTCTTGTGGTCAGTAAAATAATATTCCACAGTTATCAATCTCGACTAATTTGAGTTTTCATTCAGTTTCGGTTAACTAATTTTGAATTTTATATCCCGTAGACATATTGATATTTTATTATAGGAATATATCCTTCTGTGGAAGTTCCAAAATTTGATTGATGTGGATTATATTGTCTGTTCCGCCTGATTATCAGTGTAAATAAAGAAATTTGTATTATTTTTTTTTTAACTCGTGATGATTAAGACTTGGAACTGCATAACACTCTAAATTCAATGAAAAACATCAAAAACGAATACCGCTGTGAAAAAGAAACAATTATTTATACATTTTTTTCAAGTAATGTTTTTCCACCTTTCACAAATGTCAGAAAATTTTCCATAGGGAGTCTAATGAGATATTTCTTTTTCCGTTTTTATAAATATATTTTTAAGAATGAGGTTTCACATATGCCCTTTTTCATTTTAAAATTCTACTATATCGTCCTTGTTTACCAGATTTGCGTTTTGTGAATTTCCGTTTCCTTTCTCTCTCTTTTTTCCATTTAACAATAATACAGAGAATTCTTCTCGGTCTGTTCTTTCGGTGAAATAGCAAGCCTACACTCAAATACCTATAATAAAGAATCGTGTCGTCACGTCGTATAAATAAAACCGCATCCATTATGGATAAATCAAAAAAATCCAGGATTTTCGATGAAAATAACCCTAATGGGCTGAAGACAGGACATTTATGTAAATAAACTCTAAGGAAAACGTACTTAAGAAAAATTCCTGGATAAACTGAAAAAGGTTTTTAAATTCCTCAAATTTATTTTTACGTAGCAAAATATTTCAAGACAATTCTTTTTTTTTTACAGATAACAGTATACTTAGGAAAGCGAGATTTTGTGGATCATATATCACATGTGGATCCTATAGGTATGTATTTTTTAAATCATCATTTAATATATATATATATATATATATATATATATATATATATATATATATATATATATATATATATATACAGTGAACTCTCTCTTAACGGACACCTCTATTCAATGGACACCTCTTCTATATGGGCAATTTTTGAGACAAAAACCATTCGTATATACCAGTCTGTACTTTTAAACCTCCCTCCAATGGACGCTCTCAACAACGGACACGGACAGTAAATTATTTATAAAAAATAATTCTAACGGACAAATATTTTACTATTTTCCTTTCAATATTTGCCTAAATTTTAAATTTTATTAAAGACACATTTTATTTGCGTAAATACCCACAAAATAGGCGGCAGCCAGGTATATTGGTAGGTAATTAGGGTTTTAGGGTTTTCCAAGGAATTTTATTGGTGCACGTGAATTCTATTAAGCACATTTTACTTTATTATGTACGTATTGTTAAAACTGCTGCGGAAAGGATAATATCATTTTAGTTGCATAAACGTTTTGTGACGCGAATAACATGGCTACCAACAAAAGAAAGTTTTTAAGTTTGGCAGAAAAAGTCGATGTAATCCATTATGCGGATACGAATAAGTTAAGTGTTAGACAGTTAGCAGAAAAGTTTGGAATTGGAAAAAGTCAAGCTAGTGAAATTTTAAAAAGTAAGATTGATATAATTAAGCAGTTTTCTGAGAGCGGAAACACCGAAAAGAAAAGGAAATTTTTGAAAACTGAGGGTGCTGCATTAGATCAAATTGTTTTCGATTGGTTTTGTAAAGTGCGTTCTAAAAACATTCCTGTTTCTGGTAAAATTATTCAAGAAAAAGCATTAGAAGTTGCAACGGAACTAAATTTTGACATGAAGGCTTCCAGCGGATGGCTCGAGAAGTTTTGTAAGCGGCACAATATTTCCTTCAAATCTATATGTGGCGAAGCAGCGGCTGTAGATTTATCAGTGGTTGCTGACTGGAAGAAAAAACTGCTCACTATAATGAAAGAATACTCTCCTCGTGATATTTTTAACGCAGATGAGACGGGACTATTTTTTCGTGCCTTGCCTAACAAAACATATGCTCTGAGAGGAGAAAAATGCACTGGAGGTAAGGCTTCCAAAGACAGACTCACAATTCTGTTTTGCACCAATATGATTGGAAACAAAGAAAAGCCACTGGTAATTGGAAAAAGCAAGAATCCTCGTTGTTTCAAGAACTCCTATGTAGAAAAATTACCTATCGAATGGTATTACAATAAGAAGTCATGGATGACAAGAGAAATCATGACAGATTGGCTAAATAAATTTGACAGAAAAATGCAGAGAGAAAATCGAAAAGTACTTTTGTTCCTAGACAATGCTGCGTCTCATCCACAACTTGTATTATGTAATGTTAAATTGATATTTCTGCCGCCTAATACTACATCTGAATGCCAGCCCCTCGATCAGGGGATTATAAAATGTTTCAAAAGCTACTACAGAAAGTTATTGATCCGAAGACTGCTATCGTCGATAGAAGAGTCTGATTCTATAGGGGAACTTGAGAAGTCTATTAACGTTACCAATGCCTTGATTTGGACTGTAACTGCATGGAAGGAAGTACAACCGAAAACTATCAACAATTGCTTTCTTAAAGCTGGATTCGGTACACAGGACAACGTTGAGCCTGAAGAAGATTCCGAGGACGATCTGCCACTTTCTGAATTATGGAAAAAAAACAAACACTTTTCCATTGATTTATTAAGTTATACGGAAATTGATGGAACTTTGTTGACTGAAAATCCCGATTTAAGTATTCAAGAGTGTGTACGTGAGTTTCAGGTGAATCAGGTTGTTGAAACATTATCTGAAAGTGAAAGTGACGACGAAGAAACGAATACTTCGAATATAAAAGACATTAATGAAGCCTACAAAAAACTAAAAGACATTGAAACATTTTTTGTATTACAGGGAAATTCTAACATTGCACAACAAATCTCCCAAGCTGTAAGTTCAGTAGAAACCCAAATTGTTAAAAATAAATTAAATGGCCTTAAGCAAACCACCCTTGAAAGTTTTTTTTTAAATAACAAATGATTTATGTGCATATTTTAATTACATATACATAGGTTATATACATATTTAGTATTAAAAACTTGTGTTTTTGCTAACTAACATTTAAACATTGACTACATATACGTAATATACATGTTTAAATATTTGAAGTTTATTTTATTTTCTCCATTCAAAGGACACTTTATGCTACACAAGTGCTGTCCATTCAAGAGAGAGTTCACTGTATATAAATATATATATATATATATATATATATATATATATATATATATATTAAAAATAAACAATTTTACGGTCTATGTATTTGGAAAAGTTATTTTATTCCCCTTGCGACCATTAAAAAGGGGATAGACAGTATATTTTCTGCGACTTCCACTCTGGTTCTCTCTCCATACTAGTTTCGACCACCTAATGGTCTCATCAGTGGAGCTGTAAAGAACCGAGAGCAAAGTGCACGGAAAACAACGTTCTACTTACTACTATTTTATTCTCCTTACGACCGTTAAGAAAGGGGACTGCAAATTCCACTCATATATATATATATATATATATATATATATATATATATATATATATATATATATATATATATATAGTTATAATGTAACTATCTCACAGTTTTATCATTTAATTCCCAATGAGGATTACGTAAAGTAAGATATAAAACTTCATGTTTTAACAGTTTCCAAAGTACTTAACCACAGTTATTTATACTTGCTTTTTTGTGTTTACTTCAAAAGTTAAATTTTTTTCTTGTTATTAAAATTTCGACATGAAACAAACAGGATATAAAAAAGTTAATTTTTATATTTTTAAAAAGCAAATTTTATTCAGTGTTTTAATATTTCTTGGAGGAGTTGCTTTCCAAAAGAGTTGTTAAGTTTAATTTGTACAGGTCAAAGATTTTCTATAGGACGATAAAAGTTCAAATTTGCATTTGAGGGAATATCATTTAAAGTGTATTTTGTTTTTTTACTTTGGATGTTTAGAAAATAAATTAAGATCAAACTTTTGGTATAAAATTTACATATTTTTAAAACGTAAAATTTGTATATAGCATGTCCCAGGAATTACTTTTTGGTTTTTTAGTTATAAAAAATAATATAGTCAATAATTTTTCCAAATACTATAAATACTGAACCTTTGTAGATATCGTACAGTTGTTATACTTATGTTCACTTTTAGTTTTTTTTTGAGAACAGTCTACGAAGTATAATTTACTTACATTTGTTAAAATATCATGATTTTTTTACAGATGGAGTAGTTTTAATTGATCCCGATTATGTTAAGGACAGAAAAGTATTTGGACATGTTTTAGCTGCTTTTAGATATGGGAGGGAGGACCTAGATGTCCTAGGTCTCACCTTTAGAAAAGACTTGTACTTAGCTTCTGAACAAATTTTCCCTCAAGATGGCTCTACACAAAATTCTCGACCGTTGACAAGACTGCAGGTGACTTTAAGATAAATATTATTTAATATGAGGCTATAAAATAACGAGACTATTGCTGTACAACATTTTATTTTAGATTTATACATATTTAGTTATTATCGCCATTAATATACATCCCTCCTCTGTCCCTATACCGCTATATGCGAATTTTTCATCGTTTGAAACAGTGCTGGAAGACATCTTCGGTCAACTCCGTCATGACGCGAGCCCCTTTTTCTTTCACAGCTTCAATAGACTGAAATTTTGTTCCTTTTAATGCAGATTTGCACCATGTGACTTTTATCTGTTCCCCAAGGTCAGATAAATAAGGCGAAAGTTTTAATACTGGTCGGCCCGTTGTTTTAATAGAGGGGTTGAGCAAGAACCTCAAGGTAGTAATATTAATTAGTTGTGTGACTTTCGGGAACTCATTGAAAGTACATAATCCCATGAATATTATGAATTATCTTGGAAATGCTTAAAGATAAGTTTCTGTAGCGGTTTTCCCAAGTTTCTTATGAAATTTCACGACAATTCGTTGCTCTATTATTACACTTTTCATGTTTTCAGCAAAACTAAAAATAGCTCTTTTAAAATCGCAGGCCACAGGCAGACTGATTTGTCTACAAACATGGGTGGCGCCGCATCCGAAAGAGAAGGCTTCACGCTATACAACAGTCGGTCGTTCGCCTTTGGCGCATGCGCACTTCTTTTGTAGAAGCATCAGTCTCGTTATTTTTATAGTCATACCTCGTATATACAGCCGTTAAAAGAAAAAGTAATTACATTTTCCAGAACTCTAACTAGAACGTGACGAAGGTAACCCTGTCGCTAGCGCGTGCCTCTATACCCTGTAATTTCTCTTAAACATAATAAAATTTATACGTTTTATCGGAAAGTAAAAGAAAATATCCAGTTTGTTTTCCTATAACCTTTTTTTACTAAATAAACGAGGAAAATTGGTAAACAAATAATTTAACGCTTATTTTCTCGCCATTATGGCAAATTAAGAAATCATTTTACATAAAACTTTTTAAATTGGAAAGCTCTAAGAATTTTATTTTCACAATTCGTTGAATTTTTCTCAAGGATAACACAGACGATAAAATTTCCTTTAACATCAGACTCAAAAACAAGACTATGATTTTCCGAAGGGTTTTAACGCGCTGCATCATGAATTTAACTTCCGATTAACTCTTGTTTTCGAGATATTTTAACCTAAAAGTGTAAAAAAAGCTGTTTTTTTTTTATATTGGAGGTTATGTTTAAGTGTAGTATAAAACTTTTCGACACACGACGGGGCATCTAAATTACCATTCATTGCCTTCAAAACCCATTCTGAATATTCTCAAAATCTTTCCCGGCCTTACATTTTTGATCAGCAACCCCAAAAACCCCGATTTTCACATCCGCCATTTTGGATATTGAAATTATCAAATTCTGACCTTTATTTATGATTAGGGATCCCAAAACCCTCGATTTCCTTGGGTCATTCCAGGCAACTTTTACTGTCACATATTTTTCAAAAAATTAATATTTTTTCAGTATTTCGCTTTACCCATATGGTGCAAAATGGTCGACAAAACCATATATTTTCACAAGCTATATCTCGGAGAAAAAAAAAGATTTTGAGTCTATTCAAAATGGGTTTTGAAGGCAATGAGTAATACTTTCAGATATCCCATCGTGTCATGTCGAAAAGTTTCATGCTGCACTTTTAGATTCGAATATCTCGAAAACCAAAGCTGAGTCGGACGACAAATTCGTGATCCAGCGCGTTAAAACCTTCGGAAAAAGTAGACATTGTGGAGGACAGGGGCATAAACTTCAAGTTACGGTTCTAGGGTTTTCTATTAGTTTTTGTTCACAGCTGTAAGTAAATAAATTTTGATAATATAAACTTGAAGGATTAACATAATACTTTCCAAATTCTATGAAAGATTTTTTATCACATTTATTATTGTTCTAGGAACGACTTATAAAGAAACTTGGCTCAAACGCTTTTCCTTTTTATTTTGAATTGCCTCCGCATTGTCCCGCTTCAGTGACCCTACAACCCGCCCCTGGCGACACGGGTAAACCGTGTGGAGTCGACTATGAACTGAAAGCTTTCGTAGGGGAATCTCAAGATGATAAACCTCATAAAAGAAATTCAGTCAGGTAGGTAGAGAAATAGTCTTATTTTATTAGGTATTAAATATGTACAGTGTGTCCAATTTTGGAAGGTTATCTGCGTTATTAGTAGTTATAGAAGGATAAGGTTATTGTGGCACTGTGCTACTCCTTTAAGAAACGAACTATGCCACTAACAGAAATTTCATAAATCTTTTCGTTTTAGAGATACAGAACGATTTTGAAAAATATGCCTTTTGGGACACCCGTCATTTCATAGTTATCTTGCAACTTATTTCAAAGTTAAAAAATAGAACTACTGGGGGATTTTCATATAGGGTTCAGTGGCGTAGTTAGTTTTTTTTATAGTTCAACTGTTTTGAAGAAATAATTCAAACTTGCCTTTTTTTAAATGGGACACCCTATATATTTTTGAATAATGTGTATAGAGTGTTATATAGTTTTGAAAAGCTTCTAAGTAACTAAATCACATTATTAAAAAATATGTAGGGTGCCCCATTTAGAAAAGGAAAGTTTGATTTATTTCTCCGAAACACTTGAACCTATGAAAATCATCTGTGCTACTGAACCTTACACGAGAAACATCAATATAAGTTTCAAGATAACGGAGATACGAGGGGGGCCCCAAAATCGGTCTGTATCTTCATAACGAAGAGGTTTAGGAAAATTCTGTTAGTGTCACAAGTGTCACAAAAACCTTATCCTTTTTACTAATAACGGAGATAACCTGGAAAACCATCGAAAATTGGACATCCTGTACATCACAGAAATAATTTAGGTGTTTAGAGTATATACGGTAGTAAGTTGTTTTGGTACTAAATTTATTATTTTGCAACAAAAACTAATAATTTTTCCTATATTGGTACCTGATAAGTTGTATAACAAAAACCTAATTTCCTATAAACAAAATTTTTAAGTGTGATATTACATGTTTCATATTTACTTAGAAGTCAATTGAGCTGCGTCCCTTCTTGTGGTATCGGGGTAAAATTGTAGTCATAGCAACAGGGAACAAAACATTTCTGGTAACAAAATAATAAGGTCCATTTTGTGGATTCAAATTTTCCGGTGTTTGTAATATTTTCCAAATGAAATGTTAAATTTCACTTTAATATTATCATGTTTGCAGACATTTGTACTCGTGCCCTGTTAAAAGTTGGAGTGCTGTTGAGAAAACGTTTTAGTTTCCATGCTTCAAAGTCCTTAATTAAATGTAATGAATAAATGTTTGAATTATATTAAAAGTTTTATATTATTTTATGTTGATTTTGAGTACTTGAAAATGCTCGTAAAAGGGAATTTAATATTTCAAAGAGTTTTTTGTTGGTTCTCCTGAATTTTAGTGTTTTTTTCCATGTTATATAAATAGATTTGATACATCCTTTATTTCTCTCAGCAAAATATGATGAAAATATTCTGTAAACAGGGTTTTATCAATTCACCCATCCGAGACACATGATGTTAATAAATTTGGAAATTGTTTCTTGAAGAAAATTGACAGTTTGTCACAGTTCTTGGTGTTTTCTATTTAAATTTTTACAAGTAAATGGCAGTTTTTTTTTTAATATTCGTAAAATTTATCGTAGCCTAAAAAGAACACCCAATATCAGCAAATTTTTGTTCCAGACTGGCCATTCGCAAAATAATGTATGCTCCCAGCAAACAAGGTGAACAACCATCAGTAGAAGTGAGCAAGGAATTCATGATGAGCCCTAATAAATTGTATCTTGAGGCCTCTTTAGATAAGGAACTGTATCACCATGGAGAAAACATAGCTGTCAACGTACACATAGCTAACAACTCAAACCGCACTGTCAAAAAAATTAAAGTGTCAGTGAGACAATTCGCTGACATCTGCTTGTTCTCTACTGCTCAATATAAGTGCACTGTTGCCGAAACTGAAAGCGAGTAAGTATTTTAATTATTATTTTTTTACTATTAATATTTCACTTGCAGTGTCGGATTAACAAGTTTCAGCTTCAAGCTATATTAAAATTAATAGGCTCGGTTCGGGTTTTTTACAGTCTCTGTAATTATCTTATGGATATTAAAAATTCGTATTCGTTATGCGTTAAAGCAATTCCACAGTAGAATTAAAGTAACTACTAGGTTCACTCGACTTCGCGTTAGACGAAATTTTCGCTGACCATTTCACGCCTAGCAAAGAACGTATACTAGTGGTGTAGAAGTAATTCTTTAAAATCAAAAATATATTATATTATATTGCCAGTCAAGGTCATAGATAAGCGCAGATACAGGGGGAGAAATGGATGCAATAGCCCCCCCCCCCCTCACCGAAATCCTCTAACAGTGCGTGGTCACAAAAAGTGTATCTAATTTACAATATAAATGAATTTTTGTAGAAATATTGTTTTAATTATAGTCGGTATCGATAACAGGGCACAAAATTAATTCGAACCAAAAATAAGACTATACATTTCCGATGGTTTTCGACGTGCTAAATCCGAATGTGAAGTCAAAATTGACGTGTTGCTTCGAGTGTTCGCGATATTCTAACCTAAAAGTGCTTAAGTTAAGGTTTTTCTCTATTTTTGAGGTTATGTAATAGAGCAGATTTAAAGTTTATCTGTAAACATACTTGGATTTATTTCTAAAATATCGTCAGTTGAAATTTATTAGTTTGACACAATAACCCGCCAACGGACAACCGTCCAATCTTGGACAGATTGATTTTCTTTGAAAGAAAGTTGATGTTTTCTCTTCTATATGCTACCCTGGATATTTTAAGAGATGCTCTTTCGATTCGTTAGTATGATTTTCACACAACCATGGAAAATTTAATATGGCTGTTTAAAGTTAAGGTTTTTGATCATATTTTCAAATTCAGGCCAAAAAATTAAGATTTCTGAGGTGTGCAAAAATGTAGTCAGACTTTCAGAAATGTCATCTCGAAAGTGGCGGATTCAGCATGGAGGACTGAAACTTTTGAAAAATCCGAATATTTTAGAGATGAAAGAGTAGATTTTGAAGGGGAAGACCAGTACTTTCGACTACTATATGTAGATAAGCGATAAAAATTAAACTTGCCTTTTTACATAACCTCAAAAATAGCGAAAAACCGTGGTGTTTGCATTTTTAGGGAAACCGACTATGTCATCACACTAAAAACAATCCGTAGTAATATTTTGTTATCCTACTATGATCCATTAATTTGTTATAAACTAGTAAAACCAAAAAAATTCTTTTCTTTTCATTTTTTGCTTATAAAATTAAAAGTAATGAAGGAATATCGATGATGTAAAGAGATAAATTACAGAGAATAAAAATATCAACAAAATGAGCCCTAAATCGACTCAACCGGATCATTAGTAATGGAGAAAACCAGGCAAACCCGGAAAATTCAGCTTTGTTTCTAGTAAAAATTTGACCGAAAACTGCCAACCTTATGAAAATAGAAGAGTAATGGGGGAAACACGGTTTCCGAGGGGAGTGATATGTATATAGTACATACATTACTTTTCCATTTTCACGTGCTCGGCCGTTTTCGGTCATGTTTGCTAGCATTGATCACGTATTTCGTAGACTTTTTGAAGCAAAATTAAAATCCAACCATCCATGACGCATCTAGAGGCGCTGAAATTAGTGTATCAAAAATTTCAAATGAAAATTTTGCAAAATCTATTGAATCGACAGCGCCTTGGCTGTGGCGCGCATAAAGTACATATAAATTACTATTATTTCGCGAAGAGCCAGAGTTACAATTTGAAAAATGACAGAGAACTGAATTGAAAAAAACTCTGAATTTTCCGGCTTTTCGTGTTTTTCTCCGTTACTAATGATCCCATTGAGTCGATGTAGGGCGCGTTTTGTTGGTATTTTTATTCTTTATTCATCTGTTTACACCATCGAGAATTCTCCATTTGTTTTGATTTTATAAGCATAGAATCAAAAAAGCGCAATTTTTTTATTTTAATTGTTTAAAACAAATTAATGGATCATAATAGAGAGTGGAAAACGTCCCAAAACATCACTACGGATTGTTTTTAGTGTGCTGTCACAGTCGGTATCCTGCTACTGTTGTGACACAATCACTTATTTTTTTCTCTATTGCTTCTACCCGAAGCATGTCGAAAACCTTCGCAAAAGTATAGTTTGATTTTTGGTTCTATGATTTGTTGGTTTGTGGCAGTTGCATAATAAAAATATGGTTTTTTATTGCTCTAGATTTGAGCCTCCCAGATTTAATAGTTAATTCGGCACTGTTTCCCTGTAAAAACTTAAGCACCTTCAAAGGATTTCCAAACACAAATGACGGAAAACAAATTTAATTTCGTGTGTTTGTAATGTCAAATCCGTTTGATCTGGATTGTAAACGAATTTATACGATGTCAATAATTACAAAGGCTACGTAACATTCGTAGCTAGACGAATACCTATCGAATACAGGTTTATTGTAAATGGTACTCTTTAAGTTAGAAATGTTCAATGTTTGCGCCTATGAACGATTGTTTTGGTTACAATATTAGATCTTTCATCCTTAAACTACCATGAAAACAGTTAAAACCGTACAAATACTAAAAAAAATAACATCTGGAAGCTCCGGGAGTTTCAAAGCACAGGGCCATTAAAAAAGAAAACTTGATGTCCTTTATATTCCGTTTAACGTTGCTTTTTTGTTTTTTTTATCTATCTGTGGATCTAACAAGTCCTTATTTTTTTTATGGGGATATATTAAAAATTTTGTTTATGATAATATACCGTTAGGAACAGCCGAAAATATAAAAGAATGAATAAGAACAGCATTTCGCTCTATAACACCAAATATGATAAGTAAAGTTAAACAGTTATTTTTTAAAAGAATTCGCTTGTGCATTGAACGAGATGGACAGCAGTTTGAGCATTTGTCAAAACTTTAGTTTTTTTTTAATTAAATTATTTATCTCTTTTATAAAGTTTATATTTATTATTAAGTTAGTTAGGACTATTTTTTAAACTGATTAGTGATTATATATTATCTACACTATCGCCCATATATAAAGCAACTCTATAATAATCATAAAAAAACATATTTTGTACCATAATTTTCAGGAATTTAAATATAAATAAGATTTAGTATTGGCCAATCGAAATTATTGCAATGTTTTTGTTAATCTTGTGAGACATTTTTTTCTGATGATTTTTTTCCTTTTGCAGTGGCTCATATGTAGAGCAATTAAATTTAATATCTCATTTTTATGCAGTTTTGTTTGTGCTGTTTAGTTTATTAGTGGTGAATTTAAAAGTGTAAAGATTAACATTGCTCAGAGGTGTACATTTGTCGCTGCAAATAAAGCAAATAATTTTAGAAAAACTAATAAATTGATGGAAGCAATTGCAAAAGAAATTTAAATAAATTAATAGTATCCAGAACTATTTCGAATTTTAACAGAAGGGGCACTTTAGAAAAAGTTCTTAAAAGTTACAGAAGAAAAAAAACTGATAGAAATATAAAAAGGTTGGTTGTTCAAGATCCATTTATTAGTGCTTCATGCACTAAACAGCAGTTGGGACATGTTTCAATATCAGTAAGCACTATAAAACGAAGACTACAAGCAGCCGGTTTATTTGGCAGAAAGTCAGCTAATTTCATTTATTTCAAGGAAAAACTGAGTCGAGATTACGGTTTGCAAAGGAGCATCTAAACTGGACATATGAAAAATGGAAAACAGTGTTGTTTTCAGACGAAAGTCACCTTAAACTGTTCAGGGGCCCTATCCTCGAACTGGGGAACGTGAAGTGAAAGAATGTCTGCCGCTAAATGACATATTTAACGCACGGATTTCAAAAAATAAAATAGAATTAAAAATTTTTATTTTATTTTTGGTTCTTTAAAATAACTCGTCATTAAAAAAAAATAATATATTAACGAATCATTAATAAAATATCCTTAGAAAGTGGAATATGTCTCGCAAATATTAATTAAAATTTGAGATTACAGACATATACAATTATTACAGGAGATTTTGTTCATAACTCAATTGTATGAGCGTGCTATTTAAAAATGTTTTTCTAGGGCCAGTTCTGCTTATGGATTTAACATAAATACTTGTGTCCATAACAGCCGAGTATCTTAGTTTAAAACAGTTAAATCTAAAATAATTCTTTTCACGACGCAACTTATAATAAATTTGAGAAATCACAATTTGTAAGCTATCTGAAACTTTTATTTAAATAAGTAACAAATTTTATATTTAAATTATGTTAACTACATCACTTAACTTAATTAGACTGTGTTAAACACTATACGACACTACAATTAAATAAATATTATGATTATAATTTATCGGGACATATAAATATGAACCCTACAGACCAACGAATGGGGTCCTTCAGCATAAAAACCTTATTTATGGTACATTTGGTCTTCAAGCCTCTAGAAATCTTTATAAAATAAAAAAATTAAAAGTTGAATGTGAGATCCGCCAGTATCTCTAATGGACGTCTTCTGTCTGGCCTTTGATTTTGGTGCCTGTTCATAAAGAGTTTCTCTATCATTGTTCAAGTTTCAGGTTTTCTTTTGAATTTAGTTGTCAGGACAAAACATCTTGCAGTAAGAGGCTGGATATTTTGTGAATTCATACAATAAATAACTGATTGGATAGTTTCCGTAGTGGATTGGGATTATGGCTTTTAGTCATACTACGTAGAGTTGTAATTTCCACCGTTTCAAGGTTTATCAGTGATGGCTTTCTTCAATTACTGTCAGTATATTACTTTGTATATATGATGGCTGTTTTTCTTGATATGCCTTTTTCTTTATATATTAGAATCTTAAAGTACCTGGCTCTTTGTATGCATTTTTGTTTATCAGTTCTAGAGTATCAGTTTAAGATAAATTTAATCCAGGCAAAGTACAAATATTGTAATGTCAATTAATAACTGCACAAAAATAACAACAACAGCACTATTTTTTTTTTACTTTTGACGATTAATTTAAAGTACCAAAACTACTTTTTGCCTAAAATGGCAACAAAATATACTACGGACATTTTCGGTCTGACAGCTCAATTCAATCTGTCATCTATTTTATTTTTTGAAATTTTCGGGTTTTAGCACGTTCATATCTGGCAACATTGGCTTTTCAAGAATACGGCTTTTACTGTTAAAAAGTTCACATCACCTTTCACATGACATTGTCGAGGATAGGGACCCAGGTCAGATGGAAGTTGTTGGGTTACCAGTAAATGAAAGGTTTAATCCGAAGTATACCCGACCAACCATAAAACACGCTGGTGGTGGTGTCATGATTTGGGGTTGCATTGGAGAATTTCGTATTGGTTAAAATTGATGGAATTATGGATCGCTTTGTTTATCGAAACATTTTGGAAAACCAAATGCTACCTTAGGCAGAAGAAAACTGGATTTTTCAACATGACAATGACCCAAAGCTCATCTCAAAGCTAGTTAAAGACTGGTTGACTGCTAATAAAGTCAGTGTTTCCGCCCCAAAGCCCTGATCTCAAGCCGATCTATGGGATGAAAGCATGTCCAATCTAACTGAATTGTATGAACAAATTCAAAGAATTTGGAAATCAATACCCGAGGACTACATTGTAAAACTCTTGAAATCTATGATGAAAAGATGTGAAGCAGTTATCAAGAGCAAAGCATATGCCACATAGCAGGCATATGATCAATTTAGAACTTAAAAAGATAGAGAAAATACAAATTATTAAAAGTTGCTTTATGTCTGAGCGCTATTGTATGTAAGTAATAACAACGTCAACTGCGTCAAAGTCTACTTTTCAAAAATAAATTGCAACAAATGTATGTCTAAATTGCTCAATTACTAAAAAACTATAAAAGATAGGTAAAGAAAACTTTAATACAATTTTGAAGATTGAAAATTGCGATATAAATTTGATATTAAATATAGTGTTCCTGTATAATATTTGGAGATCATTTTTATTTTACAATAAACTGTAATGATTACTAATAAACCAATACCATTTAAAACATTAGCTCGAATAGGCAAGGCTTTATTATTGAATTAATATAGTCACCATTAAGCTCGTATATGGCTTGCATTTACACAGTAATTTCATTTTTAATGACATTATACTTCCAAATTCATTACACATATTTCCAAAAGCATTATCAATCCCGAAATTGAATAAAATTCCTTTTAGTTCGATCGTTAGGGTAAAAAAAAATTTTAACTTTAAAAGGAGTTGATATTTTAAAGTTTATCATTTTTACTCCTAGTTTTTTTTTTCTTTCATTAAAAACTATTTTATATTCCTAGCAGTTTTTTCCCAATATGAACTTCATTTCACACTTAGATTTTTACATATTTTCCTTGCTATTCTTTCACGAGCTACGAACATGAGATTATTGACATCGAAAGCGCATAATTTCGTTTGCAACACAAGTCAGAAGGGCTTCCTATTGATTCATTTTACACCACTAGACTTTCGTTCGTTCTTCATCGTTTTTCAATTTCGCTGTTTTATTGTATAAATGACTACATAATGTCGTTGAAATTAGAAAAATGGGCAAAAACTTTAGTTAGAAAAACAAAATTGTACAAAAAAATAAATAGAAAATTTCTCAAAAAATAGAATCGAGATTGCCAATCTGAAAACCACCAATAATGCTGCAATCTGCGCGTTTTTTTTTTTGACAAAATTTTGTAAATTTTTTTTTCGTAATAACATAATTGCAACTTTTTACCTGAAAACAATAAACGAGTTTTGTTGTCATTCTTTGTTTTTGTTTGTTCGAAAAAACTGAGAAGTATTTCACTAATTAAAAAGGTGTACACGTTACTTTAAGAATTACGTATTTTTCTATAAAATTGTGTATACCGTCATAGTGAGATAGTCCTCAAATATCATACTACAATAAAACCAAAAAGTTTTGTAGTACAGGTTGCCCAATACCTCAAGGTTACACGTTGAACAAAGTGTTCTCAGTAAGGCCACTTTTGGCCAATAATAAGGACAAAAGGGGCTTGGCCCTCGATGGCCAGCTTAAACACGAAGATACCAATTTAGCCTCTTCCACGATGTGAGTTGAAATTTGAAAAATTGAGTTTGAATTTGAGTTTAAAGTGTTTGTTTTTAGTGTATTTTTGTGGCTAGAAGTTGGTAACCACGTGTGATTTCTTTGCATGACCTTGTGATTATAAATTTTTTTTTCAGTTCTTTTTTTTTTAATTTTTGAATTAAAGTGAACACCCACAGTATCTTCATTAATACTCATAAATTTCTTTTTATAATTTTTTTTTCAACAAATATAAGGATAAACAACGTAAGATAAAACACATAACACACTCTTAAATATTTTAAATTTATTTCAGTCTACTCTATTTATACTTTTCATTCAAATACTTTTAAAAGTGTAGACAGGTTTATAGAACAACATTTTTATTTTTACAAAGCGTTGCATATATTTTTAAAAATGTTAATATCGTATTTTAATAACATGAGTTTAAAAAATAATTTAACTAATTTTTATATAAAAGTAGTTATTTTTTCAAATTCTTAAGAGGATCTAAATTGTGAAACAAACCAAAAATTATAAAATTAAATATTTTGTATCTTATTTCCATTGTATATACCATTTTCCCATGTAGAATTTATCCTTTTGTTTGTATAGGAAACTAAATATGCCCGTAATTTTCCTTTAAAACTTATTTCAATTTGTGCAGATTCTGTTCTAATTATGAAATCATGTATGTACAGTCGTCGAAATTAAAAAGTTTTTAAATATTTTAAACCAATGTGCCCAACAAATAACCTGTGGGGATTTGAACTAGAACAATTTCTCATTTGTGCAAACGCCTTGACTGTACACTAAAAACAATATATTTCTTATTATTTGCCAAATCAAAGGGCTACTCGTATAAAAATAATAATTACAATTTTCTACCCTGTAAAAATATTTTAATTTTATCCTCACAATATACAAGTTTTAGTTACAAAATTTCATCCACTCTAGCTAGTTAAACTAAAGTGTGTTTTTGTGTGTTTTTGCTTTTTTGCGTAGAGAGGGTTGCCCTATAGGCCCCGGCTTCACATTGAGCAAAGTGTTCACCCTGACGCCATTGTTGGCCAACAATAAGGATAAGTGGGGCCTGGCCCTCGATGGCCAGCTTAAACACGAAGACACTAACCTTGCGTCAAGCACTTTGTAAGTTTTTTTTACTTAGCTTTTACTATTTTGACGCTAACATTTTGTATTTTGACCCATTGTATTTTTATTACAATGATAATAGCACTTGTAATACAAAATAATAATTGTTTAATATCTCTTTGATGATCATCGATTCAACAAGTTATTACAGAGATTATTGGTCTGATTGTTTTGTCTTTTTTTTTGTGTATAAATAGGTAAAAATGTAGTTTTATCGATTTATTTTCACACACTAACTATAGTGGTTACAATTGTGGTAAAAATAATAGCAGTTGCAAAATATAATAAAATCATCCCGATATTTTTCTATATATATATATATATATATATATATATATATATATATATATATATATATATATATATATATATTATTTAGAATGATTTAAATTATTTATAACAAATTATCTGACCATTTTTTGTTAAATTCCCTCGATATTCGTATGCAGGGTAAAAAAGTACATGGAAAACACTTTGGTAATCTAATGAACAGTCCTTCACCCAAGCTCCCGGACTAGCTATTATTTGGACCATACGTAATTTTTAATTTTGTATATTTCTATGTTTATGTAGAAAACCTATCGGTGGTATCAGTTTCCATTAAAAAAAAATTCTATTCTTTTGATTATGTTTACAAGATGTCCATTTAATACTCCGGTGTTTAATTACAACTATATCGTTGTATCTTCGAACATACCCCTATAGAATTAGCATATCGTCAGAACTAGGGCCCGGTTGTTTGAATGCTGAACAACCTATTAATATTTTTATTTATATTTGGGAAAGTGTTTTGATAAACAGTAGATATTTTATTTCTTAGTTCACACATACCGATTCTACGCTATCTTTTTCTAATTGCATTATTTTAGAATATGAAAATCGATACGTCAATTGTAGAATACAGAAAAGTATGAATTTGTGGTTGCCTAAATTATTATTATTATTTTCAATGTGTAAACAATATCTTACAATATTTACCAATAAAAATAAGTTTTTAAATCCTCTTTTTGTTGATATTAATTGCAAGCTTCGCATTTATAGTAATTTCTAATACTTAAAAACATTGAAAAGAGTCACAACAAGCAATAAAACTCAAAAAATTTTTTGATTGAAAACAGAATTTTTCTCTAAATTGTAATACTTACTTCACGGTTCTTACTTTTTAGTAAAAAATTATTTTAAGTCTTGGCTGGGATCATTTTACATCACAATGTTACAATATTGAGTTTTTTTTACACAGGGTTTTCGTTTTACGCAATTTTTTAAAATGAAACACCCTGTAATTTAATGATTATTTAACATTAGAACTGATTTTTATCTTCTCAGGGTAGGTCATTTTTTATTTAACAGGAAATTTTGAGAAAACTCTGTCGACAAATGCTACCAGATACAGGGTGTTTCATTAAAAAAAAAACGTAAAAAATTGAAAATATCAATATTTAACAACAATACTGGCCACTTTGTATAAAAAAAATAAATATTGCACTATCAATTACGAGGATTCAGTGCGACTCCAACTTCGATAAATACTGTAGTTCGGTACATTTAAAAAGAAAATTATACGCGACGCTTTTTTTGGGGCACCCTATATCAGCTAAAATATTTTTAAAATATATAACCGCAATCGAATACTGGAGTGTTAAGTGGAGATCCTATATATGTCTACAAACAAACAAAATAATAAATATGTCCAAACTTATCTTCTGAAACGTTATAATAAAGGCATTAAATAAGATAATAATATTAATTGCGTCAAAATACAAAAAAATATATTTTTTTCTTTAGACTTTATGTCATATGCTTACATTATTTGTATAATTAGCCCTGTTTAAATACTAGCATATTAATTATATGTTACCATCTTGGCAAATATTAAAGTATCAACTAAATACAATTGGACTTCTTAATATATTTAAAACGCAAATTAAATGATACCATGTATTATTGAAATATTAAATTTACTTAACGTAGTTACTTATTTTAAAAACAAATAACACATTTAGGCTGGCCTTATCCTTATTTAATTTTTATGGGGAACAGAACAGCATTTTAAATTATTCGATGAAGGAAATTATTAAAGCTTTTTATAGGGCATTAAAAATACATATTGCGCAGTTGTTACATTTTCTGCAATAAAATTATTATTATTAGTTTTGCTGCCATATTTTCTTCTATGCATATTCGCTACATATTATCTTTTTTTCTTACTTACCTATTTCTTCCTTTTTTAAAGACTTTCATATATCTATGTTGTTCTTTGCTATCCTATATATCTCAATAGTATAAGTAAAGTAACCTAATGAGGTATCAAATACCAAAAAAAAATGTTCTGTTATAGAGAGGCAATTGTTCAGGTACCTATTTTACCAAGAAATTATTTATAAAAATAGAACTGTTATTTTTGGAAACTTTCTTGCCTTTCTTATTCCACGGGTATATCATTATTTTTTTAATTATGTTTATTTTTGTTGTTGTTTACTTAGTGCATACATTTTTTACATAGTTATACGTACAATGACATATTTTTTCTTCTTCGATTTTTCCCAGTTCGATTAGTAGCCTTTCCACTCCGCACGATTAGTTATCTTTTGTTGTTATTTAGATAAAAATGTAGATGTCGTTTTTTTCTTTAATTATAATGTCATGCCGATAAAAAAAAGCACATGCTGACATTCTTATTTTGATACCCCCAAACCTTGAGAGGCTTTTTTTTCAACATTTCAACAAAAATTTTAGAGAGGCATTACCTTTCGGTTCTGTAGCAGTTGTTTTTTTTAATTTATTTTTATATTTCCTACATTATCTTATTGTAATATGTGTTTCTGTGAACACTGTCGATTTTACTAAGAGGTGGTGCAAAATTTGAGCATTTATCTTAGAACCAAATGAATTACCTCAGTAATCAAAGTATTGGCCGTCGTTAGTTATAACTTTTCCCATCTGTGTATCAAAGAATGGGTTCTGTGCCAGAACCTTCTTTCCATGTATATAGCGCATTGGTTGTGATGTTGAAGGTCGGCCTGGATCTATCCATGATTTTTTGCGCGTCAAGTTATCAAAATAGATCCACTTTTTAGACCTGTCGTAACTCAATCCAAAACCCTTTTCTTTTTTGTCTTGGTAGCAAAATTTAACAAGTTATTTTTGGCTTTTCAATGTCTCTGTCCTTCAAATTATATGGAACCCATTTTCCTTCTTTCTGGATCTTGCCCAATACGTGTAGACGTTCGAAAATAATGGAATGGGAAACATTCAATGCTACTGCCAATTGTTTTAATGTTTCACTTGAGTCTTCATTCAATAATTCTTGCAAATCTGCATCTTCAAACTTTTTCCACTGACCTGGACGGACACTCTTTGTCTTTTACATCAAAATCACCACTTTTGAAGCATTTAAAGCATCATTCACAATTTTTTTGAGTTAAAACATTCTCACCATAAGCTTCAATCAATAATTGATAATTTTCAGCAACTGTCTTCCTTAAATGACATTTTCTAACCTATAAATAACCTTTCGAAACGCCATAGATGTCATTAGTATACACCGACAAATGTATTAGTGACGCCATCTCTTAATAAAATTGATAATATTAACCCGAAACACCTATTATTATTATAGAAAAACGTTGCCCGGCTGTTGGTGTGACAGAAAAAATTTGTTGTAGGATATGGTATAGCTGAATGCACTATTCTCATTCACAATTGGAAAAAACAAAAAAAAAATTAAAAACTACGGGTTCTTTTAATATGAATTTTTGAAAGGTGCTCAAAAACAACATTGTTGATGAAGTTTGTACAAAGGGCAAAGCATGCAATTTTTTTCTGCTTGTTTATTAATTTTTTGTGGAAGAAATATAAATTATTAGGTTTTTATGATTTCTTTTGTTATTCTGAGATCCAAACCACTCAACTTTATTTACTTCAATACTATCCAAATGTGTACAATACGAATAGTTTTTATTACAGTGAAACTCGATAATATTCGAGCGATATTGAGAAAATAAAATACTATATTTTGTCAACAAAAACAATTATTTTTATTGTAAATTCAGAACTGACCTCTACCCAAGAATTGCTTGCCTTCCCCAAGGAAATTTTGAGAGAACTCTCCTGTTACATTGGTTTTTTTGAATGCTCTTTTCTGTTCCCCGATTGTTTTGCACACAATGGCATGAAAAGTACAAGCATGTTTTATTTTTAGTTAGCTCTAATATTTACCAAGAAACTTAACTGAAAATAGTAAATTCCTAACCTTAGAAAGTTGTTTTTTTAAAGAGGGCAAATTTTTAGAGTGGCCGATCCGTCACAGCGAGAAAATCTGGGAATTATTGTCCAGTATAAGGTTAAGGTTAAATTATGCCTTGGAGCTCTAGGAGGGTAAGTTAATTTCCAGTTAAATATTTAACGATGTGATACACCGAAAAAATTATTTCTTGTTACCTCGCTTTGGCCGATTCGTACTTCGCTTGAAGTCACACTACCACAGGTTATTTTACCTTACAGATGTAACAAAAAGTGTCCCCGCTAAAACCAAATTTCGTGACCTTGCGTGCCTCGCGACCGGTTAGTACAGTGGGATAAAATGATAAATTAAGAAAGAATAACTCGACAGATTATTTTATTTTAACCAGATAAGACAAAAAAAAGGTTCCAGTCAAAAATAAGTGCCATTTTAGATCATTTTTGAAAGTTTTACCATTCAGAGAGTTTTGCAAACTTTGAAATTAAAGGTGATCAGATGGTGTCAAGTTAGGGCTGTGTGGGGGATGCGACATCACTTCCCAGCGAAGCTCCAATAATTTCCCACGAGCTACTAAAGATGAGTGAGGTGTTGCATTATTATGATGGAACACAATTCCTTTAATATTTGCCAATTCTAGCCGTTTTTCTTTGATTGTTTTATCCAGTTTCATTAGTTGTTGATAGTATACATCTGAATTGATCGTCCGCCCTCTTAGAACCAGCTAAAAATATATTACACCTTTGTAGTCCTACCAAATTGACAACATAACCTTTTTTGGATGCAATTCAGCTTTAAATGTGGTTTGTGCTGGTTTATCACGCGTGGAGCATGATTGTTTTCGAATGATGTTACCGTGGATGACCCATTTTCATCTCCAGTAATATAAAACCTTTATTTAGTCATAGACTAATATAATTACAAATAAATTCATATTTAAAAATTACAAACAACAATCAAACATCGTCAAGCTGTGCAGACCAATGACATCCTAAATTAAACTGCCACAAATCCAAAAACAAAAAAAAAAAATAAGTACATGCCCCTCAAGGACAAACCCTATTAAAAAATATTGCTTCAGATATTATTTAAACTTATTTAGAGATTTTAAAGATTTAATATTTGTCGGCAATTAATTAAAACTGTTTATACAGAGGTTTGTCTAGTGCCATATGCATGTACATTTCTATTATAATTAATATGATCTTGTAAATATGTAGGAGAACTGCCCGATCTAATTTTAAAAATAAAGATCAATGTTTGAAAGTGAAAGAAGTCCTCCACCGGCAACCATTGAGTATAACTCTAATGACTCTATTGTGCAATTTTTAATATCGTGCCATTTCATTTTGATTAAGCAGGAACAAAATTGTGGAGCAATAAGCAAAGTGCGGCAACAGCCGACTGTTAAACAGGATTGTTTTAATCCACTTTGTCAAAAAATTAGAACATCTTTAAATATAGTTAATTTTACAAGAGATTATTATTATTAAGTCATTCGCATGTTCTTTAAATTTAAGTTGTATGTTCAAACTTTTCTACCATTTCAATTTTTCATTGCTTACTTTAATAATAGGATCTCCATGATTATCATGGATTTGGTTTTTTCCATATTTCTTTTTAATTGGTTACAAGCACACCACCAATATAAATTTTGTAATGCCGAATTAAGTGTGTTAACCAATGTAGTTTACGACAATCACCAGATGTATTCACTATATCGTCAATATATAAAAGAAATAACAATGGACCCAACACACTACCCCCTGTGGAACACCCATGCTGCTTTCAGTCTCGTCAGACAGCACATCATTCAATTTCAATCCTTGTTTTCAAAAAAGAGTCGGTTTCATTGTGCGTGAGATGCACATGTCAAACATTGATTCGTTGTGTTAAGTGAATATCTTTCAAACCATCGGAACTCAAATATCAAGTGATTTTCAATTGTTTTGTGCAATATATTTAACCTCTCTGTAATTTCTCGAGCGGTTATATGACGATTCTCTTCAATGATTAATTTGGTCATCTTTGAGTGAAAAATCTCCAGAACGGAATTGTTTAGACCAATTCTGACATGTGCGTTCTCTTATGCAATCAACACTATAAACTTTACATATCTCTTTGTGAGCTTCAGCAGTTTTATTTCCATTATTAAATTTAAAAAGTAAAATATGACGAGAATATCCCTTTCTGTGTTAAAATTCAACCTAAACAAAATTATGCACAAGTTGCTTCCAAATGTAACTGATATCAAATGACACTAACAGAAGTGTCATTCAAAACAATTACAACTCTCTCTATGTGTGACAAACAAAAATACAAACGCCGATCCAATACAAACTCCCTGTTTATGCTGTTATTTTTAATTTTTGTTAGTGGATAACCATATCTTATTGTATTCTAATAGTATTCATTACTATGAATGTAATTGTTATAATATTTCCAATTTTACAATTTTTCCCACTGTAGTAGAGGGTTGCGAGGTAAGCAAGGTCACGAAAATTAAATTCTTCAACTTCAAAGGCACCGTTAAAATCTGGGACAGTTACTCTTGATGGTTTTCATTGAGGAATTAAATTCAATTAAAAAAAATTCTGAAAATATATTTAATTCATTTTGCAATAGGCAACTCAGATATACGTAAAAATATAAGCTTTTATAAAATATACGAAATCGTTAAAAAACTTTCTTGCAAAATTGTAATTGTATCAGTTATATTAAATTGACATTGATTTTTTATAAGTTTGAATTAATTCATGATGGCGATAAAATTGATACGAGTTCCTACCGAGACCAAATTCTTAAAAAGATACTTCTTTTTCACATCAAAATTTTCGAAATACTATTTTACGGGAGAAATTTGAAAGTCCCCTTCCTTGAAATCTACATTGCTGAGATTAATTATTTTTAAAGGGATTTGGTGGCAGAATTGCCTTTTATTTTGATGCATCCCAAGCCAGAAGAGGAGGTTATACCTCCAAGTGTAACCCCGTCGAGAAGAGTCAGCAAAGATGGCGATAATGATGTTCCAGTTGATACCAATTTGATCCAGCTTGACGCGTAAGTAACAAAAAAATATTTTAATTTTAGTTTTAGAACCTTCGAACATACCCCTGTAGAAGTAGCATAACGTCAGAACTAGGGCCCGGTTGTTTGAACGCTGAATAACGTAATAATATTTTTATTTATATTTGAAAAAGGGCCCGTCCTAAAGCCGGATGCACTGCGGCCAGAGTAGGCCTATTGTGCTCACCCTAGACATTACAGCCACTCTGTCAACCTAGCCCCCTGGCTCAATCTGTACAGTCCTACTAAGGAGTGACTGAGTATTTCTCCCGGTTCCAGACTTACTGACCCGAATTTTTGTTGTCGAAATCTCACCAGTTACCCACAGTCACATATGATATGCTTCACCGTTTCCTCGGCTTGTCCACATAGTCTGCAGCCGAGGTTTCCGTTATATAGATTCATTCTATTCAGATGTACTTTGACGGCCATGTGTCCCGCCATTATACCCGTAATAGTCCTTAATTGGTTCCTACTCATTGGGAGTAATTTCCTTTCCAGTTTCGGGTCAGAATTCCCAATAAATAGCTTGCTGTGGTTTAAACCCTGTCTGGTCATCCAGTGGTTTTTATGTTCTCTTTTGATCAATTTTTTGACTGCTTCCCGGGCCGCGCACCGCGGCACCCCAAAGACCGGTTCTGGACCTATCTATTGAGATACCGACCCTGCTCTAGCCAGCTCGTCAGCTTTGATTGCGTATATTTCTGCCTGGAATACTGTTGGGTATTTTCCAAGGGGAAGGGTTAATTCCTTCCTCGGTTGTAACCCATATATCCCAGCTCCAGTACCCTCACTAGTTTTTGAACCGTCAGTGTACCAGATACTTGCACCCGAGAATGTTTCCGGTTTTTCTTTTTTACTTGCCATTCGATCCTCTATTGTGACTTCAAACGGTATATTATAACGGTAGCTCGAGTTCATGTGGTCTGTGTCCATTTACAACTCAGGGCTCCTGATTTTTTTACATATGTTTTTGTGTCCTGACAAGGTCCTTTGCGATTTTACTGTTGAGTGATTTAGTCGGTGGAGTCCCATTCTTGCCTCTGCCTGAATCACTATGTGTAGCGGAAGCAGATCCAGAATGCACTCCATTGCCGAAGTGGGGGTTGATTTCATGGCCCCAGTAATACACAAACAGGCAACCCTTTGTATTCCACTCAGCTTTGTCATGGTTGTTCTCTGCATTACCTTGGGCCACCAGACCAAGGCTGCGTAAGTGATGGCTGGCCTCACAACACAGGTGTATAACCCCTGTACCATTTTCGGTGAGAGACCCCATGTTTTCCCACATAATCTTCTAACAGTCATAAGAGTTGTTTCCGATTTTCTGGTTATGTTTTCCACTTGCTTGTTCCAGGTCAGCCTGGAGTCTAAAATCACCCCCAGATATTTTACTTCTCTGGAAAGTGGTATTGTGTTTCCTTGGAGGATGATGGGACTGAGATCCTCTATCCTTCCCCGTTTTGTGAAGGGGATTAGGACAGTCTTTTGGGGACTTATATTGAGTCCCTCCTGCCTTACCCATCTTTCTACAACTTTAAGAGCCCACTGCATTCTCTCTCTTACTGTTGTATTAAATTTGCCTTAGGTTAAGATTACCAAGTCATCTGCATATCCCAGTACAGAGTGACCTTCCCTACTCAGGGTTCGCAAAAGCCCATCCATTACTAGGTTCCAAAGCAGTGGGGAAAGGACCCCCTCCCTGCATTATTTAAACGAGTATCATCGGTCCGCCAATTCTGAAAACAAAGTATGAATATATGGTTGCCTAAATTATTATTATTGTTATTTTCAATATCTAAACAATATCTAACAATATTTACGGATAAAAATAAGTTTTTAAATCCTCTTTTTGTTAATATTAATTGTAAACTTCGCATTTATAGTAATTTCTAACACTTAAAAACACCGAAAAAAGTCACGACAAGCAATTAAACTGAAAAACACGATAAGTAAATATGTTTATGTCTGTTTAACATCAAAAAAGCGTCTCCCCCACCGACCATAAACCGCTTTCAAACAAATCTATTGTTGTTTAAATCTAGGGTATGATCGAAGTTTAGAACGAACGTTAAAAAATATAATATTTCCACCCTGTAGGTGTCGTAAAACTCGACTTTAATAGGTGTTCATTTATTTGGTTTTATAACTTCTGAATAATATTTTTTTGTTTCTTATAACGTGCTTGAAAAAAAAATATAAGTTTTTCATTTTTATCAGATCCCTTAAAACACCTGGAAGTTCTCTCGCGCGTAATCAGCGAAATTTCGGTCTGTTCTGGTGTTTTGTGTTTCAAAGCCTGGTGTAAAGTTTTTAAAACTTGAATAATTTTCAGCAACATTGAAATTTAAAATAAAAAAAAACTTTGTCGAACATTAAAAGGGTTTTCACGGTATATAGGGCATAATTAAATTTATAAACCGTTATGAACCGAGAAACCTTATTAAAAATTCATTTTGTTTCGGGTTTTTAGAGGGGTTGTTTTATCCATCCCAGTACCGGTAAGAAAATAAATAATTCTAACGCTTTTGTTTATCTGGGACATTTTAAATATGTGCTTTGGTTCGAAGGCTAAGAGCAGTAAAAAACAGGTGAAATAGGCTTTCCTACCCGTATGATGTACATTAAACAAACCCTAAAAAAAACATTCGCACTCGGCTCCAATCTTAACCCCGATGTGTTTTCCACAAAAAAATTCTACATGATATGAAAATGGAGTTTTTAGAAAATTTGTTTTTTCTACGTTACAGAGATGAAAATAATTTGCAAGACCATGATGATGACATTATTTTCGAAGATTTTGCCCGATTGAGGCTAAAGGGTGGAGAGACAGATGCATGAGGATTATTGCAGGTACGGGCTACCCGTCCATTTATACCTATACGTACTGACGTGTATGTTACCTGCGAATAGGCAGACATTTTTGAAAATTTTGTCATCCCAGTGTGTGTACCCTAGTCATTGGCTGTTACTCAGTCATAACCAAAAAAAGCACTTATTGTATTGTTGAGACAACGTGTCTGTATGCGCTTTGTACAGAATGTCCCATATTTATATCATGAATACGTAGTTTTAAGCGGTGTTTTGATAAAATGAGGTGAGTACAAAGTAAGATTTGTATAAATAAAAAAATATTTATCTCCCATATATATAGTCAAGTTAAAAATAAATTTGGGACATTCGGTTTTAAGCAAATTTCCTTTTTAAGCTGTTTAAGAGAACGAATCATAATATTTATATTTTCGGACTTTTTAGACAAATTTACTCAATTAGTACTTACTTGGTAAAAATTACGAAAAATTCAGGTACTAGATTTGTTATTATATTTCACGTTACAATAGCTGTTTTATATTCGAGAAAAAATACCCCATAAAAACATATTCGGACCAAGTTATATACTGGATCCGATGCACACTTAAGGGTGTAGTTTTAAAATTTGATAGATTAAGATAATGAAAGTGAGCCACATCGCAGCTAATTCCAGTTTTTTTTTCGATTTATCTGATCTCAGTTTACTGTTCCTCGTTCCACTCATACAATTAACTTTTCTCTTCATCTTACATAAATAAAATCATTTGTCTTCTTTTACACAAAAAATCTTGTGTCTTCGATCGGAACAAAACAATTAGGCCAAGAAATGGGGTGTTAAAAAAACTCAAATACTGCCTGCGATCTGATTGCAGAAATGGATAGGGGAAGGTAGTAGAAATGACGGCTCATCTCGTGTCTCAACAAATTTTGGTTGGAACATTGTTTTTTTTTAACTAATAGGTCGAAAAATGATTTTTCCTCGGTTTTTTGAATTTTACGGAAAATCTAAGGGATTTAGAGAAAAATGTTCCAGAAACGAATTGAACGTATTGAAAGTATCTTCAAAATGAGTTTTTGTTTGTCCAAATCGATCTGTAAACAAAAAAGTTATTGCAAATTAAACATTAAAAATGGCTTATTTTTCAATTGTTAATAACTTTCTTAATATTTATTGAATTGTTTTTACCTTTTACCAGAATGTGAGTTTTAAAGTGCTTAAAAAGTATGCGGAAGTTGGGCGCTGTCGATCCAATAGTTTTTGTAAAATTGTAATTGTTTATTAGAAAAACGAAAAAAATTACTATTTTTGATTGGCTGTACCGTCGTCTAGGAAACTGCTACAGAGTTCTGTCAGTGCTCATTCTCTTCGTAAAGACTTAAGCTAACATCTAATAAAAAAAAATATACGTTATTTAACGATAATTTTCATTTAATGGATTATTATATAACTTTTAATACAACCTTATCTTATAACAATAACATTATTCAAGAAATGTTATTTCAATACAATAATAAGAAAATTCAAATTTTAGCACAATATTATTATTTCTAGTTCATACATATGTAATAAAAGCAAAAAATGCGAAATCTTGTAAAATATAATTTTTAGGGGGTAGGAGGAGGCCGAATATAATTGTTCATAAAAGTAAATATATATATATATATATATATATATATATATATATATATACATAAGGCATGTAATCGTTTTCAGTGAAAAAATATGTAAAATGAGTAAAAAAAAATTAAATGTAAAAATTCACTTTTCGGGGGGGGGGGGGGGTGATTGGAGAAGTTTGAACATGTGCCCAATATTATTTTTTCGATGAGTTACCCCAAAAAAATCAAAGAATGAAAGCTCTACGTTTTTTAGAAGCGGAGATATTGCTAATTTTTCAAGCGGGCGCTGATTTGAAGACGCGCTCTCACTTTGTCCTCGGTGAGATTCGGTTTCCCCCTCCAACTTACCTTATCTGGCGTCCAGCACGTACCCTCAGTTTAGCGATCTCCTGAAGGGTTGATTGTGTATAAATTAACCTCAATTGAATGATTTATGCTCTTATTAATGAACTGTAAAAAATTCCGCTCTTAATATAAATAAATAATCGCTCTGTGATTTTTTGAAAAAAAAAAATGGCTAACTCGGCTCCTATTGGTCGTAGAGACTTTTCTTCACGAAAATTCGTGTTTTTTTACCAGCTTTCCAATGATATGCTTCATTAACAAATCGGACAAAAAATGCGGTTGTTAATTAATTTATTTATAAGCGAAAAACTACCCATATCTTCAAGACGATTTTGCATAAACAAAATATGATAACTATCCACTTTTTTTTACTACGTGATAGCTTAAGTCTTTACAAAGAAAATGAGTACTGATGAAACTCTGTAGCAGTTTCCTAGACGACGGTACAGCCAATCAAAAATAGTCACTTTTTTTCGATTTTTTAATAAACAATTGCAATTTTACAAAAACTATTGGACCGACTGCGTCTAACTTTCGCACACTTTTTAAGCACTTTAAAACTCACATTCTGGTAAAAGTTAAAAACAATTCAATAAATATTAAGAAAGTTATTAACAATTGAAAAATAAGCCATTTTTAATGTTTAATTTGCAATAACTTTTTTGTTTACAGACCGATTTGGACAAACAAAAACTCATTTTGAAGATATTTTCAAGACGTATAATTCGTCTGTGGAACATTTTTCTCTAAATTTCTTAGATTTTCCGTAAAATCCAAAAAACCGTGGAAAATCATTTTTCGACCTATTTGTTAAAAAAAAAACAATGTTACAACCAAAATTTGTTGAGGCACGAGATGAGACGTCATTTCTACTACCTTCCGCTTCGTTTCCTGGCCTAATAACTTAGGGTGGATCCACATTCGAAGAAATCAGTACCGATTCCAATGTTAGATTTTTGAAGATTTTTTATTGGTTAAAAATTGTCACTTCATATTTATGACCAACACGACGGTTCATACACGATTTCTTTTATTTTTTTATTTTTTCTAATGTGGGTCCATCTTTAAACACGTTTTTTTTTGTTCCTAAAATTAGTACCCTTGCAGTATTAGTAACTATTTGATTTTGAGACTTAAAGATCTCCCTGGATTACTTTTTTACTTAAATATTTAAACACATCAGTTTGAACATTAAAAATGTTACTAACAACTTAATCAGATTAATTCTTGCTTATAATAAATCTAGTACCCCTGTTAGGTTTTCTATACCAAGGAAGAACTAGTTAGGTCAATGATCCACTTGAATGTTACCCTTCAAGATTTTTATATACATATAACCGTTTCCTAGTAGTTCTAATTGAAGTCAAAGCACCCGCTTCAATTGTTTTTATTAAACGTAATATAAGAAAACTGACTGATATATTGAGGGTTTCTGAACCGAGTTCTAGGTATAGCTGTGTCAAGTGAAAATGCCTTCTAAGCATTTTTGGTATTGTGTGCTTGGATTCTTTGAGGTTAAATCTTCATTGGTATCAGCTATAGCTTTACAAGAGGTACTTTTAAGTTCTCGTCTCAACTTTCATTTCCCATAATTCAAAATCGGATAATTTACGTTCGTACTCTACAGGAAAAATTCAGTTTTTTTTTCAGCATTATCTGAACAATACATATCCTAAATCAAATAAATATCATTATTCTTAGGATAGCACTGTACAGATGAAAATTATTAGATCTGGATGATTCTGCAGAAAGTCGAATGTTTTTTTTTTTCATATCAATAATTCTATTATTACCCAAAGATTTGGCAACAATGAATAAATACTATCCAAAATCAGAAAGCATGTTTTTGTTTTACTTGCTTTGGATACGCTCAATGTATTTATTTCATCCTTATTTAATAACGTAAAAACCATATAAATCTTTCTTTCTCTACCTCAAACGTCGGATAATTAAAAGGAAAGAATAGATCACGAGTAATAAATTTCAGGTAGAGGAATATTTATATTAGTTGGAATAGATTTTCTTCAAATTCATTTGCAGTCTTAACTCCTTCATTTATATACGAGGTGCATCTCAAGAGTATCTGACCAGCGTTTATAATTTCGCGCTGGCATTATTTTTCATTCATTCATTTCACTTCAAACTCCTTAATTCTTACTAATTTTACAATGTTAAAAGATATTTACAATAAATACATGTATACATATGGTGGCTGATATTAAGCCTGGAGGAAAAATGTCTAAAAAACCTCTCTGAAATATCCAGGTTCAAGTAGCGCCCGTGGCATTATTTTTCGTCATTCGGCAAGTGACATCTTTTTAAGTTATCCTCACTCGACTGCACAACACGCTCCCATCGATGGTTTGCCAAAACTCTTGCACAAGCTTGACGGAATGTGCTGGCGCATTGTCGTCGTGAAGATGCCAATGGCCACTCTGCCGAAAACGCGGCCATTTTCTTATCACTGAGTCACGTAGTTTTTTCAAAACTTCAAGATAAAATTCCTTATTGATTGTCTGACCTCTTAGAGCACATTCATGATGCAAAAATACCTTCATAATCGAAGAAAACAATCGAAAAGGACTTAACACTGCTCCAACTTTGATGTGCTTTTTTCGACAGTGGCTTGGATGGGAACTGCCACTGTAAAGACTTGTCTTGTTTCGGGATCACAACTTTTTTCGAGTTTAAAGCAAAAGTTGATGCAAATTCGTTGTTCACATCTCTTCGCCATTTTCAGCGATAACAAAATCCGACGAACGTAAAAAGACATTGTAAACAAAAACATTAAACGTGGTCTATCCGGGCCAGTTGATAGCCGTGGTAATCAGTGAGTTCGTAAGATACCACTAATTACGCTCGTACCTTACAGATGTCGCTCGAACTTCATGTCGCGCAGGCCGGGTACTTTTGGGACACACCCTGTAGTTTTGACGGGACATAAACTATATAATGTTGCCAGATCTTTGTTAGTAGCCGATAGCTGGATTAAAATATAATAAGTTAATTAGAGAACTTACTATTTGCCTCGCGAAAGAGATCTTTTCCTAATTTTGATCAACGAATTTCTTGATATAAAAAAAGTACCTGGGGAAGCAATGGAACTATTGAAAAAATATGGACTATGAGTTTTTTGTATAGCCGTGCCTGTGTGTTAATATATTTTTGTAGTTTTATTTGTTATGAAACAAAAATAGTTTTAAGGTTATTGTAAAAATCTGATCAATTGGATGTACAAAAATTAATAAAGACCAACTTTTGTACAAAAAACAAAAAATCGACTAAAGAAATTTAGTATTCATTGAATGCCTACAGATCAATCTGAGATTAGGTCACGTGACTTTATATATTGGGCTAGGTTTAAGTTAATAGTAAGTAAATTTTAAGGACATAAATAAGCGATGTATTTTATTTTTAAAATAGTTGAATTTGATGTATTTTTTGTGCACTAGGTGTAAAATCTTTTTTTTTTTCTCCACGGTATGTTGTATAGTATATTTACGCTCAATTTTTCATGCTGTAGCACTTGTCATTGTGAAGGTGTCATGTTCAATACTTGTAAAAATACATGAAAAGTACGATTCTTACATATTCTTAGAAATAAGCCAACCATTTTTACACGCCTATGGTGTAAAATGAAAAAAGATGGATCGACTTATTAAAAAAAAACAAAAACCTCGAGTTTTCAGTCTGCTTTCATAGGAAAAATGAATTTAATGCCTCAAAAACCGACGATATTTTTTTGGAAAGTGGAAACCATAAATTCTACGACCTAAACATGAAACGTTAACTGGTTTTTATAATTTTTCCGTGAAAATGTAAAATTATATGCGAAAAAATATCTGTTTTTGTTTATGAACAACAAAGACGAATAAGCAACAGTAAAAAAGTGATGTATTATTAAATTAAAATAAAACATTAAATGAGTCTTTATTATAATATTTGATATACGACTTAGTAGATTTCTTACGGCCATTCAAGAATTTACTGTGACTAAATGCAGGAGTATTGTATATTGTAAAAATGGGAAAGTGTTTATTTTTAGTCTCAAGTAATATATTTGTGGAAATATCGGTAAAATTCACGTATATTGTTGCCATCTTTAAGTGTAAGTATTGTAGTAGCTACTCTTTGAGACGTTCGTTTCTATGAAAAGTATCATTTCGGTATTACTAACGTATCTCTCCTTTTGTGCTGTTAAATGTGTTTATTTATTTTACATCGCCATCAATACACGGAGAAAAAAAGCAGTCGATTTTTGAGGTTTGAGACTTGAGTTTTTTTTTGTAAAGAATTAAATGCAGTACTGTTGTTGGTTAAAATGTTTTTATTAAAAGTCCATAAATTTCTAAATAATGTATGTATAAGTATTCTTATGAATTTGAAAAAGGTGCTTTGATCTAAACTAGACGCAAAATATCTCGTGTATTCACTAACTTTTTGGCCACATTTTCTATAATATTATATAACAAGACTTTGTAACACAAAATAACATCGTTATTTTTTAAATGTTGATAGAAAGTTGTTTAAGGGGATGGCTATTAGAAGAAATGTATATATTATTCACCTTGAAATATTTTCAAAGCTAGAATTTAGAATTTGAGATGCCTAATTGTTATATTGTCTTTCCAAAATACTGTTATCAACATTTAAAAATACAAGTATTTTGTTAACCTTACGGAATAACGTATTTTATAAGTCTTTTGGAAAATAAAAATATATTATAAATGTACAGAATTGTTATGAAGTCTTGATTCAAACAAATACTGCTTTTTGTATGTGAGTTTAAAAGTTTGTACTGAATTTTTTTACAAGTGTTTTTTATTACTTTTTTAAAAGCACTTTTATACTCAACAGAGAACACTGTTGTAATCAGTAACTTTCATAAATGTTTTTTAGATTTTTAATAGATAAAGCGAGAATAAAAGATTGAATTGTATTTAGTACTCGTTAGGCCCTGTAGAAGGTTAACGTATGCTAAACAAAACATTTTGTCAACTGCATGAAAAAGAAATGTCATTGTTGTTATTTAAAGCTTAGTAGATAATAAAATGAAATTTGTCATTAAGGGTTTTGGGTATTGAAATTTATGTAATGAAATATTCTTTTTTGGATTGTATATTTTGAAGACATACGGAAATGGGAAGTTTTTAATATTCAGGGTGTTCAAATAATGCATCAAGCTACTTAAAGAGATCATATAACAAAAAGTTTAAAACTCTATACTTCTCGAGTTACAGCCTGTGAAAATTTATTTTTTTTTCTTATTTTTCAATCTTACGTTTGGTTTTTCAAATTATCGAGTTGATATTTGGCACAGGGATTGCGCTTAATGACTTCTATCATTCTGTTATAAAAATGTTTCTCCACCGTACAACCAGAAGTCACCTGAAATTAAAATTTTTAGATATTTCAGCTAAAATAATACCTAATGAAAAAGGTACTCCTCGATAAACCAGACCATCAGGCACAAATCGAAATTAAAGTTTTCTTACCATTAAAATAAGTTTTTCAGATGGAAGTTACCGTTTGACAAGTTAAAAACTAACCGCAAGATGTTAAAAATAAGACAAAAATTCAACTTTGACAGGCTGTAACTTGAAAAGTATTGAGTTTTCTACTTTTGGTTATATGATTTACTATTTTTATTTTATCATGTAGAATCATCTCGCGCATCCTGAAGCTTTATTTGAACACCCTGTATAAGAAGGTAACTTGAATACTTTCACACTTTACAGGGCCAGAGTCTTAAGGAAAACTAGGTCAGCAGGGGGTTTAAAATTAGGGTTCGATTCTAAGGTGAAAGAAGCCCCAAGGGCTAAGAAAACCAGTGTCATGCTTTTATAAAACTACGCATTTCCTGGGTAATTTAGGCTATGCATTAATTGCTCCATAAGATCCCATTACAATTTTGTACCATGGGATTAGGAGAAAATATTTATCACCAAGCAAGAATTACGCTTATTATGTTTTACTGCAATTTTTACTATATAAATTGGGCTGTGCAATAATAAAGACAGCAGATCCCCAGTTTTTTTTTTTTTGATTAGTTTTTGTAGATAGATCGATATGTCAACTATATATTTTAGTTTGTAACAGGATAGTACATTCTTTACTAGTGCAAGAAAATTAGAATAAAAAGATAGATAAATCTAGAATGTGCACGTGAAAGTTACAAATCTGGATGTACATTTCATATAAAAAGGACTCCTAAACATAGCTGGATATATGTATTTTTTTAACAACTTTTTTTTTCTGAACATTTCACTGAACTCAAAGTACAATTATTGCCTTACTCATACTGGTTTTAGATCAATTAAACATTGTTTTTAACGCATGAATTATTTTTCCCCAATAATTAAAAAATCGATGAACATAGAATAAATAGGGCCAATAAAAAATAAATAAAAGAATATACAGCTTAACGTTTCAACGAGAATATTTTATTGGCTTGAAATTTTCTGATGGCATCTGTCGTCCAATGGGGACACAGACAAGACAAGGAATGCAATAAAGGTTTTGATTTCCATCTATGTTAAAATTATGTAAAAATATTTGCAGCGTTTCATTTTCAAAGCATAATACAAAAATCGTAGCATTTATTCAAATTTCGAAACGGTAAAAGCAAAAAAGAGATTACTTTCTCTTTATTTATAAAATAGCCCATATTTTTTTAGCAGATACTGCTCGACACTTTAAATCCACAAATATATAATTTTTTATTAATCGGTATAGTAAAATTCACGTTTCTCGTTCTATCAAAATTTTACGAAATAAGATTGTGAAATTGCATAGTCCAATATTCTCAATACTACCGGTAAAACTAAAAAAAAATACGTATCGCGTGAAAAATAATCTGCAAACATGTTATTTTTCTAGTTTTTCCGATTGTATTACGTGTTTTGGCGTATAGCCCCATATCGCACTTTATTTTTTAAAATAATATTGTGATAATTTTTACTTAGGCCGAATTATATAACTTCTGATATTTTTCTATATATTTTTTTAGCACTGTGTGCCTTTGTGATAAATGTATTTTCTTCAAAACTGTCTTCGTGCAACATATGAACGTAATACTATAAATGTATTTTTGTCATTTAGCAAAATAACAATGCAGTAGCGCACTTTCTAACATTTATCGTAAAGCAAAACATAATATCAGGATACCTTCGGTGTGTGATTTTTTAACATTACTTTTTAGCCAATGTTAAAAAATATTTGACGTTTCTATGTATCCCTCAATCCCTATGTTAAATACTAGTCTCTATATTTGTAAGGGAAGAGTTTCATCACACAAATTGTCAATTCGGATGTCCATTTTTATAAGTTAGCCTTTTTTTAATTTATAGAAAACTGATAGTATACTGTTCTTATATATAGAAATCTTATTTATTATTTTTAATAATAAAATGTGTAATTATCCTGTACGATATTGTTTTTATTTTATTAACCCAATTAAATTTAGTTTTCCCATTTCCTTATACGCAAGTTCAAAATACGTTTTTACATATGAATCAGTATGTTTATATCGATGGCTTACAGCCGAACTGAAAGTGAAGCCGCTTTAAAACAATTGAAGAATTTGTGTCGCAACAACAGCATGTCGATTTCACACATCACGAAAATGAGGTAATAAATTAATATTGGTATTAGTTATCGTATAACCCAGGTTGAATTTATCAATATTCACTTTTTCAAAAAAAAAAATTATAATAATTTTGTCCACGAAAATACAGCTTATAATTTTGATTGGTTAAGCAAGACATCTTGTAAAATTGGATATGACGTCATACTCAATTATTCGTAACCGTTTTGCATTTTTACTGTTCGTAAAGTTGTGAACCGACCCAACATCGATTTCTTTTACCATTTTCGAAGAACGACGGGGTGTCTAAATTCAATTCTTTGAGATATTGCTACGCCGATATAATGGTATAAAGCATCGATATTCTAAATATCGATACATTCAGTATGGTTCATATCGTCAGCGGAATCTACCTATGAACAACACAGTATGCATGTGTCTTCTTGGGTCTGCAATTTAATAAAATATTTCGAACGTTTTTCGTAGGTGGTATAGTTAAAATAATAAACAACAAACCAAAGCTCGGAAACAGATAAATGATGCCCCGGAAACGTAAAAAAGTGATGTCCTGCAAATACAAACTATAGACTGCAAATCACAGAACAATAAAAGTTGGCTGGTTGGTACTGTCTATAGGTGCAACATTCCGGCATAAAGATACCCGAGTATATCCCTGTCCCTTTCTTTGTTACACAATTAAAAAGTGATAAACTACATCTGTGCCACCATATTGAAATTCACTACAATAAATATTTGGGTGCATTCAATGTTTATCCGCGTCCAAAATTAGTAAAAATGTACGTTGTGTCTGGCATGCTGCAGAAAATTTTTCCACACTCGCATAAATTGTATATAAACGCACTAATTTTTGCCGCATGCCACACAATGTAAATTTTTACCAATGTGGACGCGGCTTTTGAAAAACACAGTTGCGGACCGTTTGACCAACATAACTGGCAGTTGTAGTGGAGTATAAGCCATGGAAGATTTATATAAGAGTGTCGATACTTACTTATTGCAATATGAATCAATATCGGTACAAAATATCTAATATCGATGTTACATGTATCGATACATTGAAGTATCGATATATCGCCCGGGTCTACTTGGAGGTAATTTTTTTAAAAACTTGAATAACCGATTTTGATGTCGATTTGTTATTTTTATATAACATAGCCTCAAAAGTCTATGACAAAATGCTTATATAAATATAGTTACGAACAAATCCCCTTTGAAGTGAAAAAAATAAAACCAAATTTATAAAGATTTATTTTTCTATTAGCTATTGTAATTGAGGTTATAAATTTTGACATTCAAATCAACCTAATTGTGAAAAAGAAATTAACATTGACAGACAACATTAAGACATTCATTTCAACAATATAAGGCAACAAGTTCGGTTCAATCCTAAGTTTGATGTTTTCCCAGAAAATACAAAAAAAAACTAATGGCACTATAGGTATTTTTTTTAAATATGTAAGACTGAACCTCGTTAACAAAAATTTGAGCCTGTTACTAACTAATTAGCTACGAAACAGTTTTAGAATGTCCTCGACGTATATTCATTTTTAACGTTGAACAAATTATTTTTGAAGTTTTTCATTTATTCGGTTTCTAAAAATAATAATTATTATTCAAATATAAACTTCGATCAATTTTGGCATCGAAAACATTCCTATAACTGTTAAAAAAAACTTAACGCATAACTATTTGTTAATTTTTCTGTTTGTTTTGTGTTAACAAAAGAGTAAAAAAAAGTATTGAGCTTTGGGTAACTAGTTATTTATACTCCATGTACCAGTGTTAAAAACATCATAAAACAAAAAATTCTGAAAGGATATATATTAAAAAATTATATCGTACAATAATCATACAAATAAACTTTAAAATATAATAATAACTTTTTCAAATTGTAATTTTGTTTCTATAGGAAGGGTATGCGTTTATATTGAAGTCAAATTTTAATCGTTTATAATTTTACTGTTTAAACTCACTTGGTACCTGGAGAACTGACATAATTAAAAACTAAAATGATAAAAGGAAATGCGTTAAAAACGCAAAAGAAAAAGGAATGGATAATGGAGTGTAGAAGGAACGAAGACTTCTGTAACAAATAGGACACATTCACACACGAAACCTAAAAATAACCTAATATATAAATGAAAGAGTAATCTTTATTTTGAAAATAAAGTTTGAGTAAACAAATATAAACAAAGCCTATATTAAACTGAGATTTGATGACACATCCACCACATTATAATATTTCTAAGTTTTCATTTTTCATCTGAAAAAATGTTACCAAATCAAAAATAAAGTGGCAAATGTGTTATCCGTCTTATTTGTGAATATAAATAATTATAAGAAAAACGAGAAACGTCAAAAAAAAAATAATAAAAATACCTTAAAGAATCTAAATATATAGCAAAAATCGTCAAAAAATATTAAAAACAATAGTTGAGAACACGCGATAAAAATTAACAAATCTCACTTAACTGTCATTAAAATATATTTTTAATCTTCATTTATTTTCTCAGCTTAAATTTGCTAACTTGAAAACGTTGAAATACTAGTAAGTCTTATCATTTAATTACAATTGTATCACAAAAAACATTTACGCTTTATGATCACTAAATTATTATCACAATACATGTTAAGGTCAAATGGATTGATTCTTAATATTCAAAATTTAACGTTTAATAAAAAATCTTTTCCAATAAAAAAATCCGGATAATATTATTGTATTTAAATCCCGAATATTCACCAACCCACAAATGAAGAGACCACATACATTTTTTAGTGAGCACTTTTATGAAAAGTCAGTCGATTTTCTCGAGAAAAAAAAAGAACTCTTAGAAACTAATTAAATAAATAAAGCTTATGAAATATTTTACATTAAATGCCACGAAAAAGTTGGCCTAATATTTAGTAATTATTACTAAACTAAATAAACCTGGAATTCATGGTTAAAAAAAATTCAGGGCAAAAATAATTTTGCCCCTACATCGGAAATAGAAAATATTTAAAAATTATGAAATACAGCGAAGCGCGCACAACCCTAAAAAATGTACGTGATATAATTTAAAGAAACTACATTAAACTCATAAAAAACAATCACTCATAAAGGACCATCAAAATGGACTTACAGGATAACTAGGAATAGGACCAGGTACAGGATCCAGAAGTCCTCATAAGGATAAAGGATTTGCAGATTTTTTTCTACTATTTACAAGGCATTAAAGTAATATTTTCAAAAGGCAATTTACATTGAAAATATAAATACTGATGTGTTCTAACGATTAATTTATATATTTTTATCTGATATATAACGAGCCATCAATAACAACAAATTATGATTGTTGAAGAATAAAAAAGGCATATAAAACAACTACTGAGCATGGAACAATCTTTGATTTCAGTTTTAAAGGACGAACATATATAAATTCCCCTAAGTCTATATCATAGTTCCCAAGGTCTTTAGTGCGCAACTGCGAGACGAAAAAGCGCTATTGGTATCTTTAAAATATCTGCTACCATTGAAAAAAAAAAGCAGGCTCTATGTAATCTTACATTGTTTTTTAACGGCATGGATTTTCGAAACAAAATGTTAGGTTATAGTAATGTTTATTATCTTTAAATCATGCTTTAAATATAAAGACGGTATTTACTGAAAGTTTATTAGTTATTGTACATTAAGAAAACATAAAATTTTATAAGAATTTGAAGGTAATCTATTTTTTTTGGGGAAAAATAAGTAAATATAACCATGTTAGAGGTCATTCAAAATAACCAATAAAATGAAAGCAATAGCGTCTAGGCATTGAAGTCTCTGTGAATATATTTCGGTCATTGTTTTTACAAGCCATTATCACGTACTTATTTTATATGTAAAAAGGTAAATTTTAACTGTCACTAATGTTAAAAATAATTCTGCGTTTAGTAGAATTTTTGAAAAAATCTCGTTTAAATTTAACAAACTGAAAGAAAAAAATGTCAATAATACTAAAAAAATACTGGAGGTAAACCGCCTTTTAAAAATATTACAACAAAAATATAATGCTTTTAAGAACTATTTTACTCATCTACTGCCTAGACTTATTTGCTTGCTTAGAAAAAGATTGTCTTGATACTTAAACTATTGTTCGAGGCTTTTTATATTAAACGATAAAAAACATTAAATTTAAGATACCATTGCATCTTTTCAAAAGGAAAAAAAGTCTAAAAACCTAAGCAGCAAAAAAGTAAACATATTGCTTTTTTTTAAAAAAAAACTTTAATAATAAAAGTATAAGTAAATAAAAGCACCTATAAAGTTAAAAATCTACTTGAAATGTACGCGAGTAAAAAAGTTCTTTTGTACAAAATTTATAAAGTATACTAGATACCAAACCACTGCATGCATAACTACGCCTAAATAGCATATCATAGAAATGAAATACAGATAAAATACATGCCACAAATTTAGTTTCCAGACGCTTCTTGTTCGAATACATTCACTTACCTTACAAGTCATTTTAGACTTGTCGTTTGATGTTATATTGCACAAGTGAGATAGATTTTTTTTGTGGCACACACGTATCTATTTTAAAATATTTCTATGTAAACCCAAAAAAGTCAGCAAAAATAGCAACAAATATAAATATATGCTGAAAGTGTTAAAAAACAAAAACAGAGATGCTTTTAACCTTATTTTTAATAGTTTTAAGGTTATGATATGTTGAATTTTCCATAGTTTAGAAAACATTAAACCTCATTTAAAAAATCATTGTAGCAACAACATATGATAAAATATTTATTGTCCGTTGTTTCGCCGTACTTTCATATTTGATGCTAATTCTTAGGACTATCTTGGGTTATTAGTTTTCGTACGAAACTTTTAACAACAATAAAGGTTGATTTTACTGTATTTTTAACTAAGTGCACATCTACGTTGTTAAAAATTACATACGAGCATAAAATTTATGCGATAATCCCACTATACACAACCTTATTCGTGTATTAAGAGACACTTGTTTTCTTCTTTGTATTAAAAATAGTTATCTTGTTTAATATAAACCCAAAACTAAAAAAATGTTACTCTACTAGTGACTGTGACGATTAAAAAACGGCGATTCGTCGCTTAATTGAAAAATATCTGTGTATGTTCCTAGTAAAGTACTATAAAAAAGATTTATTAACTATAGTTTTTGTTTTGTGTACGTATAAAAAGGGATACTTCTTTAGTAGACGTGATTTTTTTTAAGTTGAGCCCACCCTCTTCTTGATTTTGTTTTTAAGTCTTGACGCGCTTCATGTTGGTATGTTACCCAGGTTGTCCCACCCCGGTTCCTTGATTTGATTTTTTTTTTCCCCTTTAACGCCCTAGAAAAAAACAAATATAAAAATCAATATAAGGGTATTTACAATAACTGAGAAAGACGACAGTCATATTTAATACATATAGTCCAAGTAATGAAACAACTTAAAAGCAGTGTTGCCAACTTTATTGGAAAAAAAAAATCCCATTTCAAATTGTAAAATTCCCAACCTTTAACATTTAACTCATTCCTCATTTTATTGTTACCATTATGTTTAACAAACACGTGTAAATTATTATTGCTTGCTGATTGAATATAAAAAAATAGTTTTAAATGTTTATAATGAAAAAATAAATTTGGGAAACGTAAGCATAAAAACACTAAAAATTTTTGATGTTAACTATTTTTGCTAAATTTGATAACTTAAGAAATTAAAATTTTTTTAATTTGAAAATTTTTAGTACAAGGTAAAAATGGGTTGAAGAAATATCTTCTCAATTTCCCAATATTCAGCTTTAAACCACAAATTGGGAAATTTCTCACGAGTTCGCAACACTGCTTAAAAGTGACATAGGGCATTAGCCAAAGGCCAGAGTGGTTCTGGTTTATATAACTTCATGTTGGTATAACGTTCAAGTTTGGACATTAAATCTGAGTAAATAAATATTTGGTCGTCGTCAATGAATGTCATTTTTATGATAGGAAATATCGCAGCTTTTATTTTAATTTAAAGATCAATACGTAATATTTAAAATTTTGAAAATTGTAAAAATAAAGACAAGAGAAGTCTAACAATTCAATTTTGTTCAGTCAGAGTGTAATTAAATGTGAATTGTGAGTGATATATAAGATAAAGTAGATAATGATCAATTTTATTTTTAAAGGAATTCATAGAAGTAAAACCGCAAAAGTGGTTCTACTAAAATACACGAAGCTTACCTTTGAATGGGCTCATATGCCGTACAATGACGACAGTCTATCTCTTAACTGTGGTGGGAATTGATCGCTAAATCTTTTCCAATTTTCCTCACCAACTTGTGCTTTGAATGTGTGTAAAATCTGTCAACAGAAAGAAATTATTTTAAACAGACTTTTTTACCTTAAATACTGTTAATTTAAGTCCTAAAAAGATTCATCTGTTAAAAATTAATTTTGTTTTATTGTTTATTAGACAATTTTAAAACTAAATTGTGGTATTGGTTATTTAAACACACCTTAATGAAAACATCCTTTAAATCATCTTTAGGTGTTATCCATGAAGCAACTGCATCACAGAAGAAAATAAAATCAGCGATGACTCCTGCAGGATTGACTTGAATCATTTGACACATTCCTCGAAATGCGCTATCCTTTTCTTCATTGTCGCGGATATTTCTTAAAGATATACACCTAAAAATGAACGTTTCTACATGCCGTTCTCTAATAACATTGCAAGAACTAATTATATTTTTGCATCATAAAATGATTACTTGCAGCACTCTATAATCTTTTTTCGTCAATATTATAAACAGTTTAAGTATAGAGCACTGTTCTTACAATGTTTTCAATTAAAAAATTTACTCTATGCCAGGACATCTTCTCCTCAATTTTATGACAATATTGGATGAAAATTTTAATTTTTTTGACACTTAACAAGAAAAACAGATACACACACATGCGATGGACTAATAATACTTACCGATTAGTTATTTACAAAAAATCATAAAATTGAGGAGGGCCTTATTGTTAGTAGTTAACTAAGGAAGCGTTCTGGGATACAGTTAAGTTATTACTGGGTTAGCTTCCTTTTCTTTGTTCAAACAAAAAACGAATTGAAAGTAAATTAATAATTAAAATAAGAATAACTTAAAAGATATTAAATTAAAGAAATAATAAAAAAAGGGTTACAGACCACTGTCGGACAAACTGATGTAACACTGGGGCGACATCATGGGGGCAGACATAACCTAGTCGACCAATTGTTATGGCTATACCGAGAACAGAAACAAAACAAAAAACAACTCAATTACAAAGAAATCAGTCAAGTTATTTAATAAATAATTAATATTAAAATTGCAGATAAAAAATATTAAATTATATATTCAAGAATAACCAATGTTTAATCACATTTCAAAATATTTGGCTTTGAGTGCATTTACTGCAAACACTTTTACTTCAAGTTATAAATTATGGCTTACTCTTTGTTAGAAAGTCAATTTAGTTTAGATAAAAATTTTTGTAGGGTCAGTAACATGTTGGTACATAATTTTTTTTTTTTTAATTAGTTCCACCTTTTAAATTTCGACAAACACCCGAATTTTAAATGAACAGTATTAAGAATGAATCATATAGATATAAAATAAATACTGATAATGGCCCGTAAAGACAATAATTCACTTAAGTTCATCTCCTAGTTCCCAAAGTCCTCAATGCGTCATAATTACTTTCATTTTATTGGTGAATAAAAGGTGGTGATACTTGATTTTCAATGTCTAGGCCTTGTTGGGCTCTTTATATTCCACCATGACTTCGGCCGGTCGCCTTTGCGATTCCAAGCAACCTCTTAGTTGAACCTACCTAACGGCTTCAGATGACGATATTGTATCTCCGAAATGTCTCTGTCTCAGTCCGTCGAGTGCTGGTTACTCTCCGAGGACAAGATCAACAGTTTCATTCTTCTCTAGACACTATCTGTACATCGGGCTATCAATTATGACGGTAACATTGTCCTGTCTGCAATCCCACCACGATTCGCATTCTTTTCTTCCCAATGAGAGAAGCTCCCTAATAAGTCTTGCATTAGATCTAGTTAGATGTTCCTTGGCACACCTCCTGCTCTCTCCATGATTCACTAAATTTACTTTCGAGCAGCAATTTCAATTAAGTGTTACCAACGGTAATTGGAACAGATAGAAATGGTTGGGGCGCGTATGGTTCAATCGCGGACCCCATCTTTGCAAGAGGACTCGCTTCCTCATTTCCGTGTATACAAGAGTGACCCAGAACCCACAAGAGTGTTCCTTATCAGATTATTCAGTACATCTTTGCACTTAAAACACCAGGCATGAAGTTACGACACTAGACTTGAGTGCCAGTATTGCTGTCCTGCCGTCTGAACGGATGTTTATTATCTTATTCCCGGGTGTCTCTCTCAACAGTGATAGTCACAGTGTGGAATAGTATAAATTTCCGCTGCTTAAATATCGTCGCACGTTGTTCAAGATAGTAAAACTTCCTAACTCCCGTGTTCCTACCTAACACCAAGGCTCAAACTATCTTTTTTGTCGAGGTTCATCTGCAAACCACCAGGATCCATTGCTCAGAAGACTTTACTCCTCCTCCCAAACCTCTCTGCTTGGCAAACGTATGTCTAGACAGTGACGGATATCTCTCCACCAAGCTTTTTGCCAGTTCCAGTTCTGAAATGCCCCAAGCAACCAAGACGATAAACAGCCTTCAGGTATTCATTTTCTATGTATAAGTGGAGGGTAAGTAGGTTCATTAGGACCTCCAGAGCCTTCGTGGGAGCAGTATTCATCTCACTCATTATTCCTACACAAGCCATTCTTTGCACTTTGTCAAGTTGAAGATGGGGTTTGAGTTTTGTTGTACTAGAACACCATACAACTCACAGAACAGATCATCATAGTGTATATCCAATATAGCACATTTGGTGTCAGACCCATATACACCTAAAGGCTCGTTTACAAGTCCAGAAAGGCCATATTGTCTTTTTGGCACGAACCTCAATATGATCATTTCATCTCAGTCGTGAATCCAGAATTATTCCCAGATACTTAACTGTTCCCTTGTATTTAAGAGTCCTTCCCGTTAACGTAATTGTGGGCAATTTCCCCGTTTTCCTCTTTTTTGTAAAGAGTACCACGTCGGGCCTTGTCCGTGTTTATTCCGAGCCCTTATGGCACCATCGTCCGCGATCCAGAGGACCCGCATCATTTAGTTCACTCAAACAGGCTGTCCACTACAAGGCTCCACAATATGGATGATATAACTCCTCCCTATGGACAGTTCCTGCTTGACAATGCTTTAACAATTATATTGTTAGGCTCCGCATATATTAATCTCCAAGTTAATATTGCTCTGATCCATTTAAAGATAATAGACATCACTATAACCTAACATTTTGTTTAGAAAATTCTTGGCTTCAAAATAATTTAAAATGACAAGTACTTTCTTTATTGGTCACAAATATATTGAAAACACCAACAGCGCTCTGGCTTGCAGTTGTGTACTAAATACCTTGGGTAGGAGGAGACAGACTTATGGGGATTTAAATATATATGTCCTTTAATGTTGAAATCAAAGATTGTTCAGCATTTGTTTTATATGTATATGGAATGGATGCAAGCAATAAAAGTAATGGTAAAAATTCTTTTAATTTTAGAATTGGTTATTCTTTCTAAAAATACAAAATTTAAAAAATTAAAAAACTTCAAATACTAGTTTAACTTTTGCAAAACATCGTATCTGTTTGGCATAAGTTAAAAAAAAATAAATCAGTGCTTGATAAAAAAAAGAACTTTAAAACGAACCAAATTGAAATGAGTCACACCAATCAAAACTAAGAAAAAAGATTGACAAGTACAGTAATATAAAATTATATTTAACCAAATTGAAACTGCAACAAACAAAACTGGGTTTGAAGAAAAATTGAAACGTTTAAAACAAAAATAACCAATTTGTTTTTTTTTACTCACGAAAAAACTCTTAAAATATTAAAGAATAAAATTTCGGAGTGGTGCAGTGGATCCCATATTTTGCCCTTGCGAGTTCTTCCTTTTTGGAGCGGTCAAAAAATTTGGTAGTTTCGTTTTTGTAGTGATAGTTTTTGCAACACAAAGTCTATAACATTTAAACTAGATATAGCTTATTTAAACTGTCACAACATACATCTAAGAAAACACAAAACATGGCTGCAAAATAAGGAAAAATCTAGGTGGTCTTTGAAAAAAAATTACAAAAGGATACACTGCTAGCAACAAAGTTCTTTGATTTTATCAACACTGTTTGATTTTTTAAGTAACAATTTTTTAAGCACAGTAATGCACAAAATCATGAACTAGTTAATAACGGAAATAAATAACTAAAAAATTTTTTGTATAAGGTTTTAGAAAAGTCCAAATAAAACTCCATTTTTCTTACGACATATAAGTTTACATGAGATATTCGCTACTATTATGAAATATAAACGAACTAAAAATTATACAAAAAATTGAGTGGCACTTCAGCTACTACTAGACCATCTTTTTAAACCATTCTATCATATATATTTTTTGCCGTGTTTATCCAGTTACAAATTTCTCTAATTTTGTGCATTAATACACTCGATTAAAAATGCAACATGTTTTATTTATTTTTATTGATGTGGGTTATTAAAAAGCAGTAAGATAATGGGAGATTTGCATTAAGAGCTTGCTACAAGATTCTTTTCATATTCTTACCTTCATTTAATTTACTTTAAACATTTTAAGATACTATTGGCTGTTCTTTTAAAAATAAATCGGATGAAGAACAGCATATACAACATGCCAAAAATAAAAAATATGAAAATGTTGATGCCATGCTAAAAATATAGAAAAAAACTCCTACCTGTATTCTCTAAAAGGGTTTTTGGCGTATCTGGTCTATTTATTATTTCTATTAATTGATTCAGAACCAATGGTATAAACGGTCTTGTGTCAGCACCTAAAAACATGGGTACCAACATTAAAAACATGGGATTTCATCCTACATTTTTATCATATATTAACAACGAATCAGAATTTTATAAAACCAACAATCAACTGTTTTTTGACATTATTTTTGAAGCAAAACCTGGATGACTAATAATTATAATAGAAAAGCAACTTTTTTTATGAATTATGAACACATTATTTTATGTTTTCCAGATGTACGATAAATAATAAATATCATTATAACCTAACATTTTGTTTAGAAAATCCTTGCCGTCAAAACGATCTAAAATGACATAAAATTCGCTTCCTTTATTAGCCACAGATATATTGACGACACCAATAGCGCTTTATTGTCTCGTAGTTGTGCACTAAAGATGTTGGGCAAGAGGAAATAGACATATGAGGATTTATATACATCTTTCCTTTAATATTGGGATCAAAGATTGTTCAGCGTGCTCAATATTTCTTTTATATGTATATGGCACAAACTATGGTAACTTCAAATCACACATTTTATATATTTTTTAAAAAGGTGAATTTAGATTGTAATTTTTGTCTTTTGTCATATTATTTCATTGATGTCGTACTAAAGAAATTGATAAGTAATAAAATGTGATTGTTCAGCAAAGCAGCTAAAACAATACAAACATGGTGATCGATCATATCCTGATTTAATAATTTCTCAACAAAAATCTTGGTTAATTTGGACATTTTTCAAATCCGGACGGTCCCGGCCTATGTTTGCTATTTAAGACATACAAATTTAAGGAATTAAACACGGTAGTGAACGAATGAAGACTTAATTTATAAAGTTTGTTAGCCAGTTCGATTATCTGTATTTTTATTTTAATTTTAGCTGTCTGTTACCCAAAATAGAAGCAATTTTAACATTTCTCATAAGGCTATAATTATGTCTCCAAGTTAAAAGTTAACATGAACAAAAATAATAATGTTTAAAAGAAACAGTCAATTGTTATTATGTTAATTAAATTACTTGGTTTTTTTTTAAATACATTCTTTTTTATTTATTGTTTTATTCAACTTTTTAAGATTAATAATGTAAACCATATTTGAGTTTAATAGGGTTTTAATATCATTTTTTTTTTCAATAACACATTAAAAAATCATAAATATTAAAAATTTTACTTTACAGGATTATTAAAAGCGCTACTATGCTTACCCAATTTAATACTAATTTCACCTATGGCCCATGTAGCATTGTTACAAACAGAAATATACTCGGGATTTAAATTTTGCCCCAGAATAGGCACAAAACTTGATATGTGTGGACGAACATGTTGGAAACATGCTTTTGTGAGATCTCCAAGTAAGGCAAAAGACGACTGTCTAACTTCAGGCATTGAATCTTGCATACACAAGTGTAAAAGTTGCATTATTGAACTACCTTCTACTAGTTTTTCTATATGGCCATTTAAGCCTTCAGCTAGTCCTGAGAGTAAATCTAAAGCTACTATCACAAAATCTTTATCAGGGGCATCGTATTGATCTGGGTTTTGTAAATTAGCCTGAAAATGCACATTTTATGAACATTACTTTTAGATTGTAGTTTATAATTCAATCTTAATCTATAAAAATAATGCGTTTTACCAACAAAACTAATTTCAGAAAGATACACCATTAAAACATGTTGGTTCTAGGAATTAATATATCTACATATTACGATTTGTTTAGGTCCCACTATATAAATTTTTCATGTAAAACTAAAAGTGCCAAATATGTTTCTGAATTATTTTTTTTTATGTAGTTTTTAAACTTCATGTATTTTGTTTTTGCTTCATTAAAAACAATTTAGTATATATTTTTAATAATAAATATAAATAATGATTGATACTGTAGACAGTCAAAACATATAAGTAACCGTCAGTTAAGTCTGTTTGTTTTGGATTAAAGTCGCGTCGATAACAAGAAATCGTTTGGTGACTGAACCAACAGTTTAATGTGGGTTCTGAACTATGGTTACGCGGTCTTCCCAAGCGGCCACCCAACCAAGAACTAACCGCGCCAGGCGCCGGTTCACTTCAGTGATCAGACATGAAACGGTTTGGCCACTGAAGTGAACCCACGCCTTACAGTATTTTGTAAACCCTGAAAGCTTTATTCTTATCAATGCGGAAAACGTCCCAAAAAAACAAGCAAATATGAAAGAAATAGATAGCTATACTTCAATGTTTAAATATAAGTGCTAAATAAATAAATAAAAAGTATAAGTACCATGTGAAGGCAAAGTGTATGCTGCACAAGCGAAACACACCGACAATAAACTGGCTCACAATATGGCAAAAATCCTGACTGTAGTGCTGTGGCTACACTTGACAAGCACTAAAAAACCAACAACAGTTTTAAAAAAATACACCTATTACAATATTCTACATGACACACCTACCTCTAATAAAGGAAACAAATCTTTGTCTTCATCTTTGAGCACATTCCATTTATGAATTAAGGGAGGCATTAGTAAATTTATGTATTCAGGTTTATTTAAATGACTTCCTACAGAGTCAGCCAAAGTGCCAATAGCATCATACAGAATCAAAAGATTTTTGTGTTGGTACTTTGAAAACGCAAAAACCAATGTTTCAAGAATAAAACCTAAATAAGGGACAAGTTCGGTACATGCTTCTTCTTCTAAAGTAGCAAAAGCAGAACAAGCTGCTTCTTGAACTCTTTTATTACTGTCGAGGATTCTTTTTAACAGTTCAGTCATTAGTGGTTTTAAATATGATTCATGAGGTTGAGCTACAACCCAATGAGAATAACGGCTTAAGGTCCAACATGTTATGGCCCTAACTAGAGCTTTCTTGTCATTTAAACAATTTATTAGGTAAGGAATAAGTTCTGGTAAATGGCTGATCATTCCCGTCATGCAACCTTCAGCAATCGCGCCTGAAAATATTTTTAACAAATTACAAAATATAATACTTAGGAATAAAAATTAATAAAGCAATATTAAAGAAAAGAGCTTATTATTATTATATACAACCATCTAAAAATTAATCTTTTTTGGATATGGTTTTTACGCAAAATTTTGATTAAACCTTGCTCTAACTTCCAATATCATTGTTTAACTGGCCAATTAAAAATTATTAAAACCTTCCTCGAGTACCATTTAATTAGGTATGTTTTTACCTTTCTACTTTTGTTACTTTTATTTCTTATCAGTAGCATAGCTTTTTTTGAATTATAATTTTTTGTATGAAAATAACGTATGGAAATCTACTTCTAACAAATTATAACCGGCAGAAATATAAAATATATCAAGTTTACAAAAATAAAATTTTTATAAAAAAAATTGAAGAGACTTCTAAAAATGCGAAAAATATAAATATAAATTTTTATATGAAATTGAAATTTTTGAAGTCGACGTCAAATTAATATCTGGCAAAATGTTATTCACATAAAAAGATTGAAAAATACTTTATATGTAATTGCTTTCTATATATAGCGTGTATGTATCTCCTGTTAGTAGTTATTTGTTTCATTTAGTCATAATTTGGCGTCGACTTCAAAAAATTTCAACTTCATGTAAAAATTTATATTGTTATTTATAGCTTTTTAACGCATTTTTAGTATAATTTTTTTTTAAGTTTTAGCTTTTATGATATCCATATATTCTTTGAATTGAGTATTAAGCAAGATGTGTAGTGTATTTCACAATTTTCTCAAAATCGCAAAAAAGTACCCATTTTATCTCAAGTTTTAAAACATACTAAACTAAACAATAAAAAATTATTTAATTCTGAGAATTATCCAAATAACAATTTTAAATAAAATTGTATCAAATAAATATTTAATATTTCATAGTAATTAAGCAATTTTGAATTTTACGAAATTAATTTTAGATTCTTAATCTAGGCCTCCAAAATGCCCCAATACCAATATTTAAAAAACTTTAGACATGTAAATTTTGTAGTCTAACATATTTTATTCTGCATATTAAGTTTGAAGAATTTAATACGAGATCCATAATATAACATCCATAATAATAAAAAATAGGAAAAATGTAAAATTTTTAGTTCTCCATATTGTATTTGCCATATTAAATTGTGAAAAATTAACGTCAGATTCATAACCCCCCCGAAAACCCTCTAATACCAATTTTGAGAAAATGTGAATAATGTAAAATTTTCAACCACCATATTGAATTTCAAAAAAATAATTTTAAACTCTTAATATAATCTACACCCTCGAAATACCCCTAGTACCAATTTTGGACATAATCAGGAAATGTACAATTTGTAGACCGCCATACTGAATTTTTTTATAATTTTAATTTCGTTATTTACATCCTCAGAAACCTCTAGTAGCAGTTTTGAACAAAATCCAGAGACATACATTTTTAGGACGCCATATTGATTTCTTTGTAAATAATTTTAAATCTGTCTTTTATCAAGACAAAAATCTTCCTATCTGTGTCCATATCTACAAAATCATTTGTAGACAATCCAAAAAAAATTTACAAAACCTAAACCTTGAAAATTTTACATAAAAGACTTGTAAAGATATTTTTTTGAAAATCCAAGTAAATAAATTTATTTATTTTCTTTCATTTCTTTTTACTTATATATTTTGAAAAACAAGGTATCAGTTTATCTTAAAATGACCAGGAATAAAAAAAATTTAATACCAGTTTCCAGAATTAGTTTAAAGTTATTTTTACTTCTAAGTGGGTATTTGTTTAAGAAAAGATAAGGTCAAATTTTTATCAGCAAATTTGCTGGCATTAAATTTAGTTCCAGTAATAGATAAAAAAAAAACCATATAAATATTATCGGGTATGCAGTTTTATTGCTTTTAATTATATAAAAATTTAATGAATTATGTAATAATCCTTGCAGATACACATTTGCAAAATTTAAAAAAAAAAGCAACTTACCCAAAGCCAATATTCCAGATTCCTTTATATCCCAATCTTGATGGAACAAAGTTTCCTTTAAAATAGGAATTAAAATAGGTAAAAGATCATCCCTAAACACATTAGCAAGAACATCTAAAGCAGCTGCACTGCATTTTCTCAAATTCCAATCTGATAATGATCCATCATCATCTGTATCCTCAAAATCTTCATCATCATCTGAAAGAAATAAATTAAATGCATATTGGGCTTGCATCTTTTGGAAGCACAAAAAAAATAGATAAAATAAAGAATAAGAAAAATAAAACAAACCTTTGTCCAAGACATTTTCGCTTCCATTTTGTGTTGCCTTAATTGTGTGGGTTTTTGATTTGTGAAATCTAGGTCTTATGTCTTCTTCCTTGTCAGGAACATTATCATCTTCTTCTACATCACCCTATATAAATAATTTTAAAAAATATCTATCGTATACAGACTGAGGTTAATATTTCAATTTAAAATTTATATGTTTAATTTATTTCATACCTTTAGCAATATAATATCAATTTCTGAATATTTCATGCCTCGAACCAAAACAGGTATAAGTCGACTTAAGTGATTAGCGAGGACACTTTTACAAATTGGTTGTTCAGCAAGGGAAAGCCAAAATTCACAAGCTTCCAAGGCAACTCCTTCATCAGAATCTTGAGTTCTGACAAGCATGTATTCAATAATATTATCAATTTGACTTATAAGTCTGTCCATTCGTACTTCTAGAAGCATCACTAGAGCTCGGCAGACATTTTTTCGGACCTCTGCATCATCATCAGTGGCAACGTGAAATAGATTCTTAAAAAGTTAGATATTTAGAGCATTTTGAAAAGTATGGGAGGTTTTATCTTAAAATTTATAAATCCAATGTATGAAGTATATAAGGTAGCTTTTAAAATTTTATATAACAAAATTACTTTTTTTTATTAATGAAAGACTTACTTGTAAAAATGAGTCAATATGAAACATTAATGCCTGAGACCTTTGAATAATAAACTGATTTACACATCCAATGGCATATGACCTTATTTTAGAGCTAGAATGATTAAAAAATTGCAAAAATTTTGGAATCAAAATATCTAGCGGTCTATTTGTTGTGTCTGCATCTAAAGCTTCTGCAGAATCTTCACAAATCTTTTGCAGGGCTCCAAAGGCCCCCTCGCACACATTGTAGTCAGTGGAATCTAACATGTTGCACAGAGCAGGTAAAAGTTCAGGCCAAGTTGTGAGATCCCCTTTACTTGCTACAGTAGTTATTAATATACCAACTGTAGCCCGAATTAGAGGACTAGGGTCACCAACAGCCTGCAGGCATTCAGTCTTGATATAGTTTGTTACATTTGGCTGTAGATTATTAAAATGGGTTTTTACATTATTTTTCAAAATCAAACCACTTAGTGATCTAGTGGGCTCATCTTCAGTGGTGAGTTTTGTAAGAACAAACATAAGATAGTTGTTAAAATCAGGAAATTTATTTAGTTCTTCCAATTTCTAAAATGTTTGAGTCAAGGAAAAATATATAAACAGCAGAACAATATAAGAGGTAAAAGTGATTTTTCTTTCATAATTTGTTGTTGTTCAGGTTAGTAAATGATATTATTACATGCTGCAACTAAAGATTCTTTAATTTTACAGTTAAAAAATGTACATATTAATTTTTATTTTGTAGTTTTTACAACTTAATTCATAACAACAAACTAAAACTAAGTTGACATAATTAAAAGTTTGAACTTAAAAAAATTCATTATATAAATACTAAAACCATCCAAAAAAAATTAGAAATATGTTTTTCTTCTTATTACTGGACTAATAAAAACGGAAAATTTTGACTAATAAAAGAGGTAGTCCTTTAATAGTTCAAAAAACTGCTAACTGTCCTGCAAAGGTTTATCTCATAACATGTACACTATAAATTATAACTAAAAAAACACAAAACAGGTCAACTAAGAATTCTCCCATTGCTATTAGACCAGATAATTTTCCCAAAATAAGTTTGTTATGAATAGAATTTCTTAAAAGTCAGCAATGATAATTTTCCTAGTGAAAAAATTTATCAAAATGATGTAGTCATTCAACAAGGTTCTAAATTTAAAGATAACTCTTTCTTTATAAAGAGTTACAAATCATGCTTTTTAAAACCAATATTTTTGTATTTTAATATGACATTTAACGTTTACTTTAACAAATAAAATATAGGTTATCTCTGAAAAGTTACCTACATGTGTTTTTTTTCCTACAAGTATCAAGCTGTAATCAGATGATATAGCAAAACATTTGTAAACAAAAAACGTCTCCAAAGTGCTAAAAGTTTTTGCGTTTGTTCAATTTATATTCCAATTACATAATTAACGAGGAAATGTACTTACATCGGAGGGAACTGGAATTTAGAAAATTTATATAAAAAAAGGATACTTGTTGTACAGCCCTTTGAGTTGCAGTATCCGGGGATTGGGATTCTCGTAAAAGGGTCAGGATTTCCCGCAACCCTTCCTCTTGTGGCGTCCACTCCATTTTCATGCTTTCGGTTTTGATATTTTACCTTTACTTACAACATACGACTTACGAACTTTTAACGGGACGTACAAACGGTTAACTCAGATAAGTCGAAGAACCTACAAAACGCTTTCTATTTTCTGTCAATTTCTGTATCGAAATATGGGAACAGTGTTGCCAATACTCGAAGATATAGATTTAAAATAAACTATTCTCATAAAAATCTACTGGAACTCCACCAATAATAAACATTTCAAAATATTCGGTCTTTCCTTTGCCAAAAATTACTGCACTATTGTTTGTATAATTTAGAGGCCATGTTTTAAGGATATGTAGAGAGAGAATGTTCCCTACCTTGAAACTAAATAAACAGTTAAAAGATATATTTTAATGTTATACGCCCAATATAGTAACAGAAGTATAAATCTTTAACTCAAATGAACTGTTCTTCTACCCTTTCCTTTAGTCTTACTCTACTTTAAAAACAATCCTAATCCTAAAAAAATTCAGCGATCAAGTATTTTAAGTATTAGTTCGAGACAAGTTGGCAACCCTGTAAAGGAGGGACTTATGGCGGAAGCTCGATGTCAAATAGCAAAATTTACTGCCAATTTTATGTCAGTATCTTTTGTGCATCATTCTATAGTCAGTTCAACCAATGCAGTATTTATATTACATGAAAGCCAGCTGATATATTAAGCTGCCAAGAAGTGTAAACTTTATACCCATAAGCAGCAATCATTTACCTCCCAAAATTAAAATTTATGATTAAAATTTTACCATAAAACCAGACATAATCTAACAAACACCGCTGTTATTTTTTTTCCTGAATTTAAACAACAGACTATATTATAGCCTGTGAAAATCGTAAAAAGCGAAACAATAGGCTTATCACCGCTATTAATTTTATCAAAACGTTTTTTAATAGAGTTGTTTTCACATTCAGTTAATGTTCAATAAACGTGATTTATCCTGTCAACATGCAATTAAAAAAATAAAGTGGTCAAGGACCAGTCTTTTATCCGTAAAATTTAACCTTGTTAAATTGTTTGTTATGATTAGATATTTTCACGATTGTCAGGTTTGTTTTACTGGTTGTCTATACATAGCACTGTAAAATCACAAAAATCATTCTAGATTTTACGGATGAGACAATCCTAACATGCCAAGGGCTCTGTTACTTAAACATATTTCTGAAATTTAATATAAAAAAATTAAGATAATTTTTAGTTAAAATCAAAAAATCGATCCGCCTGCGTATTCAGCATCGTAGTGGCTTTTTTTGTTATAAAAACTATAAATTGATTCGTCGAATCTGTGTGAAACAAAAATATATTTATTTGTAGTTAAAAATAGTAACTTATCTTTAATTTTATTCTTCATTTAGATAGGATGGGACAAGTTTACCTAGGACCGTACACCGAACGGTTATTTTATCATCAATTAAATATTACTTTTTGAATACACTTGGTAGTGGTGCTGTAATTTTCACAGTACAAACTGCTGAAGGGTCACAAAAATAACCAAATATTTAATGAAAAATTGGTGAAAATATATTTAAAATTTTTATTATGCATAGTATTTTTTATTATGTTATGTATTCTCGATCTTTCTATGTAGGTTCGAGATTAATGTTTGGGAAAGCATTTACTCAAGAAAAAATTCTCAATCTTATTTCCAGTGTTATCAAATTAAAGGGTTTATTTCTAGATCTAAACGGTTTTGAAGGAGGAAAAACAGAAGTAAAAATTCCCTAGAGGGATTTTTAGAGGGAAATATTTTCCCATAGAGTGATTTTAGAGAGATTTTTAATGAAAAAATAACAGAAGATATTTAATTAACTACACCATTTTTAATTAATAACAAAGGAATTTATTTATGCTTATCGTACATAAATTCAACATGTAAAAAAACATCCACCCAAGTCCTTACACCGACTCGTACACAACATAAGTGATGTATGAATGTAATCCAGTGGCTAGAGTCAGTATTTATTTATTCCAAATCAAAATGTTTTGAAATTAAATAAATAATGCAACTTTTGATCTAATGATTATAGATTCACATCTCAGTAGCGTCAAATTTTTTCTTCTTTTCTCTTCCTTATTAATTAACTCATAAGATAATTACTAAATATAAAACATTATTGATTAACAATAACAAAGTAATTATAAACTGGAAACTAGAGATAAAATAATTGGTGGCCGGCACTGGGGACGCGCAATCTAGTATTTTCTAAATCTGTGGTTCTCCCATCTCCCAACACTGCTTATTACTGACTTACTGCCTCTTTTTACCCCAGAACAAGAAAGTTAACTTTTACTTATTAGACAATCGTTGAATTGCCAAATATTCACTTATTTCACAAAAATGTTGGTTGGTTACAAGGTGAAATCAGTAGGAGAAGAATAATTAAAGTATTGTAGAAATCGTGATGATACATATACCAAGATAATGTTAGTTTTTAATAAGAAAAGACATCAGTATCCCTTGCTTGATGTAAGGGTGTTTTAATGATTTAAAAAATCATTGGAATTTAAATAATGGTTGATTTAGCTTAATAATGACATTATGAATCTGAAAAATGTATAAGCATTTAAGATTTTTTCAAGTATTTGGAAAAATAATTTGTTAAAAAAAACACAGATAAATTGTAAATAATTTATTGAACAATATAAATAAACAATGACTACTTAAATTTTGCGGATGACAAATTTAGTTGATTTTTCCACAGTTTGGTTGCCATGTACGATGAGGTAGAATCTAAATTCAAACTTAAATAATTTTAAATTGGCAAAAAGTATTTTTAATGATTGTACAATTACTAAGTGAAGTACAAAAAACTAAATTTAAACAATACAAAAGTTTATATTGCACATACATTTGTAATTTACTAATGACAAAATTTTTGTACTGAACGATATGTGACAAACAAAGTTAACACAACATTAAATTAACAAAAATTAAGAAGAATATCACATTATTACTTTGTCAGCACCTTTTTTGATCGTGAATATACTCGTCGAGCATCGCTTTTTGAAATATGACAAGTATGTCAATTTCGGATTTTGAACTAAAATTTATTAATTAAAAATATAAACATAAACTTAAAAATTATGACCTTCCATGATGCCAGTACGTATAAAAAGTTTCATAATTTAACTTTAATCAATGCCCAACAAAAAATAACATACATACAGCTATCTATAGCTAAAAATAATTATTTACAGAGTACGATATATTCAACTTTTTAGCCTATATATGCATTAGCATTGGATTATGCAAGTCAATAAAATATATTTTGTTTGCATTTTTGAATATATTTGAAACCCATTTTAGAATGGAATCGAAAATTCTGTACAAATTTAATATTCTAAATTGGGCTTTCGTGGTATCATCCTTGGAATCCGATTTGCTTTTCACTGATACGTTACGTTTCACAGATACTCTTTAGAATTTTTTATGTCAGAGATTTATCTCACGTGTTACAACTGTGATATAACTTCTTAAGCATGAGTAAATGAGTATAATACAATCGCCAAATGAAATTCCATATTTTGATATAGGTATTTAATTTCTCAGTTCTTAAAGTTATCATGTATGAAGCAAATCTAATTCCTGTTGTACCGAAATCAGGAGTTGATACAACATATTTAAACGAATATTTATTTATATTCACAAATTGCTAGTGGCAAAAATGACACAGAAATAATATAATACAAAATAACATGAGCAATATATACACGACTTTTTTAATATAAGACATCAATATTTTACAACATTCAACTGATACACAAAATACGCCAGAATTCATGTTATTCCGTATTAGTTTCTTTGGTTTAGAAATAGTTGAGTGAACACTATAAAACTCCCCTATAGTACCTACTATAGGTTTTCTCGTTTGAAATAATTTTTAGCCCTTTAATAACATAATTTAAAACTAGTGTTCTGTCAATAATATTAAATTGTATACAATACATACATAAATACAATTAGAAACAAAAACGTTACAAAACAAGTATTTTTACACATTTTTAACATTTCGCTTTTGGGGACCGAAGGAGATAAATCCTCCTTTACAGAATTGTATTAATTCTTTATGTAAGTATACCGTTTTTCAGTTCTCTAAAAAATGCTTCGTTGCCGCATAAAAAAATAAAAACAAAAAGAAGTCCACATAAACTAAATAGCACAAAATGTCAAGTCACCTAGCAGTATTACTATGAAGGAGAGTACCAGTTAGATGGCGCTCCCGTTCCCTTACTAGGATGGTACAAATGAAACCCGGCTCCCGTGGTACCGTGGTGGTAAAATTGAGGTTGATCGACGTATGAATAAACTTGAGGTTTTAAAGGTAGAGGGCTATCAGGGTACTGCCTTAACACATCTTGGTACGGCACTGGAGAATCGAAGGTAACTCCCGTGTGAAGTTGTTGATGTTTATCTCGTGGAGAAACACTGGACGGAGGAGTCATGGCAGAATGGTAATCCATAGAGTAGCCTGTTGGGTAGTTCTGGTGTTGTGATAAGAGGAACTGGTGTTCACCGTAAGACGAGGAGCCCTCACTTCCTGGAGGTGTTGGTAGTGGACCTACACCCACTTGGCTGTCACTGGGGTAATATCCTGAAATGAGAAAAAAATATATATAAAAAAATGCATTAGAAGGTATAATAGTTTTATTTTATTGTACTGACAGTCAAATATAGATGCTTACCCGTCGCACTACTAGATCGACTGCCGGCACTAGTAATCCCATGAACATTAGCCCTAATAACACTCTCTCTATTAGCATAGAGCTGTCTCAAAAGCGCTGAGGCTGGTAAAGGACCTTGTTGCTGCAACTGTTGGTGAGCACCTATCCATTGGATGGTAGTTCTTTGTTGCTGTTTTAACAATGCATCCGTACTGAAGTCCGTTGGTTGGTGAGTAGGTGATTTGCACGCTGGAAGGTGCTTTGACATCGCATTTTCCAAGTCCTTGACTGAAGTACCTCCTGTACTGCTTCCTGAAGTAAGAAACGAATCGATTAAATATTTTATTTTATAGCTAAAGATTTAAGTGTTAGCAGAGTAACGAACCAAACCAAAAAACTAAAATCATCTAACCTGCATCATCTAATTTTTTCGGACTATTTCCCGTCGATTCTGGTGCGGATACTATCGGATGAGTCCCAGCAACAGAATGACATGAACTTGCAGGACTCATCACTGCATTTCGACTTTGACTTCCTACTTCCTCATCTTCATTTTCATCGGACGATGTGTTTTTCCTCTTTTGTCCTCTTCTAACAGGAGTAACGGATTTTTTTTTGTCAACTGCAGGGACGGTAGCTTTAAGCTGTGCCACAGAAGCCGCAGGGTCGAGTCTACGGGTTCTTAAATCGCTAGTGTCTTTGGTAATGGTTCCTGGATCGGCACCGTGCCCAGTAGTATCCTCCATATCTTGAGACGGGTCTGATGGTGGGTTTGGTGGACCCCCGCTATTTCTGTCATCTGAAAATAAGTACTTATTATAAAGATGCTTGAATAAATTATAGTGTGAGATGCAAATAATAAATAAGAAATGTCTCTTCATCTCAGTATGTTAAATTATTAGATAAGCAAAATTAAAAAAAAATGCAAAAGTTCAGATTCTGTTAACACTGAGATGTGATATTAACAAGCACCTTCTTCTACTAGCATTGCGGGTACGTTAACGTACCTCCTCGATCAGCATCAGGAGACCCATTTTCTGGGTCATTACTGCTAGCTTCTTCCCTTTTAACCATATGGGAATTTTCTTCCATTTGACAACAGTCCATTATTAGATTTTCATATTCTCTTCCACTAAAAATTAATAGATTAGTATAAATATAGAATAAAGTATTTCCGGGTTATTTGCCAGACTTATATTCATGTGATTTTTATAGTTATTACCTGATTACATAATTAACGCAAATGATATTTTGTTCTTCGGCGTTTTTAGAGTTGCATACTACAGTTGCACACGTTTGAATCCACGTATAACCGCCATTTTTATTCATTATTCTATAATAGTGAGTCAAGACTTGTCCTTTGTTTATTACTGAAAAAAAATATGTATTTAGACAAAGTTAACACTCTGTTAAAATACGTAGATTATAAAGAACACTCACTATATTATGTCAATCAAAAAAACAAAGATAACAGAACACTAAGTTAGCTTGATGTGTAGATTTCAAGAAGAATATGCATACATATACTTACAATCTATATGACTTTTTCTAAGCTTATTCGCATCTTCCCCATGGCACAAAGTATATAAATTTCTACCAGTCAGTTCCTCAGCTGTATAATCTAATAGGTCGATAACTTTGGGTTCACAATGAGCTATTTTAAAGTCGAAATTAATTCTAGTGACGAACATATCGGATTCGAGGCGTATTTCGTGAACACTAGGAGGAGGAAGCGCAATCGCTAACGCCACCATTCCCATTATAGGGGGTTGCTGTGATTTTCTTGAATGTGCAAAGATGTATTGAGGCCTTAATCTACATACCATTAATACAACCTGAAAAAAAATTGTGTTAAACAAATGTGACGTAACATTAAAGATATTTTTATTATAACGCAAGATTTAATTTATTTAGCCGAAGATTTAATCCATGTCTATTTTGGAAGTGTAGATATACGAGGTTTGTCTCAAAAGTATAGAGCCTGCATTTATATCTCCGCGTCAAAACTTCCGAGCTACCTCTATAGGGCATGGGCGTCACCAATAAGTGTTCACAAACTCGTTGGTGTGCGCAGTTACCGACTGGACGTGTTAGTTCGTGAACGGTGTGCGTTGGTTTACAGTGTCTTTTTTCGTTCGTCGCATTTTGTTATTGTAAAAAATGACGGAAAAATTAGATCAACGAATTTGCATCAAGTGTTGCTTTAATCTTGGAAAAACTTGCTCAGAAACAATTAATATGACGAATAAGGCATTTAGAGAAACAAAGCGACAGTCTTTCACAGTGGAAGCATTCTGAATCGCCAAGACCAAAAAAAGCACGTCAAAGTCGGAGCACAGTGAAGAGAATATTGACTGTTTTCTTTGATTATGCTCCACGAATATGCTCCGGGAGTTTACACGATCACTAAAGAATACTACGTTGAAGTATTGAAAAGATTGCGTGACGCAGTCAGAAGAAAGCGACCAAAGCTTTGGACAATGCGCCAGCGCATTCATCGAACCTTGTGCAGCAATATTTAACAAAGCACCAAGTCGTACAGCTTCGCCAGCCTCCGTACAGTCTCGACCTAGCACCCTACGACTTTTGGCTCTTTCCCAGATTAAAAATGACTCCGGTTCGATGACAAAGAGACGGTTGAAACTAAAGCGACGAATGCACTGAAGGCAACTCCGAAAACTGACTTCCAGGACTGCTTCAGGAAGTGGAAACACCGCTGGGAACGTATTATTCAATTAAATGAGGACTACTTTGAAGGATGTCACTCACCGGATGATAAAGAATAACACCAATGCGGAGATATGATACTTTTGGGACAAACCTCGTATATTTACTATGGACACGAAAACTGATAAATCCCAAATAAAAAGCGTATCTAGTCCGGTCCAAGCTTTAAAATTTAACATTTCGGCGAATGCGCGAGACCAGATAATTCTTACTAGGTTTCTAAAATAAATTCGATATCGATCATAATATTGACGACTCAGCCGATAAAAGAGGGGTTGCTCGGAACTACTCCATGACATTTTAATATCGTGTATGTGGATTGCCTGTAAGACAGGGTAGGAGTAGGAAGATTTTTATTCGCTTGTAATTTTTAATTATTTGGATTGATTTTACCCATTTAATATCAAAAAAGCTTTAAATTAACTTAGTCTGCAATAATATTTTCTTTAAATGATGATCAAACTAGTTTATAAAGTTGTATAATGGGTACTTCATAATCACTTCCAGAAAATCGACTGTCAAAGTTTTAGCTCATAAGGTGACATTTTCTTACTTAAATTTTATTACTTTTTTAAGATTCGTGAACCAAAAAACCAAATTTTCCAAATATTTGAAACTTTTCGTAAAATACAAATATACTTTAAGGGTATGGCGTTGCTATATACTAAGCACCGGTTTCCGCTGGGTGGGGTTAGTACTTGGATGGCCGATCGCTTGGGAACACCGGGTGCTGTATCCGAGCGTCAGTAGACATGAAAACTTACAAAGAGTGAAAACTGGGAATTAGTTGAGTGCCGAGGATCCACGAAATCCACGTTAAACTGCCGGGTCCCGTCACTAAAAATCCTGTGGGTTGATGTGACGATAATCAATAACTACTACTACAAATATACTTTAGGAATTATGGAATAAGTACTACCAACGTAAATAAAATACGAACTTTATAATGACATCATAACATGCTATAAAACAGAATCCCTCGCTGCATCTATGTACGATTTTCTCAGTAACAACTGAAAAGATTTTTATTCAAGTTTCACGAGGAAGGTTTAGGTGTGGAATTTGTGAATTAATTCACTAATTAATAATAAACAATATATCTTTATAATGTACTTACTCTATACCCTGAAGATTTGAAGTGACAGCCTCTCTTCGTTAATGTAGATTTCATTCTAATACAAAACGCTCTATCTAAGCCTTTATAAGGTGGGTTATTTCCTATGGACATTACAGTAGACACTAAAAAATTATTTCATATAAATCTTAAATTATATAACCAAAAAATTTTTCAGAAAAAAAAACACATTCTTGCTATATTATTTCATAATAAAAAATAATTTGAGACACGGTGTTTCCTATGAAAGCACGAAAATTCGATTTCTATCACCAATTATATTTTTTCTTAAGTTAGCAATGCCTCTGGATAATAATTAAGGAACTGTAGCAATTTATTTAAAAAAAAATTATGCTAACCTTTGTAGCTAAGCCCCTTAATAATATTATATATATGTGATGTTTTCGAAAAAGAAATGTTCATATTTCAAACCCGTTTCCACACATCCGATAAATGATAACAAAATAACAGGAAAATCAATAAAGTTTCAAGTTACTCTGTATGTTATATTCGCCATTGTGGCATTCCACAGCGTGACAGTTGTATTACCAGCATAGAATAACAATTGGACACGTAGTAGCTGCGTCCCGTGAATGCTTAAATACCATTTCCTGTCGGACTGACTGTATGGGTGTATTCTCTTCGGCATAACCATTCAGATATATCTGTTTTATTACTACAAGCTAGCATACGTCATCAAGTTACTTTATTAAAATTCTAGAGATCAAAGACGCCATTTCCAAAATTGTCCTTTGCTACCATGAAAGCGAATCGTTTATTATAACTGTTTTATATTTTTGATTATCTTTTTGACAAGCCACGTCTTTTCTTCTATTGACTTTATACTCATTTTGGATTACTTACAAATAATTTATTAAAAATTGTTATTTTTAATTTTCAACAATATATTTTTTGTACCGTGACAAATAATTTCTTTACAACATTTTTATGTTATAATCGTTATTTTTAACTACTATATAATAACAAGAAAAAATAGATATTGACTAAATTAACATATTTATTGTTTGACCCTTATCCTTACCATCAGGATTGTTAGTCCCTACTGATGAACTACCTTCTTCTGATCCGCTACCTGGTGACGCCAAGTTTTGACCTTGGGACAAACCTAAACCTAATTGCTCAGCTATTTCTGAGTGGTCTTGATGATGAATGTAGTCGAATATACTACTACCAGTCATTTCAACCTGGAAAAAATGTTTTAAGTTAATGTTACAGAAAATTCAGAATATCGCACGTTTATCCGTTGACTTGTATTTTCTAAAGTTTTACTTTCAACAATGTTGTGTGTGCGATCATATATGTATATCGATAAGTTAGTCTGGGATAATATTTTTTTGCTTACTATCTAAGAATTGCAATGATGACGGATTCTCTATCTTTAAGTCCACGTACAGACATCAATATTTTAATTTTTTATTTCTTTTTGGCTATGCTAAAGTAGATACAGGTCCTAATTTTCCTGCTATAGCATTTTTCGTACATTATAAAACTGCTCGTAATTACTAGACTAAAAGATATATATATATATATATATATATATATATATATATATATATATATATATATATATATATATATACACTGAAAGTGGAAACAATTATAAAAAAAAAGAATAAATGAATGTTTATTATAGCATAGATTATATATAATTACATATATTTTTTTGTTGTGAATGCAAGTCGAATTCCCTAAAAATCCATTAAGGAATCATTTGAATATTGTCAGAAATGATAAGAACAAGAAAATTGATGTGCTGGTCCGAATTAACAAAATTTAACCCATGATTAACCTATATTCAACTGCATTATAAGCTTAGCTCAAATGATAACTATTTCCCTGTTGGATTGCTTGCATGATTTCGTCGCTGAGTCCCAAGCGAGCTGGAATACTGGAGGTTGTAATAGTTCTTCTACATTATTAGCTTTATACGTATGTGTAGACGATATAGACGCATTTAAAGTGACAGTTTGGAAAATAAGACGCGATTATACTGAATGTTCTGCCAAAATTGACAATCAATTTCAAAGCTTTATAACAATTAATAGTAAATTTTATGAATTTATAAAAAGTGTGTGAATTCGTTAAAAATTGCCTAAACATAATATCAACGACCATAAACGATGGGTAATTCCTTGTCGGGAGTTCTCTTAATTAATTGACTCTTGGTTGTAGTAGTAAACTCATGCTCATGTGAGAAAACGTGACTTTTGCATTGGTTAGAGCTCAAATCAATCAGAAAACCAATCCTGAAAAATGGAATCATGATCTATAGTGAACTTCACGCCCGGGCCCACGAAGCAATGTATTCACTGACGTCATTTACCATCAGTGTAACAAGCATAGTGGCCATCACAGTTCCCAGTACGTAGTCTAGCATTGAAACAAGCATCGTGTAAAGATATTTGTTTAGATGATATGAAGTTATCTAATAAAATTTTGTTATGCGTATTTATAAGAATTCTTAATGTATTTACTAACTGTTCCTATGTACAGTTTTCTCAAGTCAGTTGAAACCGACCTTTTTAAAAAGAATCATCACTGGTGATGAAAAATGGGTCATCTACAGCAACATTACTCGTAAAAAGTTATGGTCCAAGGGTGATGAACCAGCACAAACCACATCCCAAGCGGACTACATCCAAAAACGGTCATGCTGTTAATTTGGTGGGACTACAAAGGTGTTGTGTAATTTGAGCTGCTTTCAAGAGACCGGACGATCAATTCAGATATTAACTGTCAACATCTAATAAAACTGCATAAAGCAATCAAAGAAAAGCGGCCAGAATTGGGAAATTGGAAAGGAATTGTGTTCCATCATGATAATGCATCTTCAGTAACTGGTGGGACATTATTGGAGCTTGGTTGGGAAGTGATGTCATATTTCTTATACAACACTTCGAAGTTTGCAAAACTTTAAGTGGTAAAACTGTCACAAATGATGATGACCTGAAATCGAACTTTAGTTCAGTTTTTTGCTGATAAAGACTAGAATTTCTATGAATGCGGAATTCATGAAGGTCCAAGATGACAAAAAGTTATTGAATAAAATTGAAATTATATTAAAGTTGATCCTTTGTATAAAAAAAAAGAGTTTTATTTCATACTATAAAACCAAAATTACTCTCTTGCCCAAAACTAATTTGATATACTAGAATGGAATTAGTTTTTTTTTTCTCTTAATTTAAAGAAATACTGCATTTGTACAAAAAAAAAAGGAAGTGGAATTTTAGTTTTACTTTTTCTCAATGGAGAACTACACCTCGTAGTATTTCTTTTTGTATTTTAAATGTATCTACTTTTTTACATGAGGATAACGCTAAATATTTCTTAGACTATAGAATGCAGCGCTGGTTCTTGAAGTGCGCCCGTGGGCCGTCGCGGCCGTGGCGCCGGCGTACGTGTCCAGGTCCTCCCAGGGCTTGAAGCCGCCCCCAGCAGGAGCACGATGGAACGGAATGCCACTCACGTAGTGCTCTGCAGCAGCGTGCCCGCCATTTATAATGCCACTGCCGGGCGGTAATCAATAGGGTATTTGCAACTGCGGGAAAAAGCCAGCCAGTGTTGGCCTGAACCGACAGGGCCGAAAGGCACGTAGTTCTACGTGTTATCACCTTCGGCCCTGCTCTAGGATACTAAGACACAAAAACAGGTGTAACTTTAACGGTTTTGTTTACAATCATTCTTATAATTATGCTGTCTGTGTGACTTGTTTATTTCAATATCTCATACTGTCTCACACCTTTTCATTGTGTCATATTTCTCTAACACGTTAATCTGTCATACGCTTTGTTGAATTTTCACTACAAAACTTTTAAGTATGTATATTTTCTAATTTATATTCAGTGTCAGACATTTTTATAGATGACCTTCCATGTTTACGTTTTAAGGTACTCAAAGTAAGTCCAAGAAAATAACGAGGGTCGATTTTACAAAAACAGAGAAGTCCTTTGAAGATTTAGAAAAGATAAGTAAGCTATTCTTAAAACTATTGATAAGGTTTTTGAAGGTGAAAAGGGGTTTGGGAAGAATACGAAGGTGAGGTTTATAAGAATTGTAAGGCATGGTTCCAAGGAGATAAGCAATTTTGGGTCCGATTTATTTTTGAATATCGGTTGGAAGAATTTTTAAAAATACCAAATAATTTTGAATTAATGATAAAAAAATGCATTACTGAAGTAAGTACCACTCACCTGTGATAGTCCTAAATATATTGAAACAGTCTCTGAAATGTACAAAAATCTACCATCTGCCGCTATGGCCAGAGCAAACCCATCCAAAGACTGAAACAAAGAAAGTACCAAAAAATGTTAAAACATGGCCAATAACTAAAAGAAATACAAAACTAAGAATTTCTGTTATAGGTAGGTAAGTTAATATGGACTAGATATAAATTTCTTTGAAAAAAGTGTAGGTATACTTATTCCAAGATGACCATCAAAAACTACATATTAAATTATTTAATAGTTTTGTATCATTACCTGCAAAATATGCGTCCCTTGATGTTGCTCAAAGAGATCCACAGATACAGTCGACCTTCTTCCTGTAAAAAAAAGGACGCATTAGTACATATTGGATTAATTCTTTACAAGAAAGTTAGCTCCTAGTGTCCTTCTGATGACTCATCTTAGAAGGATAAAGAAAGCATATACTATCATCAAAAGGCTTGAACTACAATTATTTTTGGTGTCATCAGTTCTGACTTTCTTAAATCATTGCTTCCCCGACTTAAATTTATTTACATTATTAGTTTCTCAATCTTATTTCTTATTATGGGGTCCTCTCAGTGTAGAACTATCTTATGTAATTCAACCAGTCGCAAAACTTAAAATATGACATATGTTTCATTCTGCGAGTATTCGGTTTGGCTATTTGTCTTGCATCTGGACGTACCCTTATGAATCAAACTGTTAAAATTGACAGCTAAAGGGTCATTCAACCTTAATATATTACCATACCTTTTGACGTACTCCAGTAAAAATATTTCTGAATGAATAAAGTTCCAATAATCCTAACAAAGTATAATTATTTTTAAATAATTGCCAATTATTTTTGAAGGTTCGAACCCCAGTTTGAGAAATGCTTCCATAATGTATTAATTTTGCCATTTAAAGATGTATGGTTTGTATCTATTAAATTTACTGAATCCCATATACAAGCAGAAGAGAACATGTAACATATGAGGCTAAAGAAAGTTCCCCATAAGCAACATGCCTTGAACCTGTAACAAATTGGCGGGAGTGTCATCTTTAAAATATTGCTGCTTGATATCGGGTTTATAGATACCGATGTACAAGCCGAAATTTAGTCCCCCCAATTTTTTATCAGTCCGATCTTTCCATATGTTACGGCAAGTTTACATTGGTTTGCCTTTATTTAAACTAATAAATTACTTTTTTTACGATTATGCTCCCTTAGTTATAATATTTATACAGTATGTTCACTAAAAAACTGTTCGGTCTACGAAATGATTTGCGTCAAATATAACCAAAAGAAAACAAGAAAATGTTATGTTTTAATAAGGGCTGTATTTTAATTAAATTATTGGATTCTATGTTTTTTTTTTATCATTATTGGTTGAGAATAATTATAAATTAGGACCGTAACCTTATATATGTGCTGATGTTAGTGATGTAGTAGGCGGATATATTAACTTGTTTTAAACATGTTGACGTTTAATTCATACTAATGGTATTTATTGCCTTGCACGCGTTTTGTTATAAAAAATTCTCTACATACTTTAAAAATTAAAGCGAATTAAGTTATCTAGTTGTTTAGTTATTTTGTAATATCATAGTTCGCTATATATCGGACATATTGGATACGAAAGGTTCGTATTTCACGATAATGATCGAGTTAATTACCTCGATGCGGTCTCGATTCAAAAACTGACGTAGTTATCGTAGAGTCTAGCCTTAAATTCAAGTATTTGTAGGATTAGTAATAGCGCTGTATAGGACGTAAGGGCGGATCCAGACTCTCTCTCTTTGGGGAGGGGGGGATTTCACAAGAGCAAAGAAAAAATACCAAAATACCTTTTTATTAATTGCAAAGTGGAAAGCCTTCACACAACGTTCCAGTAAATGAATTACTAAAATCATGAAGAAGACCAGAACTTAGTCGAAAGAACATCTCTACCACCACACGCTATCATGGACTTGCTGGAATGTTGTCTGACCAATCCCTATTTCTAAGGACAAATTCTTCATCCAAGATGATGAGACTACCAATCGAATCGAAAAACATTTTCATGGAATCGTTCTAGGCTCTTGCAATTGAATCCGAAAATGGGAAACCTAGATTATGGTTTAGATACGTAGACGATACCTTCATTATGGGAAATGGAAACGACGAAGAACTTCAAAGCTTCTCATCTCAGTAATATTAGCCCAAGCATTAAACTCACTATGAAGAAAGAAGTACAAAATAAATTACCATTCTTAAATGTATTGGTTGGAAGAAATGGCAGGCGTTTGCAAACCTCAGTCATTAGAAAATCCACACAAACAGGATCATAAACTATCATATTAACAGTGATCTGACAGCCAAAAGATACCCAGTAAATTTGGTAGATAAGATTCTGGAGCAATGCACAAATACGACAAGATCGAAACATTGAACATCCCCTATGTTAGAGCCATTTTGGAAAACGTTAAAAATGAGCCAGCTCAAAGGAACATGAAGAACTGTGTGTATCAGATACCATGTGAATGTGGCAACTCCTACGTTTGCGAAACAAAGAGATACCATAAAGTAAGGATTAAAGAATACCAGAAGAACACATCTCGTGGAGAAACAGAAAAGTTTGGTACTGCCAACCACGCTTGGACCCACGGACATCACTGAGAAGAACACTTGAGAAAACGAAAATTCAAAGAAGACGCGTTTATATGTTAGAAACGAAATTGCTGTAGTAAACCGTCTTTAGATATAAGACCCATGTAAAAACCACTTGTTATTTATTGTAAACTAAAACTAAATGAACACACTCCATTGCATTTATTTTTAGTATAAATCAAGGCAATAGAAGTCTAATCTACTATTTCGAAAGAAATTCTCATTATTAACTATGGTTGCATTTTAATGAAAATACCAAATATTTGCCATCCTAATAACATATATGTAAGAAAAATTGATAATTTAAAAAATACGCCTTTCCCGAGATTTGATTCACTCTTCGGAAATAATAATAATAGTAATAATAATATCCTTTATTTACCAACAAAATTATGATCACATAACAAAGCAACGTCAGAGAAAGAAATGTTTAACATTAAGAATTGTAAATATGTCGATCTAACTACAGTTAATATAAAAACTAATCGACATTTCGATAGGAACCTTACACAAAGGAAAACAAAAGGAGAAAAAGACAGATACAAGATAATTTAAAAAAGTAGTAATAAGAAAGTCAGTTTAAACTGAACAAAGTTTTACAGTTTTCAAAATAAGATATTCTAATTTAAAAGGAATAAAATTTTTACACACAAAACAAATGCTTGACAAAAACCCACTAAACAAAAAATATTGACATTACAAAAACTATTCATTAAAATTGAAAGAGTAAAAGCACCTATCAGAAAGCCATTCATTTACGCGTCTCTTAAAGCAATTAATCGACTCGGTAAGCCAGATTTCTCTTGGTAACATCCTTACAGCTTTAATCGCCATATAGTATGGTCCTCTCTCATAGAAGGTGGAGTTATGGAAAGGTACCCTTAGGTCATTCGCCCCTCTGGTAGTCATAACCATGTTTCCCCCATAGAACTGTCTATTCAGCGGAAATAATTCCGTATTCCTTCTGACAAGCATTACTAAAGATCTAAAGTATAATGAGGGAACAGTAAGCAACTTAAACTGAGTAAAAAATGGTCGACATGAAGCTCTTGGATGTAGGTGGAAGATGCATCTTATTATGCGTTTTTGAATTTTAAATATATTAATAGACTTTCTTGATGATCCCCAAAAGGAAATACCATAAGAGACAAGAGATTGTATTTGCCCAAGGTAGAAAAGCCTAACAGTCTCTGTAGTGATCACGTCACGAAGCCTTCGGACTACACCACATAAACTGCTAAGCCTAGCCCCAAGAGCTGAGATATGATGTTCCCAGTTGAAAGAGGGGTCCAAATGAACACCCAAGAACTTAACCTGTTCTAAAGTAGGTATAGATCTACCCCCAAGCCGCACAAGCAGTGACTCAGACCTTATTGCATGTTTTGAGAAAAGAATGAGGCCGGTTTTATCTACGTTTAGAGTGAGGCCGTTATCAGAACATCACTGCTGCATTTTCAATGCAGAGTTTGTGCACTTTTGAGACAGTCCTGCCATAGAAGTGTCCGCCAGAATCACTGATGTGTCATCAGCAAACTGGCAAACGCTATCCGCGGCCAATCCATCCCCCAGATTGTTTACTTATATTAAGAATAATATGGGTCCCAAAATGGAGCCCTGAGGTACCCCCTGCAACAATTTAGTTCTATCTGAAAAGTAATGATGATTATTTTTAGCAAAGCAGACTGTTTGCTGCCTATCTGATAAGTAGGATTGCAGCAAACTGGCAGCAACACCTCTGACCCCATACGCATCAAGCCTTGTCAAAAGCAAGTTATGATCCACAGTGTCAAAGGCCTTAGACAAATCAAAATATAGGCCTGCCACTTTATCATTTGTGTCAATTCTTTCATTTATATAAGAAATTGCGTTAAATATTGCCATTTCAGTAGATTTGTTAGGTCTAAAGCCGAACTGATTTTTACTCAGAATATTGAGTCTGTTTAGATGTTCAAGTATTCTAGTATATATAACTTTTTCAAAGACCTTTGACACTGCTGGAAGCAGGGAGATTGGTCTGTAATTTTTGATGCACTGGCGATCCCCTTTTTTAAATATAGGAATCACTTTGGCCGTCTTGAGATTAGTAGGAAAGATCTGTGTGGCAAAACTTTCATTAACAATATTTGCTAAGGATTACTTATGTAGTGTGCGACAAATTTTAAAACATATACGGGCACGTCGTCCATTAGGTAAACTCATAAGTGTTCGAAAAATTTCATCAGAATTAACTGGTGACAAGAATATTGTAGGATAATTAACTTCAGTTTGAAACATAAGGTTTAGATTTGAATTATTGTGTACATCGAACTGTCTGCTAAATAGTTCAGCAATATCTTTTGGGTCATTATGAATATGATCATCTATTTTTAGGGTTATGTCGTAATTCTTTTTAATCTCATTGCATTCGGTTTTAAGAATATTCCAGGCAGTTTTAATTTTATTTTTGGAATTAATAATCCTACTATCATTTAAATTTTTATTATAATCAGATAGGTATTTCCGATAAATCTTTCTTTCTGACCTATATGTTCTATATACAGCTTTTACACATTTTAAATACTTCTATAATGATAATGATCTATTTCCAATATTTTCATTGTACTGCATTTTTCATTTAACTACATTTTTTAATCACTTTGCGTATGGATTATTTCTTCTGATTTATGATTAGGACAACCCTTGTAGTCTTCATCCAATAAAACTTCAAATAACAAATTAAAATTCTCTAAAATTAAATAAACGTAATTAGGAACCTGTATAGATATCCCCCTTCCGGCTAAAGACTTTTAAATAAGCGCCAATCAGATATTCCAAAGTTTAAAACAAGATTAGGCATTCCGCGGTCCCGATTTTCATTTAAATATTGAAACAAAACCGCCTCTAAGCCCCTAGATCAATGTCAATTCATTAGGCCGAGGTTTGCACAGTCCCAGCCTAATTTTACATAATTATTTCACTTAACAGGCGCGCGCTCTTTTTCGCTGCGCCCCTATTTAGGCTTTTGCCACAAGTACACGAATTACGGTCGAAAATTTTCCAAGTTTGGTTTACAATAAGCATTGGCTAATTTTATCACTCCCTCTGTCGGGGAGTTGAGAATTAGATTTGCGAGTTTAACAGTGAGGGTTGTGATTAGATTTACATGTAGTTTAACATGGGATGTTGGGATGCTGCTGTTCAATTTAAGCGCTCCTTTCGTACCGATCTGGATGACACATTTCAATCAGTATACATCTTTTGTTGGTGTGTATATGTTATAATTTGTTCGTTCTTATCCACAGCTTTTCACCAATAAATTAATACTGCATTAATTTTTACTATATATGCAATATACTAAATCATACAGGGTACTCGAAAGAAGTTGTGATATAATCAACTAATTTGTTGTGTACTTTTAGACTCAAGAGACAAAATTCTTAAAAAATCTTACTAACTAAAGGATAATCTACTATTTTGGAACTAAGACACCTATTCGCTACCAAAAATAGAATATTTATCTTTCAATTACAAGCAGTCTTTAAAATGGGTACTCCTAATAAAAACAATCTTACACGAATGCCTGAAAGATGTTTAAAAAGAAGTGAAAATAAGAAAAATTCGATGAGATAAAGTGAAAAAGGCGATAACTCAAAAAAGTACACTTCTTTTTCTTATTCTTCTTCTTTAGACGTTCTGCATTACTAATTTCCAATAATCGACCAGTTATTTTGGGATTGTCAATCCCTCTCATCCGAACCCAGATAGCACAAGATTTCCATTGGAAATCCAGAATAGGTACATATAATGTCCTGTATGTCCATGGACCGTTTATGGATGTCCATTAGATGTGATGACCTGTAATCTATATGGACGTCCATATCTGGATGTCCAGTGTAAGTCCATCAGACGTCCATTAATTAAATTTCGGGTTGTCGGTAAAATCGGATACTGTAATATCGGCCTGTAGAATTGTCATTTCTTAACCCGCCGGCCCGCCATGATCACAAAATATCCCTTCAGATATTTTGTGCTCATTATTGTGTTGACGTCGAGCTAAAAAAGACCTTTGGAGTTTTAGTTGAGCTAAAATCAAGTGTGCTTTTTATTTGAAGAAGATGCCACCGTTAAAGGTAAGTATAGTTATTTTTAATTTAATTTTTTTAATTATACCAAAAATTACCGAACGAAACTACAGACATGCCCGACGAAAAGCTGATAATTTAGTATCAAACTCGCACAAATTTGAAAGTGAACAAAATATTCAGTATCAAAACACGTATGTTAAAATATAGCTTTTGTAGCTATACTTTTTCATACAATCATTTAAATGGAAATTACTACAAATAAGTGCAAATATTTTGATAGGCCAATGAATTTTGTATCTTGTTGGTTAAAATGCACAGATAGAGTTGTAAATTTGTGTAATAATAAAATTGTAAATTTTAGAGAAAATTCTCTCTGACAAAGTCATTATTGAGTAATCAGTCTAATAAGATTGCTGGCATTAATAAATGTTATCAAAATTTATAATGGAATAAAAGCTATAGCAAATTTGAATAATTATATTAATTTTTTTATGACTATTTTGGATTAAACGCTAGTAAAAGTTTACATTGATGTGTATTTTTGTGCAGTATAATTGTTTAAAAATATATATTAAAGTTTTGACAGTTCGACTCTAGGTTTAGACTTATAATTTAATTTATTTTAATTATTTTTTAGATGAATTTTCCACAGATTGGTCCAAATAAAATTCCTATGTGAAAGCCAATTTGTACCAAATTAGAGAGGATATTCAGGTAATCTTAAATAGGGAAAAAACAACAAGTATCTACAAAGAATTTTCTGCAGGAGTTCAACTATCCTTTTACTTAAGAAAATAATCAGCTGCCTTAAGTCACATAAGATCTGCAGGACAATTTAAACTTTAAAGGTGCAGTAAGTTTATTACACTTCTCCTGAAATAAAAGCTGAAACTTATTTGAGTAATGCTTCTTTATGTGTATGAGTCTATTGATAAAAAAAAATTTAATTTACAGGATTATTTTATATATATTTTTTTACTTTGATTCTTAAAGTCAAAAATATTCTTAGGTTAGCATATGGGGAATTAACGTTTAATTATCTCAATAAAGTAATATAATTTTAGGTTTTACAATTAGCGAAAATTGGAGGAAATTATACCTATTAACTTATTGTAACAATGACAGATAGCCTTTCCAAGAATTATACATATGATGGAACAGTAAAGTGCCCTTTAAAGAACTTATGTTCACTATTTGTAGGTAAGTTACCACTTAAATATAAAAATTTGATGAAAAAAATCTCTCCGTTTTATTTGTCATACTCGTAAATAATAAGAACAAATTGGGTGTCAGATTTCACACGTTGAACTCTAGATCCTCTTGTTCTGATAATACCCAGACAAAAAGTGTGTTAAAATTTTTTTTCTGGTCTGTTGGTTTAAGCACTCTAGGCAATAACGATGCATTTGGTTATATATATATATATATATATATATATATATATATATATATATATATATATATATATATATATATATACATACATATATATATATATATATATATATATATATATATATATATATATATATATATAAAATTTTATATTCTTATATAGTATTGTATTAAAAACTTGACAATTGTAATCAACAAGTGTAATATGTGGATCCAGTTCCTATTACCTGGTTCGCTAATGTAATTTATATCTGTTTAATTTTTGGGACTAATAGGGCCATCTATGGTTACTTGTTATCGACGTTTTCATGACATGAGTGGTCTGTGTCTTCAGAAGTGCAATTTAATTAGGTACTGTAAGCTCTCGGACCCTAAGCAAATTCTGAAAATATCTATCATTCACGTTAGCGGAACGTCAAGAAGAGGGAACAATAGATTATGACCTATTTATCCAAAAAGCACAATACCATCGGATAATATGTCCACAATCGGGTTAAGAATGTACAATATATGGACATCCAAAATTAGTCCTATTAATATCCAAAAATGATCCATACTTGGACAATATATGTAATCCAAAAAGACATCCATGAGTGGGACAATCGTATAGTCCAGTGGATATCCATAGGATGTTGGTGAACAAATTCTGGACATCCCATGGATACCCAGTATGTCCAGCTTTGGATAAACGATGGATATCCAGTGGACTGAAGTGTGCTATTTGGGAAACTGTCCTTTTTCGCCGTGTCCTAGAAATAGACTTCAATTTTGAATAGCCGTGTTCTATTTTTTGTCTGTTCGTCGTATATAATATTCTATAAAACTTCATTTTAATGTTGTAACGTATTTCTTAGAATATTGGACTTTTATTTTACCTCTCTAATTCCTTTTTCGGTCGGCTAGTCTAATTCCTTTAATAATTTTGGCTAATTTGGAGGCTTTGGTGAGTATCCCGGTTTGGAAGCGATATATTATAACGAGAAGAATACACTACTGGAATATGGTACTTTTAAAGTAAGGCGGCATTTTAGTACTTTTAATTTTTTAGATTTCGAACTCCTCGCATTTTTCTAGCAATTTCAGATGTCTAATTTTCCTTGATGAGTTTTAGGAATGACCTCAGCGATAGTAATAGTCAATTTTCTCCAATACGCACTCATGTATTTCTTATTTCTTCCTTGTTTGTCACTATACTGGTCTTCTGGAAGTTCATTTTCAGTCCTCTTTTTCCGAGACTTCTGCAAGTTGTTCGGTAATAGACTGCAGTTCTCGAAATAACAATCAAGTTCCGGTCTTTTGATGTGCTAATAACGAAGAAAATAGATGAGTACTTGCAACATACAGTATAGCGAAAATCAACTATGGGGATATATATCTCAGTGTCAGCATTCTAATGTCAAAATCCCTTCATCTAATCGACAACCAAGGAAAAGAAAAATAACTAAAATTGCTGTAATTGCAAGCAAAAAAAATTGATTCAAGAAAAAACCGGCAATAGACAGATTATCATGTTTCGATACATCAAAAGTACAAGAGACTACCACAAAAACACAACATATCTACAGCTTACAAACAACGTCAAATAATAGGAAGAACCCAAACGACAAAATTGACTTGGGAAGAGTACGAAAAATAACCATACGATGGCAGCTCGAGATGGGACACTAAGATAATTTTGACAACTGCCAGTAAATCGCCAACACAGACAATTACAAAACAAGATTAGTTCGTGAAAACATTGAAACTGAGAAATACGGTTGTACATTCCACCTGTAAAACCTTCCACAAGCGGCAGGCTCTCGAAAAGCAAATCAAAAGTACGGAGTAAAAAAATAGATACGTTCTATGACCTCGTATAAAAGCACGCTGCCCGCAATACTTCCTTAATAGCAGTAAGCACAGAAGATGCCAAATGAAATCTTGGCTAAACATTTGCCAATTTCCACAAGAATTCTTACAAAAGAACGGATGTACTCCCGGACTACAAACTCGTCTTTTTTAGTGTTAATAAAAACAGCGATTTTAAATGTGTGATTTTAAAGTTTATATATTGTATTTCATGCAACTACAGACTTACAGAAATTATAAATCTCAAATTAACACTTTATATGTTCAATATCAATTTTTGATATTATTTTCTGTGCGTAAAAATAATTGTGACATACGAGACGTTTATTAACAGTTGGTTATTTCTCCCCGGTTTCGACATAATTTGATCATCGTCAATATGTGTCAAGGGGAGCATGCCAGCTTATTTAGTCTCATATTATTCTCCACCATAAAAACGTTTTTCATATTATGACACGTGTAATATCACTTCCCATTAGTTCATCGTTACTACTTTTCATATTATAAGGGGTCTAAGCTAGGGAACTTTTCCAATATAAATCGAAAAGAATAGTTTGAGCAAAGATTTCTCAGTTTTTTGAAAATGTATAATTTACTGGAATAAAAAAGTTGACTACACAGTTTATTCTTCATATATATATATATATATATATATATATATATATATATATATATATATATATATATATATATATATATATATATATATTCCTCCCCGCTTTCTTCTTTCTGGGAGAACCTATAGCCACATTTTCTTTGGCCATCTAATATAATTCATTCTTTGGAGATGCCCATACCACAATAACCTCTTACTCTCGATTGTTTCTAGCCTTCTGGTCTTCACATTTATTTTTTTATGTAGTCATTTCTCACTCTGTCCATTCTGGATGTTTTCCTGCACCTTTTCCAATAGTCCATTTCTAACTCCAGAAGTCTTCTTTCATCTCGTCTTGATATTTCCCAGGTTTCTGATCCGTAGGTGCAGATACTTCCAACAATAGAGTTGTATATTATACGTTTTGTTCTTTTTCTTATATCGTAACTACAAAATATTGAGCTCAATTGTCGGATCACGTTTGTTTCTTGGCCAGTTTTGTTATTAATGTTTTGTGAGCTTTTTTTATTCGATAAGAAAAAAGGAATTTGCAATACCTTATCGCTGTTCCTATTCCTATGTCAAGATCAGTATGATCATCGCAACTTACCGTCATATACTCTGTTTTTTCGTATTAAGGTTTAGTCCATTCTTATCAAATTGCCTTTTTAAGGTTCTTAGCATGTACTATGCGTCATTTTTATTTCTGGATATGCTTGGATGTTTGCAAACAAAATCGGGTATAGGGTTTCATCACCAATTTGCAACCTCATTCCATAGCATCGATTCTTCTGGGGCTAATAATCATACCTACCCTTGGATACAATAAACTCATTTGACAAAATATTTCCTATTTTGACAGTATTGAAGCATCCTTGGTATACAAGTTTTATCGTCCTAATATAAGCCTCTGTTGATACCAACTTTTTCCATGGCTGGTCATAGCTTATTCAGTGGGACGGTACCGTAGGCCCTTTGTAAATCTACAAATACAAGATGGACCTCCCTGCTTCTTTCTACTCTCTTCTCTATCAGGAGTTTTAATGTAAATATGCCCTCAGTGCGTGAGCAGTTACCGCGAAAATTGTTTTATTCTTACGATTCTACGAAGTTGACCTCAATTCTTTGTTTTAAGACTTTGTCGTAAAGCCTCACTAACGAGCCAAGAATGCTAACACCTCTATAATTTTTACAATCACGCCTATCTCCCTATAATTGTAGCTCTCTTCCATTGGCTTGGCAGATCGTTTTCCCATAGACACATCTTAAATAAGCCTGTGAGTAGTTCAACTAGAAATTCTGGAGCTGCTTTGATCAGCTCAATGTTTCTTTTTCCTGACCCCGGAGCTTCCCATTCTTTATACAGCGTAGAGCCTGTTTTTCTTCGGACACAGAGATCTCTGAGGGTATAGCGCTCTCCTCATGATCTATCTCCTCGTTATCTCGAATGAATTGAGGTCTGCCTTCTGTCAAAACATTGGTGTAATATTTAGCTCAAGTCTGTGTTCCAGTGAGACTGATTCCGCTTGGGTCCCGATTTTCTGTACGCAGAGATTTCGGTACTTTCCATGCTTTATTAGCACTCGTGTTTCACATAGTTTTATAGGTTTTCTGGCAAGTATTGTTCCAGTAACTATTTTGCACTGTTGTTGTCTGTTAAGCTAGCCTACTTTTTATATATGTATCTCTGCCTTCCTGTGCCTTAGTTGTTTGTTCCGATCAACCTAGGGCTGTAAGTTAGGACTCCACTCTAGAGGACCTCTTGTTCTCCGATCACATCTCAGTTTCTTCGCAGTGCTTCTAAAGCTGCTTCATGGGTCTTGTGCGTCGAAAGTTGGGAAAAATAATCGAATGAAAATATTGATAAGTTAATTCCATTTTTTGGAGATGACATTTTGAAGTATACCGTCTAAAATGTCAAACTTTGCAATGTATGTATCAGAATGCACTGACCATTGCCAGTGTTGCCAGTTCTCTAAATTAAAACAGCTCCCCTAGTTTCGATAATTTTACCCAAAAGTGTTTTTATTTCTAACTCCCTAATTTTGATAAAAATAAGGTCTGCACCAAATTACAAAAATATCGTCTTCTGGAAAACTTTTCTTCTTCTCAAACTCGAACAAAAGTAAACTTTGAGTAGTTGTCTCCTTATAAAAAAATCAAATCCGAGACTGGAATTACAAATTTTACAGTGCTGAATTTTATTTTCTACGAAACAAACTGGAATATAAAATAGTTTTACGGGAAGTTAGATATACATTAAAAATAAAGTTATGAGGAATTTGAAAAAGAAATGATCAAAAATGGGAGCCACCTATTTCTAATTTTAAACGGTCTTAATATTGTTCCTCTAAACCAATTCATTTAGATTTAGTATTTTAAAACAATGTATATGGACCTAAAGATAATTAAAATTCAAAATGAGTTATCAATTAATTAAGATTGGGACAGTGGAATTCAGTTTAACCTCATTTGCTACTGTAACTACACGAAATATTTGGTATTCATTGATGAGGTTCCGCAAGAATTAGTTATAAACTTAGTCGTGTCATACGTGTCTTGTAAAAAAAATTCCACAATTGATTTTTATTTAGGGCAAGTGAAACTTTCTAATATTTATACTGTACTATAATTTTGGTGGAAGGTAAGAAGACATTTGGTAAAAGTTTAGGGGATTAATTACACCAGACGATAATATACAATCTTTGAGAATATACAGGGTGTCCGGCAAGTACCTCCTAATCTCTCGGGAGCATACAGGGGGAGTCAAAATAACCCCATAACGGAGATAGAGAGCCCTAAAGCGATACCCAGAGATTTACCTTATCGCCTCTAAGTCATGAACCGACTTGTATAGTTTAATAAAATTTTAATATTTTATAGAGGCCATAAAGACTCATTAAACCATACTACAGTAGATGTTTTAGATCATCAGAGAAGCCAGGAACGGACTTGCAGCCTCACTCGTTGGGTCTAATTTTTTACAGGTGTCATTTTACAGAGCTGGAAACTCATTTTTTAAATACTTTGGTCATTCTTCTTCAAAAAAGTAGTATGGATTTATTTCGATAAAATTGGCGGTTTTCGAGATAAATCCGTTTTTATGCGAAAAGCTCAAAAGTTACTAATGCTAAATACAAACAGGTAAAAATAAAATAAGCAGGGTGTGCTGATGTGCTTTAATTTATTGGGAAGCGCTGTCTCACTCTTCGAAGGCAAGAAGCCGTTTTCAAGTGAAACTGCTAGAGATAACTACTAGCCGAAACGTCGTGATATTCAACAAAAATAAAGACAATGGAAGTCCAACAGATATCTACTACTTCGCAAGAAACATCATTGTCTATGACCTTCAAACAATTCTGAAGCTTGTTTAGATTTGTAAAACCGGTCTAATCGATAAAAAAGTAAGGTTAGAAAAATTTAGATCTAGGTTATGTCATGAATATTTACATGAACCCTTTGAGACATACTGTATACATTTCTTTCGAAAATTTGAACTTCAGGGTTTTTTGGGTGGTCGCTGAGTGTGAATATGAAGTCAGAAAATTGAAATTTTCATTTCCAAGGTAGCGGATTCAAAATAGCGCATCAAAATTGTAGTATTAAATGGTACAACTAGAAAAAAAGACCAAAAAAATTTTGTGCATCTTGCACATAAACTCAAAAATAATCAAAAAAAAATCATTTTTCGAGTACATAACCTTAAATATCTTAAAATCCTGACGTGATGGGCCAATTCTGACCTCGTTTTCGGATTCTACGCAGCAAATTATTTCCAAAATGACTCCCAGCTGCCTAACAATCATGACCTTTTTTTTTATAGACCTGTGTTTTCTTAAAAAGTAAGTTTTGAGGAAAAATTTGTTTTTATTTTTGTAGGCTAAGAAATATATACTAAATTTTTCCAATTTCTTTTTTATTTTTAACGTATGGGTTTGTGATTTTATAAAAATATAACTCGTATCCATCTCTTAGTTTTCCTACTTTAAATAGAATTAAAAACGGCGTGTTAGCTAGGAACCGTTTTTTATTGAGAAGCTGTACACTTTGTTGGTACTTGACATTTTTCTATAAGTAATAAATAATAGAAAATGCTATAAAAATAATGTAGAAGTGTAGAAGTATATGAGAGAGGTTTTTTGGAGAATCTGAACTTTATTTTTATTTATTTATTAATTGGTAAAGAAATAGGAACATACGATCTACCAAACATTCAATATGAGAAGCACGGGTCCAAATATAAATGGTATGTACAAGTACGTATGTACAGTATCCAGGGAAATTTTTTTTTGTTTTTAAAAAAAGTTTTTTTTTGTAGTTTGTCTTTGCATAATGAAAAAGTAAAAAATAACCTAAAATATTTGATATTTCAGATTTGTTTCAATCCGTAAATGTATTTTAAAAATTTCAAAGGTCCAAAAATGCCGTAAAACAAATTGAAAATGTGTTAGAAAAATTTTAACTATAATTTTTTCCGATAATTTTCCCAAAAAAAAAAACAGTTTTTTCCAGTGTATATTGTTCTCGAATTTCAGAGAAAACCCGATACTACCATGTTATGTTTTTTAAAAATTATTCTTGTATTATTTTCATATTTTTGTATACTAAAAATGTTTATATCCCAGTTACGATTAGTGAAAAAGCTAAAAAATTGAACTCATTTTAAGTTTAGTACAAGATATGTACCTAAAATTGCCTGCTTCAACAAAATGTCCTCTAAAATTTCTAAAAATTTCTTAAACTTCAATAAATTCACAAGTAGGTTTAGAAAACAATTATAAATTTTAGGCTTTCTACGACATTAATAATCGAAGAAATGTCAGTTTTGTGTAATGCCTCTATTTAGTTATTTTTTAAACTCATTGTCACCGAAAAACATTCTGTTGGAAATGGGGAAATACTCTTCTTTTTTAAATTTCTTTTTGTGAAAACTAAACCTGAAGAAAGTGGTCCGAAAAAACTCAGAATTGCTATCAAACGAAAACGTCCTGACAAGTCGTCGAAAAAAATTTTGCTTTTGTATGACAATGCTCGTCCTCATACTACTATAAAAACAAAAAAATTATTGAAAAATTTCAAATGGGATATTTTCGACCATCTTCCATACTTTCCAGACCTTGTACCGAATGACTACCACCTTTTCCTGCTTTTGAAAAAAAGCCTGGGTGAGAAGCATTTCCGTAGCAATGAGCATCTCAAGACGGAGATAAATTCATGGTTTCCGAAATAGAACATGTTTTCTTAAAACAAGGTTTGTAAAAATTATATAACAGATATCAAAAATGTATTCAAGTCGAAGGCGACTATGTAGAAAAATAGACCAAGTGTCAAAGAATAGAATAAACATCATTTTATGACCTAAAAATTTGCTAATTATTTTTTTCTTAATTAGGAAAACTTACTTTTTGACCCCTCCTCGTATTTGAAATTCAAGAGGGATATATGTACTGAAAAAAGAGTGTTTTGTATACAAAAATACAAATAACTTTTTTTTTTATGAGATTTGTTTATATTTCGACAAATAATGGTATTGTATGCAAAAATATATAAAAAAGAACTTGCCTGTCCGGTTAGGAATATTTGTCTTCATAAAATTTAATTAAACCTCGATTTTTTTACCAGGATTTTTTGCTTACTTTGTAAATTAAATTTTGCAGCTTGTCAGCCAACAACTTTCCTTAAAATGTATTATTCCTAGTTAACTAGATCACAGGAAGGGTCCAGTAAAAATCATGTAGACCACAAGTTCTCCAAACAATTGCCTAGAGTCAGCGGTCAGTCTTTCTTTTGTTTTCGAAGGTAATCGAATTACTTTGAACCTTTTATCGGTCGCAGATGGCCGAGGATTTACTTTTCGTTACCAACGTTTAACTTGTTTTAGGGTAAATATTCGTTTTTTCCAGAGTTATTCACGAAAAAAATTGTGTTCATTTTATCAATTACTGTACATCGTAATTAAAGTAGGGTTATAATGGTGAAAGCGCAAAAATTATTATCGTAAATTAAGATATTACATAAAATCTGTTCTTACCTTTTAATGTTTTGGAGGGAGGCGCCCCATCTCTACTCCATGGAGGATCCCCATGACCCGAGAAGTCCCTTAATTTAAGATATGAGATCGTAAGTCTTATAATACTAGCTTTATCTAACTGTGAGGTGATGGCGGCGGGGAGGGGCAGCATTTTTGCGAGTTCATAGAACTCAAAATTTTCTTTTCCTCTTCTAGATCGGGCGGCGTCTCTGCTTTTCTCTTTCCGAAGTTCCAAAATACTGAAAAGAAAGAAACGGCAGTTAGTTAAGGGTGTTTTGTGAGAAGAAATATTAGTATTTAGTAAAATTAAGCCTCCTCCTAGTTAGGTATGTTTTAGTGTAGTGATATGTGATATTTACAAAATAACAAAAAAAAAAAAAATCAGAAGTAATTTTGTTATTTACGTGCTCTATAATGACAGATTTTTTTGGAAAACTAGTTACAAGACATCGAAAATGTCCAATTTGATGCAATCAACAAAATTTTCCTAGGCCTTTCTGTGCCATACAGGGTGAAATTGAAAATTTTTCGTTTACAAGCCATCCCCTCCCTAATTATAAAATAAAAAGGGAGCCATTGTAGAGTTTTTACGCAAAAATCGCGGGAGTACTTAGTTATTTTTTAAAGGTATCAGATTTTGTGTTATTGACTAAACTTTTGTTTTTTTACATAGAAAACTTTGTACGAGGACTGATCAAATATAACTCAGAATTTTGTTATACACATTTAATATTTATAAAATAATACAAAAAAAACTATTGATCATTTTTTGACATAGTCTCCTCCAAGCTCTACAAATTTTTCTCAGAGGTTTGGAGGGTTGTGAATTCCTTGCTAATAGAAACTTTGAGGTTGGGTCATCAGCAAATTGCGTACGAAATCCTCGACATCTTAACCTTTGTTGAATCGTACCCGTTCAAGTGCATCTTTCAAGAACGCAAACAAAACATAATCACATGGTGACAAATCTGGGCTGTCTGGAGGGTGTTCAAGGGCTTTCCAATGCATATTCTCCAGTTTTTCCTTCGTCAAAACCGCTCTGTGTGGCTTAGCGTTGTCATGGAGAAGGAGGAAGTCTCTGATGGAAACACCGAGTCTTTTGTTGCCTCCAACAGCTGGCAGTAGCAGGCAACATTAATTGTACGTCGGTCGTGTAAAAAATCAATCAGCAACACTCCCTTCAAGTCAAAAAAAAGGGTCGCGATTATGACTTACATCTGCCACATTTTCTCGTCCATTCTTGACCTTCTTGGGCGAACCAAACACTTGGGTCTTAGACAGGGTACCATGTCCATACTGAACCTTCAAGCGAATTAAAATTTCGGATGGCTTAAAGCCTTCCTCAGTTGAAAACTGTACTATAACTCGTTGCGTAACGAACGGTGAAATCTGTTGCTCACTCATGGCTGTATTGGCACAAGAACTGAGCGAAATAGTTTATCGACCATTCCTCCACTCCTAATACTGCAACGATCTACACTGCAAGCCCGTTGTTGATTGGAGGTGGAAATTAATTATAAAATTCTAGTTTATATTTGATCCACCCTCGTAACAGTTCGATTTCAATTTTTTCAAGCTTCTCAAAAATGTGTAATGATTGATATCTGATCAGTTTGAGGATGATTCGATAAGTTCTCGGCCTGAAACAGAGAGGGCGCTAGTAGGGTCAAATAACTATAATATTTTGTAAGCATTAACCTTGAGATGACGCCCTGCAAAGTTTCAGATGTTTGCGTTCAGTTGCTTGTTTGTGGTGATCAAACACATAAGGTTCGATATTTTGTGAATGATGGATAAAATTGAAGTTCGAGCGGTTATAAAGTACATTGTTTTAAAGGGCTTAACTTCTACGGACATTAAAAATGAGTTAGATTCTACTTTAAAGGATTCTTCTCCTTCGTTTTCGATAGTAATAAAATGGGCTGCTGAGTTTAATCGTGGTCGTACATCAATTCAAGATGATGAGCGCCCGGGACGCCCAAAAACCGCTACAACTGATGAAATTTTCACAAAAATTCCACTGCATTGACATGATGATGTTCTTGGCATGAAAAGCGTCTTGCGCGATGGGTGCCGCGTTTGTTAATAGTCGACCAAAAACGCCTTCGAATAAACATTGAGAGTTTAGACTTATTTAGACGCAATCCTGCTGAGTTTCGTCGACGTTTTATAACTGTAGATGAAACATGGATTCACCATAACACGCCAGAGATAAAGCGGCAGTTGAAACAGTGGGTGGGGACAGGTGAAAGTGCGCCAAAAAAAGCAAAAACGGTTCTGCCTGCAGGAAAAGTCATGGCAAAAGTTTTATGGGAGTCACATGGGGTGGTGCTTATAGACTATTTAGAACAAGGCAAGACCATCACCGGGGAGTATTACGCTTCATTACTGGACCGTTTGCAGCATGTGATTAAGGCTAAACGTCCACATCTTCCCAAAAAAAGTGCTCTTTCATCAGGATAACGACCTGCACATAAATCTATGGTTCTTGCTGCAAAATTCCATGACCTACGTTTCGAAGTGCTTCCACCTTCCACCAAACTTGAAAAAATAGCTCGCTGGAGGAAAATTCCCTTTAAATAACGAAGTCAGAGCAGCGACAACCGCTTATTTTGCAGAGTTAGACAAATCGCATTAGACTACGGGTATTAAAATGTTAGAACATCGTTAGGCTACATGTAATGAAGTACAAGGGGACTATGTTGAAAAATAAATAAAAACATTTTCAAAAATCTTTTGTTTTCTTTATCAGGCCGAGAACTTATCGAACCATCCTCATAAAAGGGAAAATATTGACTTCAAACTAGCAACAATGTAAAAAATCAAATTTTAATGATGAAAGAATAAGTTTATCTCTACAAATAATTTATTTTTAATATAATGGGCTTTGAAATGTATATTACTTATACTATTTAATAAATGAACAGTTTTATTTTACTCATCATTCACTATTGAAGTTATGTTCGTAATAAATAACTTTTTTCGTTTGAAACGTGATCTTAAGGTTTTTAAATCACCTAGTTATGCAAGGGTCCTATGCCAATAAACCAAAACCCAATCTAAATAAAAGAAATGACAGAAATCAAACGTGACAGAGGTAAAGGTTCACGTCCGAAAGTTGATGGTTGAATTTCGACAGAATGCTGACTTAGTAGCCGCGAATGGTCGAATTTTACGGTCACCGGACGTGCAATCTCCGTCCAACTAATGAGCCGAACGTCCCGTGGGGCACTTCAAATCCGGGGACACCGAAAAGCTTCCGGGATCCGGACTCTACACTTGTTTGACCATTTTGTCTTTTATTTGCGTCCCCTGTAATAAAACTCAGATGCTTTTTCTTATGTGGCTCTCTAGGTTTTACGGTAACTCATCTTTTAGGGTAGACACTACTTAGTATCGACACAATTTACCTTTTTTGGATGGATTTGGGAGAAGTATAAAATTAGGAACCGATGTCAAGCGACTACTTAAAGTATTGTAGATAAACATATACATACCAGGAGAGAAATAAAGTCTAATGCAAAGTTGGTGTACATTATTTCACGAAGTATTACTTACAAAAGAAATGTTAACTTATGTTAAAGTAATATTTTAGAATGTTCGATACATATGCGGTTGCTATTTTTAATTTAATAAGATTGGTGGGGAGACATTTTAAGAACTGGTTGACTCAATATGACGGTTTATTCATAATCCTATTTTAATAAATACTGATGTGCATATATATATATATATATATATATATATATATATATATATATATATATATATAATGCAACGACAGCATTACACAGACATGAGACAAAGCAATGGGTTTTTATAACTTTAAATTCATTCTAAGAGTAGCCTCATATAATATCTTATAAACTTTTTGTTCCTTTAGAGGTATGAACTCCATCTGACAAACTTAAAAGCTTGTTTTTCAGAGGATGAGTTTCCATAAGTTTATTTGGATAACATAAAATAAGACAGTTATGTTTTAAATAATTTTTTCGGCTAGAAAAAATAGCTTATCTCGATAATTAGCATGTAAACAGCGAGCATACGAGGTGTGGCTATAAAATAACGAGATTATTGCTGTAAAACATTTTATTTTAAATTTATACGTATTTAGTTATTATCACCTTCAACACACATCCTTTTTCTATCTTCTCGGCTATTTTTGTAACGCCTAAACCACTCAAAAACTCGAGCATGTGATAAACATTCATTGCTATACACTTCATTTATTAAAACATAATTTCAGTAGCGATTTTTCTTAGTTTCATGTGAAATTTCACGACAATTCTTTACTCTATTACTATGCTTATCATTTTTTCGGAAAAGCAAAAACATTCCAAGGCCACGGCCAGACACGGAAGGTGCCGCATTCGAAAGAGAAGGCTTCACGCTACACAGCTGTCGATCGCTCGCCTTTGACGTATGCGTATTTTTCTGTAGAAGCATCGCTCTCTTTATTTTACGGCCACATCTCGTATGAACGCCTGTAAATAGGCTTTCCTCATTGCACCATACAGGCGGCGATTAAAGGTTTTTTCTTATAGCATTTTAGTAAAGCTTATATAATGATTCAAACTTTCGATAGCTGCAAGAAATATTGAATAATGTTTATTCCGTTAATAGTTTTTAACGTCCAAATTCGCAAAAATTGCATTTTTTAATGTATAACATTGCTTATTTAGGAAAATTAGCTTAACTCCAAAAATTGCATTCAGCAACTCAAAATAGATAAAAAAAATTTGCTGCGTCCGTCTAAATTCAAGAGGCGATTGGGGCCCCTTTTATCCCTACATTAATAAAAACTCCATTGAACTTTTATTTTTCAAAATCCTTGTGTATCCAAAACTATTAAAATCATCAATTTTATTGAAATTATCCGGAGACATTTGGATGGCACTTAATTGTAGCGCTTCGTTTAAAAATTATTCACTTGTTTTAAATGCATTAAAAACATTAATGGGTAGAAACACCCTCTAACATACATATAAGCTTTTAAAACTGTTTTTACCCTAATATGCCCCAACGGCAAATCTTTTTTTATCGAAAAATAAAGGTAAATCTTAAAATTTCAATCCGGCACCGACGTTTTCTTGATCGCACTCCGTTACTTTTGACTTTATTCATCCTTTGGGGCCCTTGTCCCATATACGTAGAATTGTAATTTCCGCCTTTTTGCTTTGGCGCGCGATCTCAACATTTTCCCGCGGGGAGAACCTATTTCAATACAACCTCTCACCCAATATAGGTCCCTTTGCATTATGTCGTTTCCGCTGAATTGAACATAATAGTGTTTTTGTTAGAATTATAACCGAATTATGTTAAATAGGAGTTTAAAATTGTTTTAAAGACAAATATCACTTTAAAAGTCAGTATATATATATATATATATATATATATATATATATATATATATATATATATATATATATATATATATATATAAATATATATATTACCGCCAGGTATGTATTAAATTAGTTTGGTCAATAAAATGAGCAGTTGCTATTGCTTACTAAGCCAATCAAAATTTTCTTAAAAAAATACATTAACTTGTAATAAAGTTTTGAAACCAAAAAAGCCAGTTTCTTTTACGTTTTTTGTTTCTAAAATCAAAACTAATGAAGCCGTAGGGATGGTTTGAGCAGACAAATTGTAAAAAATTAAAATGCCAGCAAAATGAGCCTTGGATCGATTCAATCGGATCATTAGTAACGCTAAAAAACAGGAAAAACGGGAAATTTCAGCGTTTTTTTCAAAAATTTATATCTCCATCATTTTTTAAGTTGTAGCGCTGGCCCTTCACAAAATAATTGTAATTTATATGTACTTTATGCTTGCCAAAACCAGAAACTGTCGATATCTTAGTTTTTGCATAATTGTCATTTGAAATTTTTAGTGCATTATTGTTCAGGGCACCTGAATGAGCCTTGAATGGTCCGATTTTAACTTTGTAAAAATTTTTTGAAATTAGAAGTAATATTTTACAAGCCTATATTTTCATTTTGCATCAAAAAGTCTGTGAAATACGTGAAAAATACATGACCGAAAACTGCCGAACGTGTGAAAGAAGAAGAGTAATAGGGGCAGCGCTGCTGTCGAGGGGAGTCGTATGTACTATATAAAAACAACTCCTCCTGGCAGCCGCGCATAACAAGCTGACACTAATCGAGGCCGTACTAAGGCCCCTTCTGAGCTACAGATCTGCAGCTTGGAACTATGTAGCAGCGACATACTTTAAGAGACTACAAGTTCAAGAAGACATAGTGTTGAGAATGGCTTCGTCAGGAACGAGCAAATATATACATATACATTACAACCCTGCAGTGGACCCAGGAACCACCTAGCAACAAGAAACAGGGACCAATCCGATGAGAAAGAAAGAAGAGACGCCGAAAAAAGCCATTGTAGTCCCAGACAGGGCACCCCCACTGGGCGGAGCACCAAAAGGACACGTAGGATCTAGGACCAGGATCACACTATTATAAACATAGGTAAGAGATAAGTCCCTATTTTCATAATGAAATACTTAAGAGATCATCATTACATTGTATGCGAGTTGTAAGAGAGTGAAAAGCAGTGGATGTACCGGCAATTGGAGCGGAACACCAATGCTGTGAAGGCCAGAGGTTTGTAAAAGACCCATCAGACAAGCAACCCAAAGGACTTCGGATCGTGACTTAACCACAATCAGCAAGGAGTACAGAATCGTGGGACCCTAAGTCAGGGGGATGTTAGCCGGCAAGAATCGAGTACTACCTAGTATACTAACTGGAGGTGTCATGCAAGATTTCCCCTCCTCAAAAAACAAAAAAAAAAACACGCAGTCACGCTGCCTTCACTATACGGCTCCTTTCAAGTGCCCGGCCGTTTTCGGTTATGTTTGCTAGCATTTGTCACGTATTTCAAAGACTTTTTCATGCAAAATGAAAATATAGGTCTATAGAATGATTCTTCTAGTTCAAAATCTTTTTACAAAATTAAAATTGGACCATCCGTGACGCTCTGGAAGATAGTGCACCAAAAATTTCAAATGGCAATTATTCAAAAACTAATAAACCGATTAGAAATTCCCATTATTTCGTGAAAGGCCAGCCCTACAGCTTGAAAAATAACGGAGATATGAATTTTTGAAAAAACGCTGAATTTTCCAATAATCCGATTGAGTCAATCCAAGGCTTATTTTCTTGATATTTTTATTCTCTACAATTCGCCTGTTTACATCATTGAGATTTCTACAGTCTACAAATGTTCCCATAGATGTCTTGTGTTCGACAATGTGTGACCGTGTACATGTCATAGGTGTTCAATTGGATTCAGATCTGGGGACCACGATTGCCAATCCAGAAAAGTTTTTTTCTCTGAAAAACCTCTTTTACTAATTTGAATGGATGTTTAGGATCTTTGTCCTACTGCAACATTCACATTTTTGGTATTTTTTTCTTCCCATACGGGAGAATATGTTTCCCAATATTTCTTTCTTTAGTGCAGTATCCACCGTGCTTTTGATTTAAGGACCGACTCCGTCGTAACGTTGTCGCCGCCATGTTTAACCATGGAAATTTGATATCTAGACACAAAGCACATGTTCTCTGGTCGTCGTATGTACTTTCTATCATCACTCCCAAATATGTTAAACTTAGATTCACCTGAAAACAACACTTTTTTCGAATCAGCAACAGTCCAGTGTTGATATTTCTTCGCGAACTCTAATCGGGCCTTCCTGTTTTTTCTTGAAAGTAGAAGTTTGAAGACATCCACACATTCCGTAAGACCAACTTCAGTCAAACCTCGAGCTAATGTCGTTCTAGATACATTCGTGACATTTTCAATTCGCAGTTCATTAGCGACGTCCTTTGTAGTTTCATATTCAGTTGTTTTTCCAGGTCTACCACAAGAAGGCTAATCTAGAAATGTCCCTGATAATTTAAATGTCGAAACTGTCCTGTTCACAGTACTTTTATTGATCATTACCAACTTTGCGATTTTGCGAGAAACATTTCCTGGTTCTGAGAGATTTACAACGCTCTTCCTCAATTGAATATTTGTTCGTTCCACCATGATGCATCAAATCAACTGAATAAAATAAAATACAATCAAGCAAGTTAAGTACGATCATATAAGAAAAGTAAATAAACACAAAGTATCATAAAACTCGATCTGGCCTAATACTGCTGAGCACTTGAATTTTCAAATTCACAAGCTACATAGAGTACTGCTAATATTTAGTTTTTGGGAAGAGTATATTTTAAAGTTGCATTAAATAAAGCTTCAATTTTATGAGATATTTGGATCATAGTATGAGATACTTAATGAATAATGAAAAAAAAAACTATTTGGCCCAACACTTTTGATCACATCTGTATATTTATGAAATTAAATCGATACAAAAGAACACTTTAAAAAACTGCATATATTCATTCACACCTTCCAGAATGTTTCCGCAACGGGCATTCCGAGACATCAGGCTCTGACAGGAGCGCTTTCTTTTAGTCAGGATAACCTAATAACGGCTTTTGAGGGGCCGGCAGTCTCTGGGGGCTCAGTGGCCCCGCTTCAAGTAGCACAGACCAATTTCTGCCAATTTGAGCAAAAGTTCTATGTGTAATTTTGTTTTCACACGCTGGCCCTTCTGTGTTAAATTGGGCGGATGCCCTTCGATGAAAAGAAATAATCATTCTTTTAGTATTGACAAAAATAAGTGTTTTGTTTTGAGATGGTCTTTTGACACATGAAAATTAAAAAAATAATAGTTTCTATCAAATGTCGTGTTTTTTTACTGTTTTTTTTTATTGAATAGTCAAAATACAAATTAAAATCCAAAAAGTTGCATTTTCTCCCTACAACCGTTAAAGCAAAGGTACATATACTCCATTCAAGAACTAGAGAGAGTAATAAAACTGTCACCGAATCCTCCGAAGTACGTGCTCCAGTGCCGCAGGTAACTGAGGACTGCCATAAATATAATAATTTCTAATTATATTTAAATATTATAAGCGTTTATAAATTTACTGCAACAATGAAATTTCTGATATTTCAATTTAATTTCTGTCAGTGAGCAAAGTACACCTGACAGTGTGACCTTAGTGATTTATCTTGTTTCTGCTTGTTTTTTATATATTACATGAGATTAGTGAGATACCCAAAAGATATGGCTTCCACATCTATATTTATTCCAAAGTCGTTAAACCAGGGCATTTTTTCCTCAACGAAAAACTTATTATGAAGATATCAGTATCTTGATAATAATGTTAAAAGCTCTGTTGAGATGTGTTCCAACATGACAGGAGTTGGAAAATCTACTATGTACCGAATACTGAAGGAGAATAAAATGACTGGAATTGTTAGTACTCCCAAGCCCCATTCGATCACAGGCAGACGAAAAACCTCGTTGGAAGAAGAGATGTAAACTGTAATAAAAGGAGCTGCACATATATTTTATTTTGAGAAGCAGATCCCTACCGTCGATAAAATTCTAACTAAAATCAATGAAGATCGGGATTTACTGAAATTAAAAGAACTGAGCTCTGGAAATTTCTCAGAGAACTTAATTTTTGCTGGGAAAAGCCAGACAGGAAATCTGTTCTTATAGATTGTCCGGAAAATGTCCATTGGAGCAGGAAATATCTCTCTCAAGTAAAAGATGGAGTTGCAGGAAATAACACAACTTACAAAATTAGTAATTTAGTTGAAATTTTGAAAGATCTTTTTTGAATAAAGTTTCTGCAGAAAATTGGGAAAAATCCATATACTAAAAGAATAAAAGAAAATGTGGAAAATGTGGATCTCATAATCGGTGAGATAGAGGAATAAATTATAATTAACTAGCGACCCGCCCCGGCTTCGCACGGGTGCAATGCTGATACTAAATACACTACAGAAAAACTGTGACTATTTATTTTATTTTTACAACAATTATTACATCGGCCTCCGACGCGCTATTTATAGGCACGCTGCCACCGCCCCGGTCGGCCAGTACCGCCGCAAGCGCTACTTCCCGCTTAACGACATCACATTAGAAACCTCAAAAATAACAGTATTTCTCCACTATTTAATGGATGTTATTATACATATAAACCTTCCTCTTGAATCACTCTATCTATTGAAAAAAAACCGCATCAAAATCCGGTGCGTAGTTTTAAAGATTTAAGCATACAAAGGGACATAGGGACAGAGAAAGCGACTTTGTTTTATACTATGTAGTGATAGTGATTTAAGCGAAGATAGCTTCACTGACTTTGATTACGAATTAGATACGTAATGTTTACCAGCGTAAACACAATTTATTATTTAAATTTTCTGAAACATATAAAAATTAATTACATTTGAATCAATTTTTAGTGTTTAATTGTAATTTTGCAGAAGATTTAAGAAATAAATAAACTGAAACGTCAAATGTCCTAAAAGTGTTTTTAATTAATAATACAATTACCGATAACCCCAAAAAAATTTTAATATTATATGGAGAAATTTATTTTTTTATATAAGTTTAATTTCTTTTATTTATGATAATGAGTATTTTATAAGTATTTAAATTATAACTTAGAATTTTTTGAGAGAATAAGGCCACGTTTTAGTCTGAATGTGCCTAAAACGATTTCTATACCGAAAACTAAAAATAATAAAAATACAGTTGTGATTTTTGTTTAATATGACAAAAGTATTTATATTTTCTAATGTATGTGAATTATTAAGAAATCATAAGAAATAAAATAATATTATTATAACAACTTAGTTCTATTTTGAGCTATACCATAAATATTTAGTGATAAAATAAACCTCCTTCCGACGCCTATGACAATGATTAAAATAGGGTTAAAAATGATCTATTACTCTCTCTAGTTCTTGAATAGACTATAGATAATTTACTCCTTGTGAATTCATTCCATTCTGATTTTCTTCCGATACGCGTCCGTTGTATCAAACGAAGAGCAAAAAACAAAAAAAGTAACGAAAATAAATTGTTTATGTAAGACACCCTTAATGCCTAGCCGTGAGTAAATCTTCTAAAATCAGAAAAAAAACCCTTTTCAGCTTTCACGATATAAAATATCTCTTAAATAAATCACCAATAAATACCTTGTGGTCAAGAAAGTAGGGTGTGTTAAAAGAATAATCAATCTCTAACACTTTTTTACCCCAATATAGATTTTTATAACGTCTGAAAATAAGGGCCTCATGGGATGATAATGTAATTATATAGGGCGAAATCCACATGTAAGGGGACAATAAAATAAAATGAAAAAACAGCCTACAATTGTCGCGTCCAGGGAAATAATATGTATTTTTTCTCTTAGCGAGGCTTTGTCCAGTTGTCTTAACACCAGTGGCGTACGATTATTTTTTTGTAAAGTTTGCAGATTTTTATTGCTCAAAAATTCGGTCTAGATATTTAAGGAGATACTAAAATGGATTTTGATAGTCTTCTTCCCTATTTACTATATTTTCATATATCTTTGAAACATTGTGATAAGCCCTTTCGTAGCCAGGAAAGCGATGAGTTCATCTCGCGCAGTTGCACAATGTATATCGTCCAGTACAAGCTAGCGAGACAAAATTCATGACCTATTTCCAGGAACTGGAGGCAACCATTTGTAAATCCCCCCCCCCCCCCCCGCAGGTAACGATTCCAAGAACTGATAAGTGATAAAGAAGCTTGAATTGCATATGCAAATGAGTTGGATTTCTAGCATACTTATGACATCTTTTAAAATTGGTAGCAAAGTAAAACAAGTTTTTTGTGATGGAATATTCTGTTCAAGGTATGTACACTATTATCACGTTTTTTTTCAAAAAAACCGTGTGTATTTTTGGTATAATATGAGTTTGAATCGTAAATTTCAAAGGATTGCAAAATTAAATTTTAATCTGTATTCGTAGTACTGCATGCCCGTTACTGTGCATAAGATAGATGCTTGTACACAGTATGGAAGTCATTATATCGTGTCTTCTTCCAACTGGGAAGCTTTCCGAGGAAGCGCAGGAGGCAAGAAATAAAGATTGTCGTAGATTCCGTGAACGACACACCAGGAAGACCTTTTGAGAATGTTTTTGATTACATTCAATCCTGTAATCAACACTTTTAGATAATTACCGCGAAAGAAGATTACTGTAATGCCAGCGGAGGTTCTACAGTTGATTGTGCCACCTTCATTACCATCCCAATCATCATCAGTTCTCGAATTTAATGAGGAGGATTATTTGTTATCAGACTCTACCTATGCTAGAGTTAATAATGACGAAGAAACCTCTGATGATGATAATTAATTTTTTTGTGGTTAACTTTTTTATTGTAATTAATTCAATATGCCTTATTTTATTATGCAGTTATAGTTATAGTCGTTATTTTAATTGCTTTAGTTATTTAATTCAAAAACTGTAAATAAATACATACCAAACAATTCTTTGCATATTGATGATTTTTAATTTTTCTAAGCCTTCTTTATAAATAAAAAACAATACACTCATGCCTTACAGGCATCACGAGTAGGTAGGGGAAGAGTGGTAAAATTTCACCAGTGGCAAATCATTTGTTGTTTTTATGTAAATTTATTGATTTGTTATAAAGTTTCAAGAACTATTGGCACATTTAAGGCCTTGACGTATCACCGTCTTGCCCATATGTTAGTAGCCCTATTTAAATTAAAAATTTTAGATTTATTTTGTATTCCTAATGTGCGTTACCACCCCTTTTGGTTCATTAGGTCCTTAATTTGTGATATAATATACAATTTCAATTAAAATACTATTAAATATTACTAGCGAAATGAATTCCGAAAATTACTTTTAACTATTCTTGTGTTACGCCACTGTAAACTCCAGAAACTGGACAAACACAAGGGCTATTCTACTTATATAAGAAATATATGCCCAGCCCCAAGCGTCCTTTTCAATCTAGCATCCTACTTTCTGGAAATGTTTATATGATCCATTATTTCGATTTCTGCACATATTTTTTATTACCCACAATTTTCTCCCTTTACTTTAATTTATTTGTCGATATTTTTATCTTTATTTATTTGTTTGTATTGGTTTATACGAAGTCTATGTACACAAGACTTTATATAACATATTATTGTTTAATGCTGTGAAGTCATAACGCCTAATCATATATATATATATATATATATATATATATATATATATATATATATATATATATATATATATATATATATATATATATATATATATGATTAGGATAGGAAAATCTTTTAATTAATTTTTATTTTCTTAAAAATGTCGACTATTTGAAAACATTTATATATACAACATATCAAAAAACAAACAACACGTTAAGAACACTATCATAATTTAAATATATTTCATTCTGCATGTAGGACCCTTAACATTCTGTTTGATAAATATTAAAGTTCTACTTTCGTAATTTCTATTTGGGTACGGAAACATGGAAGGCGATTTTATATTATTTTTTTGTTATTTGCAATTATAGATTTTAAAAAATACCAGATTGAGCGTTTCCAATGCCGGCTGTTCCCACAGTGCGAAAGAGGAAAAAGAATGGAAGCATGTCTGATTCTATGCTCCGTCCACTAGAAAGAAAGGACACTACTGCTTTCACTCTTTCTCTCTCCCACTGTGGGAATGACTGGCTTTGGGAACGCACAATCAGTATTTTTTAAATCTATGCTTACAATACACCAAAAAAACGCATTTATTAATCGGATCGAATCCTTAATATTATGGTTTAAATTAGGCTGGTGTAAATAGGGCTGAAATCTCTTATGTGTGTTCTGTCATTAACCGTGTTTTCATATTTTTAATTTCTATCATTTCCTTTTTGTTAGTTTATGTCTATGTTCTTAACTGCGGTTTTAATATAATCGAAAGTATGTTTTCTGTCCAGTATGTGTTTAGTTGAAAAATAAGCTGTATTCTATATATATATATATATATATATATATATATATATATATATATATATATATATATATATATATATAAAACCTAATCCCTTGGGGTATCGGTCTAGGCTGAATAAAACTCCTTTTTCACAAACGCCGAACTTTCGGAAAGTTTACTTTTTCTTTTTTGAACGGTGCAAAATGAATTTTTTTGGCTATATAATCAAGAAATATGGGAAAAATCATTTTATTATTTTTAACATTATTATTAAATTTCATTAATTATATTTATAATTAATTAGGTTGGACAGAATAAAAAAAATTATTATTTTTTTCCAACTTTATTAATTATAAATATAATTAATAAAATTTAATGATAATGTTAAAAAATAATGATAAACATTGATTTTTTCCCATGTCTCTTGATTAAAAAATTAATAAAAAAAATAATTCACAGTCTATATTCGGAAGAGTTGTCTTTTTTCCTTAAGACCGGCACAAAAAGGGTAGAGACTTTATTCTCTGTGAATTTTTTTTGTAGCATTTGCGATACTAGTTTCGATTGTGAGTTTGCTCTTGGTTCGTTTCAGCTCCAGTGGCGAGAGCATTACGTAGTCATAACTAGTGTGGGGAGATAGAACCAGAGTGGAATTTACAGAGAATAAACGGTCTGGACCATTCTCCAACAGTTTTAAGGAGAGAATACAACTCTTCCAAATACATGGACTGTGAAATTATTTATTTCTATTAATATTCTACGGCTCCAAGGTTTATTAAGATCTTAGTTTGTACTGTTAATGCGAATAATATCCTTTTGACACATTATGGAATGAGGATTTTAAATAGGCGTTTGTTTACTGTGAATTTTGCTCTTAGTTGGTTACAGCTCCACTGACGAGACCGTTAGGTGGTTGAAACTTTTATGGAGAAAGAATCCGAGTGGAATTCACAGATAATAAACTGTCTGCTACTTTCTTAACGGTCTTAAGGAAAAAAGACAACAATTTTCGTTATTCTTTTGTCCGTCTATAAGTAAAAATGGCCTGATCCCCTAGGAACATGAAAATTGTTATGACTATATTTCAAGTCTAGAGCAAAAACTACAAGATACTATTTATTTCGATAGTATTTACTCAGAAGGTAAAGGATAATTGCGATAAATTGATGAAAATGTTCCAAATGGCGGTATCTACACACGTTAAAATGTTTTCATGATTCCCCCTAACACTCAGTACATTAGCGTAGCAACAAAATGATTGATTGTTAGTAGAAAACTATTAATTTAATTGAAATCTATTTTTATTTTAATATAAAAAATATAAATAAAAATAGATCGATCCCATGGATAAACAGCTGGCCTGAAGAATTTTTCAACTGTTTTCTCCGCATAACCCAAATAAGAAAAAAATATATAAAATTACTTCCGGCGTCCATATCGGATTTGATTCCAAGCGGTTCCAAATATTAAATGGTTTTTATTACCAGTTTAAATAAATAGAGAATCAAATAAAATAAATGAACATCATTCTTATCAATCAAAAATTAATTTCTGAATGTTACCCAATAATTTGGAACCACGTTGGGTTCTAGTGTGTAAAATGAGTATAGAAATAGAAAAAAAAAACATAGAATATAATTCGACATGCCCTGTTTCGAGGAGAGGAGTCTGTTTGTAGGGAACACAGAGATCCGCCGGTACGAACCAAGAGTGAGTGAAGGCTGGGTTGATGTTCACTCCCAATCCAATGGGCGTCTGATGTGCCGTTGGATGCCTCTGGAATCCCGATGTCACTGCGTAGTCCATCGCTACCGCTTGATACGGTAGCATTTTTGTTCTACTAGTACCTTAATGATTCCTACACTTAGGTACTATGAAAATATACAAAAATGTTTGAGGTTGTGATAGCTTTTAGGGATATATAGTAAAAACTGGTCAATAAATTTATCTTATTTCTGTTATTTTATTAGTCTAAAAATAAATAAATAAATAAACTGGTTTAAAGTAAAGAATTGTTTATATGCCTCTTTATAAATTGTGGATATACAGAGTGTTTTCTAGGTACTGTTCAAAATTAAAAGGTGTAATTTCATCTACTAATGCAGTGTGCGACAAAACATATGCACGAACTTGTGGATATTAAAATATGCCTTAATAACAAGACAAAAACACATTGCTTTTCAAATTGTTTTATTTATTTAGAAAATTAAAAAACTAAATTTACTAAAACAAAAATTTCCAACATTTGTTATGAAAACCAACAAAAATCATATTTCATAATTAACAATACTTTCTTTATGCGATAAAACAATAGCACATTTTTAGGTTATTCCATTTAAATAAAAATTTAACTAATATTTAGTTGCGTTGCCCTTATTTTTTAAAACCTCCTCGCATCTGCGTAGCATGGACTCTGAGGTTATATAAAATTTCATCGGAAATTCCATTCCATGCAATTTCCGCTTGTCGGAAAAGGTCATCCGCATTTTTGCAATTATCGCAATTAATTTTGCGATCTACAATATCCTATAGATTTTCTATGGGATTGAGATCAGGCGATTTCAAAACATCAATCTTGTTGTTTACGAACCACTCTTTTACACATTTAGCAGTGTGTTTTGGGTCGTTATCATGTTGATACCTCCCCTTAAGTGGCATTTTTTCCTCTGCGTGTGGCAATATAACATTATTTAGGATATCCTTATACACAAAACGATCCATTATACCATTAATTTTGTGAATTGGTCCGATTCCATGTCCGGAAAAGCATCCCCAGACCAAAACATTTCCTACTCCGTGCTTAACTGTGCCTTGCGTATAGCGAGGGTTAAGACGTTGCCCTTTAGGTCTGCGTACTAGCCGAAATCCATCCGAATTTTTCAATTTGAACTTCGACTCGTCAGAAAAGAGTACGGGTTGTACACCAATTTAAGTGTTCCTTTGCAAATTGAATTCTAGCTAGTCTATTTTTTGGCGGAAATAAATGGTTTTTTGGCACTTCGGTATGATTTCAATCCACCTTCAACAGCTCGTCTTTGGATGGATCTTTCAGAAATAGATAGTGCTAATCGATTTGCAATTGACCTTTCTGATATGAACGGATCTTTTTTTATTAATCTAATTGTTGTCTGGTCGTCCCGTTTACTGGTTTTCCGTTGACGACCTCCTTTGTGGATAGTGGTCAACGAGCCTGAAGAACGAAAGCGGCTTATAATTCGCGAAATTAGGCTATGATGAATTCCAAATTTCTTTGCAATTAATGTCATTGATTCACCACTATTATAATATTTAATTATTTTTTCCCTTACTTGCGCTGAGTACTTATTATTAGCCATTTTTTTCATTAAAAACTTGAACCATATGACCGATGACTTTGAAAGACCAGGAACGACTATAAACACGTGGAAGTTTTCTATAAACATTCTTACAATGTTCAAAAGAGAGTTATTAGTTATTTCACGGTACTTTTTGTTGATATATTTTTTTAAAATTCATAAAGAATGTAAATTCCTGTTATTTCGTGCACATGTTTTGTGATAAACAAAAAGTGATGTTGTAAAAATCACTTTTGTAGTCTTTTTTTTAGCAGAAGAGTCCATCGCGATCATAAATAAGTAAAAAGAATTTAAATTTAAGTGCATTTGACTATGTTATTTAGCCATATATTAGCGAGTAGAAGTTCGTGCATTAGTTTTGCCGTACACTGTATATTTCAAGAAAGAAATGTAGATTTTTTTACGCTCTAATTTAAAGAAAGAAAATTGCTCTCAGTGACGTAGCTGGAAATGAATCAATAAACGTATTTTTTTTTTGCATAAAATGTAACAATAATTTGTGTAATATTATACTTCAAGTAAACTGCGGTTATATAAAATCGGCAAATTTTAATTTAATTTAACGCTAAAATTGAAAAACAATCTCTAAAAACTATTTTTGTGTGATAATAATTCAACAACTTTTAAATGTTTGGCAACTGTAAATTTTGAAATCATTAAGCAATTATTAAAAAATATTTATATATATATATATTTATATATATATATATATATATATATATATATATATATATAGACACCAATTTTGGATTTAAAAATTTTTTTGTAGCTAGAAACTAACTTTGATAGGGCCACCAGAGACGTGCTGGGAAATTTTTTGTTAAATGTTCCACATATTTTCAATTGCTTTATTTCCCACATTAGTCATTAAAAAAATAAGAAAAGACAATTCTTCCTCAGTTTGTAACTAAGATTAAAAACATCCTAATAAAATGAAATAGATCAATGCCGTGTAAATCAAGAAAGTAAAAAAAATTAAAGATCTCCTCTAATGGTATTGAGAAGTCAAAATACAAACGTTCTAAATAAATACTCTATATATATTTTCTTCAGTTTTCAAGAAACATTTGATTTTAATCGGAAATTATCTACATAGATTATATTTAAAATATATTTCTGTTATTAATTTTATGTCATGCTTATAACAAATTATAATTGAATCCAAATTATTTAGGTAATAAAGTTTTATCATTATTTTAAAACTCTGAATAATTTATGATCCATGGCAAAAAAATAAAATAATAAAAACGTAATTTTGCGGTATTCCCATGGACGTTATGAGTGACAAATTGACGTAGATGTTCGAGCAGAATATAAATTTATATTTTAAAATAGACGTCCTCTAGATTATTTTTATGAAAAAAAAAACACGGAATGGCGTGACATCATAAACAATCTATTTAAAATTATTTTTCGACAATGCATGGAATGTCATTTAAAAATATATATTACCAATATATTATTAAATTTTAAAAATAAAATAGATATTAAATTTATTCAAATTTTTATCTCATTATCAATTAATATTACTAAAAGAAATATACATTTTTAAAAACACAACATTCAATGGAGATAAACTAATGACCATAATTAATAAAGCCCAAAAAACTATTCACAAACCTCAAAAATTTGTCAAAAAAACATGTCAAAGAATTTATTCGCGTAATTTGAGAGTGGCTAAATGACCGACCGGCGAAACCACTCTCTCTAACCGTACTCAAAGAGTGACTAATAACCAAAAAGAAGCACTCGGATTTCCTAACAGCCGGCGGGGCGTAGGCGGGCGGATCGCTTTGGGATTCCGACACTCGGGTTGGCCCGGAATCACGCAGCCAAGTTAGCGCCGAGCATTCCATCGTGGCTATTCGCCGTTTCGTACGCCCACGTAACGTAGTGAAGTTATCAACAAGTAGCCAATATGCATCGGCGAAATTTTCGTCCGTCACGAACTTGATGTCTCACGAATGGTACTGACCCGCGGATTTCTGAATTTATGTTTGTTTTGCTCCCAAATAGTCAATCGATAACGGATTTTCCACATTTCTAGGCAAATTTCGGTATCAATTGACGTATTTGAGCCAATACTTCTTATACTTGACCTAAATATGCTTGATTTTAATGTTTTTTGATAAAAACATCTAAAATTTAATCAGAACATAATTACTGCATATTTATTCCTACTAAACAAATGAATATAATTTTAAAAACTTCACTCAAATTTCGGAAAATTGTTTCTAAAAAATATAAAATTTTAAAATTTTTTTTTCAAGAAACATAAAATTAATAAATGTAACTTTTTGTTTTTGTAATAGATATAAAATTTACATCTAAATATTGCCCTTGATTTTTATTTTGATTTTCATTATGCGATTACGTCCAGTTTGTAAACGTTTCTTTTTTTTTGCGAAATAGAGCACAAAAAATAAAATTTTTATAAAAAAATTGAACCCATTTCTAAAAATGATCTAAAAAGCGAAAAATAAAAATATAAATTTTTGTATGAAATTGAAATTTTTGAAGACGGAGCCTAATTATTTCAATTAAGTACTAAGCGAAATATGTTGGGTACCCCGCAAAAGTCAAAAAAAAGTATCCAGAGTTGTAAATCACACTAAACTGAACGACAAAAACTTCTTTGATTCTAAAAATTCTCCATATGAAGATTTATATTGTTATTTTTCACTTTTTAGAAATCGGTTTAATTTTCTTAAAATTCTCTGATTCTGAGAATCCTCCAAATACCAGTTTTGAATGAAATTCCTCAAAACCATTCAATACCGATATTTAAAGAACTTGACACATGTACATTTTTTAGGCCAACATATTTTATCCTGCATATTTAGTTCAAAGAAATTAATTTAAGATCCGTAATATACCCCCATAATATACGCCCCAAGAACCATCCATATCAATAGAAAAAATGTAAAAGAGTCACTCCCCCCCATCTTTTTTATCTGCCATACTAAATTGTAAAAAAATAATTTCAGATTCATAACATACGACCCCGAAAACTCCTTAATACCGATTTTAAAAAATGTGAATAACGTAAAATTTTCAACCCACCATATTGGATCCGCCATATTGAATATCCAAAAAATAATTTGAAACTCTTAATCTAATCTTAATCTACACCTTCGAAAATCCCTCTCGACATCCTCCGGAAATGTAAAATTTTCAATTCGTTACTTACACCCCAGAAATTCCTAATACCAATTTTGAATAAAATCGAGAGATGTAAAATTTTTAGTCCGCCATATTGAATTTTTTAAAAATAATTTAAAATTCATTAATTACACCCTTAAAACCCCCTATATTAATTTTGGACGCCACACTGGTTCCGACATATTGAATTTTTCAAGAATAATTTTAAATTTGCAATTTACACCCCCCAGAAACTACCCAGTATTAAATTTGGACAAAATCGAGAGATGCAAAATTTTTAATCCGCCATGCGACCCCGAAAACTCCCCCATACTAATTTTGCATAAAATCGGGGAAACTAATTTTTTTTGTTCGCCATATTATGAGCACCATCTTGGTTTTTACTGTAGAAGTCTGTTAATAAATTTGGTATGGTTTTTTTGTTAATAAAACAGAATTTATTTGCAATTCTATCGCATGAGCTTTTCTATTATAGAGCAAAATAATAATAATGCATTAATAATCATAGATTAAATAGTTAGAGAGCATAGCAACAGTGAAAAAAAAAACATTCAAAAACCTACATCATGCTTAGTTTTCTGAAAATTATAGATAAGGTCAGGTAAGACAAGTACGTTCAGAAAATTGTATTTTATTAATTTTTATGAAAATTTGTGTACACGTAATGTGAAAATATGGTTTGTAAGTAGTGTAAAGAATTTTTTTAAATGGTTTTTATATAATTTTTAATAAAGGTCACCTACCAGATCAGTTTTACTCATTTATTCTGTGTAAAAAAGTGAAACAAACATTTTTTTGACTATCAAGGGTATATAGCTTTTAGTTTCCATACTCGGAAAAGTCTAGTATTCCACTAAAACAAAATCGTTACAACATGACTGGTCTTAGTAGAAAAAAAAGTTGAGAGTAGCAACCAATTCTTATTGGTTTCTGTTATTTAATAAATTTTGAATGTTCTTATAGGTGTTTAGGTTAATTTATGTCGATTTTATCGCAGAATCTGAGCACTTGTTTCCAGAACAAAATTAATTACTTCAATAATCAAAGTACATGTCATTGTTAGCCATGACTTTTTCCCATCTTTCTGTCAAATAAATGATAGTCTGAGGGTGCTAAGTTCGGTGAATATGACGCTCCATTTAACGTGTTCCAAATAGTTTTTTTACACGTTTTGCAACATAGCGCCGAGCATTATCGTTAAAAAATGACTTTATAGTGTCTCTCGGCATATATTGGTTGTTTTTATTTCAATACTAGGTTTAATTTTATCAGTTGTTGTCGATATCGATCGCCAGTAATTGTTTAAACAGGTTTTAGATGGTTCGTAATGCACAGATCCCTTATCATACCCACAAATATGCTACAGCAAAGCCTTCTTTCATGGATATCGCGTACTAGTTGTGATGTTGAAGGCTGGCATGGATATACCCATGATTTTTTGAGCTTCGTGTTATTAAAATAGCTCCACTTTTCATCAAATGTCACACCTCGATGCAAAAACCATTTTCTTTTCTGTCTGGAAAGCAAAATTTCACAAGAAGTTTTCGCATTTCAATGTGTCGTTCCTTCAATTCACATGGAACCCATGTTCCTTCTTTCTGGATCTTGCCCAGTGGGTGTAAACGCTTGGAAATAGTGGATTAGGAAACACTCAATGCTGCTGCCAATAGTTTTAACGTTTAAGTTGCGTTTTCATCCTATAATTCTTGCAAATCTGCACCTTCAAGATTTTTCGACTGCGTGTTACATCAAAATCATCACTTTTGAAGCATTTAAACCATCGTTCATAAGTTTTTTGGGTTAAAACATTCTCACCATAAGTTTTAATCAAGAAGCGATAACTTTCAGCAGCTGCTTAGAGAACTCCCCGTCTTTTCCTGGTACAAAATTCGATAATTTCGAACCTATAAAGAACTATGTTTTTGCACAATGACAATTAAAAACAAATTGGCTTTTAATGGCACATATTTACCCTTCGAAACGCTATAGGTGTCTCTAGTATATACCAACAAATGCATTAGTGACGTCATCTCTTAGTAAAATCGACATTGTTAACCGAAACACCCATTATTAAGGTTAAAATATGAATTACCTGAGAGTTTTTGTGTACAATTCTATAAGCTAAATAAATGATTTACCTAATTAGAATTTAGAGAATAAATGACACAAAAAAGAAATTAAGTTTTCCTTTGTTATTATTACGGTTTAGTATACGAAACAAAAAAAAAATTATTTGGCAACATTGTATGTGAAGCTTCTATCCCCATTTATTACTTATCTTTGCTTCACTGTTTTGAGGGTATTAGATACCAGTATATTAACAAGAATGTATCTGTTCCAACCTCATTGGTCAAACCCTATTCATAATTTAACCTGTATATACATAGTTTTAGTAACGAACTTAAATAATGCATTTTCATTCATATTATATATAGATATAGATACTCACGGTTCAGCAAAGGGAAGATATCTGAAAGAAATAGAAATAAAAGTATAAAACTCAAATCTATGCATTTTATCATTCTAAACAAGCAGGGAAAAATTTATTAATCAATCATTGTTGGAGTGGTAAAGAAAAAACTTCAAGTTCACAAGATATTCAATCAAATCGAAAATAATTCACTTTTTCCGCAAATTTGGGCATTTTCACCCTATCCAATCAAAGGTTTGTCGAAAAAATAACAGTATATATTAATTGAGGGGCAGCTTCAATAGACTGCTGGTGCTATTAGGTATTATAAGGAACGGGGTACACTAAGCTAGTCAGTGTCGTATCACAAATGATATTATATTATATAAGTTTTTATTCTTCGATCATACTCTAGATATAAACAACAATAGATTTGTCTGAAGGCTATTTATGGTCGGTGGGGGAGACGCTTTTTTGATGTTTGACAGACATAAACATATTTACATATCTTGTCTTTCAGTTTAATTGCTTGTCGTGAGTTTTTTCGGTGTTTTTAAGTGTTAGAAATTACTATAAATGCGAAGTTTACAATTAATATTAACAAAAAGAGGATTTAAAAACTTATTTTTATCGGTAAATATTGATAGATTGTTTACATATTGAAAATAACAATAATAAAAATTTAGGCAACCATATATTCATACTTTGTTTTCAGAATTGACGTACCCAGGGGTATGTTCGAAGGACGTACCGATGATACTCGTTTAAATAATGCAATTAGAAAAGGATAGCATAAAATCGGCATGTCTGTACCAAGAAATTAAATATCTACTGTTTATCAACACTTTTTGAAATATAAATAAAAATATTATTACGTTATTCAGCGTTCAAACAACCGGGCCCTAGTTCTGACGTTATGCTACTTCTACAGGGGTATGTTCGAAGTTTTTATTCCATACAAAAGAAATAAAAAGCTGTATGGCTTCCATTTCACTATTTTTGTTTCTTCTTCTTCTTATTATTATTATTCATTCAGTTTATTCTTATTTTTAGTGTTTATCAGTGTTAAATTACCAAACATTTTTTCTCCTCTTTGCTGTTCACAGAAAAATCAGAAAATAGTCAGCATTACTCAGATCTTTTAAAAACAATTTCCTATCTGTCACCAAACTAGATGGTGCTGACTAGTTTGTGAGTTCTTTACGAACAAGTCTAACATAAAGGGTGTCCCAAAATAGACTTTGGAAAATTTTTAAAATTTGACAGTTTACTAAATAATAAAAAAAATATTTAAACTGGAAGTTGATGCCTTCGTTGCTCACTTTAAATGGAACACCCTATATGTTATTTCATTTTTAGATTTTACGCAAAATTATAGACATATTTCGTGTATAATGTCATATACCTAAGTTAACTGTGTTAATATTTTGATAATAAATAAATACAGGGTAATGAAAAACTAACATTATATATTAACTTGAAAAAATCGTTAAAAGTCAATTTTTCTAAACGTAAACCCCCTACTTTTATAATGTTATCTTATTTTGGCATTAAAAATAAGGGTGACTTTGAATAAATTTGCCAATTTAAAAAATTTGTATAAAATATATAAACGTATAGTGTTTTGACAATACAAAAAAGTTAAATTGCCAGTATTTCAAAAATAAGGGGTTTACATTAAAAAAAAATGACGTTTAACGACATTAAAGTAGATCCACTTCTAGAAGGAAATCAACCTCCATTAAATAATAAAGGCTTCCATATAGAAGAAATTGACAGTTATGTTTAGGCCTGCAAACGCCATTTTTGACATACAATTTAAAATATGTCAAAAATAGTTAGACTTAAATATATGACATTATAGATGAAATATGTCTATAATTTTGCGTAGAATCTAAAAATGAAATAACATATTACACCATGGAAAATAGACTTTCGTCAGTAACAAAAATTCATCATTTTTTTGCTTGAATGTGCTCATTTTGGTATCCTATAAAACATATCGTCATGGTAACTCTGAATGACCTGAGCAAAAAAAATGGCGGACCAAAAATGGCCACGATTTTTGGTTTTTGAGTTTATCTCGAAAAGTAAAAGTTGTATTGAAAAATATTTCAAACAAAAGTTGTAGAGAATTAAAAAACCTATCGATTCATATAATATAAGTTATAGGTGGCGCTACTAGTTATCGAGATATATATTTTTTTCCACAAAATTTATGGTTTTGGTTTTTTTTTAAAAAGAAGACATTTATTAACAAACTACCGATTTAAAATTTAACATAAATATAGGTATTATCATTCTAAAAAAGTATGTCAAACCCGGAATCTGTGAGTTTTTTATTTTCCGAGAAATTCGATGTCAAAGTTGAAAATTCAACCTCAATTTTCCGCTTTCCTAATTAAAATACGATGCTCAATTTTAATGGAAATTGTTTATATTGTTTTATATTTTGAAGATCTATTAAAAAAAAATTTTTTTTCAATCGTGGGTCGAGAAATTTTGCAAAAACCAATTTTTGTACCAAAAAAATTGCGATAACTTTTCACCGGATGGAGATAAAGTTTTTTTAATGCGTGCATTGGATCTAGATTCACTCAAAAAACCGAAAATCGTGGCAATTTTTGGTTCGCCATTTTTTTTGCTCAGGTTTTTCAGAGTTACCATCGAGATATGTTTTATAGGAGCCGGAAATGAACACATTCCAGGAAAAAAAACAATGTTACATTTTTGTTAACAAAACAGCTGTTTTTTGATCTAATTTCCATGGAGTATATGGAGTGTGTGGGTCATTTAAACTAATCAAGAAGGCATCAACTACAGGTATAACCTCTATTTAGTAAATTGCCAAAGTCTATTTTCCGAGAGGTCGACGTTTCATTGTGGTACCATACTCTATATTTATTTAAAATCTCCGACTGGTATCCTTAAAACAGTATTTCTTTTAAGTTTTCACTCAAAATTTTTAATGGATAGATTCCCTTGTAAAAAGAAACTAAAATACCATAAGACTTTCTTTCCCCATATTAAAAATGTCCACTTACCAAATTACATGTTAATATTAATAACAGTATATAAAAAACTCAGACGTGTGAGATTTTTTAAAGAACATTTTTGTTCCACCACTGAAAAAATAATCTATCGAAACCCCATTATTGATTAGCTCGATCTATACATGGAATTTATTCAATAGGATTCGTTAGGACCAATTTAAGATAGCCGGAGTATTTTCCTTTGCTTTGGGCAAACATAATACCCCATAGTAATGATTGGTCACTCAATTGGAGAAATTTACTCTTTAAGAAAACTTTTTCTTACTGCTGATTGTGTTTGAACGATAGGCGAGGATTATTTACACATACTGCTAAATTGGCTTAAATACATGACTCATAATAAAACAACATATATTAATTATGCTTTATTTTTAAGAATCCATCTTTTAAAGACATATATACAAAATAATACTTTATATGTAAAAAATATTTTATTAAATCAAAGAATCATTCTTTTTGGGTAATTCAAACACAAACTGCTTTAAAAATCACAGATTATTTCATCTCACAGATGCTACAAACGTCAATTTCCACTAAAACCAAATTTCATTACCTTGGTTGCATCACGACCCGCTTTATTACACTGGGAGAAAGTGTTAAAATTAGAAAAAAATATCACTTAACCAGATATTACAAAAGGTGTTTTTGTCATGAGCAAATTTCGATCCGAATTTTTATTAAGGTGCATATAAAAATAGCAAGCCTGCTTCGAACTTGCAGTGAACCTTATTTGAACTTTTCCGGTTCGATTGAACTTTTGTGCTATCAGCGGCCGATGCCAAAAGAGATTTTTCAAAATATCTGGACAATATAAACCAACAAAGGGTAAAAATAAATAAAAATATGTTAATGTTTGTAGAGGGAGATATTTATAAGTATTTGTAAATTCTGATAATTTTACGGATACTGAAATTTGTTATTCAGTGAGTCTGGTTGTAGATTATTACAAAGAATTTTGGTAAAGAATATCACCAGGATTAAAGTTATTTCTTTTTTTCCTTAATCGAATTTATTGATAACGAAGAACAAAAGGCAGCCTTGTTTCGGTTGAAGTGGAGTACACCAAGCAAATTTCTTACGAACGTTTTAGTTAATACAAAGTGAGAGAAGAAGATAGACTTGCTCTGCCATGTCTGACGAGGAAGAATAAACGGCACCTTTGTTAGTTTATGTAGTGGGGTTTCACTGTTAAAAAGTTTATTAAATAAACAACGAAAACCTCGGTTCTAAATAAATTGTGATTTTTATCACTGTAATAATGGAAATTATGAGTGGTGACTAATCTGTTATTAGGAAAAGTGCATTCATACGAAAAAAGGAAAAATTAAAGAAATTTTCATCATTTTCTAACATTTCTAGAAACCATAAACAAAATTCGAGTCGTCGGTCGCAATGTATTGTTGTAAAAGTTCTTGATATAGTTGAATACGGAATGGGTGAAAGTTCTGCCACAGTGTATATTTCAAAAGCATTTTAAAATGCAGTCCGAGTAGATCTACATATCCTTTATTAAAAATATTTTATTGCTCTCTGTATATAAATCAACGGATGAGAATTAATACATATTAAATTTACTATTGGCTTTATCGCCATATTCTTTTTAATTTAATATTTTTTCCAGTGTAATATAGCGGATCATGAAGCAAGCAAGGTCACGAAAATTTTACCCTTCAACTTTAAATACACGATCAAAGCTGTCACATATGTAAAATGTTTAAATCTCTGTAAAAACTGTAAAAATTCTTCTATATTAATCTGGTATTTGTTTTTTGACAGCTTTTTAGAAGTTAATGAAGAAAAGTATATAGAACCTCAAGGATATAATGCAAGTCTTTAATTTTTATCGTTTTAATCACCCTGTATAATTTAGCGAAGATGTGTTAAGACCTAGTTAAGCTCGCAAAAAGTTTTTTCTTTGCCAACTAAACAAACCCAAACTACGTGAAAAGGAAATAAAGTTGACACAAAAAGGGACTCCTAATAATGCCTATACAGTTGGGGTTCAAATCCAGACAGGGTAGTGTCTAATGAACTTTATGATTACCCTGTATTTACCTTCTTCGAATACATGTTGGGGGATAAATAAATAGTGCGTGTGAGGGTTAAAAGTAATCATTGCTGTCTTATTTGACATTTCTTTTAGGTTAAATGAAGATTTCGAATCGATATTGTCTATACTCTTTCAGAAAAATAGGGAAAAGGCTTCGCACAAAACTGACATTCATGTCAATGTATTCCTAAGGAGTTGCGGCCACTCCAGGATACTGTGAAACCATCCTTAATGTATTCTTGCATGTTAACAAAACTGTCTGTACTTCGTATAATTGACTAAAATGTGGTTGTCGGACTTGCATTGTCTTTATTTTTATTTATTTTTACGACGTTTCGATTAGGTTGTATTTCTAATCGTTATCAAGTATAAACTGAATGTTGTGTCTTAAGATTACGAGCTTATATAGGGACTGTGTTCACTGAAGCGCAAAGTTTCGCTTCACTGTACACAACCTCAATGATTTGATGTTCCAAAGTAGAGGTTGACAAAGATTGGGTATCTCAATACTCGGTTTACTGAAGATCCCATTATTGTTTTTAATGTAAGCTGCTTCTATAAATTTTCTTTTTTTCATGTTGGGTTCCAAATATATGGCCGCAGCCTCGGACCATTTTATATGGTGTTGTTTATCCCAGGCTTGTTCTACAATACCTGATCTCGACGTTTCCCCTTTTTGTGTATGAGTTTTATGTTCCTTAACTTCTAGTGGTCGTTTGGTTTCTCCAATTTTCACCACATTCACATGGAACTTTGTAAACACATTCTTTCTTATCGGTAATTTTTGGTTTTGTTTTTGTTCAATGAGCTCTAAGTGTATTTCCTCATTTAAAGGCTGTTTTTATATTATAACTACGGGCAATTCGTCTTATTTTCTTCGAAGTTCCCTTAATGTACGGAATTGTGAAGAAGGAATGTGTTTCTTGCTGTCCAGTGTTCGTTGTTCTAAAGTTATTTATAACATCGTCAATTAGTTCCAAAGGATAACCATTCTGTTGCAAATCGGATTTAATATTTCCTACCTCTTTTTCCCATGAAAAGGTACTATTGCATATAGATATAGCGCGATTATAGAGGTTGCGTATAATTCCCCGTTTTGTTACAACAGAATGATTGGAACTATAATTAAGATATTATCCAGTATGTGTTGGCTTTCTGTATACTGAAGTTTTAATAGTTTCGTTTGAGCGATTCACCATGACATCTAGGAAACGCACTTGATCATTTACCTCTTTTTCCATGGTAAACTTAATTGTAGGTCGAATGTTATTTAGATGTTTCAAGAAATCATTAAGTTCTTGATCATTGCCCTTCCATACGATGAAGGTATCATCGACATACCTCAACCAGACTTTCGGTTGCTGCTGCCGTTTCTTTGTTTCGAACCATTCCATATACATATTGGCGACGATTGGAGAGAGTGAAGAACCCATCGGAAGCCCGTCGTCCTGAGCGTAGAACCGGTCCTTTACTTGAAAGTAAGCACTACGCAGGCAACACTCCAAAAGATCCATCACCGTCCAGTAGTAACGTGGTTCGATCTGATCAAGTAGTATCACTTGAAAGTCTAGTTTTGATTATGTCTAGTGATTCCCCTAATGGTACATTAGTATACAGACTTTCCACATCAAAGCTTATCAGTCTGTCGTCTGGCTCTAGATTGATGCTACTAATAATGTTCACGAAATGTGTGGAACTTTTAACATATGTATTCGTCTTACCTTCTAACGGTTGTATGATTTTTAAAACAAACTTCGCCAGTGCATTTGTTGGGGATCCTCTGGAGCTGGTTATTGGCCTCAATGGTATATTCGTTTTATGAATTTTTGGTAGTCCGTAAAGATATGGTGGCTTACTGTAGTGTGGTGTGAGCCCCGATCGTAGGTTGTCAGGTATATGGTCTTGGTATTTCCTTAGTGTTCTGTAGATTTTTGACTGTATAGATTTAGTGGGGTTACGAGGTAATTGTCTATATTTTTCTTTTTCCAGGATATCTCCGATTTTTTGTTCGTACGTTACGATGTCCATTATGACCGTTGCATTTCCCTTATCCGCTGGTAAAATCTTTATGGATTCATCCTTATACTTGATAACGATTAGAGATACAACCTAATCGAAACGCGTAAAAATAAATAAAAATAAAGACACACTTCGTATAATATTCCTAAAAATTACTTGTTTACAGAAAACAAGTTAATTAGATAACAAAAATACAACTGAGAGAGGATGATGTCGCCGAATTCACTCCAGGGAAACTCTGGATAGAATATATTAAGTAATGGTCAAGCGATAACTGGAGATACAAATTAAGATATTCTAATTGTGCCTCTCTGACAAGACCCCGGTTTCTGTTCTTCATTCGTTTCCGAGTACGGATATTCTGAAATGTTCTGCTTGCCAAAATGAAAGCCTATGTTGCCAAACCTACCACTGTATAGTAGATATTTCTGTGTTATGTTTGTGTTTATTTTCAAGATGTAAAAGATCATTACTTTATTTTTCATTTAGGTTATTGACCTTACTGAAAACGTGAATGCAGCGAGAATGAAAATAATTTATGAAAAGTCTGCTGAAGGCTGGTTCAGGGGCGGATCCAGCTTCTCTCTTGGGGGGGGGGGGGAATCACAAATGTACAGTATGGCAAGCGAAAAGAAGTTATCGACGGGGGGGAGGCACCAACATTCCCATTTCTAGTGTAAAAGGTAGGGTCGGGTCTAATTTTCTGAATTTGAAGCTCTTGAAGAGGTGGGGGGCGATCACAAGAAAAAACAAGTTGCCGATAGGGGGGGGGGAGCAGCATACACATTCCTCGTATAAAAGGCAGAATTGGGTCTATTGTCCTGAACTCAAAGCTCTTGGGAAGTGGAGAGGCCTTCGCAAGCATACACATTTCTATACTCTTTGCAAGAACTAGAGAGAGTAATAAAACTGTCACCGAAACCTCTAACGTACCTGCTCCAGTGCCGCAGGTAACTGAGGACTGCCGTAAATCTAATTATATTTAATTATATTTAAATATTATAAGGTTTTATAAATTTAATGCAACAATAAAATTTCTGATAGTTCAATTTGATTTCTGCCAGTGAGCGAAGTACACCGTACAGTGTGTCTTTAGTGATTTATCTTGTTTGTGCTTGTTTTTATATATTATTTGAGACTAGTGAGATACCCAAGAGATATGGCTTCCACATCTATATTTATTTCAAGATCGTTAAACTAGGGCATTTTTTCCTCAACGAAAAACTTATTACGATGAATGTTTGCCTTAATGCCTTAAGATATCAATATCTAGATAATAATGTTAAAAGTTCTGTTGAGATGAGTTCCAACATGACGGGAGTTGGAAAATCTACTATGTATTGAATACTGATGGAGAAAAAAAAACGACTGGAATTGTTAGTACTCCCAAGCCACATTCGATTACAGGCAGACGAAAAACCTCGTTAGAAGAAGAGATGAAAACTGCAATAAAAGGAGTTGTACATACATTTTATTATGAGAAGTAGATCCCAACCTTCGACAAAATTCTAACTAAAATTTATTACTCTCTCTAGTTCTTGAATAAACTATAGCATAAGAGGCAAAATCGGGTCTATTTTTCGGGGGGGGGGGGATCGCCCCCCACTCCTTTGGATCCGCGCCTGGGTTAGTTAGGACCTATTTATGACTTTACATTTATGGTATCGTTTATAGGTAAAGTTGAATAAATTTTAGGTTGATAACGATCTTTCAATGTGATATAAACATTTTTAGTTTTCATCGGACGGGACTAAAAAATTGAAGAAAAAATATTATGAAATATATTTCCTTAACCTACTTTTTCTTGTTTTAATGAGAAAAAAATCTTACCAAATAATGTGTGCATAGATGAATATAGAGGTGTATAAAAATCAAAGAAAATGGTTTGGCAACAACGTTTAAAATTTAAGGAAAGACATTACAGTAATCAGAGAGAGATATGTACTGTATATACTGTTGTGCATCGCGACAAATTAGGTTGATATTCCTCGAAAGGGGTAACATTCCATTAAATTATTAAAATATAAGCATATCAGGTTAGCCGATCTTAACTGCCCGAGTACAAGCAAGAGGGTAGGAGTTACACTTTGGTGCTATTAATTCTTGGATAAACTCTTTTAAATGGAAATTAGATTGTGTTTTTATTCGGGTTTATTTTTAAAAGATATTTAGAAACATACGTAAGAGTTTTGAATTACCATAGCCAGATTAAGAAGCTTTCTCTTTCTAAAATGTACGTCTGAAATGTATTAAATTTATCAAGGTTTCAGAATAATTACTTAAGAAAATTTATATACTATATATATATATATATATATATATATATATATATATATATATATATATATATATATATGTAAAACTTTGTTATTAACTTTTAAAATAACTTATTTTTGTCAAAAAAAATGAGTAGAAATCAGTCAAACTGTGATAAATTGTTTCGAGGACCAAACTTTATCCTATTGACAGCCGGAAGAAATCCTACTCTCTATATTCAAGTCAGTGGCGTAACGCAAGGTGTCAGTAATTATTTATTATAAATGGACACGTATGCAATGTAGGACATTTAGATTTATATTAAATATATATATTAAGAAATCACTTTAAGACTCACTAATTAAACCCACTGAATGTAAGGCCTCTGTGACAGTCTGCAGGCGCGGATCCAAGGGGGGCGATCGCCCCCCCCTCCCCCCCAAGAGCTTTGCGTTCAGGAAAATAGACCCGATTCTGCCTCTTATACTAGGAATGTGTATGCTGCTGGCATCCTTCCCCCTGTCGGCAACTTGTTTTTTCTTGTGATCGCCCCCCTTTCTCCAAGAGCTTCAAATTTAGAAAAATAGACCTGACCCTGCCTTTTACACTTAAAATGGGAATGTTTCTGGTGTGTCCCCCCCTCCCCCGGTATGTGGGATTGGAAGCTTGACATCTAAACGTCGATATTACTAAATTATATTGCTAAATTAAAAAAGGGACCCCATTGAGATTTTGCGGGGAGACCCTCGAGCTTTCAGCTACGCCACTGATCCAAGTCTTAACTTTTGACGAAGTCAAGAGAAACGAGATAATGATTCTATTTTTATTTTGTTGATTGAGTATGTTTACTAGCAACATAGTAAGTTTTTTCAAATTAAGTAAGTAAATTTTACTAATTAGCTTTTAGAAGTGTATACAAATGAAAAACAATTGCTAAAAGAAGATAAAACAATTGTAAACCTCTAAAAACCGATTTAAACCACCTAACCAATAAATAAGTTCGAACAAAACTTGGTTATTAATCTAGACATTATTAAACGGTCACGTGCACCATGAAAGCATACGTAAAGTGGCACCAGGGGTGTACTAAATTGGTCGAAGTGAAACAAACGGAGTAATTTGCAAAAGCAGTTACTGTCTTACAAGTGGGCCTTTTATCAGCAGCCCAGGGCACAAATCTGAATTAACCCGCGAGTTTGGGGCCTTAACGACCTCACTTTGCGATTACCTTTCAATTAGTTAAAAGGAGATAGCGCTATCTATTCGCCTGATTGCGTTACAAATTGTCTCTATCGGATTAAACATTTATGGTTATTGGTTCTATTATTACTGTGAGAATATAGCTTAAGAAAATACTTTTTTAAAATATTGACAAATTTTCTTTTTAATGGTTAAGTCCATTGATTGTAGATATTACCAACAACTTACTGAAACTAAAACTTCATAAAAGTAACGCACTTTTCACTAGTTACACACCTAAATTCCGTGTATTACTTTTCTCATTACCAAGAATAGTCCAGTTATAAGAAGATAATTTTGAAGTAGCTTCCACATTTTCAAGATCTTTTCAAGAATTATCACTTTTCTAGTGCCTTTAACATCATAAAAATTTATAAATATAATTATAAATCCCAGGACCCTTCTTTTTCTCTATTTTGGATAAATTAAAAATTTTTAAAAGCATATTTTGGAAAGATCTCTTTTTAAAGTTTTAGATGATTTAACGAAAAAAAAATTGGTTAAGGGGTTAGGCCACCTAAAGATTTGTTGATTCTTTTCAAAGTGATCGACAAAATATCTCGTGATCTACTCAACTGATTTTGATGAAACTTGTACTGAATATTTCAAATATTATAGGCCAGTTACACTCTCTACTGTGATCCATTCATTTGTTATAAACAATTAATACAAAAAAATTGCGTTTTTTCGTTTTTTTGTCTATAAAATAAAAATTAATGAAGCAATCCCGATGTTGTGAAAAGCAAAATTGTAGCGAATAAAAATACCAACACAACGAGCCCTGGACTGACTCAATCGGATCATTAGTAACGGTGAAAAACAGGAAAAACTGAAAAATTCAGCGTTTTTTCAAAAATTCATATCTCCGTTGTTTTACAAGCTGTAGCACTGGCCTTTTACAAAATAATAGTAATTTATATGTAGTTTATGCGTGCCAAAACCAGGTGCGGTCAGTTCATTACTTTTTACACAATTACTATTTGAAATTTCTAGTGCACTATCTTTCAGCGTGCCTAGATACGTCATGGATGGTCCGATTTCAATTTTGTAAAAAGATTTTGAAAGTAGAAATATTATTCTATAAGCTGGATTGACTCAATCGGATCATTAGTAACGGTGAAAAACAGGAAAAACCGAAAAATTCAGCGTTTTTTCAAAAATTCATATCTCCGTTGTTTTTTAAGCTGTAGCGCTGGGCTTTCGCAAAATAATAGTAATTTATATGCAGTTTATGCGTGCTAAAACCAGGTGCTGTAAGTTCATTACTTTTTACACAATTGCGCGCCTAGATACGTCATGGATGGTCCGATTTCAATTTTGAAAATAGAAATATATTAAGCTTATATTATCATTTTGCTTTAAAAACTCTGTGAAATTCGTAAAAAATGCTAGTAAACATGACCGAAAACAGTTGAGAGCGTAAAAGTCGCCGAGTAGTGAAGTTGATGCAATTTTTGAGGGATTGGCGGATCGGTATTGTCACGCGCTCAGCCTTTTTCGGTCATGTTTGCCAGCATTTTTCACGTATTTCACAGATTTTTTGATAAAAAATGAAAATATAGGCTTGTAGAATGATACTTCTACTATCAAAATTAAAAAAAAAATGCACTAATTTTACATATCAATTGTGCAAAAACTAATGAATAGACAACGCCTGGTTTTGGCAGGTATAAAATACATATAAATTACTATTAAGTTATGTAGGGCCAGCGCTACAACTTGAAAAATGACACAAATATGAATTTTTTAATCAATTTTCAGATTTTTACTGTTTTTCTCCGTTACTAATGATCCGTTACTAATGATCCGATTGAGTCGATTTAGAGCAGAATTTGTTGGTATTTTTATTCTCTACAACTCACCTGTTTACACCACCGAGATTGCTTTATTAATTTTGATTTTATAATCAAAAAATGAAAAAAAAACGCAATTTTTGGTTTAAATTGTTTATAACAAATTAACTGAATATTTTTGTCACGAAAAAATCTGTTTTGATTGGCTTAATATAGTATTATCTGCAGTGTAGAACAGAATTTTTATGATTTAATTTTTATTCATTCAAATTTTAGTAAAAAATCAAAAAAAGATCCCAGTAAACAACACATATCTCCGCTATATTTTAATTTTTTTAATTCGTTATTTAAATATTATAAAACTATAATGTATTTGTAAAAAACAGAAACTATTTCATATTTTTTCCAGAGCATTATTTCACCTCCTTTTTAAAACCGAATTAAAAATATCTAATAACCATCGCCCTTGAATTAACTTTTCATCGTACATTAGCCTCTTATAATTAAAAGTATTAGGTTTTAACTTCCCAGTTATGGCTCTCACTGTGTCATCAACTGATATAACAAGGGTGAACAAATGGGTCGATGATCGGACTTTCAAAATATATTACATTATTGTAAAAATTATATTGATGAGTCTTTCATTATTGTTTTCTGTTTTTAACCTCCTGAAAATAATTTTTATTGCAATTTTAATTTATAATTATAGAAGCTTACGTTAACAAGTAAACAACATAATTAAAACGTAAATAATAAAGAACAAATAGTTATACATCTATTTCCCAGTGAACTAAATTATGTAAATATGTTATATAATACGAAAAACATAATAATTTACAATTTTTATTATGAATTAAAGCATGAAAAGCTAAGAAAAATTTAGGGGATGCCCAATAGAATTTAACTATACTAATAAAAGTAAAAGAAAACGCTTTATTGTACTTCAAAAATCACTGAAATTTCTGGCATATAAACCCTTCAAATATTACTGATTTGAATTCATTCGTATGGCCGTTCATATTTATCCCTTCCTTCGTTCATTCGAACTACGAAAAAAGAATCATAAACAAAAAATTACATTAACCAAAAAGTCAAAAATAAATAAACAATTTATTAATATTCCAACTGACCGAAAAATAAACGCGTCGAATTTAAACATAACCTCTTTTTTAAGTCACATAAAAATTAAGAGAAAAACTACAATGACTCAAATCCAAACAAATATTCTGTGTTTAGTTTACTGCCACTTTTTTGTTCAACATATTTATATTGTTGGTTATGATTCAAGTTAACATTAAATGCATTTGACTTTTATCTCACTCTGTTACAAAGTAACAGAGAACATAGTTTGGATGTATATTTCGAATAGCATTTACCCATCATATTTGCCTCTAAAAATCATGGCATCCCAGACATTTATTACAATCCATTTCATAAAAGGTAGTTGTGATTTATTTGTAACAAACGGGAAAAGTTTTAAATGTAAAATCTTATAAGTAAGTTTACTTTCACATGTGATATTGGTTATTACAGTGTGGTAAGGGTGTTTTTTTAACGTTTATTGGATGTAAAAATATGGTAAGTAGTTTTTTTTGTTATAAACACAGCTCTTACTTGAAATTTCTTCACTATATTTTTTTAATTGTCATAATAGTACATTTAAATTTTAAATATGCATATCTTTAATATTCTTCTATATTTTTGAAAAACATGTTTTTTGTTAGAATTTGGTACATATGCATTTATCAGTAAAATGATTGTTAGTAGAATTCCCTTTTTCCTACTTCTAGCGTGCGTTTTATTTTATCTAAAATGTTCTTTGCATGCTTGTATGTAACAAGGGCTTTGTGCTTTCAGTAAACTCTTATTGTTGTCCTGATTAGCAGAATGATCATAACAGAGATACGTGAGATAAGAGTTTTGCAGGAGAGACAAGTTTAGAACATTCATTGCCATTTTGTTGTTTTGGAAATTTTTGTATTAAAATGGTATACAGTGACAAACAGCTTAAATAATGCAGTTTCATTTAAAAAAGTTTAGTTAGGAAATAGAAATAAAGAAATATATGTTTATTAGAAACTGATTTGTTTTTCAACAAAAAAATTAATAAATAAGAAAATGTGGTACGTTACCATGAAATCTGCAAGAAAGCAGCCCAAATAAACAAAGCAGGCACTGACATGAAGTGTACAGTTGTCATTACGTTATATAAACTTGTTTGCTTGTTTGAAGAAAAATCACAAATCAGTATCAGTGCCAACTAGAATTAGTAAAAACAGTCAGGTGATGTCCAAACTGTTTTTGGACAATTTGATTGGCACTGATTAGTTTCTGATTCTTCCGCGAATGGCGCTACTAAGAATTATTTTACTATTTTTGCATTTATTACGTAGTAAAATAATCATGGGTCATCGAATTACAACAGAAGAGTGAAATTTCGCAATTATTCATTTTAGAATTGGTTTTAGTCAAAGAAATATTACTAAAGTGGTTAATAAATGTGCGTCTACTAAGCAACATATAGAATGATACTGTGGGGAATATAGAATTTAAAATTAATCATTAATGGATTTAAATAAAAAGTTGAGGCATCGTGAAGAGAGGTTATGTTGTATGGATATATGGTTATCTGCCGATATCGGTAATTTTCATCTCCTTAAAGGTAAGAAAAATGAGCTAGTATTTGGTATTTGAATATTTTAATGCATAATTAACTACTTGGTGCAGAAAAAAGTAATTCAAAATCTAGGATTAATGTTAAAAATCAGGTATATATAGTAGTCGTGTAACGAGCAAAAATAGTTTAGAAATGCAAATTGCGGGGTAATGAAATATGATTTTCCCCTAATACACGGCGGACCAATAAAATATTAAAGCTTGTTTAAAGATAAATATCACATTTTTGTTGGTTTTTTACTGATATAAGCAAATCAGTTTTTAACAAACATTTATTTGATTATTTCTAGAGCCTAGGCATTTTCGTATTTGGTTAGGCACTTAAAAGAGTTTTAAATAAAGTAAATTTATTACCTTTCTTTTTGTAGAAAATATTTTGGGCAAGCTGTAATGCAGGAGCTGCAATGGTTCAGCTGTATAGAATCAAAAATATTTGGTTATGGTGGTAAGTGTTTTAATATTTTCTTTATGGTTTAGGTATGGTGTTAGCTGATGGGAATTATGAACTGGAACAGTGTGTAAAAACCATTTTGTTAAGTAATACAAATAAAATATGACAGGTTTAAATTTTTGTTAAAAAAATTAGCAATGATGGTTCTCTTATTTATCTTGTCGAATATTGAGAATATTAATTAAGATAGTTTGAAAAAAACGTCCAATATAAATTTCCTGAATGATAGTAATTAACCATTTTAAAAAGACTATTTTTATTTGGCAGGTATGTAGATTTGTATTACAAATGAATACTATTTTAAAACTTCTTGTTTTTTGGCATTAGAAATATTTTATAAATACCTGATATCAAAAAAACTATATTTAAAATTTCTCCTATTTGAAACACTTGTAGGTAGCAAAAGCAATAAAACGTAATAAATTAGTAGAACAAGCAACAAATATTTCTTATCTCTTTCTGAATCTTGGCTTCTTACATTTGCCATGACAGAGGCCCATAAAGATGTAACCCAATGCGATATGCATCTTTTTCTTTGGTAGTGTAGATGCTCAGATTTTGCTAAGAACTTTATAAAAAATGACTTAATTTGAGTGCTAAAATATATGTATATATATAAAAAACCTTTATTATTTTAAAGATTATATTAAATCATATTTTATGTCTCTGTAGTAGATATTTAAATTCATTTCATAGGTATAGGTATGATTATTTTGAAATAATATTCTAGAATTTTTATATAGGTTATTAAAATTAGTACAACCTTCACATTTTAATAGAAATCATTTTCTGCAAAATAACAACTTATTGCAAATGTCACTCCCATGTGTACCAAATCAAATCATTGTCTTTGACAGAAAATTGATGGTTAAAGAACCGAACGCGATCTGATTTCTAGAAATTATTGTATTCGGCATAGCAAATTCAATGCGGGCAATGAGCTGTGAAATTATCAAGGCACATACCAGGAATAGTATATCTTTCGATTTAAAATTTATTTCCTATTTTAAGTTTTAGAATTCCTTACGTTAGTTGAAAATAAAACAACATAATATTTATTTAAAAAATACACATAATACTAAATTCTTGCGGTTCCAGAATTTGTTTTTTGTTCATTGTGTTTTTCTAGATAAAAAAATCATTTTTGAATAACTGTCTATAAAAAGAAGAAAGGAAAAAAATGAACTTATTGTTCAAGAAAGTCATCTGTTTTGCAGTCTAATAAAGCTTAATTACAGATAACCACTTTATTCCAGCCTTATTTTCCCTTTCTGTGATATGAGTACATCGAGTTGTTACAATTTAAATATATCCGGTATGGTCTAGTGGCTAGGATACCTGGCTCTCACCCAGGAGGCTCGGGTTCGATTCCCGGTACCGGAATATTTTTTAAAAATTTCAATTTCTTTTATAACTTTGCTAATAATGATTAGATAATTATAAACTCAAATTTAATTTTAAAATAATTTAAACTGAGACTATACAATATAACTAATCAACAACAAAAGCGGAATTCTATAAAAGGCGAACAGGAAACAACACAAAAAGAAAAAGAGGAATATCAGCGTGGACATAATTCTATTTATAAGTCCCGGTCATCTTTAGCGTTTGTAATGTAGATTGAAGTAATTCCCGAAAGGAATGCCACTTACTTTGTTCACACCCTAAACCTATACAGGGAGCGTCGAATTTTTGGGGGTGCTTAAAGCTCACTAGCATGGTCAGCTGAGCTTTACGTAATGGGCCTACTATGTTTACTGTCTCGGAAAATTTTGTGTAATTTTGTTGGTGGTATTTCTCAAAAATCAAATTGCTATTTTTGCACACAAATCGTTCACAAATTATGTTAGGGTATTTTTTAAGGCACTCTCTTGTTTGTCTACAGGCTTTTTTTGTACGTTTTGATGCTGGTTTATTTGAGGAGATATTGAAAAATGTTAAGTACAAAAATTTCAGTCCTAAATTCTATGAAAAAAAAAATATAAAAAAATTAGATGTAAATATTACGTACATATTTCAAACTTTTGATAGTTCCTTGACAGACCAATCAAAAGAGATTCTTTCGTGGTAAAAATGTGATGAGGAAAACAATTTTTAGTGATATTTTTTTATGTTTTCCACTCTGTACTTTGATCTGTTTAAAAAAACAATGGCGCTTTTCTTCATTTTTTGCTTATAAAATCTAAACTAAGAAAATAATCTCAATGGTGTAAATAGATAAATTATAGAGAATAAAAATACCAACAAAATGAGCACTGGATCGAATCAATCCGATTATTAGTAACGAAGAAAAATAAAAAAAAAACGGAAAATTTAGCGTTTTTCTAAAAATTCATATCTCCGTCATTTTTTAAGTTGTAGAGCTGGCTCTTCGCTAAACAATAGTAATTTATATGTAGTTTATGCGTGCCAAAACCGAGTGCTGTCGGTTCATTAGTTTTTGCACAATTGCTATTTGAAATTTTTACTGCACTATCTTTCAGCGCGCCTTGATGCGTCGTTAATGGTCTGATTTTAATTTTGTAATATGATTTTGAAAGTAGAAGTATTATTCTACATGCCTCTATTTTCATTTTGTATGAAAAAGTCTATGAAATACGTAAAAACTGCTAGCAAACATGACCGAAAACGGCCAGTAATGGGGGCAAAGATTTCTCTTGGCAACCGCGCTGTACCCACTACTTATTACACGTATTTCACAGACTTTTTGATGCAAGATGAAAATACAGGCTTATAGAATGATACTTCCACTTTCAAAAACTTTTTACATAATAAAAATTGGACCATCCATGATGGATTGAGAAGCATAAAAACGTTTAAATGGCAATCGTGCAAAAACTAAAGCATCGAATGCGCTTGCTTTTGGCACACATACAATTTGAAAAATGACGGAGATATGAATTTCTGAAAAAACGCAGGATTTTCAGGTTTTTCCTGTTTTTTCCATTACTAATAATTCGATTGAGTCGATCCAAGACTCATTTTAGTGGTATTTTTATTCTCTACAATTCATCGGTTTACACCATCGAGATTGTTTTATTAGTTTTGATTTTATAAGCAAAAAACGAAAAAAAAAATGGATTTAATTGTTTATAACATAGTATAAAGTGGAAAACATAATAAATATCATTGTTTTTAATGTGATGGCACAGTCAGTACCCTGATAATATTTTTGTCACCAATTGACCTATAAATGTACAAACACACAATTCTCATGTGACATATCTTTTTAAGTAGAAATCTTATTTAATACTGTTCTGTTATTTTAACTGGCTTTTAGGAAAGTCGAGTTTTAGTTTTTTATATGTCATATGGTTCCGTGTTCATTTTACGAAACATAATCGGCCTGTTCTATATGTAAAAGGTCCAATGCTATTTGTTATGTTAAGCGTGACCCTCGCTTCTTTTGGCCTAACGTGAACTATCCCATGGGGCTAGATATTCAATACTCACTGCCCAAGAAACCCAATCAGGCCTATACTACGGAAATAAAAATAATTTTTCCACCCATAAAAATTAATTTAGGAAATATTTACTTGATTAAATTTTCCCTGTTAACGGTAATTTTCTATAAATATTATCATATGAGTTGCTATTAAATATATCAAAGATTATGGGGTAACTTCCATAGAAAAAAAAAATCGCATGCGAGTCGAACTCGCTTGATAAGTGTTCCGTGATTTAAATAAATACAACGATATATAGAGTCAATTAAAGAGAAGAATAACTAGAATGAGATTGGCGAATCGCGAATAATTTAATAAAGGATGAAGAGGGTACAGTGTATATCGAAGTGTCTTAATTCTGATGATAATACTTCCTTACAATTTCCTGTGCCACAAGCCCTTGCCTTAGAGTCTCTTGATTAAAGAAAGGGTGACAGCATCCCTAAGAAAGGGTTAGTTTTGCTAATATAAAATATATTGGGTTTATTATTGTTTTGAGTACAAGTCTATTTTTACCGACACTAAAATTTCTTTGGTTATTTAGTAGACCTATAAAATTAAAATTAGCTTTTTGACAAAATATTCTATATTTTCTCCAAAATAAAAAAGAAATATAACTTATAAAAGAAATCGATCTTTTTTTAATAATTGTTCTTGAACAGCGTTTCCTTGCCAGGAGTTTGCTAGTTTTATAAAAGGGATTTGCGAAAAAAATATTGTTATAGCGGAATTTTAAAATAAAAAATACAACAGGCAACAAACTGTAATAAGTTATTAACAGGTTGTACACCGAAGAAATCAAGAAATTGACAGACTTTGTATTTCAGTGAAATACAAAGTCTGTCAATTTCTTAACAAACTGTAACGCTACGCCGCTGGCGATACGAGTATATTCTCGAACGCCGGCAACTTCTACTTCGACTAACCAAAACATTTCTCTAATATGGGGAAGGATAGAGTCGAACTAAATCGTACGATGAGCTTAAAAAACTCGAGTGATTTCAAAAAGATAAATAAGTTCCATGTGAGTGTGGTGAAATGTATATTGGAGAAACCAAACGACCACTAGAAGTGAAAATTAAGGAACATAAAACTCATACATAAAAAGGGGAAACGTCGAGATCAGGTATTGCAGAACACGCCTGGGATAAACAACATAATATAAAATGGTCTGAATCTGCGGCAACATATATGGAACTCACAATAAAATTTATAGAAGCACCTTACATTAAAAATAAGAATGGAATCTTCAGTAAACCCAGTGTTGAGATACCTAATCTTTGGCAACCACTACTTCGTAACATCAATCATTGAGAGAATAATTGCTCGGTAAATCAAGGAAGTTTAGTGTGTAAATAGTTAAAAAAAATGTAATATGGATTGTTTTTTACACAGCAGTTAATAATATTAAAATGTACATCATATATTTAAAGCAGTTCGCTTTAAAACGGACTTTAAAATGTCTAAAGGCATCAATTTTATGGAATTGTGAAGCAATTCGGGGTGGAAAAAATGTATGTAACGGTCTATTATTCCAGCATCCCTCTAAATTTACAACATTTGAACAAATCCCGAACAAATGGCTTGATTAGCATTTTCCAGCAGCCGAAATCATAGCCTAGGAGCAAGAAAAGTGTGCCCGTCCTTTGGGCGGACTCGCTCGAATGAATACCTAATGATATTCACATTTGTTTTTGTCGCCCCCTTATTTTGTTCCGCGCATTATCTCGCCAAATTGCATTTTTAAAGATGCTACGACATGTGTTTTTGATAAAAAGAATATTACTTTGGTATATTTCGATATCTGTTTCGAAGTTGTCTTTCTCCCGTCTTGATAACGATTTATGATTTCATATAATTGTAATGCAAATGTAAAATTACACTTTCCTGCAAAATTAATGCGTAATGAAAAAATAATTTCACATATAATATTTTAACCATATTTATACCACAATTTTTTTGTGTTACAGATATCGATAAATCTACTTTCTAGTTTTAAAACTTATGGTGTTATTGATATTACGAAAGTCGATAGGGGCAATTTGGCTAAAATATTTTTATGATGGCGTTAATAAAAAAAAACACAATAAGATCATCCAAATAAGGAAAAGGTGTTTTTTATTATCCTGGACTCAATAGATTCGGGTTCTCTAAAAATGCATTAATATGAGTTTTAATTGTCTGTGTAATTCTGGTATCCCTATAGCCCAGGAAACGGAGTGTTAAAAAAAACTCAAATACTGCCTGCGATCTGATTGCAGAAATGGATAGGGAAAGATAGTGGAAATGACGTCTCATCTCGTGTCTCAATAATTTTTTTTTTAACAAATAGGTCGAAAAATGATTTAGAGAAAAATGTTTCAAAGACGTACGTCTTGAAAATATCTTCAAAATGAGTTATTGTTTGTCCAAATCGGTCTGTAAACAAAAAAGTTATTGCAAATTAAACATTAAAAATGGCTTATTTTTCAATTGTTAATAACTTTCTTAATATTTATTGAATTGTTTTCAACTTTTAGCAGAATGTGAGTTTTAAAGTGCTTAAAAAGTGTGCGGAAGTTGGGCGCTGTCGATCCAATAGTTTTTGTAAAATTGCAATTGTTTATTAGAAAAACGAAAAAAGTGACTATTTTTGATTGGCTGTACTGTCGTCTAGGAAACTGCTACAGAGTTCTGTCAGTGTTCATTCTCTTCGTAAAGATTTGCAAAATCGTCTTGAAGATATAGGTAGTTTTTCGCTTATAGATAAATTAATTAACAACCTCATTTTTTGTCCGATTTGTTAATGAAGCATATCATTGGAAAACTGGTAAAAAAGACGAATTTTGAACTCTACGACCAATAGGAGTCCAGTTAGCAATTTTTTCTCAAAAAATCACAGAGCGATTGTATATTTATATTAAGAGCTGAATTTTTTACAGTTCATTAATAAGAGCCTAAAGTAGATGAAATCATTCAATTGAGGTCAATTTATACACAATCAACCCTTCAGGAGATCGCTAAACTGAGGGTACGTGCTGGACGCCAGATAAGGTAAGTTGGAGGGGGTAACCGAATCTCACCGAGTACAAAGTGAGAGCGCGTCTTCAAATCGACGCGCAAGAGAAGAAAAAAGAGAGAAGATCATCGTACAGGTAGGAGTTTCAGAGCCCGAGGAATATCCCTCAAGGGCTGCAACATACATTTTTGCAGGGATGAGTGAGATGAATGAATGTAGAGCGAATGGCGTAGAGAGACCAACCTTGCATTGTACGCGAAATGCAAGGAATTGCGAAGCAATAGGAGCACCGGCTCCTGGAGCGGAAACACCAAAGAGTGATGACCGGAGGTTTATAAGGCCAAGGCCCGGAAAATAATGAGACACTCACAGTGTACTTCTGTAGACTATAGCTTCACTATAGGAAACAGAAGATGATCGTGGGGACCCTCAGTCCAGGGGGGGTTTTAGCCGGTAAGAATCCGGCACTACCCGTACACTTCGTGCGGGTGTCTATGCAAGATTTCCACTCCGCAAAAAAAAAAAAAAAAATCGACGCGCACTTGAAAATTTTTTTTCTCGTTTTACATGTTTTTTCATTGAAAACGATTACATACCTTATTATATATATATATATACATTATATATATATATATATATATATATATATATATATATATATATATATATATATATATATATATATATATATATTTACTTTTATGAACAATTATATTCGGCCTCCTCCTACTCCCCAAAAATATTATTATTTCTAGTTCATACATATGTAATAAAAGCAAAAAATGCGAAATCTTGAAAAATATAATTTTTGGAAGGATAGGAGGGGGCTGAATATATTTGTTCATAAAAGTAAATATATATGTAATAAGGTATGTAATTGTTTTCAATGAAACAACATGTAAAACGAGAAGGAAAAATTTTAAATGTAAAAAACGCAATTTTCGGGGGGAGGGGGGATGTACCGAGAAGGTTGAACATGTGCCCAATATTATTTTTTCGATGAGCTATCCCAAAAAAATCAAAGAATGAAAGCTCTACGTTATTTAGAAGCGGAGATATTGCTAATTTTTCAAGCGCGCGTCGATTTGAAGACGCGCTTTCACTTTGTACTCGGTGAGATTCGGTTACCCCCTCCAACTTGCCTTATCTGGCGTCCAACACGTACCCTCAGTTTAGCGATCTCCTGAAGGGTTGATTGTATATAAATTAACCTCAATTGAATAATTTCATATACTTTAGTCTCTTATTAATGAACTATAAAAAATTCAGCTCTTAATATAAATAAACAATCCTTCTGTGATTTTTTGAAAAAAAAATTGCTAACTCGGCTTTTATTGGTCAGAGAGACCTTTTTTTTTTCAAAATTCATGTTGTTTTACCAGCTTTCTAATGATATACTTCATTAACAAATCGGACAAAAAATGCGGTTGTTAATTAATTTATTTATAAGCGAAAAACTACCCATATTTTCATGACGATTTTGCATAAACAAAAGATGAAAAATATCCGCCGTTTTTTTACTACATGATAGCTTAAGTCTTTACGAAGGGAATGAGCACTGACAGAACTCTGTAGCAGTTTCCTAGACGACAGCAGTGCCAATCAAAAATAGTCACTTTTTTCGTTTTCCTAATAAACAATTGCAATTTTACAAACACTATTGAACCGACAGCGCCCAACTTCTGCACACTTTTTAAGCACTTTAAAACTCACATTCTGGTAAAAGTTGAAAATAATTCAATAAATATTAAGAAAGTTATTAACAATTGACAAATAAGCCATTTTTAATGTTTAATTTGCAATAACTTTTTTGTTTACAGACCGATTTGGATAAACAAAAACTCATTTTGAAGATATTTTCAAGACGTATAATTCGTCTCTGGAATATTTTTCTCCAACTTTCTTAGATTTTCCGTAAAATCCAAAAAACCGTAGAAAAATCATTTTTCGACCTATTTGTTACCTCCCAAAAATTGCTTCATTTCCTGGCCTACTAATAAAATTTTTTAAAATTACATTTTAAATCTGAGGAAACAGATTTCAGACAGAAACGCATAAATTTATTGGTATATGTAGAAAATTACATATAATAAAGAAATACATTTTAAAGAAAAAACATACAGGATATTTAAAAAAAAAAACACCTGAGTTGGAGAAGTCTCCTTTCAGTTCGACCTTATTATTAAAATCTTGTACCTTCAGTTCACCGAATATGTTTTTTCTTTGACTTAAAACCTCCTTATACCCTTTTTACTCGAGATTTTCTTGTTGTAGAAAAACCCCTTAGAGAAAGTAATTTCCTTCGCTGGTGAAAAAATCATAAGGGGTGGTAGCCCAATTCCTTTGATGATAATAAAAATGAATTAACGAAACTCCAGATATTAATGTCGCACCGTCATAATGAATTTCTTTACTCGCTTACGCCACCCCCGGGAGTGGTGATAAATAACTCTGTAAATTACATTTTGTGAAGAAGTTTTTACTGATATGATATATAAGACTTACACTGTATCTTAGGACTTTTTTAAGTATAAAAATTGTGCATTGGCGTATGAATTTTTTCGAATAATTCCATATTTTTATCTATAAAATATCGAGTAACGTTAAAAGTATATTCGACAACTTTTTTCACCTTTAATCTAATCACGTCGTTTATTTTTCCATGTTCCACCCCATTATGTTCCTTTTCAGATGTCTCAAAAAATAAATGTCGTCAAAAATGTGCCCTTAATGCAGATTACTTCGGTAAGTAGAGTGATTTTATTTAAAAGGGTTAAATAAAAGGTTTTAATTTCACACACAATAACGCCCGATGTTAGAAAAGGCAAAAGGGTTGAACGACGAAGACTTTTATTCGTCTCCACCGTATAATTTTTACCGGTAATTTCAAATTACCAGCAGTTTTAAACCGCGTGGTTTTCCTTAAAATATGTATAGTTATTAGCCGCAAGAGAGTTGAAGCATTCCCGTGTCGCATCCTGGATTGCCCTTTATATTCAGCAGAAGAAGTCGAAAAGAATGGATTTACAATGCATATTTTAGGAATTTCACCCCAGCTGAGGTGATTCTAAACATTTTATTGCCGTTTTAGATCAGATCCGTAATAAGGTCTTTCAGGTTGAATATTAAGGTTCCCTGAAGAGGACTGGGGATATTTTTTAGTCTAAACGCAGTAACAAAGAATGTCAAAAGTATCCCTATTATTTTATAAATATGGCCTTATTACTGAAAGAGTGATGATCATACTGAACAATCGGAAATTAAATAATAATGATTTATAAACCTGAAAAACCACCACACACTATTACTTTCTTGCTAGAAACTGCTGACTACAAGGCTTATTAAAATAATAACAGAAAAGAACCTTATTCCGGATCTTCAGCTTGGTTCCAGGACTCCAACAATCGAGCATAGTACATAGGGTACATCGAATACATAGGGTTGTTGATGTAGTTAATGAAACTTTCGAAGAAGTGGAATAATATTTTGCACTCTTTTTCGATATTAACCAGGCTTTTGACAAAGTTCCGCGTCTAGGATTGCGTTTTAAATTAAAAACGAACTTTTCAAAATCAATGTTCACTATACTGAAATCATATTTGGAGGAAAGATATTTTTGCATCACTACATAGTATAAAACAAAGTCGCTTTCTCTGTCCCTATGTCCCTTTGTATGCTTAAATCTTTAAAACTACGCACCGGATTTTGATGCGGTTTTTTTCAATAGATAGAGTGATTCAAGAGGAAGGTTTATATGTATAATAACATCCATTAAATAGTGGAGAAATACTGTTATTTTTGAGGTTTCTAATGTGATGTCGTTAATTATCATATTTTTTTCCGCTTACATTGCAAACGCAGGCTGAACCCTACGAGATTTATCAAAATAATGTACTAATTATTTGTACACATTGAAAAGGTCTACAGAAAACTCCGCGATGGTATATGTCTATCTCTCATGGATATCCCACAATAACATTTTTTTGTCATTTACTTTTTACGACAAATAATGGCAAATTTTGAAGCGATTTTAACCAATACAGCATTAATCCTTATCCAATTAAATAGCTTAAATACATTGTTGATTTAATATAGATCTATATGGTCCTTTACAGCACAAGATTTAAATGAATATTTTCGAAGATATTACAGATTTAAAATTGCGGGAAGTAGCGCTTGCGGCGGTACTGGCCGACCGGGGCGGCGGCAGCGTGCCTATAAATAGCGCGTCGGAGGCCGATGTAATAATTGTTGTAAAAATAAAATAAATAGTCACAGTTTTTCTGTAGTGTATTTAGTATCAGCATTGCACCCGTGCAAAGCCGGGGCGGGTCGCTAGTGATTTATAAACCTGAAAAACCACCACATACTATTACTTTCTTGCTAGAAACTGCTTGCTACAAGGCTTATCAAGATAATAACAGAAAAGAACCTTATTCCGGATCTTCAGCTTGGTTCCAGGACTCCAACAATCGAGCATAGTACATAGGGTACATCGAATACATAGGGTTGTTGATGTAGTTAATGAAACTTTCGAAGAAGTGGAATAATATTTTGCACTCTTTTTCGATATTAACCAGGCTTTTGACAAAGGTCCGCATCTAGGGTTGCGTTTTAAATTAAAAACGAACTTTCCAAAATCAATGTTCACTATACTGAAATCATATTTGGAGGAAAGATATTTTTGCATTAGATATAAATCAATAATTCAACAGGTATAGTTCGAAATCCGTCAAGGTAGGGTATTGGGACCTATTCTAGATTTGATATTAGTACCACACATGATGTACATCGCTTCAGAGGTATATAAGAGAAATTGAAAAAGAGCGACATTATTGGCATAAAATATCGTCTTCAAATTGGTCTGGGCATATTGGATCTAGCTATGACTTAGCCATGACTTGGAAGTGCCTGATGTAAGTGAGATAATAGTGCAGTGCTAAGTATTTAAAATACCTGCAAATACCTGCTGAACAACAGTCAACAAATTGCAAGACTAGATCGCAAATTAATTGTTGTTTAAGAATGACACATATTTCTTCTCCTTTCTTACGCTTTATTTGTAGCGCTACCTTTCTACACGCATGATTTTCTTGTGAAATATATATGTAGTTAGCAAGTAAAAAAGATGCCAAATGAGATTTTGGTGAAACGTCTGTAAGTTTCTACAAGAAACCAAATGAACGAACGAATGTATCCCGGATTAATACTGAATCGTATACACACACCATTATATATATATATATATATATATATATATATATATATATATATATATATATATATGTATATGTTGTATATATGTTTATGCGGATTTCACGGATTCCTCCGTGTGAGATGCAATAGCAGTGGATATATCCACATTATGCCGTTGTAGTGCTGAAATCACATTCAGCAAACGTACAACTATATGCAGCTCCGCGTATGAATGAAGTAAAATGCGAACAGTAAATGCAAACTTCTCTCCATCATATCCTTTCTGTGTTAGAGGTTGCACAGTTAGAACAAATTGTTATAAAACGCAATTTATCCTATTTCACCACCATCGAGATGATGGCCTACCTGTACCACCATATGTATATATATATATATATATATATATATATATATATATATATATATATATATATATATATATATATTGACGCAACTTTTTAAAGAATTAATGGGAAAATCATAATATAATGTTGGATTTTTTCATGTTACGGTCCTGTTAAAATTTCGAATTAAGGGTAGTTCGTTCCTGCCGAGGTGCGTCTAAACATTTTATTGTCGTTTAATATAACTTCTTGTCTTTCTGAGTGCCTCTTTTTGGTAGTAAAAAAGTAACGACATCCATAAGTACGTCTACATGTAAAATGTAAGTAGTTTTGAGTGATATGACTTCTTTTCTCTTTTTTTTTATTATGTTTTGCAGGAAAAGTAATTAGGCTAAAATAGTAATGATTTTGTGTCTATGAAATGAAGCGAAAGCTTGATTATGAATTTATGCCCGTCTAGTTATGTTGAAAGATTGTTTTATATTGTCTTGAAAAAAATTGACTTCATCTGATTTTTGGTCTTTAACAATCCATAGGTATTTTAATAATATGAGGTCTAATTACACAGGTCAACAAGGTTCTGTTGTTGGGGAGCTGGGGAATCATTTCCGAAATAATTTGCTGCGCAGGATCAGAATCCGAAGTTAGAATTGGCCCATCATGTCAGGAGTGTGAGATATTTGAGATTATGTAACGAGAATGGCACAGTAAGGACACTAATATGTGTCTTTCTTGATCTGGAAGGGGCTTTTGACAACACTCCACACGAGGCAATCAAAAGAGTACTTGATGACAAGGGAGTGGACAAAACGACGTCCAAATGGATAGCGCGACTTCTCTCCACTAGAATAGCACAGACAGAGATAGGACAGGACACTATCGCCCTCTGTACCACCAGAGGATCCACTTATGTGGAACTTCATTTTAGATCGACTCCCCTGTGATCTGACTGACCTCGGCAGGGCTAAGCCGATGACGCGGTCGTGATTGCGAAAGGTAAATTCGAGAATATCCTCTGCGACATAGTTCAAAGAGGGCTTGAACACACTAGAGAATGGTGCCAGATAATGGGACTAAATATTAACCCCACCAAAACCACCTTAGTAGCTTTCACAAGGAAAAGAAACCGCAATCTGAAAACCATCAAAATGGATGGGAAGGTTATTGAGTGGAAGTCAGAGGCTAAATATTTGGGACTGGCCCTAGATAATAAACTTCTCTGGAAGAAGCAGGAAAAGGAAGTAATTAACAAGGCTACAAAAGCTTTAAGGGTCTGTAAAACCTTTGCTGTCTAATATGAGAGCTAACCTGTCGAAAGTTCAAACACTAGCCTGTGCGACTATAATCGAGGCAATGAAAAGCTCGGGTTTGGATTCTACACAGCAAATTACCTCTGTAAAGATCCCCATCTTACTTACTTACTCCATGGCTTACAACCCTGGGTGGGTCTTTGCCGACTTCACAATACTCCTCCATTGCTGCCTGTCGGCTATGGCATCTAGCGGATTATCAATATTCATTGCCTTTAGATCTTTGGCAATTCCATCGGAGGCGAGGGCGTCCCAGTGGTCTTTTCCCTACCGGTGCTTCCTCCCACGCGAGTTTGACTGTGCGACTATCTGGTAGTCTTCTTATGTGTCCCGCCCACTGCAGTCACTTAGATTTTATTTCTCGTACAATATTAGTGTCTCCATATAGATCCTCCAGTTCTTTATTGGTACGGATTCTGTATCGTCCTGTTGTTGCATCCACTGTTGGGCCATAAATTTTTCTAAGAATTCTTCTTTCGAAGACTCGGAGCCGTTCTTCATTTGTTACCGTTAATGTCCAAGCTTCGCACCCATACATCACTACAGGTCTTATTATTGTTTTGTATATGTTTATCTTGGTACGTCTTGTTGTTAACTTGGATTTTAGGAGGTCTTGTACTGCGAATAGGCACCTATTACCTGCTTGGATTCTACAGTTAATTTCTATCGTTCCGTCAGTGTTTTCAGTAAGCATCGTTCCCATATATTTGAACTCCTTAATGCGTTCAAAGTTATAGTCCCCCATTGTGATGTTTTGGCCTAGTCTGCCTCTGTGTTGGTTGCTTCTAGTGGAATACAGATACTTAGGTCTTCTCTTCGTTAATTTTAAGCCCAATGCTACTCGCACTTTTTTCGAAGTTATTGAAGGTCGTCTTGATATCCAGCGTGCTGTTTCTCACAATGTCTATATCATCTGCAAAAGCCAAAAGTAAGTTGGGACCGTTATGATAAAACATCGCTGTTGGCAGTTGGATTTTCGCCTTTCTGCTGACGTATTCTAGAGCTACATTAAAAAGCAACGGGGATATAGCATCACCCTGTTTGAGACCGTCATTTATATTGAACACCTCTGAAAGGTCTTGTCCAATTCTCACTATGCTCTTTGAGCCTCCAACACACACCTGGATTAGTCTGATTAATTTCTTTGGGAAGCCAAGTTCCTCCATTGCTTGCCACAATTTAACCCTATGGATGGTGTCGTACGCCTGTCTAAAATCCACAAATAGTTGATGCAGGTGTCGATTGAATTCCCAGCATTTTTCCATTAACTGTCTAATGGTAAATATTTGATCTACGGTGGAGCGACCGCCCCTAAAACCACACTGATGGTCCCCTACATAAGCGTACAATTGCAAGTACTTTATAGGCCGTATGAAGCAGAGTAATGCCTCGATAGTTGGCGCATTTCATATTGTCATCCTTCTTATGTATGGTGACGATGACCATTTCTTTCCATTCATTTGGTATTTCTTCTGTGAGCCATATAACTTCTATCAGATGGTGAGTGATTCGATAGAGGGCTTCTCCACCATATTTTAGGCATTCGGCGGGAATATTGTCACTTCCAGGCGCCTTGTTATTTTTATCCCCATCTGCCCAATAATAATCATGACCCCCTTTTTTGTAGGTCTGTTTACTACAGTTTAGATGTGAGCCAATTTTACTCAGATATTTTAGCGCCAACATTGTCTAGGTAGTTTAAGTGAGCATTCAGTACTGTAATTATGTTCTCATGAGGTTTTATGAAACAGTTTCTTGGGGCTCTTTTTGGTGTTGAATTCAAAAATAAATCTTCCTTGCTCCAAAAACTCAATGTCATTTGTAGACGTTTTTACTTCTGGGCCCCAGTGTAAACAATTGCATATTTTCGGTAACTAATTAGGGCACTGTTGGCTTATGTAAAAAAGTCTCAAATATCGTATTGAACGGTTTTTAACGAAAAAATATTATCTTCTGTCTAGGAGTTAATGAAAAACTTTTTACCCGGCCGAAAGGAAATAAAATAAACACAATGGGGATAAAATGAATGGAACGAATATCTACTAAATTAAATTTCTGTCTGTTTTATCGTAGTGGCAGTGGCAGTGGCACTCGCAAGTTCCAGTAAGCCTTGCTTTTATTTGTATCATTTTACATCTTGAACATTTTTCACTTGGGCCTTATCAAGGGGGCTTAATTAAAAAATCATTATGAATTATTATCTCGAATCGCAACGGAGAATTTTTTGATAAATGGCTAAGCGACCCGGCAAGCTTGTTTATTACCTTTGCTTACATTTTATATACAGGGGAAGTTGCAAAAAAGAAGAATTTTTCTTCAATTAAAATAATTATCCGAAATATTAAAAGTATTCTAAATTATTTAATCATAAATCCTCTTCTTCCAGAAAATAAGGTGTTAGTAGCGACATTTTGGCTCTAATGCGATAGTTATTCTTTCAGCGAACTTTTGTAAAAATACTAGCGTATAAAAGTAACACTTGTCAGCTTATGTTTTGACAATTCGAAGATCAAACGCAGCGACAGAGATTTACCTTTATCATCTTATTTACATTTTATAGGATTTGTGGATAAAAGTCGGGGTAACTGCGCCAAGGGATCGGTGACAGTGGATCATAAATTCGGAATTAGGACCCTGCAGATGCATTTAGGGACTTTGGTGTTTGGTTTTGAATAGGCTCAAGTCGCTCGTTACAGGGGCTTTTTTAGTTTTTGCCACAACAGGGAGTAAGAAATTTCCGTCAGCGTGTGAAAAAGAGAGAAATAATTTTGACGTATAAGATAAATACTTATTCAATTTTCTAGTCCTCATCGGTAGTAAAATGAATTCAAAAATATGTTGAACTTTGTCAAATGATCACGTGAGAGGGTAATCTTCGCTGATGTTTGCTAATTATCTGAAGAAAATCTTGAAATTATGATTAAATCATTTAAAAAGCGGGTTTGAAAATTTTCAGACACCATTCGATATTCAGTCTTCCTTAGGAACTGAATTCAATGTGGTGTAATAGTATTTAGGAACCTAATTAGGATATTCGAGTCTTACGCAGTTACTGTTCTAATTAGGAAATCATTACTGTAGTGTAATAGCATTTAAGATACTTAGTCGAAGCGGTGAGCTACCATAGAGCTATTGTAGATATAGTAGGGCACCAAACCAACCTAAACCATGATTCAACTCAAATCACTGAGTCCCCGGAGCTCAGCTCATTTGGCGATGTCAACATGATACTTTTTTTGCATGAAATTGAGGTTCTTCGGAATCTACTTTGCTGCAAGATGGCGGACTTATTAACTACAATGTCCTGAATGGATCAATAAGCAATGTCCAAGTCCTCTACCAACTCTGCTGGTTAATTTGCGGTTATTGATCAATATTTCTGTCACTTTATTGATGTTTTCGTCGGTTTTCGTTGTTGTCGGTCTGCCACTGCGGTCGTCATCCTCGACAAACCACTTCTGAAGCATTCGTGTCATTGGTAAACGACTGTTTTCTTTAATTCATCATTGTCGAAACAGATCATTGAATCCATTTTTAACGCAAAATTTAATACAAACTCGTGGTTGAAAATTCAACTCCATTTTTGAAACTGTAAAAAACAGGTGCAGAGTTAGATGTACTCAAGACGTCGTAACTTTTAGAAATGTCAGGCTACGACGATAAAATTTGGTGGGAATCAATGATAAATATGGTAACCTAACCAAAAAAAGACATAATTCAAATCAGCTGACTCTGAGCGCCACCTAGTGGTAATTCCGGGAACTTTTTGATCAAGGTGGTAATAATATATCATACATTCGTTGTTACAATTAATATTATATTTAAATTTCTATTTATATCTAAATTGGTTTATATTTTTCTCCTGTATAGGGTTAATTTGAAATTATTTATTAATGTATTGTTTGTATAATCATTGCTTGTAGTTGGATACAACTCCTTTAAGGCAGTTATTGTAAATAAATAAATAAAAATTAAATGTAATATTCGATTTTTCGTTTATTTGATACCGAATTTGAAAGAAAAAAAAGTGTCTCTAAATTTTAAAATTTGACCATAGAATAGCTAGAAAATCTAAAAAAATATCTTTTAAGGGCACAAAGAAAAATAATATTAATTTAAACTGTTTTGTAAAAGTTCATAAAAATATTATGAAGTTTACAACATGTAAATCAAGACACAATATACCGTAATTTGCTTAAATATACCCCTAAATTCAACCACTAAACATTCTATGGCATTAAATTACCATGTCGAACAAACCTTATGTTGGGGTTGCAACTTCAGATAAAAGGACATTCTGCCTTCCCCTAATTTCGTATGTATATTATATTAGCTAGCACTAATTTTATTGTGTAAATCTGAACATTCAATTTAGAACCAAGTTTGGAAATTTTATACTTTGACAAAACTTTTTTAAAAGTAAAAATGTATTTAAAGAAATCTTCTATTTGTGTATTAAAAGTTCTTTAATTGTTTTTGGTAATAGTATTATAAAAAACGGACCCACAAACTTCAATAATATGTATTTATTTTTTGTTCAGAAATATTCAAAATGTTTCTTCTTGTAATGGGGAATTTTAGACCTTTCTCTTTTAGGTGTGTATACGGGATGTTTCAAAAAATATGGACCATCCCTTAAATGGTATATATATATATATATATATATATATATATATATATATATATATATATATATATATATTATATAGGTTTTCAAGCATCCTGTGTATGTGCTGAGTCGCTCTCAGGACAGTAAGGCAGCTGACGTTTCGGTGAAATCTCATTTTCAAAGCTCACTGTATGGCGTCTACGAGCTCGTAGGCTATATATATATATATATATATATATATATATATATATATATATATATATATATATATATATATATATATATATTCGAGCAAGCATATGAGTGTTGGAATCCCGCACAAGCTGATTAGACTGTGTAGAGCGTGTCTGGAGGGGGCAAAAAGCTGTGTCAAAATTGAAGGAGAATGTAGCCAGATATTTTCTATCAACAGAGGATTAAAACAGGGAGATGCTTTGTCGCCAGTACTGTTTAACCTTGCACTGGAGAAAGCCGTAAGAACAGTATCAGTTGACGCGGAGGTTTTTGGGCCAAGTGGTCCTAAACTTATTTTGGGCTACGCGGATGATATGGGCGCGATAGGAGAAAGCACAGTCAGTGTGAAGGAAAACTTCATAAAGATAGAAAAAGAAGCTCAGAGAATAGGGCTCCGAATAAATGAAGGAAAGACCAAATACATGCATGTCTCCCGCAACCCCGCCCGAGACAGAATCAGGCAGAACGCCACCATGGATGAATATAATTTTGAGCATGTGCGAGTTTTCAAGTACCTGGGCGCAGTGATAACGGCAAACAGTAATATGCAGGAAGAGGTTTGCGATACAAACCTTGCTTAAGTCAAAATTTATCACTAGAAGTAAAACGGGTATGGGAGGAAGCACCACAAGGAAAAAGACCACTGGGAAGACCTAGGCTTGGATGGAGAGATAACATCCACAAGGATCTAGCTATCCTTGAAGTTGACCAGCGAGAATGGAGGGAGCTGGCACAAGACCGTTCTAGCTGGAGGCAGATAGTCGAGGCAACCAAGACCCACCCTGGGTTGTAGTGCTACGGAGTCAGTCATATATATGTATATATATATATATATATATATATATATATATATATATATATATATACATATACTATTTTTGAGTTAGAAATCACCATTTAAGGGATGGCCTATATTTTTTGAAACATCCCATATACATATCTACAAGAGAAGTCTAAAATTCCCCATTACAAGGAGAATATTTTAAATTTTTTACCGCAAGTAAATCAGGAAGAATAATTTTCGTTTTGCATACATTTAAAAATCTCTGGCAAGCGCGTCTTTCAAAAACGATTTAAGGCTCCCGAGGGCCTTCCCGATAATTTATCCCAAGGATAATTTAAATATGAAATTTTACAGTACATATTTCCTGTCACATATCTTCTGCTTTTTATTGTTATAAATTGGCCATTTAAAAAAGAAACTTTTTAACAAAAACATAATTTTTGACATTAACATAATATTGCCATTGAGAGCCTATACTTTGATTACTGAGATAATTCATTATGTTTTGGAAACAAATGCTCAAAAACATATTTCTTAAATATATAAGGTTAGTTTATTTTTACCTAAAAAATACAAGATAGTAATAGATAATTCAGTATTTCTTATCTTAGAATCTGCAATTTACTTTTATATATCTTGTAATTCATTAAAGATGGATGGTATTATTTTGTCAAAATATATACAGTCATAAATTTGAAAAAAAGAACTTAAAAAAACAATAAAAAGAGCAACTGTTTATAAATCACAAAACGATAAGAAACTAAAAAACTTTTCTCCATAAATCTCATTTCTCTGAAAGAAAGTCCCAAATCTGGCCGCCGTTTTTACAGTTAGATGTCGACGCATTCGGTGTAATTCAGAAGCATAATTTGTAATTATTGTGGTCACCAAACACTTGTGTAACTTTTTTCAAGGAAGGACCTTACTAGAAGGGACAGAAATATTATATTTTGAAGGATGTAAAGCGCGAGATGTGCCGATAGTGCGTCTTTTGACAGTTATAATGTCCATATGAATCAAGCCAGGTAAAAGTCGAGAGAAAAAATACGTTTTTTTTTTGTGGTGATATATATGTGTCACGTGGGCTGGGATAAATTATGTCTTAATTCCGTCAGTGGTTCGGACCCATATTGTGTTACATCTTTTTTATTATAAAAACAGGAAGATTGTTTCTTATTAATGTTACCTGTCTTTCTTTTTAAATATTAAAATAATTACAGTTCGATTTATAATATTATTAATATCGGTATAATGACACATCGGCAGCTATTATTATATACACTATTAGGGGCGTTGGTAGAAAAAAGTCAGGGGGGTGCAAATATACAAGCTGCTAAAAACCCAGTATTCCAATAACCCGATAACCCAATGTACCCATATACCTGAAGGGCAATGAACTCTATGGAAGAGGGCTAGAGTGCTAATTTTCAAACAAAAAGTCATTTTCCATCTTGAAGAAACCTCATTCATAAACGACCAGGTAATCAAATCGGAAATATCAAAACATGGGGATTTTTTTAAGTACTGTTGTCGGTGTATTATCCATGCCAACAGAAGTAGTATTTTTTTGTTTTCTGATCGTTCCCATAATTTATTATTCATTATCAGGCCTTACCACTTTTGTCTTTTTTCTTAGTTTCTTTCTTTTTTTCTTTCTTCTTATTCTGTTTGTGGGTCAGCTTGTCTTCTGTTTCAAATTTTTCTTACTTTTCGCTATTAGATCATTTTTATAAGGCGAAGAAGCTACTATTGAGGCCACGGCAGCGTTTCTGTCCCTATTAGAAATCTTCCTCTTTTTGATTTACATTGGACTTATGTCATAAAGAGATACTAGACTTAGGCTTTTGTGATCAAATAAAGAAATTGGAGGTTCAGGTTGGTTTAAGTTGAATTGAAGCTGCTTTGTTCAGATGCAGAGTTTGAAGATCTAGATGAAGGTTCTTGTTCTGTTTCAGATCTAGATCCAGAGATAGATATTTCAAAGTACTACTACAATTAAGTAGAGAGATCAAAGATCTAGATAAATACTGAGGTGATCTGGGATTGGCAACTGATTGCCCCTCATTAGAAGGAGGTGTTGATTTGGTTGAAGTAATGTTTGTGCAACCATCTTTCATAGCATCTTGTTCCGCAGCAATAAAATTGACATCGCTGAGTAAGTTTTTATTGAAGTTCAGAGTGTTGTGATGCTCAAAAAGCCGCATAATATCGAAAGGGCTTAGTTGTCTCTTATTTTATCTGATTCAGATTCGTATCTCTTCCCTGTAGTAGATTTTTAACAGTTCCCTAAAAGTTTTAGAATTGTGTGCGAAAGTATGGATTCAATTTCTACGTTATTTTCTCTAGCCAGGTCTATTACATCGATGTTAAGTGTGTGGATGAAGTGGCCATCTAATATCAGTAGAATTTTTGATTCTGGTGTTGAGTTCGTGTGTTTTATAAAATGCTTGAGCCATTCAGTTAATACGTTCATTGGAATCAATCCTGACGAGTATGCAAGCTTTATTTTTTAAGAAAATATTAGAATGTTGTTCTATTTTTGACGCATTATTTTCCTGTATTTGAAAATTTCCTTTAACATCAGTTCATTTGTTTTGATTGTAGGAATAACTACGTTGATATTTTGAAACACAGTGTATTTAAATCCGATATCAAGCAATTTCTTTTGTTTCCTAGTGTGTAGCCTGTATTTCAGAAATATATTCTTAAAAAGTATTACCAAAATTGTTCTCTCACTGCTTTCAAGTTAATATTGAGAGTTTTATCTACATTTTCTGCTTCTTTCTGAAAAATGAGTTTGTTTCTTTTTGGATAGGGGCTTGTAAGCAAATAAATGTGTCTTCTCATTAGTCCCGGTTGGTGGTCGAAAGAAAGATGCAATCTAAAATATTATTTTGCTTGTGAATTATTACCATTTTTACAACTTATAATTGAATGAAATATAGCTGAATAATTCGAAAACTTTATTATTTATTTTATCACCGATTAATGTACGTAATATAAAAACACGTACTAAAAACTAAGAAGGATAAGGTTAGTATTACTTTTTTGATGTAAAAACGATTACTTAAAACAATAAAATTTTTATAAATGTATTGAACTTACTTCTAACAAAGCGCTCAAAAGGGAAAAATATAGTAGAAATTTTTATATGAAATTGAAATTTTTTAATACCTGACACAATGTGATTGACATAAAAACATTGAGAAATACTTTATTTGTAATGACTTTTTCACGCCGACTTCAAAAATTTCTAATTCATATAAAAATTTATATTGTTAGTTTTGGTCTTTAGCGCTTTTTTAGAAGTGCAATTATTTTATAAAAAATTCATTTTTCGGCTTTCAGTTATGAATTGAGTTGAATTTCTAAGGTCGCAAAAAAGTATCCATTTTATCCAAAGTTGTAAACCACATTCAACTGATTCTAAAAATTCTTGACCTGCTTCAAATATCACCTTAAATGAATATTCTTTTGTCTAGTAAAGAACCAAAGGAAAAGTAATAAATATATGTTTCCGTGTACTCTTCAAACTTTTTCTTGATTAATGTAAACTCAAAATATCCTTAATAAAACAAAGCAAGTTGCCCATAAAATTGTACTAAGTTATGGTAAAATTAAGCTTTGTTATCTCGTTACACTTATGGCCCTAAGGATATAATTTAAATCCGCAAAACACACCGTTATCTCTGCACTGAGTTCTACATGTATCGCCCTCAAAATGCAAATCACAACATAAAATTCCTGCTTCTATCTTACGAGCTTGTATGTAAACCTTTTTAGTTTCATATCTAATGTATGCTAATATTGGTCTTAATGTAAGTACTTTAAATTAATTTTACTGACTCGTTTCTTTGTGTAAAATATACTTTTTAACGATGATTTGTTCATAAAATAGTATAATATTTGAACTTCTTATATTTCGCAGATTTTTCTGCGAACATTTTAAAAACTTTGTCTTTTCTTTTTTATGATCCCTTTTAAAATTTTAATTCAACTAAGTTTTTATTAAAAAATCAATATTATTTTATCGAATTGCTAGTTTTATTAGCTTTTATTTGATACCGCGCATGAGGGGGTTGCCCCGTGAAAATTGTGGTTAAAAAAACGAGTTAAAGTTTTTGTGCTTGTCGTTGGTAGACATACCATGACTGTTCGAATATTAGCTTATTATGTCAGGCGTACACTAGGAACAAATGCTGTCACAGACCGATGGACACACACCGAATAGATTTAATTAATATTGCTCTTTTCTAATTGTGAATCGAAAATGTCGGGAGTTTTTGACGTTATTCTTCTAGAAAAGTTATTGTTAATACCCCTTAGATGGTATTTAACCCCATTTTAAACTGTTTTTACCCATATTATATTACATAGGATAAAAAGCAACATTTATTTAATATTACAAATTTTTCCTAGTCTATAACGTACTTAATTACCAAATTTCTTATTTAAATTATCCAATAAATAATATAAGTTCAGACATACTTTATACTCTGCAGACGATGTAGCAGAAAAAGAAGTTCGTCTAGTATATATAGGTCGCCTTGCATTGTTAACGCTGAAGTCAAGATTATATTGAACACGCTCTCTTAACAGACAGGTTTCTTGCTTATCCGCTAATCGATTTTTGGCGCCACCTGAAGGAGAGCTTTCAAAGTTGTAGGTTGAAAAGCCCGATGTATGGTGGCGCTCTGGGTATAGATGCCTGCAGGGGGCTTTCTTGCCCAACGGTGTTGCCGAAAGGTAAAGAAAGTCTCTGGTTTTTAAGGAAAATATATAATTTTTATTCAAATTATTTCTTAAAAATATAATATTTTGCCGATGTTAGTAAGAATAGAAATAAAATTTTACCAATAATTTTGAAACAAGGACTTTATGTTTATAATTTTAGACAATGTTGAAAACTGATTAGAATATATTACTTGGATTGTATTTGTATCGTTTTTTTACACGACGTTTCCACTAGCATATAGGTTAGTATTACCTGGAAAGGAAAGTAATTAGAGATACATGTTGATCGAAACGTCTTGTAACAAAGCAGCCCAGGTTGTAAGATCAAACTAATTTACTTGTATGTTAAAAAATACTTAGAAATGACCCATTTAAAACAATATATCTAGAATATTCACTCCCATGGTGCACCTTTGCTTTAAGTAAATGGAAATTAATGGGTCTTCAGTAACTTACTCATGCATATAAACTGAGCCGCGTCGTCTTTGTCAGTGACCAGTGAGTATTGGCACCCAGAAAAATTTATAATAAACAAGAAATTGTTTATTGTTTATGACTAACGACGTTTATCCGCAATTAATATGTAATAAAGTCGCGTAAAGGCATTGGCAGCAAATTTTGTGGGAGAAATCCCCAATTTACGATTAAACAGTTAAATAAAAATAATATATTTTGTGTATAATTCTAGAATTTTTCTTTACTAGTAAAAAAACTTCTGTAGAAAATTTTTGTATCCAATTTTAAGTAATTATCTTTTTACAAATGAAGTATTGTACTTTATTTTGACATATCTATACAAGTGTGGTCTATAATCTATAAAAAATAAATATCCGACCAAAGTAATAGTTAAATAAACAAAAATCTAACGGTTTATAAATAACATTTTAAATATTTATGTAATAAAAAGTCTTCATTCGCACAAGAAAAGTGATATGATAGTACTCAAGACGTTCACTGAGGCGAAGAACCAAGTAATATAATCTCGTTGAACGGCGCAAAGATGAAAACATTTTTTGTTTTAAAATTACCGTGAAAAATGCTATTATTACTTCCAAAGTAATAACTCAAAATATATATTGTTCGATTGGGAGTCGGCCGCGGACAGGCAGTCAAGCATACAAGTCGGCGCGATTTTGCTGATGTATAATAAGAAGGAAGAACCGCATAGGATAATGAAAGAGTGCCAGTCGTTACAATCGCCTTCTTTCCTTCTTATTTCGACGGTTTGATGGCATTCCGATGCAAAATACCGACCGAACATTTTTCCCTATTCCAGAAAATTAACCATTAGTAAATTTAAATTTACAATTTTCTTTTTGTTTTCTTTCCTAATACTCCCCTTACTCGATTCTTTGTTCTTTATCTATTCTCTTTAATTTGTATAAGATTGAAAACATTTAATTTGTTCTTATAGACGTTCTCGTCGTTTTTTGTGGAGTTTCTGTACTGATAATAGTAGTAATTGCCTCTTTTTAAATTTCATCAAAACGGAGTTGTGGGAGATCTGGTTCTATAATAAAAAAAATATATTGACGCAGTAGACCTGCACATTTATTTATTATTTGTGTTGCACTTTTATTAGTTTAACAATTTCAAGAGATAAAATTCAAAAAATCTCAGAAAGTGTAAATTCCGGCAAAATGAGCAATAATCTCTTTTTTTAGAAATGTCTTACAGAGACCGAGTAGGGCTGGAGAACTGTCAATATCTTTGGTCAATACTGTGGCTCTGTTTATTATAGCGAAAACTTTGATACTCCTTTATGACCACGTTCTGGATATGGGCCCCATCGCGATCACCAATTTTGAAATGTTGATCTTCGGGTTTTGATAGTGGTGATTTTAAAAAGAGGTATGTACAGACCTCTGTACTTTATTTTCAAATCTAGGCTAGATAGAGGTATATTTCGGTATTTTCGGAAAAGTCGTTTTATCACCCCAATTTATAAGTAGGTGAGAGAGACAGTAATGACAATTATAGGAGTATTTACATACAGTCTGTTATTCCGAAGCTATTAGAGTAGTCACTAAGAATATTTCTTGGGCATGTAAGAGTTTACTTTTGGGAGGAGAGCATGGGTCCATGATGGTAAATGTACAAAAACCAACTTTTGTGTGATTACACTGATTTCGTCAAAGCATTTGATGGAATCAATCATGTCTTATTGTTTTACAATCTTGGGGCACTTGAGTTTAGTGATCAACTACCACAGTGGCGTGATAGTTACTTATCTGGACGACGCTTATAAAAGGAGGTTTGACAGGACGATTTCCTGTAAGAAAACCATTATTGAGATCAGTAAACGAAACAAAAAAGTTTAAATGAGCTAAAGATCATAAACATTTGGACTGTTAAAGATTGGAAGGAAGTATTATGGTCTGATGAATCTAAATTTCAAATTTTTGGGTCCGAAAGAAATTTGTGATTGCATTATACCTACTGTTAAACAAGGTGGAAGTTCGGTGATGGTGTGGGGGGTGTTTTGCAGGGTCAAAAGTTGGCGATCTCATAAAATTTGAAAGCACTATGAAGAAAGGAGATTATAATAAAATTGCATTAACTTCAATCTAATTTTAAATTTTAGCACGACAATGACCAGAAACTATTCATTAAAGCCTTGTAAAGAGTATTGAAAGAGTTTAGAAAAAAAAATAGAAACATGGAATGGCCCTCACAATCACCTGATCTTAATCCTATTGAGTTGATGTAGGAAGAGCTTGATAAACCAGAAAGAAAGCTCGTTCGAAATCAAAAACTGAACTTTGGCTTCCTTTATGACAGCAGTGGAAAAATATAAAAGCTACAACTTTAGATATGCTTATACTTAGAATGCCATGATTATGTGAAGCTGTGATAAAAAGTTAAGAGTAGTCATTCCGACGAAAAAAAATTGCAAAATTTAGTTTCTATTTCGAAAAATGAATAAAAAAGTTTTTGATATAATTTTGTACTTTTACAGTATTATAATTTATATTACTAATCAATCCAAAAAGTTGTTCTAAATGAAATAATCTCTTTACGTTATTTTCAATCTTTTTTGTTTAATTTATCATATCATACAACTATTTACATTTCATTGTATAAATAACAGCAAAAAGCATATTATTATCTTTATTTCTAGAAAATTTTAAAAATCAAAAAGTAGAAAAATCGTAAAAAATAACTTATTTTGGTCAAAAACGTACTTAGTACAAAATTTAAAAAAGGGCTGTGCCGTCCAAATAGCATTAATTTTTTTCAAAACATATATTAAATCTATCCTCGATCATGGAAACATTCTTTATGGTTCTGCTTGTAAAACTCATTTGCAAAAGGTTGATAAGGTTCAATATAAAGCTCTAAGAATTTGTTTAGGGACAATTTGCTCTACTCCAGTAGAAGCATATATATATATATATATATATATATATATATATATATATATATATATATATATATATATATATATGTAATCGAAGGTTTTCGGGCATCCCGTGTATGTGCTGAGTCCCTCTCAGGACTGTAAGGCAGCTGACGTTTCGGTGAAATCTCGAGTGAACGTGAGAATATCCGACATAACATATATATATATATATATATATATATATATATATATATATATATATATATATATATATATATATATGTTGTTAAATTGACAAAGTATTGTTTTGAATTATTAAATAATTTTTAAATGTTATTTCTAAGTTAGTCCTAAATAATCTTATATTTTTGTTAGGCAAAATATAAAAAAATAAGGGTACGTTACGACGAAAATTACCATATTATGATATAATAAAATACTGACGTTACATGAAAAAATGCAAAATAAATCATCTAGAACAAATAAGACATATCCATTTGTCAAAAACCGAGCGAAAAAGTCGGGAAAGATAATGAATATCTTACAAAGATAATAACGTATTACATAAGTATGCATATTACATCAAACACGGGGGGTTCTTGAAGCCCATGCATACGATTAGCCTGTCTTCTCAGACTAAATAATCGTGGTATCGAAATTTGACAGGAACGACAGCCTATCTCACCATTCGTGCGTACAAAATCTGTCAATATTTCAAGATGGTATCTAGTTAACATGCAAATTGTGATACGACAAGCTTGTCGCTGCTCCTTTAAAACTCATTATATACCGGGAACGAACTAAAAGTTATTATACAGGCCATTTTCTTAGAAAACACATAAGTAATTGATATTATTATTATCATTTTGATTTTATTTTATTAAGTAAAAGCTTAAGTTGCTTTTAATACAACTGTTTATCATTGGTAGTATCTAGCTTGCGTGCAAATTGTAATACGAGGATGGTTCGATAAGTTCTCGGCCTAATAAAGAAAACAAAAGATTTTTGAAAATGTTTTTATTTATTTTTCAACGTAGTCCCCTTGTACTTCAATACATTTGCTGCTTTGTCTCTGGCGTGTAATGGTGAATCCATGTTTTATCTACAGATATAAAACGTCGAAGAAACTCAGCAGGATTACGTCTGAATAAGTCTAAACACTCTTGCGAAGTGTTCATTCGAGGGCTTTTTTGGTCGACTGTTAACAAACCTGGCACCCATCGCGCAGAAAGCTCTTTCATGCCAAGAACACTATGTAAAATGTAGTGGACACGATCTATCGAGATGTTTACTATACCAGCAAGCTCTCGTACTTTCAGTCGGCGGTCATGAAGTATGACATTGTGAATTTTTGTGGCAATTTCATCAGTTGTAGCGATTTTTGGGCGTCCCGAGCGCTCAGCATCTTGAATTGATGTATGACCAGAATTAAATTCAGCAGCCCATTTTTTTACTGTCGAAAACGAAGGAGAAGAATCCTTTAAAGTAGAATCTAACTCATTTTTAATGTCCGTAGGAGTTAAGTCTTTTAAAGCACAGTACTTTATAACCGCTCGAACTTCAATTTTATCCATCTTTCACAAAATATCGAACCTTGTGTGTTCACTCAATCGCCACAAACAAGCAACTGAATGCAAACATCTGAAATTTTGCGGGGCGTCATCTCAAGGTTAATGCTTACAAAATATTACAGTTATTTGGTCCAACTAGCGCCCTCTCTGTTTTAGGCCGAGAACTTATCGAACCATCCTCGTACGGGTCTGTCGACGCTCTTTTAAAGCCCATTCTATACCGAAGATAAATAAATAAAGGTAGGGACACTATATTATAACTTCTAAAGCAGTGGTTCTCAAACTCTTTTAATCGTGATTCCTTTGCAATTCTTTAAAAACGTTCGCGACCTCCCTTTCCCATCCGCCATATTTGATCAATTAAATAAAAATAAAGGGTTTGAAAAAATATATTTGAGAACTTAAGGCTCTGTTTGTTGCTTATTTATTTCTGATATACGCAATGCAACAATTTAAAAGTCGTAAAAAAAGAAAGAAATGCAGCTAATGTAAAATTTTTAGCTCATTTAATCAAAATAAAAAAAAATAGGTTAGAAACTGTCCTGCTTAAAATAAGAAAACCTATAAATACAGTAAATATTCTTATTTTTCTTTAAATTCAGTCAATTATAAGGCTCAAAATTGAACATATGTCTTCTTGGACAGGAATTTAGGGTATTATTATGACTTCTGAGCGGTATTCTCAAATTAAAATATTTGCAACACTGCTGCCAACTACCTGGCTAGCTTGCCCCAGTCGGATTTTGCCAGACATAGGGAGAGAGGCGTGCGTTGCATATCTCGCATGTTGCCAAGCATAAAGAAATTATTAACATTCTATTACCAACCTTTAAATTTACATTTCGTTTTTAGAATTGATAGCTGGTCCGCCGGTTGGGAACCACTGCTCTAAAGAAATAAAATTAAACAAAAAATGCATTTAAAAATTGAACTGTTCCATCTGAGTGTTTTCTTTTGTGTATCGAGGTTTTCTGTTTAAAGCGGTCTCTTTGGTTGGTGCTAAAACGAAAATACACTTTCATTTGTGATTTTTGCCGTTTCTAAACTGCCAAATCTAACAATGTATCATTTTGAATTCATTAAAATTCAAAAAAATATACTCAGATCTGAACAAACCTAACTTAAACTATTATTTTTTTATAGGAACGAGTTGAAATGATTGCCATCTAGGGGCAATATTGTATTTAGATGTTAAATTTCATTAACGTTAAGGATGCGATATTATATAAGAAACACAGTAGCTAATATAGTTCGGTGGATTTATTTTAGGGTCGTGTGCAATCTGACACCAGAGCATTAATACAATAAGTTGTTTCAACCGAGTTATGGTCAGATAACTTTATTAGATTTTATATGTTTCTTTTTTAATTCGTAAATGTTTTTATATTAAATTGATGCAATTTTGTTGGAATGGACAAAATTCGTTTCACGTCTTTTAAGTTAAAAATGTGAGAACAATGAAGAAAAAACGCAGAACAACGTATATATATAATTTAAAATAAAAAGAACCGAAATTTAATGAAAATCAAAAAAAATGCTGTTCGATTAAGATATAGTTTAACTAAATGCAGTATTAATATCAATAGCAACAGTTTAAACGATGTCATTATGTAAACAAGCAGATGACCAAAGGCCAGGAGGTCGGCATAAGGTAAATTTATTGAATCAACTTGGGGAGCACGGCAAATTGACCCTAATATTGCGGTCAAATACCCGGATTGAGTTGTGACATCAGTTTTATTTAGATTTGGTTCTTTTAGGTCTACCAAATTATATTCGGCTCTAACTGAGAACTAATCAATGAAAAACAACTGGTTTGTTGTTAGTTATTGACATTCAGTTAGCGGTTTTCCTGTTACAGATCGTAACTTTTTTAGCTGGAATTTATCAATTGGTGAAAACTGAAAATATCTTTGTTTATCCCTCCCGTTCTACGGAAAATGCGTTGGTTTTCTTGCTGCAATGAAGTTTTCCAAATATTATATTTGACATTTTTCCAAGAGAATTTTGATTGAAATTATGGCTTTTTAGTAGTAGTGAAAATTAAACACAAATATTCAAAAATTCAAAATTAGAAATAAAATGTTATGTTTTGATTAGATATTCAAATTTTATTGTTTTTATTGTGAAGCATAAGTGACGTAAAGGAGTTAAGACAGTAAAGAATTAAATTTATTATGCACTTATCTTTCAATATTTGCGGCTGTCCACACATTATACCTAATAAACGCAAAGTAAATTGCGGGCGCGCATAAAAATCGAAAACTTAATTTAAATTTAATATATAATTAAGCAGATTATTTTAATGGGTAGAAATAAAAAAAATTTAATCGAGAATATGGCAACAACGTAGTAATTTTCTTAATTCGTCGCTCAAATTGAACTCAGGGCTCTTCTTGGCTCTCTCTCTCGGCTTTCAGAGGCTAATTTTAATGCATAGTGATGCCCGGGTACGACCTTTGGATTAATGTTATCGAAATAAATTTAAAAAATTTTTTCGCATTTGAAAAACATGTAAATTTTAACAATCAATTCAATGGAATGAATAATTAATTTTTTGTACAACAAATCCAGGAAAAAAACCATTCCGTTTCTGAATTTTGTTTTCTCAGATGTTCGCTGCAAATAATTATGGTTTCTGACGTCATAGTACTTTTAGGTAGAGTGCGAAAAATATTGTTAGGGACTTACAAGCTATTTTGTGGTATGGTTTGGATAGATAAAGTCTTTTAAAATAACAAAATTATCATTTCCTGTATTTTGGCAGAAGTGTCTCAAAAAGATACAGTGAAATTGTAGCAAGGATGGATACTTGGTGCGTCATTTATTATTTAAAATGAAATACTGAAAAACTTGTTTCATATCCTTTAAAAATCAGAATAAATCATTATATGTTTCTTTGAAAGGCAAATCAACCCCCCAAGTAGATATTACAAAATTTTTAAGCGTGACACTGGACTTCTCTTTATCATGGAGGGAACAGATTGATAGTGTGGTAAATAAAGCATGTTATATAATGAGATAGCTTCGTAACCAGGTAGATTTGGATATTCTTAAAGTTTATTATTTCGGGTAAGTGCACCCGGCAATTCAGTATAGCATAATGTTTGGGTTTGATTCTGTAGAATGGCACAAGAGCGTGTAATAAGGTTAATGCTGGGTCTCCCCAGCAGAGTCTTGTAGACCACATGTTAAATCCATCCAAATGTTAACAGTTCCTTGTTTATACAGGTTGGTTGAAAAATTTTGAAATCGACACCTATTAACCAGTACAAGAATCAAAATTTATACGCCATTTTAATATTTCATCTTCTGTATGAACACACACAAAAGTTTATTTCTATCTGTCAATTCATTCTTTGTTTACAAGCCATTTGAAGTTCACGTGTCAGTGCATTTTTATACAATGGATAAAACCGAATATCGTGATAAAATTCTTTGTTTTGGAAGGTTTATCAGCAACAGAAATTCATATAAAAGTGTTAAAAGAATCTGCTCCTTTATTTCCAACTGTGCATCGATGGGTTTTAGAGTTTAAACGTGGTCGTACAAGCGTTGAAGATATGTCGTGAACGTACAAAAAGTGCAACAACACCAGAAATCATTGAACAAGTCTATGATATTGTTTGTAAAGATCCAAGTGCGACTAAGCGTGAAATTGCTGATACCATAGGCATCTCGAAGTACTCTATATTTTACACGAAGAATTACGTATGAAAAAGCTATTCGGAAAGATAGTACCGCATTCGTTAACAATTCAACAAAAACTGAATCGAAAACAAATTTGTAAGCGTAATTTGGAGCGTTTTAAGCAGAATAAAACCGATTTTGTGCGTCGTTTTGTAAATGTGGATGAGACTTGGATTTACCATTATGATCCTAAACTGAAACAAGAACGTTTACAGTGGACTGAAGCTGGTTGTTCAGCTTCAAAACAGGTCAAGTCACAACGATTGACAAAAAAGTTTATGGCATCAGTTTTTTGGGATTCAAAAGGGATTTTGTTGATTGATTATCTTGAAAAAGGTAAAACAATTAACTCTGAGTATTACTGCAACTTTTTGGACCAGTTGGATAAAAAAAGTTCGTGAAAAAAGACCCAGTTTACAGAAGAAAAAAATCATTTTTCATCAAGACAATGCATGTCCTCACACAAGTGGTTTGACGATGGCTAAATTGAAAGAATTAAAGTACGAATTGCTTGAACACCCACCGTTTTCACCAGATTTGGCTCTCTCCGATTACTATCTCTTCAGGAATTTGAAACAATTTCTTCGTGGAAAGCGTTTTTCGTCGAATGAAGAAGCTATTGCAGCCATGAAACATTATTTTCCAGAGCTTCCGGAAAATCATTACAGAGATGGTATAAAATTATTGGAGGTTAGTTGGAATAAGTGTGTTGAAGTTGAGGGAGATTATATTGAATAAAAAAATTAATTTCCTAAAAAAAAATACATATTCTTTCATTTTCGGTTTCAAAAGTTTTCAACCAATCTGTATATTTTGAATATTTGTTTATTTGTGAGCAGAAATGCACAGGTGTTTCCTAGGAATGAGCATTTTTATAATAACACTAGTGACCCGCCCCGGCTTCGCACGGGTGCAATGCTGATACTAAATACACTACAGAAAAACTGTGACTATTTATTTTATTTTTACAACAATTATTACATCGGCCTCCGACGCGCTATTTATAGGCACGCTGCCGCCGCCCCGGTCGGCCAGTACCGCCACAAGCGCTACTTCCCGCAATTTTAAATCTGTAATATCTTCGAAAATATTCATTTAAATCTTGTGCTGTAAAGGACCATATAGATCTATATTAAATCAACAATGTATTTAAGCTATTTAATTGGATAAGGATTAATGCTGTATTGGTTAAAATCGCTTCAAAATTTGCCATTATTTGTCGTAAAAAGTAAATGACAAAAAAATGTTATTGTGGGATATCCATGAGAGATAGACATATACCATCGCGGAGTTTTCTGTAGACCTTTTCAATGTGTACAAATAATTAGTACATTATTTTGATAAATCTCGTAGGGTTCAGCCTGCGTTTGCAATGTAAGCGGAAAAAAATATGATAATTAACGACATCACATTAGAAACCTCAAAAATAACAGTATTTCTCCACTATTTAATGGATGTTATTATACATATAAACCTTCCTCTTGAATCACTCTATCTATTGAAAAAAACCGCATCAAAATCCGGTGCGTAGTTTTAAAGATTTAAGCATACAAAGGGACATAGGGACAGAGAAAGCGACTTTGTTTTATACTATGTAGTGATGACCACAGGGGGCCACAGCAGTCTCAGTATTCCCCAGCATCGAACCCGAATGTATGAGAGGAGTCCTTATTTTAACTTTATTAAAATTTTGAATGCTTTACCTAATCATATTAAAAATTGCAGGTTAATTATTTTTCAAAAAAAAGGTTAAAGATGTTTTTTAATGCTTTTTATTCATTAGACGAATACTATAATTACTGATAACAAAAGTTTTAATTCCAATTTGTACCTAAACACTGTCGTTTAGCGACTTGAATAAGGAGTCCCTTTTTTATTAGGTATCCTTTTATCTTTGTAATGACATATTCTTTTTTCCAGTAACTGTCAAAACAAAAAAGATATGTGAAAAATAAAATATGAATTTCATGTAACATGACCTCTGGTAGCATAGTAAAGAAACATGTTTATAACAGAATGATAGAAATTATATCAATTAATTATATATGTCTCTATGAAAAAGTTGTATTATGTATAAATAAAACAAATTTCGTAGTTTTTTCCCTTGATGGTACCCCTATACAAAGCGCAAACCAATAATAAAAATCGGTAATGCGGTAGGCGGTACCTATACATTCGCAAAGATTCTCAATTACTCATAACGCACAAACCGAAAAAGAGATATGGAACCTACTTTACATCAGAACCTTTTGATCTGACGGAAACCTAAAAATATGGAGTTCCCGCCAGTCGGCGATGCACGGAGATAGCTTTGATTAGTTCATTCCGTCTAGAGATGCCATCAAGGTGGGTACCGCAGTGCGGTAATAAGGAAGGAGTTTGTTAAGGTTCAGTAGCGGCACTTGTCGTATCAGGTGCCTTTTAATTTGAAACGTAAGATCAGAACTAATTCTTATGTTCGTCTACATCTCCAAATTCACACCTTCGAGAGTGTTATTATGACATTATATTTTTTATTCTTGTCATATCGGGTCGTGAAATGAATAAAATTATTAGCTATTATTAAAATGGTTTTTTTTTTAAGAAGATAGGCAGTATCTTGTGTGGGTTCCGCCTATGATCCGATTACCTTAGACAAGGTCTTATTTTAAATTATTCAAAAAAGAATAACTATAAGTGAGTAGAAAAATGATCAATGCCAGTCTCTTTTAGGTACCAAGGTCTAAAAACTACCCATTTGAGAGTAATAGATAGTATAACGAAAATAATAAATTAGTAGACTTGAACGTACTGAACGGCATGAATAAATCTTGCAAAAACAACAGTGCTTAGAACCCTTCATGATTATATGAATATGGCCAGTACAAGATCGGTTCCGAAATTTATTTTGGCTGTTCAAAAGGAGGAAGAAAAGGTAAAAGGGGAGACACTGGTTTTCAGTCTACGACCGAACCACCTCAGGCATACTGCTAAACAGCTTTTCCCCATAATTCAGTGGTACAGTTCTCCATATTCTACATATTTCTACAGTTTGGTGCTCTAGAGTGTATAGACAGGATGTCTAGTATCATGGAAAATATGGAATTAACATGGGAAGTTTTTTTTTATCATGAAAACCCTGGAATTATCAGGGAATTTTTTTATAATCTTTGAATTTTTATACTTTACAAATTAATAAACATGTCATTTAGTGATTTATAGTTTATACTGACACTATAAACAGACAAATGTTTATAAAGGCTGTTCACATATCCATGGATGAATCTAATCTTAATTTGAAATGTTTAAAAGATTTACCGTAAATTGAGGACGGTAAAAATCTAATTAACAGAGGTACATGTGAATTACACATTTTACAGAATGCTTTCAAAACTGCAAATTGACAGGTTGATGACATTTTGATATTTCTATTTTATTTGTTTAATATTCAACCTGCTCTACTTGAAAAATGCCGCTTTGAAGCTCTTTCCAATGTATCTTTCGGGAATATGTTGGATAGAAGACGACGAAGTAACAGAAATAATGCAAATTATTATATCTCCAGTTGTTCCATCTGTTTAATTTGTTAAAGATAAAAAAAACTCCTTCTAAAAGCTATATTGTAGTATAATATTAATAGTTTATTACTTGACGCAAAATTAGCATTTTTCAAATAAGTTGCCAGGGGGTGGAAACCTTTCTTGGCCGAGTATCAATAAGTTTTAATTATTTATAATTAATATTGGAAAACGATATTATCCAAAAGTCTAAATTTAAGTTTATAAACGAATTAATGATTCTTTCGTATGAAAAACTATAATTATTGAAAGTTCAAATAAAAAATTTACATTACAAACAGATAATAGTCGGTTGAATTGAAGCTAAATCTAGAGAATACAGTTGATGCGGAAGCATATCCAAATTCAGTTCATACAGTTTTGCCATCGTTGCGATCGACTTGTGACTCGGTGCATTGTCTTGGTAATAGAGCACTTTTTCTTCTTCATTTGGGGCAGTTTTTTTGTGATTTCTACCTTCAAACGCAGCAATAACGCCATAAAATATTCGTCTATTGATGGTTCTTCTCTTTTCAAGATAGCCTGTTTAACAGAGCCTCATGTGGGCGCCCAGAGTGGTTCGACCGCGTTTGAATACAGCAAACCAACGACAAATGGTTGCTTTCGACAGAACAGATTCCTTATAATACTCGTCAAGCCATTCCTGAGTTTTGAAGGTATTTTTTCCCATCAAATAACAGAATTTTATCAATGTACGAAACTCGTTTTTTTTAATATTGTTTTGAAAATACGAGTATCAAAAGGTGCATCACTAAAACTTCAATATCTCGATAACTAATCGTTGAAATATGATCAAATTTGAACACTTATCGTTTGAAGTTTGGCACTAAATAAAAATCGCATAGATATGTAATTAGAGTCGCCATCTATGTACCAGTCTAGGAACTTTTCGAATCACCTTCTTTCTGATTTCCCACTTATTTTACAGTTAAAACCGAAAATTTTTGGAGTTTACTACATATTAACACTAAAAATTCCTAATATTACGATTCCCAAAATATTTTTCGTTTTTATTTAAAAAAAAATTTTTTGTGCGCTCCTGTCTTCCAGCCGAACCATGTAATTTTTAACTAAAATCTTCAAAAATAACAAAGTATAATTGTGAATTTAAAGTTAAATGTCGCGAATGCTGCGATCTGAGGTCCATTTCTTTCTTACTTTTGTGAAATAATCGCTTTCTTCCCACAATAAATTATGCAGCATGCTCATTCAGCATGACCTCGACTACTTACATTGCCGTTGTCAACATTAGATGTTCTTCTGAACAGCGTTGCCATTCATAAAAATGACTCACTATATATGTCTTTTATTTAATAGGAATAGAGAAATAGTTTAAGATAATTATTTAGTAGAAATAACGGAGATCTAAGAATTTTTTGTATATTTTTTATTATTTATATTGAAATTTAAAGCAATGAATTATTTTAATGGGGAAATAAAATGACAAGAAATTGTGAATAATGTAAAAAAAAACGATCTTGAAAATCTTTTAGAGAATTATTTAATAAAATTATGTTTAATAACTAAAAAATTTGGTTTTGCTCAACTTTTGGACAACTTAGAATTTTGTATAAGTTGTGTTGAAAAAAATCAATACAGAGGGTGCCAAAATTCTTGATCACTGGTTTCTCGAGGCAAGAAGTTCTGCTGTTACTTATAGATCTACCGATCTGGCTGTGTATTTAAAATGTCATAACTTTTTTATGTCACTTATATCTTTCGTTTAAGTTAAAACCTGAAAATAAGTACGATACATTTGGCTGTGGGCACTACATCAATCAATCAATATACAATAGTAAGCTCACAAATCAACAGGAATTAAAAAAATTACAAGTAGTACAATAAAATTTCTAAAAATTTGATTATACTTTTTTTTTAAACATACAAACTTATAGAATATATAGACACATTTAATACGGAAAATTAATATAATTGCCTTTCGTGATGTTTGGGTACTAAAATCTGTTACAAAGATCCACGATGTATTTTTGGGATCATCTGAAGAGCCTTTTAACAGTATGTTGTTGGTCGGGGGATGTTCCAAAGGTTTACTGTTTTATCAATTTGATTGTCATCCTTACAATTGGTATAGGGCTTGACAGGGTTTTATCCATTTGATCATTTACAACTTCTTTAGTCTGACTTACAAGCCAAACGACTTCGCACTCCCTCCAGGGATTATTCACTCATACCAGGCATACAAAGACACCAAAAGTATGAAGCTCTGTGGGAACTCTTTCCATGTTATCGGGTCCTAAGTGACGTTGTCTGCTGTATTTCCCACGAACTTTCGGACTGTTCGCGCGGTTGCTAGGAGAATTGCTTTCTGCATCAGCTTATACAGATGCTCACTAAGGCCCAGTTCCTTGATGTTCTGCAGGAAGTTCTTTGGTATCACTCCAATTGTTGACAGTATTATGGGAATCGTTGGGACGCTGTTCATTGCTCATTGTCTTCGGATTTGGACTTCCAGATCTCTGTATTTGGCGATCTTCTCGTTGTATTTTGACCTTAGGTTGTTGTTGTTAGGTACAGCAATGTCGATTAGTGTAGTTCGCCTAGAAATTTTATCTATTAGTATAATGTCTGGTCTATTATGAGCTACTGTTTGATCCGTCAGGACCGTTCGGTCCCAATATAACTTGAACTGGTTGTTCGCAAGAATAGGCTCCGGATTGTACTTGTAATAAGGCACTTTTCGTACCTGTAATAGGTTTAACTTTTCTGCTAACTCTTGGTGGAGTATCTTAGCGGCTGAGTCGTGTCTTTCCTTATACTCGGTTGCGGCAAACGCTTGGCATCCTCCAGTTATGTGCTGAATTGTCTCCGATGTTCGACAGCCATATCTGCATTGGTCATTTTCTATTGAGGGATCTCTAATGATGAACTTCCGATAGTTCTTCGTCGGAATAACCTGCTCTTGGATAGCTTACAAAAAGCCCTCCGTTTCTGGGAACATCTGTCCTTAAATCAACCAGTAGTTCGACGCTGAGTTGTCGACATTGTCCTGATTGACCTCATTTGGATGCCGTCCATGAAGTGGCTTCCGTAGCCAGGTTTGTAACTTTTCTTGGTCTGTTTCCTCAACTGTAGCGGCGTTGAATCGTCTGCCTCGCATATTGCTCGATGTAGTGTGGAAGAGTTCGCTAACCTGTGGAAATATGAACGTAAGTTTATTATTTGTTGGTCGAGCTGCTTACCAATATCCACCAATCCTCTTCCTCCTTGGTGTCTTGGAAGCATTGTACGTTAAATAGCACTCCGAGGGCGATGTTTTTGTGCTTTTGTTAGGAGTGTCCTTATTTTTCTTTGCAGGTTTTAGATGTCCATCCTGCTCCACTTTACAATTCCAAAAGAGTAGCTCAGTGCAGAGCAAGCATACGTGTTGAGCGCCTTAAACAAATTTCTACTATCAGTTCGTAATACCCGCCTTACCCTCCTGAAAAATTCGGCTGTCAATTCGGCCTTCATAGTGCCATAGTGCTGTTTCATACCTAGATATTTGTATGTTTGGTCTGCTTCCATTGCTGCTATAGTTTCACAGTTCTGCATTTCAAAAGCCCCCGGTTGTATCTTCCCTTTAACGATGTTCAAAATACGGCACTTGTCAAGTCCAAATTGCATTCCGATATCCCCGGAGAACTCTTTTACAATTTTAAGCATTTGTTCCAGCTGGTGTCTGGTAGCAGCCATCAGTTTAAGATCATTCATGTATAGAAGATGATTCACTCTGACTACCTCTTTGTTGTTATTTCTAACACTAAAGCCGTATCTGATTGAGTTCAAACGGCGTGATAGTGGGTTCATTGCAAGGCAGAACCACAAAGGGCTAAGTGAATCGCCCTGAAATATTCCCCTTCGTATCGGAATGGTGTTAGTTTCGATGGTGTCGCTGGATGGCACTTGCAATTGGATCCTAGTTCTCCAGGTTGACATGATGCGTTCTAAAAAGGAAACAAGATTATTATCGACTCTATACATTCTCAATATAGTTTTGAGCTACTTATGTGGCACCGAGTCGAAGGCCTTCTTATAATCCACGTAGGCAGCAAAGAGGTTTCTTTGGTTGGCACAGGCTTGGTTACATATGACAGAGTCAACAATCCATTATTCCTTACATCTCATTGCTCCCCTCGTGCATCTTTTCTGTTGAGTTTTAATGATGTTATTTTGCTCACAATGTGCATAGATGCGTTGGGTCAAGTAGGAGGTGATCACCTTATACAGTCTTCCTTAGTCTTATTGTTATATTGATGCAGATGTGCGTTTGTGATTGTCTTTATTATGGTGCCAACTTCAAGTGTTGTACCATCTTCTCCAGAGAGAGGTTGCGAAAGTAAATAATCAGTTTCAAGGATCTTTTATAAAGAGAAACTTTAATCCTTCTGGAAGTTGATTTTACAGCTAGGTTAGTGTTTACTCGAGTTTTGTACCCCATTACTTATAGGAGACCCTGTATATCGTTAATTTTCTGAAATCGGTTAAAGTAAAAGTTAAAAACTCTGTACTCTGGTAATAATAGATCTATATTATCCATTGATCGAGCATGTTGGCGTGTATGGACTTACATATGCTCACAATTATCTCTGAAATCAATTGATCGACTCTGATTAAGTTAATTTTTTCTTAATTACAGATAAGCATTAGGTAGATATGGAGTAGATCAGATTCGTTTTGTTTATAACACGGGCATTTATGATTTAATTTTATGATTATGACATATGTCGGCAACAATGTATAAAACTAACAATATTTATCGTAACAAGTCTGAGTCATTGCCGTGTTTTATTCACGCCATTAAATTAATAAATAAAATGGTAATAAGTAAATTATCTCTTAAGTATCGGGCATTGTTTTAAGGCAAATTCACTCGACAAATATGTGAATGTTTACAAAAATAAGTCCAGGTTCATTAGCATTTTGGTTTTATATTGTTGCATTGCGATGTATGTAGGTGTTCTGTAACGATGTTTATATAATTTTATATTTTTGTAAATGAGCTTATTATTTTTGGTAAGGATATTTACGCCTTCAGTTATAACAATGTCAAAGTCAACATTTATAACAAGGTTATGTTTTCAAAGAAGTCGGTATTGCACAAACAAAGGACCCATCATTATATCAGTCAGTGCAATTCGATGAATACCTACGTTAATAAATCAGAAATCAAATATACAATTTTGGCTTAATATAATTTGCTTTTACTGACCCTTTTTTGAAAAGAATCATCACTGATGATGAAAAATGGGTCATCTACAGCAACACTATTCGAAAACGATCAAGGTCGAAGCGTGATGAACCAGAATAAACCACATCTAAAGCTGAATTGTATTCAAAAAAGGTCATGCTATCAATTTGGTGAAACTGCAAAGATGTTGTATATTTTGAGCTGCTTCCAAGTCATCGGATGATCAATTCAAAAATTGAAATGTTTACAGTCAGCAATTAATGAGAAGAATCAGGAAATTAAAATTTAATTGAAATGCCAGCTTCCACAAGAAACCAAGCCAACTAACGGATGTACTTCTGAATTATTTATATATATATATATATATATATATATATATATATATATATATATATATATATATATATATATACTAGCGATCCGCCCCGGCTTCGCACGGGTGCAATGCTGATACTAAATACACTACAGAAAAACTGTGACTATTTATTTTATTTTTACAACAATTATTACATCGGCCTCCGACGCGCTATTTATAGGCACGCTGCCGCCGCCCCGGTCGGCCAGTACCGCCGCAAGCGCTACTTCCCGCAATTTTAAATCTGTAATATCTTCGAAAATATTCATTTAAATCTTGTGCTGTAAAGGACCATATAGATCTATATTAAATCAACAATGTATTTAAGCTATTTAATTGGATAAGGATTAATGCTGTATTGGTTAAAATCGCTTCAAAATTTGCCATTATTTGTCGTAAAAAGTAAATGACAAAAAAATGTTATTGTGGGATATCCATGAGAGATAGACATATACCATCGCGGAGTTTTCTGTAGACCTTTTCAATGTGTACAAATAATTAGTACATTATTTTGATAAATCTCGTAGGGTTCAGCCTGCGTTTGCAATGTAAGCGGAAAAAAATATGATAATTAACGACATCACATTAGAAACCTCAAAAATAACAGTATTTCTCCACTATTTAATGGATGTTATTATACATATAAACCTTCCTCTTGAATCACTCTATCTATTGAAAAAAACCGCATCAAAATCCGGTGCGTAGTTTTAAAGATTTAAGCATACAAAGGGACATAGGGACAGAGAAAGCGACTTTGTTTTATACTATGTAGTGATATATATATATATATATATATATATATATATATATATATATATATATATATATATATATATATATATCACTACGTTTTCTTTTTAGTAGCCTTTATAAAGACTGCAATATTTTTAAACTGTTACCTTGACTTCCGTATTGATAAGAATGTAAGGCGTTAGAAATCTGTCTTTAGGGAGACCTGTGAATGGAATCCGCTGCTACGGGCCCTCACAACAAGAGTCTTGACATTTTACTGTGTCAAACCTTTAATAACTGTAACGACTTTATGTGCAGACTTCTTTATCCCGAGACAGTCGTTTAACATCTTTACTTTGTACAAGTTGTAAAGTTGTAATGCCCACATTAAGCCGTTAACGTTGTTAAAACGTTGTTAAAAGTACGTAATTATCCGCAAAGGTGCCGAGTTATACACGCTTTTCTTAGATTTCAGATTAGTCGGAATGGTTTTAAGGAAGTTGTTAGCTTAGGGGGTTTTAATTCTTAAGTTACGTAACATTCCATTGTTACTTCTAAGTACAAAGTTTTGGTCTGTCACATGTGGAAATTAAAATATCATAAAATGAAAAATAGATTTAATCAAATAGGAGTAACGAAAAATACTGATTTTAATCTTTTTGTGAACCTGTATATAAGTTATTTAACGTTTGTTTGAAGGTTGTAGACAATGTTGAATATTGTTATATTCATATATGTGGTTGTCGGACTTGCATTGTCTTTATTTTTATTAACGTAACATATACGTTAAAAATTCTACACATTTCGTGAACATTATTAGTAGCATTAATCTAGAGCCAGGCGACAGGCTAATAAGCTTTGATGTGGAAAGTCTGTACCATTAGGGGAATCACTAGACATAATCAAAACTAGACTTTCAAATGATACTACTTTATCAGATCGAACCACGTTACCACTGGACGGAATGATGGATATTTTGGAGTGTTGCCTGCGTAGTGCTTACTTTCAAGTAAAGGACAAGTTCTACGCTCAGGACGACGGGCTTCCGATGGGTTCTTCTCTCTCCAGTCGTCGCCAATATATATATGGAATGGTTCGAAATTCATGCCATAAAAACGGCAACAGTAAAACCGAAAGTCTGGTTGAGATATGTCGATGATACCTTCATCGTATGGAAGGGCAATGATCAAGAACTTAATGATTTCTTGAAACATCTAAATACCATTGGACCTACAATTAAGTTTACCATGGAAAAAGAGGTAAATAATCAATTGCCCTTCCTAGATGTCATGGTGAACCGTTCAAACCAAACTATTAAAACTTCAGTATACAGAAAGCGAACACATACTGGACAATATCTTAATCATAGTTTTAATCATTCTGTTTTAACAAAAGGGGGAATTATACGCAACCTCTATAATCGCGCTATATTTATATGCAATAATGCCGATTCACTGGAAAAAGAGGTGGCAAATATTAAATCCGATTTACAACAGAATGGTTATTCTTTGGAACTAATTGACGATGTTATAAATAACTTTAGAACAACGAAGACTGGACAGCAAGAAATACATTCCTTCTTCACAATTCCGTACATTAAGGGAACTTCAGAGAAAATAAGACGAATTGCCAGTAGTTATAATATAAAAACTGCCTTTAAATCAGGAAATACACTTAGAGCTCATTTAACAAAAACAAAACCGAAAACTACCGGTAAGAAAGAATGTGTTAACAAAGTTCCATGTGAGTGTGGTGAAATGTATATTAGAGAAACCAAATGACCACTAGAAGTTGGAATTAAGGAATATAAAACTCATACACAAAAAGGGGAAACGTCGAGATATTGCAGAACACGCCTGGGATAAACAACACCATCTGAAGCTGAGGCAATATATATGGAAACTAACATGAAAAAAAGAAAATTTATAGCAGCAGCTTACATTAAAAATAATAATGGAATCTTTAGTAAACCGAGTGTTGAGATACCTAATTTTTGGCAACCACTACTTTGTAACATCAAATCATTGAGGTGTGTACAGTGAAGCGAAACTTTGCGCTTCAATGGACACAGTTCCTATATAATCTCGTAGTCTTAAGACAACACATTCAGTTTATACTTGATAACGATTAGAGATACAACCTAATCGAAACGTCGTAAAAATAAAGACAATGCAAGTCCGACAACCACATTTTAGTCAATAAGTTATTTAGTCATTGCAAAATATTTTTTTTTTCAGAAAAAACTTCATATGATTATGAATTATATATTATTAGCCTGTATCGTTAAAATACAAAAAAAATGTGACTAAATGAGTATTTCCCGATATTTATAACGATCGCAAAGCTTATTTATTTGAATTATTATCAAATAAATTCGTAAAATTAAAGATAGGTGTTCAATTTGTGGGGATGTTAAAAGTGTTCGAGGCCAGAACAACCCTTGTATTTGGGGGGTGAGCATAGGGCTATCGCTGGCAATATGTTAGTGGCTATAAATCATGGTTTAGGATGACTAACAGCCTCCGAAGACGGGCAACTAAACCCTGGCTTCCTCGCCCTTCTTTTCAGAAATATGATGTAATTTATATGAAAATGCATCGGAATCTTTGTCATTTGGAGATATGAATGAAAAATTTACGTACAACACTATAGAAACCTATTTATTATTCGTTTCCAGGTTATTTGTAATGTATTTTTTTCTTTCAAAACTTTAAAGTTTACATATTATAATTAATTTCATAATTTATAACTAAAAATTACTAAAAAATTACTTCTAATTCGGATGATATCCACTTGTGGCGTATTAATATCCTTAAAAACGTCTGATTATATATATATATATATATATATATATATATATATATATATATATATATATATATATATATATATATATATATATATATATATATATATATATTTAATAGAATAAAATCTTGGCTAAGCAGACGTGATATTTGTCAATCCACATCTACACATACTTTTTAACACGAGATTGACAAATTTCACGTCCGCTTGGCCAAGATTTTATTCTATTTTATTTTAAATTACGCGGACACACATATATATATATATATATATATATATATATATATATATATATATATATATATAAATAAATAGATTAGTTATTGTCCCTGTAATATAAAAACAAAAATAAAATAAAATCTTGGCTTAGCGGACGTCAAATTTGTCAATCTGCATTCTTCTCGTGTTAAAAAGTGCGGAGCACTCCAAAGTATGGAAAGACTCAGGGTCCGACAGATGGCGACACCGCTGTTTCGTCTTAATATGGGACTCATCAGGCTACCGCATTCGGTACAAACTGTCATCTCGCCTTTGCATCCTATAAAGCTGAATTTAAAATTAAAAACAGCAAACAGGACGACAAAGGCGACATCTCGATGGCTCACTTGTTAACACAAGAACCACACAAATTAACAAAATTTGTAAAAACCGCCGTGTGGTGGCGCGACGGTGAATTAAAACAGAAATCTATACAATCGAGTACACACCGAACAATGCGACCCTTAACCTTTGGGCAGCGCGTTTCGTGTACTCGATTGTATAGATTTCTGTTTTAATTCACCGTCGCGCCACCACACGGCGGTTTTTACAAATTTTGTTAATTTGTGTGGTTCTTGTGTTATCAAGTGAGCCATCGAGATGTCGCCTTTGTCGTCCTGTTTGCTGTTTTTAATTTTAAATTCAGCTTTATAGGATGCAAAGACGAGATGATGGTTTGTACCGAATGCGGTGGCCTGACGAGTCCCGTATTAGGACGAAACAGCGCTGTCGGACCCGGAGTCTTTCCATACTTTGGAATACTCCGCACTTTTTAACACAAGAATAATGCAGATTGACAAATTTCATGTCCGCTAAGCCAAGATTTTATTTTATTTTTGTTTATGTATATATATATATATATATATATATATATATATATATATATATACATACATACATACATACGTACATACATACATGGTAAACTTTTCTTAAAAGATCAACAATATTCGCATACCTGTTCTTGGTATTAAGGTTCATATAATGTTAAACATCTTTATTGTATTATTAAAAGATATTTCCAAAACGTTTCGACCATTTTATGGTCTTCATCGGATATCACTTTTCGTCACAAACACTACACATTAAAATTTTTCTTTTAAAAACACGCAGCAATATTAAAAATAAGTTCATAATTTAGCTGAATGAAAATTAACATTTTAAAATGCTGGGTAGTTGAATTCTGACTACTCTGGAGAATTTGGTGTAGATATTGGACATATTTTTTAGTCTGTTTACCATTTGTTTTCCATAATTCCGTTCTATCTCTTCAAAAAATGTTATGATCTCGATCAGTATATCAGTTTCAAAAATAGTATGGCCAGAAAAATATCAAATACTCTTGCTGCACCTCGTATTTTATTTTTTGAGGAATCGAAAAAACTTAATTTAACTTCCATTTTGTAATATACTTTAACTCAAACCTTAATTCAAACAGTATACTTATTTGTAAGCCTTCAATTTTTTAAATTCAGGTTTTAATCGGGATCGACGTAAAAAATATGAAAAATAAAAACTATTTTTGGTACGTAATTTATTTGCCAATTTGCCAAGCTCAATATAATTTTGGATACTCTTAAGTTTTCCTTTAAAATTTTCCGCAGTTATTTGGAAACACTTGGTATATGTGTGTGTATAATTAATTCCAAATGTGGAATCACTTCTAAATGTAACACAATAATCAGCACAACACAAATAAATATTTGAAAAGCAACGGATGATAATGGAGATTTAAATAAAAAATAAAACAATAGGTATCGAAGTCTCCAAGAGGGCTATTTTCGTCAATGTCCATATGGAAGTGACCATCAATGTGTAAATGTGCCATTATTGGAGCAAATGCTCCATTACTCGGCCCCTAAGTTCACAACTTACGACGTCATTTCAATTTCCAATTGTGATGCCCTTTGGTCCTTCGGCGAGCCGGCTCAAGGAAAATACGTTTTTTACGGTTAAGTTTAAACCACTTTTCGATAGGGCGCTTTTCTTTCCTTATTTTATTATTATTTTTATTGGATCGTAACAGTTTCGCCTGATCCCGACAAAAAGGTTAATTATTTGGGTATCGTATAAAAAAATAATCCAAATTATACAAACGGCTTCTCGAAAATAGCAAAGTTTATGTTTAAGTCCCTGAAGATTATATATAGGATGCAGTTGTAATAAAGAAAACTTATTCTGAGAAAAAAATATTTCGTATATCGTATTAAATGGATTTCATTTCTTTAGGGAAAGGAAACTGTCATTTTCAAAGAAAATCATCTTATATAGCGTGTAAATTAAATCACTAGACAAGTTTGGAAAACCTAGATTTGTTTATTTATTGTTTCTTTTTAATTTAATCCTTTGTTTTCTTGTTCTATAAAATCCTATAATGTACTAAGATAGACATTTAAATAGAAAATTGGGATAATAGCGGTTCTTCTCCTTTTTTAAAATCAAAACCCAATAATTCATGAACTTGGTCTAATTATAAAACTAGACTAAAATTGATAATAAATGATTTAAAGGACAAATGCAATAATAGGCTAACCAAGTCTTGAATTTAAAAAAAAACAAGAATAGGAAACGTCTTTTCTTTTATTGTGGAAATGATAAAATTACAAGCTTTGTTTATTTTTGGGACTCAACTATTTCTCTTACCGATTCCTAGGCTTTATGTAACATCATCATTATCATCATCAGCCCATTTCTGTCCACTGCTGAACATAGGCCTCCTCAAGAGATTTCCATCCTCCTCTATTCTGGGCCACTGCGATCCGGTTTGTTGTTATTCTTTTGAGGTCGTCTATCCATCTGGTCGGTGGTCGTCCTTGACCGCGTTTATCCGCTCTCGGTCGCTATTCCAAAACTCTTTTCGTCCATCTGTTGTCCCCTATTCTAGCCACATGTCCGGCCCATCTCCACTTTAACCTTGCAATGCGCACAATGACATCATCTACGCCCGTTCTTCTCCTAACTTCCTCGTTTCGGACCCGATCTCTCAGGGACACCCCCAGCATGGATCTCCCCATTCTGCGTTGTGTTATTTGCAGTTTCTTAGCAGATGTTTTCGTCAATCTTAGTGTTTCCGCTCCGTATGTTAAAACTGGAAGAACACATTGGTTAAAGGCTTTCCGTTTCAGGTTTATGGGTATATCTGTCTTGAATATATCCCTGAGTTTTCTATAAGCCGCCCATTCCACAGCCATTCGTCTGGATAGCGCACACGTCTGGTTGTTCCTGCTAATCCGAACTTCGTGACCAAGGTAGTTATATTTCTCGGTAATTTCGATGATTTCATTTTCTATTTTTATAAGCCACCTTGGTACTAAATTTGTCATCATTTTTGTTTTGTTATAATTTATCTTCAGACCTGCTTTTTGTATTGCCTGTTGTAGTTCTTCTAGCATTTCTCTGACTTCTTGTAGATCGTCTGCTATTAGGACTATATTGTCAGCGAATGTAAGATAACTCAATCTTTCCCCATCTATAATAACGCCTTTCTCTTTCCAATTCAAAGCTTTAAACGCATGTTCTAGCACTGTCGTAAACAGTTTTGGGGATATTGTATCTCCCTGACTAATTCCTCTTCTTATTTTTATTTTCTTCGTCATGGTGTGTAAGTTAATTGTTGTTGTTGCGTTTTTATAAATATTGTAGATGATGTTGGAATATCTTTGGTCTACCCTGCATTCTTTTAATGCTCTTAAAATTGACACTAATTCCACGGTATCCAAAGCCTTCTGAAAGTCGACAAAGACAAGATTTAGTGGTCGGTTGTATACTACAGTTTTTTCAATAAGTGTTTTGATACATTGCAAATGGTCATTTGTCCCGTAGCCCGAGCGGAACCCAGCTTGTTCTCTAGGCTGGTAAAGATCCAGTTTATTCTCTAGTCTATTGGTGATTATACGAGTGTAAAGTTTATATAGGTGGCTCAGGAGGCTGACGGGTCTATAGTTCTCAAGGCTTGTTTCGTCGCCCTTTTTGTGAATGAGGATCGTAATAGAGTTATTCCATTGAGCCGGAATAATTTGGTTTTCAAGGCATAAATTGAATAATCTTTTAGTTTTCTCAATTCCACATTTTATGAACTCTATTCCTATTCTGTCTTCTCCCGGTGCTCTGTTGTTTTTCATTTTCTTCAAGGCGTAGTTAATTTCTTCAATTGAGATTTCGGGCATATCTTCGGAGCCCTGATTTGTGATTCTTAGTGTTTCGTGTTCATCAGGTTCAAGTATTAATTGGTTTTTGTACAATGTCTCGAAGAATTCTTTAACGATGTTTAACATTTCTTCTCTGTTAGATTTTATTTGCCCATTTTTCTCCTTTAATTTTATTATGTCTTTTTTGCCTGATGTTAGCCTTCGTGAAGTACTTTCATACTTTTGTTCTCCTCTATAGTTTGCGTTATTTTTTCCTGTTTGTATTTTCTGATGTCTTTCCTTGTTCATATGGTTTATTTCTTGTTGACTTGTATTACCATCTCTTAAAAGTGATCTTCTATTGTCTATTTTAAGTTTCGACATGGGTCTAGTTCTTTCTTTTCTTTCCGTTTGTGTGCAATACCTCATTTGGGCCTCTGCGATTGTGTGGGTTATCGAATCATTTAGGAGATCTAGGTAATTTGTCGTTACTTCTTTTAGTGCGTTATTTATGTATTTCTGAAATTCTTGTTTGTTTGTAGGTTGCGTCCACTTTCTTGTTTCCTTTTTCTGTATCATTCTATTTCGTTCCTTTCTGATGTTTAGCTCTAATGTGGCTCTGACCAATCTATGATCGCTTTCAGTTGTAAAGCTGTTTAGCACTGTCACGTCTTTGATTATGTGTATCTTGTCGCTTATTATATAATCAATCTTATTTCGGGTTTTGCCATCCGGACTCTTCCATGTTCATCTCCTCTGTGGTTTTTTGTAACAGTATTTATGAAAATGAAGTTGGTGATGATCCACGAAGTTCAAAACGTCGGATTTAAAACTGATGATGCCGTCCTGTAGAGGGAGGAAAGTGTACAATTTAAATTAAAATATTTTTTAATGTCAGAAATAAAATTTTTATCAAAAAATTGAATCGGCTTTTAAAAAAACGCTTAAAAGCGAAAAATAACAATACAAAATTTTTATATGAAATTGAAATTTTTGAAGTTGGCCCTAAATTAATCCCCCCGTACTAATTTGGACAAAATTAATTGGGAACATTCTCTCACAGCATCAAATTTTGCAAATTTATTCCAATTTAGTCAATTTCGCACACAAAGACTCGAATTTTAACACCCTGTATAAAAGCTTAAAAAATTTTAATATGTATTTTTTTGAATTGAAACAACACTCGTACTTAATGTGATGGCAGTATATCTATATTCAATGACCCTATACGTATATTCCGTAACGCAACACCAAGAAACTCGCAAGAGGACAAGTATCGGCAGTTTTGATCCCCAACCACATTAGATGTTCAATTATGTCCAATTACGGCCTAAGATCGCACTCCGCTAATCCCCAAGATGTTGTAAAGGAACAACCGACAGCTAAGGTGAATTCGGGGAAACTACATCCAGAATCTTGTGAGTCTTTTGAAATCTTCAGTGGCGCGCCAAGAAAATCTATTTCCAAATTTAGAAGTCCCCATGGGCACCGAATTTATCGACTTGTAAACCTGCAAACCGTTATAAAATTTTTTGTTTTGTTTCACCAAATACGTAATGATTTTTGTGACAAGGGATACTAGGAAAAAGTTCCACCAGAAACAAAAATCGAATCTCTTATTCAGAAATTTGAAAATACGCCTCAGTGGAACTGTTTTTGCAGACATCCATTTGAAACACGATATTTTTTTTAAGTTAATAGGAATCATTTTTCGTCACACAGAAATAACCTCAGTATTTTTTTTATTGTTAATAAGAACGTTTTAACATACATACTATATTCGTGTTGTTTACAGAAACACAAGAATAAGCCAATTAAATGAAAGGTTTAAGACACTTTTGTGGGGTTGCTGTCATAAAGCGATTAAACTCGTCCTGACTTCAGCCCACGATTGCTCATTTTTTGCAAAATTCATATCTAAATGTCAATTATTTATTAATATATATACCAGAGAACATTTCTGAAAGGGCAACCCAACTTTTATTAATACATATCCAAACAACTCAACCATTACTGCCGGTTGAAAACAACGACGCGATTCAGCAACAAATCTGTCGTTGCCCTTTAGTGAAAATTTAACTCGCAGATTTAAACAAGTTTTCCAGAATGGAACTTCAATTAAATTAGCTACTAAACAAATTAAAACAATTGCATTACTTTATTCGAAAACTAAAACACCGGTTTTACTGAAGAAAAATTGGAACATTGTTTAGAAGATTCCATGTCGTAATTATACCCAAGTGTACATAGAACAAATGTCCAGAAACCTTTAAGGTAGAACTAGTTCCCATAAGGGCGATTGTAACAGAGGAGTTTTTTCTTGTGCTCTCGCCGAACACGTTTTAAATAAGGGTCATATGATGAGACTGAAAATCCTAGCAAAATAAAACAACCTTCACAAAAAAAGCTTTCCTGGAGAGGTTCACATAAATAACGAACCACTTTCCGTGAACAAAAGAGGTCAGTATAATATACAATTACTTGCTACAACTAGAGAGTAATGGTGGTCGGTGCCTGACAGTTCAATCTTTTCAGTCGATACAGTTTAGTCACTTTCTTTATTATTGTTCTTACATTTGTCCAACCGGGTGCAGATGTGCCTCTTTTAATTGTTCAGTTACCTTACACCTTGGCAGTTATGACAATTTTAAGTCGCAATAATGATTTTTGTCGCGACTGTTACCTCAGCCCGCGCAATGGTTTCCAACTTGTGAGCAGTGTATTTCTTTTTCGCGGCGACTGTCAGTTGTCAATTCTCATTATTAAATGGCGGTTCGACAGCGCCCACTTGCTACTAGTTAGGCTCTCAAACAAATTAATTTTTAATTTTTAAAATCTTTATTTTATTATAATATGTAATCATCCGAGTTTATAGAGCAAATTATCAGTTACTGCTGGACAAAACTTGACTTTTAATAAACATTCACTTTATTTTTATTTTATGATGAATGGATTTAAGGAAGGGTATTTTCTCTTTTGTAAAAAAACCTGATGATGAGAATAAAATTTCTCGAAAGTTTGCCTAACAAAAAAGAGTTTTCTTTTCTGGCCAACTATCCTTTTGACTGCAACCCCACAAAATTGTTATATATATATATATATATATATATATATATATATATATATATATATATATATATATATATGTAGTATATATATATATATATATATATATATATATATATATATATATATATATATATATATTATAAGCACCTAATCATAAAATAAAGCATAAGGAACTATGTTTGAGAGCGGGCTGGTGGATGTCTGTTTCAAATGTGGCATAATGAATGGTACTGTACTATTATATATTGTACCGATTTTATTAATAACACATCAGTTAGTATTTTTAAGCTCAGATTCAGCGATTAGAACAATTACAATAGCATTATTGCTAGTTTAATGAAGTTAATCGTTACCATCGTTCGCTCACGGACGAGTCACAGTTAGGTCTTGAAGTTTCCTCAATAAATTTGCAAAATATTTTTTTTGATTTTTCTAAACAGATAAAAGAAATAATTTTTTTTCTATTAATCATAACATCACTACTACAGAACCTTAAGTGAGGCGAAACGTACGTCGGTCTAATGATAAAAGAAATTGAAAAATTATTTTAGGAGAAATTTCTGTAGTTTCAATGCTCCTGTTTTTTTTTTCAAAGAAATATAAACTCGTACGGCCATGTACTGAATATGACGTTCGGGGGCCCAAGGGGCCCAGCCCGGCAGTTTTCAAAGGTTATGGGCCAGTAATGGGCCCCGAGATGTGCCGTAAACGTAGCGGACTTTTAGGCACCGACTCGTGAACGCAATCAAGTGATAAATCTTTTATCAGCAAAAGCCTCTCGGTCAGGGACATCCTTCAGGGTAATGGAATCAGTAGTTTGATCAATTATTTTTTAATTAATAATTTTTTCTTTCTTTTTGGGATCTGTCTTTATTTTTTAATTAGTTTGAATAATGTCTTGTTTAACGGAAGCTTTTTAAATACCTTCGAAGATGTTTTAGTCATTTTTATATTTAAATGGATGGTTTATTGATTTCCTTTCCTCCATTTGGCTTTTCTAATAGTTTTTTGGCATTTAAATTAAAAATATTTTTAAATATACAGTGTGGTTCAGTCAAGAGTGACAAATAAAAATTTTATTGTTTTAAAAGACATTCATATCTCTACCCCAAAATTGTCCTTTTCGATCCAAAAATGTCGACTTCCTTTTTGTCATGATTTACGGTAACTAATTATTAGAATGTTAAGAACGAGTTGTAATCAAATTTAGCTCTATTTTGTTTAAGTTAATAGGACAGCGGTTGTTTAAATAGCAGGAACTTGCAACACTGGCGTTGCTAGGTGTCATTTGACATATCTATTATAAAGTAAAGACATTTTCTTTTATTATTTCATTATATGGATTTTTCCCAATTTTCTGCAGTAACTTTATTCAAAAAACCTTTCAAAAATTCAGTTAAATTACTAATTTTGTAAATTGTGTTATTTCTAGCAACTCTACCTTTTACTTCAGAGAGATTTTTCCTCTCCAACGTACATTTTCCGGATGATCTATAAGAACAGATATCCTATCTGGTCTTTTCCAGCAAAAATTAAGTTCTCTGAGCAATTTCCAGAGCTCAGTTCTTTTAATTTTAGGTAAATCCCGATCTTCATTGATTTTAGTTAGAATTTTGTCGATGGTTGGGATCTGCTTCTCATAATAAAATGTATGTACAACTCTTTTTATTGCAGTTTACATCTTTTCTTCCAATGAGGTTTTTCGTCTGCCTGTGATCGAATGTAGCTTGGGAGTACTAACAATTCCAGTTGTTTTTTTCTCCTCCAGTATTCGGTACATAGTAGATTTTCCAACTCCTGTCATGTTGGAACACATCTCAACAGAGCTTTTAACATTATTATCTAGATATTGACATCTTAAGGCATTATAAACGTTCATCGTAATAAGTTTTTCGTTGAGGAAAAAATGCCTTGGTTTAAAGATTTTGAAATAAGTATAGATGTGGAAGCCATATTTTTTGGATATCTCACTAATCTCAAATAATATATAAAAACAAACACAAACAAGATAAATCACTAAGGGCACACTGTAAGGTGTACTTTGCTCTTTGATAGAAATTATATTTAACTATCAGAAATGTTATTGTTGCAGTAAATTTATAAAACTTTATAATATTTAAATATAATTAAAAATAATTAGATTTACGACAGTCCTCAGTTACCTGCCACATTGGAGCAGGTACGTTGGAAGTTTCGGTAATAGTTTTCTGACTCTCTCTGGTTCTTGAATAGAGTATAGGAATGTGTATGCTTGCGATCGCCCCTCCCCTTCCCAAGAGCTTTGAGTTTAGGAAAATAGAACCGATTTTGCATTTTATAATAGGAATGTGTATGCTGCACTCCCCCCCTCCCCGTTGACAACTAGTTTTTCTTGCGATAGCCCCCCCCCCCCCCATGAGCTTTGAATTCAGGAAAATAGATCCGATTCTGTCTCTTATGCTAGGAATGTATATGCTGCTCGCATTCTCCCCCTCCCCGTCGGCAACTTGTTTTTTGTTGCGATCGCCCCCCTTCTCCAAGAGCTTCAAATTCAGACAAATAGACCCGATCCTACCTTTTATACTAGAAATGGGAATGTTCCTGGTGTCCCCCCCCCCCCCCGTCGACAACTTGCTTTCGCTTGCCATACTGTACTTTTGTGATATCACCGCCCCCCCTCCAAAGAGAGAGGCTGGATTCGCTCCTGGCTCTACGTCACCTTAAGTTAATTAGATATCAAGAGGTTTGAAAAAAATCATAAGCAAAAAGAAAATAGTTGTTCTTTGACTTGTTTTGCTCAAATTTACAATGTATTATGGGATTAAGTGGATACAGGCAACCTCACAAACTCACTAGGATCTAGGCAACTACATAAACATTATTAGAAGCGGTGCCATCTGTACCAAAATATCTAAATTTTCACAAAATTACAGGTACAGCTCTATAGTTTTTGCTAGTAGGTTTTTATTCAAGTTTAAACGACGACTTCTAAAAAATTCATCTTAGGATTATTTATTTAAAATGAAACAAAAAAAAAAAAAAATCACAATAAAATAACATAAGAAAAACGCAAAAACTACTTTTTCTATGGTTGTGGCAAAAAATATTAAACCGAGCGAGATTTCACAAAGAGGAGCGAGAGAGAAAATCAAAAAAAAATAGAGCGGGATCTCGTTCAATAGGGTGAAGTGTGGCAACGCTGCGCGAAGGTCGTCTAAAGCCAGTTGTAGTGCAATAAAACATCAATGCTGTGCGTGAACTGATAACGTAACATTGTCATATGATATAATGTGAATTTGAGGCATTCCTGAGTATTTGTAACAGAGGTTGATCGCGCAATAAGCATTTCAAACTGGTCGCCTGCTTTTTTTTTCCAGAAAAACTGACCACGTCGCAACCGTGCCTGTAAAAAATCGTAGATAGGTCAATTTTAAATGATACACAACCAATTTTTTGCGAAAGTTTTCAGTGAATTGAGGAAAACAAACCGGAGACGACAAATTGACACACATCGGTTCAAACAAATGACATTTTGAGCAATAATTCAGTATATTTGGCTTAGCTCGAGTTCTAGATGTTTGCCTTTGGTGAAAATATATTTTATATCTACACCATGTAGTTGCACATACCATGTTTTGTTCTTTCGTGTTGTCCCCGGTATTTTAAGAAAATAATATAGACGTTGCGATCTCGCATCTTGTGGGGGCTATATTAAAGATTCCTGCAGCAAATTGCCGGTGTCACTGAGTTCCTATCGATATAATCACTGCGATGTCAATGTATATTGGAGCAACGAAATTTGCATAATTCCGTATGCAGAGCGGATGCGAAATGATATTTTAGAGATAATAAGGTTTTCAACGGCTAATAGATATTTAATAATGTCAATTTCTTCCCAATATATTGGAGAAAAAATTAAATACTAAAAAAAATTATGTCAGACTCGTAACTGGACTTTACGCCACAATAACACACAAAAAACTTTTACTGTTGGAAGTTAGCTTTGTAGTGCGCCTAATTTTTAGCAGGTTATTTTTTTACGTACAATTAAATCAAATATCTAAACAATATACAGAATATGAAAGTGTTTTACTTAAACTATTATAGACCATTGTTGTACATCATGGCGGCAATGCAAGGACCAAGGACCACATAAAAGGCCCTAAGTGAAAAGACTTGTTAGCTTCTAAAGTTATATTTTGAGAGCTTATTTTAATCCCGTTGCTGCGGGGGAAGAAGAGATGTGCCTAGAGTCACTGTTTTCTTAGCAGTTTTAAAAAAATTGATACCTTGACCCTTAAGCCCTAAAAATGATTTCAGCTATAAGTGGAAATGAGATTAACGTCCCCTTTTTTTTGAAAACTAGGGGAAAGATTTCAAATAAGAAAATTCGCCTTTTTGGGCAACTTATAATTGCCAACGTATAAAGGGTGTTTCTTTCTTTAGAAAACAGTGAAAATGTATATTATTTCATTTAAGACATCTTCATAACGTTACAAAATTTTAGGTTCAACCTGGTATGTTTATATTTAACAATTAAGATTGATTACGAAATCATGATGAATTCCAGAAAAATTTATTTAGAAAGAATTTAAATACTCATTTAGAGGAGTCAAAGTTTATACGCATTTCAGCAGACAGTGTAAAATATTTTTTTGTCAATTTAAGCTTGAATTCGATGTTTCCTATTTTCTTTTCGAAATAATCAAAACTCAATGTTTTAGATTATCGACAAAAGAAGGGTATTAACCCGTATAAAAAGTCAATTCCACATGTGAACCGTGGAGAATATTACCAGATAAGAATCTGAAAAAAGTTTTGGGGTTGCTTCACCCGATGTATCGAGCTTTTTATCTTAATTTATTTCTGGCTTTTGCCATGATCTGACTGTCATAAAAGGAAATGAGTTATGGAAGAGATCGATAGTCCTTAAGGACTGTTATTAAGAGCTTTTCTTTTAAATAAAAGTTTTCTAATGTCATGTAAGAAAATAAAATAATTGATTATCTTCAAATAATGTGTCATTTGTCAAGAAGCGTCTCATATATAAGGCCTCATGTTATACTTCAAGTCTCGTTAGGAGTTACCTGACAATATTAAGTAAGAATCCTGTTTTTTGTGTAGTGAATTTCTGAAAAAAAAACCTGAAAAAAGTGCTGTGGTACCAAATAAGATTTCAAGTAATTCACCAGAAATATTGCCTGTTTGGTGGAGAGTTTCTTTAAAAATGTTGAAAGTATTGCAAAAAAATAATGAAAGAGAACCTAATAAAAGAGGATTGCATAGAAAAATACGTCAATTTATATAAGATCCGATAATAGAAATAATATTAAAACGGATTTGATTAACACTCTTTGCATTCAGTATCATTTTTCAATGGCCATGATACCTTTTTTCTCGCCGAGATATCTACTATTGAAAATATCAAATTGAGTGTTTTCGTCAGTACATCTCGCCAGGACCAGATTATGTGGGTTTGAGAGCTTGAGTCTGTGAGGAAACTCGCTTCGTTCGTCTGTCTGTTACATTGGGAACGTGGCTCTCGCTGCGCCCAGGTTATGTATGTTTAGGAGCCTTGGTTTTTGAGCAAATTTGTTTCGTTAGCCTGTCTGCTGAATGCCATTGAATTTTCCTGTAATGACGACAACACTAAAGTCGATATTTTCAACAGTATATCTACTGTTTATTTGAAGGTTGTAGATAATGTTGAAGATTGACTAAAATAAGGTTGTCGGACTTGCATTGTCTTTATTGGTATTTATTTTTACGACGTCTTGATTCGATTGTATCTCTAATAGTTATCAAGATTATACTTGATAACTATTAGAGATACAACCTAATCGAAACGTCGTAAAAATAAATAACAATAGAGACAATGCAAGTCCAACAACCACATTTTAGTTATGTATATCTACTACGGTGGAGAAAAAGATATCCGGGCCATTGAAAAACGATTTTGAAAAGACGTTATATTGAGTTTTGTTAAGGAACGTCACCTAGTGTTAAAAAATAACCTCAAATATGGCCAAAAATACCGTTTTTTGCAGTTTTAAGTTAAATATAAGGGGTATCATATAAGAAAAGATATATTTGATAAATGATTTTTTCTGTAAATATAATCTTAGTAATTGTGTACAGTTTGTTCACGAAAAAAACACGGATTCTTTCACTTTTGTATCTACATGGAAAACACGATTTGAAATTTAAAATTTATCCTCACTTTAACATCCATACTGAAAGCTAAAAAATCATTTTTTGTTCTGGAACACCTGCAAAACTATTTCACAGATAATAGAATAATGGAACTAAAATAATTGTCGTATATATTCGATTGTATTGTTGTCCACAAAAATATTGACGGAATCCCAATTTAATTTATGATTCTAAATTATACGGTGTGGGGATCACTATAATTGGTCAACTGGGAAGGTAAGTTGCGGTTTGGACTTGATTACACGGCATACATCCAGCGAAAAATTGGCAAAGGGTACTCAATAATAACCATTTTACATTTATATTACTCGTTCTTAATAGTTGATATCTACTATGAGCAGGTACTATTTTAAAAATTAAATCTCAGTGATAGAAGTTAGGTTGACATTGACAATTGCCGTCTATATATATATATATATATATATATATATATATATATATATATATATATATATATATATATATATATATATACATATATATATATTTTCTTCGGATTAGGTTCTTTATTTAACAAAAAATCAAAAACAATTTGACGTTTCGCCCTTTATTTAAGGCATCTTCAAAAATTTTTTTTGCTCCTTTAATTATTGATCTTCCTAAAAATATTTTTTATATAATTAAAAACATTCATACACAAACATATTTACAATTTCATTGACATTTTGCTTATTTAGTAATAATGAAATGAAATTTTTAATGTCCTCTATTTAGGTACTTAGGATACATGGAATGAGAGTGTGTTTTATTTTTTATATTCTAACAATGGACCAAAAAAGAAACGAAAGAAAGCATACATTTAATTTTATGTTTAAGAGGATATTCAATTTCTGATTTATTAAGAGGATCGAATACTTAATATTTTTCTTTAAATTAGGCTGGTGTAAATGTGGCTCAAATTTCCTATATCCGTTCTGTCGTTAACAGTGTTTTTATCCTTTTTAATTTCTATCATTTCCTTTATCTGCAATTTTTGATAATTAATATCTTTGTTCTTAATTATGGTATTTTTATAATCGAAAGTATGTTTTTCATCTCGTGTGTGTTTGTTTAACGCTGTTGAGGCATTTTTCGTATATTTATGACCATTTAATCTGTTCTTTAGCAATTGGCTTGTCATGCCTATATATTTTTTGGGACAATTCGATTTTTGTTTTTAGTTTAAAGTTTTTTGTGTGATACCAAAATAGACAGGGCAATTGAAAAAGGAGCTATGACGTCATCGATATATTTTTTTTCAATTTTAAACCTCATTTTTTCTTTCAGAATCAGAAAGGGCACACGGCACGGTAAAACTTTAATATATAAAAAAAGTTGGTAACCTCTAAATTAAGAGTTCAAACTGGGCTTCACTAACAATCTGACGGTAGCGAAATCGATGAATATATATATATATATATATATATATATATATATATATATTGATACATTGTCGATGACATCGGCGGTTATGTTTCGTACTTTTTGGCTTATTCGAACTTTTAGGACTTCGAAATTGTCGGGTGGGATCAAGAAGCCTTTAGTTTTTAAGTATCCCCACAAGATCTGCCAGCCAGATC